>CM053788.1:604413327-607003327 GCA_028749045.1 Cupressus sempervirens
AGGCTAAGCAACAAAAATTTTGAGAATCAAGAAATATTAAAGGTTGAGCTACACAGAGTTTACATGAATGTTAGGAATGGAACAGAGTTTTAGGATAAATGATTATTAGGCCAACTTGGAAGGGATGTTTAATTTTTGAAGAGATTGTTATAGAAAATTGAATACTTTTAGAGGTTGTTACATAATATTTATAGATTGTGGATCATGGATCCTTATTTTGTTTGTTCAACAATCAGGATGAAGAGGCAAAATATAGAATTGTCTAGAAAAATCTTCACAAAATTCTTTATATAATGATGATCTTAACCTAGATCATATGCCAATAGAGAAGGAGATAAAAAGAGTTGATGTACAAACATGAAGTTATACACAGAAGAGGATTGAGATTAGATTATAATTCATTGAAGGGTTCTATTATCATCTAATAGACCAAGTGACCTAATCATTGTAGTTAAGTGAAAGGGAAAGACAAGCATATTAGATATGAAGAGAGGACAACTTAGTAAGGAGAAGAATCAAAATGAGCTTACAGAGAAAACTAAGAGTTAGGTACTAAATCAGTTTTAATAGACATGAGTTAGGGTAAATCTCATAATAGAGTGGTCTTAACAAATCTTTGAAAATATCCTAATAGAGTCCTTACTTTGTTGCAAGTGTTAAATCCTCTAATAAGGTGATACCTAGTAGTCTCTTAATCCTTTAGATTTTTAATCTTGGATTGGTTTTGATAGATGAGTAGTAATACATTTAAGTCAATTTCTTATTTCATGTCAAACAAGTAGTGTATGTCGAGCATAAGTTGTCAGATAGTATATGTCGAGACTTGAGTAAGATATATGAAGTATATGTTGAGTAAGTAGTAAGTTTCAATTCACACAAGTTTCAAGAAAACAAATGATGTCGAGTGATTCAAATATCGAGTGATCAATGGATGTCCAGTCATTTAGAGGACAAGTTACAACATTGAAGATACATTAGATGTCCATCATCAAACACTTCAAGTGATGAGTAAGATAGTTTCGACATAGTTATTTGTAATGGCACAAACTACTATGTAAACCATTTTTGAGCTCACTTAAAGATTGTTTTATGATTCTAAAAGATATTTTTGAAATAAAATTGAGAATCTCAGGTCCTTATGCAATACATGTAGCCAATCAATTAAAGGGATGTTTTAAGAAAAAAAAAATGGGTGAATCACAATCACTAATTCATACCTAACCCTAGGTCACCTAAGTCTTCTTAAGGAGGATAAACCCTAAAATATTGTAAGGAGTAGAAGGAGGGAAGAGAAAATCTTACACGTGCAAAAAAAGTATCCATGGTGGCTAAGGAGTTGTAGGGAGTTATGATAGAGTAGAGCATTATAGAATTGGTTAGAACATAACAAAGGAAAGATATTAGAGGACATAATTGATACATTTGATCAGAGAGAACCAAGGATACATGAAAAGAGGTGATCTATTATCTAGCAATAGAGTTCTAACTATAGGATCATTGCTGAGACATTCTAACAAGTGAATCAGTTAAATCTCTCTTAATAGAGTAGTCCTAACAAGCTGTTGTAAACCCTTTAACAAGGTGCTTACTTCATTGTAATTTTAAGTCCTTTAATCATGAACACTTCTGATAGGGTGTTGGAATCTTTTAATAGGGTAAGATCTAACAATGTTTTAAGCCTTTAATAGAGTAGACCTTTCACCTAGGTAGATCATAGTTTATGATCAAATAGTGTAATCTTCATTTGATACACTTTATTAATGTAGTAGTGAAGATTTGTGGGTGTCATCCCCACCTTACTTTTACCTTCTCATTGGAGTGTTTTTGGGTAACCAAATATATTGTGTCACATATGTGTTGAATGCTTATTTTTTTCATGCTATGGATGTACATACTTAATTTTGTATTTCAGTTTACATGAAAATTGTGAGATGAATGTGTGGTAAATATTTTATGGGTTAAAATTTTGAAGGGTTGATTCCCCCCTCCCCCAACTCTCAGAGTTTACTTTCCCTATTGTATTTCCAACAATTGGTATCATAGATTTGTTCTTTGGAAAGGAAAGCTTTACATCTTTGAGGAAAGATATTGAAGATGGAAGTCTACAAGTTGGGAATAGTCATTGAGAACCAGATGATTAAAATATAGCTTACACTACATCAGTTGAATGAAGCAAGAGATTAATTTAACAACTCATTAAAGAGAAGAAAAGATATAGCTATTGAGGAGAATAACACATGCTACAAAGAGTTAGACACTACTAAATTGTTTGTAGATGGAAACTCAAGTGAATATGATGTAGCAGTTGCAGATCTAATGAAAAAGAATGATGCCCTAACTAAAGAGGTCTAAAATATTAAGATAGAATAATAATTCCAATCAATACTTTTGTGTGAGGTGACCAATAAAAAAAAGAAAGTTGAAGAAGACAAAGTCATGGTTGAAGATGACAAAAGGATATTGACCAAAAGAATAGAAGAAAAGACATCAAAGGTTCAAAGGATCGCTAGCATGCAACTTGATACAATGAATCAAGTAATTATTTCCAATCATGAGTTAAATGGTATGGACACTAAGATCACAACACTGAAGTTACAGAATGAACAACTGAGAAATTATCTTAAAAGAGAGAAGGGATTTGCTAAAAGTTTCAACAAACCTAGTGAAGCCATCAAGTACTTTGATAAGTTGATGAGATATCCTAGATCTAATGATGACACTACTGGATTAGGGTACTCCAACACTAAGGAAAAAAAAAGGTAAGAACTACAAACCCACTTTTCATAATTGTGGAAAGCTAAGTCATATAGCAAATGTTTGTAGGAGAAAAATGAAATTCAAAATCCTAAGAAGAAATTCATGGGTAAATGTCATAAGTGAAACAAGCAAGGACATCAACCATATGAATGTGAGACTAAGGTTATGAACAAACAAATATTTGAAGGTTACTACTACAACTGTAAGAAGTATGGACATAGAGCATATGAATGTAGATCTAAGCCTTACTGGTCATCAAACAAGCAAGCCAAGGTAAACCATATTGAAAACTCTTATAATTGGGATTACAATACAAAGTATAGTTGTCACTAGTATTAGGAGTATGGACATGTTTCTAAAAATTGCATCAGAACACATTGCAGAAGTGATTACAGTAGATGGTTGGGTTAAACTACATGTTTTGGTTATTTGAAGACTGGTCACATAAGAAGAAATTGTCAAACAAGGTCAAAGGCAACTAGTAGTGAATTCAATAAAGAAAAAGGAAAATTTGATGTTGAGAATATTAAAGAGGAGATGAACAAGACATGGAAGAGAAAGGAACATTGCAACACATCAAGTTCACATGGGATCAATTCATCCAATGGATCAGGTGATCACACTACCCCCAACTAGGCAATCAAGAGGTATGTGTGGGACTGATGTTTCAAAATTCAATTATACATTGGTTCCAAGGATTTAGTTCTGAAAGGATCATATATGCATGAAGAAAGATGCAATTATTGGTTAGAACCTAGAAGAAATCTATAAGTTTTGTTAATTTTCATGTTGCTACCAAGCATGAAAAGTTTTACTGTTGTTACCGAGTGAAAATTTATTTGATTTCATTCTAAGGCCACTATGGTTTCTGAGCATGGAAGAAACTACATGGAATCTGAGTGAGTCAAAAAAATTATTGGTGCCAAGCTTACAACTACATAAGCACTCAACATTTATTGCAAAGTCTCAAGGTCTATCTAGTCAATTTTTTGACTCATTTGCAACTATTCAAGATTAAAGAGAGCACGAAGAACTAAAGTAAAACTAAGCTAAAGGATTCAAGTGTTTGTGAACTAGATTCAAACACTACTCATCACCAATCATCAAATTCAAAGGTAGTTATCGTGTGTCAAGTTACAATGTTTGAATTTTTGTGATAAATCCTAGATATTTAAAATGGTGTCTAGTTCTTCTACTATTGTTAGGAAGAAAGGGAATGAAGTTTTGAATATTCAATTGATAAGAAATGAAGTCAAACAATTAGTTTTTAGAGCTATTCTTGAGATTGCATACAAAGGTGATCCAACTAGTGCATTATTGATGATACCAGTAGAGGTTTAATGATAAAAGATGTAAGATGTTGCTACACTTGTAAGGTTGAAAGCATTGGTGACATGGAAATAAGAGACTTGTATAGGAAATTTTGTGAAAATGGAGTTTTGAAGGAAGAAAAAAAAAATTTGAGAGAAAAGGATAACCTGTGCCCTAGATTTCCTAAATGTATTCAAAACATAATGGATTAAGATAGTCTTAAGAAGAATACATGATCACTCTATATGGTTAGAAGATTGCTCTATAAGAATTACCAAAATAATCATTCAAAGAGTAATAGGGTATCCTACCCTAGATAGACCTAACACCATGTGAAGTGATGCAAAGGAGATCATTGAAAAGAACATAGGGGTTGTATGGAACAAATGAGGGATGAAAATTGACACAATCTCAGACCCCCTAATTGCATTTGTAGCGAGAATTATTGCTCACAAATTCTTTCAATCCAACAAATTGAATAGTGTTTCATGCATGGCTGTGGACTTGGGATATAAGATAGTGAAGAAGGATCATTCTTATGACCTTACTGAGTTACAACTCTAGTAGTTATTAGAAAAATTGGGAGCCATAAGAAAGACTAAGAGCTTACAATGAAAATTTGGTTCATCACTAGTTTGTATATTCTATTATGTGCAAAACATGTTTCCTTCATTTGGAAAAGTTGCTTGGAGGACCAATAGGTTTGTTGTAGTGCAAATTGGAGAGTTCATTCAGAAACTTGGTGACAACTTTGAGTCAATTATGACCAGCTATTTTGAATACTTTAAGAATTCTATGAAGGAGAGATTGAGGATACCAATGTCACTTGTAGAAAAATACTATATGATGTTTTTTTTCTTGTTGATGTTGATTTTAATTATGTTCAAGCATCTATTCCTAGGGTTAGATGTCTTAGGCCACTACCTTATGAAATCAATGTGAATGAGGCATCAACAACCATCACAAGATTATTAGTAGAGGAAGTTGATAAAATTGCAACCTCATTTGGCAGCTATGAGGAAGCCAAATCTAGAATCACTATAGATTTGAAGACAGCTTCTGTAGTCTAAAAGAAAAATAAAATGGTGAAGAATCCTAAAGAGAGATTTGGTCAAGGGGGAGAAGAGGAAAAATAAGAAGATGAGAAACCTACTCAACCCCCACTTTCACTAACCCAAGGTCAAGGAGAAGACCAACAAGAAGATGAAGTGGAACTAGATGAATGTGTCAAGGGAGAAGAAGCCAGTGAAGCACCCAAATCTGTAGAGAAGAAGAAGAGAAAGGAAAAGGATTCTATAGTGTAGAAACCAAGGAAGGTTGTGAATAAAACACAAAAAAAAGGTAGCAGTACCTATCACCAGGGCTAGCACAAGGGCTACTGCACAGAAAACAAAGGATGCTAATAAACCAAAAGGTAAAAGAATAACTACTATAGCAGAGCAAAGTCAACAAGAACAACCCAAGAGGAGAAAGTACATTTCTCTAGATGAATCAGATGAGGAAAGGACTAAATTAGATGACAACAACCAATTCAAAGTGGTAAGTCACAATCCCTCTTCTAATTTGGACAACTTGTGTGAAAATATCAAGAATACTATTGATTTAAGTGGATTTACACATGTTGAGTTTGATAAACTTAGGAAGATTGAGATAAATAAAGTAGATGAATCATTGTATGCCATGATGGAAACTTTTAAAACCACCCCAATTGAGCTTGCCAACTCTTTACCTAAGCATTTATATGATAGAGTTGGGAAAAGGTGGCAGTATAGTCTCACAACTGAAAGAAACATTAGAGAGACTACACTTGTAAGGGTGATGCCAGAATTGGATAAATTTGTGATGACAAAGGCTATTACCAAGTATAAGGGGAGATTTAATCCAAAATATAGAGCCTTTAATATTCTACAGAACAAAATTGAAGAGGTTGTTCAGAAAAGCACACAAATATGGAATGTCATCTATGGGCTGACACCACAAAAAGCTAGTGAGCAACATGGTAAACTTTAGCCTCCAAAAAAGGATATAAAATATTGGTGAATCTTTCATTATTTTAAAAAAATAAAATTATTTTTATTAGCAAATTTCTCAAATTTCTATTCTAAATATGATTAATATTAGCAATTATTTTTTAATCATATTTTTTTTTTGTTTAAAATATCGACAAATTTCAATAATAATAGGAAGCTCATTAATCACCGTGGAATATTACAAATCAAAATTGAATATATTTTTTACGTCATGGAATATTATGAGGATCATTACATATACTTTAAATCAATAGTGAAAACTAAATATTAGTGATATATCCCTAAAGTAACTAATAATTATGATAATTATTGATCACTTCAATTTAATTTCTCCAATAATATATTATATTTATGTGACTCAAATCTAATCATCTAACAAATTTCGTGGCAAATATTTGAATTAAAATTTTTTCAATAAAATAAATTATTGAGTGATTTAAAATATTCAAGAACTAAATTTTATAAAACTATGGCAATTTAGGTTGTATCAAATCTTAATTTATTAGCCAAATTACTAGCCAAAAAATTCTAAAATTAGCCAATTTGTGAATATTAGCCACTAAAATATACCTTGGTGAGCAAGCGCCTAAGGAAGTAGGTGAAGAGAAATAAGAACAAGAGGTAGTTGAGATAAACAAAGAGGAATGTTCAAGGGAAGTATAGGAGGAAGGTACTACAACGGCTACAATAGAGGAATAGAAGTAACTATAAAAAAATGTACTAGAGGTACATATGCTGAGTGCCAGTCCACCAGTAGATATAGTAAAGATTAAGGATGTCTATGATAGGAACACTTAGAACATGAATACCTTAATAGAGGAGGATATGCAAAAGATATTGATTGACTCCACCACCAAGGCAACACTATGCAATCATTTTGTATTGGTGAGTGTGGATGAGATTGAGAAGGAAGCATTAGCAACTGCAAGGGAGAAAATAAAAGAAGCATCTATTGCACCCACTCAATCTATAGAGGTGCAACCTACAATGTCTATTGTAGTATATCAAAGTAAGGAAATTGTGCTTTCACATGCTAGAACATTGGTACAACATGTTTTAGTACTAGCACTCACCATAATTGAGCAAGAAGGGACACCGGTCCAAATAGGTAAGGAAGCAAGTCCTACACCTACTACACATTCACAAGGTGAAACAAGGTTGATAGAAAATGAGAAAGATAGGGCTGAATATTTAGTCTTGACTATGAAACTTTAGGAACATTTAGAAATTCAAACATTGGCTACCCTACCAGATATTGTTAATCCTATTCCTAGTAAAGTACCAGATATTGTCATCCTATGGTAATATCAACTTAGATGAGGTGATCAAATTGCCAAATTTTGATCTTAAATCAATTACAATTGAGAAAATGAGCATATTGCAGGATGCTCTAGCAAGGAAGAAACACAAAAAATTGCTTAGAAGGGAGCATAGGAAGAAACAAGCTCTTCATGACATCAAGGACATATTTTTTGATGCATTTATCATACCTACACCTAATGAAGACCTTGACACTAATGTCAAATTATTGGAATGGTCTAGGAAGAAATTTCAAACAAAGGTGAATGAAAAGATATCTAGTTTCATTATACTACATTAAGTTGAGTCAAAAACCAGAATTGAGGGTGTGAAGAAGATGTTGGAGAATATTTTCTCTCTTTACACCAAGTTGTGTGATGCTCCCCTATTTGCACAAGAAGTGTAGAGACACATTGACCATTTGGAAGGAGATTTGAAGAAAATAGGTAACATTCTACAACAATCTCCTACTCAAGGTCAGTTTCATTTTAGAAATTTATTTCCTACACAAGATTAGTTAACAGGTTTACAAACACAAGATGCAAATATTAGGGCTACACTGATTAACATCGAGTCCATGTTGACCCCTCACATGGAGGTGTTATACAAGGAACTAGCCTATACAAAAATATTGATGAAGAAAGATCCCCATCTTTCTAGTCATGAAGGCTTAGTTACCCTTGTTGTCGATTTAGACATTCAAATCAAATATTTAGAGGTGGTGTGTGATAACTAGAATGCAAAACTAAATATCATAATGGTGGTCCATAAAACATTATTGGAAAAACACACAATTCATGTACCACCCATGACATAAGTGTCAAAAAGGGGGAGAATGAAGAAAAGGGGAGAACGAATGAAAGGAGAGAATAAGCAAGTTTTGAGGGAGACCAAACAAAGGGGAGACTACATAAAAAAAAATAGCACAACAAATCTACTCAAGAAGTGTATTCAATTTTTAGATTCAGAATAGAACAAACAACTCAGGGGGAGTTATAAAATTTTGAGGTATGATTGATAAGTCAAGTTTTATAAATTTTGAAAATTTGAAATTTTGTACGTCAGCCGAGCACTGAAGAGATTATCTAAGTTATGCTCTAAGTTATGGTTATTCATGCATGACCAAGTGTTTTTTCCACTCATCTCAAAGGGGGAGATTGTTAATCTCAAATTGGTTTTGACATATAAGTGACAATACACTTAAGTAATTTTCTTAGTTCATGCAAAAGAAGTAGTTTATGTTTAGCATAAGTTGTCAGATAGTATATGTTGAGTAAGAGATATGCAGTATGTATTGAGTAAGTAGTAAGTTCTGAGTCACTCAAGTGTCAAGCAGACATATGATTCCAAGTGATTCAGATGCCAAGTGATCAATGGATGTCGAGTCACTCACAGCCCAAGTTACAACATTACAGATATAGTGGATTCTAAGCATCAAACACTTGCAATTGTCGAGTAAGACAGTTTTGACATAGTTGTTTGTAATGGCACAAACTACTATCTAAACCATTTTTTAGCTGACTTTAGTATTATTTTTAAAGGAAAAATGGGTGAATCATAATCATTGATTCATCACTAACACTAAGTCACCTAATTCTTCTTAAGGAGGACAAACCCTAAAATATTGTAAGGAGTGGAAGGAGTGAAGAGAGAAGTTTTCATATGCAAATGAGTATCCATGGTGGCTAAGGAGTTGTAAGGAGTTATGATAGAGTAGAGCATTATAGAATCAGTTAGAGAAGAATAGAGGAAAAAGACTAGAGGACATAATTGATACATTTGATTAGAGAGGAGCAATGATACATGCAAAGAGGTGATCTATTATCTAGCAGTAAAGTGCTAACTGTAGGATCATTGTTGAGACATTCGAATAGGTGAATCAATTAAACCTCTTAAAAAAGTAGTCCTAGTAGGCTATTGTAAATCCTTTAATAAGGTGCTTACTTCATTGTAAGTTTAAGTCCTTTAATTAGGCATACTTATAATAAGTTGTTGAAATCATTTTACAGGGTAAGATCTAACAATCTTGTAAGCCTTTAACAAGCACGCATTTCACAAGGTAGATTATAGTTTATGATCAAGGATTATAACCTTCATTGGATTCCCTTTATTACTATAGTAGTGAAGATTTGTGGGTATCATCCTCATCCTAGTTTTACTTTCTCATTAGAGGATTTCTGGGTAACCAAATAGCTTGTGTCATATATGTGTTGAATGCTTATTTTTCTCATGCTATGGATGTAAATGCTTAATTTGGTATTTCATTTTGAATGCAAATTGTGAGATGGATGTGTGGTAAATATTTTATGGGTTAAAGTTTTAAAGGACTGATTCATCCTCCCCCCCGAGTTTACTTTCCCTATTGTCTTTCCAATAGACTCTTCACAGGGTAGATCATATTTTATTGTAAAATATCGTAACCTTAACTGATTAACTTTATTCTTGTAGTAGTGAAGATTTGTGGGTGTCAAGTGCCCCCCCCCCCCCCCCCCCCCCACCAAGTTTTACCTTCACCTTGGAGGGTTTCTAGGTAACAAATATTATGTTCTATGTTTTACTTTAATGTATTTGATTGATTAGACTTATATGTTGCAATAGATTTACATTACTAGTTTCACATGCACAAGTTATTGAGAGATGTGGATGAATCTGTAGAAAGTAAAAGGAATTTAAGATTCTAATCACCTCCCTCTTAGTATCTAGAGTATCCTGTTTATTCCTCTAGCAATAAAAAATTGGTATTGGAGCATTGGTTCTCTAAAAGAAGCTTAAATGCTTGGAGATTAGATCTTGAAGATAAAGGCTTTCAAACTAGACAATACTATTGACAATCAAGTAATTGACATTCAAATCACACTACAAAAACTTAAGAAGGTAAGACAAGGTCTGTACAATTCCCTAAAAAGAAAAAAAGAAAATTTCCATCCAAATAAAGTAATACTCTTATGAAGAAGTTGAGATTGAAGGACTTTTTGAACCAATCAATCCAAATGACAAAGCACCTACTTATCTACTTGAAAACAACCAACTCCTTAATGAATAAATAAGAGGACTACAAAGAGAACATGAAATCCAATTAGTAAGACTATGTGAAGTGGTTGAACAAAAGAAGAAAGATGAAGAAGAAAAATGAGTAGTGTCTACCAAACTTGAAGAAACAATATTAGATGAACAAAATCTCACAAACACTTAGCTGGACATGATGGTTCAACTCATGCTTGCAAATTAGGAATTGAATCACAAAGATGTAGAAGTTGCAAATTTGAAATCATAGAATGATATAGTAATGAATGGATTGAGAAATGAGAAGGAATCCATGGAGAGATTCAACAAACCAAATGAAGCAATAAAGTACTTTGAAGAACTTATGAAGTCATCAAGTTGTTCTAATGGGCCAAGACATTCTTGCACTAAGAAAGGAGAATCATCTAGGAATGGATAAATGAGAAATGCAAAGCCAAAGGACAAGCCAATATGCTATCCTTGTGGAAATTTTTTTCATACTGTAAATATCTATAGAAGAAAACATGGTATTAAAATTCTAAACCTAAGTTTACTGGTTACTATTTTTACTATAAGAAACAAGGAGATTATATACAAGAATGTAGGCCAAGAATAAAGATTACACCTACTACACTTAGATTTGAAGGATACTACAACTATTATAAATATAAGCATAGAGCATATTAATGTAGATCAAACACAAAGCCCTACTAGTCAAACTAGAGAAAGAAGAATCATACACCTAATAGTACATGTTCCAAGTGTCACAAATTTGGATATCAAGGCAAGAATTGTAGTACTCAAGTACATTCAGAAAATCAGACAAGGAATAAAGGTAAAGAAAAAGTGGACATTGAGCAAGTAAGGAATGAAATGAACCAAAAATGGAAAAATAAAACAAAAGATGGAAATAGTGGAGCTAATGGAGTTGAGATCACCCAATCCAATGGAGAAGGTGATCATGTCATTCAAACTAAGCAAGAAAGGTATGTGTGGAACTACATACTTAATTGATATATCATATATCAATTCCTTACATGATAATGTGCCAAAAGTTCATATCTATATATACATAAGAACAATTTTTTGAAAGGTTTCCAATTGTAGGTAAATTTTCTATGTTGATCAAGAATTGCAACATGGACCGAGCATTTCAAGATTGATATAATAAACACTAAGTGACATGGAAGAGACCCAGGTGTAGATCTACTTGAAAGGCATCAATATTAACCAAGATAGCTAGCTTTTACTCATCTAAGTACACAAAATTAATGGAGACCCTAATTGATCAAGAAGAAGGTATACAATGAATTTCAAAGACATTATTTCATACCTTGCATTCATATTTTTGAGAGTACAAAATGATTCAACAATTTAAGTAACCAGTAGAGATTGCAGGAGTGATTTGATCAAAAAGTTTGAACTTTCTTTCCTTTTAGTCCTTGTTCTTCTTGAAATCTCATTCATCTCTTCTTCCTTTATACTTTCATTTTTTTCTTTCTTCCTTATCCTCTCTACCAAGACACCTTGCAACAATATGACAAACCTTATTGCATGAAAAAAAGATTATGAGAAATTTTTCTTTGCCTGTCCCAAATCTCCTAGCTATTAGTGCCTTAAGCTGATCAATTTTTTCATCAAAAGTATCACTGTCATTTTTCACATGTTTTTCTTTCCCTTTCTTGTGAAGAACTAGTTGTGATTTACAAGCATATTCAATAGTAGTAGGGGTGTAATTATCAAAATTTGACATCTCAAAAGAAACAAGTCTACCAATTACACCTTCCAGAGTTAGGTTATTACCTAGTGTACATCTTAGTTCTTGTAATACAAAAACCCTAATAGCATAAATAAGAAGTAGATTTATCAATACCTTGATGATTATTATTTCATCTTCAACATTTCCTTTAGCTCCTCTAATAACATTGACAACTTCTTCAATTTTTGTACAATACTGCATTATATTGTTTGAACCTTCTATCACTCTCATTTAATCAAGCTTACCTCTTAGAGTTTTTGATTTTTTTCTCAAGACATTATCATATCCTCCATAGATGGCCTTCAGTTTATTGCACATTTTCTTTGAATTGTTGCATTCCTTTAGGTCATCAAAGTTAGTATAGCTTAGGGATGAAGCAATCTCCAACACTGACTGATTATGTTTTTTCTTTTCATTTGTTGAGTAGGCAAAGGGACTATTGTTATGCCCAGATATGCACTATCCATAAAATCCAATGCAAAATCACCAATAGTAGCTATATGTAGTTTCATCAACTTTTTTCAAGTGTAAAATTTTTCTTTGTTCAACTTTGGTACCTCTCTTTTGTAATCCATGATCATTAGCTTTGAGTACCTTGAAACTTCTCTCTATAAGAACCAACACTCTAATACAAATTGCTAGAATATTTAGAATAACTAAGAGGGGACTAAATCATTTATTTAAGGTCTAGATGTACCAATTCAACAAACAAACACTTAAACAATTTTAGATCTTATCATTCCATGGCTCAGCCTCTACTATAAAATATTTTCAACATTAACCAGTTGTACAATATTCTAAAGATAATAGACTGGCAAAATGTAAAATTAAAACAATAAAGCATCATAATGACATCCATACAAGTTTGACATTAGGATTTTACATGGAAACCCAATTTGGAAAAAGCCACCAGCAACATGTCACCAATTTTTAGTCTTCTAAAGTGAGCCATGTTAGGAGCCAACCATGTTAAAGGTTAAAATACACACTATTAAATGTTATATCAAGTCACCCCCTTAGGAGTGGCCTTGTTAGAGGACTTTAGAATATCTCAGGGTAAAAGTACAAAGTTGTGTCACCTTTCAAGTTGACTTATCAAAATGACTAAATTTGAGTATTTCTATCTAAAAATGAATTTTATTCAAACATATGATCTAGAAAAGTTCACTCTAGCTAAGTTATATATGGTCTAACACTTTTCCAATTGGAAATGTCTATTAAATTCATGTTTTACACTAGTTTGCATCCAATTACTAAAGAAACAAAATTATTTCAAAAAACTAATGTTTCAATAGCTCTTAATATTTTTAATGATATTTTTTAAATAACATATAAACACCATTTTATAGAGTTCAAAGTGAACAATATTCTCATATAGAGTTTATAGTGTTTTAATTAGATATAGTATATTGTAATTAAAAAATTCTACAAGTACATATTTTAACACTTGAGAAGATGTCAAGTTTGAGAAAGGAAAAAATATTAAATCATATCTAAAATTTTTTAAAACCACGTGACATTCTAGAAGAGAGAGTCGTCTTCAAGAATGTATAATTTTTCTTTTGGTTAGAAAAGATTTGTTTTGAAAAATGTGGTGGGAGATAAAAATTATTGATTTCATATGAGTTAATTTGGAGTCATTATAAAAGATAAAATATAGATCTAAGGCCATTTTTTATTTTTTATTATTTTAGCTATATATCTTATCTATAACATAATCTTAGATAAAAAAATAAATAAGTTTATTTTCACATTTTTTGTGGTGGGAACTAGACCCCTAATTTTTCAGCATTTTTCAACAAGTAAAAAATTGTGTTTAAAAATTACGAAAATATATCAATTCTTATTCCAAATAATTATTATAAATTATAATACTAAAATTCATCTATTTCTACACATTTCATTAATTTACTTCATTATAAAATTCTAAATAATACTACCATTTTTATGTCATTGAAGATGAACTGTTATACTTTTGTTAGCCTTTTCCTTTATAAAAGGGTGACACATGTTTGTGCTTTTACCCTTCGAAATTAGAATGTCACCTAGTTAAAGGATTTACATATATTTTTAAGTCCTTATGACTATTAGGTCAACCTTGAGTAAAGGATTTCAAATACTATTCACAATGGTTAGAAAGTAACAACAAGTTTGATCTATTAAGTATAACTCACTTTGCATGTTCAAATCTTTGAACATTGATTCATAGTCTAGCCTCCATTGTCATCTCAATCTCACATTCACTTGTGACCCCTTCAAGAAATCACTCTTCTCTTCTTCTCAACTCAATTAAGCCTTCTACTTAGATTTGTCAGTCAACAACATCAGTAATAGCTCCAACTTTCTGAAACTCATTTTCACACACATAGTTGCTCTGCACTTTTCCACTTTTTCTTCTCTTCCACATAGAAAGTTCACCTGTGTACTTCTTTAAATAGAAATTTATACTATTTTTTTGCTTAATCAAAACCATAGATCTTAGGGTTCAAATTTTGGTCCATCAAATATAGTGTATCTAATCACCATTATGTTTATCTCTCCTTTTCTAGAAACTTCTACTTGAATTCATTTCTTATATCTTTTACCTAATCCTCTCCTCAAATTAAATGATCTAACTCATTGATCCTTATCTTTAATATGATTTCCATATCCTAAGAAGTCAAATTTGTCATCTAGAAATTAAAATTTCTCACAAACAATTAAAATGATGTTCCTCGACCAACACTAAGTTCTAACACTTAGTCATCATTGAATTACTTGGTCACTTATAAAACTTCTCACTTGGCATTAGCATTGTCACTTAGTCGATACTGATGCTCAATCAACACTAAATTTTCTTGGCACTTACTATGGCTTAGTTGACACTAATATCACTCATATGTTCAACAAAATTCTTTATTCTTTTACTATGTTACTCATTCAAGCCTACACAAGTGATCTATCTATTCCCACTTTCAAGACTTGAACATTACTATATTCTCCTCTATCAACATAATTAATCACTTTGTCTTGTCAAAGTGTAACTAATCAAATGTCCATTTGTAATTTCCTCTTCATAACTCAACCTTTCCTTGAGATGCATTTGTTATGAGAAACTTCTCCAATCCTCTTAATCAATAAAATAGATATGACATTTGGATAATATTGAAAACTATCTCACCAACAAATTTGACAGATCAATGACAACACAATAATTGTACCAATTATTGTTTCTAACACCCTTATCCTTTTTCATATGTTTTTATTTATTAAGCACACTATATAGAGTACACAAGCATGACACAACTTTATAGCACTAGTTACTCTCTCTTTTTACATGTCTTAGATTGGTTGACTAGCATGCCACATAAACTTGCTAGACCATTTGACCTTTCCTAGCATGCACATAAACTATTCTCATAATATAGGAGTAATATATCATGTGAGTATAAAGAAAATTTATAGGATTGACTATCAATAGCACAAACCCATGAGACCATTTTATCCCACATCCTTTTGTTTGTTTCATGGATTCACTATTGGGCACATAAACCCATTAGACCATTCAATTCTATCCCCTTTTGTAAGATTCACAATAAGGAACAAAAGCCTTATGAGGAAATTTTATCACACCCCTTCTCTCTCTTTCTTTCCTATCAATTAAATCTCTCTTATTTTGATTTTGGGATTTGATGAGACTCAATTTTCTTAGGGGAAATATAGATTCTACGTATAGCTTAGAGTAATTTAGCATTTATGGCTTAGTATGATTTCTAGGTTATCTACAAATCTATGTTTTGTTCCTAGTTTGATGATTTATTTTTCTCCTAAGTTATGATAAGATCATATTTTTCTTTTGATCTACTTTACCATGAGTTTGAGGCAACTTATACTCCCACTAAAATGGGGGATAAATATATTGTCTTAAAATGGACACAGTTGCATTTGAAGACCTCTTAGTACCCTTTTCCATAATTTCTCTCTTGGACCATGGATTAACCTATGTTCAATGCCTCCTTTTTCTTCTCTTCCATTTCACAATTCTTTTTCATCTCTCACTTTCCAACATGCTTTTCTAGGTATTATTTTTCTACCCTTTTGACCATATTAGTCTGTTATCTTCCTACCCTCTCCTAACACTTTTTATGGCTCGTTTAACTTGTCCTCTAGGACCAGGTCAATCCAAGTCAACCTAATCTAGACTGAGCTAACCCAAGTAGACTTAGTCCAACCATGTTAACCTCATTTAGGACTATTTCAAGGCAGGTCAACCTAGTTCCCTATGGTTGTGAGTTTTGGGGCTCGAATGTCCTCAAGTTTTTCAATTATTTAATTTTTACTCCCCCATCGGCCTAAGTTATTCTCCCACCCAAAAACTAGTATATAAGTGAGTGCAAGTACAAAGTTGTGTCATCTTTCAAGTTGACTTATCAGAATGACTAAATTTGAGTATTTCTATCCAAAAATTGGTTTTGTTCAAATATATGATCTAGATAAGTTCAATCTAGCTAAGTTATATATGGTCTCACACTTTTCCAATTGGAAATGTCCATTACATGCATGTTTTATACTAGTTTGTATGCAATTACTAAAGAAATAAAATTATTTCAGAAAATTGATGTTCCAATAACTCTTACTATTTTTATGATTTTTTTTACTAACATATAAACACCATTTTATAGAGCTCAAAGTCAAGAATATTCTCATATAGATTTTATAGTGTTTTTATTAGATATAGTATATTGTGATTAAAAAATTCTACAAGCATGTATTTTAACACTGGAGAAAATATCAATTTTGAGAAAGAAAAAAATAGTAAATCATATCAAAAAATATAAAAATTCTATGACATTCTGGAGGAGAGAGTCCTCTTCCAAAATATATAATTTTTCTTCTCATTAGAATATATTTGTTTTGAAAAATGTGGTGGGAGATGAAAACTATCAATTTTAGGTGAGTTGAAATTTAAATCATAATAAAAGAGAAAATATAGGTCTAAAGTCAATTTTTATTTTTTTATTGTTCTAGCTATATATGTTTTCTATAACATAGTCTAAGTTCAAATGGAAATAAGCTTATTTCCTTAAAGTTTTGTGGTGGGAACTAAACCCCTAATTTTTAGCATTTTTTTAGCAACTAAAAAATTATTAATAAAAAATAGGAAAATATATCAATTCTTATTCAAAATAATTATTGAAAATTATAATCCTAAACTTCATCCATTTCTACACATTTCATTAGTTTACTTCATTTTCAAATTCTAAATAATAATACTAGTTTTATGCCACTAAAGGTGAATAGTTATACTTTTGTTAGCCTTTTCATTTACAAAAGGGTGACATAGGTTTGTGCTTTTACCCAAGTAGGCTTAGGGGTTTCATTTTCATACCTCATATCAATCTCATCACATTCATGACATCTCATCCTCAAGACATTCAAGCATTCAAAGCAAGGAGTTCAAGGATTCAAGTAAGAAAGAAAGTTTTCTTCATGCATTCAAGTAAATTCTTTATGTGGATTTCCTCTTCAAGATCTAGCTTATTGTATTCCATCAAGGGAGGAGATCTATAATGAGGTAATTCACTATCTTCTTCATTGATTTGCATTTACATCTATGGATCCATGATGTGGTTATGGTAGATCCATAGCAACTATGGAGACATCCTACATCATTCATAATGATCTACAACATACATGACAATAAAATCCTTTTTTCACAAGGGTTTCTACTACCAAGGTGGATATTTACATTTATCATGTTCCCTTTACATTTATATTTCTCAGTTACAATTAATTCCTTAACCTAGGGCTTGAAAAAGGAAAGCCCTCCTCCAAACAACCACACACCCCCCCCCCAACCTTCTTTTCTTTGTTGATTCCCAGTTTGGAAGCAAAAAAGATTAGAGATCTGAAACCTATTGCTCAAAACATTTTTGGAGTCATTAGTTGCAAATCATTGGACTACATCCACTTGGTTGTAAGATGTTTTCCAAAGTCAACCTAGTCATTCATTCTCATATTTTAGGGAGATTTCTTAGTTTTGTTCCTTTTGTCAATTTAGCCCAACATCTACAAGTTTTGATACTAAAATACATCTTTCTCTACTTATTTTAAGATATTTTATTTCCTTTCATATATTTACCCTAGATTTGCATCTTAATTGGGATTATGATGCTTAAATAGAATCTATATTTACATTATTTAAGCAATTAGTTCAATTTCACATTCACATTATCCTATTAAGGGTCAAAGAGAGTACATCTCCTTGTATTGTATTCTTCCTTGTTATTTGAATTTAGTATTAGCTATAATATTTCTTTGAGGCCTAGCTGTTGAAATTAATTCAAGTTTTTTATTAGTGACAACACTTATTCAAATTACAGTTCAAGTGTTTACCAAGTAGTTCAGTGCTTGTCGAGCAATTCAAGTGTTTACCAAGCAATTCAGTGCTTGCTAAGCAGTTCAGTGGTTACCAAGCTTCATAGTATCTACTAAGTTATCAATTCTTGAGAAGTAAATTTGGTGTTAATTGAGTGATGAGATAATTAGTGTTTACTAAGTCCAGGCATGGTAAACATGGAATTCAGTTTCTATCGAGTGACACTATATCTACCGAATCACCAGTGTATACCGAGTTTGAAACTACATTTTAGTATGGATCGAGCCTCTACTTTTATTGAGTGCATGATGATGCCAAGTAATGGTAGTGGATGCCATATACCAAAAACTCACCAAGTTAGTTTTCAAAACCTAAGTATCTACATTTGGGCTGACTTTGTAATATTGGTGTTAACTTGTGTATTGGCCAACCTTGTAATTATGTTAACTGGATTGATATATATGAATATATTGTATCACATCCAAAAGTGTAGTGTTTTTTATATGAGATAATGTGAATGAAATGCAAGCATGTCAATGTGAATCAATACTAGAGTAAAGTGTATTGGAAGGCCATATCAGGAGTAGCAAAGTTACATCTATCACATAGAGGTGATCTTAATTAGCAATTTAGTTGTAAGTCGGATCTATTATTTCATCCTAATAGGTGAATCAGCTTCAAATCCTTTAACAAGATAGATTTAAAAGTCTTTTCTTTAAATCTCTTTACCAAGTGCATACTTCATTATATGTTTGTAAAACCTCTAACAAGGTGGACCTAGTAGTCCTAATTGCTCCTAACAGAGTAGATCATTAGAAGTGATCATTGTAAGCCTTAATAGGTCAACTTTATACTACAGTATTGATGTTTTGTGGGTATCATCCGCACCCCAGTTTTACTTTCTATTTGGAAGGTTTCTAGGTCACTAAATATTGTGTTCAAAGTGTTTTATGGTTTTAGTTTCTCATGCATGCAGTAGATTAGATCTATTATTGGTAATTGGATTATGCTATTAAGTTCTAAAATTGTTAAAAGTTTTGAGGTTACTGATTCACCCCTCCCCTCTCAATAACTTAGCTAGTCTTAAATATTTCCAACAATTGGTATTAGAATTTTTTGGTTCTCAGGAAAAAGTTTGACAGCTTGAGCAAAGATCAAGGACAATGGAGATATTCAGACTTGACAAAGTTATTGATAATGAAAAGTTAGATCTAGAGATGGCCATAGCTCAACTCAAGAAAGGAAAAGAGCATCTTTCTCAATCCCTAAAAAGAAGGGAGGAACTTGCAAATTAGATGACTGACCACCAGTATGTTGAAGAGAAGATTGAAGATTTTTTTCCCTCAAGCAATTCAAATGAAGCTAATGATGCAATCAAAGAAATCCTAGAAAAGAATGGCTCCCTGCAAGAAGAAGTAAGAAAATTGAAAAGAGAAAAAGAAATTTAGTCAATAAGATTGTGAAATCTCAGAGTAGAGAAATAAGGCAAAAGAAGAATTGGAGGTAAGGAACAATGAAATTCAAAAT
Organism: Cupressus sempervirens; assembly: GCA_028749045.1. NCBI lineage: Eukaryota > Viridiplantae > Streptophyta > Pinopsida > Cupressales > Cupressaceae > Cupressus > Cupressus sempervirens. The sequence continues at coordinate 604,433,372 of CM053788.1, forward strand.
CAATCCCTTCAACAAGAAAATCTTATTAATCATCTCTCCAATGAAAATGAAGAAATCACGAGTCTGAGATCTGAAAATGAAAGGTTAAGGAATGACTTAAAATCTAAAAGGAAAATCAATGAAAGGATGAAAGTTGATCTAAATTATAAAAAGCAACTCACTGAAAGAATAATGAAATCCCAAGAAAACATGGATTAATTGAGTTAACAAAATGAGCACAATCTTTATAGGCAAAAGGGTAAGGCAGGACTTGGATACAAAGAAGAAGGTGAATCCTCCAAACAAGGTGCTCAAAGGAATCAAAGACCTACTTGCAATTATTGTGGTAAGATAGGTCATACATCAAATAAATGTTGGAGTAATGGAAAGGAAAAATTAAATGGAAAATGCTATAATTGTAGTCTTCATGGTCATAAAGCAAATGAATGCAAAGAGAAACCAAAGTTTAAGGGCAAGTGTCACAAATGCAAGAAACAAGGTCACAAGGCATCTAAATGCAGATCTAATTTAATCAATCTAGCTAAACAATTTGTGAAGGCAAGATTCAATTGGGACTATAAAATTTGGTGTAGATGTCAGTACTGTGGAGAATATGAACACATTGGTATGAACTATGTTAGACATCACATGAGAAGGATACCACCATAAGATGTTACACATGTACTGAAATTGGTCATATAGCTAAGAATTGCATGAATACTAGTAGAGTTGAAGATGAAAAGAAAGAAAAAGTAGATAACATTAGGAAGCAGATGAGACAGCAGTGGATTCCCAAATCTACTGAGCAAGCTAGTTTAAGCGATGATGGTCATGTCACTCAAGAAGTGGGTGACTCCACCATTTCCAATTAAGATCTTAAGGAAGAACTAGAACTGTGTTTTCAAGGTCACATCTTAAATAGTTCTAAAATTGAAAGGAAGTAAAGATTCATATTGGTATTCAAGATACAAAAGAATAATCAAAAAGATCGGTGCAGTTATCACCAAATTGACTTCTCTACCGAGCAAGGTAGGGTCATGGATTGTACCGAGTAAATTTTGAAGTAACATGGCCATGTTTGGTTGGTGAGTTACAAGCTTTCACAAAGAAATCCTTACAAATAGTGGATGATAGGCTATCATGCACAATGTCATTATGGCTCTTGTGATACCAAGCATTAATGGGAAGTTTTTATCAAAAAGGAAAGAAATTGACTTCATTCTCACCATGAATTTAGTATATTGAGAATAAAGTGATCTGTAAAGCATCCCAGCGATCTTGAGTAGAATTTGTAGCAAAAGTTTTTCAAAAAAAATCTTAGCTTACCAAGTTATTATGGCATCCAACAGTAGCATCAAGGTGAAGAAAGGACCTAAAATGCTGGTTTGAGGTGTTGAATGGAAAGCCCCTGATTTCAAATTGGTGCCAACGATCATCAAAACCCTTGACTTGAATGGAGCTTAGTCTCAGATACCACCTAAGGTACTTCTTATAAATGACATTTGAACTCATTTTAAATGTGTAGTTCAGGAGATAAGAACCCTTGAAATGGATAATGCCCTAAGTGAACTCTATGTGAATGGAATCCTCAAACCTGAGCACAAACATTTGGAAGAGAAAGGTTTAACGCATATTCCTCACTTGCCTCAAAACTTTCAAATCAAATGAATTAGGTATATCCTAAGTTGATTTCATAATGGTCAACTGTGGTTAGAGCAACCAGATTTAATTACCAAGAAAATGATACATCGCATTACTAGTCTTCCCATGATTACCAAAGCTAAAGTCACTAAAACCCCAAGTCAAGATGTGTTAAAGAGAAAACCCTAGCCAAGTGGGATGGCAAAGGAATGAAAATTAGTAGTGTATCTGATACAAAACTAAAATTTGGTATTCATGTGATAGAACATAAGATGTATAGTTCAAGTCAACTCAATAATGTGTCATGTGAAGTAGTCAACTTAGCATACAAGGTCATAAAGAAGAATTTATCATTTGGCCTAGCAAATTTTTTGTTGCAGCAACTAAACAAAAATATGGAAAGCATTAGAATATCAAAGAATAACCCATGCAAATTTGGTTCATTGTTGACATGTTTGTTCTTCTATGTTCAAAAGTTTTTCCCCTCTAAAGGCACAATTGTATGGAGAAAAGACACACCAGTCTTATATTAGATCAATGAGTTTATCATTGAAATGGGTGAAAATTTTGATAGTATCATGGAAAATTATTTTGAAACTTTCAAAGAAAAGATGAAAAAAAAATTCAGGATACCAAAGAAGTTGGTTGAAGATTATAAGGATGTTTTTTGCTTTATGGTAGATAGTGACAGAGTATACATCCATGCAGTAAGGCCCAGAGTTGTGTGGGTAAAACCTCTTCCATATGAGGTTAACATTGATGAGGCAAAGGAAATCATTGAAGCCTTGGTAAATGAGCCTGTAGATCTAAAGGCACCCCTCTTTGGAACCTATGATGAGGCGAAAGCAAGAATTGAACTTGAGATCAAGCTTCCATAGGCGGTGAACAAAGGAAGGACGAGGATAGAAAAATTGAAAATAGCAAGCACCCCTCTTATGGTTACTGAAGGAAAAGGACATGTAGAAGAATCTAAAAATGAAGAGGAATCTAAAAAGGAAGAAGAGCCAATATAGAAGAAAGGCAAGGTGATTATCACCAAGCCACCCAAACCATCCACAATAGTATTTACAAGGACATCTAGGAAGAAAGGAGGAAAAGATGGTAGTGAAGTTGTGTTTAGTAAGCCTCCTCTCACCTTCCAAGAAAGATTGAAACAAATGGAAGAAGGTGCAGGTATAACCAACTTCAAGTCATTAAAGTATGAAACCTGGACAAAGGCTCAGAAGAAATGGATTGAAGATTTGGTGCTAACCAAGATGGGCAAATGGAATTATTCCCCTGATCAGATAGCATTTCAAATTTCTAATGATCTATTGGAGAGATTAAAGCCAAGATGGGACTTAGCCAAGCAAATAGAAAAAGACATCTATGAGAAAACTCTAAGGTAATTGTTATCGAGCATTACCAATGCTAAGGTAAAAGCATGAAGAAAAATGAAGACAAGATGACTCTTAGATTTCATACTTGTTTAATTTTGTTAAAAGGCATAGAGCATGTAGTCAAGAATGCTATAGATATGTGTAAGAATGTTTATCACCTACATAAACCAAGTGACTCTCTAGTAGAAGTCAAGGATGATGATAGTGACAAGGATGAAGAAAATGAAGAAGACTCCACTCCATGTGTTACAATTGATGCTTAAGAATATCAGGAATTAATGAAGAATGATGAAGAAGAAAAAGAGGAAGCCAAGCAAGAAGTAGAAGAGATTGACCCAGTCAAGATAGTTGCGGCTGTCATAGCTTCACTTCCTCACTCTCTAGCAAAACTTGCAACATCATCAAGCTCAGAGACAACTTCAGTAGCTTTGGTTGTGACAACCATTGATACATCAAATTTCCAATCACTCCCTCCTACCTCTCAGCTCAACACATCACAAATAGAAGTTTCTACCACTTCATCCATAGAGTTGTAGCATCCTTGAGTTACTAAGCCAGCCTTAGCAATGGATAATGAGTGTTCTACAATTCTAAGCTCCTTAGCAGTAAGTATAGTTTTGGATTCTTCAGTTTTGGCTACTTCAGTTGTACATGCTCTAGTAAGTGCTTCAGTTACAAATACTTCTGTCAATACTTCACTTGTAAATACCTCAATTTTGGGAAGTTTGGAAAATACATCAGTTTTGGATTCTGTAAGTATTCTAGTATGTATTCCACCAATAGGCACCGTAAAAACTTTCACTACTAGTCCTATTGTTTGTACTATTGTTTCTCTTCAAAATCCTAAAGCATTATCTTCAAAGACAATTGAGCCAAAGACTCAACCAAGACTTTTGATTAGTGGAAAGGAAATAGATATAGATCTGGATGAGGATACTAAAATTTCCAAATTGTATTTTGACAATGCCACTATAGATCAAATGAGATTAGTTAGTTAGCTCCTCCAAAAGAAAGCCAAGCATAAACAATTAAGAGAAGAGAGAGATAGAGAATATAGGATTATTTAGGATGCAAAGAATATTTTGATAGATGTTATAGGCATTGAAGTTGATTCTTCTCAACACATTTTGTTGCAATTAGAAGAGGCAGTCAGCAAATTCAACAAAGATTCTAGTGGCCAAGATAAGTTAATTGAGAAAGTAGAAAAGAAGTTTGATAACAAAGTGCTTGAGCACATTGCTCCACAAATTGTTATCCAACAAGTAAAACTTTCTACAATTTTGACAAATCTAGAAACTTCTTACACAAATGTAACATCTCTTTTTGCAAAGTTATGTGATACTACCTGTAGACACCTAAAACTCCTTTAGAAAATAAAATATTTTTATTTTTGAAAAAGTCCCTAATGATATCATCATTTATTAATTAATTAATTATTTTATTTATTTATTTATTTTTATGTCATTAAATCCCTTTATCTTAATTAAAAATATTTGATTAAGGAATCCCTCCCAAAAATATTTAAATCTTATTTAAACGTTATTTCCTTATTTATTAATTATTTAATTAATAAATTGACCAAAAATCCCAAAATAAATAATTTTTTTTTTTTTTTTCCAAAACTTGACCAATTTTCTTAAGACCACTAACCTCTTCCGAAATCTTCTAATCCTTCTTTAATTTTGATTAAAGGCTAATCCCATCATTTCCTACCCCTAATCCCAACTCAAAATATTTAATTAAGATTAAATATTAATCCTCCTGTTTATTAAAAATATTTTAGTAAATATCTCCTCAACCCAAACCCTTGAAATAAATAAAATTTTATTTATTTCCTAAAAACCTTATTTATCCTCATCCTAGGAAGTTCTAGACTCTTCTAGAAAGTCTTCATCCTCATCCAAAGCCTAGACTCTTCTAGAAGATGTCAATCCTTATCTTTGACTCTAGTCCTAATCTCCCCCCCCCAACCTTGTCACATTCCCTAAACATGGGTTAAGAATTTGTAATCCAAGCCAAAGCCAACAAATATCTCCTCCTTCACCCACCCTCATTTATTGCCATCCACTTTCCCATCTCTAACATCCCTAATCTAATCCTAAACCACCTCTAATCCTACCCTTAATCATTTGCACAATCCTAAACAAGCTTAAGACTTTCCTAAGCCAAGCCAAAGTCTTCCCTCAAAATATCCCAACCACCAAGCCATAAATGACTCTTACAAGCCATTATGAGGTTCTTTATGAGCTTTGAGCCTCCTTCGTTGACCCTTCAACCCCTCTTGCTCTAAGCAATGACCCTATGACATGTGTCACCCCCTAATTGGCTATAAGGAAGCACAATCCATGTGCTCTCCTCTCATTCAATCTAAAACTTCCATAAGCTTTCTCTCATCCTTGCATCCTAGCCCTTGATCCCTCAAGCCCTTTGCCTATTTAAGGAATCCTCTCCCAAGCCATGTTAACACAATCTAGAAAGTAAAACCATAATGCCATTTTCAGAAGTCATTTTTACATCAAATCCATTCACCAAAATCTATCAAAAATCATCCATTGAAGCCCATTTGAGCATTTGAGCATACATACATAATCAAGCCATCTTAGCTATTAGACACACCTCTACATCAAGTGATCATCCTCATTGAGAGAGCCTATCCATGGCTCATATTCTCATTTGAGGACTTCACTTTGTCTCTCATGAAGTTATGTTAAATTAGTATGCAAACACTTTTTGATTGTTTTAATTTAGTGTTTCTAACATACTAAAGTAGCATATACATTTTAGCATGTCTGGTGGGACCCCGCATGGGTCATCTTCATTAGCTTTTTTAGTCAAGTGTTGTATGTCATTTTCTAATTTTGGCTAATTTTGCTTGTTTTTGTTATTGGTAGGATTGTATAAATTGGTTTTGTAGGTCCACATGAGCATGAAGAAGACAAAGGAACTCATAGCCTATCTTATAGTGTTTGCAAACTTTTTGAGCTTATAGGTGGACAGAGCACTTGGAATTCTTCTTCCTCTTCTTATCTATATTCTTCTTCTATTCCGTCTACTTCTTCTTCTTCTTGTTGAGGGATCTTGGTTTTTTTTTTTTTTAAGGAAGCAAAATCATACACACTTTTTTTTAAGTGCTTAAAATAAACCCCCAAATCATACTTAAATCCATTAAAAACTTTTTACAAGTGAAACTAAACCAATCCAATCATTTGCATCCTTGCAACATCAAAGTTTTAGATACATTCATGCAAAGTTAGGAACACTTCATTTTTTTGAATTTCAAAAGAACTTCAAGTTTTCATTTCAAAAGGTTCAAAATCAACACTAAGTGCATACTAAAATCTAAATCAAACTCAAAGCATCCATCAAGGATAAAATGAACCTCATATTCAAAAAAATTTAAAAGTTCTTTTAAAAATCTCATGAAAACTAAGAGCCCTAAATGGTTGCCAAAATTTTCCTAAAAGCTTTGTTATTTGTTCCAACAAATGTCTTGTTGCAAAATCTTGAATGTTTCCTAGGTTTTTCATGCATCAAAACAATCTAGGAATATCATTTTTTTAGGCTTAAAATATGCAAACTAGAACACAAAATCTTGAATGAAAACCAAAATCCAAAGAGTGATTTTCACTTTTGAATCCAAAACAATCTTGAATGATCTAAGGTTAAAACAAATCACTTCAAAGTTCTTAAAACAACACACAAAATCTCAATCTTGAATGCTCAAAGGAAAAAACTTGAATGTTTAATCACTTGTCTTTGAATGCATGTTGCTAAAATCACTCTTGAGTGCCATGGATTAAAATAAATTTTTTTTTTTTTTTTATGAATGCATGATTAAAATAAAAAATACAATCTTGAATGCAAAAGGTCAATTAATCATTACAATATCTCACACTTCATCTTTTGGGGCATAAAAAGAATCTACATTTTAGAAACTTTCTAAGTTATAAAAATAAATAAAGACACTTTGAGTGAATTTGGTGTTGGACTCACCCTCTTTAATCACCCATCATTCTAATCATTGGTTGCAATATCAGTGCCATATATGGGGATGGGTCTACCTAAGAAGGTGTTAAGTGCTCCACAAAAATCAAATTCCACTCACTTGAGTTTTTATTGGTTTTTGTAAGATAGAAATTTTTTTAAATGCACATTAGTCTCAATAACACTTCATTTGGGCATAAAAATTGAACAAATCTTGATTTGAGGGCCTCCAGGTGTGCGCTTGAAATCAAGCTTTACACACATCTTTGTTTTGGGCTTAAAACAAACTCACACTCAATCTTGAATGCCTTAAAGAAAATATGTCGATACTTGATGTGGAGGGCCTCCGAGCGTGCGAGTTTACTTTTTGTTGACCCTAAATCTTCTTGGTGTATTCATTCTTTGATCACTTCTCTTTTTTTAGCGCATTTCAAATTGGAATTGAACCTTTGCATCTTAAATCACATGTGTTTTCAAAATGTCTAAATCAGAAAACTTAAGCGTCAGTTGGAAAAGAACTCTATCTTTTAGCCCAAGATCATCCAAGTCTTCTCTCCCCTTGTTGTCTTTCGAGGCCATCTTGGGTGCATAAGATTAGGATCCAAAATCTTATTTAAGTTTTAGGAGGCCTGCTCGGGGATTTCATCACCCCTTGGGATGACCTCAACTCCATCATTCCAGTGAAGTATAAAGATCGGGAGGTGAATCCAAAGACACCTCTCTTGGGATCAAAATTCTGTCACTCGAGCTAAGCCTCAAGGAACTTTATACCCTTGAGAAGTGAAAGAGGAGAAGTGGGTTACCGCTCCTCTCGATTGTGTGACATATTTTTAGTTTCATCTACAGATTTGGGCCTCACATACCTTGCGTATATCGAGGACTCCCTAGCTAAACCAAATTTCATCCTTGTAGAAAGCTTCCTAGGATGTTGGTGTGTTTGATGTACTTGCTCCAAACTTTTGTCTGCTTTTTTGTTCATAGCTTTTGAATGAATGTTTTCCAACTTTGGTCAAAATCCCAAAAAAGAAAAAATCTCCCAGCTCAAGGCATACTTATCATAGTCACTGCCTCATCAGAAAATCATCCAAGCTCCCCCGCCACAACTAAATCTATCTAGTTCTTTGCTTTAGAAAAATCCCAAATCCAAAGTCCATCCAAATCATCCCCCTAGCCAGCTAGCAACCCAATCCAAAATCACCCAAGCCTTTAAGGAATTGTTGTTACTCTTCTAGAGTTTGCTATCCAATCAATCTATCCAAATCCCTCAATCTCCCCAAGGTTATCCCTTTGACAGAGCTTTGTCTAGGCTAATCTAACCTTGTCACTTGTCATCCCTCATCACCTTAAGCTAAAGGTCGGGATCCACAAGTGTTCAATCTTGTGTCATGCCCATAGGATCATTTTTTTATCCTCAAGTTGACACCAAAAGCCACCAATCCTGCACATAGGAAAGCAAAACTCTCACTTTTTGATAGCATACGCTTGAAGTCTTCCATCCAAGAGAAAGCCAAAAATCTCTAGCCAATCCTCCTTAGGTCTGTCATGTAGCTTTGATTCTCCCTAGGAAATCTTTCATCAGCCAATCCAAAATCTACGCTTAATCCCAATCCATCCATGAGCTTCCGTGTTCATCCATATGCAAGACCCCATCCCCATCCAACTCATCGTCAAAACATGAAATCCCAACCCTATCATGATGAGTTTGGTCACATTGTCCTTTCTCCTGCTACATACTATTCCAATGATGATAAAAATCTTGTTGAATACAACGGGTATCTTGAGAGCCTTAGATGCCTTTCGCCAACCATCCCCCAAAATCTAAGCATTCCTCCAAACTATCTAGTCATGCCATCTCATATCCCAGCTTCTCCTCCATCACCCAATCAACCAAGCTTCCAATCTTCCACCCCCATCACACCAGCTATTCTTGTCAATCCACCACCTCCACCTCTGACACACGAGTCTCCCAGGAATCTCCTAGAGGAAATACAAGAAAAGCTGCCTCCAATAGTCGATAATCCATGTCATCTAATCCAACCATGTGAAGTAGTCAGTGATGAAGCTTCCCCATCTATAATATCACCTCCATCTCCCATAGCTATCATCCCCATACCATCCATCAAATTGCTTAAAATCCTTCCACTTCCCGCAAGCATCAAAATCCCACCACCTATCAAATCCCTCCAAATCCTATCCACATCACCTCCAAGCATTTCCCAAATCTCCTGTAATGACCTTATGCATCCATCTTCTACTCACCCATATCCACTACTGAATCTCCCATTTATCCATCCACTACCTTTGAAGAATCCATCCTTTCACCTCCTATCGCACCATCCACTCCAATCCAATCCTATCAAGATCTTTCCCAAAAGCATGTTGACATCCCCCAAAGCATAAACGAAGATATCATCGTACCATGTCTTCCATCCATAGTGTAGTCACCATCCCCTCCATCTCCAAAACCTCAAGCCATACCTCCTCTACTACAAGATATCTTTTCATCCCATCAGCTAAATCAAGATCCTATCCTACCATCTCCTCCACTCCATGCTTCCATCTTACCACCTATCCAAGCTATTCCACCATCTATAATCTACCCTCTTGGTTCACTTACATTCATCCATGGTGGCCCCCTCTTAGTAGAAGAATTAAGAACAATATCTCCCCGTTGCAGTACATCTAATAAAGCACTTCTACCATTTTCTACAAGAAAAAAGTTTCCTCAGCTCATTCAAATGCTTAATCGATGGCATTATCAAGGTCAAGGTTTAGGACCACAAGAGCAAGGAATCAGAAAGCCTATTATTGTACAAAAGAATCTAGGATTTCATGGTCTTGGATATGTATCCAAAGGCTCGCCATCTAAAAGTGTTGGTACATGTCATCCCCAAACCAAGCCTATCTCCAGGCCCACCATGCCAGCCTCCCATCACTCCTTCAAGAAATCTTATGTCATCCCCCCTCCACCATCTTTGTAACCCAAAACAACCTACCAAATCCCCCCTTCATCCGCTAAATCCATTTTGGGTCCCCATGTCCCAAAATCTACCATCCTCCATCCTCCTATCAACCATCATAAAAATCCTATTCCCTCCATTCCTATGCAAGATCAACAAAGGCACATATCAAGGCACATCATCCATCATCATCCCCCTACACGCTCTTCCATATCCTCTCCATCTCACAAATCTTCTCCTAACCATCTTCCAAAGCTTACCATAGCAATGTGAATGCCAACTTCAAAATGCATAAAGCTAAAAATCCACATCCTAGGCAATCATATGTCTATTCTAAAAGACATACTCCAAAAAGGAAAAATCCAATCAAAGAATGCAAAACAATGCAAAAGCCTATGAAAAGAAAATCCAAAACCATGTGGATCCCAAAGAAAAAAGTTGAAACCCAATGCATAATGGCATCCACCATTGCTAATCCCCCATCTAGTGACTCATGTCCCCCATCTCCTAACTCCATCTTGGGTGCCTATATCCCCAAGCGCACTTCCACAAATCCTCCATGAAGCCCGCATCTACCATCTATCCCCCATATGCTCTTTTCACACCTATCCCAACATGTGCCAATGTTGATCCTACAAGCATCCCCATCTCATGCTCTTTTCCAGCCTTTTCATCCCTCCATCTCCTACGATCAATCCCATCTAATCCGATCTATTGCATAAATCACACATCCAGTGTACCAACAACTAGCAACAAAATCGAACATTCCAACTGCCAGTCAAAAATCCCAAAAAAGCCAAAAACAACTGAAGAAAGCCAAAATCATTCCAGCTAAGTCCAAAGTCAAAAATTCAAAAAAAATAAAGAAAAATAAAGTGTCCACTGGTGAAAACTTGGCAATTCAAGCACCTTGGACAAGTACCATGATGAAAACTTGGCAAACAAACATCATGCGTAATCCAACCATCCCCAGCTTAGCCTATCATCCTCATGCTTTTGGTCACATCTTGCCATCCAGCTCCATCTTCCAATTTATCCACCTATCTTTCATCCTCTAGCTTTTATCTATCACTATCCACTTATCTTCTGCAACCTCACCCCATCATCCTAGCTATCATCCATCTCCCTAGCACCTTCAGCTTTTCCATCCTAGCTTCAATCCTATCACATCCATCGTAAGACCTCCTTCTGCATGTCATCTTCTGACTGGGGCCACTATATTCCTTGGAGATCTTGTCTTGTCCATCCTCCCTTGTCATTGGTATTTCACTCTAGGCTATCCTTATGCAAATCCAATGTCATCCTCTCATTAGTCATTCACTCTAGCGCCATCTATCAACTCAACCACCACCAACCTTAGCATTGTCCCCATCCTTGGTTGCACATCTATCATCATTATTGGACGTATCCTACCAAATCCATATCTTCTGCTATCACCTCATCCTTAGCTTCTGCATCTTGCACCAACTTGAGCCATCCCACTATCTTATCATCTAGAGCTCCTGTACAGCTTGTAAATAATCTTGTATCATAGCTTGTATATCCAATCCTGTCAAAAAAAACTTGTACATTTGTACCATATCTTGGTCCGTCAACTTGTACATCCTCTTTAGCTTAGTACCATTGTATCTATCTAGCTTTCATGTCAGTTCATCCTTGATCAACATCTTGTACACATTGCACAAATCTTGGTCAGCTATTCCAATGCATCCTTTAGCTAGATCTCCTGTCACCAATGTGCTATCCTTCTTAGTTCAGCTTGCCAAGTGCATCACTAATCCAAATCCACTAGCTTAGGTGCTCTCTGATAGATCCTTGCAAGATATAGCTTTCCTCATGTCTGATCTTGGTCCTTTAGTACCTCATCCTACCCATCTCGTTGGCAAATGGTTCTCTTTTGGATTTTCACTTTCTTTTGATTTGGGATCTTCCCTTTTGGGTCTTGAAGTATCTTTTCCAAGCAATCTCCTTGTTCCCTCCTCACGGTTGCCACGATCTTCCATATCATGGTATGCTACGAATGGGGCAATCTGAGCATAAGGTATTGATCAAGTCTTTCATTTGTCTCTTTTTTGCTTGTGGGTTACCCAGTGTCGGTTCTACGTTGTTTCCTCTAGGTTTCATGTGTGATGCTGGGACAATCCTTGTGTGTGTTTTTTGAGTCAGTTCGTCAGTCCTCTGAACGGTTGGTGACATGGCCTTGATGTTCTTGGTAACCTTGGAATTTAACCAATAGTCCTATAGCAAATCTAGTGCTCAACTACATGGTGGTACTTCTCTTTGAAGTATCCCCCTACTCAAAAAGCTTCAATGGATTCCCTTCATCTCCATTATCCCCCATCCATATCCAGCATCTATCTCTCCTACCCTAGCTTATGCATCAGTATCTCTTTGAATCAATCTTCACTTTTAGCTTTAGGGATCCACAATCCTAGTCTTAGGGATCCACCAATCCAATCAATCCACCAAGCCTCATCTTTCGAGATCCACAATCCTAGTCCTAGGGATCTCCAAAACCCATCTTCTATCAATCTGACTCTTTGAAATTCGGTTGCATCAGCTTTATAATCCCCTCATCCTTCTCCCTATCCTGGATTCCTTTTTATAGTGCTCTGCTCCTTTATCCTCCACCTTCCCTAAAGTCTTAAGCTTGCTTCCACTTGTGCATCTGATTCTCCTTTATCATTCTCCCATAGTGAGAGTTTGAGCTAATTTGGCCCCTTCTCTTTGCCAATCTGAGTCTCCTTGCTCATCCTAAATTCTTGTATTTTTCAAGAAACTGTCGAGCCTCATTTTCTATCCCTGTCACCTTCTTGAGGGGGCATCTCATAGTCTAGTCTCTCCTTCTTATCCAAGACTGGGGCAACTTTGTTGCTAAAGTCATCTCCATGTCATTTATATCTGAACTTCTTTGAAATAGTGTTGTTTCAACACTATGTCAAAGAGGGGCAAAATGTAGACACCTAAATATCCTTTAGAAAATAAAATATTTTTATTTTCTGAAAAGTCCCCGATGACATCATCATTTATTAATTAATTAATTATTTATTTTATTTATTTATTTTTATGTCATTAAATCCCTTTATCTTAATTAAAAATATTTAACTAAGGAATCCCTCCCAAAAATATTTAAATCTTCTTTAAACATTATTTCCTTATTTATTAATTAATTAATTAATTAATTGACCAAAAATCCTAAAATAAATAATTTATTTAATGTTTGCCCAAAACTTGGCTAATTTTCTTAAGACCACTAACCTCTTCCAAAATCTTCTAATCCTCCTTTATTTTCGATTAAAAGCTAATCCTATCATTTCCTACCCCTAATCCCAACTCAAAATATTTAATTAAGATTAAATATTAATCGTCCTGTTTATTAAAAATATTTTAATAAATATCTCCTCAACCCAAACCCTTGAAATAAATAAAACTTTATTTATTTCTTAAAAACCTTATTTATCCTCATCCTAGGAAGTTCTAGACTCTTCTAGAAATTCTTCATCCTCATCCAAAGCCTAGACTCTTCTAGAAGATGTCAATCCTTATCTTTGACCCTAATCCTAATCCCCCCCACACCCCCCCCCCAAACCTTGTCACGTTCCCTAAACATGGGTTAAGACTTGCTAATCCAAGCCAAAGCCAACAAATATCTCCTCCTTCACCCACCCCATTTATTGCCATCCACTTTCCCATCTCTAACATCCCTAATCTAATCCTAAATCACCTCTAACCCTACCCTTAATCATTTTCACAATCCTAAACAAGCTTAAGACTTTCCTAAGCCAAGCCAAAGTCTTCCCTCAAAATATCCCAACCATAAGCCATAAATGCTCTTACAAAGCCATAAATGACTCTTACAATCCCATTCATTTCTCTTACAAGCCATTATGAGGGTCTTTATGAGCTTTGAGCCTCCTTTGTTGACCCCTCAACCCCTCTTGCTCTAACCAATGACCTTGTGACATGTATCACCTCCTGATTGGCTATAAGGAAGCACAATCCATGTGCTCTCCTCTCATTCAATCTAAACCTTCCATAAGCTTTCTCTCATCCTTGCATCCTAGCCCTTGATCCCTCAAGCCCTTTGCCTATTTAAGGAATCCTCTCCCAAGCCATTTTAACACAATCTAGAAAGTAAAGCCATAATGCCATTTTGAGAAGCCATTTTTACATCAAATCCATTCACCAAAATCTATCAAAAATCTTCCATTGAAGCCCACTTGAGCATTTGAGAATACATACATAATCAAGCCATCTTAGCTATTAGACACACCTCTACATCAAGTGATCATCCTCATTGAGAGAGCCTATCCATGGCTCATATTCTCATTTGAGGACTTCATTTTGTCTCTCATGAAGTTATGTTAAATTTGTATGCAAATGCTTTTTGATTGTTTTAATTTAGTGTTTCTAACATACTAAAGTAGCATATACACTACCAAGTATACTAAGGAAATAAAGAGAAAATTGAATAAAATTGATAAAGATCTGATGGCTAGTGCAAAGAAGTTGTAGCTTGACCCCAGTTCAAGCTCTACACATCATATGAAGGTTAGATTCTTATCAAATATGCAAGTAGAATTATTGAGAGAGGAAGCAAGGATCCAGTCTACACTCATAGACATTTAGAATATGATCCTTCCCATCATGGATACAATGTAGAAGCACATTGTCTATTCCAAAATATTGATCCATGATAATAATTTTTCAATTGTAGATCACATGATCAAGCTCTCTGTAGAAGTACAAGTTACTCTTCAAACCTACAAAATTTTGCAAGATAATTGGGACAAGACCTTAACTCTTATTCTTAAGGTGCATTCTAAATTTCTTTCACATTTTGGTGTCTCCATATAAGTAGATTGTGAATAAATCTTTGGCATTACTATCAAAAATGGGGATAGACATGTATATAATTAAGGAGAGATATTTGTATAAATCATGAGAGAAAGATGCCATACTAGGAGATACACTTAGTATGACACTATATGTATATTGTATGGGAGAGATATATGTAAAAAGCATATATAAAAAAGTTTCAAAGAATTTTTTTGAAAAATCTCAAAAAAAATCAGTATTCCAGTACCATGCCAGTATCACACTGTACATAAGTTTTGGCTGATAAGTGTTTTTCTCACTAATGCCAAAAGGGGATATTTTTGACATTAAGTCAATTTTATTATTCATGACAACACTTATTTAGATTGTAGTTCAAGTTTTTACTAAGTATTTCAGTGCTTGTTGAGCAGTTTATGTGTTTACCAAGCAGTTTAGTGCTTGCTAAGCAATTCAGTGGTTACCAAGCTTCGTAGTGTCTACCAAGTCATCAGTTCTTGAGAAGTGAAGTTAGTGTTAACTAAGTGATGAGATTATTAGTTTTTACTGAGTGTAGGCATGGTATATGTGGAATTTAATTTCTACCAAGTGACATTGTATCTACCGAGTCACTAATGTATACTGAGTTTGAATCTACGTTGAAGTGATTAGTATGGATCGAGTCTCTACTTCTACTAAGTGCATGATGATGATAAGTAATGACAGTGGATGCCATGAATCAAAAAGTCACAAAGTTAGTTTTTAGAACTTGAGTATCTACATTTGGGCCAACTTTGTAATATTGGTGTTAACTTGTGTATTGGTTGACCTTGTAATTATGTGAATTGGATTGATACATATGAATATATTGTATCATATCCAAAAGTGTAGAGTTTTTTATATGAGATAATGTAAATGAAATGCAAGCATGTGAATGTGAATCAATAGCAAAGTAAAGTGTATTGGAAAGCCATATCAGGAGCAGCAAAGTTACATCTATCACATAGAGGTGATCAGTACTTCAAGAATCTTAATTAGCAATTTAGTTGTAAGCCAAATCTACTATTTCATCCTAACAAGTGAATCAACTTCAAATCCTTTAACAGGGTAGACTTAACAGTCTTTTCTTTAAATCTTTTTACCGAGTGCATACTTCATTGTATGTTTGTAAAACCTCTAACAAGGTGGACCTAGTAATCCTAATTGCTCCTAATAGGGTAGATCATCAGAAGTGATCATTGTAAGCCTTAATAGGCCAACTTTATGCTCCAGCATTGAAGTTTTTTGGGTATCATCCCCACCCCAATTTTACTTTCTATTTGCAAGGTTTTTGGGTCACCAAATATTGTGTTCAATGTTTTTTATGGTTTTAGTTTCTCATGCATGCAGTAGATTAGATCTATTAATGGTAATTGGATTATGCTATAAGTTCTTAAATTTTTAAAAGTTTTGAGGTTACTAATTCACCCCTCCCCTCTTAGTAACCTAGCTAGTCTTAAATATTTCCAACACTAGATAATCTAATTTGGATCATAAGTGGACTCATTCCTAGAAATTACCCTCTCTCCCTGACATGCATATTTTAATGGCTTAGTTACCCCATAAAATGGATACCTACAACCTTATTTGAAGTGCTTCCAGTTTACCACTAAATATATAGATAGATAGATAGATAACATCAATGATAAATTGGGGAAATAAGATATAGATATACAGAAGTGAAAGGTAAAGAGAGAGCAACTAAGCTAAGATAGAGATATGAAGGGAGAAATAAGTGTCTATGTCTATGAGTACCAACATTTTGGCACTGACATAAATTTGAATAAGCTTTGTCGAAGAATTCTTAGCTCTCTTCTATAATCTATGATTTAATATTTTCATAGAAATAAATAGCATCCCAAAATCATTCATTCAAAGTCCCTCCTCATGAAATGAGTGATTTCCTCTATCAATATCATGTGTTTAAAATCAAACCTTCTCACTATAGTAATAAAAATTTTCCTACTAGTGATTTTTGTAGGATAATAAATATATGTTGTAAATATTAAAATAGATGAGGCTTACAAAATTTTAAATATTTCTTTTCATGTAAAGCACTAATTCCCATACCCTTAAAATTATTACTAAAAATTGACAAATTGAAGGGGGAAGAAGCAAGCGGTTAAAGATTATGACTAAGTATGATATAGTATATATAACACTATTGGTGCACCCCTTGCACCCATCAAAGGTGCAAGCACTAGTAAAAAATATTTAAATATTTAAATATTATTAATTAATTATCTATACTAGTTTCAAATAATTTATGGTTAAATATTATAATTATTATCAATGTTCTTTTTAATGGATTTTTTGGTTTTTCCTTTGTGATCATGGAGGATCTCATTGCAGTTCTTACTTACAGTCCTTGGTTTCTGCGGTCCAACTCTAAAAACATCCTTAATGTTTTCAAGTGAAGACCTAAGTTGTAGTTGTTAGTCTCAGAATGGTTTTGACATTTGAGTGCCAACACACTTAACCATTTTCTACATTGGAGCCGAGCACACTATGTACGTTGAGCCACAACATGAGCCAAGTCAGGAAATCCAACAGGTGTCGATTGAAGATTAGGTGCCAAGTGAGAATCAAGTGCCAAGTGACTTTAGGTGCCAAGCATGATACAAGTGTCAAGTGATATTTGAGTGCCGAGTCACAGATGATGCCAAGCAATATAGTAATGCAACAGGAGCTGAGTAAGCCAGTTTGTTATAAGTGTTGAGCATCAGGAATTAGTAAGTGCTGAGTAACACAGAATGTACATATGAGTTTGTAACTTTACTAATTCAGATGTAAACCATTTTTATGGCTAACATATGATGAATCTCGAAGGATTAAAATGATAAGATCAAATCTGTTGTATTTCCTATTCAATCTACATGTAGCCAATAATAAAAATGGAGAAGGCATGCAACCAATAATACAAGTGCAAGGAATGAGCGGGAAATAGAGATTCAATATGGATCATAGATCCACATCTAACCCTAAGTCTTTGAATGTCTTTATAAGGAAGACTAAGTCTCATTGTATATGTGAATGGATGAGGGTGTGTAAGGGAAACTATTTCAGAGTGAAGAGTATCAAATCTCAGAGGATCAAGATTAGAGAAAGTAGATCAAGTGCCTATATTCAGCAATCAAAGGATTGTAAGCTATTAGGTTTATTATACCTAATACTCTCTAGCAACTGTATTAGAAAGGAAATCCTATGGTGATAGGTTAGCTTAACAGCTATTTTGTAGATGCTTTAAATAGGTGATTAAATCCTTTAAAATGGTAACACTTCATGTAAAGTGTTTGTAAATCCTTTAACTAGGTCACTATTGATACAATGTAAAGCCTTTAACAGGGCAGACCATCAGAAGTGGTTAAATATTATTACTGCAGTGATTTTGTGGGTATCATCCCCACCCCAGTTTTACCTTCTTATTCCTGGAGGGTTTTTAGGTTGCTAAAATTCCAAGTGTTATGTGATGATGCACATGATTTTTTCATAATTGCTTAATGTTGATATGCATGCATGTACATTTCAATATTATGTTATTAAGGATTTGTGAAAAATAGGTTAAAAGCTAATACTTTTGATTCACCCCACCCCCCCTCTCAAAAGCATTATTTCCATTAAGATTTTCCAACAGTAGGTAGTTGTGAATTTAGGTGAACTAGCTCCCACATGGGGTTAGAATTATGTGTCTTCCCCTGGAGTTCTGGAATAACAAGGTTCTTAGAGCCAATGTTGAATCTTTTGGTTCAATTTTGTCAATGGATAAAGTTACCCAATCTAAATATTGCCTTTTTTTTGCTAGGATTTGTGTCAATTTGATCATGAACAAGGTTCTTCCTCTAAATTTTACTATTGAATTGAAGCTTAGATCCTATGAATAACCCTTAGTTTTATGAAAAAAGAGATATGTTTTGTGTTAGATGTAAGAGATATGTAAATGTGGATTTTTCTTGCCCTTTTACAAGAAGGTTGTCCCCTCTTCTAGTTCTAAGAAGCATGCCTTGGAACTAATCCACCCTTTTCTTTAGTTGGACATGGTTAACTTTAAGAAACGCCCCTTCGGAAAAATGTATAAAATTGTGGCAAGTCTAACATTATTTTAGGGGGAAAAATTAATTTGTATTCGCAATTTTTTTTCTAAATATGAAAAAAATTAATATTATTGGCGATTTTTTCTATCATGAAAATTTTGTAAAGTTGTGGTGAATCTTTAATTATTTTAGAATATCATGACCAAAAGTAAAAATATCTAGAAACCATAAATTTGTATCATCAAAGATATAATTACCCTTTTTAATGATTGTTAGATGATCCAAAATAATGGTATAAATTCTATTTTGGGCCAAAGATTGGAAGGATAAAAAGTTCCTTAGAAAATCTTCAAAATAAAGACACGTGTCAAATCTATGTACTTTACATATAACTTGACTTAAAGTTTTACCATAGATTGGCGAATGTGACCATCTATTAAGACATACCTCAAAATGCCTCAAAAATTGTGGGCAAAAATATTTACTTTAACATGTGGAAAGATTATATTCCATTGGCAAAGTTGTCATCAAAATAAAAATGATTATGTATTATTATTAGCAATTGGTCTAAGCATGGGACCTAGTTTTCATGAATTCTAGGTGATGTCACCACTCCAAAAGTGCAAAAAAAATTGCAAATTCAAGGTCCCCAATGAGTGGGATTTACCATTTGGTGAATATTAACCACTAAAGTAAACCCTACAACTAGAGATATTCCAAGTGAATTCCCCTAAGTCTATGTTAGTTATTTGGAAGCTTTAGGGATCTCAACTGTCTCTCAAGATTATTAAAGGCCCACTATTGACCCCAACATCGTAGAAGGTTCTAGATGTTCAAAATGGTGACCTCTCTCTAACATTTGTTGGAAGAGGGTGGAGTTAGTTGCACTAGGATTTTTCCTCTCAAGGAGAGCTCATCCATTTTAGTGGTGTTACCTAGGCCATCTTCCCTTGTGCTTAGCTCAATCCAAGAATCAAAGGATGCCCCCCTTCCTAGGAATATGGACTATGCTAAAGATTCTTGGGATTCCCATATGATTTTAGGAAATGTCCCTTTCGAGAAATTACATTGGATGTTACTAGACAAGAAACACTAAAAGAAAAATAAACTTGACGTGGTAAAGGACAAAAAATTGGTAAAGAATGTTGGACATAGTGTAGGGCTTAAGAAAGTGGGTCCCAGTAAAGGAAGTCTAAGGATTTTAACAAAAGATAGAAATTGTATCAGTCCTAATAAGATTTGAGAACTAGGTGAAATTGAGGATTTATTTTTTTAGTAAAAAAGTAGAGAAATTTATTCTATATATTGTAATGGTTAGAATTCTTTGTTGGAACCTAAGGGATCTAAATAGTCACTTGAAGTAGCATATTCTTAAATGTGCACTACTAGAATTTAAAGTGGAAATTTCGCTTATTTAGGAAACTAAAATGGGTAGTGAAGGATTAGAGAGGGATTTGAAACATATTTGACCAGAAGCCTCTTGGATTTCAAGCAATGCCCAAGGTGGTTGAGGAGGAATAAATATAATCTAGAATTCTAGTAAGATATTAGGTACTCTTTTACACTCCTCTATTAATTTTATTTCTTTGGCTTATCATTATCTTGCTATGGGTGGTCTAGAAATGTGGTAAATCTTCATTCTCCTAATAACAAAGGTTAATGGAGACAACTTTGGGGGACATTAGCTAATACTATGGGTAATTGTATAAACAAAAAGTGGATGATGGTAGGATACTTTAATATACCCCTGCAACCCTTAGAGAAATTTGGTTTTATTTAACACTTCTCAAATAGTATGGTGGATTTGAGAGAGTTTTTTCTAGATACTAGTCTCATGGATCCAAAGCTTAGAGGGGAAATTTTAACTTGGACTAAGAGAATACAAGGTTAGGGACTCATATAGGCCAAGCTTAATATTTTCACTCTCTCCTCTAATTGGACCAATTTAGATGACTTATAGTTGGAAGCTAAGCCTTGTATTGGATCAATTCACAATTCTATTCTGTTAGAATAGAGAGAAGAAAACATATCACTAGTGTCCTTTCAGGTTTAAAAACATGTGGTACCTAATAGATATTTGGTATAATATGCCAATTATTGCTTCCTCTTTTATTAACCTAAGTAAGAAACTGGGGGTGATTAAAGAAAAGGTTAAAAAGTGAAATAAAGTCTCCTTTGATAATATTTTTGGAAAAAGGAAAGATCTTGAAAGAAAGCTAGATGTTGCCCAAAAGAACTTGGAAACCAATAATAAGGATAGGAGCTTGAGTTTGCATGAATTTTCCCTAAGAGATCAATTCTGTTCTCTATCGGCACAAGAAGAAACATTTTGGAAATAGAAATCCAGGGTTTGGTGGCTAAAAGAAGGTGACAAAAATACTAGGTTCTTCCATTAGATCAATCTGAAACATAGAAGTTAAAATAGAATTAGATCTCTAACCTTATGTAACAAGGTTATATTTATTGAACAAGCAAAACATCAAAAAATAATCTATTAATTACTTCCTTGAGAAAGGAACTCGAGATTTAATTGTCGATGAGCTACTTGATCTCTGAGGAGGAAAATAAGGCTCTTGTTAAATAGGTGAATATGGAAGAAGTGAAAAGAGTAACCTTTTCATTTCAAGGGTTCAAATATCCTGGTCCCAATGGATTCCCCCTGGCCTTCTTTCATGAATATTGGGATATTTTTGAAGGGGTTGTGTTTAAGGTGGCTAGTCATTTCTTTAGGACTAGAACTATGGTATAAAATACCAACTAGACTTTTATTGTTCTTGTGCCTAAAAATGAAGACCTGACTAGTATGAATAACTATAGGTTAATGAGTCTTTTTAATATTGTTTACAAGATTATTGCTAAAGTTATTTTTAATATAATAAAACCTATCTTGGATAAGCTTGTCTCAAAAAATCAGAAAACCTTTGTGGAAGGGAGAAATATTATGGATGTGGTTATAACTACTCATGGAATGTTACACTCTATGAATGCCAATAAAAAAGATACCATGGAACTAAAGATAGATATATCCAAAGCATACAATATGGTGAAATGGACATTCCTAGAACAAGTTCTCACTAGATTTAGATTTAAAGAAAGGTTTCTCAAAATGTTTATGAGTTGTGTCACTACAACTAAATATGTAGTGTTAATTAATAGGGTTCCATTAGGTTTATTCTCTATTGGTACTGGACTAAGACAACGAGACCCCTTGTCCCCATAATTTTTCATACTAATGGTGAAATTTCTAGGAAGAAAATTAAATAAGCTATGTTTTTCTAACTCTATAAGTGGAGTTAAGGTGGAAATGAGACTTCCTCCTTCTACCCACCAATTATTTGTAGAAGATGCTAGATCTGCTTTGGTACTACTTTGGTTGAAGAGGCAATAGCTTGGAAATCACTTCTCTTATTTTACTCCTCTTTATCTGAACAACAAAAATTTTTAGAAGACTAAAATTTTATTTTTCAATACTAAACCTAAACTTTAGCTTAGAATATCAACAATGCTCGAATGTAACATTTCTTATATGCTTGATATTTATCATGGTCTCTCATTCTTTCCGCTAAAAATTGTGCCTCAATTCTAGAATAGGATCTTGGACAAATTCCAAAGAAATCTATCTAGTTAGAAAGGAAATGTTCTTATTCATGGAGGTAAACTTATTTTGCTCAAAGCTTGACTACAAATTATTCTAGTTTACTTTATATCTTTCTCCCTCATGCCAGCTAAAGTTGTTGATCCACTTGAGGGTATCTAAAAAAAAATTTTCTAGTTAGGAGCTAAAGAAAAAAGAGAAATGGCTTTAGTCATCTAGAATCAACTTTGTAAACCAAAAGGGGAAGGGGTTCTCAGATTCAATGTAGTGTTAATACTTTCCAAGGTTGATTGGTCAATTTTAGAAGGAACTAAGGAATGGGCCAAAATTGTAAAAGCCAGATATTTGTTATATGCTCTACCTAGACTCTTCTTGAGTAAGAACAATGCTACATGCATCTAAGCTCTATGGAAGAATGACCTAAAAGTTAAAGGTATTATTAGAAAAGGAAGAAAAATGAATAATAGTAATGGTATAAAAGCTCTCTTATGGGAAGAGGATTGGAAAGAGGAAATCCAATTAAAGGAGACCCATTCTAACCAAGTCTTGGTTGAATGGATTTTAGAAAGTCTTAGAGGAAAGGTGAAGAATTACTTAGAATGGGTTCATGATAAAGATAAATGGGTAGACTTGCTTCAAATATGTAAAACTTGTAGGGATGCCTATAGAATTTCTCATCTTAGAAGGGAAGATGGCAGTTCCCTATTCTACATGCTACCTAATATGAGTTTGTTTAACATAATGGAGGAGGATAGATGGCTTTAGAGGATTAACAACAATGGCCTCTTCTCTATTAGGTTGACCAAAACTATTTCTATTACCTTGAGATATAGAGATAAGTTATGGAATAACGTTTGGACCCCAAATTTCCCACCATAGATCAATTTGTTCTAGTGAGAAGTTGCTCATGAGGAAATTCTTACTTTAGATAACTTTTCAAAAACAGGATTTAAATTTTCTAATAGTTGTGTTTTGTGTGAAAAATGAGCCGAGTCGACTACGAATTTTTTCTTGTATTATTCTTACACTAGTGATTTATGGAGAATAATTTTTCAAGAGCTTCAGTTAAATCTAGTGATGTTGGGGTCCATCAAAGAGCATATCTCATTATGAAGTTGTTCTCTTTTCTATCATTTGGTCTTTAAGAACTTATGGAGGCTAGTTCTTCCTACAATGGCCTTTGTATTTGGAAAGACAGAAACAATAGAAATTTTTGAGATGAAAGAAAGGATGTCATTTCTATATTTTATATTATCAAAAGAATAATAAGAGAATATATATATATAGTGTGTCATTTCCTAAAGTTCTAAAATTCCCTGATCTCTTGGAATTAAGAATCAAATAGAACAAGAATATTAACCAGAGCCTTATCGACATAAAATGGCAAAGCATATGGAAGAGGTAACAATGTAGATGAAAAATCCAAAAGAAAGTTGATTGAAGTGTAATGTGGATGGGTGTTGCAAGGGAAATGCAAGCATAGTAGGTGTTGGGGGTTTCAGACTATAGAGAGAATCATATTTTTGGATTTAATGAAAAGCTTGGAATAAATTCTAAGAACTATGTGAAGGGAATGATGATGTGGTATGGTATGAAAATGTTACAACATTATGAGGGGGAAAATATAGTGATGGAGAGGCCTCTAAACTGATCATAGAAATATTGTATAACAAAGCCAAATACCCATGGAACCTACAAATTTTGATTTTAGATTATAGAAGAAGAATTCTCCCATTTAATAGGGTGATAATACAACACACCTTAAGAGAAGGAAATTGTGCTGCAAATTTCTTAGCTACTTGGGGTCTAGCTTATGAAGATTGGAATCATGTACTAACATTAGAGTGCACAAGAGAATTGAAAGATATTGTTAATTATGAAACAATGAGAAATCAAGAATATTGGTTGGATAATAAGAGGGGCTATTCTCAAAGGAAACAAATGTTGTGAAGATACTCTAAAATTTTCTCATAAAAAGGCTATGTCAAATATGCACCAAAGAAAGAGAGAAAATTTGTTAAGTATCACATGAAAATTGGGTAGGAAATTTAGCAAAAAAATTTATTTTAAACCTTTCCTATTTGAATTTTAGAGGAACTTTGCTAAAAATAAAGTCCATTTTTCTAAGGAGATGATTATTTTAATAGCAGAAGAGAAACCATATTAGGTAATAATGACTACTAAAGATAATATTAATGTTTAAGTCAAGAAAATATTCTCAAAGAATGTGAAGAACCTTTTTAAAATAACAAAGTACAAAGAAATCTTGTATCTTAATTACAAATGTCCCATCATCAATTGGAAAGTTACTAAATCAGCTGATAGAAGTACCTCAAGAAATGAGGAGAGGATATCTATTGGGGATGGGTTATTAAGAAGTGTCATTTTAATTCTTTACCATTCACTTCATATCTTTTGTTGGCAATTCATGGCTCTCTACAAAAAATTGTAGAAACTATTTTAATTTTCTCAACTTGAGAGTGAAGTTTATCATGTAAAAGGAAACCTTAGAGAAGAGTATTGTGAAGATTGGTCATAACTTGGAGAAGGTTCACTAAATTTTTGACAAAATTGAAATTATGGGTAGTCCTATGAAATGGGTAGAGATGAGATTTTGTAGGGAATTAATGGAGAATAAATAAATTTGGAACTATTTAAAATAGTGGGGCTTGCCAATTATATCCTTGCAATGTGTGGCCACAACACATGGTTATCATCAAAATTTGCTAATTCTTGGCACAAAGGCCAAATGACCATTAGGAATGTGAATTTTTTGGTTTGAACTTATTGGAAAAGGTACTGGTATATGTTGTGAAGAAGTGAATCTAGAAAGGAAGGGCTCGATTGACTACAAAAAGTTTAGGCATAAATTCTTTGAAGGCATAGAAGAGCCAATAAGAGTTAAATCAAATAAAATCCAATAATGTGTATCAGATCCTCTCTCTCCCTAGCCCTTTTTCAATAGTTTTTATGTGGGAGATGAAGTATTTTACCCTAGAAAGTCATTTCACGACCTACCATGGTTACCATTTCCCTCTGTTGAAAATGTTAAGGCATTCTAAGATGATTAATGTTCTTTTTTGTTTCACTCTTCTCTTGTTAATAACATTGCTAATGGAGATAATTCACTCCTACATTAAGGTTTGATTTTTTTCATGTATTCCCATGTTCATTCCCACCATCCTCGATTGGGTAGGTATTTTCCTAGGAATGATAGTCCTCCCCATAACTCTAAGTCCTTTGTAGTTATTGAAGAATGTAATGTCCCCACTTTAGCAGTCAACTAAGTGTGTGTGTGTGTGTGTGCACGTGTGCACACACACGTGCACACACGTATGTGTGTGTGTGTGTGTGTGTGTGTGTGTGTGTGTGTGTGTGTGTGTGTGTGTGTGTGTGTGTGTGTGTGTGTGTGTGTGTGTGTTAGCCTAGCTGTGCATGGTCCCAAGGGCTAACGAAGGGTTTAAAGTGACCTTAGAGTGTTTTGACCTAGTCATATCTAGTTTGGACCAAAATAAAGTTGATTTACTTACTTTGAGGCATACTTACTATTTTTAGTAAGTGAACAAGACTCAGGGGAGATAAGTTTTAGTGATTGGATTTGATACTCCTTGGCGAGAGCTTTTTCAACAAGCTATCACTCAAGCTATTTAGAGTTTGATAGCTAATATATTTTATGCCTAAAGTATTATTAAAGTAACATTTAATTAAGTTGTAAAATATCAAAGTGTTACTTTAATATTAAATTTTATGGGAATGTGTGCAAATCAAAAGGGGTGCCTAAGGGAGATATAAATGATTATTTTAATATGTTTTATATTGTACACCTTTTATCCCACATTTCTCATGTGAGTTGAATCGATCCTTGGAGAAACAATAAAAGGGAGCATTAGTGGCTTCATTTGCCAGGTTGAATATGAGCAGAAAATTGATGTGTGAGTTGTAAATTTATTATTGGCATTAGAGAACATCTATCCTCTCTTGTGAAATTCTAGACATCATTCCCTTAGGGTTTGTCCTTTGAAATTCATTGCTATCAGCTTCATGAAGAGGTCGATTGGGTACATTTCTAGCTATAGGAAAATTCGGTGTTTGTTCATGTCATTCCTGCTTCTTTTTCGATGGTTATGCCATTCTAAAGGGATGATTTGATGAGGATCTTGGACTGATTGAAGACATATTTTATGGTAGCATCACTATAGTGGGACACTATTCACATTATTGTAGTGCAACACTATTCACCCTACTATAGTGTGGCACTATTCATGTTACTGTAGTGTGGCACTATTCACATCACTGTAGCATATCACTACTCATGTTACTATAGTAGCAAGATGGGAAATCATTACTAGAACAATATGTTATAATTCTGGAGTAATTAGTAAGTTGAAAAGTCTGCTATGTATTTGATTTTATTAGTTTGAAAAATAATATTATTTTAGCAGTAGTTCAATCTTTAGTTTGCATATTATTATAAAGTCCGTGTTCATGTTATGTGGTTTCAAATCTATGCAAAGACATAAAAACAAGCAAACATTTTGCTTCTAGAGCCATAAAGACAAGGTATTTTTTAGTGGCTAATATTCGTAAATTGACTAATCTGAGAACTTTTTTGGCTAATAATTTAAGATTTGATACAACCTTAATTGTCATAGTTTTATAAAATTTAGTTCTAGAATATTTAAAATCATTAAATAATTTATTTTATTAAAAAAATTAAACTCAAATATTTGCCACAATATTTGATACATGATTAGATTTGAGTCACCTAAATAATATAAATTATTGGAGAAATTAAATTGAAGTGACCAATAATTATCATAATTATTAGTTACTTTAAGGATATATCACCAAATATTTAGGTTCCACTATTGATTTAAAGTATGTGTAATGAACCTCATAATATTCCATGAGGTAAAACAATATGATTTGTAATATTCCATAGTGATTGATGAACTTCCTATTATTATTGAGATTCATCAATATTTTATATAGAAAATTTATGATTCGAAAATAATTGCCAATATTAATCATGTTTAGAATAAAGAATTAAGAGATTCACCAATAGAAATAACTTTTCTTTTTAAATAATGAAAGGCTCACCAATATTTTATATCATTTTTTGGAGGTGGCTTTCTTAAAGTTCACCCTCCATAAAGGGGTTTAAACATTTAATAGAGAAATAAAGAGTTGGATGCAAATTATTTGACTAAATTCCTATTAGCAATTGGTTTAGTTTTTGGGCATTTCTAGGGTGCCCATTACAATGGTATCAGAACTTTAAGTCTTGCCATCTTGTGGAAGCCTTACAAGGAATTTGGAACAACTAGATAGAGGGAAAAGTGTTTGATAAAATTTCAAAACACTAAAGTCAAAAATAAAATAGGACAAGAATGTATATTTTAGCATGCAACAGAGGCCATTAACTGTTGCCATACCAAAGCAAGACAAAAAAGATTCAAACTCATAGAGCAAGTAGTCTATTTCATCTGTATAGGTGGACATAGAATCCAATCATAGAGACATAGAGGAGATATTCTTTGAACAAGACAATAGTATGGGTGACCAAGATGATAGGAATATAGGACTAGGTGAGACAAAAATTCCAATCCAAATCAAGAGGAGGTAATGTTCAAACTATTATTGGGTACATTAGAGGAGGGGCATTATATGCAACAGGAGTAGAATAGGTGAGTGGATATGATGTTGTAGCTTATGGCTAGACAAATGGGCATCAATAATAATCCAGGTGATGCAAACAATAGAAATGGGGGAAATGATAATAAGGGAGGCCGAGGCAACAATAATGGTCCTAAGAATAACATTAATGGTCATAATAATGGACATGGAAACAATGGGAATGTGGTTGATAACTTTAGACATGTTGCAAGCCTAGCTTGGACAATGAGCTTGAGAACTTTTCTACCCACCTTCCCACCTAGAGATCCAATTCAACTAGTAAATGAACATTTGATTACTGAGTTACAAGATCAGTTCAGGAGGGACTAGGAGGCTAGTGGACCAGAGTTTCAGGCCGATATTTCCCTCAAAGATTATATGGACTTGAGGATGAGACACATGCCTAGAACATGAGGGAGAAATCAAAACTTTGAGCTATGAAAGAAAGTTGGTAAAATTTCTTTACCTATTACAATGCTTCAGGGAGGATGACTACATGAGCTTGGGTGCAAAAGGTAGATACATACTTCCAGTTGAACCCTATACCTAAGGAGTAGGCTATCAAGTATGCAACTATTCATTTGGATGGTCTAGTGCATCAGTGGTGGTACCATGGCATGGTAACCTTGAAGCATAATCAGATCACATCTTATGAGGAGTTCATTGAGAGACTCATCTAGATCCTGAGTTATAGTTTAAAGAGATGGAACAACTCAAGTAGTAGGGATCGGTTGAGATGTATATTAGTGAATTTTATTGGTTAGTTGTGTTGGTTATAGATATTTTTAGAGATGAGATTAGTAGTGTTGTTTATGGATGGACTCTAAGATCCCTTAAGGGGTTGGGTCAAGGTGCATTACCCAACTACATTTCATGAGGTTACTAAGAAGGCTCATGACTTAGCAGCTTCTTCTTTTAAGAGTAGATTTTATTCTATGGATTCACAAACAAAGAAGGATAAGGAAAAGGACAAAAAACCTTTTTACTAGGATGCACAACCAAAAGGGGATAATAGGGAGTTGGATAATGACACCCTGAATGATTTGAGGAGGAAGAAGTTGTGTTTTCATTGTAAAGAGCCTTGGGACATATCTCATAAGTGTCCTCTCAAGGCTTAGGGAAATCAAATGGACTATTTTTCAGTAGAGGAGTCACCGTCAGAGGGTGAGGACTAGCACTCTGATTTAGATGAGAGTAGCACTCTAGAGGGGAACAACATTACTAAGGATGATAGATCATTGGCACAATTGATGAGGGCTCAAAATTCGTTCACATTTAGGGTCAGGGGTACTATCTAGGGGCAAAAAAGTGATCTCTCTCATTGACACTTGGGCTACACATAACTTCATATATTCATGGCTAGTAGCCACGAGAGGTTTATAGACTGAGGAGGATGTTGGGTTTAGAGTCATGGTATCTAATGGTGACAAAATATTATGCACTTGGAAGATATCTAATCTTTACATCAGATTTGGAGATGGCTATGAGTTGGAGGATGATTTTGATGTAGTAGAAATGGGAGACTATGATGTCATCCTTGACATGATATGGATGGCCTCACTAGTTGAGTTCACACTCAACCTATAAAATTTGGAGATGAGATTCTAACATGAGGGTAGTACTATTGTACCTAGAGGACTTTCACAAGGGAGTTGCATAGTAGTCTCTATGAGGAGAATGCATAGAATTTTTTAGTATAATGACATAGAGTGGGTAGTAGAATGTTTCATTATGCTAGCTCCATAGAAGCCATAGGTTAAGAGTCATCCACTAGATATCTAGGAGATACTTGACAAGCATGCCAAAGTATTTGGTGATATTCCACACGGGGTTCCTCCTAACAGGGGAATAGAGCATATTATTGAGCTTGAGGAGGAAGCCAAACTAGTCATGATTACCCCATATCATCATCCCAAGAAAAAAAAGGATGAGATGGAGAAGGAAATTAAGGAGCTATTGGAGATGGGGCACATTAGGTCTAGAAAAATCCCTTTTGCTTCAGCAGTAGTTCTAGTGAAGAAGAAGAATGGGAAAATGCACATGTGCATCATTTACGTAGTGCTAAATAAGAGAAAAAATTAAAATAGGCATCACATTCCTAGGATTGATGAGTTTATTGATGAGTTGCATGGTGCACACTTCTTCACCAAAATTGTTTTATGATCTGGATACCATTAGATCAGGATGAGACCAGAGGACATCAAGAAGACAACCTTCCAATGTCACTATGGCCACTTCAATTTTATGGTTATGTCATTTGGGCTAACCAATGCATCTACCACATTTCAGAGTTGTATGAACCAGGTGTTCAGGGGGGAATTGAGGAGATTTGTCTTGGACTTCTTTCATGAAATCTTGGTCTTTAGTAAGACCTAGGAGGAACACTTGTAGCATTTGGAGGAGATGTTAACTATTCTACATAGAGACTCATTATATGCCAAGGAATCAAAATACAATTTTGGTATGATTGAGCTCCTTTACCTTGGGCATATCATTAGTGTTGATGGTGCTCGAGTTGATCCTAAAAAGATTAGAGCTATTGTGGATTGGCCTACTCTCACAAACCTCACATAGCTAAAGGGGTTCTTTGGTTCATGTGGTTTTTATAGGAGGTTTGTTAGGGGATTCTCACAAATTATTGTACCTCTGACAAATCTTACCAAGAAACGAGCCTTCACATGGACAAAGGCAATGCAGAGATGTTTTGACCACTTCAAATAGGTGATGTCATCTTTTCTAGTTATAGCTCAACCTAATTTCATGAAGCTATTTGAGCTTCAATGTGATGCTTCATGAGATGGGATAGGAGCAATATTGATATAGGAGAGACACCCAATTTCATTTGAGAGTAGGAAGTTTCAAGGAGTTGAGAGGAGTTATTCTATCTACGATAGGGAAATGTTGGCCATAATGCATGCATTGGCCAAGTTCCTATCATATTTGGTAGGTGGGTGTTTTGTGATCAAAATTGATCACAATAGTATTAAATACTTCATGAGCCAACATGATCTTAATGATTAGTAGCAAAAATTGGTTACTAAATTGTAGGCTTATGAATTTGATATAGATTTTTTCAAAGGTAAGAAAAATATGGTGGTTGATGCCTTATCTCAAAGACCTCACTTATGTGCTCTAGCAGAGGTTTTAGGAGATTAGAAAGAATGAATTGCAATAGAATATGCAGGAGATGGTTAGGCTTCTGGGATAGTTGTGGGCACCATTTCGGATGATAGGTATGCAGTGTTGGATGGGTTGATAAGATTTTAGGATAGCATTTATTCGATCCCTACATCATAGTTTAGAGAGGAGTTTCTGAGGGCATTCCATGATGCACCTACAGCTACGCATCTAGTGGTCTTTAAGACCTATAGGAGAATCTGAGAGGTTCTCATGGAGAGGGCTCAAGGATGATGTTCAGAGGTATGTGTTGGCATAAATAAGTATTTACTATTTACACTTTACTTAAATTTACTTAGGTTAATGCATTATTTTATTATTTCTTAGGTGATACAATTAGGAGTTTGCATAATTTTATGAGTTTTCATGTTGACAACATGAAGTAAGAAACTCTAATTTAGCACATGGTGTCTACAACACTAGAGTTTTCATAATTAACTAAGTTGTCATGTAGACAACATAGTTATTTGCACTGCTATTTTAGCACATGGTGTCTACAACATAATTTTATGTGCTACATCTTTGTAGGCTTATCCTCTCATCATTGTGCTTACTCCTATGCTTAATGGAGGATAGTACACTTCTGGTGGACATGTGCTTGGTTGTAAGATGTATCAGTGTACTGACTTCTAGACATTCTAGAAGCATTCTAGAGGCCTTTATATTCAGGCACTCCTAGTATGTATGTATACTGGACATTGAATGACAGTAAATCAATTTTGGATATTGTTATTTTGATCATACCTTGTTGGTCTATTGTTGTGCTTCTTCTTGAGTTCTTTGATCTTGGGTGATGTTTCCCTAAGGCAAGCTCTTACAGTATGTTAGGGAGTGTGCAATTTATCAGTAGAATAAGGGAGAGAACATGTTTCCCTTAGATTTTTATAGCCCTTGCCCATTTTGAATAGGAAATGGGAAAGTAATTCTATCGACTTCATCACCACTTTACCATGAATGTAGGGAAGAGATTGTATTTATGTGGTGGTAGATAGATTGATAAAGTTTTCTCACTTCTCTACTATTCCCTCTACTTATACAACAACTTAGGTGGTAGATTTATTCTTCAAAGAGATTTTTAGGTTGCATGGGCTACCAAGATTTATTGTTAGTGACAAGGATAGTAAGTTCATGAGCACCTTTTGGTAGGAGTTGTTTAGGTTGTGTGGTAAAGATCTTACACCTAGTATGAGTTAGCACCCTCAGACAAATGGGTAGATAGAGACAGTAAATAAATGGGTGGAAGGTTATTTGTAGAACTATGTGACAGTGCAATAGAGAGTGTCAGTCAAGTGGTTATACATGAGGGAGTATTATTACAATACTGTTGATATATGATTGAAAAGATCACTTGAGTAGAAAATTGTTGAAAGAAGATTGTGTGTTTTCAATCATTGTTTTGTCACTGATGTCAAGCCTACCCCATAATAGTAAGACAATTGCTTATATGTTTCAAGCACTATCACTTAGTTGATTAATGAGGAGGATTTGATCAACAAGATGTAACAAAAGTACCTAGAGGAAAGGTTGAGTTATAATTATGTATTGAAGTGCAAGAATCAGTTAAGGTAGTGATCACATAATGTATTGATAATCTACTTGTGGTTACAAAATGATTGCTTCACTTAGAAAGCTTAGAAAAAAATGGTTAGACAAAGTTCATTTGCTAAGCTTGACCAAGTTGATAGAAGGTGCCAAGCAAAGTTAGTGCAAGCCAAGTAAAAAGTTAGTTGGAGCTTAGTGAAAGTAATAGCAGATATCGAGCAAGGTAGTAGATGCTGAGTGATTTTCAGTTGATGTTGAGCACCAGTAAAATCCAGTTGATGCTGAGTAATGTAGTATGTGTTGAGCATCAATAAATTGATAATACCGAGTTGTTGTATTATGAAAAAGATTGAAGAATTTCCAAATAAAAGCCGACAAGTTTGTTTTCTTGGAACTTGTAAATCAAAAAGAACATAAGATTTATGAGCTAGAGGCATAGAATCTTATGTAAACCATTTTGGAGGAAAATTCAAATGGATTCTAGAAGAAGTTTCTAGAGAAGACAAGATATGGGGTAGATACATTGTATCCTACCTAATCCATTGAAAACCCTAATCTTTGAGATGGATAATGAGTGGGAAAAGAGTTCTAATTCCCTATATGTAGGGATGTTTGGTTATGAAGCAAATTTGGATAGAGATCAGAGATTTTTTGGATGTGAAAATCTGACAAGGTGAAGAAAGAGGGTTTGCTTCATCAAGTGACCCAAGTGAAGAAGTCTGCAATGGTGAGCTAAGCAAGAGGGTCAGAAGAGAAAGAATTCTTGAAGGGTGAACAAGCTATTAGAACTACAAAGATAGGAAGAAAAGAAAAGATGAGGACTAAATAGTGATCTATAATCTACAAGTAAGGTTGTAAGTTGCATCAGATCAAAGCTCTACTGTTACTTTCTAAAAATTGTATCAGATTAGGGTAAATCCTTTGGAGAAAGATTGACTTAATAGTCATTGAAAAATCCTTTAACAGGATTGCATTCCAAGTGAATGACCTAAAGTCCTCTAATAAGGCCCACTTTTAATCAGGTGATTGAAATCCCTTAACCAGGTCACATTTAACAGTGTGTGTTGTAACCTTTAATAGGGTTGGCCTTTAATAGAGCATCACTTTAGAAGAGTGAAAAAGGAGTAGCATGTTACTAGTGGTTTTTCCCAAATTGGGTTTATACGTTCAATCATTGTGTCAAGTGTACTGATGGATATGTTATGTCTTATGCTTTACATTTATGCATGTTAGTTTAAATAGTAACATATTAGTTTTGGTTAACACGTAATGAATGCATGCATGGTTAAGAATGTTATATGGGTTTACTGAATTGTGAAAAGTTTTATTTTATACATCTGGACCTTGAATAACTAAATCACTCCCCCCCCCCCCCCCCCCTGCCCCCCA
The DNA here is from genome assembly GCA_028749045.1 of Cupressus sempervirens. NCBI lineage: Eukaryota > Viridiplantae > Streptophyta > Pinopsida > Cupressales > Cupressaceae > Cupressus > Cupressus sempervirens. Next base: position 604,467,579 of record CM053788.1, read on the forward strand.
ATTATTCCAAAATAATTCCAACAATTGGTATTAGAGCATAGTTTCTTAAGAGGATTAGTTTCATGGTACTAAAAGCATAAAGATTAAGATATCAAAAAGAGAGGTACCCAAGCTGAACAGAGATAACTTTTATGCATGGCAATGTTTGATGAAGCTTCATCTTGGAGGACTTGGAGATTACATGCACAAACTTGCATTATAGTAGAATATGTAGATCCAGTAGGAGCCCTAATTGCTAAAGACTTGAACAAAGAGAAAGAGTACAATTTGGCAATGTTGGAGATTGCCTCTGCCCTAGGCTATGTTGAGTTTGATGACATCAAAGAACTTAAAAGTGAAAATCACATGTGGGATGCCCTAACCACTATCTATGGAGGAGACAAAAATGTTCAAAGAGCCAAGTCAAAGAGCCTAAGAGGTCAGCTTGTTGACATGAGAATGGAAGAAGGTAAAAACATTGCTCAATATGTTGCTAGAATAAAAGAAATTGTTAGTGCAATCAAAGGTGCTACTGGTAAAATAGATGATGATACTATGCTAAGTAAAGTTTTGAGAACATTGTTACCTATGTATGCCATTAGAGTGTCTGCAATTCAAGAGTTAAGATGTATGCCAAGGAATGATCTAACCCTTGAAGGTTTGGTAGGAAGAATCATTGATTTTGAGTTGTCTAATTTTGACAACTATAGACCAAAAAGTATTTAATCAGCTTTCAATGAAAATTTGTTACTGAAGGATTCTGAGGAGGTAAAGAAAAAGAAGAAGAAAAGAAAGATAAAGTATGCATCGAGTGATAGCAATATATATGAGGAAGACATTAAACAATTAGAGGCATTGCTGACAAGAAGATTTCACAAAGGAAAAGGAAAATTCAAATGTAAGTTGCCTATCATTTATTTTAATTGCAATGAAGTTGGTCATATTGTAGCATGATGTACACAAAAGAATAACTTTTGAGAAGGGCACAAGCACAAAAATAGAAGAGAAGATGATGGAAGAGACTACAGAGACAAAGGCAAGAAGTCATGCTACATTGTTGATGAAAATAACTCTGATGAAAAGGATGATGGAGTAGTATATGTTACAATGAAGGATGAATTAGATGAGGATGAAGCTGCTACACTTATGACTTGTGTAACAAGAATGACAAATGGATCATTAACAATGGACGCTCACATCACATGACTGGAGAAAAAAGTAAGTTCATTACCTTAACTTGTTATGATAGAAATAGTGTAAGATTTGGTAATGATGCACCATGTTCAATAAAAAGAAAAGGTTCTATTAAACTTATAGGCAAGATCTTATGTGATAATGCTTACTATGTTGAAGGATTGAATTATAACTTGTTAAGTGTCTCACAACTGAATAATGTGGGGTGCAAAGTTGAGTTTGAAAATAAATCAGCTAAGATATATGATACAAATGGAAATCTGATTGGAAAAGGTGATCAAGCTAGGAGTAACCTATTCTATTTGGATATAGAAGATGCTAGTTGTCTTATTGCAAAATTTGATGATGTATGAATTTGGCACAAGAGATTATGTCATGTTAATTTTGATAATCTGATTAGTATCAGCAACATGAAAAGAGTTAAAGGTTTTCCTAAGTTAAAGAAACTAAAAAATATAATGTGTAAACAATATTAGCTAGGCAAGATGGCAAAGTCAAGCTTTAAGAGTAAAGCTTATACCTCTAAGGAAATACTTAAAATTGTTCATACTAACTTATGCAGACATATTGAAGTGCAAAGCTACAAAGGAGACAAATATATAATGCTACTTGTTGATGACTACTCTAGAATGATTACACAAGTAAAATCACAAAATTGTGTCACCTTTTATTAAGAAACATGATATCAGGATGTGACAGTTCAAAATTAATGACAAAAAAAATGGTATCTGCATTTAAAATATGAAGATGATGTAAACTGATGAAATGTGTAGAATTGAATGAATTTTATGCCTATAATTTTTATAATTTTTTTGAGTAAGAATTTATTCATTTTATTTTATTTTGAAGTCCTTTTTTCAACTGTAAAAAAATAGGGTGTAGTTCCCATCAAAAAAGTATGTGCAAATTATCTTTTTTTGTTCTGATTTGAAAATATTTTATAGATGACATGTATAGCTAGTGAACAAAAAAAGAAATAATCATTTTTGATGTATATTTTCTTTGTTATAGGTACTCAAGTTTGACCTTATCACAATCCAACAGTTTTTTCCTCCCATCAAAACTTCCCTATCAATCTATACCTTCTTGAAAAAAATTACATATTCATGAAGAGGATTCTCTCCTCTAGAGATAAATATAATTTTATTTTTTTTTAATATGATTTACTATTTTTGTTCCTTTTTTGAGGGAGCATCTTCTGAAATGTTGAAACATTGACTTATAATATGTTGAGATTGTGACATATTATAACTAATCAAAATAGTCAAAAATTTATATAATGATAATATTGAATCTGAGATCTATAAAAAGGTATTTTTAATTTTTGAAAAAAATTGAGTTTTGATAGAGAAATGAGATTTGACCAAAATAGGTTTTTGTATCACAAACGGTGACACAGATCTATGCTTTTACCCACTCTCATGTTTCTAAAACAAAAATAAGATGCTTTTTAAATGTTTAAATGGTATTTGGCAAGAGTTGAGAAAGAAATAGGTAAGAGCTTGAAATACTTGAGATCAGACAGAGGAGGTGAATTCACTTCACATGAATTTGAGATGTTCTGCAATGACAGATGAATCAAGAGATAGACATCAGTACCTAGGACCCCTCCACAAAATGGAATTGTTGAAAGAAGAAATAGATCTATAATGGACTATGCTAGAACACTAATGATGGAGAAAAATGTTGCTCTAAAATACTGGAGAGAATTTGTAAGTATTGCAGTATACATTTTATATTGTGTGCAAGTAAAAAAAGGTACTCACTCAATACCTTTTAAACTATGGTATGATCATCCACCTAATGTGAAATATTTTAAGGTATTTGGAAGAAAATTCTATATTCCTAAAGATGTTAGAAGTGGAAAGTTTGATGCAAAGAGAAAAGAAGGTATATTCCCTGGTTACTCTACAAGAATTAAAGCTTACAAGTGTTTAATTACTAACACTTACAAAATTATGGAAAGTGCAAATCTGAATTTTGATGAGTTTACAGAAGCATGTGAGGCTAAAACTACAAAAGAACCAAAAGACTACAAGAAATTTGCATACTATTATGAAAGAATGCCTACTGAAGAAGATGTTACAAATCATGCAACAAATCAACAGCAAGTTTCAACAACTGTCGAGTCACATCTTGTGAATGTTAAGTTGCATTCAGATTCTGAGTTGCAAAATGAGGAGAATGTACAATCTAACTCTGAGATTGGCACACATGAAAGAGATGCTAAGATACCTGACAGAGATGCACATAGTGATACTGAAGCTGAGAGACATAATGCAAGCACAAGAACTGAGCCAAGATTATCCAAATATGTCAAAAGACACCATCCTATAGATCAAATCATTAGAGACATAGATATAAGGCCAATGAAAAGAAATAGGTTGAGAGGTGAAGCATGTTTGCTAAGAATGAAGGAACCTAAGATAGTAAGCAATACATTGGAAGATGATGATTGGTACAAGGCTATGGAAGAAAAAAATTAGCAGATAGAAAAGAACAAGACTTGGAGCCTACTTCCTAGACCAGAGGACAAGAATGTGATTGGCACAAAATGGGTATTTAGGAACAAGTTAGATGAGAATGGTGAAGTGACAAGAAACAAAGAAAGACTAGTTTGCAAAGGATATGCATAAGAAGAAGGAGTTGACTATGGTGAAACATTTGCCCCCGTTACAAGAATGGAAGGATTAAGAATTTTGATTGCTTATGCTACATACAAAGTTTTCAGAGTCTATCAGATGGATGTTAAGTCTACATTTCTAAACAGAATATTAGAAGAAGAGGTCTACATAGAACAACTAAAAGGATTTGTAGAAAAAATAAATAATAACATGGTATTCAAATTGCACAAAGCTATATATGGATTGAAACAAGCACCAAGAGCATGGTATGAGAGACTTTATACTTATCTTGTTAAGATTGGATTTGAAATGATAGATGATAATAGTAATTTGTACATGAAGATAGACAAAGAAAAAGGTATACTATTATTTGAAATTTTTGTTGATGACATAATATTTTGAGGACAAGATGCTCTATGTAAAAATTTTGCAAATTAGATGAAGCAAGAGTTTGAAATGTCAATGTTTGGTGAGATCAAATTCTTTGTGGAATTACAAGTCTATCAAATGAAGTATGGAGTATATATCACACAGTCAAAATATATCAAGGAAATATTGAAGACATTTGGACTTGAGGATTCAAAACCAGTAAGTACACCTATGATAATAGCACTCAAGCTATCAAGGAATGATGAATCAACTGAGGTCAATCAAACATTATACAAATCCATGATTGAAAAATGGCAATATGTAGTACACAGTAGACCTGATATTGCATTAGTTGTGGGGAAAGTTGCTAGATTCTCTACTAATCCTAGAGAGAATAACTTGATGGTAGTGAAAAGAATAATGAGATACTTGAAAGGAACAAAAGAGTATGGTTTATACTATAAGAAGAATGAAAAGTTTGAACTAAAAGCCTACACTGATGTTGATTAGGTTGGAAATATTGATGATAGAAAGAGCACTAGTGGAAAGCATTCTTCTTAGGCAGAAGACTTGTTACATGGATAAGCAAGAAGTAGAGTTGTACTTCCCAATCTACTACTAAAGCAAAGTATGTTGTTGTTGCTATCAATTACACAAATATTATATAGATCAAACAGCTACTAAAGGGGATGAAGGAAGATATCACTGAACCAGTGATAGTTTATTGTGACAATACAAGTGCTATAAATGTATCAAATAATCTTGTCATGCATACAAAGACAAACCACATTGCAATAAAGTATCATTATGTAAGAGAGTTGGTACAAGACAAAGAGGTGAAGATGGAATATATTAACACAAAGGAGAAAATTGTTGATATCTTCACCAAAGCATTACCTAAAGATGCTTATGAGTATCTGAGAGGTAAATTAGGGTGATGTCCCTATCAAAGGCTTTATAAAAGACAGAGGGAGTGCTCTACATCAAACAAGTTGATATTCACTTCATACACATTGATGCAATGGATCTTACTTTAGGAAATTGCCTAAAGTAATTACACAACTAGAATTTCAAATTAGTCACAAGAAAAGTGACAAAGGGAGCAAATTGAAGAGCCTATAAAAGCTTATATCTGCATATACAATAGATGCCAAGTGTTGATTATATGTGTTTGGCATTATTTTCAAAGACGGAGAAAGTAAAAGAAATTGATCAAGTGTATACTGATCAAGAGGAAGATGGTCAAAGCAAAAAAATTTAGAGGGAGAAAGTACATTGAGAGAAAGAACACTGAACTAATCAATGCACAAGAGGAAAAATGAAGTAAGAGTACATCATCAGAAGATCAAAAAAAAAAGGAAAGAAGAAGAAAGCATAAAAAAATCAAAGGAGGGATCAAAAAAAAGAGAGGGAGCTATTCAGATATTCTATTGATCCATGACAGAAGAGAATTAGATAAGAAGGATATTTTGTAACCTACGAAGGAGTTGTTGATAGAGGGAGAAGTGTGATTCACAAGATTTATTTTTGGTATTGCCTTACTGTATTAACCTAGTTAGTTTGATAGAACAAGATGTTCATCATTTGTTTGACTGGTTGATCAATTTCATTTGCCATCAATCCCAAAGAGGGAGATTTTTGATATATGATTGAAAAGATCACTTGAGTAGAAAATTGTTGAAAGAAGACTGTGTGTTTTCAATCATTGTTTTTTCACTGATTTCAAACCTACCCCATACTGGAAAGACAATTGTTTATATGTCTCAAGCACTATCACTTAGTTGATTGATGAGGAGGATTTGATCAACAAGATGTAACAAAAGTACCTAGAGGAAAGGTTGAGTTATGATTATGTATTAAAATGCAAGAATTAGTTAAGAGAGTGATAACATAATGTATTGATAATCTACTTGTGGTTACAAAATTATTGGCTACACTTAGAAAGTTTAGAAGAAAAATTTTGGACAAAGTTCATTTGCTAAGCTTGACCAAGTTGATAGAAGGTACCAAAAAAAGTTAGGGCAAGCTGAGCAAAAAGTCAGTTGGAAGTGAAAGAAATTTCTAGTGGATACTGAGCAAGTTAGTAGGTGTTGAGAAAGCTAGTAGATGTCAAGTGATTTTCAGTTGATGCTAAGCACTAGTAGAATTTAGTCAATGTTGAGTAACATAGTATGTGTCGAGCATCAGTGAAATGATAATGCAGAGCTGTTGCATTATGAAAAGATTGAAGAAATGTCAAATAAAGGCTGACAAGTTTATTTTCTTGGAACTTGTAAATCAGGAGGAAGATAAGATCAATGAGTTGGAGGCACAGAATCTTATGTAAACCATTTCAGAGGCAAATTCAAATAGATTCTAGAAGAAGTTTCTAGAGAAGACAAGATATGGGGTAGATACATTATATCCTACCGATTCCATCAAAAACCCTAATTTTTGAGATGGATAATGAGCGGAAAAAGATTTTTAATTCCCTATATGTAGGGATGTCTAGTCATGAAGCAAAGTTGGATAGAGGTCAGAGATTTTTTGGATGTGAAAATATGATAAGGTGAAGAAAGAGGGTTTGCTTCATCAAGTGACCCAAGTGAAGAAGTCTGCAATGGCAAGCTAAGAAAGAAGGCTAGAAGAGAATGAATGCTTGAAGGGTGAACAAGTTATAAGAAATATAAAGATAGGAAGCTAAGAAGAGATGAGGACTAAATAGTGATCTATAATCTACAAGTAAGGTTGTAAGTTGCATCAGATCAAAGCTCTACTGTTACTTTCTAACAATTGTATCAGATTAGGGTAAATCCTTTGGAGAAATGTTGACTTAAGAGTCATTGAAAAGTCCTTTAATAGGGTGGCATTCCAAGTGAATGACCTAAAGTCCTCTAACAAGGCTCACTTTTAACATGGTGATTGAAATCCCTTAACTGGGTCATATTTAATGGTGTGTGTTGTAACCTTTAATAGGGTTGGCCTTTAACAGAGCATCACTTGAGAAGAGTGAAAAAGGAATAGCATGTTACTGGTGGTTTTTCCCAAATTGGGTTTCCATGTTAAATCATTGTGTCAAGTGTACTGATGGATATGTTTTGTCTTATGCTTTACATTTTTGCATGTTAGTTTAAACAATAACATATTAGTTTTGGTTAACACACAATGAATGCATGCATGGTTAAGAATGTTATATGGGTTCACTGAATTGTGAAAAGTTTTATTTTGTACTTCTAGACCATGAATAACTAATTCACCCCCCCTCTCAGTTATTCTAAAAGAATTCCAACACAATACTACATATCACATCAGCATCAAGATGACTCCATTTATTGCATTGTATGGGTATGAAGCACCTAGCTTCAAGGATATAGTTTTGGAGAACAATAGAGTACCCAAAGCTAAAGACCTATTATAGGATAGTCAAGATATCATAAGAGCACTCAAGGAAAGCATAGAATAGGCTCCAAATTAGAAGAAGTTGTATGCTAATCAACATAGGATAGAGCATAGTTTCAAGGTAGCATGAATATGGTGTATTTGAGGCTATAGCCATATAGACAGTGAATATGGTCTATTTGAGGCTATAGCCATATAGAGATACATAGGTCAAGAGGAGCAGAGTAGAGAATCTAAAGCCTAGATCTTGTGGTCCCTACAGGGTGATTCGTAGAGGGAGAAAAGTCTCCTATGAGTTTGAGCTTCTAGAGGGTAGTCAGGTGCACAATGTATTTCATGGTTCAAGGCTTAAGAAAGTCATTGGTCAGAGTTTAGTTCCTTCTATAGTTTTACCCCATTTAGATGAGGAAGGGAAGCTTGTATTAGTACCTAAGGCTATTCTAGACACCCAAGAGAAGAAACTTAGAACTAGGATAGTGAAGGAGTATTTGGTCAAATGGAAAGACCTACTAGAGGAGGATGTTACATGGGAGAGTGACTAGTTATTCAATAGGCTTGACTGAGATTTCTTGAGGACAAGCAATTTCAAGGGGGGTGGACTATAATATCTCCCCACCCACCCCACTTTAGCAGTCGACCGATTGTGTGTGTGTGTGTGTGTGTGTTAGCCTAGTTTTACATGGTCCTGAGGGCTAACGAAGGGTTTAAAGGATCTTTGAGTGTTTTGGCCTAATCATCTCTAGTTTGGGTCAAAATGAAGTTGATTTACCCAATCACATGTTTGCTTACTATTTTTAATAAGTTAGCAGGATATAGGGGAGGCTAGTTTTGGTGATTAGATTTGATACTCCTTGGTGAGACCTTTCTGAGAAGCTATCACTTGAGTCATACGAAGTTTGATAGCAAATATATTTTATGCCCGAAGTATCATTAAAGTAACATTTAATTACATTGTAAACTATTAAATTGTTACTTTAATATTAAATTTAATCGGAATGTGTGAAAATCAAAAGGGACACCTAAGGGAGACATAAGAATATTTTGATATGTTTTATATTGCACACCTTTTATCCCACATTACTCATGTCAGTTGAATCGACCCTTGGAGAAAAAATAAAAGGGAGCATTAGTGGCTTCATTTGCCAGGTTGAATATGAGAAGAAAATTGATGTGTGAGTTGTAGATCCATTTTTGGCATTATAGGATGTCAATCCTCTCTTGTGACATTCTAAACATTATTACCTTAGGGTTTGGCCTTTGGAATTCATTGCTATTAGCTTCATTAATAGGTAGATTAGGCATATTTCTAGCTATAGGTGGATTGTGTGTTTGTTCATATCATTCTTGCTTCTTCTCCAATGCTTCTACCATTCTAAAGGGATGATTTTATGAGGATCTTGGACTGATTGAAGAAAAATTTTACTATAGCATAGCACTATTCACATTACTGTAGCATGACACTATTCACATCACTATAGCACATCACTATTCATGTTACTATAGCAACAAGATGGGAAGTCATTACTAGAAAAATATGTTATAATGCTGGAATAATTAGTGAGTTGAAAAATCTTCTATGTATTTGATTTTATTAATTTGAAAAATAATTCTATTTAAGCAATAGTTAAATCTTCAGTTTGCATATTATTGTAAAGTCCTTGTTCATGTTATGTGGTTTCAAATCTATGCAAAGACATAAAATTAAAAAAAAAAATTACTTCCAAAGACATAAAGGGGTTAAAAAATTTAATGGAGAAATAAAGAGTTGGATGCAAATTATTTTCAACTAAATTCTTATGAGTAGTTGGTTTAGTTTTTGGGAATTTCTAGGGTGCCCATTACAAAGAAATTGAAATTGAAAAAGAGCCCTAGAATGCCCCTCTAGTTACTAAAAAAGTGAGTCATGTTCATAAAAAGCTTAGAGTTCCTAAGGGTAGAATTCAAACTATGGAGGAATCTGCTTTGTTGGAAACCCCTACTAAGCACAAGAATGTGTCTACTAAGTCCAGTCCTATTGGAACCCCCCAAAAGGAGAAGAATTGTGGGAGAAATTATAGAGGTGGATAAGAAGGACTTAGATGGTAACTTAGATGTTGATGAATGAGATAAAATACCTAAAGCTATGTTGAACTCATGGGAGAGAAGGTCTAATAGGTTGAGAAACAAAAAGGAAAGAACTATAAGAAAGAGAGTAAGGAGGAATCCCTGGATACACAAAATAAAGATGTTAATTATAACATAAAAGTGGAGAAAACTCTGCAAAACATGGATAACAACTCTGCATAAGATGAGGACTATGAAGTAGAAGATATAGAAGACACTAAAGATTAGGAACATGAATCCAAAGAGGCTTGTATTGAGGTTGATCTGGGAATCCAAGATGAGGTCTAGCTTCTCAAGTTCTCAAAGGAAGAAGCATGTAAAGAAAAAGATAATTTAGGGACTATGTAGAACAAGATAGATATTATGGAAAAGGCCATGAATGCTAATATTTTAGAGCTTTAGGACAATGTGGACATCCTTAATAAGAAAAATGTTGGGGCTATGATTGGTATCAAGCTTGGGATGGAGGTTTCTATTATTTGTAGAGTCCAAAAAGAAATAATTAGTAACGCAATGTTTGGCACCATTAATGGAAAAAGAAAACTCAAATGGCTAGTCTACTCAAGGATGAAAAGTGTGAGGAGGTAAAGAGCCTGAAGGATGTCACCAATTGGATGGAGGACCTTAAGTTCCTACTAAAAGACTGGGATAATTTTAATAAGGCTAAGTTATTTTCTGTGCTTTAGTTTTTTATTTCTTTTTTTAGCTAAGTACTTATGTGTCCTTTTAGTTTATACTTAGTGGTTACATTCCCACTTGTAATCCTGACATACAATTTTAAAACTTATATATTTTTGGTTAATCCCCACTCCTGTTGTGGTAGGAAAACTTATGTGATATTTACTTAATACTATAGTTTAAGAAATGGTGTTAGAATAGTTAGATTGGGTACTATTAGTACTCTACAAACTTGATGGTCTTATATTAATTTTTGTTCTAGTAGGTCTCAGGTTGTTTGAGCTCTGAGTGCCCCTTTTTGATGCTTGGTTGTAATGGCTTAGAATAGTTAAGGGTGTATGGTTATGTTGTTTCCTAGGTTCATGACCCTTATCCTTCCTTTTTAAATCAAAAACATAAAAAAAATTACAAAAAATAATTGTTCACAAGATAATGAATATATAGCATGTCAATTTGATAGTTGTTGGTTCTAACTTGAATATGCATAAATTTTTGGATCAATATTTTGAATCACATATTTTGATTTTTTAATGAGAACATATATCTTTTTCTTTATTGCTACTCTAAATTGTATAGTTTACTCTATTTTTAAACTCATTCATAATCCTTCTTCATGTAAGTTTGATTGTATGTATTTTGTTTTCGAATCACAATCAAATTATAAAATAGATAACTATCCCCCTTGCAAAATGTACCTTTGATGAAAAATCAGAAAATAATTAATATAATAGATTGTTATAAAAATAGTAGCATTTTTTCTTCATAATTTGCATAATTTGTAATTGAAAACAACAACAAAATAGAAAAAAAATCAAAGGATCTGGAAAAAAAAAGTTTGACTTTTTGTGTGTTTTTGTAGGGAAGATAGCCAGCGCATATAAGAAAGTCCAATGCATGTTTGGAATTAAAGTCATAGAAGAATAGTAGTCAAAGTTATTTTTTCTATAAAAACATGCACCATGTGACATATTCCAGTGGCATTCATACCACCTTGAAAGGTTGGCAATTGCAATTTGTAATATGGTTTTTAAAATTTTAATTGAATTTTCTAGGTTTGCAATTTTCTTACATTATTTTGATATTTCTATAATGAGGCAACATCGGTATTCTTCTTCTTACAATCTTGACCATCTATAAACCCAACCACCTCTCTTGATACATAGAGAGCTTAGCCGAATCTAAATTAAGAAATGAAGACTTACAATTTGCATTGCATTTCTTCAATTCTCATTCTCTTTATATTAACCAACTATGGCATATTCCTATTGCAGGTGAGATCAAATGAGATTTGGAGACCTCCCCAGAGTTCATATCGATTTGGAGTACACTACATCGAAGATAACTATGCCGTAGGTAGTAGATTTGATAGAAATCTGATAAGAGTGATGAATAGCCTACTTCAGAATACATTTCAAATAGGATTCAACATGTTATTATTGACTCAAAACTTGGATCCTATGTCCAACCCTTAGTTTATGAAAAAAATTGTTATGTGTTATATGTAAGAGATATGGAAATGTGGATTTGTCCTACCCTTTTACCCATGACAAGAAGGTTGTCACCTCTTCTAGCTATGAGAAGCTTGCCTCAAAAATTATTGCCCCTTAGTCTTCATCTAGAGATATCCTGAGAGGATGCCCCTAACTCTATGTCAATTATTGGGAAGCTTCAGGGAGCTGAACCCTCTCTTAACAATTTTGAAGGCCCACTACTAACCCTGGCCAAAAAGAAGATTCTAGATGAAATAGTGACCTCTTCCCAACCCGTGTTGGAAGAGGGTGATATTAGTTACACCAAAATGTTTCCTCCAAAGGAAATCTTTTGCATTTCAATGGTGTTACCTAGTCCCTATTCCTTTTTTCTTGAGCTCAATCAAAGAATCAAAAGGATGCCCCCCCTTCTTAGGAATATGGACTATGGTGAAGATTTTTGGGATGGAGCCTCTTGGGTTTCAAGTGATGTCCAAGGTGCTTCAGGAGGAATAGCTACAATCTAGAATACTAGTAAGATGTCAAGTACTATTTTACACTGCTCTATTAATTTGGTTTCTTTGGCTTGTCACGATCTAGCTATAGGATGGTCATGGAATGTGGTCAATGTCTATGCTCCTAATAATAGAGGCCAAATTAAACAAATCTATGAGACATTAGCTAATACTATGGGTAATGGTATGAACATAAAGTTGATGGTGGTGGGAGACTTTAATAAGGCCCTATAACCCTCAGAGAAACTTGGTGGTATTGAAGACTTCTCAGATAGTATGGTAGATCTGAGAGAACTTTTCTAAATACTAGTCTAATGGATCTAAAGCTAAGAGAGGAAATTTTCACTTGGACTACTAGGAGACAAGCTAAGGGCCTCATACAAGTTAGGCTTGATAGATTCACTCTCTCCTCTAATTGGACCAATTCATATGACTTCCATTTAGAAGCTAAGCCTTGTACTAGATTGAATGATAGTGTTATTCTCTTTGAATGTAGAGACTCAAAAACATGTTATTAGTCCTGTCAAGTTTGAAAATATATATGGACATCAAGTCATAAGCTTTTGGATTTGATAGATGTTCAGTGGAAAATGTTGGCTACTGCTGCTGCATTGCTTAACCTAAGTAAGAAACTAGGGGTGATTAAAGGAAAAGTTTAAAAGTAGAATAAAGTCTCCATTGATAATGTTTTTGAGAAAAGCAAAGATCTCAAAATTAAGTTAGATGTTTCCCAAAAGAACCTGGAAACCAATCATGAGGATATGAATTTGAGCTTGTAGGAATATTCCTTAAGAGATCAATGGCTTTCTCTACCAACACAAGAAGAAGAAATTTGGAAACAAAAATCTAGGGTTCAATGGCTAAAAGGTGACAAAAATACTAGCTTCTTCCATTAAATCACTCTGAAACATAGAAGTTGAAATAGAGTAAAATCTATATCCTTAGCTAACAAGGTTATAGTTACTAAAGAGGCAGAAATCAACATGGAAGTTATTAATTACTTCCTAAGAGAGGAACTCAGGATTTTATTGTTGATGAACAATATGACCTCTAAGGTTGTATCCCTTTATTGGTATTTGCGGAGGACAATAGGGCTATTTTTAAATGGGTGAATAGGGAAGTAATGAAAATAACAATCTTCTCCTTTCAAGGGTTCAAATATCTTGGTACTAATGGATTCCCCTCGACCTTCTTTCATGAATATTGGGAGGTTGTTAAAGAGGTTTTTTTTAAGGTGGTCTTTCATTTCTTTAGGACTAGAACTATGGTGGAAAATATCAACCATACTTCTATTATTCTTCTGACTAAAAAGGAAGACCATACTTTTTTTTTTGTTCATAGTGATGAATATCCTCCTTTAGAATACATCTCAAATGGGATTTAACGTGTCTTCTTATGAAGAAAGCCCCCAACAAAGTGTATGACCTAGTGCATTGCAAAGGAAATACATCACAATATGAATGCCACTCCTTTACTCCCGTAACATTATTTTAAAATGGAATTAGGGGAAATTTCCTAAAACTTGAATTGATATTGATTTAATGTTGATAAGTGACATCCTTTTCACATTGCTATCAAGATTTAACTATGTGATTTTGAATCAAACTCATTGACCCATGTTTCATCAATATTGATTCAACATGAATACATCTCTCATGAGAATAAATGGAACACTTAGCACTCATTGGATCTAGGTGATGCTCATAGGGGTGAAGCACCAAGACTTCTCGACAGGTCACCCATCCCAGTACTCAAGTGGTATCCTAATTTGTTGGCCACGTGTTTTTTTTATGGATAAATGAGGCTTTATATATTAATTAAGTCATTTTTTATTTTTGTGTAATGCTTGTTGATATCTCCCTTCACTAATAGACAATGGGAAAGTTGAGGGTGATGATTATTATCTGAAACTTTTGTGGTTGAAGTTAATATTGAATTGGTTCTTAATTATTAAAATAAGTGGTGAAGGGTTCTAATTTATTACAGGTTGAATATATATAATAAAAACTCGACCATAAAGATAGCAAAATAGAATAACCATCTAAATAGTAGAGGTGGAGTCAAGTGCATCGTATTATCAATTAAAGCTTTGAGATTACTTACACCATTGTAGCTTGAGAAACTTTATTGGTTAGCCTCTTTTTCTTATCCTAAACAACTATTCTGTTCATGTAGATCTGTTATTAAAATTTGAATATTGTTGATGCTTGACACTCAAGGCTAGTAGTATTAGGGAAAACATCCTTGCTATTGAAAACAATAGTATTAGAGAAGAGGAGGACATCATTAGTAGAGGTGATAAAGGAGTCCTTGATAACATCTACTAGAAAGACATTAGACTTGATACCATTCATTTTATAGTCAAAAGAATATTTGGACTGACAAGTAGCACCTTATCATAGAGTATTCACTCCTTAAATTTTATCATCCCAATGATGGATCATAGAGTATGATCCAAATATTGATGTAGTAATTTACACAATCATAGCAAGAAGATAGCTCTTGCAAATAGCACATGCTTGTTTATTAGCAATATATTGGGCAGGAGCAATAGAAATTAGAGCAAGAGATGGCCTCAAATCCATGATTAGCTTAGTAGAACCAAGTGAAGGAGAAGTAGGAGTGGATAGTATAGAATTCTCTAAAACAACATCATCCGCACACAAAATAATTGGAAAAAAATTCTAATGGTCACAAACATCATTCTTCCACCAAGTTGAGGAAGATTGTCTACAAGGACTATGGAAGCACTCAAAAGCCAATTCACTAGTAGAAAAATAATGCCTATAGTGAATAAGTATACCCTCATAGTCCAATAATTAGCACCAAAGTCTATCATTAAATTATATAATTACTTCTCTATGCAAATATTTTGAAATATCCACTTCAAATTGAATGCAAGAAAATGAAATGCGACCAAAGACTTTGATCATAGGGTCCACTTTCAAAAATCTATTTAAATTGTTACTAACAACCTTATAGCTTTTGTCACACTAGAAATGAATTAGAAGATAAGGCTCATTCACCACACTAGAAATATACAAATAGAATTTTTATAAGAAAAACTTAATATGCAAAACTAATAATCATATTTGGCCTTATTGTCTTGATTTTACTATTGGTTTCAAGAAGTTTAGACTCCTCTAGTTAATGGAAAATGACATTTTATAGTTCTACCAGAGCTATTTTTGGTCTCATTTGGTTTCGAGGGCGATTAAATGTTGTGCTTCATAGTGGGCCTTGTAAGTGGGATTCACATCCCCTCACTATGTAACCCTTAGTTTCTTATTCCAATCTTTGAAAGATTAAACTGGTCTTGTTTCAATGTGTGTAAGGTTTCTTCATCTCCCTCTTCATTTACTGAAAATTCTTTAAGTATATTTTCTACAGTGGACTACATAACAAAAGGATCTTGTCATAACTCATTTTCCTACATTATTGTTGAGGTTAACATTAATATATGCATAATGTTGTCAATCTACAAGTTAAAAAAACATTTTAGAGTTGGCAAGTAGACTAAGAAATTATCCCCCTTTTTTGCAATAATAATTTTCCTTCTAGATATTTTCTGTGATTTCTATTGTAATACTTGGAGACAATCATCCACAACTTGGTGGAAGAATGTTGTTCATGATCACCTTATTACTTTTCCAAATTCTCTACTTCTTAGGATGATCTTGCTTGAATATTTTTTCTTTAGAAAGGGTTCATAAAGGGTTGATTCTAAATTTTTTACTAGTTAATTTATTGTCCTTGATGATGATTTTTATTCTATTTGTAACTTTTTTAATTGTCACTTTCCAATCAGTTAGCATTATACCAATTACAATAATGATTTTAACTACATATGTTTTCAATAAATAAGAAAAAATAGTCCACTCATAAGTGTTTTCTTTCTTCATTTAAGAAATTTAATAGGCAATCCCAAAGCTCTAATTCAAAATAGTTTCTAACACAATTGGCTCTAACTTTTCATTTTCTATGATTGGTTTGTTTCACTTAAAGATTTTGGTTATTTGTATTTATGTACAATAAGTTGGTATCCTCCCCTAGGTAACAAAAATATTAATTAAATACTCATTAATTACAAACATTATAACATAAAGCCTCAAAAGATACCTCGTAGCTTCCTATAAAAATGCTAAACAATACAACTACCAACCAAATACTCTAGATAAATAAAAGGTAGAATAACGACTAGATAAACTTAATATTTAATAGGTATTTTGACACATCTACAACCTTTAATTAATACATGCATATATTTTTTATTCAAGATAAAACAAGGATCTGAAAACCCTTAACGTAGGAACCTAGTTATAATATCATTCTAATATGTTGTATTATAACAGCCATATCTTTGGATCTTTTGCCTCTCCTTGCCCATGAACAAAATCGAAAGGGCATCATCAATGTTCTTTTTTCCTTAAACAATATCAAACTTAGTTAGTCATAGAATTTCATCCACAAATTAGCCCACTTAACTTTCTAACGCATTTGCAAAACCTTCTACAAGTGTTTTTCTTTGATATTTTTGTTGCTACAATCTCTAATGTATAAATGATTGTTTCAAATGTATATACTGAAAATGTTTTGAAAACACTAATACAAACTTGGAAAACTATGATAAAACATTAATTCTAATTATGAAACTAACACGTGTTAAAAATTTACCAATAGAATAATATTAATCAGTAAACTAATTTTTAATCTTTTAAAATTGATGATTATGAATTAGAAACAATATTTTATTTGAATCTATCTAATTTAAAATTTCAAAAATTCAAAATACAATTTTAAAAAACTAATATTTGCCTATCAGAAAAATCCAATGATATCCAAGTCGTCAACACTCAAGCATCATAGATTTCAAGATTTTGAAAACAGAATCGACCATTGATTGTTCCCTTCGGCATTCCCTTTATTTATTTAATATAATATAAAAAAATAGAAAGAAATGTAATCTCTTGATCGAAGAGATAATACAAGATCACTTAATCTGAAAAGTGAATCAGCTCTTCATCTGGACAAAAGGCTCACCCATTGCAGAATCTTCTCCTTTAATAAAAGAAAAAATTGATTGTTCGCGATAACACTTTTAGCATGAAAACAGTATTAAGAAAAAAACAAAAAGCGCAGCAACTTCCCCTTTTCTATTCAGGAAACACTCGCGGTCCATACCACTGGAGAAAGAGAATCATCCACAGTTGGGTGCAAACATGGATAGCTGCAGGAGGCCCCCAATAAGTACCCACATCATCACCATCATCCTCGACGCTGATTTACCTGCACAAATCACATACAATATATAGTTTTTTTCTAAAATACCATCAGAAATATTATACACAATCACATCACCCTGAAACTCAATGGGCAATCTGAGAACTCAAATCATTAACGCGGGCTGTGAGATCGAGAGATGAATTGATTATAATAAAAAACTCCTTCCAATAAATTAATGTAAAAAACTTACCCATCGCAATTGGTGCAGAAGCCGATTCAGTTGATATGTAACGAAAAAGGCAGCTGTGATGGTAAATTTGGTATTGCTGATAATATGCTGTCCTCGGTATCGATCCAATTGTTGCCAGGCATGCACTACAATTGGAGGAAGACAGATCTCTCGAACATTCTACAAAAGCGTCCACCTTTTCCATTGGAGGAGTCGAATAATTAGCCGATCCAGCGGCAAATCCTTTAATACTACCATTTCCAGACACTTCTGCAGACAGAGTCGACACAAGTTTATCGAGAGTTGCCCTAAACGCGACAGGGTTTTTACTGTAGCTTGAAGGAAATTCCATCAGAAGACCAAAAAAAGCTAGATTCTTCATAGAGAGAAACAAAATTGTAATTGGAGTAGCGAACGTAGCAGCTATCGAACCAGATCTGGCAACCAACAGATTGAAAACAATCCCTGTCGATGACATATCTGGTAACATTGTGAGCGCATTGACGGCACTGTGATTGCGACGTGTTTGCTTTGCACTGCAGGAGGCCGTACACTCTGTTTGGGTTTTGCCCGTACGAAGACACGTTGAAACCCGTTTGAGATGTATTTACGGCCAAAGTGTGTTAATTTAGGAGATAAATTGAGAATACACAAAATAGAACAACAGACAGGATATATCGTGTTTCACCACAACTATGGCTACGTCTACGCTGAGAGTAGAGCAAATATATTATTCAGTCATTGCAGCTTTCATACACAGGGCTTTGCCCTTATATTTATACATTAGTTCTTCAAGAGAAGACGAAGAGACAAATAAGAAGAATATGAAATGAACAGACATGATAGTTGGACTTCACATCCAACAATCTCCCACTTGAAGTTCAACTAATGCTACAACCTCATATTTGAATATTCTCCCACTGAAACTCTGCTTTCCCTTACCAATCTCATGGTAAGCAATTGCCAAAAGACAATCTTCGTAGCCAGAATAGCAACCACAGCTAATCGCTAATCACATCCAACTATCCATACAACAGCAGTAGATTTATAACCACATAACCAGCCCATACAATAACTCACCAAATATACCATCTTCCAACAAAACACACCAATAGGTTATTGATGTGCAAAAAACTAGAAGACCATTATAAGAATATTTAAATTGCATGAGCAATGTCAACTATAAGCTGACTCAATCTACCAATTAGGACATAAAAGGCATTGCATTAACTTGAGATGATCTGCGAACTACAACCAACCTATTGCGAAAATGACATCTTCCAAGTCTTCATGAAAAGACCACATATTGTTGTTAAAAAAAAATGAAGTACAACAACAATAGATGACTCAAAAAACTCTTGAAAGGAACATGAACACAAATCATAACTCATCCTTCTACCAACACCATCAAGTGCCTAGCTGTGTCAATTATGATCTCCTTTACCTCCCCATATGAGAGCATTTACAACACCCAAACACCATGAATGAAAGCTCTTATAAACAAGAAGATCAAACTCCAAACATTCTAAAATTAGGAACAATATCAACCATCTCCTAAATGCACGAGGAGATAAATCTGCCGAATAGACCAAGCATGGGGAGTGAGAATGCTCTTCCAGGATAGACCAAGTCTCAATGACTCTTCTCCAAGAACAATCTCCATTAGGTCTATAATGAACTTGCGCCCATCCACAGGTGTAGGCTATTCAGACTTCATGCTAAAACCTCCAAGGAGAAACCATCTCAACAAATGTTCTCTAAACCAAGAGAATTGTAGCCTCACTCAAGCCTCTTAGTTTTCAAGAGCACCTCTATGGTCAATCCACCAAAGAACCCGATACCAAGAGCACTAACCAAGATCAATTATTAAAATTCCCACTGCACATCTACATAACCTGGGAAAACCTTATGACAACTTGAACTCCACAAATCAAACTTCATGCTCCAAACAGTGAAACTTGTCAAGAGATCCTATATCATGCCAACACTCTAATCTAGAATCAAGAGCTCATCATGGCACAATAACAAACACCTCCAATGTTATGGAGGGAACCATCTCACGACAATAATTTCTTGGCTAAAACTCCCACTGCAATGTAACACCGAACTATTCATGGTATCGAAAAAAATCTGAAACATGATATCAAACATTACACTAAACAGTAATACCGAAACTACAATTTCTCCATAATGAGCCAAATCAAACAACATTATCAATATTGCTAACGGTAAAACTTCTGCTAACAAAAAAAACAACATAGCCCCAAAAACTACCTCTGTGTCCATCATCAGAATCAAGAAAACATGGCTTTAAATCCTAGAGTGCATCTTTACGGTCACTCTTAACTACATGTTTGGGGATGGGACAACCAATAGAGAACCTCGTTCTCCTTCAAAACCTACTTCATATCCCGATTTGCACATACTACAATACGCATCTCTTCTTCTTCCCATTAATTGAGCGAATAGATCTTATAATTCAGAGTAGTTGCAAAGAGTACCCAAGCAAAATAAGGCTTGAAAAGATTAGTAGCGACATGATTTATAGGTTTGAATGCATTCATACAAACAAAAACAGCCACATCAACAACAATGTCCAAAAGAGTCAATCCAGGTTTCTTCAACCCAAAGAAGATGGCATGCTAGAGAAGGTTAATGAAGAGCTGAGTGCCATAGATCAACAATGGTCGCCCCTATTTTAGAAACCCTCCTTCAACCCAGACAAGCCATGAAGCCAACCCCATGAGACTATACAAAATAGTCCATGCCAGACCAAAAAGCCAGTCGGGTGGATTCTACCATGGTTTCTTCAAATTCTTATAATAACTTGAATTTGGACTAAAGAAAATGGCATCCAAAATGCCCAAAACTAGAGGAATTGCAACTGCTATGAGCAGAGATTTTACCCCTTTTCTTGGCGCAAGTTTCTTTTCAACAAACTTCCTTGCCTTTTGCTCTGCTCTCCAGAATCTTACACACTTTGATACCAATTGTTAATTTAGGAGATAATTTGAGAATACACAAAATAGAGCAAGAGATAGGATATATCGTGGTTCACCACAACTGTGGCTACATCCACATCGAGAGCAGAGAAAATATATTATTCAATCATTGTAGCTTTCATACACAAGGCTTTGCCCTTATATTTATACATTAGTTCTTCAAGAGAAGATGAAGAGACAAATAAGAAGAATGTGAAATGAACAGACATGACAACTGGACTTCACATCCAACAAAGTGTTCATGACTCTCATCAAATTACTCTCAAAGGGGCTGCTCAAAGCATATTTGTCATTGATCTCCCATTTCATATATGGATGTGGAATTTGTGAGAGTGTCCAAGACTCACTCCATGATTCAATTGAGCTTATCAGAATGGAAAAGTTGGTCAGTAGAAGAATGAGAATTGAAGAAATAATTAGATACAGGTCATAAGTCGACATCTTCTAATTTGAATTTTTCTCAGTTCTCTTGGTATTGATATGGGGCTTTATAGGAGGTCAACATTGCAAGTTTATATCAAAACTGGGTATTGGTACTAGCACTATAGTCAACATTGGATTGATTATAGATTTATACAAACTTACTTGAGAAAACTACAAATCTTGAAACCCTGATTTAGTTTTGTTTTAATTCACATTACAGATTACAACTCGTATTTGCAATTGTCAACTTTTCTAGAAGCAAGCCAGACTACCAATGACTTTTATGTTTTTTAAATAGTTGAGTTTGCAATGACTTCTCTTTAGCTGATGCTGAAAAGTGGTTTCCTGGTAAACATGAATCTACTTTCCATTTTTACTGCTTAGACAGGTCGTCTCCTATTTTGTTGAGTTTTACCATTGGTCTAGTTTTTCACATTTAATAAATTTTTTGCATTTCACAATGAAAACTTAGGAGATTCATGGTTTTAGAGGGAGGGTTTCTTAGAAGTCCTAGATGAAAACCTTAAGTTTCATGAAATCTTTATTGTTTATGTTCTAGTTTTTCAAAAATTAGGAGAGTATTGGTTTATTTTGAAAATATGTGGGAAGCTTTTTGCTCTAGAAATTCCTTTTATTTTTCTCTGTGTTTATTTTTAAAATACTTTCCCAAAAATCATTTTTCTATTAACCTTTGTTTTAAACTATGGTTTTAACCTCATGTTGACTCACTAGTGTTCTTTGAAAGTGTTTTAATTGTGGTATGGTTTACTTTTACAAACTGTTGACCAAAATAAGATCAACGATGAGTGCTTTCCCACAATATGAAAGTGTTTGAGTTTTAGCAAATACAGGAAGCACCTTGATGACTTGTAGTGAACGGCTTAAACATCACACACTAAGCTTAATTCCTAGACCAAAAGTGTTAAATAGTCAAAGTTTACTTTTCTTTTCCAAAGCTTAATTCTTCCCTTAGTGTGTGATGTTTAAGAGTGGTTGACTTGTAGCCCCTAATGATGCCAGTTCCTTAATGAGCTGCAAAAGTTGGACTTGTTAGAACAAGTTTATAGTTGTTAGAATTTTGTCAAGAGATGCTAGAAAGCTTGAGCCATTTCGTTGGATGAACTAGGTGATTCAGACTACTTTGAGCAATGTAACATTGTACTCTAGATCATCTAAGGAACGACGATGAGTGCTTTCCTACAAGTTGAAGATGAGAAAACTTTAATGAATGCGAGGAAGTGCCTTGATGACACATATACTTGATGAAGTCTTTTTTTTTATGGATCACCAGGTTGGAAAAGTGTCAAAATAGTTGGAAAAATGTCAGAACACATGACAAGTTAACTCAATTTCATTGAATGTCATTACTGACTAGTAAATTGTATGGAACTTTTGAATGTTTGAAGATTCATGGGGGACGCTTTCTCACTTTATGAAGGTGTTCAAAGTTAATGGAATGTGGGGAAGTGCCTTGTTGACGTGTGGCTAGTTTCACTAAAGGGTAATACAATCATTTGGTTTTAAAGCTAAATTGTCTAATTTGTAAAAATCAATTGTTAAATTTCAAATTCCATGGTGCAACATGAAATATGACTATTGGGGCATTAATTTTGATCAATGTTGTTTCATGTGAAATTAAATTTGCAATAAGGGTTTTGAATTTTCACTATTGAACACTAAAGTTGCATAATTCTCACAAAGTGAAGATTTTCAAAGCCAAAGGCACACTTTTCTAAAGGTTTCAATTTTTGGCTAACAATTTTTAGAAGAGATAAACAGGAAAATTTGGTAAGTATCTGGATTTCTAGAAAATTGAGAAAGTATATTCATAGTAAGATAATTATTAAACATGCCTACACAAAGAGATTTCTTAGGGAAAGTAGATTACTTAAAAAGAGTTGTGCATCATGATTTCATAAAGAAAATGACACAATCCATGACTTAACTTTCTAGGGGGAAAATAATTCATACCAAAGAACCCCACGTCATTGGTTAGCGAGGGTTTTTATGACAAAGAAAATTGGTTGAGAGACGTTGAAGCATCTGTCAAGGGTTTAGGGCTTTTTCATAAATGGTTTGTAGAAAGAAGACTTGATACTCCTCTTATAATGTATGGGAATTTGACATTGGAAAATTAATTATCCCAAGAGTTTTCTTTGATGATGATTTGCTTGCAATAATGCCAAAGAAATATGATCCAATTACCAAGATAGTGAAGAATCATGTTGGTGCTAATATTTTTAGGGTTTCACCAGAATTTATCAGAGAGGTTTTCAAAATAAACCCTAACCATGTTATTCATGAGAAGATAGATATGGAAGACCTCCAAGCTAGGTATGATACATAGATGGTATATTTAAGGGGAGGACCACTAAAAGAACATTTTTTCATGCGAGGACCATTACCCCTAGTTACACCAAATACTCCAAAACCATTCTTGAAAAAATACTTCAACCCTAGAGCAAAAGCACTGTATTCCTCTCTTTGCAAGATTTTTGGAATGGATGAACAAGACCATGTTCTTAGTTCTATTGTTTTCATTATTGCTCAAACCCTTCAATATGGTATGAGTTCTATTTTTTATTTTGCTACTCACTTGATAGAAGAGATTCATATTGGGCTAATGCGTATTGCAAAGGCTAAAGTTGATAAGAATTTCTATTGGTACTCAATGTAAATGTACATATGTTTGTATAAGGGAGTTACCTTTTTCTCTAAAGAAGTGAAATTGGAATTGGAAAGAGATGGAGAAAAACTCCTTGTTTAATTGTGGAGTGCAGATATGACATGGGAGGTGACTGATGTAAGCTTTTTCAGATTTGATAGGTACTTTGCCTCTAGGCTTAGAATGTTAGTAGGGGATAGTCCTAGATACCTCAACCTCTATTAGAACTGATCAGACCGAAAGATCATGCCAAAGGGTTGATAGTAAATCACATTTGGGGAGACATCATCCCATATGCAGTGTCTATTGTATTCAGAGTTCATGGTTTTCTTGAAAAAACACATGTGCTACCCTATCATGTGCCTCTAAAAGTAGAAATTGTTGAGTTCCTATGGACCTCCATTGTGTCAATAATAGGACCTTCAAGCGGGGTTGACACATAGGGAGTTTCCTTGATCTTCTCGAAGGACAAGGGATGCATTATGAAATCCAACCTAATAATATCCCTAGTTTGGTATTCATTATGACATCCAACCCAATAATCTTCAATGTTTGGAACATGTTGAGGCCTGAGTACTCTTGGGCATTCATTTTGCATGAGGTCAATGGCAGGAATCCATAGTGTAATTCCTCTCTTGAAAAGAAAATCTTTTTAAGGATCCACTCCAAGGTTTAGTGTTTGTCTTGCAACGTACCAAAATCCACTCAGTAGAAGATAAATGTGAATGTTCATGAGGACGCTTTTGCTGGTTCCAAAACTCTTTTTACATTGGAATCAAGTAAAATCTATTCGCTGTCTCAAAATATCACACCAAAAGAACAATATTTTCTATTTTATATTTTTCAATGAATGCAACTCTAACAATGCAACTACTATGAGGTCCTATTCTAATAGGGGGTTAGCAAAGAAAATAGTGAAACTGAAAGCAAATAACATGAAATCAAATAACTTGAAATTGAATTTCCTAAACGGACATAAGCTACAAAACACAACATGCTGCAAGTTAAACCTTTGAAGAAATCGGTAGGAACCAATGAAAATAGGAGTAGTGCTTCTTAGAATCCACTAATGCAATCGTGGATGAGAATCTTTAACAAATCAAATGATGTTTCACTCTTCATCAAATCGCAAGGCCACGGAAAGTACGCTCTTTTGAGACAAAAAGCTATGTAGACACAACTGGGTGATCTCTTCTCAAGCTCGTTATGTCAACGAAATTCATATATCTGTAGCAAATACCAGAACTAAAAGATTGTACAACCAAAAACAACGCAATAAACCTTTGGCTCAATCAAAATCTTATGAATAAAATCCAAAAAAAAATGACACATTCAGGAAAGAATAACTACACTCCAAATGCTAGCACCAAAAGCATAATTTTATTGCATAATAACAGTGGCCCTTCTTACATTTTACAATGAGGTATTTATAAGAAATCGTCTCCTCAATTTGTGTTGAGAGTGAGAGATATCTTAATGCAATAAAATGCTTTTAAAATTTTTTAAAAAACTAAATATATATACAAACTAACAATCTAACTAGTGCTTAGAGGGACTCCATCCATATTTTATTCATTAATTGGATGCATGAGCCCTTTACATGTCGAAAATAATGAAAGTATGAGAGAGAATGTAGGAGGAAGCCATCAGTCAAAGTGGAAGTGCATGGAGACACCAAAAATAGAAGCCGGCCCTTCACTAGGCATGTGTTGGAGTTAACTTGCCATCAAAATGTGCTCTTGATGCATGGAAAGTGCTATTTTTGGAACTGGCAGTCAATTGTCGGCGCACCTCTGAAATACAGAGCTACATGAAAATGTAGAGCTATGGACCTGTGAAGCTACATACCTATAGAGCTATAGACTTGCAGACCTGCGTACTTATGGAGCTGCGGACCTGCATACCCACAGAGTTGTGGACCTGCGAAGCTGTAGAGCTCAATTCGCCAAAAATCAAAGTTCTCAATTTTGAAAACAGTTTATGGGTTTGCTCGAATAAGGTTTTAGATCACTTATTGTATATGCTCCATGCCCCTTTTTGATGATTTACACCCTCTTTATAGTCAATTACTTTCATAAACTTGCACTCCCTCTACTTCTTCAATCGAAAATCTCAAGGCACCTGCATTGAATCTTGTTCCCAATAGCTGCATAAGATGAGGAACTTGATTTGCTTTATGTGTCCAACCTCTATATCTCGGACCTTTTTCTTATCTCCACCTGTACAATCCTTCTCGGCGAGAAACCAAGTGATCCAAATTATCCAAGACGATCAAATGTTTGCAACTTTTTCATATTTTTTCACAAATTTCCTAGGTGTGTTTAAATGACCTTTTTGGAAGTCTTTTGCTCAAAATTTCAAGTTGGAACCTTTTTTGGTCATTAAAATTAGGTAGTCGAAGGCTCATTATTTTAGGGATTGAAATTAGATCTTCAGTTCTTATTTCCAACGGTGTAAATGATTCTGAATTCTGAGGCCCGAGTCAAAAGTTATGACCTCGACAAGTTGAGGATGCCATTTTTACCTACAAAAGAAGCAAACATTAGTCTGTAGAGTTAATAATGAATAGCAAAGACACACTAGCTACTCAAACAAAACTGGAGGTGAATCTTGAAATCTGGCTAAGTCTGAAATTCTGAAACTCTGAAATTTGGCAAAGTCTGGATTTCTGAAGCCCTGAAATTTGGCTAAGTCTGGATTTCTAAACCCAAAAATTTGGCTAGAATCTTTACCTTATCTCGAGGAGGTTTGAAACCTATCTCGAAAGATTCATCGCATATATTAAAATATATCTTAAGTATTTATACTTAAACGATATATTTTAAACCCCTTTTATGGCTATTCAGACAAAACTAAAGGTGAAAAAAAAAAGCTTGACAAGCACACAAGGCCCATTGTGCTTTGGGAGCACATGGCACAAATGCGCATGACGCGCCTTGATCATGCGCGCACACATACATATGAAATGTATTAGAGCGCTCATGTGCAAGGTGTGAACCCGTGGCAAAGCACGCACACGAGGTCCGGCGCGATGCGACGGTGCACGCGTGAGGCAAGGCAAAGGAGCGATGTGACGCAGTGACACGCACGCGCGTGGCGCAGTGCATGCTCATGAAGGTGCAGCGCACGCTCAGCAGAGCACGGTGGCGTGAGCACGTGTCAAAGCGGGTAGCGGTGCGAGCGTGTGGTGACTCGATTTTTTATTATTATTTTTTGTGACTTTTTCAAAAAAAACAATTTTGGTGATTTTTTCAATTTTCAATTGTTTTTTTTTTTTTTGGACTCAACTTTCTAACTTATTTAACCAAGTTTTCTTCTCCTGACTCCCAAACTATGAGTCTGGGAGTCAAAAAAAGTAGGAGGTCCCCATTCCTAGTAAGGAATGGGGCATGTGTTGTGGAGACCACAACAAGTACCTCATAATCAACTAGTTTGATCTTGCTCTCAAAAATGTGAACTAGATTTTTGGCATCATATCTAGAAGCACAAGAACAAGGTCTAGCTACTATTGGGAAGGAAATTTTGGCTATTTTTTTTACATTAGAAAAAAAGGGTTTCACTTCTAGTATTTTTCAACATAATTCAAAAAGAACAACCTTGTCCTCAAGGTACCTAGTGAGCCTTTTGGCAAACCCATCAAAAACACTGATCTATAGGTAGGAGAAACTTGGGAATTCGATGAAAGAGCATCTGAACTAGGCTATATCCAAAATAGCTTCTGATGAAAATCTTCACTTTGGGTAGCCTTGCAATTCCTAACATAATCTCATAGTGAAGGCATCATTCATTTTCAAGTACTCTTTGAAGATCCTTTGTAGCTGAAGGTGAGGGTAGAACTTGTACATCCTTGTACTCTCATCATAGTTTTCAATTCTGGGAAGACCTTGCCACATTTGATGTGTGGCTAAATTATATATGAAATATGACAACATATAGAATTGCTTGAATGACTTACCTAAATTCAATCATGAGGCAAGGTCATCACATATGATTTCAGCCCAGTCGATCAGCAATCCTTTAGCACATATGGCTTGCACCAAGAAGAAGTGATGCTCAATGAAATTCATAATTTCTTCCTTTCCTTTCAATCTTAGTAGTAGTGCCAAGATGTCAATGAATTCTCTTTTCAAATTGGTTCCAAAAAGGGCTTTCGGCAGTTTTCTCTTCTTTGAACAAGGTGTTTGGAACTGGGTTCTTTGCATATCCTCTCTTCTTAAAGTCTTCTTTTCTTTGAACGTAGATGTAGATGACCCAAAATTGATGTCACAATATTCTTCCTTCACTAGCACACCAAATGTAGATTGCATCAAGGCCTTATTTATCGAGAGAAGGATAGATTGATCAAAAAGTAAGATTTTCTTTGTTTCCAGATTATATCTCTCGATACACTCTCTTACTAGTTCTAGAGTCTGCATAGCCATGAGAAATCTAGTAGCTTCCACTAATTTGTTTCCTTCAACTTCTAGGTAATTAGATGGATGGGTTGAGAGTTAAGCCTCCTTTGGAGATCATCTAAGTCATATAATTTGAATGAAGTGTTAGAGAGATCCTTCAATTCACTTTCCAAGCCTATGAGTCATTCATATCATGCTGCTCTAATTGCCATGTCATTAAAATAATGAGGAAGCAAGTTTGAGGAAAATCCAATCAAATAGATGTTGAAATCTGAATTTTGATGCCACACGAATGAAATTAAACACAACCAATGATCGTAATGGTAGGATTTTCTATAAATTTGACAATTAAAAACTATTTAAAACTTTATGTTTCAATGCATGTAAGTGTCCATGAACCCGGAAACTATATTACTCTATTAAAGTGATATAGTAGCATGAAAAGCCACTTACCGAACCAAGGGATTCCAATTTAGTGAAAATTCCCTCATTTACTTCAAAATTGGAACAAGGATTCACACGATAAGTCTTTATATATGAAGGAGAAAGCATAGATCCATCTTTCTATAAGCTTATCTTTCCTTTGATTCGAGATTGTAGAGTGAGCAATAGTCCTTCAATATCTGGGGCACTTCATTTTCTTGTTTTCTGCATCAACTATCTTAATACTTTATCTCCTTTATATTAGAAATGCATCTTTATAACTGACTTTACCAAAAACATCTTTTTGGCATCTTTGTGGAATATTCTCATAATATACTTGCATAGTTCTTGATCTTTCTAGTCTTTTGGAGAAGTAGCCTTTATATTTTTGAAGGATGAAAAACTCCTCTGAGACCAACACTTTCCAAGGAAAGAACCACTTTAAAGCTTTTTTGCTTGTTTTGGTTATTTACCTTGTGTATCCTCGAGATAATTTTTTGAGCATGGATTCACCATCATGGGCTTGGATTTATTCCCTTCCAGCATCATGCTCAGGTTCTATTAATGCATAAAATCTTTGAATGGAGCATGTGCCTTGTTGGCTTTGGAAACATAACTAAATATATTTGTTTCCATTAGGTGAGGAGCAAAAAACATGCAGACTCATTTCTCTACACAAATATGGATTTTGACCTCAAAACTTTGACTCAAGACTTTCTTAGCTGTAGCTTTCACTTCTCTAGATCCTTTCATCATAAGTCAAGTAGGTGTATATCTATGAATGCTATCATGACTTTGATCTTTAGGTACTTTCTCAATGAAGTTCGCCAAGGCAAATAACTAGCTAGATGATTCTGAATCTAAAGAAAACAAGAATGCTAGAGCAAGAGAAATTCCACAGAAATAAGGACTCACTTCTCATAGGAAAGACATTCAAACTATATCCCAACCAAACCTAAATCACCTAAGCCCCAATGTATAATGACAAGAATTCCACATGGAGAAAAAGGAAAAGTGAAGGGAGACCCAGAAAAGACACAAAGTTGGATTCTTGGAAACTTTGTGAGAAGTGAATCACCTAGAGGGGCTAACTCAACAAGCAACTGGGCAAAATTGCAATGAATGCCAACAACTACAAACTCAAAAGTGATAGACTTAAAGTTGGCAACAATGACCTACCATGAGTACCATTTCCTTCTATTGAATATATTAAAGCTTTTGAGATGATTAATGTTCCCTTTTTCTTTACTCTCTCTAGTTAATAGAATTGCTAATGCGGATAATCCACCCATACATCAAGGTTTGATTTCATCATATATCACAATGTTTTTTCCCACCAGCCTAGGTTGGGTAGCTATCTTCTTGGGAATGTTACTCCTCCCCATAACCCTAAGTCCTCTTTAGCTATTGAAGAATTTTAAATTGATAAAGAGTACCAGAATGCCCCTTTGGTTACTAAAAAATTAAGTCTTGGTCATAAAAATTCTAGGGTTCCTAAGGCTAAAAGTCAAATTATGGAGGAATCCCTTTTGTTGGAAATGACTACTAAGTGCAAGAATGTGTCTGCTAAGTGCAACCCCAAAAGTGGTAGAATTGTGGGAGAAATTATTAAGGTGGATAAGTAGGACTCAAATAGTAAGTCAGATGGTGATGAAGGAGAGAAGAGACCTAAAGCTAAATCAATCTTAGGGTAGAAAAGTTTTGCTAGGTTGAGAAACCAAAAAGGAAAGAACTATAAGGAAGAGAGTAAGATGGAAACCTTCAATATGCAAAAGGAAGATGTTAATTACGACATAGAAGTGGGGAAACTCTAGAAAAGATGGGTAATAGCTCTATGGAAGATGAGAACTATGAAGTGTAATATGTTGAAGACATAGAAGATGAGGAACATGAATCCTAGGAGGCTTGGATTGAGGTTGATCGAGGAATTCAAGAGGAGGTCTAGCTTCCCATGTTCTCAGAGGAAGAGGCCTATAAAGAAAAACATAACCCAAGGACTATGCAGAACGAGATAGGTATTATGGAAAAGGACCTCAATGCTAAGATTTTAGACCTTTTGAACAAGGTAGATATCCTCAATAAGCAATATGTTAGGGCTATTACTAGTATCGAGCTTGGGGTAGTGGTTTCCTCTATGTGCAAAGTCTAGAAAGAAATGACGAGGAAGGTAGTTTTTGGCACCATTACTAGAAAAAGAAAACTCAAAAGGTTGGACTCCTCAAGGATGAAAAAGCATGAAGGATGTCACAAATTGGATGGAGGGCCTTAATTTCCTAGTGGAAGACTAGGATAATGTTAAGAAGGCTTAGTTCTTTTATGTGCTTTAGTTTTTTGGTTCTTGTTTAAGCTAAGTACTTATGTGTTCCTTTAGTTTATACTTTGTGGTTGTGTTCTCACTTGTAATTTCAAGACACGATTTTAAAACTCATATTTTTTTAGTTAATCCCAACTCTCATTGAGGTAGAAAAACTTTTGCGATCATTACAAGATCCTATAGTTAAAGAAGTCATGTTCATATAGTTAGATTTGGTACTATTAATACTCTGCAAAGTTGATAGTTTTTTATTTATTTTCATTCTAGTAAGTCTCTAGTTGTTTGAGCTTAGAGTGTCCCTTTCAGCTGATTGGTTGTAATGGCCCAGAACAATTAAGGGTGTATGGTTATGTTGTTTCCTAGGTTCAGGACCCTTATCCACCCTTTTTAAATAAAAAAAACATAAAAGATAATTTACGAAAAAAAAAAAATTACAAGATAATGAATATATAGAATGTCAATTTGATAGTTGTTGGTTCTAACTTGAATATACATCAATTTCTGTATCAATATTTTGAATCATATTTTAAAATTTTTTTTAATGAGAACACATATTTTTTTCTTTGTGTAAGTTTGATTATATGTATTATGTTTTCTAGTCACACTTGGATTATAAAATAGGTAGGTATCCTCCCTACAAATCTAAATTTTTTTTCTAAAATTTTCAGCTTTTATTATTCATGATCTGCATGTCATCTAAAAATTTGAGAAAAAATCTTCTGGGCAATCTCATTTTTATTTTATTTTTTAATTTTAATTTTGGACTTTTAAGTGTGTTTTTGTAAGAAAGAAAGAGAATGCCATAAGAAAGTCGAATGCATGTCTAGAATAAAAGTCATAGAAGAATAAAAGTCAAAGTTGGTTTTGCTTTTAAAAAAATAAGCACCATGTGACAAATCCCAGCGGCATTCATACTGCCTTGAAAGGTTGGCGATTGCAATTTTCTTACCCAAACATTTTATAGGGAGGTTTAATTATATTAATTAGTCAGAAAGAGAGAGATTAGTCCTCAAGTAAAACCAAACTTTCTCTCTCCCCATATTTTTCTCTCTCCACGTACTCAAACTTGTAGAGAGAAGTTTGGGGTCTGAGTTTGAGTTCTATTCCCCTCATTCACATTTTCTCTCTCCATGTACATTTCTCTCTCCACGTACATTTTCTCTCTCCAAATACTCACTTTTAGAGAGAAGTGCGGGTTTGGGCTTAGGTTTTCTCATTCAATTTTTCTCTCTCCACGTACTAGAATACTCTCTCTCCTCGTACTCCAACTTTTTAACCTAATCCTAACCTAAACCTCTCAACCCAAACTCCAACATGAAAACAATTACCGACTGGAAATAAAGTCCACATATATTTGGAGTAATAGCAGGTGTGTTGCTTCATTGCAGGCCAGTTTGAAGGAAGCCCGAGTTGGAGGAACACGAATTGTGATTTCAAAAGGTGCCATACTATTTGACATACTACCTCAGGAATACATGTTACTTAGCCATCCATGCAAGTTAATGGTTTGCAGCTTTGATAGAACATAGGCAAGGCACAGGAGCTATTTAATCCAAGATTTGCATCCCCAGCTCAACCAGCAATAGGGAGCATGACATGTTTGACAAAATGTCTTTCACTCTCCAACCACAGCATCCTATGTGAGCTAAACAAGACATGAAAATCATTTTTTTTTTAAAGGGCCTCAATGTATCCATGAACATCCTGAATCGAGGGGAATACTTTTAGGAACACTCAATGTAGATGCATCAAGAATACATAATCGATTACAATATAAATTGGGTCTTGAGAATGGAGAGAGACCGATAAACAATAAGGAGGAGGCTCAGTTTGAAGAGAAAGAAGAACTTGATTTGGAGGAAAGGGAAGGGTTGTCTTGTATGATCCTGATCAATTAGAGAGGAAATCAAGCATGATAAAGAGGAAACTCGATGCCTACAATAAGCCACAAGCTGTGGTAATAGAAAAAGGTGGTGGAGCTGATTACTATTAATAGCAAAAGGTGTTGGACTGTGGCATGGGAATATAGCCGCAGCAAATAAAAGATGGAGAAGGAAATATTGCAAGAAATTGAGGCAGTGAAATCAGTGTATGCTCTAGATTGTAGTGTTTTAGAGGGATTCACCTTCACATGAGAGTCAGTTTGAAGCTTCGAAACTGCAAAAGATTATCATAGCAGTTTGTGGAAGCTATTCTTGTCAACAAGGAAAACTCATAGTATCTCGTGGTGCCGCTGAGCTAGATTTGATATATTCAAAAGGACTTGATGATAAACAACATTCAGATCTTTTGTTAGAAATACAACATGAAGCCGAAATGCTTGCATCATTTCCCAACCCACAACACTCGATGTTGATGCATCAATGATACATATGTGATCTGACAGAAGGTTCCTATAGGCGCCATATTTCATGAATTGGTCTAATACGTGATTTGAAGTCTTTCAAACTCAATGCGTAGAGGAGAGATTCATTTCTAATCCAAGACATTTAAAAAGAGCATAGACATCGAAGTTAAAATGGCAAGAAAGGCGATGGATTTGACTTGTTTGATGGAATGCACAATTAGAATATGATTGAACCATTTGACAGAATTCTTCAATCTCCAACACTCAGGTGACCTTCGGCTCTCCCCCCCCATGGTATCCATAGAAAGACTTCAATGTCACTAATTGGTTCAAAGAGTTGGCAAAATGATGGAGTGAATATATTCAAGACCAGTGTACTCATATGTTCAAACCAAATATCATTAATTGATTAGAATGAGGGCAGCTTATGAGTAAGATCATTGCCTCCATCTAGTTCATAACATATCTCTTCTTAAACTAATCACAAGAATGTTAAATAAGTCACACTTTTCATTCTCCTTGCTCACGAAGGGAGACATATGGGTGGATATGCATGGACGGTATAAAAGCGTAGACAAGCACAGGAACTATCTAATAGAATACCTCAAAAAAGACAATACTCGGGCATTCAGAGCATGTGGAAAAATATAAAGAAGAAATTCCTCAAATGGAATACGACATAGGGCGATATATTAGCAAGAACATACTAAGGTGTCAACTTAGAGGTATGAAAGCAATTGAATCAAAATAGAGCAATTCATTAGCAGGTACTAATGAAGTAAAGTTCAATCTAGTGAAGGTGGAGGTGGAAAAATCATTCCATAAGCTATGGAAAATGCAAACATGGTTGAAATGAAAGAAGAAGAAGATGATGAAGATGGAAGGCTACCTCTGCGAAATCAGCATTGTGGTCTTTTCTCTACAGTAGATTTTTAATTACCTTACAGTGAAAAGTGACTTATGGCACTTATTGTAACTGGAGTTAGGATCTAGATTTTTTATTCATGAGTTAGAGTTAGAGTCGGTTTGAGAATGCATGCCAAATTAACTTTTTGAGTGGTTACAAACCCGAAAGGTTAGTTATTCTAAAATAGCTATAAATTCCTAAAAATCAATGTAATAAGAGATTTTTTGGACTTGGAGATAGCGAACACTTATGCTCTGATAACAAAGCAATTTTTGGAAAGTGTGTACAATTGTTGTTTTTGTAATCAGTTATTTCTTACTTTCTTGGTGCAAGGTAATAAAAGAAGTACATTAGGCTTTCTCTTTCTAAAGAATCTAAATTTTTGAAGTGTTGATTCATTTATGAGTATTTTCATGGTATGGTGTGAGTATTCATGAATGGTTGAATTAGCATTATGTCAGTGATAGTTCTCAAACATAGTCCTTGATTGCTCTCATTAATGGTTTACATCCTTTTTATGAAAACATTGAAGGCGTGTGGTGCATTTTCTATCAATGGTTTTCCTTTTTATTTTCTAAGTTCTATTCTTCTCTATTGAAAAATTGCATATTTTAATCTTACGAGGGAGTTGCCCCTCTAAACGCAGAGGAAGGCCGGATATCAAGGGCCTATCCAACTGTTGGAAACGTCGATTTGCCACATACTCCATTGGGCCAATTGTATATTTTCAAGGTGACAAATCTGTTTACCAACAGATTTTTAACGTGATTTTTTAATTTTTAACTGAATTTTCTAGGTTTGCAATTTTCTTAAGTCAGTTCTGATATTTCTATAATCAATCAAAAGGGTGCAGCGCTAGTATTCTTCTACTTGCAATGTTGACCATCTATAAACCCCCCTCTTCATACAAAGAGAGCTTAGCTGAATCCAAAGAAGATGAAGACTTGCAATGCGCATCACATTTCTTCAATTCTAATTCTCTTTATATTAACCAAATCTGGCATATTCATATTGCGGGTGAGATCAAATGAGTTTTGGAGACCTCCCCAAAGTTCATATCGATTTGGAGTACGCTACATCGGAGATAACTATGCCGCGGGCAGCACGTTTGAGAGCAATCTGATCATAGTGATGAATAGCCTGATTCAGAATACATGTTAAACGGGATTCAACGTGTCTTTCAACTGGTACAGGTTAGTTTTTCAGTTTTAATTATTGGTATGAATCGCATATGATCTTTTAACTGTCGGTAGAAATGTTTTTAAAACATCCCATATCTTTTCAGTACAGCCGCTGGCGTGAGTGCTGAGAATGCCCATTGATTTCCAGCAAAATGTGTGTTTGTAGGGATCTTTAATTGATATTTTACGAACAGAATAATGTAATGTTTGTGTGTGCAAGTAATTCGGCATCGACGAAATTGTTGATAATGTGGGTACTTACTTGGGGCCTCCTGCTTTCCACCTTTGCACCCATCTGTGCATAATCCATCAAAGAGCACGCTCATTTTCCGTTCTTTCCTCTATTTTCCCATTTTGGCACGGGACCCTCCAGTGTTAATTTTAAAATGGAATTTGATAAGTGGTATCCTAAATTGCTGGCCACATGTTTTTTTATGAATAAAAGATGCTCTATATATTAATTAAGTCATTTCTAATTTGCGTTTAAACGCTTGTTGATATCTCTTGATTAATATAATAGGAATGTTGAGGACGATGATTATTATTTGAACCTTTTTATTGTTGAAGTTAATATTGATTTATTGTTAATTATTAAAACAAGTGGAGAAGGGTTCTAATTTATTATAGATTGAACAAATATAATAATAAAATGATCATAAAGATAGTAAAATAGGACAACCATCTAATATGAGGTGGACTCAAATGAGGTACAAATTATTTTGAATTAAAGTTTTGAAAGAAATTTTATTAGTTAGATATATTATTAAAATTGGAACATTGTTGACCCTTGACCTAGAGAGCAAGTAGCCCTAGGGAAAACATTATTACTAGTGAAAACAATAGTATTAGAGAAGAGGCCATCTTAGTAGAGGTGACAAACAAATCCTTGATAATATCTACTGCAAGAACATTAGGATCGATACCATATGTTTATCGTAAAAAGAATATTTCAACTAACAAATAGCACATTATCAAAGAGTATGACCTGCCACCATTCTTTTTCACTCTTTCTTAAACTTTATCATTCTAATGTTGGATGATAGAGTATGATCCAAATATTGATATAAAAACTTACAAACAATCGTAGCAAGAAACTAGCTCTTGCAAATAGCACATGCTTGTTTATTTGTAATATATTGGGTAGGAGTAATAGAAATTAGAGCAAGAGATGACCTCAAATCAATGATTAGCTTAGTAGAACCAAGTGGAGGAGAAGTAGGAGTGGATAGTATAGAATCCTCTAAAACAACATTATCCACATACAAAACAATTGGAAAAATAGTCTAATGATCACAGACATCATTCTTCCACCAAATTGAGGAAGATTGTCTAGAAGCACTCAAAAGCTAGTTGACTAGTAGAAAAATAATGCCTATAGTGAATAGGGATACCCTCATAGTCCAATAACTCACACCAAAACCTATCATTAAATTATACAATTACTTCTCTAGGCAAATATTTTAAAATATCCACTTCAAATTGAATGCAACAAAATGAGTGTGACCAAAAACTTTGGTCAAAGGGTTCACTTTCAAGAATCTATTTAAATTGTTGCTGACAACCTTTTAGGTTTTGTCACACTAGAAATGAATGAGAAGATAATGCTCCTTCACCACACTGGAAAAATACAAATATTTTTTTCTAAGAAAATCTTAATATGCTAAAGTAATAATCATATTTGGCCTTATTGTCTTGATTTTACTATTGGATTCAAGAGGTCGGGTCTCCTCTGGTTAATGGGAAAATGACACTTTACAGTTCTATCAAAGCTATTTTTAGTTTTATTTGGTTATGAGGATGATTAAAATGTTTTGCTTCATATTGGGCCTTGGAAATGGGATTCGCATCGCCTCATTGTGTACTACTAAGTTTCTTCTTCGAATCTTGGAAAGATTGAAATGATCTTTCTTCAATGTGTGTAAGGTTTCTTCGTCTCCCTCTTCATTTATGGTGTAATGAAGCAACTATTGAGGCTTTTGAAAATTCTTTAGGTAGATTTTCTACAATGGACTTTGTGACCAAAGAATATTATCATAATTCCTTTTCCTACATTATTGTTGAGGTTAACATTTCAAAACATATGCATAATGTGGTCAATCTACAAGTTAAAGAAACATCTCAAACTTGGCAAGAAGACTAAGAAATTATACCTCCTTATTGTTATAATTATTTTCCTTTGAGACATTTTATGTGATTTTTGTTGTAATACTTGCAAACAATCATCCACAACTTGGTGGAAGAATGTTATTCATGATCACCTTATTATTTTTCCAAATTCTTTACTTGTTAGGATGATCTTGCTTGAAAAAAAAAATCTTTAGAAAGAGTTCATAAAGGGTTGATTCTAATTTTTTTACTACTTATTTTATTGTCCTTGATGATGATTTGTATTCTATTTGTACTTTTTTTTACCCTCATTTTCCAATTGGTTAGCATTATACCAATTACAATAATGATTTTAACTAAATATTGTTTCAATGAATAAGAAAAAAATATCCCACTAATAAGTGTTTTCCTTCTCCATTTAAGATAACTAATAGGCAATCCCAAATTTCTAATTCAAAATAGGTTCTAACTTAATTGGCTCCAACTCTTCATTTTCTATGATTGGTTTGTTTCAATTAAAGATTTTGGTTGTTTGCATTTATGTACAATAAGTTGGTATCCTCCCCTAGGTAACAAAAATATTTATTAATCATAGACATTTTAACATATAGGCTCAAAAGATACCTCATAGTTTCTTATAAAAATGCTAAACAGTACAACTACTAACCAAATACTCTAGATTTTTAAAAAGTTGAATAAATACTAGATAAACTTAATATGTAATAGGTATTTTGACACATCTATAACCTTTGATCAATACATGCATATAACTTTTATTCAAGCTAAAACAAGGATCCCAAAACCCTTAATGTAGGAACCTAGTTATAATATCATTCTAATATGTTGTATTACAATAGCCATGTCATCAGATATTTTACCTCTTCTTGCCCATGAACAAAATTGGCTTCATCAATGTTCTTTTTTCCTTAAACAATATCAAATCTTAGTTAGCCATGAAATTTCATCCACAAATTAACCCACTTAGCTTGCTAGCGCATTTGCAAAACCTTCTACAAGTGTTTTTCTTTGATATTTTTATTGCTACAATCTCTGATGTATAAGTGATTGTTTTGAATGTATATACTAAAAATGTCTTTAAAACACTAATACAAATTTGGAAAACTATGATAATACATTAATTCTAATTATGGAAACTAACACCGGTGTTAAAATTTCACCAATAGAATAATATAAATCAGTAAATTAAATTTTAATCTCTTAAATTCATGACTATGAATTAGAACCAATTTTTTTCCAATTTATCTAATTTAAAATTTAGAAAATTCAAAATACATTTTTTCTAAAAAATAACTAATATTTGCATATCAGATAAATCCATGATATCCAAGTCGCGAACACTCGAGCATCATAGTTTGCAAAATTTAAAAATAATATATATAATATTATATAAAAATGGAAAGAAATGTCACATTATGTAATCTCTTGATCAAAGCGACAATACAAGCATCACTTAATCTGAAAAGTGAATCAGCTCTTCATCTGGACAGAAGGCTCATACATTTCAGAGTCTTCTTCTTTAATAAAAGAACAAGTCGATTATTCCGGATACCACCTTTAGCGTGAAAAACAGTGAAAATAAAATTGAAAGGATACCACTTCCCCTTTCCTGTTTTGCAAACGTTCTGAGGGTCCATACCACCTCACAAATATGGGAAAGTAGAAAAACAATCAGGAAGATAATCATTCGCAGTTGGGTGCGAAAATGGATAGCAGGAAGCCCCCAATAACTACCCACATCATTGTCATCATCCTCGAAGCTGAATTACCTGCATCAACACGCAATATATTAATCTATTCCAGAAATACCATCACAAATCTTATACACAATCACATCACCCTGAAACTCAATGGGCAATCTGAGCACTCATACCATTAACGGCTGTGAGATCGAGAGATGAATTGTTTATAATAAAAACTCCTTCCAATAAATTAATGTAAAAAACTAACCCATCGCAGTTGGTGCAGAAGGCGGTAGTACAGTACTTGGTGCAGAAGGCCATACAATACTTGGTGCAGAAGCCGGTTCAGTTGATATGTAACGAACAAGGCAGCTATGATGGTAGTATCGGTATTGCTGATAATATACTGTCCTCAGCATCGATCCAATTTTCGCCAGGCATGCACTACAATTGGAGGAAGACAGATCTCTCGAACATTCCACAAAAGCGTCCACCTTTTCCATTGAAGGAGTCGAATAATTAGCCGATCCAGCAGCAAATCCTTTACTACCATTTCGAGACACTTCTGCAGACAGATTCGACACAAGTTTATCGCGAGTTGCCATAAACGCGACAGGGTTTTTACTGTAGTTTGCAGAAATTTCACCAGAAGTCCCAAGAATGCCAGATTCTTCATAGAGAGAAACAAAATTGTAATTGGCGTAGCGAATGTAGCAGCTATCGAACCAGATCTGGCAACGAACAGATTGTAAACAATCTCCGTAGATGACATATGCGGTAACATTGTGGACGCATTGACGGCACTGTGATTGGGACGTGTTTGCTTTGCACTGCAGGAGGCCGTACACTCTGTTTGGGTTTTCCCCGTACGAAGACACGTTGAAACCCGTTTGAGATGTATATTGGGCCAAAGTGTTGATGACTCTCAACAAATTACTCTCAAAGGGGCTGCTCAAAGCATATCTGTCGCTGATCTTCCATTTGATATATGGATGTGAAATTCGTGAGAGTGTCCATGACTCGCTCCATGATTTATCCGAGCTTATCAGAATGGCAAAGTTGGTCAGTAGAAGAATGAAAATTGAAGAAATAATTAGATACATGTTGTAAGTCGACATCTTCTAATTTGAATTCCGCTCAGCTCTCTCGGTATTGATACGGAGCTTTATAGAAGGTCAACATTGCAAATTTATATCAAAACTGGGTATTGATAGCATACCAGCGCTGCATTCAACATCGGATTGATTATAGATATATCAAAACTTGAGAAAACTGCAAATCTTGAAACCTTAATTTAATTTTGTTTTAATTCACGTTACAGATTGCAACTCTTAATTTGCAATTGTCAACTTTTCTAGAAGCGAGCCAGACTGCCAATGACTTTTATGTTTGTTAAATAGTTGAGCCAGACTGGCAATGAGTTGTCTTTAGCTGATGCTGAAAAATGGTTTCCTGGTTCACAAGATAATGAATATATAGAATGTCAATTTGATAGTATATCAATTTGATAGTTGTTGGTTTCAACTTGAATATTCACAAAATTTTGTATCAATATTTTGAATCACATTTTTTGATTTTTTATGAGAATTTAAATCTTTTTTTTTATTGCTATTCTAAATTTTATAATTTATTTTATTCTGAAATTGATTTAGAATCCTTCTTCGTGTAAGTTCGATTTTATGTATTTTGTTTTCCAATCACACTCAGATTATAAAATAGAGGGCTATCCCCTTTGCAAAATGTACCCTTGACAAAAAATCAGAAAATAGAAAATACAATAGATTTTTCTAAAAAATTTAACATGTTTTGTAATTGAAAATAACAAAAAAAAATAGAAAAAGAAATCAGGAAATATGAAAAAAAAGTTTTGACTTTTAGTGTGTTTTTAAAGATAGCCAGCGCATATAAGAAAGTCCAATGCATGTCTAGAATTAAAGTCATAGAAGAATAATAGTCAAAGTCAGTTTTGCTATAAAAGCACGCACCATGTGACAAATCCTAGCGGCGTTCATACGGCCTTGAAAGGTTGCCGATTGCAATTTGTAACACAATTTTTAAAATTCTAATTGAATTTTTGGTGGTTTGCAATTTCCTTACATTAGTTTTGATATTTCTATAATGAAGCAGCGCTGGTATTCTTCTACTTGCAATGTTGACCATGTATAAATCCCCCTCTCTCGATACATAGAGAGCTAATCAGCCGAATCCAAATTAAGAAATGAAGACTTACAATTTGAATAGATTAATATAACGTGTGTTTAACGTACAAGTAATTCGGCATCGAAGAAATTGTTGATAATGTGGGTACTTTCTGGGGGCCTCCTGTTGTCCATCTTTGCGCCTATCTGTGCATAATCCATTAATGGCATGCTTATTTTCTATTCCTTTCTCTAATTTCCCATATTGTCATGGACTGGCCCCTACGGTGTTTTCAAAATGGAATAGGGGAAATTGGCTGCCACCTGAATTGTCATTGTTTCTACTGTTGGAAAGTGGTATCCTGAATGTGCTTTTGTGAATAAACAAGGTTCTAGATATTTAACTGATTTTGAATTTGTGTGTAAATGCTTGCTAATATCTCCCTTTATAAATATAATGGGAATGTTGAGGCTGATAATTATTATCTAAACCTTTTTATGGTTGAACTTAATATTGATTGATTGTTAATTATTAAAATGAGTGGAGAAAGGTTCTAATTTATTAGAGATTGAACAAATACAATAAAAAATGATCATAAAGATAGCAAAAAGGACAATCATCTAAATAGTGAGGTGGAGTCAAATAAGGTACAATTTATTTGAATTAAAGT
Source organism: Cupressus sempervirens (assembly GCA_028749045.1). Taxonomy (NCBI): domain Eukaryota; kingdom Viridiplantae; phylum Streptophyta; class Pinopsida; order Cupressales; family Cupressaceae; genus Cupressus; species Cupressus sempervirens. Next base: position 604,509,611 of record CM053788.1, read on the forward strand.
TTTGAGATTACTTACATCATTTTAGATTGAGAAAATTTATTGGTTAGATCTATTATTAAAATTAGAACATTGTTGACTGTTGACCTACAGAGCAAGTAGCATTAGAGAAAACATCATTACTAGTGAAAACAATAGTATTAGAGAAGAGGACATTATTAGTAGAGGTGACAAACGAACCCTTGATAACATCGACTAGAAGGACATTAAACTCAATACCATATGTTGTATTGCTAAAAGAACATTTGGACTAACAAATAGCACCTTATCAAAGAGTATGATCTGACACCATTCCTTTTAACTCATTCATAAACTTTATCATCCCGATGATGGATCATAGAGTATGATCCAAATATTGATGTTAAAAAATACACACATTCATAGTGGGAAACTAGCTCTTTCAAATAACACATGCTTGTTTATCAGTAATATATTAGGTGGGAGCAATAGAAATTAGAGCAAGAGATGGCCTCAAATCCATGATTAGCTTAGTAGAACTAAGTGCAGGAGAAGTAGGAGTGGATAGTATAGAATCCTATAAAACATCATCATCCACACATGAAGCAATTGGAAAATAGTCTTCTGGTCACCAAAATCATTCATCCACCAAGTAAGATTGTCTACAAGCACTATGGAAGCACTCAAAAGCCAATTGACTAGTAAAAATATAATGCCTATGGTGAAAAGGGATGCCCTCATAGTCTAAAAAATGGCACCAAAATCTATCATTAAAGTATACAATTACTTGTCTAGGCAAATATTTTGAAATATCCACTTCAAATTGAAAGCAAGAAAATGAAGTGTGACCAAAGACTTTGGTTACGAGGTCCACTTTCAAAAATCTATTTAAATTGTTACTGACAACCTTATAGGTTTTTTCACACTAGAAATGAATGAGAAAATAAGGCTCCTTCACCACACTAGAAAAATACAAATAATCTTTTTCTAAGAAAATCTTAATATGCAAAAAGAATAATCATATGGCTCTATTGTCTTGATTTTACTATTGGATTTTCTTTAGAAAGGGCTCATAAAGGGTTGATTCTAAATTTTCTACTAGCTATTTTATTGTCCTTGACGATGATATTTATTCTATTTGTACTTTTTTCCCCTCATTTTCCAATCGGTTAGCATTATACCAATTACAATAACAATTTTAACTACATATGTTTTCAATGAATAAGAAAAAATATCCCACTAATAAGTGTTTTCCTTCTCTATTTAAGATATTTAATAGTCAATCCCAAAGCTCTAATTCCAAATATATTCTAAACCTAATTGGCTCCAACTCTTCATTTTCTATGATTGCTTTGTTTTAATTAAAGATTTTGGTTGTTTTTATTTATGTAAACTAAGTTGGTATCCTCCCCTACGTAACAAAAATAATAATTAAATATTTATTAACCAAAAATATTATAACATATAGGCTATAAAAATGCTAAACAATACAACTACTAACCAAATACTCTAGATAAATAAAATGTAGAATAAATACTAGATAAACTTGAACATGTAATAGGTTTTGACACATCTACAACCTTTGATTAATACATGCATATAATTTTTATTCAAGGTAAAACAAGGATCCCAAATCCCATAACATAGGAACCTAGCTATTATATCATTCTAATATGTAGTATTATGACAACCATGTCATTGGATCGGTTGTCTCTCCTAGCCCATGAGAAAAATTGAAAGGGCTTCATCAATTTTTTGTTTAACCTTAAACAATATCAAATCTTAGTTAGCCATGGAATTTCATCCATGGTTTAACCCACTTAACTTGCTAGTGCATTTGCAAAACTCCGCAAGTGTTTTTCTTTGATATTTTTGTTGCTACAATCTCTGATGTTTCAAATATATATATATATATATACTAAAAATATCTTTAAAACACTAATACATATTCAAAAAACTATAATAAACACTAATTCTAATCATGGAAACTAACACCAGTGTTCAATTTTCACCAATAGAATAATATAAATCACTAAATTAAATTTTAATCTCTTAAAATTCATAACTATCAAATAGAAACAAAAGTTTATATGAATTCATCTAATTTTAAGTATATATCACAAAAATCCATGATATCTGAGTAGCGAACACTCGTGCAACATAGATTTAAAAGATTTTTTTAAAAACCGAACATTGGTTGTTTTCTTTGGCATTCCCATTATTTATCTAATATAAAATATAGAAAGAAATGTCACATTATGTAATATCTTTATCAATAGATAATACAAGCATCACTTAATCTGTAAAATCAATCAGCTCTTCATCTGGACAAAAGCCTCATCCATTGCAGACAAAATCTTCTTCTTTTATAAAAGAACAAGTGATCGATTGTTCAGGATAGAAGTTTTAGCATGAAAAATAGTATAAAAAACAAAAAGAAAGCGCAGCCAACCTCCCCTTTTCTATTTTGGAAACACTGTGGCGGTCCATACCACCTCACAAAATATGGGAATGTAGAGAAAGGAACAGAAAGAGAAAGAGAATAATCCACAGTTGGGTGCAAAATTGGATTGCAGGAGGCCCCCAATAAGTACCCACATCATCACCAACATCCTCGACGCTGAATTACCTGCATCAACACACAATATATTAATCTATTTCTAAAATACCATCAGAAATATTATACACAATGACATCACCTTGAAACTCAATGGGTAATCTGAGCACTCATACCATTAACGACTGTGAGATCCAGAGATGAATTGTTTATAATAAAAAACTCCTTCCAATAAATTAATGTAAAAAACTAATCCATCACAGTTGATGCAGAAGGCGATCCAGTACTTAGTGCATAAACCGATTCAGTTGGTATGTAATGAACAAGGCAGCTTTGATGGTAAATTTGTTCTTGTTGATTATAAGCTGTCCTCAATATCGATCCAATTCCTGCTAGGCATGCACTACAATTAGAGGAAGACAGATCTCTCGAACATTCCACAAAAGCGTCCACCTTTTGTTAGAAATATTAATTTCTACTCAATTTGTCACTAAATGATTCTAGAAGTTTAGGTTTAGGTATAGGGTTAGGTTGTGTCAGCTATAGTAGTTTCCAGAATTTTGTAGATATTTGTCTTGTCGGCAAATGTTAGAGATTTCTAGAGATTGTAAACTTGCCTATAAAAGGGAGTGTTGTGTATTCATTCGGTCAATCAATAAAAGGATAATCAAATATTGTGCCGCAGCACATTTATTGCATTTCATATTTTACTGTGCCTCTGCCCACCTAACAAGTGGTATCAGAGCCAAGTTAAGAAGAGGTGTTTGAAAGATTGTACGTAAGGAGGACTATAGTAGAGAAAGTTATTGTGAGATCAGTAAGTTTCTTATTGCCCTATTTAGGGTTTGTTATATCCGTGAATATTGTTTATCAGTATTTGTCAAGCATGGCTTCAGGGAGTTTTCAGGCTTCAATTCCTATGTTCTCTGGAAAGAATTATGATGATTGGGCTTTTAGAATGAAGCTTATATTTGATTCTTATGAGTTATTAGATATAATCTTAACTGGTTATGCTGAACCTGTAGATGAGTCTACTTTAAATGTTGACCAAAAGAAAAAGCTTGATGAGAATAGGCAGAAGAGTAAGAAAGCTTTGTAGATTATTGGACAAGCTCTAGATGACTCAGTTCTTGGGAAAATTAAGCCAGCTGTTACAGCCAAGCAAGCTTGGGACATTCTTGAGACTTCATATCAAGGTACAAGTAAGGTAAAGATTATCAAATTGCAAGCACTTAGAAGAAAATTTGAGAATTTACAAATGAAGGAGTCTGACTCTGTAGAACAATTTTCAAATTGTGTTATAAATGTGGTTAACCAAGTAAGGATGAATGGTGATGAGCTTTCTGACCAAAAAGTTGTATAAAAGATTTTAAGAAGTTTGCCTCCTAAATGTGATAATGTTGTGGTTGCAATTGAAGAATCTAACGATTTAACAACATTGTTTATAGATGAGGTTTTTGGATCCTTGTATAATCATGAAGACAGGTTGAACAAGTGTAATGGTAATTCACTGGAGAATGCATTCAAAACACAAATGACATTTGGTAGAGGAAGAGGAAATGCTGGATTTAGAGGAAGAGGAAGAGGCAGAAATAATTTTCAAAAAGAAGAATGGAGTCTAGATTCAAGAGAAAGAAGAAATCAATACTCAAGGGGAAGCTATAACAATCAGACATCACAAAGCTATGATAAATCAAATGTTCAATGTTATTACTGCAAAAAGTTTGGACATTTTGCAAATGAGTGTCGAGAAAAACAAGCTAATATCAGTAAGCAAAATGTAAATTTTTCTAAGAGTAATTCTGAGTCATTGTTCATTACTTGTAATGTAGCTCAAAAGAGCACAAATGATTTCTAGTTTTTAGATAGTGGTTGCAACAATCATATGATAGGCAATGAAGAGTTTTTTGAAAGATTAGATTGATTGATTAAATCTGAAGTGAAGTTAGGAAATAATGAGATAGTGGAAGTGAGTAGAAAAGGCACAATCAATGTTATAACAAAGCATGGTAAGAAATCTATTTCTGATGTATACTTTGTACCTGGTTTGAAACATAATTTTATAAGTGTGGGGCAGCTTAGTCAAAAAGGTTATAGAGTTATTTTTGAGAAAAATTTGTGCGCTATATTTGATATGCCTCCTAGTAATATGGTGATTGCAAGGGTAGAAATGACAAATAATAGAATGTTTCCACTTTGGATGAAGAGCAATATGACTGATGAAGTTACAGCAAGTCAAGATCTAACATGGATATGGCACTTGAGGTATGGTCACCTAAATCTCAAAGGGTTATCTTTATTGCAAAGAAAGGAAATGGTAAGAGGCTTACCCCCAATTGAAGCATCATTAAGTCCATGTGAAAGTTGTATTTTGGCCAAACATCATAGAGAAAGTTTTCCAAAAGGGATGTCATATAGAGCAAGGGTACCTTTAGAAATTTTGCATTCAGATATATGTGGTCCAATGAAAACGCCATCATTAGTGGGGAGTATTTATTTCTTAACATTTATTGATGACTTTACTAGAAAGACATGGGTTTAATTTCTTAAATACAAATCTGGAACTTTTGGCAAATTTAAAGAATTTAGGGCTTTTGTTGAGAAAGAAAGTGGTTTACCTATCAAGGTATTGAGATCTGATAGAGGAGGAGAGTATAATTCAAATGAATTTTTAGATTATTGCAGGGATCATGGAATCAAAAAAAAATTTACTACCAGTTACACACCACAGCAAAATGGTGTTGCAGAGAGAAAAAATAGGACAATAATGGAGATGGCAAGGAGCATGTTGAAAGGTAAAAATCTTCCTAATGAGTATTGGGCTGAGGCAGTTTCTTATGTTGTTTATATTTTGAATAGGAGTCCAACAAAGATTGTGAGGGACATGGTTCCACAACAAGCATGGAGTGGTAAGATTCATAGTGTTTCTCATCTCAAAGTATTTCGTTGTATTGCATATGCACATGTTCCTAAAGAAACTAGAAGTAAGTTAGATGATAAGAGTGAGAAATGCATTTTTGTTGGCTATGATGAGCAATCTAAGGCATATAGGTTGTTTAATCCTATCACTAGAAAAGTCATTGTGAGTAGGGATGTTGTATTTAAAGAAGATGAATCTTGGGATGGAAATATAGATACAAATGTCACAAGTGCTGGAACAACAACATATGATGAGAAGGATAAAAAGGATCATGAAGATCAAGAGGATCAACCAAGTGAACAAGAAGGAACTCCACCACAAAGTCCACAAGGAGATCACTTAGAAATTGAAGTTGAGCATGGAGAATCTTCAAATTCACAAGTAAGTAATAATTCAAATCCTATACTTGCACAACTGAGATCAAGCAAGAAAACTAGAAGGTTGAGTGAGATTTATGAGCAAGGAAGTAAATTAGATTTGCAATCAAATTTTGCTTTATTTACTAAAGATCCTATATATTTTGAAGATGCAATTAAGGAAGAACATTGGATTAATGCAATGAATGATGAAAAAGAATCAATTGAGAGAAATGATACATGGGAATTAGTTGATTTGCCTAAGAACAAAGATTCTATTGGTGTAAAATGGGTTTATAAGACTATGTTTAAAGCTAATGGAGATGTAGACAAATATAAGGCAAGGTTAGTTGCTAAGGGATTTTCACAAGAATATGGGGTTGACTATAATGAGACATTTGCACCTGTAGCAAGACTTGATACTGTCAAAATAGTATTAGCTATTGCAACTCAAAACAAATGGATGGTTCACCAAATGGACATCAAATCAGCATTTTTGAATGGATATTTGGATGAAGAAGTCTATGTGCAGCAACCACCAGGATATGAGATAAGAGGACATGAAGACAAAGTTTATAAGTTGAAGAAGGCACTCTATGGATTGAAGCAAGCTCCAAGAGCCTGTTACAATAGAATAGATTCATACATGATGGAGAATAGATTCAAGAGAAGCACTAGTGAACCTACATTATATACCAAGATCAATGAACAAGGTCAGATTTTGATTGTTTGTTTATATGTTGATGATTTGATCTTCACAGGTAATTTATCTATTGACATGTTTAAATCAATAATGAAAAGGGAATTTGAAATGACAGATCTAGGATTGATGAAATATTTTCTTGGCATTGAAGTTACTCAAAATGACAAAGGAATTTTTATTTGCCAAAGTAAATATGCAAAAGATATTTTGAAAAGATTTAGATTGATAAATTGTAGTTCAGTTTCTACACCTGTGGTAGTAGGCACCAAATTAAATAGAGAAGATACTGAGAAAGATTTTGATTCAACTATATTCAGAAGATTGGTTGGTAGTTTGATGTATCTCACTACTACAAGACCAGATATAATGTATGGAGTGAGTTTAATCTCTAGATTCATGGATTCACCAAAGACCTCACATTGGCAGGCAGGAAAAAGGATTTTGAGATATATTGCAGGAACTATGAATCATGGAATTTTGTATTCTACTTCAAATAATTCTCAGTTAGTTGGATATACAGATAGTGATTTTGCAGGGAATACTGAGGGTAGAAGGAGCACATCTGGATATGCATTTCATCTTGGGATAGGTGTTGTAGCTTGGGCATCAAAGAAGCAACCTGTAGTAACTCTCTCATCAGCTGAAGCAGAGTATGTAGCAGGAACAACAATGGCCTGTCAAGTAGTATGGATGCGAAGAATTTTGAAAGACTTAATGCAAGCTCAAGATGGACCTACTACAATCTATTGTGATAACAAGTCTGCTATTGCACTTTCAAAGAACCATGTGTTTCACAAGAGGACAAAGCACATTGACACAAGGTATCATTTCATTAGAGAGTTGTAAATATTAAAGAAGTTTTGTAATATTTGATAGTAGAAATTAGGGGGGAGTGTTAGAAATATTAATTTCTACTCAATTTTTCATTAAATGATTCTAGAAGTTTAGGTTTAGGTATAGGGTTAGGTTGTGTCGGTTGTAGTAGTTTCCAAAATTTTGTAGATATTTGTCTTGTCGACAAATGTTAGAGATTTCTAGAGATTGTAAACTTTCCTATAAAAGGGAGTGTCGTGTATTCATTCGGTCAATCAATAAAAGGATAATCAAATATTGTGCTGCAGCACATTTATTGCATTTCATATTTTACTGTGCCTTTGCCCACCTAACACCTTTTCCAATGAAGGAGTCAAATAATTAGCCGATCTAGTAGCAAATCCTTTAATACTACCATTTCGAGACACTTCGGTAGACAGATTCAACACAATTTTATTGAGAGTTGTCATAAACACAACAAGGTTTTTACTGTAGTTTACAGAAATTCCACCAGAAGACCAAACAAAGCCAGATTGTTCATAGAGAGAAACAAAATTGTAATTGGCGTAGCAAACGTAGCAACTATCAAACTAGATCTGGCAACGAATAGATTGAGAACAATCCTTGACAATGGCATATCTGGTAACATTGTGGGCACATTGATGACACTATGGTTGTGACGTGTTTGCTTTGCACTGCAGAAGGTCGTACACTCTGCTAGGGTCTGGTCCATACGAAGACACATTGAAACTTGTTTGAGATTTATTTTGGGCCAAAGTGTTCATGACTCTCATCAAATTACTCTGAAATGGGCTGCTCAAAGCATAGGTGTGGTTGGTCCTCCATTCTGCATATGGATGTGAAATTTGTAGGGGTGTCCAAGACTCGCTCCAAGATTCATCCAAGCTTATCAGAATGACAAAGTTGGTTAGTAAAACAAAGAAAATTGAAGAAATAATTAGATGCAAGTTGTAAGTCGACATCTTCTTATTTTAATTCCATTCAGCTCTCTCTGCATTGATAGGGGGCTTTATAGATGGTCAACATGGCAAGTATATATCAAAACTTGGTACTGATAGGATACCAGGGGTGCAGTCAAATATTGGATTCATTATAGATATATCAAAACTTACATAAGAGCTGCAAATCTGGGAACCGTAAGGGCCTGTTTGGCAAGCAGAATAGGAATATGTATTCTGGAATAGAAAATGGGGCTACATATTCCTATTTTCCGTTTGGTTCAGCAAATATTTAATGGGAATTTGTGGACCCCAAAATTTATTTTTTCTAAAAAAAAAAAAAAGTGGAATAGGAATACATATTCCAATAACACCCATTTGGGTGGAATTGCAAAACCCCTTTTTTGGGCCAAAATTGGAATACGTATTCCTATTTTACTTCGTATTCCAATTTTTTTTTGGTGCATCCAAACAAGGAATTCAAATTTTTTGTAATACGTATTCCTATTCCACTTGCCAAATGGAAATTCAATTAAAAGTCATTCAAGAATAAAAATCAAAGTCAAATTTACTTGATGTTATAAATTGGTGGTCATACGAGAAAAAAGTCAAATTCTAGTTTGATTTTAAAAAAACCAACTTAGTATAAATTGTATACTGCCCTGAAAGATTGGCAATCGCAATTTGTAACATGATCTTTATATTTTTTAATTTAATTTACAGAGGTTTGCAATTTTCTTATGTTAGTTTTGATATTTCTATGATCAATCGTCGGTATTCTTCTACTTGCAATGTTGACCCTCTCTCATCCATGATAAATGCCACGTGTTGTCTCAATAATAAGAGAGCTTAGCTAAATCCAAAGAAGATGAACACTTCTACAATATGTGTCGCATTTCTTAATCAACTCACATTCTCTTACTAGGGGAGAGGACCCAGTACTTGAATGCATTCTAATAGTTGTGATAGGAGTTGTTCACTTGATACCTACACTTCTTGACTTAATGTCCAATTTTTTTGACAACATTGTACCAATAATTGTGACTTTAAAGTTGTTAGTACAATGCGAACTACCCAAAATTGAATAAAATGTACCCTTAGTTATAAAAATTAATCAATGATGTGATGCCGCATCAGTTGTTCAACTATGGGTACCCTTTATGCACGACCATTGGCCTCACATTTTTTTTGAGTTGTTTTGGACAACTTGGAAAAAACCATGCTAATGTGGCATCATAATGGGTGACGTGGACTTGAAACCTTAGTTATAAGTAGTTGACTCACCAAGTAAGTTGCTGTAAAAAACTAGGAGCAATTTGAAATTTTTACGTAGGATTTTGATAAGCGCAAAGTCAAGGTGTTCAAGTACTCGATCCTCTCCCCTAACCAACTTTGTCATTTAGATGACATCAAATGAGATTTGGAGAACCCCCAAAGTTCATATCCATTCAAAATTTGGTATATAAACAATAACTATGCCGTGGGCAGCACATTTGATGATGTGAATATATTACCATCCAAGTTGCCTTGTCATTATGTATCCAGTAAATTGGATTACAAATCATCTGGTACAAGTTACTCTTTCACATGTAATTATTAGTATGAATGATTTATAAACATCTCATGTCTTTTCACAGCCATTGGCATACATGAGTACTGAGAATGTCCATTGATTTTCAGCATAATGTCTATTTATAGGGATTTTTTTTATTGGTATTTTTAGAAATAGGTTAATATAATTTGTGTTTGCGTATGTAATTCAACATTGAAGAAATTGTGGATAATGTGGGTATTTACTGGGGACCTTCTACTCTCCATCTTTGCAACATAGTCCATCAAATGGCATGCCTATTTTCTATTGTTTCCTCTACTTCCTCATATGGGCCCTGACCCTGCAATTTCTTCAAAATGGAAATAGACAATATTGGCTACCACATGAATTGTTTATTTATTTTTTAATGTTGAAAAGTGATAAACTACTTAATCAGAGCACAAATTGTTGAGAACATGTGTCTCAACCTTACAATCTTTTTTTGGAAAATTCTAGAATTTGTTTGTGGAACTTTTCCACTTGTTTATATCTTGAAAAAGAGTGTATAAAATACCAAAAGGTGCCCTATCCATAATAGAATATAGGAGGGCCATTTTTAGAGCATAGTTAGCCTATTTTATGACTTTTATGGGGGTCTAAACTAAGAGACAAAATTATGGACGAGATTACTTTAACCTGATTGTTTTTCCATCTTGAAAATGTAAATGTCAAAAATGGGTAACATGTGACATGGTAGTTTTTCCCATAGTTTTGTAAAACCACAAGTGTTTTCTAGGTTGTAAAATCACTATAAAAGGAGGGCTTGGGGAGGTGTTTGAGTCATTGAGTTTAGTTTGCAAGACTAGGTGCTAGAAGAAGTCTCTTCGAGTTCGAGTTGTGGTGATGCACTCCTATAAGAACTTGCATTGCAAGTGTATTATAATCATCTTGGTTTGATAATACATTGTGTGGGTTTTGGAGGGTGGGGTTTTTTTCCCAGAAGGGTTTCCCAATGGTAATCACTATGTTATATGTTCATTGTTATTTTGATTATGGCTTATTATGCATTTCTTGAGATCTTTGTGATATTTAAGTTGAAATTTACATAACCGTCCTCTCAAGATGAGCATAGGAAGCATTTCTACACACCTTTGCTTCCTTACAAGTGGTACTAGAGCCAGGCCAATTTTGGTTCTACTTGTTGGGTACAGAATTTTTTTAGCTAATCAAGGTTTAAGTGGGAGCTTGTGCAGAATATTTCATTTCTATGTTGTAAGATTGAAAAGATGGCAAGCATGTCAAGGAGAATTGATGTTGAAAATTTTTCTAGCACAAACTTTGAGATGTGGAGGTTGAAGATGAAAGATCTATTGAATGATCAGGATCTATGGGATGTGATTGATGAGAAGAAGGTGAGGCCCACAGATCTCACTTTAGCCATATAGTATGATGTGATAGATAGAAAAGCTAAAGGTCTCATCAAATTGTGTCTTGTAGACTCAATTCTGATTAATGTCCACAAAGAACCTACTGTGAAGAAGCTTTGTAGAAGCTAAGTGAGATCTATCAAGAAAAATCACTTGTGAACAAGATTTTCTTGAGGAAGAAGTTGTATTTCTTGAGAATGGAAGAAGGTGGACAAATTTCTGACCATCTGGAAAGCTTTAATATGTTGGTGACTCAATTGACCCTTATTGGGGTGCCAATGGATGAAGAAGAAAGGTGCCAAATCTTGCTATGTTCATTGCCGACTCATGGACAACCTTGTCATGGCCATAGGGAGCACTTCAGTTGTCTTTTAGATGGAGGATGTTGTTGGTTCTCTACTTTCTAAGGAGATGAGAAGGAAGGTCTCTCTGAATGCCAAAGAGGTTTTGAGTACTTAAGAAAAACCAAAAGAAAGAGGCAAGAACAAAAAGTAACATAGTCATTCTAAGTCCAAGAATAAGGGGAGATCAAAATCTCCTGATAAGTCCAAGGCAATCTGCTGGAATTGTGGAAAACTTGGACACTTCCAAAAGGACTACAAAGAGGAGAAGAAAAAGAAGAAGAAGAAGAAAAAAGAAATACAAAGATGCTTTCATCGTAGCCTTGGCCACTCATGCAAGTGAAGATGCATGGTTAATAGACTCAAGTGCATCTTTCCACATGACTCCTAATAGAAACTAGTTTAGTAAGTATGAAAAATTTGATGTTGGTAAGGTGTATTTGGGTGATAATTGAGTTCTTGATATTCTTGGTTGTGGAAGTTTTCATGTGAAATTTTTTGATGGTAGAATTAGAAGATTTGATGGTGGCTTGCATATCCCATGATTAGCAAGGAATTTGTTATCTTTTAGTAAGCTAATAGATGTGGGTGTGCATGTACAATTTTTCAAAGTAGGTGTAAAAATGGTGAGAGGTACTATGGTAATAGCAAGAGGAAGCAGATTGGGTACGTTATACTAGCTTGATGCATGCACAGTTGAGTGCAATAGTACTTCTGATAAGATTGTGAAAAAGACTACTCAGTTGGAAAAGGAAAGGGTTTCTCTTTCAACAGATGGTCATGGTTTTTGGGTACCCAAGGGTGCTCTATCTACCAAATCAAAGTTTCCTGCAAAGAAGACCATGTTATGGCACCAGAGACTCAACCACATAGGTGAATATAGGAGGGCCATTTTTAGAGCATAGTTAGCTTATTTTATGACTTTTATGGGGGTCTAAACTAAGAGACAAAATTATGGATGGGATTACTATTTTAACCTGGTTGTTTTTTCATCTTGGAAATGTAAATGTCAAAAATGGGTAATGTGTGGCATGGTAGTTTTGCCCATGGTTTTGTAAAACCACAAGTGGTTTCTAAGTTGTAAAATCATTATAAAAGGATGGCTTGGGGAGGTGTTTGAGTCATTGAGTTAAATTTGCAAGATTGAGTGCTAGAAGAAGTCTCTTCGAGTTTGAGTTATGGTGATGCGCTCCTATAAGAACTTGCATTGCAAGTGTATTGTAATCATCTTGGTTTGATAATATATTGTGTGGGTTTTGGAGGGTGAGGTTTCTCTCCCAGAAGGGTTTCCCCATGATAATCATTGTGTTATGTATTCATTGTTATTTTGATTATGCCTTATTATGCATTTCTTTAGATCTTTGTGATATTTAAGTTGAAATTTTTATAACCATCATCTCAAGATTGGCATAGGAAGTGTTTCTGCACACCTTTACTTCCTTACTTAGATAACAACAGAAAAAATAGGGCATAATAGAGTAACAACATAATAGAGGAACAACTAAATAGAGAGACAAAGTTAATATTTAATAGAGAAATAGTAAAATAATAATATTATTTAATAATCACTACTAATTTTTTTGCATACATGAGACAAGAGTTAGGGTATTTATAAGCATACTATAGACCTTTGGAAAGTTCTTGCAATCTATGGTGGAGATATGGAGCAATCTGGATAGTTTGGGATGTTTCTGGACTGTATATTAAATGCTCAACTACAACATTCTAGAATACTCAACTACAAAGAAATAAATATACATTATTTATTCTAACACTCCCCCATAATGTTTATGTTGAGGACATAGGAACATCCTTGAGTTGTAATAGATCTCTAAATTTAGTAAATTTTACAATAGACAATGCTTTTGTAAATATATCAACAACTTGATCTTCTATTCCACAAAAATGAAGCTCCACCTCTTGACATTCAATTAGATCTTGAAAAAATTTATGATGCACTTCTATATGCTTGGACCTTGCATGATACATCAAATTTTTTGCTAGCTTGATAGTACTTCGGTTGTCACAAAATATTGTAATTGGAGAGTCTTCTGGATGGTGTACTTCTTCAAGTATTTTCCTAAGCCACAATGCTTTTTGAGATTCCTTTGATGAGCCAATATATTCTACTTCTATTTATGAGAGTAACACTATTGATTTCTTCTTGCTGCTCCATGAAATTGATCTTGATCCAAGATGGAATATATATCCTGAAATTGATTTTCTATCATCAATGTCACCTGCATGATCAAAATCTATATATCCAACTAAAGTAGACTCTCCTCCATATATATATTTGATTCCAAGGTGGTAAGTACCCTTAATGTACCTTAATATTCTTTTAGCTACTTTTCAATGTTCAATGTGTGGATCTACAATGTACCTAGATACAATACCAACTGCATATGCAAGATCTTGTCTAATTATAGTAAGATACAAAAGATTTCCAACAAGTTGCCTATACAATTTTCCATCCACCTTCTTTTGAGTAGAGTTAGTACTCAACTTCAATCCTACTTCACATGGTGTGTTAGCTAGTTTACAATCACTCATATTAAATTTCTTTAGTACATCAAGAGCATATTTATTTTGAGAAAGGATGACCCTTCCTTCTTCTTGCCATACCTGTATGCCCAAAAAGACGTAGTGTATTAGCCCTAAATCACTTATTTCAAAAACTTGCTTGAGTTGATCTTTAGTTATCTCAATATCATATGTGTGATCTCCTATAATAATCAAGTCCTCCACATACAATACAATGATAACAACTTTTTAATCACTATATTCTACATACACATCTAGATCAGCTTTACTTCTTTTAAATCCAACATCTAGAAAGTACTTATTTATTTTTTAGTACTATGCCCTTGGTGTTTGCTTTAGACCATAGAGTGATTTTCTTAATCTACACACCAAATTTTCATCACCATATTTAATAAATCCTAGTGATTGTTGCATATAAATTTCTTCTTTTAAGTCACCATGAAAAAATGCACTTTTTGCATCCATTTGGAAAATTTTCCAACCAAACTGTGTAGCTAAAGCAGCTATTGTATGAATGGAAGTCATTTTAGCAACTAGAGCAAAGGTTTCAGTATAATCTATACCTTCTATTTGCAACAAAAATTTAGCCACTAACCTTGCTTTGTACTTTTCAATAGCTCCATTTGATGTAAACTTTGTTCTATAGGTCCACTTGCAACCAATCACATTTTGTCCTTCTGGAAGTGTTGTTAGTTCCCACGTTCCATTCTTTATCAAAGAGTTGTATTCTTCTTGCATAGCCACTTCCCATTCATCTTTTCCTTTTGCTTCTTCATGTGTGCTTGGAGTGTCAACCTGCATCACCTTAGTCATAAGAGCATAATTAGCAAATATATTTCTAGGACCTTCTTGATAAATTTCTTGGATGCTTCTAAATTTCCTTGGATTATCATTATCACTTTCACGTGATCCTTCAACTTGAGTCTCTTCCCCAATAGTAGTTTGCACACCTTGACTTTGACTGTTGGTAGAAGTAGACTTTTCTTCATCAATCAAAATTGGAAAGAAAGATAATTTTGGAGAGTTATCATTCTTAATATCTTCATCAAACCATACATTTATTTTAATATAAATTTCATCTTTTTTGGGATTGTATAACCTATATCCTTTTGATTCCTCACTATATTTGACCATTATGCACTTCTCACTCTTCCTTTCAAGTTTGCTCCATCTTTGATCAGGAATGTGAGCATATGCATTGCAAACAAAAATTCTAAAATGAGATAATGTAGGCTTTCTTCCACTCCATGCCTCTTCTGGTGTTATGTTCAAAACCACCTTAATACATGTTCTATTCAAAATATATATGATAGTATGAACTGCTTCAGCCCAAAATTTAGCTTCTAGATTTCTAGAATGAAGCATACACCTAGCCATTTCTATTATAGTTCTATTTTTCCTTTCAGCAACCCCATTTTGTTAGGGTGAATAAGAGATAGTTGATTCCTTCTTTATGCCATGCTCTTTACAAAAATCTAAAAAGGCCTTATTCATATATTGAGTCCCTCTATCAGTTCTTATTATCTTTAAACATTTTCCACTTTGTTTTTCAATCAAAGCTTTAAACTCCTTAAACTTTTGAAAAACTTCATCTTTCTTTTGTAGAAAATACACCCAAATTCTTCTGCTATAGTCATCTATAAAGGTGAGAGCATACCTTTATCCTCCAATTGAAGGTGTTTTAAAAGGACCCATTACATCACTATGAACTAGATGTAGAGGAGTTTTGCTCTCCATTATTTACCTTGTGGGAAACTTTCCACATGTTATTTTCCCATTGCACACCCTTCACATACCTTAGGACTCAATGATATCTTTGGAATCTCGTGCACCATTTGCAATCACTCCATAAGCTTGAGACTTTGAAAATTGACATGCCCCAAATGATTGTGCCACAACCTGCTCATATCCTCATATTGGGCAATAGCACACATATGTTTATCTCTGCATTTAGAAGTAAATTCTTGAAACTTATATAATCCATTCTCCATTTTACCAATTGCAATAACTCTATAATTATCATTGACATCCTTGATTAAGCACTTTTATCATTGTAGAATTCTATTTTATATCCTTTGGTTGCAATTTGAGGCACTAAAAGTAGATTTATTTTTAATTCAGGGACTAACTTCACATTTTTTAACAAACCATTATCAACTTTGACATTACTAGTCCCTTTAACTTCTAAAGCACTATTATCTCCCAAATATATTTTATCTATAGTATTTTCACTTATTGATTCAAATTGTTCCTTATTGTGAGTCATGTGTTGTGTAGCACCAAAATCAATATTTGAGTCATTTTTGAAAGCATTATTTTCTTTAAATGCAACACAAAATACATTTATTTTAGAATCATAAAATTTGGGATAATTACTTATCTTCTTCTCTATATCTCTTTTCTTCTTGAAACATTCATTTTCTTTATGACCTATTTTGCCACAATAATTACATTTCCATTTACTTCTATTATGATCTATAGATGAAGCACCTTTATTTTCACACTTCAAATTTCTTTCTTTAAATTGATTATCTTGTGACTTCTTATAATATTGCTTTCCTTTCATTAATGCTTGAGATTCACCATCAAATGATTCATTTTCTTTAACTTATAGTCTTTTCTCTTCTTGAACTAACTTAGCACACAATTCTTCAGATTTAATACTTTTTAATTTATCCACAGTGTCTAAACCCCTTATAAATGATTGATAAGATCGAGGAAGACTTTGTAGTATAATTTGCACAAAATCTCTATCATCTATATCTTTTCCAAGAGAAGCAAGCTCATTCTCCTTTTACTTTAACTCACTTAAATGTGGGACTATCTCATGTGAGCTTGATAATTTCATATTATATAACTTAGTAGTAAGAGATAAGATCCATACAACACCTGAATTTTGATATAGATCCTTCAAAATTTCCCATACTTTTACTCCACTTCCCTCATTACAAAATTTTGGAAAAACCTCTTTTGAGAGTATAAGCTTGATTAGTGCTACTGCCTTCTTGTCCCTTTTATCCGAATCTTCTTTATCCTTTCCTAGTTTTCAAGGCCTCTGTTCACTACCAGTCACAATATCATAACAATTGTGAAGAGTCGGAGTGATTTCAACATGAGATACCCAATCATAGTAATGTTTCCCATTTAATTTAACTGTGGGCAGAGTAACACCAAGTGATTCCATTATCAAATTCTCTCCTTTTTGGATGAGAATGAAAGAGATTTCAAAAACACTTTAATGCCCAGATCGAAATTGAAAACCTCTCACAAATTTATTGAACAATGTCTATTTCTTTTTTTTTTGTATTGATCTTTTTGCCACAAGAATTGCTGATGCTACTCACTCCCAGATTATAGCTTGCAAGTAAAAGATTGAGCCAAAAAAATTCATAGCCCAAAGAGCAAAGAATGTTTTGATACCATGATAAACTACTTAATAGAAATAGAGTACAGATAACAATAGAAAAAATAGGGCATAACAGAGTAACAACAAAATAGAGGAACAACTAAATAGAGAGACAAACTTAATATAATAGAGATATAGTAAAACCACAGCATTATTCAATAGTCATTACTAAGTTTGTTGCATACATGAGACAAGAGGCTGGGTATTTATAAGCATAATAAAAACCTCTGGAAAGTTCTTGTAAGCTACATTTGAGATATGGAGCAATCTGGATAGTTCAGGATGTTTCTGGATTGTATATTAAATGCTCAACTACCACATTCTAGAATACTCAACTACAAAGAAATAAATAAACATTATTTATTCTAACAAAAGGATATATCCTGAATAACTAGCCACATTTTCTTTTATGAATAAACGTCCCAAAGATTTTTTAAAAAAATTGTTCTAAAAATTTGTTGGTATCTATCTTTATTAATATAATGGGAATGTTGAGTGATCTGACCTTTTTATGGTTGGAATTAATATTGACTAATTGTTAACTATTCAAACAAGTGTCATATAGTGGCTATGTACTTGCCTATAGTTATGTAGCTACTTATAATTTAAATTTTTTCTATATATTTGCTTATAATTTATAAAAAGGTACATGTTACTATAAATTTTTATATAATAATAAAAATTATACATAAGGTGAATAGATATGATAATACCTTTATAATGTGTGGACTTTAATATAGCCCTTGACAATAATAATAAAAAATTCAATTGTTTTATTGGATTATGATGAATATACTTATGCACATTATATTACTTCCTTGATATTAATATGTAATGCTAATATAAATTTTCAATTAGCTAATTTAATTCTAATATATTTCAACATATTTATAATAGTTTTAGAAATATAAGAAACATAAATAATTAATTATATTATTATAATATTTAATTTTAAATGTTATCTATATTATTTTCAAAACTATTGTAAAAATATTTGTGCAACAAGATCAAATTATTAATTATAGTATTATAATGTATTGTTCCAATAATTATCTATATAGAAACTATTGTAAAAATCTACCTGCAAAACAACTAAAGTGTAGAAATAGAATTTTAATGTACTTTTCAATAAATAGATAATATAGAGACAATAAGGCCCTATAATATGGATGAAGGAATGTACTAAAAATTTGGGAATTCACAAATCCGCATTTAAGAGTCCAAATCATTCATCTAATCAAAATTTCAAAATATAATATACACATATTTTAGAGTTAAAAAATTGGCATATAGTTTTAAAAAAACATAATACTTATAGAAAAACATTAAATAAAATAAATTTTAATTGTTAGAGGAGAGTTCATTTAATAACTATTTAACATGAGAAATCCAAAAAGTGCCACAATAGTACTTAGCCTATCGGGAAGTACTAATAAGTGGATAATTAAGGGTTATAATTTATTACACGTCAAACACATGCAATAGAAAAATAATTGTAAAATAATCATAAAGATAGTATAATGGGACAAACATTTTAATATCAATTAGCTTGTTAGCTTCTTCTTCTTATGTTCAAAAACTATTCATTTAGATCCATTATGTAAATTAGAACATTGTTGATCATGAGGCTTACTAACATTTGAGAAAACATCATTACTAGTGAAAACAATAGTATTAGAGGCAATGAAAACAAATTACTATAGGTGAAAAAGGAATCCTATATAACATCTACTAGAAAGACATTAGACAAGAGATGACCCCAATGATAGGAGAAAAATAAAATTGAGGAAGAGTTGGCTATAGATCCATGATTAGATTAGTAGAACCAAGTGCAGGGGAAGTAGGAGTTGAAAGTTTAGAATCCTCTAAAGCATCATCATCCTTAGAAGTAAAAATTGGAAAAATTAGTGTAATTGTAATAGACAACATTCTTCCACCAAGTTGAGAAAGCTTTTCTGCAAGCACTATGGAAGCACTCAAAATCCAAGTGTTTAGTAGAAAAATGATGCCTTAGTAAAAGGGGATATCCTTACAATCCACCAACTAGCACCAAAATCTATCATTAACATATACAATTACTTTCTCTAGGCAAATCTTTTGAAATATCCACTTTAAATAAGTTGCAAGAAAATGAAGTGTGACAAAAGATTTTTGTTAAAGGATCAACTTTCAAGGATCTACTTAAATTGTTACCAATAGCCTTATACATTTTATAACACTAGAAATGAATGAGAAGATAATGCTCCTTAACCACACAACCAAAATGTAAATTGAAACTTTCAAATGGTTGAAAGAAGAAAATCATGGATGCATAGAAAGTCAATTTGAATCACACTATGTAGGTCATCCACCAATGACAACCTCCCATTCATTTTGAAATTTGTAGTACACTATGAACAATCCTTAGTAAAAGTGTAGAAGTATATTTAACCACCAACCAATAGAGACTAGGCTTCCTGTACCTAGTAGTTCATATGAGGAAGAGAAGGGTTGAAGGAAAAAGCATTTATATTAAGCCTACTTGAAAAAAATAATACTCATAAACTAGTACCAAAATCCCTAGAAGAATCATAGGAGAGATAGTATTACAAGGGACTATTGAATTAATTGGGACTAATAAAAATAGGGAAATTGTTTCTAAATATATCTATATGGAAGGAATATTCACTGGATCTACATGATCCATGTGGAGTAGAAGCACCCATCTTCACTAAAGAGGTAGAGGGAAATAAAGCCAAAGAATCTATCTTAAGAGCCCAGAAATGGACCAGGCTACCCTTAAAGATGCATGCATAATAACACTAGTCTTAGAAAAATCCATGCTAGGCAATAAAAAATCCACCGCCAAATCAATATAAGGTAGAAGTGTAGTATAAAACACCATCCCAATGATATGTGAGAAAGTGAAGTTTTGAAAATGTAATGAATAGGAAGGAGCTAGATACATTTCATAGATGCTTTAATAACGTTTCTAGTGTTTTTGACAAGGTTTATTTCATATATTTTTAGTGACATGGTTGTTGAATTATAAGCATTAAAAAAACAACTTTACATTTTCAACATCTACTGTTTTTTCTAAATAATTAAATTTAGGTTTGAAATGAAATTTTATTTCTAATTTATTATCACAAATCTTCTTCTTTTTTTAATTATTATTTTGGTAAAATTGTAATACCGATGTCAAATTTCATAAATAAAATTAATTTTCTATCATACTTTCCATAATTAGATTTAATTAACCAAGGTTTATGTTTCAATTAATCTATAATTAGAACTATAGGTTAATTAATTCTTTTCAATGCTTTAATTTTTAATGGAGATTATTTTATGAAAGTAGCTTCAATTTGCATAAATTCTAGTATGATATTTTTTCATCCTATAAAGGGGAAAAATAATTAAAAATATTCTACACAAAAATATATTACTTGTATGAACAACACAATAGCTTAATCAATTACTATAGTGATAAGATAAGACTATAACTAACTAATCTTAAGGAGGATATTTATAAAAGAACACCAAGATGAGTTGAGTGTAGGAGAAATGACCAAATAATTTTCAATGCCAAAAACTATTCTCCAATGTAGCCTGTAACACCAAAAAGAAAGTTAGATAAATGGTTTATAGTTGTAAGGGGATTTTCCTACTCAAATTCATGTCTTATTCTTTTGATATCCATGACATCTTTTATTATTACCTGCCGCCCATTGGTGGAGTCTAATGTTTTTGTGTTCTTGGAATATTTCCATAGCCATGACTCCATCTGCTTGATTGAGGGTTTCAAAACTCTTTTTCCATGCCCACACTTTGCATTTTAAAATGAGGGTTTCAAATCTCAAGTCGAAGTCTGTGTTGTAATCCCATCCTATGGCGAAATGGGAGGACTGGAAGAAGATATGTATATCCATCAAAGCGTATAGTATAAGAGAATTATTTATGTATAATAATTACAAGTGCTTTGGTAGACATGTATGCAAATTGTGGAAGCCTAAACAAGGCACGTGAAGTGTTTGACAGAATGCTTCGAAGAGATTGTTTTCTCATGAACTGCAACGATTGTAGGATATGCACCATCGAAGGATTTAGATACTTCATTTATATGTAATTGGAAGGCATACAACCTATGTCCACAACCTTATCAAGCATCCTCCCAGCACCAACATCCTTCCTTTCTGTGCCAATATGGGAGCGTTGGAACAATGTATCCGCAACCATCAAAACATAATGGGAAGAGACTGGGAAGATGTGTCAGAAGGAAATCCCCATGCTCTGTGTGTTCTATACATGATGACAAGTATCAAACCTACGGTGATGTTTCTAACAGAGAAACCATACACAACATTAGGTGAAGACGATTAAATTGATTAACATATTCTTTACCGACTATGATAGAATTAAACGAAGAGTGATGGAAATAAATACATCCCTAATAATATATATTACGTCTTCCTTTTAAAAAGACAGGTCAATGTCAGCCTACTCCAACTACTGAGAGCGACAATCCTTGTAACAATCATACATTGTTTGTTTTAGGAGTGACAATTCTTACTTGGTACATCATTCACAGGTCAGTTTCTGTATCATGCTAAACTGTTGCAACACATATCTAGTTCTCCTTATAAATAACCTTTTTTGGTTTTTGAATTGTTGTTTAACTCTTTTTGCTGGTAAGTTTTATGGGAGAATTGAGGACTAAAAAATCCATAGGCTAGCATAAACAATAGGAAATAACGATGTGAAAAACTTCACATTTGATTCTCTTCCAAAACTTTTTTACACTTGTTATTTCTTTGTAGTGATCGAGAGTTTCTAAAGTACAACTTCATATACTTCTACTAAATCTTAACATAAAATTATAAAATATACCGTTTATATTATACTGTGGTTGTGGTCTTATTTCCTATTAAACATTTTTTTCCCCTACTTTTCTATTGCCTCTTTGTCTTTTTCGCAGTAGTCTTGTGATTTTCTCCTCCAAAAAAACAGATAGAAAATAGGTTGGATTTGTGGCAATAGGCATGTGTCTATTGTTGATTTTTATAGCATTGCATGATAGTGCATTTGTTAATTGAAATTGGTTAATCTATTGAAAATGACATGTTTTATGTTTGGCCCGTTAAACTTAAAACATGAAACTCACCTAACGATTCCTAATCTCCCTTACACCATTTTGACTTTTAGAATCAATAGCATATATCAATCCAATTCAAGTAATCTTCAATCCAACATGTTAAGTCATCGAGTAGCTGTTAACTCATCTCAATAAAAATGACACAATGTAATAAAATAGTAAACAATTATAGATTAACAAATTATTAAGTAATAAACATTTATTCCCAGAAATTCAAAATGATGCAAGAGCTAAAAGAGTGATTTAATTAAAGTTAAGTCTTGTTGGTAGGCTCTGTATAGAAATTGATAAAATTAATAATTACTTATTTAAGTAGCTGCTTCAATTGATTTTGGGACATGAGTGATTACATAATTCATCTTCTAATTGAAATATATGTTGTCATGGTGTATCTGGAAAGATAAATAAATTCTTCCTTCAAATATTATCTATGCTTGTCTCATGTTTAGATACTAGATATGTGGTATCACATTTTCTTGTTCAATATGGTTTAGTTTTAATACTAATGTATATTCAAAACATTAGAAATCATACACTCTTCCGTTGTCTACTATTTTTCCTGCCTATAGAATTTCGATGTCATATTTTCACTATTCACTCAACTAAGCACATTGAGATTTCTTTCAAACTATTTTATTTCATAGACATTTGAAAATCAAAAATCAAATTTATGATCCCCTTCAACCCATTTTTTGTAGCTACATGGTTACTATGTCAACTAGTTCTCTTGGCTACTTTAGTGTATAGAGTCATTTTTTTTTATTAGAATCTAGTTGCTAGTTTTAAATTTAACTTAAGTGTCCCTAATTCATGTGTTATCTAGTAAAACTCCCTAAGGATCTCACATGTTTTGTGGCTTTCTATAGGTTGTTCATGCTCATAGCATTTTTGAACCTGTCCATCTGCAACATTCTAGGTAAGTTGCCCATTGTCATAGCCTTACAATTTCTCCAAAATGATGTATCTATATATGCTTGTAGACAATTTCCCTATAGTCTTATTCATACATTCATACTATTCATAGTTAACTTCATTTGTAAATACAATTGAAAACATAAGTATTAAAACATCTTCTCTTTAATTGTGAACAATGTCTATACAATAGCCTTCTATTTGTGTAATGCTTTCTCTGCAACAACCTTCTATTTGCTTAAACCTGATCTTTCTAAGATGACCTTAGGTTTAAGAAACAATATGGAACCAAAGAAATCATGCCAAAGTAAAACAAAACCCAAAAAATCCTATCACAGTAGAGACATATAAAATGTCTGAATTAGCTTGCCAACCACATATACTATCAATTGATTAAGCTCTAGAAAATCACCATTGCTTTCACATTGACTCATTCAACTACACTGTCGGTGACTACTTATTTGACAAAGTACATGTGTTTTTTTCATGGCCAATACACATCTGATGAGCTTTGCAATGGACTGGTAAACAATTTCTTGGACTCCCTACCCAGTGGTTGTCCTACTGCTCTAAGATACTTACATCATGAACTACACCCATCAATACTATATAATTTTCATGTTGTACATGATCCAACCTCTACTTATGCAAGATGCAAATTTCAGCACCAACAAGAAATCTAGCTAGTAAAACATGACTTTGGGGTGACACATTTTGTGTTCATTAGCTAGGACAATGGTTGAAGCTCCCTATATGCCTCTGGTCATTAATGCATAGGAAACCATATCTACATTTTAACAGAGATGCAACTCATCCTCTACTATTGATACTTTTCCATAACACAAATCCAACAGCAGGGCACTATGAGCCTATTTTTCAAGGAAAAGTGCACATAGTGCCCAACGAAACCCCCAATTAGACATGACCAGTGTACATTTCAATATAGAGAATACTTGGAGCATAATTAGTGAATATTTTACCAACATTAACCTCTCTTGGCTTACCACATTCAGTGCTCCATGTGGCGAGAGCATGTTTTCTGCTATAGCCTTCCTTGCCGACAAGCGGTTCGATGCAATAGCTTTAGAATTATTCATAGCTCAATCATTGGCAAATGCTATGAAAATGCAAGATACCATTGCCATGTCATGTTTCATATCATTGCAACACCCTCCTACAACAAATGGCCCTCTTGAAAAATCATCCTATTTTTTAGTGAATCATCTTGTGGGTATCATCCCCACTAGGGTTTCCCTCATTAAAAAATAATGGTGTTATGAGTTCTCAATATGCATGGTTATATTACTGTTCAGCATTGTTGGTTTACTTTCGGAATACTGATACACCCTGCCCACAGTATTATCTATTCTAGCACTTCTATTATGAATATTTTGCATGACATTTTTGCAAGTATAAATATGGATGTTTAGGTTTAGGTTGGTGTCACTTAGAGAGTTTGGATTAGATGATCCTTAAGGAGCATGTTTAGAGTTAGATTAATAGAGATCGTGGATCTTGAAATTGAATCTTTGTATTGGTCATAACCTAGAAAACTTTATAGTTGGGCATGTAGGCTAATAATTTGATGAATCAATAAAGTGTTTGATGTTTCTTCTCTCCTTGATTTTGTTCTCTATATTATTTTCTTCCATTGTGTTTATTCAACAAGATGATTGGATAGTTAGGTATGCCTCTAGCCCTAGCTTTTTAGTTCC
This sequence comes from Cupressus sempervirens, assembly GCA_028749045.1. NCBI lineage: Eukaryota > Viridiplantae > Streptophyta > Pinopsida > Cupressales > Cupressaceae > Cupressus > Cupressus sempervirens. The sequence goes on from CM053788.1 coordinate 604,534,881, forward strand.
TCCTCGTGTCAAGAAGGGACTTAGACCCTAAATAAAATAATAGATAACCATTCATGAGACCATAGGTGACCATCCATTCAAAAATAAGGGAAATATCCCCAAAAATTACAAAGATGAAAAAAAGGAAATGTAACCCACAAAGTATCATCACAAAAACATGGAATACTTCCTAGAAAATATATAAACATTTTAATAGATTTTCATTTTTCATTATTATTTTGTCATTAATACTCCACACCTTATTAACCATAATATCCATTGGTGTAGTTTCTTTGTTTTTATTCTTAAATGTCTTGTGGCAAGGCCAGATAACTAGTGTAAATAAAAACCTTTTTCAAGACCTTGTTTCTTTCACATTTAACTTCTAGTTGTTCAAACAAAAATACATTTGGGAAATTCCTACAAAATGTTTTCTTGATCAATAAACCTCCTTAGTACTGCTCTTAACGAGAAGTCTATTTTGGGTGGCTTTAAAAAACCTAAGTTATTTTCTCATGATTTGAAGATCTCCATTTTTAGCTAGTTCAGTTTTATGAATGTTGAGAGAGCCCCTACTAGCTCTCTATCTTTTCTTAGTTCTTCCATCTTAGCTTGTAAAATCAACACCATTTTCTAGAAGGATTTCTAGAAGGTTTCATTGATTAGAGGATGTATTTTTTCCCCTATTATATTATGCAATAGTGGATGTTGGGAGTTTTATGCCTCTTTCTTAGAGGGGTTTTATGTGCCTCTATCTAGCTTGGTGGGGATTATCCAAGTAAGATGATCTAGGGTTTTACCCTTGGGTGTTGCTAAGTTGGCTTCATTTTAGGGCTTCAAAACTATGTCTCTCTATTATGACCTTTTCCAATTATTATCATGTTTCTTCTAGCATTCTCTTGCTGGAGCTTGATAGTTCTTGGTTGGTCTTCTACTAAAGTCATTTCCATTTGGGTGGCTTTGAACATGGGAGGTTCATCGTGGATGGGTGGGTGATTTTACTTTCATGTTGGAGGTAGAATAAATGACATCTCCCAAGTTTTTACAGATTCCTTTCATTTGAGCCTATTTTCTTTGTTCTATTTTTCATCCAAAGGATGCAACATATTTTCAAGGGCCTATTTGGTCAGATGATTATTTGATATTTTTGTGGTAAGCAATGCTTGGGTTATTCTATCCTTTATATGGAGTTCAAATTTTCCATTGAAAATTGGTTTGAGGGACTTCATTGGTCTAGTTTGTTGGCTATGGTAGCTAGGTATTCTCTTTGCGATAGTTTGGGGAGCCTTATAACCCCTCTTATTTCTACTCTATAGAGTTTTCTTTCGACTTGTGCCAACATAGTTTTTTCTTGGTTTCTCTAGACAACTAGTCTTTTCTTGTTTATCTCTCATTGGGCTAGAGTTTGTTGGTGTCCAAATGGTGGCTGGAATTTATTTTGTTATATCTATGATAGAGCTTTTCTTTGGTGGAGCTCTAGATCCTCAGTAAAATCTATTTGTATAGAGTTTTGGGTCCTCTCAATACCTACTTTGCCCTCAATTGAAAATAATGGTCAATCTATCATACATTTTTAGATCATCATAATTTATGGGAATAATTATCCTCTAGTGATTACTTTTAAGATTCTTGATGGTCTTTCAAAAAATTTGGGTCATTAGAAGCATCTTATTAAGCTTCTAATTGTAAGGGGTAGAAACCCAACTTTCTTTTATTGCAATAATCTCAGACAGAATCCACATTAGGAGATAGGAATGGACATCCATATTGTCTTTGACATTATTTCCTATATTTTGATTATGATACAAGGAGGGCCTTTTCTCCAATGGAGTATAATTTCTCATTGTCCAATATGCACATGTACATCTAAATTTCCTTCATAGGTAGGGGGTGTAGGGGAGAAACTACATGAATAGCATTGTCTTGCTTAACTTATTTAGCATTGAATGATGTTGAAAATTGATCATTTCCTTCTATTTTGTTGTGAGAAAAGAGGGATCCATAACTTTTCCCTTGCTTTTAGTACCCCCACCAAGGATAAAAGAATCTAAGACACGCTCAATTGAGGGAGAATAATCAAACTCTTCATCATTTTAAACAATAAATTTTAAATGTGACTTGGCTTCCCATTTTTGGTTTTTCTCCTACCCATTTGTGCCCTACCCTCATTCCTCAAGGGATCTTCCTCAAGACCCACTAGATGGTCCCTATAAAAGGGCCACCCTTAAACATCACACAATAAGGATGAAATTAAACTAGGATATTAGAGTAGATCAACTTTGGCTATTTAATGCTAGGAATCAAGCCTTAGTGTGTGATTTTTAAGTTATCCACTCTAAAATTGATAGACGACATTTTATCCATAGCCATATGAGAGTTCTAGCCACTAAAATAGACTTGGTAAACTCCATTTTAAGAAGATTCAAGCCTTCATGCAAAACTAGTTACGAGGATTTTTTTTCTGGTATCTTATACTATGTGATAGCAAAGAGAACTAGTAGAAATGAGTATAAATGCAATTATCATGTCTAAAATGGTTTGGTATGACAAAATGATAGTTGAAAAGGCTAGAAAGCTAAGCCATATGTGCTGGTCTTTTTGGTCTTTTTGTTGTTGTTGGTTGGGTGTAAGTGGTTTTTCCATTTGAATGTTTTGTTTGACTAGTCACCCATTTTTTTATGCAAGTTAATATAATCAACATACCTTATAATAAATTCAACAATCTTTGTCTGAAGAGGAGTGATGAATGCCCTATCATAGCCACCATCAATGTTACTTTGAATTTTTTTCCTCTCCTTGCCCATGAATAAAATTGAAAGGGCTTCATCAATGCTCTTTTTATCCTTAAACAATATCAAATCTTAGCCATGGAGTTTCATCCATGATTAAACCCACTTATCTTGCGAGCTCATTTGCAAAACTTCTGCAAGTGTTTTTATTTTGTATTTTTGTTGCTACAATCTCTGATGTATAAGTGATTGTTTCAAATGTATTTACCGAATATGTCTTTAAAACACAGAAAAATATGATAAAACATAAATTCTAATTATGAAAACTAACTCAGGGTTAAAATTTCAGCAATGAAATAACATAAATCAGTAAATTAAATTTTAATCTCTCTAAATTCATGTGTATGAATTAGAAACAAAATTTTATTTGAATTTATGTAATTTAAAATTTTGAAAATTCAAAATACCGGAAAAAGAAACACTAATATTTGCATATCGGAAAAATCCGTGATATCCAAGTCGCGAACACGGGAGCATCATAGATTTAAATATACAAAAAAATGAATCGAACATTGATTGTTCCCTTTGGCATTCCCTTTATTTATTTAATATAATATAAAAAATAGAAAGAAATGCCACATTATGTAATCTCTTCATCAAACAGATAATACAAGCATCACTTAATCTGAAAAGTCAATCAGCTCTTCATCTGGACAAAAGCCTCATCCATTGCAGAGTCTTCTTCTTTAATAAAAGAAGAAGTCGATTGTTCAGGATAGCACTTCTAACATGAAAAAAATAGTATTAAAAAAAATATTTAAAAAGCGCAGCCAACTTCCCCTTTTCTATTTTGGAAACACTGTGGCGGTCCATACCACCTCACAGAAAGATAATCATTCACAGTTGGGTGCCAAAACGAATAGCAGGAGGCCTCCAATAATTACCCACATAATCACCAACATCCTCGAGTACGCTGAATTACCTGCATCGACACACATTATATTAATCTATTTCTAAAATACCATCAGAAATATTATACACAATCACAATACAAATTAATGTAAAAAACTAACCTATCCCAGTTGATGCATAAGCCGATTCAGTTGATGTGTAACGAAGAAGGCAACTGTGATGGCAAAGTTGGTCTTGCTGATTATATGCTGTCCTCAACATCGATCCAATTCCTTCCAGGCATGCACTGCAATTGGCGGAAGACAGATCTCTGGATCATTCCACAAAAGCGTCCATCTTCTCCAATGAAGGATTCGAATAATTAGCCGATCCAGCAGCAAATCCTTTACTACCATTTTGTGATACCTCTGCAGATAGATTCGACAGAAGTTTATCGAGAGTTGCACTAAACACGACAGGGCTTTTACTGTAGTTTGCAGAATTTCCAGCAGAAAACTCAACAAAGCCAGATTCTTCATAGAGAGAAACAAAATTGTAATTGGCGTAGCGAACGTAGCAGCTATCGAGCCAGAGCTGGCAACGAAGAGATTGAAAACAATCCCCGTCGATCACATATCTGGTAACATTGTGGGCGCATTGGCGGCACTGTGATTGCGACGTGTTTGCTTTGCACTGCAGGAGGCCGTACACTCTGTTTGGGTTTTCCCCGTACGAAGACACATTGAAACCCGTTTGAGACGTATTTTGGGCCAAAGTGTTGATGACTCTCATCAAATTACTCTGAAAGGGGCTGCTCAAAGCATAGGTGTCGCTGATCCTCCATTCCGCATATGGATGTGAAATTTGTGGGGGTATCCAAGACTCGCTCCAAGATTCATCCGACCTTATCAGAATGGCAAAGTTGGTTAGCGAAAGGATGAAAATTGAAGAAATAATTAGATACAAGTTGTAAGTCGACATTTTCTAATTTGAATTTGGCTCAGCTCTCTTGGTATTGATAGGGGGCTTTATAGACGGTGAACATTGCAAGAATATATCAAAACTCGGTATTGATAGGATTGTAGATATATCAAAACCTACCTGAGAAAACTGCAAATCTGGAAACCTTAATTTAATTTATTTTTATTTACATTAAAGATTGCAACTCGTTTGCAATTGTCAACCTTTCTAGAAGCGATCCACCTTGGCAATGACTTTTATGTTTGTTTAATAGTCTCCTATATTGTTGAGTATTCCTCTAAACTGTTCCAAAGGATTGAATATCAGAACTAATTAACTACTTCACCGATTGAGGTCGAAATCCCATGACTTTGCAGCAGTCATTGGTGTGAGATTGATATTAACTAGCAATGAATTAAGGCGTACGTTGTTGTCAAGCAATGAATTCGATGATAACTATGCCATGGACAGCACGTTTGATGATGTGAATCTACTACCATCCAAGTTGCCTTGTTCGTTACGTATCCAGTGATTCGGATTACAAATCATCTGGTACAGGTTAGTTTTTCACATGTAATTGTTGGTATGAATGATTTATAAACATCCCATGTCTTTTCACAGCCGTTGGTATGATTGCTAAGAATATCCATTGATTTTTAGCATAATGTCTGTTTATAGGTTTTTTTTAATTGGTATTTTTAGAAATAGGTTAATATAATGTGTGTTTGCGCAGGTAATTCAGCATTAAAGAAATTGCAGATAATGTGGATATTTACTGGGGGCCTCATGTTCTCTATCTTTGCACCCATCTGTGCATAGTCCATCAAATGGCACTGACCCCTGCCATTTATTTTGTTTCCTCTACTTTCTCATATGGGCACTGACCCCTGCAATTTCTTCAAAATGGAAATAGAGGATATTGGCTGTGACTTTAATTGTTTTTTTAATGTTGAAAAGTGATATCCTGAATAACTGGCCACATGTGCTTTTATGAATAAACTGAAAGGTTAATTACGAATGCAAATGAAAAGTGCAGATCAGCAAGACACATAAACATAGAGTTTATCGTGGTTCACCACAAATTGTGGCTATGTCCACACTGAGAGTAGAGAAATATTATTGAATGAAAAACTGAGTTTACAAATGGATGCAATCAACATTTATAGGTCACAAACGATCAGCTGAAGAGCCATATTAATTGGAGGGAAAATCCTAAGAGACCATTCGTCTTCACATACTTAACAATCTCCCACCTGAAGACAATGGATGCTTCCACTAATAACCCATTCCCCTACACTACACGCTGACCTACATCTTTTTAATAAGGCCAAGAGAAGTCCTAGCACATTCAAACTTCTCCTTTGCAATAGCCTTCGTCAACATGTCCGCCAGATTGATCTTTGTATCACTTTTGGCTACCTTTAATTTTCCTTCTTCTACCACATAGCCAACATAGTGAGCATGCTTGTCAGTATGTTTGGCGCATCATTGAGAGGAATGATTGTGAGCCATAAAAATTGCACTCTAACTATCAGAAAATAAAACATAATCATCTTGTTGCCAATGTAGATCGTTGAACAAGTGTTGCAACCAAATCATCTCTCTAGCACCATCAAAAAGAGCCAAGTATTTGGCTTCAGTAGAAGAAAGAGTAACACAATGTTGCAGCCTTAAGGCCCAACTAATGACAGCTTTAGAAAATATGAAAGCATAACCACTAGTAGACTTGCATTTTTCTCGATCTCTGGCAAGATCTGAATCACTGGATCCTTGTAGTTGAGCATGATTTCTACCAAAACATAATGCATAATCAAAAGTGCCCTTAAGATACCATAATATCCACTTAACCACTTCCCAATGAGGCTTCCTAGGATTGTCATGAATCTACTGACTACTCCCATCACATGAGCAATGTCAGGATGTGTAGAAACCATAGCATACATTATACTATCAACTGCTGAATTATAAGGAATGTTATTCATAAATTCCTTCTCTTGTTGTGTTTTGGGACACAAATCAGAAGTTAGGTGGAAGTGAGTAGCAAGAGGAATAGGAACATGTTTTGCTTCAACCATACCAAACCGCTCTACGACTTTGTCAATGTATGATTTTTGTGACAAAGTAAGCACCTTATTTTGTCTATCTCTAGTGATATTCATTCCAAGAATCTTTTTGGCAACCCCTAAATCTTTCATGGAAAACTGAGAGCCTAACTCTTGCTTTAACTTGCTAACTAGCTGAGGAGAAGAACTAGCAACATCTCATCAACATAGAGAAGAAGAATAACAAACTCACCACTAGGAAGCTTTTTATAGTAGACACATGGATATGATTTGCACTAGGTGAAGTTATGTTCATCCATGAACTAATCAAATATAATGTACCACTTCCTTGGAGCTTGCTTAAGCCCATACAAACCTCACTTCAGCTGGCAATGGAGATGCTCTTTTCCTCTTTGAACAAACTCTTTAGGCTGCTCCATTCTTCATTGATGGATCACCATGTAGAAAATTTGTCTTGACGTCAAGTTGTTCTAGTTCAAAATCCCAAATGGCTACCAATCCCAAAACTACATGGATTGTAGTCATCCACACAACTATTGAGAAAATCTCCACATTTAGTCTAGTCCCTTTTTCAAAGCATACCCTTTAATAACTAACCAAGCACGATACCTCTTTCTTCCACCATCTTCCTCTTTCACCTTATATACCCAATGGTTTTAAGAGCTTTATGGTTGGGTGGAAGCAGAACTAAATCCCAAGTTTTATTAGCTTTAAGATAATTCATCTCTTCTTCCATCACAATCATCCATTATTTTTTATCAATACTTCTGCAAGCATCTTTAAAATTAACTGGTTCAATATGATTAGAGATTAAAATCTCAAGCTCTACCTCCTTAGAGTAAAGTAATTCGTAGTCTGAATATTTTGCAAGCATTCTTCTTTGCCTTGTAGATTGCCTTAATTCTGGAATGTTTTTCTCATTCTCATAATTGCTTCTTAATAATTAATAATTGTTTCCTTTTGAAGATGTGCATTTCCTTTGTTGAATTTGATGATCAAAGGTATCCATTGAATCACCCAAATTGTTCCTAGCACCAATGTATGATGGAATCAAGTTTGATTCAAGGTCCCATTGATTGTGCATTGAAGGGGCTTGAATTGTGTTCTCATCTCCAATATCATGGAGTCTTGACTGAGAATTTTGAGTCCCGGATTTTTGTGCAACCCAAGTGCCATGTTATTTACTGGCAGCATGCCGAAGGACTATAGACTGCATTGTGGAGAGTCTGAAGCATGGAGCGGGCATGGATTTATGGTGACAAGTCCTTGCATATGAATGTGCTCAAAACTAGGATCCCTAGCCCTTTGTGTTAGTTTTGGTAGCTTGGACAGATTTCACCCATATGTAATTAATTAGCAAATAATTGTTTTGCTAACTAATTGGTTAGAGTTAGGAAAAATATTTATTATTTAATTGACCACTTTTGAAAGCAACTAAAAAATGACTTGGTTAGGGTTGTTAAGTTGTTTTTAATCTCGACCGTCAATTGAGAATCAATCTCAGCCATTGGTTTTCCAACAAGAGTAGTATAAAAAGGGGTCAGGGGGCATTTGGAGAACAAGAAGTTTTGTAGAAGCATTTGTAGTGCTAGCAAATGAGTTTGTAGTGATAGAAAATTGTCTTGCAGTTAGCAAGGGTGCAGTGATAGTGTTGGGGATAACGGCTGAGGAATATCAACAGGAGAAATCAGGAGATTGTCTAAGTTCTGCTAGTGAGAGGTAAGAAATTTTGTATCTCTTGATTTGCCAAAGTTAATATAATTCCTCATTTGTAGAACTATTTTTCCCTTAAGGTTCTTTCTAGGGATGATTTGTTTGAAAATATTGTGTTCTTTGTTTTGTGAATTTCTTGCCGTATTTTATAAGTGAACTTGCAGTTGTGTTATTTTTTGATATTAGCTAGGAATTTATTTTCAGTAGTTTAATAATCATTTACGATAGGATATTAAATTTCAGTGACTACAATAGGAATTTTCACATGGTATTAGAGCTTTGTTGAGGGTAGAAGAGTTTTGCCCTAGGAAAGAAATTAAGGGTTTATATAAACTAGATTGATCTCTTTAGATCTATTATTGCTTTAATCCCTTGAGATGGCTTTAGCTAGTTTGAGAGATCAGAATAGATTAGATGGTGCCTCAAATTTTGGTGTTTGGAAGGCTCGACTTTCTTTATTGTTGCAAGAGAATGGTATCAAGGACTATGTTACCATTGTTGTAGTTCTACCTATAGATGCTACACAGCTTGCAGCATATAAGAAGGATGATGCCAAGGTGAGGAGGATAATCCTTGATGGTGTCAATGAAAATATTGTTCCACATATCTCAGAGCTAGATACAACAAAGAAGATATGGGATGCCATTATGAATCTGTACCAGAATGCTACAACCAACAGGAAGACAATTCTCAAAGATAAGTTGAAGAATACCTAGATGAACTAGGGAGAAGACATTTCAAGTTACCTCACTAGGCTTAGACTTGTCAAGGATGAGTTAGCAGCTATTGGAGATAGCCCTAGTGACAATGAGCTAGTGAGAATAGCTCTAAATGGGTTTACTAAACAATGGAGTGTCTTTGTTGAAGTTGTTAGTGGATAAGATACCTTATCGATTTGGGATCGACTATGGATTAATTTCACTTAGGAGGAGTTTAGACTAAGTCTTGTCAATGGTGCCAACAAAATTCAAAAAAGTGAGGTGGAACAAGAAAACATTACCCTAGCGAGGAAAGGGAAAGCAAAGAAGGGATCTAGCAAAGGATCAAATTCACAAAGTGAGAAGAAGAAGAAGCACCTTTCTAAGATCAAGTGCTTTGGTTGTCATGAGTATGGTCACTATGTCAATGATTGCCCAGAAAGGAAGAAGGAAAATAAGTAGGTGGTAGGTTCAACAAATGCAGAAGAACTCTCCAGTAGAATGGAAGATGAATTTGCACTTAAATAGCTTGTATGGTGAGCTCAACCTCACAGACTATCTGGTACATATAGATAGTGGGGCATCATGTCATATGATAGGAGTTAGAGAGTACTTCTCCAGTTATAAGAAGGCGAACACCAATATCTAGATTTCTATGGGAAACTTGTCCAAACTCAACCTAGTTGGGAAAGTGACTATTCAATTTTAGAGGGAGAATGGAAAGATAATTTTACTTCATGATGTCTTACATGTGCCAGGCTTAGGTATGAATTTTATTCTTTTATCCGTTCTTCAAGATGGGGGTATAATGTACTCTTTAGAAAGACACATGTGTTGATTAAGCACAAGGATTAGAAATCACCAATAATTATTTGAGTTAGGAGTGGTTTCTTTTATAGGTTGTAGTTTGATACTCCTAAGGCACTCATGAGCAGCAGTAATTCTAGAGATCTAGGAGAGCTATGGCATAGGAGGATGGGCCATATTCATCATGGAGTGCTTAAACTACTTCATACGATGGTGATAGGTGTTCCAGAGGTGGGCAAAGAGCATGATGATGTATGCAAGGGATGTGTGTTGGGGAAGTTTGTAAAAGAATCTTTTCCAAGGAGTGACACTAGATCTGAGGGTGTTCTTAATCTAGTACATTCAGATGTATGTGGACCAATGTCAACAAAGTCTCTTAGAGGATATGAGTACTATGTTGTAAAAGCATCTTTTCCAAGGAGTGACACTAGATCTAAGGGTGTTCTTAATCTAGTACATTCATATGTATGTGAACCAATGTCAACAAAGTCTCTTAGAGGATATGAGTACTATTTTACTTTTATCGATGATTTCTCTAGGAAGATCGGGATATACTTCTTGAAGACAAAGGATGAGGTTTTTAGTTGGTTCCAAGAGTTCAAGGCTCTTGTGGAGAACTTGACAAGAAGGAAGATAAAGGTTCTTTAGTTAGACAATGGAGGTGAGTACAAAGGAAATAACTTCCAGGAGTTTTGTACCAGAGAAAGAATCAAGAGAGAGTGGATTGTTCCTTACAATCCATAGTAGAATGGAGTTACTAAGAGGAAGAACCATTATATATGAGAGGCAACAAGAGCTATGCTACATGGCCAGGATATGATCCACTATTTATGGATAGAGGCATGTAGTACAACAATCTACATTCAGAATAGGTTTCCCCACAAGGTCCTACGGAAGCTAACACCAGAGGAAGCTTTCACAAGAAAGAAGCCAGATATTGGGCACTTCAGAATATTTGGGAGTTTGGCATATTGTAATATTCTAGGAGATTCACACACCAACTTAGATTAGACTGCAGAGAGAGGATACTTTGTTGGGTATAGTGAAACCTCAAAGGCATATAGAATTTTTATCTCGAGGACCAAAAGAATTATTATCAGACATGATGTTAAGTTCATGGAGGACAAGGCATTTAGAAGGTCCAAAGATTTGCTAGCAAATTATTAGAATGAGTGGCTAACAGAAGGTCCAAGGCCTAGTTAGGGGCAACAAAGCACAAGTACAGCTACTAATACAAGTGTAGGCTTAGGTGGTGAAGTTTCAAAAAGCATAGAGAAATAGGTGCAATAGAAAATGCATCTAGAAGACTTAGAGTTTGATATTTCATCCTCTCCAATTGGCTGCAGGAACCATGAGATTTAAGATACACAAAGGGATACTCAGGAGTTTGTGGGAGCTCCTAAAAGGAGTACTAGAGAGTAGAGACAACCAACCAAGTTCAATGACTATGTAGCATTAGTTAGTCAGTTGGTAGATAGTCAACCTTCCAGCTATCAAGAGGTTGCACAACATTAGGTATGGTAGGATGCTATGGTGTAGGAGTAATACTCAATTATGTAGAATGATGTGTGGGAGGTAGTGCCTAGACCAACAGATAGAGTTGTATTTGAATCACACTGGATTTATAAGATAAAGCACGGTGCAGATGGTAGCATCAAGAAATTCAAGGTAAGGTTCATGGCCAAGGGGTTCTCTCATAAGGAAGGAATAGACTACAAGGAAACATTTTCTCCTATGGCTAGGTATACTTCTATACGAGGTGTGATCTCATTTGCTACACAAATGGGATAGAAAATCCATTAGATGGATGTCAAGACAATGTTCCTTAATGGTGAATTAAAGGAGGAGGTATACATGTAGAGCAACCAAAAGGCTTTGTGGCACACAACAAGGAGACCCATGTGTGCAAATTGAAGAAAGCCTTATATAGACTCAAGCAGGCTCCTAGAGCATGGTATAAGTGCATTGATGCATAATTGCAAGAAATGGGATTAAAGAGTGAAGTAGATGCTAACCTCTACCACTTGGTAGTTAGGGGTGAAGTTCTCATTCTTGTTCTTCATGTGGATGACCTATTTCTTATAGGTGCACTAGGGCTCATAAAGTATTGCAAGAGGGACCTTGTAGAAGAGTTTGAGATGAAGGATTTAGGACTTATGCACTACTTTCTAGGCATGGAAGTGTGGCAGATAGATGGAGAGATTTTCCTTGGTCAAGGGAAATATTGCATTGAAATCTTTAAGAGATTTAGGATGGAGGATTGCAAAGCTATGTCTACACCCATGATCATGAATTGGGGGAAGGTAGATACATCTAAGGAGAAGGATGTGGTTCCCACTTTATATAGGCATTTGATTGGTTTTCTTATGTACTTGGTTAACAATAGGCTAGATATTGCATTGTAGTGAGCTCACTTAGTCAATTCATGGTTGAACCAAAGACAGTGCATTGGACAGGCGACCAATCATGTATTGCATCACTTGCGTGGTACAATTGAGTATGGGATTAGATATGTTCAAGGTGAAGGTATCAGGTTGATAGGCTATACTAACATAGATTGGGAAGGAAGTACAATGGATAAAAGAAGCACTTCGAGGTGTTGTTTCAGTTTGGGATCAGGAGTTGTATCTTGGTTCAGCAGGAAGTAGAAATCTATGGCTCTAAGTTGAGCAGAAGTAGAATACATAGCAGCTAGCATAGCAACATGTGAAACTATATGGCTTCAAAACTTATTAATAGCCTTGTTCGATCATAAGGTTGAGACTACTGTGATACACTGCAACAATTAGAGTTGCATCAAATTGTCTGAGAATCCAGTATTTCATGATAGGTCTAAATATATAGACATCAGATATTGTTAGAGTAAATAATTAATTATTAATTATTTATTCTATTTTGCTTAAGCTTACTTAGTTCATGCATTTATTTAATATTTTATATTTAATGCATGTAGTGGTTAGTTGTTGACAACACAGGAGTTTGTTCCCTTCTAGTTGTCAAGCTTATCTTCTACCACCTTCCAGCTTGTTCTACAAGCTTCCATGAGCTCTTTATAAGAGGGCTCCCTCTTTGTATTTTCACAACATAAGATCATTGTGCATATTGTAAATACATTTTCTTTTTGTGTTTGCATACTTGTGGTCTCTCATGTCCATTTAGGGTTTTTCCCTAGCTCCATGCTCTTCCTCTTCTTGACTTCTCTTTGACAGGTTCTCGCATGCAGGTGATCTTGGGCATCTTCGGAGTTGGCTTTCCTCAACTCCAACAGATATCACTTCATTAGAGATTGTGTATAATGGAGGCTTGCTCAGTTATAGTACATACTTATAGAGGAGCATGTGGCAGACATTTTGACTAAGGCATTGGGAAAGGAGAAATTCATCTTCTTTAGAGATAAGTTAGGTGTCATGCAGAACAACTTCCTCTCTAAGAGGGAGTGTTAGTTTTGGTAGCTTGGATAGTTGTTCGTCTATATGTAATTAATTAGAAAATAATTGTTTTTCTAACTAATTGGTTAGAGTTAGGACCAATATTTGTTAATTAATTGACCACTTTTGGAAGCAAATAGAAACTGACTTGGTTAGGGTTTTTAAGTTGTTTTAAATCTTGACCATCGATTGAGAATCAATCTTGGTCGTTAGTTTCCATACAGTAGTATAAAATGGGGTCAAGGGGGCATTTGGAGAACAAGAAGTTTTGTAGAAGCATTTACAATGTTAGCAAATGAGTTTGCAGTGATGGGGTGTGTGCACCAAGTTGTGGTGCCAAAAGCATGACACCCTTTTTTTTTCTACTTTTTAAAAGCGCGGGGCGCTATGGCTTGGGCTGCCCAAGCCATAGCACTTTTTAAAACTAAAGAAATTTATAAATGGGCTGCAAACCTGCAACCCATTCCATTTTGCAAGGATTTTCTCCTCACAACACGTATGTGAGTTAAAGGAATTGAAGACTTTCGCCACCTGCTTCCTCAAAATGCCTCCTCTTTGCCAAAGTTCGAGATCAAAATCACATCGTATGTTTTCTACTCTTGTTTTTGCATTGTTTTATATGTTTTTGTATTATTTTGTAAGTTTTTTTCAATTTTTCTTTAAATTTGTTTATTTATTTAGATTGCAATTGGTTTCTTATTAGGAAATGTGGATAATAAATTGCCAAATCCCCAACAAGATCAAAACCAAAACCCTCCACAAGATCCAAATAAAAACCCTCCACAAGATGAGAATCAAAACCCTCCACAACAAGAGCAAGAAATTCTACAACCTGCACCGATTGGAAGACCTCCTCTTGGCACACAAGACAACATAATAAATGAAATAAAAAGAGGAAAAAATGAATTAGAAGTACTCATTGGTAGGTTGAAAGCTTGTGGACAAACCAATCCAATGAGAGCACAATTGGCATCCTCCCTCGAGTCCATTATGACCCATGTAGCTTCTATTAGTGGTTAATTTGATATTTGGCATGTTAAGAGGGATGAAAAAAGAAGATATTATGCAAACAAATTATCATATCAAGATGTTAAAAAAAATAAAAATAGCAAAAGGTAGCATTTGTGCATTGTTTAAAAAGCTTGGTGAACAACTAAAAGGTTCCTCATTCATTGGTGCATACATGATGGTATTAGAAATAATTTTTGGGATAGATGGTGGATGGTCTTTGATTCCTCTCCCTATAATAATCACGAGGTTCCACTATTTTTCTTAAAGAAATTGTAATGTGAATTTGTCCTTGGGGAGATCCCAATTATTTTGATATATTAGAATCTCAGGGTAGAGGTGGGGGGTCATCATTTGAGAGGTCGAGGGTACATCATGACCCTAATGTAGTTAGGGCACTTTTTGTCAAGCCATAGGTGAGCATGTAATTATTCCTTTAGTTTTGAAGGAACATGTAGAGGCTAGCACTCTAGCGACTATTAATGCTTTGGCACAGACCCTCATTCATTGCATGAGTCCATTAGTTGAGGAGGAGCATTATGTGCATTGCGGTCACATGTGCACATCATGTGGATCCTTATGCACGTTTGGCAGTCATGCTAGAGATAGTATCGATGATGGGCTAGTCACTGATCAGTTCTTGACTGAGACATTTCGCATTGACACACAAGTAAATTACAATTATAATAAACTAATTTGATTACATTTCATATGTATAGTGAATGACTAATTAATTAGCATGTATTGACATTGTTCAAAATTTAGGGTAAGAGTGTTGGTGGCCCTAGTAGAGATCCCCCAGCCCAATTTTTCGTCTCGTCAATGAGTCTAGAGGTATGTATCAATTTAATTATTTAAATTAATATATATATTTATTAAGTAATAATATGAAGGATTGACAAAAAAAAATTATGCATGTGCATCAGTTCTCTACTGGACCATCCACATTCACTAGGGACTCCGAGCCTAAGCGTGATATGAGCTTCATAGAGGTACATTTGTTTCATGTTAATTTAATTCATTTGATTATATTTGTTTCATATTTCATGTTATATGTAACTTGTATTGTATGACATGTAGCTCTTGACATCTAAGACTCCTCCTCATCTTCGGTAGTCCATCAATCACAGAGTTGTTGTAGTGAGAGCTAGTTCAAAGCCATTGACTGAGGTATGAAATAATTTTCTTGGTTTTAGTTGTTTTTTATAATAGTTAGTATCAAAATTTCTAATGTTATTTATAAATGATTATATTAATTGAATTTTTGTAGATTCTTGTTACACCCAATCATTTGCGAGCCTTTGATGTTGACGTACAGAGTAACTATTTGATGGTAGTAAGAAAATAATTAATGTGTGTGTACATATATTTGATTTCAATGTATAATAATTATCGATTCATATCTATTTTTCTTGTATCAACTCAAGTTATAGAAGAGCCTAAACAAGAGGATGAGCGAGTGTGTGAGGAAGACCCCATCATCTCCCTACACACTACGACCAAAGACCTCTAGGGATTTGTTTCCTTCCCCTTGTGGGAAGGAGAAGATATAATTGATAGACTCACATGTATAGGCATCAATGGACATATATGTTGGATTTTATGTCAATGGATATATTCGATATACATTTGATGTATATATGGCATTTTATATTTGATGTATGACATATATTTGATGCATGACACTATTAGACTTATGACATTATTGGTTAATATATGATATGTTTGTTCACATATGACATTATTGGTTATCATAATATATTATCAAGGTTGCATGTGTACTTGTACCCACACTCTCGGTACTCATACCCACGTACCCAAGTACTGGGTACATGTATCCCAAGTATCGAGTACTCAGTGGAGGGCATCATAGCTAAGGACCTTGATTGAAATTTTTGATTTTATTTTTTTTGGTTTTTTGTTTGTGTATCATCTCATTGTTTATCAAGCTTAATTCAATACCTAATTAGTTTGAAACTTTGATAGAATATTGATTAACAATAAACTTTATCACTGTTCAAACATAAGTTTATCGTTTCCAATATGTCATCGTCATATGATTTATGATCTTGTTCATGTTTAAAGTTTTCCTTCTCTGTTATTTAATTATCAAGCTTAATTCATGATGCAAGAGCATCCTAGGTTTCCTTGCAATCCTGCATTTTTTTTCTTTCTACTTTTTGGTGCCGAATGATCCTTTGGGTGATGAGTTCCTATTGGTGCCAAGTGGTTTCCTTTGGGTGCCGAGTTCGCAGTTTTTGCCAAGTGATTCCTTTGGGTGCCAAGTTCGTAGTTGCTATTGAGTGATTCCTTTGGGTGCCAAGTCCGTAGTTGTTATTGACTGATTCCTTTGGGTGTTAAGTTCTTGTTGGTGCCGAGCTCATGTAGATGTTGAGTGCCAATTCTGTGAAGTCTTCATTGCTAAGTTATATGTGTCTGGTTCTAGTTTGGGCCAACTTTACTTGCATTTAATTTTTGTATAGGTAGTTAATATTTGTCATGGGCTAACTTGTGGCATTCCTTATTCTAGAACCTTCTATAAGCCGTTTTGGCAAGTATATAGAGAATGTTTAGGCTTAGAGTTAAGGTAGATTTTAGAGATTTTAGAAAAGGAATGCATAGGTGTTGTAAATGCGGAATTAAAGTTGGATTGTGGATCAAAAAGTTATATTTTATATTTGGCCATAACCCAAGAGGCCTTATAGCTGGGCATGTATGAAGATATTTTGGTGAATCAATAAAATATTTCTCTCTTCTTCCTCCTTTGGTTGTTGTTCCTTGTGTTTGCTTCTATTGTGCTAACACTTGCAGGGTGGTTTGGATAGTTGGGTGAGCCTTTGGCCCTAGTTATTCATCTCTTGCCTGTGTTGGTTGGTATTAGAGCTTGAGGTTCATCCTTGTGGAGATTGGATCATGTAGAACCCTAATTTGAATTTGGTTGTAGGGTGGTAGATCTGGGGATTTGACCTATAACTTGCGGAGGGTTACGATCTTGCTAGAACCTGATTTGTAAATATGGTTTGTGGTAGAAGAAATGTCGATGATGCTATACTAGATCAGTTGAGACAAATTACAGCCAGATTATATGTTGTAGAGACAACCTAGAGGAGAGGAGCACATCTAGATGATGTAAGTGATGATGAAGCAGCAACACCAAACCATAATCTAGAACTTGAAGAAGATTGAGATGAGGAAAGATTGTTGCGAATATTGTGTAGGGAAAATCCAAAGCCTACTATAGAAGTTGTTCCTTATGATGGAAAATTGGACACCAATGCTCTGTTGGATTGGATCTCTAATATGGAGAAGTTCTTTGAGTATGAAAAAACTTCCAACAATAGAAAGGTGAAGATTGTAGTCACTGGGTTGAAAGGTCATGCATCACTATGGTGGGAGCACTTGCAAACTGATAGACAAAGGAGAGGAAAGGAGAAGATCAAAACTTGGCCAAACATGGTGAATAAGGTAAAGAACACATTCCTCCCTATTGATTACCAAGTTATCTTGTTGAGAAAGATGCAAAATTTGAAACAAAAGGACATGACTGTGAAAGAATATACTGAGGAATTCTATAGATTGGACATCAGGTCTGAACATGTGGATGATGATGTTGAGAAAATTGCAACGTACATTAATGGATTGAGATCTAGAATTCAAGATGAAATAAGTTTTGCGAAGTTGGGAAGTGTAGAAGAAGCATATCAATATGCCTTGAAAGCTGAGGAGATCTTGACAAAGAAGCATGAACAAAGACAAAGAGGTAGAGGTGGTAGATTCCAAAGAGACAGAGGTAGATCTTATGGTGAAGGTGGTAGATCTGAAAGTTTTGTGTAGGATAAAGGAAAATTTGAATGGAAGAATGATGAAAAAGGCAAGACCGAAGGGAAAAGTGGTAATTCTTACTAAGGAAGTACTAATTCTTACTGAGGAATAGGTCATTCTTATTCTAGAGGTGGATATCATGGTAATTGTTTCAAATGTGGTAAAGAGGGACATAGATCTTTTGAATGTAGATCCTCTGAAAGTGGGCAAGGTAACATAAATGTTGTGATTCAAGGAGATGATGAGGGTTCACCAAGTGGACTTGAGGCTGGAGAAAAATTAGATGGTGAGAAGAACCTTATGTAATAAAGGAAGTGCTAAGGAACCTGTTTTAAGGAGAAGTCTTTTCAAGACAAGATGTAAGATTGCTAGAAAATACTACAAAGTGATCATTGACAGTGGAAGTTCTACAAATCTGGCATTAGAATAGTTGGTTACCAAGTTGTAGTTGCAGAGGCTGAAACATCCCAAACCTTATCATGTTTCATGGGTCAAAGATGAGCCTAAGATATTGGTAAGTGAGAAATGCCTTGTGAAGTTCAAGATTGGACATTACTTTGATGAAATTTTGTGTGATATTATGCCTATGGATTGTTGTCATATTTTGTTGGATAGACCTTGGCAATATGATAGATATGTTGTACATGATGGAAGATTGAATCAATATACTCTTTGGGTAAATGGAAAGAAACAAATATTGTTGCCTTTGATTGAAAGTCTAGATTAGGTTAGTTGTACTACAATAAAAGTTTGCATGGTTAATGGGAAACAATTTGAAAAGGAAATGAAAAAGAATCAATTCTATTTTGCCATAATTCCTAGAGGACCGAGTGCTGGTAGTAATGACCAAGTAGCAGGAGTTGGTAATGACAAAGTGATAGAAGAAATTACATAATTGCTTAATGAGTACAAAGATAATATTGTTGATGATATTCCTAATGGTTTGCCTCCAGTAAGAAGTATAAGCCGTTGTATGGATCTGATTCTTGGAGTTAGTTTGCCAAACAAAGCACCATATAGACTAACACCTTCAGAGAATGAAGAACTTAACAGACAAGTGCATGAGTTGTTGCAGAAAGGTTTGATTAGAGAAAGCTTGAGTCCATGTGTTGTACCTGATGTATTAGCACCTAAAAAGAATGGATAACGGAGAATGTGTACTGATTCCAAAGCTATTAACAAGATCACAGTGAAATATAGGTTTCTTATGCCAAGGATGGATCACATAATGGATTGTTTGAGTGGAGAAAAATATTTTACCAAGATTTAATTGAAGAGTGACTATCATCAAATCAGAATTAGAGAATGTGATGAATGGAAGACTGCTTTCAAGATAAAAGATGGTTTGTATGAATGGTTGGTTATGCCTTTTGATTTGACTAATGCACCTAGTACTTTCATGAGGCTTATGAATGAAGTTATAAAAAGAGTTTTTGGTAAGTTTTTGATTGTTTATCTGGATGATATTATGATATTCAATAAGACTAAGGAAGATCATCTTAAGCATATTAGACAAGTATTACACAAGTATTATAGAGGTTGGAAGAGGAAAAGTTGTTGATTAATCTGAAAAAGTGTTCTTTTATGTAAGAGGATATTGTGTATTTGGGATTTTTTATTTCAGCTGATGGATTGAAGATGGATCCTAAGAAGGTTAAAGCAATTTTGGAATGGCCTACACTTGAGAATGTCAGTGAGGTAAGATCATTTCATGGTTTGGCTAATTTTTATAAAAAGTTTATAAAGCATTTTATTGTTGTTTATAATGTTATGACTAAGATAATGAGGGGAGATAAAAAGGAATTTAAGTGGACACATGGAGCTAATAAAATTTTTGAGACTTTGAAACAAAAGGTTGTTGAATTACCCATATTGGCTTTACCTAATTTCAAAAATGTATCTCAAGTTGAATGTGATGCAAGTGGTAATGCAATAAGAGCTATATTAATTCAAGAAGGTAAGCATGTTGCTTTCTTTAGTGAAAAGTTGAATGAAGCTAAAAGGAAATATTTTGTGTATGATCAAGAATTTTATGGTATTGTCCAAGCATTGAAGAAGTGTAGACATTATTTGATTCCTAAAGAGTTTGTACTATATACTGATCATAAAGCTTTATAATACTTGGGAAGTCAACATAAATTGAACCGAAGACATATGAAGTAGGTTGAGTACTTGTAGAGTTTTACATTTTTGATCAAGCATAAGAGTGGAGTTACTAACAGAGTTACTGATGCATTGAGTAGAAGATGTTCTTTGTTGATTGAAATGAAGGTTGAAGTTCTTTGTTTTGATGAAATGAAAGAGTTGTATGATGTTGATCCTAATTTTTCTGAGGCATGGAGAGAGTGCATAGCACCAAATTTGAAAAATCACATAAGTAAGTATGATGAGTATTTCATTCAAGAAGGTATGTTGTTCAAAGGTATTTAGTTGTGTATTCCTAGAAGTTCTATGAGGTTAAATCTTATTAAAAAAAAGCATAGTGGTGGATTAACTAGACATTTTGGAATTGATAATACATTAATTTTGTTGAAAGAAAAGTATTATTGGCCACAAATGTATAAGGATTTTCAGAAATTTGTAAAGAGTTGTGGAGTTTGTCAAGTTGCAAAGGGAGTGAGTCAAAATACTGGTTTGTATACAACTATTACTATTCCTGAGAAACCTTGGACTGACATCAATATGGATTTTGTTCTAGGATTGCCTAAGATAGTGAAAGGGTATGATTCCATATTTGTTGTAGTGGACAAATTTTCTAAGATGGCTCATTTCATACCATGTAAGAAGACATCAGATGTTGAGCATGTTGTTGAACTTTTCTTTATAGAGATTATGAGATTGCATGGATTACCAAGAAGTATTATTTTAGATAGAGACATAAGTTTGTTGGTTATTTTTGGAAGACTTTGTGGAAGAAGATGAATACTAAATTGAAGTTTAGTTCTACATTTCATCCACAAACAGATGGACAGACAGAGGTTTTGAATAGAAGCTTGGGTAATTTGCTAAGATGTTTAGTGGGGAATAAGCCAAGTAATTGGGAGATGGTATTGGCACAAGCTAAATTTGCATATAATAAATCTATGAATAGGAATACATGGAAGACACCTTTTGAGATTGTTACTAGAATACATCCTAGAGGTATATCAAATTTGAGAGATATTGCTGGTGAAGAAAAGAGAAGCAATGCAGGAGAAGAATTTGTTGATTTGATGGAGTCTTTGCATAAGGAAGTGAAGTTGAGGTTGGAACAAAGTAATCAGAAGTATAAGGAGAATGCTGATAAATCTAGAAGACATCATGTTTTTGAAGTTGGTGATGAGGTAATGCTTCATTTGAAGAAATGAAGATTTTCTATTGGAACATACAGTAAGTTAAAGATGAAGAAATTTGGACCTTGTAAGATCTTGAAAAAGTTTGACAGTAGTAATGCTTATGAAGTTGAGTTACCTAATGACATGGATATATCTCCTATATTCAATATTACTAATTTGCATAAGTATCATGAGTCAGATGAATAAACTCCTAATGACTATCCTAAGAAGCAGATTGAAGAAGTTGAATAGATATGGAGTCAGAGAACTTGTAAGAGCACAAGAGGAAAAGATTACTACGAGTATTTGGTGAAGTGGAAGAATAGACTAGTTGAAGATGCTACATGGATTTCTTAATCTGAGTTGGATTCAGCTCAGGTTGTGACATCTCAATGATTTAGGAGAATAATTTTCTCCAACCCCAGTTGTCTGATGCAGGAGCATCCTGGGTTTCCTTGCAATCTTGGACCTTTTTTCTTTCTGGTTATTGGTGCCAAGTGATCCTTTACGTGTTGTGTTCCTGTTGGTGCCGAGTGATTTCCTTTGGGTACCAAGTTTGCAGTTGTTACTGAGTGATTCCTTTGGATGCCGAGTTCGTAGTTGCTACTGAGTGATTCCTTTGGGTGCTGAAGTGATCCTTTGGGTACCAAGTTCATGTAGATGCCGAGTGCCAGTTCTGTGAAGTGTTCATTAACAAGTTATCTATGTCTAGTTCCAATTTGGGCTAACTTTACTTGCATTTAATTCTAGTATAGGTAGTTAATATCTTTCATGGGCTGACTTCTGGCTTTCCTTGTTTTAGAATCTTCTGTAAGCCATTTTGGCAAGTATATAGAGAATATTTAGGCTTAGAGTTAAGCAAAATTTTAGAGAGTTTAGAAAAGGAATGAATAGGTGTTGTAAATTCAAAATTAAAGTTGGATCATGGATCAGGAAGTTATATTTTGTATTTGGTCGTAACCTAGAAGGCCTTACAACTGGGCATGTATGAAGATATTTTGGTGAATCAATAAAAGTATTTCTCTCTTCTTCCTCCTTTGGTTGTTGTTCCTTGTGTTTTCTTCCATTGTGTTAACTCTTGCATGGTGGTTTGGATAGCTGGGTGAACCTTTGGCCCTAGTTATTTTTCCTTTGCCTGTGTCAATTCAATACCTAACCAATTTGAAACTTTGATACAATATTGATCTACAATAAACTTTATCATTGTTAAAGCCATAAATTTATCATTTGCAATATGTCATTGTCATATTACTTATGATCTTCTTGTTCATGTTTAAAGTCTACCTTCTATGTTATGCATCTAAACATTTATCATAAATTATTATTACAAACATATAACAAATTTGAAACTAAAAACAATACATTACATTTGCAAACTTTATCACTATTCTTGATTTGAAAAATCATTGTCATGATCATAAATTCACGTTTTTTATAAATATAAAAGTATAATTAAAAATAAAGTTTTGCATACCCAAGTACCCCCATCCCCTATTATAAAAAATAGTTGTACTCGTACCCATATCAATACCCAAAGTGCCCCAAGTACCCCTGTCCCTATGCAACGTTGTATATTATATGTTTGTTCATGTATGACATTATTGGTTATCATAATATATATCTTGTTTTTATTGTTTATGTTTTAAGTACATTTCATGTATTTCATTTTAATGTAAATTGCATCCAAAATGATGCAGAGTGCTCACACCAAAAGCTAGTGGATTCCTAGCAAGAACACTTTTAAGGAAAACTACCTTTCCCACCTTTTTAAGTTTCTTCAAAGACTCTTTCCAACTTAGTCACAATATTGAACAAACTTCTACCCAACATCACAAAACTACTTGATTACTTTCCCTATTCAAGATTTAGGAACCAATAAGGGAGTAAGATAACCAAAAAGTGAGAAACATTATTATAGGTCTCAGCAACATGGTCCTATAGCACCTAGAATTGCATCCATGCCTCACACAAGCTCTGAGATATTCCCCATCAAAGATTGTTGCCCTATGAAATTTAGTGACTCTTAGGGACTATTCAGTTCGGTGTACTCAAGAACATTCAAGCACTTAGTAGGATGGGAGGAGCTTGGGACTAGTGTTTATCCAGCCACTCAGAGCTAATGAAATAGACAGTTCAATCCCATGACAAACAGTGAGGGAGATTTGGCAGTTGGCAACTTTGTACTGGCCAACACTACAAGTTTCAGCATCACCCGAGATGGCATCACAAAATCAAAATAGATTAAGATCTCCAAAAAGTGAGAGAGGCTATTGTAAGTCTTTGTAACACAATCCAATAGCACCTAGAATCACATCCATACCTTGCACGAGCTCCGAGATATGCCCCATCAAAGATCGCTTCCCTATAGCATTTAGTGACTCTTAGTGACGATTCAGTTTGGCATACCTGAAAATATTTGAGCACTCAAAAAGATAGGAGAAGCTTAGGATGAGGGTTTACTCAGCCACCTAGAGCTAATAGAATAGACAATTTGATCCCATGATGAACGGTGAGGGAGATTTGGCAGTTGGCAACTTTGTACTAGCCAACACTACAAGTTTCAGCATTACCCAAGATGGCATTGCAAAATCAAAATGGAGTAAGATCTCAAAAAACCAAGAGAGGTTATTGTAGGTCTCTTAATACAGTCCTATAGCACCTAGAATCGCATCCATACCTCGTACGAGCTGTAAGATATTCTCTGTCAAAGATCACTGCCCTATGAAATTTAGTGACTCTTAGGGACATTTCGATTTGGCATGCCTGAGAATGTTCGAGCACTCAACAAGATGGGATGAGATTGGGTATAGGGTTTACCTAGCCACCCAGAGCTAACAAAATAGACAGTTCAATCCTACAACAAATGGTGAGGAAGAATTAGTAGTTGGCAACTTTGACCTGGCCAACACTACGAGTTTCAAGATCACCCGAGATTGCATTGCAAAATCAAAATAGAGTAAGATCTTGAAAAAGAGAGAGATTTTATTGTAAGTCTCCAAAACATGGTCCTATATCACCTAGAATCACATCTATATCACACGAGCTTCAAGATATGCTCTGTGAAAGATATGCCCTATGACATTCAGTGACTCTTAGGGATGTTTCAATTTGGTGTGCCCAAGAACATTCTAGCAGCTCAACAGGATGGGAGGAGCTTGGGGATAGGGTTTACCTGACCACCCAGAGCTAACAGAATAGACAGTTCCATCCCACGATGAATGATGAGGGAGATTTGGTAGTTGGCAACTTTGTACTATCCAACACTATGAGTTTTAGCATCACTTGAGATGGCATCACAAAATCAAAATAGAGTAAGATCTCCAAAAAGTGAGAGATTTTATTGTAAGTCTCTATAACACAGTCTTATAGCACCTAGAATCACATCCATACCTTACACGAGCTCTGAGATATGCCTATCAAAGATCATTTCCCTATGACATTTAGTGACTCTTAGGGACATTTCAATTTGGCATGCCTGAGAATGTTTGAGTGCTCAACAAGATAGGAAAAGCTTGGGGCTAGGGTTTACCTAGCCACCTAAAGCTAATAAAATAGACAGTTTGATCCCATGATGAAGGGTGAGGGAGATTTTACAATTGGCAACATTGTCCTAGCCAACACAAGGAGTTTTAGCATTACCTGAGATGGCATTGCAAAATCAAAATGGAGTAAGATCTCCAAAAATTGAGAGAGGGTATTGTAGGTCTCTAAAACACGGTCCTATAGCACCTAGAATCACATCCATACCTCATATGAGCTCTGAGATATGCCCTATCAAAGATCATTGCCCTATGGCATTTAGTGACTCTTAGGGAAATTTTGGTTCGGTGTGCTCGAGAACGTTCAAGCACTCAATGGGATGGGATGAGCTTGGGGCTAGGGTTTACCTAGCCACTCAGAGCTAATGGAATAGATAGTTCAATCCAACAATGAACAATGATGGAGATTTGGTAGTCGGCAACTTTGTGCTGGCAAACACTATGAGTTTCAACATCACTCGAGATGGCATCACAAAATCAAAATTGAATAAGATCTCCAAAAATTGAGAGAATTTATTGTAGATCTCTACAACACGGTCCTATAGCACCCAAAATTACATCCATACCTAACATGAGCTCCAAGATATGACCTGTCAAAGATCGTTGCCCTATGGCATTTAGTGACTCTTAGGGATGTTTTGGTTCTGCGTGCCTGAGAACATTCGAGCACTCAATAGGAAGGGACAAGCTTGGGGCTAGGGTTTACTCGACCATCTAGAGCTAACAAAATAGACAGTTTGATCTCATGATGAATGGTGAGGGAGATTTGACAGTTGGCAACTTTTTACTATCCAACACTATGAGTTTCAACATCACCCAAGATGGCATTGTAAAATCAAAATAGAGTAAGATCTCCAAAAAGCAAGAGAGATTATTGTAGGTCTCTGCAACATGATCCTATAGCACCTAGAATTGCATCCATATCTCACATGAGCTCCAAGATATGCCCCATCAAAGATCACTACCCTATGGCATTTAGTGACTCTTTGGGATGTTTCAGTTTGGCATGCCCAAGAATGTTCAAGCACTCATCAGGATAGGACAGGCTCATGGATAGGGTTTACCCAACTACTCAGAGCTAATGGAATAGATAGTTTGATCTCATGATAAATGATGAGGGAGATTTGGCAGTTGACAACTTTTTACTGGCCAACACTACGAGTTTTAGCATCACCCGAGATGGCTTCAAAAAATCAAAATGGAGTAAGCTCTCCAAAAAGTGAGAGAGGTTATTGTAGGTCTATACAACATGGTCCTACAAAATGTAGAATCACATCCATACTTTGTATGAGCTCTGAGATATGCCCTATCAAAGATCTACCATATGGCATTTAGTGACTTAGGGACATTTTGGTTCGGCATGCCTGAGAACATTTAAGAACTCAATCGGATGGGATGGGCTTGGGGCTAGGGTTTACTTGGCCACCTAGAGCTAATAGAATAGATAGTTTGATCCCATGACAAACAATGAGGGAGATTTGGCAGTTGGAAACTTTGTACTGGCCAACACTACGAGTTTGAGCATCACTCAAGATGGCATCACAAAATCAAAAAGGAGTAAAATATTCAAAAAGTGAGAGAGGTTATTGTAGGTCTCTACAACATGGTCCTATAACACCTATAATTGCATCCATATGAGCTCCAAGATATGCCCTATCAAAGATCGCTACCCTATGGCATTTAGTGACTCTTAGGGACATTCAGTTTGACATGCCCGAGAATGTTTGATCACTCAATGGGATGGGATGAGCTTGGGGTGAGGGTTTACCTAGCCATCTAGAGCTAACATAATAGACAATTGATCCCATGGCGAACGGTGAGGGGGATTTGTCAATTAACAACTTTGTACTGACCAACATTACAAGTTTCAGCATCACTCGAGATGGCGTCACAAAATTAAAATGGAGTAAGATCTCCAAAAATTGAGATTATATTGTAGGTCTTTGTAACACAGTCCTATAGCACCCATAATTAAATCTATACCTCATGCGAGCTCAAAGATATGCCCAGTCAAAGATCACTGGCTTATAGCATTTAGTGACTCTTAGAGACATTTTGGTTCGGCATGCCCAAGAACCTTCAAGTTCTCAATGGGATAGGATGAGCTTGGGGCTAGGGTTTACCTGACCACTCAGAGCTAACAGAATAGACAGTTCAATCCCATGACAAATAGTGAGGGAGATTTGGCAATTGGCAACTTTATACTTGCCAACACTACGAGTTTCAGCATCACCCTAGATGGCGTCACAAAATCAAAATGGAGTAAGATCTCCAAAAAGTGAGAGAGGTTATTGTAGGTCTCTACAACACAGTCCTATAGCACCCCTAATTGCATCCATGCCTTGCACGAGCTCTAAGATATGCCTCGTCAAAGATGGTTTCCCTATGGACTCTTAGGAATGTTTTGGTTCGGCATGCCCGAGAATGTTTGAGCACTCAAAAAAATGAGATTATCCTAGGGCTAGGGTTTACCTGGCAACTCAAAGCTAATAGAATAGATAGTTTGATCCCATGATGAATGGTAAGGGAGATATGAGCAAGATATGTATGCTTAGGCCACTTTGTGCAAGATATGAGCAAAAGTTGCTAATTAGGCCAGATTGGGTCTTATTGAGTTTTTGGTCAAGATAGCCTAGGATTAGGTTTTTTTAGGTTTTTTTAATAGTTTGGAACCTTTTCTAAGTCCTAGAAGTGAAATCTACTAAATTTGCATTAGTTGCACTTTTTCGTACAAAATTGTAAAAATTGTAAAAGTTTCTTAAAAATGAAAATCTGACTGGAAACCTTCTAACCTTCAAAAAAAGGTTTCCCATGCTCCTATACCTAAGCATGGATAGTTACAACTTTCCAAACTTCCATTTGCAACTTTTTTGCAAAATTTGCAAAAGTTGCTCAAACAAATTTTTGAGCAACATTGCAACTTTTGAGCAATTTTTACTCTTTACATATTTAGGTCAAATAGGTCCATCTAGGACTATTCTAGGACCCTAGTTATGATTCCTAGGACCTATTAGGTAAATAAATACCTTAGTTTTCCATGAATATTGAAAGACAATGAATAACCAATTGGATACCAGCTACATTTATTAAAGATACAAAGGAAGATATAGAAAACCTACTTAATAGAGAGATTAATCTAAGAGAAAAGGACATTTCAAAAGAAAATGGTTATCTTAGTGCCATCTAGGGTATGCCAATTACTTAGGATGAAGATACAAAACCTATAGCTATTGGGAAAGAGTGCACATGTACATAGACACAAAATTTTCAAATAGAGAAGTAACAAGTGCTATAGAGTTGTCCATGGAGCAATGTAAAGTGAAGCCTCAAATTGGCTCATTAGTAGGAAAAGAATCTGGTCACACACTTCATTCCAGCACCATAGATGTTTCAATTATAAATTCCTATTCATCAATGGCCTTGCATTTGCAAGACTTGGGAAGCCAAGATACTCAAGCTGGGCATGATCCCTCAAAGTTCTCATCGAAATATATTAATGATATTAATAGAACAACAAAAAGCTCATTTCCATCTTTAAATGGATACTTTAATTTAAATGGAGATTGTTAGTTCCCGAACATGTCCTAGTCAAGTAGATGACTAGTTTACAAAGCAACTAGTAGGAAACGGGGTCATGGAAATGAACTCAATGCTCAAGAAGGTTTGGTGGTGTAGGAGCACTCTTCCATGAAACAATGAAATAAGAGTTTTTGGGTGATTTATGACCTTGTTCAAGTTTATTTTTCTTGGTTTTTAGTAAGACAATGTTTTTAGGTTCATAGGTTCATTTTTAGAATTCATGGTCTACCTAACTCTATTGTTTCAAATAGAGACACCAAATTCCAAGGACATTTTTGGAGAACCTTGCACAAGAAATTAGGAACTAATCTGCAATTTAGTTCTACCTACCATCCCCAAATAGATGGTCAGACTAAAGTTGTAAATAGATCTCTTGGAAACCTCCTTAGATGCCTCACCAAGCAATATGCACAAAATTGGGATCTACTTCTTCCACAAGTTGAATTTTCTTTCAATGATTCATTCAATAGGTCTACAAAAAAAACACCATTCCAAATAGTCTATGGCTATCATCCAAGAGAACCTCTAGAACTTAGAGAGTTACCTAATGATATCAAGGTTACTACACAAGGGGAAGAATTGGTTGAACTTATTAAACAAGTACAAGAAAAGGAGAAAGATACATTGGAACAAAATTCACAAAAATGCAAAGCACAAGAAAATAAGAAGAGGAAAGATGTTCAATTCGAAATAGGTGACAAAGTGTGGGCATATTTGAGAAAGGAAAGACTCCCTAAAGGTCATCACACCAAACTCCAAATGAAGAAGACAGGACCTTGTACAATCTTGCATAAATTTGGTCCTAATGCCTATGAAATTTCATTACCACCTATCATTGCCATCTCACCAATTTTCAATGTGGCTAATCTCATTATTTTCAAGGACATTTGATACTATAGGTACATCTAGAGTAGGTTCACATGAAGATTGGTTGAAAAATCTACCACCTTCTCAACCCTTAGAGTTGGAAGCTAGTCTGATTTCTAGGATCTAGGACTATTACAGAGAATGTTAACCAATTACATAAAGTTAATTTTAAAGCTTTAATAAAGCAAATTAACGTAATTACAATTAAGAAAAATACAGAATGAAATGATAGAAAGAGAGATAGAGAGACAACATGTTTGATTTTAGAGTTTTTCTAGTTAGGACTACATCTCCAGGTCTAGCTCCAATAGGGGCACCGATCCAATTAACTCCAATAAATCAATACAAGTGATCTATGACAATTCCCTTCAAGTACATTTAGCAAAAATTCCTCTATGTGTAGGAAAGATCATTAAGTCTCCAGTTACACAAACTCTCTCTCATCATCTGCATAATTTCTCCCTTAAATTTCATGCCTTGAAAAGGCCCCTAAACCCCTCTTTTATACAAAACAATGTCTAATAATAGGGTAAAACAAGATTTTACATATTTAGACCCTTACAACAGTCCCTCTTCAGAATAAGACTCATTTC
The DNA here is from genome assembly GCA_028749045.1 of Cupressus sempervirens. NCBI lineage: Eukaryota > Viridiplantae > Streptophyta > Pinopsida > Cupressales > Cupressaceae > Cupressus > Cupressus sempervirens. Next base: position 604,564,871 of record CM053788.1, read on the forward strand.
TATTTTAGAAATTTGTCCTCATACCCTTTTGAGGGTTAGTATTTAATAATTTCCCTTATTTAGGCAAGGGGGAATTGGATTTGTTAGACTTTAAATAAAAGCCACACCAATAATAAATTAAGCCACTCGCGTGGCGCAACCGCAATACCAACTTTCTGTGGCACACAGGTCACCGCCCTTTAACCCAAATTAGGGACCGGTGAAAAGGTCAAATAAAACATTGTACCATTTGTTATTAAAATTAGTTGGTGGCCTAACGGCCACCGACTGTGTTTTGATGGCCAGTGGTCAAGGGGTCGACCCCCATTGGTTACGTTCACTTGCTAATGCTCCTGCCTGTCAACGTCAGCTTGCCAACAAACCCGAAGGTTCCACGTGCCTTCCTTGCCATACGCATGGCACCTAAAACTTTTTTCAATAATGCCACATGTCACTTCCATAATCTTCCATGTCACCATGCTGACGGATAGGCCACATCATCAATCTTTTTGGTCAACCAACTTTGACCGCACATGACTTTTGCGTACGGAGTCCAATTTTGATGAAATGAACATTTTTGGAAAGCTCTCGACAAGACCTCCGATTTGGCACCGACTTTGACCAATTTTGGAGAGTTTGAAATTTTTCCTTTTTGATGACCTCTAGCCCAAGGTTTGACCCAACTTTGACCAGCCATATCTTGAGCGTATGAACTCCTTTTCCGCCCATTCGAATTGCATTGGGTGCAAAATTTTGAAGACTTTAAACTAATGTTGATTGTTGGAGTTTTGGAGATACTTAAATTTTGGTAAAAATATCCCCTGGATCAGAAGCAATCTTGGAGACCAAAGTTGCCAAAAGGACAAGGAATCACACCTACTATCAATACTTGGTTAAATGGAAGGGGTTACCTACCATTGATTCCACATGGATGACTAAAGATCAGATTAAGAAACATGGATACACTATTGATCAACTCACCTCAAGTAGGAACTTGAGTTTCTTTTCCCTGCGGTAGCATGGTGCAAGATCACTCTTCCATAAAACAATGAAATTAGGGTGTTTGGGTCATTTATGACCTTGTTCAAGTTTTGTTATTTTGGTTTTCAACAAGATAATGTTTTTAGGTTCATCAGTTCATTTTTTGACCCTTTTTTAGTGGCCCATTAGCAATTTGGGTGTTTTATAAGCTCGTTGCTTAATGAGGTCACAAGGGCACAATCTATGTAATTTGGAAGCATTTTCTATAATTTAGGGCCTATCACTTGTTTTAAGTCTATTAGGACTCGTTTAGAAAATTAAAATGCCTTTAAGGCTTTAAAATGCAAAAAATGCAATAAAAGTGCAAAAGTTGCTATGCAACTTTGCAACTTTTTGCATAACTAAGAAAAATTGTTTGTAATCATTCCCCCAATGGTGACAACCTTTCAAATTTGGTTGGATTAGTTGGGAAAGACCTTCATGTAGAAATTTCAAATAGGTGGAAGGTACAATGTAATGTTTTGGCATTGAAATCAATAAAAACAACATTGTTTTCTACATTTTCAGTGAGTTCTCTGGATGGTACGGGCGTGTACAGATGCCTAGGGATCTATTCCTAGTATGGTTGGATAGATTTTTGAATCACCTTTGTAATGCAATATTTTTGAGGTTCTAAGACTTTGTAAAACTCAATTTATTCCTATTTTTGTGCAAACAACCCAGATTTTGAGGGTTTGTAGGGTTTTGAAGAAAATCGGGTTATAACTCTAGATTCCACCATAGAAAAATTATGGGCTTTTTTGGAAACCTTTTACTTCTAATGCACTTTAAGATTCTTTTGGTTTCAGGTTTTTATATGTAGGGACAAAGGAGAAATACGATGCCCTAAATGCATATACCTTGTATGCATCAATACACATTACTGTTGTATCAGCATTTTAAGACCCCAAAACTTCATGCTTTGATCTTTAACTTGGAAAAAAATATATTTGGGACATTCCTCAAGTAACCTAATTGGTCTCATGTTTTTGGCACATGTCTAAGCCATACCTCCTTTGTAAATGTGGCCTAATTAGCCATTTTTGTCTAGTTGCTATCCCACGGGTTATGATATTCTTCTTGATTATAGGATCCCTGGACTTTGAGATCTAATAATACATTAGAAATAGAAACTAAACTTTTTGTTTAGCATCTTGCTTCCATTGAATATATATGAGTAGCAGACCAAAACCTCATTTCTTGAGCTACTAGGAATCACAGGGGTTAATGAAGGAACTATGCCTTCTCTTTGTTTTGGGGTCTCCAAATTCAGTCAATATACCCATGATAATTTCAAAAAAACATCCCTAGTGTCTAGTTTAATTATTTCACATTTGGTGTAGGTTTCATGTATTAAGTCATTCTAGTGATTAAGGTGCAAGTGTGGGATCTTGAGCCTTGTTTAGGCTTTCAAACCTTGTTAAGGTGTTCTTGTGGGTTGTACTCTCCCAACCTACATTGTTAGTACCTTGCCACTTGCATCACTTGGAAACACTAAAATAACTTATTTCCAAATGCTCAGCCCTTCACCAATTCCCAAACTCCTGCCATTCACAAATCAACACGCTACAAGAGGTCAAATCCTTCATGGTACTTGACCTAGGGCTTGATTGGAAAAATCACAAAACACATCCTCCAATCTTGAAACCCTCAAATCTTAAAAAGGACCCCACTAGCTACCATTTACGAAGTGGCCATGAAATTTTAACAAAGGAAATTGTAGTTAGAGGCCCATTTTTGCTTTGTGCACCAAAATGTTGTCCTAAAAACCTAGTTTCACTAAAAATGCAATAACTTGAGTTAGAAAACACATAGAACAATGAGATCAAAAGAAAAAGAAACCTGATTTAAAGCTCTATCTTAAAAATCTATCACATTTGGTCTAAAAGTCTGTACATTTCATGCAGCATGCAAACAACAATAAAAATGACTCAAAAACTAAATTTCTTTCTTTGCAACTTCTACCAATCTGTACATTAATGCCCTCCAAACCTCACAAATGAGGTATATATATCTCCTATGTTTGTTTTAATGGTTAACACCTATAAAAAATTTCCTAAGGGAAAAATTCACCCAGGAACTAAGAACTCAAACACAAGCACAATTGTAGACCAAGAGAGAGAGTATGATCAGAATGACGACATATTCAATATGCCATGTCAAGATTACACTAGGAGTGCCTATATATAAAGGCCTCTGAGATACATCTAGAATGCCTCATAATCAACTACATGATATGTCAAAAACTAGGTACATGTCCACCAGATATGGGTTATCATCCATTGAGCACGGAAGTAAGTGTGGTGATGAGAGGATAAGCCTACAAGAGTGTGACACAAATTAGTGTTGTAGACACCATGTGCTAAAATAGAGTTGCATACTCCTCTGTTGTCAACATGAAAACTCAAAAAGGTGCACAAACCCCTAAGTGTCTCACAAAATAAAATAATGCAATATAATAAAATAATGCATTAACCTAAGTAAACTTAAGTAAGTGTAAATAGTGAATACTTATTTACACCAACACCCCCCGCCCCCTTAAGTGCAACTTAGGGGAATGCCCTTAAGCTTACAAAAACTAGGATGAAGATGCAGAATGGGTCTTGACTATTAGGAAATATTAGGTACCCATGTACATAATGAAGATGCAATCTCTCATAAAGCAGGGAAAGAGGAAAAACCTCATTGGAAAAACCCTCCCCCAAAAAGAGAGATAAATAGGAATGCATGGATGGATGAAGTAATCAAGACCAACCCATTATGACATACATCTAGTATATATATAAGAGAATGAGGAGAGAGGGAAGAGAGACAGAATGGGATCCCCCCTCAAAAGAAGAATGCCAACAAGTGAAAGCCACTCTGATGAAGAAGCTAGTCCAAGAATACAAAATGGTATTCCTCCCCTTAGGAAGAAACAATGCCAAAAGTACAATCCTGAAGATGTATGGTGGCCTTGAAACCTACTCAAGTATCCCTATGCTGATGTTGATGCTCACCCCTTCCAACTGTGCTAAAAAGAATGAATGCAGATCTGGCAAGGATGTCTGTTGAACCTATTCCACTGAACCATATATCTCCTCAATTGATAAAGAGACCTCCACAAATTTTTGTACATAAGGATTCACAATCACACCAACCTGTGAAGATTGATCATGTAAAGAATGGACATGAGGGTCAGAGTTAGCCCTCGTAACAACTGTAGAAGGATCACCTTCATCAATGAGAAGATATAAGTCCTCAAGTTTGTCTCCCAAGTCAACTGAAGCTAGAGCTAGAAGATGAGATGTATTGTGTTGTGATGGACCTTTCACTATGGCAATGTAAGCATGTGGATTATACTGATGACTGTAATTTTCAATAGAACCCCACATGTCTGAACCTACTGAAGCACTATCACTGGTGTCACTATCAGTTTCCACTATGTATGATGTGCAGAGAGGGGTAGAGGATAAGCTGGGAGAACTTTCCTCAAAATGAACATCCTTCTCCACAAAAATCTCATGTGTCTCAGGATCCATTAGTCTATAAGCCTTCACATTGTCTTCATATCCTATGAAAGTACAAGGCCTAACTATTAGTGCCTTGCAATCCTTGGAAAATAGGTTTGCCAATGCTGGACAACCGAAGACTTTAAGGTGACTCACAATTGGTTTTCTGCCACACCATGCCTCAAAAGGAGTCTTCCCATCTAAGGCATTATGAGGAGACCTATTAAGTATGTGAGTAGTACTGCTAATGGCTTCAACTTTTAATGTAGGATTGAGAGACTTGGCCTTTATCATGCAACTTGCCATGGTCTTGAGAGTCCTAATCCTCATAGCTGCAATAGTTGTCTTGTGTAGACTGAATGTTGGTGGGTTCTTAAGATCAATCCCCTCAAATCTGCAAAAGTTCTTAAGTCTTCTGTCAACATATCTGTTCTCACAATCCACCCTTAGTACCTTGATGGCTTTCCTTGACTTGTGTTCAACATGATTCTTAAAGTCTTGAAGCTTATGAACCAATTCATTCTTGTGATGAAGGAAGTAGACCCAAGTGAATCTCGAAAATTCATCAACGAATGTGAGTATGTAGCAGCCTTGGCTAACTGAAGTCACTACAAAGGGTCCTACTAAAACCATGTGGACTAACTGAAGAACAACTGGAGCTCAAGAAGACTTTCCTTTACCATACTTCTCCTTGAGATGCATATCCATTGAACATGATGAACACTCTCCCTTAGAGTAGACCTTTGACCATATGTTTGGAGCAAAGTTGTTGAAGAGAGCGGAAGTCAAGGTGACCAAATTGCTCATGCCATAATGTAGATTTTGAAGTAGAGTGAGTCAATAAGGCTTGAGAAAGAGACTTAGGCACAAAGTGGGAGAAGGAATAAAACCTCTTGTCATCATTGACTTTCCCCATTGCAACCAAGGAATCATCTTTGAGACTTCGCACCATCACTGAATCGAGAAGGAACTCAACTTTGTGACCATCTCCAAGGTGAGTGATTTGATAAACTAATAGGAGATTGGAGCTAAGGTTTGGAACATAGAAAACATCTTTGAATTCCCCATTTTCCATTTCCACGTGTCTTTTTCCTTCAACTTCCATTTTAGTATCATCTACCACGAAGATGTGTGGTGCCTTTGACTGCTTCAATGAAGAAAAGTCTCCCTTTGAAGAACCCATGTGGTAAGAGGCACCTAAGTCAAGTATCCATTCTAAAGAAGAACTTGTGTTTACCATAAATGCTTGACCTTTACCCTTTGAAGAGGTTGGAGTTGAATCCTTATATGTACCTAGCACTTGAATCTTGTTCTTCCTAAGTAGATTTTCTAACTCATCGATTCTTTTTGTCTTGCAATGATGCTCATCATGATTTGGCTTTTTGCAGTATGCACAAAAGAGTTTGTTCTTCTTTTCATTACTTCCTTTCTTATTTGAAGAAGAATTTCCTTATTGTGAGGAGGATTTTTGTGTCTCAGATTGTGTTTTCTGCTTCCACTACTTCTTCTTCTTGTTGCTTTTCCCTCTTTGACTTGATTTGTGCTCATCACTAGCCACCAAGGCTTTGGTCTTTGATGACTTGATAAGTCCTAAATCCATCAAGTGAGATTGTTCAACAATCAACATTTCTGTGAATGCATCAAATGAAGGCTTCTAGTAAACAGATCCCATGGTCAACCTATGAGTATTAAAACTCAAAAAAAAGGAAGCATTAGGATGTGATGAATCAACTTGTCATCCTTCATGGTATTTATGCAATCTTTTAGAAGTGCCCTATACTCATTGGCTTTGATGATGTAATCTTGAATTGTGTCAAAATTCTTTGGATCCAAGAGAAGTAGATCATCTTCAATATAAAATCCCTTTTCTTCATCCACCTTACCATACAATGACTCAAGTTTATCCCAACACTACTACATCTGAGGTCATTTTTTGACCATTATTGGTCAAAATTTTGACCCACTTTTCGACCAAACTTCGACCAACTCATTGGTCGGAATTTTTTTGGTCGAAAGTTTGACCAACCTTCTAGTTGGTCAAAATTTTGACCAATACTTTGGTCGAAAAACTTCAATATCCATAATGCAAGTTTTGCCTATAATTGGTCAAAATTTTGACCAATAAAGGTAGAAATTTTGACCAATAAAGGTCGAAAAGTTTGACCAATGAAGGTAGGAAATGTTGACCAAGAAAAGTAGAAATTTTGACCAATGAAGGTCAAAAATGTTGACCAGGAAAGGTAGAAATTTTGACCAATGATGGTCGAAAAGTTTGACCATTGAAGGTAGGAACTATTGACCAAAAAAGGTAGAAATTATGACCAATGAAGGTCAAAAATTTTGACCAATGAAGGTAGAAATTTCTACCAACGCCTGGGTGTAATTTATTTTTTGGCATTCTATAAAATAGTTCACATGCTTTGCATATGATATGACATTTTGCATGCATCGTGCAGTCTCTCATCTGACTAATGATGGATTACGGAGAGTGATCTGAAATGATGAGGTTAAAAAACACATGATCAAATACAAAATGAACTTGCATTACAAATGGATTGTGGAAATCTGATATTGTTGATTTTGCATGCATGTCTACTAGGACAATCACAACTTCAACATATATATTGAAGTTGTGATTGTCCTGGTAGACATGCATGCAAAATCAACAATATCAGATTTCCACAATACATTTGTAATGCAAGTTCATTTTGGATTTGATCGTGTGTTTTTTAGCATCATCATTTCAGATCACTCTCCGTAATCCATCATCAGCCGGATGAGAGACTGGAGGATGCATGCAAAATGTCATATCATACGGAAGGCATGTGAACTGTTTTATAGAATGCCTGAAAAATATCAACAATAACTAATCAAACTATCATAATCACCAACAGTAACTAGTATGCTTCTTCATTACTATGCCCGATACAATAACCAAACTTGGCAACTATGCATAGCAAGTTATATGCTAAAAGGAAATCATTTAGGAGATACAAAATTTGAACAACCATATGTTAAGATTCTACAATTTGTATCACTTGCCTGAGTCTGACAGTTGAGATTAAGTTCGTCATCCTCCCTACAGTATGTTCCAATGGCCTGCACATCCACAAAAGTTCCACCATCTCGAATTTGTAGAATAAGAATTGTTTTGTAGTGAATGGACATGATTGGCAATAAATCATCATATAAAAAGACTCTCGTGTGAAGCATGAATAGCAAAGGAAATGAATATGGGTGATAGGGAAGAGAATTCAATAATAGAGGCTTTTAACTTTAATTATATATAGTCATGATATGGGTAATGCACAACTGCCTCCTAGATTCACGTTCCATCCCATAGATGAAGAGCTCATAACACATTATCTCATTAGAAAAGTTTTAGACAACAATTTCACAAGAAGGGCCATTACTAAAGTGGACCTCAACAAGTGTGAGCCTCAGGGAGGGTTCAATTCCCTCCTTTATTATTTACTATGTGTATAAACCCACACACCCATTTGATCTTGAATGACATGTACTGAATACTGAGTGTTTGTGCTGAGTGCTTGAAAACCATCCATTTCATGCCTTCATCTGTACACAATGTCTTTCTAGTTTCTTTCTACTCGCACACCCATTTTATTTCATATGATCTTCTAAAAATTGTATCACTTTAAGCTCTCAACTATTTCCTCTTGATTGATCATCTCATAATTTTTGAATGAGAGCTTTAGGATAAGCTATAGGCATCCATCAAAGCATAAAGGATTTTTTTAGACAGTGTAGATGAAGTAGTAGCATTTTCTTGGGAGACGTGCTTTCAAAATGGAAGCATAGATAAGTCATGTGAATCGTATGACAAGATGCCTAAACGTAATGTTCCTCCACGATGCTCATGATTTTCCAATTTGAATATTGCCAGTTTTTTAAACACAAGTTAACTACGATTCAATCACCTTTGATTACTATATCATCCATATTAAAAGCATCACCTTTATCATATGTTGTTGGTGTTGAGCATATGCAGGACTGAACACTTGTGAATAACATTTAGCAGTCAGAATCCACCTTAATGAAGGCTACACCCAAGATTTTCAAAGTAGATTCAGGTGCTGAGAATGAAAAATCAGTCAAACATAGCTATTTAGGAGCTTAGAAAACCTTAGGAATAGTCCATTACAGCTTGCAAGACCAAACATGACCATCTTCATCCTCACATCTAAGGTTTATCAAGCTAGAAAAGGTGTGTAACTGTTGAACAAAATCTGAAAATGTTTTGCTTAAATGGTATACTCTCAATTAAGCATCTAGTTGTTATATGCTGTTAGTTTTGCCTTGGACTAAAAGCTTCAATGGAAAGATAAAACTGAAGCTGACTATAGTATAAATTATTATTACTTTCTTGCACGAACAAGTCTCGAAACATTCTCTTGAAGTACACCCGACTCCCTCTTATATATCTATAATAGCGGCTCCCTCTTACATATATAAGACTTCACAATATAACCAATTCAACCAACTATTGTTGGGTTGAAAGGTTCCTTGTTAGATGAATTTGAACCAATGGTATCATCTGAGGAACATCCACAAAACTTCTAACAAACAAAAACCTTGAAGATGGATTAAGTATCTGGCACCAATTTAGAAAGATTCATACCTGTCTAAGCCAGTTGTTGGTTTATCCAGAAACAACAACCTTGGCCTCATTAGAATTTCTAAGGCAATGCTCACTCTTCTCTTTTCTCCACCACTGATTCCCCTCAGGTGCCAAAGTCCTATGGGAGTTTTGGCACATTCCTAAAGACCCATTTCCACAATTTTAGACTCTACTAATGCTGATTTCTTTGACCAGGGCATTTTATCAAGGAGCCTTACAGGACCAGAGTATGCTATGCTTTCTCTCACCTTCAAGGTCCCAATTAGAGTATCCTCTTGAGTTACATATGCCTACAAGAAAAAAGAGGACAGGAAAACAACACCCATGTAATAATATAACATCAAACATCAACAATTCACCCAAAAAAAACTTCTTTGATTAAATCATACAACAGTTCCAAAGGAGAGGTTTTTCTTTCGGCCATTCAGTTCGATAGATCCAAACTGAAATGCATTAGCTGCCAATCTACCTAATTTCCACAACACAAATCAAACATCTAAAAATCTTCATGAATTGATACTGACAAGAGGAGCTGCATGAGTTGATGTTCTTTTTCACTTAACAGGAGACCCTATAGTAATGGAGTCATGTTTTCCTAGCACACGATCCAATTCATCATTCAATGCAAGACCCTGACCAAGAAGCTCCTCGTTCCATGACATGCATCTTGTTCCATGACATGCACCCTCCCATCAGCGTATCCAATCCAAATTCTTGTTCCTAAAGCACACAAAATTTGAATAGCAGCAGATGAATGCATGAATTCCTGAATACTTAAGTTATTATTTGTTAAGCTATATAATCTGAGCAGAGAACTATGCGAATAGGAGATTGAATACACTAGGTGCTCACAATATAGGCATTTGGGAAAAGATATTAGAGAAATAGAATTAAATAATTAAAAATAGCGTTCAGATCGAATTAGGTACAAAACTAAATAAACAAAAATTGGACTTACATATTGTACTCAAACTGAACTCAGGTCGGGTTTGGAATTCATGGTATGGTAGTTTTGTATATCAAGATCTCTTCCAATTCCATATCAGAACAACTATCAAGAAAATATTTTTAAAATTAATGTGCCCCCCAAAATAAACGTGCTTTTAAACAAAGAAACTGTAATAAAATGTAAATACAATCATTCATTAAACAATTGTATGATAAAACAAACTTGTATAAAAACAAATTTGTGCATAACATAAGGTCAAGAAAAATATCATCAAATACCAAAATAATTTATATAGTATTAAATCCTTTCAGTCTCTGTAAAGTAGACAATAAGCTCAAGGAAATACATTTTTCAAAATACCATTAGATACCAAACAGACACTTACGCATAATCCTGAAAATAAATTAGTGTGTAAAACATACTTCCATTTGAAGTAGACATTCTCTATAGTCTATAGGGCATTCTTAGACATTAATCACATATAGGGCTATTGCTGACTTCTAAGTGGTGTTGTCTATTAATTATAAAGGTGTATGCATACAAACCATCATTTTAATCTCTAAGAAAGCTTAGAATAATACTTATTCTCCTTTATCTAATTTTGCATGTAAGAAATCTGTCTTGTAAAAGGAAATACCAAAAATAGTCCAATGTGACAATATGAACCTAGGCATCGATTGGTCCAAAGGTGGACTTTGATTTAGATTTTGTTTTCTAGGTTGGTTTAGTAGTTTTGAGTCTTAGAATGATCACTTGGAATGGTTAGAACCCATTTAGCTTGGAGGTTAGTTGGAATTCAAAAATGCATAAAAATTGCAAAATTGCATTAGAAATTTTTGCAACAAATTAGCAACATTTTGCAAATAACCATAAAACTGTCATTGGTTGGTTAAAACTATTGGAAAATGCCTTTATAGGTCTTGTACACCTAAATGAGAGGGCAAGAGAAGTTTTCAAATGTATTTTGCTTCCAAAATCTATTAGAGAACCTGATGTTACAGCATTTTCACTCTTTTTTCCATACTGTACAGATTTTTAATGGTTGTAAGGTTGCTATTTTGCATTGTTCAGTTGGAGGTTGTATTTTAGAGAATTTTGGCATTGGTTTGGAGGGAAGATCAATCTCCATTTGAAAGTTACACATTTTTCTTCCTCACTGCCTGTGAAACCCTCAAAACAAGGGTTTGGCCAAAGAAATGGCCCTAGTTTGAACTCCCACTGTTGGAAATCCTTCCAAATTTGTATGGGACAAGCTAGGGAAATGAACTTCCATATTTTGAAGGTTTGGAGGTAGGAGGTTGCAGCAAGGATTTATGGGAGCAAGCCCTAGGTCTAATATGCCCATGTATTAGATCTTATTTGATGCAATTTGATGAAACAGTGTGAAAGAGGGAAGTTGGGACTTGGTGTGAAGACAAAGAACCTTTATTTTTACTAGAAGCACACTCTAAAGTTGGGAGTTTGATCCATGAACCCATATCATGGCCATTTTCCTTGTAGACCAAGCCTAAACTTGCTAATTAGGCCTAAGTGCACGGTTGGGTTAATGCATGCTGGAGTGGAGTCAGGGTTCAAAACTTTGGAGTCTTTTAGCACTTTGAAAAGGGTACTTGAAACTGGTCTTAGATTGCCAAGTCCTTTGTAACAAAATTAAGTGGTTGGTGAAAAATAGTGTTGAGAGACCTAATTGCCTACTAGGTCTGTGGTATCAATGTTCATTATTTGCTAGCTGCAGAGATTCTAATCAGTGGTATTCCTTGTTTGGATCATTATGAATGTGTCTTAAACCATCTCTGGTGTTTGGAAATCATGAATTCTAAAAATCCCACTTTTGCTACTTTGTGAAACAAGCCTAAATTTTGCATTCTTATTTGGGTGTTGACAACAGTCAAGCTGCTCATAAATCTGATCACTGTTTGGTATAGATGTTTTCTAGGCCCTTGCTATTGTTAGAAGGTTTGAGGAGGTTGAAAACACTTTTTTTTTAAGTTGAGTGTGGAGGGAGTCTTGCTTGGTGCAAGGGAGAAGAAGTTGGGGTTCAGCCTAATCTAGAGTACTGGGTTGTGAAACCTGTTGGACAGTGGTAAATAGCAATATAGTCCCTTTTGATGTGAGCCAAACACCAAATAACCCTGTGGTGTTAAGGAAATTTGGAGTAGCAACTTGATTTTGCTTGATACCTCCAAGGTGCTTAGACTTGTTTGGTGCTTCCAAAGCACTGTCTTTGCATCATATTGTGTAGCTTGTACTCTTGAAAGCCTCTCGTCCACCATGTTTGTTGACTGAAGGCTTGTTGGTTGTAGTCCAGGGGGCTTCAAATCATTCTAATCTACAAAACCAAAGAAAGGAAAAAAATATGGTTTTGGCAATACATAATATTTACAAAACCAACTCCAAATCATCACTCTATAAACTAAAACTAATCCAAGTTCATGTTTAAAAGAACTATTCATTCCTACTAGCTTTTTCAAGAGCCTTAGATATTCACGAAGATAACCCATAGTTTTTGGTTATGGACTTGTTGGCTACCATTTCTTTACCTTCAGTTTGGGACCTGCTGAGAAACTCCATGATAGAGAGAGAACCATCAGACCTCAAGGGCATAGTAGTATAGAATGGCCCCCCTCCACCTTGTTCATAGCTGTGATGAGTTATAGTAGTATAGAATGGCCCCCCTCCACCTTGTCCGTAGCTATGATGAGTTATACTTGAAAGAGGATCCCTACCCCCTAAATGGGGTGAGAGGGAGAATGCAAGCCAACTATTATTGTTAGTGGTATTCATGGATTTCACTAGGTCTTATCACATAGACCACAACGCTTCAGCACCGATGTAAAGAATATAGCCAATATGCTTATGATTTCATTGCAAAAAATTCATCTAACTTAGAGAATTTCATACATTAATCAATGTAGGTTAATCAATGATTTCATTTCCAATATTGTGTTAATGCAAATATAAGACAATTCTATTTTAAGAATTTGTTTATATGTCAAGTTAAAATTATAAAAAACATGCATCCAATACATGATACAAACCTGCATGGCCAATACAAGGAAATAAAGAACATAATGATATTTTCCCAAGATAATCGACTTCATGTCCAAACACGCATGAAGCAAAGTTATAATACCAGCTACTGCAGAGCTGCAAATCAATTTAGGTTTTAGATTAGCAAGACACAAAATAAATAAATAGAAAAAGAGTGCAAAGAACCTAGTAGGCCAATTATATAGATAACAAGCTGCTAAAGTCCCAACATATCCAAATCAATATAAAACAAGTGCAAAGAGTGAAGCAAATTGAATACAAGCAGATGGGTTCAGAAGTTTGCAATTTTAAAATCTTGCTTCAGGAATGCAATATGTAGGTACTTACTATGACAACAAAAAGCGGGCTGAATGATATGGACTCAGTGTTAACAACCCTTTTCCTAAATGAACCAAACCTTGAGCAATGCGGACCTACAATATATCTATTTATGTTAGATTTCCTGAATTAAGATTTGTTAGACATTGTTAAACTTAGAAAATAAAATTGCAGCATCAACATTAATAATTGGCAATATAGCATACACAGAATAGAAGGCTAGGATCTTTGTAATAATAGCTCGATAGATTTCATAGCATGCTAGCTCATTGATCATTATTTGTTCTAGCACCAATTAATCCTAGCGCCAGTCTTGCAACCTATAAATACACATTGTTATTTAGATTGTCAAATTTTAAGAAAATTCATAAGAAAAACCTATCTGGTGGAAATTGGAAAGATTACAAAGAAATATTACAACGAATACCACTCACCATAGCAACTTCTGAATCGGTATCATGACTAAGCCTACTCAAAGTATCCATCACATTGACCTAATATAGATGTTTACATGTCAGATTTCAGCAATAAACTTCTATCACATAAATAATTAGGCAAATTAAGGGGCCAAGAATTCAGTATTTAAGCAAATGGAAGGACAAAACAATGAACATTACTTTTGGATTTGATATTGACAATAGGCCTAGAGCCAATGGGACTACTCTTCTAATATTTTGCTCTCCATACTGTAGGAGATGCTCCAAAGAATGAATGGCCATTTCAAGTCCTAGTTCTTCAGCCATTGCAACTAATGCAATTCTAATTGAAGGAATATTCTTGAAGAACTACAATGATAGTTGGTTGCTGACTAAGAACAGGCCCTGGCTAGACACTAGTCATATTAAAAGTTATTTACTTAGGGATTGAAGATGTTTGGTGATCAAATGTGTATGGGGGGATCAGTTATGAAGTGTTTATGCAATTATTTTGTTCTGGTGATATGGTTAGAGGTCCTGTTGAACAAGCCGTAGATTAGTGACCCCAAAACCAAGGGTTTGGTGGAAAATGTGTTGTGTAAAGGGTAGAACCTTAAAATCTTGAAAATCTATTGTTTCTCAACCCCTAGAAGGACTGTTTCACCCTTTGGAATTGTAGGGTTGAGTGGAGTTGTGGGATGTTGTGTAAAATTGGAGAATTAGGCATAGTGTGGATAGGCTAGGGGTATCGGATCTTGGGTATGGTCCAAAAGAGTTGATATTGAAATTTAGGGAGGATGTATAGATCCCAAAAGGGTATCTTAATAAGGTTTTAGTTTCCCTAGTTGTTTGGGAACTATTGGAGAGAAATCCAAATTAGTGACTGGTGAGGGCTACTAGCTTTAAGGCTAGATATGAATGTTGGGTAAGAGATTAGTTGTCCAAAATGAATGGATGGATGGAACATGGTGGAAAGTCCATGAGGAGATGATTCACAAAGGAAGAATGAAGGTTGAAGCCTTGGAAGAAGTTATGGTGTTTGGGAAACTCTAAGTGCACTTGGTGTAGCCTAGAAGGTAAGTCCTTGAGGGGACATTGGAGTAAAGAATTGTTGCTAAATGAATGGATTTTCTATCTCATATGAAGAAGATGGATACCGCTCACCACCTCTGCATCATAGACTAAGAGCGCATTGCACTTGTTATGGAGCTTGGGAATGTAGTTTCTTCATGTGATGCATTGGTCTTGGGCATCAATCCCAATTGGGTGTCAATGTTGAGATTTCTCAACAAGAAGTAATGGAACTAGTTGGGATTCACTGGAGTGACCTTGGAAGATATAAGGATGAAAGTTTCAGACATTTAGGTGTTATTCACCATTTGACTAGTCACTTTGTGTCCCTGTTTCATCTAGAGATTGATTGGGACAAGATTCTCAATAAGGATTGGAGCATTGATCAAATTGGTACACTTGAGATTGTTGCTTGGAAATCCTTGGTGAAGGAAGGCTCATTCCTTTAATTGTGAACTTATTGGTTGGTTGCAGACCAGCCACACCACTCTGTAGTTTTCCATTATAGTAGAGAGTTGGCAAGTTCTTCTTGGCCAAGGCGGGGAGAGTTCATAGTCTCAGACTCATGCAAGCTTCTTCTAGCCACTTCTAAGGCAATCTGGACTGAGGCATTACTCAAAATTCATGCTAATACTATAGGCCACTTCTATGCTTTGAATAGAGTGTTGAAATTGGTGATATTGGAATGTATTTCACAAATTCATGTTATGGGCAGCAGTAGTCATGGATCATTTTAGACCTACCAAATGCGAAGTGTCCATTTTATGTTAGTTTGAGCTTCACTTGGTTTCAAGAATACTATAATATTCTCTACTTAACAAGGCCAACCACATGAAGGTGGAAGCTCATCTAGCCTCACCCCCCTCCCCCTAACATCAATCTAAAGTACCCATTATCATCTAATTACATACTTCATTGATTCATTCATCCATTTATGAACTATAACATTCAATCAATACAATCACATAACATTCATTAATATGATATAAAATTCTTTAATACACAATACTAAACAAGACTTCATTAAGACATAACAATATTCATTAACATAAGATAAAAATTAGTATTAATACGCATCATTCATACATAATTACTTAAAACAAAATTCTTTCATTATCCAACAAGGTTTATCAAAGAAGACTTTTAAAACATCATTTCTTCTTTTTGTTTTTATGAGCTCTCTTAAGAAAAGTGCTCATAGGAGCATCCATATCTGCATCATTCTCCTCCTCTTCTGGCACATGTAATGTCAAATTACGATGGCTCCTTCTCTTTGGATCAGGAGGCTGCTGCACTAAAGGGGGTTCTGTTGCAAGAACAAGTGAATGGGATAAATTGGCATACTCTTTTTCTTTTTTCAACTGTTACCAGTCTATAATTAAGTACTAGTACAACATGACATGCATTTTTCTTACTTGACAATGCCACATCATGTACATTAACATTTTGATCTGCTGCCATGTCAACATGTTGAACACTTGGAACATATTCCACTCCTTCGACATGATGTTCAACATGCTCTGAAATATTCAAAAAAATATTATCATGAGAGATGGATTCATTTTGAGCACTGCGCATGAAATATGAGTCAATAAATTTGACTCAAATACTACACAGTTAAATCATGATAGCAATATCACAATATTTACTCTATGAGATTTGTTAGAAAAAATGATTTATCAAAGTACAGAGTTGGAAATCATAATCAACTACTGATCAAAAGCTTAAAGATCCCTATTTTAAAATAATGAATATGTTTTAGCAACCAGAGATAATCTTTAAAGTAGTGATGTTAGAGAAATAAGAACAAAACTATGTGAATGTTCCAAATCATATAATAAATTGCCTTGCCAATGTATAAACCTGGTTGTTATTGCTCAAGAATACCCTAAATACATAATACAAGAAATGCAAATAGTTTACTTAACCCAAATTAGAAAAATAGTAGATAGTAAGGAGAGATAACAGTTTTCCTGAAATCATGTTATATTTTCATTACCATTTGCTTCATAGTGACTATAGTCTATTATCCTCTTTCAACTATGACCAATATTTGAACTTAGATGGTGTATATTCAAAAAGACTCTCGACAACTATAAAGTATAAAGATACACACATCTTAAAGACTGGGAAGTCAAGTCTCTCATGTCATTTGAGATGCATATTCTTGAGGATGCTAATAAGTGGTATTTTATTATATTTTTATTAGCTTGGAACTCTCACTTGGAGAAAAGTTTGAAGAGGTTGTAGTCTTTAAACAATACATTTCTAAAAGATCTACACAATGAGCATAGGATATATGTTTGGATAAGACCATGCTTGGACAATAAATGGAAGGAGAACATTTCATATTTCTGATTGCATAATTATATTCCAATATTAAATTAATACCTCCACCATTATAATGCACATTATGGCCTTCGTCACGAGCAGGTTCTATGGTAGGATATGAAGGCTGCAATAAAATGTTATGCACATTGTTATGTAGTCAATTTACATTCAAAACTAATACCAAAAAAGAAAAGGATCAACTATTCAATTTCATTTACTTTTCATCTAACCAATTTACCTATGAGATATGATTTGGTGAACTGGATTCTTGGGCAAGGCTTACAGATTCTTCGCGTAGGCATGCAGCCACGACTTTATAGCCTTCCTTCAAGGCAAGTTTTCTATCTTCATCTATGACCTCCACATTGAATTCTATGCCCTGTATTTTTTGCTTAATATCATCAGTTTTGTATGTATGGTTTCACTAAACAAAATTGTTTGCAACATTATATTAAAAAAAATTATTCCATATCATTGCTCCTACTTACAACTCAAGACTAGAGATTCATATAGCCACCAAAGCCAAGTTTGTGTTGGCCAAACTTTTCTAGTCTCGCTTTTGTAGCCACAGATGTGTCCTGCAATCTATGAACAATTTTAAACATCTTAGATTATATATTTACAAATATGAATAATTAGTGCATGATTACAATGTACTTAATACTATCATGACATACCTCTTTTTTCCCTGTGCTGCTTCATTAGCTCTATCTTCACATAGCCTTTTCGCCTTTGCATCTTCTACTATTTCATTCCACTCCATTGGTGGAATCATAGCTGGATGGTCCTACTTTGGGTTATCCTTAAGAGCCCTTCTATATTGATCCCTCACAGTCTTTATATGCTTTGCTACTCTTTTGAGAAGTAGGCCATTGTCAAACATGTCTTTTCCAAATTTCTCGTCAAAAGATGCAATGAGCTGATTTTTTAATTCCATGGTTTGTAAATTCCACCTTTTTAAAAACAAATAGATTGTTAGATCAATAGCTTTAATATATTACAATAAATGGAAGAAAAGAAAATTTATGTAGCAATGATATGAAACTGCGTACCTTTTATGTATGGTGGGTTCGAATAGTCTCAATGTCATATGAAAAAGATGTTCAAAGAAAACATTATTACCTACAAAAATATAAAGGATTTATCAGTCCAAAAAAAGTCATATAAAAATAAATTAAATTTACACTTTAAATAAAAATAATTTTAAAGCACCTGGAAGCTTTTGTTCTTTTAACAAAAATATAGTTTTCTTATTCAACAATAATGTCCCTTCATATGAACTAGTACTAATCACATGAACTGCTCCAGGAAATGGATCAACTTCAGCAGTACTGCTCTCTACTGGTCTATCAATTGAAACATCGTGGCAATTAAAGCAGACACCAAATGAATTAAAGCATACTTATGGATATAATCAAATTGAAGAAATTGACTAGCAAAAATGTTTTTTCTTCACATTCCATTAAGGATTTAATTCAGGATTTGCTTTCCATTTATCTTATTAATAAGATCACATTTTTGGAAAATCATTCATTCTAGACATGATGTCTGATATTGGACTAGATAGTGTGGGATTTGTTTCCATGAAGTGGTTGTGGTGCAGGACACCTAACCAATGAGGCAGGGGAACAAGTATCTATGAGGCAAGAGAACAAGTACTTATGATGTAGGACACCTTGCCACTCCATGAAAGGGATAATTCAAGTAGTTAGGGTGTTGGAATAAAGGTTTGGTCCATACTTTACTGGGTGGCCCATGTTTTGTAATAAAGGCTCATGTATGTAAGGTCCATTAGCACTTTGCTGTGTTTATAAACGAAGTGGCTCAATGGGACCAAGAGGACTTAGAATAGGGTGTTTGATTCAATATAGGCCAATTTTATGGCTTTTGAACTTGTTGAGTTCATTAGGTAGTCAAATTTGTAAAAAATGCAAAAAGTTGCATATAAAAGTTGCTGACAACTTTTAAAAATGTTGCTCGGTATTGTTTAAAAGTTGTTATTGTTTGTTTTAAGTAGGGGAATGGCTACTTGGTTGTTCCAACATTCCTATAGGCCTCTATATATATCATGTGTGATCTCAGAAGGCGAGGGAGATCAGGTTGTAGTCGATGCTTGGGAGAAAATGAATAAAAAAACCTCTGATTTACTGTTAATTTTGCTGTTACAGTGGGTTGTACAATTTTGTACAGTACTGTTATGATTGCTAAGTGTGTGGATTAGTTGCAGGGGTGTGTTCATAAGTTTTTTGGCTTTAATTTGACATAAATTGGAGTTGGGGTTTGCAAGTTATCAACATTTTAGTAACAAGGGGTCTGAACAGCCCTATTTTCTAAGGCCTTGTACATATGCAGCCCTAACTTGCAAATCCACCGATGGAAACCTCTAAAACTGAGGGATGTGCAAGTTAAGGGCAAGTATTTTTCCTAGCTGACCCTAGGTCAACCCAGACCATGTGCTTGACTAGTTTTTGCAAGTAGAATGGTGACAATCATAATGGGAAGCACTATTGACTAGTGACCAATGTCATATTACCATTCCAAATAAAATTTCCAAGATTTTTTTAAAGATTCAAGGACACCTTTTGGTTTTGAAATCATTGACATGATATAGTTTGGAATTGTAGTAAGGACTGATTTTAGCAACAAAATACTACTAGCAATGAACAACCATCTAGCTTTCCATCCTCCAATTCTATCCTTGACTAATTGTATGATATTTTCCCAATGAGATGACTTTCTTACCCCTTGGAAGAAAGGGATTGCCAAATATTTTCTAGGAAACCAAGAGTCCTTTAGATTTTCACCCTCATAAATTTCCCTATATTGAAGAAGAAAATATTATTTATCCAGATTTATTTTTTTTCCTTGAAACCTCATAGTATTCCTTTAGGGTCTCTCTAATGCATTTGGCCTACTTAAGGGACCTTTTACCAACCAGCAAGGCATCATCCAAAAAAATATTATGGCTCGCTGACAACTAATCATGGATACTAATACCTTCCTAAGCCACTTGTTGGTGCTTATGTAGAATCAATATGCTCAACCCTTCAGCTAAGATAATAAACAAGGACAAGGACAACAAGCCACCTTCTCTCACCCTATGAGATGGGGAGAAGAATCTACATTGATTTACATTTAGTTTAACCAAAATTTTGGCTCTTGAGATACAAGACATAACCCACTTTGTCCATTTCTAGTAAACCCAATTCTTACCATTACATATCTAAGAAAATTCCAATTAACCCTTTTGTATGCTTTCAAATTATCCAATTTTAGGATCATAAATGGGCTAACTTCAAACTTGATAGATTGTAGAACTTCATGGGCCACAAAACCTCCTTGTTGATTTGAAATAATAGATGAAATAACCTTGGCTATTATAGAGGCAATTACCTCGATGAAGATCTAGTATATTGTATTGCACAATGAGATTGGTTTGAAATCTCTAAAGGTGGATGGTTGATGACACTTTGGAATAAGTTTAATAAATGTAGTGTTGAAATATTTCAATATGTAGCTATAGATTCTTGACTCCTCTACCACCCTCCAAATATATATGCCCATGAGAACCCAACATTTTAGAAACAAATGGGGGTTGAAACCATCTGGGCTCAGATCCTTGTCAACCACTAGAGAAAATTTTATTTTTATAATTTCATCTAGAGAGAAAGGTTCTATCAGCTTAGATATTTTCTGGTTAGAGAGAAACTTAGGAATTCAATTTGACACCTTATTAGTCTCTTGGGATGTAAAATCTTGAACATTCAATATCCCTTTAAAGACCCAAAAATGTAGAAAGAAAGGTTCCATGAGAATAGAGTTTTGTTGGTCAGAGACCAACTTTAGAACACAATCTAGCACCTTATCACTATCATGGAATGGAAAATCTTTTGCTGTGGCAGAATCTTGTAAATGCAAAGCTGCAAAAGAAGCAATCAAATCCTTGAGTGAACAAGTAGATTCATCTAGAATTCAAGCATATTCTGTAAACTTGGTTTCCGCACTAATTTGCTTTCAAAAAATGGTTGGGCACTACTGTTATTTGTCACTTAAACTTGTTATACCCCTTTCTTACAAGAACCATTGTAGAGGAAAGAATGTATCTGATAGCATGCTTTTTATTACAACATTTTCTAGATGTTGGACTTGGGTTGTTAAAGGAAAACCCAACTAATTGTAATATGAATATTCTTCATTATAAAAACCAAGAGTTTTATGGAAAATTATCTTTTCTGCACTCTGGCCATTCTATTTATAGTAGCTGGCATAGATATTGCTTTTTGTTCCAATTAAGTCTTAATAGTTGAAATATTTCAAGATTTGAATTTTTCATGCATTCGAAGGGGAAGACTGATTGGCAATTATTCCATTGTATGATTCAACACTACAGATTTAAGTTTCCTTGTGTTGATTGAAATGACAATTTAACAATGCAACTCAATGCTTCTTACGAGACTATGACTGGCATCTACAGATCATATATTCATCAGGTCATTGCACAAATGCTCATATATATATGCTTGTAGTATTTGCATATAATATATTTGACCCTGTTCTATGCTAGGATCAAAATGTGATTTGTCTGGTCCATAAGATTGTTTCCTCAACTAATGTGAGAACTAGTTATGCTTCTTACGACTTGTATGAACAAGTACTATTCTACTTACTACTCATCAAACATGGGTCAATGAGTTTTAATCTTTAGGTGCATTAGAAGTCTAGTGGAAAACTTCTAGGGGAGGGTATGTCATGGTAAAACTTGGATGGTTCATACTTGTATAAGGTGTCTTGACCAACCAGGGATGCATTCCAATGTCCAGGATACTCAAGCTCAGGAAATGGTGAACCACAACCAGAAACTCCTAGCTTTGGTGATACTAGTTGACTAGCAGGACTCCCTGGATATAGTTGGTATGCAACTTGAAGATCACTTGTAGCAACATAACCTAATGTTGTATAAGGAGAGCATGAGAAAGTCACACCATTCTCCTTATTGATAGTTTTTACATCTAATGAAGATGCAAGTAATTGAGCAAAAGGCACATCTGGGGATGATGGAGTTGTGAGATGAGCTAATTCGGGTGAGGGAGTTAATGGAGCAGTTGAAGGTTCAGTAGTAAATGTTGAGAAAATAGGAGGTGATACCAATTGAGTCTAATGTGCATATGGTCCTGTAGCAAACATGGTTGATGTTGGTCCACCAGGTGAACAAACATTGGCAGACAGAGATAAGAAAACATTTGGTGACTTAATGATAGAAGGATTGCCTGAATTTGTAAATGAAGCTGGGGAAGAGGGAGGTGCCAGTAAGGATGGATTTAAACTTGTGGGTTGATTAGCAACACCAACTAGTTGAGATCCATTTCCTTGATTAGCTAATGTATTTCCTTCTAGAGTACGTGATGCTAGCACAATCCGACATGCTCATTTCTATGATCCAAAACATGATAATCCTTTCCAACAACCTATCTTCCATCTTCTATGATGTTACATGCATGCATAACAGGATTTAGAATTACAAACTTGAAAACATGTGACAATGTAATTTGTGGATCAAATAACCATGAAACTTATCAAACAACTATAAATAGAAACTAAGAACCTAAAAGCCTATCCATGGTAAGGCAAAGAACAATAGTATTGGGATGACCAAGACCTAGTGACCATAGAACTAACATTCTGGGAAGTTCTACTGGAGAAAAAGAGAAAATGTCTCAAAGAATCCATGAAGTTATAAGTACATTTTCAAAAAATGATTTGTAAAACTCCCACATACAACCAATTTAAAATATTCAAGAAAGTAAACCCAATAAAGGGATTTTAGGATTGATTTTCTTTTGGTAGGTAAATCATTAGAAGTCTAGTGGAAATTATAGTTTTAGTCTCTAGTGACCATGGATGGCTTGGTCACCAAAAGGGCTTGTAGCTCAGTGGTAGATCATCTCAGCATCAACCTGGTGGTCCTCAGTTTGACTCCTGGCTAGTACACAGAAAAGTTTACCCTGGTATCAAAGCCAAGGTAAAGTAGACCGAGGCCAGGATAGGAGCCCCAAGCACTTCCAGTTTGGATGAAAGGGAATGTAGGAAAAACCTAAAACATATTTATAGACCTTATATTTTGAATTTAATTAACAAGTTTCTATGTCTAACCATCATCTACCACTTATCTTTGTTACCGATGATTATAAAGTTGCTCAACAATACTTATTTCATATCCTAGGTTGGGATGGCAATGTCTTTGAGGGAACTCCATGCAAGAATTGAAGAGAGAAAGCTATATTCACATGCATGGTGTGATAGGGTTTTTATTCTTTAGTGAACTTATCTATAGTAGAAATGTTAAATTAATAATAATAAATTTGTAAAAAGTAGGTAGCAGCTTTGGCAAAGTCTACTCAATCAATTGACCAACAATACATGAGTTTTTCAAAAAACAAAATACAAAAATAGTGTATTAAAGATACCATATTTTTAGAATTCATGATATATTGTTGTTTATGTTTATGATAAGATAATGTGTGATTTTTAATCATCTATGTTTAGGATAGCTTTCAATGGTCCATGGTCTGTTATCACAGTGAGAGTTCAAGAATATAAAAGTATCTATGCACATACATCGTAGAGAAACATAAAAGACAAAATTAAAATATATTTTTTAAATGATGTTTCAGTTTACTTTTGGATTCAAAAGTTAGAATGTTTTTTCCATGTGAATCTAAAACATTAATTCAAAAAGTAGCACAATTTTATTTTCATAAATGCATATATAAAAAAGTCTTAAATAGTAGGTTGAGTAGAAATATATGCAAAATGATTTTTATTTAATCTTTTAATAAATCTTTAAATAGAGTAGAAATTTCTCAAATAGTGATCAAATGAGATATTTTTAACAATCAGATTTTGCAATAGTTTATAAGGATTTTATGAGTAGTTAGTTCACAAGAATTCATCTCTCATGAATGGAACATATAGCAATTATTGCATCTAAGCAGGGTATACAATATCCGGTGACAAAATCTTGCCTACGTAGTACAATAAATGTATGTATGTATGTGTGTGTGGTGTGTGTATGGATGTGTTTGTGTGTATGCAGGCTTCTATAGACATCATTTAAGCATTGATATGCTACTTCGTTGTTCATCAACTTGTACAAATACATTACAAAATATAGCAAAACAAGGTTTTACCAGTTCTAGTGGGCATAGATGAGGATGTTTGCATGGCCCTTGTTGCCGACAATGCACTAGGCAATAGTGGACCGACAACCGAAGGAGGAGTCCGCACTTCATCATGAGCTGAAGAATACAATATTGTTAGCAAAGACATTTGCAATGGATAAAGATCAAATGGGATACTAGCTAGAAATGTCCACAAAAAAAAAGTAAGTGTTATAATGTTGATGAAAACAAACAAAGTGCTACTTACACGAAGGTTGTGCGCAACGACCATCACCATGTTCACCATGTGATGTCACAAATGGCACAAATGTCTATACAAGTACACATAAAATCAGAGATCAAGATCCATAAGATAGTATAAAATATTCATATTTATTGAACTTCTATTATTGCTTTAGTCGAATTACTGCTTACCTGCAAAGATTGGATTCTACGGCCCAATTTTGTTCTCAGTGCCTCTTTCTCCTCACTTTTGTCACCCTCGACGATAATGTTAACAAGTTCATCAGTGTATCTTTGCTTGATTTTCTGGGTGATGAACATAGGGTCAGTACTAAGGGCGATGTTATGTAGATATAAAGCCCATATTTTAGATCGCATTTGATCAACGGTCATTCTAGCTTTTTCCTATCATTTGTGACATTAAATATCAGTAAAATTTCATCAAAACAACTCCAAAGCCATAAAGAAAAGAACATAATAATACAAAAAAAATTTCTATATTAACATTAAAATTTACAATATTTAATGTTTACCTCTACTAAAGGTGTCTGAGATGGTGCATCCATATCGCCCTGTGCAAAAAATTAGTAAGTCTTAGAAATCAGCAGCAAAATTAAAGTAATAGACTTATCAAAAATAATAATAATAATAAAGTAGATTGTATATGTAAATCATTTGTCTTAAGTTAAAAATTTAGTGTAACTAATGTGTATATCTAAAAAAATATTTGACATGTTCTACTTAATGTTTATATGTGCACATATGGTTTAGAAAGAAAAGTTTGGTCGTACAAGACCCCATCATAGTCGACATTGATCCTAGCTGGACATTTCATTGATCATCATTATCTTCATCCATGTCATCATCATCATCATCATCATCATCATCACCATCATTGTCGTCGTCACCACCACCATCTTCTTCGCCATCATCACCTTCTTCATCGCCATCATCATCATCTTCATCACCATCATCATCATGACCATCATCGCCATGATCATGATCGTCATCAACATCATCATCATTATTATCACCATTATCATCAGCATGACCAAAATCATCACCATCTTCTTCATCTTCATCACTAGGTAATTGTTGTTTCTGATAATCATTTACTTCCTCTTCTGCTTCTTCAATTTCTTCTTCTTTGATCACATTATACTTTACCGGCCTTCCTCTTAGGTCATGTTTAACAACAAATGACCAACCTGGTTTCTGTGGAACACCAAAATAAAACGCTTGCTCGCACTGGCTTGGAAGAACATAGGGCTCATCTCCAACTGGCTCAAATGACCTTGTATTAATCATAGTAAATCCACTATCATATTCAATAATAGTCCTATTAGGATCATTTCAATTTAGTCGTAACCTAAACCATTTGACGACAAATAGAACTATTTTGAATTAATTAAAGTCGCACTCAAGTATATCATCCAAAATTCCATAGTATCAATTTTCAGATCATTGAGGATGTATGTCAGTTCTAGATGAAATATTGGTGACCGCGAAGACAACACTTATCCCGGAATCACACATTTTCTTCATTTCATCTAACTTTTTTGTGCAAAATTTATAGCCATGGTAGTACATAGCTTTGTGGTGTTTGACCTACAATTATTCAAACATGTCAAGATTATTTGCATCGATCTGTGAGTTGATATTAAACTTATGTGTGATGATTAGTAATCTTATGCGTACCTTTGTATCTCTTAAGCCATATTAGATCAAGTACCATTTGTGTAACATTGGGATCTCCATTACGATGAGCTTCTTTAACCAACGATACAACACCATCCCATGTTAATAAGCGACCATTTTCTTGAGACTGTTCAATCCATACCATCATCCAATCAAGATTATTTGCAATATACAAGTGTAGTGCATCCCACTCACGACCAACTATAAAGAAGACAATTACACTAGTTAGAAACAACTTATATATATTGATGATGAATAATAATTATTAAACTACAAAAAAAAACTTATAATTACCTCTCACCCTCCTCAATCTACCTTTCCCCGTCAGGTACTCCCCTTCAAATTTTTCATTAGAGTTGGGATCCCAAATGCGATCTACATGGATATCTGCTACAAACTTTGGAAGATATTCAGTAATGTACACCATGGTCTAGTATATCATGTATCGCTCTATCGTAGAACCCTCAGGATGTGCTCTTTGTCAAACCAAGCCCTTCATAAATTTGAAGTGCCTCTCAACCATCCACATTGATCTAGCTTGTACAGGTCCACACAATTAAATCTCCTCAACTTGATGTATGAGGTAGTGTTCTTGAGCATTGAAAAAGGTTGGAGGTAAACACTTTTTCATTTCACACATAAGCTGTGGAATTTTTCTCTTCCAATATTTTATATCTTTTTTGTCAATTTCTTTGGATGATAACCACCTAAAAGAGATTCAACACACAAAACCATATAAACGAGATTTCAAATAAAATTATACAATAGATTTAAGAGAAAAAGCTACAAATCTAAGAAAAAATACTTCTAACCTCGTGTATTTTCCAAGATCATATATAACTTGTTTAATACTATTGTCAAACTATTGTGGAAGGGATAGAGGTAGGATGAACTAAAATCATTAAAAATGATCATTTCAATATATTATTAAATAATGCAATAAGTAGTACATTCAATCTTACAAATATAATGTAAATAGAGAACATGACTTACCTTGACGAAGGTATGCCAATCATGTGTTTTCAACCTAGGCCCAAAATCACCTTTCTTTGATAGAAGAGTGCTTATATTTGTAGCAAATCCTATTGGAAATTTTGTTTTTTTATGACTTGTTTTAATGCATCACTCTGTTGCTTCGTTAATAACCAAGGAAGGGCACTTGTATTTATGCAGTCTCCATTGCTATTTGATTCAATGGAAGCTTTTAGTGCATGATTGGATTCATGAATGTCGGTACAGATTTTGGCAATTTGTTCTCTATCACGCCTTCCATCAGACATTTTCCATAGTGTCTCTGTTACATTCTTTCCAATATGCATAGCATCAAACAAATGTGCAACTGGGAGATCCTTGTAGTTTGGTAACCTACTAAATTGATTAGGATAACTTTTCATTCCTCTAGGAAGTTGGTCATTGATGCCTTGACGACCTTCACAAGCATCAATTACAATGTTAGTAAATATAAGACAATATCAAAATACAAATTTTAAACTTCGGATGACAAATTAGATAGTACCTCGACAATTTAGTTGATCATATTCCAACTTCCATAAATGAGGTGTCATTCTTTGTGGCGTTGATGATGTCTCTTATTTCCCATTGAAAAGATGTTTTTTGGCAATTCGATACCTATGATTATTGTGGAGAAAGTGTCTAAACTCATCAAACACCTACTTTCTTAAAGTTCTCGAATGACGAGATTCCATCTTTGAACCACAAACTAGACATGCAAATTTTCCCTTTATCTAAAGACCTACAAGATCATGTAGAAGTGGATCATGTACAATTATCATGTGCAACTTAAACATTTGATAGTAATGTGTAAGCACTATAATAGACCAAAAATATGTGATATTAACAATATAACATACCACAAAAATGAGTTAGCCCAGGGGCATCATGTATTGTCCATACAAGCATTGCATGGAATTGAAATTGTCGATGTCCTATCGGTCTAGAGATGTCATACATAGTGATGCCATTCCATAACTTCAAAAACTCGTCAATTAGGGGCTCAATATACACGTTCATATCTTTAACTTGGTATTTACCTAGCAATTGAATGAACATAAACATTACATTATTATTATGACCATTTTCATGCACTATTTATAAATTAATTTAGATAACTATAAAATGAAAAAAATAACTGGAACAATCATTAACATTACGTGCTCCCTCTTTATGGACATCCAAGGAGGAATGTTATTGTTAATAACAAAAATAGGCCACACTGAGTAAACAGATTTCATATCTCCATATGGATTGACACCGTCCGCTGCCAATGAAAGCTTCAAATTACGAGGTTCTTCTTTAAAGTGTCACCATGTTTCTTCTATCTCTTTAAATACAAAACCATCGGCAGGCATTCACATAATGTCATCCTGACTTCTATTGCATGCATGGTAATCCATAAATTGAGCCAAGGTAGTGCACCTGAATAACCGTTGAAGACGTGGAATAATGGGAATGTACCGAAAAACCTTGTGAGGCACTTTTTTTGTTATTTGATCTAACTGATATCTACTACTATGACAATCAGGGCATTCTACTGCAAATTCATATTGTTTATGATATAGAATGTGATCATTGGGACATGCATGTATTGTTTGATACTTCATTCCAATCTAATCCATAATGTTAGATAATTCTCAGTACGAACGAGGCAAAATGTTTGATGGTGGTAACAAAAACTCACTAATCAACCTACAACAACAAATATGCATTGTTAATATAATGAATAGTAATTTTATGCTAACATTGAAGATGACAAAAATGACATACCTTAGCATACATGACATTGCTACATTGGATATACCAATCATAACCTTTAAGTTCACCAACAACACTATAGTCGAGAGTAGAGTTGTTTGGGAGCCTTCGTATAAGGGCTCGTGTGCCTTCTCAAGTAAAGGTATATCAAGACCATCTTCATCATCATTATTAGATTCACTAGTACCATCATTGTGAGCCTCTTCATCACCTGCCCCAATACCATCTTCTTCAATCATGTCCTCTAGCACATTATCATCTTCTTCCATGAGAGTGTTATCCTCAACTTGGATATTCACACCTCCATGTTTCTCCAGTAGGAAATCCACATTCAGCAATGGACAAAAATCATGGCCCCCTTCAACATGACCATGTTGCCTACAATGACTCTGGGTTGTTGTGATTAGAATTCTTCGAGTCTTAAGCCTTTACACTTCTTGCAAGGACAATAATATTTATTAGGTTTTCTTCAGAACTGAGCCCACAATGTAGCCATTGTCTCATTTTTTCAGCATTCATATTGTCAGGCATGGTCTTTCTTCACAAGAAAATATATCTGCAAATAAATTGGACATGTTGTGATTAATGTTTATATCTGCACATATGGTTTTTCTTGATTAATATTTTCAAATGTAACTAAAATGATCCTATAATTTCTAGAAGGCGTAGATGTTTGCAAAATGTGTAGTACCACCCTTCTACCAAAAAAACACACCTAGTATACAATAATGGATAAGATCAAGACAACAATAATACTGGTCCTTCTGTTGATATGCCTTTTGAAGGTTGAATAAGGTCCTGATTTTGCTAACCCACTATGTTTTATCTACTATACTTTCTGCTTTAAGCACAATTGCACTATGTGTTGGAATAGAAAGCCATGAAACAAAGATCAAAAACCATTTGAGCATAGAAGGTGCCAATATAATATACAAATATGTGTATTTGTAGTTTGAAACTTGAACCCCAAAAAGACATACACCTTTTAGTACTATTTTGTATGAAACCTTTTTGTTGATTTTGAATGTAAGACTTATAGCTATAGCATCAGGACCATTTGCCTTTCTTGAGTTTTTAGAACTTGATTTAGCTGGAGCTGGAGAATTAGAAGTACCATCATTAATTCATTAATTCAAAGACATTAATTCATTAAAAAATTTTGTGGTGCTTGCTAGATAACCAAGAAAACAAAATACTCCATATAAAATTACATAATGGATAAACAGACAGAAACAATCAATCTCATTTTTCTATTACTTGATTTAGAAGTTTAAAGGTTCCAATTATAGAATAATTTTTGTATCCTTTGGGGAACTTTTGAAAAAGACCAAAAGCCTTTACAATCACAAGAGATCAACTTATAGGATACTTAAATGTTAGTAAAGATCTGCAATTTAAAGTTTCCTGGAAGTGACTGCCGCACATTACAATTACTATGCCACTTAGGCACCACAATATTGCCACATAGGCACTACGATAAACTTAACCATTTCTATTGGTTGGAGAGGCTATGGTGAATTAAAGTATATTTTTGTGAAGGAAGAAGGTATGCTCATCAAAACCTTATTAGAGTAGCTAGAAATATATTAGTAAAGTTCGTAATAAATCTTCATGTGAGAATCTTTTCCATGACGAGTTGGGCTGCTAATAACTTCATAGTCCACATGTTTAGTTGATGGTATAAATATCTATGTAGTTTGTACTTCTAGCCATCTTAAGCTAGGCATTACTTTCTTATGTCAATCATATTGCCTAAATTGGGCACAGCAAGTCAGCAAGAACAAGGCACATCAAAATCCTTTAAGAGCACTCAAAAGTCTTGGCACTAATTGGTGGATACTCACTGTAACAACTTGGTCATCCATTGCTATCTGGGATCTTAGTCATCCATTACTATTTTAAGAAAGATATTGGCAAATATTGTAGTTTGATGTGCACCAATATGAGGAATTAGAAGCTAAGGAATCATATTAAGAAGTCAAATGATATGAAGGTATCATGTCGATAATAATGATAAATGAATTCAATCAAATAAAAGATATTCATATGAAATTATTGAGTAAGACCACTCTTAAAGAGGAGAGATCCACTTTTAGAGTAGGCCTCTGGTGTTCATCATTTACCTTGACATCCTAGTAGGTACTTCCAGGTCTACCAAGACACAAAAAAATATTTTGCCATGCATCCTCTTTTGAATAGGGTAGCCAAAACCATATGTCTATAAAGGGCTTTCACAAGCCCACATCTTTGATATATGGGATATTTAGGACTTCCATTTGGCCTGTAAGTCGAGCATGCTTAATACATAAAAAAGAATGCCTAATCACTTGAAGAATAACATATGCATATATACTTGAAGGTGCTTTCCCATGATTAGCTTCTTTGAGAATGCTCCCACATGCATGGCTAGCAAATATCCCCAAAGTGTTGGAAGCATTTAGTTGAACAAAAGCATGTTGTGTATTAACTGATTCAAAGGTCTTTCTTTTCTTCTAATTTTCTCCATAAGTTGATATTCCTTGAAAGGATGGAATTGACTACACAATATCTGAAAGGCAATGCTTTCGACTACTTATTTTTGGAGTTATGTCAGATGTGTTACCATGACAAGTTAAAGAATCTAATGTTTGACCTATAAGATGTATACCTCATGCATTATCTAGATGATATTTAGTTAAAAATAGAAGGCATACAACAGACACAATTGACATGCCCAACCCAACATGCTACCATTTTCCATCTCAAAAGTATAGTGAATTAGAAATAGAAACTTGCATTCTGGGGGGATCATGTGAAAGCTAGTTGCAACGCTTTTGAATACAGTTGATGTTTGACCACCAGTTGAAGTCTTAACAAGAGAAGACCTTAACTATTGAATGGAATTCCTATGCACTAATGATATTCTTGATGTATACGACGAACTAGTTTTCCAATGAGTAGAATGTGATGGGAGCCCCTCCTTTGGAGAATCCATTACTTTTCTTAGATGATTATCCTCCATTGATGGATAACCTAAAGTGTCTCCCAAATGCAATGGAGACTTTGAAGAAGTGATATCATGGTTAAAATAATACTTTGTAGCTGATGATAGTTTATTAAAAGATTGGATCCTTGCAAGGTTGAGTGTGGATGTATTGACTCCATAATTGTGTCCACCAGTTGGGGGGCTTGAGCCAGTTTGCCATACATTCTTATGATTTGGTTCAGACATCAACCTAGTGTTAAAAGGTGAGCTTCCAATAGAAGTTTTTCTAGTATTATTAATTAAGGACAACTGAGAGTTCCTATCCCATGTAGTTGATGGACCATACTTTCCTCCTTGCTGAATACCCTACACAACACTTAGATGATTTGATGGTGAAGATTCAACAAGAAAATTATGTTTTGGTAAATATCAAGATAATGGCATTCCCTTGTCAAACTCAAATACATCATCTACTAGAGATGAAAATCTTGACTGCAAGCACCCTTGGCCCTTAAGATCAGAATCTGTAAATGCATCAAGATTAGACATAGATTCTGACATTAAATTTGAAATTTTTGTTATCTCTTTCTCTAGAGATGATTGCCCATTGTCTAAAAGGCTCAAGTTCACCTCATGATCCACCATTTACATTCTTCTAATATCAATATTGTTGAAATGAAACATGTGGATGGAACTAGAAAGAAGACCAGATCTACTTGTTGAGTCTTGCTTGGACTCCAAAAGGGTAAAAAGAGGCTTGAAATCCATATCAAATTGTATTAGGAGGTAATAAGAATTTCCAGAGTTTAGAAAACCCATGAGCAGTAAGTTTGAGCCTTTAATTATTGATTTAGGAAGATTAACTGTAGCCACACCTTTTTCATACACCTATAATAGGAAATATCGATAAACCAAAGCCATTAAAAAGTATGTCAAAAGATTTTAGTATGATTCTATTTCAAAAAAAAACTATACACTTTTCATAAAGAAATAATGGCAAAAGCTAGATAAGAAATAAGTTCATAAATGCTCTGTCTTACTAAAAAATATTGGCAGGCATACAAAAAATAAAAAATATGGTTTCTTAGATAAACTATTAGAAGTGCATTTAATGGACTAAATGGAACATTACGTTTCAATAAAAGAATTTTTCACAGGTATTCAACAAGTCTCAGAAATCCAATGCACATCTCTATACCCAATTTGGATCTTGCATCCCTATAGAGCCCATATCCACTGCTCAAGATGAACATACATGCATACCATGTTCCTTGAAATCAACCTCGAAGAACATTCTATCTTTAAATGGAAGTGTATTATAAGGGTTACTGGTCAACGTATGATCTTTCCAATGAATGAGAACCATGTACTTGTCTATTATCTAGATACTAGAAATAGAAGTACATTACCTTGCTCCCCACAAAGATGGTTTGCTTCAAAGTTACTCTAGACTTCTAGAATTGCATTGTGAGACTAAAGCATCCCTAGGTTAATAATATTTTGTATTGCCCTTGCATCTCTGTCTAGTGCAAGTTCCTTTGAACTAAAGTTACACTGATGAATAAATCACACAATACACTCACTCTTCACAAGATTAGTTAATGTCAATGCTAAGTAGTGGTCATTCTATTCGAGTCAAACACTGAATAGCTTTTCTGATAGCATGCTAAGATTGAAAGGAAAAAAGAATTTCAGTTCAGATTTGTTGAGGAATTTTTGATTGTTCTTTGTTAAATTTCACCTCGTTGGCTCAGCTAAACTGGGGGGAAAGACTTCTTTTGAAGGCATGGAAGACTAGATAATCATAAGATAACCATAGTAAATTCTAGCCTAAGATATAAGATAGTTCTGATATGCATAAAGGGAGCATAAGAATTAAGGAAGGATTGATGGAGGAAGGGAGGGAAAGATAGTAAGGAAGTACCTTCATTTGGTCAAGAATGATGAAGATTTTGACCTTATTTGAAGGGTGGTAATTGTGAAAGGCTGTGACCAATGCAAGGGGCACATGTGGTGAAGAGAAGTGACTCTTACATTGTAAGATATAAAGAAGAGGTTTCTTTTGAGGAGGGCATCCAAGGGAGATAAAGTTGGGGAATAACATATTAATCTAAAGTGGTGATTCAATTTTTATGATAGATGTTGAACCTTCCACGAATAATATATAAAAGAAGAAATTTTTTTATGATCATTTACCATTCATCACTTCCAAATACATTAAATCAACACACAATCATCACTCCTCAATTTATGAGTTACAACATTCATTTAGTCATCATTCACTAACTATCAAATTATCAAATAAAAGGAAATCATTCTATCATTCATCAAACATCAATTGGGAATCAAATAGACTTGCAATCAATTCTTCAATTAATTCAATCAATCTATATTAATCATTCAATCGTCCTGAGTGAATAAAGAAATATAAAAGACAAGAAGACCATATGATTTAGATTATTGGGTATTCTTATTTGGTCTTTAGCTATAAACTCATGTTTTGTTGAAATCTTAACTAGTGCTATGTTTATGCCTATTCTTGGCCTGATTTTGTTGATAAAATTTTAACTAGGGTATTGGAGAAAAAAGAGCTGATCAAATTTTAGAACTACGAGAAACTTCCCCAGAGGGTTTGAAGGAGGTAGTTATATCTTTGGATGTATTTAAAATTATTTTTTGACAAATGAATATCTGTGGGAAGATCTTTGCTAAGTAATACACTAATTTTGTTTTGCAGCTCCATGATCTGCAGATACAAAACATGTTCAAGAGTACGGCTCAGCAAGTCTTTGGTTGAAAAAAAAAGATTTGTTCCTTGTGTTAGGCCTTATTTTTTGTAATATATGACCTCTTCTATGCCAAAAATTGGCATTCATTCTCGAAGTATGAGGAAAAATTGCTTTTTCCCTTAAAATGGTAGACAGAGGATATAACTTCTAAAATTCAGGAAGTGTGAGATACTCATCCTCTAATCATATGAGCAACATGAGTCATGTATTTTTAGATACCTCTTGACGCTTCTTGGAAGCTCATTCCACATAATTTTCATGAGCTAGAGGGTTCTCTGAAGTCCAATTGAATATGAGAATTATTCTTAAAAGATACTATGTTCTCTTCAGACTTTGGAGCTTTAAGTGGTAGCTGAGAAATTGTCAAAAATTACTATTTAGTTCCATAGACTAAGAAGGTGTTAAGTTCTAGATTGGGAAAGAAGACTAGACACAAGGTCTACATGGAATACCTAATCAAATGGAAGGGAAAGCTAGATATTGAAGCTACATGGATACCAGTGACTGATTTCAAGAAGAAGGGAATAGATCTCAGCTTGATTTCTCCCATAGTCCCATGAGGACTTCTTTTGTTGGGGAGAATGGTGTAGTAGCACTCTAGGACATGTCAAGTTCCTATTGAAATTTTTTTTGTTTGGCTCTTTGATGGGCCATGGTATCTAATAATAGATAAATGAAATATCAAAGTGATATCCAAGTGCATCTTGGCATGTTTTCTAAGTCAAAATTCAAAAGTTGTGGAAAAAGATGTAAAGTTGCATTCCCTAGGTAAAAAGTTGTCAATGGGTCCAATTGTCTCTAGGAATATAGTATATGATCCAAGGCCTAGAATAGCTTGCAATAGAGTCTAGACTCATGTGAGATTGGGTAACCATTTGGTAAGGTTCTACACACCTAGGCTGAAAGGAACCAAACATTTCCAAAAGTTGTCAAGTTGCAAGTTTGACAACTTTATGTGAAACTTTTGTAACTTGGTTCAATATTTTACCAATTAGTCACCCACTCCCAAAATTCAATTTGGGGAAGGTTTAGGAAGGCTATTTAAGACCATCCAAACTAGTTTGTACAGTTGGATGTTGTGTTTTTCAACTAGAAGCAATTGAATTCTGAGCAATTTTGACTATACAGCTATGCAATGGTGAACATCCATGATCATATTGATTGAAATTTGAGTTATTTTAAATTTAGTAGTTAGAGTATGTGGTCTTGATATTTTATACATAATTGTGTGTATTCTTGATTGGTTTTGTTGGGTTAATACTTATTATTTTATACTCTGCTAGTCACTGGACAAACCCAAGCAGTTTCAAAAGAATGGAGTCTAGATTCATTTATTGTGGTTAAAAATGCATGGAATTATGGGAAATCAAAGCAGACTCTATATACATTATGTCATTTTTCATTGGAATGGAGGAGTTGCAATTTGCTATTCTTACCAACCATCCCTAGGTGTGCCCTACAACAACCTGGCTAGGTGGTTGATAGAGAAATGTGCTTGGACATTGCAGGAGTGGATTGAACTTCAAGAAATTAATTTGTATTGTGTTAGGGGAATGTATAGGGAGTATGCAATATCCTTGGTAGGAATTGATCAAACCATTTGAAGGGGTATTAAAAGCCTAATTCAAGACTAGTTTGTGTAGACCTACAAACCCATGGAAACCATCACCTTTGGGTTTGATATATATGTTTCCTACCTTGTAGGATAGAAAGGTCTTCTAATGAGCCTATTCAACATAATTGCTTTCTATTGTGAGATTTTGAGGATTTTAATTAAATTGACATTTCACATTTTTTTTTGGCATGCTATAATGTTGTACATTATACCCGGCAGAATGAAAACTTCTCTATTGTTTTCTTCATGTAAATAAAGCCAAGACAATTTTTGTATTGTTCATCAGTATAGATTTTATCTTGTTCATCATTAACCTTTTTTTTTCAATTGGCCCTTAGAGCATTTAGAGGGCTGAAGACTCTATTATTGGTGAAGTTCAATATTCTAATCACTTGTTCACCTTTGCTCATCCCTAAGAACCCTAACATTGGCATGATACCCTCAAACTATCTAGCATAGTTGGCTCGATTGCATAGTAATAGATTTGTAGGTTATTCTAGTAGTTGATTTTATTATTTTGAAGCAAAATTTTTCCAAGCTTCATCTAGATTGATCTAGTAAGATGCATACATGTGTATAGAATGAATGTTGTAAGTATGGATAAGTTTGTAATTATACACAGGGATAGTAGATGCAAATTAGATAGGGATACTCAACTTTGTTACAATAGATATTCTTTTTGACAATTTTGGAATTTGAATTGTCTAGAGTTTAGAAATGATAGGGGTAATACCTTGGATTTCATCTAAGGGTTATTATTAGAGGGCCTTTTTGTGTCCATTGATTAGATCTTGATAGTTTTGTGTTCTATTTTTTGACTCATCAAATTTGTTTGCCTTGCTTTTGGATTACTGGTATTTATGAATATCTTAGGAGGTTGTTATAAGCACTAGTTTGAAAACTCAAGTTAGGGAACAAAACAAATGAGAAATGTCTAGTCTAAAAAAAGGCAAACATTGTATAGGGCATATAAATATATTCAAAACAAGGCAAGAAAGCAAGCAATCAAAGCGCAAATTACAATGACTAATGATTTTGTAGAAATGGGGTGGAAAATTAAGAGTATGATGAGATCAAATGTCAATCTATAAAAAAAACTTCAACTCGCCTTTGTAACGCTGGGAAGGAGACTCTTCAACATTTCCAACTGTTATTTAATCCTTTCACGCTGCCTTCTTTCTAAAATCTCTTTCAATGGATCAACTTTGAAGCATTCACGAGCTCTCCTCTGCTACAATCAACCACCAAAGAACCCAAGATGTCAAACCCTACTAGTGTTGATGCTATAAAACCCTTTTTGCGTGTACTCCTAGCCACAAAACACAGTGATAGAAAATGATTCAGTGCACGAGCTATCTTCTAGGTCGCGTAACAATAAAATTAGAGCAGCAAATGACACTTTTTTCAATTTTTACATAGTGCATGTGTTGGTCAAAATTTTGACCAACACGGGATCATGATTTAACAAAAGTCATCACAATTTGACCAAATTGACTCCAATTTATCATATGGTTGAAAGTTTTGGTCGAAAATTCAGCTCAAATGTACTAGTGCAAGCTTCTTTAGAGTCTCAACAATTTTTAATGTGAAAGAGAAGGTCCCCATGTACACGACTCCTGATAACTCCTAAAGCTTGTTGGTCTTGAATTTTCTAATCAATGAGTTCTTTAGCATTGGTAGGTTTAAGAATTTTACCATCAACATAAAGACTATATCCTATTTCCATTAATCTACTCCATGCAATATCTTTCCATGTAGAATAGTTGTGTAGAGGACGACATTTAAAACTCATGATACAAAAATGAAAAGAGCACAATAGAGAGACACAAAAACATAGTACACACCCCCCCTTTTCACTCAATCAAAAGACCCCCCAAAAAAAGATGATTTTGGAACTTTATAAATAGTGTCTGTACAATGGGCCACTTGTCAAAATGAACAAAGTGGACTTTTTGATTTTTTTTTTACAAGTGCCTTATGAGGCTCAAATTTATCACTAGGCACTATAGTTCAAATATACAACAATTTTGAAAAAGAATCAAAGCTTTACAATGCCAAAAAAGGCCTAATTCTAAAAGTGAGATTTTGGTCCACACAACCCTAGAATTTTACTTTAGATCTAGAAAGTAGACAAAAAAATATGTACTTTCAAAAAAAATGGAACATAAAAAAGTGACCAGATGTACCCGTATGGAGCTTTTGAAGCTACAAAACACAGGATTATGTAGGTACAATCACCAAAAAATGCAATTTCTACAAAATATGTGCACCAAAACTCAAAAATAACACACCACTAGAAAATTTAGCAAATTCTACCCAATTTCAAAAAAAATTGCACCTAAATTGGAATCTGGATGTCCAAGTTATGGGCTTGCAAAGTCAGGCTACCAAACTTAAAAGCAATCTAGAGAGGGGTCTGGAGCAAAAATTGCAAGTATAAATTTAACGGTTAAATGACCATCACAATAGTATAGTACAGAAAGGAGGATGTGGTAGGTGACATGTCATGACATGTGGCATATGACTAGGTCTATGTGTCAATGATGTGGTCATTGTCTGCATGGCATGTAGGTTATATAGGTCTGCGTGGCACTGACATCAGCTCCAACTGAGGTGGTAAAAAAGGGTGGGTCCATAGTTGATACAAAGCCATGTGGCTTGTCCAACCTATCGACGTGGAAATGCATGGCCAAAATATCTCAGTGCCATTGCTGGAAAGTAGAAATGGGGTTGCCCTGCCAAAATATTCCCTACTGTCATAGAATCTTAACTACCGAAAAGCATTGTAGTTGCCTAAAAATGTGGCAAGGCTAGGAATCTAATGCTGGAATATACCCTTCCTTGCACTAAAGTTGCCTTCAATCTACCAGTACCAAAAATAGGGAATGCATGGGGGTCAGAAATGTGTGTGCACGACCAAGATTTTATTTGTAAAATCCCACATGCAATGGGATTAAGCACTGTGTGCTAAATAAAAAGAAACTTCCACGGGGAGTCTAATAAAAAGGCCATCGATGGGACTTATGTGGCTGGGTGAGGCTAGTTCACTTGCCAAATTTTTGAGCTAGAATTTGGTGCAGTACGGTTCTGTAAAATAGGCCCAAATTTATGTACAGTGCCCACTATAAATAATTGGTATAGCTACTGAGAAATATGCCCATAGATTTAATAAATAACCTATGACAAATGAATAAACTCTCCAAATGGTAGAGATAGGGTGTCATTGTTTAGTTCCTACCAGAAAATAAATTCAAAAAAAAGTAGAGAAAAAATAGATCTAAATAATTAAATTAGATCTAAAGAAGACCATACTCGAACTGCAAATCGGGGCCTCCGAGTTCCAATTTGCAAAAAAAATTTGCCTCATAGTCGACTTTGGGCCAAGGTAGCCAATTTTATAGTCAATTTTCACTGAATCAATGTTCCAGATGCAATGGCAAGGTCAGATCTGGCTCTAGACACTCCCAATTTCTATAGTACTCTAGATTCAAGCTAAGGTGCTAAAGCAATAGTCATCTCAAACAGCTATGTGATGAGAAAATCTCCAAGCTCTTATACCATGTAAGAATTTTCCCAAAGGAAAAATTCACCTAGGAACTAAGAACTCAAACACAAGCACAACTATAGACCAAGAGAGAGAGTATGATCACAATGACAATATATTCAATATGCCATGTCAAGTGTACACTAGGAGTGCCTGTATATAAAGTCCTTTGAGATACATCTAGAATGCCTTGTAATTAGCTACATGATATGTCAACAACTAGGCACATGTCTACCAGATATGGGTTATCCTCCATTAAGCATAGAAGTAAGTGTGGTGATGAGAGGATAAGCCTACAAGGGTGTGACATGTAAATCAGTGTTGTAGACACCATGTGCTAAAATAGGGTTGCGTACTCCTGTGTTGTCAAAATGACAACTCAAAAAGGTGTGCAAAATCCTAAGTGTCTCACAAAATAAAATAATAAAATAATACATTACCCTAAGTAAACTTAAGTAAGTGTAAATAGTGAATACTTATTTACACCAACACAACCAATATTTTAATAGTTATAGCCCTTTTCCCACTAAGTTGCAAATTTGAGCAACGTTTACAACTTTCAACAATGCAACTATGCACAAAAAATGCAATTTTTGCATTTTTCACTTGATTTCGCTTCTAGGACTTGGAAAAGGTTCCAACATACCTAAAACCAACTAAAAAATAATGATCCTAGGATTTCTTGACCAAAAACATTAAAAATCCCAAATTTTCCTAATGAGCAATTTTTGCTTATAAATTGCATAAAGTGCCTTAAGCATACAAAATGGTGTTTTTCTTTAACAACCATGGACTTCTCATCCAAGGGTTGTTTATTCTACCCTAAGTAGGCATAAAAAAACATCAAAACCAAAATATAAACCAAGTGCCTTGGTTCTCTACACCAGGAACATACCCCCAAACATGAATGAAAAGATAACAATGACCATGGAATGGAATACAAACACACCTTAGACCTTAGACCAAACTTCCTAAAAAAAAATTGTTCTAAACAACCCAATCTACCATGGAAACTAGTATAGTCTACAAAAACAATGTCAAAAATGCCTTAAAACTTAGAAACTCAATAATTTTGTGGTGCAGGAGCACCTCAGACATTCAAGCCAAAGATAAAGATCATGAGGACCTTCATGAACCTCAAGGGAAATCTAGAGGATGGAATACATAATCAAGGTCAACAAGACAATCAAAGGATAAGGCAAATTAATTGGGAAATACTAAAGGCTATAATGGCTTTTTGATTCTGCAAATCCTAGAAATTGTTAAAAGTCCTAAAGGAACCAAATTTTCTTTGTATGGGGGACCAATAGAGTCCTTGGGTTAAATTGGAATGTTTAGGGTCTAGGAAAGTTTAACAATAGTAAAAGATCAAAATGAGTAAGTTAGTGGTCTTTTTGTTTATAAGAATTCAATAAATTGAATGTTGCAATTTTGAATTTTCAAAATCCAATGGCTAGTTTAGGATTTAGAGGGAAGTTGGAGTTTTTATTGTTTTAAAGCATTAAACCTTCAACCAAACCGAGTAGAGTTGGTTGAAATATTTTAGAGAAGTTATTTTGAAGCTTTTATATATGTGAGAATCAGGTGTATGGACAGACACAGTGAGATTGGTGAAATATAGCAATAAAACTCTTCATGTTTGCAAGTTTGTTCATTCTTGAAAATCTCAACTCAGCTTGTTTTGCATCGGCCTCCTTCAAGTTTCAAAAGGAAAATCCACAATTTCTTGCAAAAACAACATTTTTCAAAAATTGAAAAATTGCAATATAGCAACTTTTGGATTTTTCTTGCTTGCTCAAGTCTTAACACTTCTAACTTATTATTTAGGCTATCCCTTAGCCATTCCATGCTAGGGACCCTTCCCTAAGCTAATGATTCATCCCTTAGTTTACTCATTTCCCTATGGCAATGTATGCCTTGATTTTTAGGCCAAAATAGTGACTCTTCTAAGGAAATTAAATGGCATCCAATACCCTAACTGCCACACCTAGGTCCAATGATGCTTATTCTACTTACAAGGCTCACTTGGAGCATGACACAACAAAAATGAAAAGGTGAGGGCCCTATGATTGGTGCAGGAGCACCCCTCTTATAAAATCATATAATAAATTTTTTCGGGTCATTTATGACCTCTTTCAATTTTTCTCTCCATGTTTTCAATAAGGTCATGATTTTAGATTCCTAGATTTTCCATTAACCCTTTAGTGTGGTCCATTAGCAATATTGGGTGTTTTATAAGCTCATTGCTCAATGAGGTCACAAGGGGAAAAAAATTGTATTTTGAATGCACATGCTTGTCATATAGTGTCTAATAGTTGTATTGAGTCAATTAGGACTCATGTACCTAGTTAAAATGACTTTTAGGCACAAAAATGCAAAAATGCAATAAAAGTTGCAAAAGTTGCTATGCAACTTTGCAACTTTTTGCATAACTAAGAAAATTTGTTTTTAATCATTCCACCAATGGTCACAACCTTTCAAATTTGGTTGGATCAGTTGGGGAAGATCTTCATATAGCCCTTTCAGGTGGGTGGAAGGTATAACGTAAGATTTTTCTTTGAAATCAATAAAATATAATATGTTTTGTTGTATTTTGGGCTATTTTCTACATGGTATGGACTTATTCAGTTGAATATTTGTCAAATCTTGGTATGGTTGGATGTATATTTGAGTTACCTTTCTAATGAAACTAGTTTGAGGTCTTGAAATGTTGTAGAACTCAAGTTATTCCTATTTTAGTGCTAGCAACCTAAAATTTAAGGGTTTCAAGGGTTTTGGTGGAAATCACATTATAACTTGAGATTCCACCATAGGAATTTTATGGCCT
Organism: Cupressus sempervirens; assembly: GCA_028749045.1. Taxonomy (NCBI): domain Eukaryota; kingdom Viridiplantae; phylum Streptophyta; class Pinopsida; order Cupressales; family Cupressaceae; genus Cupressus; species Cupressus sempervirens. The sequence goes on from CM053788.1 coordinate 604,607,746, forward strand.
TTGGTGGACTCCTTGTGTTTGTAATACTCTTTGATATTTTTGTGGTTTTAGTTGCAGAAATGCAGGTGCAAGGGAGAAAGATGATGCCCTATGTGCATGTGGCATATATGCACCAACTTACTATTTTTCTATAGTCAACACTTGAGACCTTAAAACTCATTTTCAAAGCCCCAAACTTGGGATTTTGGTTATTTGGAACATTCCTCAATATTTCCAATTGGTTTGGTGGTTCTAGAACATGTCTAAATAGTACTTCCTTTCCAATAGTGGCCTAATCAGCCCTTTAGCCTTAATTGTTGTCCCCATGGGTTAATACAACATTTTGTGTATGCAATGTCAACACTTTGGAATCTAACAATATATTAGGAGTAGGAGGTGTCTTGGTGGTTAGTTTTTTCTTCCATTCAACATTTACTAAGATGAAGGCCATAACCTTGCTTCTTGGGCTACTAGGAATCCAAGAGGTTAATGAAGGAAATATGACTTTTTCTCAATTTGAGGCCTTCAAATTCAGTCCATATGCCCCTGTTGATGTAAAAACGACATTCCTTAAGTCTATGCTCATGGTTCCATGTTTGAATTAGGTTTCATATGTTAAGCCTTTATTGTTGTCAAGGAGCAAGTGTAGGGTTTTGGGCCTTGTTTGGGCTTTCAAACTTTGTTTAGGTGTCCTTGTGGGTTGTATTGTCCCAACCTTCATTGTTAGTACCTTGCCACTTGCATCAATGATTCAAGGTGACCCTACACCACTCTTTCTCTCTCTCTCCCTCTCCCTATTCAATCTAATGAACCAACTAAATCTACTCTACATTTTAATGTCTCAAGTATTGTCTCGTAGTCTAACTCATGAACTTTCCAAAGGGTCTAATTTTGTGGTTTTCCACCATATTTTATCAAGTGAAAATTTGATGTGACAAAAAGGTTCAAATAATGAAGAATCTTCCTCTCTATTTTCTAATCCTTGAATAACCACAAGTTAGGGTTCTTCATAGAATATCATCGAAGCCATGTGTTAGTTACAACTACCACATCGATATAGTACTCTAAACCTTCACCGTCTATAACCGAGTGATCCAATTTTTGTTTAGCTTGGACACAATGACACAAGTAATAATCTATCCCTTCTCCATTGTCTTCAAGTGCAATAACAGCAAAAACATGGCCTACAATGATAAATGTACAAAATGTGGTCATTAATTTAGAAAATACTTAGGTAAAAGTTGTAAAGTTACATATTGAAATTACAAAGATATATAAATATATATATTACTAGGTTGCACTAGATCAAACAAGTGGTCAAAGTCAATAGATGAATCCATCTCTACCATTTCCAATGCTTGTGGAGGATGATAGATGTCAATTAGGTCCAAAACTCGTATATCCCATATGTCCACCCATTTAGTCGACTCACAGTCTTCCCAATTTTCCTCTAGACATGATGGACAATAACATGCCATTTTTCATATGTGGATACTCCATGAACTTGCATCAGAGCTTCTAAAAGAGCACAACTCACTTGATCCTATTAGTGTGCAACAATCCTCATATGGTACAATGTTAGTATTATCTACCAACCAAAAAAATCTATGAACTGTAGACTCACCTTCCTTACCTGGACCCGTTGTAGCATTACACCACTAGATGATGGATTTTGCATCTATCAATATTGCTCCATCTTTGTACTTCAGTTCTTCACAAGCTAAGGCTCTTTTGATGCATGCACCTGCACCATCATACTCTCCCTTTCCATGACTAGCCTCTGTAAAATCTCACATATATTGAATTCTACACAACATGTGCATCCTGCTCAACCAATAGAACATCTGTGCATTCTTGAATTGAGATGTGCAATTGTCTAACCAAATAATGTGTTGATGATATGGTATGCCCCCATTAGCCAAATCTCCATAAATTAGTTGAAAACAACCATATACAACCTCCATAGAATGTGATCGATCATTTCTGATGTAAAAATGGTACTCCCTCAAAATCTTCCTGTCATCCTCTGTACTTGTAGGTGAATGCATGAATGTTATATGAAAAAATATGGAAACCTATCGAGAAGTATAATACTTTTCTTGCACCTCATTTTGTGGTTGTAGTGTGTAGTTCTCTGTGAAGTCTACAAACAAAACAATGGTATCCAGTGGAAACGTATCCTTGCACAACTTGAATTGCAAATCAAGTTATCAATCTCTATGTGTATGCCTTTCATACTCGTAAATAATATTTTCATGAAAAATCTTCATGAACTCATACACAAGAATTTTTTCAATGACTAAATCACATCTTTTACCCTATTTCTCATCTTTTAGAGCATATGTCACTATCTTATATTTTCTGTAATCTACTATTTCATTTCCAATTGCATGTGTACTATCCATATGTTCACAAGTTGATAAAAGTTGCAAAGAACCACAAAATAAGCAAGTACCATCCAAACATGATGTCTTGTAAAATTGTTGACCATCCACTATTTCACATAAAATGTTGGATATGAATTCCCTTGAAGATCTTGGTGGCTCATTCATGTCACAATCCTGCAAAACAAACTTAGAATGCAAAAACACAGATATATGCCTAAAAACATCAAAATGGTTAGAAAATTCAATATGTATCCTACAACAACAAGTTGTGCATGTGTGATTTATCTTCACATAAAAAGGTTTACCCATCCCAAAAAATCTTTGACTTATTCAAATTTGAGGATACATACTAATAAATTATGCTAAAAATTGTGTATGAGTTGAGTCCAAAAAATGTTTCGAATGTGGGTCACGATTTTGGCTGCCAATCCTTCTTCTTACAACATCTCTTTGATTAGGGGAAACACATGTGTTATTTTTTCAAAAATCTTCGATCAATGATTTCAAAGCTTCACTAATTTCTTTATCCTTTCATGATAGTCTACCACTAAATGTCCATAACCTATTTTTTGTTGGATCTTCCTATCTCTCATGCCTTAGCATGGCTCTCCTTAGAGTACCTCTACCAATTTTCAATGGTTTGCTTGTCTTTCTCATAAGTCAAGATTTCTTCATTTGGGTACTTACTATTGTTGATGTAAGTACTCATCTTGTGATATTACTATCTTTGGTGTGTGATTTAGAACCCACTTTTTCATAAGCACTCATTAGATTCTTTACAATGCTTTTTTCATTTGAATCATCCATCGTTCTTAGCCCAAGAATCTTCATGATAGGCTTAAATTTCAAATTCCTCATCATTTCAAAAAATAAATGGCATTGACCTATAATATTTAATTCTTCAAAGAATAATCTCCACATACAATTAACTTTTTTTTGACAAGTACACTTGCTAATCTTGTCAGGCATTGATTTCAAAATGTTAGTATCAATATCAATCAAATATTTTGGTCTTCTAAAATGAATTCTAGAAGGTATTATAATCTCTTCCATTCCCTCAAAATTTTGAACATCAACATAAGGTTGAGTGTTTTTTGTACCTTGAACCGAAGATGATGTGCCTTGGCAATAAGATGCAAAAGATGGAATATTGCCTACTTGATATGTTGATGTTGTGCCTTCAACATGACGTGATGGAGTGTGTACATCATCAAATCTAAAAATTAGCATCTCTTCAACATGAAAAGATGGTATGACTCCAACATTGGAAGATGGTGTAGCTTCACAATTCAATTGTCTTCTTGAGTATAACAGTCTCATTTGTTCTCTTTGTCTTTCCAATTCTTCCTCTTTGTTTCTTTGTATCAATGGTTATTGTTCCTCTTCAAAAGTCAATTCTTTATTATTGCTTTGCAATTTTCTTTGTTCATGTAGTAGTTTCATTTTATATCTTTTAATTGCCAAATCTCTCTCTCTCTCTCTTCATTTGTTTGAGTTTTTGGTTTCTTCCTTAGCATGATGATGATTTCTATATATCAAATTATTCAAACATCTGAATTACTTACAATTTGTAAATTAAAAATCGTTCAAATACATATAAAAATTATTATTATTTCAATGAATACACAATATATATTAAATAGCTTGCCAAATTTCTAACCATGTCCAAATAACAATTCATTCAAACATACAAATTTCAATGAATTCACTATATATTAAACAACATATCAAATTATAATCAAATTCTTCTCTATATAACAACAAAGAACATTTAAAAAGGACTGCACTACCCTTTGCTATAGAAAAAATATTCAAAACGCCTTCAAATAGTGTATCCAATAATTGAATTTGGTGTTTGCTAGCTTCAAATAGAATGAAAGAATGTTCAAAAATCTTTCAAATAGTGTTTGCCAACTTCCAATAGCTTGAAACCCATGTTTTCTATTAGAACAACAAAATATACAATAGACAAAAAATAGAATATGGATCAGCAGGGACCCAAACTTGCTTTATGACCCTTTTTTGGTGTTTTCATATAGTGTGTACACACTGTAGCATGTACGCCCTATAAAGCACATACACACTATGTGAAAAATAATCTCTCCCTATCCCACCATCTCCCATCCCCTACTCTCTCTCCTCTCTCATCCCCTACTCTCTCTCCTCTCCCATCCCCTACTCTCACTCTCACTCTCCCTCTCCTACTCCCTCTCCCACTCTCTCACTCTCTCTCCTCTCCCATCCCCTACTCTCTCTCTCATTCTCTCTCTCTTCTTACATCCCCTAATCTCTCTTGCTCTCCCTCTCCTACTCGCTTTCCCACCACCTACTCTCTCTCATCCCCTACTCTCTCTCTCACTCTCCCTCGACTACTCTATCTCCTACTGCCTACTCTCTCTCCCATCCCCTACTCTCTCTCACCCTCTCTTCTCTCCCATCCCCTACTCTCTCTCACACACTCCCATCCCCCCCTCTCTCTCCCTCTCCCACTACCTACTCTCTCTCTCTCTCATCCCCTACTCTCTCTCTCCACTCTCCCATCCCCTAGTCTCTCTTGCTCTCCCTCTCCCACTAGCTACTCTCTCTCTCATCCCCTACTCTCTCTCACCCTCTCTCCTCTCCCATCCCCTACTCTCTCTCTCTCACTCTCATCCCCCTCTCTCTCTCCCTCTCCCACCACCTACTCTCTCTCCCATCCCCTACGCTCTCTCCCCTCTCCCATCTCCTACTTTCTCTCTCCTCTCCCATCCCCTACTCTCTCACTCTCTCTCATCTCTCATCTCTCTCACTCTCTCTCCTCTCACATCCCCTACTCTCTCTCTCTCTCTTACTCACTCTCTCACTGCCTACTCTATTTCACTCTCTCTCCCATCCCCTACTCTCTCTCACTCTCTCTCCTCTCCTAACCCCTACTCTCTCACTCTCTCTCCTCTCCCATCCCCTACTCTCTCTCACTCTCCCTCTTCTACTCCCTCTCCCACCACCTACTCTCTCTCCCATCCCCTACTCCCTCTCACCCTCTCTCCTCTCCCATCCCCTACTCTCTCTCTTACACACACTCTCATCCCCCCTCTCCCTCTCCCACTGCCTACTCTCTTTCCCATCCCCTACTCTCTCTTGGGCTACTCTCTCTCTCCCCCTCTCCCATCCCCTACTCTTTCTCACTCACACACTCTCATCCTCCTCTCTCTCTCTCACTCTCCCTCTCCCACTCCCTCTCCCACCGTCTACTCTCTCTCTTCCATCCCCTACTCTCACTCTCTCTCTCCCATCTCATTCTCTCTCTCTACCACACCCTACTCTCTCTCACACTCTCACACTCTCTCCCATCCCCTACTCTCTCTCTTACACACACTCCCATCCCCCTCTCTCTCTCCCTCTCCCGCTCCCTCTCCCACCACCTACTCTCTCTCACACACTCTCTCTCTCCCATATGCTACTCTCTCTCTTGGGCTACTCTCTCTCTCCCCTCTCCCATCCCCCTACTCTCTCTTTTATACACACACACACACTCCCATCCCCCCTCTCTCTTTCCTTTCCCATCCCCTACTCTCTCCCTCAACCACATCAGAAATGTGAAACATAAAGTAAAATATACATGTACACCATACACATGTAAGTATGGGGTAAGTAACCATAGAAAATTATATATAAATCATCCATCTAACTATCATCGTGAAATAACTTAAATCACAATATTAACATACGAAGCATCATCATTGAAAGAATAAACATGACCACATGAAATAACTGAGTATCAAGTAGCTCATCAATAAATAAACTGAGTATGAAATAGCATCCATTCAAATCAAGTAACCAAGTACCACTAAATCATAAAGATAACCATAAAAGATGGCCTAAAAGAATTTGGGAATAAAATATAAAAGTAATGATGGATACAATTGATTAATTTTATATTGTCTTTGATGTTACACAAATTTCATATCATTATCAGTCAGTATATGATGAGATCATTCAGGGCGTGAAGACAGTTTTCTATGTCTACCGAGCATTCTTGTGGTTGCCTAGTTTAGAAGGCAATGTCTACCGAGTTCACTCAGGTGTTAAAGGAAAGTATGCAGAAGATGAGTGTTAACTAAGCTCACTTAGTTAAAGAAGGAAACTTGGATGGAACCAATACTAACCAAGCTCACTCGATTACCAAAGGATTTTTGTGAGTTTGTAATGTTAACTGAGCTTCTATTAGTTAACATAGGAAATCACTTCTGAGTTAGTTTCTACCAAGTTGGATCAACTAATGAAAGATTTTCTTATTTTGGCATATTAAGCTCAATTGATATATCTATTGGTTCTAGCCGACTAAGGTGATGAATATTAATTATTCTAAGTTGCATTTGAGTCAACTTGACAATATGAAAGATATAAGTATAAGGTCAAGTTGTGGTTTCAAAGTGTGTAAGTATGAAAATGTTATAAATGTATTGAAGGTGAAGAGAGGAAGCAAATTTGAAGGATAAGTAGAATATACTTGTGGAGCAGAAAAGTTATATTTAATCAGGAAGGATCAAGTATAAGCTAGAACAGAGATTTGTAATCAGCAATTCAGTTGTATTCAAATTAGGTCATCTCATTGTTACTCTCTAACCATTGTAGCAGTGATCTAAATCTCTTAATACAGTTGGCTTAATAGCTATTTGAAAATCCTCTAACAAGGTGATAATTCTATTGAATTGTCTCAAGACCTCTAACAAGGCCACTCCTAATAGGGTCACACCTAATAGTGTATTTTTTAACCTTTAACAGGGTTGGCTCCTGATAGGGTCACACCTAATAGTATGTTTTGTAACCTTTAACAAGGTTGGCTCCTAATAGAGCTCACTTCAAAAGAGTGAAAATAGTAACTAGTTACAATTGGTGGTTTTTCCCAAATTGGGTTTCCACATTAAATCCTAGTGTCAAATGTCTTCATGCTATTTTTTTTATGTGTTTGCAACTAAGTCAAATTAATGGTAATCACATATAACATCTAAAGTTTGCATGTTAAACATTTATTGAGTACATTCAGTAATTACCGAGTTACAACATTTTATGTATGTTTACCGAGCATCAACAGTATTCAATTTTTAGTTTGTAGTTTGTACTGACATCTAAGGGATTTGGGATTTATTTTAATAGTAAATGATTCACCCCTCCCCTCTCAGTTACTCCTCTTATATTTCCAAAATTTGGTATCAAAGCTTTTGGTGCTTGAAGAGAAGGTTTCAAGGACCTAAGCTAAATATCACAATGTCTTATAGAAGAGAGATCCCTAAGCTAAATAGAGACAATTTTGCAACATGACAAGGACTCATGAAGTTACATTTGGCTATTATCAGTGATTCAAGATGTAAATATCTTGATACTGAATACAAGACTCCCACTGAAAAATTATCTGTTGAAGATATTGCTGAAAAGAAGAATAATAAAATCATGATGATTGATATTGCATCTGCTCTTAGTTGTGCTGAATTTGATGAAGTCAAAGACTACAAAACAACTCATGAGATGTGGATTAAATTAAAATGCATATATGGATGAGATTACAATGTAAGAAGAGCTAAGGCTAAAAGTCTTAGAGGTCATTTTGATTAGATGAAAATGAGAGAAGATGAGAACATTGCAAAATATGTGGAAAGGATCAAAACAAGTGTAAGTGCAATCAAAGCATCTGGAGGAGACATTAAAGAGAAAAGAGTTGTAAGAAAGGTACTTAGAACTCTTCTTCCTATTTATGCAATTAGAGTATTTGTTATTCAAGAAATGAGATTTGATCCAAATAATAAAATATCTTTGGATGCTCTAGTTAGAAGATTGATAGTTTTTGAATTAGATAACTTTGATAACTATGTTCCTAGTTTAAAGGTTATTGAATTTGTTTTTAAAGCTAAACTCTCACTCAAAGAAAAGGGTAAGAAATAAAAGTCTAGTGAGTCAGAAAGTGAAGAAGAAGAATTAGAAGAAAGTTTAGATAGTGATCTTGAAGTTGTTGAAGTCCTACTTACAATGAAGTATTCTAAAGGCAGAGGAAAGTATAAAGGTGCTTTACCTGTGAAGAAGTTGGTTACATTGTTGCAAGGTGTCCAAATAAAGAAATCAAAGATGAAAATAAAAGTAATAAGCACAAAGGCAAGAAGGATTCCAAAAACTAAAAGAACTACAAGGACAAAGGTAAGAAATCTTTTTTTATAGCTAAAGATTATGATAACAGTGAAGATGAAATGGTATACATTGTTGTAAAAGATGAATCTAATGGTGAAGAAGATAAGATGACACTTATCTGTCATGTTAGAAAAAATGATATATGGATTATTGATAGTGGCTATTCACATCATATGACTAGAGAAAAAACAAATTTTGAGCATATGGAATATTATGATGGAGGTAGTGTGAGATTTGAAAACAATGGACCTTGTAACATAAAAGGAAACAGATGTATTTCATTGATTAAAGAACTTGTATGTGAAAATGCTTATTGGGTTGAAGGACTAAAGCATAAACTACTAAGTGTGGCATAGTTGGATAACATTTGATTCAAGGTAGAATGCATGAATGGACATGTCAAACTATTGGATGGAAAAGGAAATCTGGTTGGATCTGGAAAGCAAACAAAAGGAAATCTATTTTATCTTGATCTCAATGATTGTTCATGTTTTATTGCTCAAGTAGAAGAAAGTTGGTTATGGCACAAAAGGTTATGTCATGTAAACTTTGATAATTTGATCAAGATAAGCAAACATAAAAGAGTAAGAGGCATTCCTAGTTTGAAGAAACCTGATATGGGTTTATGCAAGAATTGCCAAATTGGTAAGATGGGAAAGACTAATTTCAAAAGCAAAAACTATCAGTCAAAAGAAGTCTTGGAAATTGTTCATACACACTTATGTGGACCTATTGGAATAAAGAGTTATAGTGGAGAATAGTTTTTCATTCTTTTTGTTGATGACTATTCTAGAATGATGATTGGAATGTATCTAAAAGAAAAATTAGAAGCCTGTCAAAAATTCAAGTGGTATCTAGTAAGAGTAGAAAAAGAAACTGGAAAGAGGTTGAAATGTTTAAGATCAAAAAGAGGTAGTGAATTCATCTCCAATGAATTCAATAATTTCTAAACTGAAAGAGGAACTAAAAGACAAGTATTAGCCCCTGGTACACCATAGCAGAATCGTATAGCTAAAAGAAGAAACAAATCTGTCATAGATTGTGCAAGGACCCTGATGATTGAAAAGAATGTTGCTCTCAAATACTGGAAGGAAGCTATTAACATTACAGTTCATACCTTGAACCGAGTATAGTTGAAGAAAGATTCAAACAAAACTCCTTATCAACTATGGTATGGCTACAAACCTAATGTAAGTTACATGAAAGTATTTGGCAGCAAATTTTATATCTTGAAAGAGTATAGAAAAGGAAAATTTGATGTAAAAGGTGATGAAGGCATATTTCTAGGATACTCCTACAAAAATAAAGCATACAAATGTTTGAATTTTTCTACTCATAAAAAAATAGAATGTGCACATGTTAGAATTGATGAGTTTACAAAAAAGAGTGAAGAAGAAAGTAACAAGGAGCCAGAGGATTATAGAAGATTTGTTTAGTACGAACCTAATACCCTGCCAAACCTATTCGAAAGAAAGGAAGCTTCATCTCCCATGTCCCCAAAATCTCCAACAGTTATTGAGTTGCAAATAGTTCAATTCAAGTCACAGTCTGAAGGACCTAAGTCACAGTCAGAGGCCACTAAGCTAGTTCAAACCAAGACTGATGGACCTGAGTCATAGACAGAAGGATTCAAGCTTGAAACTAAAGTTTATAATGAAGATAGTGGAACTCATTCAAAACCCAAAGAGCATGTGTTAGCAAGATATGTTAGAAGGCATCATGCACCTGATCAGATCATTGGAGACAAATCTAATGGAACAATGACAAGAACCAAATTAAAAGGTACATGTTTACTTGTTGAGTTTGAACCTAGAACCTAGAAATGTTTAAGATGCTCTGAAAATTGACTGTTGGATTGAAATAATAAATGAAGAGATGGAACATATAGAAAAGAACAAAACTTGGACTCTTGTTTCTAGACCCAAAGATAAAAATGTAATTGTTACAAAGTGGGTATTAGAAATAAGCTAAATGAAGATAAAAAAGTTTCAAGAAACAAAGCAAGATTGGTGTGTAAAGGCTATTCTCAAGAAGAAAGTATTGATTATGGTGAGATTTTTCTCCTATAGCAAGACTGGAAGGTCTTAGAATTTTACTAGTATATGCAGCACATAGAAGATTTAAAGTGTATCAAATGGATGTTAAATCTGCATTCTTGAATGGAATTCTTGATTAGGAAGTCTACACTAAACAACTAGAAGGTTTTGTAGATCCTAGAAAATGAGACATGGTTTTCAAGTTACACAAAGTATTATATGGTCTCAAGAAAGCTCCTAGAGCTTGGTATGAAAGACTTCATAATTACTTGGTACAAATTGGCTTTTAAAGAAAAAATGATAATAGTAGTTTGTATATCAAAGAAGGACTAAACAAAAAGATTGTGTTGGTAGAAATATTTGTTGATGATACTCTATTTATAGGAAATGATGACTTTTGTAAATAATTTTTAGAGAAAATGAGTAAAGAATTTGAGATGTCCATGTTTGGTGAGATAAAATTCTTTGTTGGGTCATAGATACAACAAAACAAAAATGGTATATACATCACTCAATCTAAGTATATCAAGGAGATACTAAAGAAGTTTGGAATGGAAGATTCAAGACCAGTTGTAACCCCTATGTCTACTAGACATAAGCTCTTCAAAAATGACGATTCCAAAGAAGTAGATCAGACCACATATAGATCAATGATTGGAAAATTGTAGTATGTATTACATACAAGGCCTGATATTAATCTAGCAATTGGAATAGTGACAAGATTCTTAGCAAATCCTAAAGAAAATTACATGATGGAAATCAAGAGAATCATGAGATATCTAAAAGGTACTAAAGACAATGGCTTATGGTATAAATTTGGAGGCAATTTGAACTTGAAGGTATTTACTAATGCTGATTGGGCAAGAAGTATTGATGATAGAAAAAGCACCAGTGGTGGAGCATTCTTTCTTGGTAAAAGACTAGTGTCTTGGACAAGCAAGAAGCAACATTGTACATCTCAATCCACAGCAAAGGCAGAATGTGTGGTAGCAGTAGTCAATTATTCTAACATTATTTGGTTCAAACAATTGTTGGAAGGAATGAAGATAGAGATCAAAAATCCAATAGTCATATATTGTGATAACACTAGTGTAATCAATATATCAAAGAATCCAGTGATGCATATCAAAACAAAGCACATTGCTATAAAATATCACTTCTTAAGAAAGGTGGTGCATGATAAAGAAGTTAGATTGGAATATGTTAATACAAAGGAACAGATTGCAAACATATTCACCAAGCCATTACCTAAAGATGCATTTTTGTATCTAAGTAGTAAGCTAGGGGTCATTCCCCTATCTAAAGCTCACTAAATAAAGTTTAGTGATGTATCAACAAGAGCTAAGTTGAAGATCAATCAATTGGTGCAGAATTGACAAGGGCATATTGCAAATGAATCAGTACTTAAGGTACATTGATATTAATAGAATTGTTCTCTTTGGCATGTGTTGTCAAAGAGGGAGAATTTTATTTTCATATCTTTGAGAAATTTTTTGTCTCCCAAAGAAGGAGAAGTTTGATGTAAGAGGGAGAAAGTTTTGTGAATGAACTTGGCAAAAGTTGTTGTTGATAAAGGAAGAATCTAGTGAAAGGAAGAGCTCATACTAACCAAGGGAGTTCTTAAGAATAAATCCAAAATTTCATTGTGCTATGACATGTTTTGTTGCCATCAATGCCAAAGAGGGAGATATGTTGGATATAACTGATTAATTGTGTATTGTCTTTGATGTTACACAAATGTCATATCATTATCAATTAGTATATGTCGAGCTCACTCAGGTAGTGAAGGCAGTTTTCTATGTCTACCGAGAATTTTTGTGGTTGCCTAGTTTAGAAGGCAGTGTCTACCGAGTTCACTTGAGCATCAAAGGAAAGTATGCAGAAGATTATTGTTAACTGAGCTCAATCGGCTAATGAAGGAAAGTTGGATGGAACCAGTGTTAACTAAGCTCACTCAGTTATCAAAAGATTTTTATGAGTTTGCAATATCAATTGAGCTTCTATTGGTTAACATAGAAAATCGCTTCAAAGTTAGTTTCTATTGAGTTGGGTTGGCTAACGAAGGATTTTCTTATTTTGGCATATTAAGCTCAATTGATTTATCTATTAGTTCTAGCTGACTAAGGTGATGAATATTAATTATTCTAAGTTGTATTTGAGCCAAATTGACAAATGAAAGATATAAGTATAAGGTCAAGTTGTGGTTTCAAAATGTACAAGTATGAAAATGTTATAAATGTATTGAAGATGAAGAGAGGAAGCAAATTTGAAAGATATGCAAAATATCCTTGTGGAGCAGAAAAGCTATATTCGATTAGGAAGGATTAAGTACAAGCTAGAATAGAGATCTATAATCAACAATTCAGTTGCATTCAAATCAGGTCATCTCATTGTTACTCTCTAACCATTGTAGCAGTGATCTAAATCTCTTAACAGAGTTGGCTTAACAACTATTTGCAAATCTTTTAACAAGATGGCAGTTCTATTGAATTGTCTCAAGACCTCTAACAAGGCCACTCCTAATAGGGTCACACCTAACAGTGTGTTTTGTAACCTTTAACAAGGTTTTCTCCTAATAGGACTCACTTTAGAAGAGTGAAAATAGTAAATAGTTGAAATTCGTGATTTTTCTCAAATTGGATTTCCACGTTAAATCCTAGTATCAAATGTGTTCGTGTTATTTCTTTTATGTGTTTGCAACTAAGTCAAAGTAATGATAATCGCAGATAACATCTAAATTTTGCATGTTAAGCATTTACTGAGCACATTCACTAATTACCAAGTTACAACATTTTATATATGTTTACTGAGCATCAACAATATTCAGTTTTTAGTTTGTAGTTTGTACTGACATCTAAGGAATGTGGGATTTATTTTAGTAGTAACTAATTCACCCCTCCCCTCTCAGTTACTCCTCTTATATTTCTAACAAGTAAACTAGGGGTAGGCCTTATAGAATATGTCTTCAAAACACTAATACAAATTAAGAAAACCATGACAAAATGTTGATTCTACTTATGAAAAGTAACATTGAATATTAAAATGTTGCCAATAAATAATATAAATTACTAAATTAAATTTTAATTTCTTAAAACTTGTGATTATGAATTAGAAACAAAATTTTATTTTAAAATTTTGATACAAGCTTAAATTTTCAAAATACAAGAAAAATGTAATATTTACAAATCAAAAAAATGCATGATATCTGAGTCACAAGAACTCAATCGTCATTGGTTCAACTACCTGGTAAAAATATTCCTACATTAATTATTTCTCATTTTTCACATTCACATTAGGAAAGATTTGTCACATTATGTAGCTCTTTTATGGAAAAAGAAGGGATAATACAAGAAACACTTCATTTGAAATGTCAATCAACTCTTTTAAATAAACAAACATCAATTACAAAGTCTTCTTTTTTTAATAAAAGAATAAAAGAAGTGGTGGATTGTTCACAATACCATGTTCTAAACTAGTAAAGAAAAACAAATAAACTTGGACCCTACTTCCCATGCCATCTCACACAAATGGAAAAGTAGACAAATGAATAGAGGGAGATAATTCACCATTGGGTACAAAAATGGAAAGCAGGAGGCCCCCAATAACAACCCACATCGTCATCAACATCCTCGATGTTAAATTACCTACATAGATTACACAAAATGTATTAATCTACTTCTAAAATACAAAACTTCAGGGATTTTACAATAGTTTATAGAAATTTCCATAGAAGACCAAAACAAAACTGTAATTAGCATAGCGAAAAAAGAAGTTGTCCAACCAAATCCGGCAATAAACATTGATAATAATGGCCACTAATGATATATGCGAATAAACCCATTTGAGATGCATACGAATGTGAAGTTTTCAGAGGCGTCCAAGACTCGTTTGATCTTATCTGAATACAAAAGTTGGTTGGTAAAAGAATTGACTGAAGAAATAATTAGATATAAATTGTATGTCAACATTTTAAAATCCAAATTTGTCCCGACTCTCTTAGGATGTAATTTATAGAAATATCAAAGCTAACAAGAGAAAATCGTCAACATTTCAAGTAGTGTTGATAATTGATGCTAGTGCAAAATAGGGTTTATTCTTAGGAAGATTTTAGTTAGCTTTTAGTTTATATGCAAATAAAGAATGTGCTAAAATTTGCATATATTTAGGATTTAGTTTTATTTGTTTTTAGTTTTATTCTTTAGCACATAAAACTTGTCTAGGTACATGTGTATCTAGTTTGTTGCTTTTTTTGGTAGGTGTGAATTCTTTATATTCAACCCTTATTAATCTTGTTCAATAGTGTTGCAACAAAAGTTATATTTTCATAATTTCTTCTATATATCCACAAGTAGAAGGATACCATTGCTACAATTACATAGTTTTGATTATAGAAATATCAAAAATAACTTAAGAAAATGCAAATCTCGAAACTTTAATTTAATTTTTTTAATTTCACATTACAAATTTCAACCTTGTTTGCAATTGTCAATCTTTGGAGAGACTATAGTTTTGTTGAATAGTCAAGCTAGATTGGCAATGAATTTTATTTAGCCAATAGGCTTATGCCTAGCAAGATGCCCACCAATCAAGGGTGTCTTACACCACAAAATAGGAAAACGATGTGAAGAAAGAATACGTTGGAGAATGAAAATTGTAGGTTGATTGCATGGTATAAAAATAGAAAAATGGTGTGAAAATAGAATGTGTTAGAGAAAGAAAATGGTGGGTTGAGTGTATGGTATGATAAGAAATGACACAAAAAATGATCTTTAAAAAAGTAATTTCCTGGTAAACATTAATCCTACTACTTAGACAGATTATGTCTTATACGGTTGAGTATTCCTCTGAACTACTCCACAAGATTGAATATCAGAACTAAATATTGTTGAGATAAGTGATGCCTGAACTTATAGTTATAGCATAGTTTTCACTATCATCAATATTCCTTCCATGCAAAGAGTATTTTAATAAAATATGATGAAGATTAAGAATGTTGTACTAATTGTGAACTGCCAGTTAACTATTGTTGAAATAAAGAAAATGAAATGCATCAAATAATACATGCTTAATGCATGAAATAGAAAATAGAAAAAAATAATTTGAAAGGCTACAACCTCTATAAAAATTGTCTATTGTAGTCAGTTTAAAATAACCTACAACAATGTAATTGATCTGTAATTGCAATGCAATAAAATAACACGTTTGTGTAATTTTGCATTGTTCTCTTTGTATTCTCTATTTTTGTTGTTTTTTCCTCTATTTTCATATTTTGCATTGGGCATAGAGCTGTAACGAAAGATTCTGGGTGTTGCAGAAAAATTATAAGCATTACTAAGAATGTGAGCAAGGAGATCAAGGGAAAGCATCACCGAAAGACTATGCAAAGAGTTTTCTACCATTGAATCAGAACAGTGAAAAAGATTGTTTGAAAAAGTCACCTGTGAATTCAAAGGATATATTGAAGCTGTAATTTTAGGTAATTTATTTATGTTAGATTTTTTATTTTGCTTCAATGGGAAAGATAGGAAAAAAAAGGGTAAAAAAGAGAATGAAAGTTTGATTTGTGAAAAAGATATTTTGAATGTTGAATTGAGAAAATTGGAGAGGTGTAAATTAGTAGGGAATTTTAAAATGTTTAGAAAGGAAAGATATGAATATTTATGTCAAGTTGAGAATCTAGAAAAAGAATTAGAAAAGGTTCAAATGGAAAATGTTGAATTGAAGGAAAATTTAATGTTATTTGATGAAATCAAGAAGGAGAATGAAGATTTGGGTAAAAGGGTAAAGATTTTGGAAAACAATATTGAGATTTTCGTATCAAAGTAATCATTTTGTAATGTTGTATGTGGTATGTGTGGTATGTGTGGTTTATGTGGATTTAATATAGATGATATAGAGAAAGGTTCTCCCATTTAGTTAGGTAACGATGAAGGTAAGAGTCTTCTATAGTTATAGATGATAGCAATGGATGGTTTGAGAAAAATATCAGTTTGAAGATTATGCAGAAAATGGGTTTCAAAGGAAGCGAATTAAGAAAGCAACATGAAGGATCCCATTGAGCCCATTTAAAGTCCAAAATATGAAGGCATGGAATTTGGTAAGAGAGATGGAACTATTGTTGAAAGTATGAAAATCTTAGAGAAATCAATTGAATGAGTTGCATTGTTCTCATTAGCAAAGCGAAGGACATTCAGAGGATAAATGTAGGGACCTTTACCCTAGTCAAATTTGTAGGTTAAAGAGTCACAATAAAAAGACATGTTGGAAAAGAGATTGTGGTGGAGAATCTAGGAAATGTTATATGCACATTGATTATGGATCAATCAATGCATCCTATTGGTAGAAGGTGACAAAGATGTTGAAAATGTTGTAAAAACCCCAATGCTTGCATGTTAGAAGTGATAGTGGTGGATCAAGGTTTTGATATTCGAGTGATGTAGTCTATGAATGTCTATTATGATTGGTATATGGATGAGTCTTCTCTATATTAGAGAAAAGAGGGGAAGACTGAGTCTTGTGATGTCTCATGAAAGATAGAAATTAGTGAAGAGTTAGTTGACTTCTATTAGAAGTATCATGTGAGTCTAGAAGAATCTAGTGCTAAGAAGTTGCATTATGAGTTGCATGAGTCAAGTTTGAGTTTATGGTGATCATATTGTGAGTCTTTGCATCAAGGGAGAGTGTTGAGATAAGTGATGCTAGAACTCACCACTCCATCATAGTTTTTACTATCATCGTTATTCCTTTCATGTAGGGAATATTTTAATTAAAAGTGATGAAGATTTATAATGCAACAATAGTTAAGATGTTGCTAATTTATGAATTGCTAGTTAACTATTGTTGAAATAAAGCATATGAAATGCATTAAATATAAATTTGAAAAATAATAAGTATATTTAAGAGGCTACAACCTCTATAAAAACTATATATTGTAATCAATTTTTAAAAACCTGCAGCACAATGTAATTGATGTGTAAATGCAGTAGAATAAAATAATGTCTTTGTGTAATTTTGACAGGTTCTCTTTGTGTTCTCTATCATCGCTATTTTTTCCCCTATTTCCATATTTTACACTTACCTCACCAATTGAGGTCAAAATTGTATGACTTTGTAGCAAACATTGGTGTGAAATTGATATTAGACAATTGTCTATTTTGGAAATTAAGACATTGTTCTTAGACAATGAATTTGAAGGGGGGGTGGCAAGGTAGTGTAATTTTTATACAATACATTTTTGGGAACCATTGGAAACCACACTCATGATACATTAATAGAAAACAAGTATTATATTATTAGTTTAATACTATTTAAGTTGCTGACAAACTGAAGTTAGAGAAGATGTGCTAACTATTTGGTAAAATGTTAAAAGAAAATTGGTGAAGATTGGCGTAGAAATTAGAAAGGTTATTAGAGTATAGTTGACATTGTTGATTAAATTAATTTGCATTTATCTATAAGTGAATTAATAATGTATTCAAATTCTTGGCAATAAGAATGATAGGCTACTTTGCAAAAATTTTGAAGATAAGTGAAATAAGGACAATATATATCTTTCAAATTAGAAGCTATAACTATTTGATTTGCAAGATATAAAATGAGAATGGGCTTCATTTTAAAATATATCTCTTCCAAATAAGAAGTTACAACTATTCAATTTTTTTAACTAATTTTGAATAGAATAAGTGCATAGAGGTTACAAGGATTCTTTCAATGTTTCTACTAGTAAGTTTATTCTCCCTAATGACATTTTTTATTCTATTTGTAATTTTTTGACTCACTTTTTCTAGAAAGTTAACATTGTATCAATTTTGATGGTGGTGTTCCAAGACATTTTTTAAGTGTAATAATAAGCATTCCACTAATGACTCTTTACTTCTTAAATTAAGATGTTAGATAATAAATCATAAAACTCTTTTTCAAAATAGATTCTAGCCTCATTGGATCTAACTCTACTATTTATATGATTGATTTGTTTTCTATGATTGATTTTTTTTCACTTTGAAGTCATCATCTTTAGTAGTGTTATTCCTTGTTTTTTTTAGATTTTCCTCCACTTCATTTTCATATATCACCTCTTCATTCTGAGTATCCTAGGTAGCCTCTTTGTTCTCCTCTTTATAGTTCTTACCTTTTTTGTTTCTTAGTATTGCAAAACTTCTCTCCCCAAACTAGAATCAATTAGGTTTATTTTATCCCTCTTCTCCATCTAAATTATCTTTTGAATATAGCTTGTCCACCTCAATTATTTCTTCCTAAATTCTACTCTTTTAGGGGTTCCTACAAGACCAGACTTAGTAGAAGCATTCTTTCACTTAGCAGGCATTTCAAATAATAGGACTCCTTAATGGTTTGTTTTTTGACCTTGTAAACCTTGGTATTTTGTCATTTTTACCCATAGTTTCATAATCTAGAAGGGCTTTCTCAGGAATCTTTTTGGCTTAAATTTCTTCAATGATGAAAGAGGAGCTAGGGTTATGAGGGGGACTTTCATTCCTAGGTAGACATCTACCCAAACCAAGATGATGGGAGAAAACATGGTGATATAGGAAAAATATTAAGGCCTTGGTGAATAGCTGGATTATCCCCATTAGTAATGTTATTAACCAGAAAAGAGTACAAAAAAAGGGAACACTAATCTTCTCTTCATGCCTTAACATATTGAGAAAAGAAAAATGATACCCATGGTAGGTGGTGAAGCATCCGTCTAGGATAAAATAATTCATAACCCATAGGCAAATAATAGTGAAAGATCTAGGGAGAGAAAGGTGCTCATACATGTTGTTTGACTTAACCCTAATCGATTCTTCAGTGCCCTCAAAACATTTGTGCTTGATTTTTTTGTAATCAACTAAGCCCTTCCTTTCCACTTTCACCCCTTCATAGGCTATACTTGTGGCTTCACAAATTAGTTCTAGAGTCACAAAAAATTTAACACTCCCAATAGCCACCTGACCTCTATGCCAAGAGTTGGAAAATTTTGAAGAAAGTAGAGTATTGTGGCCTCTCATTGCTTGAATGTAATTATCCAGGCTTGCCCTTTTGAAGTAATTCCAAATTTATTTATTTTGTATCAATTCCCTACAACTTCTTGGCTCAACACATTTTGGTGGGCTACCTATAATGTATGCATTGTCAAATATCTAATTTTACTCCTTAAAGATAGTATCAATCTTCACAATACTTGAAGAAGACTTGCATAGAGTCGAGAATCAACAACTTTAGAAATGTGGTGATGTGTAGTAATTATTAAGACACTTATAAGTTTATCACCACTTCTGAATCTTCCCTCCTCAATTTTGGACGTACACCTATCAACTAATTTGGTAACTTTCTAGCTAATAATATGATACTTGTAATTAATATTAAATTATTCGTCCATATTTTCCTAACTTTGGTGTTATTACCCATTTTAAGTGTCATCATTACCAAAATTAGATTCATGACTATTAAAATTTTAATCACCACCTCTAAATATGTAGTCTTTCTATTCTTAAGATTGCCTCTAAATTCTATGTAAAAAATGTTTAAATATGAAATTCCTACCCAAATTCACCTTGACACTTAACCACTTTTTTCTATGATTCTTTGATTTTTGTACATATATGACACAAACCTTTTGAGAATAACTTTAAGATTTTTTCACTCTCCACATTCACCCTTCAAGAATAAACCAGCCTATTTTTCTACCATATCCCTTGATTTATGTTTCTATCATTTTTAACAATGTCCTATAGTTCCTAGGTATAGTCTAAGGTAGTAATGTGATGTCACTTCTCATGGGCTACACCCCAAGTAGCAAAATAATCCCCAACATTATTTCCTTCTCTTAATGTGTGTTGAATTATGGCCTTATTAAAAGAGAGAAGGCATCTTCTATAGTCAAATAAAAGATTGTATAGTCTCCATGGGAATTTATCTTTATTCTACAATATGTCAATGATATGTTTTGAGTATCCCTCCATAACAATATTATTGACCCCATATTCATTTAACATTTTGATGACATACCATAGTCTTATTCTGTCAAAAAAGTTAATAGAGTTTTTACCTGAATTCTTAGCAATTTCCACAATTAGATTCCCTCTACAATCTCTTATCATATGCCTAGCTCCAACTATCCATGGGTTCCCTTTAAAACAATCACCCACATTACAATTTAACCAATCTACCCCTGGGAGTCTCTAGCTATAGTGTTTCTTATTCTAGATTTTTTCTAGTTGATAATGATTAGACTCTGCTTAATGTTATTTTTCTATTTGATTCTCAAGTCCAATAGTCCAAGAAAAGTAAGAACTTTAGGAAAAGTCACATTATTAATGTTTTCTCTAATGATTATTTTAATAATATTGTATCATCTTAAAATGGAAGCACTTCCATGTTAAGAGTGTTTAGCCCTCCAAGTAAGTGGTCTGGGGTCATGTCAAGCACCTTGAATGGCTATTTGGCTTGGATATGGCTTTTTCCCCTATTCTGACCCCTTTTCCACTTTCTTTGTACACTTTTCTGGCATTCTGGACTGAAATCCTGAGATTATTGACTTTTGGGTCAAGGACGACCTCAGGGTCAAGAATGACCTTTTAGGTCAAGGTCAACCTTGACCCTAACCTAGGTCAAGGTCAACCTTGACCCTAACCTAGGTCAAGGATGATCTCAACCTTGACCTAGGTCACAGTCAACCTCATCCCTAATCCAAGGTTCAAATTTCAAGGTTCCATGATATCAGGTTTTGGAAAGAATTATTTTCTTGCTTCTGGGTTGGTTGTTTTGGTCTCTAAAATGGTAAACTCTTAAATTAAATTTAATATAGGTCCATTCCTAGGGGCTAAGGTTAATTGGGACTTAATGCTCCCATGTCAAGCTTCTCCAAGATTTTGTGCCCTAGATCTCTATATAAGGAAGCCATCCTCTCTCACTTTATCTAACCATTACCTTACTCATCCACTTACTATGAAGCTTTTGTTGATCTCATATTGGTTTTAACAATTGAGTGTCAACACACTTAAGATATCTACTAAGTTCATGTCGAGCTAGTAATACATGTCGAGTATAATATGTATAGATGCTGAGTTGAAATGAGTGTTATATCACTTATGTGCCGATTCACTCAAGTTTCAAGCAGATAGACCATGTCTAGTGATTCAAGTGTCAAAAAAGTAGTTGATGCTGAGCAATTCAGGTATCGAGCTAGAATAGAACTACAGTATGTGTCCAGCATCAATATTATCAAGTGCCAAGTAACATAGATTAGATCTAGTTGTTTTTGATGGCACAAACAACTATGTAAACCATTTTTATGTTGACTTATGGATAATCTATTTGGATGCCCTATGCAATCAACATGCAACCGATCATAAAATTGGAAGGTATTAAGTAGCAAAATGAATGAATCTCAGCTGTAGATTCATACCTAACCCTAAGCCACCAAAGTCTTTATAAGCAAGATGAAGCCCCATAATTTATTATGTATGTATGTATGCATGCGAGCGAAGAGTAGAAGAAAGAGAAGGGGTGAATTCATCAAAAAGTATTCAAGGTGACTTAACATAGTGAAATAATTGCATAATCAATTTATAGAATAGAGGATCAAAGGTTTAGCATTGGAAAATTAGATTAGAAAGGATTAAGAAGGACAGAATGGTTATCTAAAACTAGCGAGTTAAAGTTCTAAGTTAGCAGATCAAACATTCTACTATTACTTTCTAACAACTGTATCAGAAAAATGAATCCTTTAGACTAAGGTTGACTTAATAGTCATTGTAAAATCCTTTAATAGGGTGACATTCCAAGTGAATGTTCTAAAGTCCTTTAATCAAGCACACTTTTAACAGGGTGTTAAAATCCTTTAATAGGGTGAGATTTAATAGTCTCTTGTAAGATTTTAACAAGGTAGGCCTTTCATAGGGTAGATTATGTTTTATGGCCAACTTATTGTAACCTTATAGGTGACACTTTATTGCTACAGTAGTGAAGAATTGTGGGTGTCATCCCCACCCAGTTTTACCTTCTCATTTAGAGGGTTTCTGGGTAATCATATTAGGTGTCAAGTGTGTATGCTTATATGTTTTGATGCATTTTCTTTACATTTCATTTTAGTTTATTACATTCATCTAATGAATGGTATAAGATTTTTAAGTACTGAAGTTTGAACTTCTAATTCACTCCCCCCCCCCCCCCCACACAAAAAAGTGTATGTTTCCCTTTTGTAATTCCAACAATTGGTATTAGAGCTGAGTTCTTGAGAGGAGAAGCTTTACAACTTGGAGAAAAGATCTTGAGATGGAAGTCTATAAGTTGGGAAAGACTAAAAAGATCTTGAAATGGAAGTCTACAAGTTGGGAAAGACCATTGAAAACCAAGAGATTGAAATACATCTCATACTACATAAACTGAATGAAGCTATAGATGCTTTGAAGAGTTCCCTGAAGAGAAGGAAAGAGATTGCTATAGTAGAAAATGGCATACAATACAAAGAGATTGACACCACAAAGTTATTTGCAGATGGTAGCTCCAGTGAATTCGATGCATCAATTTCAAAACTAATGGAAAAGAATAGAGGACAACCTAAAGAGATTGGAAATCTCAATTTGGAACAAGAATCACAAGCTATACTACTATGTGAGGTGACTGAACAAAAGAAGAAAGCTATAGAAGACAAGGCCATGATTGAAGAAGACAAAAGATCTTTGGCAAAACAATTGGAGGAAAAGTCAGCAAAGCTATCCAAGATCTCAAACATCCAATTGGACACCTTAAGCCAAATGATGAATGCTCACCATGAGTTGAATATCAAGGAAATTGAAATAACCACTTTGAAGCTGCAGAATGAATAGTTGTCGAATGACCTGAAAAGAGAAAAGGAATTTTCTAAAAGTTTCAACAAGCCAAATGAAGCCATCAAGTATTTTGAGCAACTAAATCTCCTAGTTCTAGCAGAGGTACATTAGGATTGGGCTACATAAGCAATGAAGAAGGAGAATCATCCAAAGCTACTAAGGACAGGAACAATAAAGGTAAGAACTCTAAACCTACCTATCATCATTTTGGTAAGAAAGGACATATAGCTAATGTTTGTAGGAGTAAGAATGCAAGTTAGAATGCTAAGCAAATGAACATGACTCATTGTCACAAGTGCAACAAAAAAGGTCATCAGGCACATGAATGTAGAATTAGAACCATGCATGTACCAAAATTTGAAGGACAATGAGCCTTTGAATGTAGATCCAAGTCCACATGGTCATCAAGCAAGCGAACAAAGGTAAGAAGCTATGAAAACTTTTATAACTAGGATTACAATACAAGATATAGCTATCTCTATTGTTATGAATATGGACATATCCCTGAGAATTGCATAAGAACACACTTTAGTGGTAATTACAAGAGATGGTTGAGTCAAACCACATGTTTTAGTTGTCACAAGATTGGACACATTAGCAAGCATTGTCAAACTAGGTCCAAGGCACCATGTTCTAAATTTGACAAAGCTAAAGGCAAGATAGATGTTGAGCACATCAGGAATGAAATGAACAAGACATGGAAGAAGAAAGATGTTGGGAGTACATCAAATGGAGAAGGGATCACTTCACCCAATGGGTCAAGTGGTCACACTTCATCAAACTAAGCAAAAGGATGTGTGTGGGATTGATATTTAAAATGTTTTATCATCCATTAGTTCCAAGAAATATTAGTATTAAAAAAGATAGATTAGAATGAATAAAGATGCAAGATAATGAGGAAAGTCCAAGGTCAAATATTCAAGTTCTCACATTTCTACCAAGTATGAAAGGTCCACTTCAGATGCTAAGTAAATACTAGTGTGTGTCGAGCTGATAGTCAAAGTTAGTTGGAGCTAAGTCAACAATAGCTGTCGAGTGGAGGTAAAATCAATAGATGCTGAGTGAAACAAAAATCACATTGAAGCTAAGTTTTATAGCTATACACAACTAAGTATTAATTGCAAAGTCTTGAAAGGTATAAGGTTGATTTTCACCTCTTTTTTTTCATCACAAACTCAAAGCAAGAACAAGAAAAGTGAAGAAGCAATCCAAAAACTAGTTTGACACATTTGCACAAATCATAGCAAAGATCAAGCACTAGTTCATCAATTTTAAAGGTATTCTTCATCTACTAGGCTATGTAGTTTTATACTTGTTAAACCCCAATTTTATAGTATGACATCTAGTTCAAAAATTGTGAAGGAGAAAGAAACATTTGAAGTTCAATTAGTCAACAATGAGGTTAAACAACTAGATTTCAAAGCTATTCCAGAAGTTGCCTATAAAAATGACCCAGTAGGAGCATTATCCATGATCCTACCTAAGGTTAAAATGGTTCAAGGTGTAAGAAAGTGCTATAAATACAAAGTAGGAGCCATTGGAGACATGGAAATAAGATAGGTGTATGAAAAATTATGTGAAAATGTAGTCCTAAAGAAAGAATTCAAGATCGTAGAGAGAAAGGGTTTGACCCATGCCCTAGATTTTCCAATGATTTTTAAAACATAGTGGATTAAAATAGTTTTGAGAAAAATACATAATGGATGTATGTGGTTAGAGGTTGGTTTCATCAAAATTTCAAAGAGAATTGTCCATAGGGTTACTGGTTATCCAACCTTAGATCAGCCCAAGACATTAGGAAGTGATTCCAAACAGGCAATAGAGAAAAATATAGGTCCAAAGTGGAACAAGCATGGTAAGACCATTGACACCATTACAGACCCTTTGCTTGATTTTGTTGTTAGAGTTATTTCCCACAAATTCTATCAATCAAGCAAGCTAAACAATGTGTCTTGCATACCAATGGATGTTGGATACAAGATTGTTAAGAAGGATCATAGGATACAAGATTGTTAAGAAGGATCATACTTATGATCTTGCAAAACTTCAACTTCAACAGATAAATGAAAATCTTGGAGCTATTAGAAGGTCAAAGAGTGCTCAATGCAAGTTTGGATCAATACTTTTATGTATGCTTTTCTATGTACAAAATGAGTTTCCATCTTTTGGAAAAATAGGATGGAAGAAAAATAGGTCAGTTGTTGTTCAGATAAATGAATATATTAAGAAAATGGGAGATAATTTTGAGTCAATTATGACAAACTATTTTGAAGACTTTAAGAAGTCTATGAAGCAAAGGTTGAGGATTTATATTTCCCTAGTTGAGCAATACTACAATGACATTTCTTTCCTTGTGGATATTGATTACACTTACATCTAGGTTGTTGTACCTAGAGTTAGATGGCTAAGGCCCCTAGGCTATGAAATAAATGTTGATGAAGCCTCAGCTGCCATCACTGCACTCCTTACTAAAGAAATTTACAAAAGTGCCAAGATATTTGGAAATTATGATGTTATGAAGTCAAAAGTTAAGATGGAACTGAAAATAGCCTCTACTTTGAAAAAGAAGGATAAAATGATAAGGAAACTAAAGGCCAAGTTTGGAGAAGATGTAGGTGATGTTGAAGAAGAAGATGATGACAAAGATGAAGAGGAAAAGGGGGTGCAAGGTCAAAAACCTTTAGCTTTAACCCAAGGCATGGGTGAAGACCAAGAAGAAGAAGGTGCAAAGGAAGAAGAAGCTGAGGAAGCACCAATAAAGCCAAAACCTAAAAAGAGAAAGGCTAAGGCATAGCCTATAGCAAAACCTAAAGCAAAGAGGGCTACCAAGCCAAGCACAACAAAGTCAACTACTCCAACAACAAGGGCTAGTACAAGGACCACTTCTCAAAAATCCAAAGAGAAAGAAAAGGAGAAAACAAAAGAAACTAAACAAAAGGGCCCAATGTAGTAGAAACAAAGGAGAAAGTATGTTGCACAGCCTAAAATAGATGATGAAAAGATAGAGTTAGAAGATACAAGTTATTTTAGCGTGGTAAGTCATGCACCTAAATCTAATCTTGAGAATATTTGTGATGATGTTAAAGATAATGCATATATGATAGGATTAAAGAACATTGATTTTGGAAAACTTGCTAGAGAAGAGCAAAACAAGGTAGAAGATTCATTGTATGCCATGATGTCTAAGTTCAAGAATACTCCACTTGAATTAGACAACACAATGCCCAAGGAGCTATACAACTTTGTAGAAAATAAGTGGCATTATTGCTTAAACTTTGAAAAGAAAATAAGGGAATCAACCATATCCCAAGTGATGGCTGACCTAACAAAGGGGTAAATTATCAAGGCAAATAAGAAGTATGGTAGCAAATTCGTACCCAAATAATGGGTATTCAGTATTCTCCAAAAAAAATTGAAGATGTTGTAAAGAAATCCACTCATATGTGCAAATTGATATATGGGTTAACAATTGTCAAAGCAAGAGAAGAGGATCCCTTTGAGGGAAGAAATAATGGAGAAATAGAGTAAGAAAAGGAAGAGGAGATAGAAAAAGAAAAAGAAGATACCAATGTGGAGGAGACATAAAAGAAGAAAGATGAAATGGCCACAGTTGAAAAGTAGCAAGAAGAACATAATGTGGAACACACAAATACTAGCCATGAGCCCTCCACATGATACAAGCACACCTATAGAAACTCATTAGCTACAAAGGATCTAAAGAAAATCCTTGACCAATCCACACTACAAGCTAGATTGTGTGAGAATCTTGTATTGGTTAATGTTGAAGAGCTTCAAAAGGTAGTAGCTGATATAACAAGGGATAAGGTGAATATACAAGAACCATCTTCTACCATCCCTTCAGCTACTAGTGTTCAACCTCTAGTGCAAACATCAGATGATACATTTGTAAAGATTAACACTACTATAAAAGTTGACATGGTTGAACAATAAACTTAACCAACTCAAGAAGAGAAGGCTCCAGAAGCAAAAACAAGACAAATAGAGGTATTTGTACTTGAAACAAAAACACAAGGAGTAGGTCAGATATTAATGATTGATCAAGACAAAAATAAAGGATAGGACATAGCAAAGGAGAAGGAGAAAGAAGCCATACAAACATTGGTAAATTTACCAACATATGGAACTCCAACAAAAGTCCTTTAGACATCAAGCACTGATGCAATACCACTTTAGGTTTCAGCAACAAGCTCCAACTCATCCAAGATTTCTAAGGTATTTCACTATAAAATTCAATTTTAGATGAAGAAATAGTGATACCAAAATATGACTATGCAACCATAACACTAGAGAAAATAGGCATACTACAAGAAACCTAAGAAAAGAAGAAACAATAGGAAATACTCAGAAAAGAGTCCAAAAAAAGGCAATCATTACAAGATATTAAAGACATCTTTTTAGATTCTTTTAACTTGCAAACACCTGATGAATCTAAGCCAATATTAGAAAAATTATCAAAAATTGTGGAAAAGGTGAATAATGAAGACCAGGAAGCCAATGTGAAACTTATGGAATGGTTTGAAAGAAAATTCCAAGGGATGGTCAATGAGAAAATATTAGGTGATATAGCACTCTCACAAGTTAAATTGGCCACAAAAATTGAGGAAGTGAAGAAGGTACTTGAGAACATATTCTCATTGTACACAAAATTGTGTGATCCCACACTCTTCACACAAGAAATAGGCCATAAAATTATAAGTCTTGAGAATAATTTGAAACTATCAAGTATGCAATTACCTAATAATCTAGCTCAAAGTGAGAAGCATTTCCATTCCTTGTTTCAAACACAAAGTCAACTAGTTGTGTTAATAGAAAAAGAGGCTAATATAAGAGCGAGGTTGACTAACATTCAAGCCTCCCTTACCCTCACATGGAGATACTCCAAAAAGAACTAGGATATGCATAGACATTGATGAAGAAAGATCCAAATCTTTCAACATTATATGGACTTGTTCACCTTGCAGCAAAGATAGCCATCCAAATAAAATCATTAGATGTTACATTAAACAATTGGGATGTTTCTATGAAGATTATAATGGAAGTCCACAAGAACTTTTTGGACAAATACACAATTAATGTATAGACCCTTTGACATAAGTGTCAAAAAGGGCAAGATAAATATAAAAGGGGGAGATAAATATGCAAGGGAGAGATGAAAAAAATAGGGAGATAAACCAAAGGTGGAGAGCAAACAAAAAGGGGGAGCAAACAACAAAAGAGAAGAAACGAAGTATATATCAAAAAAAAAGAGTATAAGTATTTATCAAAAGAGTATCAGAAAAAGAAAAATCTATGGAGAATAGATTTTGGATACAGAATAGGCACGTTAACTCAAGGGGAGTTACAAAATTGTGAGGCATATAAGTCTATTACAAAATTTTGAATTTTTTTGAAGTTTTTTGTATATCCCAAGCTATGAATGTATTATACTTGAGGAGATTATATCTGTTATATATAGTTAAGTTTTTTTGACACTCATGTCAAAGGGGGAGATTGTTGATCTCAAATTGGTTTTGACAATTGAGTGTCAACACACTTAAGATATTTATTAAGTTCAGGTCGAGCTAGTAATACATGTTGAGTATAATATGTATAGATGTCGAGTTGAAATGAGTGTCAAGTCACTTATGTGCCAAATCACTCAGGTGCCAAGCAAAAAGACCATGCTAAGTGATTCAAGTGTTGAACAAGTAGTTAATGCCAAGCAATTCAAGTTTTGAGCCAGAAACAGAGCTATAGTATGTGACAAGCATCAGTATTATCAAGTGTCAAGTAACATAGATTAGATCTAGTTGTTTGTGATGGCACAAACAACTATGTAAACCATTTTTATGTCAACTTATGGATAAATCTCAAAGATTTGAAGATAAGGATAAATTTATTTGGATTCCCTATGCAATAAACATGAAACCAATCAGAAAATTTGAAGAGATTAAGCAGAAAAATGAATGAATCTCAACCATAGATTCATACCTAACCCTAAGCCACCAAAGTATTTATAATGAAGATGAAGCCCCATAATTTCATATGTATGTATGTATGCATGTAAGAAAATATTAGAAGAAAGAGAAGGGATGAATCACTCGAAAAAAATTCAAGGTGATTTAGCAAAGTGAAAGAATTGCATAATCAATTTATAGAATAGAGGATTGAAGGTTCAGCATTGGCAAATTAAATCAAAAAGGATTAAGAAGGATAGAATGGTGATCTGAAACCAGCAAGTTAAAGTTGTAAGTCATCAGATAAAACATTCTACTATTACTTTCTAACAACTGTATCAGCAGAGTGAAATCCTTTAGACTAAGGTTGACTTAATAGTCATTGTAAAATTCTTTAATAGGGTGACATTCCAAGTGAATGTTCTAAAGTCCTTTAATCAGGCACACTTCTAATAGGGTATTAAATCTTTTAATAGGGTGAGATTTAATAGTCTCTTGTAAGGCTTTAACAAGGCAAGCCTTTCACAGGATAGATCATGTTTTATGGTCAATTTATTGTAACCTTAATAGGTGACACTTTATTGCTGCAATAGTGAAGAATTGTGGGTGTCATCCCCACCCCAGTTTTACCTTCTCATTTGAAGGGTTTTTGGGTAATCATATCAAGTTTCAAGTGTTTATGCTTATATATTCTGATGTATTTTCTTTACATTTCATTTTAGTTTATTGCATGCATCTAATGAATGGTATAAGAGTTTTAAGTGCCCCCCCCCCTCAGAAGTGTATGTTTCCATTTTTTATTCTAATAGCCTTAAGGAGATATAATATCAAATGATCCATTATCAAGAATTCTAGAATTCAAGCATTCAATTCATCAAGGAGATCCATTAGTAGTCATTGAAGGATTGGAGCTCTATGGAGCCATCTTGTTGAAGATTTATCCATTTCCATTCACGCCTCTTCTTAATCAAAGATCCATTCAAGATTGGTGTTTAATATCTAATGTCATTGATTTGAGACATCCTAAATACATTTCTACATTGATTTGGAGCATCCATACTTGTGGATTCAAGGATTCAAATCCTCTACAGGGATTTCTACATAAGCAAGGTGAATAGTTTCATTTACTTTGTTTATTCATATTACAATTTCAAGGTTGATTCAAAATTGGGGTTTGACTAAGGAAAACCCCCCATACAACAAAAAAAAACCACTTTTCTTTCAAGTACAAGTGTGGAATAGACAATATAAGTGCAGATTTGGATATGCTTTTTATCAAACTTGCAGGATACGCGAACAAAAATTTCATCAAAATAGTGCAGATCAAGGTCAACTTTTTTGGGCACAATTGTGCCCTACTAACTAGGTCAAGGTTTACCTACACTTAGGAAAGAAAATGATTTTTTAGTTTTGTAGAACTCATAGTTTCAGTCAATAAATGCAAAAATTGACAATTTTTTAGATCAGTTGACAGGGTTTTCAGCCGATTCTTTTTCAAAGGTAAGTACCTTTATTTCTTTATTTCAGTATTAATCTCCTATATTTACATCCCATATCATAAAAATCTATATGTATGTGTAAAATGTGGGTTTAGGGTCTCTTTCATGTGCATTATCCTAAACCCTATTCATCAACCATATTTTACCTTATTTATTTTGGTGAATCCTACACACTTAACCCCTCCCTTTTGTAGAATTAGATGCCCTATTGTGTTAGATATCCTTTCATATTATCTTCTGTGTTCACCTTCACTATATATTTTGGTGAACCCGACATGCTTACCCCCTCTCTTTTTTGGAATTAGATGCCCTATTGTGTTTTTGGTGTTAAATTTTCCATTATTTTATCTTGCATTTCTTTCATTTATATTTCAAAAATACAAAGAAAAAAAAAATCTTTAAAAATACAAAAATATTTACATTTTTTGTGTTTGTTCAACATGTATGATTTTTGTTTTGAGTACTATGATAATGCTTTTATTGCAAAAGAGGATATATCCCTTAATGAGGTACATGGAAGTGGGGATGAAAATTGTTCGAATGAGACCTTCTAGTGTAGGAGCACCTAACCCTCCACCCACCATGACATTTTCATTTTTCACTTTTTATGATTTCTACTCAAAGGCATTTAAGCCTAAGAGACATGTGTAATAATGTAGTCATAGTTATTCAATAATTTGAGCCTAATTGTAAGACATAGTCCCCATTTGGTACTTTATAAACTATGAGTTTTGACTATGGTCAAAAGGAATTTCTTGGATCTAGCATAGGATAGGAATGTCTTTAGGTTTCTAAACATGATCTTGGCCCCTAGGGCACAAGGCAAAGGTCCTACAAGGGTCAGATTGTGCAATTTTTTAAAATTGCAAAAAGTTGCTTGACAATGGTCACATCCTTTTAATTTCAGTTTGGATGGTTGAAGAAGGGCTTCAAATAGCCCTTTTAGGTTGGTGGAAGTTAGAAAAATGTAATTTTTCCTTTCAAATCAAATAGAAATCCAATTTTTCGTTACAAAATGTAGGAATTTTTTAGTGTACAGACATGTATGGATTGGCACATTTGTATAATCTATTGTTCTAGAATATTGGATATCATATCTAATAAATGAAATTTATTTAAGGGTCTAAAGTGTTCTACAACTTAATTTATTATCAGATCTTTCTTGAGTGTACCAAAACCCTCCTTTTGGTAGCCAGTTTCATTAATGAAGTCCTAACTTGCATTCCCACTATGGGATTTCCAAACCAATTGGTAAAATTCAAGTTAGGAATTTTTATTATAACATACCTAAATGATGGGAGATGGAATTCAAGGATTTTTCATTATCTAGCAAGCCCTAGCCCAAACATCTCTATATGTTTGGTGCAGAACAATAGATATTAAGTATTGCAGGCCCTTGGGGAGTGGATGAAGAAAACCTAATGGTGGATATTGAAGCCTGATAGTTCCCTACATGTTTCCCAATTGGTATTTTTTCCTGGCCAAACATCATATTAGAATTTCCTTCACAAACCCTAGCAGGTATGCTTAAACAAGGAATTTGTTGAATTTTTGGTTAGAGCATCATCTAATCAGCCTGGAGTATGCAAGTTTGGAATCTTGTATTTCTTCCAAAAGGATATCCATATATGTATTTATTTTTTAGGGTCCTTTGGAGGATTTTAAAATCAAGTCCTAATTACCTTATTGATAGGGCTAATAGGGGCTTCTTGGCCTAATAAGCAATATTATTGTTTGAGACCTTTGGGAACAAAATGGGATTACCAAACTCACTAGTTTCAAATTTTTGATCATCAAGGAACCTTTCCACTTCCTCTTAAAATCACAGGTTCCATATCTAAGAAAAAACCTAGTTTTCGTAGATTTTGTTCTTTGTAGCCTAGTTGTGCAACTTTGGTGCCTAGGCTATATTTTGAAGTAAAGTAGTTTCAAAGGTGTTGAGCCCTCTCTTGACTCTATCTTGGAGTTCTTGGAAGAATCCTAAGGCTACACCATGATTATTTTTCTATTTAAGAGAGAGCTCTACATCATCTTCATTGATCCTATTCCTATTTCATCTTCCTCTATAACCTTTTCAATTGTCTTTTACCTTAGGGTGTGTGCATGGTTTCCTTCATGTTCCACTATTTTCAATATTGATAAATGTAAAATGATATTTCCTAGTGTATGAGATGTTTCTTTGTCTTATTTTGAATTACTTTGTAATGATATATTAGAGCAAGAAGATGATCTTAATCTATCTCTCCATCATATTTCTCT
This sequence comes from Cupressus sempervirens, assembly GCA_028749045.1. Classification (NCBI taxonomy): domain Eukaryota; kingdom Viridiplantae; phylum Streptophyta; class Pinopsida; order Cupressales; family Cupressaceae; genus Cupressus; species Cupressus sempervirens. The sequence goes on from CM053788.1 coordinate 604,640,855, forward strand.
TTATAGAGATAAGTTGAGGATTGGTGTTAATTTTTCTCCTAATATATATACTTTCTATGAACCTACTTTAGAATATAATTTACTCTCTTCCCCTTCTAGGGATCACTGTTTAGTGATTTATGGTGATCCTACAATATGTTTTATTGATAGGGATGATAATCCTCCTATTTGGGATGAACCTTTGGATTCAGATGTTGATTACTCTCTTCCTCATGAAACCATTGTGGATGATCATGTGGATAATGAAATTTATTTATCCCTTGCTCACCAAGAATCTTTGATACAAGAGGGTGATTTATTAATGGATGAAATAGTCATACATGATGATAGTTCTTTTGCTAAAACACTCTCCTTATGTAGACATTTTAGTGAAAGAAGACAACATTATATATGCTTTACCTCCATTTTAGATTCCTTCTAGTGATGAGGCATTAGTGGAGAATTATGTATTTTCCCTTAATTCTCTCCCTCTTAGTGATGATCTTATGGAGAATCCAGATTTTACTTCATCTTCCCCTAGGATGTCTTCTTTGTTTCCTTCTTATGAATTTGTTTGTAGTGTTGAGATGAATAAAATGGTTTATCCAGAACCTTTATTGACTATCAAAGGTTGTCCTCACATTACTATCAAAAGTAAACCTATGGAATCTTTAGAGTCTTTCCATGACCAGGATTCTATAGCCCACACATATCATACAAGGAGAAACCTTGAACCTAATTTTTAGTGGTTTCTACTTCATTGCCATGCTTCTCCACACTGTCTTCCTAGCAAGGAGTATGATTTGATAATCCAATTGCAAAATACCCCTACCAATATTTCCTTATGGGAGCTTCTTCAAACTTCACCTACCCCCTATGAAGTCTTGCAAAAATTTCTAGAAACTCTTCCCACTCCACCTCCTAATCAAGAGAACATCAATAACTTCTTACAATGCATGCATACTACCTCGAGTGTTCCTGACATTGTATTTACTCAAAATGATTTACCTACTAAAGAAGTTCAAAATCAATATGATGCTCTTATGGTGGATATTAATATAAATAAAAGTTTCATTCATAGGACCTTGATTGATAATGGATCTAGGATTAATTTTTATAGCATGGATATTCTCAAAGAAATTCAAGCCTATCTTTCAAATATTCAACTATGTGGCTTTGATAAGATTTCTAAGAGCACTTTGGGAATCATTACCTTACCTATCAAAGTAGGTTCAATCATCCTGAATACACCTATTCATGTTATGCCTGGATCTCTCAATTATAACCTTCTTTTGGGTAGACCTTGGTTACATGAGATGCATGCTATCCCTTCCACCCTTCACTGTAAAGTCAATTTTATACATAATAACATGATGTATACCCTTCATGGGGATGATGCAAAAAATCCTTGTCTAAATATTCAAACTCACACTACTTCTATTTCTAATAGTAATCCTTCTTCCTCTAATGCTTTTTCTAGTGATGATTGAGGAACCTTGGATTTTACTCCTACATTTATTGGAGAGTATAAGGTTTCTGAGCTTGATTTTATGAAGTCACAAAGAGAGTTTGAACAATTATTTTTTACTTCTAAATCTCTTCATAACAACTTTGTCACTACTTCTATCCACAATGAAACTATCAAACCTACTAATTATGACATAATGACTACTTAAGTTCCATTCACTCCTTATGATATGCTTCTCATTATGGTCATGGTTATCATTTCCTAGCCAAACAAGGACTCAATGGTCAAGCATGTGGTAAGCATAAACAAGGAATTCAAATGCCCTTATAGAATGGGGGGCATGAGCATTCTTATAGATTGGGATTTAATCTCAACAAAAAATCAATGTTAACAACATCTTAAATAACACTTCAAAACATGATGAAACTATGAAGGATTTTGACCAAGAAGTTCTTTTTCCTAAACTCCTTCATTCTAAGATGATTAAGACCTAAATGCAAAGAAATGTGGTCCACGCTTGAAGATTCTTCCTTTTTGTTTATATCATAGTTTTCATGACCACTCTACTAATGATTGTCAAGCTTTACATTATAAGATTAGGAAGTTCATTGATAGTAAGGTTATTTATATATTATGTGGTAATGAGTTGTATTTCAATCCTATTTTCTTTAAATAACATTTATGTTCCTATTATGGAACTCCACATTATGTAAACAATGTTAGCCTAATCTTTTGGGGCTTGTTGTCTTATATAATGTTGTGAGTGATATAATAGGTCCTCTTCCATCTTTATTCCTATGCTTAGGGGGAAAGGATGTCATCTCCTTCTTTTATGTCTTTCTAGTATTCACTTTTCCTTGGTTAAGTAGTATTTATGTATTGTGTGATATCCAATCATACATGACAATTTTGGTTTGCATTGAGGATATATGCCCTTAATCATACCCTACTTCATTGTTTGACATTGGGTTTCCATGGTGGATAAATCTCTCACCTTGGAAGTTGAGTTATGTGCTATCCCTCACAAGAGTTACTTTTTCACTTCTTGCATTATATGTCTTTGCATTTGTCCCTTCCATGGCCTCATAGGAGTTATGATCTTCTTGGCTTGGATTGGGTGTTATCTATGGATATTGTCTTGATGTTGAAGAAGGGTTTATCCTTGTTCTTTTCTTTCGTAACATGTCAAAATTAGAATGTATTTTTTTCCATCTTAAGGTGGGGGGCATATATATGGCCTCCCACGTTCTATAATATGCATTTTTTTCTAACCTTTTATTTTGCAATATGCTAAATCCTCTGAAGGTACCGTACATAATTTGCTAAATCCTGAAGGGACACACATTTTAAATTGTCAAATATGCTAAATCCTTAGAGGGAAATGCACATAAGTTGCTAAATCCTAAAGAGATACACATTTTACAAATGTACTCTATGGTGATATGAGAATATGGATTCATGGGTACTTTTTAAAAGTCATCAGAAGACACACTACATATATGCACAAAGTTGCTAGAAGGTGCATAACTTTATTTGGTGACAATCAAGTACTTTCTTGGTGGGCCATCCTATCCTTTTTGTGGTTCACAGTGTGATATACACATCTTACTAGGCAAGCTAGCCACAACTCTCTCCCTCTTCTCTCTTTTTTCTAGAGATTTCTCTCTTATTATAATCTTGGAGTTGACAAAGACTTGAGTCCCTAGGGGCTTAAGGATCTCTTTGTCCCTTTTATTTTAATAAGAATATCTTTTCATTATGATCTACCTTACCAAGAGTTTGCATCAAGTCCATACTCTTGCTAAAGTGTGGGCTAATGTATCATCCTAAAATGGAAGCATTTCCATGTTAAGAGTGTTTATCCCTTCAAGTTTTTTGGGGTCATCTCAAGTGCCTTGTATGGGTATTTGGCTTAGATCTAGCCTTTTCCCCTATTTTGTTCCCTTTTCCACTTTATTTCTACACTTTTTTAGCATTCTGGACTCAAATCCTAAGATTCTTCACTTTTGGGTCAAGGAAAACCTTAAGGTCAAGGTTGACCTCGACCCTAACCTAGGTCAAGGATGACCTCAATCTTGACCTAGGTCAAGGTCAACCTCGTCCCTGACCAAGGTTCCATATTTTTAGATGTCAAATTTCAAAAAGAATTGTTTTCTCGCTTTTGGGTCAGCTGTCTTGGTCTCCAAAATGGCAAACTCTTAAATTACATTTAATCTAGGTCCATTCCTAGGGGTAAGGTTAATTAGGATTTAATTCTCCCATGTCATCCTTCTCTAGGAGTTTGTACCCTAGATCTCTATATAAGGAAGCCTTCCTCTCCCATTTTATCTAACCATTATCTTGTGCATCCACTTACTATGAAGATTTGAGGAGATATTATATTAGACAATCAATTATCAAGTATTCAAGCATTCAAGTCATCAAGGAGATCTATTAGTAGCCATTGAATGATTGAAGCTCTATGGAGCCATGATGTTGAACATTCATCCATTTCTATTCAAGCCTCCTCCTAATCAAAGATCCATTCAAGATTAGCATTGAAGATCTAATCTCATTGATTTGAGATATCCTACATACATTTCTACATTGATTTGGAGCATTCATACTTGTGGATTCAAGGACTCAAATCCTCTACAAGGACTTCTACATAAGCAAGGTGAATAGTTCCATTTACTTTGTTTATTCATATTATAATTTCAATTCAATTTCAAGTTTGATTTCAAATAATTCCAATTCAATTTCAAGTTTGATTTTAAATTGGGGTTTGACTAAGGGAAACCCCCCATCCGACAACAAAAACCTTTTTTTTTGCAAGTATAGGTGTGGAATAGTGAATATAGGTGTGAATTTGGATACCCTTTTTGTCAAACTTACAAGATTCGTGAACAAAAAATTTGTTGGAGTAGTTCAGGTCAAGGTTGACTTTTTGGGGCACAATTGTGCCCTATTAACTAGGTCAAGGTCAAGCTACCCTCAGAAAATAAAAATATTTATGGGTTTTGTAGAACTCACAGTTTTAGTTCAGATTCAAGAAAATTGACAATTTTTGAGATCATTTGATAGGGTTTTTAGTCGATTCTTTTTTGGAGGTAAGTACCTTTATTTCTTTATTTCAATATTAATCTCCTATATTTACATCCCATAACATAAAAATCTCTATGTATGTGTAAAATATGCGTTTAAGGTCTCTTTCATGTGCATTATTCTAAACCATATTCATCAACCATATTTTACCATATACAAATATAAAAATTAGAAAGAACTTACTTATTTTCTTCTCTAAAAAGTATGTTGTTTCTTTCTTTCCAAATACACTAGACCATAGTAGGTAAAACTAGAAGCCAAAGTTTCCTTGAAATAGAGTGATGAAAAGGGGGAAAGTTCTAGAGAGAGATGAAATCTTTGATTGAACTAGACATCACCCAATTAAATTGTACCTCCTACAAAGCTAATCTCCACAAATTAAAAGTGTAAGAACAATGCATAAACAAATGCTCAATCAAATCTACATCATTTTCAGATAACACACATCTATTAGCAAATATAAATCCTCTTTTTTTAAGTTTATCTAAAGTAAGGATTTTTTTCATGATGCGTTGTCTACTTAAAGAAATTTATCTTATGGGGGAGGTTTAAGATCCAGACCTTATTCTAGAACTTATCTCTACCTCTCATAGTATCTATAGCTATGTATATTGAGTTGATTGAGAAAATACCATTGTTATAATATCTCCAAACCCATTTGTCCTCATGTAGTTGGTTATATAAACTTGGGTTAGGTAATATCTCCCTCATAGAGAAAACATCATCCCTTCTATTATGAGCAATACTGATGCAGGAGCATCCTAGGTATGTGAGAAATATTGCATCACCCAAAAATATTATTTTCAACATTTTCTATTTTGATAAGGACTAGTATACAGGGGGTTACTATTTCTAGGAACTTACTATTCTTAGTAAGTTTTTCATACAAGCTCAGAATGTCCTAATTTTAGATGTGGATATTCATCTTGGATATATCAACCTACTAGTTAAGGCTTAGTGTCAAAGCTTGCATATTTATGGATTTATTATATACTTTTGGTTTGCAATTTTGCTATATAAACTTTAGGATCACCATTGGACACCTTAGAGTACTTAGATGAGGTCCAAAGGCTCAATGGATGGGCACTTGTGTAGATCAAAGCCTGTAGATCAGGAGTTGGGGTTTCCAAAAATTTGTTATAATAGCCAATTAGAGTAGAGAAGTGCAATTTTTTTAAGAAGGAATTGGTGTACCTAGGATTTGTAATCTCAATAGAAGGTCTAAAAAAGGACCCAGAGAAAGTGAAGGCTATCGTTGAATGGCCTACTCCAAAGTGTTCTATAGAGGTAAGATATTTTCATGGAGTGGCTAGTTTTTATAGAAAGTTCATAAGAGGTTTTAGCAGTATTAGTGGATGTGGACCCTTAACTAAAATGATGAGTAGGGATAGGAAAGAATTTAAGTGGACTATAAGAGTAGATAAGAGTTTTAATATGTTGAAATATAAAGTTACAGAGTAGCCTATTTTAGCACATCCAAATTTTAACAAGGTGTTTCAAGTAGATTATGATGCTAGTGGTACTACAATAGGAGCAATTTTCAGCCAAGAAGGTAGGCATGTTCCTTATTTTAGTGAGAAATTGAATGATGCAAAAAGAAAATATATTTTTTATGACCAGGAATTTTATGCTATAGTTCAAGCATTAAAGAAGTGGAGACACTGTCATCTTCCTAAAGAGATTGTTTTGTATACTGATCATCAAGCTTTGTAATATTTGAATATTCAAGGAAAATTAAATCAAAGGCATTTTAAGTGGGTTGATTTTTTGTAGAGTTATACATTTTTTTTGAAACACATGAATGGGAAGTCTAACAGAGTTGTAGATTCTCTTAGTAAAAGAAAACTTTTTCCAAAAAAAATACAAATTAAGGTGGTTGGGTTCAAGGAACTCAGTAATTTATATCCAGAGGATCCTAATTTTGGTGAACCATGGAAGGCTTTTGCAGAAGATGTTACTCTTGATAGGACAAAGTGGTTGGATTTCATAATCTAAGATGGTATGTTTTTCAAAGGAAGTTAGTTGTGCATTCCTAGAAGTTTGGTGAGAGACAATCTCATCAAGGAGAAGCATAATGGAGGATTGGTTGGACATTTTGGCAGAGATAAAACCATAGCTTTGGTTGTTGAGAATTATTACTAGCCATAGTTGGAACAAGATATGAAGAAGTTTATACAGAGTTGTAAATTATGTCAAATGGTGAAAGGAGTGAAGCAAAATATAGGGTTATATCATCCACTACCTGTACTAGAGAAGTCATGGGAGGATGTCAGCATGGATTTTTTTCTTGGATTACCAAAGACTCAGTGAGGGAATGATTCTATTTTATGGTGGTTGAAAGGTTTTTAAACATGACATATTTCATTCCTTGCAAGAAGACTAGTGATGTTGTTCATCTGGTAGAGTTTTTCTTAGAGAAGTGGTGTGACTACATGGTCTACCAAAGAGTAAAGTTTTAGATCAAGATACCAATTTTGTTGGGTTTTTCTAGCATACAATGTTGAAGAAATTGGATACAAAGTTTAAGTTCATTTAATCACATCATCCATAGATTGATGTACATACAGAAATTGTGAACCAAAGTTTGGGAAATTTTTTGAGATGTTTGGTTAGAGACAAGCCAAAAGGATAGGATCTAATTTTACCATAGGCAAAATTTGCATATAATAATTTTGTCAACAAGAGTACTTGTAAATCACCATTCTAGATTGTATATGGGAGCAGTCCAAGAAATGCTTCTGAATTGCAATAGTTGGATAAAGGAGAGATAAGTAGTGCTGAAGTAGAATAATTTGTTGAACATTTGAAGAATATCCATGAGGAGGTGAGGAAACACATCATAAATATGAATTCACAATACAAGGCTAAGGAAGATGTGAAAAGGAGGTATAAGGAATTTTTGATTGGAGAAAAGAAAGTTTTCCAATGGTTACATATAATAAGCTAAAGATGAAGAAGTTTGGATTGTGCAAGATAGTGAAAAGGCATGATTTTGAAAATTCCTATAAAATGGAGTTGCCTATTAAATTGAATATTTCACCAATATTCAACATTTTAGATTTGAAATCATATTATGAAAGAGGTGATGTAGATGAAGTTGTAGAAGGGTAATGGAGTATAACAACAAGTAGTTCAGCTATAAAAGAGATTGAGGAGCTATTGGATAATAATGTTGTCAAAATACAAGGAACAAACTTATGAAGAACACCTAGTCAAATGGAAAGGGAGGTTAGTAGAAGATTCATCAAGGTTAGAAAGGGAGGAGGTTAACCAATTTTTGTTTTCCTCTAAATACCTAAGACGTGACAAGGTCACTTCTCAAATCAACCTAGCTGTTTGATATAGGAGCATCCTCAGTATAAGAGAAATCTTGCATTACCTAAAACATTTATATTTTTAGACTTTTCTATTTTAATAAGGACTAGTAGAAAGGGGGGTTACTATTTCAAGGAACTTACTATTCTTAGTAAGTTTTTCATACAAGCTCAGAATGTTCTAATTTCATATGTGGATGTTAAACTTGGATATTTCAGCCTACCAGCTGAGGCTTAGTGCCATATCTTGTGTATTCATGTATTTATTATAGTTTTTCATTTGCAATTTTGGTATATAAACTTCAAGCTCATTGTTGGAGGCCTTAGAGTGCCTAGATGAGGTTTGAAATCTTGACAAATAGGTGCTTGTGTGAATCTAAGCATGTAGATCAAGAGCTGGAGTTTCCAAAAAGTGGTTATAATAGCCAATAAGAGCAACGATTTGAGAGTTATGGTCTTTCAAAGTTGGGCCAACCAAAATGTCAAAAATAAATGTTAAAAATGTATTTTTTCAACTTTATCTATATTTTTAGGTTTTGTTGGCCCTAGGTATTAATCTTGAATGTCTAGAACCTTCTTGGGCACCATAAAATTGTCTATTTAAGAAATGTCCAAACATTGTCTAGGATAGCTCTAGGTGATAGTTCGTAGCTTTGTCTTGCATATTACTATAATGAAGGCACCTATTGGTGTTTTAAAATGTTACACTTCAAATTATCCCGATGAGAATAGGATACATCTAGGGGTAGCTACTTCCAATCTACAACATATCCTTTCAAACACCAAGCCAACTATAAGGCTAGACCATCCTTCTACTTCAGGCTTTGCAAAACCTAGGTGGGTGTACCTCAAATTCATTCATATGGTACTAGTTGTTCAAAAGCATACACTTGAATCTAAATAAAGTAGATAAAGCCCTTATTTATCCTATACTCATGCAATGAAAATATATGCAATAGCAAATTGCAAATCCTATGAAATCCACAAGCTAAGTGAGGGCATCGTTTTAGCTCTTAAATGGAAAGGGAAATGGATGATTAGAAATTTTATTTTAGTAAATCCTCAAATATACAATAGTAAGAACAAATTGATCCTATAGCTAATCAGTGCCTTATCTATTAGGTAGTTCCATAAATCACACACATACATCTATGATACCAATGGCATATTCCATATATCAAGATATCAAATCTATCATATCACTTTGTGAATCAAACATCACTATTCATAAAGAGCTCATACTCATGCCATATCCTTCTCAAATAACTAGCAACCCTATCAAATATATCAAGCATTTACTTGGCTCTTTGTTCCAACAGCAAACATACTAGATATACAACCTTAAGGGAATGCAAAAGGATTTAAATTCTTTTTCCCTAACCCATAAAACATTACAAATTATAGAGATAAGAGATGAGAATTAGAATGAAATTAAGAATTTTTTTGCTCATTGTATTCATTTCTTTAAAACTATACATTCAAGATGCATGTAAATACCCATAAAACTAGTGAATAGATCATAATTATCTACATTAACTTCATTTACTATTGTTCTTACAATAGAGAAAGCTAAAGAAATGGTAGAAATACATTTCTAGATCCAACCTTATGGCATCATAGACTAACTACAACCAACATGGTATCACAGCAATGAAAATTTTCAAAAACTAGAACCATCCTTTTGGTATAACAGCAATGAAAAAACTTCTCTAAAGACTGAAACCCTTACAATGAGAGAGAAAGAGAAAGATATAGGAAAGGAATGAAATCTTGGATCTAATCTAGAAATGACGTATGTCCACTTGAATCTTCATTCGGTGTTGTTGCAAAGCATCTCTCTTCTCTCTACAACTGAAATCTAAATGGAATTTCATCATTGTATCTCAACAAACTCAAAATATCTCCTCTAACTGATGAGTAACCCAATTTTGACAAAAATATCAGATACTTTAAAATGCTGATAAAACCTTCACTAAATTGACTTGGAAGTGAGAAAATATATCTCTAACTACATTGTTACTACCTCTGGCATTCAACTAGTTTACCATTTTGCCAAAAATCATATCTAAATTGCCATACCTGAATGTGGTTGAAAAATGAGCATCTAGTAAAAAAAACCTTGAATAGCTCCGATATACTACTTCTTGTGCAAAAACAAACTTCAAAATTGGAAAACTTGTTCTCTCTCGGTTCCAATGGTATATGATAGTCATATATTTTCCTACTAGAGATGCCTAGAATATCAACTTAAATATCAAGCTCCCAGGTTGGCTTATAGGATTGTATTTATTTTCCAAAGATTTAATTTTACCCTCAAGTTAAAACTATATAATATAACGCCTATTTATTTAAAACATACCTATATCTGATTTATAGAGGAAAATAGTTTTAAAATACCTTTTTCTACATTTTGAAATTTCCCTCTCTGAGTAAAACCTATGTTGACTCCTATGATATGTGTCATGACATGATTAGATGTCCATTGCATCATCACCTACCACTTGGGTTTGTAAGGAAACTCAGGTGTGGAAAAAACTTCCTACACTAATCTCTTAAGAGAAGTATGGTGCAAATCCTATTAAAATCTTTTATACTTACAGATTCAATATCATGTAAACAACAATATTTCAGTCAACCAAGCACAAAGAAAATAGATAGAGAAAGAAACACATAACACAAAGATTTTTTAGTGGGGAAAAACTTTTCAGTAAAATAACCCCATCCCTCCAGAACCTGCACAATGTATTATCTTCAACACAAGGTTACAATACACTTGCAATGCAAGTTTAATAGCGACAACAGAAGACACCAGTAGCAACTCACAGTACCAACAATACACTTTCTCACATCCCTCTCTTCACAACCTAAAAATTCTTATAACATGTGCTTCACTTTTAGGGCTACTCCCAAAGGTAGCCATATTAGGGTTTTACCATTCTCAAATTTATTGGGTTAGAGTGTACAGTACTCAAATTTATCAATTGCCCCATGTCTTCACCTATCATTGAATCTTCCTAACATAGCTCTTAAGTGTCATAGGAATCATTCATAACCGTTTTAGCGATGATCTCCTTATACACAATTCAAGATGCCGACACATCAACATTATTTTCAAGAAATACATTTTACAAAACAAATAATAAGAATAGGAATTATCCAAGGTTGAGACACCTTATTCCTAATAGGGTTCCATGTGGCACCCTCTGATTAGTCCTTAAAACATTTCCATGTGTCACTATTTCATTAGCTCTCTAGTTGTTCAGTCATTACCACATCATCACTTGTTGGCCCCTTGCCACATGACTACCATGTGTCATTCTCTGATTTTCTAGAAGTCTACCTTGCCATGTCACCATTAACTTAGGCTTACTGCAATGTGGCACAATGTTTCTCTACATTCTCTAATGGTCAAGTAACTTCACAATGTGGAGAAGTATTCATAATCAGATTGTGCCATGTGGCACAATCTTAAACACCAATTTTGCTATGTCATCTCTTCTCAAAATCCATGCTAGGTGTCATGCTTTGATTGGTCTAACTAGATGCCACTTGTCTCTTTCTAATTCATCAGACTACCAAATCAACTATGGACTTCATCATATTGTGTTGTTCAAAATTTCTTTTGTCCTCTTAGCTAGTTGGGGACCACCATGTGAGCATGCTTGCCTTAAAAAAGCATGTGTCTTGAAGACAATTATGAATAGAGTACTTTGGATATTAAAACACATTGAAAAGTCCCCATGAGACCAATGTGGGACAAAATTTTCTCATTGTTTTTCCCTTTGACAATGAGTCAAAATTGATATGGAATGCAATTCTACCTACTACTTGTGATCCTGGTGTGGAATCTATCAAGTGATGAAGAAACAGAATTCAGAAATCAAATGAGGACTCATGTGCTACTGACGTATCAGGAGAATTCTTAAGTGCAAGGATTTATAATGTAGACTTAAAATATTTGATCTATTACTCTAAATGAAAATGATTCCATTTTTCAATTCACATGCTTCTTGTTAGGAATAAACCACGAATAGAAATAAAAATTACATGCAAATATAACTAATAATAGAAAATAATAGGTCACATAGAAAAGAACACAAGGCACCAAGATTTAACATGGTTCACCAAATCCCTGAGCTAAGTCCACCAAATATTAAGTTCGATATTATTACGATCTAATGATTGCAACTTGATTACAATCCATAATCCCTTACAGCTCAATACTGCCTCAAGAACCAATTTTCACATCACAACTATGAAACAATCACTAACCCTAAGCCCTTTTATACAAGTATTTTGATGTCACTTTAGGGTTACAACATGTTGACCATATGTTAGCCACAACCCAAAAAAGAATTCTAGGGCACTACCTCGAACCCCAAAGAATTTATGAAGTATGTATAGTACTTCCCTGATCAGTCACCACAAACTAACAATCTCCAACTTGGGGACTAATCAAACTCCAACCTAGAAAACAATCTCCCACTTGAAGACTGATCCTATAACAATATCGCTACCACATGGGGCTCCTACTAGATCAAACCACCCTAGACTCTATTGTTCTTTTATTCAGGTTCAATCTAGAAGACCAACCGAAATTGAAGAGGAGTTCATCTTCTCCTTTGTCACTACCTTTGTAAACATATATGTTGGATTATCATCTATATGTATCTTGTCTAGCTTTAACTATCCATCCTCCAAAACTGACCGAATGAAATGGTACCACAACTGCATGTGTTTGGTCTTTGAATGTAGAGCTGAATTTTTCACAAGATGAATGGCACTCTATCTATCTATAAACAAATAATTATCTTTCTGAGGGTGTCCCAATTCTTCTAAGAAGAACTATAGCCATGTCATCTCCTTGGCTGCCTTTGTAGTAGAAACATTCTTTGCCTTGGTAGTGGATAAAGCATTAACCTTTCGTAACCTAGAAACCTAGCTCACAGCTACCCCACCAATAGTAAAGACATAACTTGTAGTACTCCACTTGGTATCAATATCCCCTGCCAAATCTGAGTCAACATAGCCCTGTAATCAATAACAAATCTCCCAAAGTGTAGACACTTATTGGATCAATGTTCCTCTCAAATATCTAAGAATCCATTTGACTACATTCCAATGCTCAATTCCTTGATGACTCATATACCTACTAATGATTCCCGCTGCATGTGCAATATATGGCCTAGTACATACCATAGCATACATCAAGCTTCCTATAGCTAAAGCATAGGGTACCTTGGACATTTTATCCTCCTCTTCTTGTGGCTTGGGACATATCTCCTTAGTAAACTTCAAATGACCAGGTAAAAGTGTATTGACAATTTTAGCATTCTTTGTAGAGAAACATTGCAACACCTTCTCAACATAATCAACCTATGGTAGCATCAATCTCCTATTCTTTCTATCTCTACAAATATTTATACCAAGGATTTGTTTTTCTACCTCCAAATCCTTCATAGAAAATGCATGTGCTAAATGTGTTTCAACCCCTTAATGTGATCCATGTTAGACCTAGCTACAAGCATATCATCAACATATAAACATAAAATAATGTAGCTATCATCATCCAACCTCTTAAAGTAGACACAATGATCTGAATGACACTTATTGTAACTATGCTCATGCATAAAACTATTAAATTTTAGATACCATTGTCGAGATGCTTGCTTCAAGCCATATAAAAATTTCTTCAATTTGTACACTAACTTCTCCTTACCCTTGACCACAAATCCCTATGGCTAAGCCATATATATCTCTTCATCAAATCACCATGAAGGAAGGTTGTTTTAAAATCAAGCTGATCTAAATGCAAATCTTCAATAGCCACAAGACTTAAAATAGTACGAACAGAAGTCATCTTACCAACAAGAGAAAATCTTTCATCAAAATCAATGCCTTTTTTTGTACAAATCCTTTTACAATAACATGTCTTAAAATATTTTCTTACCTCCTTCCTCTTCTTTCAATCTATAAACCCTCTTATTTTGTAAAGCCTTTTTACCTGTAGGCAATTTGCATAAATCTCAACTCTTATTTTTCAGCAAAGAGTCCATTTCTTCTTTCATTGTAGACTCCCACTAAATCTTAGTATCCACCTACACAGCTTCATCATAACATTCAGGTTCACCAACATCAGTAAGTAAAATAGAATACAAAGAGGGAGAAAATATTTCAAGAGGTCTAATTTGCCTGGTTGATCATCTAACACTCACTAGTGTGCATGGTATTTATTTTTGTGGTTGTTGCACATCATGAGGAATGGCTGGAACATCAACTTTTGGAGTATCATCCAACACTACATAATCATCTTCTTTCTTCTCATGTTGCTGCAATAGATCTTTGTACAATACATTCTCGTCGAATATGACATCCATGCTTCTTAAAAAAATTTGATTTGCAAAATCCCAAAGCCTATAACCAAATTCAATAATACCATATCCAAAAAATACACATTTCTTTGACTTAGCTTCTAGCTTGGTTCTATTTTCAAAGTCTATGTGAGAAAATGCTTCACAACTAAAGGTCTTGAGAAAAGAATAAATCACCTTCTTACTAGTCCATGCTTCCTCTAGAATGCCACAACCCAAAGGAGTAGAGGGACCCCTATTAATCAAATATACAACTATATTTATAGCCTCTATCCACATGTGTAAGGGCAACCCAGCATGCAACCTCATGCTCCTTGCATGCTCCATTATAGTCATGTTCATGTGTTCAGCCACTCCATTTTCTTGTGGAGTCCTTGGAATAGTTTTCTATATATGAATACCATTAGTGGAGCAATAATATTCAAATTCATGACTACAATACTCACCACCATTATCATATCTAAGACATTTTATTTTCTTACCAGTCTCATTTTCAACCAAGCATTTTTATTTTTTAAAAGTTTGAAATACATCAAATTTCTATCTAAGGAAATAAACCCATACTTTTCTAGTTGCATCATCAATAAATGTAACATTATAATGAGAGCCACGAAGGGAAGATACCTGAGCTGAACCCCATACATCGATATGCACAAGCTCTATTTTCTCCTTTTTGTTTTCCTTCCTAGTCTTCACAAAACTCACTCTCTTTTGTTTTCCATACATACAACTTTCATAGAAATCCATATTAACACATTTCAGACCTAGTAGAACTTTCTTTGACTGAAGTACTTTCATACCTTTCTCACTCATAGGCCCAAGTCTATTATGCCATAACAATGTATCAAAATTTCCATTAGCTATTTGTTCTCCCTGCTCAACTGCAACAATTATTCCTGAACATTCATTTTTCTCTAAAACAATTAAAGTAGAAGGAACAATATGACCTATACAAAGATATAATGTGCCTACTTTCACACCTTTTTCTACTACAAGGGAACCTTTCGAAACCTTCCAATCTTTATCATTAAAAGTAACTACACAACCCTCATCACTGAGTTTCCCTACTGAAATTAAATTTCTACTCAGCCTTGGAACATGTCTTACTTCATGTAGTAGCCAATGATTCTCATTCCACAACTTAATCTTAATTTTTCCCTTTTCGACAATCTGATAGGGTTCATTATCTCCCAAATAAACAAGTCCAAAATCCTTTTGGACATAATCAATAAAATAAACTCTATGAGGTGTAGCATGAAATGAAGCACCAGAATCTAAAATTAATGAATCATCAACACTTTTTAAAGACAGAAGTAAAGCATCCTCTTCAGATTTGTTACTTACCACATTTGCCTCCTTGTCTCCATCCGGTTTATCTCCTTCATTTTTCTTTCAATTCTAGTAATCTTTCTTTTTATGACTTGCTTTCCCATAGTACCAGTAGTCATTCGATCCTCTTGATTGAAACCTCCTCCCCTTTGACTTTCTTCTTGATT
Organism: Cupressus sempervirens; assembly: GCA_028749045.1. Taxonomy (NCBI): domain Eukaryota; kingdom Viridiplantae; phylum Streptophyta; class Pinopsida; order Cupressales; family Cupressaceae; genus Cupressus; species Cupressus sempervirens. Next base: position 604,656,567 of record CM053788.1, read on the forward strand.
TCCCACAATTTTTAGAATTACTTCCTCTTTTAGTCATTCTACCTCTACTTTGTGCATTCAAAGCACTTCCTAATGTAGATCCATCTGAGGATCTCTTACAATTTTTGTCACTCAAAACAACACTAATCACATCATCATATTTTAGAGTACTAGATCTAGGAACAAAATTACTTCGCCATTACCAAGCCATTCTAGCTTTTAGGAAAAGAACACAAAATCAAGGGAGCCCTAATTTCTTCATCAAAATTTATACCCATAGAAGATAATTGACTAGTAATAGTATTAAAGTCATTTAAATGATCTACAATAGATCCACCTTCTGCCATTTTCATATTAATTAAATGTTTCATGAGAAATACCTTGTTTGAAGTAGAGGGCTTTTCATACAGTGTCACTAGGGTTTTCATCAACTCTTCTATTGTCTTCACTTTTGTAATATTAAATGCAACTGATGGTGCCAGGCATAATCGAATGCTTCCAAGTGCATTTCTATCTAGAAGATCTCATTCATCATTTGACATAGATCCCTAATTCTTGGCTTTGCCTTCCAATGGCTTCCATAAATCCTTTTGATAAAGATAGCCTTCCATTTGCATCTTCCATAACTAGAAGTTCTACCCATTAAACCTATCAACCCTCAACTTACTCTCATTGGCCATTACTCCCACTCAAGCATGAAACTCCCACTCAACTATGAGATTTTTCTGCAAAGAATAATTGAAAAACAACCTTGCTTTGATGCTACTTGTTAGGAATAAACCATGGATAGAAATAACAATTACATGCTAATGTAACCAATAACAAAAAATAATAGATCACATAGAAAAAAACACAAGGCAACAAGATTTAACATGATTCACCCAATCCTTGGGCTACATCCACCAAACAAAAAGTTTGATATTATTATGATCCAGTGATTACAATCTATAATCCTTGATTAGTCACCACAAACTAACACTTATGTCTGAGAAGAGATCAAGTCAAAGTTTCTACATTGGAGGAAAAAGGTTGCAATTTCACACAAATACACATCACGTAATAGGCCTCTCATTTGTAAATTTTATGTTGGTTCAGACACTGCTAGAAAACCATGCTATTAGATTTGTTGTCACCATGCAAAGGGATGAGGTGGAAAAGAATTCCTTTTACTTTAATTTCACCCCTTATTTGTGAACTTGGCATGGAAACTTTTTCATTCTTTGCCCACAGATGTAGAGAGAGAAAAAGCCTCTACACCAAATTCTCTTCACAATCCCTGCGAGGTTCATCTTAGAACCTTGATTTCATCATCCTTGGTGATTTGGCAAAGACTAAGCATTTTGATTGATCTGATGATAGCCACTCTTCAAATCAATCTTGGTAAAATATTTTTCTCCACTCAAACAATCCATTATATCATCCATCCTCAGCATAGGAAACCTATATTTCACTATTATCTTGTTAATGGCTCTAGAATCAGTACACATTCTCCATTCTCCATTCTTTTTAGGTGCTAATATAGCAAGTATAGCACATGGACTCAAGATTTCTCTGATCAAACCTTTCTACAACAACCTATTAAGTTCTTCATTCTCTACAGGCATCAATCTATATGGTGCTTTGTTTGGAAAACTAGCTCCAGGAATTAAATCCATACAATGACTTATACTTCTTATTGGAGGTAAACCATTAGGAATATCATCAGCAATAATTTCTTTATACTCATTCAACAACTCTGCAATTTCTTCTGGCACTTGGTTAATACTACCATCTGTCATTCGGTCACCACTGACTAGCACTCGATTAGCACTTTTTTCTTGCACTTGGTCTCCATTGACAAAACTTGGTTTTCTTGTAATTATAGAAAAAAAAACTTGATTCTTTTTCATTTCCTTTTCAAATTGTTTCCCATTAACCATGCAAATATTTATAGTAGTACAATTAACCTCATCTAGACTTTCGATCAAAGGCAACAATGTTTGTTTCTTCCCATTTACCTAAAGAGTATATTGATTCAATCTTCCATCATATACAGCATATCTATCATATTGCCAAGGTCTACCCAACAAAATATGACAACAATCCATGGGATAATATCACACAAAACTTCATCAAAGTAATGTCCAATTTTGAACTTCACAAGGCATTGCTCACTTACCAATATCTTATGCTCATCTTTGATCCATGAAACATGATAAGGTCTAGGATGTTTTAGCCTCTGCAACTACAACTTTGTAACTAGCTCTTCTAATGCCAAATTTGTAGAACTTCCACTATCAATGATCACTTTACAACATTTTTTAGCCATCTTACATCTTGTCTTGAAAAGAATTCTCCTTAAAATAGGTCACTCATCACCTCCCTTATTACATAAGGTTCTTCTCACCATCAAATTTTCTCTAGCCTTAGGCCCACTTGGTGAACCATCATCATCTTCTTGAATCATAGCATTTCTATTATTCTTCCCACCTTCAGAAGATCTACATTCAAAGGATCTATGCCCTTTTGTGCCACATCTAAAAAAATTATCATGAAATTCACCTCTAGAATAAGAATTACCTCTTCCTTGGTAAGAATTGGTTCCTTCTCGATAAGAATTACCATTTTTCCATTTAGTCTTGCCTTTGTCATCATTTTTCCATTTAGATTTGCCTTTATCCTACATAGAACTATTATATTTGTCACTTTCTCTATAAGATCTACCTCTACATCTCTGGAATCTACCACCTCTACCTCTTTGTCTTTGTTCATGCTTCTTTGTCAAGATATCTTCAACTTTCAAGGCATATTGATATGCTTCTTCTAAACTTTTCAGCTTCAAAAAACTTATTTCATCTTTTATTCTAGATCTCAATCCATTAATGTACCTTGCAATTTTCTCAACATCATCATCCACAAGTCTAGATCTGATGTCCAATCTATAGAATTCCTCAGTATACTCTTTCACAGTCATGTCTTTTTGCTTCAAATTTTGCATCTTTCTCAACAAGCTAACTTGGTAATCTGCAGGAAGGAATTTGTTCTTTACCTTGTTCACCATCTTTGGCCAAGTTCTAATCTTCTCCTTTCCTCTTCTTTGTCTATTAGTTTGCAAGTGCTCCCACCATAGTGATGCATGACCTTTCAGCCTAGTGATTGCAATCTTCACCTTTCTATTATTAGGAGTGTTTTAATACTCAAAGAACTTCTCCATATCATAGATCCAATCCAACACAACATTGGTATCCAATTTTTCATCATAAGGAACAAATTATACAACAGGTTTTGAATTTTCCCTAGACAATACTCGCAACAATCTTTCCTCATCTTGATTTTCTTTAGGTTTTGGATTATGGTTTGGTGTTGCTACTTCATCATCACTCACATCTTCAAGATGCACTCCTCTCCTCTAGGCTATCTCCACAACATCTAACCTGGATGCAATTTGTCTCAACTGATCCAATATAGCATTATCAACATTATTTCCTCTACCATGAACCATCTTCACAAATCAGGGTCTTACAAGATCATAACCCTCTACAAGTTATAGGTCAAATCCATAGATCTACCACCCTACAACCAAATCCAAATTAGGATTCCACATGATCCAATTTCCATAAGGATGAACCTCAAGCTCTAATACCAACTGACATAGGCAAGAGGATGAATAACTAGGGCCAAAGGCTCACCCAGCTATCCAAACCACCTTTCAAGAGTTAACACAATGGAAATGAACACAAAGAAAAACAACCAAAGGAGGAAGAAGAGTGAATTACTTTTATTGATTCATCAAGAATATCTTCATACATGCCCAACTATGAGGCCTTCTGGGTTATGACCAATTACAAATACATTCACATTCAAAGATCCAATTGCAAATTCACACTTTTAGTTCTGCTCCCTAATCTGCTCTCTCTCAAGCTTTTTTTTAAATTTTAAGCCTAAACATTTTATTTATACTTGCCAAAATGTCTTACAGATCATTCTAGAATCATTACATTAGAGGAAGGCCAACCCAACAACGGTCTAGACTCATCCCAAGAAAATATCTTAACATAAATTTTGTGAATGAAATAAATCCTACAAGTCAGCTCACAAAATCATGTCCAAATACTGACACTCAACATACACTGGGTAACTTGGCACATGAAGAAACACTCAACATGCACTGAGTAACTTAGCACATGAAAAAACACTCAGCATACACTAGGTAACTCAACACATGAAGAAACACTTGGCATACACTAGGTAACTCAGCACATGAAGAAACACTCAGCATGCACTGAGTAACTTGGCACATGAAGAAACACTCGACATACACTGGGTAACTTAGCACATGAAGGACTGCTAGGCACATGAAGGAACTACTAGGTAAACAAAATGAGTAGGATAACAAGGCAACCCAAGATGCTCCTACATCAGACAACTAGGGTTGAAAGAAATGATTCTCCTGAATCATTGAGATGTCCCAACCTAAGCTAAATCCAACTCAAATTGAGAAATCCATGAAGCATCTTCAATAGGACTGTTCTTCCACTTCACCAAATATTCATAGTAATCTTTTCCTCTTGTACTCTTGCCAACTCTCTAATCCAATATCTATTCAACTCCCTCAATCTATTTCTTAGGATAATCATATGGTATAACAACTTCATCCTGTGACTCGTGATATTTATACAAATCAGCAATATTAAATATAGGAGATATATCCATGTTATCAAGTAACTCAACTTCATAAGCATTACCACTGTCAAACTTCTTCAGGATCTTACAAGGTCCAAATTTCTTCATCTTCAGCTTGCTATATGTTCCAAATGGGAATCTTCCTTTCTTTAGATGAACCATCACCTCATCACCAACTTGAAAATCATGGTGTCTTCTAGACTTATTAGCATTCTCCTTATACTTATGATTGCTTTGTTCCAACCTCAACTTCACTTCCTTATGCAAGGACTCCATAAAATTAGCAAATTCTTCTCCTGCAACACTTTTCTTTTCTTCACTAGCAACATATCTCAAATCTAATATACCTCTAGGGTGCATTCTGATAACAATCTCAAAAGGTGTCTTCCCTGTACTCCTATTCACAGAATTTTTATATGAAAATTCAGCTTGTGCCAATACCATCTCCCAATTACTTGGCTTATTCCCAACTAAACATCTCAGTGAATTTTCCAAGCTTCTATTCACAACCTCTATCTGTCCATCTATTTTTAGATGGAATGTAGAACTAAACTTCAATTTAATACCCATCTTCTTCCACAAAGTCTTCCAAAAAATACCAACAAACTTACTGTCTCTATCTGAAATAATGCTTCTTGGTAATCCATGCAATCTCACAATCTCTTTAAAGAAAATTTCAACAACATGCTCAACATCTGATGTCTTCTTACATGGTATAAAATGGGCCATCTTAGAAAATCTATCCACTACAACAAATATGGAATGATACCCTTTCACTATTTTAGGTAATCCAAGAACAAAATCCATACTAATGTCAGTCCAAGTTTTCTCAAGAACAGTAATCGGTGTATACAAACCAGTATTTTAACTCACTCCTTTTGCAACTTGAAAAACTCCACAACTCTTTAAAAAAATTTGAACATCCTTATACATTTGTGGCCAATAATATTTCTCTTTCAGTAAACTCAATGTCTTATCAATTCCAAAATGTCCAGTTAATCCACCACTATGCTTTTCCTTAATCAAATTCAACCTCATAGGACTTCTAGGAATACACAACTGAATACCTTTGAACAACATACCTTCTTGAATGAAATACTCATCATACTTACTAATGTGATCTATTAGTTCTATTTATAGTTTCCAAAATGGCTTACAGATCATTCTAGAATCAATACATAATAGGAAGGTTGACCCAACAATGGTCTGGACTCATCCCAAGAAAAGATCTTAACATAAATGTCATGAATGAAATAAATCCCGCAAGTCAGCTCACAAAATCATGTAGAAATACTAACTCTTGGCATACACTAGGTAACTTAGCACATGAAGAAACACTCGGCATGCACTCAGTAACTTGGCACATGAAGAAACACTTGGCATACACTGGGTAACTGGGCACTTGAAGAAACACTCAGAATACACTGGGTAACTTGGCACATGAAGAAACACTCAGCATGCACTAAGTAACTCGGCACATGAAGAAACACTCAACATACACTAGGTGACTCGGCACATGAAGGAATTACTAGGAACATGTAGGACTACTAGGCACATGAAGGAACTGCTTGGCACATGAAGGACTGCTAGGCACATGAAGGAACTACTAAGCACATGAAGGACTGCTAGACACATGAAGGAACTACTAGGTGAAAAATTGAGCAAGATAACAAGGCAACCTAGGATGCTCCTACATCAAATCCATTTGGTTCAAACCATCACAAATTCAAAGTTATGGTATCCTAAATAGGAGTACCGATCAATCTACATTTCTTGACACCAATAAAACTTTATAAATTTCATTTGCAATCGCATTTGAAATCTATTCAAATGGATTTTTCATAAGGTCAAATCTAAAACATAAGGAATTTCTAGACACATGAAGGACTACTAGGCACATGAACGACTGCTAGGCACATGAAGGAACTACTAGGCACATGAAGGACTGCTAGGCACATGAAGGAATTGCTAAGCACATGAAGGACTGCTAGGCACATGAAGGAACTACTAGGTGAACAAAATGAGCAGGATAACAAGGCAACCCAAGATTCTCCTACATCAAATCCATTTGGTCCAAACCATCACAAATTCAAAGTTATGGCATCCCAAATAGGGGTACCAATCAATCTACATTTCTTGACACCAATAAAAATTATAAATTGCATTTGGAATTGCATTTGAAACCTGATCAAATGGATTGTTCATAAGGTCAAATCTAAAACATAACAAACCTCTAAAACATAATGCAAAAGGAATTATCTCATTTTGGTCAACTAGGTCAAAGTAATAATAGGTCAAATAGCTCCTCCCAAAATTTTGAATAATTTATGGCATTGTGACAACAATAAACAACCCACTTTGAGGGATTCAAAACCTAGTCAAAACATATCAAAATGACTTAAAAATTGAAACATATGTTCTATGATATTCATACTAAACACTACCAAGGTGGTGAGTCATAAAATATTACTAGGTGCAAGATATTCAAATGCAAACAAGGCTACCTGTCATTGTTTGACACTTAGGCAAAAATGCAGAATTGAACATTGCTCAAAACAAAACTTCGTAGAATGACAAAAAATAGAAATTTAACTTCACAAGTATGTGTGTATATACTAAATTCAAGGTGTTAGAAACATAAAACACCTCTTAGGCCTCAAAATGATAGTCAGGTACACATGCATTAAATGCACTTAAAGGGCTCAATTTGACTCAAAAGTTTGGAATGGTAAAATGGGAACACAATTTTGAGTCTCATTAGCACCTATGTGGGTTAACATATTGTAATTTTGAATTTGTAATTCCACATTTGCATTGGTAATAAGAATCCCATGTTTTGTTCTTTCAATTACTATTATTTCTTTGTTTGTGTTATGTGTTTGTGGTATTAAGGGGAGCACCCTTCATCAAATCCTTTGTCTCTGCCTATGCCTTTGCAAATATTAAGTACTTCTACCCATTTTTATATTCCATAATTCCACTCTTAAAACTTCTCCATCTTGTTCCCAAGATTAGAAGTCATCCACTCAATTAAAGCTTGGTTGGATATAGCCTCTTTAATTGGAACTTCATCCTTCCATATCTCTTCCTAGAAAAGAGCTTTTCTACCATTCCCAATCAACATTCTACTTCATTTTCTAACAATCTCTTTCATTTTTAAAACATTCTTCCATATATCAGAGAAACCATTTGAATTAGTCCTATTTACAAATATATGGAGATTACCATATGACATATATTTAGCTCTTAGAGTCTTTTTCCACTCCTTAGTCCCATCTGAAATAGACCACCCCACTTTGGAAACCAAATCTTTGTTTATACCCCTAATACTTATGATTCCTATACCCCCTTCTCCTTTTGGTTTGAAAACTTGATTCCAACTAACTAAATCTATTTTCCTCTTTTCCTCAGTCCAAGACCAAAGAAAAATATTTTTTATTCTCTCAAGTGCATCTACAACTTTAGCTAGCATCAGAAAAAATGACATAAAATACATTAGGATACTTTGAAGGTACACTTTAAGAAAAAGCAATTTACCTCCCAAACTTGGAAGCTTTCCTTTCCATCTATCCAACTTCCTTTGGAATTCCTCAATAATCCCCCTCCAATATCGAGAAGGAGGTTTTATGGGAGATAAAGGGAGACCAAGATACATTAATGGTATATCATCTATGTTAGATTCCAACACAATCAAGATTCTAGATTGTATTTCAAACCTAATATTGAACAAAAAGATCTTACTTTTCTAAAATTTTATGTGTTATCCTAAAAAGGAATCATAATTTGAGAGAATAGTTTTCCAAGCAATAGCCTTTGAAGAAAAAGCAGCACCAAAAATAATATTGTCATCCACAAATTATTGGTGGGTAGCAGGAGAGAGTCTCAAAGTAGCCTTTGTAACTCTAGAGATTGAGGTAGAAAGGAAAATTTTGTTCAAGTTTCTTTCAAGGACTTCATCTACTAGAATAAAATGACAAGGAGACAATGGGTCCTTTTGTCTAAGCCCAGTTATAGTAGAGAAGAACTCTAAAGGATCCCCATTAACTAACATAGTATATTTGGTCATGGTAACACAACTCATGATAATTTTATAGAATCTCCCTTTGAAACCAAATCTAGTGAGGAACTGATCAAGGAAGGACCATTTCACCCTATCATATGCTTTTTTTGTGACACATTGATAGCCATAGTAGCTTTATCATTAGCATTCATAGATTGGAGAATTCATGCATTGTAATAATCATATCCATTATATTTCTTCCACCAACAAATTCTATTTTATTTTTTGAGATTAGGTTATCCATGATAAGTTTCATTCTATTAACCATAACTTTAGCAATAATCTTGTAAATAGTATTACAGAGGCTGATTGGGTAAAATTCATTCATGCAAATTGGGCCTCCCAATTTAGGCACTAGAGAAATGTATGTTTGATTAGTCATTTCTATTAGAAATTTGTTCAGTACTCCCCTCGAGATTCATGACAAGGTCTTAACTATCTCCTATGTACTATAAGTTGAGTGGTTGTATCAGGAATTGATAGATCAATCTTTTGGTTAAATCAAAACCACACTCTAACAAGTGGTATCAGAGCTTGGTCATAGGTTTGAATCCTCAGACCATCAGCTAACACTGAGGGGGAGATTGTTAGAAATTTCTTTAGCACTCCACTCAAGATTTGTGATAAGGGATTAACTACCTCCTATATACTATAATTTGAGTGGCTATATTAGGAATTGATAGATTGGTCTTTTGGTTCAATGACAACCCCACTCTAACATTTTCCACTATAGAGCTAGTTATCAAGAAATGACGAACTACCTTAAAAACACCTTCCCCCATAATCTCCCAATATTTATGGAACAAAGTTGGGTGGAAACCATGTAGTCCAAGAGATTTGAACCCTTGGAAATAGAAGGCTTTTATTTTGAATTCATCCATATTAACATAGTATATCAGATGCTTATTGTCCTCAGAGGAAATCAACAAAGGGATACCTCCTACCAAATCATGGGGGTCATCTATTCCTAAACCCTAAGCTCCCCACTCATGGAAATAATTGGTTTCTTCCATGTTGATATCTACCTCTTCAATGAACTTCTCCCTATTAGCTAAGGTAAGAGATCTAATTGTGTTTCTACTTATATGTTTCATAGTAGTCTGATGGAAGAACCTAGTATTTTTGTTACCATCTTTTAGCCATTGAACCCTCGATTTGTATTTCTAGAAGGTCTCTCCCTAAGCTTATAGAGAAAGAAAATAGTCTCTTAGGGTATGTTCCTACAAGCTCAAACCCCTTCCCTTCTAGTTATTTTACAAGTTATTTTGGGCTTCTACTAGCTTACCTTCAACTTCTTTATTCTTTTCACAAATATTACCAAAGGAAATGTTATTCCATTTTTTGAATTTGACCTTGACAACCCCCAATTTCAAGCTTAATTTAATCAAGAGAGAGGCCGTAGAAAAAAATTTCTAGCAAGAACCTATCAAATCGTAAAGCATAGGCTAGATAGCCACATATTTTCAGATCTAAAAGGACTAGAAATCCTTTTTCACACTTTTCAATGCATAAAAATAGCACTATGGTCAGACCCAATACAAGGTTTAGCCTTTAGTTGAAATTTATCAATATTACTCCAATTAGAGAATAGAGTGAAACTATCAAGCCTAAAATGAACGAGGCTCTTACCCTATCTCCTATTAGTCCAAGTAAAGTTATCCCCTCTTAGTTATAAGTCTACAAGTCTTATATGTCAACACCTAAATTTGATTACATCAATAGGTAATCTTATTTAGTCATCTCCTAGGGTATTATTGATTAAATATTTATTATTTAATTAATTAATCATCATCCCCTAGTTAATTTATTTATTTAATTAACTATAGTCCAATTGATAAAATCAAATGATAACCCAAAATCAATTTATCAATTAAATCCCTATTCCTCTATTAAATTAAGTAAATCCCCAAATCTATTTAATTTAACCCCACATCCCCCTTTTATTAAATAAATCATTTAATAAATTATCCAAAACCCTAAAACATCCCTAAACCCAACCTTTACCCCTAATCCAACCCATTCACCCATACTAACCTCACTTAGCCACCTAACTAACCCATCCCATCAAAGCTAAGATACTTGTCCCCTAACCCCCCTTTCTAAACTAAGTCTAATCCCCCTCCTAAACATTTGCAAAACTTTAAGCAAGCATTAAGACTTGCTAATCTAAGCTAGAGTCAAAAAGTCTCCCTTATCATCTTCTATCCCTATCCAAGAGCATTAATGGCTCTTACATGCCATTAATTCCTCTTACATCCCTCTTACACACTCATCATCCCTCATTACTCCTTTGACCAACCCTTATCCCATCCCCTCATACTCAGTCTCCTTGTGAAAAGTGTCACTCCTCTATTGGCTCTAAACAAGCATAATCCATGTGCTTCTGTTTCAAAGTATCTTAGCCCTCCCTCACCATTCTTCCATCCTTGCATCCTAACCCTCCATTTCTCTACCCCTTAGCCTATTAATAAAGCCCTTCCCTCTCACAATCCATCAATCTACTTTTATGCAAACTTATAATGCTACTTTGAGAGCCTAAAAACTACCAAAATACCATCATAATGCTAAAATCCATCCATACCCTCATTGTTGAAAACCTCATCCATATACCTACTAGGTAAAAACCGCCATTCTCTGGAAGCTTGAGCACAACATGAGCATACATCCCCATCCATCAAGGACATATCCACATCATCGTAGGTTATACCATAAGGAGCCTACTATTCTTGGTTTTCCTTCCTTCTTGGTGATAACCTTGGTCCTCTCATAAGTGTTAGCTTATTTAGTTGTGTGAATGCTTTTATTAAGTTAGTATTCAATATTACACTAACAAAATTAGGTGATACATTTTGGCATGCCCGGTGGGACCCCACATTTATGTCATTACAATTTCACTTTTGCTTGTTAATATTTGAACTAACCAAACTAATGTTTTGTGTTTATTTGCATATGTAGGTGGTTTTCTAATTTTTTTGTAGGCATCAAAGTCTCCTATCAAGAATCAAAGTCCCAGCCATAAAAGAAAAATCCAACTTAAACAACTTCTTCTCACTTCTTGTTCACAATCCTGAGAATGCAAAATTGTGAACCCACGACTGTAGGATCATAGTCTTAAACCTATAGGAATACATACCCATGAAGGTAGGATTGCTCTCTACTCCAAACCCTATCGTTATGTGCAACTAAAAACACCCCCCTAATCCTACTGACCAATCCTCCTACAAGAATGAAAGTTTTTACTAGTGGGATCACTATAAAACCTATGAGAATGCTTGACCAAAATATCTGAGTCCAGAAAAAATACTTTTATCCTTTCACCCACAATCACATAGATAAACTTGCTAGCAGCAATGCATTCCATAAACCTGTGGGATCACTCTATTACTTTCTTCCCAATGCCTATTTTTCTATGGTTTCACTAGTTCCCTACACCATGATCTTGCACTATTTGAGTGCATTCACCAGATTGCTATTTTACTCATGGAATCACTTTTTGCCTCACAGGATCATTGTTTTACCTGCAAGATCACTGTTTACTTGTGGGATCACTTTTTGCCTCTCGAGATCGCTTTTTTTTTTAAGAGTATAAACCAAATTTTGAATTTTGGTAGTTATGTAGGATAGGTATTTTTATAAGCATTTTTATGCCTATAAAAAAGAACAAAAAAAGTTTTTAAAAATTCCCATTGTTAAGCTTTCATTATGGGGATTTTTGTGTGACTAATCAGATTGATTTTTTATGGCATTACAGATTGGAGCATCTTCAAAGCCTAACCATATTTTTTGCAAGTTTTTCTTAGAAAAAACTTCCATGTTTAAACAAATATTTTATTGAATGAATGTCTCTCAAATCAATCTTGAATGCCATGGACTAAAATCAACTTTTTTATTGAAATGTATGATTAAAACAAAAAACCCAATCTTGAATGCTAAGGATCAAATAATCATTGTTATCCCTCACACTTCAACTTTTGGGCTTAAAAAGAAATCACTTAATCTTGAATGCATAAATGAATTGAATTTTTAACTCATTCCTTATCAAAATTCTCATGATGACAATGCTCAAATTTCTTATATTGATGAACTCTTGATCTTTATCATGTTGACAACAATGTCAAGTTAGAAAGAACATTATATGTCATAAACACGAGTGTCTTCAATCGTAGCTTACAAAATCTAAATCATTAATTGGGAACAAACAAGTGTCTTTTAAACCCAAGATCACTTATGTGGTCTTATTTTACACTTTTTATGAGGCCTTCTTGGGGATTTCATCTTTCCTTGGGATGAACTCAACTCTAGCATTATGGCAGAGTATAAATATTAGGAGGTGAATTGAAAGACACCTCTCTTGAAAGAATAATATTGTCACTCTTGGCTAAGCCCCAAAGAACTTTATACCTTTGGGAAGTGAAGGTTGAGATTTGGGTTACCATCTCCTCCTAGATATGTGCCATTTTTTTCTTTCATCTACAAATTTGGGCCTCACATACCTTGCATATATCGAGGACACCCCTAGCTAAGCTTGTATATCCTAGAAAAAACCTTATAGAGTTATTGATGTGTTTGATGTACTTGAGTGTTGTTAGCTAAAGAGATCACTTATATGTCCTTTGAGAGGGTTGTTAACAAGTCCATTCACAACAACTCTGAGTCTAGTTTTCTCTGCTTTTATCCAGTGGTAAATCGTTCAACCCAAATGAAAGGCATACTTAGTGTAGTCAATGCCTCATCAGAGATTCATCCAAAACTTCCACACCATTGTCATCATAATTACATCCTCTCTTATGTCATTCTATTTCTTCCATCAAATCTTCCTCATCTTAAGCTAGCTAATTCTTCTTAGTGATTCCCCACCCCATTTCCATATCCTCTAGAGTCAATCTTTCCTCCTATCATGTGCTTAATCCAAATCCAAATCTAAGCTTACCAACTTATCCTAATCTAAATTTCTATATTTATCCTTCATCCCCAAAACATAATGTCACAATCCTATTATGATGATTTTGGTCATCCCACTCCATCCTATTCTAATGATGATGAAGATCTTGTTGACTATGATGTTTATATTGAAAGCCTTAGAGATATTTCTCCCAAAATCCTCCAAAATCCAAACATTCCTACATCTAGTACTCCTTATCATGCCTTTGACAAGGGAAATTCATTTTTTAACTAATCCACACCTCCTTCCTATATTGTGCCCACATATTCCTCTTATACATTAGTCATACCTCCATATTTCTCCACCTTCCTATCCCAATTTCCACCATCCTAGAACAATTTTAGTAGCTACATCCCTGGTCCAAAGCCCCAATCTCAATATCTTCCAAACCCATTTCCAAATCCTCCAACCAATCCTATTTATACAATGCATCACCCTAATCCCCATAATCATGCTAGTCCAACACACACATCTCCAAGGAATTTTACAACAAAACCCAAAGAAAATCCATCTCCCACACCCATCATTCCTCTTACATCATCCTATCACTATCATCCCTATTTTATCCACCCCACTTATCAAACCCCTTCCATCCCTTACTTCCCACCTATCAAATCTCTCCAAATCTCATCTACATCTTTTCCTCCTAGCATTACCCAAATCCCATGTAATAAACCTAATGAGTCCATCCCCCATCAACCAATCCCCACTATAGAACATCCTACCCATCCATCTACCTCACTTAAAGAAACCATCCATACTTCTCCTATCATACCATCCCCTCCCATCTATTCCTATCAAGATCTTGTCCAAAAGCATGTTGAAATATCCCATGACACAAAAGAAGATCCCACCATCCCACATATTCCCCTACATGATCCACTTTCACCATTCACTCCATCTAAAGAGTAGTCCCCATCCCCTTCATATACCAATCCTACCATAATACCTAATCCATCTCAAGATCTCCTCCCATCAACCCACCAAAATCAAGATCCTATCCTTCCATATCCTTTGCTTCATGATCATACATACCCTATAATCCATGATGATAGATCCATAGAAGAAGAACTAACTATCATATCTGAAGCTTCAACTCCTTCAGATAGTAATGAACTCACATCTTGTGTTCCAAATAATGAGTACAGTATTGAAGAAAGAAATAAAAGTGTACCTTTAGATGTTGGTATCCCTTCTATCCCTGTATGGTCATAAGTCCTCCCATCTTTGCCCCAAAGTTCCCATTCATCTTGTTCTACATATGTTTTGGGCCCTTATCCTACTAGTTATTTCCAGCCCTCCATTTTGGGTTTGTATATCCCTTATCTAAATCCCCAACACTTTCCATCCATTTTGGGTCCTTATATACCTAACATGGATCCTTTATCTCCTCCATCTATTTTGGGACCTACTCCTTCCTCATTTCCATCTATTTTAGGACCATATCTTTCATTCCCTCCATCCATTATGGGAAATTATATGCATCCATATCTGGTATTCCAATCCATCATTCCATCCCTCAAATCCAAAAGCTACATCATCAAAAGCACTCATCTTTGAATCCCTTCCAACCATTAACCTCTATCTCTACATCCATAATTTCTCCATATCCCCCATGCTCTTGTTCCCATACCATGGCTAATAAAAGCATATTAGATGCCAAAATAAAAAAGCATAAATCCACAAATCCACAAAAATCCAAGTTTCAACATGTCCCTTCTAAAATACATGTTCCAAAAGAGAAAGATTTAATTGCAATCATATAAAAAGTCAAGAGGCCAAAAAGGCCCAAGCTAAAAAAGTCAAAAATCATGTGGATGCCCAAGATTCTCATAAAAGAAATGCATCTCAAAGAAAAATCTCAATTGGCATCCATTTCTGCTACTCAAAACACCTCCTTTGTCCATACTTCATCCAAATCTCCAAATATACATCCTTCATCCCCCCAATCCAATTTTTGCCTCTATGCTTCTTATCCTAAAATTATAATCCTCCATCTTCCAACTTTACTATTAGTCCTTATATTTCTCTTCCTCCATTTTCTCCTTAACCTCACAAAACACCATCTTTCTTGTTATTTCATCACCTTTCAAGGTGTGTGCCAATGATGATCTTTCCATTTTCCTCATCCATTTTCCCACAAACCTTATGTTTCCCATCCCTTATTTTCCAACTCCCACCCATAATTCCACTTATATAATACAATCCTTTTTCACTCCCTCCCTTCTTGCCAACATGTATGAGTAAAAATGCATCACAAAATTAAAAAAACATTAAAAAAAAGTGTCCACTAGTGAAAACTTGGCAATTCAAGCACCTTGGACAAGTACCATGATGAAAACTTGGCAAACAAGTGTCATGCACTATCCCTCCATCCAAATGCTTTGCACACTTGGGGGCACATTCCATTACCCACCATACCCATCTCATCCCACCATTCCAACCACATCTTATCCATTTCACCTGCCATCCTCCTTCAGATCTTGGTGCAAATAAAGTCCGTCACGACATACATGCTTTTGGTCATCCTTTTTTACATCCATTTCCCATCATAGTTTGTATCCACCTATCCTTTATACACTCATTCTTTCATCCATATCATCCCTCCATGAGCCTCATCCACCCATCATGATTTACCCTCTACCTCATTCACCTTTCACATCCTAGCTTCCATCTATCTCCCTCATCCTCTTGCTAAAAAATCTTCCATCCTATCCTACCCCTTATAAGATTTCCTCTTGAATAAAATATAACTAGGGGCACTATATTCCTTAAAGACCATGTTGTGTCCATCTTTCCATCCCCCCCATTCTAGCCCTATTTTCATCTTGTCATCCCCAAACCAATCATACCTTTTTCTCCTATCCTTGCACTTCTCACCATCTCTCCATCTTTACATCACCTGGTAAATCCCTTGTCATTGGTATCTAGGACTAGGCTATCCCCATATACTCCAATTTCATCCATTCATATCCTAATGCTTCTAAAAATCTACCATCCACTACACCATCCCATTGCACATCTTTCAACTCATCCAATCACATTCTTAATCTTCTACCTAACCTTGTTACAAGCCTTGGTCACACCCTAATCATCATCATTGGGATACATCCTTCTCACTCCCTATCTTTAGGTATATCTAATCATCCTGATCTTTTTATCCACTATCTCCTCATCTTGAGCTTTTTATCCACTATCTCCTTATCCTACATGTTATCTGCTATCTCCTCATCCTGAGCTTTTCATCCACTATCTTAAGCTTTCCATCTGCTATCTTCCCATCCCTAGCTTTCCATACCCTCTATCTCCTTATCGCACACTTTTCCACTATCTCCTCATCCTGAGCTTTTTATCCACTATCTCCTTATCCTACACTTTATTTGTTATCTCCTCATCCTAAGCTTTTCATCTGCTGTCTCAAGATTTTCATCCCCTCTATCTCCTTATCCCATGCTTTCCCTCTATCTCCTCATCCTGATATTTTTATCATCTATCTCCTTATCCTACTTTATACACTATCTCCTCATCCCAATCTTTTCATCTGTTGTCTTGAGCTTTTTTCACTTGCTATCTCCTCATCCTAAGCTTTCATCCGCTATCATCTCATCTTGAGAATGTTATCCACTATTTTCCCATCCCAAGATTTTCATCCCCTCTATCTCCTTATCTTAAACTTTCTCTCTATCTCCCCATCTCAATCTTTTTATCTGCTATCTTCTCATCTTTATCTTTCCTGCTACTATCCTATCATACTGAGCTTTTTGTACAATAATCCATTGTAAATACTTTTGTATGTTAGTTGTTGTAAGAATTTTCCTAAGGGAAAAATTCACCCAAGAACTAAGAACTCAAACACAGGCACAATTGTAGACCAAAGATGGAGAGAGTATGATCAGAATAACAATGTATTCAATAACTTGATACAAGAGTACACTAGGAGTGCCTGATTATAAAGGCTACATGAGAGCTTCTAGAATGCATAGAAGTTAGCACCATGAAGTGTCACACAACCAAGCACATGTCCACCAGATATGGATTATCCTCCATTGAGCACGAAAGTAAGTGCAATGATGAGAGAATAAGCTTAGAAGGGTGGGACATGCAAAATAGTGTTGTAGACACCATGTGCTTAAATAAAGGTGCGTACTCCTATGTTGTCAACATGACAACTCACAAGGTTGCACAAACTCCTAAGTGTCTCATAAATAAAAATAATAAAATAATGCAATATAATTAAATAATGCATTAACCTAAGTAAACTTAAGTAAGTATAAATAGTAAAGTACTAATTTACACCAACAGTTGTATATTCCTTACATGTCAATCCTTCACTTGGTACCATTTTCTATCTCTCATCTCTTCATGTAAATTCATGCTTGACCAAAATTGCAGTTCTCTTGGTTAGGCAATTTAGCGAATCCTTGTACAAGATCCCTTGTTATCAAAATGCTATCATAAAAAATTTTGATTGCCTAACTCATCCTAGTCCTTGATATTACTGATAGATCCTTGCTTGATGCATCCTTCCTCTCATCTAATCTCGATCTGTTAGTATCTAGTCTTACTGATCTCTTTGGCAAAAGGTTAACTTTTTTATGGATTTATAGTTTCTTTCAATTTATTTTATTTTCAGGATTTCAAGTTTGGTTCTTAAAGTATCTCTTCCAGGCAATTTTATTTTTTCCCTACTCAAGGTTTCCATGATCTTTTATATCATGGTGTGCTACAAATGGGGCAATTCAAGAGCAAGGTTTTGATCAGCTCGCTTTCATCTTCTTTTTTCTACTTGTGATTCAATCAAATATGACCCTTGCATGTTACAAACCTATGATCACTTGTGGTTACATGATGCACTTGGGAAATATCATTTGTTTTTGGGTTACCCAATATCATTTTCACTCTAATTCTTCCTAGATTCATGTGTGATGCTAGGGTAATCCTTGTGTGTTTATTTTGTGTCAGTCCTATGTAATATTGGTGAAAAGGCCTTGATTTTCATAGTAACCTTGGCATATACCTAATATTCCTATATCAAAAAAAATGCTCACATACTTTGTGGTGCTCCCTGTTGGAACACCCCCATGCTCAAGCTTCAATGGATTACTTCACACTCCCATGCTATCTCAAACATCCCATCCTATCCAAGCATCTCAAACATCCCATCCTATCCAAGCATCTCAAGCATCCCATCCTATCAAAACATCACTCCTCTCCAAGTATCCCATCCAATCAATCCTACCATCATGATCCAGCTAATCTATCAATCCCATAGTATCCAAACTTGCATTCATCATAATCATAGCTCCTTCATCAATCATAATCATAGTTGTTGTATCAATCATAATCATAGCTCTTGCATCGATCATAATCTTAGTCATCACCAATCATGAATCCTAGAATCAGCAATCTCTCCAACCCTACCATCTTCCAAATCACTTCCTTGAGTTTAATTTAGAACAACCAATCACCCTCCTATCATCAGTGTTCTTAACTCTTGGTTATCCTTGTGCACAATGTTTTCCTTTGTATCATTCTCCCCTAGTAAGAGTATGAGCTTCCTTAAACCCCCTCTCTTACCCACTCTTAATCCTCCTACTCACCCTCGATTCCTGTCCTTTTCAAGAAGTTGTCAGGCCTCACCTTCTCTCTCCACCACCTTCTTGAGGGGGCATCACATAGTCCATTCTCTCCTCTTCTACTCAAAATTAGGGCAACCATGTTGCGTTAAATTCTTCTTTGTGTCATTTATATTAGAACTACTTTGAAATAGTGCTATCCCAACACTATGTCAAAGAGGGGCAAAATGTAGAAACCTAAATCTGATTACATCAATAGGTAATCTTATTTAGTCATCTCCTAGGGCATTATTTATTAAATATTTATTATTTAATTAATTAATGGGCATCCACTAGTTTTTTTATTTATTTAATTAACTATAGTCCAATTGATAAAATCAAATGATAACCCAAAATCAATTTATCAATTGAATCCCTATTCCTTTATTAAATTAAATAAATCCCCAAATCTATTTAATTTAATCCCACATCCCCCTTTTATTAAATAAATTATTTAATAATTATCCAAACCCCTAAAACATCCCTAAACCCAACCTTTACCCATAATCCAACTCATTCACTCATACTAACCTCACTTAGCCACCTAACTAACCCATCCAATCAAAGCTAAGTTGCTTGTCCCCTAACCCCCCTTCCTAAACTAAGTTTAATCCCCCTCTTAAATAAGTAATCTTATTTAGTCATCTCCTATGGAATTATTGATTAAATATTTATTATTTAATTAATTAATCGACATCTTCTAGTTTATTTATTTATTTAATTAATTATAGTCCAATTGACAAAATCAAATGATAACCCAAAATCAATTTATCAATTGAATCCCTATTCCTTTATTAAATTAAATAAATCCCCAAATCTATTTAATTTAATCCCACATCCCCCTTTTATTAAATAAATCATTTAATAAATTATCCAAACCCCTAAAACATCCCTAAACCCAACCTTTACCCCTATCCAACTCATTCACCCATACTAACCTCACTTAGCCACCTAACTAACCCATCTCATCAAAGCTAAGCTACTTCTCCCCTAATCCCCCTTCCTAAACTAAGTTTAATCCCCCTCCTAAACATGTGCACAAATTTAAGCAAGGGTTAAGACTTGCTAACCCAAACCAAAGTCAAAAAGTCACCCTTATCCTCTGCCATCCCTATCTAAGAGCATTAATGGCTCTTACATGCCATTAATCCTCTTAAATCCATATTTATGTCTCTTACATCCCTCTTACACACTCATCCTCCCTCATTACTCCTTTGACCAACCCTTATCCCATCCCCTCATACTCATTCTCCTTATGACAAGTGTCACTAACCTATTGGCTCTAAACAAGCACAATCCATGTACTTCCCTTTCAAAGCATCTTATCCCTCCCTCAACATTCTTCCATCCTTGCATCCTAACCCTCCATTTCTCTACCCCTTAGCCTATTAATAAAGCCCTTCCCTCTCACAATCCATCAATCCACTTTTACGCAAAATTATAATGCCACTTTGAGAGCCTAAAAACTACCTAAATACCATCATAATGCTAAAATCCATCCATACCCCCATTTTTGGAAACCCTCATCCATATAACTACTTGGCAAAAACCCCCATCCTTTGGAAGCTTGAGCACAATGTGATCATGCATCCCCATCCATTAGGGACATGTCTATGTTATCATAGGTTATACCATAAGAAGCCTACCATTCTTGGTTTGCCTTCCTTCTTGGTGATAACCTTGGTCCTATCATAAGTGTTAGCTTATTTAGTTGTGTGAATGCTTTTATTAAGTTGGTATTCAATATTAAACTAACTAAATTAGGTGATACACTCACATCTTCTAAGTGAAGTACATTAGGTGGGATTTGAAAAAATGCTCCCAAAGGATCATCATTGAGGGACACAAATGGGTGCTTCTTGAACTTATATCTAGGTCTCTCACTAACATCACATACTAATTGGTTTTCCATAATTCATTATACTGAAATACCAACTAAAGCTTTGTAAAATACCTTAGTTATCATATAATAGTGCTTTTGCAACTTTTTACATTACATTCTTCACTTTTCTCTTAAATTCTTTGTCAAATCACTTACAAATGCTCCAAACTCTTTACACAAACAAATGGTACTCACAATCTTGCTTGAAATCCTTGAATCATTTCAAATTTAATATTGCAATAAATATGTATCTACTTTATCTTCAATAATTGTCACTGATTACCAATAAACTTGATTTATTCCTTACAACACAATGAAATCATACAAATACTTGTGCACTTTAACATAGCTTCCTCACTATATCTTCTTCCCTCCATTGATTGCACAACTTCTAATTCACATTCTACCATTAGTTATAATCAACTAATGCTTTGTTTCTACTAGAAATGCTTAATTTAAATGGGATGAGTTGCAAACAATTGTTGACTTTAATCTTCCATCAAGTGCATCAAAATATTGCTTTTCTAAAATTGTATAAGAACTTTTTGGATTATTAGATTTCACAAATGCTTCCTTGAATTCATCAATATTCTCTTTAAGTGTCTTCTTCTAACTGTTATCATTGCCAGTATCATTTCTTTTGTAATTTATGTTATTGTTCGTTTTGTAATTTAGATTCCTATTGAAGTTCCTTCCATCTATTCTGAAAAATCTTGCTACATGTCCAAATTTGTTACATAACTAACACATAGGTGTGTTCCTTCTCCAATTGGTTCCATTCTGACTATTGGGTGCTATGAAATTCCTTGCAATATGTCCAAGATTGTTACATTTGTAACATAAAACTTGTTTCCTTTCACCATTATATTTCTCTCCATTGTTAGATCTTCTTGGTTATCTTCTTGTCTCATTTCTTGTAGGGGTAGTATCTCTAAACATTCTAGTATTTGTATTATTACTATCAAACTTAGGTTTCTTACAATCAATCTATTGCTTTATGTCCATACGCATGACAATGATAACATTAGAAATTAGGAATGGGTTTAAAAGACTTACCTATGCAATCTCTCTACATATGACCAAATTTATTGCATATAAAACATCTACCTTTGAATTCAGATCTAGCTTCCTTACATGCATCAACTTGCTTTATTGTCTTAGGTTCATCATGTTTCTGAATTAGATCAACTTGTTCAACTACTTTAGATAATTCAATAGGTGCACTTGACTCACTCTTAGTCAAATCAAATTCTTTAGGGGACTCAACAACTGGATCAGGTTCTTTCCTAACTTTATTTTTCTTGGCTGAATTTTCTCCAATAAGATATCTAAGGCCTATCTTATCATAAGAAGATCTTTGGTAAAATAATTGTTCATCAATTTTCTCACTACTAGAATAAAGCTTCTCTAACTTTTTTTTATCTTGTGTCAATTCTCCTTTTGCAATAGGATTGTACTTTCCTAATTCTGCATGTTCTATCTTAATAGAATCTAGTTCAAATGATACTTGACTCAATTGGGATCTTAGATTTGCATTTTTTGATTTTAGATTAGGTTAAATTTTTACATCATCTTTCATAAGACTCAACTTAAGTTCAAAAATTTTCAACTCTTGTTTCAGGATCTCATTTTCTTTCTTGAGGGTTCATACTTCATCATTGTCACTAGTCTTCTCTTTCAATTCCTTTCTAGATCTCAAATCATTAAACTTATCTTTCAATTTTTCAATCTAAATTTTTTCATCCTCATACCTATCTTTTAGGTTATCTCTTTCTTTAGTAAGAAGATCAATTTTATCAAGAGCTTCTTCAAAATTTCTCCTTGATTATTCTATATCCATGGGGATCTTACTCAATTTGTTAAGCCTCTTCTGAGTAACTATGCTCTTATATCATTTTTTGTGAAATAGATAATATTGAGAAGGGGGTGAATCAATATTCTACAAATGTTTGCCCACAACGGCATATTGTTAATCACTTTATAACTTGCATAAGAAAGTAAACCAACAATGTTGAACAGTAAATAAAATCATACAAATAGAGAACTCATAACACCATTATTTGTTAACTAGGGAAACCCTAGCTAAGGGAAAACCTCGGTGGGAATAATACCCACAAATTGATCCACTAAACAAAAGAATCATGTTAAGGATATTGACCCTGTTAGGAGTCCATCAAATACATATTAAAAGCCTCAACACTATTAGGAGTTGGTGGAACAAATACAATGTATGCAAGAAGAGCCCACTACCCTAGCATGCAATATTCAAATAATTTTGTTCATAATAATATATATACATACAATATTATCTCATTGTTATATCATGGGAATCCTTTGATCATACACCAAATCTTGCATCATCAAAAGATTGCATACCATATAAACTTCCTTCACAATAGTTTGTGTAACATCTATACTTCACATTAGCTATGCAAGATATGATCTTTACTTATACCTTGAAATATAACAAAACTTGTGATTTGTAACACCCTGCCAAGGGATCTAAAAATTTAGCCTAAAGTTTCACTAAGTTTGGTAACATTTTTTATTTTTATTTTAAATCATGAAAGTAGAAACCATTTACAACTTATACTTAGTAACGGAAGCAATAGCAATAATACAAGTGAAAGTAAACATAACATACATACATAACAGGTTACATTCTTAAGGATCCCTTAATGTTGAATTACATTTAAATCAACTATTAATGATTCTAACTAATACTACATAATAATGAAAAGTCCAAAGTTCATAAATTACATTTCTGATTGCTCAATCATCCACTATACATGCCATAGGGTATGAAAGGATTAAAAGAATATACATATGCGAAATAAAGTATATCATAATTCTAAATCTAATCCATGATGCAACAAAGTAAAGGTAATCACATGTCATACATGATACATCATCATAAAAGATATAAACATCCATCATAAAAGATAACCATATATCATCAAGCATAATTATCTAAGTGCATGGTTCCTCCCAATTGTTAATAGCATCATTAGACCATCATGGATCCTAGCCATCCCTCTGTGTGTAACATCCCAAATCAGTGAAGAGATCATCAGTATTATCAAATAGGAATGTCACTCCTAAAAACATACTACATCGTATGGAGAAAGTAATTTAACATGAAAAATAAAGCATAAGATAAAAACATCTAACATATGCAAATCATCAATGTAAGGATACATGTCCACCATCATAATCCATGAATAGAATGAAGATAGGTGCCACAAAAAATACATCAACCATGGTGTCTCAGACGGATCTCAAATGATAAGAGTGAAAAAGCACTACCACCCGATCACGTGGAACCTAAATGGTCCACTCCCACCACGCTGAGGAGATAGTCTCAAGTCCCAAATAGGTTATCAATATCACATAGCATAAATACTCTCTAAGTCCAGGAATCCTAAAATTATAATAACTCAAAGGTTCCAATCACAAAACCAGCATCTAATCCCAAAGGCACAACATAGACATGTAGGAAACCTACTATGCAAGTGGGAAAGTTTCATCACACGGATCATGCTAGAGTTACCCTGGTAGTCTCCCATTAACCTTGGCCCCCTAGTGATCCCTGTGTGGCCACTAGTATCCTCTCATACAGATGAGGCATACTACAGAATGCAAGGTCACAACCAAGCATTCTCTCTACTCTCACCCTAATCTATACTAGCACTTGAGGCATGGGAGAGAAAAAAACAATTATCTTTTTAGGTTCATTTAAGTTAGTATTAGGTATGAATATTTTCACTTATTAAGACAACTTACAATGAGTTACCCTGGTAGCCTCTTAGGGCCCCGGCCCCCATTGCAAGCCACTTCTCAACACTACAAGTAGATAACCTACCCTAGGCTCATGGAATCATAAATCACAAAATCACCTCAGTCCTATACAAGTGACCAGAAAAATACCAAAAGATAATCCACAATAAGAAAATCAAATGCCCATGAGCAACTGAAAAGCATCATAGATAATCATGACCACAACAGTTCTCTATTGGAAATTGAAGGTATCCCTGATAATCACAATAATCATTGGTTCTTAACAAGCAACCAAAAAGTATCTCAAAGTAGTACTGATCGAAGACTCCAAAATGGTTGAGTCAAAACATGTCACAACATGACATCATCAAGATCAAATAAATAATTCAATTCCATCAAATGACTGCAAAGTAACCCAAGTATAATTGATCAATGACCCAAAATGGTTAAGTCAAGTGTCTCATATGTATGAATCTCAGCTTCACACAAGAAGATTGGAAAGCAATAAAAATCAATAAGTACAAACATCTCATAGAGCATACCATCACATAACCATGGTTGAGTTTATAAAGATCGGAATCAAAAGACATCATTACAATCATAACCCTCGAGCCTTTGGTAGACGTCCTATAACTGGTCAACACTAGTCAACCCAAAAACCTAAAACAAGAAGCATAGAGAAAGCACAATGCAAGCACATGTTTTGGTTTGCTAAAATTACATAGTTGAATAAGTGTGGAGGTCTCAATTTTTGTTTTCAAATTTAGACATCAAGTGGAGAAATCTATGCATTTTTCTAACCCATGTAGTTGCTTAAAATTTCCCATAAGTTTAGAATCGATTTTCCAATTATTCTAATGATATATTGTTTATATAAATGTTACTTGAAAATGACCCCCATCAAAATTACATTGTAAATTTCTAACATGAGAAATTACCAATTCTTTTCGTTATCATCTTTTCTTCATAATTCAGGTCAATTAAATAATTTATTTAAACCTATATTGTTAAAATATAATATTACAAAATGATTTATTATTAAAAGAAATGATCTATTAATACAAATCATTTTTTTTTTAAATTTTTTGTTTTAATATATAATAATTATTTATTATTAATAACATATATATACATATATACTTGTATACATATATACATATATCTATATACATACATACATAAATATATATATATATAATTATAAACATTTTATAATAACATTTTATAAAATTGAAATGTATAAAGAAAATGATTCATAAAACATACATTGCAATCATATTAAAAAAAGACATAACAAATAATATAATACCGCTATAGTGCAAGCACTACCCTGTTATCATAGGGCTTGCAGTGATAGCGGTACATGGTACCGCTTATCATCGTAGTACCTGTGATGACAGGTACTCTGCGATGCAGAGTGTGTGGGCATGGGTAAACCCTCCACAATGTTTAATTTTATTTATTTTTTATTATAACATTTTTACAAAAAATGTTTTTAAACCATTGCCATTCGGATTTTATACTTATATGTATACTTCCCACTGCAAATATATATGTGTGTGTGTGTGTGTGTGTGTGTGTGTGTGTGTGTGTGTGTGTGTGTGTGTGTGTGTGTGTGTGTGTGTGTGTGTGTGTGTGTGTGTATATACATATATACATATATATATATACACACACGCAGAGTTTTATTAAGCACTACAGCATAAACATATATATATATATATATATATAAATGTATGTATTTATGTATATATATATATATGAAAAATATAAAAACATGCATAATTCTACAGAGAACATATACACAATTTTTTTAAAGGGCTTCCAATTTTAAGAATTTCCTATAAAATATTTGTTCTCTAAATTTACCCAATAATTCTTCTAATGGGTTTGATTATAAATTTTAAGATATTTAACTACCCATGACAAAATGCATACAACCAAAGTATGGAAATCCTCAGAAAACATTCAGAAGACACGAAGAAGACAGGAAGTGCAAGAAATAGAAATAACATAGGCCAAAATCACGAGTGTCTACCTAGACACTGATGCTAAATCACTTCTCCTCAGAATCCGTAAAGCAAGCTCCTTCCTTCTCCCACATTCTTGGTCCTCCAAACATGCTCCCTAAGCTTCTAGGAGTTCCTAAATATAAAAAACTCTCAGGAAGCACCTAGAATGTCTCTAGAAACAACCAAAAGGTGTTGACAACTAAGCATGAGTCTTTTCCAACCTTCTAGATGAGTCATAAGATTGTAGACACCATGTGCTTAATTTGTGCGCTAACTCTTGTGTTGTTGACACATGTGCAATCAAAAGGTGTGTTAACTCCTAGGAAAGCTTATAACTTTTATTTTAATTATTTTATCTTTTCTATTATTATTATTTATTTATTATTTTATTATTATTTTATTATTATTATTATTATTATAAATTTTAATTTCTTTTATTTAATTCTTTTCTCAATTAATTTCCATTTAATTAATTCAAATCAAAATATCTAAAGATCATGCTATTATTATAATTTTTTCCAAATAATTAAATTATTAATTAAATCTTTTAATTTTAGACTTAATTAATAGAAAATTCACCATAGACCTCCAAGATAAAATATGAAAACCCATCATAGAACAATCCATACGAAATTAGTCTAAAGGGTTAAAAATCACGAATTATGTCATCCGACACATTCGGAAGGTAAAATATCTCGAATACTTGTCCTACCTTTCTAGGAAAAATGTTTGAGGGTTTTAGGATTTGGACTTGAGAATTTATCTCCCCTCTCTTACCATTGAGATAGTGTGATAGGGTACGCTCATCCTTTCAATTCAAGGAAGTCGATACCCGATACCTGCATCCTGCATAAAAACCATGCATGTATATACAATATATATATATGCTAAACTATATAGGCAATGTCAGGAGGTGGTGCATCATGTAGATCACGACTAGCAAGTGACTATGACTCCCTTCCCTAACCACATTAGAAATTCCATACATAAGAAAAAATATGCACACCATAAACATGCAAGTATGGGGTAAGTATCCATAATAAAACACATGTGATAATAAACCATCTAACTAATCATCATCAATAACTAAAAGCAATATAATAATTATCATGCATTTATGAAATGTAAAGTCTAAGTAATCTCATCATACATCAACTGAATCCATAGCATGATATCTGATAGTCTCGAAACAATGCTACTAATCATCATCATAAAACTAGTCTAACATAGTCCGACAATAATAGCAACAGTGTGTCCAAAAAAATGAGAGCGAGGGCAGGCACTACATGATCAATTGACTTTACAGCTTCCACACATTTTGCTAATTATAAAATGACTTTGGGGTTAACATCTAGGATTCCAGCCCATCTTATTAAGTAATTATTTTGTTACTAAAATAATTTCTTAAGTCGTACAATTCAATTTACAAGTGTGTTTTTTTCTACTCTGTAACTAATGTTGTATTGTCTATATGGACTTGCACATTGACATTGTCATCATGATAGTATCATTAGTCATTCCTCAACTACTCAAGAGCTAACTCAAACTCTATCATTCGTATATACAAAAACTATCTTTATGTTGCTACAAATTATCTAGTGCTTAGACAATTTTCTAACATTGATTAAATAATGAAATACCAAAATATATATGTTTCCACAAATCAAAACACTACCACATCTACCTACGCATATTTCCAACATGGTCACCATATTTTATTCTCCAACTGACTCTGTAGGCTTGAACATCTACCCACAAACCCCAATCTTTAGCTCTGATACCACTCTAATGTAATGCTAGGTTATTTTTCTCCTTTAGTCCTCACCTTCTTAAGAACTTTATCAAGATTTCTCCTAGCCTATTAGGGTTTCTTAGAATCCATAATCCCTAGAGTATCTCTATCCTATCCTCTAACTACCTAGAACCTAGTTACATCAATGGTTATAGTTCTTGCTTTATCCAAATACCTCTTCAGGCTCACTTGATGACCATCTTCCTTAGTCTTTCCTGACCATTTTTCTCAACCTTGTAGAGTGAGGGGATCATACAAGTGATGTTAGAATTCCCTTATACTTCTAGACATCAATTTCACAAGTTACCATCAAGTTCCTTACTCTTACCCCAAAACTGCCAAAAATAGGGCTACTAGAATTAGCCCTCCAACTTGAGTTTTTGGACTTTAATCTTGATTTTCTCTGAATAAGGTGGAAAAAAAACTTTATATTTTAGTACTCTTTTGTAAAATCTCAAATACTTTGTGGATCTTGAGTCTCCAAGGTGTTCATACACTAGAAAGCAATTTTTATGCCAATATTTATGGGTTTCACAATAAGGATGACAGGTCTAACTAGGGCATGATCTTTCCCTCTAAAAAAAATTTCATGAAACCTTTTCATATAGAATATTTTGATACTACTCACCCCTCCTCATTCTGAAACACTTGGTTTGAAGTATCCAACACATTCAAATCCCAAAAGGTATCTTCCAAATTGTGATCACCTAACCAAGTATAACAGACTTTCCTAGGGCATCACATTTGAATAGCTTATACAACTCCCTAGCACCCCAAAAAATATGTACATTATTTACACTAGCTACTCTACCATTTTCCCTAAGACCATGAATAAATCATAGTGGGAACTCATGGTAGAGCCATTCTTGCACAGACTATCAAAAATGGACCACCACTTAGGATGTTTATAAATGAATTTCAAAACCTACTTAGATGAGTACCTATGAACTTGACACATGAATAGAAAAGTATTTTAATAACACAACCAAAAAATATCTCACACTATATTGAATGATTCAATCCATTATTCTATATAGGTAATCAAAAACTCTTAAAACTATTTAAAATTGAACTGGAAAGCATGGATCCAATTGCACAAAATTGTTAAGTACAACTCCCAACCCTTGGGATGTGTTTATTTCATGGTTTTATAATTCCCCAAGTATTTTTTAGGTAGTTGGATTAACCATCAACCTTTTTCTTTCATTTTTGCACTTCTTTTCCAAAAAATTGTTAAGCAACTTTTCAAAGACTTGCAAAATGGTGACAACTTTTTGCATCTTTGAGAAAAAATTATCTCCTTTACTTGGGAACTTCAAAACTTGTCCATTTTGACCCATAAATAATTTTTAGGCATGATTTAACTCCTATGAAATCAATTTGCATGATCTATGCCATTTTTCCCTCTTGATAATTTTTGCACAATTTTTGCACAATTGACATCTCTTGGACATATTCTCCCTTTCTAGCTCCCAAATGACATGTTAGGAGCCCCAATCCATGCAAGAGCATAAAAACACATCATGGAGGATAAGATGTGTTAAAACCACACCTTTCTTATACTTTCATGGTTCTAGACCTATGCCCCTTAATGCAAGCTACACTCACAAACATACCAAAACCATCTACCTAGGAACAAATACAACCCAAAAAGATGACCTTGAAAAGGTCCAAACTCATTCACACCCCTAACTTGGCTAGAGTCAATACATGCCAAAAATTCAATCCAACTAGAAACCAAAATGAGGGCTTTAACTATGTGCCCCTATACCATACTTCCCCAAACAAAAATAAGTTAATCCATCCTTGGATTTAGTATGTTGGGATCAATACCCACCCAATCTTTTGAAGTTTTCTTCTTTAATCTAGGTGGTATTACCATCATCCTTTCCCAACCATTTGACAAGATGTTCCAAGTAGTCCTTTCTCCTAGTCTATTTATAGACCTTGGAATCCAGTATCTTATCTACTTGTAGAAGTGGAGGAGGGCTTAGGTGTTGGAATGCTTTAGAATAACTAATAGGGGGTGAATCAATTATCCAAGATAACCACAGGATTATCAAATAGATGCACCAGAAATAACCAAATGTTCACTTCTATTATCATTAACTACATTTTTCAACAATAACTAAAAGGAAATCACTAAAACTTGCTAGCAAAAGAAAAAAAATACCAAGTCTAGATATCCAACCCCTGGTGATCAATTAAAATTTTACATTTATAGGCACACAGGGCTTTCTGAATTCCATCAAAAATTGACTCCGTTAAGGAAGTTCAAACATTTCTTGAAAATAGCAGATTTTTAAAACAAAGAAAACCAAAACTAAAGAAAAATATGCAAGTGACTCATTGATTTTCCTTTAGGCTCCAGCTATATCATAAGTATTCGTACAAGGTTCTTGGTTATTTAAACAACCACCACCATTTTCCTTCCACGCTCTATGTGTTGCGAGTAAATCAACCAACTCCTTATGTTGTAGGACACCTAGCTACTATAGGAAAAGTTTCCACATCCTCATGATTTGGAGAATATGATCCATCTTTTTTTCTTGTACCTCTAGGTGATTAGTACAAATAATAATCATGGAGTGTTCCCTAGTGATGATGGTTAGATCTTAGACTGATACTTTGCTCATTTCTTTCAGCAACTTAATTTTGGAGAACAAGGTTATCTCCACTTCCCTAGGGGACTTTTTGCCTTGATCCTCATGTTCTATAATCTTAACATAGATACATTTTTAACAGAAATTGAGATTTATTTTAGGCATCCTACCTCCTTTAGAAGTTCAATGTATTCTTTTAACCCCTACTCCATCAATATGTTTCTTCACTCCATATTAGCTTGAGAAATGAATAGGAAGTTATCATTGAACCTAGCTTTTGGATTTTCATTCATGAATTTGTCTATGCCATACTCCTAAACTTTAGAAATATCAATGATATACTCATCCTATTTGATCTTCTCAGATTCCCAAGCATTCATTTCTAATTCTGAAGTTATTTTTGATTTCTTATCTCTTGCATTGGTATTGGTAAAATGAGAGAAAAAGCTAGTCACCTAAATGTGAACAACATTCAACCATTTCCCATAAGCTTGATCAATGGAGTATCCCTTTTAACATACTCAATGAAACTCTTGTTCAAGGGAGACTTAACATCAATAATGGAAATGGTAATAGGCAAGGCTTCTACGTGTGTTATCTAAAGTTCATAAATATATTCAACCATTTTTTGCATTGATTGTTTTAACTCTTATTTGTCCCTTTGATCTTTCCATATCCACTAGGAAATTCTAGTGTTTCCTATTTTCCATATTTTCATATCATTGGCCCTTGAAGTAGGACCAAGAATAGTCTTCTCTATCCCATAATCTTGGGGCTGAATTTCATGTATGCCATTTTCAGTCATCAACTTCATTACTTATGCAACCCATTGTCCTATTTCCTCATCGATATTTAGCGTAGTTTGAATCTTTAGCCTTTTGGTCTTAGGAGTCTTCCCAAGGAATTTTCTTACCATGTCACCTATAGGAAGAGTCATTGGCACTATGCTTCTTTTCTTACTTACTGATAACTCAAACTAATTAGGGACATTGCACTCAAAGTGTTAGCACCTTCCATCTCTTGTTAACACCCATGTTTCATCTCACCAATTTGGGACTCCCCTATTTCTTCCATCTCTTCTTTTAAGTAAAGCTTTATCGTCGTTGGTTTTTCCTAAGTCTCATTCAAGCCTTTCAATTGCTCTTGCTTCCTCTTGCTACAAGAATAGGTCCACTTGATAGATAGGGGAAGGAGAATTGAACCTTGAACAAGGTGTTCAGGTTCAACACTTAATTTTGTCTTTCCTTTAGTGGAAGAAGTAATAACTTCATTAGAACTGAGAACAACCAAAGGGAAAATTTAACTAGCATAAAACCCTTAAACATTACAAGCCACTGATCTTGACTAATTCTTGCTTATGAGCCACTGCTCTATTCTAATTAGGATGGGTAGGGTTCTTGTATGCAAGTCATCTTCCTTTGGCAAGGTCTAGTCAATTTCTTACAATGGGTAAGCTTCTACTTTCTCAATGTAAGAAAGGTCAACAATTTCCTCATTTCCTTCTTTGATTACCCCTGAGGTGTCAAATGAGAGATTGAAATCTTTAATCTATGCTAGTATTAGTCTAGACCATAGTTTCTTTCTAAACCCAAAATCATCTTGAAAATCAACCTAGAAATCCTCTAAATGGGGAATGTAGAGAGAAAAAAAACTTAGTTTAGATTACTTAAAGAAAACTCCTAACTGTCAAAGTTGGGCTTAGCAGAGTAAGTTAGCAAGTTCATGGATTTGATCTTAGCTTTGAGCTTAAGAGCATCTTGAATGGTTATGCATTTATAATTTCCAAGCTTGATAGGGAAAGTATAACCCAAGCCTTTCCTTATCTTACAGTTCTTTTCAACCTCTACCAATTGTCTATATACTTTAATTAACACAAAATAGTCCATGCAATGTTGGGGTAGCCTCAGTGTCTTACTTTCATATCCCTCAATTCTGAGATAGGTGAATTTTGGAAATTGGGTAAAGAAACTACCATAAATATCAATTAATTGGATGGTTTATTCTATCAAGCTCATGTTTTCTTTTCCTTGCAATTCAAACACCAATTTGGCCAGGAATATGTCCTGGATTATTTTTAATCCATCAGGGTTTCTAGTCTTCTATAAGAGAGGATAATATTCATAAATGGGCATTATTGGGTTCTAGTATGAGTGTAGCAAGCCTTTCTATTCTTTGCCACAAGATAGGATATAAAAAAAATAGGAAGTCATATAGAAACCAGACATTCTAGAATCTTGAGAGTTCCTCATGTAGCCTAGTAGCTATTATGTCTTCCTAATCAATGAACTTGTCTTCCCCAAAAATAGTTTGGCTGAAAAAGTACATCTAGTTCTCACAATAAAAGGCATGCAGATTCCCCTTCACCATACTCAATAGTGTAATGAAATCCCTCATTTTGAGAATCATGTGTTCTCTGGTTAATGGAATTACATGGTAGAAACCCCCTCTCTTAGATTTGAAAATCCATTTGTTTGCAATGTTGTTGTTAAATTCAGTGGCATCTATGGAAAATTGGGCATAGGAATAACTGATAGTCTAGACTTCATAAATTTCCTGTGGGGAAATTCTTAGAGCACCCATGATAGCAACTCAACTTGCATATACTAGGACCTCATCATTAAAGGTACAAATGCACTTTTTGGCCACATCATATTTATCTCTACATGCCAAGACTAACATAGGACAAGGGAAGGCTTACAAGAAGGTATACGCTTGCACTAGACCACTATTTGAGACCTTCTAAGATATGGAATTGAGTTTGGGGTTTTCAAATCTAGCCAGTAATTTTCTCATGTCCTCTTTAGCAAGGAATGTGTCTTCAATATTAAGCAAGATACTACTAATAAAGGAATCCCTAACCTTATCAAGTAGCTTCGGGTGGAAAGGGGTGGCCATGACAAGAAATTAACTAGAACCAAAACAAAAATGGAAAGAATACACAGCCTTAAGTAATGCAAAAAGAAATGGCACTTGAAAGGTGGAAAACTAGAAACTCACTATGTTGAGTGCATGCAAACTTGTAGAGAGAAAAAGTTTAATTTATTTCCATGTACATCCAGACAGACAAAATGATCTTTACCAAAAGCATAAATGAAAAGGGAATGAAAACAAAGCAGCCTCCATTTAAAACATAAACCTAGACTTGAAGTGTGTGGATAGGTGAAAAGATAGATGATGTGACAAGTATTTAAATCATTAAAAGCTCACCAGAGATCTACATGTATTGTAACATACCAAAACATCATTACCTTTAACTTCCAATTAATATAAATATTTTCTATAGATTTGGTGAACATTGCATTGTTGATGAGTTATTTGCCTGGATAAGTGGCACCGAAGGCATTAATATTGATGAATGGGTGAACATGAATAGTTAAACTATGAAATAATTTAATGTTCAAGTTCAATAGTTACAATATATTGGAAATTGTGCTCATAATGACAGACTAAATACAAAGGTGAAATTGTGATCTTGAACCTTGAACAAAGTGTTCAATGTTCAAGTTCAAACACTGATGATGAGCGATAGTATCTATGGGATGATTGACTTTCTTGAATCAACCAAGAAAAATTGATGAGCTTACAAATCTTGAACACTGAATGAAGTGTTCAATGTTCAAGTTCATGGATTTGTTGAACCGAGGGACTTAAAAACAAAGAATGTGGCGAAAACATTAAGACTCACAATGAGACTTCAACAATAGATCATCCTTTTACCAAAGCTCGAATATTACCATGATTATATGCACAATAAATAAATGTGTACCATTCATGGGTAACAAACATGCTACCAATCTTCATTCTTCTGAAGTGAGCTCCATGAGGAGCCAACCTTGTTAAAGGTTACAATGCACATTGTTAAATGTGACCTGGTTAAAGGATTTCAATCACCCTATTATGAGTGAGCCTTGTTAGAGGACTTTAGAAAATTCCATTAGAATTTCAACCTATTAAAGGATTTACTAATGACTATTAGGTCAACCTTAATCCAAAGGATTTATCCAGACTGATACAATTTTTAGAGAGTAACAACGGGACTTGATCTGATAACAATTACAACTCATCTATAGATTATAGATCTCATATTTAGTACTCCACTATGCTTGGCATTCATCTTCTTTGTCTTTGAAAGCTTGTTCACCCTTCAATCATTCATCCTCTTAAGCCTTCTTGCTTTGTATGTCAATTATAGACTCTTCTATTTGGTCACCATATGAAGTGACACCCTAGACTTCTTGTCTTCCTTAGGTTCTCACACATGAGAATTGTTACTTTTGGCCTTCTATCTCTATAAATATATAATTTAAGTTTTTTTCCATTTAAACATAACTTTCCATTATAGGGTTAGGTAAGATTCAATGAATCTACCCACTTTTCCATTTTATCCCTCTAGAAACTTCCTCTACAATCATCTTTGAATTCACCTCAAAATGGTTTATCTTAAATTTTAGGCCACTAGCTCATCATATTAATCTTCCACATGCTTCACACAATTCAAGAAATCAGCTTTGTCAAATCAAATTCATTAAATACTTGATCTAACTCATTTTACTGGCACTCGACAATAACATTGTGTTCTTATGCTCGGCCAACACTAGGTTTCTTGGCATCCACTAGGTCTTTGTTGGTGCTCAACACATTAAATTTCTTCAATCAAAACCAACTAGATTTCCCTTCCTCTTCACATATTAACTTTCCTCACTTGGCTTCCATTATTTTCTCACTAGTACATTTGAGGTCATTTTTTGACCATTATTGGTCAAATTTTTGACCCAAATTTTGACCAAATTTTGACCAACTTCGACCAACCCATTGGTCAATATTTTTTTGGTCAATATTTTGACCAACTCACTATTTGGTCAAAATTTTGAGCAATGCATTGGTCAAAAACTTGCCAAACCCATTATGTAAGTTCAAACAGGAATTGGTCGAAATTTTGACCAACAAAGGTAGAAAAAAAATTGTGCATTAGTAAGAATTTTGACCAACAAAGGTAGAAAAAAATTTAAGTGTTGGTGGAAATTTTGACCAATGAAGGTGGAAATTTTGACCAACAAAGGTAGAAAAAAATTTAGGCATTGGTGGAAATTTTGACCAATGAAGGTGGAAGTTTTGACCAACAAAGGTAGAAAAAATTTAGGCGTTGGTGGAAATTTCCACCAACAAAGGTAGAAAAAAATTTAGGCATTGGTGGAAATTTCCACCAACAGCTAGGTGTAAATTTTTTTCAGGCATTCTATAAAACAGTTCACATGTCTTGCCTATGATCTAACATTTTACATGCATCCTACACTCTCTCATCTAGCTGATGATGGATTACACAAAGTGATCTAAAACCATGATTCTAAAAAACACACACAATCAAATCCAAAATGAACTTGCACTACAAATGGATTGTGGAAATTTGATATTGTTAATTTTGCATGCATGTCTACTAGGACAAATATGTGTTTAAGTTGTGATTGTCCTGGTAGACATGCATGCAATTTTACCAATATCAGATTCCCACAATCCATTTGTAGTGCAAGTTCATTTTAGATTTGATTGTGTGTTTTTTAGCATCATGGTTTCAGATCACTCTACGTAAACCATCATTAGCTGGATGAGAGAGAGTGCAGGATGCATGCAAAATGTCATATCATACGCAAGGCATGTGAACTATTTTATAGAATGCCTAAAAAACATCGACAGTAACTAATATGAAGAATATATAATTAGTTATATGATTGAGACAAATCATGTACCAATGAGTTGGTTGAAATTTCAACCAAAAAAATTTTGACCAATGGGTTGGTTGAATTTGGTTGAAAATTGGGTCAAAAATTTGACCAATAAAGGTCAAAAAATGAACCCAAATGTACTAGTGCAAGTATGCTCGCCAAGTTGATTCTTTGAGTTCGGTCATCAAGTCACCCCACCAAAGTGCCTCATCAAGGTTAGTCTTTAGGTCCACTCATTAAGCTTGCTCACCAAGTCAGATAGCCATTTCGCATCTCTAAGTGGCCTCGCCAACTCGGCTCACCAACTTACTCCACCAAGTTGCCACTTTAAGCCCACTCACCATGTTAGATCACCAGGCTAACTCCCCAAGTCAGCTCACCAAGATGACAATTAAAGTACGCTCACCAAGTCGACTCTCTAAGTTCACTCACCAAGTCTACCCCCTAGGCCAACTCTCTAGGTCAACTCACCAAGTCACCCCCACCCAGTCACCTCAACGAGTTGACTCATTAAGTCAGCTCATGAAGTTGACTCACCTAGTGGGTTTACCACCTTGCCCCAACAAGTGGGCTCACTCAGTGTGCTTGTGAAGTTGAACCATAAAATTGCTTCTCTAAGCTCACTCACCATGTAAACTCACTTGGTTAGCACACCATGTCGACTTTTCCAGTATGCTCGCCAAGTCAGCTTGCTAAGTCATCTAACAAAGTCACCCCACCAAGTCATGTCACCAAGTCATCTATTCAAGTACGCTCATCAAGTTGACACTTTAATTTTTCTCATCAAGTCACCCAACCAAAGCACCTCATCAAGGTCAAGCTTTAAGTACACTTAGCAGGTCGGCTCACCAAGTCACTTCACAAAGTTGCCTCACCAAGTGGCCTTGATAAGTTAGCTCACCAACTTGCACCACCAAGTCACCACTTTAAGTCAACTCACCATATCAGCTCGCCAGGTTGACTCCCATAGTCAGCTCGCCAAGCTGACAATTCAAGTATGCTCACCAAGTTGACTCTTTAAGTTCGCTCACCAAGTTTATATATTAATTCAATCTTATGAACCCTTTGGTACCTCCATACGTATCAATAATTAATCAAAATATTACAATAAACTATCACTAACAATGAATACTCACACGACAGCCTACCTAGGGCATCCATTTTTTGTTAATGGAAACAAACATCCAAATAGAGACTAGAAGAATTTAAAAGAGCCTTCAAAAATCTCCCAATTTCTAGAGAGTTATCAATAAGTATTCTCTTAGCCCCTTAAATTGGAGGGTTTTAAGACAACTTTAAATAAATGGA
Source organism: Cupressus sempervirens (assembly GCA_028749045.1). Classification (NCBI taxonomy): domain Eukaryota; kingdom Viridiplantae; phylum Streptophyta; class Pinopsida; order Cupressales; family Cupressaceae; genus Cupressus; species Cupressus sempervirens. Next base: position 604,694,919 of record CM053788.1, read on the forward strand.
TCAACATTTCAATATTGATCATGAAAGACCTTTAAATTACATTCAAAATGGAGTGGAATCATTTTTTATGTAGAGGCTAGTAGATCAGAATAAATCTCCATTATGAAACTATCTCCACTAGGCCTAATATCTTATCAATAACTCACCATCCATCATTGATCTTGTATTGATCATTCTTCTACTTTTGTGAGTGATGCAGAGGGAAGATTGATGGCTTTCAAAACACAATAAGAGTTTCTAATTTTAGAGGTTCTAGACACTTGTGTCTAACAAATTTCAAATCCTTCAAGCCTATTGCTTGTTTAGGTCTGTCACAATATCCCTAAATACTGATTGGTTTCATAGACACCTAACTTGGACATAGAGGCTTTTAAGACAATACCATACTCCTATAAATTGAACTCAAGTACACAGTACTATGCCTTATTAATCATGTTGCATACTTGATAACTTTGGCTCTTCTCAGCTCCAAACCCTCATTCCATAGGGCCTTCTCAAAACCTGGATCTCTACACCACCCTATACTCAAATGATGATCAAGCCACACTCCATTCAATATATTTATATGTTTTCAAACATAAAAGTCTACTCCAAACTTGGGCAGATCATTCTCTTCTATATCTGGCTTTCAATCTCATTATACCTTCAAACTACACCTTTCATGTGATCACTCCTATTCCCATAAGTTTGCATGTGCACGATTGGTAAATTAATAATACAAATTAGAAATTGTCATTCCATGAATAGAAGGCCTTTAAACTATTCATGGAACAACCCCCATTCCTAAATGATAAATAATACCTTTCACTACCTTGAACAATAAAAGGGAATATATGCCACAATCTAATGTAGATTAAACCTTGTAAATTAGAAGTCAGCTCTTAATTGCAATAATGAAGACACCATAAAACAAAAAAATTTTAAAAAAAGCAATGTGGCAATAAAACTTGATAAGATCCCACATGTCTTAAATAAGATGGGTAAAACCAGTTTTTAATGGTTAAAACAAACCTTGTTTTTTATACTAACAATCTTATTGGAATTGTTGCCTAATAACTCCCCAAATTCTAGTTCCTATTGTAGACACCTAAAAATTCTTTAGAAAATAAAATATTTTTATTTTCTGAAAAAAGTCCCTGATGACATCATCATTTATTAATTAATTATTTATTTATTTTATTTATTTATTTTTATGCCATTAAATCCCTTTATCTTAATTAAAAATATTTAATTAAGGAATCCCTCCCAAAAATGTTTAAATCTTATTTAAACATTATTTTCTTATTTATTAATTATTTAATTAATAATTGACCAAAAATCCCAAAATAAATTATTTATTTATTTTTTGCCCAAAACTTGGCCAATTTCCTTAAGACCACTAACCTCTTCCAAAATCTTCTAATCCTTCTTTAATTTTGATTAAAGGCTAATCCCATCATTTCCTACCCCTAATCCCAACTCAAAATATTTAATTAAGATTAAATATTAATCCTCATGTTTATTAAAAATATTTTAATAAATATCTCCTCAACCCAAACCCTTGAAATAAATAAAACTTTATTTATTTCCTAAAAACCTTTTTTATCCTCATCCTAGGAAGTTCTAGACTCTTCTAGAAAGTCTTCATCCTCATCCAAAGCCTAGATTCTTCTAGAAGATGTCAATCCTTATCTTTAATCCTAATCCTAATCCCTTCCTAACCTTGTCACATTCCCTAAACATGGGTTAAGACTTGCTAACCCAAGCCAAAGTTAACAAATATCTCCTCCTTCACCCACCCTCATTTATTGCCATCCACTTGCCTATCCCTAAGCTAATCCTAAACCATCCTAATCCATCCTTTAATCATTTGCACAATCCTAAGCAAGCTTAAAACCTTCCTAATCCAACCCAAGTCGAAATTCCTCACCCTCCAACATAAATGACCCTCAAATATCTCTTACACTCTCCTTCAATGCTCTTACAAAGCACTTATGAAGGGTCTTTATGAAGATATTATCCCTTGAGCCTCCTTTGTTGACTCATCCTTGCCCTTTCCTCCATCCTCTCACCTTGTGACATGTGTCACTCCCTGATTGGTTGTAAGGAAGCACAATCCATGTGCTATCCTCTCATTCAATCTAAGCCCTCCATAAGCTCTCTCCTTTCCTTTCATCTTATCCCTCCATCCCTCAGGCCTCTTGCCTATAAATTGGATCCTTCCCCTTTGCAAAAACAACACAATCTAGAAAGTAAAGCCGTAATGCCATTTTGAGAAGCCCATTTGAGCATTTGAGCATACATACATAATCAAGCCATCTTAGCTATTAGAACACCTCTACATCAAGTGATCATCCTAATTGAGAGAGCCTATCCATGGCTCATATTCTCATTTGAGGACTTCACTTTGTCTCTCATGAAGTTATGTTAAATTAGTATACAAATGCTTTTTGATTGTTTTAATTTAGTGTTTCTAACATACTAAAGTAGCATATACAGCTATATTGTATAGACATGATGATCTACGAGGATCTCTTGAAGAACATGTAATTAATAGCCTTTTATGAATATGTTTTACTCACAAGATTTCAAAACCCTAGGAAAACCCATTGCAAGGCTATCCAACCCAGTGTGTATAAATTATTGAAAGATTCCAAAATATTTTTGTAAACAAAAAAAAAACTAAAAATTAAAAACTTCATCAAACCCTAAAAGATAAATTCAAAATCCCTATTATGCATCTCAACTAAAAGACCTATTGGCCAAGACATATAGGGTATCAGCAAACATTTTCTCTAGTTTCATTGGCCTTAATGAATGCCTTCAAGATAGTTCAAATCTTCAAGAAAATTGAAAAAGAAAAATGTCCAAAGTATTCTACTTGTTTCCAATTAGGCAGATAGGAAACAAAGTCAAACCATGACAAAAAGTTCTTGGGAGAACAATATATAATTTATCTTCTTTAGCTGACAAGAATAGAGTATTAAACAAAAGTTAAGTAATTATAAAAATTAAAAACCAAAGATCAATGTCTTAAGGGTGATTATTAGTATCAGACTCATATAATTAGGTAAGCCACCTGCTACCCAAGGAAAATTTAAATTATACTCACCTCAAGCGACAGCATAGCTCCTTACCACTGAGATAGATTTGTTTGCATGTAGCATTCAATCAGATGGTACCATGCACATCAGAGGAAGGCCCAAACCTAATGTCCAACTTCATAATTAAAACAACTACTAGCATCTAGACAGGTACTTGACAAAGAAACATACCATGTAGCCCAAACAAGAAAACCAATGTAAACAAGAGAATTCTAATTATTCTAACCACCTACATAGATTTATAAATATAAATCTCATGACTAACATGAAGAATAGAAATGCAAATAATAATCAAGCTCCTCATAATAAGCTTACAACCTTGTATTTGACAGTAAGCAAGAAAATTCAAGGAAGATCAGCTACAAGCCATTCCCTAGGCCAACAAGCTCCTTCTCTTCTAGACTCCTCATCTATCTTCTCAACAAGACTAGATTTCCTTGTAGTAGAAGCTTTATTGTCTGACAGACGCCATGTATTAAAAGGCGCTCCACATAACCCATGCAGAAAAACAACATCAATAAGAGGATCTACTTCTTCATGCATCTCTTGAAATGTCTCCTACGGAATCCTCAAATGAATGTCAGGCTTTGAATCTTCTTCAAATCTACCAATTCTCTCATCAAGATTGTTTGTTGAATACTCCATGTCAGTCATATCTACTACACTATTTTGAGGAATTTTTTGGGCCTGGAAAGTTTGACATTTATAGTAAGATGCCTCAAGATTTATTATAAAAACCATATCCTCACACCAAGGGCACATGTTTCTCTGAATATCCATGTTTCCTACCTACTCGCTACCAAATGTGTGGTTTTTGCTATTGTAATTTGCACTTGATATGTTTAATAGAGTTGCTCAAGCATGACTACAAATTTTTGGATCATTGCACCCAGAGATTTTTCCATTTGCACAGTCTTCAAGCCATCTGCACCAAGCTTCATCTTCTAAAATTATTTTTGATGCTTTACAATGTAGTGAAAGAATGGTTAGGAGCCTAGTTGCATGCTTTCTAATGTGTGCAGTAGGTGGCACCCTCACACTAGATGAGCTATTTTCTTTTGGAATGGAATTTTTATCTACAGAAGTAGAAACTTGATCTTGTCCATTGCGTAGCCTAGATGCATCATATACTTTAGTTGCAGCTAGTTGCTCATGATCATAACTAAGCATAAAATGCCACAATAAAAAAATTCCACCAGATTCAATTATTCTTTTCTAGTAACTCCGATTCTCTAAAAATAATTTTGTTAATACCTTAATGCCTTTAAGGATTGCTGATGCAAAATCAGTTGCATCAATACTTATTGGCCTATCTTTCTTTTTAGGAGTGATATATTCAAGAAATGTAGTTAACATGAGTAGATCATCTAGGGCTTGGTTTTCAGAACTGTCAGAACTTGCAACCCCATTTTTCCTAGTTGTGCATGCAATTATTCCTACCAACTGGGTGGCAGATTGTATAGCTAATTGAATTATTTGGTTCTACAAAATAGAATAGGCCATTCAAATCATTTATATATCAGTATATTAACCAAATTTGAATGGATACAGATACATATGCAAGTACAAGTATCATAGCAAATACTGATAAGGCCATTTTTTAAGACCCTCAATATGGATATGGTTGAATACAACATTCATAATAGAACATATACACATATATTTGACACAATTTTCTAACTTCTTATAAGATATTTTCATTATTTCAAAAGCAACATAGACATGCAATTGCTATCTACATAATTATAAGTTGATTTAACTATTACAATATTCTAAAATTGATAGAGTTGTGCTCTGGAAGATAATTCAGAAAAATGGGTAGCTAAAACAGGAAAATAATTATCATCTTCCTCATTTGGTGTAGGTTTTTGTTTATGCCAACAACAAAAAAAAGTTGTATAATTGAAGATTTTCTTAATTAAGGATGATTTATGTCGGAGTTTTAAAGATCAAATCATGTATTATTTGGCACAACTAGAAAATTAAGTGTTTTTTACCATGTGTGGGTAGGGGAATCCAATGTCTATCCATGCCATATTGTATCTATATCCAATACAGATATAGGGACATGCAAGCCTGAGGAGGGGCAAAGGAGTCTCTAGCTTTTTTGTTTTAAAGTGACATAGTATTTATTCATTATTGAAACATCAATTTTCATGCAAAAGGAAAAAGCTTGGCCATGCACAACTTGAAATAGACGTAAATTTTGTCATTGACCTTCAAAACTTGAATTAGAAGTAAATTTTCTCATTGACCTTACATTTTCATATACCAAAAACATTATTATAATACAAAGAATTCTTTCCTAAATGACGTATAAACCTTAATTAAGCAAGTAGTTAATAAGTTCCCTCATGTATTCTGAGTAACCCACCCTAATATTTTCCTTACAGTTAAAACAAAAGTCAATTCATGGTTGTGCTAGTATTGGTACATGGCTTCATAAATTCAAACTAGGTAAGTGATGGTCGTGCTAAGATAATTTTCTAAAGGAGAAGATCTTAAAACATTAGTAATCACACTGTCTCTTCTATACTTAAATTCAATGGAAAGCAACAAAAGTTTTTGTTTTCAATTGCATTTTAAAATTAGGACTTTAAGGGAAATAAAGGTATGCGTCTCCTAACAACTACAATATAATAGATTTTATAGAGTCAAAAAATCACCTGTGCATTGCTATTTTCCTTGACTTCTGTAGATTTTGATGAAGTATTATTCCTCTTTGCAGGTGTGATCTTGCAAAGACCAATGAGTTTAGAAAGTAATAGAGTTATCCATGTTTGAGAAATGATAATGGTATTCAACCCATGCACTTCAAGAATTTGTGTAAGAACATTTGCAGCTAAGGACCTTGTGCCTTTGACAGAGTGTCTTCTAGAGACCCAGCATAAAAGAATTCCAAACCATTGCTTGTTGTCTTGAAGAGAAAGAGGGGATCCTATAGTCCATAGCAACTCTATTGTTTTTGTTAGAATTTCTTGAATGTCCTAATCTATCTGTGTCTGTTTGGAAATTTCCCAAATCAATTTTAGGTATTTATCCATTACTACCTTTCATGCATTACTGCTTCTTTCTATGGTCACAAAAAATGAGGAAAGTGCCACATGTACAAGAGGGATATCCTAAGCTTTACAAGCTTGAACAGTCATAGAAAGAATAGATGAACTCCATTCATCTCCAAATTCAACTATAGGCACACATTTATCCTCCATGAGTAGTTGTGCAATCAATGCTCCATGCCACTTACCAATATGCTCAGGTGCTACTAATGAAGTCATAATAGCATGACCATCTCTATCTAACTCTACAATCTTAGATCAATTAGAACCAGATGCTGAGGCCCAACATATCAAAAGAACTACCGTTCAGCATGGGCACTTATGGGGCAAGAATATGTTGAAATGAAAAATACTCCAGTTGGTGTTGATGCTTAATAATGATTTGTTGATATAAATCAAATAGACTATTATGTGATATGATTTAGGGAAAAAACTATGAAATTTTATCCATGCTCAGCTATGTTCTTTATTATCATCAGAAAGCAACTTTTTTGGGTCTTGATGATGCTCTCTTGTGAATTGATATTTATAATTTATATGATAATGAGAAATTGCAAATGCTTGATCAAGCCATGAAGTATTATATTAAGGATTTAAGAAACATGCATCTAGGGTGCCATGATGAAGCTATTACAAAATGAATCTTGACAGCAAGAAAATTAATAGAATTATTTTCCCAAAAATGATTGAAGCACTATTGTACCTTGCAAATACTTTGAATAAAATTAGAAAAAGTGATTTTATTTATACCTAGAAATACTTTGAACCTTATCCAATGTGATTGAATGCAATTTTATCTTTGGTATTCATGTTACCGAGTGGAGGAGCATAACCTGTAAAAACTGCCCACAAAGAAAAATCAAACAAATTGTCATTTTTCACTAAAATATATCATACAAATGTAATTTACTAATGCAATATATTAAAGAGATGGTTCTTTCATTTTATATTCTTATCTACTAAAATATTAAGATAGGTGAAAAGAATGAGAAACTAATTACCATTTTTCTTGTCAAACTAATATGCAATATAATAACCCTAATATTTGACAAACCTTACTAAGAAATTAGTATTCCTTTACATAAGGAAGCATGGTGAGGTAAGGGAAGTGATGAATCTGTGGAAGAGTAAACATGTACAACATCTATGGCATCTTTTGCCACTTTGGTGGTGTTGGTTTAAGCAGCCCCGTGCAAAAGCAGTGTAAAAATCACAACACACGGATTCGGCACTACCCCAATTTTTTAGCTTGTTACATCAAAGCAACCAAACTGTGTCTTGTATTGCCATTAGGCATAACTATGAAAATCAGTTACTCTATGGAATTTGAAATTCTTTTAGCTTGGAAAATTAGATGACCTTTTCATAGATTGATTACCTTGATAATAAATTAGTTTTTTCAATGTTAATTATGTAAAAGCTATGTCAAAAATTGACAATAAATTATGCAGAATCCAAAATGAATTAATAGCAATTTAATTTGTCATATGAAATTATGCAGAATCCAAAATGAATTCAATCCCAATTTTTTAACAAATATATCTACTAGACCCTGTTAACAAATCCCAGTATTTGCCTTCCATGGAAGTTCTTTATCGAATTAGTACTCCATTATAAGGTATCTACTAATATTACTCCTATTTATGTTTTTCTGTCTATTCAAAGAATTATCTTTAATGGTTTACTTCAACATGAGTTGCTAAAAATAGGATGTACCCTAACCCCTTCCTAAACTAAACCTACAATTTAACCTATTATACTTATATTTCAATGTAAATGACACAAGATTATAAATCAACTCATGAAGATATTATCATTCTACCATTCTCAGATTGGTTTTTCTAACAGTCAGTTGGATTGTCATAGACCATAAAACAAGAGGGAAAAGCATGTGCTCTCAAATAGAATAAAATGTTGGCACATACCTATCTTCCACATTCCAATTCCAATGGACAAAGTCACCAACTAGGATATTATGTCGAGTTATTGATAATAGATTCTAATGCATACATTCAAATGGAAAATATGAAGAACAGCCTCAATTATTTACCTTTGCGAACACCCAGTTTAGGGAAAACTCTAGTGCATGTTCTTTCTCTATTGCCTACCTTTCTATGCAATAATGTTCTCTCTCACATGTGGGGGCAGGGGTGACAAGGAGGGTCCTTTGTTGTCTCCTTGGCTATGCAATAGTTCTACAACATCTTGCCACCCTCTCTCTCTATGCAATAGTTCAAAGGTATAATCCGCATTTGAGATGTGGAAAGTTACCTTCTCTCTGGAAAGGGGAGGCAAGGGAGATCCTTTCTTGTCTAGTTAGCTATGCAATAGTTCTCTCTTTCTCTAGGCAGGTGAGAGGTAGGGGCTCCTTTCTTATCTAATTACTGCCTCTCTAGTGATAGGGAAGGAGTGAGGGAAGTGTACAAATATTTTTTTGAAATAGAATCATGCTAAAATGAAAGAAAATGAAAAGTAAAAACCAATGTCAAACCACTGATGGATTCCATGATTTAAACATCATCATAGAGATCAAAACTATTGAGATATAAGATTTACATAGCCATTTTCATCACTAAATTGTGAAAGCACATGCAAGAAAAGTGTCACATCACAAGATTCCTACCCATGAAATGCTTACCAGACCCCCAAAATCATCAAAAAGTGTTGTTGAAATCCTTTGTACTTGGGCATCAATCACTAAGTAATCTGGTTCATGGGAATTGGTCTAATCAGCCAGTCTCAGGGAAAACCTTCTTGGTGGCTTTTTTATTCCAGTTCTTACAAGGAATGTACCAGCCTATAAATTGCCTCACATTGTCAAATTCCAAAAAAATATAAAGAGAATCTCAATTATCCTTTTGCAAAAGTGATCAACGGATTATACCTCACTATCTAGCATCCATATGCTAAAGTCTTCTCTTGTCTGTTTAATTTCAGTTAAGTCCCAAATACTTTTATCAGGGAACTAAGCTTCAATTACTAAATCATTGCAAATACAACACAATGATTTGAAGTCACCTGGTGAATAAACTACCATTGAAAACAATGGTGAATGAAGAACTTGCAAAAATTTGGAATGGTTTTCTAAGCATGATTTGTAATTATAAAGCTTTGCTTTGAACAAAATGCCACAATCAAATAGTGAACTAGAGAATAGTGCAAGGCCACACAGACAATTACTTCCCACAAATACTATGATAAGAAAAGATAATGCTCACACACTACTTGAGATCTGAAATAGAACAAGCTTCAACAATACATTGCAATATATATATATATATGGATCTTTTGGCACTGTTACTAAAATCGTTTACCTTCTAGGTAAGAACATAATTTTTTTTCAATATACAAATCTTCAAAAGAAATTTCATATCAGAAAAAAAAAAAAAAAAAAAAGTAACAAAAAAATAAATTAAATTACAGTGCACTAGGAATAATATAGCACATAATGAGTACTAAACCTTCGTTGAACAAAAGACTATACAGTGGCTTCAATAAAATTGATGCTACACCTAAACCATCACTTGTAGCAAGCAACTTGAAGATATGTAGTACAAACCATCCCAGAGAAAAACCTCTAATTTTTAAAAACTTCCACTTTTACTAGGTGAAGTTACCTCATTGCATTTTACAGATAAGAAGTCTACAGTAGTTGGTGACTCGTAGTCATTAGCACTAAGGAAATCTATTGTCTGCTTAGTTTGCTAGCCATGAGTATCAATATTTTAAAGTCTTGGTGGTGGAGGTATCAATGGGAGTCAACCTATTCACTGATTCTTTTCAGTTTTATCAACTCTCTGATGAGCTTGTGCACTAGATCTTGACCTACAATGGATAAAATACTATTATTTCTATTTTGATTTTTCTCTATAGAAGCCTGTCAAATCATAGTACATGGATTTAATAGATGAAAGGAACTAGTTGAAAGAATTTGATGAGTAACTACATTATTTAAAAATTACACAAACCCATGGCATGTGTAAGAAACATCTTGGCAAAGCTTCTGCAGACACTTTCAAAAATACTAAATTACCACTTGTTTAAATCAACAATCACATTTCTATAAGAACTAGCCATTCACAAATAAGCTACGTATGAGCTAGTTGTGTTAAATTATCCTCAATATCATCTTCCTCATGGTTGACACTGACAAGAGGAGCTACATGAGTTGATGTTCTTTTTTACGTAATAGGAGACCCTGTAGTAATGGATTCATGTTTCCCTAGCACACGATCTAATTCATCATTCAATGTAAGACCCTAACTAAGAAGCTCCTCATCCCTACATTAAATTTGAAATAAAGGTGAACCAGCTAGATAATGGGCTAATAAAACATGCTTTATTGCTAGTGAGAAGCATTAAAAACTAGTTCACTTTGCATTTGTAACCTTGGGCAGGGTCTTAGCAACATGCTCACATTGAATCTTTGATGTAAAGGAGAAGTACACAAGCTCACAACCCTCAAGAAGGCTTTATTAGATAAGAAGTTTCTGAGCAGACACAAATGTTGTTGTGATTTTCTTATTTAAATCCAAACAAAGTTGTATTATCTTGGGTAGAGGAGACTACTATTGTTTTTGGTTAAGGATCCTTTAGGTTAGTAGATCACATGCATACTAGATGTGACATTGCAGTAAGCAAAGTGTAATAAAAGCTAGGAGCTTGCCTAGTGATCAGGGCTTGAGACTAGACATTGCATGAAGCATTTGTAGGCATTTGAGTCTCAAGCGTCACCAACTCAAAATCAAACTAAAAAGGAAACTTGGTGAATGAAACTAAATAAAAATAGTCTTCTTGAGTAAACATCAACATCGTATGAACAATACCATTACAATGGACTATACTTGGTACATATATATTGTTGGCTGAGTATAAAGAACATTGGTGGTGAATTCAAGTCCAAGCTGCAAAAGAATAGACATTTACATAAAAACTAAGCAACCCTGTCTGGCAAGAAAAGATATATAGAGATTTTTGACTAAAATTACAAATTGATGCTAAAAAACTTAAACCATAAGAATTTTTCTATAGAATAATAAAGAAGAAAGATGAAGAATCAAACACCTAAAGGATATAATGTTGATGCAAATTTAGAAAGATTGTCTGAAAGACATCTTATGCTTAGGCTGAAGGAGCTTTGAGATTCATTACTACACTCAGAATTGGCTCATCTTCAATCTTCTGAAGATTGAAGATGAGCCCATTCCCGAGTGTAGTAATGAATCTCATATAACACAATCTCATCTATGAAGCGTATTAAAAGCTAACAAAGCATCTTTGCTAGCTGATCTCCCTTACGATCCATAGGAGAATGCCAAAGATAGTCATGATGCTAATAGGCACATCGTGACTATCTTCAACATTCTCCTATGGCTCTTGTGGTTCTACTCTTATAACATGACGCTTCGTCTTCTTTTTTTAAGCATAAGGCTAATGCAGCTCTGTAATAAGAAGTAAATGGGTTTAATTTGGATTATGTACCACACAAAGAAAACCAAAATGTAATAGCAATTTTTAACAGAGAAATAAACTATATAAACTTATAAAGCTCATAATAATAATAGTCCATAAACAAGAGCTAAATTCTGAGTAGACAAAGTTTGGACACATGAAGCGTACCTGATTGATCAAAATCAAATCACTGCCAAGCCTTTTAACCACTCCTTAATAGCACTTTCTCTATCACCAAGTTTGCAATAGGGTTTCTATTTATTTTTGGATCTAACGTTAATATGGTATCTCCATCCAAAAATTTATTCAGAGCCTGAAAGATTTATACATGAAGTGATCAAAAACTCAAAATTTGTCATGAGAAATAGAGCTCCAACAATGATAGTTTATACATCTGCTAAAATCATAACAACCCTGTTCAAGGAAAAGCATGCTTTAATTCAATATGGTTCATAAGAAAAGACTTAGTTTATATAATTAGGATGAAAAACATAAGGGACATTGATTGTGAGCACAACAAATATATTGTTCACAGAAATGGCAGTGAAATCAACATTTGTATTTGTGCCAAGTACAATTAATTATGTTATGTATCACCACATGGGTACCATATGCAAAAGAAACATTTGTCAAATCATTTTCTTAGATTCAAGGAAACTTCTTTTGATAAGACAAATGAACAACCCTTTTTAAGTATGGTGCTTAAATGCATTACTAATGTTCAAGTCTTGTTAATCTACAAGATATAACCATGTTGATCTGGAAGATATAACCATTTAGCTAGTACATAAGAATTGCTCTCTTTTAAACATTCATTGTAGCAAATGTCAGGAACTCCATGCTGCCAGATTTTACACAATTTCTTTCTAATATTATTTTTGGCTAATAAGCATGAAGACCAAGTCGATATTAAATGCACTTGAATTTTAAAAAATATGATATTACATAGAATAATAATAGCTTTTGAACAATGAATATTTTACTAAATTTTAGATTGAACTGCATTGGAGTACAACTAAATGTTTCAACTAGTATACAACCAGCCCCATTGAGCTAAAACAATTGAGTGTCATGACATTCTTGATAAGAAAATATAATTATCATAGTACATAGAATGAGGTAATTTACAAAATCATTATAATAATGAATAATAGAATGAAATGCTACTATTATAATCTAGACTCCAATTTTTATCTAGAAAATGAATAGGAAAGGAGTTCGAATGAGAAGCCACAGTGATTTCTTTTCATCTAATTAACTTTGAGAGTTTCAGATTTTAGGTCGCTTGGTGATATTTGCAAGGTCCAACAATGAAAAAAGGGGCTGAGGAATTGGTACATGTAATGATTAGTACATTTTTCTAACATTTTCATGAAGTGACTTGGGATACTTGCAATGGCTATCAAAACTCAAGAAGCTCTCTTCCATCATGTAAATTTACATGCAGCCTAGTTGTTCACTGTCACTTGCACCATATTTTTTAGGACCTAGATGGTCAATATAGTCAAGTGGATACTCACTCTCTTTTGAATAGACACTTAATACATGTGGCTTCTTCACTTCCTCATTGATATGCAAAGCTATCCTTCCAAATGACTGTGTGCAGTCCTCTGCATGATCTGTGGAGCTTCTGGATTCATCATCAAGCTTTCTAGCCCTTACTGAATCTGTAAATTGAGATGTTTTCTTTCCACCACACATAAAATGCTTAATATCTTGTGGAAAATGAGAAAGTGATAGAGGTCCTGCATAATTTATTGAAGTCTTGCACTCTGAAGAGCTAAAAATATCCTCCTCATCACTAAAAGACATAGGTGGAGATGGCAAAAGACTGTATCTTGTTATCCCAAAAAGAGGAATGGGTTTAAGTGGTGAAGAAAAGTGCATGTGTGTGTGAGAATGCTTCTCTTCTAAAGCTACTCTCAAACCTAAATTTCTCTCTCATTCTGAAATAAATTTTAGTTGATTTGAAACATCAAATTCAGTTGCATGGCCATCTTTGATTTACCAAACAAATGGTTCCAATTAGTTTTTTAATCACATCAATATCAAAGTGGTATTTGATTAAATATTGAAAGCTCATAAAATGTTAAAGAGTTAATGTTTCAGTAATTGGGCATTTAAATTACACTGATGGAAGCAATTTCATGGACTAGTTTTAAATCAACATCAATATTAGTAATTGAGTATTTGATAAAAAGTTGAAGAGGTAATGGTTTAGCAATTGAGCATTTGAATTTACAGTGACTACAAGGTTTTAATTAGTTTTAAAAGCACATCAACATCAAGATGGTTTATGGTAATAAGACAAGCAAATGTTTCAGCATTTAGGTGTTTTTTGAATTGTAGTGATGTAAGCAATTATATGGTTGCTCTTCCATTTATAAGAAGTGGAGCTTAGATTTTTGTGATATTTTGGTAAAATTGTCAAACAAGACAGCCAAGAAAGACCATTCTGAAATCACATAGTGACTATAAAATACAAAACCCCAAACATCCATGTCTTCTCATAGCCCCCAAAAGGGCCATGTTTGTTCACAGAGGCCAATGCTAACTCCATGCAACTCTATAACCATATTATACATGTCAGCAACAAATCAAAAAAAGGTCACATCTTGACTCATAGAATAAAAATCTATCATTTGCAAATAAGGGCATGTATGACAGATCTATCCCAAAATTGAAGGATATCTTTTAGAAGTTCAAAAAAAAAGACCCCAAGCTTCAATACCAATGTTCCTTCTTTAGACTTGAAGGATGGGATGAGTTTTAGGATGGGATTTTAGCTATGGATGGAATGGCCCATGTGACCTTGGGGCTTATGTCAAATTTGACAACCACATCTCATTCTACTATCCAATTTTACAAAACATTTCCTCAAGGTAATTATGATTTTCTTTAAAATTAAGACTGTGTCTTCTACAAGCTTTTACAAGATTTCAATTGGATTTGCATAGGCTGTGTTTGAAATGTTGGTTCACTATGAAGATCAAAAATTACAATATCGACTAATGACCTTCCAAGTAAATAGCGGCCAGATTTAGTAGAATATACCACTTGTTTAAACTCAACCAGCTAACAAAATTGATAACATAAGATACATTTTTACAAACGTCTATTTTAGATATTTGTTTGATCACTCTTAGACATCTACTTAAGTTGTAGATGTGTTCTTCTGTTTCCAATGACATTTATATGCCTATTGATGGAATGTTAGAAGAGGAATAAATATTATTTATGGTGTATCTAATACCAATCTCCTTTGATACCATCAATTTGATGTGAGTTGGGATTCCAAGATGGTCAGTTCATCCTTTTCTTTTTAAGGTTCCACACGTCTAATCTTTTTAAATTTTTGAACAATGCATCTATTTAATGTTTGATTAACATGATATTGTAGGGAAACCTATCACCAGTAACATGTTGTCCAATATGTTTCAGTATTTAGTTTGTTGACAATGATGGTTCCTTCATTTATTGCTTGGTTTCTTAGTTTATATGCAGACCTTGCAATCTTCCTTTGAAAGACCTCATCACTCGATCTTTTCTATGGGTCACTTGTAATGTTCCCTTTCAGGACATTTGATATTTTCCTCTTGAATTGTATATATTTGATAGTATTTCCTATTTTGATGAATGGGCTGAAACTGAAGTTCCACTTGCAGATGTAGAAATGATTGATGTTGATGTTGAATCTTATGTTAATGATACCAATCATGATATGTGCCCTCACGTTTCCCAATATAATTGGTAGATCATAATGAAAGGTGTTCTTCATTCAATCACTGTCATCGTAACTTTTTAGAGTTCACTCAATTATTATTAGCACAAATCCATTTGATAATTTAAGTTGTATCAATTAAAGCAAGGCAGATGTCTCTATTTTGTTTGTTAATAAGAAAGTTATTGTTTTGATGGTGGAAAATTTCTTATGTCCAAGTCATCCACTTTTGGCTCAAATATTTCACATTTCCTATCGTCACTTGACAAAGCATATGATAGTTCAAATGTTCGTTGGTTCAATATGCAGTAGTTTATTAGAGATCAATGAGTATGTTAGCAATATAGGCACCAATGAATCTTCTCATATTTGCAGATCGATACATAGCTATGACGTTTATAGATAGATGGTTGTTGTAGCATATTGCTTTGTTGGTAGGTACATCTTTATTTGAAGGGTGACTCTTATGGTATTTTCTACATTACTTTCTCTGGGTATGTATTCAAACCACTATGCATGCTACTTATCTTATTTATCTGGCCATTGATGCTTCTTGCTATTGTGTTGCCTTAAATCAGGGTGTTGTATTATCTCTAATCCCTACTTATCTCTGGCCTTTACAGATTTCATGACACTATGTATCTTGATTCATATAGATACTATGTTTTGTCTGCTACTCCAAGTCATACATCAATCTTTTCTATTAATAGAGTATGTAGCTTTATAACATGGTACCTTTTATTTTTCATCGTTGTAGTCTTTGGCTTCAATATAGTATTCATGCATTTTGTCATATGATATTTAATCTCATCTATACCTAGATACAAACACTTCTGCACATGTGACTTGATTTGCTTCAGTCGTGTAGAATTTATTAATATAATTCATCAATGTTTGCTTCCTATTATTGTTGTTTTCATATAGAGACACTTTAGATTCATCTATGATCACGGTATCTACATATTCATGCCATTAATCTTCTATCATTGTATCTGGCTGCTACCCTGTTTAATCATCACATCATCATACTTTGAAATTTTATAATGCTCAACATGGATATCACATTTGGATGTGCTTAGTTCATTGTTCATTGACTCTTGCTTCATTGGTAGCTCCTGAGTAAAGATCATAGCATGATATTGAATTGGGTTTTCAATGGGTAATGACACTACAGAGTGCGTGGATATTCTTTGATATGTGTTCATAGATTCACGAAAATAGTGTCAGAACAAAACTCAAACTTCTAAAATGAAATTTTATTCTACCATGAAATTTATTTTGGTATTATAGGATTTTGACTTAGATAAAGACATAAAAGTCTCTTTTAGTCAGTTACAAACTCGGAGTGGGATCAATCTGCTAAAGCAGGACAAAATGTTATTTAAAGGCCTATTTTACATCGCCATCAAGGATGTGGAAACATCTGATGTAGAACATCTTATGCAAGAGTTTCATCAGAAGATTTTTGAATTATACAGCCAATCGCAAGAAATTTTCATTTTGAAAATGTAAGACAAAAAAGTCAAAATTGTTGCCATGGCTCCTTATAATAGATCAGAGTATTATGGAGAGAGTCTGAGTGAAATAGTAGAAATAGTGGTAGAAAGAATTGATTCTTTCTATGATAGTGGATTCACCTTCCTGAGGGATCTAAAGCTTATAATAGCCCAAATTACAACCAAAGACTGGACTTCTATTAACACCAAGTGAGTTGCTATGACAGTTCAAATTTTGAGGAAAAATCTCATGTTTGCAATCTACATAGGATACCTTTCTGTGACAAACACAAATGGAGAATTGAAGGTTTTGTACAATTTTTACACATAGGAAGAAGTTTTTTATTTTCCTTTTGTTTTTGGTGACTCTTCATGGAAGTTAAGAGATTCAGGATTGTATCTCTCACCGTGTACAGTGTCAAAAACTCGTGTTACTATAAGAGACATTTTTTCTCAAATTAGGTTAAAATTGGAGATTGCTTTACCCTAGAATGATAGCAACATCAAGGAATGGCATTCCTCATTTGAGAGCTTCCTGGAGACATTGGCAGATAGAAGGTATGCAAGAGTTCACTAGGGGATAAGTCCAGACACCATAGATTTCTCTAATAATGATGAGGTCCAAAGATTGCAGCTAGAGGTCGATGTAGCTCTTAACAAAGTAAAGAAAGGCCTATCATTTTGTGGATGCAAATTTTCTATTTGCTTCTTGAGGTGTGTGATGGAGAAAGGCCACAGTGATCAACATTCTTGCATGGGGAGCCATTTGTGTATAGAAAATTACAGTTATTGTGCTCAAGAAGGAGACAGCTTAAGCTTATGTGGGGATTTAGTAGGGCATGAAGGAAATCACAATTGCAAAAAGAAAAATCATACATGTGGTGAGAGCTGCTACTTATGTGATATGTCTTCAAATTTTAACGAGCAATGTTCTCTTGGGCCAGGGCACCTGTGCTAGCATAAATGCAGTTCTCAACACATTTCCATCATAAAGTGTCTCTTCCAAGGTGCAATAATCCATGTGTTGTGGCATTGAATCCAACCATAAAATGTTTTAGTATTACAAGAGATATTGCC
Source organism: Cupressus sempervirens (assembly GCA_028749045.1). NCBI lineage: Eukaryota > Viridiplantae > Streptophyta > Pinopsida > Cupressales > Cupressaceae > Cupressus > Cupressus sempervirens. The sequence goes on from CM053788.1 coordinate 604,712,806, forward strand.
AGAGCAAGTGCATGATAGATGATTGTAGCAGGACATGTGGTATCAAAGATCACTTCCATGATTTGGATCAAAATGTAGACCATTTGTGTGGAAATGAGCATATTTGCAGCCATGAATGTGAGATGTCAGGAATATGTGAAATCTTCTCTGAGATAGTAAAATGAACTAGGGGTTTTCAGGCCAAATGGGGTCCTTTGAGTATGAACTTGTGTCGAAGAAAAATGGCCTGCACAAGTGTTGTGGCATTCTCATTCCCCCCTACGAAAGAAAACATGAAGGTCCACATGTTCACACTAAAAAAGAAGATTTTGTGGACCATTGTGACACTAGATGCCAGTCTTGTGGATACTTCTACCAGCTCCCAATTGATCACCCAAGATACAGTGATCAATATGACAAACATAAGCTTCAATTCAGAGGGTGGAGATTTTGATATTGAAGACCATAAGTATAAATGGGGAGAGACAAGCAAAGCAAAAATGTGTAACCTTTCAAGGGGGCTTTTGGATCCACGACCAATGGAAGATGCAGTGGAGAAAATAGAGGCAGAGATCTCATTCACCACCATGAGTGCCACTATGGATGTAGGAAAACCCATGTTATTCAAACTCCTTCATAGAGTTAGGGATTGTGCCTCTGATTTAAAATGTATTGTAGTGAGATTACACTTTGGTAAAACAAAAATAATAAACCCTCAATTTAAAACTGCTAATAAACACATGAACCCACGTATTGACTTTGTAGGTACAGATCGAAACTCACAATTTTGTCTATAACAAGTTGTTCAGATCATGCATGTAAAGTTGTTCAAATTGGATAATTCCACACTTACTTGGACAATAGAAAAGAGATCTGTAGCAATAATCTCCATTCCCTTAATGCCCACTGTGATCAAAACCACCAAAATGCAAATGAACTCTCGGGCACATGAAAATATTTTTGTTTTTTACATCTAAGCCCCGTGTTCATCAAAATTTTGACCAACACGGGGCTTAGATGTAAAAAAAGAAATTTTTGCCTTCTACATTCCGACCAACCTAAAAAAATTTAGTTGATGGTTGAAATTTTTGGTAGAAAAGTGAGGTCAAATGTAGTAGTGTCTAATTGACATGCATTATCTTTGCTTGGCTTGCATTGTTTTCTCAATCAAGCTTGGTAGACACATTTCTTTACTTAGCCTTCTTCTAGTCTTTTGTCAAGTATCCTTTCATTATAGCCTTAAGTAGATAAATAATATACTATTTCATCAATGTCTTTCTTGGTCTTAGTGATCCTTTTATACACCATATAATTCAACCTTTCTCTAGGTTATCTTGTTATCCTTTCTTTTCAAATCCTCTTCATCAATCAAACAAATGATAGCATTCAGACCAAAGTAAGCAATTATATCACCAACAAGTAGTAGGTTTGACATCAATGATGAAATAATGATTTTTTCATGATAGGTATCATCAATATTCTTCACTTTAACAATCTCATTTCAACAATCTCCCTCTTTGGCATTGACAAAAAACCAATGCCAACAACAATATCAAAAATTAAATTTATACCTCTTATTGAAATCTTTCCCTCTAACAATGTGTACCTTCTTCTATATATTTTGATCTTAGATTTCTCCCTCATCTGATCTTGTCCGTCTTTGATAATCTTTCTTCTTCCTCCTCTTATTTGATCTCTCTGATATATCTCTCAATACATTCTTCAGGTTTTAGGTACAACTCTTTGTTATATTCTCCCTCTTTCTCTTATATCTCCCTCTTACTTGTATATTCTCCCTCTTTGATAACAATGCCAAAGACCGGTCATCTATACATGTAGATATAATCAATTCAAGTTCTCCCTCTATTACCTTGTATGTGACTGTAAATCTTTTGTTGTTAGCTTCTTCCTTACTTTAGGTAGGTCCTAAAGTAAGATCCACTACATCAATTTGTAAAATATGTCATTCAACTTAGTTGATGCAGGGAAATACTCTTTCTTCTTAAGTAGCTTTGGATAGGGGTATCACCCCTATTTTACCTCTAAGATATTCATGTGCATCCTTAGGTAAAGCCTTTGTGAATATATCAGCTATTTGTTCTTTTGTATTCATGTATTCCATTCTCACTTCTTTCTCTTGAACCAATTCTCTCAAGTAATGATACTTTATTGCAATGTTCTTTGTCTTTATATGCATCACAAGGTTCTTTGATATGTTCATAGCACTTGTATTGTCATAGTAGAGTACTATTGGCGAAATTTGCCTTCCTGCCAAAATTGCCATATTTGAATTCAAATGCTAAACGGTCACTTCCCACCTTTAATATTAAACAATGCCATGGAAATATGAAATAAATTAAATAAAACCTTATAATATTTCATGTTTTCCTAATTTTATTTTTCTGGCCCCGCAACTTCCTCCAACCATCAAATATATGGTAATTTCTTTCCCGCATTTTTGAATAGCCCAGTGTTTAACAAATGCGAGGAAGTGACCTTTTTCCACACATCCAAAGTGGGGCCTTGCTTCTTCTTTTTTGGTCACCTTTTGACTATGCTAAAATGTCAATGTAAGAATAAGGATAGAATTCTTGACAATGTGGAGGAGTGACATTATGACATGTGGATTGGTGGATATGTTCTTCCATATGGGTTGCCAAGGTTAAAAGATAGTTCCATAAAGGATGATAGGTCACACTAAGGTGGATTTCATTCCAATTTCTTCATGTTGATTCACCAGAAAGGGTGATGATTTTTTGTGTTGGATTTTGAGTAGTCTATGGGCCCAAAGATATTAAAGAGGGAGGTACAGTAATAATGAAGGTTTTCCCCTATTGTCAATCTTTCATAGATCGATGATCAGTGCTTTCTCGCATTATTGAATTATGAGGACTTTAAAAATTCTGAGGAAGCAACAAGTGGCCACATGTCTTGGCAGGCCCAATTAAGGAAATAAACACTACAATTTCTAACTGTGGTTAAGTTGGCAATTTCATAGAGCCATCATGGTCAAGCTTTAGAGGGTGGCATGGTTAGTTGGTTAAAGTAGTCAAATGCATGAAGACCTTGTAAGGTGGAAAAAATAAATAATTTTATTGGTCTATGTGGCTCATCTTGGTTGTAGGATTTTGTTTGACTGTTGACATTGTTGATTTGTAAGCTAGAAATGATGGAAAATTGGGTTTTCTTGCATGATCTAATCTTTCTAATCAATCCCAACCACTCCAAGTTAATGCTAGGTTTTAAATGATGTAAGGGACACTCTTCCCATCATTTGATCATCCATTTTGAGGAGTTTTAGCATTGATTTGATCTCATTTTCATCACTTCAGGGTTTTCTCTAGTCAAGGTTTCCATAATTTTCATGCCTTTGCAAGTGTACCAAATCAAATCTATTATTTGGATCATCTTGATTGTTCTCTGAGCATTTAATGGTAGTGGTTGTAGAATAAATTTAGTTACAAATATCTCAATTATGCCTAACCTACAAAGGTAGATGTTGTAATCTTTGTAAGGGTTGATCTTTCTCTGATTCTCTAGTATTGCTTCTATGCATACTTTTGTAATTTCTCATGCCTTTGAGCCATTGCAATCCTCTACTAAGTCTCTTAGCCATTAACACACTATGCAAGATTTATTTTCCTTTGGTTAATGTTTTTGTCTATATTCTACAATTTGCATGATTATATCTACTTTTGACATTTGAATGATATTAAGTGAAGATTCTTCTTATAGAACTCGTTTTTTGTCTGATCTACATGTGGTTGTTGAATTAAGCAAGGTCTGAATCTATATTCTTTGAGGTTATAACTGATTAACTATGAATTTGTGGGTAGAGATAAGATGAAACACTCTATTTTAGTACATCACCCCTTACGTTAGAGTAGGTAGATTTTCTTTCATGCTTTCGTTCTCCCTTTTCCTCTCCAAGTGTAGTTAGGTGCATCCTGATAGCAAAGGAAGTCGGCCATCTCCAAAGACTCGACCTCATAGTTCAAGCCCCATAGCTTGGAGGTTGTTTCCATATTTCACAAGGTTTTCCTTAGGTAAAAACTTTGGACAAGGGTGCAAAATTTTGTGATAACATTTTTTGGCATGCCCAGTGGGACTATATTTAGAAGATTTCAAAGCTTACTAGTGTCAAAAGAGAAGAATTTAAAGTTGATGCTGAGAAGATAGTGTTGCTCTCAATATTCTAGGCTTTCCATAAATCACTTGGCAACTCTACAACCTTCATATCTAGTTCTAGACCAAAGTTGTTGTGATTCATGCCCAAAGCTGAAACAAGGGTATCTTCTAAAGGTAATTTTCAGTATCAAGAGCTTTCATTTTCAAATCCTAGAAGAAGAAAGACTAGATTGTCTCTATCACTAGTTAGGAGTATGGAGGAAATACATACACCTACAAGATCAATTTCTACTCCTCTTCTTGTTAGATCTCAACCTAGGTAGCCATCAGCTCATTATAATAGACTACTTGCTTATATGGCTATAGTTCATGCTTTTTCCACCATTAATGGTGGAATTCCTCTTTTATTGGACCAAAGACATGACATACTAGTAGCTACACTTAAAAGTATGCCTAAATTTATAGGTGAAACCTCTATTTATCCCTTAGAACACATTCAAGATGTCGCAAATGTCTATAATATCCATGGTGTTATAGAAGATGATGTGTCTATTAGACTCCTAGCTTCATCTTTAAAAGGGAAAGCCATATAATGGTATAGGGGTCTATCTCATGGTTCTATAATAGATTGAGATAGGTTAGGATTAGGACTATGTAAACATTTTGAGGACAAAAGTGATTATTTATCACTTTTAGAATAGCCAACCCCCATAAAGAGAGCCCCCCATGAATGTATGACTAATTTCAACTAGAGATTTTAGAAGACATGGGATAGAATACCTACTTTAGTGAATCCTACCCATAGTAATGCCTTCTTACATTACTTCAAAGCTTTTAATAGTGATATTGCCACCACAATCCAAACTATGGGAGGAGATACCTCACCTGATGCTTATGAAATAGCAATAAGGGTATAAAACATATTGATACAAGAAGGAAAGTTAGCTCCAAGGCCTCCTATGCCTTTCTTCCCTAATATCCTAAATCACCAACCAAGAATAGCCCCTATTCCCACAACTTCCACATCACAACCCCTTGCTCTATCCCCTCAAGCTTCCACATCTTTGAATGGAATGGATGAAATCAAGGAGATGATGTAGTCTATGATGTTGAACATAGATAAAAGATTGCAAGGCCAAGAGAAGAAGTTGGAAGATATCTTCTCTATGATGTAGAAGGTGAACGACAAAGTGGTGACTTTGGAGAGATAGCAAGCTCAAGGTAATAAGGCTTATCAACTACTATATCAAACTCAGATAATGGTAGGCCTCCAAATCATAATTATGAGCATAATTCTTTTGATTAGAGTAGCTAGGTAGAATAGTCATGCCTCTACTTCAAATTTAAATCAAAGTAGGGCCATAGTCCCTCAAAAAAATATGGATCAAAACCAAGATTTTTGGCCCTCATCTAACTACCCCTATGCCTATTGTATGTGTCAAAAGGTTGAACCTTATTTGGCTTTGACCACTCAGGAAGCTATAGCAGAAAAATAATATAATGAGAACCAATCCAAAGATGCCTTATAGAGACAAAGACAAGGTGATTACTCCTTCATGAATCATCAAGTGGAGGAACATTGTAATGTAAACTAGGACTCCATTGGTCACAGTACTGGGAGAAAAAGAAGAGATATTGAAGATGTTGTCCCTCCTCCTCCTAATCAAGCTTCAACATCAAAAGCAATACCTCATGTATGGGTAGAGAATGATCAACCCAATGCCCCTCAACAAAAAAGGCAGAGTAATTCTAGAGGAGATGTGAATGGCCCCCAAGTTATTCCATCTTAACCTCCTACACATAGACCTCCCAAGGCTTTTACCAAAGCACCTAATGTCTTATTTAGTATGGTAGAATAGATGAGCAAGACGAATGTAAAAAATAGGTTGCTGCAACAAGAATTGGAAAGCATTGAACCAAAGGATCAGCCACTTAGCATGGAAAGTGTTACAATCCTAGTACAACCACCAGGGGAGGTAGAAAGAAATAAAAGAATTATACCTCCTCCATTTTATGTTTCTCTAATTATTGGGATAAACTAGTCCACAATTGCATGATTGATTCAGGGGCTAGTAGTTCAGTGATGCCTAGGTATGTTGCTGATGCTTTAGAAATGAAATATGAGCCCATTGTTAAGGATGTGTTACAATTAGATGGTAGTATTGTTAAGACTCCAGGGATCCTTAGGAATGTAGAAATGGCCCTACATGCATGCCCTGGTTGTACTATACTTTAGGATATATCATTTTTTGAGGTCAAGCCACACTGCCATTTGCCTCTCTAGAGACTTCAGTGCCCAAATAGGGGGTTACGTATCTTCTAATTGATCATATATGTTTTTTAGAACAAGATATGGAACCAAGTCTTCAATCAGAGTAGAGCCTCTATCCCTCCATCATATTGAGCCCTACACCCCTGATCTCATCAATATGAATTGCACCATCTTAGAGATAGATGAAAATGATATAGTGAATGAGCTTGCTACTTCTCCAGTAGAGATACCTAATTTTCTCTTAGATGAATGGGCTAATGCATATCAATTTGATCTCATATTAGACACCCTTGAGATAGGTCTTGGTACGAACTATTTATCAAAAAAGGATGTGCTTGTCCCTAACCTTTTGAAAACCAAAGAAGATATGAGTGGGATATGGAGTATGTATTTTGATGGATTAAGGAATAAGAATGGATCAGGGCTGGGTGTGATGTTGATTTCTCTTGCACAAGTAAGGTACTACTTATCCTTTAGGCTCTAATTTAGTTGTACCAATAATGTGGTTGAGTATGAATCCTTGATCCAAGGTCTTCTACTCACTCAAAAAAGAGAAATTCAAGCTACAAGTGTATATAAGGATAGAAAGTTGGTGGTTAATCGGGTAAGAAATTAGAATATCACTAAGAATGGTTTGATCAAGTCTTATAAACATAGAGTATGGGATTTTCTTGAAAGTTTCAATGCATTTAATATTTAGAACATCCCTAGAAAAGAGAATAGATATGTTGATAGACTTGCAGTAGTAGGTGCATCTTATGATGTGCCAAGAAATCTTGAGGAGGAGAAGAAACAAATCAGAGTGGTAGTTAGACCTACAATTCCTAAAAATAACACCAATTGGCAAGTATTTGAATCTAATGCACAAATTGTAAGTTTCTTGCAAAATGAAGTAGAATTCTCAAAGAGAAACCAATCCAGGTTGTATTACTAGTATGGGATCAGATCATAAATCTTAGTTCTAATAGGTTGCCTAAGGATCTCATTACCTTAGAGAGTTTCTTCAACCCTAATGACCAAGCAAGAAATAGAAGCATGAACCTAGCTACTAACAAAGATGATTATACACCAGTTGTGGTTGTTGAGAAAAAGACCTTAAACATGGGAAACGTATGTTATGAAATTGAGAAAGAAAATTATATTCATCTATGTCAAGAATTTAATGATGTCTTTGCTTGGACATATGATGATTTAAAGGTTTTTAAACCAAGTTTGTTTTAGCATACGATAGACTTAATTGATAATTGTCAAACCAATAAGACAAAAGCAGAGGGCAGTGAATCCTAAAATTGAGCCATTAATGAGAAAGGAGCTATCCAAGTTGATTGAGGCTAATACAATTTTCCCTATCAAACACTCATCATGGGTAGCAAACCTTGTCCCTTATAGGAAGAAGAATGGAGAAGTTAGACTATGTGTCAATTTTAGAGATCTTAACCAAGCTTCCCTTAAAGATCATCATCTCCTTCCTTACATGGAGTAGATATTGTCCAAGGTTACTGGTTTAGAGAGGTTCTCATTTCTTGATGGATTCTCTAATTACAATCAAGTGCTAGTCAGAGAGTTTGATAGATACAAGATGGCATTCACCACCAAGTGGGGCACCTATGCTTATAGTGAAATTCCTTTTGGGCTAACAAATGCAGGTGCCACATTTTGAAAGGAAATAGAGATGGCCTTCAAAAATATGATTGAAAGGTTTGTATTGGTTTACCTTGATGATATCATTGTGTATTCAAAGGATATAGTAGATCATTTTGGTCATCTCAGGTAAGTGTTCATAAGAGGTAGAGAGTTAGGGGTATCCCATCACCCAAGAAAGTTTATCTTTGCCACAAATCAAGGAAAATTATTAAGACACATTGTATCTAAGGATGGTTTAACCATTGATCCAGAAATAACAAAGGAAATACTTGTTCTCTCCCTTCCTAGTCATAAGAAAGTTCTGCAAAGTTTTCTTGGTAGGATAAATTTTGTGAGGAGGTTTATCCCTAATTTAGCTACCATGGTGAAAACTCTTATAGTCATGCTTAAGAAGAATATGGTGTTTATGTGGACCAAGGAAGGGAAATTAAGCTTTGAAGAGATCAAAGCAGCCACAACCTTAGCCCCTACTCTCACCAATCCAAATTTTGAGAAGGATTTCAATATTTATACCTTAGGAGATGAGTCAAGAATTTCTATTGTCTTGACTTATGCAAATGATAGGAATGAGGAACAACCTATTGCCTTATTTAGTGAAGGGCTAAAGGAATATGAAGACTAATATAGTTATGTAGAAAATCAAGCCCATGCAGTCATAAGAGCTTTGAATAATTTTAGACCCCTTCTATCTCATAACAAGATCCATTTGTTAGTACCCTATGCCAGTGTGAAGGACTTTCTTTTAAGAAAAGATATAAGTGAGAAGAGAGATGGGTGGATCAATAAGGTAATGGAGTATGATGTGGACATCCAGATTACCAAGTTGGTAAGGGGAAAGGGATTATGCAAACAAATGATCTCATCTCAAGAATCAGATGAGAAAGTCACTATGATATAAATAGAATAGCAAGAAGTAAGACATGATAATCCAAGGAATTGGATGGATGACATGATGACCTTCTTGTTAGACAATGAATATCCTCAAGGGTTGGATAGAACTAGAAGGAGATAGTATAGGTTGCAGTCAATTCCTTATGCCATAGTTGACAGTATCCTTTTCAGGAGGGATTCCAAAGGAGCCCTATTGAGATGCATTGATATAGACCAAGCTGAAAGAATGATCAAAGAGCTTCATGATGGTCCTAATGGTGGCCACTTTTTAGCAAGGACAACTACAATAAAGATCATGAGAGCTAGTTACTACTGGTTATCCTTGTTCCATGACTGTCATAAGTATGTGAGGAAGTGTGAAAAATGTACTTTTTTTTCAAGTAAATAGAGGCTTGCAACTCTACCTCTTCACCCCATTCAGGTAGACCAGCCCTTTGCTCAATGGGGATTGGCTTTCATAGGCCACATCAATCCTCCTTCTAGCTCTGGTCACAAATGGATCCTAGCGGCTACAAATTACTTCACCACATGGATAGAAACAATTGCATTGAAGGATGCTATAAAGTCTTTGGTTATTGAATTCCTTGATGTAATTGTGACCAGGTTTGGTACCCCTTCAACCATTATTTTAGACAATGCTAAATCTTTTGTAGGAGCTCAGATTTGTGCATGGGCAGTTGATCACAATATCTATTTCAGCACATCCTCAAACTATTATCCTCAAGGCAATGGATTGGCTGAGTCATCTAACAAAAACCTAATTAGGATTATGAAAAGGACTATAGAGGATAATTAGAGGTGTTGGTATCAAAATTTGAAGATAGCACTATGGGCTAACAAAATAATACCTAAGAGGGTAATAGGAAATTCACCCTTTATGTTGGTATATGGCAGGGCAGCAAGACTTCCAATTTTATTATAATTCCCATCTCTGGAACTAGCTTATCAGTTGGAGCTAATTGAAAATGATGCTATATCTATAAGAATGGTAGAATCAATGGATTTGGAAGAGAAAAGAAAACAAGCCATGCAAACCTTAGAGGCACATCAGCAATAGATGAATAAGAGGTTTGATAAGAGGGCCAAGGTTAGAATCTTTAGAGAGGGTGACCTTGTACTCAAGTGGGATGCAGATAGAGAAAAAAATAGGGAGGCACTCAAAATTTGATGCACTATGGAGTGGTTCCTATATGGTTGTCAGTTGCAAATAGGCTAATGCTTTCTAATTAAGTAGGCCTAATGGTGAAATTTTGCCTATTCTAGTTAATGGGATGTATCTTAAGTCATGTTTCTGAAAAGAGATGAGCATTTCATGTACATAATAAGGTTAGTTCCTTCCTATGGTTTCCTATTTTTCAAGAAGTGCATAAGTACATGTATATTTGCAGAGGTTGCAGAGGATTTTGGTTCCTAGTTGCAGTTGCAGAGAGGCAATTTTGAGGTTTCTTGGGTATGTTTTCTATGATTTTAGGGTTTTTTTTGGGTGGATCTTCATGATTTCTATGACTCTATTGCCCAATGGAAATACAAGCTATTGGTTTATTCATAGCTAGCTTTCATCCCCCTAAGTCAATAGAATTATTGGCCAAATTTGCCTTCCTGCCAAATTTGCCATATTTGAATTGAAATACTAAATGGTGACTTCCAACTTTTAATATTAAACAATTCCATGGAAATACAAAATAAATTAAATAAAACCCTATAATATTTCATATTTTCCTTTGTTTATTTTTTCAGCCCCATAGCCTCCTCCAACCATCAGATCTCCCACAAATCTATGGTAATCACTTTCCCACATTTTGGAATAGTCCAATGTTTAATGAATGTGGGGAAGCAACCTTTTGCCATGTGTCTAGGGTGGGGCCTTGCTTTTTTTTTGTGGGCCACCTTTTGACTATGCTAACATGTCAATGTGAGTTGGAATACAACTAGAATTCTATTGGTTATCGCTTTCCCACATTCTATATTTTGTCAAAATTCCTAACAATATGGGGAAGCAACGTTATGACATGTGGACTGGTGAGTCCATTCTTTCATGTGGGCATCCAAGGTTAAAAGGTAGTGCCAGAAAGGACGTTAGGTCATGTTCAGGTGGATTTCATTCCAGTTGCTTCATGTTGATTTGCTAGAAAGGTTGACATTTTGACATCTTGGATGTTGAGTAGTTTGTGGATCCAAAAATACTAAAGGGGGAGGTACAACAATAATGAAGGTTTCCCTAATCATCGATCTTTCATAGATCAATGATCAGCACTTTCTCACATTATGGAATTGTGAGGACTTTAAACATTATGGGGAAGTGATCAGCGGTCACGTGTCTTGGCAAGCCTAGTTAAGGAAATAAACACTATAGTTTGCAACACTAGTTAAGTTAGCAGTTTCATAGAGCCATTGCAATCAAGTTTTAGAGGGTGGCATGGTTAGTTGGTTAAAGAAGTCAAATGCATGAAGACCTTGCAAGGTGAGAAAAAGAAATAATTCTATTGGTCCACATGGCTCATCTTGGTTGTAGGAATTTGTTTGACTATTGACCTTGTTGATTTGTAAGCTAGAAACAAAATAAAAATGGGTTTTCTTGCATGATCTGATCTTTCTCATCAATCCCAACCACTCCAAGTTAATGCTAGATTTTAAACGATGCAAAGGACATTCTTCCCACTATCTAATCATCTATTTTGAGGAGTTTTAGCATTGATTGGCATTGTTTCCATCACTTCAAGGTTTGCTCCAATCATGGTTTCCATGATTTTTGTGCCTCTGCAAGTGTACAAATCAAATCTATTGTTTGGATCATCTTGATTGTTCTCCGATCATTTAGTGGAAATGGTTGTGGAGTAACTTCAGTTAGAAATATATTAGTTATGTCTGAGCTATAAAGGAAGATGTTGTAATCTTTGTAAGGGTTGATCTTTCTCTAACTCTCTAGTATTGCTTCTATGCATACTACTATAATTTCTCATGCCTCTAAGCCATCGTAATCCTCTTCTGAGTCTCTTTTAGCCATTAACACACTGTGCAAGAATTCTTTGCCTCTGGTTAATGTTCTTGTCTATATTTTACAATTTCAATGATTGTATCTACTCTTGATATTTGAATTATATTAAGCGAAGAGTCTTCCTATAGTATTATTTTTTTGTCTAATCTACATGTGGTTGTTGAATTAAGAAAGGTCTAAATTTGTATTCTATGAGGTTATAACTAGTTAACTGTGCATTTATGGGTAGAGATAAGATCAAACACTCTATTTTGGTGCATCACCCCTTAGGTTAGAGTAGGTAAATTTTCTTTCATGCATTCCTTCTCCCTTTTCCTCTCCAAGTGTATTTAGGTACATCCTAATAGCAAAGGAAGTTGGCCTTCCCTAGAGACTCAACCTCACAGTTCAAGTCCCACAGCTTGGAGGTTGTTCCACATTTCACAAGGATGTCCTTAGGTAACACTTTTGACACAGGTGAAAAATTTTGTGACAAGTACCATAGGTTCAATAATTTCCTCCTTCATTCCTTTGAGTAACTATTTGATCCATACCCTATTTGTGTAATTTACTATAGTAGCCACATATTTAGCTTTATCAATAGATTGTGATAAACAATTTTGTTTCTTACTTGTCAGGTGACCAATCTTTTTCCTAATAAAAATTCTCCACCACTTATACTCTTTTTCTCATCAATGTTTCTAACCCAATCAACATCTTTATAAGCTCTCAATTCAAACTTGTCATTTTTCTTATAGTATAGACCATAGTCTTCTATTCCTTTTAGGTATCTCATGTCCCTTTTAATGGCCATTAAATGATTCTCCTTAGGATTTTCAAAAAATCTTGCAACAATCCCAATAGCTAATGCAATGTCGGGTCTTCTATGAAATACATATTGTAATTTTCTAATCACAGACTTGTACAATGTTTGATTTACTTTAGCAAAATCATCAGTTTTGTGTATTTTGTGTCCTGTCACCATAGGTGTACTAACATGTTTTGAATCCTCCATACAAAAAGTTTTCAATATTTCCTTTACATACTTGGGTTGAGTGATGTAAATACCATATTTCATCTGATATACTTTCAGTCCAACAAAGAACTTTATCTCTCCAAACATAGACATCTCAAACTCTTTCATTTCATTTCATTTTCAAATGTTTTACACAATGCCTTTCATACCATACTTTGGGAGCTTGCTTCAAACCATATAAATCTTTGTCTATTCTACACACCATGTTCTTGTTGTTTGGATCAACAAATCCTTCTGGTTGTTCTATGTAAACCTCCTCTTCTAGTATACCATTCAAAAATGTTGACTTCACATCCATTTGATAAACTTCAAATCCTTTGTTTGTAGAGTAAGAAAGTAGAGTTCTTACTCCTTCCAATCTTGCAATTGGTGTAAATGTCTCTCCATAGTCAATTCCTTCTTCTTGTACATACCCTTTCCAAACTAATCTTGCGTTATCCCTTGTGACTTCACCATTCTCATCCAATTTTTTTCTATACACCCACTTGGTTCCAATCACATTCTTGTTCTCTGGTCTAGGTACTAAAGTCCATGTTTTTTTCTTCTCAACCTAATTAATCTCTTCTTTCATGGCTTTACTCTAGTCTTCATTTTCTAATTCATCCTTCACTGACTTAGGTTCATGCATGCTTAACAAAAATGTGTCATTTCTCAACCTATTCCTTGTCATTGGTCTATCTTCTTTATCTCCAATAATTTTTCCAGTAGGGTGATGTCTTCTGACATACTTTGACAATCTTGGTTCGGCTCTTCTTTCTACAATGGGTCTTTCAATTTTAGATTCATTGTCCACTTCTCTATTAGGTAACGTAGAATTCATTTCATTTCAACTGATCTCAGTATCAAAATGTACCTTAGCTTTTGATTACAACTTAGCTCCTGACTGCAACTTGGCTGCTGGATGAAACTTGACATCCATTGTATGTGACTCAATAGTCACTGATTCTTGTTGATTAGCAACTTGATATGCAAGACTATAAACAGTATCAGACATGTTTTCATAGTAGTACATAAATTTTCTATAATTATCAGGTTCCTTCTTTGGTTCATCTTCATGCAATTATGTATATTCATCAAAATTTACATTTGCACTTTCCACAACTTTTTTACTTTTAGTATTTAAACACTTATAAGCTTTACTTCTTGTGGAATAGCCTGAGAATATGACTTCTTTACTTTTAGCATCAAGTTTACCATTTTTTTAATCCTTAAGAATGTAACACTTGCTTCCAAATACCTTAAAATGCTTGACATTGGGTGAGTATCCATACCATAATTCAAAAGGTGTAGAACTTGTACCTTTCTTGACTTGTACACATTTCAAGGTATAGACAGTTGTACTAATAGCTTATGTCTAGTATTTCAAAGCAACATTCTTCTCCATCATCAGTGTTCTAGCACAATTCATTACAAATTTGTTCCTCCTTTCAGCAATCACATTTCGTGGAGGGGTCTTAGGTGCAGAAGTTTGTCTTATTATTCCTCTATCATTAAAGAATTTTTCAAACTCATTTGATGTAAACTCTCCACCTCTATCAAATCTCATACATTTCAATCTTTTACCAGTTTTCTTTTTCAACTCTTATTAGATACCACTTAAAATTTTGAAAAAGTATCATATTTTTCTTTTAAGAACATTATTGTCATAATTCTTGAGTAATCATCAACAAATATGATAATGTACTTGTCACCTTTTTAGCTTTTCACATCAATTGGTCCATATAAATCAATATGAACTAATTCAAGAATTTCTTTTGAAGTATGAGTCTTAATTTTAAAACTAGACTTCATCATCTTTCCTAACTGATATTGTTTGCAAATTACATTATCAGGTTTCTTCAATTTTGGAAAACCTCTTACTCTTTTCATCTTATTGATACTAACCAAATTATCAAAATTTAGATGACATAACCTCATGTGCCATAGCCACACATCATCAAATTGTACAACATGACAAGTAGCATCATTCATATCAAGATAAAATAGATTAGCTCTAGTCTAATCTCCATTTCCAATTATTTTTCCATTAGTGTCATAGATCCTGGTCTTTCTATTATCAAATTCAACTTTACAACCTAAACTATTCAAAGCTGACACACTCAACAAATTATAATTAAGTCCTTCCACATAGTAAGCATTGTCACACATGATCTTATCTTTCAGTCTTATTGATCATTTTCATTTAAATAGATAGGGTGCAAAATTACCAAATTTAACACTATTTTCATTGTAATACTCAAAGGTAATGAACTTACTTTTGTCTCCAATCATGTGATGTGAACATCCACTATCAATGATCCATCTATCTTTTTTATTCACATAAGATATCAATGCAGTTACCTCATCTTCATTAGAATCATCAATATAACAAGCATTCTTTCCCTTGTCCTTGTAGCCTTTGTTACTGTCATCTTTTCTACCTCTAAATTTATCTTCATTCTTGTTGTTTGACTTATCAGGACATCTTGTTGCAATATGACCAACCTCATGATAATTTAAGCATATGATGGGTAACTTACCTTTGTATTTTCCTTTGCCTCTATGAAACTTCCTAGCCAACAATGCTTCCAATTCTTTTAGATCTTCATCATATGTATCACTATCACTAGCAACAAGTTTTACCTTTTTCTTTTTCTTATATTTAGGCTCTTTTAGTGTCAGCTTAGCTTTGAAAGCATATTTAATATTCTCATATTTGAAATTATCAAAATTTGAAAGTTCAAAAGCAGTGAGTCTACCAACCAGTCCTTCAAGGGTCAAATTTCTACTAGGGGTATACCTTAGTTCTTATATAGTAGAGACTCTAATAGTGTAAATAGGCAATAGGGTTCTTACTTTTTTGATCATAGTCTCATCTTCAATATTTCTATCAAATCCTTGAATTTCATTAACAATACCTTTGATCCTTGCATAATACTGGACTATAGTCTCACCATTTTGCATTCTCATTTCATCAAATTTTCCTCTTAGGATTTTAGCTTTATCTCTTAGCACATTCTTGTCTCCTCCATATATATTTTGTAGGTTATCCCACATATTATTAGCAGAATCACATCCTTTGATGTCATCAATCTCTGAGTAGCATAGGGGAGATGCAATCTCCAACATTGCATGATTGTGTTCCTTCTTTTATTTCAATTGCTCAGCAGTTGGGGCTCTAGCTATATCAATATGCTCAATGGTGATAGTTGTGTTCATAATCTCCAAGAACTCATAGATGTAGCTTCATCAAACTTTTCCATTCAAGAAATTTTTCCTTATTTAAATTGGATGCCTCCTTTTTGTACATCTTGATCTTTAGCTTTAGGTACCTTCAAACTTCTCTCAAGCACTTGGTGCTCTAAGACCAATTGTTAGAATACTTTAGAATAACTGAGAGGGGTGGTGAATCAGTCATCCAAGGTCCAAATATACAAATAAAAAAATTTATTACTTTAACTTATCCTTATGCATGCATTGACCATTCAATATCTTAAACATATGCATATTGTTGTCCTATGTTAAAATAACTTTGTAGAAATGTAAACATCCAATACCACAAAATCAATCACACATTTTGACATAAGTATTTTATGTGGAAACCCAATTTGAAAAAACCCATCAGTAATATGCTACCAATTTTCACTCTTCTAAATTGAACTCTATGAGGAGCCAACCCTATTAAAGGTTACAATGCACACTTTTCAATGTGACTTGGTTAAAGGATTTTAATCACCCTGTTAGGCATGAGCCTTGTTAGAGGACTTTAGAACATTCCATTATAATGTCACCCTATTAAAGGATTTACTAATGACTATTAGGTCAACCTTAATCCAAAGGATTTATCTAGACTAATATAATTGTTAGAGAGTAATAGTGGGACTTGACTTGATAACAATTACAACTCACTTACAAATTACAGATCTCATATTCGGTCCTCCATCCTACTTAGCATTCATCTTCTTCATCTCTAACAGCTTGTTCACCCTTCAATTATTCATCCTCTTAAGACTTCTTGCTTTGTATGCCAATTATAAACTCTTCTATTTAGCCATTATATAAAGCAACACCCTAGACTTCTTGTCTTCCTTAAGTTCTCACACATGACAATTGTTGTTTCTAGCCTTCTATCTCTATAAATAGAGAATTTAGGTCTTTTTCTATTAACCACAATCATCCATTTTAGGGTTATGTAAGATTCAATGAATCTACCCACTTTTCCATTTTATCCCTCTAGAAACTTCCTCTTTGATTTTTTCTCAAAATAGTTTATCTTGAATTTTATGCTACCAGCTCATCATAATAATCTTCCACACGCTTCACACAATTCAATAAATCAACTTTTTCAACTTAGATTAATTAAATCTTAGATCTAACTCATTTTATTGGAACTCATCAATAACACTCTATTTTTTCAACAAACATTATGTTTTGATGCTTGGCCAACACTAGGTTACTCAGCATCCACTAGGTCTTTACTGGTGTCTAGCACATACTAAATTTCTTCACTCAACAGTAACTAGATTTCTCTTACTCGGCTCATACTAACTTTTTCACTCAACCTTCAATGTTTTCTACTTGAATTGCATTGTTTTCTTAGCCAGTCTTGGTATACACATTTCTTTACTTAGCCTTCTTCTAGTCTTTGCTCAAGTATCCTTTCATTATAGCCTTAAGTAGATAAACAATACACTATATCATCAATGTCTTTCTTTGTCTTAGTGCTCTTTTTATACACCATATAACTCAACTTTTCTCTAGGTTCTCTTGTTATGCTCTCTTTTTAAATCCTTCTCCTCAATCAAGAAAATGATAGCATTCAAACGAAAGTAAGCAATTGTCTGACCAACAAGTAGTTGGTTTGACATCAGTGACAAAATAATGATTGTTCCATGATAAGTTTCATCAATCTTCTTCACTGGAAAGCGTGGATCCAATTGCACAAAATTATTAAGTATAACTCCCAACCCTTGGGATGTGTTTATTTCATGATTTTATAATTGTCCAAATAGTTTTCAAGTAGTTGGAGTAATCATCAACCTCTTTCTTGTATTTTTACTCTTCTTTGCCAAAAATTTGTCGAACAACTTTTTGCATCATTGAGCAACATTTCTCTCCTTTATTTGGGAACTTCCAAAACTTTCCATTTTGACCAATAAATGATGTCTATGCATGAGTTATCCCCTAGGACATCAATTTTTATGATCTATGTCATTTTTCCCTTCTTGACAACTTTTGCACAATTGACATCTCTTGGACATCTGATCCCTTTCTAGCTCCCAAATGTCATGTTAGGAGCTCCAATCCATGCAAGAGGATGAAAACACATCATGGAGGATAAGATGGGTTAAACCACACCTTCCTCATACTTTTATGGTTATATACCTTTTCCCCCTGACACAAGCTACACTCACAAAAACACCAAAACCATCTACCTAGGAACAATTGCAACCCAAAAAGATGACCTTGAAAAGGTCCAAAATCATTCATTCCCCTAACTTGGCTAGGGTCAGTACATGTCAAAAAATACATTCCAACTAGAAACCAAAATGAGGGATTTGACTAGGTACACCTACACAATACTCCCCCAATCAAAAATATGTTAAGTCATCCTTAGATTTAGTAGGTTGGGATCAATGCCCAATCTTTTGAATTCTATCTCTTTAATCTAGGTGGCATCAGCATCATCCTTGCCCATCCATTTGAAAAGATGTTCCAAGTAGTCCTTTTTCCTAGTCTATTTACAGACCCTGGAATCCAATATCTTTTATGCTTGTAGAGGTAGAGGAGGGCTTAGGTGGAGGTATGCTACATCTTGGGTGACCTCTTGAAGAATTTGATCAAAATCTTGGACAAGTTCTTTGTAGGCATTCAAATCTACAATATTGAAGACTAGTGACAAACCTAGGTTTGTAGGTCACTCAACCTTATAAGCACTATCCCCATATTTTGTAAGGACCAACCCTTCTCATTTGGAGCTTGTGTGGTATCCCTTTTTGAAATCTTTGTTTGTTCAAATGTTGGTCCATCACAAGATCCCTCCTTTGTAAGACACCACAGTAGTTTTCCAATACTTCTATTAGTCACATCTGTTTGATCACCAATTTGTGGGTGATAGGCAGATCCAAAAGACAACTTAGTCCCAAGCCTTCTCCATAGTGTCTTCCAAAATGGCTCATGAATTTGGTGTCCTTTCTAAAATAGTACTCATAGGTAGTCCATTGATCCTAACCACTTCTCTAAAAAACAAACTATCAATCTGACAAGCATCATGTATAGTCTTGGAAAGCACAAAGTGATCCATCTTACTAAAACTATCCACAATCACATAGATGTTGTTATACCCCTGCCTTGTCTTGGGTAGGCTAACTAAAAAATCCATACTTATACATTCCCATGATCTGCTAGAGATTGGAATTGGTTAGTAAAGACTAGCATTTGAGGATTTATCATTGGCTTTTTAGCACACTATGCAACCCTCAACATATTATTTAATGTCCCTAGTCATCCTAGGCCAAAAATAAAACCTAGTGACTAACTCATGAGTCTTATTGACTCCAGAATGACCACTAAGTTCCCAATTATGCTTCTCTTTGATTGAACTCTCCCTCATTAACCCTTTAAGGACACATAGTTGATTTCCCTTAAAAAATAGATCATTCTACAATGTATAATCAAAAATCTCATAATGAAAGTTGTTTTTGAACTCCTTCCATACCTTGTAGATTTGAGAAAAAACTTCATTATCAGCATATAGGCCTTTGAAGCTTTCAATACCTATGATTTTTAGTTGAATCTCTTGGACTATGAGGATTCTTCTACTCAAGGCATGCTTTTTAGTTGAATCTCTTGGACTATGAGGATTCTTCTACTCAAGGCATCATCTACCTTATTTTGTACTCCCTTCTTGTGTTTGACAATAAATGTGTAGGGTTGTAGATATTCTACCCACTTCATATGCTTTCTAGTGAGACTTTCTTTTGGCATGATTGAGTTTCTCATTGTGAAAACCACTGCCTTCCTTCTTTGATGTTACACAAATTTCATATCAGTTGGCAGTAAATGCTTACTGAGCTCACTTGGTATGTAAAGAAATTTTCCTTGTCTACTGAGCATTCCAAGAGATTACTCTGTAAAGATAGTATCTATCAAGCTCACTCAAGCATCGAAGGAAATTATGGTAGAAACCAATGTTAACAGAGTCCTAATGGTTAACAAAGGAAAGTTGATCAGAGTCAATGTTCATTGAGTTCACTTGGTTTCCAAAGGATTTTACAAGTTTGTAGTGTTAACCAAGCTTTTGTTACTCAACACAAGAAATCATTTCAGGATCAGTGTTTACCGAGCAGGGTTGGCTAATGAAGGATTTTGTTGATTTGGGTTATGAAGTTTAATTATTTCAAGCATTGATTTCAGCCGACTATGGTAATCTTTATTGGTCATTGTGATTTGTAAATGAGCCAACTTGATAATTTGTATGGTATAAATATAAGGTCAAGTTGAGATTCTAATGTATGAGCGAGTATGCAAGTGTATTGATTGTTTGAGAAGGAAAGTGTGAGTGAACTTGAAGGATGGTCAGATATCCTTGAGAAGCAACAAAGTTATATTCAATTAGGAAGGATCTAGCATGAAGCAAAATAGAGATCTGTAATTAGCAATTTAGTTGCATCTCATTCAAGTCATTTCATTATTACTTTCTTACCATTGTAGCAATGATTCCAAAATCTCTTAGCAAAGTTGATTTAATAGCCAATTGTAAATCCTCTAACAAGGTGATAGTTCAATTGAATTTTTTTGAGACCTCTTGCAAGGCCACTCCTTACAGGGTGATTAAATCCTCTAACAAAGTCACAATTAACAATCTATTTTGTAATTTTTAGCCAAGTTGGCTCCTAATAGGGCTCACTTCAAAAGAGTGAAAATTAGTAGCTAGTTAGATTGGTGGTTTTTCCCATATTGGATTTCCACATTAAATCTTGGTGTCTCATGTGTTCATTTTATTTCTTTTATGCTTGCATATTAATCAGTTTGAATGTTTAAGATTAGAAATAAGTAAATAAAATTGCTTTTACCAAGCTACAACAATTTTTGTGTGTTTACCGAATGACAGTTGTAGTGTCTGCCCCTAGTTCGCATTTTGTTATCGTTGCTGAACTCTTTTAGGGCTAGTTTTATGTTGATGGTTAGCAGCATTGTTATGAGATTAATAGATATTCTACTATGGATTAGGTTTATTATGTGATGAGATTACTTAAACTCTACATTTCATGTATGTATGATGGTTATTTTTAGTGTTCGCAATTGTTGATGATGATTATTACATTGCTTTCAATTATTAATGATGATTAGTAAGATGATTTATTATCATATGTGTTTTATTATGGATACTTACCCCATACTTGCATGTGTATGGTGTGCGTGTTTGCTTTGCGTGTTTGCTTTTGTATAGCATGTCTGATGTGGTTAAGGAAGGGAGTCATAGTTACCTGCTAGTCAGGATCTACACGATGCACCACTTCCTGCCATTGTCTATTTAGTTTAGTATATATTGTACTTGTACATGCGTGAATTTTATGCAGGTTGCAGGTACCGGGTATCGACTTCCCTGAATTGCCAGGATGAGCGTACCCTATCACATTATCTCAATGATAAGAGAGGGGAGATAAATTCTCAAGTCCAAATCCCAACCCTTTAAGCCATTTGTTCTAATTGAAAATTAGGACAAGTATCTGAGTTGAGTACCCTCTGAATACGTTGGATAACGTAATTCGTGATATAAACCCTTGGTTTGATTTTGTATGTATTTTGGCTATAATGGATTTTTGTATTTTTACCTTGTGAGTCTTTCAAGTATTTTCTATTAATTAAGCCTAATTAAAAATATTTAATTAATGGTTTAATTTAATGAAAAATTAATATGATATTTTAATATTTATTTTATTTAATTAATTGGGAAATTAGATAAATAAAATAATTAAATTTGAAGATAAAAGTTAAAAGTTTAAATTTGGAATGTGACAATATTTATTTTAATAATAATATATTTGGAGTTCATTTTTAAATAAATGACTAAATAATATTATTATTAAAGCTAATAAATATTTTAGCAATTAAGTTTTGGAAAATGAAATTTAAAAGTGGAAAATATATTTTAAATTAATAAAAGATTCTAAATCTCATGTGATTAAAATATAAATATATTAAGATTGAAAAGTGGAATTATTAAAGTTAGTGCATGAGATTTAATAAATAAATAAAAAAAATTGGAAAGAGTAAATTAAATATTATATTAATTAATGTGTATTATTTTAATATTTGCTCACATAGGAGTTGGCAAATTCTCGAGAGTTGTCATGTAGACAACACTAGAGTTTGCACTCTAAATTTGCACAAGTTGTCTACACTTAGAAGTTGGCATTTTATTTGAGCACATGGTGTCTACAACCTTAAGATTTATCTAGAAGGTTGGAGAAGGCTCATGCTTGGTTGTCATGCTTATCTTCTAGTTGTTTCTAGAGACACCCTAGATGCATCTTAGAGGCCTTTAAATTGAGGCTCTCCTAGTGTGTTTGGACAAGCTTAATGGAAGCTGAATAGCTACAAGCTTAAAATGGAAGTTTCAAAGCTTATATGCACTGGAGAAGCTCATATGCTCATATGTTCCTACATGCTTCTTCTAGCACTTCTAGTCATTTTGAGGTTTTCAGTTGTCTTGATCTTGGAGGAATTGCGAATGATGGAGAAGGAAAGGGAATTTCTATGGACTTCTGAGGCTTGGCAAAATAGATTCAAGATTTATGGCCAAATCCATTTGTGAAATTATTGGATAAATTTAGAGAACAATCATTTTATGAGAAAATTCTTAATTCATCACAAATTGTCCTGTCGCTGCCCCTTGGATAGACCCGAATTCAGTCATTTATAACTTTTTATCGTGATTGAATTTATTCGATCGCTCCAGTCAGAATCGGTGCAACTTGGCCCTTTCCAACATATTTAAATTTCAGCCCGATCCAACGGTTCATTACGGAGATATGGCCATCGTACTGGGACTATTTTATTCAAGAACGGATGTCTCTTCATCTCCCATATCCAAGAGTTCTTTATGCTTAAATTTCACAAAAATAATATATCAAAGCATGAAATGAATTAAAGATATTATTGCAATTTTTCCTTATTAAAATCTTATTAATATGCATTAGTTTTATATGGTATATTATCTAATCTAATTAAATCAAATTTAATTAAGATTAGTTAATAGTAGAAGAAGTATAGTTAATTATTAATCAATCTAAGTAAATGGATTTTTTTAAATGAGAGAAAATTAAAAGAAAAGAGATTTTAATATAGTTTATATAGTAGACTTTTTATAATATGTATTGGATACTATTAATATATATTAAACAATTTTAGAATTGTTTAATGAAGATGATAATGTTAAAAATTTGAAGATTATTCATGTTAAAATCTACAATGAGTCTTATTGGTTTGTGATAGGGATCTTTTTCAAACAACGTTTATATAGACAAAATAATATTAGAACAATTAAAAAATGGAGTCTAATGGTTGATTTTAATATTGATTAAATAATTGTAAGATGATAATTTATATTATGTTGATTTAAATTTAGAAACTCTGAATGATATTGGATTAAGACTGAATTATTATGTTATTGGTTAATACGTTTGAATACCTTAATGGAGTTAAGAGTTAGCCAAATATTAACTAATAAGTTTATGGAAGGATTCTATAGATCGAGTATTTATAGTTTGAAGAGTTTATTATTTATTAGTGTTTGTAAGGAGTAACAGACTATTAATAAATAATGGTATAAATGTTTTAAGTAGTTATTAATTGGATTATAAACCAACGTACATAGGGAAAAACTATTTTGGAATTCTATTATAACTTGTATTAATGGGTACTTTGTTGAAGAATGATGAATTTGGCTATTATTAATAAGATTTCCAATATAGCTTGCTATTAAATAATAACAAGCCGTTATTGAACATTAGAGATTTGAATTATAGTTGACTTTTAACTTAAAAAATTATAGTTAGTTATTAGTCAACTGATATTAATTGGAACGTTTCCATGGATATGTAATTATTAATTAAATTAATTAGATTTAATTAAATTTAATTAATAATTAAGTTATGTAATAAATTTGTAATTGATATACTAATATCTATTCTTCTAACGAGGTTGTGAAGTATTTACATTGAAATTGATAAGTCTTGTTCTAATGACGTGAATAATAACCTTAGATGTTTTAATGGTGAGACTTAGTAATATTGAATTGGAAACTATAGGTTGTTAATAGGTCATGGATTGTGTACCTATGTTAATTGATTGATCAAGTTGATCATTTTAATTAAGTTATAATTCTTCTTATTCGAGGATTGATAATTGGTTCTATTATAAAAGAATAATAATCCTTTGATAATGTTGAAATGTAGAAATAACATTAAGGAAGAGTTATTCAATTAATAATATGGATCTTGGTCAAATAAAGAGAACAAGTTAATCAAAGGTCAATGATGATCAGTTTAATGAGTAAATAGTTATTCTTAGAACGTAATTCTTAATAATGGAAGGATAATGCTATCAGGGAACAAATGGGTTGGCTTGTAGGTCAAATGATGAGACTTAGACACTTGAAGTATACTTGAAATAAAAATCGAAGCTCTACACTTAATTCAACTATGAGATAATAGCAAAACCAAAACATGTGTTTGCATCATGTATTTTATATGCTTCTTATTTTGGGTTTTTGGGTTAACTAGTGATGACCAGTCTTAGGTTGTTACCAGAGGCTCGGGGGTTATGAGATGTGTTGGCATGTTGATCTTATTTGGTCTCGATCTTTATAAGCCCAACCATGATTATGTGATTGTATGCTCTATGAAATGTTTGTATTTGTTCATCAGTCTTCATGTGTGAAGCTGAGATGTATGTGTATGAGACACTTGAGCTAATCATTTTTAAGTCATCGATCAGTTATCCTTGGATTACTTTTTAGTTGCCATGATGGGACTGAAATATGGATTTATTTATTGATGATTTCATGTTGTGACATATTTTGACTCAACCATTTTGGAGTCTTCGATCAGTATGATTTTGAGATATTATTGGTTGCTTGTTGAGAACCAATGGATGTGATGATATATTTTGGTTATTGAGAACCAATGGATACTTATGATTATCAGTGATGCCTTCAGTTGCCAATAGATAACTATTTTGGTCATGATTTTCTATGGATTCTTTTTCAGATGCTCATGGAGATTTTGATGATTCTTATCTTGGAGATTTGATGATTCTTATTATGGATATTTGATGCTTATATTGTGGATATTTGATGATTCTTTTTATGGATTATCTTTTGGATTTTTTTTGCAATCGCTTGTACAGGACTTTGGTGATTTATGATTCCATGAGCATTAGGGTAGGTAATCTACTTGTAGTGTCGGGAAGTGGCTTGCAATGGGGGTCGGGGCCCTAAGTGGCTGCCAGGGTAACTCATTGTAAGTTTGGTTAATAAGTGATAACATTTACACACTAAATGGGGATTAAATGAACCTAAAAAGATAATTGTTTTGATGTTCTCACCCATGCCTTGAGCGCTTTTACAGGCTAGGATGGGAGTAGTGAGAATGCATGGTTGCGACCTTGCATTCCGTAGTATGCCTTGTCAATATGAGAGGATACTAGTGGTCGCATGAGATCTGTATGGACCCGTGGAGTTTAGCTAACTACCAGGGTAACTTATATGAGATAAATGCGATGACACTTTCCCGCTTGTAGAGTAGGTTTCCTACATGTCATTGTGTGCCTCTGGGAAGTAGATGTCTATTTTGTGTGTGTTGGAACCTTTGAGTTAGTATACTTTTAGGATTCCTAGATTTGTAGAGATATGTGCTTTGTGATTTTGATATCCTATTTGGGACTTGAGATTATCTCCTCAGCATGGCGGGAGTGGACCATTTAGGTTCCATGCAGTCGGGTGGTAGTGTATTTTCCACTCTTATCATTTGAGATCCATCCGAGACACCGTGGCTGGAGCATTCTTGATTGGTATTTATCTTCATTATGTTCTTGGAGCATTATGATAGATGATATACTCTATGATGGATGTATTTAATGGTATGTTTCTTACATTGATGATTTGCATATGTTAGATGATGCTTTACTTTGCATGTTAGTAGGATGTTTTAGGAGTGACATTCCTACTATGTTAATAGTCGATGATCTCTATGGTGCTTTGGAATGTTATGCACGAAGGGATGGCTAGGATCCATGATGGTCTAATGATGTTATTTACAGTTGGGAGGAACTGTGCACTTAGTTATTTATGTTTGTGATGTATGATTATCTTTTATGATGGATGTTTATATCTTTTGTGATGTTGTATCATGTATGATATGTGGTTTCATTTACTTTAATTGCATCATGGATTAATATTGGATGATGATGTACTTTATTTACATGGATGTTTACTCTTTCATACCTTGTATCATGTATAGTGGATGATTGAGCAATCTAAAATGTACACTTGTATATGGTTTAAGAACGTTGGATGTATCCTTGTTATTTTGTTGTTAAGGATGTAGTGTTAGATGAATAGGTTATGATTAGAAGTAATTCAACGTTAAGGGATCTTTAAAGAATGTAATTTTTATGTATGTTATGGTTACTATTAGTTGGATGTTACTATTGCTTCTGCAAGTGTTGAGAATGGTTTTACTTTCACGTTTTAAAAAAAAATTTGTTTGGTAAACTTAGTATAATTCTTTGGGTCCCTTGGCGGAGCATTACAACAGCAATAATTAGTTTGATTGTTAACATCCAAGGGATCTAAAATATGTTTGTGGTAATTGATTCACCCCCCCCTCCGCCCCCCCCCCACCCCCCTCTTGGTTACTCCATCTATATTTCCAAAAATTGGTATCAGAGCTTTTGATGCTTGTAGGAAAGGTTTCAAGGACCTAAGCTAAAGATTAGGATGTCTTACAAGAGAGAAATTCCAAGGCTTAATAGAGATAACTTTTCAGCATGGCAGGGAATCATGAGACTTCATCTAGCTTCCATTGGTGATTTAGGATTCAAATACCTTGATGAAGAATACGTAGCTCCCACTGATACACTATATGCTAGAGACATTGCTAATAAAAAGACTCATAACACCATGATGATAGATATTGCATCTGCTCTAAGTTATGAAGAATTTGATGATATCAAGGACTACAAAACTGCCTTTGAAATGTGGAACAAGCTAAAGGACATCTATGGTGGTGATGACAATGTGAGAAGAGCCAAAGCAGAAAGCCTTAGAGGACAATTTGATCAGATGAGAATGAGAGAAGATGAAAACATTGCCAAATATGTCAAAAGGATCAAAGCAAGTGTCAGTGCAATCAAAGCTTCTGGAGGAGACATCAAAGAAGAAACTATTGTAAGTAAATTTCTTCGAACATTGCTTCCTATTTATGCAATTAAAGTATCTACTATTCAAGAAAGGAGGTGTGAAACAAATCATAAGATAACTTTGGATACCTTAGTAGGAAGATTAATAGCCTTTGAGCTAGATAAATTTGACAATTATGTTCTAGCTTCCAAGAATATTGAATTTGCATTTGAGACTAAGCTTTCACTTAAGGAAAAAGGAAAGAAAATAGAGGACACTTAGTCAGAAAGTAAAGAAGAATCAAAGGAAAGTTTTGATAGTGATCTTGAAGTTGTTGAAGCTCTACTTTAAATGAAATATTCTAGAGGTAGAGGAAAATACAAAGGTAAAGTTCCCCTAATTTGTTTTACATTTGAAGAAATTGATCATATTGCTGCCAGGTGCCCAAACAAAGAAAGCAAGGATGAGAAGAAAGGTCACAAGTGCAATGGTAAGAAGGATTCAAATCATTCAAGGACAAAGATAAGAAGACATGTTTTATGGCTAAAGATTCTGATAACAGTGAAGATGAAATAGCTTACATTGTTGTGAAAGATGAATCTGATGATGATGAAGGAGATAAGATGGCACTTATCTCTCATGTGAGCAAAAATGATGCATGGATCATAGATAGTGGATGTTTACATCATATGACTAGTGACAAAAAAAAATTTTAACACATTGAAGAGTATGATGGTGGTAGTGTAAGGTTTGGAAACAATGAACCTTGTTGCATAAAGAGAGAGGTCAAAACTCATTAACCAAAGAACTTGTATGTGATAATGCCTATTTGGTTGAAGGACTAAAACATAATCTACTGAGTGTGGCACAGCTAAACAACATTGGATTCAAGGTGGAATTTGTGCATGGAAAGGCAAGACTGCTAGATGACAAAGGAAAACTAATTGGATCAGGCAAACAAACAAAAGGTACCCTATTTTATCTTGATCTTGGTGAGTGCTCATGTTTTATTGCTCAAGTTGAAGAAAGTTGGTTTTATGTCATGTAAATTTTGATAACATGGTGAAAATAAGAAAATTCAAGAAAGTGAAAAGCATTCCTAGTTTGAAGAAACTTGATGTTGGTATATGCAAGAATTTTCATATTGGAAAAATGGGAAAAACTAGTTTTAAAAGAAAAAACTATCAATCTGAAGATATCTTGGAAATTGTGAATACTGATTTGTGTGGACCTATTGGAATTGAGAGCTATAGTGGAGAAAAATTCTTCATTCTTTTTGTTGATGACTACTCTAGAATGATGACTATTATGTATCTAAGAGAGAAGTCAAAAGCATTTGAGAAATTCAAATGGTATTTGAAAAGAGTAGAGAAGGCAATAGGGAAAAGATTGAAATGCTTAAGATTAGACAGAGGTGGTGAATTCATCTCCAATGAATTCAATAACTTTTGCATTGAAAGAGGAATCAAAAGACAAGTATCAGCCCCTATAACTTTCGAGAAAAATGGTGTAGCTGAAAGGAGAAACATATCTATCATGGATTGTGCAAGGACTCTAATAATTGAAAAGAACATTTCTATCAAATACTAGAAGGAAGCTATCTGCACTGCAGTTCATACCTTAAACTAAGTACAATTGAAGACTCATACAAAACTCCCTATGCATTATGGTATGGCTATAAACCCAATGTAAGTTACCTGAAAGTATTTGGAAGTAAATGTTATAGTTTGAAAGAATCTAGAAAAGGAAAATTTGATATTAAAGGTGATGAACGTATATTTTTAGGATATTCTTGCAAGACTAAGGCATATAGATGTTTGAATCTGTCTACACATAAAATCATAGAGAGTACACATGTGAGAATTGATGAGTTTGTAGAAAGGATTGGAGAAGAAAGCAAAAAGGAACCAAAAGATTACAAGAGATTTATTTACATTGAACCTGATACATTGCCAGACATGTCTATCAATAAGGAGACTTCTACTCCCGAGTCTTCCTCAATCATCGAGTTTCAAGAAGTTCAAACTAAGTCATAAGGACCCGAGTTACATTTTAAAGCTACCGAGCCAATGCCTATCGAGTCTAAGCAACCAGGACTAGAAGTTAAAGTTCAAGAGGATGATAATGCAATA
Organism: Cupressus sempervirens; assembly: GCA_028749045.1. Classification (NCBI taxonomy): domain Eukaryota; kingdom Viridiplantae; phylum Streptophyta; class Pinopsida; order Cupressales; family Cupressaceae; genus Cupressus; species Cupressus sempervirens. The sequence continues at coordinate 604,742,248 of CM053788.1, forward strand.
CATTCAAAAGGAAAAGAACCTATATTGGCCAAGTATGTCAGAAGGCATCATGCACCAGATCAGATTATTGGAGATAAATCAGAAGGTACTATGACAAGAAGTAAGCTAAAAGGTACATGTTTACTTACTAATTTTGAACCTAGAAATTTCAAAGATGTATTGAAAAATGAAGGTTGGATTGAGGCTATGAATGAAGAGATAGAGAAAATAGAGAAGAAAAAAACCTAGACTCTTGTACCTAGGCCTAAAGATAAAAATGTGATTGGAACAAAATGGGTATTCAGGAATAAGTTGAATGAAGATGGTAAGGTATCAAGAAACAAAGCTAGATTGGTGTGTAAAGGATATTCTCTAGAAGAAGGCATTGATTATGGTGAGACTTTTTCTCATGTTGCAAGATTGGAAGGTGCCAGGACCTTACTTGCATATGCAACACATTAAGGATTTAAGGTATATCAAATGGATGTTAAATCTGCATTTCTCAATGGTATTCTTAATGAAAAAGTATACATTGAACAACCAGAAGGTTTTGTTGATCCAAACAAAAGGGACATGGTCTGCAAATTACACAAAGCATTGTATGGTCTAAAATAAACCCCTAGAGCATGGTATAAAAGATTGCATAACTACCTTATATAGATTGGTTTCTAGAGAACTAATGATAACAGTAGTTTGTACATTAAGGAAGGACTAGACAACAAGATTATACTGGTAGAAATATTTGTGAATGATACTTTATTTATAGGGAATGATGATCTATGCAAAGAATTTTTAGAGAAAATGAACAAAGAGTTTGAAATGTCTATGTTTAGTGAGATTAAGTTCTTTGTTGGTCTTCAGATACAACAAAGTAGGTATGGTATCTACATCACTCAGTCTAAGTATATCAAGGAGATGCTCAAGAAGTTTGGTATGGAAGATTCAAAACTCGTTGGAACCTCCATGTGTATTGGATTAAAACTTACCAAAGATGATGGCTCAAAAGAGGTAGATCAAACCTTATATAGATCAATGATTGGAAAATTACATTATGTAGTTCATACAAGGCCTAATATTGCCCTTGTAGTTGGTATAATGGCAAGATTCTCGGAAAAACCTAGAGAAAATCATATGATGGCAATCAAAAGAATCTTGAGATATTTGAAAGGTACTAAAGATTATGGCTTATGGTATAAACTTGGAGGAAATCTAGACTTAAAAGTATATATAGATGTTGATTGGGCAGGAAATATTGATGATAGAAAGATTACAAGTGGTGGAGCATTCTTTCTTGGTAAAAGATTGGTATCTTGGACAAGTCAAAAACAAAATTGCACATCCCAATCTACAGCAGAAGTAGAATATGTTGCAGTAGCAGTGAATTGTTCTAATATTGTTTGGTTTAAACAGTTGCTGGAAGGTATGAAGGTTGAGATCAAAGAACTAGTTGTCATGTTTTGTGATAATACAAGTTCAATTAACATATCAAAGAATCTAGTGATGCATTACAAAACCCAGCACATTGCTATAAAATACCACTTTGTTAGAGAATTGGTATAGGACAAAGAAATCAGATTGGAATATATCCATACAAAAGAATAGATTACAGACATATTTACTAATCCATTACCTAAGGATGCATTCTTGTATTTAAAGGTAAGTTAGGGATCATTCCCCTATCTGAAGCTCACTAAAATAAAGTTTTAGTGATGCATCAATAGGAACCAAGTTGAAGAGCTTTCAGTTGATGCAGCATAGTCAAGGGAACATTGCATATAAATCAATACTCAAGGTACATTGATACTCATTTGGTATGTGTTTTCTTTGGCATGTGTTGTCAAATAGGGAGAGTGTACGATCATATCTTTCTAAAATTCATTTGGAGAAGAAGCTATGTAATCCATTTACATAGGGAGATTATTGCATGAAAGAAGAAGCTTTTAATGTAAAATCTAAGAGGGGGAAATTTTTTGTATTTTCTATTAGAGAAAGTCTTGTTTTCAAATTTTATTGTGCTATGACATGTTGTGTTGCCATCAATTCCAAAGAGGGAGATTTTTGGATACAATTGTCTAATTGTGTGTTGTCTTTGATGTTACACAAATGTCATATCAATTGGTAGTCAGTGATTACCAAGCTCACTTGGTCAGCAAAGAAATTTTCCTTGTCTACTAAAAATTCTTGGAGATTACTATGTGAAGATAGTATCTACCAAGCTCACTTGGGTGTCGAAGGAAATTATGGTAGAAAGTAGTGTTAACTGAGTCCTCATGGTTAACAAAGGAAAGTTGATCAGAGTTAGTCTTCACCAAGTTCACTCAATTTCCAAGGGATTTTGCAAGTTTGTAGTGTTAACCAAGCTTCTATTGGTCAACACAGGAAATCATTTTAGGATCAATTTTTTCCAAGCAGGGTCAGCCAATAAAAGCTTTTGTTGATTTGGGTTATGAAGTTTAATTATTTCAAGTATTGATTTCAGCCAACTGCGGTAATGTTTATTGGTCATTGTGATTTGTAAATGATCCAACTTGATAATTTGTATGGTATAAATATAAGGTCAAGTTGAGATTCTAATATATGAGTGAGTATACAAGTGTATTGATTGTTTGAGAAGGAAAGTGTGAGTGAACTTGAAGGATGGTTGGATATCCTTAAGGAGCAGACAAGTTATATTTGATTAAGAAGGATCTAACATGAAGCAAAATAGAGATCTATAATTAGCAATTTAGTTGCATCTCATTCAGGTCATTTCATTATTAATTTCTTACCATTGTAGTAGTGATTCCAAAATCTCTTAGCAGAGTTGGTTTAACAGCCAGTTGTAAATCCTCTAACAAGGTGACAGTTCTATTAAATTTTTTTAAGACATCTTGCAAGGCCACTCCTTATAGGGTGATTAAATCCTCTAATAAGGTCACACCTAATAGTGTGTTTTGTAACCTTTAACTAGGTTGGCTCCTAATAGGGCTCACTTCAGAAGAGTGAAAATTAGTAGCTAGTTACACTGGTGGTTTTTCCCATATTGAGTTTCCATGTTAAATCTTAGTGTCTCATGTGTTCATGTTATCTCTCTTATGCTTGCATGTTAATCATGTTGAATGTTTAAGATTAGAAATAAGTAAATCACACTACATTTACCAAGTTACAACAATTTCAGTGTGTTTACCGAATGATAGCAACAATTAGTATGATTTTTAACATCCAAGGGATCTGAAATATTTTTGCGGTAATTGATTCACCCCCACCCCAACCCCAGTTACTCCATCTATATTTCTAGTAGCCCCAATAGCTATATTGATAGCATCACATTCCACTTGGAAAATCTTATCAAAATTAGGGAGCACCAGAGTAGGTAGTTCTTCTAGCTCCTTTTTAAGTGTTTCAAACCCATGATCAGCTTGTTGAGTCCAAAGGAACTTTTTCTTCATTCCTCCCTTAATTGTATCCAATACAGAAGCATAGATACCACTAAAATGTTTGATAAATTTCCTATAATATTGTGTCAACCCATCAAAACTTCTCACATCTGATGCAATCTTAGGAGTAGGCCAACTTAGAATGGCATCTACCTTCTCTTGACCTATTTTTAGGGTACCTTGAGATAAGACAAAGCCAAGGTAAACTAGCTCCTATTTCATGAAGGCTCACTTCTCCAAATTTATCATTAGCTTTTCCTTATGAAATCTCTTTAAAAAAATTTGTAAATTCTTGGTATGCTCTTCCTTAGTTTTGTTAAAAAAATAAGATGTCACCTAAATAGACAACAACAGACATACCAATGTAACTTGCCAATACCTCATTCATGAGCCTCATGAAGGTAGATGGAGCATTGGATAAACAAAATGGCATCATAGCCATTCATACAAACCATCTATAGTTTTGAAGTGTATTTTCCATTCATCCCCTTCATTTATTCTGATCTGATGGTAGCCATGTTTCAAGTCTATCTTGGTGAAATAATTTTCCCTTCCTAGATAGTTCATTAGGTTTTCAATTCTAGGTATTGGTAACCTATACCCAATGGTGATTCTATTAATGGCTCTAGAATTAGTACAGTCTCCAAGTTCCTCCCTTCTTGGGTGCTAAAATAGTAGGGACTGCACATGAGCTAATGCTTTTCATAATTAGGCCTTTCTTTAGTAGCTCTCGGATTTGTTTGGAAATTTTCTCATTTTGTTGAGGAGTCATCTAATAGGAAGCTTTATTAGGTAGGGTATCTGCTAATATAAAGTCTATTTGCTGGCTAACAAGTCTCTTAGGAGGTAAGGTGGTAGTTTTTCCATCACTAACAATGGCCTTATACTCCTTAAGAAATTCTTGCAATTCATTATGTATGTTTGTTTTCTAGACAGCAATTTCCTCTTTACATTCTACAACCAATGCAAATCGAACTCCATCTCTTTCCTCTAGGGTTTTCAAGAACTCCATTCACCAACCATGAGAACACTTGGTCCTAAAGTCCTCAATTCTCCTTCTTCTAGTAAGGATTGGATTTTAAAAGTCACCCCATCCTTCTTGAATGAGTAGGAATTTTTAGGTCCATCATGTATGGCCTGATTATCAAATCTCCATGGCCCTCCAAGTAGAAGGTGCAATGCATCCATGGGAGAATATCACATAGTACTCTATCTTTGTATCTCCCTATAGTGAACTCTACCCATGCTTGCTCTCCAACAAGTATATGTTGTCCCTTGTTTAGCCATGCGACCTTGTATTTGTTGGCATGAGGGATTGTTTTTAACTTTAGCTTCTTGACTGCCTCTTCACTCATTATTATGATAGTTGAGCCTGAGTCAATAATGAGTCTACACACCTTTCCCATGATCTTACATCTTATCCTAAAGATTTCTCTTCTCTAACGTGGTTCTTATTTGATTAGATCTTTGATTAAGGTTCTTCTTATCATTATGTTATTTCCTTCCTCTAATTCTAGGGGTACCTTAGAATGTTTGTTACTATATCTAGATTCCTCTTGTACATAATTCACCCTTTTTGTACTTCCTTAGGAAGTTGAGCCTTTCTCAACAAACCTATATGCATGGTGTCCCAGCTGATTGCAATGATTGCACTTCATGGTGGAAAAGTAGGATCATCTCCCTTGGTTGTTACTCCTTCCTCTCCAACTAGTTTTAGAACCTCTACCTCTGCTAAAACATCATCTTCCTAAACTTCCTTCCTTCTGCTTAGTGATCTTTTTGTCCCCTTGTGATCTATAATTTTATCTTCTTCTACCATAGTTTCTTTGACCTCTTCCATCTCTACCCTTACCTCTACCTTTGAATTTTCATTTTACCTTCTTTTTATGCTTCTCTTCCACTTTTAAAGCACATTGGAAGCATTTATGTACCATTTTAGGAGTCCATAAATTGATCTCTTATTGTATGCTCCATTTCAAGCCTCCTAGATACCTAGCCACTTTAATAGGTTCATCTTCTTGCACTCTTGACCTTCAACACGACTTATGAAACTCTTAAGTTTAAGTTTCCACATCCATGTCCTTTTACTTGAAACTTTTCCTCTTCTTGTGTAAGTGAACCTCATAGTCCTCTGGTAGGTATTTCTCATAAACCTTTGTTAGCATGGCTTTCCAATTTTCAATGGGCTTATTTTCCACTTTTTTCATATCTTCTTGGAGGTACTTCCAACATGTTAGGGCTGATCCCCTTAGCCTAGAATTGGCTACCTTGACTCTTTGTGCTTCACTCACGCCTTCACATTCAAAGTGATTCAACATTCCTTCAATCCACTTAATTACCAATTTAGGATCCATCTTCCCACTAAAAAAAGGGACTCCTTTTAAGACCTTTCCACCTAATGTCTTGATGGATTTTAGGAATGGATCTTCATTTATTGGAGGATTTGGTTTAGGAATAAGATATTCCTCATCCATTTTTTCTTTACCCTTATTGCTTCTTTCACCTTCCTTGTCATTCTTCTTAGCTGCCTTAGCAACTACTTCCAATTTGGTCTTCATTTCTTCTAGATCTTCTTCAAGGATTTTGTTCCTCTCCTTCTACTCACCCATTAATTTTCCCAATTCTACATTGGTTACCATGTTTTATTCTCCAACTAACTCTATAGGCTGAAACATCTACCCAAAAACCCCAATCTTCAGCTCTAATACCACTCTTATGTAATGCTAGGTTATTTTTCTCCTTTTTTCCTCACCATCTTAAGTACTTCCTCAGGATTTCTCCTAGTCTATTATGGCTCCTTAGAAGCCCTAATCCCTAGAAGATATCTATCATATCCTCTAACTACCCACAAACTAGTTACATCAATGTTTATAGTTCCTACTTTATCCAAATACCTCTTCAGGCTCACTTGTTGACCTTCTTCCTTAGTATTTTCTTACCATTTTTCTCAACCTTGTAGAGTGAGGAGCTCATACAAGTGATTTCATAATTCCCTAAAAATTTTGGACATCAATTTCACAAGTTACCATCAAGTTCCTTACTCTTACCCCAAAACTGCCAAAAATAGGGCTACTAGAATTAGCCCTCCAACTTGAATTTTTGGACTTTAATCTTGATTCTCGCTAAATAAAGTGGCAAAAAAACTTTTTATTTGAGTATCCTTTAGGAAAATCTCAAATATTTTTTGGGTATTAGGTGTCCAAGGTGTCTATACACTAGAAAGAAATTTTTATGCCTATATTTGAGGGTTTCATAATAAGGATGACAAGTCTGACTAGCACATGATCTTTCCCTATAAAAAAAAATTCATGAAACCTTTTTATATGGCTTATTTTGACACTACTAACCCCTCCTCATTCTATAACACTTATTTTGAATTATCCAACACATTCAAACCCCAAAAGCTCTCTTCCAAAATAGTGATCACCTAACCAATTATAATAGACTTGCCTAGGGTACTACATTTTAACAACTTAGCCAACTTCCTAGGGGCCCAAAAACTATATACATTATATTCACTATATCCTCTCCAATTTCCCCTAAAACCATGAATAACTCATGGTGGGAACTCATGGGAGAGCCTTTCTTGCACAGACTATCAAAACTTGACTAGCACACAAGATGTTTATGAATGAATTTTAAAACCTACTTAGATGAGTACCTACCAACTTGAAACTTGAATATAAAAGTATTATAATAACACAACTAACAAATATCTCACACCAAATTGAATGATTCAATCCATTATTTTGTACAAGTAATCAAAAACTCTTAGAACTATTTAATACTAAATTGGAAAGCGTGAATCCAATTGCACAAAACTGTTAAGTACAACCCCCAACCCTTGGGATGTGTTTATTTCATGGTTTGATAAGATCCCAAAGATTTTTTAGGTAGTTGGAGTAACCATCAACCTCTTTCTTGTGTTTTTTCCACTTCTTTGCCAAAAAGTTGCCAAGCAACTTTTCAAAGAGTTGCATAACTATGACAACTTTTTGCATCTTTGAGCAACTTTTCTCTCCTTCACTAGGGAACTTCCAAACCTATCCATTTTGACCCATAAATGATGTCTACGCATGATTTAGCCACTAGGACATCATTTTGTATGATCTATGTCATTTTTTTCCTTCTTGGCAATTTTTGCACAGTTGACATCTCTTGGATATCTTCTCCCTTTCTAGTTCCCAAATGACATGTTAGGAACTGCAATCCAAGAAAGAGGATGAAAAAACATCATGGAGGATAAGATTGGTTAAAACCATACCTTCCTCATACTTTCATGGTTCTAGACCTATGCCCCCTAACACAAGCTACACTCACTAACACACCAAAACCATCTACCTAAGAACAACAGCAACCCAAAAAGATGACCTTGAAAAGGTCCTAACTCATTCACACCCCTGACTTAGCTAAATTCAATACATGCCAAAAATCCAATCCAAATAGAAACCAAAATGAGGGCTTTGACTAGGTGTCCCAACACCATAGTCAATATATATCATAAACCATTTAGATCAATATATCACTAAATAAATCATGTCAAACCTATATCTAATTTAAACCAATGTGTAGAGCTCTCCAAGAGCTTTCTGTTGACTACTCAAAGTCCAAAATCCAACTCTATATACTCAAATTATGCCCTAATTTGTGCTCAAAATAAACAACATCTAAATTTTGGGCTTGCAAAAACTAACAAAATGTCAAAATTGCATAATCAAACCTGCACCAAGTTATAGTTATCTGAATTAGCTTTACAATGACTATAAGAAGTCCAAGATTTGACATCCTTAGAGAAATTTGTTGTGGTTTCACAACACATGCCCCATTTCTACTAGAAATGGGGACCCCCTAGTATAATTTTTTACTTTCTAGTCCCTTAGTCTATAGTCTGTGTCTTTTTCGGGATCCACCTGGTGTCTAAGCCTAGTTTGGCCCTCTATTTGAAAAAATCATTTACTAGCAATTAGAGTTTTAAGGTGAAAAAATGATTTTTTTATGACAAATGGTGCACTAGCATGCTTAGCGCACCTAGCACACCCTTCAAGGTGTGCTAGTGGATTAAGTCCACTAGTGTGGAGTGCTTCCCTTTGGAAGTGCACCCCTATGCACATGCATAGGTGCACACCCCCAAAGGGTGCACTCCCCTCCTTCTCCCCATTCACTCTGGGGAGCGCACCTTCACACTTTGTGAGGTGTGCTAATATTTGTTCCTACACCTACACACACATAAACACGTTAAAAAATAACCAACGAAAATATGTGCACCTTTTTCTTTGCACAAAACTTAAGCCTTCACCTAAGTGAAAGGTGTGCATGTGCGCACCTATCCAATGTGCATACATGTCCACCTTTCAAAGACAAAACTTTTCTCCTTAAAGGGTGCACACATAGCACACCTCAAAAGGTGTGCTATGTGCTCACCCTTTTTTCAACACTTTGCACATTGTAAGAGTACACATTTAGCACACCCTACAAGGTGCGCTATGTGTGCACTATTTGTGTTAAGGTTTTCCAAAGGGGAAAGGCACACCTAGCACACCCTTAAGGTGCACAAGGTGCACCAAATTTTTTCCCATCAGAGGTGTTAAGTGGGTTTTTAGGGGTTTTGAGGAGATTTAGGGCTTCTAGGTCATTTTCTTTTAGTGTTTAAATTAATATTTTCAACTCTCTAGACTAATGTTTTCTTCTTTGTGTAGGTAAAAAAGGAATCCTTAACTTGTTGGGATCATAACTTTTGACCTAGAGCTCAAAATTCAAAACCGTTTACACCATTGGAAAGAAGAACTAAAAATTTAATTTTAGCCCCTAAAATAGTGAGCCTTTAGCTAACTAGTTTTAGGGACTGATGAAGTTTTAAACTTTAAATTTTGAGTAGAAGACCTCCAAAAAAGCTAGTTAAAAATGCCTAGAAAATCTTGTTAAAAAATATGAAAAAGTTTTAAACAGTTGATCATTTTGGATAATTTTGATCACTTGGTCTCTAATTTGGAAGGATCAGGTTGTTAGAGAGAAGGAAAAGTTGGGGAATAGATGAATATGTGCATAATATGAAGGTGTGGTGCATAATGTGCAAGTGCATAGATCATCATAGCATCTTCATTATCAGCAGCAATAAAGATCTCACCTGAGCTGGTAACCTTCACCTTCAAAGGAGTCACACATATAAGAAGTAGAAGGAGTTCAAATGTATGAAAGTTTTTGGTTATAAAGAGGGTATAAATCATCAAAAGGGGAAAAATAAGTACACTAGAGTGCTCCCAGACCTCATCTAAGAAAAACCTAGAAACCATTTTCAAAACTAAGAACTTTGATTTTTGAGAAATAGAAAAAGATGTGCATAATGCGAAGGTGTCACACATAATGTCCAAGTACATAGATCATCATAGCATCTTCATCATCAGGAGAAATAAAGATCTCACCTAAGTTGGTAACCTTCACCTTCAAAAGAGTCACACATATAAGAAGCAGGAGCTCAAATGTGTGAAAGTGTTTGGCTATAAAGAGGGTATAAATAATCAAAAGGGGAAAAATAAGTACACTAGAGTGCTCCCAGACCTCATCTGAGAAAAACTCAGAAACCATTTTCAAAATTGGGAACTTTGATTTTTTGGAAAATTGAGCACCTTGCACTCCTTCAAAGGTGCATAGGTGCACAAGGTTTTCTTCTCCAAAGGTGCACTAGAATTTTTTGAAGAAGTTAGACGTGCACTGACAATTAACTACTAGCTCCAAATCTAGAGCTTTCCATGCACCAAAAATGCATTCTAATGATAGTTTAACACCTACAAACATCTAGAGAAGGTTGAGCTTCTATTTTTGGCATCTCCAAAGGCCCCTACATCATCTAATGGATTTCTTCTTCTTATTATCTCATGCTTTCTTTGTTTTAAGACATGTAAAAGCTCATGCATCCATTAAATAATATAAATAAGGATGGAGTCCTACTTAGCACTAGTTAGAGAGTCAGTTTGTACATAAATAGATTTTTTTTATTAGTTTAGAAGCATATGTTTGCATAAAGAGATCTCTCACTCTCAACATAAGTTGAGGAGATGATTTCTTATAAATTTAAGAATGTAATATGTATTCCAAATCCTTATTTTGATGCAATAATATATTCTTTTGGTGCTCTCATTTGGAGTGTAGTTATTCTTGCCTGATTGTGTTATACTTTTTGAATTTATGTTCATGGAGTGTAATGGAGCCAATAGTTTAATTGTGTTATTTTGATTGAGCGATCTTTTAACTCTGGTGTTTTCCACATGTTTACAAATTCTACTGACGTACTTAGTTCAAGAAGAGATCACCCTATTATTCCTGCATAGCTTTTTGTCTCACATGAGTGCACCTTCTGTGACTTTATTATTTGATGGAAAGTGAAACATCTTATAGTTATTGAATTCTCATCAACAATTTCATTAGTGGAATTAAGGAAGTGTAGCTCCTATTTTTATTAGCTACCTACCGATCTTTTCAAAGGCTTTACTCGCAGACGTGTTGTTTCCATGGCTTATGTCTATTAGGGATTTATATTTCAAGTCATTTTCTTAAACTTCTTGTTACCCTATCTTAATTATTTTCTTTTAAAAACACTTAGTTAATTTAGGAATTCATACAGTTGCATAGTTAAAACTAAATTCATTAAAAAATACAAAAATACAAAAATATATTTCTTTTTGTGTGGTTATTCTTTTGAGATAGCAAGCAAATTCCACATCTTATCTAAATTGTTCAAAACCAGCAAAGACCTCCTCATGAACACTCACATTTATCTTCTACTGATTGGATTCTAGTAGGTCACAAGATCACCTAGAACCTTGGAGTTGATCCTAAAATAACTTTTCAAGAGATGAGTTTGAAAGGATTCATGCCATTAAGCATCGTGCAAAATGACAGCTCAACAAAATTTATGCTTGTTTTACCAAGATATTATTTTTACCATTTTCACTACAATTTTTTTTATTTTATTTTAATTTCATGAGAAAAAGTTTGACAGGATTAAATTTGACAATCATCGTGGGCTGAAACTAAAAAAGCTTTGCATTTTCTCTTCACATAGCCAAACTAGAGCATATTATATATCAAAATTTATGAAAATATCAACCTGGATCCAATGGTGATGTCTATTTTTTCCCAAGAGGTCATTTCTACAAAGCTCCCTCTAAAACCCTCATTTAAATTATAAGGCCCCTCCCCCAATGCTTATTTTAAATTCTAATAATCATAGATGAAAATTGTTATCAAAATTAGATAATGATCTACATGGTAGAACTCAGTATGATGTAATGCAATAATCCAAATTATTGTGCAAGTAGTATTAGGTGGATATGTTGATATTCATAAGGACAGATTTTATGGCCCAATAAAATGTAATGGATTTATTCTATGATAGATTTTGAAACTATGAGACATGACTATGCAAACATCCTATTTACCTAACAAAAGTGATACACCTTATAATGTACTATCTCATGATGATAACAGGATACTATTAGCAATCAAATTATATTTAAATGAATCAAAGGATATTAGTTTTGATGTTTACATTTTGATGATTTTGACCTAAAATATATGTTCAGAATTAATTTCACGTTGAATGACTTAACAGTAAAGATTCAATATTTCATCATTATGATAGGAAATGGATTATGATGTGGTTCAGAATGTTAGTTGATCATTTGATTAGATATTAATGTTATGAAGATTTTGATAATGAAAAAATTTAGAAAATAAAAATTGATTATGATGTTAAGGTGAATTATTTAAAATTAAATTGTAATGCACTTATATGTATACATGTATTTTATATTTTTTTTTTGGGCTACTAATGTTCGAGTTAGTGTGCTAGCAATTGAAGCATAGAATTTATTTGGGGGAAAAAAAGGTCCAAAATTATGTGAACATGGTTTAGCCAAGGAAAATCTTGGAAGATTCAAAAGCCTCATTGTGATGTGTTTTATTTCGTAAATGTAAGCTTGTGTGTGTGTGGTGAATTAAAATTCATGAGTGGGTAGGGACATGTCATTATAATGTGTAATGTATTTTAATGTGTCACTTGACACTTGTAGTTATTTATGTGTTGATGACATGTAACCTAGGGTTATAGTCATGGTTATACTTAACCCTAAAACTAATTACCTAGTTAGTGATTACATAAACCCACTTGACAAGGGGTGGGATGGGTCACTATCAAAAGGAAATTCGAATTTAGACTTGACCAAGGGTTTGAAGGGTCATTAGGTGGTCCTAAAGTGCCCTTTGTGTGAAAATAAGCTACCCATATGATAGTATAACATGTTAGAGGCCTAATTTTGCCCATATTAATGCTTAGATAGCCTAGGGGGGCCTTTTACCAATGCATTCTTCCACCAATTCGAAAATGGAGTTGTCACATGAGTTCTTTCCCATGTTTCCACTAAGTAAAAAATAGAAAACTTAAGGGGAGAAAAGTTTGTAAGAGGAAGTGCCTTGGTGAGTTTGCTAAAATAGTTAGTGGGAAGGCCATTTTAGAGAATCTTGGACAAACTAGTGAGGTGTTCACCCACTCTCTAAGTTTAGAGATAGTTAGAGTTTTGGAGGGAGGCTAAGGGAGCTCTTCATCAACTATCATTACCATCAACTTGGACCAAGGTAGGTGCTCAAACCATGACCATTTTGTTTTAGCATTGCATAATGAATCTGCAAGTATGAAATGTTCTTATGGAATCATGGATTGTTATTGTAATCTTTGTGTTGTGTTGTGATTGTGCAATGAGTTTCAAGCATTTTCTTAGTTTTCTTCCTTGATCGCTTTGTTTTGAATGTTGAATTTTTTCATAGGTTTGAAGGCTTCACTCACCCTTGGGAGGGAAGAGATGCCTTGGGTGAAGGGGTTAGTTGGGCTCAACATTGAAGTTGAGAGATTTCCTCTTGGAGAGGGTTTTGTTGTTCATGGAGTATGGGCTCCATTGAAGCCATATGCCTTGTTTGATAGCCTTGAAGAGGCATTTGTATAATGGGAGGTATAAGTGTATTGATGTGATGAGGAGGATGTATTTGATAGCCTTGAAGAGGCATCATGCAATTGCAAATGTATATGTGTATATGGATATGGAATTCTCCTCTTTGGAGAGCCCACCTTCACCTATTGTTTCATGATTCCAATGGTTAATCATTGTGTTAAACTTTGGAGGGTTGTAAATGTACTGTGATGTTGAGTTTGCATACATTGTGAAATGTTTGAGTGTAACCTATTTGAATCTTGTTTCCCCTACTCAATGGGTGGCTTCATAGAAGCCTAGGATGGGAGGTGAGCCTCCATGGTTCCAATTTTTGTGTTGTTTTGCAGGTTTTGAGAAAATAGATCCTATGAAGAAGTTAGGGTTTCCCCTTGGCATTATTGCAGAATCAAGTTTTGTGTTGATGTATCATGCAGTTGAGGGAATCAATCCTTCCCATGTCATTTGTAATATGTTTAGATGGAGAAATATGATCTGTAATTATATGTACTATGAGAAGGATTTATATCTGGTTGCATATTAATGTAAATGTATAAACTAGGGTTGGATGATATGCATATAGTTGGTATGGTAAGAGAAGATTGTGTCATCTTCATAGTTGTATAGGAAGGAAAGAAATAATTTCATAAAAAGGAATAAGCATTGTTGTAAAGTGTATGTAGAAGTTATGTAAATGGGATATCCCTTCTCATGTAGATTATGAATCAACATAATAGATATATTTCCTAGATTGCTTGCATGGAAGAAATTTTTTGTAATAGCTAACCCAATTCAAAACTTTACTGGTTGCATTGCAAGGTTACATGTTATGTATTTTGAAGCAATGGCAAGAAACTTCATTGTATTGTAATGGATATGTGTTTTTAAGAAGGATATTTCCCTATGATCAGAACAAAGAGCAATTCTATATAGAGTTTATTCATCATTAGTAAACATGTATTTGATCTTATGCAATGACATCTTGTGTGTTAAAGTGTTGATTCTTGTAATTCTAGTAATCTTATGGAATAGATAAATGCAAAGGAATAACATCAAAGTTATAATTATAAGATATAGATAGAAGTCAATTAAGGCTATCATCAACCCATAATCTTAGTCCCCTAGAGTGAGGGAGGAGAGAAATGAAAAAAAAGCACATAGAGAAACCATGCCTATAAATGCACTTTTATGCTCTGGATTTTGTATGGGAGAGGAAAATAAATCCCCTACCAAATATAGTCTAATATAATAGTCACTAACTAGGATTTAATGAATTTTTAAAAAATCAAATAGGCTACTCATTGGAACTTGCCTTATTTAAACCTCATAGAATAGGCTTAGTACTAGATTAGGGCTTAAGTATTTTACAACAAATGTATATTATGTGATTTTATGTTGACCTCTTAATCACTTCACAAATAAATAAATAAATAAATAGTATATATATGATATTAAATGTATGAATATAAAGCCACCTCAAGTAGAGATCACATCAACACCTCTCCAAATAAATAATAAATTAACCTGAAACTACATATATCTTAAAATATGAAAATAACCTATAGCATTGTTGTACTTTGTCAGCTCCATTCTCCTAGTAAATCAACCCATCTTATAACATCAACTCAAGGAAAAGAAAAAATAATAATAAATATGTTTAATAAATTAATAAGCTAGACTTTGATAACCACTCCTACACTTAAAATCTACTTGACTTTTCATTCCCTCCTTCCTAACCCTGTACACCATTGCTTGTCCTCTCATGCGTTGGAGGCTTCCCCACCTAGTAACACATGATGTACACCTCAAATTGCATGGTGTTTGGGAAAGCACCCAAAAGGCTTTGGGGTCATAAAAGGGAGACACGTACACCCTTGTGCTCATCGAGTTCTATGTGCCATATGAAGGGAACACCTAGGATTGGTCATTCCCTCCATACATGCCTATGTGCCCTCTTGTGGGCCCACCCAATCATGAGTTGGAAATTGGTAGATGGGTGGGTGTGGGGAGTAGTGTTAATTAGGTGATGAATGTTTGGGAGAATTTGACTAAACACATAGGGCCCATTTGGTTGTAAGCGTAGGAATTGAGAATTAGAATAGAAAATTTGAATGAGAATGGAGAATGAAGAATAGGAATGGAAAAATGCAATCCAATCTTGTTTATCCCTTGTTTGGTTATGCAAGCTTAAATTGGAATAGGGTTAACTTGCAATTGGCGCCATTTGAAAATATTTCTGAAAATGCAATCAGCGCCATTGGAAAATTGCTGAAATATTTGAAAATATTGAAAACAAAGTTCCAGCACTCACCCCAGGTCAAAGCGGATTTGAAAATTTAATCAAATTTGAAAAAGTTAAAATGAATGAAAGAATAGGAATTCCAATTACAAGTATTTTTTGGAATGGAAAAAAGCTCATTTTGGGGCTAAAATAAGAATACGTATTCCTATTCCCTATTCCTATTCCACGCACCAAACAAAGAATACAAATCATATTATAATTTCCTATTCCTATTCCAGTTGTATTCTAGCAACCAAACGGGCCCATAGGGGTGATGAAATTTGGTTAAGAGGGGAATTCAGAGATTAAGGAATTATTATCACGAGTTAGTAAAGGTGGCAATCTAGTAAGATTGAAAGGTGTAGGATGAGAATGTAGTTAGCATTAGGAGAATTAATGTAGGTAGTGGTGGAAGTAATTAATATAAGGAATATATTTATATATAATTTAGAAAATAAAAAAAGATATAAATAAGAGTAATGTGTATGAGAATAAAATAAGACAATGCATGCTTAGGGTATAGAATATGTAAATTTATTTAATATTGGGAGAGTAAGAAGGATATTGGTGTAAAGTTTGTCTAATGATATTAGCTTAATATTTTATTCATCTTAGTAGGTACATAGCTAGGAAGTAATAATACACAATGTGATATATATGGATATATTTCTATTGTGTTGTTATTAATATATAAATATATATTAAATAATGTAAGTCATGAATGTTGTAAGCAACACACAAACAAATGTCGACTAGTTGATAGGTATACCATCCTACAGACATTAGTAGTTAAGAACTACCCATTTGAGTTAGTAGTAAATTATTATGGTTGGGACTGGTAGTATGTAATAAAGAAAAGAGACCTATATTGTGTAAATGTAGGAATACACATTGGCGTTTGAGTTGTTATTGGTGATTATTAACTATAAATCATATGATGTAGGTTAGTAAGATGTCCCTCAACATACTACTCTAACTAAGAATAAGTGATCCTATGAAGGTTTTGATCTTGAAATCAAGTGAGCATAACATCTTAGGAGTTGGAATTAGTTCAACTATACCACATCTTGAGGGAAGGCAAGGTACTCAAGTTCGATATCCTAATTTTGGTGAATTAATCACATCACTCATACATGGTGAGTTAAATTGATACTTCTACAATAAAGATATCTTACATAGTAACCATATCCTTGATGCAGAATTCTAGTCCATACCTAGTTGAATGCATTAACAAGATGTTTAGCTTTCCCTAATGAAACCCAACATTGAGGACTCTAATGTTGAGTCCTTCTTGTCTAGAATCAAGTTGTTGCATCCACCAATCCTAGATGTCGGTAGACCCTTCCACCAACCTAGTAAAGATATTTTTAGTTAAGGTTTAAGGGTATGCCACAGCTATATAAACATAATCGTTAGGTAACCCGAACTCCTGACCATTCAATAACCTAGGTGGCAATATTTGACCCCGTCATGTAGGATTCACCAAGACAAATAAATTTAAAATTTAGAAATTTTAAATTTTAAAATAAAAAAAAATTCCCCTTTTATTTTGGGCATGACATAAATGAAACATCCAAAAAAATCATTTGTCCAACAATTTCACATGCCCAAAATCTACCAACATCCCATCATAAAAAATTAAAATTAAAAACCCTCATATCTACAATAAACAGCCTAAAAACCCCATATATTTTTCCCTTTCTTTTATCCTTTCATGCATTCCCATGGATTCAATCTAAGGTTACAACAACAAAACCTGGCTCTGATACCACTTGTAAGGAAACTTGCAACAAAAATATAAATGTTTTCACATAACCCAAATAGATCTGAAATAAATAGACAATTAAAATTCACATGCAAGAGAATAGACTACATATCCACAAAAATTATGACACAAGATATACCCTAGGAAACCCTCATTGAAAGAAAAAACCTAGCCTCCAAAAGCATCCATCGCCATGTATTATTCAGCAAAACATCACTGTAATACAACCATGAAAGCCTTCAAAGCCATAACCACCACCAAGAAATCCATGTGAACAAGCATGAATCCACACATCTCATGCCATGCTTTCGACCTTCACAAATGCTCCCTTGGCTAACTTGACAAGCCTTGACTTGCTCAACTTTCATTTTTTCCATTTGCCCTTCTGGCTTATCTCTATAACTACCCTAGAGGTTGATTATATAATAGCAAGCCCCACAAAACCACCAAATGGTATTACATAAACTATGTTCTACCTAACCCATTGACCCCACATTTAATATTGGACATTTAATTATTTTCCCCAATATTAAGTAATTACATCAACTATTATCACAATGTTACAATACAACTCATCAAGTATATCCCATGTGATTCTCTCCATGTTGCATGTCCATCTAGGTGCTCCTAGGTGCAACATTACATAATAAAATAAAATAATACAATATAATAATATTATGTAATGTGTGCAACACCCATTATCTCAACATTTAATTATTTTACAACCATGAAATATTGTAATGTATTGTGCTACACAAGCTATACCAAGTGACAAGGTTGAAGAAGGAAGACAATATTCATCGAGTGAATAGTGTTTAGTAAGAAATTGGAAAAGTAAAGTGAAAGCTTAGTATTTCCCAAGAAAGTTTAGTATTGATCGAGTGTTATATTACCTGAATGAAATGTTATGTTCATTGAGTAATAGTAAGAAGAAAAAATTGATTAAGATGGAACCTAACGCCAACTTTTAATGGAATTTAAGAATGTTCAAGAAGTTCAAAGGTGCAAGTGAAAGTTTGTTACAAGATCAACAAATGGTAAAATACAAGAAAGAGAAGATGATGGAAATTGAAGAAGGATAAGGATGGACACAAAGTTCTATTTTTTGAGTGTCTAGATTTATTGTATAAGGTATTAATCTGATATTGAAAATCATGATTAAGTGGCAATATTTGGAAGAATCTGGTAGCATGGAGATAACTATTTAAGGAGATGCTCAAGATAATTTTTGGTTGTTGATTAATGTTTATTTTATTGTTAAGGTGGTGATTAGGTGAAGTTGTTGAATCTGAAAGAAGATAGCATAGCCAAGTAAACCTAGCAGAATTGAAAGAAGAAGAAATAGTGAAGGAGTGAATCAGCCAGTCAAGAGAACAAGGTAAAGAGGTTGGAGGATAGATATTAGAAGGAGACCAAATATAGAGGAGATTTGAACAAGAAATGTAGTGCTATACCTAACATATCATTTGTATTGTTACTTTCTAATCATTGTAGGAAAAAAATATACTAACCAAGTGGACCTAACAAGTTTGTGAAACCCTGTATGGTAACATTGATTAGTGGTGTTTATAAATCTTTTAGAGAAAGCCACTCTTTAGATAGGATCAAGGAGTAATAAGGTCTAGATGATCTTTTGGTGTAAATCCTCTAACAAGGTCACATTAACAATGTATATGTAAACCTTTAACAAGGGTGGCTCCTAGCAAAGCTCACTTCAGAAGAGTGAAAATTTTTGGATGTCAGTCCAAGGTGGTTTTTCCCTTTATAGGGTTTACATGTTAAAATTCTTGGTGTCAAATGTGTGAAATTTGTTATGTTGCAAGTTAATTTTCATGTTATTTGCATTTTCCTGTAATTTGATAAAAACTAAGTTAATGGATAGTAATAACTAATTTTTATTATTGTCAGTCAGTTATAACATAATAGTGAATGAAAATTTTTAAGTAAAGTGATTGAGTGAGTTAATTGATAGGTTGAATGAGTATATCGAGTGAATGTTTATTATGGTTATAAAGTTTGTTTAGTACTGAAATTATTTGAAGGGACTATAGGATAATTGAATATAACTCATTTAGCTTGGCCCCCTCCCTCCCCCTCTCAATTATCTAACATGTATACACATGTACATATATGTGTGTATGTGTGAGTGTGTATACATACATACACATATATATGTATATGTATGTATGTACATATGTATGTATGTATGTATGTTATATATGTGTGTGTGTGTACTCATATATATGTACATGCATACAAATCACACATGTGTCTATGTACATAAATATATATCACACATGTGTACATGAATATACATACACTTGTGTACACACATTTTTATACACATGCACATATATATGTGCATGTGTACACAAGTGTATGTATATATGCATGTACACATTTGTGATATATATGCATGCACATAAATATGTGTATATATGTGCATATATGTGCATATGTACATGTGTATGTATATATATAATATATATGCATGTTTTTCATATGTTTATTATATATATACCCACGTATACACACACACACACACACTCATGTATGCATGCATATATCTGTGTGTGTTAGTGAATAGATTTTCCTTTTAACAAGAAAACCTTACAAACTAACTCTTGAATTTACAATCAAGAAGACACAATCTACAACTAATAGTTGGGTAAGATATGTGACGATTATCTTCCCTTTGAATTATCCTAGGTACAGCTTCCCTTTTGAGATTTCCAACGAATTCACCACATTAAAAATAATAATGGTTTTAACTTGAAAGAAAGTAAGGTGCACAAACATCTACCCATAAACAAGAATGGATGTAAAATAGCCAAGCAACTAAGAACAAAAAATAAATGGCACAAAGACCATTTATCTAGACCTTACATTATAGAGAAAACAAAGGGAGAAAGGTATATTGTTCTTTCAAAATACATGGATAACTAAGACTAAAAGATTGAGTGACAAACATGTATGTAATTAAATGAAATAAAATTATATTCAGAGAATACTAGAATTGTTAGTTTCAGAATGGTTTTTGACATTTGAGTGCCAATACACTCAACCATTTTCTACATTGGAGCCGAGCACACTACGTATGCCAAGCCACAACATCAGCCGAGTCAAGAAAATGAATAGGTGCCAAGTGATCTTCAAGTGTTGAGTAGCCTTCAAGTGTCGAGTGAAGATCAAGTGCCAAGTGAAGATCAAGTGTCGAGTGACTTCAGGTGTTGAGCATTATAAAAGTGTCGAGTGATATTTGAGTGTTGAGTCACAGATGATGCCAAGAAAAATAGAAATGCAACAAGAGCCAAGTAATCCATTTTGTTATATGTGTCGAGCATCAGGAATCAATAAGTGCTGAGTAACATAGAATACACATATGAGTTTGTAACTTCACTAATTCAGATGCAAATCATTTTCATGGCCGACATATGACAAATCTCGAAGGATTTAGGTGATAAGATTGAATCTTTTCTATTTTCAATGCAATCTACATGCATCCAATAAGAAAAATGGAGAAGGCATGCAACCAATAAGAAAAGTACAAGGAATGAGCAGGAAACAGAGATTCAATATGGATCATAGATCCATATCCAACCCTAAGTCTTCAAATGTCCTTATAAGGAAGATGAAATCTTGTTAAGGATATGGATAAAGGAATGTATGGAGAAATTATAGTGGAGTTCAGAGTGATGAGAAAAAAGACTTAGAGGAAGAGAGCAGCAGTGAAATATTCAGTTGATTAGAACAAAGCAAGGGATAAAAACAAGTATCAAATCTCAGAGGATCAAGATCAGAGAAAGCAATTCAAGTGCTTGTATTTAGCAATCAAAGGATTATAAGCTATCAAGTTTATTATACCTAATACACTCTAGAAATTGTATTAGAAAGGAAATCCTATGGTGATAGGTTAGCTTAATAGCTATTTTGTAGATCCTTTAAATAGGTGATTAAATCCTTTAATAGGGTAACACTTCATGTAAATTTTTTGTAAATCCTTTAACCATTTCACTATTAACAAAGTGTAAAGCCTTTAACAGGGCAGGCCTTTAACAGGGCAGACCATCAGAAGTGGTCAAACATTATAACTACAGTGATTTTGTGGGGATAATCCCCACCCTAGTTTTACCTTCTTATTCTTGGAGGGTTTCTGGGTTACCAAAATCTCAAGTGTTATGTGGTGGTACATGTTTGGTTTTCATGGTTGTTTGATATGTTTATATGCATGCAATCTATTTTCAGTTAAAAGGTTTTAAAAGGTTTTAAAGGTCAAAGTACAATACTTTTGATTCACCCCCCCTCCCTCTCAGAAGCATTATTCCTATTTGAATATTCCAACAATTGGTATCAGAGTTGAGTCCTCTCAAGAAGGAAGCCTAATCGCTTGAAGGAAAAGATCTAAAGATGGAAGTTTTCAAACTTGGGAAGATCATTGAGAACTAGGTGATGGATGTGCATCTCACTTTACACAAGGTAGAAGAAGCTAGAGTGGAATTAAGAAAATCCTTGAAAAGAAGGGAAGAGATAGCCATAGCTGAAAATGATATAAACTACAGGGAGATTGATACCACACAAGTGTTTTCCAATGGAGACATTAAAGAATTTGATGCAGCAATAGCAGAACTGATGGAGAAAAGAAAGTTCAAGCAGAAGAGATAAGATCTCTCAAGATGGAACATGAATCATAGGCCATAATGTTATGTGAAATCACTGAACAAAAGAAAAGAGTAGTTGAGGATAGAGTCATGATGGAAGATGACAAAATAAATCTTGCAAATAGACTTGAAGAAAAATGTACTGAATTAACAAGGATCTCAAACATGCAGATGGATACACTTGCCCAAATGATGAACCTTCATCATGAACTCAATATGAAAGATATTGAGATCTCTACTTTGAAGATGCAGAATGAACAACTATAGAATGAATTGAACAGGGAAAAAGAGGTAGCGAAGAATCTCAACAAGTCAAGTGAATCCATCAAGTACTTTGGAAAGTTGATGAAATTCCCAAGACCAACCCATGATACATCAGTACTTGGATACAATAGCACTGAAATTGGAGAATCATCAAAGAATGGCGAGCAAAGAAGTGACAAAGGTAAGGATTCTAAACCCACTTGTCATTACTGTAATAAAAAGGGGCATACTGCTAATGTTTGCAGGAGTAGAAGAATCAATCAGCCAAACACACCCAAAAGCAAGGGTTACTGTCACAAGTGCAACATTCAAGGACATATGACACAAGATTGTAGATCCAAAGTCACAAGGACACAAAGATTTGATGGACATTGTCATAATTGTAAGAAGTATGGACATAGAGCATTTGAATGCAGATCAAATCCTATGTGGACATCTAATCAACCAACAAAAATAAAAGAGAATGAAAGTCGCTACCATTGGGATTACAACACCAGGTATAGCTATCATTTTTGTCTGGAATATGGACATATACCCCAGAACTGCATAAGAACACATTTCAAGGGGAACTATAAAAGATGGTTGAACCAAACCAATTGTTTTGATTGCCTAAAAATTGGTCATATTAGCAAAAACTGTCCTACAAAGTCAAAGGCACCCAATATTGAAGTAAACAAAGGCAAAGAAAAGATTGATGTGGAACACATCAAAATAGACATGAAGAAAACATGGGAGAAAAAAAATGAATCAAGTTCATCCAATGAAAGGGTCACTTCACCCACAAGGTCAAGTGATCATTTCTCATTCAATTAATCACAAGATGAGCCTACAGGGCTAATACATATAAGAAAGTATCATACATCAGCCCTAAACCATGAAGAAGCAATGCAAAGTATAAATCTACATGAGACAATATGTGAAGACAAAAAATTTAAAAGATGATGTCGAACTGTCCTTGGATGCCGAGTAAAACTCTAGTGGATGTCGAGTTTCTAACGGTGACCGAGTGGATAACTAATGCCAAGTTAAATAAATCCAATGGAAGCTGAGTGAAGTGGAAATGTAGTCCAAGCTGAGTAATGATAAAATTCTTTTAGAAGTCAAGTGGGCAGTTGAACATTTAATGCGATGGAAATAGGGTATATTATCGCGATTTTAATCATTCTTCCTCATCGCGATCAAGAAGCAAAGAAGAGAAAGAGAATGGAGCAACTTCATAGCAAAGGATCCAGCATTCCAAGTAGATTGCAACATCTTACAATGCATTTTCATCGATCTTGAAGTATTTTCATTTGTGTTGAGCTACGTAGTTTCATATTTTTGTGAAAAGGAAACCCTAGTTTGCACAAATGGCTTCGAGCTCTAAGAAAACCCATGACAAAGAGTCATTTTAAGTCTAGCTAGTATCTAATGAGGTTAAGTAGCCTGATTTTTGTCCCATTCTTGAAGTTTCATACAAGAACAACCCAGTCGGAGCTCCTTCTCACATACCCCCGAAATTTATAATGGTCTAGGATGTAAGAAGGTGCTATAATTGTAAGATAGGATCCATAGGAGATATGGAAATAAGGGAAGCCTATGAGAAGTTGTGTGTAGATGGAATTTTGAAAGATGAATACAAAATTTTTGAAAGGAAGGGTTTAACATGAGTTTTGAGCTTTCCCACCTTATTCAAGATAGAATGGATCAGACTTGTGTTAAGTAGAATTCATGATGGTAGTCTGTGGCTAGAAGATGTTCCCACCAAGATCATGAAAGGAATCATTCATAGGGTAACTAGATATCTTACCCTAGATCAGTTCAAGACCTTGAGGAGTGAATCCAAGGAGGTTATTGAGAAACACACAGGTGCTTAGTGGAATAAAAGAGGAATGACAATTCACACTATTCAAGATCCTCTAGTTGAATTTGTTGTTAGAGTCATTACCCATAAATTCTATCAATCCAGTAGACTCAACAGTGTGCCATGTATTGCAGTAGATGTAGGTTACAAATTGGTGAAAAAGGATCATACTTATGATCTTGTAGAACTGCAACTACAACAGATTAATGAAAACCTAGCTGCTATAAGAAGGAGAAAGGGTGCTCAATGCAAATTTGGAGCAATTTTGGTTTGTGTATTCTTTTATGTTCAAAATGAATTTCCTTCTTTTGGAAAAGTTACATGGAGAAATGATAGAACTATCATATCCCAAATTAATGAATATATAGAACAAATGGGAGACAATTTTGATACACTGATGACAAGCTATTTTGAGAATTTCAAGAAATCCATGAAGCAAAGGGTAAGAATACCAATTTCCTTAGTGGAAAAACATACTAATGATATATGCTTCTTAGTTGATATTGATTTTACCTACATCCAAGTAGTAATTCCAAGGGTAAGATGGCTAAAACCATTTGGTTATGAGATCAACATAGATGAAGCATCTGCAGCAATAACTGCATTATTGGCAGAAGAGACAGATAAGAGTACCCCACACTTTGGCACTTATGATGTGGTAAGGTCAAAGGTAAATATGGAGTTAAAGACTGCCTCCACATTGAAGAAGAAAGATAAATTGGTGAAGAAAATTAAGAAGAAATTTGGTGAAGGAATTGAGGCTGAAGCAAAAGAAGATGATGATGAGGATGAACAAGAGCAAGGCCAAATGGAATTAACTCAAGGCCTAGGTGAAGACAAGGAGGAAGGTGTTGAGGAATAATAAGCCAAGGAAGCACCAACCCAAGCTGAGCCAAAGAAAACAAAGGCAACAGTACAGCCTCCAGCCCAGCCCAAAACAAAGAAGGATGCCAAGCCAACTCAAGCCAAGCCACAAATACCAGTCACAAGGGCTACCACAAGGGAATATTCACAAAAGGAAAAGGAAGAAATCAAAGAGAAGAAGAAGGCTATTGAAAATACTAGTGAAGCACTAAGAAAAAGAAGAAACTATGTAGCTCAACCAGATTCTGAAGAGAAGGAAAGAACAGAGTTAGAAGATATCAGCCAATTCATAGTGGTAAGTCATCCTCCCAAATCAGCCTTAGATAAAATGTGTGAAAATATTAAAAGTGAAAACTTTACTGATTTGAAAAGCATTGACTTCAACAAGCTCAGTAAAGAAGAGAAAAATAAAATAGAAGAATCAGTATATGCCATGATGACTGAATTCAAGACTACACCTCTAGAGCTAGACAATACCATGCCTAGAGAATTATATGAGATAATTGAAAAAAAATGGCATCATTGTCTGAAAATTGAAAAAGAGATAAGAGAATCTACCTTAGTTCAGGTGATGCTAGACCTAATAAGAGGTCAAATAACAAAGGCTAATAAGAAATATAGTAACAATTTCACACCAAAGCATAGAGCCTTTGATATCTTACAAAAGAAAATTGAAAATGTAGTCAGTAAGTCAATAAAAATATGGAAGTTGATATATGGCTTGACTACTATCAAAGAAGGAGAAGAAGATCCCTTTTAGGGACAAAACACTGAACATGAGGAACCTAGTGAGAAGGAGGAGGAAGAAGCAAAGAATACAAAGAAAGGAGAAGAAGAGAAGAAGGAAGAAGAAAAGAAAGAAGAAGAAGAGAAGAAGGGAGAAGAAAAGAAAGATGGAGAGGAGAAAGAAACAGAGGAGGAGGAGACACAAAAACAAGATGAAACAGCAATAGCTGAGCAAGAGTAGCAACAAGACCAAAGTGTGCAAGACACACAATTGCCACCTTCTAGCCCTCCTCATGTACCCATCACACTTGCAAAAACTATAACTGTATAGGATGTTCTTGAACTTCTACTTAGAACTTCAATCCATTAACTACAGAGGATCTCAAATGAATCCTTGACCAATCCACACAAAAAGAAAAATTATGTACAGATCTAGTATTGATTAGTGTGGATGAATTACAAAAACTAGTAGAAAACACAGTTAGAGATAAGGTGAATCCACAAGAACCACCTTCCATCATCTCTACAGCTACTAGTGGTCAACTTCAAATGCAAATAGTTTTTTCATCAGGCATAGTTGACACCACAGTATAGAAGCTGAGTGCAGTAGGAGACAAAGAAACAGAACAAACAGGACAGACTATTACATTTGATCCTACAACACAAACACAAGGTGCACTTCCTAAAATTACTATAATTGATCAAGGTAGAACATAGGAGGAGAAAATAGAGGAAACCCCTAAAGAGCAGGAGGCAATACAAACATTGATAAATTTGCCTACCTTAGGAACTCCTTCACAACAGTCAAGTAATGATGCAATGCCACTGCAAATATCAGCACCAGGATCAAGTTCTACAAAAGTTGCAAAGGTACTTCACTATGGAGACCTTGAATAAGATGAGGAGATAGTCATACCAAGTTATGACTCAAAAACAATAAGCATTGATCAAATCAATGAGGTACAAGAAGCATTGAATAGAAGAAAGAGGCAGGAGATACTCAGAAAGGAGTATAAACAAAAGCAAACATTGCATGAGATTAAGGACATCTTTATAGATGCCTTCAATTTGCAGTCACCAAATGAGTCAAAGTATATCATGGAGCAATTATTAGATATTTTTGACCGGGTGACAAATGAAGACCAAGAAACAAATGTAAAACTTATGGAATGGTCTAAAAGGAAATTTCAAGGGAGAGTAAATGAGAAAATATCTAGTGAAATTGCACTTTCACAGGTTGAATTGGCAAAAATGCTTGACAAGTTGAAAAAGCTACTTGAGAATATATTTTCATTGTACAAAAAGCTGTGTGAATTTTCATACTTCACACAGGAGACAAGCCAAAGAATAATGAGCTTGGAGAGAAATCTGAAGATTTCGAGCACGCAACTTCCCCAAGGTCCAGCTCAAAGTGAGAAGCACTTTAATCAAACGCTTCACACTCAAAAAGAAGTAGTTGTGTTAACAGTAGAAGAGGCCACCATCAAGGCCAAACTGATACAGCTCCAATCCTCCATTACCCCACATTTGGAAGTACTCCATAAAGAATAGGTCTATGCTAAAATTGTTCTCAAGAAAGATCCTAATCTTTCTACTTTAGATGGACTTGTTCACCTTGCTACAGAGACTGCCACCCAGCACAAGTTATTGGAAATTTCTTTGCATAATTGGGATGCAGCTCTCAAGATTATTATGGAGGTAAATAGCATATTTTTGGCGAAATATGGTCTTAACCCTTAAAACCCTTTGACATAAGTGTCAAAAAGGGGGAGATATTATAAGATGAATGGGGTAGACAAGATAAAAAGGGGAGCATGATATACAGCATAAAATTTTGGTTACCAAGATAGGACAGATAATGGCACAATCAACTCAAGGGGAGTTACAATAATTTTGAGGTATATATATTGTAAATTACAAAACTTTGATCAAGTTTTCTTTAAACTTTTTTATTTACTGAGCAGATTAGTGAATGTGCTCATAAGGTCAGTTAAGTGTTTTTGTCACTCATGTCAAAGGGGGAGATTGTTAGTTTCAAAATGGTTTTTGATATTTGAGTGCCAATACACTTAACCATTTTCTACATTGCATTCGAGCACACTATGTATGTCGAGCCACAACATGAGCCAAGTCAGGAAAACCAACAAATGTCGAGTGATCTTCAGGTGCTGAGTAGCCTTCAGGTACCGAGTGTAGATCAGGTGTCGAGTGAAGATCAAGTGCCAAGTGACTTCAGGTGTCAAGAATTATAGAAGTCCTTAGTGATATTTGAGTGCCGAGTCATAGACAATGCCGAGCAAAACAAAAATGCAACAGGAGCCGAGTAAGCCAATTTGTTATATGTGTCGAGCATCAAGAATCAGTAAGTGTCGAGTAATACAGAATACACATATGAGTTTGTAACTTCACTAATTCATATGTAAACCATTTTCATGGCTAACATATGATGAATCTCAAAGGATTTAAGTGATAAGATCAAATCTTTTTCTATTTTCAATGCAATCTACATGCAGCCAATAAGAAAAATGGAGAAGGCATGCAACCAATAAGAAAAGTGCAAAGAATGAGCGCGAAATAGAGATTCAAAATGGATCATAGATCCATATCCAACCCTAAGTCTTCAAATGTCTTTATAAGGAAGACAAAATCTCATTAAGGATATGGATAAAGGAATGTATGGAGAAATTATAGTGGAGTTTAGAGTGATGAGTAAAAATACTTAGAGGAAGAGAGCAGCAGTGAAATATTCAATTGATCATAACAAAGCAAGGGATAAAAAAAGTATAAGATCTAAGAGGATCAAGATCAGAGAAAGTAGTTCAAGTGCATGTATTCAGAAATCAAAGGATTATAAGCTATCAGGTTTATTATACCTAATACTCTCTAGCAATTGTATTAGAAAGGAAACCCTATGGTGATAGGTTAGCTTAACAGCTATTTTGTAGATCCTTTAAATAGGTGATTAAATCCTTTAACAGGGTAACACTTCATGTAAAGTGTTTGTAAATCCTTTAACCAGGTCACTATTGACATAGTGTAAAGCCTTTAACAGGCTAGACCATCAGAATTGGTCAAACATTATTACTACAGTGATTTTGTAGGTATCATCCCCACCCAATTTTTACCTTCTTATTCTTGGAGGGTTTCTAGGTTACCAAAATCTCAAGTGTTATGTGGTGGTAAATGTTTGGTTTTCATGGTTGTTTGATATGTTTATATGCATGCAATCTATTTTCAGTTAAAAGGTTTTAAAAGGTTTTAAAGGTCAAAGTACAATACTTTTGATTCACCACCCCCCCCCCCACCTCTCAGAAGCATTATTCCTATTTGAACATTCCAACAAGAACAACTCCAAGATAAATATCAATCAAAAGAAAAATGTCCAAACTCAAAATATTTGGTATAAAATATCTTCTCTTTATACACAAAAAGACACCAAAGATCTTGTTGCCTTTGTATACAGATCATTGTTTGAAACCAAAATATCCATGCGGCACCAAAGAATTATGGAAAAGGATACATTTTTCCTAGGTGATTTACAATAGGTATGCCTCACAATGATGTCATTTAGTTTTATAATTGAATCTTGAAAAATATTATTTATAATATGCCTTTTATCTTTCTTTAGCCACTATCTTTGGTGAATTTCCTTCCCCCATTTCCTTGTTATAACATGAAGAATGTATAAACATTATAATTAAGAGTTTATAAATATCATTTTATAATGTTTATAAGTAGATTTGGATAGGTGGTGTTTGTTGGTGATGAAATTTTGTCATCATTTTGTGACTATCATTGATAGTTTTGATGGTGTTGCATTCAGACATCCATAACTTTTAACCGTAAAGAATCTGGAAAAATGCTTTGGAGAGGATTTATAGAATTAGGTTTTTCTAGACATATCCAAAATTTAGCTTGATCTAATGGTCTGATTAAAAGTTATTCCCCTACAACATGACTAGTTTTTATAGATTTAGCAAATTTGTGATTGTTGGTTGCATTGAAAGCTATGATGATTCTTTTAGAATGATTTAGAGCAACTGGAAGGGGGTTGAATCAATTATCCTCAAGTGCATATGTAAAAATTCAAATTTTATCAACTCCAAACAACTTAATCAATCTCATAAAATAGCTTGGTCTATATAGAAATTTAACATTTTTTAACTCTTTGTTCTATGTCTGTGTGCCAGCTAACAATAAAATAAACAACTATAAAAATAGCATGCATAAAGTAGCATAATTCACACAAGTAAATGACATTTTGACATCATAATTTAATGTGGAAATGCAATTTGGTAAAAACCACCAAGTAACTTGCTACTACTTTTTCCCTCTTCTGAAGTGAGCTTGGTTAAGAACCAACTCTGTTAAAGTTTACAAAATACACTGTTAAATCTGACCCTATTAATATTATTTAATCACCCTATTAGGAGTGTCGTGGTTAGATTACTTTGGATCATTCCATTAGAATTTCATCTTGATTAAAGGATTTACAAAATGACTATTAGGTCAGCCTTGATTAAAGGATTTTGACTGCCAGAATGGTTAAAATGTAATGATAGGTTTGATCTATAAAATACAACTCACTTTGAAAATTCATCTCTCCATTCACTCATATGTTGTCTCATTGATTGGCCTCCATTATCATCTCCATCACTAATCTTCTTGGCATCTCTTCAAGCAATCACACTTCACTAATCTCTTCCACTTCTCTTTTAATCTTCACAACTTCTCCTTAAGATCACTAATCAACATTTAACCAACCCTTGAAAACATCTTTAATGCCTCCTTAAATAGGTAATTTTTATCTTTTTTCTACTTATACATCACCATAGATCTTAGGTTTAGGTCAGATTTGTCGAGTCTTTCCATTATTTTTTCTCTTCTCCTTCTAGAAACTTCTAATCAAATCCTTGCCTTTGATCAAATAAAAACTATCTTCATGCATTGAATATGTCATCTCATTAATCCTTATCATCCACTTGTTTTGACTAATCTAAAATTTAAACTATGTCAGCCTCTAACTCAATTATTTCACAAATTGTAACTTGTGTTTTCACTCGACAATCACTAAGTTCTTATGTTCAGTCATCACTGTATAGCTTAGTATATATTGCTCTACCTCACTCAGTATTCACTATATTTCATGCTTGTTACTGACACTATCAATACTAACATTTTCTTCATCAACTTTCTTGGCAATAACTATCACTTGGCTTCTACTTAAGTTCTTTAATCTTTTGCTTCATTTTCTTCATTGACCAAACAACATTGATACTCGTTCAATCTTAGAGTTTAACTCATCTCTTGTCATTTCTCTAATACATCAATTCTCTTACCTTCTTAACTTCATGTAAATATTAAACAACACATTATCTCGTCAATGACTAACTTATCAATTTCTCATTGTAATTCCATGATACTTATCTCTTTAACAACTTGACTAGCTTTCCTTGTTATCCCCTCTTTTCAAATTTTCTTCATCAATCAAATGATATGGCATTTTACATTGTTAGTAAACATCTCACCAATAGGTTTGACATCAATGAAAATATAATAATTGTTCTAACTGTAGTTTCCAATAGATTTTGGGTGAACCCACAATAATGAGTTACATTTTTTTGGAGGAATAAATTCCTCCAAAAAAGTGCACCCAATAATTTTTGGCTCTAGTACTTTCGATAGAAAGTACAAAAAAAAAATTGATAGAAAATTGTATAGTTTCGATCGAAACTAATAAATAAGTAGTTTCGATAATAAATACTAAGATAGTTTTGATTGAAACTATTAAGACCCAAGTGGGTTTCAAAAATCCACCACCAACCCTAATTTAATCACTTTCGCATTCAAGAGTGACCATTTTTTATCAAAAGAGAGGAAAAGTGTGATATCTAACCCATCAACTGTCAAACCAGATATGAAATTCATGTTTTTCGACCCTCTCTAATGTTTTTAAATAGATTTTATATATTGTTTTGTATTTTTTATTATATATGCATGCATTTTGTATAGATAGATATGTCTATTATGTATATATGTATATATGTATATACACATATGATATGTGTATATGTATATATACATATATGTATGTATTATATTCTTTATTGTATATACATGCATTTGTATAGATATATATATTGAGTATATATGTATATACACATGATATGTGTATATGTATATATGTGTGTTTGTATATGTGTGTGTGTTCATATAAATGTGTATATATATAGACATGTGTATATGTGTGTATATATGTGTATATATATGTACATATATGTCTGTGTATATGTATATACATATATGTATATGCACATATATGTGTGTGTGTGTGCACATGTATACATATATATAGATATGTGTGTGTGTATGCATATACATGTGTGTGTGTGTGCATATATATGTTTGTATGTGTGCATATATGTGTATATACATATAGACATGTGTATATGTGTGTATATATATGTATGTATATGTAAATATATGTGTGTGTATATATATGTATCTGCACACATGCGCGCACACACACACACACACACATACACATATATATATATCTATGTGTGTGTATGCATATACATGTGTTTGTGTGTGTATGCATATACATGCGTATGTGTGTGCATATATGTATATGCACATATGTGTGTGTGTGTGTGTATATACATGTGTGTACATATATGTGTGTACATATGCATATATATGTGTGCATTCATATATATGTATATACACATATTAGTATATACATGTATATATGGATATATGTGTGTATACACATATATGTTTATATTTAAATATGTACACACACATATAAGTGTATTTATGTATATTGTGGATATACATACTCCCTAATTTTTAATTTTTATGTACATTTATTTTTTTGTATGCACATGTGTTACATGTATATTTATTTTTAGTGTACATATATTTTATGTATATGCATGTGTGTTTGTAATATATCAATTTCAAATGTATATATATTTAAATTAATGTATTATTTTTTAATGTATATATATATGAGCTTATGTGTGCATATATCTATACATCCATGCATGCATATATATACACATGTATATATGTGTACATGTGCATGTGTATGTCACACACATTTTACATGTACATTAAAAATATTTTTTAATATTTGACCTAGATTACACATTAGAAAATTTAAAAATTGAATGTACATGTACACACAACTTTTTAAAATTTTACTTGACCTAAATTTTACACAACTTAAACTAAAAAAATTGAATGATAGCCCTAAATTAACAATGTGAACACAATATTATAACTCTAAAAATATAAATAACTTGCACATAACTTAAAACCCCTTTAAAACATTGTATTGAACTATAATGAATAAAACAACCCTAGGTCCCTAGGACCCCTTTAAATGTATGCATATATATAAACTATAGATCATGACACTTGTAGTTTAGAAATTCATCTAATGGATTGATGATAGATTTTGATATTCTCCCTTTAAGTCATTATTTTAAGATTGCTTTCAATATTTTCATATAGAAATTTCAATGTTCAATTATAGAATCTCCTCTAGGTTAATGAAGATCCTAAACTATGACCCCTTTAGACACATGTACGAAGTATCTAGACATGACCTCTAAGTTTAGAAAATTATGATGGATTAAGGTTTGATTTTAGGTTATCCAATTTTAAGACATCTATTAGGACCCTTTAATTTATTATGATCTAGATTGATACATGTTTCATTTTAGATTCTCTCTTTTTAAGTCACCCTATTAAGACCCCTTTACATATCCTATTATGACCCCTTCAAATATATCCTATTATATTCTCTCTTTTTAAGTCATCCTATTAAGATCTAGTTCCTTATTACCTAGCTATGTATCCTAATCTACACATGTGAAACTACTTAATCAACAATTATGACCCCATAGACCTTCCTAGGTCCCTATGACCCCTTTAAATGTACTCATGCATGTGTATATAAGCTAGAAACCATGACACTTGTAGTTAAGAAATTTATGAGATGTAGGTTGATGTCTGATTTTATAATTTTGCATATGTGTTGTCCTAATTAGGACCAAAAGTTACCACAAGTAGATCCTTATATGTAAACATATACATGAAGTTACCACATGATATATTTACTTAAAGATAATCCTTTTAAGATGTCCTAGATACTGCCAATAGTGGCATGTTGTGATGGTTAAGTTGTTGTGTTGATATCCTTGCCATCAAGGTTCAAATCTCATGGGGATGAGGTCCCCATTTGTGATCTCATTGGTTCATAGCTCTAGGTCAAAGCGTTTACCCCTTACAAAAAAAAAAAAAAAAAAAAGATGTCCTAGATACTATATGTTTGATTTTAAACTCTCCTTAAGTTAGTCATCATTTTATTTTGTCCCTTTAAGACATCCTATTAGAACCCTTTATGCATGCATGTACATGATATGAGTGTGTTGAATTCCTATTTAGGACTTAAGATATTGTGTATGTTCATATCATTTATCTATATGATATGCAAGAACATGTTCATTTCTAGTTTAGGAAGTTTATGTATACATTGCATGTACATGCACATGTGCATATGTTCATTTCATGTTTAGGACTTATACATGCATGCTCATTTCATGTGTATGTCCATTTATATTTTAGGGCTTATATGTTTAAAAATAAATTTAATATGTGTATGCTCATTTCATGTTTAAAAATAAATTTGATACATGTATATGTTCATTTTTTTTTAGGACTTATATGTTTAAAAGTAAATTTGATACATGTGTATGATCATTTCATGTTTAAAAATAAATTTGATTCATGTGTATATGTTCAAATATTCATGTTTACCTAACTCATATATGTGTACATTCATTTTACATGTGCATGTGACTTACATGTGTGCATATGCTTCATTTCATATTTAGGATTTCTAGTTTCTTAAATGTCATTTTAATAAATTTCAGGTTTATACATACACACATACTATAGAGCTTGACACATGGTGGATCAAAAGGCTCCTATCCCACTCGAGCAATAGCCTATCCCCCCCCTCCCCCCAATAGTAGCCTATGCCCCCAATAGTGGCCTATCCCCCCAGCAGTAGCCTATTCTTCCTGATGAGCTACATGATTGCACTAATTAAGAGATTCAAAGACATCATAAATCCTTGACTAGTGGTACATGCTCTAGCATGTACAATAGTACATGCCAAAGTATTTTATGTGGTCTCACTTATATTCAAGATGAAATTCATGGTGCTACTACATATTTTCCACATACCATACAGGCAATCCTCAAGAGTAAGAGATGAGAGGTCTCTTTGGGTCTTTCTCAGGCTAGAGGTACATGGCTTAGTGCCCAAAGAGACTTTGAAGAGGGATTTTTTGAATCATTATCTTTTATAAAAGTTTTTTAAGGGGTATTCTCCCATTAAGTGTACAGATCCATAGATGGCTACATTGATATACACATGCTTCCTTGTTGCTGATGGTCATTATCAAAATAATGACTAGATTCCACTATATTTTGCACAATAGCTTTATGTTGAGGTTCACTTATGCAAGGTGGTGAACTACATTTATTTACCATAGCATTTTAGACAAGGGTGTGGTAGACTAGTTGATAGGTAGCAGGTTCATTAGCCACGAACACACAAGGTGCTTTTCAGAGAGAGGGTATCTTTTATTTCCCCTGCATTAGGTCCCTCGGCCAATGTGATGGCCTAAATTTTCACCTACCAAAAAATTTGTGACATTCTATAAAAATCATGAAGAATTATTTAACATTATCAGATTTCCACAATCCATTAATAATGAGAGCAATGTTTCTGGATTAGATTGTGTGAGTTTTTTTAGCATCAATGTTTCGGATCATACTACATGATCCATCATCAGGATGAGAGACAATCAGAATGTTAAATATGAAGAATTATGTTTAGATTGCTTAGGGTTTCTAAAAAAATTGTTTATACTCATAAAAACCCTAAGGAAAAAAGTTATATTTTATGTCTTGTTGACATATCTATAAGTTGACATGAAGTAATAAATAGGGATGTAGACAACCAAAAAATAGCAAAGACCTAAACCATGCAATTTTGATCAATTAGTGCAAATTAAAGAGAAAATCAGAAGAAACATAACAAACTTTCAAATCAAAAATCACATCAAGTCATTAATTATCTATCAAATCGACAAGGCCCAAATCAACTTTAAAAGAGGAGAAAAACAATTCAAATTCAAAAAAAGAGGAGGAAAAAGACAAAGTGTTGAGAATAAAAAAGACATTTATTAAAACAGAAACTCATTTATCCTCACAAAATTGAAAATCTCCCTTTTTCATTTTAAAAGAATTGGAAATATCCTCAATTATCCTTAAAATCAAGTCTGTTGGACTCTTCCTCATGGTCTCTTATGAGATATTTTTAGTTTCACTTTCACCCATCAGTCAAAGGTGAAAATCCCAATTCTTACTCCAACCCCTTCCAAAATCCTATAAATAGGAGGGAAATCCAAGAGCCAAAGACCCAAGTTTTAAGCATTTGCACTATATGCACATTTTGATTCATCATTTTAGCAAGTTCATAGCATTTTAGCATTGCTTTTATGTTATTTAGCATCATTTATTGCATGTTAGTTTATTGCATGTCCATTTTGATAGCATATAATATGCAATTTTAGTCCTAGATCTTGCATGTATCCTTGTAGATCTGCATTTTTAGCATACTCCCATTCTAGAACTATCACTAAGATGTTGGTTTGAGAACTATTTTAGTATTTGTAGTTGGGAAAACATGAGACACTTGTAGATATTACATTCCGATGATGATACCTTGGGTTTAGTCTAGTTCATCGTCAATCTATTTGCATTCTACATTAAAGTTTCATGAATATGCATTCACACCATGTACCAAAAAAATCAAAAACACTAGGAAATACCAAAAATAAATAAATAAATTTGGTACAGAGAAGTGAGAATGCCACCCTTGGGTTGAAAAGGGGCGAGAGACAGCACCTTTGGACTTCCCTGAACAACACAAGTCCTTCAATGCTGAAAACAATCAAGACAGCCCTTGAGCAACTGCCTCTGGACAAATTTTGCTTGTTTGAGGCTCATCTAGCATAGTCAAGTTAATTTCACACATACCCAATTGAGGAACACTTGTGGGTCACAGTTTTGTGGTTCTTTGGCATCAGATGTAGTTCACAACAGTAGAGATAGCCAATATGACAACAACAAAGGGGAGCACAACAAATATAGCAAAACAGGGAGTCTAATTATGTATTGAGATACCATGGACATGAATTGTAGGAAAATCAATGCACATCCTAGCTATCCACCTTGACCAACGATCACCAATGCTTATTTTAGCCCTTGTTCAACCCATTTGATGTCCCAAACTCCTTTCATTACCCCCCCATCCCAAATGTAGCCATCCACACCCATGTTCTTGCCTTTTGGCCCATTTTGGTCTCCTTGCCTCTTTAGGTGCCTCACATGGCCTTGGTTACCCCCATATTCCAACAAATCTCATTCCACTCCCAAAAATTTTGAAATCATCTAAAATTACCAAAACAATTCAAAATTTGCTTAAAATTACCAAAAGGAATTCAAAAATTGCCAAAAATTACCAAAAAATTCAAAAATGGCCTAAAATTACCACAAAAATTCAAAAATTTCCAAAAAATACCAAAAAATTCAAAAATTGCATAAAATTACCAAAAAAAATCAAAAATTGCCAAAAATTACCAAAAAAAATCAAAAATTGTCTAAAATTACTATTAAAAAAATTTAATTGTCCAAAATTATCAAAAAACATCAATTTCTACTAAAGGCCTTCAAAAGGGGGTCATAATTTCTAAACATAGCCATGAACACTCAAAAAATTAACAACACCCCAAAATTCATGTCACATCCTACCTCAATTTAGCTCAATTAGGCTATACAACAGGACATAAAATATTTGAACCCAACATGCCTTGCCGATATTAAGAAGCAGCATAGTAATGTCCTGAAACATTTTGCTAGACTTTGGAAAATCTGGCACAATGTGGATAGCACAAGAGTTGCCCATGTTTCCTTCTCTTATCATGAGCAACAATTCCCAACAAATCATTAGTCTTAATTATATTGCAATGGCCACGATTAATCTAGCCCCCTTCAACAAATATATCAATGCTATCTCAAAAGCCCAGATATCCAATGCACTCTTTTATCCTCGCTCAACCAGGGGCACAGAATAAGCATAAGCATGAGAGCTTAGCTCCTCCTCTAGTGCTTTTTCAGGCCCAAGTGTCCTTTTTAGACCCCTCCAGCGCTTTTTTAGGCCCAAACACCTTTTTAGGCCCAAAACACTATTTTCAAGCCCTGAAAGCACCTTTTTAAGGCCCAAGTGTCCTTTTCAGACCCCTCCAATGCCTTGTTAGGCACAAAGTGCCTTTTTTAGGCCCTTCAAGCACCATTTTCAAGGCCCAAGTGTCCTTTTCAAACCCCTCTAGTGCCTTTTTAGGCCCAAATGCCTTCTTATAGGCCTTGCAAATCTCTGTCTCGACACATACCTAGAGGAATATCTCGACATTGGCCTTATAATTGTCTGTAATTGCTATTAATATACACAAAATTATGCCTTACACATCATAGCTCCCCATATATTGCATAAATCTATATTCCTCCTCCATTACGAACCCACACAAACATTCTCACCTACCAATAACGATTATCCTTACTCTACAGATTGTATTGTTCCCAATTTTACAGAGATTAAAACCATTCCAATATTTGTCAGAAAACACAAAAACATTCAAATACCTATCAAAAATCCAAAAACATTTACATATTCCACAAAATGCAAAAAAATCCAAATATATTTTGAAAATACCAAAAACACACATGACAATGCATTACAATCAACATCTGCTGTCCCTTTGATTGCCACAACAACAAGCACAAACTTTTCATTCTCCTACGATAGCAATGACAACATTACATTTAAATAGTGCCTCGCAAATTAATTATTCTAGCCTCCTTGGGGAAGGTGGCAAAATAGGGTGTCCAATCAATGGTGTCTCTTCTGGCCTAGCTCTAGAAGAAGAAGCCTCTAGTGTCAATCCCCTACGTACCCACACCGCATCCATGGGAATTGGAAACCTCCCACCATGTAATTGTGCATTCAGTAGCTATGTAAATTCCCTATCTATGAACTAAATCTCTTGCATGTTCTCATTCAGGAATGCCTAATAATAATGTCCCATCCAATAAGTAGCTTCTTGGTGTACCTTTTCCATCTAGTGCATTTCTATGGACACATTCTCCACCAACTTGTGCACTCCTAGTGCAGTAATCGCTCGTTGGGCCACATCCCACTCCTAATGTATTCGATTAGTCGTCATTCGCCATCACTCCACATCTTCTTTTGCCTCACCCAAATGTTGTTATAATTGCCTCCCCTTTCCCTCACTTAACACTAACCACTCCTACAAATTCAATGCCAATGAGCTTGCTTTTGCAATTGCCTCCCTAAATGACTCAAACTGCAACTGTAGTAACACTAGTTTGATTTAAGTGCTCTCTAAACCCACTTGCACCATCTTCATCAATTCTTGCAACCATTGAGCCTGTGACTACTTTGCTCACATTCTTATATCATTTCTCTCCACTCACATGTGCTCCACATGTAGCTCCATCTCTAGCAATTACACCCATGCTCGATCTACCTCCACCAGCACTTGTAGTCATCTTGCCTCTATTTGAGCCCCATCTTCCTACACCTTCTCCATCAATCCCAACAAAAATGTGACCTCCTATTCTACAATGTCCACTTAGACTCTCTCTGCAACTAACATTCTCCATAATTCCTCCATGTCCCATGACAATTGATCTTTGCCTCCCACCTCTAGTTGTGGCTCATCCACATTTACACATCTCATCCCCTTTCTATTGTCCTTTGTCCCAGTGCCCTGAGATTAATCAATTGACATATCTTGCTCACTACTTCACCCCTAGTAACGCATACCACATCTTTCAAAGCTTCTCCCATGGACTTTTCAGGAGACTTTATTTCCCCTGCCTCCTCCTCCACCCCTGACATACTCTTTGTCATCCCAAGTGGACTATTCTCCACTTATATCATTGGCTCATCATCCAATATCACCTACAACTCCTATTGTGCTACTATCCCTGACAACATCATTAAAGATGACAAGGGCATCTCCTCTACCATAATCCCCACCTCTTTAGGTTGTACCAACTATTATCTTGCTTGACTTGCCTCACCTAGCCCCAAAATTAACACTTGGATTTTTGACTGATCTACCAACTCCTTAGAGGTTTGTCGAATGTGCTTCACTCTTCACCCTTGCCTCATCCACCTTCCCTATCTAGCATCACCCTCTTGCTATGATTGATCTGGTGAGCCCAACATACTTTCACTTGCACAATTCCTACAAATTCTCAATATATCCAATAATTGCATTCTACTCTTCACCTCACCTTGTTCCATATTCCCATGTTATTTGCTTACTTATAGTCATCACTTGTGTGAGACTTGTTCTTTACTAGTCTTCTACGTATCTACTCTCTGCACCTTGCTGAATTGGTACTTGGTACACTTGACCCTTGGCTCTAACATTCAGCCACCTTGATTCCCACCGACGCACATCACCTAGCAAAATCCACTGCTAAATCACTACCAACACATCACATGCTTTCTTATCCACTTGATACAATAGTTGCTCCCTAGTAGAACTGAACAAATTCAACACACAACTGGAAGTGCACCTGATCTGCAAGTAATGGTTTTCTATGCTATCATGTGCTTTTGGTACCTCAATGATGTGCTTGACTAGAGGTACCAGGATGAAGTCATGATATTTTTATTGGTTTTTCACTATTTAACTCCAATGATCCTTTGGTTTCATGTTTTATTGGTGTCCACTTGTAAGTGCCTCCTCTTGTTTGGAGAGCCATGTGCACCTCAACCAATTTTGTGCACTATCTTAGGAGAGGTCTTTTATCTAACATGTTACTTTTTTCAGGCTTATTTTTATTCTTCTGTGGCTATAGCTTATGTTTTCCCATAGTTGTCATATTTTCATGAACATTGTTCATCTTTGTTGGTACTTCTCAGCATGACATAGTATTCATATCACTATAGCTAAGCTAGTGGTGGTTGTACTTAGTCACTTTTTATCACAGACTCTATGATGACAATTAGTTTGTATCTCTTTAAAAAGTGATAGTTAGTTGCATTCATCTAGTTTTCATTTTCATCTTGGGTTCCTTGAAAGAAAATAGTTGGCACATAACTCAAGATTACACTAGACGACCTTCATGATATCACCCAGCAAAATCACGACTAGTTATCCAACAACAGGCAACAACATCACTATTCAGATGACCTTTTAGCACTCAACTATCATGGACTTTGTCTCCTCACAATATTTCCACCATACATTACACTTCATTATTTCACATCACTGTCTTAGATTTTCATCCCACCTATTGCATTACATGGCTTTTGAATCTCAAACCATTCTGGTCACTATTGCCTTGTATCAAATTTCATTCCTTATCACACCCCATCATCTAATACATCCCATGGATTTAGAATCTCAAAAAATATCATCTCATCACATCCCACTTCATTTCCTTTTCATCTATCATTATTAAGTATATCACATCCCATTCCCTTCCATATCATAGTTCATTTCATTTTATTTCACTTCCCCTATTTTCCTACATCTGTAACTTGTATTTCGTGTTTGTCATCACATTACTTTTGTTTCATGCATTTCATCTCTTTCATTTTGTGGCTTTTGAATCTCAAAAGTTGATGTCCCATCTCATCACTTTCGAATCTCAACCAATTTCATTTCCTTCTATTTTTTACTTTCATTCATGTTCATTGGTCACATTACCTTTTATCCCATTTTTTGTTTATCATATCGTATCATTTCCTTCCATCTTCACATTTTCACTTTTTTAGTTCTCATTTCATCATGTTCCATTCCATGACACTTTGCCACACATTCATTCATTTACATTTTTATTTTCATTTACACATTCATTTCATTTTCATATTATTACATTACATTGCATCCCATCACAACAAATTTCATTTTATTTTATTTTCATGTTATTACATTACATTGCATCTCATCACAGCAAATTTCATTTCATTTCATTTTCATATAATTACATTACATTGCATCCCATCACGACAAATTTCATTTCATTACATATCATTACATTGCATTACATTCATTCCATTCCATACTATCCTATTTTATCATATTTCCTCTCAATACGTCATATTATTTTTATTTTTATTTCCTTGTCATTTCATCACATTCCTCATTCACTTACCAATTCCATTTCATTTCATTACATTAGCCATGATCATTTCATTACCTATCGTTTCATCACATATCATTTCTTGCATTAGAAAATTCATTTCATCACACATCATTTTGTTTATTAGACATTTCATTTCATTTCATTGTATATTTCATTTCATTACATTACATTACCACAACATTCATCCCATTAAACTTCATTTTTCACAATTCATTTCATTACATTCCAATCACTTTATTACATCTCATTACATTATGTTACATTACACCCAATTCCATTTCCTTATATTCAATTTTATTACATTCCATTACATCTCATTTCATTAAATCCAATTTCATTTTACCATGTTTCATTTTATATCATTACACTCATATTATCACATTACCCTTTCATTGCATCATTATTGCCATGTCATTTATTTTAGTCATTATCCATTTTTTCATGCTACATTAATCATTCACATATATATACACATCTGCATCCACTACTCCCATAATCATCAACTCACACCATCACATGCATACATAAGTCCATGATATACAAAGTGCACACATCTAAACATCAATAAGCTCAAATATCCCATAAAGAAAAAACAACAATCAAAAAATACATCCAAAGGCCACAATCCACATGAATATAATATAGATTGCACCAACAAGAACATCCAAAGGATCACATAACATGAATGTCAATAAATTGCAAAACATCTATCCATATGAGCATCCAAAAGTACATCAGCATAAATATCAAATGAACATCAAAAGAATAATCATACATAATGAAGAGTAAGGCCACAACACATAATATACACTCATCCATGCGCAGGTGCCTGATCTGACAGTCCCTACTTGCTAGGGGCACTTGTCCCCTCTTGAAGCACCTACTCTATCACATCTATTGTAGGTGCAACCTGTCGCATCTATGGCATGTCTGTCACCTTCCCAAACACAACAGCCTAACTTTTCAATGCCTCATCTATCCTCAATGGTAGTGGTGGTAGTGATGGACCTAGTGTCATCACAGCTATGAATGTTTGTAGGGCACTCAACACTTCACCCATCTGAGCCTCTATGGCACTCATCTGAGTCTCCA
The DNA here is from genome assembly GCA_028749045.1 of Cupressus sempervirens. NCBI lineage: Eukaryota > Viridiplantae > Streptophyta > Pinopsida > Cupressales > Cupressaceae > Cupressus > Cupressus sempervirens. The sequence goes on from CM053788.1 coordinate 604,785,445, forward strand.
AATTTGTAGAACCCCCTGACCTCTCTAGTGGAGGCTATGCATCTAGTGGTACTAGTTGTTGTACCTATGGTTGTACATCTAGTAACCCCTATTATAGCCCTTGTGGTTGTACATCCTAAAGATCCTTACTCGATGCCTATACCCATGGTCTCTGACATCGAAAAAACTACACATCCTCTGGAAATCTAGCCCTCACCTACTCTTCTCTAGCCTACTCTACCCCTCTGTCCCACTAACCAACACTTGCACCACCAACCAATCCTCCTCTCACCCTTTCCCCACCATGGCCTTGCATCCCTCCAACCCTCCCTACACCCACTAGTCCTTGCATTGGGCCTCATGCCCCTCCCCTCTATGGTAGTAATCCAGCTACTCGGCCTCACCTCCCTTGTGCTTCAACCACATCCCTTGACTTGGCTCTAGCCCACTGTCTCCCTCTACCTCTCCCTAGGCCACCCTCATCATCATCCTCTCCCCCACTTGATGGCTCATCAATCCCTAGAATAGGCTTAGCTAGATCTGTGTATCTAGGGAAGGGATGCTCTTGAAACCACCATGCATAATCCCCCTTCATCCCTATATCTGCCACCCCATATCTCAAGGCCCATGGTTGTGTTGTGTTTATCATCTGCAAAAATGCCTCCAAGTAAGCCTTGTACTCCAAGGTCAGCCCCACACTTCTCTCTTTGACTACACCCAAGTGTAATGTGTTGTCCCCTATGGCATGCCTTCTCGCCAGTTGAACTACCTCACCACTCACTTGAAATAAAATTGCTCTATCACTACCTGTATCTAGCCTAGCAAATACTTCAAACTGAAGAAGTATACCATCTCATCATCATCCTCCACCCATGGCTCTATAAACTAGTACAGTCTCCACACTACCTCATCAATATCATCTAAAATTTGTCACCAATACTCTGTCTTGCCCAAATGGGTTTGCATGATCACACCAAAATAAGTATACATGTATGGCATACCCTAAGTCTATTTTCACAAACACACTGGATGAGTAATGGGAAAATACTCCCATGTCCATAGCTATAATAAAATTACCCCTACAAATAATGACGATGTGTCAGAATACACAACTTGATGTAAACTATGATATAAGTGGGCCAAAATGCAACTGCCCCATGCAAATCTCCATGGCTGATCAATCACATCTTGTATTAATTAGCCCCATCCAACTGGACATCCCTACCCCCATCGATCTAGCAACAAAAACCCTCCTATCAATCTTGTCAAAACTACTAGCAATGGCTCATACTATAGCATTTGGAACCAAGATACACTATCATCCCCAATGTTGTCATCTCTGAACACATCTCTGAATGTGGTACCATTGGCAGTCTGATCATAATACACCAAATCCCCTATTGTCAGGATCTGCAATATCCTATATACATCCTCATGAGTCATTATCATCTCCCCCATCAGCAAATGAAAGGTGTTGTGGTCTGAGTGTCATCGCTCAGCCATAGTTTTCAATAGCCCCCAGTTCACTTGGAACTAGGGCATCTATAACAAATATGTGAAACCAAATCTATCTATCACCTATCGGTCTGCACTTGACAGTCAGTCCACTACCTCTAATGACCACTGATACAGCCCTGATACCATGAGCTTTCACCCACATACCTATTTTCATTAGACAAAAAAGAGCATCAATTTTTGTCACACAGTGATCATCACACATCAATCTCATATTTATATCTAGCTACCTAGCTGCTAGTTCTATCCTCGACCTATTACTTGTCTTTCTCTATCCTCAATCAGACTTTTGTGTGTTCCATACTCTATATCCTGAGCTAGGGCATCACCTATCTATCATCAAATTGATCCTACAATATCACTTCACAAATACCTGATTACTATTTTTTACTCATTATGATGATCCCTGGTAACACACTTAGATACTCAACTTTGCATGATCTTATGCTTGACTCTGGCCCTACATTCAGTTTTTGCACTTCAATACCTGTTTGTGCTATTTCCTAAGACATATGCACTACCAAATCAATTACATGTGTTAACACTAGTAAATGTGCTACTATAACATTCAAAAGTGTTATTTCCCATATCTTAAGTGCTATTACATGCTAAATGATATTTAACTATTCATATGCACTATTTAACAGGACATGAGCGCTATTTAATTCAAAAGCATTCAAACACACAACGTATGTGCTATAAGATCACTGGGATGTGAAAAAATTGCTATATGCACCATGAAAATCCCTATATGTGCTGTTGTTCTATTCTATGCACTAATTTTCCTATAATCTAGGTTTTTATATGCACTAATTCAGCCTTTGAATGTGCTAAACAATTGTGCGTATGCACTACAAAAAATCAAATGAGCTAAAATACCTAAACTATCACATTTTTCATAGAAATTCATGCAAAATTTCAAAAAACAAAGGTACAAATGTAGAACTTGTAAAAAGAAAGATCTCGATGACTTATTGGGGCACCATAGTCTGCAGGATGCTCATATTGAAGACCCCTCTTGAATATGTGCTCTCGTAAAGGGACCACCATCCTCACTGAATCAAAGCTCCAAATCACCAAATACAATAGGGGAGTGTGAAAATGACAAGGGTAAAAGGGATTTTTAACCCATTTAACCCCCCCAAGGGGCATTTATATCACTTTTTCAAACTTTTTACCCACATTGGGATCTTTTTGCTTATTTTCACGAAATGGGTATTGTATCAAACCAACCTAATCATCTTTTTCTATCAACTATCCCACATTTTAGAAATAAAATTGGAACCTACTTTACTTTTTCACTTCCATATTTTCTTCCAATTTCATTTCTGAGGGGTAGTACATCAATATCAAAGTGAGGCATTCAAATTGAAGCATCAAAAAATTTTGAAACATCAAAGATGTCCTACCCCAGCCAAAAATTTCAAACATCAAATCTACTAAATCTAGGGTATCCAAGCAAAAATATCACAACATCAAATCAACACTGCAATCAAATCATCAATGATTAGACATCAAACCACCAATAGAAAGACACCATGACAACAGAAAAATGTTAAAATATCATCGAACAGACATCCAATCATTAGAAGCCAACCTAAAATCAAAAAATTAAGACAATCTTTGAACTAATATACTTCGCATATTAGCTCAAAAGGGGGCATTTGTAGACACTAAAAAAATGATAGACCTAAACTACACAATTTTGATCAATCAATGCAAATTAAAGAGAAAATTAGAAGAAACACAACAGACTTTCAAATCAAAAATCACATCAGGTCATTAATTATCTATCAAATTGACAAGACCCAAATCAACTTTAAAAGAGGAGAAAAACAATTCAAATTCATAAAATGAAATTCAAAAAAGGAGGTGGAAAAAGACAAAGTGTTGAGAATAAATAAGACATTTATTAAATCAAAAAATCATTTATCCTCACAAAATTGAAAATCTCCTTTTTTCATTTTAAAATAATTAGAATTATCCTCAAAACCAAGTTTGTTGGACTCTTCCTCCTGGTCTCTTATGAGATATTTTTAATTTCACTTTCACCCAACAGTCAAAGGTGAAAATCCTACTTCTTACCCCAACCCCTTCCAAAATCCTATAAATAGGAGGGAAATCCAAGAGCCAAAGACTCAAGTTTTAGGCATCTACACTATAGGCACATTTTGATTCATCATTTTAGCAAGTTCAATGTATTTTAGAATTCCTTTTATGTTATTTAGCATCATTATTGCATGTTAGTTTATTGCATGTCCATTTTGATAGCATATAATCCATATTTTTAGTCCTAGATCTTGCATATATCCTTGTAGATCTGCATTTTTAGCACACTCCCATTGTAGAACTATCACCAAGATGCTGGTCTGAGAGCTATTTTAGCAGTTGTAGTTAGGGAAACATGATATGTTCATAGAGATTACATTCTAATGATGATACCTTGGGTTTAGTCTAGTTTGTCGTTAGTCTATCTGCATTCTACATTAAAGTTTCATGAATATGTGTTCACACCATGTACAAGGGATAAATAAAAAATCTTGCTTATGCAATTATATCCCTAATTTTTTTTGATCTAATGTCGTTTTATATTTCATGTCTCTTAAGTCTTTTAAGTTGGCACAACATCATTGCTGTATGATCACTAACCATTTTGAAGGGTGTGAAGATGTGAAGCAATCATCAGCATGGTTTCACAACTACTAAGGTCAAATGGTGAAATTAGGTTACAAAGAAGCAATAAGATATTGATCTCAAGGTCACAAGAAGTATCTCGCTTAAGATATTGTGAGTTGCAATGAAGTGATGAATGATAACGCAAAAAAGTTCTACAATTATCACATGATTGTAGGCTAGTTATGACTTAAAGGATTTTAAGTTATGATGGTGCACATGGAAGGAAGCAGTCAATAAGATGGTTATCATAACATCGTTGTGTTAAAACTCATGTCAAAGTTTACAATTATGACGGTGAAAAATCCATCAGCAATAGTAGTAGCAGTTAACTTTTAAGTTTATTGCATGCTTGCAAGTGGATAAAGATAACTAAGAGTTAAGGAAATGAGTTTATGAAATCTTATGATCACACCTTCACAAGGTTACTTGTCAAGTTAAGTGTTGAATTTTTGAAGAAGTGACATAAATAAGATAGTCAAGTTAAAATTTGGTTGCAACATTGCATGGGTAAAATAAAAATTGATGTTTTAAGTTATGAAGCAATGATTGGTGAGGTAGCAGTTGAAGAAAACCATTTTTGCATAATCACACAGCTAAGCCATGAAGAGAGATTTTAAGCTACAAAACTGTGAATGGCATCTAACAATCAAAAGTGCTCAGTCATATTGTCGCAAAGGTTTGAAGTGAAGTAAAGACTTAAGTTGTGATGTGGCATGAAGTAATCAAGCAATTAAGTTTTGATCCATCACAACATCGCAGGAGTGCATAATTGACCTAAGGATACAGCTACAAAGTAGTGAAAGCTTGAAATCACACTTTTGCAACATTTAGTTTTGATTAAGGTTTTTTGTTGTGAAACTATGAAGCAAAGTGAGATTTAGACTTAGAATGGTGATCCCATCTTTGTGAATCAAGAGTTGCAGTTAAGAAGTAAAGTTGCAAAGTGGTGAAGAACTGATTATTGCACTATCTCATGGCTTAAAAGATAGTTAAAATGTTGAGTTATAATATTGCAAGATAAGAAATGGTTAACCAAAAATTTTTGGCACAACCTCACACAACTAGAGCAAGCATCATGTTTGGCGGTTGCAAGGAAACAATAAGGTAATTATATGAAGCATCACAATGTCACAAGCATAAAAGTACTAACTTTCAAACCATGAAAAGGATGCGAGGAAATGAATAAAGAAGTCATCTCCAAATCATAGCAGTCAAAGAGATAAAGTGGTGAATGGTTTCGAAGTGGAGACAAAGCATAAAATAAAGTGATTGCAGTTTCACAAGCTCACATGGTGAATGAAGAAATGAATTTGTGAAGGAGCAATAAAAGGTAAATCACTTCCTCATAAACTAAGCATTGTAGTTATAGAAAAATTTAATGAAGTTGAAAAATGGTAAAGAAAATATTATTCACATGGTCACAGTCAGAGATAAGGAAAGAAAAGAAATCATGGTTAGGCAACGAAAAAGTGGTCATTGCATCATCGCAACTTTCAGTTTTAATGCAAAATATAGTTTTCAACAACCTTGTTTGAGCTAGATAAAAAGAACATGACTAGAAGTACAAAATATGAAAAATTGAAGATTTTACCAACTCTCTAAATATTGATACATTAATGTCATGCTCCTATTGCAGAGATGGATAAATTCTGAAAGACACAGTGATTTTTATTATCAATTGCATAATTGTTTGAATTTTTAGAGCAAATTTGAGTTGTAGAGTGATTCAAAGTGATCTTCCAGCATACAACATTCAAATTTGATTGAATTATCTTGGAAAAATGGCTCAAAAACAAGGTGAATTGATTGCACAAGTCCAAATTGAAGAATTTGCATCACAAACCAAAAGCTCTAGTTCATTTATCAAAGAATGAATGCATATTCTGTCTGGTTCAACTAATGCACAACCTATAAATGACCATGCCTTTAGAGATCCATATGCATTCTATAGATATGTAGAAGTTTTGGACAAGAATGGATATGAATTTTTAGGGTTCTTTTACAAGAACAAAATAGAGAAAGTTCTAGTTTGCAACCCTTGGGTTAGAAATTTAGGAAAACTAATTATGCTAGAAGTGTTTGTGGATGTCGACCTAGTAAAGGAATTAATAAAATGTTACAATCTAGTCAGCAAGTCATTCCATTGGAGAGATAGGAGCATCTTCCTAGCTCTAGAGAAGGAGAAATTCATAGAAGCATTTGATCTGAAAGGCTTGATGTCATTACCTATTAACATTGATGACTTAAATGAGAATTTAAAAAGCTAGAAGAGCTTTTATATAGTTTGAGAAATGACAAGACACATCCCTATGTCTATAAAATAAAAGGGAGAGATTGCAAAGAACAAGGAAGTGGATAAAATCATGCCTCTTGAATTTTTTCAAAGGTATTTCCAGAACATTGTTTTTAGCCTCAACAAAGCCCTAGTTTTAGATGGAACTGTGAATGCCCTAGGAGGAAACTATGTCATGGCTCTGAATATTCAAGACCCCAACACCAATGTTGGGTATGATTATGTGACATACATAGTTGACAAAATCCATGAGGATATCATTGTTGCACAACAAGGACAACTAGAAAATTTTAAGTTCCCTCATTACTCTTTGATCATGCATTTAATTTTGTTCAAAAATATTGATTCCTTTGATTAGAGCTTCTTCAAATGCACAGAGGAGTGAGGAGAAAGACTACCAATGCAAAAATGGACAAGGGTATGGAAATATTCTACCCATCTTCAAGTGTTATTTCCTTTTACAATGATTTTGTGCATCCTATTTTAAAATGATAGGATTGGCTAATTAAAGAGTACCTAGCAGTGTTAGGAAGGTTGTTAAGCCTAAGATGTGTTTTTATGTTGGGAAACAATTGACCCATGATTGGGGAAGTGTTTTTCTATTTTGAGGATTATATTGTTATCAGAATATATGGATGCCCTAATCCACCTCAAATTCTACCCAAATATTTCCCAGAGAGACTAGGGTTTGTAGATTTTTTTAGCAACTAATTTCACTAAACAGAGAATATATAGGTAAAGCTATCAAGAAAGGAACATTTTTGTGTAGATGCACCAAAGTAGGAGATTTTGATATAGGAAAGAATGCCATTAAGGAGACTAATGCCTATCTAAAAGGCTACAAATTTCCAACTGGACCAGCAAGAACATATAACCCCTATAATGTAGTCAGGCATGCCCTAAAGAATATAAGAGGATATAATTTACCTCCTACAAAACCTATATGGTAAGAGGATGTCATTGCTGAAAGGTTAAATGAAGATATGTTTAGGGAGAGAATGATCAAATATAGAGATGTTCTTAGCTTTGAGTGGGAGATGAAAAAATTAAATTCATCCTTTAAGGGATTCTATCCTAAAGAAGACTATTGGTCAAGGTTGGACATGTGTCTGCAAAATTTTGATGAAATATCAACACAAGTGCTTGAAGAAATAAGGAAGAATGATGATCCTAATTACTCTTATGAAGGAAGATCAACCTGAGAGCTCAGAGTGGCTAGAACAGAGGAATAAGAAATAGAAAATGGTGGAGATTCCACAAAAGGCTCAGCAAAAACTCGTGTAAATCATGCCTTGGGGTAGGCAATATTTTGATGATTTTAGAAGGAGATATCTAATAGCTCATCCCTCTGAAGATGAGCAAAGGGCTAAGAAATGATTGATGATAGGATCATTGATACTAATGAATTTATGAGTGGTGATAACTTCTTCAAAACTGAAGAATTCAAGAGATTTATGTTCAAGTTGAAACAAAATAAATTATCCTTTCAAATGAAGCTAGGAGACTCTAATGAGTTAGTGGCTGAGATGGTTTAGAAATTACAAGAATATGACCCTGCAAGTAAAACCCTCACTGCAGAGTAGGATAGAGATCTAGTAAGAAAAAGTGGCACGATTGTCTTCCCAGGATGGAATATCAGTTCTTTTTTTCTACTAGACCAGATGAGGAGAAAAGACAAGTCTATCTAATTTGAAGATGAAAATTATCTTAGAGAATTGAGAGGATTAGGATACAATATTGATGCTTAAACAATGACTATATGGAGTTTAGCTCCAAAGCATCAAAAGCATACCATTATGGAAATCAAAGAATCCCCTAGAGGGAATGTAATATTTTGGAATGTGCACTCCATCTCCAATAGCCAGATATATTGAATGTAAGCTTCAGTGGTATTGTTGGGAAAGAACAAAATGGATGTTCTTGAAGCATAGCTAGAGGGACCCTATGAATGGTACATCAAAACCAAGAGGCACTATGAGGAAGAAATGAAGAAGAATTATGTCTTGGAATAGAAAACCCTCAATTTGGAAAATGAAATAGTAACACTCAAAAACATTTTCAGATTAGCTACAGAGGTTAAAGACTAGGGCATCTAGATAGAGGGCCAAGTATCTCAGATAGAAATAACATTAATTCAAGCCATGGTAGTTGATGAGGAAGACTTGGAGTCCAGCAAGGAAATTAAAACTACAACCATAAGGAACTTGTTGGCTCACAAGGTAAATGGATTAAAACTAATCTCCCAAAATGTGCATAGCAACTATCTTGTGTTGAAAGGAGTAGAATACAAGTGTTCAGAGGTAGTTTCCCTACTACCTCCTCTTTTTACCACATGGGGTCCTTACACTCCATTTTTTGATAGCCTTGTACCTTTATTGGTATAGAAGAAGGATCTTCCCAAGGTAACTATTATAAATACTAGAAAAATGATCAATAAAGTAAGAGATCTAAATGGTTTCTTTGCAAGAAAGTTGCAATTAATTTAGAATAAGATGAAAAAAATTGTCATAGGAACACCTAATTTTGTGCCTAAAATTTTGGAAAATTATGAAAGAGTTAAGGACAACATGGAATGGTCAGCATCTTATGATAGCATTCTAAATCATCCCAGGTTCCTAGCATATTGCAATAATGAGGTAAGTACAGTTGTAGTGTATGATTTGATTGACATGCTCTACAAGTTACAAATAGAGATGTCACAGATAACTATAGAGTTTAAGGCAATAACAAATGCCCAATGGAATAAATTCCTTAAGGATTTAGATATAATTAGGGATGACACCTGGCCTGATATAGATACAACTATTGCTATTTGGGAAGTCATTGTAGATATCAAAGCTTTACCATCTAGTGATAGTGACTAGGTAGTTCAAGGATGTAATTAGAGAGAAAAGAAAAAAATAAAAGGAAAAGAAAGTGACTAGAGCTTGAGGACAAATAGAATTATGTTAAAGACACCTATTGAAAGTGTCACTTGCTAGTTTTGCAACTGTGTCTTAAATTTTGATCAAAGTACAAAGAATATTTGTAAAGTAACAATATGAAATATCTTTGTATTTTTTTTTCAATAGAATTTTGACATGTGTCGTCCTAGTGGAAGCTTAATGCAATCCTTCCTATAAAGGATTTCCAAGATGTGGAGTGAGGGTCTGAAGTCTGATAATTTTATTGTTTATGCTATTTTGTAGTTGGTCCAGTTAGTCTTTGTGTCAATTTTTGTGATGTGTTCAATTTTTCAATCTATGAATTCCATTGAATCTTGAATGGTAGTTTGTCATATCTTGATTTATTCTTGATTTTTACACCAGTAATGTATTATTTTCAAGGAAGATTAATTCAAAAGAAGGTTTTGCAACATCTATATCTCTAAATTTAATCATTTCCATGTGTCTATGATTTTAGGATTGAAATGAGCAAGGTTCTTTCATTTTAATGCAACTCATATGGGTTGTATATGATAGAGAGCATCCTGGGTTGCACTGTTATCCTACATGCTTTCAGTTTTTATCTTGCTACTAAAACTATATTTTCTACTTTCTAGGTGCCTATTGCAGAGTATGTAACTAATTTTCCATAATGAATGAGAGGCTTTTTCCCTTCAAATATTAAATAGGGCCTAGATTAATATCTATTTTTCAAGGCACAAATTCTAACTCCTTATAATTTAGGAGATATGGCAATTCTCTCATAGTATCAATTTCTGGTAATTTTGCACAATAGTTTCATGTGCTTGACTTTCAGGATGGATGCACACTTATCCTTGGTGAATCAGAATTTTTTAACTTAAGAGGTTGTAGAGTACCTAAATATCTACCCACAATTCAAAGCACAAGTTCTAATTCAATCAGAGCTAGGAGATATCGCAATTTTTCCTTGGACGTCGATTTCTAGACACTTAATTACTATTGCAGGCTGACTTGTGGCTCTTCAAGAAATTAATGTTATGTTTATTTTCATTTAATATTTGTTGAAAGATAACTTGTGGCTTCTCTATGTTCTATAATGATCTATAAGACATTTTTGTTAGTCTAAATAGAGAGTTTAGGCTTAGAGCTAGGTAGTTTTTAAGAGATGATTGGAGAGAAGAACTAAAAAGTGCAAATTTGTTGTTGGATATTAGATCATGAATGTATTTGTATCTAGCCATAACCTAGAAGGCCTTATAGCTAAGCATGTGTTTTGAATATCTAAAGAATCAATGAAAGTGTTCTCGCTTCCTCCTTTGGTTGTTGATTCTAAGTGTTATATTATGTTGTATTAACTGTTGGAAATATTCAAGACTATGCTAAGTTACTAAGAGGGGAGGGTGAATCATTAACTTCAAAAACTACTATCAATCTCAATTCTTAATCCAATAAACCATTCAGCATTTAATTCATCACATCTAATCTAATTGCATGCATGAGAAATTGAAAATGTAAAAGCATCCACAATACTTGAACACAATAATTTTGGTGACCAAGAAACCTTCTGAATAGAAAGTAAAATTAGGGTGGGGATGATACCCACAAACTTCAATATTGTAGTATAAGGTTGGCCTGTTAAGGTTTACATTGATCACTTCTGATGATCTGCCCTATTAAGAGAAAATAGGATTGCTAGGTCCTCCTTGTGAGAGGATTTACAAACATACAATGAAGTATGCACTCGGTAAAGAGATTTAGAAAATACTGTTCGATCTACCTTGTTAAAGGATTTTGACTAGTTCACCTATTAGGATGAAGCAATAGATCTCTATTTTGTAACTAAGTTTGCTAATAGAGATTCCTTGATGTACTAATCACCTTTCTGTGATAGATTTGTCACTACTGCTCCTTATGTTGATATGGCCTTCATAAATCTTTATCTGTTGCTTACATTCGCATTCTTGCACTTGCATTACACATTCATTTCATTCCATACTACATTGATATGATATAATACATCATATATATATATACCAATTCAATTTACAAAATTATGAATTCGACCATGACACATGTTAACACAAATATGACAAAGTCAGCCCACATGAAGATACTCAAGTTTTGAAGACTGACTCAGTGAGGTTCTAATACTCAGCATCCATTGTCACTACTTGGCATCATCATGCTCTTGGTAAAAATAGAAGCTTGGTCCATACTAATCACTTTCAAGTAGCCTTGAACTCAGTTTGTATTGGTGACTCAGTAGATATTGTGCAACTTGGCAAACACTAAATCACTTGGTTACCATGGAGTGGCTCAGTCAATACTACCTTCATATCACATGAACTAAGAACTCGATAGACACTACAATGCTCAATAACCACTAGCTTCACATCACATGAAATGTGAACTTGGAAACCACTGATAAACTTGGTAGACACTAAACTATTGAATTTGCACTGTTGAACTTCACATTAATTAAATCTACTCGGTAACCACTGGGAATAGTCCAAAGGACTCAGTAGCAACTATAGAAGCTTGGTGGCTACTTAATTACATGGCAAACACTGTAAATTGTTCAAAGAGCTCAGTAGCTATACAAAATCTAAATAAATGTGTGTCACTAATAATAAACTTGACTAATATATCAACAATCTCTCCCTTTAGCATTAGTGCAAAAAACACTTATTAGCCCAAAATTGAATACCTTGTATTCATCACCATGTGATACTAGCTTGATCTATTTAAAGATTTTTCAAAATTGATCTTTGTAAGCTATATATAGAGTATATATGCATCATAGCATATATCTCCCTCATACTTTGTAATCTACTATGTACTTGAAACTTTTTCTTATACACATTTCTCCCCCTGTAATTCTGCTCTTCTCCCTCTTCAACTTTTCTTCCACATCTTATATCTTCTCATACCTTATCTCTTCTCATATCTTATCTCTTCTCCCCCTTTTTTGATAGTAATGCCAAATATTTATTCAACATATTTAAACCAAAATGAGATAAGAATTCAGAGTGTACCTTAAGTGTAATTGCTAATGTTTTATCCTAGTTCTCTTGCAATACCTTACATGTCTGAATGGCAATTTCCACTTCTTCTGAGAGTTTAATTTTTTGATCAGCAATAGAGAAGTTTTTATCATGAATTAGGGTTTTTAAATAAACAATGTGTTTCTACATAGAATCCATGATAGGAAGGATCATATTTTGGATATCAACCAGTGTGGAATGGATCCTTGCTTCTTCTCTTAACAACTCTTCTTGCATATCTGACAAAAATCTAATTTTCTTAAAATGTGTAGAGCTTGAGCTAGGGTCAAGTTGCAACTGCTGAGCACTTTCCTTAAGATATATATCAATTTTGGACCATTTGTCCTTAACTTATTTGGTATACTCAGTGACATCATATAGCTTAGCAAAAAGTGATGACACACTAGAATAGGACGCCTCAAGACTGACCAAAATTGATGATAATTCAACTTGATTAATAGTAATGTGCTCCAGCACTTTATTGTTGAACTTAATTTTTTCCTTTTCAATCAATTTCTCTTGTCCCTTGGTGTCCTCTTTAAACTTTTGAACTATCTCTCCAAGATGAAATAAAATGGTTTGAGAAGAATCAACCTCAACTCCAATAGCCTCAATGAAGATGTTCTTAGCATCACCTAATATCTTATATTCTATGTCCCTTTCTTCTCTCAATTTTTGTTGCTTGTCCTTTTTCTGGAGAAGTTCACCAACTATGTGCATTTGATCTACAGAAAGATTGTAGAAATCCCATTTGGGAATTTCTATTTCCTCATCTAGATCTATATCTTCTTCTATTTCCTTTCCTTTCAAAAACTTTTTACTTAGTTGAACCTTAGGTTCAACTATCATTGTACTTATTGCCTTAGTACCCAGAATGGAAACAATGGTAGATATACTTGGGCTTGCAGTAAAAATTGTTATAGCACTAACTGGTGGAATACTGACATAAATGCTAGAAGATCCAAAATTGATGAAGCCAAAATTGTAGAATCCAAAACTGAAGTAGAAAAAATTGGAGTGTTTACCATGGATGAGCTCAAAACTAAAGAAGTCAAAATTGGAGAGGTGATGACTAAAGAACTCAACTCGGCAGATGACAGAGTAACCTACAGCTTGGTTGATGAAGTGGAAGTCACTTCTGTCAATGATGTGTTAAGTTGTGTAGGGGCAAAGAGTGATTGAACATTTGATGTATCTATAGTAGTCACAACCAGACTTGTTGGAGCTGCCTCCATACTCAATGTTGTCAAGGGTTTTCTCATGGAGTGAGGAAGTAAGGCAATGACTGTAGTTGCTATCTTTACTAGGTTAGTTTCCTCATCATTTTCCTTATCTTCCTTGGTAGCTTCTACACCTTGCTCCTCTTCATCTTCATTTTCTTTAGCTTCTTGCTCTTTATACTCTTCATAATCAACAATAACATAATGAGTTGATCCTTCATCATCCTTACCTTCTTCTTCTTCATCATCCTTTACATCCACTAAGAATTCACTTGGTTTATGAAGATGATAAGTGTTCTTCCACATGTTTGTAGCATTCTTAACTACATGCTCTATATCTTTGATAAAAATTAAACATGTATTAAACCTTAGAATCATTTTATCTTCATTTTTCTTTAAAGACTTTTTTGCCTTAGCATCTGTCATGCTTGGTAGTAACTGCCTTAGGTTTTGTGCATATATGTCTTTTTCTATTTGCAATTCAAAGTCCCATCTTGGCTTATTTTCTCTAACAATTCATTAGAGATTTGAGAGGCAATCTGGTCTAGTGAATACTTCCATTTTTTTATTTTGGTCAGCACCAATTCTTCAACTTGTTTCTGCTCTGCCTCTGTCCTTGTCTCATACTTCAAATATTTCAAGTTTTTTATACCAACACCTTCTTCCATTTGCTTCAAATTTTTTTGAAAGGTGGGAGGAGGTCTACTAAGAACAATGTCACTTCCTTTCTTCCTAGACCTCCTTATGAAGATTGTAGTTGATGCCTTTGGAGGCTTGGTGATGATCATTTTGCCCTTTTTCTTCAAAAGATATTCTTCTTCTTCTATTTCTTCTTCATCCTCTACTTTCTCTTCATCTTCACCTTTACCCTCGATTAATGTGAGAGGTACACTAGATTTCAGTTTGGCTATCCTCCTCTTTCCTTTGTTAACCACCTAAGGTAGCTTTATTTCCAGCTCTATTCTTGCCTTTGCCTTGTCATAAGTGCCAAAGTAGGGGGCCTTGGGATCCACATGTTCATTGAAAAGGGCTTCAATGATATCCTTGGTCTCATCAATGTTTACTTCATAGCCAAGAGGCTTGACCCACACAATTATAGGCTTGACTACCTAGATGCATACCTTGTCACAATCAACCATAAGACACACATCACCCTTGTAATCCTCAACTAACTTCTTAGGTATCTTGAACCTATTGTTCATTTTATCCTTGAACACATTGAAGTAGTTGTCCATGATGTTGTCATATTTTTCTCCCATTTTTGCAATGTATTCATTTATTTGGTACAATATTTGCACATCCTTTCTCCAGACCATAGTGACTTTGGAAGGGAAAAAAATTTGCACATAAAAGAATAAACATCTTATCAAAGAACCAAATTTGCATGGGTTATTCTTGTAGGTTATAATGCTTTCCATATTTTTGTTGAATCACCTCAACAACAACTCAATAAGGTCATAAGACAATTCATTCTTCACCACTTTGTATGCCAAGTCCATAGCTTCACATGATACACTATTGAGATGGCTTGAACTATATATCTTGTGAGCTATAACATGAACACCAAACTTAAGTTCTACATCTATGACACTACTTATTTTCATGCCTCTATCATCCCACTTGGCTAGGGTTTTCTTTTCCAACTTATCTTGACCTAGAGTTTTGGTGGTTTTGGCTTTGGCAAGCATGGGAAGACCAGTGATTCAATGAATCATCTTTTTGGTTATCAATATTGGCTACTCCAACCACAATTGACCACTGTGCACCTAGCTAAGAATATACCTATTCCATTTAACTTGAAACTCTCGGGGGCATATGGGGAATGTGAGTTAAACCTTTTGTTTCCAAATGTTGATGCTCAAGTTTCATGGTTCCATCAACACACAACTTAGCTAGGGCATCATCCATCTCAAAAGTACCAATTTCTTAAATTGCACATTTAAAATGAGTTCTAATGTCATTAACAAGGAGTACCTTGGGAGGGATTTACAATTGAGCTCCATTGGGGTCTAGGGTTTTTGCAATTGAGGGTACCAGCTTAAAATCCAGTGCCTTCCACTCAACACCTTGAACCAACATATCAAAACCTTTCTTTGTCTTGCTATTGGTGTTGGATGCCGTTTGCTTAGTAGCTTGAGAGAACTTCAAAAATGATTGGAAGAAATTTTCTCAAGTCTCTTAATCACACAGAAAATAGCACTTCGCAATAGCTCTTCAAAAATTCTAGGTGAAAGATGAATTTTCTTTCATGTCTTTTGTTAAAATTTAACCATTAATGCTTAGTACAGTAATAGATGAGTTAACATTATGCTTGATAGGCTTTCATCCACTACTCTATATTGATCACTTGATGAAGTCTTCATGACTCGGTAACCATAAATGCCTATGTTACTCCTGACCTTTCTCGGTGGAATCTATGACCCAACCTTACTTGGTAGAGAAGGTAACTTGATAATGACTAATATAGATCTTGCTCAATGATCCCTTTGTATCTTGCATATGAATTTGGATCTTTGTCACCTTTCAACTGAAATTGATTCTAATGTCTTCTTTGATAGCCTAGTTCCAATTCTTCTTTAAGAACTTAATTAGAAGTGGTAGAGTCACCCAGTTCTTCAGTGACTTGACCATCATTACTTGGACCAGTATCCTTGGTAGACTTAGGAATCCATTGTTTTCTCATTTTATTTTGAATGTTATTAGCTTTTTCCTTCTTCTCATCTTCTCTTACTAGTATTCATACAATTCTTGGCAATATGACCAAGTTTTGTACAAATGTAACATCTTATAGTGGTATCTATTTTTCTCATATGATGTTTAACACAATCCATACCAATGTGTCCATATTCTCCATAGTTTTGACATCTGCATTGGGTATTGTAATCCTAGCCTAATATTGCTTTCATAATTTGTGCTACAAGATTCAATGACTTTGTTTTGCATTATGATGCCTTTTGTCCATTTTTTAGTATTTATGACAATTTTCTTTAAATTTAGGTTTCTCTTTTCATTCATTATCCTTGTGACCATGCTGACTGCAATTGTAGCATTTTCCATTGAATTTTTCTTATCCATTATTCCAACATTTGTTAGATGTATGACCTATCTTACTACAGTGATTGCAAGTAGGTTTTTTATTCCTTTGAGCACCTTGTTTGGAGGATTCACCTTCTTCTTTGTATCCAATTCCTACTTTTCCTTTTTACCTATGGAGGTTTTGCTTATTCAAATGAACCATGTCTGCTTGAGATTTCATCATTCTTTCATTGATTTTATTCTCAATGTTTAGGTCATTTTTCAATCTTTTACTATTTTTTTTTTCAGATCTTAGTTCATTTTTTATTCTTTCATTGATTCATCTTTCAAAGTTTAGATCATTTCTTAATATTTTATTGATTTTTCTTTGGCTCATGATTTCTTCATTTGCATTGGAGATTTGATCCATAAGGTATGCAAGCTAAAGGGATTGGTTTTGAACCTCATTTTTCCTTCCATCCATTTCTTCTTTTATCTTATTCCTCTGTTCCAAGATTTCACATAATCTTACTGATTGAATTTCGTGTTCTCTTTTTAGCTTTCTTACTTCTTCTTGCAAGGAACCATTCTTCTCTAGGAGTTCTTTGATTGCATCATTTTCTTTATCTGAACTACTTGAAGGGAAAAAAATTTCAATTCTTTCTTCAATGTAAAGATGATCATTTATTTGATTTGCAAGTTCCTTTCTTCTTTTTATGGATTGGGAATGTTGCTCCTTACTATTCTTGAGTTGTGCAATGGCCATTTCTAGATTCAACTTTTCATTGTCAATAGCCTTATCAAGTCTGAATATCTCCATATCCTTGACCTTTGCTCAAGTTGTTAAACTTTCTCATGAGAATCATAAATCTCTGATACCAATTTTTGGAAATATTCAAGACTATGCTAAGTTACTAAGAGGGGAGGGGTGAATTAGTAACTTTAAAAACTACTCAATTTCAATTCTTAATCCAATAAACCATTTAGCATTTAATTCATCACATCTAATCTAATTGCATGCATGAGAAACTAAAAATATAAAAGCATCCAGAATACTTGAACATAACAATTTTGGTGACCCAAAAATCTTCCAAATAGAAAGTAAAACTAGGGTGGGAATGATACCCACAAACTTGAATACTACAGTATAAAGTAAGCATGTTAAGGCTTACATTGATCACTTTTGATGATCTGCCCTGTTGGGAGAAAATAGGATTACTAGGTCCACCTTGTGAGAGGATTTACAAACATATAATGAATTATGCACTTGGTAGAGAGATTTAGAAAAGATTATTTGGTTTACCTTGTTAAAGGATTTTAACTAGTTCACCTATTAGGATGAAGTAGTAGATCTTTGATTTGCAACTAAGTTTGTTGATAGAGATTCCTTGATGTATTGATCACCTTTTTGTGATAGATTTTTTACTGCTACTCCTTATGCTAATACGGCCTTCATAATTCTTTATCTACTGCTTACATTCACATTCTTACACTTGCATTACACATTTATTTCATTCCATACTACATTGATATAATACAGTACATCACATATATATACCAATTTAATTTACAAAATTACAAAGTCAGCCATGACACAAGTTAACACAAATATGACAAAGTCAGCCCACATGAAGATACTCGAGTTTTGAAGAATGATTCGGTGAGGTTTTAATACTCGACATCCATTGTCACTGCTTGGCATTGTCATGCTCTTAGTGAAAATAGAAGCTTAGTCCATACTAATTACTTTCAAGTAGTCTTGAACTCGATCTGTATTGGTGACTCGATAGATATTATGCAACTTGGCAAACACTGAATCACTTGGTTACCATGAAGTGGCTCAGTCAACATTACCTTCATATCACATGAACTGAGAACTCGGTAGATAGTGCAATGTTGGTAACCAATGGCTTCGCATCACATGAACTATGAACTTGATAACCACTGATAAACTTGTTATACACTGAACTACTTAGTTTGCACTACTGAACTTCACACTAATTGAGTCTACTCAGTAATCATTGGGAATAGTCCAAAGGACTCAGTAGCAATTGTAGAAGCTCATTGGCTACTAAATTACATGGTAAACATTGTAAACTATTCAAAGAGCTCGATAGTTGTATAGAATCTAAATAAGTGTCTGTCACTAATAACAAACTTGACTGATATGTCAACATTAACTCTTATAGGGTGGTTCAGAGAGGGTGTGCCTTTGGTTCTAGTTCTCCCTATCCTTCCTTGCATTCGGTGGTTTAGAGAGTTGGGTGTGTCTTTGGCCCTAGTTTTTCCTATCCTTCCTTGCATTAGGTGGTATCAAAGCTTGAGGTTCATCCTTGTGGATATTGGATCATGTAGAACCCTATTTGGATATTGGTTATAGGCTTGCAGAACTACAGATTTGACCTATAACTTGCAGAGGGTTACAATCTTGCAAGAACCTGATTTGTAAAGATGGTTCATGGTAGAGGAAATATTGATAATGCTATATTGGATCAATTGAGACAATTTACAGCTAGATTAGATATTATGGAGATAGCCCAGAGGAGAAAAGCACATCTTGATGATGTAAGTGACGATGAAGCAGTAGCACCAAACCATAATGTAAAACTTGAAGAAGATCAAGATGAGGAAAGATTGTTGAGAGTATCGTCTAGGGGAAATTCAATGCCTGTTGTAGAAGTTGTTTCTTATGATGGAAAATTGGATGCCAATGTTGTGTTGGATTGGATCTTAGATATGGAGAATTTATATGAGTATGAAAATGCTCTTGATAATAAGAAGGTAAAGATTGCATTTATTAGGTTGAAAGGTCATGCTTCACTATGGTGGGAGCATTTGCAAACTGATAGACAAAGGAGAGGAAAGGAGAAGATCAAAACTTGGTCGTAGATGGTGAACAAGGTAAAGAAAAAATTCTTTCATGTTGATTACCAAGTTATCTTGTTGAGAAAGATGCAAAATTTGAAGCAAAAAGACATGACTATGAAAGAGTATCTTGAGGAATACTATAGATTGGACATTAGATCTGAACATGTGGATGATGATGTTGAGAAAATTACAAGGTACATAAATGGATTGAAATTTTGAATTCAAGATGAAATAAGTTTTGTGAAGTTGGAAAGTGTGGAAGAAGCATATCAATATGCCTTAAAAGCTGAAGAGATCTTAACAAAGAAGAATAAACAAAGATAAAGAGGTAGAGGTGGTAGATTCTAGAGAGGCAGAAGTAGATCTTATGGAGAAGGTGGTTGATCTAAAAAAATTGTACAAGATAAAGAAAATTTGAATAGAAGAATGATGACAAAGACAAGATCGAGTGGAAAGGTGGTAGTTCATACTGAGGAGGTACTGGATCTTACTAAGGAAGAGGTATTCTTATTCTAGAGGTAGCTTCCATGGTAATTTTTTTAGATATGGTAAAGAAGGGCATAGATATTTTAAATGTAGATCTTCTAAAAGTGGGTAGAATAATAGAAATTTTGTGATTCAAGGAGACATTGAGAGTTCACCAAGTGAACCTGAGGCTGGAGAAATTATGATGGTGAGATGAACCTTATGTAATAAGGGAATTGATGAGGAACCTATCCTTAGAAGAAGTCTTTTCAAGACCAGATGTAAGATGGTTGGAAAATGTTGCAAGGTGATCATTGATAGTGGAAGTTCAAAAAATTTGGCATCAGAAGAGCTGGTTACAAAGTTGCAATTGTAGAGGCTAAAACATCCCAAACCTTATCGTGTTTCATGGATCAAAGCTGAGCATCAGATATTGGTAAGTCAACAATGTGTTGTCAAGTTCAAGATTGGACATTACTTTGATGAATTATTGTGTGATATTATGCCTATGGATTGTTGTCATGTCTTGTTGGGTAGACCTTGGCAATATGATAAATATTATGTACATGATGGAAGATTGAATCAATATAGTTTTTGGCTAAATGGGAAGAAAAAAATATTGTTGCCTTTGATTGAAAGTCTAGATGAGGTTAGTTGTACTGCAATAAAAGTTAACATGGTTAATAGAAAGCAATTTGAAAAGGAAGTAAAGAAGAATCAAGTTTTTTTTTTTAATAGTTCCTAGAGGACTGAGTGTTGGTAGTCATGACCAAGTAGTAGAAGTTGGTAATGATAGAGTGATAGTAGAAATTATAGAATTGTTGAATGAATATAAAGATATTGTTGCTAATGATATTCCTAATGGTTTACCTCTAGTAAGAAGCATAAGTCATTGTATGGATCTAATTCCTGCAGCTAGTTTTCCAAACAAAGCATCATATAGATTGACACCTACAGAGAATGAAGAACTTAATAGACAAGTGCATAAGTTGTTGTAGAAAGGTTTTATTAGAGAAAGTTTGAGTCCATGTGTTATACCTACTATATTAACACCTAAAAAGAATGAAGAATGAAGAATTTGTATTGATTCCAGAGTTATTAACAAAATTACAATGAAATATAGGTTTCCTATGCTGAGGATGGATGACATAATAGATTTTTTGAGTGGAGCAAAGTATTTTACCAAGATTGATTTGAAGAGTGGCTATCATCATATCAAAATCAGATAAGGTGATGAGTGGAAGACTACTTTCAAGAGAAAAGATGGTTTGTGTGAATAGTTGGTTATGCCTTTTGGTTTGACTAATGCACCTATTACTTTCATGAGGTTGATGAATGAAGTTTTGAAAAGATTCTTGGGTGAGTTTGTGATTGTTTATTTGGATGATATTATAATATTAAGTAAGACTAAGGAAGAACATCTTCAACATATTAGATAAGTATTGTAGATATTGAAAAAGGAAAAGTTGTTGATTAATTTGAAAAAGTGTTCTTTTATGCAAGAAGAGATTGTGTATTTGGGATTTTTGATTTCAGCTGATGGATTAAAGATGGACCCTGAGAAGGTTAAAGCAATTTTGGAGTGGCCTACACCTAATAATGTGGGTGAGGTGAGATCATTTCATGGTTTGGCTAGTTTTTACAAAAATTTTATAAAGAATTTCAATGTTTGTAATGCTATGACTGAGATAATGAGGGGACATAAAAAAGAATTCAAGTGGATACATGGAACTAATAAGAGTTTTGAGACTTTTAAGCAAAAGTTTGTTGAGTTACCTATATTGGCTTTACCTAATTTCAATAAGGTATTTCAAGTTGAATGTGATGCAAGTGCTAGTGCCATAGGAGCTATATTGAGTCAAGAAGGTAAACCTGTTGCTTTCTTTAGTGAAAATTTGAATGATGCTAAAAGGAAGTATTATGTGTATGATTAATAATTTTATGCTATTGTTCAAGCTTTAAAGAAGTGAAGACATTATTTGATTCCTAAGGAGTTTGTGTTGTATACTGATCATAAAGCTTTAAAATACTTGGAAAGTCAACATAAATTAAATCAAAGATGTATGAAGTGGGTTGAGTATTTGCAAAATTTTACATTTTTCATTGAGCACAAAAGTGGGGTTACTAATAGAGTTGTTGATGAATTGAGTAGAAGACATTCCTTGTTGACTAAAATGAAGGTTGAAGTTCTTGGTTTTGATGAAATGAAAGAGTTGTATGATACTGATCCTAATTTTTTTGAGGCATGGAGGGAGTGTAGATCACCAAATCCAACCAATCACATAAGTTATCATGATGAGTGTTTCATTCAAGAAGGTATGTTATTCAAAAGTATTTAGTTGTTTATTCCTAGAAGTTCTGTGAGGTTGAATATGATTAAGGAAAAGCATAGTGGTGGATTGGTTGGACATTTTAGAATTGATAAGACATTGAGTCTATTGAAGGAGAAGTATTATTGGCCACAAATGTATAAGGATGTTCAAAAATTTGTAAAGAGTTGTGGATTTTTTCAAGTTGCAAAAGGGTTGAGTCAAAATACTGGTTTGTATACACCTATTACTATTCCTAAGAAACCTTGGAGTGACATCAGTATGGATTTTTTTCTTGGATTACCTAAGAAAATGAAGGGGTATCATTCCATATTTGTTGTTGTGGAAAAATTTTCTAAGATGGCTCATTTCATACCATGTAAAAAGACATCAGATGTCAAGCATGTTGTTGAAATTTTCTTTAAAGAGATTGTGAGATTGCATGGACTACCAAGAAGTATTATTTCTGACAGAGATAGTAAGTTTGTTGGTTATTTCTGGAAGACTTTGTGAAAGAAGATGGGTACTGAGTTGAAGTCTAGTTCTATATTCTATCTGTAGATAGATGGATAGACAGAGGTTGTAAATAGAAGCTTAGGTAATTTTTTGAAATGTTTAGTTGGGAATAAGCCAAGTAATTGGGAGATGGTATTGGCACAAGCTGAATTTACATATAATAATTCTGTGAATAGGAGTATAGGGAAGACACCTTTTGAGATTGTTACTAGAATGAAGCCTAGAGGGGTATCAGATTTGAAAGATATTACTAGTGAAGAAAAAAGGAGTGATTCAAGAGAAGAATTTGATGATTATATGGAGTCTTTACATAAGGAAGTGAAGTTGAGGATAGAACAAAGTAACCAAAAGTATAAGGACAATGTTGATCAGTCTAGGAGACATCATGATTTTCAAGTTGGTGATGAGGTGATGGTTCATCTAAAGAAAGGAAGATTTTTAGTTGGAATATAAAATAAGATAAAGCTAAAGAAGTTTGGACCTTGTAAGATCTTAAAGAAGTTTGACAGTGGAAATGCTTATGAAATTGAGTTACCTAATGACATGGACATATCTCCTATATTCAATGTTGCTAATTTATACAAGTATCATGAGTCAAATGATGAATTTATTGTATTAGAAGACTATCCTAAGAAGAAAATTGAATAATTTGAATAGATATTGGATCAAAGAATTGGTAAGAGCACAAGGGGAAAAGATTATTATGAAATTCTGGTGAAGTGGAAGAACGGACCTATGGAAGATGTTTCTTGTATTTCTCAATCTGAGTTAGATTCAACTTAGTTTGTGACATGTCAATGATTTAGGAGAATCATTTCTACCAACACTAGTTGTTTGATGCAGGAGCATCTTGGGTTGCACTACTCTCCTGCATGTTTTCAGTTTTTATCTTGCTACTAGAACTGTATTTTTTGGTTTATGAGTTCCTATTGTAGACCGTGTAACTAATTTTTCATAATGAATGAGAGCTTGTACAATTCAAGGATTGAAGAGGGCCTATAGTACTATCTATTATCCAAGGTGAAAGTTCTAACTCCTTATAAGTTAGGAGATATGCCAATTCTATTAGAATATCAATTTCTAACAATTTTGCACAATAATTTGTGTTCTTGACTTTCAAGATAGATGCGCACTTATCCTTGGTGAATCAAAATTTTCACACTTAAGGGGTTGTAGAGGACCTAAATATCTACCTAAATTTCAAAATGTGAGTTCTAGTTCAATTGGAGCTAGAGATATCACAATTTTTCTCAAACATCAATTTTTGGACACTTAATTGTTGTTGTAGGCCGACTTGTGGCTCTTCAAGAATTTAATGTTAGGTTTATTTTCATTTAATATTTGATGAGAGCCTACTTGTGGCTTCTCTATGTTATAGAATAATATTTAAGACACTTTAGCTATTATAAATAGAGATTTTCGGCTTAGAGCTAGGTAGTTTTCAAGAGATGATTGGATCTTAGACCATGAATGTATTTGTATCTGGTCATAACCTAGAAGGCCTTACAACTAGGCATGTATGTTAAATATTTGAAGAATATATGAAAAAAAAATTCTCTTCCTCCTTTGGTTGTTGATTCTATGTGTTAGATTATGCTATGTTAACTCTTGCGGGGTCATTCAAAGAGTTGGGTGTGCCTTTGGCCCTAGTTTTCCTTATCCTTCCTTGCATCAAGTGGTTTGGAGAGATGGGTGTGCCTTTGGACCTAGTTTTCTCTATCCTTCCTTGCATAAATATATCTTTTCATTGATTATGTTTAATTCAAGGAGTTAAGTAAATTCTTTCATTGGATTGATCAGGTTTTTAGGTATATGGGAGGGATGTCATAGAATAAAATTTAGGGTTAACTACTGATAAATTTAATTGTAAGGAAATTAAATAGGTCAAGTTTTACTGGGTAGACTCTATATAGCAATGGATAAGACATTGATCATCAGTTCAAATGCAAATTGAAAGGCTCATATGGTTGAACAAAGCACATTTAAAATCAAATCAATATTTACTTTTCTATAATGAAGAGTCAAATTTCTGGTCATTACTTATTTGTAATATTATTTCTTTGAATTATAGTTAGCTATTATAATTAGGATTCATTGCAAATCTAACAAGAATTGTTGACCATTATCAGCTATAAGGGATAGATCTAAGGAGATGAGTGTGAATGAATGAATAATGAAGAAGAAGATTAAACTATCTAGTAATTTCCATCTCTAAGGTGCATTTGGCCTTGCAAAGCCTAAAGTGTAGAGAGTCCTCTATGATTGTATTGAAGTTGGTCTAGATCTGAAGAAAATTTAGTTGAATATAGGAAATGGCTAACCTTTTGACTGAGTCTAGTCTTTTGCATCCTACTATTGGATTTTTAATCAACCTAGTAGTTTTAAAACACCAACACAATGACACTATGTATAGAACCTAGTTGTGGGGGATTATTTAGGGAGTTGGAGACATTGTCGCAATTTTTTGATCCATATCAAGTGACAATATTAGCTAGTATTTGATTTCTTGTTAGCATTCTAGATCATCATTTGATGCTTCATCTTTCATAGAATTGTATAGTGTAGTAGGCATCCCTTTACTGGATAGCTTGGAGGGTCTCAGTGGAGTGTTGGCATGAGATAATATGATTGGTTTGTCTAAGGATCTTTTAGATTCATATAGATTCATAGAAGCACATCTTGGTATACCCATATCAAATGTTTGATCAGGCTCATGTGGGTAGTATTAGGGTGCATCCTTGGCCCCATTCCTTATTGACATTACAGTCATGTTTGTTATTAGTGATGTACACTTATTTAAATTGTAAGTATCTACCAAGCATATTGTACAATTAATAGTGTTAACCAAGCATTTCAAAATCTGTCGAGTTCTACAGTTGCTATCTAGTCCAAGAGATAGAATTCAATTTGTGTTTAGAAATAACTACCAAGTTGGTGATTAGTAGTGTAAATTGAGCTTAGTAAGATTTACCAAGTTCCTCAGTACAAACTTAGTTGTGCAGTGCTTACTGAGTTTGTAGTTGTAGAGATGTGAGTCTAGTGTTAACCGAGCAACTCAGTGTTAACCAAGTGACTCAGTTTATATTAAGCTTTTAGTGATAGCATTTACCGAGATATGTAGTTAGAATCAATGACTTAGTTTATATGCCAAATTTCATAGTATTTACTGAATCACCAGTGTAGACCGAGTTCAAGACTACTTGGAAGTGATCAATATGGACTAAGCTTCTACATCTATTGAGTGCATGAAGATGTCAAGCATTGATAGTGGATGTCGTGTATCACAAGCTCACTTAGCTAGTCTTTAGAACCTAAGTTCCTGCAGTTGGGCCGACTTTGTGTATTTTGTGTAAACTTGTATTGTGGCCGACTTTGTAATTTATAATTTAGATTGGTATATATGTAATGTATTGTATCAAATCCAAGGGCATATAAGTAAGAAGTAATGTAAAAAGAAGAGAAGAGAAAAAGAGAGAATTACAAAGGCTACACCAATATAAAGAGAAGCAAAGATTTATCTATCATAGTAAGGTGATCATTACACTTAAAGGAATCTCATTCAAAAAACCAAGTTGTAGATCAGAGATCAACTAATATTCATCCTAACAGGTGGATCAGTTAAATCTTTTCACAAGGTAGACCTAACAGTCTTTTGTAAATCTCTTTACCAGGTGTATACTTCATTGTATGTTTGTAAATCCTTTTGTAAGGTGGATCTAGTAGTCCTTATTGCTCCTAACAAGGAAAATCATTAGAAGTGATCATTGTAAGCCTTAATAGGCCAACTTTATATTGCAGTACTAAAGCTTGTGGGTATCATCCCCACCCCAATTTTACTTTCTATCTGGAAGGTTTTCGGGTCACCAAATTGTATGTCAAAAGTGTTATGAATGCTTTTATGTTTTTAGTTTCTCATGCATGTAATTAGATCAGAATACTCATGAAGGATTAATTTCTAATAAAGGATTAAGTTTTATTGGTTATTGATTCACCCCTCCCCTCTCAATAACTTATCCTATCACATATATTTCCAATAATTAGTATCAGAGATTTGTAGTTCTTTGAGAAAATTTTAACAGCTTGAGCAAAGATCAAAGGTTATGGAGGTATTCAGACTTGACAAGGCTATTGACAATGAGAAGCTAGATTTGGAATTGGCTATTGGGAAACTCAAGAAAGAAAAGAAGAAACTCTAACTAGTAAATTTGGACCCAATTTTTGACCAATTTTGGTCAAATTTTGACCAAGATTCATTGCTATTCTTCTCTTTGATGGTCAAAATTTTGATGAATAACTTGCAGGTTGGTCAAAAATTTTGATGAATCTATTTGTCAATATTTTGACCAACCTGCAATTTAGTAAAATTTTTGATGAGAAAAATAGCAATAAACCTTGCTCAAAATTTGGGTCCAAATGTACTAGTGTCTCTCAATCCCTAAAAAGAAGAAAATATCTTGCAATTCAGATGAATGACCAACTTTACATTGAAGAAAGAATTAAAGACATCCATTCAAAAAGAAATTCAAATGAAGCTAATGATGTAATCAAGGAACTATTGGAAAAGAATAGTTCACTACAAGAAGAAGTAAGAAAACTAAGCAAAGAACAAGAAATTTAGTCAGTTAGATTATGTGAAGTCATGGAAGAGAAAAATAAGATAAAAGAAGAGATAGAAGGTAAGGATAATGAAATTCAGCACCTATCCCTTCAGCAAGCAAATTTCATTGATCAGCTCACCAATGTAAATGAAGAAATCATAAATCTAAGATCAAAGAATGAAATATTGCAAAATGATCTAAGCACTAAAAAACAAACCAATGAAAAGATGATGAAATCTCAAGCAGACATGAATCAATGAATGATCAAAATCATTACAAACAAAAAAAAAAGTAGGAATTGGATATACAAAAGAAGGTGAATCATCCAAGCAAGGAGCTCAAAAGAAGACCTACTTGCAATCAGTATGGTAAGATAGGTCATACATCAAACAAATGTTGGAGAAATGGGAAAGCTAAATTCAATGGAAAATGATATGATTGCAATTAGCATGGACATAGGGCTAATGAATGCAAGGAAAAATTTATATTTCAAGGCAAATGACACAAATGTAAGAAGCATGGGCTCAAATCTTTAGAATGCAAAACTAAGATATTAAACCTAGCAGAATAGAATATAAGAGCTATATATGGTTGGGACTATAACACTTTGTGCAGATGTCATTACTGTGAAGAATTTGAATACACTGGAATGAATTGTGTGAAGCATCACGTGAGGACAATGGATACTACCAAAAGATGTTTCATTTTTAGAGAACTTGGTCATCTTACCAAGAAATGTATGAATACTAGAAGAGTTGAAGATGAAAAGAAGGCAAAAGATAATAACATCAAAAAGTAGATGAGATAAATTTGTTTCCAAAATCTTTTGAGAATCCAAGTTTGAGCAATGATGAACATGTCACTCAAGAGTTGGGTGACTCCAACATTTCCACTTGATCTCTTAAGAAGAACTAGAACTAGGATTCTAAAGAAGACATCTAACATCAGTTCTAATCAGCATAATGAAATATCCATATCAACATTCAAGATGCAAAGGGATCACCGAATATTCAAATGATACCAGTCATTATCGAGTAAAGTTAGATTACAGATCTTACCAAGCGAGGTTGGGTTGTAAGATCCCATCGAGAAAGGTCAAGAGCTACTATATTTTTATGTGGTTACCGAGTTGTGGAATACTTTGTCGAGCTTCCAATGCAAGTGAAGTGGATTACAATCTATCATTTGATTAAACAATCATACCAAGGTATTTATGGTGATCAAAAGGAGAATTTTGTTTAACAGTGTGAAATCAAAGTCATTTCTCATCATGAATTTTTGAGAGCTATCTGTATAGAGAAATTTTAGGGCATTCAAGTGATTTGAGCTCATCATTATTGAATATTTTTGTGTTCACTCAAACCATACCAAGCAAAGATGGCATCCACTAGTAGTAAATTAAAGAAAGGGTCAGATGTATTAGTTCAAGGCATAGAATGGAAGGCACCAGACTTTAAGCTGAGTCCAGCTATCATGGAAACCCTAGATCCAAGCAGAGCTCAATCTCAAATTCTACCAAAGGTACTGTTGATCAATGATATTTGTTCACATTTTAAGCGTGCAATTCAAGATAGTGGAACTTTGGAAATGAATGAATCTTTGAAGGAGTTATGTGTGAATGGTGTGTTGAAACTAGAACATCAACATCTTGAAGCAAAAGGTTTAACTCACATTCCACATATGACATAGGATTTTCTAATAAAATGGATAAGATACATTCTTAGTCATGTGTATAATGGTCAGCTATGGTTGGAACAACCTATCTTGATAACCAAAAAGATTATCCATAGAATCGCTAGTCTTCCGATGTTGGCAAAAGCAAAATCAACCAAAACCCTAAGTTGGGTCGAGCTAGAGAAGAAAACCCTTGATGAGTGGGATGGAAAGGGAATGAAGATTAGTTGTGTCATAGACATGGAATTGAAGTTCGGGATACATTTCATCATGCACAAGATATACAGTTTGAGCAAACTCAATAATGTGTCATGCAAAGTAGTGGATCTCACATACAAAGTGGTCAAAAATAACATATCACTTGACCTTGTTGAGTTAATGTTGAACCAATTCAACAAGAACATGGAGAGTATAGGAACTTTCAAGAACAATCCTTGTAAGTTCGGTTCACTTTTGACTTGTCTATTTTTCTATGTGCAAAATGTTTTCCCATCTAAAGGTATAGTAGTATGGAGGAAGGATGTACCTATTCTTTATTATATTAATGAATATATAGCTAAAATGGGAGAAAAATATTTGAGTATTATGGATGACTACTTTGATGCATTCAAGGATAAGATGAATAATAGATTCAAGATACCCAAAAAATTTGTTGATGATTACAAAGATGATGTTTGTTTTATGGTTGATAGTGACAAAGTATATATTTAGGTAGTTAAACCAAAAAAAAATTGGATTAATCCTCTTTGATATGAGGTTAACATTGATGAAACCAAGGACATTATTGAAGCACTGGTTAATGAGACTATCGACCCAAATGTTGCATATTTTGGCACTTATGATGAAGAAAAGGCTAGAATTGAATTGGAAATTAAACTCCCTCAGGCAGTCAACAAAGGGAAGAAGAGGATTGCAAAACTAAAACCCAGCTCCACTCTTATGTTGACTGAAGGAAAAGGAGATGGCATTGAAGATGAAGAAGCAAAAGATGAAGAGAAGTTAGAGGAGAGCCTATAAAGAAGAAAGGTAAGGTTATTATAACCAAGCCTGCCAAGACATCTATTGTTGTGTTCACAAGAAGGTCATCTAGGAAGAAACTTGATAAAGGAGGAGATGTAATTTTTAAGAGGCCTCCACCTACTTTTGAGGATAGGCTGAAAGATATAGAGTTAGGATCACGTATACCAAATTTTAGAGCACTAAAGTATGAGACTAGGACTGCAAAGGAGTAGAAGAAGATAGAGGACTTGATAATATCAAAAATGGGTAAATGGAAATATTCTCTAGATTATCTTGCTCAGCAAATTTTGAATGTTCTAGTGGAGAAGATCAAGCCAAGATGGAAGAATTCCATAAAAACTATCAATGACATATATGAGCAGACCTTGAGGCAACTCATGTCGAGTTTGAATGATAAGGATGTAAAGGAATCTCTAAAGAAGAATGAAGAAAACCTTACCTTGAGATTCAACACTTGTCTTATATTTTTGAAAGACATTAAACATGTAGTGAGAAATGCTACAAACACATGGAAGAAAATTTATATTCTTTACAAGCCGAGTGATTTTTTAGTTAGTGTAAGTGAGAAGGATGAAGATGATGTTGAAAAAGATGATCATAGCCTCACTTCCTCATTCTCTAAGCCAAACATTGAAAACATCAAGTGCAAAGAAAGCTACTGCAGGCTTGATTGTGTCAAACACTATAAGTACATGCACTCAATCAATCTTTGCACCTGTCTACCTCAGTACTTCATTGACAAAGGTTGCAAGAACTTTATCTATTGAGCAGCCAGCACTTCCCTCTACATTAGTTTTGGTTACTCCAGGTATTTCATCAATTGGTATTTTGAAAATAAGTATAGTGTCTACTTTTTCAGCTATTCCTACCATTTCTACTATTTTTTTCATTCCTAGCATGCAAATAATAAGTGCAAGGATAGTTGAGACCAAGTCTTAACCAAGTACAAAAATTTTGAGTAAAGACAAAGAGAAAGAAGAGGATATTGATGAAGAGATTTTTATTCCAAACTAGGACATCTCAAATCTCAATCTTGATCATATGCATATTTTTGGAGAACTTCTTCAGAAGAAAGCTAAGTAGCAAAGGCTTAGAGAAGAAAGAAATAAGGAATTCTAAATAATTGAAGATGCAAAGAATATCCTAGTTGAGGCACTAAACACAGAGGTTGACATTTCTCAACCAATTTTGAATCAGTTAGCAAAGGTAGTCTAGAAATTCAATGATGATTTGAATGAGAAGAGAAATTATTGTAGAGAGATGAGAAGAAATTTAAGAATAAATTTTTGGAACTTATTGTTCAATAGATTTCTATTCATCAAATAGAATCATCTACTGTTCTAGGCTCACTGGAGACCTCTTGCAACAATGTATCTTCACTATTCGGTAAACTCTGTGACATTTAAATTTTCATCAAGGAAATAAGAGATAAACTATCAAAGATTGATGAGGATCTAAAGGAAAATGCACAACAGTTGCAACTTGACCCAAGTTATAGCTCTACCTATTTGAATTCTTTTGAATAATTAAGAGGGGGGGGTGAATCAGTTATCCAAGGTCCAATGATGTCCAATAAAACTTTTTCTAAAAATCCTTAATGGCACATAACTGAAATTATCATGCATGCAATTAAACATTAAACAATCATGAAAAGTAAACATGCATCACACCATAGCACTAAGGATTTGATAACCCAAAAACCCTCCAGGAATAAGAAGGTAAAACTGGGGTGAGGATGATACCCACAAAATAACTACGCAATTAATTTCAACCACTTCTGATGGTTTGCCCTGTTAAAGGCTATAGCGCATTGTTAAATGTGATCTTGTTAAAGGATTTAAGAACATTCAACTTGGAATGTCACCCTGTTAAAGGATTTACATAGAGCTATTAGGCTCACCCAAGTCCATGGGATTTTCAATCACCTCCTCAAAAGAATCTTTCATCCCTCTCTAAGGATCTCCTATCCTCCTCCTAAGGATCTCTTTATCCTTCTCCTAAGGATCTCTTTATCCTTCTCCTGGGAATCTTTTTATCCTTTTCCTGAGGCTTATCCACCTAATTGTTAAGCTAACCTAGCAATGTAGGGTTTCAATATCTAATACAATGGTAAGAAATTATTAGAAGGGTTTTGACCTGATACAGATTGCAACTTCAACCTTGCAAATTTTAGATTTCTCTTCAATCCTTTTCTTTGTTTGGCTTTCCTCCCTTGCAGTGCTGACAGCTTGTTCACCCTTTAAGATTTGTCTCCTTGAGTTCTTCCACTCGTTATGCCAATGCTCTCTTCACTCGATTAATTTAGAGTCTTGATGCTCTATTCTTACTCCTCTTGGAATCTTTGCATGATTACACTTATGACCAACTCCTTCTCATGCATGCACACTTGATCTCTGACCTGTAACTCCTTATAAAGAAGTTTTGTTCTTGATTTCCCGCTCAAATCTTCCTCTCCAACTTTAGGGTTTCAATGGATTAGGTATGATACAATGTATATGTCCCATATCTTGTTTCTATCTAGAAACTTCATGATAAATCCATTAGTAGTCACCAAAAATGTTTTACATAGTGTTTTGTGTCACCAGCTCATCATTCTTATCTTCTATCTGGTTCACAAAACTCTAGATAACTACCATGTCAGCTCAAATTTGGCAAATCTTTGACTTTTCAAAATAATGCAGCAACTTGGCATCATTGTTTTATTCATGCTCAGCTCCTTCTGTATTACTCGGCCTCTCTTATTATTTATTGGCACTCGGCACCTATAGCATTTTCTACTTTGCTTGGCACTTGAAGACTTACTCAACATCCATTATCTTTTTCTGCTACTCAGCACCTGTAGGATTCTGTGTTACTTGGCACTTGATCTTCACTTAGCACCTGAAGACTGATCGGCACCTAAAGATCACTCAGCACACACAAAGTTGAACTTGCTTGGCTTCAACTGAGAATCTGTTCAACACTAACTAGAACTTAGGTAATCCTTATATCTTTGATATGTCTTAGTGTGTCCATCCTCTATGTCTTAGAGTATGTCATCAATACACTATTTCATAAATGGCTTAGTTGATCCTTATACTTCATTACAACATTATAACTTCAACCTTTCTCTAGGTACTCTAGTTACATCTTATTGATTGCCACCTCCTTGTCAATCAATCAATTGATAGTATTTGGATCACTTAAGCAATTTTCATTCTTGTAAGTAGAAAGTTTGACATCAATGACAAAACAATGATTGAAACATTCTTTACCAATTCCATTTCTCTTCATTCATGATCTTTTCAATCATTTCCAACACTACCCACTACATAAAGATCAGATTCTTGACTGATATGTAGACAAAATTGCTGAGAGAAGAAGCTAAAATAAGAGCTACATTGATAGACATTTAGAGCATGATTCTCCCACACATGGATGCATTGCATAAACATATTGCATATTTTAAAACACTCATCCTGACAAAAACTTCTCAATTGTAGACCACGCGATAAAACTATCAACAGAAGTGTAGATTGCATTACACACATGGAAAATTGGCACAAGAAAATGGCACTAATCCTAAAGGTACATGAAAAAAATTTGTCACATTTTGGCATTATTGTATATTTTATAGCATACATCTTTGGAATTAATGTCAAAAAAGGGGAAGAAGGTTGTAGAGAAGATGTATATAGAGGAGAAGATATAATAAAGGAAGTATACACAAAGGGGGAGAAAATGTATGTGAAAAGATGTATACTATATATTATGTATGAGGGAGCATTATAATATTATACATGTATAGATACTCAGAGATACATCTCTTACAAAACCAATTTTGAAAAATATCAAAAATAGAGTACTCTACCAAGTTGGAGACACAAGGTGATGAATAAAAAGTGTTCTTGAACATTTTGAATTCAGTTTTGACTGATAAGTGTTTTTTCACTAATGCCAAAGAGGGAGATTGTTGACATTACAATCATATTTTTTATTAATGACATACACTTATTCAAATTGTAAGTATCTACCAAGCATATTGTACAATTAATAGTGCTAACCAAGAATTTCAGACCCTACTGAGTTATATAGTTGCTACCGAGTCCAATAGACAATTTTCATATTGTGTCAAGTAGTTACTACCAAGTTGGTGATCAGAAGCATAAACCAAACTTAGTAAGGGTTACCAAGTCCTTAGTGCAAAACTAGTTGTGGTGCTTACTGAGTTTGCAGTTGCAATGATGTGAGTCTAGTGTTAACTGAGCAACTCAGTGTTAACTGAGCAACTCAGTGTTAACCAAATGACTTAGTTTATACTAAGCTCATAGTGATAGCATTTACTGAGGTATGTAGTTAGAATCAAGTGACTCAGTTTATATGCTAAGTTTCATGGTATTCACCAAGTCATTAGTGTAGACCAAGTTCAAGACTACTTGGAAGTGATCAGTATGGACTAAGCTTCTATGTCTATCAAGTGCATGATGATTCCAAGCACTGACAGTGGATGTCGAGTATTAGAACCTCACCAAGCTAGTCTTCAAAACTTGAGTTCCTATAGTTGGGCCAACTTTGTGTATTTTGTGTAAACTATTGAAAATGATTGAAAAGATCATGAATAAAGGATAATGGAACTGGTAAAGAATGTTTCAATCATTGTTTTGTCATTGATATCAAACTTGCTACTCGTAGGAATGACAATTGCTTTAGTGATCCAGGTACTATTAATTGGTTGATTGACAAGGAGGTGTCAATCAACAAGATGTAACTAGAGTACCTAGAGAAAGGTTGAAGTTATGATGATGTAATGAAGTATAAGGATTAGCTAAGCCATTGATGAAATAATATATTGATGACATACTCTAAAAGAGGATGGACACACTGAGATATATCAAAGATGTAAGGACTAACTAAGTTCATTAGAAAGAGCTAAGTAAGCTAGTTAGAACCGAACAGATTCTTAGTTGAAGTTGAGCTAGTTCAACTTTAGTATAAGCCGAGTGGTTACTCAAATGCTGAGTAACATCAAATCCTTTAGGTGTCGAGTAGTAGCAAAAGATAATGAATGTCAAGTAATTCTTCAGGTGTCGAGTGTCAGTAAATAACATTAAGATGTCGAGCACTAGTAAAGATAACATTAAGAAGCTGAGTAACATAGAAGGTGTCGAGCATCAGTAAACCAATAATATCAAGTTGCTGCATTATTTTGAAAATTGAAGATTCGCCAGATCTAAGCCGACATGGTAGTTATCTAGAATTTTGTGAACTAGATAGAAGATAAGAATGATGAGCTGGTGGCACAGAACACTATGTAAAACATTTTTGGTGAATGCAAATGGATTTATCATGAAGTTTCCAGAAGAAACAATTTGGAGGGAAAACAATACCATTTTCTCAAGAGCAAATTAAGATTTGAGTAGGAAATGAAGAATAGAACTTCTTTATAAGGAGTTACAGGTCAAAGAACAAGAGTGCATGTGACAGAGGGAATTGGTCATAAGTGTAATCATGCAAAGAAGCAAAGAGGAGTAAGAACAAAACATCAAGACTCTGAGTTGATCAAGTGACTAGAGAGATTGCATTGGCATAACAAGTGGAAGAACTCAAGGAGACTGATCTTGAAGGGTGAACAAGTTGTCTACACTATAAAGGAGGAAAGCCAAGTAAAAAAAGAGAATTGAAGAAGTGATCTAAAATCTACATAGTTAGGGTTGCAATTTGTATCAGGTCAAAACCTTTCTAATACTTTCTTACTATTTATTAAATATTGAAACCCTACATTGCTAGGTTAGCTTAACAGCTAGGTGGATAAGCCTCAAGAAAAGAATAGAAGATCTCCAAGAGAAGGATAAAGAGATCCTCAGGAAAAGGATAAGAGATCCTTAGGAGAAGGATAGGAGATCCTTAGAGAGGGATGAAAGATTCTTTTGAGAAGGTGACTGAAAATCCCATGGACTTGGGTGAGCCTAACAGATCTATATAAATCCTTTAACAGGGTGACATTCCAAGTTGAATGTTCTTAAATCCTTTAACAAGGTCACATTTAACAATGTGTTGTAGCCTTTAACAGGGCAGACCATCAGAAGTGGTTGAAATCAATTGTGCAGTTATTTCGTGGGTATCATCCCCACTCCAATTTTACCTTCTTATTCTTGGAGGGTTTCTGGGTTATCAAATCTTTAGTGTTACGGTGTGATGCATGTTTACTCTTCATGGTTGTTTAAATGTTCAATTGCATACATAATAATTTCAATTATGTGCCATTAAGAATTTGTAGAAAAAAAATTATTGGACATCATTAGACCTTGGATAACTGATTCACACCCCCCCCCCCCCCCCTCTTAGTTATTCTAAATAATTCTAACATAAACTTGTATTGTGGCTAACTTTGTAATTTATAATTTGGATTAGTATATATGTAATGTATTGTATCACATCCAAGGACATATAAGTAAGAAGTAATGTAACAAGAAGAGAAGAGAAGAAGAGAAAATTAAAAATGCTATAGTAGTATAACGAGCAACAAATATTTATCTATCACAACAAGGTGATCATTACACTTAAAGAAATCTCATTCAGAAAACTAAGTTGCAGATCAAAGATCAGCTACTATTCATCCTAGCAAGTGGATCAGTTAAATCCTTTCACAAGGTAGACCTAATAGTATTTTGTAAATCTCTTTACCAAGTGCATACTTCATTGTATATTTTTAAATCTTTTTTCAAGGTGGACCTAGTAGTCCTTATTGCTCCTAACAGAGCAGATCATTAGAAGTGATCATTGTAATCCTTAACAGGCCAACTTTATACTACAATACTAAAGCTTGTGGGTATCATCCCCAGCCCAATTTTACTTTCTATCTAGAAGATTTCTAGGTCACCAAATTGTGTGTCAAAAGTGTTATAAATGCTTTTATGTTTTTAGTTTCTCATGCATGAAATTACATTAGAATAATCATGAAGGATTAATTGCTAATAAAGGATTAAGTTTTATTGGTTACTAATTCACCCCTCCCCTCTAAAGCACTTAGAATCATCATGCCCTTCTTTCTTGCAATGTGAGCATGTGGGTTTCTCACCCTCTTTCTTTACTATAGTTATATTTTTACCCTTCCCTTTTCCTTTGGACTTTTCCTCAAACTTACATGACTTTTTATCAGACTTATCAATGAAGGTACCCTTACCTCTTGACTCTAAATGTGTTGCCTGGAAAAATACTTCATTCAAATTACAAGGATTTAGGATGAGAATAGAGTGCCTTAGGTAAGAATGAAAGCCACCTATATACTTAAGTAAAGTGTCTTGGGTATACAATGGGACATTTAATGAAATAGCCCTTTTATGAAACTCATGGGTGTACTCTTGGATAGTTTGACCTTTCCCTTGCCTAAAATGTTGCTAACTCATCATTAACTGTTGCATATGGCCTAGGGAGTAGAATTGCTTCTTTAAAGCACTAACAAATTCTGACCAAGACATATTTAACTTACCATGTTGTGAAGTTTCATGTTGGGTCCTACTCTCCCACCAAGTTAGAGCTACACTGCCTAACTAAAGAGTGGCTAACTGAATTCTGTCAACATCATCTACAAGGTTTTGGACTCTACAGTAGACATCTACTTGTTGAATCCAGTCATCTAATTTCTAAGCATTTAACTCCCCACAATATTTTGGCAAGTCAAACTTTACATCCGACTTAATTCGAGGCTTATGTCCACCTTTAAAAATATTAGAAGACTCAGAATGTGTAGAAGAAGGAGAAGAAGGGGGAGAAGGAGAAGTGGGAGGAGATGGAGGCTCACGATCAGGATGATCATCAACGCCTTTCTTTTTCCCTTTGTCATCATGAGTTGCATGCCTTTGCATCTTCTCTTCTCTTTCTTGTAACAAAACTTCTACCATTGTTTGCAAACTCTGGAGAGTATTCTGGACATTTGGATCTTCTGAACCTTGTCCACCACCTTTATCTTCCATTTGAAATGCTGGATTAGCTCTTTGTTTTCTGATTTCAAGATTATATTCTTCAAGATCACATTTGCCTTGATTCAACTTAGATCTTGTTAACATTCAAATCTGCAATACTAGTCCAACAA
Organism: Cupressus sempervirens; assembly: GCA_028749045.1. NCBI lineage: Eukaryota > Viridiplantae > Streptophyta > Pinopsida > Cupressales > Cupressaceae > Cupressus > Cupressus sempervirens. Next base: position 604,823,614 of record CM053788.1, read on the forward strand.
AGCTCTGATACCAAATTTGATCTGATTTCTAGGATCTAGGACTATTACAAAGAATTCTAACCAATTACATAAAGTTAATTTTAAAGCTTAAATAAAGCAAAATTAAGGTAATTGCAAATAAGAAAACACAGGATGAGATGATAGAAAGAGAGATAGAGACACAACACATTTGATTTTAGAGTTCGTCCAAGAATGACTACATCTCTGGGTCCAGCTCCAATAAGGGGACCAATCTAATTAACTCCAATAAATCAATACAAATTATTTGTGACAATTCCCTTCAAGCACACACAGCAAAATTCCTCTATGTGCAGGAAAAATCACTAAGTCTCCAAATACATAAAATCTCTCTCACCATTTGCATCATTTCTCCCTTAATTTTCATGCCTTCAAAAGGCCCCTAACCCCTCTTTTTATACCAAACAATGTCTAATAATAGGGCAAAATATATTTAGACCCTTACAACAGTCCCTCCTCGGAATGAGACTCATTTCTATTTTATAAATTTGTCCTTATTTACTAATTGCCTTTACTTAGACAAGAGGGAATCAGGCTTTGATACATTTTAAATAAAATTTACGCTAATAATATCACAAGCCACTCACATGGTGCAATGGTAATGAGCATTTTGAGGATGTGCATGATAGAGGGAGGTCGGTGGTTCCAACCACCACACCGACCTCTAACCTTTAACTAAACTTAGCACCGTTTCAAACCATATAATAAACATTTATCTAACACATTTCATATCCTGGCACCGTTAATAATTAATTTTTATTTTTTATTTTTTATTTTTTTATTTTTTTAAAATTTTATTATTATTTTTTCCCACCTCATCATCTCAAACTTCAATTGGACATATCTTTCACATACAAACTCTATTTTTGACAAAACAAATTTCGTTGGAAAGCTCTTGACGAGATCTTCAATTTGAAATCCATTGTTGACCACTTTTGAGATGATTTCATTTTCACCTTTTGACAACCTTTGTACTTGGTTTGACCAAACTTGGATTGGCTATAACTTTTGCGTACGATCTCCTTTTTTGCCCATTCGAATTGCATTTGGTGCAAAATTTTGAAGACTTTAAAATGATGTTGAGTGTTGGAGTTTTGGAGATACTTAAATTTTTGGTGAAAATATCCTGGATCATTCGTATTGATAACATCTAGTGGCACCAAAGTCCATTCACCCACATATCCATGTTCTTGATAAATGCAACCACCATAGTTTTGATCAATGCAATTAGAACAAAAACATGAGTATTATCTAGTGTACAATGACCCCACATTACTATATGTACTCATAATGGAATACAAAGATCGTGTCTTCTCTACCCTCTTACATGCATGCATTGATCTTTTATTGACACCTGATTGTAAGGTCCATACATAAATTTTAAAAATGAGTTAAACATGTAAATATTAGTTATCACCTAACATATTAAATACAAATTTAATTAAATTTAAATATTCAAATTAAATTTTAACATATGTGTTACATCTATACTTGATACCTCCCAAAACACTTTGAATGTTATGACTTGATCCACTTGTGATGATGTGTTATCTATATTTGTTGGCACCATAAAATGTGTTTTTCACCACTCAAAAACTACAAAGTTAAATCCTAATAGCAATATCACAATTTGACTTGCTGTGGAAAATATCTCCTACTTATCTATCTACAAGATTCCAACTTCTAGCAATGTCCCAATCCAAAGACCCTAGAGGAGAATTATGACCAAAAGGATGGATGATCATCATATTGTCCAGACTGAGGGTAAAGAAATTTTTTATAGATAAATTGATGTTAAATAGACTTAGAAGATGAATATGATTAACAAAGATGACATCAGAGAGGAAATGAAAAAAATATGGGTAAACAAGGTTGACGATAGCTTCAGCTCTGGTATAGAGATGTGTTTTGGAAAGTAATAGCCCCATGTTGTTAGAAAGGGGGAGAAATTATTATATATATATCTTCCAACATAAATAATAGAAGTATACCAAAACTACTCTATCACAGAGGTATTAGTATAATGATATTTTTTTAAAACTCCTTTTGGATAAAGAAAAGGTATTAGGTCTACAGTGTAATTAATGAGATTAGTGGAACTTGATCTCAAGGTTATACCTTAGAATATATAATTTGCATGTCATTTCACTCACAATACAAAATGGAAGTTAAGTGCTAAAGTGGAAAAAAGAACAACAATGGTTTTTGAATAATTTCAAGGTTTTCACTACAAATTCAAAGGTATTTCTATAGTTATCTTTCAATATTTTCCTACAATAGCTAGGAAATTTACTTCAAAGTTAGTAGATGAATCTTTTTAACTACAACTTGAATTTGAAACATACTTGAAAATCTATATTTACAACAAAATGATGATTTTCTTATCTTAGATTCCTTTTGGAGTAGTTCTAACAGTGTAAGAATTTGATGTAGGAGCATCTTGAGCTTAGATCAATATTGCATCAACCAAAAATATTTTGTGATACAATTTTCCTATTTTGCCAATTTTCCATTATGATGATCTTTTTGGTGATCTTTTTTTTTATCAAGTTGGCACGTGCAATGTTTAGAGGATGAACTAGATAAGTAGTCTTAGTCCTATTCCTAGGTTCACTGCTCATTTGGTTCTTTGTTGTTTGAGTTATCTTTTCAACTCTAATGTTTTAGTTTGAGGCAAATCTTTGATCCATTTAACTTTGTCTTCATCTTCCATACCTTATCCTTAGATCCTTTAAAAGGATATAAATCACATACATTAAAAATGGGTGAGATAGAAAGTCTTGTAGATAAATCAATTTCATAAGCATTTGAACCAGATTTATGAAAAATTTTGCAAGGGCTAATCTTCTTCATCAAAATTTTAATGGATTGACCCTTTGGGGGCCTCTTCTTCTTCATGCATGTCATGACTACGTCCTCCATTTTGTACTGAACATTCCACTTCTTTTGATCCACCTTGGCCCTATAAATTTCCTCACTTTTGAGAAAAGTGTCTCTAACCTAATCATGCATATCTTTCATAGCCACTACAAAGTCCTCTCCTTGTGCATTTCATTTCTCTAAGACTTATAGGTCCCTTAATTCAAGGATGCCCCTTTGATGAAGACCATAAACAATTTTAAATTGACTTTTTCCAATGCTCCTATTCATAGTGTCATTATAGGCATATTCTGCCTAATTGATATCGACATCTCAATTTTTTCCATGTTGTTTAGTAAGACACCTTAATATATTTCCCAAAGACCTATTTTCCACCTAAAGTTTTCTATCAGTCTAAGGGTGACAAGAAAAATTATAGGATAGTTGTGTGCCCAATTTTTTTCAAAGTGCACCAAAAATGCCCCACATACTTAGTATCTTTGTCATTTACAATATTCAAATGTCAACCATATATTTAGACAACCTCCTTAAAGAAATGACATGCTATATTAATGCATCATGAGTGGACTTGTAGGGTATAAAGTGAGTCATCTTACTAAACATGTCAACAACAATAACAAAAATGTTATCATGTCATCTTGGAGTCCTTGGTAATCCTAGGAAAAAATCCATACTGATAATTTCCCAATAATCCTAGGACAAAATCCATACTAATAATTTCCTAAAGCTTGTTGGGAATAGTAAGTGGTTGGTACAAGCCTAAACTAGAGGAAGTTCCCTTTGCCCTCTGACATGTGCCACATTCTTCTACAAATTTTTTGACATTAATCTACAAACTTGGTCTAAATAGAATGTCCTAACATGCTCAATAGTCTTTTCCAAGCCAAATAAACCTCCTAATCCACCATTTCCTTTCTTCTTGATAATGTTCTCCCTCATGAAATACTTGGGAACACAAAGTTTATTCTCCTTAAACAAACCAAACTAGGATAAATATTCTCCAAAACAAACTTGACAAGTATCCTCAAAATTAGAGAAAACCTCATATGCTTCTTAGAAATTAGGATCATTTTTGTATGTCCTTGAGAAACACCACACCCATATTATGAAATTAATCTTCTTGCATAGTCAACACCCTCCTATTGAGAGCATGTGCCACATTATTATCTTGTCCCTTCTTATGTTTAATTGTAAAGGTGTGGACATGTAACTACTCCACCCAATTCAAGTGCTTACAACTAAGTTCCTCCTACTCATTTGGAAAACTAAGTGCATGGTTGTCAATGATAACAATAAATTATCTAGGTAAAAAATTGTGTCTGCATTTTTTTTAGTTCCTACACCATAGAATTAAACTCTAGATCATAGTAGAGTACTTTCTTTTTTCACCATTGAGTCTTTCAGAGAAGAAAACCATTACCCAGCCTTCTGGGCTCAGAACTGCCCCAATTGCCACATTTTTAGCATTACATTCAGTAATAAAAGGCTTATTCAAATTAGGCAAAACTAATATAGGAAACTAAGCCACCCTACCTTTCAAATACTTAAAACTTTTGTTATCCTCCTCAGTCCACACAAAATTACCCTTATTCTTCCCCTTAACAATATCCAAGATAAGAGCACAAATTCAATTAAGATTCCTCATAAACTTTCTATAAAAAGTGGCTAAGCCTTGGAAACTCCTTACATCACCTACATTCTTTGGTGGAGGTTATTTCAAGAATATTTCAACCTTGGATGGATCCATCTTGATATTTCCCTTAGAGATGACAGAACCCAAGTATACTAGCTCCTCCTTCATGAAATCACATTTTTGCAAATTGATCGTCAAATTCTCCCCATGAAGCCTCTTCAATACTAGATCCAAATGCCTAATGTGTTCCTCCTTAGTCTTACTGAACCCAAGAATTTTATCAAGATAAACAACAACAAAATTTCCAATAAACTCTACCAAGACCTCACTCGTCACCCTACCTTATTCTTATTTGATGATAACAAAACTTTAAATCTATCTTGGAATAAAAACAATCTCATGGACCTTGGTCGTTTGGTAATAGTACTCTTATAATTAAAAAATGGGAGCCAAATGTGGATCTATCTAATGCTTTCTTCCTTACTACTCTGGTATGGGTAAGACTTCCAAGTTTACCCTTGGAGTTTTGGCATGAAGATATTTTCAAAGGAATAGCTAGTTCTTTTGGAAAACTTGTGGCTATTGATAATGTTTCAGCTTCAAAAACAAAACTTTAGTGTGCTAGTATCTATGTGAAAGTTTCTGATTTGAAGAACCTTCCTGAGAAGGTGTAATTGATTTCAAAACTTGGTAAAAGGATGCAAGAGATAATCTTTGAAAATCTTCCAAATGCTTGTTTTGTTTGTAAAAAACAAGGTCATTGGGCAAAAAATTACCCTTTAAAAAGTAAAAATCAACCTAAGTTGGCCAATGTGGAGAAAAAGACAGAAGTTAAAATCTAGAAGAAGGTATGGAAACCTGAATTAATACCTAGAAAGGTGGTAGAGGAAAAAAAATATCCTTGTAAATCAAGACTAAAGTAAGTAGACAAATCTAGAAGAGATCTCTAGTGTGCAGAGTAAAAGAGAATATTGAAGATCCTATGAATCAGTTGGTAATCTATTAGAAAAATGAATTAGAATGGGAAGATTTAGAAGTATTAGAAGAGATAGAGGAAGGTGACATTCTTGAGAAAAGGAGTCACACTCTGGATTTAGAGAATTCATAGGTTGTTGAACTTTAGTTTCAAGAGCCTCCCCTCTCTCAAGAGATTGTTTCCGTTGGGAATGTCCTTGAATCCAAAGAAATAGATGTGAATTCAGAAAAGAAGGAACCTAAACAAAAAAAAAATCAAAGAAAGAAAATAGAGAAGAAAGGTAATTATGTTTCTAAAGGAGTGGAGACTCGAAGTAGTAAATTGAAGTTGTGTTTTCCAAAACTAAAATCGAATGTTGGTACTCTAGAGAAACCTAGAAGGAAAAAATCTATAAAAAACTAGAGAAAGTGAAAGCTTACAGAATATTGTTGATGGAAAACAGGCAATTATTATGGATTTTACCCCTAAAAAATTATGATGAATATTATCACTTGGAATATTAGGGGGTTGAATAGTATTCATAAATTAGATATTATTAGAAATTTTGTTAGAGAGCATAAACTAGATATTTTAATGCTCCAAGAATCGAAAATGGATAAAGAGAGAGTTGAAAAGCTTAAATATTTTAATAATTATTGCATAATTCTAGTATCTTAGAAGGAGCCTCAGAGGGATCAATGATTATGTGGAACCATACATTTTATGGTGATCAAGATAAAGAGTATAGCCGAGAATTAAGAATCGTATATTGTCAATGTGTATGCACCTAACATCAAGAGTGCAAGAAAAAATTTGTGGGCTACTCTTTCTAACATAAAGAGTAATGATTACTATATTAGATGGGTTTTTTTGGGGGATTATAATGTTTCGTTGTATGAGCATGAAAAAAAAAGGAGGAAATGCTAGTCAACTGGATGGTAGACTAGATTTTATTAACAAGGAAGGCTTAATGGACTTAGATCTCCATGATATTGAGTTCACTTGGAGTAACAAAAGGATAGGTGATGAATGTATCCAAGCTTGCCTGGATAGAGTTCTTATATCTCCTAATTGGACAAAAGATTTTGTGTGTAATCTTAAGGCTATTTAGAATATTGGTTCAGACCATTTTCCTTTGATTTTTTCTACTGAGACTATCCATAACAGAAAGAATTTTCCTTTTAGATTTGAGAAAATATGTTTCAACATCCACATTTTGAATATCGGTTGGGTGAAGGTGGAACATAAATATTGAAGGAACAGCATTTTTTTATGTGGCTTATAAACTTAGAAATGTCAAAAAGAAAGTTAAAATTTGGAATAAAAGATGTTTTGGTAACATTTTTAATAACAAGTCTAAAATTAAAGAGGATTTGCAATTAATCTAAGATATAATTCAAAGGGATGGGCATTCCATGGATTTAGTGATGGAAGAAAATGAGAAAATGGTGGAGTATCATGACATTGTTTCTAAAGAAGAAATTTACTGGAGGTAGAGATCCAAATCTGTTTGGCTTGATGAAGGTGATAGAGACACTAAAAATTTTCATTTATCTACCTTAAAAAATAGAGCTAAAACTTGTATTTCAAGTCTTAATAAAGGTAATACAAAGTTAACTAAGTAAAAGGAAATCTTGGAGGAAATGATCTTCTATTCCTCTTCTTTGATGTCTTTAGATCCTAATATTGATTTAACTCATCAGGCAGAGTTGTTGGATGTTATTCCTTCATTGGTTACTGAAGAGAAAAATAGAATGTTGTGTTTTATCCCCAAGGAAGAGGAAATTTATAAGGTTTTTTTCTCATTAGGTGAGGATAAATCACCAGGGCCATATGGTTTTCCTATGTTTTTTTTTTCAGAAGGAATAGAATGTGGTTGGAAAAGATGTGTGTGATGTTGTTAAAGAATATTATGGGGCAAAAATGATGTTGTTTGAAATTAATTCAACTTTCCTATGCCTTATACCAAAAAAGGTTGGTGCATATCCTTCGGATCAATTCAGGCCTATCAGCCTATGTAACTCTTTCTATAAAATTATTTCAAAAGTCCTAACTTTGCAGTTGTTGCTTCTACTACCTTCTCTTATTTCTAAGCAACAAAATGGTTTATTTATTATAGACAAATCCTTAATTTTATTATACTTGTGCATGAGAACATCTACTCTTTATCTCTTTCTAATAATGAGGGCTTTATTATGAAAGTTGATATTGCTAAAGCCTATGATAGAGTTGAATTGTCCTTTCTTCATAAGATCTTATTATCTTTTGGTTTTAGTGTCAATGTGGTGAAGCTTATTTTTCAGATGATCTCTACTACTATAGTTGTTTTTGTTCTAGTTAATAGATGTTCCTCAAAGTTCTTTAAACTAACTAGGGGGTTGAGACAATGAGATCCTTTATCTCCTATCATCTTAACTATAATGGCTAATTGTTTGGGTAGATATATTAGGAAGTTGATTTTTCAAGGGGAAATAAAAGGTTTGTAGCCCTCTTCTAATCCTCCTATTTGTTCCCATGAAAAAACTTTGGACGATACAATTTTTTTGGGAAAAGTTGAGGTTAGGGAAGCAAGGAATCTCAAAAGGGCCCTTAACCTCTATTCTTATGCTTCAGGTCAACTAATCAACTAGAATAAGAGTTAGAAAGATTGTTAATATTCTTGGCTACTCCATAGGGTCTTTTCTTTGTATTTATTTAGGTCTCCCTCTGGGGCCTATTCCCTCGGACTCTTTTTGGGAAGATCTTATTAAAAATTTGAACAAGAAATTGGTAGGATGGAAAGGTAATTTTTTGAGTCAAGCTGGAAAAATTACTCTTCTCAAAGCTTGTATCTAAAGTATTCCTACATATGCTTTGAGTCTCTTTAGGATTCTAGCTAAATATGTTGATTCTATTGAAAAAATCCAAAGGAATTTCCTCTGGTTTTGTTTTGAGGATAAGAAGAGAATGGCTTTAATTGCTTGGGATCAAATTTGCAAGCCTAAAATGGATGGTGTCTTGGGGATCAGGTCTGTTAGGAGTATGAATAAAGCTCTTCGTGCTAAGGAAGGTTGGAGAGTTTATCATGACAATAAGGAGTGGAGTACTATATGGAAACATAAATACCTCTTTGATGCTCCTTTTTAATCTAATTTTCTTTCTTATCTTATTTTTTTATCTCCTTCTAATATTTGGGAGCTATGCAGGGAGCTAAAAATATTCTAATCAAAGGTTGTATTTGGAAAGTGAGTAATGGACAAAAAGTCAAGTTCTAGGATGATGTTTGGATCCTGGATCATCCTCTGATTAAGGATTATGAGGATAGAACTCTTGTTGGCAGATGTAAACAAACCTTTGGTATTCTTGTGGAGAATTACTAGATTAATAATGAATGGATTAACCTTGTTGAATGTAACATGGCCTTTTATAGTATTCAGTTAATCTTGAATGCCTTTAGCCTTTATCCTCATATTGAAGATAAAATGGTTTGGGGATTGGATTCTAGAAGTTGTTTTAAAGTCTCCTCTATTTTTCAAACTGAGGAGAAGGGATTTAGACCTTTATGGACTAAAGCTTGGATTAAATATCTTATTCTTAAAATAAACATTTTTTTCTCGATCTTGCTTCAAAACAAGATTTTAACATTGGATAATTTACAAAAAAGAGGGGTTTATGTAGTTAACAGATGTAGCCTATGTAAAAAATATTCTGAAGACATAAATCATCTTTTCTTAAATTGTAATTATAGTCAAAAAGTGTGGAGTTACATTCTTCACTATTGGAATTTAGATTGGATACAGTAGAATAATATTGATCAATGCTTCTAGAACTAGACATGTCCTTTTAAGGAGGTTAATATTGGTTTTCTATGGAAAATAACTTTACCCCATCTCTGGTGGGGAATCTGGAAAGAGAGAAATAAAATAAAAAAATTAGAGACAAAGAAACTCCTGAGTGGGTTCTTGGTCATAATATAATAAGAGCTATCAAGAAAAACTTCAATTCTTACAAAAAATATAGTGATGATATCCAAATCAACAATCCTATATAGACTAAAGGCTATAAAATCAAAATTGATGATCAGAGGCTGAATGTTAAATGGGAATCTCCTCATACGAGTTGGATTAAAGGTAACTTTTGTTGGAATAATTTAGAATAATTGAGTGTTGGAAATAAAGATGGAGTAACTAAGAGGGGGGGGTGAATCAGTTACCACAAAAACAAATCCACAGATCCCTTAGATGTCTTTAATAACTAGTTATTGTTGTCACTCAGTAGCCACACACAAAAATGTTGTAACTCGGTAGATGAACTATGTATTAACGTATTACTAATCTTTAAGCATTCATAATTATTAACATCCATGCAAAACGAAATAACATGAACACAAGAGACACCAGATTTAACCTAGAAACCCAATATGGAAAAAAAAATGAAGTAACTAGCTACCAATTTTCACTCTTCTAAAGTGAGCTCTGTTAGGAGCTAACCCTGTTAAAGGTTACAAAACACACTATTAGGTGTGACCTGGTTAGAGGATTTAATCACCCTACTAGGAGTGGCCTTGCTAGAGGAATTTAGAATAATTTAGTAGAACTATCCACCTTGTTAGAGGATTTACAAAAATGGCTGCTAAACCAACTCTGTTAAGAGATTTAAAATTCACTGCTACAATTATGAGAAAGTAACAATGAGTGACATGAATGAGATGCAACTAATATTTTTTGATACAAATCTCTTGTTCTACTTCACTAGATCCTTACTAACTGAGTACACCTTTGCTGCTCCTCGAGGATATCTGATCCTTCTTCAAAATTTTCTCAGACTTCCTCTTTTCACAATCAACTTGCTTGCATGCTTGCTCATTCATACATCCTTGACTTTTTATTTATACCTTACAAATTGTCAAGTTGGCTCATTTACAAGTTACATTTACCAATAAATCATACATCAGTAGGCTACAAACATTACATGAAACAATTAAACTTTATTTCTCAAAATAATGAAATCCTTCATTGGTTGACCCTGCTCAGTAAACACTACTCCAGAAATGATTTCTAGTGTTAACCAAGTGAAGCTTAGTAAATAGTATAAATTTTGCAAAGTCCTTTGTAGACCAAGTGAACTTGGTAAGAACTAACTTTCCTTTGCTAACCTTGTGAGCTTGGTAGAAACTATCTTCTACCATAAAATCCTTTAGCGCCTAAGTGAGCTTGATAGCAGTTGTCTTCACAGTGTAACTTTTAGAAACACTTAGTAGACTCTGTAATTCACCTTGCTGACCTTCTGAACTTGATAGACTCTATCTTTTGTTTTGTTGACCAACTGAGCTTAGTAGACTCTGCCTAATAACTGATATGACATTTGTGTAACATCAAAGACAACACACAATTGAACAATTGTATCCAACAATATCCCTCTTTGGCATTGATGGCAACATAACACGTCATAGCAGAATGAAATTTGGAAACAAATCTTTTCTGATAGAATGTTTCTCCCTCTTAGATTCCATTCCAGAAACTTCTCAAATACAGTAATTTCCCTCTATGAAGGAATTACATAGCTTCTTTTCAAACATCAAACTCTTCACAAACCAATTCAAATTTTAAAAAGATATGATAGTATACTCTCCCTCTTTGACAACACATGCTAAAGACAACACAAACCAAATGAAGAAAAATGTACCTTATGTACTAATTCATATGCAATGTTCTCATGATTATTCTGCATCAACTGAAAGATCTTCAACTTGATACCTATTAATGCATCACTAAAACTTCATTTTAGTGAGCTTCAGATAGGGGAATGACCCATAACTTACCTCTTAGATACAAGAATGCATCCTTAGGTAAAGGCTTGGTGAATATGTCAAAAATTTGTTCCTTTGTATGGACATATTCCAATCTAATCTCCTTATCCTACACCAATTCTCTGAAAAAGTGATATTTTATTGTAATGTTCTTGATTTTTGAGTGCATCACTAGATTTTTGGATATGTTGATTGCACTTGTATTGTCATAAAACATAACAACAGGTTCTTTGATTTCCATCTTCATGCCTTCCAATAATTGCTTGAACTAAAAAATATTAGAACAGTTTACTACTGCTACAACATACTCTGCTTCTGCTATGGATTGGGATGTACAATTTTGCTTTTTACTTGTCCAAGAAACCAACCTCTTTCCAAAAAAGAATGCTCCTCCACTTGTACTTTTTCTTTCATCAATGTTTTCTGCCCAATCTACATCAGTAAACACTTTCAAATCTATATTACCTCCAAATTTGTACCATAATCCATAATCTTCAGTGCCTTTCAAGTATCTCATTATCCTTTTGATTTCCATCATATGATTTTCTCTTGGTTTTGCTGAAAATCTTACTACAATACCAACTGCAAGAGCAATATCTAGCCTTGTATGAACTACATACTGCAACTTTCTAATCATAGATCTATACAATGTCTGATCTACCTCCTTTGATTCATCATCCTTGGTAAGCTTTAGACCAGTCCACATAGGAGTTCCAACTAGTTTACAGTCATCCATACCAAAAAAAATTAGTATCTCCTTGATGTATTTTAACTGAGTAATGTAGATGTCATTCTTACTCTACTAAATTTGAAGACCAACAAAGAATTTTATCGTACCAAACATAGACATCTCAAATTCTTTGTTCATTTTCTCTAAAAAAAATTTGCATAGGTCATCATTTCCTATAAATAAAGTGTCATCCACAAATATCTCTGCCAAAATAATCTTGTTATCTAGTCCTTCCTTGATATACAAGCTACTATTATCATTAGTTCTCTGAAAACCAATATGAATAAGATAGTTATGAAATCTTTCATACCATGCTCTAGGGGCTTGCTTCAGACCATACAATTCGTTGTGTAATTTTTAGACCATGTCCTTCTTGTCTGGATCAACAAAACTTTTAAGTTGTTTAATGTCGACTTATTCATCTAGTATACTATTGAGAAATGTTGACTTGACATCCATCTGATAAACCTTAAATCCTTTGTATGCAACATATGCAAGTAGGGTCCTAACACCTTCCAATCTTACAACAGGAGCAAAAGTCTCTCCATAGTCTATTCCTTCTTCTTAAGAGTATCCTTTGCATACAAGTCTAGCTTTGTTCCTTGACACCTCACCATCTTCATTCAACTTATTTTTGAATACCCACTTAGTTCCAATCACATTTTTATCTTTAGGCCTAAGTACAAGAGTCCATGTTTTATTTTTCTCAATCTGCTTTATCTCTTCATTCATAGCCTCAATCCAACTTTCATTTTCTAATGCATCTTTGACACTTCTAGGTTCAAAATCAGCAAGTAAACAAGTACTTTTTAGCTTACTTCTTGTAATAGTACCTTCAAATTTGTCTCCAATGATCTAATCTGGTGCATGATGTCTCCTAACCTACTTAGCTAAAATAGGTTCCTTGCCTTTTGAATAAATTGCATTGTCATCCTCTTGCATTTCAACATCAGGTTCTAGCTATTCCATCTACTGCTCGGGTCCTTCAAACTTCATAGGTATTGACTCGATAGTGTTTGACTATGACTCAATTTCTTTCAACTTGGTTTGAAATTTTTGCAACTTGGTTACTAAAGACTAGGGAGTAGAAGATTCCTAATTGACATATGTATCTAGCACTATATCAAGTTCAATGAAAACAAATCTCCTGTAATCTTCTAGTTCCTTTTTGCTTTCTTCTTCAGTCCTTCCTACAAACTCATCAACTTTCACATGTGCACTTTCTATGACTTTGTGAGTAGACAAATTCAAACATCTATATGCTTTGCTTTTGCAAGAATATTCCAAAAATATTCTTCCATTACCTTTCACATCAAATTTACCTTTTCTAGATTCTTCCAAAATGTAACATTTACTTCCAAATACATTTAGGTAACTTACATTGGGTTTATATCCATACCATAACTCATAGAGAGTTTTGAATGAGTCCTTCAGCTATACTCGGTTCAAGGTATGAACTGCAGTGCTGATAGCTTCCTTCTAGTATTTGATAGCAATGTTCTTTTCAATCATTAAAGTTCTTGCATAGTCCATGATAGATATGTTCCTCCTTTCAGCTATTCCATTTTTCTCGAGAGTGGTAGGGGTTGATACCTATCTTTTGATTTCCCTTTTAATGTAGAAGTTATTGAACTCATGGGAGACTAATTCACCACCTCTGTTTAACCTCAAGCATTTCAGTCTTTTGCCTATTTCCTTTTCTATTCTAGCCAAATACCACTTGAACTTTTCAAAAGCTTTTGATTTCTCTCTTAAGTACATAACAGTCATCATTCTAGAGTAATCATCAAAAAGAATGAAGAACTTTTCTCCAATATAGCTTTCAATTCTAATAGGTCCACATAAATTATTATGCACAATTTCCAAAACTTCTTCAGACTGATAGTTCTTACTTTTAAAACTAGTTTTTCCCATCTTACCAATCTGAAAATTCTTGCATAGACCAACATCAGATTTTTTAATACTAGGAATGCCTCTAACTTTCCTGAATTTTCTTTCTTTCACCAGATTATCAAAGTTCACATGACACAACCTTCTATGCCATAGCCAACTTTCTTCAACCTGAGCAATAAAAGATGAACATTCATCAAGTTCAAGATAGAATAAGTTACCTTTTGTCTATATGCCTGATCCAATCAGCTTTCCTTTGTCATCTAGTAGTCTTGCTTTTCCATGCATGAATTTCACTTTGAATCCATTATTGAGCAGTTGTGCCACACTCAAAAAATTATGTTTTAGACCTTCTACCCAATAGGCATTATCATATACAAGCTCTTTGGTTAGTGAAATTCTTCCTCTCCCTTTTATACAACAAGGTTCATTATTACCAAAATTCACACTACCACCATCATAGTCTTCAAATTGTTCAAACTTAATTTTATCACCAGTCATATGATGAGAGCAACCACTATCTATGATCCATGTATCATTTTTGCTTACATGAGAGATAAGTATCATTTTCTCATCATTGTCAAATTCATCTTTCATAGCAATGTAAAAAATTTCATCTTCTTCTTCATCAGAATCATTAGAATCCTTAGCCATGAAACATGTTTTCTTTCATTTTTCCTTGAATGATTTGAAATCTTTCTTGCCAATGCACTTGTGACCTTTCTTCTTACCCTTGTTTTTTTTGTTTGGGCACCTAGCAGCAATATGACCAATTTCCTCACATGAAAAATAAATTAGAGGAACCTTACCTTTGTATTTCCCTCTACCTCTAGAATATTTTCTTGCAAACAGAGCTTCAACTACCTCAAGATCACTATCTGAACTCTATTATGATTCTTCTTCACTTTTTGACTAAGAATCCTTTATTTTCTTGCCTTTCTCCTTAAGTGAAAGCTTGGCTTCAAATGCTGATTCAATATTCTTGGAAGCTGGAACATAGTTATCATAGTTATCTAGCTCAAATGCAGTCAATCTTCCTACTATGGCTTCTAAATTTATCTTGTGATTTGCTTCACATCTTCTTTCTTGAATTGCAGATACTCTAATTGCATAAATGGAAAGTGATGTTCTAAGAACTTTACTTACAACTATTTCTTCCTTAATATCTCCTCCAAAAACCTTGACAGCACTAACAACTACTTTGACTGTCTCAACATATTTGGCAATGTTTTCATCCTCTCTCATCCTTCTCTCATCAAATTTCCCTCTTAGACTTTTTTCTTTAGCTCTTCTCACATTATCATCACCTCCATAGATTTCTTTTAGCTTGTTCTACATTTCAAACGCAATTTTGCAGTCCTTGACATCATCAAATTCTTGATAGATTAGGGTAGATGCAATGTCTATCATCATGGTGTTATGAGTCTTCTTCTTAGCAATTTCATTAGAAAATAATGTACCGAAAGGAGTTGCATATGCTTCATCAAGATATTTCAATCTTGTATCTCCAATGAAAGCTAGATGGAGTCTCATGAGACCTTGCCATGCTAAAAAGTTATCCCTATTAAGCCTTGGAATTTCTCTCTTGTAAGACATCCCGATCTTTAGCTTAGATACTTGAAATCCTTCCTGCAAGCACCAAAAGCTCTGATACCAATTGTTGGAAATATAGATGGAGTAATTGAAAGAGGGGGGTGAATTAGTTACCACAAAAACAAATCCACAGATCCCTTAGATTTCTTAAATAACTAGTTACTACTGTCACTTGGTAGCCACACAGAAAAATGTTGTAACTCGATAGATGAACTATGTATTAACTTATTACTAATATTTAAGCATTCATAACTATTAACATGCATGCAAAAGTAAATAAAATGAACACAAGAGACACCAAATTTAACATGGAAACCCAATATGAGAAAAACCACCAAGTAACTAGCAACCAATTTTCACTCTTCTAAAGTGAGCTCTATTAGGAGCCAACCCTATTAAAGGTTACAAAACACACTGTTAGGTGTGACTTGGTTAGAGGATTTAATCACCCTACTGGGAATGGCCTTGCTAGAGGACTTTAGAACAATTCAGTAGAACTATCCACCTTGTTAGAGGATTTACAAAAATAGTTGCTAAACCAACTCTATTAATAGATTTAAAATTCATTGCTACAATTGTGAGAAAGTAACAATGAGTGACCTAAATGAGATACAACTGATCTTTGCTGATACAGATCTCTTGTTCTACTTCACTAGATCCTTACTAATCAAATACACCTTTGTTGATCCTCAAGGATATCTGATGCTTCTTCAAAATTCACTCACACTTCCTCTTTTCACAATCAACTCATTGGCATGCTTGCTCATTCATACATCCATTTGTAATGCCCCGCTCGGAGATCCTTTGAAACAAGGATGAAATACAAGACAAGAATTTTTTTTTACAAGTATGAATGCACATGACAACATCATATAGGGATCACAAAGATCGCAATGGAAGACTTCAACACAATCTCGGCAACTAACAAATCTCCAAATGCCACTACCAAACTAACACACACAAACAAAGCCAACAATGACAAAGCACATGATGAGGGCACAAGAAACAACCACTCATCAACAAAACACCAAGTTGGGGTAAAATGCAAAAACTTAAAATTTGGCTAAGCCTGAAATCCTAAAGCCCTGAAAATTGGCAAATTCTGAATTTTTGAAGCCCTGAAATTTCTTAGAATCTTTAACTTATCTCCGAGAGGTCTGAAACTTATCTCAAAAGATTTGTCGCATATATTAAAATATATCTTAAGTATAAGAAATTAAATATACGTCAACTTAAAGGATATATTTTAAACCCCAAGAGAGTAAAATAGAAACACAGATTTCAAGAGAAACTGACAGAATTCAAAATGCAACAACATAGGGTCGAAGAATGCCAAAAAGGGTATCCAAAACAACTCTCAGAAAGTTTGGATCATGAAGAAAAGTGTCCATTGATGGAATGCATAGGTTTTTTACAACAATCATGCGACACTTTTTACTAAGGGAGGGTGACACTTCTCTTTAAGGCGTACGACACTCTTCAAGTGTCGTACGACATTTCTCAAAAAGGCGTGTGATACTTTACAGGATCGTATGACACTTTTGAAGAAAGCATGCGACACTCTTCCAGTGTCGTACAACATTTCTCAAGAAGGCGTGCGATACTATACAACACAGTTTGTATGGGTATACGATACATTTTTATTGTTAAATTGTGGTGACTAATCAGGAAAGTACTGTACATACTTCATAAATAGTGGGATTTAGGGCATCGCCCCAAAAAAAAATTTGGGTCGTGGCTGACATGGTAGCTGACATATTATTGCCAACATATGGCCAACATGTTATAACCCTACAGCAGTTTAATACTTGTATAAAAGGGCTTAGGGTTGGGTATTTTTCATTATGTTGTGATGTGAAATTGGTTTTTGCGGTGATATTGAGCTATAAGGGATTATAGATTGTAATCAGGTTGTAATCACTGGATTGTAATAAGATCGAACTTGCTATTTGGTGGACATAGCCCAGGGATTAGGTGAACCACGTTAAATCTTGGTGCCTTGTGTTCATTTCTATGTGATCTATTATTTTTTAGTTATTGTTTATATTTGCATATAGTATTTTTGTCTGTGGTTTATCCTAACAAGTGGTATCATAGCGAGGTTGTCTTTCAGTTATCCTCTGCAGGAAAGTTTCACGGTTAAGTGGAAGTCTCATGATTGAGTGGGAGCGATGGCAGATGAGGGTAAGCTGAGGGTTGACAAGTTTAATGGGTAGAACTTTCAGTTATGGAAGATGCAAATGGAAGACTATCTATGTCAGAAGGATTTATGGAAGTCGTTGGAAGGCAAAGCCAAGAATCAAGAAACTATGTCAGAGGCTGAAAGGGATCTTTTGGATAGAAAGGCACTTGAAAGCATTCGGTTATGCTTAGCACCATCAGTGGCATTTAATATTACAAAAGCAAAGATGACAGAAGATTTGATAAAAACCCTAGCGACACTGTATGAAAAACCCTCCACTTCAAACAACGTATTTCTCATGAAGTGTTTATTTAATATAAAAATAGAAAAATTTGGATCTGTTGCAGATCATTTAAATGAGTTTAATACTATTACTAGTCAATTATCTTCTCTGGGTATCAATTTTGATGAAGAAATTAGGGCTCTCTTGATTTTTTATTCTTTGCGTGAAAGCTAGAATGGCTTGGTAATGGTTGTGAGTAATTTTGTTCCTGGATCTAGTACCCTAAAATATGATGATGTGATTGGTGTTATTTTAAGTGAGGAAATTTGTAGAAAATCTTCAGGTGGATCTACATCAAGAAGTTTTTTGAATGAACAAAGCAGGGGCAGAACGACTGAAAGAGGAAGTAACTCTAGAAATCATGGAAAATCAAGAGGAAAGTCAAAGGGGAGGAGGTCTCAATCGAGAGGACCAAATGATTGCTGGTACTGTGGGAAACCAAGGCACAAAAAGAAAGATTGTTGGAATCGAAAGAAAAATGAAGGAGATAAATCAGAGGGAGAGAAGGAGGCAAATGTGGTAAGTAAAAAATCCAAAGAGGATGCTTTGCTTCTATCTTTAGAGAGTGTTGATGATTCATGGGTTTTAGATTCTGGTGCTTAATTTCATGCTACACCTCATAGAGGTTATTTCATTGATTATGTCCAAGAAGATTTTGGGCTTGATTATTTGGGGGATAATGAACCCTATCAAATTGTTGGAAAGGAAAAAATTAAGATTAAGTTGCAGAATAGGAATCATTGGCTACTACATGAGGTAAGACATGTTCCAAAACTAAGTAGGAATTTAATTTCAGCAAGGCAACTCGGTGATGAGGGTTTTGTAGTTACTTTTAATGATAAAAATTGAAAGGTTTCAAAAGGTTCCCTTGTAATAGCAAAAGTTGTGAAAGTAGGCACCTTATATCTTTGTACAGGTCATATTGTTGATTCTACTTTGATTGTTTCAGAGAAAAATGAATGTTCAGGAACAATTGCTACAGTTAAGCAGGGAGAACAAATAGTTGTTGTAGGTTCTGATACAGCACTGTAGCGCAATAGACTTGGGCACATGAGTGAGAAAGGTATGAAAGTACTTCATTCAAAGAAAGTTTTACCAGGTCTGAAATGTTGAATATGGATTTCTGTGAAAGTTGTGTATGGAAAACAAAAGAGAGTGAGTTTTGTAAAGACTAGAAAGGAAAACAAAAAGGAGAAATTAGAGCTTGTGCATACAGATGTATGGGGACCAGCTTAGGTATCTTCCCTTGGTGGCTCTCATTATTATGTTACATTTATTGATGATGCAACTAGAAAAGTATGGGTTTATTTCCTTAGACAGAAATCTGATGTATTTCAAACTTTTAAGAAATGGAAATGCTTGGTTGAAAATGAGACTGGTAAGAAATTAAAATGTCTTAGATCTGATAATGGTGATGAGTATTGCAGTCATGAATTTGAATATTATTGCTCCGCTAATGGTATGCATAGACAGAAAACTGTTTCAAGGACTCCACAGGAAAATGGAGTGGCTGAACGCATGAACAGGACTATAATGGAGTACGCAAGGAGCATGAGGTTACATGTTGGGTTGCCCTTACACATGTGGGTGGAGGCTGTCAATACTGCAGTATATTTGATTAATAGATTTCCCTCTACTCCTTTGGGCTATGGTATTCCAAAGGAAGCATGGACTGGTAAGAAGGTGAGTTATTCTTTTCTCAAGACCTTCGGTTGTGAAGCTTTTGCTCATATAGACTCTAAAAATAGAACCAAGCTAGAAGCTAAATCAAAGAAATGTGTCTTTGTTGGATATGGCATTAATGAATTTGGTTATAGGCTTTGGGATTTTGAAACTCTTAAAATTGTTAAAAGTCAGGATGTCATATTCAATGAGAAAGTGTTGTACAAAGATCTGTTACAGCAGCATGAGAAGAAAGAAGATGATTATGTAGTGCTAGATGATACTCCAAAAGCTAATGTTCCAGCAATTCCTCATGATGTGCAACAACTGCAACAAAAAATACCACACACACCAGTGAATGTTAGATAGTAAATAAGGAAAATTAGACTTCCACAAAGATTTTCTCCCTCTTTTGTATTCTATTTTACTTACTACTGTTGGTGAACTTGAAAGTTATGATGAAGCTGTGCAGGTGGATACTAAGATTTAGTGGGAGTCTGCAATGAAAGATGAAATGTACTCTTTTCTATAGAATAAGATATGGGATCTATGCAAGTTGCCTACAGGTAAAAAGGCTTTATAGAATAAGTGGGTTTATAGGTTGAAAGAAGAGGAAGGAGGTAAGAAAAGATTTAAGGCCAGGTTAGTTGTAAAAGGATTTGAACAGAAAAAGGGAATTGATTTTGATGAGATATTTTCTCCTGTTGTTAAAATGACTTCTATCCGTATTGTTTCAAGTCTTGTGGCTACTGAAGATTTTCATTTAGAGAAATTGGATGTTAAAATAGCCTTTCTTCATGGTGATTTGGATGAAGAAATATATATGGCCCAGCTATGGGGATTTGAGGTCAAAGGTAAGGAGAACTTAGTGTGCAAATTGAAGAAAAGTTTATATGGCTTGAAGCAAGCACCTCGGCAATGGTATCTAAAATTTGAAAGGTTTATGCATGAGCATGGCTATAATAAGTGTCATTCATATTATTGTGTTTATTTTAAGAGGTTTGATGATGATAGCTACATTATTTTATGTCTATATGTTGATGATATGCTTGTAGCTGGGTCTAACATGGATCATATTAAGGGGCTAAAATTCCAGTTAGCACATGCATTTGCTATGAAGGATTTGGGGGCAGCAAAAAAAATCCTTGGTATGAAGATTTGCAGAGATAGGAAGAATAGAACATTGATGCTATCTTAAGTTGATTATGTTGAGAAGGTGTTGCAACGTTTCTCTATGGAGAATGCTAAAGCTATCAGCACACCTTTACCTAGTCATTTGAAATTGACTAAAGAAATGTGTCCCAAGACACAGGAAGAGGAGGATAAGATTTCCAAGGTACCCTATGCTTCAGCTGTAGGAAGCTTGATGTATTCTATGGTATGCACTAGGCCAAATATTGCACATGCAATGGGAGTCGTTAGCAGGTATATGAGTCATCCAGGATTTGAGCATTGGAATGTTGTCAAGTGGATTCTCTGATATTTGAGAGGAACATCCAATAAGTATTTACACTTTGGAAGATCTACTACTAATTTATAGGGCTATGTTGACTCAGAGTTGGCAGGGGATATTGATACCAGGCAGAGTACTACAGGTTATGTCTTTACTGTTGGTGGGGCAGCTGTGAGCTAGGTTTTTAGGTTACAAAAGATTAATGCTCTATCCACTACAGAGGTAGAGTATGTTGTTGCTACAAAGGCAGCCAAGGAGATGATATGGCTTTAGTTCTTCTTGGAAGAATTAGGACATCCTCAGAAGGATAATTATTTGTTTACAGATAGTCAGAGTGTCATTCATCTTGCTAAGAATTCAACTCTGCATTCTAAGACCAAACACATACAGTTGCGGTATCATTTCATTCGGTCAATTTTGGAGGATGGACAGTTAAAGCTAGAGAAGATACATATCAATGACAATCCAACAGATATGTTGACAAAGGTTGTAACAAGGAGAAGCTAAACTCCTCTTCAGCTTTGGTTGGTCTTTTAGACTGAACATGAATAAAAGAATAGCAGAGTCCAGGGTGGTTTGATCCAATGGGAGCCCCATGTGGTAGTGGTATTGATACAGGATTAGTCTCTACGTGGGAGATTGTTGTTTAGTGTGGAGCCTGATCATTCCCCACATGGGAGATTGTTAGATTGTGGTGACTGATCAGGAAAGTATTGTACATATTATGGCCGACATGTTATAACCCTAAAGCAATTTAATACTTGTATAAAAGGGCTTAGCTTTGGGTGTTTTTCATTATGTTGTGATGCAAAATTGGTTCTTGCGGCAGTATTGAGCTGTAAGGGATTACGGATTGTAATCAAGTTGTAATCACTGGATTGTAATAAGATCAGACTTGTTGTTTGGTGGACATAGCCCAGGGATTGGGTGAACCATGTTAAATCTTGGTGCCTTGTGTTCATTTCTTTGTGATCTATTATTTTTCAATTATTGGTTATATTTGCATGTAGTATTTCTGTCCATGGTTTATCCTAACATTTATGTCGCACAATGCTGACAAAATGTCACCCATAGAAACATGAAAACACTCCCAAAAGCAAAAAAGACCAAAAAAATAGAGCAAAGAACCTCCACACCATGGAGTGCTGGATCCAAAAAGGCTCAAGGAATGAACACTCGAGTGCAAGAACAACATAGAAAGAAGAACATTTATCCATCTAAACTACAGCAGCAAAGAACACACTGAAATAAAAATCGCAGTGAATTGAACAACCAAACTAAGTGCGTAGTTCCTCCCAACCATCAATAGCATCATAAGACCATCGTGGGTCCTAGCCATCCCTCGTGTGTAACATCCTGAGCCATCGACTAGATCATCGATACTGTCATAATAAGGATGTCACTACTAAAAACATGCGACAATATAAGCATAAGGAAATCTAACATGCTAGAAGAAAAGCATAAGATAATTCTACAGTAGATAACATCACCTATCACATGCTAAATAGTAGTAAGCAACAGATATACTACTAAATCAAATAACATCATCTAATCATATGTTAAACATCATGATAAGGGAATGCATCAAGAAAAATAACATCATCTAAACATGATATGCAAACATCTCAATGAAAGCATAAATCACAAAAAAGCATACTCTGAAACTCGAAGTACCAAGTGAAGACATCCAGCAATGGTCGCACTAGGACAAAAGATTATCTCTGTACACTGATCCCTAGCAGTGGTGAAGGTAGCTACACCAACCACGTGGAACCCTTAGGTCCACACCCACCGTGCTAATGGAGATAAAGATCCAACCACAAACACACATAAAGCACCACATCCAAGGCTAACACTCACGCCAGATAGTATGATGGCTGCAACAAAGAACCTAAGACAATGCAAGGAGTACAAGTCCTGGTCAGACTCTCAAAAAGCTGCTAAGTAGGGGCTAACATCCTGGAGAGTCGCTTGGCATCGAAAAGCCCAAGCTTGGATCATGTGTCCTCAAACTTAAACAAGTGCTCACACATTATATCCTCGAACTTAATTGGGTGCTCACACATTTTACTTATCTTAAGTTTTATTAACAATCACACATTTTATTTAGTTATCACTTGCTTAAAACTTCTTATCCTCCATCAACCTTCGGCGCCATGAACGTCGAGCTGCGAGATAGAAGCCCCCTCCAGATGCTACCCTACCCTACCCATGCTCATCCTACAAAAAGTGCCCATGGGCATGCATACTCCCATCCCAACTCCAATGATCATAACTTCCGACAAATCCATGGAAGATTGGGCCTCACAAGTCACCCAACCAATGTACGTGCACGTACTCGTGTGTGGCATACCACCACCACGAAGATCATAACCCAAGGATAGGAATGAGAACACAATGCAAAGAAAACACTCAATTGATAGCAACACAAGAAGGATGGATTGTACATGAATCCCAAAGCCAAAAAAACCATGCATTATTAAATCACTCAATCGGCCTCAATCCGAGAGTATGGATTCTACACAAATCCCAATGATGCAACAAGACCAAACATCATGAACTCACTCAACCAGCCTCAATCCAAGAGTATGGATTCTACATGAATCCTAGCATTCATGAAACAAAAGCAAAGGTCTAAAAGAAATAATAACACCAGGTATAAAATCACTCAACCGAACACAACATCAGGAGTACGGATGCAACATAAAAGTGTAGAAGTGGTTTGATTGATATCCAAACAGATCATCCAAGTCCACAACCCTCATTGTGCCAAGAAAACTTGAGAAAACAATGCGACACACAAAACGAGGTAAAAACTTCAAATTTTTAAAAAATTCCAAAATTAAAACCCATTTGACTGTTGGGTTCAAAAACTCCAAAAATTCAAAAATATATGGAATTAGACACCGTATGCAAAAATGGCTAGCATAACAGCGTAAAATCCCAAACCCTCATCCCAAAAAATAGGGAAATGTTCATACCCGCCCAACCGGGTAGAACTAGCATACAAAAATGAAGGGAAACACTAGTTCTCAGCCTCCAAACAAATAGCTACCAAAAATTGAAGCAGGAATGGAGCAAAAACAATAAAACAAGAAAGTCCTACCTCACAGCCAAAAGGGAAAAAATGGGAATCTGAACCATAAAATAAATATCCTGCAAAAGTAGCTAAAAATTGCAACAATCCAAGGTTTCCTCGAGCTAGATCCAACGAGCCCAACCTCGCGACAATCCCACGCTCGTAGCTCCCACAACGAACAAAACAGTAAATCTTCATGAAGAGGATTTTGGGTTTTACTCTCCAACTTTCCAATTTGAAAGTGAGATGTGAGGAATTAAATTTCTCTTTGGATACTTATTCACTTTTCAAGTGAATAATCGATTAGGGCAAATAACCAGCCAACTTAGTTAAACCCCGAATCGACCCAAATGAAAATAGGCTATTCCTATAAATAGGAATTCATCTATGGAAAAGCTGCTAGAATTTAAAATAAATCAATTAAAAAATCCAAAAACCCAAAAACACATAAATCTCCTTAATAACTTTCTCAATAATGCAAACCTTTAAATGCACAAACATGCTTACTAGTCTAATCACATAATGCAAATGAATTCAGATTTAATAATCATCGAAAGGTTTAATTTAAACACTTTAATTAAGGATACATCAACCATACCAGGACAACATTGGTAAAATATGAAAGGTTGAATCACTAACTCCATGTGCCACTGCCAGGGATATAAATCTTGCACACTAAACAACACGATCAAGTGCAATTGCATATAATAACATAGTCGAAGTAATAATGCGTTAAATCACCTAATTTAACCATTTATTAAATTATATTAAAATAATCTATTTACATCACTCACATTCGCATAAAGCATAACAATGCAAGAATGAAGTAAATAACCATAGCATTAAATCCATCACATAACATAATCAGAGGTATGTCCAAAAACCAGATAACCAAATGTCATCATAAAACACAGTGTCATCTCAAAATGGCATCATCATGCAATATGATTAACTGAACAACATAGTAGTCTAATACCTATGATACTGAAATCAAGGTGCAACATCTGACCCTCGAGTCGCCTCAAAAGTAAACATAACATGAGTAACAATTATCTCTCTAATCAAAAATATAACAAGGTAATGTCCGCAAAACATAACCAAATAATCTCACATGAACAATCCATTTAATTACTTACGCATTTAATAAAGATTGATTACTCTGCATTAAAAAGGCATTTAAAACACATAAGAAAACACAGTCATCAACATGACTAACCACTACTACAGGAACCTAGTCCAGTGTAGCATGGTAATAGAACATAGCGCAATCTCTACACACATCTCAAGGTAATCACGAAACAACCTCATGATACCACATCGATCTTGGTAACCACTGGCACAAACCTCAGTGAACCAAAAATCACATCATAACCTCAAAGATCAGTCAAAAGAAAAATCAAAGAAACTGATACAGAAACATAAATTTGAACACCTCGACGGTGTAGACCACTCAGGGTCACTATCATAATCTCATCACAACAAAAGATCAATAAGGTTGCATCCATCAGGATGACTTATAGAAGTCAAATGGGAGAGGCACTACACTATTCATACTTTAGAATTCACAACTTGACCTTTTATTTATACCTTACAAATTGTCAAGTCAACTCATTTACAAATTACATTTACAAATAAACCATACATCAATCGGCTACAAACATTACATGAAACAATTAAACTTTATTTCTCAAAACAATAAAATCCTTCATTGGCAAACCCTACTCGATAAACACTGCTCCATAAATGATTGCCAATGTTAACCAAGTGAAGCTCGATAAACACTATGAATTCTGCAAATTCCTTTGGATACTGAGTGAACTCAGTAAGAACTAACTTTCCTTTGCTAACCTTATGAGCTCGATAGAAACTATCTTTTGCCATAAAATTCTTCAACTCTCGACTGAGCTCGGTAGAAGCTATCTTCATAGTGTAACTTCTAGAAATGATCGGTAGACTCTGTAATTCACCTTACTAACCATCTAAACTTGGTAGACTCTGTCTTTTGCTTTGTTGACCAACTGAGCTCGGTAGACTCTACCTAATAACTGATATGACATTTGTGTAACATCAAAGATAACACATAATTGAAAAATTGTATCCAACATTGACATGGGGGTGAATCAGTTATCCAAGGTCCATATGTATAAATAAAACTTTTCATGGCTTAATGAACCCATAAAACATTTGACTTCATGCATACATCCTTAAGATTATCCAATCACTCAAAACTTGTAGGTTACTATTAAATCAACTTGCAGAAGTGTAAACATGAAACATGACAGATTCATCAACACACTTGACACAATGATTTATGTGGAAACCCAATTTGGAAAAAATCACTAGTAACATGCTACTCTTTTTCACTCTTCTAAAGTGATGCCCTATGAAAGACCAACCCTATTAAAGGTTACAATACACACTATAAAATGTGACCCTATTAAAGGATTTCAATCACCTTATTAGGAGTGAGCCTTGTTAGAGGACTTTAGACCATTCACTTGGAATGTCACTCAGTTGAAGGATTTACAAATGACTATTAAGTCAAACTTAATCCAAAGGATTTACCCTATACTGATACAATTATTAGAGAGTAACAGTAAGGCTTGATTTGATAACAACTTAAAACTCCATTTGCAGATTATAGATCTTTGTTTCAATCCTCCATTATGCTTGACCTTCACTCATTGTAGCTCTAATAGCTTGCTCACCCTTCAAACATTCATATCCTTAAGCCTTCCTTCTTAACATTTCATTACAAACTCTTCTCTTAGGTCACTTGATGAAGCAAAACCTTTGTCTCATTGACTTCTTTAGGTTCTTGCACATGACAACCTTGCTTCATGACCAATCATTCCTATAAATAGGAAATTAAGATCTTTTTGCCACTCATTCTTCATTGTCCAATTTAGGGTTAGGACAGATTTGGTAGGATACAATGTATCTATCCCACATTCTATATCTTTTTTAGAAACTTTTCCTTGAATCATCTTTGAATTTTCCTAAAAATGGTTCACCTTGAATTTTGTTCCTCCAGCTCATCAATCTTATCTTCCACCAAGTTCACATAATCCAAGAAAACAAACTTGTCAGCTTAGATCCATTGAATTCATGATCTTTTAAATAATGCAGTCACTCGGCATTATCCTGCTTTTGATGCTTAATGCATACTACATTTCTCAGCATCCTCTATAAAATCACTCAGCACAAACTAAATTTTACTAGTGCTTGGCATCAACTAAACTTTACTTGACATCCACTATTCTTCTTGACATACACTAGAATAGACATTTACTCAGCTCCAACTAATTTTCTACTTGGCTTGCACTAACTTTGCTCGACACCTACTATCCACTAAATCAAGCCTACTATCCACTCAATCAAGCCTAATATCCACCTACTATCTCTCTCTTGAATTTTTTTCAATATATTCTCAACAATCTTCCTCTTTGGCATTGATGAAAAACCAAACTAATCAGCCAAACTAACTAGGTTAAAATAGTAAGACAATACAAAAAATAAAATGATTCCTTGTATTAAAATCTCTCACTCTATCAACAACTTCCATCTTCTAAATAGGTTACAAAAATTCCTCCTTATAACTCTCTCTAAATTACTTCTTGTATCTCCCTCTTACTAGGTAGATGTGACAATTTCTTTATCTGTGTTCTCCTGATCAACAACTAGAAATCTCTCTCTGACTAATATAGAAATTATCTCCCTCTTTTCCTTTGATCAACAATTATATCAACTAGAAATCTCCCTCTTTGACAACAATGCCAAAGACTTGTCATTTTAACATGTAGATATAGGCTTCTTTAGTTTCTTCAGTTTCTCCCTCTGTCA
Source organism: Cupressus sempervirens (assembly GCA_028749045.1). Classification (NCBI taxonomy): domain Eukaryota; kingdom Viridiplantae; phylum Streptophyta; class Pinopsida; order Cupressales; family Cupressaceae; genus Cupressus; species Cupressus sempervirens. Next base: position 604,851,603 of record CM053788.1, read on the forward strand.
CCTTACTTGTAACTGATTTATTATTTTTAGCTCTTTGAGTACTTTAGGTAGCTTCTAAAGAAAGATCCTATGCATCAACATGTAACATATGAACATCATCTTGTTTGATGCAGGGTACTCCTCTTATTACTTAGCATTTGATAAGGGTATCACCCCTAGTTCTTTTGGAAATATAAGAGGAGTAATTGAGAGGGGAGGGGTGAATCAGTTACTACAAAAATAAATCTTAGGTCTCTTAGATGTCAGTACAAAATACAAATAGATAATTGAATATTGATGAAGCTCGGTAGACACACTAAATGTTGAAACTCGGTAATAACTGGATTAGCTTGGTAAAAGATTAATATATAAACCATTAGATGTTATATGTGATTACCATTACTTTAACTTAGTTAAAAACACATAAAGAAAATAGCATGAACACATTTGACACTAGGATTTAACATGGAAACCCAATTTGGAAAAAATCACCAATAGCAACTAGTTACTGACTTTCACTCTTCTAAAGTGATCCCTATTAGGAGCCAACCCTATTAAAGGTTATAAAACACACTGTTAGGTGTGACCCTATTAAAGGATTTAATCACCTTGTTAGGAGTGGCCTTGTTAGAAGTCTTGAGAACAATTTAATAGAATTGCTACCTTGTTAGAGGATTTGCAAATAGTTGTTAAGCTAGCTCTTTTAAGAGATTTAGATCACTATTACAATGGTTAGAGAGTAACAATGAGATGACCTAATTTGATTGCAACTAATTTGTTAATTTTAGATTTCTGTTCTGGCTTGTACTTTGATCCTTTCTGATCGAATATGACTTTGTTGCATGATAAGGATATTCTACTTATCCTTCAAATTCACTTCCTCTACACATCAATAGATCTTAAATCACATCATCATAATTCGCACATTCTCTTGCACTCTTTCACTTACACACTTTTTCACACACTTTGAAATCATAGCTTGACCTTATACTTATACGTTCCACTTTATCAAGTTAGCTCAAATCCAACTTAAAATAATCAATATTCATCACCTTAGTCAGCAAGAATCAATACATAAGTCAATTAAGCTTAATACAACAAAATAAGAAAATCCTTTGTTAGTCAACCCTGCTTGGTAGAAACTAACTTTGAAACAATTTTCTTTTTGAACCAATCAGAAGCTCGGTTAACACTGCAAACTTACAAAAATCCTTTGGAAACTAAGTGAGCTTAGTTAGCACTGGATCCATCCAACTTTCCTTCGATACCTGAGTGAGCTTGGTTAATACTTGTTTTTTAAAACTTTTCCTTCGATGCCCAAGTGAACTTGGTAGACACTACTTTTTGAACTAGGAAAACAAAGGAATCCTCAGTAGATACTAAGAACTATCTTCACTGCCTAAGTGAGATTGGCATGTACTAACTAATAATGATTATGAAATTGATGTAATATCAAAGACAACACACAATTAATCAATTATATCCAATGATCTCCCTCTTTGGCATTGATGGCAACACAACATGTCATAGCACAATAAAATTTTAGATATGAAAACACCCTCTATTAGTATGAGCTCTTCCTTTCACTAAATTTTTTATGCAATGGTTGTTACCAAGTTTATTCAGAACATCCTCCCTCTTTCAACATACTTTTTTTAGAAGACTTTTCCCTCTCTAGTTTCTAACTTTATTCTGGTTCTAAAAATTTCTCAGAGATATGATAGTAAACTTCTCCCTCTTTGAAAACACATGCCAAAGACAATAACTCTATAAATACCAATGTACCTTAAGTACTAATTCATCTACAATATGTCTTTGCCAATTCTACATCAAATGATTGATCTTCAATAGGCTCCTCCAGTTGATGCATTCACTAAACTTTATTTAATGAATTTTAGATAGGAGAATTAGCCCTAGCTTATGTCTTAGATACAGAAATGCATCCTTAGGTAATGGTTTGGTGAATATGTCTACAATTTATTCCTTTTTATTCACATATTCCAATCTAACTTCTTTATCTTACATCAACTCTCTTAAGAAGTGATACTTTATAGCAATACGCTTTGTTTTGAAATGCATTACTGAATTCTTTGATATGTTGATTGCATTGTTGTTATCACAGTATATGACAACTGGATCTTTGATCTCTACCTTCATTCCTTCCAATAGTTGTTTGAACCAAACAATGTTAGAACAATTGACTGCTATTGCTACATATTTTTCTTCTATTGTGGATTGAGAAGTACAATTTTTCTTCTTGCTTGTCCAATATACTAGTCTTTTACCAAGAAAGAATGTTTCACCACTAGCATTTTTTCTATCATCAAGACTTCCTGCCTAATCAACATCAGTAAATACTTTCAAGTCCAAATTACCTCCAAGTTTGTACCACAAACCATAGTCTTTGGTACCTTTCAGATACCTCATGATTCTTTTGATTGTCATCATGTGATTTTCTTTGGGATTTGCTAAGAATCTTGTCGTTGTTCCAACTACTAGAGCAATATCAAGCCTTATATGAACTACATACTATTATTTTCCAATATTTTATCTATAAGTGGTCTTATCTACTTCTTTGGAATCATCATTTTTGGAAATCTTATGTCCAGTAGACATAGGTGTTCCAACTAGTGTTGAATCTTCCATTCCAAATTTCTTCAGTATCTCCTTGATATACTTAGATTGAGTGACGTAGATACCATTCTTGTTCTATTGTATTTTAAATCTAGCTAAAAATTTTATTTCACCAAACATGGACATCTCAAATTCTTTGTTCATTTCTTCTGAGAATGTTTTGCATAGATCATCATTTCCTATAAATAGAGTGTCATCAACAAATATTTTTGCTAACATAATCTTCTTATCTGGTCCTTCCTTGATATACAAACTACTGTTATCATTAGTCCTTTGAAAAACAATCTATACCAAGTAATTATGGAGTCTTTCATACCAAACTTTGGAAGCTTTTTTGAGACCATATAATGCTTTGTGTAGTTTTCAAACCATGTCTCCTTTGTTAGGATCTACAAAACCTTCCAGTTTTTCAATGTAGACTTCCTCATCAAGAGTTACATTCAAGAATGTAGATTTAACATCCATTTTATATACTTTAAATCCTCTATGTGTTGCATATGATAGTAAAGTTCTAACACTTTCAATTCTTGCTATAGGAGCAAAAGTCTCACCATAGCCAATACCTTCTTTTTGAGAATAACTTTTGCATACTAGTATTGTTTTATTTCTTGGTACCTTTCCATCTTCATTCAGCTTATTTCTAAATACCCATTTTGTACCAATTACATTTTTATCCTTCGGTCTAGGAATAAGAATCCAAGTTTTGTTCTTTTCTATCTATTCTATCTCTTCATTCATTGCTTCAATCCAACTTTCATTTTCTAGAGCATCTTTAACACTTCTATGTTCAAATTTAGCAAGTAAACATGTACCCTTTAATTTGCTTCTTGTTATTGTTCTATCTTATTTGTCTCCAATGATCTGATCAAGTGCATGATGTCTTCTGACATATCTTGCTAACACAGGCTTCTTGGTCTTTGAATGAGTTCCTCGATCTACTTCTTGAATTTTAGTTTCAAGCTTAGGTCCTTCTTTCTGTGACTCAGATCCATCAGGATCATTTTGAACTAGCTTGGTAGCCTCTAATTGTGACTTGGGTCCTTGCAGCTTAGGTTACACTATCTACAACTTGGTAGCTATTGGAGTTTCTGCGGACTTGAGAGTTGAAGCTTCTTTTCTTTTAGATAGATTTGGCAGAGTATCAAGTTCATAGTAAATGAATCTTCTATACTCTTCTGGTTCTTTATTGCTTTCTTCTTCACTCTTTTTTCGCAAATTCATCAAGTCTAACATGTTCACTCTCTATAATTTTGTGAGTGGACAAATTCAAACATCTGTATGCTTTACTTATACAGGATTATCCTAGAAATATGTCGTCATCACCTTTTACATAAAATTTTCCTTTTCTAGATTATTTCAATATGTAGCATTTGTTGACAAATATTTTCAAGTAACTTACATTAGATTTGTATCCATACCATAGCTAATAAGGTGTCTTGTTTGAATCTTTCTTCAACTAAACTATGTTCAAGGTATAAATTGTAGTGTTGATAGCTTCCTTCCAATATTTGAGAGCAATGTTCTTTTCAATCATCAGGGTTCTTGCACAATCCATGATAGATCTATTTATTCTTTTTGCTATACCATTCTATTGTGGTGTACCAGGGCCTAATACTTGTCTTTTGATTCCTCTTTCAATGCAAAAATTGTTGAATTCACCACCTCTATTTGATCTCAAGCATTTCAACTTCTTTCAAGTTTCTTTTTTCTATTCTTGCCAGATACCACTTGAATTTTTTAAAGGCTTATGATTTTTCTTTTAGGTACATTACTGTCATCATTCTAGAGTAGTTATCAACAAAGAGAATGAAAAAAAAAATCCACAATAACTTTATATTCCAATAGGTCAACATAAGTCTGTATGACCAATTTTCAAGACTCCTTCTAACTGATAGTCTTTGCTCTTGAAGCTTGTCTTTCCCATCTTACCAATTTGGAAATTCTTGAATAAACCCATGTTAGGCTTCTTCAAACTAGGGATACCTCTTACTCTTTTATGTTTGCTTATCTTAACCAGATTATCAAAGTTCACATGACATAGCCTTTTGTGTCATAACCAGATTTCCTCTATTTGAGCAATAAAACATGAGCAATCACTAAGATCAAGATAAAATTGATTACTTTTTGTTTGCTTGCCAAATCCAACCAAATCTCCTTTTTCATCTCATAACTTGGCCTGTCCATTCATGAATTCTACCTTGAATCCAATGTTATTCATTTGTGCCATGCTTAGTAGATAATGCTTTAGTCCTTCAACCCAATAGGCATTGTCACATACAAGTTCTTTAGTCAACAAGATACATCATTTTCCTTTTATGTTACAAGGTTCATTGTTCCCAAGTTTTACATTACCTCCATCATAATATTCCATATGCTCAAATTTTGTTTTGTCACCAGTCATATGATGTGAGTAGCCATTGTCAATAATCCATATATAATTTTTGTTAACATGAGAGATAAGTGCCATCTTATCTCCTTCATCATCAGATTCATCTTTCATAGTTATATTTACCATTTCATCTTCATTGTTATCAGAATCTTTAGCTATGATACAAGAATTCTTACCTTTGTCCTTGAAGCTCTTGTAGTTCTTGAAGTCTTTCTCGCCTTTATGCTTATTTCTTTTCTTCTCATCCTTGATTTCTTCATTTGGACACATGGTAGTGATGTGACCAATTTCTTCACAAGAAAAATAGATCATAGGAACTTTACCTTTGTACTTTCCTCTTCCTTTGGAATACTTCCTTACAAGCAGGGCTTCAACAACTTCAAGATCACTATCTAAACTTTCTTCTGACGATCCATCTTCTCCACTTCCTGATAGACTAGATTTTGACTTTTTACCCTTTTTTTGAGTGAGAGTTTAGCTATAAATGTAGATTCAATATTCTTTGAGGCAAGAACATAGTTATCATAATTGTCTAATTCAAAAGTTGTTAATCTTCCAACTAGAGCATCCAACCCTATCTTATTAGTTGGATCACATCTCATTTCTTGAATAGTAGATACTCTAATTCCATAAATAGGAAGAAGGGTTCTGAGCACTTTACTTGCAATAGTTTCCTCCTCGATGTCTCCTCTAGATGCTATAATTGCACTTTCACTAGCCTTGATCCTTTCTATTTATTTTTCAATGTTTTCATCTTCTCTCAATCTCAATTGATCAAATTGCCCTCTAAGGCTTTCTACTTTGGCTCTTCTTACATTGTCATCTCCTCTATAGATATCTTTAAGTTTGTTCCACATTTCAAAAGTAGTTTTGTAATCTTTTTTCTCATCAAATTCAACATAACTGAGGGCAGATGCAATATCAATCATCATGACATTGTGATTTTTCTTGTCAACAATGTCTTCAACTGATAATGTTCCAGTGGGAGTCTTATATTTAGCATCAAGATACTTGCAACCTAAATCATTGATGGTGGTCATATGTAATCTCATAATTTCTTGTCATGCTGCAAAGTTGTCTCTGTTCAGCTTGGGAATCTCTCCTTTATAAGACATCTTAATCTTTAGCTTAGGTCCTTGAAACCTTCTCTACAAGCAGCAAGTTCTCTGATACCAATTGTTGAAAATATAAGAGGAGTAACTAAGAGGGGATGGGTGAATCAGTTACTACAAAGATAAATCTCAGATCCCTTAGATGTTAGTACAAAATGCAAATAGATAATTGAATACTGTTGAAGCTCGGTAAACACACTAAATGTTGAAACTCAATAATAATTGGATTAGCTCAGTAAAAGATTAACATATAAACCATTAGATGCTATCTATGATTACCATTACTTTAACTTAGTTGCAAACACATAAACAAAATAGCATGAACACATTTGATGCCAGGATTTAATGTGGAAACCCAATTTAGAAAAACCACCAATAGCGACTAGTTACTAATTTTTACTCTTCTAAAGTGAGCCCTATTAGGAGCCAGCTTTGTTAAAGATGATAAGTAGGAGATAATTTCCACAGCAAGTCAAATTGTGATATTTCTATCAAGATTTAACTGTTTAATTTTGGGTCAAACTCATTGACCCATATTTCATGAGTAGTGATTCAACATGAATCCATCTCTCATGAGAATAAATGGAACACTTGGCACTCATTGGATCTAGGTGATGCTCACAGGGCTGACACCCCTGTGACCATTACCTAGATCCAATAAGTGCCAAGTGTTCAATTTATTCTCATGAGAGATGGATTCATGTTGAATCACTACTCATGAAATATGGGTCAATGAGTTTGACTCAAAATTACACAGTTAAATCCTGACAGTAATAGCACAACTTGTTAAAGATTAAAAAATACACTATTAGGTGTGACCTTATTAAAGGGTTTAATCACCCTGTTAGGAGTGGCCTTGTTAGAGGTCTTGAGAACAATTCAATAGAATTGCTACCTTGTTAGAGGATTTAAAAATAGTTGTTAAGCCAACTCTATTAAGAGCTTTAGATCACCACTACAATGGTTAGAAAGTAACAATGAGATGACCTAATTTGACTACAACCAATTTGTTGATTTTAGATCTCTGTTCTAGCTTGTACTTTGATCCTTTCTAATTGAATATGACTTTTTTGCACGATAAGGATATTTTTCTTATCCTTCAAATTTGCTTCCTCTGTACATCAATAGATATTCAATCACATCACCATAATTTGCACATTTTCTTACACACTTTTTCACACTTTGAAATCACAACTTGACCTTATACTTATACCTTCCACTTTGTCAAGTTGGCTCAAATACAACTTACAATAATCAATATTCATCACCTTAGTCGGCTAGAATCAATAGATAAGTCAATTAAGCTTAATACAACAAAATAAGAAAATCTTTTGTTAGCTAACCCTGCTTGGTAGAAACTAACTTTGAAATGATTTCCTTCATTAACCAATCATAAGCTTAGTTAACACTACAAACTTACAAAAATCCTTTAGCAATCAAGTGAGCTCAGTTAGCACTGGATCCATATAACTTTCTTTTGATACCTAAGTGAGCTTGGTTAACACTCACTTTTTGCAACTTTTCCTATGACGCCTGAGTGAACTCAACAGACACTACCTTCTGAACTAGGCAAACATAGGAATGCTTTATAAACACTGAGAATTGTCTTCACTACCCGAGTGAGCTTGGCATGTACTGACTGATAATGATTATGACATTTGTGTAACATCAAAGACAACACACAATTAATTAATTGTATCCAACAAGTTCACCTCTTAGATACTCATGAGCATCATTAGGTAATGCTTTTGTGAAGATATCTGTAATTTTCTCTTTAGTGTTAACATATTCCATCTTCACCTTTTTATCTTGAACTAATTCCTTCGAGTGATGATACTTGATTGCAATGTGCTTAGTTTTTGTGTGCATCATAGGATTCTTTGATATATTTATAGCACTTGTATTATCACAATAAAGTAATGTAGCCCAATTCTTGAATGCAACTCAACATTCATAGTTTGTAACTCGGCAATAACTAAAACTTGTTGTTGGTTTGTAGCTTGATTTGCAGCATCTTCTTTGGTAGGCATACCTTCATAAAAGTATACAAATGATTTGTATTCTTCTAGTTCTTTCATAGATTCAGCCTCATGTACTTTTGTATATTTATCAAAATTTACATTTGCACTTTCAACAACTTTGTTAGTGTTAGTATTTAAACACTTATATGCTTTACTTCTTGGAGAATATCTTAAGAATATACCTTCTTCACTTTTTGCATCGAGTTTACCATTCCTAAAGTCTTTAAGAATGTAACACTTGCTTCCAAATACCTTAAATTATTATACACTGGGTGAGTATCCATACCATAGTTCAAAAGGTGTTGAATGAGTACCTTTCTTGACTTGTAGAGGGTTCAAGGTATAGACAGTTGTATTTACAACTTCTCTCTAATATTTCAAAGTAACATTTTTCTCCATCATGAGTGTTCTAGCACAGTCCATTATAGATATGTTCCTTCTTTCAACAATTCCATTTTGTAGAGAGGTTGTAGGTGTAGATGTATGTCTTTTGATTCTTGTGTCATTACAAAACATCTCAAACTCATGTGATGTGAATTCTCCTCCTCTGTTTGATCTCAAACACTCCAGACTTTTTCTTATTTTCTTTTCAACTCTTGCTAAGTACCACTTAAACATTTGAAAAGCATTCAATTTATATTTTAAAAGCATAATTGTCATCATTTTAGAATAGTCATCAACAAATAGCATAATGTACTTATCTCCTTTGTAGCTATGCACATCAATTGGACCACACAAGTTAGTATGAATAATCTCTAGTATTCCTTTAGAGGTATAAGATTTACTCTTAAAACTTGACTTTGTCATTTTGCCTAATTTTTTTGGTTGCACATTATATTATCAGTCTTCGTCAACTTAGGCAAATCTTTAACTTTTATCATGTTACTAATACTGACCAAGTTATCAAAATTGACATGATGTAAACTTTTGTGCCATAGCCATACATCATCAAATTTTATAACTAAACAAGTAGCATCCTCTATATCAAGATAGAATAGATTATTCCTAGTTTGATCACATTTTTCAATTAGTTTTCCATTTGTGTCATACATCTTAGCAATCTTGTTTTCAAACTCAACCTTACATCCCAAATTATTCAATTGTGACACACTCAACAAATTATAGTTAAGTCCTTCAACATAGTAAGCATTGTCACATAAAATATTATCAGTGAGTTTGATAGAACCTTTTCTTTTAATCAAATATCATGCATCATTACCAAATCTTACACTATTTCCATCATGACAATTCAAGGTAATGAACTTACTTTTGTCTTTAGTCATGTGATGTGAACACCCACTGTCAATGATCCATCTATCATTCTTGTTCACTTAAGTCACAAGTGCAGTTTCCTCATCTTCATCAAATTTGTCCTTTATTGTAAAATGTACCACTTTTTCATCATGTTCATCAAATTCATCTCTTTTTTCCTCTTTAGCAATGTAGCATGACTTCTTACTTTTATCTGTGTAGTCCTTGTTATCTTCATCTCTTTTGCTTTTGTATTTGTCACCACCTATGTAATTCTTGTTCTCTGGACATCTAGTAGCAATATGACCAACCTCATTGCAATTGAAACAAATGATAGGTAATTTACCATTTGAACTTGCCTTTACCTTAGTGGAATCTTCTTGCTAGTAGTGCTTCAATTTATTCTACATCCTCCTCATCTGTATCACTATCACAAGACACATAGTTCTTTTTCTTCTTTTTCTTTTCATCAGGTTCCTTCAATGATACCTTAGCTTTGAAATTAGATTCAATATTCTTAGGTCTATAATTATAAAAGTTATATAGCTCAAAAGTAGTGAGTCTACTTACTAGACCTGCAAGTGATAGTTTATTCCTTGGTATGCATCTCAGTTCTTGTATTGTAGAAATTATAATATCATATATAGCCAATAGTGTCCTTAAAACTTTGCTTAGTATAGTGTCATCATCTATATTACCAGTAGATCCTCTTATTTCATTAACAACTTCTTTATCCTTTCAACATATTGAGCAATATCCTCACCTTCTTCTATTCTCATATCATCAAACTTATCTTTGAGACTTTCAGCTTTGGCTCTTCAAACATTTGCATCTCCTTCATAGATAGCGGTTAGGGAATCCCACATTTTATTTTCACTATCAAGACCTTTGATATCATCAAATTTGGCATAGCTTAGGGAAGAGGCAATATCTAGCATTGCTTGGTTATGTTCTTTCTTCTTTTTCATATCCTTAGTAGTTGGGGCACTAGTAGGATCAACATGTTCGATGGATTTGGTAGATTGTGCATGATCTCCAAGTCCTCCAAGGTGTAGCTTCATCAAACTTTTCCATGCAGGAAAGTTATCTCTATTAAGCTTGGGTACTTTTCTTTTTGGTATCTTTATCTTTATGCTTCTAGTACCTTCAAACTAGTTCTCTTAAGCAGATGACTCTGATACTAATTATTGGAATGTTGGTGTAAATAGATATTTACTATTTACACTTTACTTAAGTTTACTTAGGTTAGTGCATTATTTTATTATTTTGCATTATTTTATCATTTATTTTTATGAGACACTTAGGAGTTTGCACACTTTTTTGAGTTGTCATGTTGACAACACAAAAGTACACAACTCTAATTATACACATGGTGTCTACAACACTAGAATTTGCATCATTCACTAAGTTGTGATGTAGACAACATATTTATTCACACTCCTAATTTAGCACATGTTGTCTACAACATTGATTTGTGTATCACACCATTGTAGGCTTATCCTCTCATCATCGCACTTACGTCCATGCTTAATGAAGGATAACCCATAATTGGTGGACATGTGCCTAGTTGTATGACTTATCATGATATTGATTCTAAGGCATTCTAGATGCATCTTAGAGGCCTTTATAAATAGGCACTCCTAGTGTACTTGTACATTGTATTGAATACTATACAGTTATTCAGATCATAGTCTGGTCTAATTTGTGCTTATGTTTTGAGTTCCTTGGTCTTGGATGAATTTTTTCTTAAGGCAGATTTTTACATGGTATCAGATATGAGGGAGATACTCATCACATAGCCATTGGAGACCTTGTTGCTTCATCTCTCTAAGGGACCCAATTTAGATCTAGAACATCTGCAGCAATTGGGAGGGTCTAGAGTCAAAGCGAACCTCACCATTACATTCAGAGCAATGATTCTGTGAAAATCAACTATAAATTTTCCTATTTTAGGCTATAGTCAACTGTGAGGCAAAAAAAATTTGCAAATCGAAACCCAAAGGCTCAATTTGCAAAGCTAGGTATGGTCTTTAATTGATCTGTTTAATTTATTTTCAAATATGTAATTTTGCTATTTTTTCCTACATTTTTTGAAATAATTTTTTTCAGATTATTTGCCCAATCGAGTGTGCGAGAAAGTGCAAAGAAAAAAATTTGGGTCCAGGTACCAGGCAATCCTACCCCAGCCCTAAACTTGTGCAAAATATTCTGCAAGGAATATTCTAAATTTGGTGGGCATCATTCATCAATATTCCATTAGTAGCATATTCTATTTGCAAATCTGGCTAACCTCTCATCGGCAAGCTCTAACTCACCCAGCAGCTGAGCACTTGCAACCCATGGCAAGTGCCTTTGTTTTGCATAATCAGTGGGTTGGCTTTTAAAAACATTTGGAGATCAGTGCATGATCAATGTGGAAGTAAACTTCAAAAGTTCCTACCACATAATATACTCTAGCAGCCTGTGAAAGTATATCAAAACTTTTCAACACCATCGAAACTAATGGTTTTGTACCTCACAGTTCCATTAAACTCAAGACACATGGCATTTTTATTCATAGCCACATCCGTGGTACTATCACCGCATTGACCCTTGCACAGAGTATATGCGGCAGAAGGAGAATCGCCCATGTGACTCAAATTTCAGCACTCACCTATCTGCCCTAACTGCCATGTGGCAAGACACATGTGTAGTTTTTTATGCTAGTCAATGCCCACATGGCATCCACATCACCAACCACGGTATCAGACAAGGAAGCCTCCATACAGCAAACTGTACATCTACGTTGATGCACAGTTAAAGCCCACTCAGCATTACTGTACTCCAATGAAGATAGACATGCCTGTAATTTGTGTATCATCTACACAATACAGTCATACTTTTTTGTATGATGATGTCATCATTACATCATGTTGATGTCATCTAGTGCCTACATTTTTGTTGATGTCAGCAAAGTATGATCCTAAATTTGACGACCATCTGATCGGCATTTCAAGAAAAAATTGAACTAATGAGACAGTTGTTGGACTATCAAATTTAATAAAGTGTTTTCCTCTATAGACCCCTCTTCAGATGTAGTTTTGATTTGGTATCCTGAGTTCAAATGGCCATAACTTGGACATCTGGACTCCAAATTAGGTGCAATTTTTTTTTTTTTTGGATAAAATTCCCTAAACTTTTTAGTGGTGTAGCTATTATCTAGTTTTGGTGTATGCATTTGTCAGTATAAACATTTTTTGGTGATTGTACTTGTCTAAACTTGCCTTTTGCAACTTCGAATGCATCGTACAGGCTCATCTAGACTTCTTTTCAAATTTATTTTTTGAAAGTGCATTTTTTAATCTAGTTTTTAGATTTGTAGTCAAATTGTAGTCTTGTGTGGACAAAAATACCACTTTCAAAGATAGGTCTTATTTTGCATTGTATTGCTTCACAATTGTTGTATTTTTGAGCAACATTATAAAGGTCTAGATCTATACTCTATATAGAGGTTGTAATCAATAAAATTAGAAAGCCCACTTTGTCCATTTTGACAAGTGGCCCATTGTAAATGCACTATATATAAAGTGCCAAAATCATTCATTTTGGGGGGGGGGGGGGATTTTTTGATTGAGTGAAAGGGGGGGGGGGGGGGGGTTACTGTGTACTGTGTCTCCTTGATCTTGTGTTCTTGCATTATGGGTTCTTTTTCAAAGTTAACTCCACATAATTATGCTACTTGGAAAGAAAACATTAAAGAACCATTGGTAGAAAAAGGTTTATTGTGTTACGTAACTAGTGCAGCAAAGAAACCTCCTACTAATGCTGATGAATTTCAAAAAGAAGACTGGGAATCCAAACAAGAGATGGCCCTAGGAACCTTTTTGAAACATATTTTTTATCCTGTCAAATTTCATATTAGGAAGCTTACCGATCCAATAGAGGTTTGGGCTAAACTTGAAGCTTTGTATGGGATAGTAGATGAAGACATGGCTTAAACCATAGAGGATAAACTTCTCAATTTGGATCCTAGAAATTTTGAAAAACTATCAAAGACTATCTTACCCAACTAGAAATGTATAGGGCATAGCTTAAGGATTGTGGTGAACCCATCAAGGATGGAAAGATGATCAAACACATCATGAATCATCTTCCACCTGAATATACCCATTTTGTTTCTAGCTTTAATACACACAAATTAACAATGGGTAGTGCTTATGTTAAGTCTTCATTAAAGAAATTCCCAGAAATGTTGATCTTAGAACATGACAATCTAGTGGGTATGGGAATTGTCAAGTCTTCCAAGACCAAAGCCTTGGTAGCAAATGAAGGTAATTCAAGTGGCAAAAACTCAAACAAGAAGTAGAAGTAGTGGAAAGCTAAGCCACAAGATGACATGAAACAGTCCTCCTCAAAACAACAATCTTCCTCAAATCAATCTTCTTCCAATCAAAAATATTCTTCACAACAAGGAAAGTCTTCTTCCAAAAATAATCAAAAGAGGAACAATTCCAAGAGAAGGGAGAAGAAAACTTTCTCCTATTGTAAGAGGAATGGTCATGATGAACATGAGTGCAAGGATAAGTAGATTGATGAATTGGTAAACATAATGAGGAAACACAAAATTGATGTACCAAATGCATATAAGGACAAGGGATCTTCATCCACTTCAAAGGGTAAGGGACAATCTTTAGTTGCAAGTATAAACAATGATAAGGAATGGGTTCTTGATTTCTGAGAAACACATCATATGGGTGCTTCAAGGGAGCAATTTTCCTCTTTGAAACCATCAAATGTACCTTACATCAATTTTCCCCTTTGCATCTTACATGGAATACTTTAGAATAACTGAGAAGGGGGGTGAATCGGTTATCCAAGGTCTAGATGTATAAATAAAACTTTTCACAGCTTAGTAAACCCATAAAACATTTGATTTCATGCATGTATCCTTAAGATTATGCAATCACTTAAAACTTGTAGGTTACTATTAAATCAACTTGTAAAAATATAAACATGAAACATAAAAAATTCATCAACACACTTGACACAATGATTTACATGAAACCCCAATTTGAGAAAAACCACCAGTATCATGCTACTTTTTTTCACTCTTCTGAAGTGATGCACTGTGAAAAGCCAACCATGTTAAAGGTTACAATACACACTGTTAAATGTAACCATGTTAAAAGATTTCAATCACCCTATTAGGAGTGAGCCTTGTTAGAGTACTTTAGACCATTCACTTAGAATGTCACCTAGTTAAAGTATTTACAAGTGATTGTTAGGTCAACCTTAATCTACAGGATTTACCCTAGACTAATACAATTATTGGAGACTAATAGTAAGGCTTGATCTGATAAAAACATACAACTCCATTTTCAGATTACAAATCTCTATTTTAGTTCTCCATTCTACTTGGCCTTCACACATTACAGCGCTAATAGCTTATTCACCCTTCAAGCATTCATATTTTTAAGCCTTCTTTCTTAACATGTCATTGCAGACTCTTTTCTTAGGTCACTTGATGAAGCAAAACCCTTGTCTCCTTGACATCCTTAGGTTCTCACACATGAAAACCTTGCTTCATGACCAGCCATTCCTATAAATAGGAAATTAAGATCTTTTTACAAGTAATTCTCCATCATCAAATTTAGGGTTAGGACATATTAGGTAGGATATAATGAATCTATCCCGCATGCCATATCTTTTCTAGAAACTTCTCCTTGAATCCTCTTTGAATTCATCTAAAAATGGTTCACCTTAAATTTTGTGCCTCTAGCTCATCAATCTTATCTTCCACCTAGTTCACATAATCCAAGAAAACAAACTTGTCAACTTAGATCCATCGATTTCACAATCTTTTAAATAATGCTTCTAATGCTCGGCATATAATGCATTGCTCAGCATCCTCTATAAAATCACTTACCATAAACTAAATTTTATTGGTGCTCGGCATCAACTAAACTTTACTCAGCATCCACTATTATGCTTGACATACACTAGAATAGATGTTTACTCAACTCCAACTAATTTTCTACTCAACTTGCACTGACTTTTCTCAACACCTACTATCCACTCGATCAAGCTTGGCAGACAAACTCTATGTAACTTGTTCTTCTAAACTTTCTTAATGTAACCAACCTTTGCAACCTTAAGTAGATTATCAATACATCATGTTATCACTGTCTTAATTGATTCTTGTACTCCTTTATATAATCATAACTCTACCTTTCCTGTAGGTACTATTCTAACATCTTTTGATCAAATACTCTTCATCAATCAAATAAGTGATAGTACTTAAGTCATATAAGTAGTTATCTTACCAACAAATAGTAGGCTCGACATCAGTGAAAAAACAATGATTGAAACATATTGATCATACTTGTATGTTCTCAACAATCTACCCCAAAAAATCTCTCTCTTCAATTGTTTTCAATCTATTCTCAACAAATTTGGTGAGGTTGTTAAAGGCAATCCTGGAAAAGCTAGTTATGGAAAGGTTTTGAAAGACCATACTAGCAAAATTGTTAATGTTATCGCTATCCCTATTGGGATTTCAACTATCCATAAAGCTGAAGCTATGGCAGCATTGTATACTATGAGGTTGGCTATGGAAAATGGTTATCAAAATCTTTGGATGGAATGAGATTCGCTTAACATTTTTAATATGCTCAATAACAAGAATCTGGTAACTTGGAAAATTGAAGTACTTATTATGGAAATCAAAAACCTTATTAATAAATTTGATAATGTAATATTCTCTCATATTTTTTGAGAGGGTAATTTAGTTGCTAATTGGATTGCCGATCAAGATGTCTATAGGGAAAGCAAGTTGAGGTGGCATGATAACCTATGAAAGGATGTGGAGTTGACTACAATAATTAATTATGATAGGACACACACTAGAGAAGGAAAGATTTGCTAAGATTGGAAAATTTATGAAGGGTGGTGGGGTTAGAAGGACAGTTTGAGATTCCCTAGGAAGTACCTTTGTGCAATAATGACTTGTGTTTGGCACATAAGTAAGATTATTATCTCACCAGCAATCTTCAATACTTTATTACCTTTTATGGTTTCTACTACTTTGGTGTTTTGCAAAGAAAATTAGGTTTTCAAGATGGGTGGGGAACCAAGAAAGAAAGAGTCAAGCAATTGCAAGGTTTTGAAGGTTAAGGCCTCTATTTGGGAGATTTTGTAGAAAGGTAAAGTGATGACCTACACTAAGAGACTCCATGGGTTTAAACCTCACATTATGGAAGCCTTCTTTAAAAATTGGTTTGAAGATAGGTCACTTTGCATGGAGTCATGGTGAAATTTACTAAAGAATTTATTGCTAAGGTTATGGGGCTTCCTATGGAAGGGATTAAATTCAGCAAGGAGACTAGTATCTCCAATGTGGCTTTCAAGAAATTTCCAAAGATAGAAGCTGAAGAGAAGAATTTGGAGAAAAATGGAGACTTCTACAAACTAAATCAAATAAAATTCATCTAGAGGGATGTGTTGTCTTGTATCCATGAGCATTTTATTCTTGATGGTAGGGCTAAGAGAGTCCATAAATTTCACTTTGTTTTCCTAAATCATTTTAGGCACAAAGATAGGATTTTCTTTCCATTTTTTTCTGAGCTACTCTCTGCTTTTAAGCCTTTATGCACATAGGAAGAAAGAGTCCCATCCTGTGCTTCATGAAGGTTTAATTTTACTGATTGAAAACTATTGTGAAAGTAAGGCTATAAAGCCCTCAATGGTTCTCAAGAAAAGGAAAAGGCATGGTAATGCTCCCCACTCTAAGAGAATAAAGGTGGAAGAAGGGGCTAGTGATAGCAAGAAGGTTTTCAAATAGGAGAGGAATAAGAAACATGTTGAGGAGATTATTGAATCTAAGAATTTGGATAATGATGACAAAACAAAAATGGGGGATCTCAATTCTAACCTTGATGGTTACTATGGGAGTAAAGGGGTGTCAACTAGTAAAGACAATGTGGAGGGAAGTAACGATAGAAATAAAGACTCAAATTTTGGGTTGGAAGCCCTCTAGGAGGATGATAAAAATAAAGTGATCACCCTTCTCATAATGCTAGTGAGGAGAAAATGGAGGAGGATACTAGTAAAAAGATTGAAGAAAAAGGCCTTGTAGGTAAGGAGAATAGCTAGAGCAAAGAATAAAATGAGGAAAGGATGGAGAATCTAGACATTAACACCAATACCCAAATCAATACTATAATCACTGTGATTGGTTCTGAGCCTAGGGTTGTGGATGTCAGGAGGGATGACTCTCAAGATGCTAAGCTCTCCTTTCTCCACACTATTAAACTTAAAGTGGAAACTTCTCTTCAGAGTGATTCTTGGTTGTATAATGAAATAATGGTTCTCAAGAAGAAAGTGGACATTATGCAGAAAGCATTGGATGTTGAATGCACTAGGAGAATTTAGATGGAAGTGCAAATTGGTAACATCCCTAATAAGCTTAAAGAATATGAGAAGGAGTTTTATTACCTTATAAAGAAAAGTGGTAAAAAATGCAACAGGTCACTTCTAGTCTATGTGTTGTAGCAGCCAGTCTGGGTAAGAAGAGTTATAAGGAGATAATGTCTCTTGGTAATGCAGGGATGGGGAGTCTAGGTGGTCCTAGTAAGAGAACTAGGTAGAGCACAAGGAAAAAAAAATTTGAGGCTCTTGAGGCTCCTATTCTTTCTCTGATAGAAATTATCTAGAGTACTACAGAAGTAGGTAAAGAGGTGGTGAACATTATCAAAGAGTTGTTGTAGGCGTTGGCTATGGAGTGAGTGTGCTAGTTGTTGATTTGGGCAGTTTTCCTAGTTTTTTCTTTTACTTTCCAACTTGTTTAAAAACTAGGTTCCAATTCCTTGTAAAATATGGTCATTTTTTATGGTTTAAACTCTTGGTTTTAGGCCCCTATAAAACCTCATTTTTTTTTTTTAACTTTAGGTTTCAATTCCTTGTAAAACCTGGTTGTGATTTATTGCTTATCTTTAGCTTTTTGTAAAGGGTTTTGGGTCCCTTTAGAACTTTCTTTTACTGCAATCTAAAACAACATGCTCCTTCCAAATTATCCAAGAGGTCTTCAATCCTAGGCATGGGAAACCTATATTTTATGGTGATTTTATTAGTTTCCCTTGAGTTAGTACACAATCTCCACTTTTCATCATTTTTAGGAGCTAGTATTATAGGGACACCACAAGGACTTAAACTTTTCCTAATTAGTCCTTTGTCCAAGAGTTCTTGCACCTGTTTTGCAATCTTTGCATTATGATTTGGTGTCATTTTACAGTTAGGTTGCTCCAAGAATAAAGTCTATTTAGTGAAAAATATACCTCATGGGTGGTAAAACATAGGGTAATTCCTCCTCTACAATAACCTTATACTTTTCTAACAACTCTTGAACCTCATTTGGAATGTCCTTCTTCTTGGGACCATTTTCCTATGTTTGATCCTTGAGCTTAAACACTAATGTGTACTTCAAATTTTCTTCCTTCTTCATAATGTTCATGAATTCCTTACCATCCACTAACATGACATTTGACCCTAATTGTTTCTCATTCCACATCAAGTAGGGAATCCAACTAAAATTTCTTGCCATTTTTGGTGACTACATATGAGTTTTATTTACCACTATGGTCAGCGTCTATATCATACTACCAAGGATGGTCTAGAAGTAAATGGCATGCATCCATAGGGATTATTTCACACAACACTTTATCCTTATATTCTCCTATCTCAAAATTTTCCCAAGCTTCTTCAACCATATAGTTTTATCATTTATTTAACCAAGTGATCTTATGTGCATCAAAATGAGCTAGTCTTTTCAAATTCAACTTTTCAACCATTCATGTAGAAATAGCATTTTCAATTGATCATGGGACTTACACTTGGTTCTAAATAGAGTCTTCCTCTAAGGAGGTTCTTTACCTTATGGCTTCTTCAATAGGATTATTTTGATCATCAAGCTCTCTACATCTAAATCTAGTGTTGCTCTGATGGGTGAGTTTACACATTGGGTGTCTTTATCCTAGGATAATTGAGTTCTCCTATCTCCAACTTGAGATATTGATTCCTTCTCTAGACACATGCTCATTGTGTGTCCTACATGGTTGCAATTATAACACCTTCCTATGAAAACACCTAGACTACTACTTGGTCCTCCACTTCTACCATTTCCATATGGTCTCCTTCCTTTGAAACTTCCTCTTGTACTTCTCTCCCCACTCTACTCATGATGAGTGTACTCATTATTAGGTCTATTGAATTAAGTCCTTCCTCCAAATTTCCATCTTCCTATGTTATTCCTAACCCCTCTATTTTTTCCACCTTGTTCATTCTTCTTTCTAAGCTTCTCTTCTACCCTAGAGCCAATTAAAAACATCCATCAATTGTCCTGGCAATTACCATACTAATATCATCTTGTATATTATATCTCAAGTCATGGAGATATTGTCCCACATTTTCTCTTTCATCCTCTTTGTACCTAGCCCTCATACTTAACTTGTGGAACTCCTTTGTATAAACTAACACATCCAAAGCCTTTTGTCTCATATTATGATACCTTTTGATGACTTGGATTTCATAATCTATGAGCATAAATTTCCCTTTTAGCAAAGTCGTCGTAATACATTTGGTGATCACATTCTTTCTTTGTCTCTCCCTTTCACTCTACAAATGATTCCACCAACCTAAGCAAAATCCTTCAATTTGGTTTTGCAAAACTTAACCTTCTTACTTGCATCCACTTCTTTGTACTCAAAGTAGTTTTCCATTTCTTTTATCCAATTGGTCAATTCATCACCATTGAACTTCCCACCAAAGGTAAGTACTTCCATTTTTGCCTTAGCACCTTCTTTGTGTGCATTTCTAATGACATACACAAATTTCCTATGATCTGCTAGTAGTTTGGGGTTTGTGGGTTTGTCTTCCCATTCATCTTCAGTCTCATCTTTTGAGACATCTTCTACACTAACTCCTTGAGTCTTCTTACCCTTCATCTGACTTTGTCCATTTCTTAAACACTACTTCCCAATCTCCTTCCAATTCTTCTCTAAGTTTTTTCCTAATGTATTCACGATCATTACTTCATAGTTTTTTTAGGCATTATAGTAGCCTCTACCTAACTTCCTTCTTCTCACATACATTGTCTTCAAGTACAAAGTATTGGCTATGATATTGATATGATGTAGAGGTTTAGGTTGATTCTAGATTTCCTTGAGGGTTTCTAACTAATCCTTCAATTCCACTTGGCCCCATCCAATGGACCAATCTTCAAGCCTCTCTCTACACTTTTTCTATCCTAGGACTTTCCCTTGGTCTTCTCACCTAAGACCCACACACTAGGTAATTCAATCTCCCTTCCTTGGAGATACAACTTCTCACATCAAATTCTCCCTAAAACCATTTTCAAATACCCATTTGGAATCTTCAAACAATATCTCACTTTTGTATTTGGGTTTGATTATCAACTAGGTTAGCTCAAAAATTCTCAAAATTAGGCTTCATAGGTGCTTAGGAGACCTAATTATCAAACTCTTCACTAGTCAACTTGTCTAATCAAACCAACACTTGGAACACATCTGGACCATGAAAATGAATTGTTCTGAACCAAAATTGGGAACCCACCAATCATATTTTACAACTTGCAACTCTGTTTCTAGCAACTTGGGCTTGTCATGTGGGGATATCAAACCTAGGGCTTGATGCCAAATTTTTCCATTTGTTCAAATTGATCTTAAACCTTTTGCAAATTATAAATACATCTATACCTAACATTCCCCAAAGATTTGGCCAACACCAATAGTGAAATACTAGGAAAAAGACATTTTGATTCTAGACCTAGAGTTTAAAGCTTCCTAGGACTAGTCTATGCAAGAGTAAAATGCTTAGAACAACTCTTGAAAACTTGTATTTCTTCACAAAGCCACATTTGTTACATCAATTCGGCCAATTTGGTCCTACAACCTTTGTTACATCAATTTGACCAATTTGATCTTATATGCCCCTAAACCTAGGATCTCCAACTAATTTTTGAATTGGTTAGCCATTGGTTGTAAAGTTGCCAATTTCTTGTCAAAGTTATCATGAGAAACTTTGGCAACTTCTGCAACATTTTGACAAAAATATGCAACTAAGCACAAAACCTATCAAAAATAATTCCAAATGGTCTAGAATGACCTGTGAAGACATGAAATACATCAAAAAATCTTACCATGTTGTAATTTTCTAAAAACCAACCAAAAAAATCCAAATGGTCCAAAATAACTTGTGAAGAATGAAAAGTGCAATGGTTGTTGACCAACTTTGACCACCTAAACCTAAATGCTATATAATGACAAGTTGTCTTGTTGAGCTTTACGAAAATGAAATGAGATCATGTGAGACCTTAGTACAATCTATTAAAAGTGATGTAGGAGCATCCTAGGTGTAAAGACAATCTTGCATCACCCAGAATTATTTTATTTTCAATCTTTCTATTTTAATAAGGACTAGTAGACAAGGTGGTTACTATTTATGGGAACTTGTTATTTTTAGTAAGTTTTTCATATGAGCTTGAAATATTCTTATTTTTTGTAGGAAGGTTCATTTTAGAGATATAAGCTTACCATAAAAATCTCATTGCTCCAACTTAAGTATCGGAGAAGTTATTGCAGATTTTTGGTGGAACAATTTGCAAAGAAATCTTCAAGCTCACCGTTGGAGGCCTTTGAGTGTCCAAATGAGGCCCAAAAGCTCGATAGAAGGGTGCTAGCACAATTCCAAGCCTGTAGATCACGAGTTGGAATTTCCAAAAAGTGATTATAATAGCCAATCGGAGCAATGGTTCATGAGTTATAGCCTTCCAAAGTTGGGCTACCAAAAACTTCTAAAATAATTGTCAAATATGTATTTGTCTGAAGCTATATGTTTTGTTAGGGTTTTTTGACCCTAGGTATTAAGTTTGAGCATCTAGAACCTTCTTGAGTGGCATAAAATTGCCTATTTAAGAAAGGCCTAAGCATTGTCTAAGACAGCTCTAGGTGATAGTTCACAGCTTGTCTTGCAAATTATTGTACTAAAGGTGCCCATGTGGGTTAGCAAGTTGTGTTTATGAATTATGTAATTCCGCATTTGCAGCAAAAATAAGAAGTCCATATTTTGTTGTCACATTTGTTATTGTTTCTTTATTTCTGTCATGAGTTTATGGTATTAAGGGGAGAACCTCGCATCAAGTGGTTTAGAGCTAGAGTTCCTGAGTATGTGGACATATCATTGATTGTGAGGCAATCTACACTAGGACCATGGTTTGGGCTGAGTGTGTAGACAGATAGCCGATTGTGAGATAGTTTGCACTAGGGTTTCAGCAAAAGCGTGAAAATGCCTCCATGATAAGAGCATGGTGGAATAGTTGTAGGTGTTACACCTGAGGGTTTCTGAGCCCTCTAAAGGAAAATGCAAGCATTGAAAGAAAAAATGAAAAGAGTAATAAATCTTCCTATAAGAGATGAAAGTGAGGATGAGGACGAAGTAGAAGAAAATGTCAAAGCAGAGGCAGTTCTAAATCCAGAGGAAAAGAGGCTTTTTAGGGCCATCTCCAAGATTGGAAAAAGACCTAAGTTTGAGGTTCCCACATTTTCAAGAAATCTTAATCCACGGGAGCTGATCAATTGGATCAATGAACTAGAGGAGTAGTTTGAGTATGAAGATATTGATGATCCTAATAGGGTCAAGTTTGCGAAGGCAAAATTGAAGGGACATGTGAAGATCTAGTGGCATGAGGTTCAGTTGGAGTGAAATAGAAAAGAAAAGGACAAAACCACCAGATGGGTTCGGATGAAAGATAAACTAAAGTGACAATTCATTCTTGTGGATTATGAGCTTGATCTACTGAACAAGATGCAAGGGTTGAAGCAAGAAGGAAAATTTGTTCAAGAGTATACCAAAGAGTTCTATCGATTTCTTGTTAGAATCGGCCATGCAGAAGCTAATAAGGAGAAAGTCACCCGTTATCTTAATGGATTAAGACCTAGTATTCAGGACGAGTTGAGTTTGGTCCAAATGAGCAGTAATTAGGAGGCATACCAATTTTCCCTAAGATTCAAGGAGAAACTGACCAAGAAGTTTGACAATAAGAATAGTGGAAGAGGTCATGGTGGACGATCTAGTGGATGATCTTATGGTGGTCATAATGATGATCAAAAGAACAAGGATGAGGCTAGAAGTAGCACTCAGAACTAGAGGGGAAACAATTCCAATCATTTCCATTATCAGAACAATAGAGATCAAAGAGGAAGAGGCAAAGGACAAGGATTTGGAAGAGGAGGCTTTCGTGGGAAATGTTTTCACTATGGAGAAGGGAATAGAGCATTTGAATGTACCCAGCAACAAGGAAGGATAGATCAAAGAATATATGGGTAGGCCAGAGTTACACATATTGAAAAAGATGCCAGATCCTCACATTTAGAAGATGCTAAAAGAGGAGAAGTCCTAGTTAACCGAAGAGTCCTATTGAATGGTGAGAATGAACCTTAGCAAAGAAGGAGCTTGTTTCGCACAAGGTGTAGATGTGAAGATAAGTGTTGTGATGTGATCATTGATGGTGGAAGTTTTGAAGATTTAGTGTCATAAATAATGGTCACCAAGTTGAATCTAAAGAGGTAGAAACACCTGTGTTCATACCGGATTGCTTGGGTGCAAGATGACCACAAGGTCATGGTCAATGAATAGTGCTCAATAAAGTTGAAAATTGGAAGCTATCAGGATGAGGTACCATGTGATATCATACCAATGGACATATGTCATATGTTGTTGGGTAGGCCATGGTAGTTTGATAGGCATGTTGTACATGATGGGCGAGCAAATAACTACACTCTAACTAAGGATGGAGTGAAACGTAAGTTGAAGCCATTGAAGGATAAAAAAGAAAAGGTATGCAGTGTTGCCAGAATATGTTTTGTTGATGGAAAAGAGTTTCTTAAAGGTATGAAGTATGAGCATATGTCTTTTGCTATAATTCATAAAGATGGTAAAGAAGAAATAGAAGAGTTACATGTAGAAGTTGCAGATATGGTGGGAGAGTTTTCTGATATTGTATCAAATAATGTATATGATGGATTGCCCCCAATGAGAAAGATCAGTCACTAGATGGATTCGATTATAGGAGCTCATTTTCCAAACAAGGTAGCACATAGAATGACACTAGCAAAAAGTGAAGAGTTGAATAGGAAAGTTCATGAGTTGTTGCAAAAGGGGTTGATTTGAGAGAGTCTAAATCCATTTGTACTAGCAGTGTTAGCACCAAAGAAGAATGGAGAATAGAGGATGTGCACATAGTCTCATGTTATCAACAAGATCACTATCAAGTATAGATTTTCTTTGCTGAGGATGCATGATATTATGGACTATTTGAGCAGAGCTTAGTATTTCATAAAGATAGATCTGAAGAGTGGGTACCATCAGATTTGTATTAGAGAAGGTGATAAGTGGAAGACTACTTTCAAGACAAGGGAAGGAATGTATGAGTGGTTAGTCATGCCTTTTGGGCCAACCAATGTGCTGAGCACTTTCATGAGGCTCATGAATGAGGTACTAAAGGAGTTTCTAAGTAAGTTTGTCATTGTTTGCCTAGATGATATATTAATCTTTAGTAAGACATTGCAGGAGTATTTGATTCATATTCGCAAGGTGTTTGAGAAGTTGAGGAAAGAAAAGTTGTTGATAAACCTGAAGAAGTGTATTTTTGTAAAGAAGAGTTGGTGTATCAGGGATATGTAGTCTCAGGAGAAGGTCTGAAAATGGACCCAAAGAAAGTAAAGGCTATCCTTGAATGGCCTACTCCAAGGAGTGTGATAGAGGTAAGATCTTTTCATGGACTAGCTACATTTTGCAATAAGTTCATAAGAATTTTTAGCAATATTTGTGGACCCTTGACTAAAACAATGAGAGGGGATAGGAAAGAGTTTAAGTGGACTATAGGAGTGAATAAGAGTTTTAATCTGTTGAAACAAAAATTTAGTGAGCAACCTGTTTTAGCACTTGATGATTTTAACAAGGTGTTTCAAGTAGATTGTGATGCTAGTGGTACTACAATAGGAGTTGTTTTGAGTAAAAAAAGGTAGACCTGTTGCTTGTTTTAGTGATAAGTTGAATGATGCAAAAAGAAAATATTATATTTATGATCAGGAATTTTATGCTATAGTTCAAGCATTGAAGAAGTGGAGACACTATCTTCTTCCCAAGGATTTTGTTTTGTATATTGATCATCAAGCTTAGCAATAATTGAATAGTCAAGGAAAATTGAACCAAAGGCATTTAAAGTGGGTTGAGTTTTTGCAGAGTTATACATTTTTTTTGAAACACAGGAGTGGGAAGTCTAACAAAGTTGTAGATGTTCTTAGTAGAAGACAACTTTTGCTGACAGAAGTGTAGATAGAGATGGTTGGGTTCAAGGAACTCAATACTTTGTATCAGATGATCCTGATTTTGGTGAAGCCATGAAGGCTTGTACAGAACCTGTTACACTTGATAGGACAAAGTGGTTGGATTTTATGATCCAAGATAGTATGTTGTTCAAAGGAAGCCAATTGTGCATTCCCAGAAGTTCAATGAGAGGGAACCTCATCAAGGAGAAGCATAGTGGAGGATTGGATGGACATTTTGGCAGAGATAAAACTATAGCTTTGGTTACTGAAAAATATTACTGGCCATAATTACAGAAAAATGTGATGAAATTTGTACAAAGTTGCTAAGTATGTCAGATGGTGAAAGGAGTGAAGCAAAATATAAGGTTGTATCAGCCATTACCTGTACCAGAGAAGTCGTGGGAGGATGTCAGCATGATTGTGTTCTTGGATTACTGAGGACACAACGTGGGTATGATTCTATTTTTCTGGTGGTTGACAGGTTTTCAAACATGGCACATTTTATTCTTTGCAAGAAGACTAGTGATGTTGTTCATGTAGCAGAGTTATTTTTCAAAGAAGTGGTGAGATTATATGGTCTGCCAAAGGGTATAGTTTCAAATCGAGATACCAAATTTGTTGGTTATTTCTAGCATACATTGTGGAAGAAGTTGAAGACATGTTTGAAGTTCAGTTCATCACATCATCCACAAACTAATGGACAAACATGTTGGTGTTTTTCAACTACTGAACAAAAAAAGCTCAATACCAAGATAATAATACTCACAAATCTAGGGACTAGTTGCTTCCCATTAATAATTATGTATGCATATTATTTGGATCCAACTTCAACAAAACCAAGACTAGTTTTCTACTCTCTAGGCTTTGGAGAACCAAGGTGGGTATACCTAGGGGATGATTCAAATGAATATTGTTGTATGAGAATCCTTTTAGTTTCATTTTGATTCGCATCTCCTATCTTTGACACACATAGTTTATCTATTCCTTGACATTTTCAGATGATATACATCCCTAATAAGCATATTTGGTCACAATTCTCCTTAGGTTTACAAATATTTCTAAAAATAGTAGCTATATAAGACTTAGAAATCAGATATAAATGAGTGTTGACCCTCTTTGAAACTCTTCAAATGGTAAAATAAAATTGATTTTGATTTTAGAATTGGTGCTTACTCATGATCTCTCTATCTGCAAATTGGATTAACTAGATCAGTGCTTTATCCATTGGGATTCAGAGTTTACTTCAATTTATAGATCTAATTGATTGCATTACAACCAATACTATCAACAATTCTTATTGGAATTCATTCTAATAGACATCCTTCGTATTACCTTTGAAACCCTATCAAATTCATAGATCATTTACTTAATTCATTGAATCAATGGCAATAATGAATTGACATACAATCTAAGTGAATTGCATTCAATTGGACAAGTTTTTCTTGCACAACATCAAAATGACTAGGTAATAACAATGGAGACAAATTTCAGCAAGAACAAATATGGGGACAATTCAACTTTGTATTAATCTTCTTTGAAAATTGTATACAACTCAGAATGATTCTAGAAGAAACATTAGACCCTTGTAACATCAATATATTCTCAAGTATTTACAGAGAAAATACATCATAAGTTTTGCACTAATAAACTAGATCGAACCATATTTAGCATAGACCAAAATTATCAATGAAATCAGACCATTCTCTAGCCTTGGAATCTCACTTCAATAGAGTGAGATGCAACAAGCTTCAGGCATAGAGAACTGATAGATGTCAACTAGATAAAAGATATTTACATTTAGCTGTCACAAAAAGGCAAAAAATTGTGTAACAAAAAAACTTATATATCAGATTATTCTTTTGGTAGGCCCCTCTTCTATTACATTTTCAAATGCTACAAATCCCATGGTTGGCTTTTAGTTATTCTGAGTCCTCGGCATATCTAGCTATCAAGTTCGCCAATGATGTCCCAGGTTGTGATTCCTGTAAATTCACCTCTACTCTGGCATTTCCACTTGCATCATCATGTACTACCAAGGTGACAGTTATATTTGGTTTCATTTTTGCCACATCATCCATCTCACCCAAGGTACTTTCCACATGAGATGATTGCCCTATTTTGTCTTCTTCTCTCCTCTAATCTTTCGAAGGTCTATCAATGATTTGTACTTCATCTAGATTCATCTCATCATCATCACTCTCAACCTTTTCCAATTGCTCATCAGAAGTAACATTAGCCATCCACTTGTCAAAGAGGGTGTCATCTGGCCAATTAAATTGCAGAATATCACTTTGCTTTTTTATCACATATTTTGCCTCTTTATCAATACTAACAAAATCTTGCTTTAAAGAATCAAAGAATAATTGGGCCTTCACTATTTCTTCTATTATGGCTGCCCACCATGCATGTCTTTTTTCATTTATGACTTCATTCATTCTCAAACAAAATAGATCATCTAATTCTTTAGCCCATTCATCTCTATTTTTCAATTTATTTTTCTTATCCAAAGCAAGTGGGAATAAATCAAATTTCTTACTCTTGTACTTATCCAAATAGCTAAGAATTCTCCTTTGTAGCTCAACTCTCTTATCATCAAATTTTGGGAGATCATGAGCAAGATTGTAATTTATTTCAATGCGATCATGTGAAGACCTTATGACAGAGTAGCACAAGAATGTGATTTCCTTTCTCCTCTTACTCCACTTATTGACAATAGGTTTCAAGGCCTCATCACTTGCTTTTATTTCATCCCATATGTTTATTACTTTTGCTAATTGATCATAAAACAATGGCCATTCAATTTTATCAACCAGATACATGAGAGCCTTTCTTAGTTTGTCTTCATATTGCACATTTAGCTCTACATGTAGTGCCCATAGTTTTCTCTTTTCTTCTTCAAAATATTCAGTTGTGTAATATTGTGGCCTTTGTGGAGTATCCAGCATTTCTATGAGAGGAATGGATTTAAAAGGTTCCATTGATGGGTGAGGGTATGTGATCCTAGGCCTAGTATATCGTCCCAACACCTTAGTCTCAAATTCAATTCTCTTTTGAACTTCTTTATTATAGGCTTCTAAAACCTTTTCATATTTACTCTGTAGTTCAGACATTTCCTTCTATTCTTTCTTTGTAGTAGCCAAAACTAAGTGAGATGTTCCAACATTCATATGTGCAACCTCTACATGGGTAGTATCTGCTACTCTTTTTACAATGATATTCCCCATTAATCCAGAGTCATCTAGTTGTGATGAAATAGCTGTTAGGAAAAAACCATGGATAGAAATAAAAACTACATGCAAATATAACCAATAACAGAAAATAATAGAACACACAGAAATAAACACAAGGCACCAAGATTTAATGTGGTTCACCCAATCCCTGGGCTACGTCCACCAAACAGCAAGTCCGATCTTATTACAATCCAGTGATTACAACCTGATTACAATCCGTAATCCCTTACAGCTCAATACCGCCGCAAGAACCAATTTCGTATCACCACATATGAAAAATACCCAACCCTAAGCCCTTTTTATACAAGTATTAAACTGCTTTAGGGTTATACCATGTCGGCCATATGTCGGCCATAATATGTCGGCTACCATGTCGGCTACTTCCAAAAAAAAATTTCCACTATTTATGAAGTATGTACAGTGCTTTCCTGATCAGTCACCACAATCTAACAATCTCCCACTTGGGGACTGATCAGGCTCCACACTAAACAACAATCTCCCACTTGGAGACTGATCTTGTAGCAATACAACTACCGCACGGGGCTCCCACTGGATCAAACCACCCTGGACTCTGTTGTTCTTTTATTCACATTTAGTCTAAAAGACCAACTGAAGCTGAAGAGGAGTTCAGCTTCTCCCTTGTGACAACCTTTGTCAACATATCTGCTGGATTTTCATTGGTATGTATCTTCTCCAACTTTAACTGTCCATCCTCCAAAACTGACCGAATGAAATGGTACCGCAACTGTATGTGTTTGGTCTTAGAATGCAGAGCTGAATTCTTAGCAAGATGAATGGCACTCTGACTATCTATGAACAAATAATTATCCTTCTGAGGATGTCCCAATTCTTCCAAGAAGAACTGAAGCCATATCATCTCTTTGGCTGCCTCTGTAGCAGCAACATACTCTGCCTCTGTAGTGGAGAGAGCATTAATCTTCTGTAGTCTAGAAACCCAGCTCACAACTGCCCCACCAACAGTAAAGACATAACCTGTAGTACTCCACCTGGTATCAATATCCCCAGCCAAATCTGAGTCAACATAGCCCTGTAAATCAGTAGTAGAGCCCCCAAAGTGTAAACACTTATTGGATGTTCCTCTCAAATATCTGAGAATCCACTTGACAGCATTCCAATGCTCAAAACCTGGATGACTCATATACCTGCTAACGACTCCCACTGCATGTGCAATATCTGGCCTAGTGCATACCATAGCATACATCAAACTTCCTACAGCTGAAGCATAGGGTACCTTGGACATCTTATCCTCCTCTTCCTGTGTCTTGGGACACATCTCCTTAGTCAATTTCAAATGACCAGGTAAAGGTGTGCTGACAGCTTTAGCATTCTCCATAGAGAAACGTTACAGCACCTTCTCAACATAATCAGCTTAAGATAGCGTCAATGTTCTGTTCTTCCTATCTCTGCAAATCTTCATACCAAGGATTTGTTTTGCTGCCCCCAAATCCTTCATAGAAAATGCATGTGCTAATTGGTGTTTCAGCCCCTTAATATGATCCATGTTAGACCCAGCTACAAGCATATCATCAACATATAAACATAAAATAATGTAGCTATCATCATCCAACCTCTTAAAATAAACACAGTAATCTGAATGACACCTATTATATCCATGCTCATGCATAAAACTGTCAAATTTTAGATACCATTGCCGAGGTGCTTGCTTCAAGCCATATAAACTTTTCTTCAATTTGCACACTAAGTTCTCCTTACCTTTGACCTCAAAACCCTGTGGCTGAGCCATATATATTTCTTCATCCAAATCACCATGAAGAAAGGTTGTTTTAACATCCATCTTCTCTAAATGCAAATCTTCAGTAGCCACAAGACTTAAAACAGTACGAATAGAAGTCATTTTAACAACAGGAGAAAATATCTCATCAAAATCAATTCCCTTTTTCTGTGCAAATCCTTTTACAACTAACCTGGCCTTAAATCTTTTCTTACCTCCTTCCTCTTCTTTCAACCTGTAAACCCATTTATTCTGTAAAGCCTTTTTACCTGCAGGCAACTTGCATAAATCCCATGTCTTATTTTTCAGCAAAGAGTCCATTTCATCTTTCATTGCAGACTCCCACTGAATCTTAGTATCCACCTGCACAGCTTCATCATAACTTTCAGGTTCACCAGCATCAGTAAGTAAAATAGAATACAAAGAGGGAGAAAACCTTTGTGGAGGTCTAATTGGCCTTGTTGACCGTCTAACATTCACTGGTGTGTGTGGTATTTGTTGTTTCAGTTGTTGCACATCATGAGGAATGGTTGGAACATCAGCTTTTGGAGTATCATCCAGCATTACATAATCATCTTCTTTCTTCTCATGCTGCTGCAACAGATCTTTGTACAACACTTTTTCATTGAATATGACATCCCGGCTTCTTATAATTTTATGATTTTCAAAATCCCAAAGCCTATAGCCAAATTCATTAATGCCATATCCAACAAAGACACATTTCTTTGATTTAGCTTCTAGCTTGGTTCTATTTTCAAAGTCTATATGAGCAAAAGCTTCACAACCGAAGGTCTTGAGAAAAGAATAACTCACCTTCTTACCAGTCCATGCTTCCTCTGGAATACCACAGCCCAAAGGAGTAGAGGGACCTCTATTAATCAAATATACTATAGTATTGACAGCCTCCGCTCACATGTGTAAGGGCAACCCAGCATGCCACCTCATGCTCCTTGCGCGCTCCATTATAGTCCTGTTCATGCGTTCAGCCACTCCATTTTCCTGTGGAGTCCTTGGAATAGTTTTTTTTCTATGAATACCATTAGTGGAGCAATAATCTTCAAATTCATGACTGCAATACTCACCACCATTATCAGATCTGAGACATTTTAATTTCTTACCAGTCTCATTTTCAACCAAGCATTTCCATTTCTTAAAAGTTTGAAATACATCAGATTTCTGTCTAAGGAAATAAACCCATACTTTTCTAGTTGCGTCATCAATAATTGTAACATAATAATGAGAGCCACCAAGGGAAGATACCTGAGCCGGTCCCCATACATCTGTATGCACAAGCTCTAATTTCTCCTTTTTGTTTTCCTTCCCTGTCTTTACAAAACTCACTCTCTTTTGTTTTCCATACACACAACTTTCACAGAAATCCATATTCACACATTTTAGACCTGGTAAAGCTTTCCTTGAATGAAGTACTTTCATACCTTTCTCACTCATGTGCCCAAGTCTATTGTGCCACAGCGCTGTATCAGAATCTACAGCAGCTATTTGTTCTCCCTACTCAACTGCAGTAATTGTTCCTGAATATTCATTTTTCTCTGAAACAATCAAAGTAGAAGGAACAATATGACCTGTACAAAGATATAAGGTGCCTACTTTCACACCTCTTGCTACTACAAGGGAACCTTTTGAAACCTTCCAATTTTTATCATTAAAAGTAACTACACAACCCTCATCACCGAGTTGCCTTGCTGAAATTAAATTTCTACTTAGTTTTGGAACATGTCTTACCTCATGTAGTAGCCAATGATTCCCATTCTGCAACTTAATCTTAATTTTTCCCTTTCCAACAATCTGACAGGGTTCATTATCCCCCAAATAAACAAGCCCAAAATCCCCTTGGACATAATCAATGAAATAACCTCTATGAGGTGTAGCATGAAAAGAAGCACCAGAATCTAAAACCCATGAATCATCAACATTCTCTAAAGACAGAAGCAAAGCATCCTCTTCGGATTTGTTACTTACCACATTTGCCTCTTTGTCTCCATCTGATTTATCTCCTTCATTTTTCCTTCGAGTCCAGCAATCTTTCTTTTTGTGCCCTGGTTTCCCACAGTACCAGCAATCATTTGGTCCTCTCGATTGAGACCTCCTCCCCTTTGACTTTCCTCTTGATTTCCCATGATTTCCAGAGTTACTTCCTCTTTCAGTCATTCTGCCCCTACTTTGTGCATTTAAAGCACTTCCTGATGTAGATCCACCTGAGGATTTTCTACGAGTTTCCTCACTTAAAATAACACCGATCACATCATCATATTTTAGGGTACTAGATCCAGGAACAGAATTACTCACCGCCATTACCAAGCCATTCCAGCTTTCAGGCAAAGAACACAAAATCAAGAGAGCCCTAATTTTTCATCAAAATTCATACCCACAGAAGATAATTGACTAGTAATAGTATTAAACTCATTTAAATGATCTGCAACAGATCCACCTTCTGCCATTTTCATATTAAATAAATGCTTCATGAGAAATACCTTATTTGAAGCGGAGGGCTTTTCATACAATGTCGCTAGGGTTTTCATCAAATCTTCTGTCGTCTTTGCTTTTGTAATATTAAATGCCACCGATGGTACCAAGCATAACCGAATGCTTCCGAGTGCCTTTTTATCCAAAAGATCCCATTCAGCCTCTGACATAGTTCCCTGATTCTTGGCTTTTCCTTCCAACAGCTTCCATAAATCCTTCTGATATAAATAGTCTTCCATTTGCATCTTCCATAACTGGAAGTTCTGCCCATTAAACCTGTCAACCCTCAACTTACCCTCATCTTCCATCGCTCCCACTCAACTGTGAGACTCCCACTTAACCGTGAGACTTTCCTGCAGAGGATAACTGAAAGACAACCTTGCTCTGATACCACTTGTTAGGAAAAAACCATGGACAGAAATAAAAACTACATGCAAATATAACCAATAACAAAAAATAATAGAACACACAGAAATAAACACAAGGCACCAAGATTTAACGTGGTTCACCCAATCCCTGGGCTACGTCCACCAAACAGCAAGTCCGATCTTATTACAATCCAGTGATTACAACCTGATTACAATCCGTAATCCCTTACAGCTCAATACCACCGCAAGAACCAATTTCGTATCACCACATATGAAAAATACCCAACCCTAATCCCTTTTTATACAAGTATTAAACCGCTTTAGGGTTATAACATGTCGGCCATATGTCGGCCATAATATGTCGGCTACCATGTCGGCTACTTCCAAAAAAAAAAAAATCGGGGTGATGCCCTGAACCCCACTATTTATGAAGTATGTACAGTACTTTCCTGATCAGTCACCACAATCTAACAATAGCCCTTGATCCTTTCCTTAATGACCAAATAACTAAGGCGGCCTGGTCGTCACTGAATGTAGTACCTTTGATTTCTTTCTTGTTTTGATCCTATAGGTCCAATTTATTTGAAACAAAATTAAAAACTAAAACATCTGCTATATCCCAATTGGATAGCAATAAAATATTTGATGCTTTCACCATCTGCCTCCCCTCTTCAGGGGTTATAGTTTGGAATTCCTACATCATCTCTTCTTTTACTTGATTCTGCAAGGTTGCCTCCTCCAGTTCTGGATACTCTATTCTTAACTTATTACATTTTTCCTCATATTTTTCTATGTTTTCTCTCCATGCAAACTGGTGGAAGGCTCTGGACTTAACAATACTATCATCTGGAAAAAATTGATGACTAGCTTGTTCTATCACAGGGTCTAGTTCCCTTCCTCTATAATCTACCACTGTCAAATCAAGGCTTGGCATAGGAGGTTCTTGGAGATTTCCCTCATCTAATTCTGCCTGGGTAATAAAGACTCCTCCTTGGGACCCTAGCTATTCAATTTTCTCTCTAGTAAGTTGTTCCTCTTCAATCCGCAAAGGGGATTGTGTAGGTGAATATTCCTCAATGTGAGGACCTTGATCTTTTTTTATTTTTTTCCTCTTAGGGGAGGGCTTATCAGGTCTCTCTTCCAAGATAGCACTAGTAGATCCTATTATTTGTTTACCCTTATCCATAGTGGCCTTCTTATTTTGTATCAAAGTATAACCTAACCTCTTTTGGATAATCAAATGTCTTGCCCCTACATTGGGAGTGAATGCCAATCTCCTCATAACCTTTTTGGCCTTATTTGGATAAGCATTAATAAAAAATTATTTTTTCTCATTCATAGTTTCCATTATTTCAGGAAAAGTAATCATGAGTTTATTGTTTCTATTTGCCTCTATGTTGGCATTATCCAAAGGACTATAATCTCCATCAAAACAATGGATAAACTCCAAAACCCTTGAGAAAACCCTCCATTTTTCTTTCTTGGTTTCTTGCTCCTACAAGGAGAACTCATTTCTTATTATATCCTCAGGGTAATGTGGGTCATGTTTTATTTTATAAAGCTTAGCTATATGCCTAAAAGCCAAGTCATAGAATCCCTCAGTTTCACAAAAATGGGAATGAGACATAGCCATCTTATACTGATCTAGTATTTTATAAAGGATAGCCAACCACCTTTTGTAATCACAAATTGGTGAGTTGCAGTTCAAGTTGGGAAAATTGATCCTCTTCCCCTTTTCACCAAATAATTTTCCTCCAATCCTCCTAGCTGCCACAAAAACTCAACTACCCCTACCTTTAATGGCACTTGGTAGTGCAATATATGTGGAGTTCCTTTGAAACCATAAATCTTTAAAATAGTTGAAATAGAGTATGGGATAATGTCTCCCCAATTATGTTATACTTTCAAATTAGTAGGATTATCCATGGGCCTGATAAGATTTACCAGTGCCTTAGGCACTCTGGGATTGTCACTTAATAAAAGGTACCTCAATTTTGAAGCAAAGTACCTATCAAATGTGACAAAACTGGCCTTTTCCACATCCCATGTCATATCTGCACTCCATAGTTGAACTGGTAGTGCTTCTCCCTCTTGTTCTCTATTTAGATTCATCTTTTTACCAAAATATGCTACTCCTTTGAACAAAAACATATGCATGAGCAAAGAATAGTGACCAAAAGTTTTATCTACCTTGCCTTTTGCAATCCCCACCAAGCCTGTATGAATTTCTTTTGTTAAATAGGAGGCAAAATCAAAAATAACATCAACACCAAAAGAAGAAATCTAAGTGATCATATACATAAAACTTATGGGCATAACATTCTATTCATCTTCACCAAAAACTCTACACAAAGTCTTGTATGCCTCCACAGCCCAAGTAGTGAAGTACCCCTTTTTGAAAGGTTCCCTAGAGGATGTTGTGACTGCTAGCAAATTTTCAATTGTGCCTATATGTGCCCTTAGTGCACCCTTCCTAATTGCATCCTTCTTTGATAAATATTATTTTTCTAACTCTTGTAAGTCAATGGGTACATGATATTCTGTCAGTGGCTCTAGGCCAAATACCTCTTGAATTTCCTCAGGGTTGATTGTGATCAAAATCTTGCCATCAATTCTTCTCACTACTTTGATTGTTGAATCATAATTTTTTGCAACAACCTCTAAGAGGTCATAATCGATAAAGACACTAGGAAACACTAACTTTCCCAAATCAAAGTTCCAGATATTTGCACGAGGGGCAAATAAATTCCTTTCTGAAAACCATTTTTTAAACAAAGAAGCCTAGTTTAGGAATTTTTGGCATCTCTAACCCAATTCTCCTTATCGTATAACCCATCTGCAATTTTGATTCTAAGGTTTAATAAGGTTAACCTTTTCACTTTGACAGTTTCATGTGTGGATTTAGGTAGTAATTCAAGAAAGATCATCATGGATATTCCTAGCCAAATAGTCTTCCTGATAAAAAAAAAACCTTCTTTAGAGGCATAATGAATAC
This sequence comes from Cupressus sempervirens, assembly GCA_028749045.1. Taxonomy (NCBI): domain Eukaryota; kingdom Viridiplantae; phylum Streptophyta; class Pinopsida; order Cupressales; family Cupressaceae; genus Cupressus; species Cupressus sempervirens. Next base: position 604,888,198 of record CM053788.1, read on the forward strand.
AATTTATAGAAATCCAGACTACTTTGACAAGTACAGTGCATATGAACTTAATTGATTCTCTGCTTATCTTTCTCTATAATTCTACAATATTTTGCAAACAAAGGGAAATTGTTTCACATTTCGATCATGCCCAGCATAGATTCTCAATGACTTCTTCTTTGAAGACCTAAAAATTTTGTTCAAGTAAGATGGAAATGGAAAAAATTTCTGCAATATACTATGTTTTATGCTCGCACGAGAAGCTTTCGTTCCTTATTATTGAACTATAAGGGAAATAGAGTGCACCACCTTCTACCTTCAAACTTGCACCATTGATCCTAGAAAATCTGATGATCCAGGAGTGAAAACAGGAATGACTCATTTTTCACTCGCCACGTTGGAAGTCAATCCAATAAAATTTCTCCACATGCACTTTTCCTTCACTACTGATGATATAAACTAGACCCACCAATTCTCGAGGACACGTGTCACCAAGTTGCTACATTGCTATGCATAAAAAGTGAGCATGTTGTGTCATGACCCCTCCTAAAGAGAATCTTATAAAATATAAAAATTCATGCTCTTATTGATTACTCACCATAAGAATGATAATGATAAACTATATAGACCAATACTTATGATTTATTTAATTATATTATCCATAATAATATAATAATAATAATTCTATTATCACTCATTCAAAAAAAGAAATAATAATGATAAAATATTTATGATCTATTTATTTAATCATTTGTATTATTCATAATAATAATAATATAAATTATTATCATCCATCATAATAATATCAAGATATAGGAATAAATCAATGTTATAATTACATTATAGAACAATAACATACCTAACTATTATCACATTTGATTATGGACACTACTAATAACTAATGAATATGAATTGATTGACAAATTTAAATATATATTAAGTATCTATTAATGAGTATAATGAAATAGTTAAATAGTCTAAATATTATATAGCGATATATGTCTTATAAAACTATATCTCATAAATTATTTGAGTGTCTCCCCTGTATATGAATTTGTTATATAATAAAATAGCTAATCTTCCCAAAAGTCATGTCCTTTCACTCGCATTCTTTCCAAGCCTAGTGGTGGTATTTATAGAGAAGAAAAACAATCGATCAGTAGGGAATCGAACAGATGTTCAGCAGAAATAATAAAACAATATAAGAAAGGAAGATATAGTGTAAGGGCAACAAAAGACACAGCGAAAGAAATTCATTCATTGAACCACATGGAATAACATTGAATTGGATTCAACATAGAAACATATTTGAATATTATACTCACCTGTGAGAAAATCACGTTGAAGCAAGTGTGAACGTTCACATTAAAGGCAGGGAAAGTATGAAGCAATACAAAGGATACAAAATTGGGTGAATGACAGATCACATAGATCAGTCACGACGGGAGAGTGAGGAGGTATGAGTAGCATCAGACCCTATAACTATGTGAAACCTGATCATTCCTTGAGGTTCTTATTGTTAGGATAAACACCGGACAGAAATAAAAACTACATGCAAATATAACCAATAACAGAAAATAATAGAACACACAGAAATGAACACAAGGCACCAAGATTTAACGTGGTTCACCTGTATGTGTTTGGTCTTAGAATGCAGAGCTGAATTCTTAGCAAGATGAATGGCACTCTGACTATCTGTGAACAAATAATTATCCTTCTGAGGATGTCCCAATTCTTCCAAGAAGAACTGAAGCCATATCATCTCTTTGGCTGCCTCTGTAGTAGCAACATACTCTGCCTCTGTAGTGGAGAGAGCATTAATCTTCTGTAACCTAGAAACCCAGCTCACAGCTGCCCCACCAACAATAAAGACATAACCTGTAGTACTCCGCCTGGCATCAATATCCCCAGCCAAATCTGAGTCAACATAGCCCTGTAAATCAGTAGTAGAGCCCCCAAAGTGTAAACACTTATTGGATGTTCCTCTCAAATATCTGAAAATCCACTTGACAGCATTCCAATGCTCAAATCCTGGATGACTCATATACCTGCTAATGACTCCCACTGCATGTGCAATATCTAGCCTAGTGCATACCATAGCATACATCAAACTTCCTACAGCTGAAGCATAGGGTACCTTGGACATCTTATCCTCCTCTTCCTGTGTCTTGGGACACATCTCCTTAGTCAATTTCAAATGACCAGGTAAAGGTGTGCTGACAGCTTTAGCATTCTCCATAGAGAAACGTTGCAACACCTTCTCAACATAATCAGCTTGAGATAGCGTCAATGTTCTGTTCTTCCTATCTCTGCAAATCTTCATACCAAGAATTTTTTTTCTGCCCCCAAATCCTTCATAGCAAATGCATGTGCTAATTGGCGTTTCAGCCCCTTAATATGATCCATGTTAGACCCAGCGACAAGCATATCATCAACATATAAACATAAAATAATGTAGCTATCATCATCCAACCTCTTAAAATAAACACAGTAATCTGAATGACACCTATTATATCCATGCTCATGCATAAAACTATCAAATTTCAGATACCATTGCCGAGGTGCTTGCTTCAAGCCATATAAACTTTTCTTCAATTTGCACACTAAGTTCTCCTTACCTTTGACCTCAAAACCCTGTGGTTGAGTCATATATATTTCTTCATCCAAATCACCATGAAGAAAGGCTATTTTAACATCCATCTGCTCTAAATGCAAATCTTCAATAGCCACAAGACTTAAAACAGTATGAATAGAAGTCATTTTAACAACAGGAGAAAATATCTCATCGAAATCAATTCCCTTTTTCTGTGCAAATCCTTTTACAACTAACCTGGCCTTAAATCTTTTCTTACCTCCTTCCTCTTCTTTCAACCTGTAAACCCATTTATTCTATAAAGCCTTTTTACCTGCAGGCAACTTGCACAAATCCCATGTCTAATTTTTCAGCAAAGAGTCCATTTCATCTTTCATTGCAGACTCCCACTGAATCTTAGTATCCACCTACACAGCTTCATCATAAATTTCAGGTTCACCAGCATCAGTAAGTAAAATAGAATACAAAGAGGGAGAAAATCTTTGTGGAGGTCTAATTTGCATTGTTGACCGTCTAACATTCACTAGTGTGTGTGGTATTTGTCGTTGCAGTTGTTGCACATCATGAGGAATGGCTGGAACATCAGCTTTTGGAGTATCATCCAGCACTACAGAATCATCTTCTTTCTTCTCATGTTGCTGAAACAGGTCTTTGTACAACACTTTCTCATTGAATATGACATCCCGACTTCTAATAATTTTAAAATTTTCAAAATCCCAAAGCCTATAACCAAATTCATTAATGCCATATCCAACAAAGACACATTTCTTTGATTTAGCTTCTAGCTTGGTTCTATTTTCAGAGTCTATATGAGCAAAAGCTTCACAACCGAAGGTCTTGAGAAAAGAATAACTCACCTTCTTACCAGTCCATGCTTTCTCTGAAATACCATAGTCCAAAGGAGTAGAAGGACCTCTAATAATCAAATATACTACAGTATTGACAGCCTCTGCCCACATGTGTAAGGGCAACCCAGCATGCAACCTCATGCTCCTTGTGCGCTCCATTATAGTCCTGTTCATGCGTTCAGCCACTCCATTTTCCTGTGGAGTCCTTGGAACAGTTTTTTGTCTACGAATACCATTAGTGGAGCAATAATCTTCAAATTCATGACTGCAATACTCACCACCATTATCAGATCTGAGACATTTTAATTTCTTACCAGTCTCATTTTCAACCAAGCATTTCCATTTCTTAAAAGTTTGAAATACATTAGATTTCTGTCTAAGGAAATAAACCCATACTTTTCTAGTTGCATCATCAATAAATGTAACATAATAATGAGAGCCACCGAGGGAAGATACCTGGGCTGGTCCCCATACATCTGTATGCACAAGCTCTAATTTCTCCTTTTTGTTTTCCTTCCCTGTCTTTACAAAACTCACTCTCTTTTGTTTTCCTTCCCTGTCTTTACAAAACTCACTCTCTTTTGTTTTCCATACACACAACTTTCATAGAAATCCATATTCACACATTTTAGACCTGGTAAAACTTTCCTTGAATGAAGTACTTTCATACCTTTCTCACTCATGTGCCCAAGTCTATTGTGCCACAGCGCTGTATCAAAATCTACAGCAGCTATTTGTTCTCCCTGCTCAACTACAATAATTGTTCCTGAATATTCATTTTTCTCTGAAACAATCAAAGTAGAAGGAACAATATGACCTGTACAAAGATATAAGGTGCCTACTTTCACACCTTTTGCTACTACAAGGGAACCTTTTGAAACCTTCCAATTTTTATCATTAAAAGTAAGTACACAACCCTCATCACCGAGTTGCCCTGCTGAAATTAAATTCTACTTAGTTTTGGAACATGTCTTACCTCATGTAGTAGCCAATGATTCCCATTCTGCAACTTAATCTTAATTTTTCCCTTTCCAACAATCTGACAGGGTTCATTATCCCCCAAATAAACAAGCCCAAAATCCCCTTGGACATAATCAATGAAATAACCTCTATGAGGTGTAGCACGAAATGAAGCACCAGAATCTAAAACCCATGAATCATCAACACTCTCTAAAGACAGAAGCAAAGCATCCTCTTCGGATTTTTTACTTACCACATTTGCCTCCTTGTCTCCATCTAATTTATCTCCTTCATTTTTCTTTCGATTCCAACAATCTTTCTTTTTGTGCCCTGGTTTCCCACAGTACCAGAAATCATTTGGTCCTCTCGATTGAGACCTCCTCCCCTTTGACTTTCCTCTTGATTTCCCACAATTTCCAGAGTTACTTCCTCTTTCAGTCGTTCTGCCACTGCTTTGTGTATTTAAAGCACTTCCTGATGTAGATCCACTTGAGGATTTTCTATGAGTTTCCTCACTTAAAATAACACCGATCACATCATCATATTTTAGGGTACTAGATCCAGGAACAGAATTACTCACCGCCATTACCAAGCCATTCCAACTTTCAGGCAAAGAACACAAAATCAAGAGAGCCCTAATTTCTTCATCAAAATTGATACCCACAGAAGATAATTGACTAGTAATAGTATTAAACTCATTTAAATGATCTGCAACAGATCCACCTTCTACCATTTTCATATTAAATAAACGCTTCATGAGAAATACCTTATTTGAAGCGGAGGGCTTTTCATACAGTGTCGCTAGGGTTTTCATCAAATCGTATGTCGTCTTTGCTTTTGTAATATTAAATGCCACTGATGGTGCCAAGCATAACCGAATGCTTCTGAGTGCCTTTCTGTCCAAAAGATCCCATTCAGCCTCTGACATAGTTCCCTGATTCTTGGCTTTTCCTTCCAACGGCTTCCATAAATCCTTCTGATATAAATAGTCTTCCATTTGCATCTTCCATAACTAGAAGTTCTGCCTATTAAACCTGTCAACCCTCAACTTACCCTCATCTTCCATCGCTCCCACTCAACTGTGAGACTCCTACTTAACCGTGAGACTTTCCTACAGAGGATAACTGAAAGACAACCTTGCTCTGATACCACTTGTTAGGATAAACACCGGACAGAAATAAAAACTACATGCAAATATAACCAATAACAGAAAATAATAGAACACACAGAAATGAACACAAGGCACCAAGATTTAACGTGGTTCACCCAATCCTTGGGCTACGTCCACCAAACAGCAAGTCCGATCTTATTACAATCCAGTGATTACAACCTGATTACAATCTGTAATCCCTTACAGCTCAATACCTCCGCAAGAACCAATTTCGTATCACAACCTATGAAAAATACCCAACCCTAAGCCCTTTTATACAAGTATTAAACCGCTTTAGGGTTATAACATGTCGGCCATATGTCGGCTACTGCCCAAAAAAAAAAAAAAATTCGCCACTATTTATGAAGTATGTACAGTACTTTCCTGATCAGTCACCACAATCTAACAATCTCCCACTTGGGGACTGATCAGGCTCCACACTAAACAACACTTATTTACATTCAATGCAATAATCAAATTCATTATTGTTTCCACTTAGTCGATAGGGGGAGAAATATTAAAGTTGACTCAACTATTAATAAGAGAAAGATTTAAGTTGATTGTAATAAGGAGAGCTCTCGAATTATAATTTATTTATATTAGTTAAAGATTGGAACTTCATTAAAGATAATTACAAATTCTATATAATTCCAAGTATAAATTGAATGTTTGAAGTCTTTAAATTAGAAACTAAGAGCGTTCCAAAGGACATCCAAAAAAGGCACATTACAATTGGTATCAGAGCCTGATCCTGCCATCCTGAAAATATAGTAAATGACAAGAGGAGCAAAGATGAACGAACAAATATCTAACAAACTTAGGAACATTATGGAACAAACAAACCAAACTCTAGCAGAGCAGATGGAGAAATCAAACCAAGCACTCCTTCAAGCATTGCAAATCATGGGAAATTCCATAAACAATCTAAGAAACAACAATGCTAGTGGAAGAGACGTAGTTCAAACCACTCAAAAAATAATGGAGCTTCATCATCTCGGGTGCCCAAACCCCCTTTCTTACCTCGGGAGGACCCTTCGATGGAAGGAGAGGGATGAACAACCAATAATTCCATTGAGAATGCAAGAGCTTATGCCAATCTTGAACCAGAAATCAGAGAGCTAGTAACATTTAGAGAATTTTGTGAAGCCAATAGGCAAGAAACTCCCAGGAGAGGAAGAAGACCGCAAAATCAAGATCTTAAAAGAAAAGTAAATAAAGTAAAACTTCCAAATTTTGATGGATCGAAAAAGACCACTACATACACTTGGCTACAAAAATTAAACACTTATCTTACCCTTAGCTCGATGACAGAAGAGGATGCACTTCAATTTGCGATCCTTCACTTAGAAGGAACAACATATGATTGGTAGCATCATGGCCTTGTCACTCAAGGACACCAAAATATTAATTCTTATGAAGAATTTTCTCAAAAACTCATTAAAAGGTTTGATAGAAAGCACCCTCAAGAAGACTTTAGAAAGCTGACTCAAATCAAGCAACAAGGATCAGTCGAAGGTTATATAACCAAATTCCAAAAACTCTCAGTCAGAGTTAAAGGAGTAGATAATGATAGACTCACTTACTTGTTCGTGGAAGGATTAAAAGATTCACTAAGAGGGTTGGTTAGTGCTCTTAAACCAACATCTCTGGATGATGCCATTGAAACAACTTTGAGATTAGAAATGTCATCGTCAAGTTGTAGACCTTCAAACAACCATAGCAAACCATTCCATGATACGAGTGAAAAGCACAAGCAAGAATTCCCAAAAAGAAAATGTTTTCATTGTGGCAAAGACTTTGAAAAGGGTCACCTATGCCAAGATGAGAAAGCTCAAAAGCAACGAGAAGACTTAAGAAGGTAGAAATTATGCTTCAAATGCAAGGAATCATGGGAACCAGGACATAAATGTGGAAAGAAAAGTCAAGTTCATAGAATAGAGGAAATACTCGACCCAGAATTAGAAGGAACAACACCGAAGAAGATGAAATATGATCAAGGGAATAGATGGAGCTTCAAGGAAGTTCAACCATAGTTAAAAATATGAAATTATAAGTTTTCTTAATTAATGTAATCATAAAGGTGTAAAATTGATTATTTGAGAAATGATTTAGGGATTTCAATTAGCTTTCCTATGGAGTCTACAATCATGGAAGGTCTATAAGATGTCGTATTGTAGTTCTAGTTAAGGGAAAGACTATATAGAAACCCTACAGTATATAACTTTCCTATGGGGTCTGCAATTAAGGGAGGTCTGTTAAGACACCTTATTATAGTATCAGTTAAGGGAAAGGCCATATTTAACTTACCTATGGGGTCTACGATTAAGGGAGGTCTGTTTAGACACCTTATTGTAGTATCAGTTAAGGGAAAGGCCATAGTTAACTTTCTTATGGGGTCTGCAATTAAGGGAGGTCTGTTAAGACACCTTATTGTAGTATCAGTTAAGGAAAAGGCCATATTTAACTTTCCTATGGGGTTTACAATTAAGGGAAGTTTGTTAAGACACCTTATTGTAGTATCAGTTAAGGGAAAGGCCACATTTAACTTTCCTATGGAGTCTACAGTTAAGGAAGGTTTGTTAAGACACCTTATTGTAGTACTAGTTAAGGGAAAGACTATAAGGGAATCTATCTTTCCTATGGATTCTACAATCAAGGAAGAGCTGCTATGATACCCTATTGCAGTACTAGTTAAGGGGAAGACAGTAAGGGAATCCTGCCACTTTCCTATGGAGTCTGCAACCAGGGGAGAACACCCTATTGTAGTACTAGTTAAGGGGAAGATAGTAAGGGCACCCTATCAACTTTCCTATGGATTTTGCAACCAAGGGAGAGCAGTTAGGACACCCTATTGTAATGCTAGTTAAGGGGAAGATAGTAATGACTCCTTTCCACAAAAACCTTTCTAGCCAAACAAGCAATCCACTAAGTAGACCACCTCATGTGGATGCCTAACACCTACCACCGAGGCCAAGGGTGCCAAAGTTCCACTCTTGGGCTTAGCATGGATTTGGCTTGGATTAACTGATTATCATTCAAATTTCTTTGAAGTTTATATTTATATGCACGTACTGATGCTTATTTGTGGTTGCAGGGTTCATAAGCCTAATAAAGAAGTATAGTCAGTGTGCATTGTTAATTTTAGGATCTAATCAAGGCTATATATGATGTGTCTACATCGTGTCTACTTCGTGTCTTCATGCATCAATGTGTATGCCTCGTGTTTTCTTTGTGTCTTCGTACACTCATATGTATACTTTGAATGCATACTACATGTGTGGCTCTTTATAGAATAAATGAAGTAATATTACAAGTAAATATTTGAATGGGATCTAGTAGTCAATTTTGTTACATAAGGTGAAACAAATATGAAAATGTTTATTGCTTAAGGACAAGCAAATTCGAGAGGGATGGACTATCATGACCCCTCCTAAAGAGAATCTTATAAAATATAAAAATTCATGCTCTTATTGATTACTCACAATAAGAATGATAATGATAAACTATATAGACCAATGCTTATGATTTATTTAATTATATTATCCATAATAATATAATAATAATAATTCTATTATCGCTCATTCAAAAAAAGAAATAATAATGATAAAAATATTTATGATCTATTTATTTAATCATTTGTATTATTCATAATAATAATAATAATATAAATTATTATCATCCATCATAATAATATCAAGATATAGGAATAAATCAATGTTATAATTACATTATAGAACAATAAGATAATAACATACCTAACTATTATCACATTTGATTATAGACACTACTAATAACTAATGAATATGAATTGATTGACAATTTTTATTTTTTATTTTTTTTAAATGCGCCTGGTAAACTTTTTAACATGTCTGGTAGCGCTGGCGCGACACACCCACCGGTACCACCAACGCTTTGACCTGGAGCTATGAACCAATGAGGCCACAAATGGGGGACCTCATCCCCATGAGATTTGAACCTGGATGGCAAGGATAACAACGCAACAACTTAACCATCACAACATGCCACTATTGGCATGATTGACAAATTTAAATATATATTAAGTATCTATTAATAAGTATAATGAAATAGTTAAATAGTCTAAATATTATATAGCAATATATGTCTTATAAAACTATATCTCATAAATTATTTGAGTGTCTCCCTTGTATATGAATTCATTATTTAATAAAATAGCCAATCTTCCCAAAAGTCACATCCTTTCACTCGCATTCTTTCCAAGCCTAGTGGTAGTATTTATAGAGAAGAAAAACAATCGATCAACAGGGAATCGAACAGATGTTCAGCAGAAATAATCAAACAATACAGGAAAGGAAGATATAGTGTAAGGGCAATGAAAGACACAGCGGAAGAAATTCATTCATCGAACCACGTGGAATAACATTGAATTGGATTCAGCATAGAAACATATTTGAATATTATACTCGCCTGTGAGAAAATCACGTTGAAGCAAGTGCGAACATTCACATTAAAGGTAGGGAAAGTACAAAGCAATACAAAGGATACAAAACTGGGTGAATGACAGATCACATAGATCAGTCACGATGGGAAAGTGAGGAGGTACGAACATCATCAGACCCTATAACTATGTGAAACCCGATCATTCCTTGAGGTTCTTATTTACATTCAATGCAATAATCAAATTCATTATTGTTTCCACTTAGTCGATAGGGGGAGAAATATTGAAGTTGACTCAACTATTAATAAGAGAAAGATATTAAGTTGATTATAATAAGGAGAGCTCTCGAATTATAATTTATTCATATTATTTAAAGATTGGAACTTCATTAAAGATAATTAAAAATTCTATATAATTCCAAGTATAAATTGAATGTTTGAAGTCTTTAAATTGGAAACTAAGAGCGTTCCAAAGGACATCCAAAAAGGGGACATTACATGCTGTCTATGCGACATAGTGACAGCCATTGATTTCATTTCAATTTGACAACGAGAATTTGATTTATGGTTTAATACAACTGTGGTGGGTCCTTGCATTCTTTCCTTTAGTCACCATGTCACATTGAATAAAACGTGTGCAGTTCTCCATAGTGACTTGGCAACGATCGTTGATCCAATTTTAAACCAACAATCATGGTTTTTTATTTACCTTTTCCTTTTGAGTGTGGGTCCATGTCATGTATGACTTGGAAATAATGTGACAAGTTGGAAAATAATTCATATTTTAATTCCTTTTGTGGCATTATAGGATTGGGCTCTATCGTGTTTCATGTTTTCAGGTTAGGCGTTATGTCACTATCGACAGAAAATAAGGACTTTTCGATCGCGACATGGCGACCTCATGTGTTCCTAAAAAATTTTGACGCATACACATTTCTTTGAAGGATGCCAACCTGTCAAGGCAATTTCGTGGCTTATTTCTGATGAAGGGATTGCTAGAACCCACCTTCAAAATTGCTGTCGCATTCCCATTTTCTATCAAGGCGCTATGTCACTTCCGGTGGGATTCCTTATTTTCTTGATCGCCACATAGCGACCTCCTTAATACTATTAAAAATATAGTGTCGAGAAGATCTCCACAGTTCCATCATGATTACTATAATCAATGCCTCTGACATTGTATTGAAAGCGCAAAATTATATTATTAACTAAGACGTTTTGGTGCCCGTCCTTTTTCAAAAATCTATCGTCCTTTCTATTTTTCGGCAAGGCGCTATGTCACTACTGGTAGGGTGCTTACATTTCCCAGTCGCGACATAGCAACCCGTCAAAAAATACTAAAACCTAGTAATGCAAATTGTATAAAACTCCAACTGTTCCCTTCTCTGACACTAATAATTTTGGCATCAATCACATCATAGAAAATTTTGAATCAATCAAGATTCCAGCACCCACTTTCCACTTTCTGACACCGTCCTTGTATTTCATGATAGTCGCTATGTTGCATGGGTTAAAAACCTTGCACTTCCTCTATACGACATAACAACTGTCATAAATCTTATAAAGCTAGGACGGTGGAAACAACTTTGATGAAAAGCACTAGAAAAGTGGTAATTCAAACAGATCCAGAAGGAATATTCAAAATTCAAAACAGCTTCGTGTCCAATTAAAAATTAAAAAGCACAAGACCTAACATGCGTAACTAGGCACAAAGCTTAGGGTTTAATAGGGTTTTCATAGGGTTTTAAAATTGCAAAAATAGAAAACCAAAACCCTAGCATGCAAGACATAAAATTCATTCTGATTTTATACCTAGAACTAGGAAAATTTTATTTTGCAAAAATCAGACCAACAAGACAGAAGTTGTGAATCGCAGTTTGGGAAACTTGTTGAGATGCTTGGTTGGAGATAAACCAAAAGGATGGGATATGATTTTACCACAAGAAAAATTTTCATATAATAATTCTATCAATAGGAGTACTAGTAAATCACCATTCCAAATTATATATGGGAGTAGTCCCAGAAATGCTTCAGAATTGAGGCAATTGGATAAAGGAGAGATAAGTAGTGTTGAAGCAAAAAAATTTGTTGAACATTTAAAGAACGTCCATGAGGAGGTAAGGAAGCACATCATAAAGATGAATACATAGTATAAGGCTAAGGCAGATGTGAAAAGGAGATATAAGAAATTTCAGACTGGAGATGAAGTCATAGTTCATTTGAGAAAGGAGCATTTTCTAGTGGGTACATATAATAGGCTAAAGATGAAGAAGTTTGGACAGTGCAAGATAGTGAAAAACCATGATTTTGAAAATGCATATGAAGTGGAGTTACCTATTGAATTGAATGTTTCACCAGTATTTAATATTTTAGGTTTGGTAGAGTATTATGAAGGAGGGGATGGAGATGAAGTTGTAAAAGCGTGGTGGAGTATTCCAGCAACTAGTTTGGCTACACAGGAGATTGAGGAGATACTAGACAATCGTATTGGAAAAAGTACTAGAAATAGAACTTATGAGGAATATCTAGTCAAATGGAAAAGGAGGCTAGTTGAGGATTCATCATGGTTAGCAAAGAAGGAGGTTAACCATCTTGGTTTTCCTCTGAACACCTAAGATGTGATCGGGTCACTTCTCAAAATACCCTAGGTGTCTGATGCAGGAGCATCCTAGGTGTAAAGGCAATCTTACATCACCCAAAAATATTTTATTTCAGTGTTTTCTATTTTAATAAGGACTAGTAGACAAGTTGGTTACTATTTATGGGAACTTGTTATTTTTAGTAATTTTGTCATATGAGCTCAGAATGTTCTCATTTTCTATAGGAAGGTTCATTTTAGAGATATAAGCTTACCATAAAAATCTCATTGCTCCAACTTAAGTATTGAAGAATTTATTACAGATTTTCGGTGAAACAATTTGTAGAGAAATCTTCAAGCTCACCATTGGAGGCCTTAGAGTGCCTAGATGAGGTCCAAAAACTCGACGAAAAGATGCTAGTGCAATTTCAATCCTATAGATTAGGAGTTGGCATTTCTAAAAGGTTGTTATAATAGCCAATCGGAGCAACAGTTCATGAGTTATGGCCTTCCGAAGTTGGGCTACCTAAAACTTTTAAAATAATTGTCAAAGATGTATTTGGCTAAATATATATTTTTTTTTAGGCTCTTTTGACCCTCGGTGTTAAGTTTGAGCATCTAGAACCTTCTCAGATAGCATAAAACTGCCTATTTAAGAAAGGCCCAAACATTGTCTTGGACAGCTCTGGGTGATAGTTCGCAGCTTGTCTTGCAAATAATTGTACTAAAGGCACCCATGTGGATTAGCATATTGTATTTATCAATTTTGTAATTCTACATTTGTGGCACAAATAAGAAGTCTATATTTTATTCTCGCATTTGCTATTGTTTCTATGTTTCTATTATGAGTTTATGGTATCAAGGGGAGCACTTGCATCAAAAAGTTAAAAGACCATTATTGGTTTCTTGGTATTACAACTTGAGTGCTCTACACCACATGGACTTAGAATTAGACCTCTTGTTTTTCTCCATCAATTTGCCTTGCACTAGGGTCACCCAATTTCGAAATATTTTCTCTACATTTCTTCAAACAACAACATAGCAACATCATCTATTGATGCAGAGAGCTCCCCTTAATACCATGAACTCATAACAAAAACATAGAAACAACAAAAAATGAGAGAATGAAATATGGACTTCTTATTTGCACCGCAAATGCAAAATTATAGAATTCATAAGTACAATATGCTAACCCACATGAGTGCCTTCAGTACAATAATTTGCAAGACAAGCTATGAACTATCACCCAAAGTTGTCCTAGACAATGTTTGGGTCTTTCTTAAATAGGCAGTTTTATGCCGCCCAAAAAGGTTCTAGATGCTCAAACTTAATATCTAGGGTTGACAGACCCTAACAATACACATAAAGTCGGCCAATTACATCTTTGACAAATTATTTTAGAAATTTTGGTAGCCCAACTTCTGAAGGCCATAACTCACGAATCATTGCTCTGATTGGCTATTATAACCACTTTTTGAAAATGTTGGCTTTTGATTTACAAGCTTAAAGCCATGCTAGCACCCTTTTGTCAAGTTTTCAAACCTCATCTGAGAACTCTAAGGCCTCCAACAGTGAGCCTGAAGATTTTTCTACAAATTTTTCCACTGAAAATCTGCAATAACTTCTTCAATACTGATGCTTGAGCAATGAGATTTTTTTGGTAGGCTTATAACTCTAAAATGAACCTTCCTGTAAAAATTGAGAACATTTTGAGCTGATATGAAAAACTTACTAAAAAATAGTAAGTTCTCATAAATAGTAATCACCCTTTCTACTAGTCCTTATTAAAATAGAAAAGATTGAAAATAAAATACTTTTGGGTGATGCAAGATTGCCCTTGCACCCAGGATAATTTGAGAAGTGACCCTATCACATCTCAGGTGTTCAGAGGAAAACTAAGATGGTTAACCTCCTCCTTTGCTAGCAATGATGAATCCTCAACTAGTCTCCCTTTCCATTTGACCAGATATTCCTCATAAGTTTTGTTTCTGGTACTTTTTCCAACACAATTGTCTAGTATCTCCTCAATCTCCTTTGTAGTCGAACGAGCTGCTAGAATGCTCCACTGCACTTCTGCAAATTCATCTCCATCACCTCCTTCATAATACTCTATCAAATTTGAAATATTAAATACTGGTAAAATATTCAATTCAACAGGCAACTCCACTTCATATGCATTTCTGGAATCATGCCTCTTCACTATCTTACACGGTCCAAACTTCTTCATCTTCAACTTATTATATGTACCCACTGAAAAACACTCCTTCCTCAAATGAACCATGACTTCATCTCCAATTTGAAGTTCCTGATATCTCCTTTTCACATCTGCCTTAGCCTTATACTGTGTATTCATCTTTACAATGTGCTTCCTCACCTCCTCGTGGATATTCTTCAAATGTTCAGCAAAATCTTCGGCTTCAACATTACTTATCTCTCCTTTATCCAACTACTGCAGTTCAGAAGCATTTTTGAGACTACTCCCATATACAATCTGGAATGGTGATTTACTAGTACTCATATTAATAGAATTATTATATGAAAATTCTACCTATGGTAAAATCATATCTCATCCTTTTGGTTTATCTCCAACCAAGCATCTTAGCAAATTTCTCAAACAGTTATTCACAACTTCTGTCTATCCATCAGTCTGTGGATGATGTGATGAACTAAACTTCAAATCTGTCTTCAACTTCTTCCACAATGTATGCCAAAATTACCCAACAAATTTGGTATCTCGATCTGAAACTATACTCTTTGGCAGACCATGTAATCTCACCACTTCTTTGAAAAACAACTTTGTTACATTAACAGCATCACTAGTCTTCTTCCAAGGAATAAAATGTGCCATCTTTGAAAACCTATCAACCACCAAAAAATTAGAATCATGCCTGTGTTGCATCCTTGGTAATCCAAGAACAAACTCCATGTTGATATCCTCCCATGGCTTCTCTAGTACACGTAATGGCTGATACAACCCTGTATTTTGGTTCACTCATTTTGTCATCTGACATACTCTGCAACTTTGTACAAACTTCATCACATCTTGCTACAAGTATGGCTAGTAGTAATTTTCAGCAACCAAAGCTATGGTTTTATCTTTGCCAAAATGTCCAACCAATCCTCCACTATATTTTTCCTTGATGAGATTCTCTCTCATTGAACTTCTAGGAATGCACAACTGGCTTCCTTTGAACAACGTATTATCCTAGATCATGAAATCCAACCATTTTTTCCTATCAAGTGTAACAAGTTTTGTACAAGCCTTCCACGCTTCACCAAAATTAGGATCCTCTAGATACAATGTACTGAGTTCCTTGAACCCAACCACCTCTATCTGCATTTCTGTCAGCAAAATTTTTCTACTAAGAGCATCTGCAACTTTGTTAGACTTCCCACTCTTGTGTTTCAAAACAAATGTATAACTCTGCAAAAACTCAACCCACTTTAAATGCCTTTGGTTCAATTTTCCTTGACTATTCAAATATTGCAAAGCTTGATAATCAATATACAAAATAAACTCCTTAGGAAGAAGATAGTGTCTCCACTTCTTCAATGCTTGAACTGTGGCATAAAATTTCTAATCATAAATATAATATTTTCTTTTTGCATCATTCAACTTCTTACTGAAATAAGCAATAGGTCTACCTTCCTGGCTCAAAACAGCTCCTATCGCAGTACCACTAGCATCAGAGTCTACTTGAAACACCTTATTAAAATCAAGAAGTGTTAAAATAGGTTGCTCAGTAACTTTTTGTTTCAATAGATTAAAACTCTTATATGCTCCTACAGTCCACTTAAACTCTTTTTTATCCCCTGTCATTGTTTCAGTCAAGGGTCCACAAATACTACTAAAACTTCTTATGAACTTTCTATAAAATGTAGCCAGTCCATGAAAAGATCTTACCCATGTCGCACTCCTTGGAGTAGGCCATTCAAGGATAGCCTTCACTTTCTCTAGGTCTATTTTCAAACCTTCTTCTAAGACTACAAATCCTAGGTTCACCAACTCTTTCTTTACAAAACTGCACTTCTTCAGGTTTATCAGCAACTTTTCTTCCCTCAACTTATCAAACACCTCTGAATATGAATCAAATGCTCCTCCAATGTCTTACTAAAGACCAATATATCATCTAAGTAAAAAATGAAAAACTTATCCAAAAACTCCTTCGGTACCTCATTCATGAGCCTCATGAAAGTGTTTGGTGCATTGGTTAGCCCAAAAGGCATGACTAACCACTCATATAGTCCTTCCCTTGTCTTGAAAGCAGCCTTCCACTCATCACCTTCTCTGATACGAATCTGATGGTACCCACTCTTCATATCTATCTTTGTGAAATACTTAGCTCCACTCAAACAGTCCATAATATCATCCATCCTTGGCAATGGAAATCTATACTTTATTGTGATCTTGTTGATAGCATGAGAATCTGTGCACATCCTCCATTCTCCATTCTTCTTTGGTGCTAATACTGTTGGTACAGCACATGGACTCAGACTCTCTCGAATCAACCCTTTTCTGCAACAACTCATGAACTTGCCTGTTCAACTCTTCACTTTCTACTGGTGTCATTCTATGCTCTGCCTTGTTTGGAAAACTAGCTCCTAGAACCAAATCCAGCTAGTGACTAATCTTCCTCACTAGGGGCAATCCTTCAGGTACATTATCTGATACTATATCAAAAAACTCTCTCAACATATATGCAACTTCTGTAGGTACCTCCTCTACTTCTTCTTTACTATCTTTAGAAATTATAGCAAAACACATATGTTGATGCTTCATACCTTTAAGAAACTCCTTTCCATCAACAAAACATATTTTGGCAGCACTACATGCCTTTTCTTCTTTATCCTTCAATGGCTTCAACTTATGTTTCACTCCATTATTAGTTAGAGTGTAGGTATTTTCTCACCCATCATGTATAGCATGTCTATCAAATTGCCACGGCCTACCCAACAACATATGACATATGTCTGTAGGTATGATATCACATAGTACCTCATCCTAGTAGCTTCCAATCTTGAACTTCACTGAGCACTGCTCATTGACCATGACCTTGTGGTCATGTTACACCCAAGCAATACAGTATGGACGTGGGTGTTTCTGCCTCTTCAACTTCAACTTGGTGACCATCATTTCTGACACCACATTGTCGGTACTTCCACCATCAATGATCACATCACAACACTTATCTTCACATATGCACCTTGTGCGAAACAAGCTCCTTCTTTGTTCAAGTTCATTCTCACCACTTAGCAAGACTCTTCGGTTAACTAGGACTTCTCCTCTTTCAGCATTTTCAGAATGTGAGGATCTAGCATCTTCATCAACATGTGCAACTCTCGCCTAACCTTTTGTTCTTCAATCTATCCTTCCTTGGCACTGGGTACATTCAAATGCTCTATGCCCTTCTTCTCTGCAGTGAAAACATATTCCACTAAAGCCTCCTCTTCCAGATCCTTTTCCTCTGCCTCTTCCTCTCTGATCTCTATTGTTCTAATCATGGAAATGATGGAAATTATTTCCCCTCTGGTTCTGATTGCTACTTCCAGCCTTATCCTTGTTCTTTTGATCATCATTACGACCACCATAAGATTGTCCGCCAGATCTTCTATCGCGACCTCTTCCACTGTTCTTATTATCGAACTTCTTGCTTAGTTTCTCCTCAACTCTTAGGGAAAACTGATATGCCTCCTCAATACTACTCATTCGAACCAAACTTAGCTCATCCTAAATGCTTGGCCTTAACCCATTAAGATAACGGGCGACTTTCTCCTTATCAACTTCTTCATGGCCAGTTCTAATGAGAACTCGGTAGAACTCTTCGATATACTCTTGAACAAGTTTTTTCACTTCCTTCAACCCTTGCATTTTCTTCAACAGAGCAAGCTCATAATCCATGGGAATGAATTTTTGCTTCAATTTATCTTTCATCTGATCCCATCTAGTGATTTTGTCCTTTCCCTTTCTATTTCACTCCAACTGAACCTCCTGCCACCAAATCTTTGCAAACTTGACCCTATCAGGATCATCAATATCTTCATATTCAAAGTACTCCTCTAGTTCATTGATCAAATCGATCAGCTTCTCTGGGTTAAGATTTCCTGAAAATTTGGGAACCTAAACTTAGGTCTTTTTGCACTCTTGGAAATGGTCCTAAAAATCCTCTCTTCCTCTGGATTTAGAACTGCCTTTGCTTCGACGTTCTCTTCTACTTCATTCTCATCCTCGCTTTCATCTCTTATGGGAAGAATCATTCCTCTACGAATTTGTTTTTCCAATGCTTGCATTTGTCTTTGGTCTTTGGAGGGCTCAAAAACCCTCAGGTGTAACACCTACCAACTCTTCTAACATGCTCTTTTCATGGAGGCATTTTCGTGCTTCCACTGAAACCTAGTGCAAACTGCCTCACAATCGGCAATCTGTCTACACGCTCAGCCCAAACCACAGTCCTGGTGTGAACTACCTCACAGTCAGCAATCTGTCCACACACTCAAGAACTCTAGCTCTAATACTACTTGATGTAGGGAGCTCCCCTTAATACCATGAACTCATAATAGAAACATAGAAACAACAAAAAATGCGAGAACAAAATATGGACTTCTTATTTGCACAACAAATGTGGAATTAAAGAATTCATAAGTACAACAAACTAACACACATGGGCGCCTTGAGTACAATAATTTGTAAGACAAGCTGCAAACTATCACCCAGAGCTGTCCTAGACAATGTTCGGGCCTTTCTTAAATAGGTAGTTTTATGCTGCCCGAGAAGGTTCTAAATGCTCAAACTTAATACCTAGGGCCGATGGACCCTAACAATACACATAGAGTCGGCCAATTACATCTTTGACAAATTATTTTAGAAATTTTGGTAGCCCAACTTTCAAAGACCATAACTCACAAACCATTTCTTCAATTGGCTATTATAACCACTTTTCTGTAACGCCAGCTTCTACAGGCTTGAACCCACGCTAGCGCCCTTCCGTTGAGTTTTCAAACCTCATCCAGGCACTCTAAGGCCTCCAGCAATGAGCCTGAAGATTTTTCTACAAATTTTTCCATCGAAAATCCGCAATAACTTCTCCGATACTAATGCTTGAGCAATGAAATGTTTATGGTAAGCTTACAACTCTAAAATGAACCTTCCTATAGAAAATGAGAACATTCTGAGCTTGTATGACAAACTTACTAAAAAATAGTAAGTTCCCATACATAGTAACCACCATGTCTACTGGTCCTTATTAAAATAGAAAAGAGTGAAAATAAAATATTTTTGGGTGATGCAAGATTGCCCTTGCACCCAGGATGCTCTTGCATCATCTATTTTGAAAGTGATTGTACTACTTCCAAATAGTCATTACTAGGTAGTCCAACAAATTTAAGAGAAAACATAGCTTAAGCTCACAATAATCCTTGTTCTCAATCTTCACACAAAAAAACCCAACTAAGCAACAATGTTCCTTTGTCTTTGGATTCAGACAAATCACCACATGGACAAAAAGGACCAAAGTTGTCACTTGTGTACCTTGGGCACAGTCGAGATGAAGATCCATTTCATTTTTCACTGTCCCGCCTACTATGAGATTCATGGGAGATTTTATTGCTTATTTAGGGAGTGCAGCTCCCTCGTGGCCTTTTTCAGCTACACAGACCAAAGATGTCTTGCACTATACCCTAGAGAGACTATGCAACTCAGTGACCACACCTTACAGCTCTTATTCCCACAGAGACTGACCCTAGTTCAGCTTATCACCACTTTCTTCTCTCCATCGTCTCCTGCACATGGGACAAAGCACCCTTCCAGTGCCACCATCGCCAGCCACTCTAGATCTGTGAGACCTCATAGTTGTTACACTCATCAGCGACATCCTCCCAACTTTTCTCAATGGCAGTTTAGGGCACTTGCTCACCCTAGTTCATACCCATCGGTGCTTGGCTTCTTTTTACCAAGGAAAGACCCTTAGTCCTTGCCTCATTCTTGTGTTCCTTGCTTCTCCTTCTATCTCTTATTTTTCATGTTTGCTTTCTTTCCTTGGCACTATTTGGTGTTCTTGCTACTAGCGGTCTTGTATCTTGTACGCTTTTCAGTCCCATTGACCCTTGTGGTCTCTTGTTAGACAATAAATTTATCTTATCTCAACAACATTTTATATACCAATAATTTCCCTTGATAAATATCTCCAAGCTCTGCCAAAGCTCAACTGACATTCAAGAAAATTAAATCAACTTCCAAAGTTCAAAGCTATTGCCATTAAACTTATCCATCTCAATCTAGTGAATGTGCTTGTCATCTTGCACCTACAACAAAACCCTTAACCCAAACAACTTGTGGCTTATGGATCACTGTTCAAGAGCATATATTCCATTTTCAACTTCAAGTTCAAAGTTGTTGCCATTGAAGTTGTCTATCTCAAATTTGATGAATGTAGCATCTTACACCTACAACAAAACAAGATTATAGACAAACTTCGCAAAACTCATGCTACAGAGATCAACATTAAAAAAAAAACCTTATACCAAACAACAATAAATTTGAGGAGAATAACAATTTGAACACTAATTAAATCAGGAGAACAGAAGCCAAAAAATTAACAAACTTGTAACCATTACAATTTAGATGTAGATAAAAATAATTAAATGTGAACAATACAAGTAACACATTATGTTGGAAAACACTAATGAAAAAATCTACACTCTAAAATATAATATGCACTTCACCTATCAAATATGAACCCCTACACATTCCTAACACAAAAAAGATGCCTTCACGTTTAACTATCTAGATCATAAAATTATCATATAGTATATCACCATAATCACTCATAGAACTGATATAACAACTATACACCTACCAACAACAAGGGGCATAAGCACCAAAGTTCCTACCCTCAGTGGGGTGGGATTGGGGTAAGAGTTGAGTGGAGTTGTACATATAAATGTGAACCTAAAGTGGAATGAAGGATGTCATGGAGAGATTTTAATTTGTGAAGATCGGCTCATCAACCATTCAAAACATGTTTGGGTTGTCATGTCCTTGAATTTGCATTGGTAGCAGAGTGCAGAGATCATAATCTCCTGCAAGATATTTAGATGGGAGGGGCCTAGTGTTTTAAAATTCAACAACTTTTAAAAAATAAAATTGCAAAATTGAACATCAAGTCTCGTCTTTGTTTACAAGAATCTACAAGTTAGAAACTATAGTCAAGAAAAGTCAATAGACTTGATGAAATCAAATTCCATTGCTTATAAGATTTTTTAACACTAATCTTAATTTAGGCAAGAAGATCCGTAAGTATGGGAACGTATGGCCTAAATCATCGCTTGTTTATTGAATCTCAAAACTTTCTAAGACTTATGAAAGATTAACTGCTTGTTTCAATCCATTGGTTTTGTATGTGTTTAGTTTTAAAGTTAATTTTCCTATTTTTGTTACAATTCTAGATTTCTATGTTCTTTCAGTTCTTTAGATCCCTCTTTCGAACACTCAATCTAGTCTTTTTTGAAGTACAACAAATTTGTTAAATACGATTTGTCTAAAAAAATAAAAAATGTATTTAATGGATACAATAGTATCTTGTTATAGGTAGGAACTAAAAATATATATACAACAGCCGTAAAAATACAATTACATTGAATTTAGTATTTCTTTCTATTGATAATTTAAGTACAAGAAAAAGACCAAACTACGTGGAAAACATGAAAATATGTTTGTTCGTCATGCTCCTCTTCCTTGACCCTACCAAAGATTTTATTTGGTTACAATCAATAGTTCACTGAGATAGCGTATTGCATTTAAAAATAGAATAGTAAATTGTTACAAGTTTAAAAAAGAAACAAGTTGAATTTATTTGAAATGAAATATTAGAATAAAATTTTAGCTCTTGTTATCATAAAATAAAATGTAGAATCATAAGCAATCCACATAATAGTATTTAAAAGCGCAAAGAGAAAAACAATAAAAACATAATTCCCCTAAACAATTGCCAGTTTCATATTGCAAGACAAAATTTTAAAGAATGTGTATTCTCAACGATAAATTAAATGAGTTTCCATAAAGAAAAATTTGTGTAGTAAAAATTGGATATTCAATTTTTTATTTTCACTTGCAACACTTCTAGATGTCATTTCTTGTTGCTTGCACAGCCGCGCAACAACGCTTCTCTGTAACAATTGTGCAAGGGAGTGTTGAGGGTGCGAATCATCAGAGCATCTAATCAATTATTTACAAAATATGAATGGGGTATGGGAATTGCTCCATGGTTTTATTTTTGACTCGTGGCATCCTCCATGATACTTCACGTGCCTTAGCATTGCTTCTAGATTTCACAATAAACCCATTACGTGGAGGGCAACATGTACTTGAATCCTCAAGTTGATTTTAGGACTTTCGAAAAAACCTATGCAATTATAACTTTTATGAAATTTATATTTGCATTGCACATTAGCGCATTGAAACGGTGAATCGAATTCATCCTCTCAGATCATGAATTATCCTTTTCGTTTTGTCTTACTTGGATCACAGTTCTCGGGCTTGTATTTTCTCCGTGTATCCTTTCCCAAACTATGTCAACCCAAGATGAGCAATTAACGGTCATCACAGAAGCTCTCGTGCATATAAAGATCATGATATTGCATGTATAGAAGGAATATTTAAAATGTGGTTTTAAAAACTTGCACAAGGTAGAGTGCAAATGCCTATCACTAGTTTAGTTTTGGAAGGCCTCAATTGAATATTGTTTTGATCATCTTCTATTCTGGCTTTTGTGTGGCATTTACAACATGCTGTTTTCTAATTTCCCCTATCTTGTAAAAACTGTTTAATGGTATAAATTTCTGCAACTTTGCATTGTCATGTCCCACCTGTGAAGTTTGAAATAGATGAGTACTTTTTCCTTCTCATCGGGTAGAATAAGAAGCCTCTTCAATTAGATTATACCTGGACCAGTGAAATGGTAAGGATTCATCTGCCAGTAATGCTTTCAGATTTTTGTCTAAGGAAGTTGTTAATAATCCAAATTACAAAAAAATGTTAGCATGAAAGGAAATTCAAATCAAAAAATTAGTTATCATTGATTGCCCCCATTAGAATTATCTCATATCCAACATGTAATTCACTCATATCAAAAACCACTCTGCTGCACTTCTTGAAGCAATTCTATTCCATAAAACCACATATTTTTGAGGGATTTGGTCAAACAGCTAAAGAGACATATATACTACCGTATTTTGCACATTTTCACGCCCGTGGCTAAATAGCCGAAGAAATGCACCCGATGTGACTATTTTGTTTGATTTATTAATTAGTTTAAAACTCGCAGATTTTTAAATTAATTAATAAATCAAACAAAACGTCTCATCCGGCGCAAATATTCGGCTAGATAGACGTCGCCATTTTCTACCATCCAGGTAACATTAGTTATATTGTGTACATATATTTGATATTTGAATGATTTCGGGTACAAAATCTTTGTTTAGACACACTTTCGGCTGGTGAGTGTTTATTTCTAAGCATTTTTTGGTGTGAGCTACTGTCAGGTTATGGTAGTCTTCTCCTGAAATTATTCCTTTCTTTCACATCGTACTAATTTTTGGACAAGGTTTGATCACATTTTTTTGTATCATGTATAGAGCAGTGCGCCACAGGGATCCCAAGTGGAGAATGCTTTTTACTATGGAAGATGAAGATTTCCTCACTGGCTGGAAACATGCGACTTATGTATGGTATTCCAAGGTATAAATTAGGACAGCTACTACATGTTGAAAACCTTTTTATCTATTTTTAAAAAATCATGTTCATAACATTTAATAATAGAATTTGCACTAAATAAATCTCCTGGTTTGGTATCTGCTCTCTTATTCTGTTCATCAATAGATGAGTAAAGCAATTAATGTGGCTAAAAAAATAATCCAAGATCGTTCCAAAAGTCCGCCAACACAATGTCTCCAATGCACTGCTCATTCGTGTTTACCCTCGGTTCCCTTCCATCCAACTTTATATGTATAGACATCTT
Organism: Cupressus sempervirens; assembly: GCA_028749045.1. Taxonomy (NCBI): domain Eukaryota; kingdom Viridiplantae; phylum Streptophyta; class Pinopsida; order Cupressales; family Cupressaceae; genus Cupressus; species Cupressus sempervirens. The sequence goes on from CM053788.1 coordinate 604,912,733, forward strand.
ATCCTTTCCTATCAGCAACTCTGAGTTCCAATAATACTAATTCGCTTCGCCTTCAGAGTCTGTTTTTCTTTGGCAGCATCATCACAGACCAGTCAAATTGAAACGACAAAGGATTCCCAAGTTAATTTTGTTTTCTGCAGAATGGTAGGTTTCTCAGGGCGAATCTGAAATAAAAGTTGCAGTATGAAAGACACTAACAATTAGGCCAGCATGGGAAAGGAGTGAATTAGGATACTCGGCCATTCATGGGCACAGAGCTTCCTACAAGCGGAGAAGTTTCCAGAAGAAACTTTTTAATATAATATCATTACAACATTAAATAAATTGTTTTTTTTTTTTTCACTGTAATGATTTTTCTCATTGCTCAATCCAATGAGAAATCAGAAAAATCATATTTATAAATTATGAAAAATGAGTACTAATAATAAACCATTATGTTTTAGCTCAGCAAAACTTAATACTTTGTTTCTATTGGTCTGCTGACTTGGTCAAATCAAATAATTTGCATATCTCCGATTCTGACAATTTTAAAAAATTAAAAATAAGAACTGTCATATTCATCAACCTCCATGCAAGATGCCTCACCAAGAAGCCCTCTTCTCATCTTATCTCAAAAGAAAACAAAGAGGTTATAAACAAACATTGCAAAACTCATACTAGAAAGAGATCAACATAAAAACCCCTTCTAGCAGACAGATTACAAATTGATCAAGCTTTCCAAAGCACTAGGAACAACAATTCGTACAGCTCAGTTATTTTACCAGCAACAAAGGTCATAATATCATATTCCCAGAGCCACCTGTCAAATATGAACCCTTACATTCTGAACACAAATGAGGATCTTCAACATTTAACTACGTAGCTTCATAAAATCATCACAGCATATCGCCAGTTTCCCACAAAACCAACATAGCTACTTATGACAACTACTACCCATATAATATAAATACTCCAATTTGGACAATCCCAGAAAATAACTGTCAGTCATCAACCTCCACACAGGATGCCTCACCAGACAGTTAACCCACACGCACACATATGACGGCTGTGACAAAGTTCGTTTATTGTTAAATATATAATTGGTCTTTGGGACTCCACGGGGAAACGTCTTAATCCTACGAATTTGGACCACATTTTTAATGCCCTCAACTATGTTAAAAATAGGACTACTTAAAGACGTCATTTAATGTCTCATCAGAATCAAAGATTCCAAAGATTTATATAGAGGTTTTCCAATGGAGTGCTAGACGTATCATTTATTGATCAAACACATCATTCATCAATGCCCAACTAAACAAAATAAACAACTTATGTGATATAAAGGGCTATAACAGTGCACGTCATTGTGAATTCAAATCAACTGCACAATCACTTGTGCTAAAAAAATAATACTCACCTCACCTCAAACAGAATTCCTAAAAGCTAAACATTGCTTCAACAATTCAAATCACACTCTTGATCCATCATCAAGATGGCAGAGAGCAAATGGAAAAAATTAGACGTTGCAAACTTGAAACTTTCGAGATGGAAAAGAGAAAAGAGGTTGCAAACTTGAAACTTTCGAGATGGGAAAGAGAAAAGAGCAAGACAATGACAACTGAGTTTAAGTCTCTAGGTCTATCTCTCTCCTCGTCAATCTCTCTCCTCTTCAGTTGTTTATTATTTTGGTCCTTAGAGAAAAGAGCAAGACAATGAGAACTGAGTTTAAGTCTCTAGGTCTATCTCTCTCCTCGTCAGTTGTTTATTATTTTGATCCCTTACACATACTCCCAACTATTGAGCCGACTCCCCTGGTCTGACGATTTATGCAGTCCCTGATAAAACTGCAATCTTCACAGAAGCTTCAGCTTTACTTAATCTGTATCAATAATGACTTTCGGAATAGCAATATGCACTCATGGACAAGAATAACAAAGTAAGCATTGCAAGGGGTGACTTCTAATACAGAACTCACACACCCGCAAACCATTGGACAGAAATTCATATTATTAAAACTTTTTAAAATTTTGTTTTTGTTAGAACTCATTGTGCATAGTAACCCATCCAAAACATTGAATCCCATTTTTTAATACTGAAAAATTGATTAAGTATGGATAAAGCACAAGGTTACGAGTTCAGATTCATGACCCTATCATTATATTTATAGCTTATTAAGTAGGCCTCTCTAAAGCACAAGGTTACTCGTTTAGATGAATGACCCTATCATTACAGTTATAGCTTATTCTCATTAAGTAGGTTTCTCATTGCAAAATATGAGAAGGGAAATTAAGGATCATACCAAATTCAAGATACAATGTAGCTGCAAAATTCATATGGTTGAAAAGATAATGCAGAAAATGTAAGATACATTTTACTCAATTGATGTCCTCATCAAAATGATAAAGAAAATAAGAATTTAAAGACCATAGTAAAAGTTTAAAAGAAAAATCCGCTGCAAAATCAAAACTGATTGCTCCACCTACGAAAGGTGAACCAGCAATGTACAAGTTTTAGTCTTTACTATATTAGGGGCATTCTACAAAACACAGATTACTAGGAAATGGAACAAAGATATAACCTAAACTAAGGAGAAGCCTGTAAAATCTAGATGATGCCAATCTTGTTAGCTACGTCCAATGCATCATAATCTGGAGTCAACCTTACATATGCCTTCTTCAATCCATCAGGCCTGTACACAGAAATGCAAAATTAATTACATATGTAAAAAAAGCCATCAGATATTACATTGTGATCTGTTCCCTATTTAAACCTACACGTGCAACTAATTTAACTGACAAAAATAAAAAAATGTGTGCAATTGAAGCAAGAACTGTTCGTCAAAAATAATTAAAATCTAGATCAGAACCTACCTGATTAAGGTATTGACTTTCTTTGTCTGAATGTCGTACATTTTTTTTACTGCATCCTTGATCTTCTTCTTGTCTGCCCTAACATCAACAATGAAGACAAGTGTATTGTTGTCCTCTATCTTTTTCATTGCAGATTCCGTAGTCAAAGGATACTTGAGAACCTCATACTGGTCAAGCTTGTTCCTGCGAGGTGCACTAAGACGAGGGTATTTAGGATTCCGGGGTGTCTTAAGTGTCTTCGGGCGGTGAAAGGTTACTGATGTTCGAATTTTTTTAGTTCTTTTCTTCAATGTAATTGCTCCAGCTTTTACAGCTTTAGCGGCCTTTTGTGCCTGTCCTTTGGGGTCAGCCTTCTTTGCAGCAGCTAAAGCAAAAAGCATCATTAAAAAATTAATTACAAATGCATATAACATATGCATTAAGCAGCACAAATAAACATTTATGTATCAAATATCAGTTGGACATTACATCTATGTTCCCTGGAGTTCCCGGGATGGGGACAGCAGGAGGACGAGTTTCTAGGATGGCAAAAAGTTGAAAATTCAGAAATATAAAATATATAGAGATATTTGCGCATATACAGTGCATTCATATGAAGACATGGATAAACCATGCCATTTAAACATCATAGAACCTTAACATACAACATTTCAATAATCAAACTCAATGCTCAATATGCTAAAAATGCATTCATAATTTTAAATTATTGTCAATGTGCATCTAATATTAATTTAATAACATAAAAATTTGAAATATACCCAAGAACATAATTGAGAATTCATTTTAAATAGTAGCAAGTACAATAACCCACCTTCCAAATTGAAGCACACTACTATCATTTAATTCTGAAACTACACTTCCAATTCATTGTAAGCGGACTAATATTATTATTAATACAAAAAGGTCCTCCATAAAGCTCTGATCATGATATAGGTTTATTACAGTAAGAAGGCATCTTGATGCAACTTCCAAGAGTCACCATATCTTCCACAAAGGACCCAGATCAACCCAAGACCAACCTAACAATGATGTATTACCAGATAATGACATAAGCATGCATGTTCTAGGTCTATAATGCACTTTTCAGACTTTCCCAGCACCTTGCAAACAGTCTGCTACATAATTCTGAGTGTGTAAGCGTGACTATAACATTGCCAGGACATATGGACATCCCTAAATAAATTCCCAGAGTCCCCAAGTTTCCGGGGACGTTAGGAATTTCCAGAAAAGGGGGACAGGGAGGGAACACCCACACCCGTCCTCCCATCCCAGGATCATAGAAATACATAGAAAAATGCATATAAACAGTAAAGCCAAATTAATCAACCTATTTAACTATTTCTCTGGTTGAGAAAATGTACTCAAAAAGTGATGTCCATTACTTCCACTTGTAACTATAATCCGAAAAATATTTACTTGAGCAGATATTCACAATAAACTTACTCATAACTAATCTCGGCATGTTTAATCTGTTTAAACCCCAGATATTGTTTATAGGTGTCACTCGTGAGGACCACACCATCATTACCCTACAAATTGTTGCTCTTCATCTTACCGTGCAACTATCAAAGTTTGAAGATATTGGATCCTGCTAAAATCCAAAGAGGGTTTTACAGCACCTCACAGCTTTTGAATGATTTGACTAATTATTGGGAGATTCACATAAAGCCCTGTGGCTAATATGAAACCTCAATGAGCCAAGCCTCACATTAATTAATTTGCTCACAACCTTGGTAGAAGCTGAATTGTAACAAAACTGAGCAAGCTCGTTAATTTAGAAGACAACAATGCCTGAAAGTTTGCAAGATACAGGAAACGTTATAACCAAAAATTAATGTCCAGTAAATAAAACTATGATGCAGATTGGCTATCCCAGTGTGGCACAGCTGCGTTCAGAAATACTCTGAATAAGGACTGACTAAACATAACAAAAAGTATGAACGAAATTCATTCATATAGGATTAAAACATAAAGAAAATGCACAAGAATATCGACTTACCATCAATACAGTCCAAAACAATTCTGAATTTTCTTTCTTTTTGTTTTGCTTATGGAACCAGAACACTGGTTTGAGGATGGCAATACACAGCGAGATTATGGGGGAAAACCCCAGCCACCGAGCTCAAATTAAGGCCTTTGAGAATACAGTGTCCTTCACGGCACAGCCATTTTTCACAATTTTACTAAATTTAATTTAAAGTTTTAAACCAAAATCAAAATTCTTCCTTCCAAAAGATGTCTGGCCTGCAGAGTTTGGAAAACAAAAACATTATAAATTTGGCTAACTAAAGCCAACCAGGACCAAACAATCAAACTGGAACCAGACCCTGCATATAACCAACTGGATATAGCCTGGAATCGAAACTTGGCCTAGACCAGTGTGAGTTAGTCCAGAGTTTAAAACAAATCCTGGTCACAAAGAAATGTTAATGGTACACTCTAGCAAATGAGTTGCCTTTTTAAAGACTAATACTAATCACTGCAATAAGGCCGACCATGACTCGACAATGTATGGCTTGGCTATACAGTGTACATGGATTCACTGGACAGGATTTAATATCTCACAAATGTGAGCTAAACCCCACCCTAACTTCGTCTTAAGACTACATGTATGCTCTCTCGAGCTTTATCAAATATGTAATACTGGAAAACAAAATTTACAATAGAATGAATGAAACTTCAATTCGCCAATAACTATCAATTCCATGATGCATTGTGCTAAAGGGGTAACTAACAACTCCATAATCCACTGCTGAAGGGGTAACTAACAACTCCATAATCCACTGCGGTCCCCTCAAACCAATAACACAACTTGTAAAGGTTAAACCTCTACTTGGAATCTAAAACAATAAAAGAAAAACTGTGTTACTTGAAGATGACCACCGTAAACAGAAAAAGGAGCATGCAATACAAACAATTCAGACATGTGCATAGTAGAATTTACAAGTATAAAATACAAATCTTCTTACTAATTTAAATCAACTAGTTTCATACAAAAATCAAAATATCCAATCTAATAAAAATGTAAGATGCACAAGGGTGAGTGAATAGCCGAGTTGGTGTGAAGGCGAGTCGTGAGGCGTAGAGTTAGGCTAATGATCCTGGTGCTACGCATCAACTCCGGTTCGAGTCACACTAGGTTACCACAAACCCTTTTAAGGGTGAGTGAATAGCCGAGTTGATGTGAAGGCGAGTCGTGAGGCGTAGTGTTAGGCTAATGATCCCGGTGCTACGCATCAACTCCGGTTCGAGTCACACTAGGTTACCACAAACCCTTTTGTCAATAGTGACATGTTGTGATGGTTAAGTTGTTGTGTTGTTATCCTTGCCATCAAGGTTCAAATCTCATGGGGATGAGGTCCCCTGTTTGTGGCCTCACTGGTTCATAGCTCCAGGTCAAAGCGTTTACCCCTCTTTAAAAAAAAAAATGTAAGATGCACAATTCCTTAAAGATGTAAGATCACAATTTTTCTAAAAATGAAAAATTCACAACAGTTTCTTTTAGAATGTAAATTACAAAAACTTTTTAAACATACAAGAATCAAATTCCCTCATAACTGCAAAATGCTCGTTTTCATATCAAACATTGCATTTCTTTAAAAAAATAAAAATATCTGCCCACTGCGGAGGCTACTAAGGGAAAGAAGTGCCAAGGGTGAGTGAGTAGCTGAGTTGGTGTGAAGGCAAGTCGTGAGGCGTAGTGTTAGGCTAATGATCCCGGTGCTACGCATCAACTCCGATTCGAGTCACACTAGGTTTACCACAAACCCTTTAAGGGTGAGTGAGTAGCCGAGTTGGTGTGAAGGCGAGTCGTGAGGCGTAGTGTTAGGCTAATGATCCCGGTGCTACGCATCAACTACGGTTCGAGTCACACTAGGTTTACCACAAACCCTTTTAAGGGTGAGTGAGTAGCCGAGTTGGTGTGAAGGCGAGTCATGAGGCATAGTGTTAGGCTAATGATCCCGGTGCTACGCATCAACTCCGGTTCGAATCACACTAGGTTTACCACAAACCCTTTTAAGGGTGAGTGAGTAGCCGAGTTGGTGTGAAGGCGAGTCGTGAGGCGTAGTGTTAGGCCAATGATCCCGGTGCTACGCATCAACTCCGGTTCGAGTCACACTAGGTTTACCACAAACTCTTTAGCCAATAGTGGCATGTTGTGATGGTTAAGTTGTTGTGTTGTTATCTTTGCCATCAAAGTTCAAATCTCATGGGGATGACGTCCCCCGTTTGTGGCCTCACTGGTTCATAGCTCCAGGTCAAAGCGTTTACCCCTCTTTAAAAAAAATTTAAAAAAAAAAAAAGGGAAAGAAGTGCCCAGTTTGAAGAGATTTGGTGAGGGGGCTCCTTCCGTCTCACTTTTTTTCTCAAACAAACCATTGACAGCGCATCTCAAGAAACGCTGGTAGATTTTTAATCTCATGTTTTATGCAGCTAAACTGGGTTTTTTCATGGAGCGGCGGCGTTGACAATTTTTCCTGGTAAAAACAATGCAGCCAAAGATTACGTCATTGTATCGGACCGCAGTCAAATCACAATGCTCGATTGGGAAACTATACATTGAAAAGGACTCATTAATCTCCATTACCGCCATCAAACGTGGGAGTTCGAAGCATGGGATTGTTATCATACATCCAACAGCACAGCAAAGTTTTAACTGCTTTAATTTTATTTCTTTCAACCATTGAGACAGGAAGCTAAATCTATTACAACTTTAATGGCCAACCCAGAAAACAAAGGTAGAGAACACACATTTGTTGATAATATTGTTGGAAGGCGTAAAAACCCTGATCGTTCTGGGAATAACCTAAGGGAGATGATGATGTGAAATACCCTAAAAATGCGAAGCCGTCTGCTTAAGATTGAAGTGGAATTGTTAGTAAATCTAGGTGTAGTTTACTGAATGATACCAGTTTCGATTGTTAATTAGAGCTGCTCGGTTTTGAAAGATTATTGAGAATACCTTTGGGAGGAGCCATTGATGAGTTTCGCCTTCCTCTTCCTTTCAACGTCCGCTTCCTGCCTCTACCCTGCAACAAAGCTTTTCTCGTGTTTATGCCCTAATTCATAAAATCCTCGGATTTGAAACATTTACTTAATTCCACCTAAAGCGTCAGAAACCCTAAACCTATAGTGTGTAATTTCAAGACCATCAAACGTAAATCAATAAATTAAAAAGGGATTAGTAAGAATGTTATATTTCTTCGTTTTTTTTCATTTTTTTAAAATGTTACATTTTTTTATTTTTTTATTTTGAAATGTTACATTTGACCATCGACACCGTATTGCCAGCAATTTTCCTCTGAACAGCTATTCGTTAGAACTTGTCCTCATACACATATATAGAGAGAGTTCTTTTTCTTTCTAAATTTTTTATTTAATCTAATATAGTGGTACAAGTGATACATTGAACTTTAATTTAGCAGTCTTAAATCTATAAAAAGTATTTATGACCCAATCTTAGTCTTATCAAGTATTTATGACTCGATCTTAGTCTTATCTCTTATATTGTTAGTTGTCGATTTGAATTAGATCTAACTTATTTTATATCAAATAATATGACCATGAGCTTTGATTGTATTGTTGTGTCATTTGGTTTAGTCATTTGGTTTAGGTTTGGTATTAACTAGTTTTGTTCTACAATTATTTCCTTTGCTTTTATTTGTACGAATTCTCATTAGGAGTTGCTTAATCAGTAGTAGAGCACTTTTGTTAGGGGATTGTTGATAAACTATATATTTTTCATGTTATTAGTTATGGGTCAGTGGTTGGCCTCTAAAAGGAATGATTTTGTCGTTTGATTTGCTCTTGTTTACTTACTTTGTGTTTGTTTATGTTTGTATATAGTTTGATGGGTAGAAGTAAAATTCTAAGGAATGTGTGGGGAGTGTGGATGTGCATTTTGGTGCAAGCATTATTTGGGTTTAGTTTCTAGTCGTGTTAGGTGTTTATTGATGTTTATTTTAATGTACAGAAAGAATATGTATGTAGATGTTTGGGTTCTTTAATGGGGTTGAAGAGGTCGTAGTTACAAGATTGGAATAGATAATTAGATTATTCTCAAATCCTTGAATCGTACATACTCTTTATGTGCATGATTTTTTTTGGGAATCCTCGACTTGAATTAGGAGGTAACAATTTATGGAGAGTAAACAATTTTGTGTTGGTTGAAGTTAATGTGAAGAATAAAGTTCGTTAAGTTAATAATTGAATTGTAATTTTTTTTGTGAACTCAGATGCTTCAAGCGTTCAAGCAATCTTTAGCAACAAAGTGTCAGTGTAGGAGTTTTTCCTTTGTGGCTATCATGTAGCATTTGCAGTTATTCTATATAATGATGTAAATTGTGGGGATGTATGTATGGAAAGAGTACTTGTGTGGATGTTTTGGTCTTTCAATAATCTGTTGTGAAGATGCTTATAGGTCAAACTTGATGTCTGTGTTGTTAGTGTGTTATAACTTTTTTTGGCTCTTTGTGTCCTTGTCATTTCATCTAATTTATTGTATATTTTATTTTGGTTTGCTTACCTATATGTAGATGTAATGTAGTTTGAAAGTAAATTTCGTCAACAAAATTTGAATATTTAATTTTGTGTATTTTGAGGTGATATAAGACTTGGTAGCATGTTTCATGGGTTTACATGTGGAGATTCCTTGAGGGAAGGAAATACTAATACTGTGAGTTCATGTTTGTTCTTTAATGTTAGATGTTTGGAATATGTATGGCAATATAGACCTATGCTCAAATAGCTTTTTGGAGTATTTATATAAGAAAATTATATAGATATTGTATTAGATTCTACAACAGATAAAATAGTGTATATTGATTATGGGAGAAGACAAAAGAATGTTGTTGTAAGTTGGATTTTATTTCTTACATTTATTATATATTTTGGATCAATCCACGTCGATTGGTTTAGTTAGATGGTTTCGAGTTATTGTGTTTAACTAGGAGAGTTGAGTGGTTGCGGGAAATATCAAAGGAAATAGATGTGGGGATTTTGATGGCGGGAAAAATATAAGAGTTGTGCGAATGACATTTAAGGAGTTTGTTAAAGTGGTGGTTGCAAATATTGTATGTTCTTATTTGAACATATGCCTTATATTTGTTGTTTAATTTTAAATGGGGAATGAATTGATAATTTATTTATGTAGTAAGTTGATGGCACAAGGGGTACTTAGCGTAGAGAAAGTAGCATTCAGAAATGAAGAGTGCTTATTGTATAAGTTGTACAGAATTGTGGTTTGTAATTAATGTTAGGTTTGAGTTTTGGCTTGTTATTTTGTTTAAAGTGCATAAATTTGATTTTTTGGCTAGTTGTTCATCTTTTGAATCCTTTGAACTAGTTATGGGAAAAGAGTGTGATGACCCTGCTCAAGTCTGACCTCAAAATGCTGATTGAAGGCTCGAAGAATTTCATCAAACACTTCACATACAAGGGTCATATGACTGATATAACATTTCAGTTTGCTTTAATGACTCTTTTCTTCAATTAGCATCAATGAGAATGTTTACAAATGACTCTAAATTGACTAAACAATGACCTAACATAAATATGCAACTTATTTTGACAATATTCAATGCATATATGTGACTAAAACTTCTTGCAATATGCAGCTACAGCAACTAGTAATTATGACAAACACTTTGGATGCAACCTAAGATGACATTTATGCACTTACAGCCAAGTGGTATTTTAACAAACATTTGGTATGCATAATTATAACATTATTTATGCCAAAAAAGAGAACCTACAGCCAATTGACATTTTGACAAACAATTGGCATGCAAACTAATAAGTTGATCATGAATGGCAATAACACATTCAATTACAATAGTAGTTGACCAACAACTTATATCTCCTTCTTTGCAATAAAATAACTTATATCTCCTTCTTTGCAATAAAATGTCTACTACAATGATGCTATGAATTGTTCAAGACTCTTGGCTTACAATTGTTTGACAATAGTGCCAAATTTGATTTTTTGAGTATTCACTTATAGCAGCAATTAAAATGCCTATGATGACAATGCAACCTACTTAGTGAATGCAAGAAGAGCCTGGTAATGATGATGCCCAATGTTGTTGATGAAGAAACAATAAAAATCGAATGTGATAGGCACCTTCCAAGCTCAAATTGAAATACTCAAGCTGATGCCCCTGTTCTTGCCTAGCAAAAGTTTAGATAATTAATTGCAGCACCAAACACCTTCCAATTTGCCCCTAAAACAAATGTCTCGACGATAGGAATTGAATTACAACAATACCCAAAATGATTGGCCTCCTCAATCGAAAGGTATGAGCAAAAACATGAGACTCATATAGGCTGATCAACCTCCACGACAGCAGATTATGAAGGTCTGTAATGATCCTACTCAATAACATAATCAATCTTAGCAATACATCAGCTGCTGAAGTAACTTCCTATCAAATGCAACAATACATCAGTTGTTGCAAGTACAATAATACATCAACTATTGTACTCAAATAATCTCCACTGTGAAGCACAAGATTGGACTTCTAAAGTAAAGCCCACAATCAGCAATAATTCAGCTGGTATCTCACAGCCTCAAAATTGTGTAACCAATGAGGGTTTTCTTCCCCAAAGATCCTCCAATGGCTGAAACTCTAGCTACCTTCTCCACCAAATAATCACATCAAACAATCATCAATTCTTGGATGATGAGAATGAGGCCCATGATGTCTATTTATACTTTTTCCTCAAGAGGTTGGCCCAAAATCTCGAAGCTTCCAGAAATTATTTTGTTTTTATTAAGTGACTTTATGATGTATTATTTTATTTAAGTCACTTTATTAAACTAATTAAATATAAAGTTACCTTTTAATATTTATTTATTTGATAACTTTATAAATAATTAACTTAATACCACTTATTTATTTAATAATTAATTAGTCATCCTCATAAAATATTCATTATTTTGGACAACTTAATTAATTAAATTAATTAAATAAAATTACCTCCAAAACGGGGGCATTACAAAGAGGAAACAACATTGTTGTTTGAACACGTGTATAAGCTCTTGAGCCAGAACCAGTAGCATACCTTCCATAAGAAGCACGAGTAGTTATATACACAAGCCCTTCCTCCCAAGGGTGGGAGGCTATAGTTGATTATGTATGTAATGCCCCACTCGAGAACCCAAAAGAAATAACCTAATATGATTCAATGTTTACTGAACTAATTTTTTTGAACTTTAAACAATGCAAGATAAAAATGTGGAAACAATAGACACATACACGTCAAGTACACATTAGCAATTACAAATACAATTTTCCATTCCTTAAGGATTCCTTCGTGTTGAGTCACATCTAAGAAGTTTATATTAATTATTTTAAGTCTCAAGTACATGTTCATGGTCATAACGAAATAATAGATACATCATCTCATAAGAAAAAAGCAACTAATACAATGGAATACATCTAATGAATAATGTGCACTGCACATGTCGTAGGTTATGCGAGAATAGATACAAGAACATCAAAATACAAGATACATGAGAATGTACATACATCAACTGAATAGAGGTCTCCAAGGTAAGAATGATAAATGTACAACTACATCAATGAGCATCCAACATCCACAAATCTTAGGGGGGGCCAAATGGTAAGAAGGCACTACCTCCCGACCGTGTTGTCACCTAATTAGGCTTCCACTCCCATCATGCAGGGGAGATAATGAATGATCCACATAAAACTAATCAAGCATAAAACAATCATAGGCAAGGAATCCTAATAGCCAAATCTACCTCAAGGGTAACATAAACTACTCAAGAAGAGAGAAATTTTTAAAAAGACACTCATTCCAATACCAACATCACACACCAAGTCAACATCCAAATACCAATTACAAATCAAATATCAAAACCAAGAAGATGAAACCACATCCAAATCAATGTCAAGTATGACAAGCACAGTAACAAACAAATAACAACTATCACCAATAAAAGTAAACTGACAATCACTAACTCCAACAATAGAAACACCACCAATGAATAACTAACATTCATTAATAAAAGTCAATTGTCAATGATAACTGAAATCTGATCAATAAATAATAACTCACACTAAATACACCATCAAAATTAATATCCAACAAGTACACCGCCAGAGGAAAATATAAAGAAAACATGAAGGAGACTTAGGCTACATACTAGGAAGTGCCATCACATGGTCAAACTACTCGAGTTACCCTGGACTGGTCTCTCATTAGACCCCAGACCCTCAAGCGTTGAGTTGTTGAAAAAGAAGATTGTTGAAGTATAGAAATGAGGAGATTGTTGAAACCTATCGCAGAACAATCATTATTTTATCGTTGATGTCAAACCTCCTACTTTCTAGTAAGACAATTACTAACTTTGGTATGAATATTATCATTTGATTGATTGACGAAGAGGATTTGAAAAGAAAGGATAACAAAGAGTACCTAGAGAAAGTTTGAGTTGTGTGGTGTATAAAAGGAGCACTAAGACCAAGTAAGACTTTGATGATATAATGTATTGTTTATCTACTTAAGGCTACACTGAAAGGATAATTAAACAAAGATAACAAGAAGACTAAGCAAAGAAATGTGTCTGCCAAGCCTGACCAACTAAATAGTGGAAGTCGAGCAATTTAGTTTAGGCCAAACAAAAAGTTAGTTGTGGCCGAGAAAAGTGAGATTCAATATGTGTCAAGAAAGGAAGTTTAGTATGTGTCAAGCAAAGTAAAATGTAACATGTATCGAGCATCAAAGGAAGGACAATAATGATCGAGCGAGTGAAGACTTAGTTCATGTCGAGCAACCTAGTGTTGACTGAGCATTGGAAGCATATTATTGTTGAGCAAACAACATGGTATTGCCAAGTGACATTATAAAGAGTTTGATCAAAGATTTTATGAATCTAAGCCGACCTAGTCAATTTCTTGAATTATGTGAAGCGTGTTGAAGATAAGTATGATGAGCTGGTGGCACAGAATTCAAGACAAACCGTTATGAGACGAATTTCAAGAGGATTGTAAAAGAAGTTTCTAGAAGGGAACAAGATGGAAAAGAGAGTAGATTCGATGAATCCGGCCTAACCCTAAGATGGATGATTGTGATGAAGTGACAAAAGATCAAAAATCTCTATACAAGGAGATAAAAAGCTAGAAGTAAAGTGTCAAAGTGTGAACTAGAGATAAACATGAAGTCTTGAGGTGTTGCTTCATTTGGTGGTCGAAGGAATGAACCTACAGTTGGCATACTAAGCACAAAGGCTTAAGGTGTTGAAGGCTTGAAGGGTGAACAAGCTATTAGACACAAAGAGGAATGAATTCTTAGTAGAATGAAGAGCTGAATGAGAGATTTGTAATCCGCAAGTGATTTGTTTTGTTATCATATCAAGTCCTACTAGTACTTTCTAGCAATTGTATCAGTCTAGATAAATCCTTTGGATTAAGGTTGACCTAACAGTCATGTGTAAATCCTTTAACTAGGTGATATTCTAATGAAATGTTCTAAAGTCCTATAACAAGGCTCACTTCTAATAGGGTGATTAAAATCCTTTAATCAAGGTCACATTTAACAGTGTGCAATGTAACCTTTAATAGGGTTGGCTCCTCATAGGGCTCACTTCATAAGAGTGAAAATTGGTAGCATGTTACTAGTGGTTTTTCCCAAATTGGGTTTCCACATATAATCCTTGTGTCAAATTGTGTGATTGAATTTGTGGCATTTCATGTTTACATTTATGCAAAGTTAATTTGATCTAGGATAGTAATATATTAAGATTTGAGATATTGGATGATTTAATCAATGAATGCACATGTATTTGCTAAGTACTAAAAAGTTTTATCCATTCATTTGGACCTTGGATAATTTATTCACCACACCCCCCCCCCCCCCCCAATTATTCTAAATAACTCCAACAATTTGTATAAGAGCATTTGGTGCTTGTCAAGGAAAATTTTTGAAGGTACTTGAAGCTAAAGATCAAGATGCACAAAAAGGAGGTGCTCGAGTTAAACAAGGAAAACTTTCCTGCATGGTAAAGTTTGATGAAGCTGCATCTAGGAGGACTTAGAGATTATGCATAGACAACTATCACCACTGAACATGTTGAAGTAGTCGGTGCCCTAACTGCTGAACAATTGAAACAAGAGAAAGAACACAATCAGGTAATGTTGGAGATTGCATCTTCCCTAAGTTATCTAGAGTTTGAAGACATCAAAACATGTACTACTTATAAAGGAATGTGGGATGCCCTATAACAACTAGTTTTTGGGTCTTAAATTAACAACTAACATACTTAAAGGAATACAGTTATTACTTCATTTTCATAGGAAGTCAGTTAAATTAGTTTCGTTCATATGAAAGAGATTGACAGTTAAAATTAGGTAAACAAAATTTTCTTAACCAAGAACTTAAAACACTATTAATGAATTACTATAGAATCTAAAATCCACATACTATGAAATTGGAATCGAGAAAACATTGTAGGGATGCTTATGCAATCACCCAGATTAGTCCATAAATACTAGTATAACAAAATCATATAATGACTATCATTCAATACCACTATATCAAAAATAAATGGCAATTATCATTAAATACCACTATATAAAATTAGGGCATCACATACCACTATACCAATTAGGGAATCGATTACAATTGGATCATTTAGGGCATCAGATACCACTGTATCACTTAGGGCTTCAATTACCATTAGATCAATCAGGGTATCAAATACCATTATATTAATCATGGCTTCAGATACCACTAAACCAATTAGGGCTTCATATACCACTGTATTTATGGCTCCAAATACCATTGAATCAATTAGGGCTTTAGATACCACTATATCATTTCTTTCCTTCCAATTGCTTAACTGTGGCAATAACTCAAGATTAGAAGATATGCTCATATTTATTATTCATATAAATGAAGACTAATATAATAATCCATCAGATAAATCTATCTCTCGCAACTAAATGTAAAATAATTGTAACGATGATATAACTCAATTAATCTTACCTCTATCTTGCATATACATCATAAAAGTAAAAATACATGCTTCCAACAAATAATTGAATGTATAGCTTATCTTTGTCTATTGCACATCTGACAACTTGGAAGAGGCGAAACATTGTTAGGAGCTTAGAAGGAAGACATAGCAAACATAAAATAGGTTGATGTTCCCTTGGTTCATTCACGACTTGTTATAAAGACTTGTCGAGACTCCTCGGCTACTATCAGTTTCCAAAATGACCATTCAAATTCAAAACATTAATTTGATTTAACATGCCAAATGTTAATTGGTTAAAAGCAAGAATATTAAAAAGAATAGAATAGAATTGGAAGATTATAATTTTCAAATGTTATAATAATATATATTTGTATATGTTCATACAATTTTATTTTATTTTGATTGATAAATGACCAAGGCCATGATGATATATTATTATTAATAAAACAATTACAATAGCATTCCATCGTTCAAACGGGCACTGGTAGGAAAGAACGGGGAAAGAAAACCTCCAGTCTTGCTCGAGACCATAATCCTATATTATTACATCATAAAAGGGGCATACCCTAGTCAAAATATCCAAATTATATATTACAACGTAAATATTTATTTACATAAAGATTAAAGAACAACTCTTTTTTGAAGCCACCACGTTCTCTTGGCACAAATTCCATCTTAATTATGCATAGGAACCAAATGCAATCATCCTTGTTTAGCTATCTTGCACTAAAAGTGGTTAATAATAAATAATATAGAATCAAGGATAATATTCTAACTCAACAAAATGGACTTGTATATAATAGGACATAAAGGATGATATAAACCAATATATAGCCTAAAATAGAAGACAAAATACCTACAAGAACAAATTATATTTGAAATACGACAACTAACTTTTCCCCAAGAATAAATATACAACGACCAGTTCCTATTTTCCATAATCAGACCACCACCACAAAACTGCATATCAAACAATTATATATTAATCCAGAAAGATGCCTAATTAATAAAACCAAATACTGCAATGTAGAAAAGTGAGAAGGCATAATTAATCAAAGATATGGGAGCTTTAGCCTAAGACCATAATAAGAGGGTATAAACTAATTCCAATCCATGTATAGCGCAATACTACAAATTCCATTTAACTAAAACTATCTGCAATATACAAGAAATGTCGTAGAAAATGGAGAAGATAAAAATTATGACAATCCAACCCTAGTCGTCATCCATAACTCCAATTCACTGGAAATACAACATAGTACCTCCTCTTAATCGAATTCAAATCAATACCTCCATTTAACCTGAGTAATTTCGAAGATGAAATGTGAAATCTAAGATACGAAACTGAATGTATTCTATCTCGAAAAATGACTATCTACTATGAAACAACCACCTGTATGCAGAAATTATACTATAGTCTTGAACAGAACTGTCATACATTATCTTATTGAAATTTCTATCATAAACTAGCAAATAAGCTACCTTACTTTCATCCATGCTCAGTTATCTTAACTAACGAGACTAGAATCTAATAAAATTGATTATAGAAACCGATAAACACATTCATAAATTGACAAAACCAAAGCCACTAATTAGTATTAATACCAACTATTATTGATATGATAATATGTCTTTATACATATCCATGATAACTGAGGTTTCAATAGCTACAAACTTCCATTAACCTGTAAATAAAACAAAATGCTTTAAACAACTAAATACACCAATACTATATCATAAGCAACTATTACAAAAAAACCCTTGCCCAGGGTACTAGGAAATAAAAACCTAAACGAAGGACCTAGAAACCTACCAACATCCATAAACCCTACTTCAGGAGAACCATAATGACTTCAAAGATGTCATTAGGGTTTTCCACATGAAAGTTGGGGGGGAATTCAAACTCAGATTTTACCCTGTTGGTCTTCTCCAAATTTGGAGTGCAAAAATTTAAGGCATCCAGATTGTCAAATGCTACTCCCGGATGAATATAAGTATTACGAACATTGAGGTAATCAATAAGCCAAACCCTATATACCTCTTCCACAATGCCCCTCCAATGTAGTAGAAATTAGATACTTGTCACCATCTTGGGCCATTCCTTGTAAAATGCTAGGCTCTTGCAAATGATCAGAGATGGATGACAATATGTAACCTCCAAATCTGGAGACCTTGATGGGAGAACCATGTACTTCTCTAGTAAAGGAATTCACAACTTGTCATCCATGCTCCTTACCACTTGTTCAAGGCCCTTTCTCCATGTTGGATGAAAAATGTCACAACAAAGTTAGATTATGTCCTTGTGATGTATCCTAGCTCTAGCTAGGCAACCAATGAAGGATCCAATTATGTCATTGTTTGTCCTCTAGGTGTATTTGTAGTTGAAGACTCCTTCCCCAATTACCCTACTCATAGCCATCCTTGTCATATCATCCACCGAATTCAGTAATCTATTCCAATTCTTTGGTTTCACTTTGCTACAGAAGGCCATCACGTGAGATTCCTTAGAATGGAACACGTAAATGTTGGATTCTATTTGCAAATCAAAGAAAATCAAACAATGAACAAGGAAAACGACAACAGAGGATTAAAACAAATCGAACGAAGGGTCTGGATTATCAGTCTAGCATGGCTTCTACAAATAATGACAGCATCAAACCAAAAAATGAGGAAAATAAAAGAGGGAATAATGAAGAAGTAACAAACTAAAGACCCATAATGACTCTACCAAATAAGGACAAATTTTATCAAAGAAATACACCTACCACGATGATAAGTAGAAAAGGAAGAAAAAAATGTCAAAACGAGGACCAATCAGAAGCCTTCACATTTGTCACCGAAATCATGCAAAGAATTGCTTCCTTATTAGGGGTAATCATAGAACATAGAACAAAAAGGAAAAAAGGAAAAACCCAAAATTCAAAATTCAAAAAGAAATAATGGAGAAAAATAAAACTGCTAACCTAGGAGATATATCTTAGATAGGTGATATTTCATTAATGAGTTGGAAATTAACACCATCAACACCTTTATTTTCTAGATAATTCGCCTTCTGATTACCTTCACGGTAAATGTGACAAATTTGACTATCAACAAACTGATCAAGAAGATTGAGAATGTAAGGACCCTCCTTGTATGTAATTATAAAACATGAATTCTCTGTTAAAACTATTATAGGAGATTGAAATGGATTTGAACTAACATGCTTATATTTTGAATGTCCTAATGAAATTTAGAGTAGTTGATATATCCAAGTTTTAATACTTAGTGATTCAAGGACTGCTACATTATCTCGACTGTTAAAACATTAAAATTTCACTAACAATGATACGAATCATTTTCACCTGAAGATAAGGGTGTTGATTTGATACCTCGATGATTAAGTTTTATGCTTCAGATAGTTCAATATTCTTTAATTGGTGTTGTTATGATGATTAGGTGTATGCATGCCTAATGATGATTGTTCTGGTAGTTCAATCTGAATTAACGAATAAATTATGTTATATGGATTATGTGATTCAGATGATTAAATGTGGGTAGAATGAATTAAATAGTTGATTTTATGAAACATTCATGTTCTGATTTATGTAACTATCCAAATAGGTTTTTAATATGTATGCATGTGTTTTTCTTGAGCTATTGATGTGTGCAATGAGTGTGCATGATATTTTAGCTGAAAATTTTAACGAAGAAATGAAACTAAACCCTATGTATGAATTGCGAAAATCAGGGTTAAATCTGATGAAAGATGTAAACCTCGTTGTTCATATTTTAATTGTATAGTGGGATTGGATGATTGTATCATATTGTAATATTTAAATGTTTATGTTCGTAATAGTGTTTTTTTTATAGTGTCACTTGGCACTTGTGAATTGTGTATGCATTTCAACATGATAGTTAGAAGGAACTGGGTAACTGAAAGATTTAAGTTGGATTTAGTTAGTTAACCTTTTGTTAATCAATTAGTTTTGAGATTAATTGCCCCTGATTAAGATTAGTGAGTTATCTACATTTTGAAGGTTGTTAGTAAATCCTAAAATATTCCTAGCTTTTGATAGGTCTCTAATTAATCCTAAAAGCCTAAAATCATTAAATCCAAGTACCTAAGGGGTATGGGTATGGGTTGGAGATATTTTCCACCCCCTTTTGCCCCTTTGGTTGACTTTTATGGTCACTCAAAAAGTCCATTTTTGCTTAGTGCGAAAAATGATTGCTTCCTTCTTGAGTTGGTAACCTTGACTCCACCTTGAGGTTTACCTAATGTCTAGTTGAGTTAAGATCATATATAAAGGCATCTTTGAGAAATTTTGGTTGTTACCCAATCTCTAGTTTTAGAGAGAAGTTTCAAGATTGAAGGAAAGGAAGGAAAAAGCTCTTCTCAACTTGTTCATTTTACCATAATCTTGTTGTGAAGGTAGGAGTTATTGACTCTTTTGATCATGTTTTTCATATTGTTCATGCTTTGATTCATGCATAAGGCATTGTGTTGTTCATTGTATTGCTTGTATGTGTGTTGAGGTTGCTTGGGAGGGATCTAAACTTGTTCTTGAATGTCATTCTTATATTTTGCTTTGAATTTTGAGGGGATTTCATGGGGATTGTTTTGACGTTACTCACCCTTGGATAGGGAAGAAGTGGTCATGTACGGGGGAAGGGCTTTAGTTGGACCTCAATAGTGTAGAGTCTCTTCTCATGCTGAGAAGAAGGAAAGAGGGCAGGGTGTTATGGGCCCCTACTTTTCATCACATACCATGTTCTAAAATTTTGAATTCTTGAAGAAGAGAAAGAATGAAAATCCTTGATGTATTGGCCTCGAAAGGGAATTTGTGGAAGAACGGAAGTTCTTGATTTTTAGCCTCGAAAGGGCTATGTTATGGTATGGTGATCGACATCTCCTATTGGAAAAATCCACCTCCCCCCCTAATCTGGTTCAATGTTGAACCTATTGTGAAAAATTGAGATGGGAATGCATGCTTGAATTGTTCTTCATATTATGTTGTTTTACCTCCGGGTCAGTTCTCATCTTCTCCATGATTCCCTTGATGCATTGAAGATATTGGAAAGGACCTCTTGTGAAGGACCTAGAAGAGAATTTGTTTGAATTGTAACATTATGTAAAACTATATTTAAATGTTGATGTATTGGCAAGGATGTCGGGTTTTCTTACTAGTTCTTCCCCGACGGAGCCTTGAACCAGGTTGATTAGTAGAAGAGAAAAGATTGAGTAATATTCTTGCATTTGAGTCTTGTAGTTTTTTCTTCAGTTTTGCTTATGTTATTTAAAAATCTGATGGGATGATGTTCACTCTTCCTACGGCATTCGTATGTCTCGTAATCATATGTTTTTTTTTTTGGAATAATCAAATAGAATGTGTTATAAGAGTAGTGTCATTGTTTCATTTCAAATGTCATATGGAAGGGTTAAGAGTATCTATGTATTGTGGAAGGTATCCCTTGTGCATATCTGTTATACTTTGTTTCCACCACCTTTGTGTACCATGAGGATATCATAGAAGGGTTGTTATAAGTTGGGAGATTATCTCTTTGGTATTATCTTACTATTCAACTCCATCGTTTAATAGATATGCATAATATTCAATTGGTTCTCTCAAGAGATAGTGTTGATATAAAGGATTATCTTTGTTGAATGTTATTATCATTTTAGATCTATTGTATAATAGTTGTGAATGTACATTCAAATTGAAATCTGCAAGGAAACATAATGTTAATTATTATCCTTGAACATATGGTTTTCTAAACTTCATAATGCATAGATAGGAACAATATAGATATTTTCATATAAAACTTTGTCATAAAAGGTATAATCATTGCATTGAGTTAATGTTTAAATGTTAAATGAAAATCATCAACCTAGATTATACAAGTATGAAGAGTACCTCCAATTAGCATAGTCATAACCTTATAATATGGACTCAGAGGTAGGAAATCAATAAAGAACAAAGAAACATATTGTGTGAAGGAAATAAACATAAGTTGTAGATGAGCAAATCTCCTCTAGAAAATGTATGAGGTAACAAAATAAGTCTTTCAAAAAAAAATTTAAATATATATATATATATATATATATATATATATATATATATATATATATATATATATATATATATATATATAGCATTAAAATAATGTGCAAGATACCCAAGAACTAGTACCCTAAATATTATATAAAAAGAAAATTTTTATTATATGTTTTCAAAATATTCTAAACCCCTACCTAATAAACTTTTAAAAGTTATTGCTTACACCCCCACCCTAAGTTATGTATTGCACCCCCCCCCCCCCCCCCCCCCTCTCATGTTCCTAGCATTGACAAAGCTTCAAAAAGGGGACAAAAAAAGAAGGGAGATCTACAAAATGGTATCTCACGTATCTATCTTGTCAGGGCATTATGGTTGTAAGGGGGAAAAGCAGGTTTGAAGTAAACACCTTAGCAAGGCATTCCTTTCCTTTTTGCTTGCCTTGTCCTACACCCATGTACCCTGGGTTGCTTGGTCTGCGTGAGAGTGTTGGGAATTCACCCAGGCAAGTGGGGTAAAGGTTTCTTTTGGGGTGGGTGGGTATGGTAGGTGGAGGGTCTACTTGCCAAGTGGGCTAGAGTTAGGTAGAAGTTAGTGGGGTTGGGTTTGGGTATTAGGATATAGTTTTAATTAACTAATTTTAAAATGTTAAATAGTCATTGCAAGAATTTAATTAGTTTTTTTTTTTTGTTTGTGCTAAAGTTTAGTAGGTTTAAAGGGTTAGGTTAGTTGAATGTTAGATTAGTTGTTTTCTTCTTTTAAAGTCATTATTACTAGCTTTTATTTTGTATATCCAATAAAGTTATAGTTTTTAGTTAGTTGTGATTATATAATTTTAATTGTTATAATTTAAATACTAGAATGCATTATAAGAATTTGTTATTTTAGATTTTGTTTTAATTAAGTGTAGTCATATATTATGTTAAGTAAGTAAATTAATACTTTGTAAAGTTGTATAAGCCATCGTTGTTTTTGATACTAAGAATTAGTATAAGTTAGTTTTTAGTGGGAGTGTTTTATTAAGAGTTGAGTTAAATGTCAGAGGAGGGTTTGTTAGCTAGGAATGGTTAATTTATTAATAAAGTGTTAAGATAGTACTGTACCTTGGTTTTGGAATTAGTTGTAATAAAGTTGTTAGTATGTTGGAGCGTCAAGATTATAAATGGGTAAGTAGTGTTAATAAAGTTAAGTGATTTTATGATGTTGTTAAGATTAGATAGTTATCGTTCTTGAATTAGATATTAGCATTGGGTTAAGGTTAAGTTACCTTAAGTTATAGATATATTTTATCCTTAAAAGTTCAATTAAAGTTTACTTGTTTATAAAAAAATTGTAATTAAGGCACCTTAGGGTTAGTAAGTGTTATGTTATGATGCAAGGATTTATAGGTTAAATTAAATGGAGTAGTTGATTGTAAATTGTTATAGAAGTTAGGAGGGTTAATATTTCATTCACTTATTTATGTATTTATTTAATTTTTTAGTTATGATATTATTATTCTTAGAAATGTTTTGTATTTAGATAGATTATAGATGTAAAAGTAAATAGTTAGATTTATAATTATTCAAATTGTTATTAAAAAAAAAAAATTGGTGTGTTTTTGCCTGAAATTTTGGGCATGACAGAGAATTTCATGTAGCCTAGAGTTGAGGACCTAATTAGGGGTCACACATTTCCTGACCGCATTTAAGATTATATTCTTGACCGCATTTAAGATTATATGAGAATCACCTTCTATGATCATTTTTGTCACCCTTAACTCATGACAAAGATGTTTCCCTTTTTCTAAAGCTTCTAATTCAACGAGATTGTTGGAAGTGGGCCGAATAGACATAGCTTTTTTAGCTATCCATTTACTTGTATCATAATACAACCAATTCCTACCGTACCTGGATTGCCTCTAGCTACCCTGTCAAAATTGAGTTTAAATCATCCCCTTAGAGGGGGAGACCATTTGCAACTTTCTCTAGCTTCTTTTTTTTTTTTGATATATACTAGAGGAGGATTAATCAAGTTGGCCCAGTTCTTTTTCATGAGGCCATCCCGAATAGAGAAAGTTCCTTCCTCTTTCCTACAATTTCTTAGATGTGAGTTGGTTACTTCCACTATGCTTGCCTCAATTTTTAATTTAGAATCTCAAAATATGTGTCTATTCCTCTCCTTCTAGATTTTCCAAGAAATGATTGAAGGGCAAATGTTCCACAATTTACTATAAATGCCTTTGACCAAATTTATAGTCCATCCTTTTAGGAGATCAAGGAAGGTCTTTAGCAAAGGTGTGGACCACCCCAACCTAAGTCTAAGCCATTCCCAACATTCTTGAGAAAATAGACAACTATATAATAGGTGGTCCAAATCTTTGCTATTATGTTTACATAACACACATCTGGATGGACCTTGAAATCCAAATTTGCATAACATGTCTGCTGTCAAAATTCTATTTTGGAAAGCTACCCATAAAAATAATCATGCCTTGGGAAGACAAGCCGCATCCCAACAAAGCTTGAGTGAGATATCTACTTTATTCCATCTTTATGAATGTAACGTAGATTTGTAACCATCTCTCACGCAATAGTTTTCGTTATTTGTTGCTGCCTAGATTAGTTCATCTTTCCTCTCTGATTACTTAATTACCCTATCTGACAAAATCTTTTTAAAGGCCTCTACAGCCATAGGATCTATTTCCATCCCTTCCATAGATTTCTAGACCCATTTATCAAAACCTTCCAAAGTGAATTTTGTCTCATAATTACTAACTTTAACACCCTACAGAGAGACTAACTTATCCTTAAGCTCCTTAGGGAAGGGTCTAGAGACTATAGGAGGGTGACTGTCCCAGGAGTCTTCCCAAAATAAGGCCTCATCACTCGAGCCAACATCCCAAGAAAGAAAGTTGCAAATTAAGTCATGACACTTCAGCATAAAATTCCAGCTTTCAAAACCCCTGGGTGGATTTTTCATTCTGAAAACTGATAGTGGGTCATCTGCATCGAGATATTTATTATATAAAATCTTTGCCCATTTTGATCTCTTTCTTTAAAAAGATGCCAAATCAATTTTGCTCCTAAGGCTTCATTTTGCCATTCTAAATTCTTGATCCCAAGTTCCCCCATATCCTTAGGTTTACAAATGTTTTCCCATTTGATAAGCGCCAATTTTTTGTCTTCTTCACAATCTTTTCAAAGAAAATTACTAAGTTTGGCTTTGAATTTGAGATGATAGCCTTTAGAGAGAGGGAGGCAGGAAAGAGGATAAATAGGAATGGTAGAAAGAACAAAACTAATTTTAGTGGTCTAAGCTGCCTTTGAGAGCCATTTGTCCTTCCAACATCTGATCCTAGCGTCCATTTTTTCAAAGGTGTTATGCTAAATCTTACTGGATTTCGAGCCCTTCTCTAAAGTAATGCCCAGATATTTGCAAGGAAATTGACCTTTTTTTATACCCATGCACTTACATATTTGATCTTCTATCTCTTTTTTAGTATTAAAAAAAAAAGATTCAGATTTGGCCTCATTTACTTTTTGACTAGATACCACCATATGGGATTTTATGATGGATTTAAATAATGTGGCCTCTATGGCTGTACTTTTTTCGGTAGAATCGTATCGTCTATATATTGCTAATGTGTGATGTTGGGAATGTTTATAGCAATAGTAATACCAAATTTTTTTTGCATATGGTAGGCATCAGACATAGCTCTCCCAAAGGCTTCTACCATAATGATGAAGAGGGAAGGAGATAACGGATCTCCTTATCTAATACCCCTCGATATTTCAAAAAAACATCTAGGCATCCCATTAATAAGAATTGAAATTTTAGGCGTAGAAATAAATTTAAAAATAAGGTTAATCCATTTATGAGAGAATCTAAAAGCTTCGAGAACCTTACACAGGAATCGCCAATCAACCGTATCATAAGCTTTTTAGATATCTAGCTTTATGAACATACAAGGTTCTTTGCTCTTACAAGTAGAATGAATCGTTTATTGAATTGTAATGATGCCATCAAAATGGATCTCCGAAGAATGAAACATGTTTGTTCCTCGAAAATCAACTTCGGTAGAAAACCCTTAAGCCTATTTGCTAGAATTTTGGAGAATATTGTATAAACCATGTTACAAAGAGCAATAGGCCTGAAATCCCCTACAAACTCAGGCTCATTCTTTTTGGGTATTAGTGTAAGGAAGGAGTAATTAATTTTTGATAACAGAGCTCTGCCATTCCTCGAGGCTTCAATGGCTTTCCATAAATCTACCCCAATGATATCCCAACATTTCTGAAAGAAGAAAGCTTGAAAACCATCAGGACCTGGAGATTTATTTGGGTTTGTATTAAATACTACCGATCTCACCTCTTCCAAGGTTATAGGTTTTATTTAAGACCTTATTATCCTCGGGTGAGATTAATTTAGGGATAAATTTGAGCAACTTATCTTGCACCTCTCTATTTAACCCTTCATAATTATTTAGTATTTCCTAAAAGTGTGCCATGAAGGTGTCCGTGATTTCACTCGAATTCTCAATTCATCTACCCAAGTGGTTTTTAATACTAATTATTTTGCTCTTTTCTCTATTATATAGGGTAGAATTGTGAAAAAAATTGGTATTTTGATCCCCTTTATCTAACCATTTTTCTCTAGATTTCTATCTCCAAAAAAAATCTTCTTTGGATAGTATATCCTCTTGTTTGGCAAGTAATTCTTTTTCTAACAAATAATTTTCATTATTCATCCCTTTCTTAATAATTTATGAATTTAAGTTTCTTAATCAATTTTTTCTTTGAAAATATTATTTATTCCATCTTAAAATTCACTCTTTTAGGATCTTCATTTTGGAAACGAAAACAAACATCTTGGAACCTTCAAAATTATCTTGTGCCCACTAATCTTTGATGTTCTTAATAAAATCAAGATCTAGGAACCACATTTTTTCACATTTAAATGGATTCCTTATCAATTTTATTGGTTCTAAAAATTCTAGTCGGACTGCGTAATGATTAGACCCAGCAATTGGCAAAATGGATGAATGAAGATTAAAGTTATTAGCATCTAGATCACCTATAATAAAAAGCCTATCCAAATTTTAGCAATGTATGCAAAATCTTTCCTCCTATCATTCCATGTAAATTTCCCATTATTAATAGGAACATCAATCATGTTATGCTTATTGAACCAAATTTTAAAATCTAAAGACAATTGCGAGAGATGTTGAATACCACCTGGTTTTTCTGATAGGTCTAAAATAGTATTGAAATCTCCTCCTACCAAGATAGATTTATCCTTATAGTTATTTATGAAACTACTAATTTCTTCCCATACTACTTTTTTTCCAGTATAACTAATAGGACCATACACATTAATTAAAATGAACTAGAAATTTGACTTTAGACTTTGGACACTAATATTGATCTAGTTGTTACTACACTTTAGACAACCTATGGATACCATCCTAGGGTTCCAAAATATTCCTAGACCCCCTAACGCACCTATAGATTCTTAAAAGATGGAACCCCATAGACCTAGCATCTTATCTAGTTTCATTCCTTCTGTCTTGTTTAACTTTGTTTCTTGAACTAAAATGATTTCCAACTCAAATAATTTAAGATTCTGTTTTAATAACCTTTTCTTACTAGGTGCATTTAAGCCCCTAGCATTCCAAGTTGTAATCTTCATGACTCTTTGGGAAGGCACTTCCCCTTCCCGATATTAAGTGGTTGATCTATCTTTTATTGTTCTTTGCTAAGTCCATTTGCTTCCCTGAGTTCCTTCAAAGATCTTCTACCTCTTTTACTTTTCATTTTGTCATATTTAGGTGAGCTCAGACATTCCTGAGTCATCTGGATCTTAAGGTGCTCCAAATCTCTTTCTATATTTTGTATAATAGTAATCTTGTTGCAGATTTTACCTTCCATATCTTTAGTTTCGAGTTCTCTGATGATCTGGTTTATTATACATGGCTAATGATCAACTTTGTTGTTAGAACCTTTCACATTATCAATACTAATCCCTTTATCTTTTAACTTTGGAATCTAAATCTAACCCTTAATATTATCCTCTGCCTCTATACACAACAAATCCCTTCTTAATTCTTTGCATGAGTAATTGTTGCCTCCTACTTTAAGAATTCTTTGAATCAATTCTTCCTTCTAAGCCTCTGTACTATTATCAATATCCTCAAAGAAAAATGCCTGGACTAATTCATCTGCTAGTTGATCAAGATTCTCATCCCCTGAATTTAGATTTTCCAATTCTGATTCCATAATACTTTCCTTATTTAGGAAGTTTTGTACTTCTTTATACAGGGAGCTCTCTACCCTCTTTACATTGCAATCCACTTCATTTTGGTTGCCTACTGGAGTGAATGGAGAACTGTCGAAAGCTAATGGGGTCTGCCAAAACTTGGAAGACCTCCTAGAGCCCTCTTTTCTCAGAGTTATTTCTATAGAAACCTGTACATGACACTGCTCCATATTGGGTGTTTCCTTTGGGGATTTGAGAGACTCAATTTTGTTTGTCTTTGATTCAAAAAGCAAGAAATTCTCTAATTCCTCTATGTTCTCTTTTTTAGAACTCCATGAATCCTTGTTTTGCTGGAGTGGGGGTAACATTATGTCTAGATCTTCTTCACCTATAGGATTTATTTGCATATCTATAGAGTCTTTGCTAAGATAATTATTCAATTCCTGTTGTTCATTGCCATTAGAGCTAGTTAAGCTTGGATCCCTTGCATGGGTACTTGACTGTTCTTGCCCCTATATTGGGACAATCCCATTTGTTTCCATATCTTTATCTTCTTCTATTGATAGACTCTTCTCTGAGGTACTCTTTGGAACTTCTTGCTTTCCTTTCTTTCTCTACTTTCTTGCTACATAGTTATTGATTCAGAAATCTAGCCTCCTCATGTGTTCATCCACTATAATAGATCTGAGTCTTCCTTTTGTTTCTGAATTATTGCCAATGATTGTCTTATCACCATCTCAAGGATCTATTTGAATCTTGCTCTTTTCATAACCCAGTGAAGAATTATTTAGATCGAAAGATCTTACCCTCAAATTTTTTCTCTGAGCTCTAATCCTTGGGAACTTGTTAATATAGTCTGATGTAAGAGGTAGAGTTTTGAATCTTATTTCCTTGCACTTCTCTATCTTTATAATTTTTGATATTTCCCCCTCAAAACATTGCAAATTAAGATCATAAGATGCTCTTTCCGTAACCACTTTCCTCTTCCCTTGCAGTGATTGATTAAATTTTGTTTTTATGAGAAATTTAACATTATTGTAGTACTAAAAAGAGGAATCTATGCCTATGAGTTCTCCCAAACCAAACCCTATTGACCTAAGAATCTCTATATGATTTAGCTCTGGCGGCAAAGACTGAATATTAACCGAGATTGGACACACAATATCTAACCTTTCTATATTAAAATTTGGACACCATTCTATGAAATTAACAACATGACCATTGAAAAAACATTCAAGTACACTGATAAATTCTTTTTTAATAGTCTCATCCATACAGTGTAAATAAAGGGTTGTATCCGAAAAGTAAGAGATACTTACCTATGTTTTGTAGTTTTCTCCTAGCTAGTTCGAAAGAAAGAGCAAATCATCCTTAGGACCACACCATACCATGAAGATTCCAACTTTTTGATAGTCGTTCCATGAATCTTCAATTTCCTCATCATGTAAAAAGATGGACTTATCTTCATTTTTTGGGTGAGCCTGAGATCTAAGGATGTCCTTAGGGTTTGTTGAATCCACAAGAGTTGCAACCATAGGACGACGATGTGCAGGGATATACGAATAAGGATACAAATTGCTAGGATATGTGACATAACTAGATCTAATGGAGGGGAACGAAGAAGAAAGTGTGAACCTATCAGTCTCTAATGGATGAAAGGAGGGCTTGCAGATAATGGGCAGGCATATTTTGTCAAGTTAAAAACCCTAAATTGCTCCTCCAAACTGTCAATAGTGAAAAAAGATCGAGAATAATGATTACTAGCAATTCTGATACAGTAAGTGTGGATTCAACCTGAGGGATTTTTGATAAAACTGACCTCTCGTTCAAAACATTATGTTGATGATTTGCTTCATGGTGAAAATGCCTATTACGCCTTTCTAAATCTTCCAAATTCCTCAAAATGAAGAATTTATTCAAAAATTTAATCGTGTGTCTAATTTGGAAGTATCTTGAAAGCCCACCAAGGATGGTCTGAACCATTGCTTTGAGGAACCTTTAGACTTTCTGCCTGCTAAATGATTCAACCTAGGGTTTGTTTTTTTGGCTTGGTAATCGATAGTCTGCATTGAATTTTTTGCTTTTTTGCCAAAGTTTGCCATCTTTTAAATATTAGTTCAAAGTTTATGTTCATACAAATATATAAATGGGACGACATCATTAATTATGCTATAATAATTTATTGCTATAATTTCATTTTTTATTTTTATATGTACGTATGTAAGTATTTATTATAATAATATGATGAAGATTATTTAAATATCTTTTGAGGTATGTTTTATATTTTAAATTAGATTATTTTATGTTTCTCAAATTATTTATTTAAATAGCTCATGTGGGCCCCACAGTTGTATCCTGTTTCAAGTCGCTAGGTTCTCAACCCATCTGCCTGATGATGGTGATGCTCTTATGCCTAATTATTTTCTGACAATGCTCCCACCCCTTCGACGTGTTTCCTGCAAGGAAATTCTTTGCAATAAAATCATATTATCATAACAAGTTATAAATAATCATAATGGCTAGCTGCCTTTTCAAATCCATGAATTCATGATAAATAATCAACTAGCATGTTATCTTTCACTTGAAATTATAACAACTAACCATCTTACCATTTTGCAAGATTATAACAAATCAAACTGTCAACTAACTTCATGTGGATGTCAACAACTATATTTCAAATTAGGTAAAAAATTGGGATGTAATGTACCATTCCCCTTATGGTTCATCGTCCTCGATGAACTTGAAATTGAAACAAACATTATAAAGGAGTATTTAAAATTGGAATGTAACGTACCATTCCCCTTTGTGTTTCATCATCCTCGATGGTCTCTGCAAATTAGACACTATAAGAATATTCAAAATACAAGATATATATAACATTGTGATATCATTTCTTTTCAAAGTCAAAATCATAATCAAAACTCAAGATCCATTTTTACTTCAATGTTTCCAGAAAGATACTTGCATGATATCATAAAATTAAACATGTACTCACCAGAGTTCACTTTAACATACTTGTGGTCATCTTAGTATCAACTGAGTTGATTCTATTTCATATTCCTATCATACTCATGTAGACACTCACCATATCATTAGTTTGATTCCATATTGATATCTTCATTTAAGAGAATTTTCAGGGTTCAATAACTGAGAGTAAGATAAGTATTCAAAATTGGAATTCTTCAACTAGGAAGTTCTAGATCATAACTCGATCATGATTTAAATCACTTATACATACCATTTGGCATATGGCACTTATTAATGGGTAGATCATCCTTGCAAACATTCAGATTACCTGGAAAAAGGGTTAATAGATTCATGTTTTCCATTTATGTAACCTCAGCCTTCTTGCCCATCTCAATCACAATAACATTTCATTAGAGTAATCATCTCATGATAGAATATACACCTCATCTCCAAAACAATATACAATAGTTCAATATGTAAAGTCAACATCAGATGTGTATTATACATGTATAGCAGTGTGTCAAAGGGTAAAAACATGATATATTATGCAAGATCATCCCATATCTAATCAAGATCATAAGCATCTAAGACAAGTTCTCATGATTAGCTCATCATTCATCTATAAATATTTGGAAGTTTATCTTTTCCATTTGTATGACCTAGGCTTTCATGCCCATCTTGTCAATATAATGTTTCAAGAAAAAACTCAAGTCAAACAAAAGTTTCCATCTGTAAACAAGCATTGATAGTTTCAACTGTGTTTACTCCATACTCAAGCACAAAATTATCTTGTTGTTTAATCAACATCACAAAGGATCAAGGTTCACGATTTTGGTTTTCCTTCAGTTCAAGTTCAAAATAAGTAACAATTTATTTCTACCATTTCATAAGAATAAGAATTTAATTGCATAAAGTAAATGCTGGGAACATTCAACTGAAAAGAATTATTTAGCCATCATCATGGATTTTGATAACATTTTATCAAGACTATAGAAGTTGTTTTGGATTGCACAAGCTTTGGCCTCGAACCATACTTATCCCCACACATTTTAGCATATTAGAATGGCTTCCTTGGGATGTTCTTTTGTTCAACCACCGAGCTACCAAGTGGTTTGAGTGCCTAATTAGTTATACCTATATAACTAATGTCTATAGACATCAAGTAATCATTAGATGACACATATGCCTATAATTACCTTGGCCAAGGATTTTTGTTTGGGTTTAACGACTTGATCACCACCAATTGACTTGCCAATCATTTCATCTTCTTAATTATGTTTCATCTTTATGATTTTGCAATTTATACATTTATCCATTTCATATCATCTCAGCCTTTCCTAGCTACTCTGGATGATTTCCCAGTGTGATTTTTTTTTTCTAGTTTTGATTGTAATATCTAGTTATGCAAAATAAATTTTTTTTGACATTTATTTTTTTAGTTTCTAAAAAACAATGTTGGACCCAAGGTTTCAGCATTAAACCCAACACTCTTATACCATATGTAACAACCAGTTTTTGGGTCTTAAATTAACAACTAACATACTTAAAGGAATACAATTATTACTTCATTTTCATAGGAAGTTAGTTAAATTGGTTTCGTTCATATGAAAAAGATTGACAGTTAAAATTAGTTGAACAAAATTTTCTTAAGAACTTAAAACACTATCAATGAATTACTATAGAATTTAAAATCCATATACCATGAAATTGGAATCGAGAAAACATTGTAGGGATGCTTCTACAATCACCCAGATCAGTCCACAAATACCACTATAACAAAATCATATAATGACTATCATTCAATACCTCTATATCAAAAATAAATGGCGATTAACATTAAATACCACTATATAAAATTAGGGCATTACATACCACTGTACCAATTATGACATCAATTACCATTGGATCATTTAGGGCATTAGATACCACTGTATCACTTAGGGTTTCAATTACCATTAGATCAATTAGGGCATTAGATACCATTGTATCAATTAGGGCTTCAGATACCACTAAATCAATTAGGGCTTCAGATACCATTTTATTTAGAGCTCCAAATACCATTGAATCAATTAGGACTTTAGATACCACTATATGATTTCCTTCCTTCCAATTGCTTAACTATGACAATAACTCAAGATTAGAAGATATGCTCATATTTATTATTCATATAAATGGAAGATTGATATAAAAATCCATCAGATAAATCTATCTCTCACAACTAAATGTAAAATAACTATAATGATGATATAACTAAATTAATCTTACCTTTGTCTTGCATATACATCATAGAAGTAAAAATACATGTTTCCGACAAACAATTGAATGTATAACTTATCTTTGTCTATTGTACATCTGACAACTTGGAAGAGGTGAAACATTGTCAAGGGCTTAGAAGAAAGACATAGCAAACATTAAATAGGTTGATGTTACCTTGGTTGATTCAAGGCTTGTTATAGAGACTTGTCGAGAGTCCTCAGCTACTATCAGTTTCCAAGATGACCATTCGAATTCAAAACATTAATTCGATTTAACATGCCAAATGTTTATTGGCTAAAAGCAAGAATATTAAAAAGAAAAGAATAGAATTGGAAGATTTTAATTTTCAAATGTTATAATAATATATATTTGTATACGTTCATACAAATATATAAATGGGGCGACACCATAAATTATGCTATTACAATTTATTGGTGCCATTTCATTTTTATTTTTATATTTACATAAGTATTTATTATAATAATATGATGAAGATTATTTAAAAATCTTTTGATGTATGTTTTATATTTTAAATTAGATTATTTTATGCTTCTCAAATTATTTATTTAAATAGCTCATGCAGGTCCCACAGTTGTATCATGTTTCAAGTCGCTAGGTTCTCAACCCATCTGCCCAGTGATGGTGATGCTCCTATGCCTAATTATTTTCTGACAATGCTTCCACCCCTTCGGCATGTTTCTTGTAAGGAAATTCTTCACAATTAAACATATTATCATAACAAGTTATAAATAATCATAACGGCTAGCTATCTTTTCAAATCCATGAATTCGTGATAAATAATCAATTAGCATGTTATCTTCACTGGAAATTATAACGACTAACCATCTCACCATTTCACAAGATTATAATGAATTAAACTATCAATTGACTTCATGTGAACCTCAACAACTATATTTCAAATTAGTTCAAAATTTGGGATGTAACATGCCCTACAAAAGATCTATGAAGGAGACAAGAATGTGTTGAGAGCCAAAGCAACAAGTCTAAGAGGAAAAATTGATGAAAAGAGAATGCAAGAAGGTGAAACTATAGTCCAGTATTGTGCAAGAATCAAAGATGTTGTGAATGCAATTAGAGGATCAAATGGAATTATTGAAGACAAGAGTGTGATCAACAAAGTGTTGAGAACCTTGTTGCCTATCTATGCTATTAGAGCCTTTGTTATACAAGAACTGAGGTGCACTCCTGGTAGTGATCTGACCCTTGAAGGATTGGTTGGTAGACTCACTACTTTTGAAGTTTCAAATTTTGATAATTTCAAATCTTAGGATATTGATTCTACTTTCAAAGCTAAATTGGCACTCAAAGAACCTAAAGGAAAGAAAAAGGTTAAGCATGTTGCTAGTGAACAATGAAATAGATGATGAAGACCTAGAAGAATTGGAAGAACTATTGGCTAGGATATTTCACAAAGGTAAATGAAAATACAAATGTAAGTTACCCATCATATGTTTTAATTGTAATGAAGTTGCTCATATTACAACAAGGTGTCCTGAGAAGAAAAACAACAAAAATGAAGACAAATCCAAAAATAGAAAAGATGAGAGTAACAAAGGCTATAAAGACAAGGGAAAGAAAGCTTATTACATTACCAAAGAAGAATCTAATGATGAATCTGACGATCATGATGATGAAGTTGTCTATGTTGCTATGAAAGATGATTTAGATGAAGATGAGGCAATTGCATTAGTATCTTATGCAACCAAAAGTGAAAGATGGATTATTGATAGTGGATGTTCTCATCACATGACTAGTGACAAAAGTAATTTCATTACCCTTGAGCATTATAATGGAAATAGTGTTAGATTTGGTAATGATGCACCCTATCTAGTGAAAGGTAAAGGATCAATAAGATTGACAAACAAGATCATGTGTGACACCGCTTACTTTGTGGAAGGACTTAACTATAATCTATTAAGTGTGTCACAACTAAATAGTTTAGGATGCATAGTTGAATTTGAACACAAGAAGCTAATATCTATGATGTTGACAGTTAACTCATTGGAAATAGTGATCAGAGAAGAGGTAATTTATTTTATCTTGACATGACTGAAGCAAACTATCTTGTTGTCCAATTTGATGATATGTGGCCATGGCATAAAATATTATGTCATGTAAATTTTGACAACTTGGTTAGTATCAGTAAGATGAAAAGAGTCAAAGGTTTGCCAAAATTGAAGAAATCTAATAATGTGATTTGCAAACAATGTCAATTGGGCAAGATGACAAAATCTACTTTTAAGAGTAAGACTCATACTTGAAAAGAAACTTTAGAATTAGTTCATATTGATCTATATGGACCAAAAGGTGACAAGTATTTTATTTTATTTGTTGATGGTTACTCTAGAATGATGATAGTGATGTTTTTGAGAGAAAAATATGATGCTTTTCAAATGTTTAAGTGGTATCTAGCAAAAGTAAAAAAGGAAATTGGTAAAAGCTTGAAATTTCTGAGATCTAATAGAGGTGGAGAGTTTACATTGAATGAATTCAATAACTCCTGCAATGACAAAGGAATCAAAAGACAAACTTCTGCACCTAGGACCCCTCTACAAAATTGGATAGCTAAAAGGAGGAATAGATTTGTGATGGATTGTGCTAGAACACTGATGATAAAGAAGAATGTTGCTTTGAAATACTGGAGAGAAGTTGTTAGTATAGTTGTCTATACCTTAAACCAAGTACAAGTTAAGAAAGGTACAAATTTTACACATTTTTAATCATGGTATGGATACTCCCCCAATGTTTTGATTTTAATGGATTTGGAATCAAGTGTTGCATTCTTAAGGATAACATAAATGGTAAACTTAATGCAAAAAGTGAAGAAGGTATATTCCTTGGATATTTCACAAGAAGTAAAGCTTATAAGTGTTTAAATACTAGAACACTAACAAAGTTGTGGAAAGTGAAAATGTAACAATTGATGAATTTACAAAAATACACGAAGATGAACAAAATAAGAAACCTAAGAATTACAAAACCTTTATGTACTGCAATGAAGGTATGTCTGCTAATGTTGATGATACTGTGAACCAAGCTTCTAATAAACAAGAATCAATGATTGTCGAGTCACATACAATGGATTGTCGAGTTACTTGATAGAGAAGTACACAATGAACCTAAGATTGAACTTCATGAATGTCCTGATGGGACTCAAAACTACATTCTTATTTTGAGTACCATTCAAAAAAATTGAGTCACTTTGAGCCCTATAAACACATTTTCTTGCTTATGTACCTGGCTATTATGGCCTAGGAGGTGTTTTATGTTTCTAATGCCTTGCATTCAGCATTTCCATGCATCCTATAATGGTAAACTATCATTCTAAGTCATTTTGTGAAGTCTCATTTTGAGCAATATTCAATTCTGCATTTTTGCATCTGTTAAACAACGACAAAAGGCCTAGTTTGCATTTGAATCTCTTGAATGCAACAATGTTTCATGACTCATTTCTTTGGGATTGTTTAATATGCATATCATTAAACCTATTTTTTAATTTTCATGTTATTTTATATGTTTTGACTAGGTTTTGAATCCCTCGAAATTGGTTACTTATCTCTGTCATGCTAAAGCAAAATGCCCTGAATTCTGGGAGGCCCTATTTGACCGATTAGAGCTTTGACCTAGTTGACCCTACTGAGAAAATTCCTTTTGCATTACATTCTAGATCTCACACACTTTCCACATTTTAGATTTGAGCTTATGACAAATCCATTTGATTAGTTTTGAATGAGATTTCAAATGCAATTTATAACCTTTTACTGGTGTCGAGAAGTGTAGATTGATCAACACCCCTATTTGGGATATCATAACTATGAATCCATAATAGATAAGATAAAATGGTCTATACCACCATGTTCCACTCTCAAAATTCTTCAAGTATGAGAGTTTTCATGTTTTGATGAATCCATTTGCGAAAATCACAATTTTGCTGATGTTCAATATTTTGCAATTCTGAGTACCTCACTTCGTACTCTTGCCAAATACATCATGTTATTCATCATGAGCCCAAATCATAGATCTATTTTCTCCTCATGACAATGAACTAATGCTCAAACTTTAAAGCCCTCAAGTATCTATTTTCCCTATTTTCAAAGTCATAATCGAATGCACTTTCCTATCTTCTAACATGTTAATTTGCAGGCAGTTTTGACGAGGCAACTTTTAACGTCAATATCTTTTGACCTAGCTATTGTCATGACACAAGATTTGACATGGTGCAAGATTGCAAAACAGAGTATCAACATGTCAATTTTTAGAGCCTAGTTATCTGTTGTGGTTAGTTTTTTAAGGTAGCATATAGGCCTTCCTATCAGTGTATCACAATTTGTAGATAAGTGATAAAATGAGTTCTAAATGATGGTTCAGTAGTCGAGTTTGATCTTGATTGGTACTTCTTGGTGTAAATAAGTATTTACTATTTACACTTAAGTTTACTTAGGTTAATGCATTATTTTATTATCTATTTAGGTGAGACACTTAGGAGTTTGTGCACTCTCATGAGTTATCATGTTGACAACATAGAAGTGTACAACTCTAATTCAACACATGGTGTCTACAACATTGGAGTTTGCATCATTCACTAAGTTCTCATGTAGACAAAATAGTTATCTACACTCCTAATTTAGCACATGTTGTCTA
The DNA here is from genome assembly GCA_028749045.1 of Cupressus sempervirens. NCBI lineage: Eukaryota > Viridiplantae > Streptophyta > Pinopsida > Cupressales > Cupressaceae > Cupressus > Cupressus sempervirens. Next base: position 604,950,745 of record CM053788.1, read on the forward strand.
CACCACTGATTTGCGTGATACACCATTGTAGGCTTATCCTCTCATCATCACACTTATTTCTGTGCTTAATGGAGGATAACATATATCTAGTGGACATTTGTCTAGTTGTATGACTTATCATGATGCTCACTTCAATGCATTCTAGAAGCTCTCCAGAGGCCTTTATATACAGGCCCTCCTAGTGTACTCTTGATATGACATATTGAATGAATATATCATCATTCTGATCATACTCTTTCTTTGGTCTACTGTTGTGCTTGCATTTGAGTTCCTTGGTCTTGGGTGAATTCTAGCCTAAACCAAATTCTTACATGGTATCAGAGCTCGAGGAGATTCTGTACACATAGCCATTTGAGACTGTTCATGCTTCAGCACCTTGACTTGAATCTAGAGAATTTGCAAAAATTAGGAGCGTTTAGAGCCAGATCTAGCCTTGCCATTGCATTCAAATGTCGATTTGGTGAAGATCAACTATAAATTTGCCTATGTTGGGTGAAAGTTGATCGTGAGGCAAAAAAAAATTGCAAACCAGCACCTGAAGGCAATGATTTGCAACTGGGTATGGTCATTTCCATCGATCTGATTATTTATTTTCAGATCTAAATTATTTTAAATCTCTACAAATTTTTTCTCGATTTGGGCATTTATAGATTTGTTGCCCAGTTAGGGAATTTTTTTTTGTAGAATTGGGCTATCAAATCCCGGCTCTACAAATTTGGCCAAATATTCTATTATTGATTTTGCAAGGTATTATTTTAATTGGCAGGTTCATTCAATTTTTGGCCTCACAAATCAGAGGGTCGTATTGCACATTTATCGATGGTCTGAATAATTCGGGCACTGCAATTTAAATCTGCGCAACACACATCTCGGCGACCCGGCTGAGCGGTGAGTTCCTCACACCTGCAGCCATTTGTTTTAGAGTTTAGGACTATTATTTAAACAGTCTGCAGACTATTATTCCCACACATGTGGGATCAATCCCAAAATTATAGGCACTGATAGTACAAACTCCGACAATGGCATCTATATTTCCAGCCATTGCAGTGAGGAAGTACCCAATGGCTTGCAATCTTTGGGGTGACTGTCGCTAAACAAAAATTTAGCCCATGGATCAGATTCTGGCCCCTTGTCAAAATTTTGGCAACTGCATTGGTCACCACGTCGAATCTCCCGATGCCTACTCAAACTTTTGACAGCCATAAAATAGAAATCCAGCTATTCATTTTATAAACCCTGCCATGTGAACTCCAAAAAACATGTGGCAGACACGTGTTCTAGTGCTAGCGAGGACAACACATTTCATCACTTCATTTGTAGACCTACTATGTCATACAGTGACTTGGTGAACAGTCAGTGCCTACACAATAATACGTTCAATCCTAGTCAGCAGTAACCTATTGCTGCGTCATCCATCTAGTCAGCCACGTCTGAGCTGAATTAGATCTACGTCACGCCTAAGTCAGCACTTATTTGGCTGACACATCAACACATTTGTATGCCAGCTGATAGGCCACGTCATTTTTTCCACACCTATCAGTATAGTACGATTTTGTATGCTGATATCACCATCCGTACGACTGGCATCATCACAAGCTGAGGGTGCGTTGACATCAACAATTTTCTTGGCCTAAATTTGACAATCATCTGACCGTCATTCCTAGGCAAATTTGAACTACTACAACGGCCATATGACCATCAAATTTAACCCCGTCTCTTGCTAATGCAACCCCTCTCCAAATTGATTTTTGATTTTGCAGTCCGACTTTGAGAGGCCATATCTTAATCATTCAGACTCCAAATCAAATGCAATTTTTTTTGAAATTAGGTAGAATTTCCTAAACTTTTTAGTGGTATTCTACCTAAAATTTTTAGTGGTGTAGCTCTTTTCTAGTTTTGGTGCACAAATTTTTTAGAATTTTCATTTTTTGGTGACTATACCTACATAATCCTACATTTTGCAACTTCAAACGTTCTGTACGGGCACATCTGGATTCGAAAATAGGTTTTTTTTTTTGAAAGTCTATTATTTTTTATCTACTTTCCAGATCTATAGTCAAATTGTAGTGTTCTATGGACAAAAGTGTCACTTTCTAAAATAGGGCCTTTCTTTGCTTTGTATTGCTTTAGAATTGTAGCACATTGTAAAGTTCTAGACTTGTAATTCATTAAGAAGTTGTAACAAGCAAAATTAGAAGTCCACAAAGGCCAAAATTGGCAAGTGGCCATTGTAATTGCACTACTCATAAAGTGCCAAAAGCATCTATTTTGGGGGGGGTTTCTTGATTTAGTGAAAAGGCGGGTGGGGTGGTGGGAGTTCTTGGTCTTTGGTTCTCTCTTTTCTACAATTTTCTTTCAGTTTTTGCATTATGGGAAATTTTAAGTTTCCAAAATTAACTCCACTTATGGTCCATCAAAATGTGGTATCACTTAATGCATAATGGAGTTTCTCAATATGTATATTGTACTGTTCCTAAATTAGTAGGTGATAATGTATCAACAAGTGATATTTCAGCTTGGGTAGCAATGGATAGGAAAGCCCTAGGTGATATATGTTTGGGGGTTGATGATAAGATCATGTATCAAATTAAGAAGTGTTCTACATCCAAGGAAGCTTGGGATCGCCTTGAAAACCTATATGGTAAAGTGTCTGAAGAGGATGTTTTCAAAATTGAAGATGAGCTTGTCTCCTTAGATCCTAAATCATTTGATTCAATACAAGATTTTATCATCAAGGTGAATGAACTAAGGATGAAGCTTACTGATTGTGGGAGTTCTATCAAAGATGATAGATTGATCTATCTTATTCGTAACAAGCTACCATGGGATTATTCCACATTTGTTTCTTCTTTTAACACCTCAAAGACTGCCTTAGGGTCTACCTATAAGAAAGTCACTTTTGATGAATATGTTGATCTGTTGGATACTAAAGAAAAGAAGTTGAAATCCATGGGGATTCTCAAATCACCTAAGTGTAAAGCATTGATGGCCAACAATGAGGGTTCTCAAAATTCAGCTAGACAATCTTCAAATCAAGGAAAGGGTAAGAAGAAGAAGTGGAAGAGCAAATCGGAGGATGCAAAAAAAGACAACACCACAATCCAATCAACAAGGCAAGTTCTCAAATTCCAACAAGAAGGAGGACAACAATAAGGAGAAGAAAAAGTGTGCCTATTGCAAGAAAATGGGTCATGAAGAGCATGAGTGTTATCTTAAAAAGATTGATGAGTTGACTAACATAATGTTCCATTATCTAGTGCTTACAAGGAGAAAGGATATTCTTCAAATTCAAAGGGCAAAGGGCAAGCACTCATGGAAAATTCAAATTTTTCAAAGGAACGGATATTTGATTCAGCTGCCTCATATCATATGGGTTCTTCAAAGGAGGTTTTTTCTTCATTGAAGCAATCCAAGGTACCGCACATCTTTGTGGGAGATGATACTAAAATGGATGTTGAAGGGAAAGGAAATGTGGAGATGGAAAATAGAGAGTTTCAAGATGTTCTCTATGTTCCAAACCTAAGTTCAAATCTCTTATCAATCTACCAAATCACTCACCTCGGAGATGGACATAGAGTTGAGTTCCTTCTAGACTCAGTACAAGTGCACAGTCTTAAAGACGACTCATTGGTTGTAGTGAGGAAAGTGAATCACAACAAAATGTTGTACTCTTTCTCCCATTTTGTGCCTAAGTCTCCTTCAAAGGCCTTGTTATCTCAATCAAATTCAACAATCCAATTATGGCATCAATGGTTTGGTCATCTTGCCTTCTGCTACCTTCAGCAACTTTTCTCAAATAGAATGGTCAAAGGTCTAGCCAAATCAACTTTTCCCACGGTGAATGTTCAACAAATTTAGTGGATATGCATCTAGAGGGGAAGTTACAGAAAGGGGAGTCTTCAAGAGCACCAGGTGTTCTACAGATGGTTCACATGGTATTAGGAAGACCTTTTCTAGTTAGCTAGAGTCATTACATACTGACCTTCGTTGATGACTTTTCACGATACACTTGGTTCTACTTTATTCATAACAAGAATGAAGTGTTGGACAAGTTTCTAGCCCTCAAGACTCATGTTGAATAGAAATCTAGGAAAGTCATCAAAGTTCTAAAAATGGACAATGGAAGCACGTCTATGAATAGAAGACTTAAAGAATTTTGTAGACTTGAGGGAATTGATCTTCAGAATCCACCAGCATTCAGTCCGCATAAGACAGATGTTGTAGCATTAAGGAGTCACACTCTTAAGTCTATGGCAAGTTTCATGATACAATCCAAGTCTCTAGATCCATCACTTGAAGTAGAAGCAATCAGTAGTGCCACTCACATTCTTAATCGATCTCCTCATCCAGCCTTAGATGGCAAGACTCCTTTTGAGGCATGGTGCAGTAGAAAACCTATTGTGACATGCTTTAGAGTCTTTGGTTGTCCTACATGGGAAAACACATCTTCTAAGGGATGTAAGGCACGGTCACCTCGACCTTGTACTTTCATTGGTTATGAAGATAGTGTGAAGGCATACAGACTATTGGATCCAGAGACCCATTAGATTTTTGTGGAGAAGGATGTTACACTTTGAGGAATTTTCACCAAGCTTGGCCTCTAATCCTATCCGCACATCATACCATGTGGAAACTGATAGTGGTGCCAGTGATAGTGCTTCAACAGATTTAGACGTGGGGTTCTATCGACAGTTGTAGCGAGAGGTCACAACATCAATATTCTCCACATGCATATATTGCCATAGTGATAGGTCCAACACAACAGGGTACATCTAGTCTTCTAGGTCCAACATCAGTGACAGATTTAGGGGATAGTATTAATGATTTGCCTCTTCTTCTTGATGCAAAATCACCTTCTTCAATTATCATGAGGGCTCCATCTGACCCTCTTGTTCATTCTCTACATGATTGATCGTCATACGTTGAAGTGATTGTGGATACTTATGATCAACAGTTGCAATAGGGTTTTTCGTCAGTTACAGAGACAGACAAGTTCTTTAGCTAGTTGAGTAGGTTTCAGAGACATCACTTATCCATGGGATTCTTTCCACACATAGTGGAAGCATCTCATTTTTACCTTTGGCATTATTTCTTCCTAAGGGGAGGAACACCATTATGTTATCTTGGACTAGCTTCTTCATCGGAGTAGTCACTGGCAAGCATTATTCTTTGGGGGGGAAGCCTATCTTGTCTCTCCCTCTTCTCATCATTCTCTTATGTATATACTACATGTATGTTGTAATGGGGGGGTCTTGATTACTCCATCCATCCATGCATCCCTATTTATCTCTCTTTTTGGGGGAGGGTTTTTCCCATGAGGTTTTCCCTCGTTCTCCGCTTTATGAGAGATTGCATTTCATTATGTACATGGGTACCTAACATGGCCTAGTAGTTGGGATCCATCATGCATTTCATCCTAGATTTCATAAGTTTAAGGGCATTCCCCTAAATTGCACTTAAGGGGGGGTGTTGGTGTAAATAAGCATTTACTATTTACACTTTACTTAAGTTTATTCAGGTTAATGCATTATTTTATTATTTTGCATTATTTCATTGTTTATTTAGGTGAGGCACTTAGGAGTTTTGCACTCTCATGAGTTGTCATGTTGACAACACAGAAGTACACAACTCTAATTTAGCACATGGTATCTACAACACTGGAATTTGAATCATTCAATGAGTTGTCATGTAGACAACACAACTATCTACACTCCTAATTTAGCACATGTTGTCTACACCACTGATTTGCATGATACACCATTGTAGGCTTATCCTCTCATCATCGCACTTATTTTCGTGCTTAATGGAGGATAACCCATATCTAGTGGACATGTGCCTGGTTATATGACTTATCATGATGCTAACTTCTATGCATTCTAGAAGCTCTCTAGAGGCCTTTATATATAGGCACTCCTAGTGTACTCTTGATGTGACATATTGAATGAATATATCGTCATTCTAATCATACTCTCTCTTTGGTCTACTGTTGTGCTTGTGTTTGAGTTCCTTGGTCTTGGGTGAATTCTGGCCTAAGCCAAATTCTTATAGTACTTGATGTTCATCAGATTAGTTTGAATTGTCAGTTGTTTGAAAACAAAACAAAAAAAATTAGCCGGACCCACTCTGGGGCCCAATTGACTCATGTCAGATTGTTAATGTGTTAGAAATTGAGAGTATTAAGAGGATGTTACCATGATTCAAAATCAACTTAAATGTGTATCAACTTAGAAGATAAAGTGATTATATAGTGATTTATACTTCAAAAGGAAATCGAGGAGAATTTTGAAGGCACCATCAAAGTTGCTACTTGATCTTTTCTCATGAGGGAGAAATGAATTAGCTTGTACTTATCTATACCTTTTACCTTGGGTCAAATTAGTGATGCAGTGACAAACCAAATTACCTAAAGTTTGATCTGTAACTCATTTGCAATGGACTTGGAGCCCCACCTAAAATGTGAAGATCTAATGTTTTAAATGAAAGTTTTTTCATTATTTTAATCCTCATGCTATTTCAAATTGGTTTTTCTCAGAGGCAGACTTCAAGCAATGACGTCTTTCTTGAGACTGCTAACCAAATAAATAAGATGGGCGGTTGCCAATGGGACTTAAGATTTTTCCTATTTGTAGATATTTTAGTAAGACAAGTTGGGGGAATGGGTGTTGACATGTTGATTTTTGACTAAGCATGGGAATTAGCACATGTTAAAGATAAACTACAATCCAATGATATTGTCGTTTGAAATGAGTTGTAAGGGATCGAAGCCATCCATTCCACCAAGGTTTCCAACTGAGTCATGTCTTGTTGGAGAATTAAGGGAGCGTTCATATTTTAATTAGTGAAATATTGAGAGGTACAAGGATCCAGGTGTAGTACAAAATCACTGAACATGTGCTAAGTTACAACCAGCTTTCAACACTTCATAAACTTTGAGAAAGATTGAGAAATCACTTGACAGGAAGCAAAAGAGGAGCTTCCATGGTGGTGGAGGTTGCAAACCATAAAGGAGACACCATCACAGAGCAATCCACAACTTGAAGCAAGGCACATGCCCGACAAGGGTGGGCATTTGATGCAAGCAACATACCCACTACCTAAAGGGAGCACCAAATCCATGGCACAATAGGGCTCTACATGGAGGGTTGAGCACCTACATTTAAAAGGGAGAGGAGATGGTGAGTAGAATTTTCCACCATAAGTAAAGGTACAAGCAACATTCACGATGAGAAGGTGAATAGAGCAATCGCAGGGAGGTAGCAGGAGAAGTGATTGCACATCCAAGAAGATGGTAGGGGAAGAGCATCCCACCACCTACGTTTGAAGATGACATTTGAAGGAAAGACTACAACATGAGAACATCTACCAGGGAGGAACGTGAAATAGTCCACATTGAAGATCGCCTTCAATGCTTTATCCCACATTGGCAAGGCATCGGGTTTTAGTTATGTTTATATTCATAAAGGTGTAGATGCATATTGTCTTCAAGACATGCAAGGCTTATGCAGACCAAGCTTGTATGTGAAGGGGCCCACCCAGGCAATTGGATGGCAAAGTCAGCATTGTTTGATGGTCAATGCAAAGGTGAGAGGACCACGTGGTAATCAATCAGAAGCCTGTTGTGAGATCGTGAGCAAGGGTTTGAGGAGGTGTGATCTTATGTTCATATTAGGAAATCGTAAAGCAAAGTTTGAGGAGCTTTGATGATATACAAAAATGAGATTTTGGGAGATTTTAAGTATTCAAAATTGGAGGTAAGATCTTACGTTGTCGTGTGGTCAGAGGCTTTCAAAATCTCATTTAAGATGCTATGACAATATGATGTTACGATCAATCGAGAGATCGGAAAACTCACTATTAAGGTCTAAGAAATTACAAAAAAATAGAGTTGCCATATGAGTGCAAGTTGAAAATAATGAACTCCTGATGTTACAAGATTCAAATGTTGCATAAGAAAATGTGGGCCCACCCGGATGGTGATTGCCAATCAGAATCTGACAAGTGGCATCTTGTGATTGGAGACAAGGCAAGTGAGAATCAAATCAAATTATTGAATCAAATATTTCAATCCAAGCATGCATTTCAATAAAATTGAAGAATTTTAAATGAATTTGATTATATTATATAGTTTTAACTATACGGTATTTTAAAAAATAATAATTTTATTGCTTTTTCATGGCTTGGGGCCTAAAATTTCAAATGCACCTTAGAGGCATGATTTTCATCTAAAACATATAGTGTGATATATTGCCAAAACCGGGAAAAGATGCACTCTTCATTTCTACAATTGGTTTTTACACAGGTATTCACTAGAAGAAGCTACAAAAGGTTTTATAATTTTGGGGCACTCTTTGAATTCGCAGATCTGATGTTACATATGAAATACAATCATATTTGGATGATATTTAGATAAGATCAAATTCATTGGCCACTTTAAAATATGAATTGAATGTGTTTTAAAGGAAAATGTAGAAGATAGTGTTTTATCAGCAAATACAATTGAGTTTCATAGCAAAGGCAAAACATGAGAAACCAAGATCTAATTTGAAACTCTTGCACATCTTATCATGTATCAGTTTCCTTCAGAAAGGGGTTTTGTTGATTACCTTTCTAGCAGATATATCAGATACTCTACAGCAGAATTAATGAGTTTTGATTGCCGACAAATGAATAGGAAGGAGATGAATTCAACAGCAACAAAGAAAAGAAGTTTCAGCAGGACACATGTCAAATTCAAAATCAGATTGTGGAGCCTTTTCTTCTCCTTGTATTCTTCTTCATTTCTCATTGTACGGGTTCCAATCTTGAGATTTTCTCACTATTGCGAGACCAAAAGGGTTCCAATTCTAGAGAATTTTCCTAGTTACTGTGATACCATTTCTCAACACTTTTTGTGTTATCAGCAGTAGTATTATACTTTATTTTGAAGAATTTATATTACACAATCATTTCTTGATGTTATTTTTTGAGTTTTGAAATATAGATGATGTATTCATTTCAAAGAAATGAATACAGAGCTTTCATTTATAGTTTCATTCTGAAGTTTATCTCCTTTTCTATGATATATTCCCAAAGTGCATATTGTCTAGTTACATCTTATTTTGAAGTTGTATCCCATTGTGTGTCTTGTTGTTGGGTTAAGAACCTAAGTAGTTTGCTTGATATGCCATTGACAAAACTGCAGGGATCATAGGAGGATTTGATAAGTACAAATTTCATTTGAAGATTGATGTCTATTTGCAAGGTAGATAGATAGATCAGATATCTGAGTATATGAGTATATTAGGATATCCATGTGTGTGTTTTGATTTAGTTTATGCCCAATGGATAAGGGATTGATCAACTTAGAGATTACATGTTTTTGTTGTTGCACACCCAAGTTATGTTGATCCAACCATTAATCAAATATCTTTTCCCTTCAGTTCAAGAGTTTCCCTGGCTTAGTTTATCAGGTTCATGCATCTTGTTATTAGCTATTTCATGTCCATGAATGCTTGCGTAAACATAGAATATTCAGGGGTTTTTATCTATTATTTAGATTCAGTTATATGCCTTTACACTAGTACCATATAAAGAATCTAAGGTCCACCCGCCTAGGTCTTGCAGAGCCTGAAGAAGAAGGAGAGTTAAAAAACCTTATAGTTGGCCCCGATGTCTAAATAGGTGCATTAAGGATGGGAGTTAACTACCCCTAGGTGTAAATGTTCTTATCACTAGGTTATTCAAAAGTTGTTAATTCAAAAGCTAACACATCCTATTATTGAAGAAAGAAGAACAAAGCCAAGATTATCAAAATATGCCAGAAGACATCATCCTATTGAACACATCATTGAAGAAAAAGAGGATGGACCAATGAAAAGGAATAGATGAGGGAATGAAACATGCTTGCTAAGCATACATGAACATAAATTAGTGAAGGATGCATTAGAGGATGAAGACTAGTTTCAAGCCATGAAAGAAAAAATTGATCAGATTCAGAAGAACAAAACATGGACACTAGTATTAGCATGAATGTTGATGATACTACTTTGGGGGAGTATCCTAAGCATTGGAGAGTATTGACATGTTGCATTCATGACTATGTTTTTCATTGATGTCAACATAGCAGTAAGTCTATGACGATTATCAGAGTAGCAGACAAAGATCTTAGTTGTACAGACATGGTTTTGAGTGTCTATTGATGCGTGTTCATGGACATGTTTAGTATAGTATCTTGATAACAAGGTTTGATGTGCAACATGTAAGTCAAAGACATATGGAAGTTGTACCTAATTTACTGAGATCAGTACAGAGATAGAGTGCTTGGGAAGTAGTTTCTGATGTATTATATCTTTCATCTAATATGTAATAAGAAGATGCATAGTTAGCCAGTGGCAAAGGATAGTCTAATGGTGACATTAGAAAGTGTGCAAGTCCTGAAGTCACATGTGTGAAGTTTTGTATAGATTGTGAGATGACAGTGCTATTGTAATTGTAATTAATTAATTATCTTATTATGACTAATTGGGAAAGTCTCAAGGCCAACTCAAGGAATTATTTTGAAGACATGGTATAAAGGAAAGATGTTTTCTTTGTTTGTAAAGTGTATCAAGTATCATATTGAGTGCGAAGTGCGAAAAGGAGAAAAGTATTTACTGAATGTAAGGGATCCAAGGGGTTATTGAATGTGAGTATTGTGATTTGGTTACAAGATCAGAAGGAGCAGGTGTCTAGTTGACACACTAGTACATTTGGATTGCATTTTTGACCTAAATTTTTTACGGTAGGCCAATTTGGCTTGTCAAATTCATTTAAAATATATATAATCCTGATAACGTCAAAATTTCATTACCACTTAAGTTTTTCGTTGAAATTTTGACATTGTCAAATATATAAACATTAAAAATAAATAAAAAAATGAAACTTCATTTATTCATGCAAAAAAATGCAAAAGGGAGGGATCAGTGGTGTGATGAAGATTTGTTCATCATTCTTCAAGGTAAAAAATTCTTTCATCTGTGGCATGACAATGAGGAAGATTAAACCCTCATGCATTTGGTTTCTTAGTAGTATTAAAACCTTAATTATTTGGTTTCTTGGCACATCTGGAATGCATATAAGGCTACATTTTTAGTTTTTCGAATTTGCATGAGAGCTTTCAGTCCTAGAACTATGGCTCATTTGAATCCCATATTTGTTTTGAATTTCCCAATTCTTGCTAAATCTTCTCTCCCTACAAATATTATGGTATTTTTCCTTTCCATGATTTATGTCATATCCCCAAAATCATAAAAGAACTTGTCACTATACAATTTGCTAGTCACACATGTCTCTCAAGATTGTGACCATAATTTCATACACCAACAAAATCAAGCCAAAGACAGAAATGACATCTTATTATAAGTCATCGTTATACTTACAAGGGTGCCCTCAAAAACAACTTATTATAGGTCATTGTTGTACTTTAGAAGCACAAAAGAAAAGGAAAGGATGTACAAGTAATGAGCATTTATCACCTTCCAATTTCATGCTTTACTTAACCATCAAATGGTTAAACTCATTTGATAGACAACATGTTGGGTTTAAATTCAATATATGTTGCTCACATGTAAAAGAACTCAACATTCCATAGATCACTCATTTACCCACGGAATACTAAAAATTTACCTTTCACCTGTAAACATTGTCAACATTCAAGCATTCATGTCCTTCCTTCCGTTGTTATTAAAAAGCTTCAGACAACTAGAAACACTACCTCAGATAATGACAACATAAAATCAACCTTAGGAAAGACAAAGGACAAAATAAATGAATGAAGCCATAAGCCCTCATAAATGACAACAAAAAATTGAAGTCATTTTGCTAACAACCATTAGGCTCTAAATTATTGAAAGTTTGAAGTAAAATAACTTAAGTTTTCTTTAAAAAGATTCAAACATGCATATAGATTACTCTGAAGATCTTTTGATTTGTAGTATTTTAAATTATTATTTGAAGTGGTGTTATCATGAATAAGTCACAAATGTATGATGCTAAGGATATACCCTGTTACTAGTTCAAGATGCATTCATGTGTGGATACTGAAATATTGTTAGAAACCAAGATGAGTTTTAGAAAACTTGTTCAATTTACTATATTTTATCTCAGATTATTTCTTCCAAAAAATAGCCTCATCTTGCTCTCCCTCACTCTCACTTTACTTTAAAATCCAAAGTTATCTCTACTTCTTTCAATTTAGAGAATATATTATTTTGTACACTAGTGGACATTGACATGATTTCAAGTTAATCCTTTATTACTTTAATTTGTTCTAGTACACTTGTTGACAATGTTATCAAAGGGACTCCCATTTTGAACTTTAGATCATTCTATGTATGATTTATTGAAGGTGATGAACTATTGCATAATGTTTGTCTATGGCTCAGTAGGGTGGCATGATCTGAGTTAATGACTGAAAACCATTATTAAGTTGGATTTTAACATGCTTTCTTCTGAGAACCCAATGTGTGCTTTTGTACATCAATGGGGGAGAAGGACTAGGAATAGTCAATATAGGGGGCCTTGATACATTATATAAGGATTAGTTCTATATTAGATTTATGAGCCCTTCCCAAAAGGCCCATTTGTTTTTCTTTGGGAGTTGCTTACTGAACTTAATTTGATTTAATCAAGTTGACATGCTTTTATTTACAGATAGGAATGCTTGCTAATTCTCAATCAAGTCAAAATGCCTTTTTGGCTATATGTAATCACAAGTTGGTTTAAGTAGAGAAGAGGACATGATGCTTATTATTCATTCTGATATCTTTTCCATATTGCAAAAGAGTCTATATTATTATAATGAATTGTCTAGTATATATAGTGAATAAATTTGCTACAGTGGCATAATCTAAGCCTTTGTCTGCATTTGGTTCACAATTATAGAGATGACACTTTGAAAGAAAGTAATTATCCTACCATATTGCAATGATGGAAACCTATGAATTGAATTGCCAACTGAAATGCCTTGATTTTGTACACTAGTGGACTTTGGCATGCTTTTAAGTTTATCCTTTATTACTTCCATCCCAAGTTACTAGATTCTCCCCAGCAACCCTCAAAGTTTGGTTCAATTCTATACAAAGTTTGGTGCATGTCAAATTCTCTTGCAGAGCTACAAATTTTTTGCAAATTCTGTCAAAAGAACCTAGGTAGAATTTACAATGAATTTTGAAGAATTTTTTGTCTACACCTAGGCTGAATTTAGTCTCAAAACATTTTTCTCAACCCTATTGTGACCACTAAAAAGACCAAAAAAGATGTTTATATGTCATTTATGCATTTGTATATAAAAATGAAAGCTTGCTTATAAAGGAAATCCAAATTGACAATAGGTGACATCTAAATTAATGATTATAGAGGAATGTCTTTAATAAGATATGATAGGTTTGAACCCAGCACTTCAAATTTGTATCTCACCTTTTGATATAGCTTGGTTAGAAATGCTCTAACCAATACAAAATAAAAATAAAAATAATTGCACTTATCTTTTGAGAATTCCTTTTATTCTCAAATTGTCCCCATGACATGGAAATATGCTCCATGCATGTGACCAAGTACGTGCATCAAGTAGCATGTAGTGCTAAATGATGCAGTTAATGTCCTATTGAACTCAACACAGATTTGGTGGTGTATTTTGCTATGTTCCTTTGCTATTGGCAGAATCAATTATGGATTTAATTATTTGTTCAATATATTATACACACATATACATTTTTTTTGTATGGATGAACCCAAAATGAACCAAACCCAAGCCCCAAAAAAATTTAGACGAATTTCCAACCCAAATCTCAAACCCAAATCTGTACCAAAATCTGAATTGGCAACTTAGCTTTCATCAATTCCAATATACTGGTTGAACTTTATGTGGATGACCCTTCATTATCTAGTTTTAATATACATTTTCCTTCTGCCCTTGATACATAGAAAAGTGATCATAGGATGAAGTTATAGATATTGTCATTGATGAAAATATAGATTATTGACATGGTCATTTGGTTAGATAATAACTTTTCAATGAAAGTATGCACATATGCATGTATGTATATATGTATATAACTTTATCACTTGTAACTATAATTTTCAAATAGTACAAACCATAGTAGTTTCTTATAATTCTATGGTTCTCTTTGTAAGTTTATAAAATTGAAGTTTAAAATTTAATTGCATTTATGTACATCTTTTTCAAGTTTGATATTTCTTTTTTTCCCAACTCACAATCCAAGAATAATTTTTCAAAATACATATTGACCAGTTGGAGATTGAGCCAAAAAATTGTAAGAATGATTGTGCCAAAAGAGATTTTGAAAAAATTATTGTGCACGATAATCATCCTTTTACATTCTTTTTTGACACAATTGTTCTTATATTTTATGATTTTTGGTGGGAACAAGATTCCAAACTAATCAGGTAGTTGATCCAAAATTAAATCATAATTGGTTGAGGCATGTTTTAATACCTTATTTCACATGTTATTGAATGTTTTTTTGAATGTTCAGGGTAGTAACTCCTTACACTCAACTCTTCACTAAAGTTATTCTCACTGCCACAATGACATTACCTCTAAACCATGCAAAGGATGTTGAAGTGCTTCTCAACCTTGGAACACTCTTATAACTTAAGAAATTGAAAAGCAAATGCAAATTCAATACATGAAAAAATGCACAACTTGTAGTCTTTATATATACAAAGAGATCTAATTTAAGTTGCTTATTACATATTTGCACAACAACAAAATTGTTCCAGTTGCATACATATTCCAAAATCCAAATAATAAAACAATAAAACTCACTCAACTTGTGCTAAGTGACAAACCATAACCTAATTCAATTGATGCAGTTGTTGATTAGTTGGGTTGATTACAAATTCCTATAAAACTATCATCAAATTATGCACAATAAAATGAACAATCAGTTGTTCCCAGCTAGCATTAACTTGACTAGTCTATTTAGACCTATTGATTATTGTCACAAGCTTTTAAACATAACTATGTAAGGAGTGAGTTAGGATGTATATAGGTTAACCTTACATTAATTTTAAAGTACAACACAAAGGTTGCACTAGGGTATTATAGGATTGTAATTATAGAAAACCACCTAATTCGCCCAAGTGGGTGTATGATGGTGAAGAGTTGTATTAGGTAAGTAAAGCTCACTAGTGGTTATAGGAATGCAACTACATCAAAAAAAATTAAAAACTAAAGCTACATATTCATTACAGTAATTGCTCATGTGTATACGAGTATATAGGCAGCCTGGTAGGCAGAGTATGCCTCCAGCGTACAGATGCCTTAGACATAGTTAGGTAGCCTTGGACATAGTTAGGTAGTACTTAACCATGTATACATGTATGCATGTATGTATGTAACTATTCAATACTTGATAGTGACATCCACATGGGGGGTTTGTTGAGCTTGCACCTTTGACAATACTTTATTCCATTGTTTGCACTCTCTGAATCAAAGGTATATAACTTTATCACTTGTAACTATAATTTTCAAATAGTACAAACCACAATAGTTTCTTATAATTCATTGGTTCTCTTTGTAGGTTTATAAAATTGAAGTTTAAAATTTAATTGCATTTATGTTCATCTTTTTCAAGTTTGATATTTCTCTTTTTCATGACTCATAGTCGAAGAATAATTTTTTGAAACACATACTGACCAGTTGGAGATTGAGCAAAAAAATTGTAAGAACATTTGTGCCAAAAGAGCTAAAAAATTTGATTCTGCACAATAATCAATTTTTTACAATAATCATCCTTTTACATTCTTTTTGGCACAATTGTTCTTACATTTTATGATTTTTGGTGAGAACAAAATTCCAAACAAATAAAGTAGGTGATCCAAAATTAAATCATAATTGGTTGAGGCATGTTTAAATACCTTATTTCACATGTTATTGAATTTTTCTTGAATGTTGGGAAACTACAGTGCATATATTGCATTTGTTTGGCTATTGGCATTAATAAAAGAAATGTATTATCACATTCAACACTAAATTAGACTTATTTATTTATTTGTATTTATCTGCATGTTTGCTGACAACAGTTCTCTACTCTTTACTTGAACTCAACTTTTGAGTTAATGGGAACATGTTTTGTTTAATGGTTTGTGAAATTAACTACATTTATGTAGAGTTATCATTGTTTTGTTTATATGACAACTTTTTGTCATCTCATTATTATTGAATTCAATGCATTTCAGATAAATAACAGGGACAGATTGACATGCACTATGTTCTTAAATTATTTTTCTTCTTTTCTCTGTCATTTGATGTGAATAAAGTTCTATAAAGTTCTATAGAGGAAGAAAATAAAGAGCCAAGGTATGTTGCACTGAATATTTTGTAATGAATTTGTGGCAAGTGGTGCCAAATTGATCTTGTGCTTAGTATGTTTATATGACATTGGATTATGTTTTTGTGAAGTAATTATCAAGTTACATTTTGCAAGTTGTTTTCACCTTAAGCTCCACAATGGTTTGACAAAGAATGATTTCTCATTTTGTTTAAAAGACAATTCATAATGAACAGTATAGATAATACACATGATAAGAATAAGTTTAGAAAATAAAGACCAACAATGTTGTCAATATAATAAATTTAAATTATTAAAGATATCAATTTTTAGCAAAAGATTGTGTGACAGACTTGGGATAAGGGATTTTCTGAAAAATGCATATAAGTTTCAGACAACCTAGTACATGTCAATGTCACTGGTCAAGACCTCTTCAACCAAATCAACATGCCCCAACTTCTCCTCCCTAAAGTGTTCAATATTAGCAATGGGTAAACAATTCAACATCTTGGTAATGAACTCAATTTCATCCCTTACCATAGCCTTGACCACCAAAATATTTGCCTTGGACAGATAATGTAGTGAAAGATCAATGATGACATCTCTAGAATATTCTTTTGGATAAATAGCACATTGCATCTAGTGACTTTGATCTTCTTTATCATACCCATAATATAATTCCTCTCCTCCTTCAAAACCCTATCCATCATTGTATAATCAAAGACCGCAATGTTATGCTCAATGAGCATCTTGGGAGGCAAAATTTGGAACTGTATTATGCTAATCTTCACATTTTGAATCCTAGTGGGGCCTCTAGCTGTATGGCTTGCCTTCTTATTAAACACAGAACACCAAACCCTTAACCATCTCTATATCATCACTAGACCCACCCAATTTTCACCAAACAGTCATGATCCGTCAATTTGACAAGAATAGCCATGGCAATTAAAACCTCGACAACCTTCTCAAAGGCCTTGTGAAAGGCCTCTGACATAATGGTAGGATGAACACCCTTTGACAAAAGATTCATGTATTATTTAATAATCACACTGGATGACAACAACTATTGTTGTGTCGTCACCAACAACAATATCTTGATATTTCAAAAGCTTTATAAGCATTTTAGCTCATCGATGCTACCCGTGGGTGCTGTACTAGGTCACCATTTTTAATTTCTTTCAAAACTTCTCTATGTTGTCTACTTTGCCTCTCAAAACCCTAGCAGCAAATCGACAGACCAAATACCCTCTAATGAAACTTTGAATGTCAGATCAAATCCCTCTCACTCAAACAAGTTCATTCTTACTTCTAGCTGTAGTCACTGGTGAATCCAAAGACTATATGATGAGGTTAATGCGTTGAAGGCATATTGTGACCCAATCATTTTTTTGAATATTCTAGCTGTCATCAAAATTTTGATGGAGTTTTTCATTGATGATATAACAAACTTGTCGAATCATCTATGGCTGGCATTGATAGTTCAATAGGGTTTGTCATCGATGGTATAACATACCTATCAAATCATCTCTGGTTGGCATCGATATTTCAAAGTTTTGAATTAGTTGTCTAACACCAACATGTGACATAGATTGGGATGATTTTTGATGGAACTTCCCATCGGTACATCAACACTTGTGGGATGTGTCAAAATTTTGATGCAATTATAGCGACGATGACTATTGACATTTTTCTGTCCAAATTTTGACCAGAACCATGTCAAAAAATAGGTCTAAATTTACTAGTGATAGGACATAGAAAGAGGAAGGAAGTACTATTCATTTCTATTTCTATTATTCTGCAAGGAATAATACAAAGATCATTTAGATAATAGGTACATTGGTCTTGCCCTTGAAGTTGTTTGCGAAGTGGGTACATTGGTCTCCTAACATGGATTGATATGTATTAAATGTTGTTATAGACTCCTAATAGGGTCCATCCTCTAACAAGGAATATTTATATTATTACATCATCTTGTGGGTACCATCCCCATCAGGGTTTTCCCTCTGATCAAGGGTTTTCCTAGTTAACTTATCTGGTGTTATTGTGCATTAGTATCTTGTTGTGGTTTATGATTATATTGCTCATATGGTTAAATTTTAATAAGGTTGATAATTGTGATATTAGTTAGATAACTGATTCAACCCTTGCCTCTTAGTTATATTGGTGGACTATATATTCTAACAATTGGTATCCAAGCCTTAGTTCCTTAAAGGATAAGCTTAACAACTTTGGGAGATTGATGATGAATCTTTTTAGAAAGGATAGTCCTAGATTTGATGGGGCCAACTATGATAGTTGGAAGGAGAAGATGAAGACTCATTTGTTGTGTATGGGTTCGGGTTGCTGGCTCTTGACAAAGAGTGAAAAGATGATTGTCAAAGAAGAGAAGATTCTAGAATATAGTGAAGTAAAGATAAATCTATTTATGTGCAACTTGAGAGCTAGAGAAGCTTTACTATCAGATCTTCCAGAGAATGCATACAGTTAGGTAAAGTCACTTGAAATGTTCCATAAAATTTGGAAAGCACTAGAATCTATTTTTGAAGGAGATAAACATACGAAAAGAGTAAGATTGGAGAATTGGATATATGCATTTCAAGTTGCTAACATGATGGAAGATGAATATGTAAGAAGTTATGTTGGTAGGATATTAAAGATTATTGCAGGAATTAAGACAATGGTGGGAAAGAGGAAGAAGATGAGGTTATATGGAAGATCTTGAAAACATTGACACCTCTATTTAGATAAGTAGCTTAAATGATTCAACTACTTATACCCTGTACTACAAAGTTTACCAAGTAAATGTTTCTTAGAAGATTGGAAGCAGCAAAAGTAGGACCGAGATAGTCAAGACAATTGAAAAGAGTGGAGACAACTTTCAATGCCTTGAATGTTTGGCCAAGTCTATCTAGAAGTGCAAGTACACATGAAGATTTTGCTAGTAGCAACAAAACCAGATCTAATGAAGGTAAGAAGATTGAATAAGGTATAATACTTCTTGTGAGAAGAGAGAAAGATGGTAAGAATATTTTTAAATGTTGGACATGCAATGAGTTTGGTCATTATGCATCTAAATGTCCTAAAAGAGAGAAAAAGTATAAGGGAAAGTTCAATCCTAGGAGACCTAGGAATTGTTTCTATGCTAATGAAGAAGAGGAATTTGATAGAAAAGGTCATAGTGAAAGTGATGATGAGCTAGGATTTGTAGCCATTAAGGAAGATGATCTTGATAGAGAAATTAGAGAAGAAAAGGCTCTAGTTTCCCAAGTTGAAAAGAAATATGATTGGATAATAGACAATGGTTATTCACATCACATGACTAGTGATATGAATAAGTTAAATTTAGAAACTATGATGGAGGTATTGTTAGAGTTGGTAACAATGCAACCTGTCATATTACAGGGATTGGATCCATTACTTTAGATGGAAGGACTAACACTAATGATATTTATTTTGTCAAGGGACTAAAGCACAATTTTTTGAGTGTTGGACAATTGGTGGATAAAGGGTATTAATTACAATTCACAGAAAAGACTTGCACTATCAAGGATAAGGATGGTAAGATGATTGGAACTGGAACTAGGTCCGGAGGTAATGTATTTCAGTTGAATCCCACTGAAATGAATTTTTTGGTTGCTAAAGTGGATAACAATTGGTTATGGCATAGAAGATTTTGTCATATAAACTTTGATAATATTTTAAAGGTTAGTAGCACCTTTACAGTCAGAGATTTGTCTAAGATAATAAAACCTACTAATATGGTTTGCAAACAATGTATTATAGCTGAGTAGAATAAGGTATCTTTTCCCAACAAGAAGTTCACAACCACAAAGAAGTAGAGATTGTCCATACAAATCTGAGTGGTCCCTCTAGAACAAGAGGATTCTATGGTGAAATATATTTCATGATTTTTGTTGATGATTTCACTAGAATGATGTGGGTAACATTTCTTAAAGAGAAGTCTAAAGCTTTTGAGAAGTTTAAGATATTTAAGAATAGAGTTGAGAATGAATCAGGTGTTAAGATCAAATGTTTGATATCAAATAGAGAAGGAGAATTCACCTCTAGAGAGTTTAACATGTTTTTTGAAGAGAATAGAATTAAAAGACAATTATCTTCACCTAGGACACCTGAACAAAATGGGATTGCAGAAATAAGAAACAAATCAGTAGTAAAGGCACTAAGAGCGATGTTGTTTGAGAATGATTTATCCAAGACATTTTGGAGAGAAGTAATCAATACAATAGTATACATTATAAATAGAGTACAGATCAAAAAAAGTATGAGCAAGACAGCTTATAAATTTTAGTTTGGTCATTCACCATCAATTAAGTATTTCATAATATTTGGAAGAAAATGTTATATTAAGAGACATGATGATATTGTTATGTTTCTTGGCTATTCACTAAAAAGAAAGACATGTAGATGTTTTAATCACAAAACCAAGACAATAGTTGAGTGCACAAATTTTTAGATTGATGAAAAGTTTGGAACTAAGGAAAAGATGTTAGATTATAATTCTGATGAAGAAGAAGATAATGTTGGAATTACTAGACAAAATGCTAAAGTTTTCTATGAGACTAACAATGATCTATATAATGATGTGTTAACTATTGAGAAAATAGGAGAGTAGAGGTCTAAACCTAGAGATGAGATGTTAACTCCTACCCCTAACAAGAATCCGATGGAGAATCACTCTCCAGAGCAAATAATTGGACGTAAAGACAAAGGTGTGATGATAAGAAATAGAGGCAATGAAGAGATATGTTTGATTTCTATAATTGAACCTAAAAGTACATATGAAGCATGTAAGTATGATCATTGGATTCAAGCAATGAAGGAATAATTAGGTCATATTGTGAAGAATGAAACATGGGAGTTAGTTCCTAGACCTAAAGAAAAGACTGTAACCAAATGGGTATTCAGAAACAAGATGAATGAGCAAGGCGAAGTTGTGAGAAACAAGGCCAAACTTGCATACAAAGGTTACTCACAAAGAGAAGGCATTGACTATGAGGTGACACATGCCCCTGTAGCCAAAATGGAAGCAATAATAATGTTCTTGGCTTATGCAGCAAATAAGAAGTTCAAAGTATATCAGATGGATGTTAAATCAACCTTCCTAAATGGAGAACTTGAAGAAGATGGTATTGTTGGAATTACAAGTGGGAAAGGAGTAAACTTCTGGGGGGTGGGGTGAATCAAGAGTTTAAACTTGGACCCATAAAACTTTCACCATTCATACATCACATGCATTAATATACTAAAATTACATATAAGACATATGCATCAATCATGTAAACATGTAATCAAACACACACACACACACACACACTTAACACCATATATGATTACCCAGAAACCCTCCAAATGAGAAGGTAAAACTAGGGTGGGGATGACACCCACAAATCTTCACTACCGCAGCAATAAAGTATATCCAATTAAGGTTACAATGGTTTGAACATGAATCATGATTTGCCCTATGAACGACCTGCCCTGTTAAAGACTTACAAAGACTATTAAGTCCCACCTTGTTAGAGGATTTCAACACCCTATTGGAAGTGTTTCTTGTTAGAGGACTTCAACTTACAATTAAGTAAGCACCTTATTAAAGGATTTCACATAGCCTATTAAGACTACTTTGTTAAGAGATTTAATTGAAATCACCTGTCAAAATGTCTTAGCATAGATCTTGCGGTTGGCACTTGCTTGCCTGATAATAGATCACCTCTATCCAATCTCTGGTTGATCCTTCACGATCTAATGTATCAATGATGCATCCTCTATCCTTTGTTCTTCACTTATCTAATTCTGCAATTCACTCTTATTACTAAGTCACCTTGAATGCTCTACGAACTATCTTGTTCGCTCCTCCAATTCGATCATTTACTCCTTTGCAATGCTCTCAACATTATTAAAAAATTAGGGCTTCGTCCTCCTTAAGAAGACTTAGGTGGCTTAGGGTTAGGTATGAATCTGTGACTGAGATTCATCCATTTTGTCACTTAAACCTTCCCATTTTCTAATTGGCTACATGAAATTACATAGGGAATTTGCATCTAGATTCGTCCTTATCTCTAAAAGATCAAAATCTATCCTTAGGTTGGTTGAAAAATAGTTTATGTAGTCACTTGTTCCATAACAAACAAATATGTCCAATTTGTGTCACTTGGCATATGTAGTCTCTGATGCTTGGCATATATTGTTTTGACTCAGTACCTAAACTACTCGAAATCTACTATTTACTCGACACTTGAATCACTCAGCATGGTCTATCTACTCGGCACTTGAGTGACTCAGCACATGAGTGACTCAACACTCATTACAACTCAACATGGTCTAATATTTACATGTTATACTTGACATGCATTACTAGTTCGATGTGAACTAAGTAAATGTCTTTAGTGTGGTGACACTCACTTGTCAAAACCAATCTGAGATCAACAATCTCCCCCTTTGACATGAGTGTCAAAAACACTTGAATATACATAATCAATCTAATCTTCTCAAGTATAACATATCCATGACTCGGCCTATATACCTAAAAAATTATAACTCCCCCTGAGTTAATATGTTTGTTCTGTATCCAAAATCTATTCTCTATTTCGAGGACTTCAATGCACTTATACTCTTTCATGCTCTCCCTTAGCTGATATATGTTCTTCTTTGTACCTATCTCTGCATTGTATTTCTTCAAAAACGTATAACTCCTCCTTTTTCATAGGATATAACTCTCATCCTTTTTTTTGTCTCCCCCTTTTTATCTATCTCCTCTATAGGATATTCTCCCCCTTTTTGACACTTATGTCAAATGGGCTCTACATGTATAGTGTGTTTGTCAAAAAGTGATTTATGGACATCCATTATAATTTTAAGAGTTGCATCCTAGTTGTCACATGCAACATCTAGTGACTTGAGTTGGATGGTAAGCTCAACAACAAGGTGTACTAGGCCATCTAGAGTAGAAAGATTGGGGTCTTTCTTCAGCAAAGTTTTTGCATAGCCTAACTCCTTATGTAGTATCTCCATATGAGGGATGAGAGACGCTTGTATGCTTGTCAATTTAGCTCTTATGCTAGCCTCTTATATTGTTAATAAAACTAATTAACTTTGTGTTTGAAGCAATGTATTAAAATGCTTCTCACTCTGAGCTAGGTTCTGAGGTAACCTTGTACCTGATATGTTTAGATTTCTCTCTAGGCTTAGAATATGATGTCTGGTCTCTTGGGTGAAGAGTGTAGGGTCACATAATTTGGTGTACAATGAGAATATGTTCTCAAGTGCCTTCTTCACATCCTTAACCTTTGTTGCTAATGCATCTTGAGTCAGTGTTATGTCACCAGATATCTTCTCATTGACCTTGCTCTGGAATTTCTTTTTTGACGACTCTAAAAGTTTTGAACTTGTATTAGTGTCTTCATTGTTGACCGTTTCCACTATGTTTGATAGTTTCTCAAGTAGTGGCTTGGTTTCTTTAGGAGTAGGCAGACTAAATGCATCCAAAATGATGTCTTTTATGTCTTGAACATCTTGCTTCTACCTATATTCTCTCTTTAGCATTTCTTAATGTTTCTCCTTTTCTAAAGCTTGTTGCAAAATGCTTATTTGATTTAAGGTCATTGTATCACAATCAAACTTTGGAATAATAATCTCTTCATCAAGAGTGATATCACCATAGTGAATTACCTTTTTAGCTTTTGAAGAGCTTAAGCCTGGAACTAAGATTTGCAATGGTATAGCTTCCATGCTCAACTTCTGAAGAACTTTTGTAGGAGAAGTGCTAGATGTTGGTAGTGTTACTAGTGCTTGGATGGCTTCTTGCTCCTTTACCTTAGGTGTTTGATCACCTTCTTCAGATTGGCTCTTATCTAATACAATGACATGAATAACACTGCATCCTTGTGCTTCAGGTATAGATGAAATTGTCTGTCCTGTTGTCTAGTTGTACTATCTTTTTCTTCTTCAGTCTGCTTCTTCTCAAGAGTGATAACTTTCACAAGTGTATCAACCTTAGTGGGTGTATCTATTGTAGTTTGAATCAAAGGTTGCACTTGAGTAACTGAAGGGATGGCAGAAGGTGGTTCTTGTGGATTCACCTTGTCCCTTGTGATATCAGTTACTACCTTTTGGAGCTCATCTACATTCACCAAGAATGGATTATCACATAACTTAGCATGTAGTGTAGATTGGTCCAATATTTTCTTCAACTCATATGTAGTCAATGTATTGATGTTCTAAGTTGATGCATCAGAAACATCCTTGACATTAATAGTTTCTATTGACTTGACTGTGTCATGTGGGGGAC
This sequence comes from Cupressus sempervirens, assembly GCA_028749045.1. Lineage (NCBI taxonomy): Eukaryota > Viridiplantae > Streptophyta > Pinopsida > Cupressales > Cupressaceae > Cupressus > Cupressus sempervirens. Next base: position 604,975,363 of record CM053788.1, read on the forward strand.
TGACACTCGACACTTGTGTGTCCTGCACACTCTATTCATCTTGCTAATGTTCAATTGTAGTCATGTCATCATCTTACTTTTTTGTTTCTTCTCCAACTATATTATCTTTATTCTCATTTTCCTATTTTTCATCATCTTCTTTATCATTTTCATCTTTATCATCATTTTTACCCTCAAAAGGGTTAGCTTCCCCTTGTTTTACAATGGTCAACCCATAGATTAGTTTCCATATTTGGATAGCCTTTTTGACCACATCTTCAATATTGTTTTGAAGTATGTTGAAGGCTTTATACTTAGGTGTAAACCTAACTCCATATTTCTTAGTAGCCTTAGCAATCTGCCCTTTTGCCAATTTTGGCATTACTTGGGCCAATGTAGTTTCCCTTATCTATTTTTCCAAATTTAAACAATAATGCCATTTTTGCTCAACTAAATCATATAATTTCTTGGGTATTGAGTTAGAAAATTATAATGGCGTAGTCTTAAATTTAGGCAATGATTGCATATTGGGCATCTTCTACTAACTTTTGTTCTTCTTTCTCAAGTTTCTCAAAATCAATATGCTTAAATCCAAACAAATCTGCATTATTTCAGACATTTTCACACAAATTTTCAATATTAGAAAGTGGTTTGTGACTTACCACTTTGAATTGACTCAAATCATTTGATTCAGTCTTTTCTTCATCTGAGTCAAGTGGTGCAACATATTTTCTTCTCTACTTCTTCTACACTTGGCCTCCTTGATCTGTAACCTTAGTCTTCTCCTTGGCCTTCTATGTGTTTGCACGTGTGCTAGCTCTGGTGGTAGGAGCAGTAGGCTTGGTTGGGCTAGATTTCACAACTTTATTTGCCTTGATCACCTGCTGTGCCTTAGCCTTTCTCTTCTTTGGCTTGGCTTGTGTAGGTGCTTCCTCTTCTTCTTCTTCCTCAACGCCTTCTATTTCTTCTTCTTCCATGTCCTCTCCCATGCCTTGGGTCAATGCAAGAGGTCCTTATGTTTGTTCTTGTTCTTGTTCTTCATCCTCTTTATCTTCTTCTTCTTCTTCCTCACCCGCACCTTCACCAAATTTGGCCTTTAGCTTCTTTACTAGTTTATCTTTATTTTTTAAAATGTGGAGGCAGTTTTCAACTCCATTTCAATTTTTGATTTCATCACATCATAGTTTCCAAAGATTTTTGCAGTCTTGTCAACTTCCTCTGCTAGAAGTGTTGTGATTGTTATTGACACTTCATCAACATCGATTTTATATCCAAGTGGTCTTAACCATCTAACCCTTGGTGTAGCAACCTTTATAAAGGTGGAATCAACATCAACTAGAAAACATATATCATTGTAGTGTTGCTCAACTAGTGAAACAAGTATCCTCATTCTTTGTTTCATTGACTTCTTAAAGTCCTCAAAGTAGCTAGTCATTGATGTTTCAAAATTTTCTCCCATTTGTGCAATATACTCATTGATCTGTGTTGCTATTGACCCATTGATCTTCCATCCAATTGTACCAAATAAGGGAAATCTATTTTGTACATAAAAGAATATATAGATGAGTATTGAACCAAATTTGCATTGTGCACTTTTGGTTTTCCTTATTGCTCCTAAGTTCTCCATCAATTGTTGTAGTTGTAGCTCAGCCAAATCATAAGTATGAACTTTCTTCACAATTTTATAGCCAACATCTACTGCAATACAGGGTACACTATTCAATCTGCTAGATCAATAGAATTTGTGTGAAATTACTCTAATGGAAAAGTCCAGTAGTGGATCGGTGATAGTATCAATTGTCATCCCACATTTGTTCCATTTTGCCCCTGTATTTCTCTTTATCACTTCTTTGGAGTTGCTCCTTAGAGTCTTAGGCCAATCTAGGGTTGGGTAGCTAGTCACCCTGTGAATTATCCTCTTTGATATCTTAATCGGTCCTCCTTCTAGCCATAGGGATCCATCATGTATTCGGCTTAAGACAATTCTGATCCATTCAGTCTTGAAATGGTAGGAAAATCTAGGGCATGAGTCAAACCCTTTCTTTTAGAAATTTTATATTCTTCTTTCAAAGCACCGTTATCACATAATATATCATAGGCTTAATTGATTTCTAGGTCTCAAATGCTACCAATCTTACAATTGTAACATTTCCTAACATCCTGAACCATAATAACATTTGGTGGGATCATTGAAAGTGCGCCAGAGGGATCTTGTTTGTACACTATGTCGAGGATGGCCTTAAATATGGTTGTTTGACCTCGTTACTAACTAGCTAAACATTTAAAACCTCTTTCCCTTCTACATTCCTTGAACTAGATGTCATTCTTGTCAAACCAAGGTTTATGCAAATTAAAAAATGCGTAGCTTGGCTTGTGATAAATACCTTATAAAATCTATATGGTTGTGTGAGATTGTTACTTATATCTTTGCAAATGCTTAGAACAAGTTTTTGAATTGCCTTCTACTCTATTTGCTCTTGCTTGAATTCAAAATGACAAAAAAGAGTGAAAAATGACCATATTCCCTTCAAAACCCTTGCATTTGTACATCTATAAACTCAACATTAACTTGATTTTAGAATCATTTGACATCCACTGATATTACCATTACTCATTAGCTACTATAGACTCAACATCAACTAGATAACCTAGCAGTTTGACATCAACTAGCATTCCACTTGGCATCCATTGAAAACTTTTCATGTCTAGCAACAACATGAAAACTTAAAGATTTAATATTGAATTTTCCACAACATATTGCATCTTTATTCATGCTAATATAGTCCCTTTAGTACATATTTCTTTTGGAATTGATGTATGATATAATACTTTAAATATCAGTCCCACATACCTGTTGATTGTTCAATTTGATGAGGTATGATCACTTGATCCATTGGGTGAAGTGATCCCTTTTGCATTTGATGTACTAAAAGCATATTTATTTTTCCATGTGTTGTTCATCTCATCTCTAGTGTGTTCAACATTTGCCTTTCCTTTGCCTTTATCAAATTCACAACTTGGTGCCTTTGACCTAGATGGACAATGTTTACTAACATGACCGGTCTTCAAATAACTAAAGCATGTGGTTTGACTCAACCACCTTTTGTAGTTACTACCAAAGTGTGTCCTGATATAGTTCTCAGGAACATGTCCATACTCTTGACAATAGTATCAGCTATATCTTGTATTGTAATCCCAATTATAAGAGTTTTCGTAGCTTCTTACCTTTCTTGGCTTATTTGATGACCACATGGACTTGGAACTGCATTTAAAGGCTCTATGTCCATAATTCTAATAGATGTAGCAATATCCTTCAAATCTTTGTTTATGCATGGTCCTAGTTCTACATTTATGTGCCTGATGACCTTGTTTGTTGTACTTATGACAATGAACCATGTTCTGATGTTTGACATTCTAATTTCTATTGTTGCTCCTACATACATCGGCAATATGTCCTTTCTTTCCACAACTATGACAAGTAGGTTTGGAATTCTCACCTCTTTTGTTCCTTTCTTCAACAACTTTGGATGATTCTCCTTCTTTAGTGCTTGTGTAGCCCAGTCCTGATGTATCTTTGTTAGATCTAGGGGATCTTCATAATTTCTCAAAGTATCTGATGGCTTCATTTGGCTTGTTGAAACTTTTAGCAAATTCCTTTTCTCTTTTTAGGTTATTCTGCAGTTGTTCATTTTGCAAATTCAATGTGGTTATCTCAATGTCCTTGACATTCAGTTCATAGTTGTCATTCATCATTTGATTTAGAGTATCCAATTGCATGTTGGAGATCTTGGTTAGCTTTGTTGCCTTCTCCTCCAATATGTTTGCCAGAATTCTTTTGTCTTCTTCAATCATGGCTTTGTCTTCCATGGCTTTCTTCTTTTGTTCAGTCACCTCACATAGTAGTATAGCTTGTGATTCTTGCTTTAACTTTATATTTATGATTTCTTCAGCTTGGATTGTGTTCTTCTCCATTAGATTTGCAACTACTGCATCAAATTCACTGGAGTTACCATCTGCAAATAGCTTGGTGGTGTCTATCTCTTTGTATAGTATTTCTTTGCAATAGCAATTTCTTTCCTTCTCTTCAAGGAACTCTTTAAAGCATCTCTAGCTTCATTCAATTGATGCACTATAAGATGCATTTCAATCTCCTAGTTCTCAATAATCTTTCCCAATTTGTAGACTTCCATTTCAAGATCTTTCCTCTAAACATCACATGCATTAATATACTGAAATAACATATAAGACATATGCATCAATCATGTAAACATGTAATCAAACACACACACTTAACACCAAATATGATTACCTAGAAACCCTCCAAATGAGAAGGTAAAACTAAGGTGGGGATGACACCCACAAATCTTCACTACTGCAGCAATAAAGTGTATCCAATTAAGGTTACAATGGTTTGACCACGAATCATGATCTGCCCTGTAAAAGGCCTACCCTATTAAAGGCTTACAAAGATTGTTAAGTCCCATCTTGCTAGAGGATTTCAACATCCTGTTAAAAGTGTGCCTTGTTAGAGGACTTCAACTTACAATTAAGCAAGCACCCTGTTAAAGGATTTCATACAGCCTATTAAGACTAATCTATTAAGAGATTTAATTGAAATCACCTGGCAAAATGTCTCAACATAGATCCTGTGGTTGGCACTTGCTTTCCTGATAACAGATCACCTCTATCCAATCTCTAGTTGATCCTTCACAATATGATGTATCAATGTTGTATCCTATATCCTATGTTCTTCACTTAATTGATTCTGCAATTCACTCTTATTACTAAATCACCTTGAATGCTCTATAAACTGTCTTGTTTGCTCCTCCAATTTGATCATTTACTCCTTTGCAATGCTCTCAACATTATTAAAAATGTAGGCCTTCATCCTCCTTAAGAAGACTTAGGTGGCTTAGGCTTAGGTATGAATTTATGGCTGAGATTCATCCATTTTGCTAATTGCATAGGGAATAATCACGTAGATTTGTCCTTATCTCTAAAAGATTGAAATCTATCCTTAGGTCGACTAAAAAATAGTTTACATAGTTGTTTGCGTCATAACAAACAAATATGTCCAATCTATCTCACTCGACATATGTAGTCTCTGATGCTCGGCATACATTGTGTTTACTAGACACCTGAACTGCTTGACATCTACTATTTACTCAACACTTGAATCACTTAGCATGGTCTATCTGCTTGACACTTGATTGACTTGGCACATGAGTGACTCAATACTCATTGCAACTTGACATGTTCTAATATTTACATGTTATACTTGACATGCATTACTAGTTCAGCGTGAACTAAGTAAATGTCTTAAGTGTGTTGACACTCACTTGTCAAAACCAATCTAAGATCAATAGGTATATCTTGAGTAGCCTAAAGGTTTTCCTCTAACAGAAGACAAAGATATGACATGCAAACTAAAGAAATCTCTATATGGTCTGAAGCAAGAACCTGGTACCTGGTATGCAAGGTTGGACAACTATTTGGCAAAACTTGGATTTCTTAAAGGTACGATAGATAATAACTTGTATTTAAAAGAAATTGAGAATGATTTGCTGATAATAGTAATATTTGTTGATGACATCACATTCAAACAAAATGATGAAGCAAGTGATAATTTTGCTAAAGAGACGAAGAATGAGTTTGAGATGAGCATGATAGGAGAAATGAAGTTTTTCCTAGGATTGCAAATTGTGTAGAATAATGATGGTATTTTGATTTCACAAGCTAAGTAATTGAAAGACTTGTTGAAGAGATTTGGATTGGAAAGTTGTAAACTTATTGGTACACCTATGATAACTGGTCACAAGTTATCTAACAAAGATGAGACACCTACAGTTGAGCAGAAGAAGTACAAATCCATGATTGGAGGTTTGCAGTATTTGATTGACACCAAAACAGATATAACAAATGCAGTTGGGATTGTAGCTAGATTTCAAGTTGATCTTAAGGAGCATCATTATGCAGTAGTAAAGAGGATATTCAAATATTTGAAAAGAACATCTAATTATGGAATTTTGTATGATAGATTGAGTGATTTCACTCTATGTGCATATACTAATGCGGGTTGGGCAAGTAGTATGGATGATAGAAAGAGCACCAATGGTGAAGCATTTTTCCTTGGAGGAAGATTGCTTTCTTGGCTAAGCAAGAAACAAGATTGTATTTCCCAAAGTACAATTGAGGCAAAGTAAGTAGCATCAACAAACAATTGTAATCAAGTAATGTGGATGAAATAGATGTTGAAGGATATCAGAATTGAGTTTACAGAACCTGTTATCATTTATAGTGATAACACAAGTACAATGAGTGTGTCTAAGAATCATGTACTGCATTCTAATACTAAACATATATCTATTAAGTATCATGTGTTGAGAAAGAAAGCAATATAAAAAGAGATTAGATCAGAGTATGTGAGTACTAAATATTAAATTATAGATATCTTTATGAAGCCTTTACCTAAATATACATTTCAGTATTTGAGAGGTATGCTTGGGGTTATGCCTCAAACTATTTTGAAGAAGATGATGTTGAGATTGCATTAGTCCAATGGTGCAAAGCACTATTTATAGACTGGACTAAATGTTGATGCTTCCTATATGGGGGATTATCTTAAATAAGCTAAATCTTTGAGGACTCTTGATATTTGGTCTTGAATAGTGTCTTTAAACATTTGAGCTGGTTGAATATTTGAAGTAGCAATTTGACATATTGAGGCCTTTGACATTGATGTCAATGGGGGAGAATATGCATGAAAAATGTCTCCTAAGTATGTATGGGGAGAGTGCATGGAAATCTCTACTTTATTAGGGAGATTTAGAAAGATTAATGTAAATAAGGAGGAATATCTCCATGGGGGAGATATGCAACATCAAGAATTCTGATGTATGGTGAATTATTTATTGTGAACAATTGTTGCTGATCCGAAATAAGAAGAAGAACATAGTAGTGTTCCAGAGGATTTCATTTTTGTTTGATGAAGAGGATTTGAGAAGATGAGAACAACAAAAGCAACAAAGTAATTTCTTGGTATTCATGGAACTTAGATATTTTTCATCTATGCTGCCATCAATGCCAAAGGGGGAGATTGTTAGCATGAATGCTTATGATACTACTTTGGGGGAGTATCTTAGGCATTAGAGAGTATTGACATGTAGCATTCATGATTATGTTTTTCATTGATGTCAACATAACAGTAAGTTTGTAAAGATTATCAAAGTAGCAGACATAGATCTTAGTTGTATGAATACAATTTTGAGTGTTTGCTAATGCACATTCGTGTACATGTTTAGTACAGTGTCCTAATAACAAGGTTTGATGCACAACACATAAGTCAACGACGTACAAAAGTTGTATCTGATTCATTAAGAGCAGTACAGAGACAGAGTCCTTGGAAAACATTTTTTGATGTTTGTATTATAACTTTCATCTAAGATGTAATAAGAAGATGTGCAATTAACTAGTGATAGAGCACAGTCTGATGGTGATGTCAGCAAGTGTGTAGGTCGTAAAGTTGCACGTGTGAAACTTTGTATAGGTTATGAGCCGACCATGCTATTATAATTGTAAGTAATTAATTATCTTGTTATAATTAAATGGAAAGCCTCAGGGCTGACTCAAGGAATTATTTTGAAGATATGATATAAAGGAAAGATGTTTTCCTTGTTTGTAAAATGTATCAAGTATCATATTGAGTGCGAAGTGCGAAAATGGGCAGAGTGTTTACTGAATATGAGAAAGTGATCCAAGGGATTATTGGATGCAAGTTTTGTGATCTGGTTACAAGATCAAGAGTAGAAGTCTGGTTGACGAGATAGAGAAAGAGGAATGAAGTACTATTCATTTCTATTATTTTGCAAGGAATAATACATAGATCATTTGGAGAATGGGTTCATTGGTCTCACCCTTGAAGCTATTTGGGCAGTGGGTCTAGCTGTCTTCCACAACTCCTAATAGGGTCCATCCTCTAACAAGAAATATTTATATTAATACATCATCTTGTGGGTACTATCCCCACTAGGGTTTTCCCTCTGATCAAGGATTTCTCTAGTTAACATATTTGGTGATATTGTGCATGAGTATCTTACTATGGTTTCTTATTATATTGCTCATATGGTTAAAGTTTAATAAGGTTGATAATTGTGATATTAGTTGGATAACTGATTCAACCCCCCCCCCCCCCCCCCCCCTCGAGTTATATTGGTGGACTATATATTCTAACAACTTGTACCAAGACTAGAGGACAACAATGTTATTGGAACAAAGTAGGTGTACAGAAACAAAGTGGATGAGAATGGTGAAGTAACACAGAATAAGGCAAGATTAGTTTGCAATGGTTATGCACAAGAAGAGAGAATTGACTATGGAGAGACATTTTCGCCGGTTGCAAGATTGGAAGGAGTAAGAACTCTACTTGCTTATTCTACTTATAAAGGATTCAAAGTTTACCAAATGGATGTAAGTCAACATTTTTGAATGGTATATTGGAAGAGGAGGTTTACACTAAACAACCTAAAGGATTTGTTGATCCAAACAACAAGAACATCATGTGTAGATTATGCAAAGCTTTATATGGTTTGAAGGAAGCTCTCAGAGCATGGTATGAAAGGCTTCACAACTATCTTTTGAAGATTGGTTTTGAGAAGATCGATGACAACAAAAATGTGTACTTGAAGATAGAAGGAGGTAAAGGAATTTTACTAGCTGTAATATTTGTTGACGATATCATATTTGGAGGAAAAAATGCATTGTGTAAAACATTTGCAAATGAAATGATGAAATAATTTGAGATGTCTATGTTTGGAGAAATAACGTTCTTTATTAGATTACAAGTATATTAGATGAAAAATGGTATTTATATTACTTAGTCCAAGTATGTAATGGAAATATTGAAGACTTTTGGTATGGAGGATTCAAGACCAGTTAGTACTCCCATGATGATAGGACACAAACTATCCAAAATTGATGATTCTACTGAAGTAAATCAAACATTGTACAAGTCTATGATTGGAAAATTGTAATATGTAGTTCATAGTAAACTTGATATTGCACTAGCTATTGGGATTGTTGCAAGATTTTTTGCAAATCCTAAGGAGAATCACTTAATGGTTTTTAAAAGGATTATGAGATACTTAAATGATACATAAGACTGTGGTATATACTACAAGAAGAATGACAAGTTTGAATTGAGAGCCTAAATAGATGCTAATTGGGTTGGACACATTGATGACAGGAAAAGTGCAAGTGATGGAGCATTTTTCTTAGGAAAAAGATTGGTTATCTGGATTAGCAGGAAACATATGTGTATTTCACAATATACTGTTGAAGCTGAATATGTGGCTGCTCCAATGAATTGCACAAATGTGGCATGGATCAAACAGTTACTCAAAGGAATGAAGGAGTAATCGACTGTGACAATACAAGTGTTATAAACATATCTAAGAATCATGAGATGCACACAAAGAAAAATCACATTGCAATCAAGTATCATTACTTGAGGGAGTTGGCTTAAGACAAAGAAGTGAGAATGGAATATGTGAATACAAAGGAACAAATAGTTGATAGATTCATAAAGGCTTTACCTAAGGATGTACACGAATATCTTACAGGTAAGCTATGGGTGATACCCCTATCCAAAGCTACTTAAGAAGCAAGTGTAGTTCCTTGCATCAACTGAGTTGAATGACATACTTTACAACTTGATGTGGTGGATCTTACTTCAGGAATTGCCTATAGTAAGGAAGGAGCTGAAACAAAAGATTTACAGTCACATGCAAGGTGACAGAGGGAGAACCTAAATTGTTAATTTTTGCATGAAAAGATGACAAGTCTTTGGCATTATTGTCAAAGAGGGAGAATACATAGAAAAATAAGTATAACATTATCAAGAAAGAGGGAGAAAGATTGTTGTCAAGGAGAAAGAGTTAAAGAAGAAGAGTTTACACTAAATATTTGAAGATGAAGAGAGATTGTGGCCTATACAAAAGAAAGACATATATTGATAGAGGGAGAGATTTCAATACAAGGTATTAAGTTTCTTTTTGGTATTGTTGTTGGTATCAGTTTGCCATCAATGTTAAAGAGGGAGACTGTTCAAATATAGAAATGAGGAGATTGTTGAAAGCTATCATGGAACAATCATTATTTTGTCACTAATGTCAAACCTGCTACTTGCTGGTAAGACAATTGCTAACTTTGGTTTGAATGCTATCATTTGATTGATTGATGAAGAAGATTTGAAAAGAAAGGATAACAAGAATACCTATAGAAAGGTTGAGTTGTATGGATAAAAGGAGCACTAAGACCAAGTAAGACTTTGATGATATAGTGTATTATTTATCTACTTAAGGCTACAATGAGAGGATACTTAAACAAAGACAAGAAGAAGACTAAGAAAAGAAATGTGTATACCAAGCTTGACTAAATAAATAATGGAAGCCGAGAAATTTAGTTCAGGCTGAGTAGAAAGTTAGTTGTGGCTGAGCAAAGAAAAATTCAATATGTACCGAGCAAAGGAAGTTTAGTATGTGTCGAGCAAAGTAAAATGTAGTATGTGTTGAGTGTCAGAAGAATGGCAGTAATGACCGAGTGAGCAAAGACTTAGTTCATGCCAAGCAACCTACTGTTGACTGAGCATCAAAAGCATGTTATTTTTTATGACAATATAAAGAGTTTGATCGAAGATTTGATGAATCTAAGTCAATAGAGTTGATTTCTTGAATTATGTGAAGTGTGTTGAAGATAAGTATGATGAGTTGGTGGCACAAAATTCAAGATAAACCATTTTGAGATGAATTTGAAGAGGATTGTAAGAGAAGTTTCTAGAAGGGAACAAAATGGAAAAGAGGGTAGATTCAATGACTCTAACCTAACCCTAAGATGGATGATTGTGATGAGGCGATAAAAGATTAAAATTCTCTATATAAGGAGACAATAGGCTAGAAGCAAAGTGTTAGAGTGTGAACTAGAGATAGACAAGAAGTCTTGAGGTGTTGCTTCATTTGGTGGCCAAAGGAATGAACTTGCAGTTGCATACTAAGCATGAAGGCTTAAGGAGGTGAAGGCTTGAAGGGCGAACAAGCTATTAGAGACAAAGATTAATGAATGCCAAGCAAAATGAAGAGCTAAATGAGATATATGTAATTTGAAAGTGAGTTGTTTTGTTATTAGATCAAGTCCTACTGTTACTTTCTAACAATTGTATCAGTCTGGATAAATTCTTTGGATTAAGGTTGACCTAATAGTCACGTGTAAATCCTTTAACCGGGTGACATTCTATTGGAATGTTCTAAAGTCCTCTAATAAGGCTCACTCCTAACAGGGTGATTGAAATCCTTTAATCAAGGTCACATTTAACAGTTTGCATTGTAACCTTTAACATGGTTGGCTCCTCATAGGGCTCACTTCAGAAGAGTGAAAATTGGTAGCATGTTACTGGTGGTTTGAATTTTACAATAATTGAACATAAAAAAAAGAGCCATCCCAATGATTATATATGAGCAAAGAACTAGTCCTAGTGGGTGAAAAGATATAATTAGGACATTATAGAGAAGTTATATATCCCAATGTAAATTGGGTTATACGTGTATGGAAATCTATTAGAGTAGAACAAATTACAGTGGTTCTCAGGGCATTCAAATTAAATTTGGCACCTATTTATTCATCTATTTGCAAAATTCTTCCATAATGGATGCTCAATAAAAAACCTAAAATTAGGGGAATAAAATGACTAATGCAAATTTGTAATTATGTTTTATTAATAATGAAAGTAAAAGAAGTAGAGTATATGCATAAAGAATTAGCAATTGACACAAAATGCATAATCAAAGGCACTCCTACTTTTATCATAGTATATTTGACACAAATGTTAGAAACTAGTCTTTGTTCCGTGAGAGCAATAAATTTGTATGTTTTCAATGTTTCAAGTTGAAACTCAACTTGATCATTCTAAAACCTTTAGAGCAATCTATTAGCAAGTTACTACCAAGCTTACAAAATTGTTACTGCCAACTTGAGCTATATATTTGTTGGCACATGATTTTTAACTAATCTATTTTATTTAAATTAAAATGTGGAATTGAAAATATAATCAACACACATTTTAAAATTTCTATAGAAATAGGTAGATCAATCTGATTGCAAATTTTTAAAATATTATGTAATATGATTTGAAACATTGATATTTTACAAATATAAAAAAACAACTTAAAATTTTAAAATTTTATAGGATTAAAAAATCTTAAAAACTTTTGTATCTTAAAGAAAGTAAACATAATTTTAAATAGAAAATCATTATACATTAGCTATCGCTTGTAAATATTACACTTTTTTCTCATTAAAATTTATGTACCAAATGTAAAGGAAAACAACTTTATTTACTTAAAAATGATAATAATATTTGTGAAAGTAAGAATAAACACACTTGGAACTTAATAAAAATATATATTAAAGAGAAACATCTTCAATAATATTTTCCAACTAATCAGACATTTTCAGAATGCAACACAAAGTGGGTAAGAGCCACACACGATCGTCATCAAGCTTGGATGACCTACCTAATTGCTTTATGCAATTGAACAAATTTTAGATTTTTTGTGCACCATTTCAAGGTCTCAGCAAGTGGTACTCAAATTAATATTATCAAATTCAAAAATATTCCTTTCTTGGTGGGCATGGGTCTAGAGAGAGAAAATCCCAAGTGATCCAAAATATTCATTTTCTCCACCAAAATCCAGTAGGGGGCAAGGAATCCTAATCTAGGAGGACATGAAATATTTAAATGCTAATGAATTCCTATGGGTTTCATTCAAGAAGTTTGTAGAAGAATGGGCAGGTTAACCCAATTTGCAAAGGTAATGAAAAATCTCAATGAAATAGTAAGGGTTCGTTTGGTTCCTGGAAGATGACAGGAATTGGCTTTTTCAAAATCCAAATTTAAATTTTTTTTTGTTTGTTTCAAAATTGGTCAAATGGAATTAGCATACCGGACTTCCAATTTTGCCTCAAGAACAGGTTTTCCAACTTCCTACTAGCAAGTAGGAATTGAAAATCAAAACTTGGTTATGTTTTTTAAGGAGTGTAAAAACAATAGATTGGACTACTTTTTGAAATATGCCTTCAACTCCAAGCTTAAGCATAAAAATGTGTCTTCACACGCATCTTCCGAGTGAAACAAATAGTTCAAGTAAAATCACAAAAATTGGAATGAAGATTTGCAAAACCTTGATTTGACTAAACCAAGGTTTGTAGAAATTCCAGTTTTTTAATTTCCATGAACCAAACGGACCCTAAATGGGCATCACAAACATGGGAAATTTGTAGTCCAACCTTCGACCTGATCCCAACATTGGTATGCATAGCATTGGAAACTTGTTTCACAATCTATGTGTTCTCACACTGAAAAGTGAAAAAAGATGAAGAACAAGATTTCAATCCATAAATGTTCACCCACATTGGCATTCACAAATGTATTAAATGCCATAGATGGATTCATCAAATGGAGCCTTCTAAATTTAGGTCGTTATGGGTCTATTTACAAGACAATTTACTTGACTGCCAAGAAACAACGTCTATCCTTTCTATTGGGTCAAACAAAATTGATGGAAAACTATGCAAAAAGTGAACCATGAACCTTGATCAGTGTAAGAGGAGATTGTTTGGATTGAAAAATATTATTGTGATGATCTTGGAGTTATCACGAAAACATTTTTTTTTTATGAAAGGCCAATTATAGGGCATGTGATTCAAAGTTGGAAGGTACAAATAACACCATTGATGTGTACTATTGTTGATATTGTGGCAATTAATCACGTAGTGGGTGTTGATGTTGTGGCTACCCTAAAATGTTGTTATAAGCGATTGAGATGCATAATGCATTGTGATGTTGGTGTATATTTTGGCTAGATAATAGAAAGGTTAGGTTGTGTAGGTGGACATAGCCTAGGTTTTGGGTGAACCACGTTAAATCCAGGAATGTTATCTATGTTCTTTTAGTACTCTTCTTTTGTTTATGCACATAACTATTTATTCTTATATTATTCTAGATTTGTCAAACCCCAACAACTATGCCCATTTTTTCTTTCTATTTTGCATTCTTGCTTAAAACATAAACTAGAAACATTATTTTTTCAGCAGAGAAAGCATAGGTAAGGAAAAGAAGATGTTCCCATTTTGGAATTAGTAACAAGAAACAACAATTCTGCAAAACCCAAAAATAGAAATACAAAATACATATTGAAGCAAAAATAAGGCAAACCAACATGTTCATTAATAAAAATAGTGAGAACTTAAAACTTACAGTATTAGGGTTCTAAAAATTTATGATGTCCCATTTTAGTGCAGGTGATAATTATGTACCCTCAAATGTCACCCCTGTCATCCAAATTCTTGAAATTTGTAACCTTTGAAACTTCAACACAGTTGAAAGTTGTTAAAGGAGAGAAATCAACGAAGCTATTGAGTTAGAGGTAAAGAAAAATATCATCTAATTCTTTGTAAGCAACCATTCTGAAAGTTGAACCACACATGTCATAACTCGCTTAACCTATGAATCATGCACTTTTTTTGTTATAATTAACTACAATATTTGAGAAAGGAGAAAAGAGAATGTCAGTGAGGTTGAACAAAATGTAGAGGTGAGGGACCACAAAATCTGATTGTGACAAAAACATTGTTCAAAGCATCATGCCCATTTTCCTCATTAACAGACTAGTACATTGTGCTCAAAAGCTTGTAGTGATAGTCACAATCACAAAAGTAATAATTCATTGTATCAGAAATTCCAGTAAAATAGCGAGGGTGAGGAGAATAAAATGTAATATTAAGAGTAGTCATTTGCTATGTACGCCTATGCATCATTAGACAATGCTGCAAAAAACCTATGTAGAAGAGATGACCACACCCTTTTGGAGCACTTTATAAAAGAGTTGTTTTTAATGTTGAAAGGGCAAACAAGACATGTGAACTATTTTGGAATTTCCATTAATGTTTTCCTGGTAACACATATATGCAACATGTAGAAGAAATGATAAAACATTTGTCCTTAATTACAAGTCGTGAAAATGACATATGCCATTTTCAATTGTTGCCTAGTTTTAGACACATGCCAATCATATAAACCTCCACTTGCCCAGCCTGATCTGATATATTGTGAATTTTTTAAATGAGTAAAATAAAAAGAGTTCCAAAAAAAATGAACATAGCCAATTAGAAAAGAGAAATTAAAGTTGATAAATTCATTTTAATGGATTTTTTTCTTAGAACACACAATAAAGAAAATTTGCACAATTTCCAATACACAAACTAATATAAAATAATGATATGAAAGAGCTATAGGAGTAATAAAAAATAAAATGTCGTAGAAGAAAGGATTTGGTTAGTTGCTTGAAGTGTGAAAGGAAAAAAATACCATGTGTGTTAAATGTATATGAGGGCATCATTTAGGGCCCATTTGTTTGTTGGAATTTGGTTGGAATAGGAATGGAGAATTGGAATTTATTTTCAATTCTTTGTTTGGTGCGCCAAAGTATAATTGAGAATAAGAATTTATTTTAATTCTTTGTTTGGTGCGTTAAATTGGAATTGGGAATTAGAATTCATATACCTAATTTGGCCCCAAAATGAGCATGTGTCCATTCTAAAAAATACTTGTTATTGGAATATCTATTCCTATTCTTATTTTAACTTTTTCTTATTTGATAAATTTTGAAATCCGCACCACTCTATTGCCCTATTCAATTTTGAAGTCCATTCCACTCCATTGCCTGTTCAAGCTTGAATCTGCCTCACGAATTAGATCATTCAAACCCCTCCACTCTTAAGCAAAACTAGAGAGTTATAATTTCGGCAAAATTTCAAATCTTGTTTTTATTATTAGTGGTGTTTGTGATTGCAGTGAGTAACTCTGAAAATCTAAGTCAAAATTTGAAGGAAGTAGATGCAGTGATAAAGGGGAAACATTGGGTGCTTCGATTGTACAAAATCATGTGTATCGTAGTTACTTGCAAACTTTTCCTCGTGACTCTTCTTCGTCTCTAGTTTTGCAAGCTGCTATGTTGCTTCTTCTTAAGCAGACAATTCATTCTTTATTCTTTATTTTTGGCATCATTTTATTAAATCATTATGACATTTCACATGTTCTCATTCTACATTAGTAAAATAGAGATGTGCTACAAGAAATAGAGATGTGCATTCATTGCTATGTCTACATGAAATAGAGATGTGCATTCATTTTCTATCTATGTGGAGATTATCAAGGCAAAATTTCGGTGAGGTTGCAGGCAGTAGCAAGAAGGAGAATTAGAGGTCGACTTTGAATGTGTTCTATGACTTGGTTGTTGTGGAAGCCCTGCTGTTCTTGGTGGAGATGAGTTACTTGCAATGGAAATCGAAGGTGCAGAAGCTTCTAATCTAGGTGAAAGATGAGTTCGGATTTGACGATAAATTGGAGGGCGTGCTTCAATGATTTTTCCATGACATGTACTCTTTGTCCATCAATGGTAGCGTTTTTGATAGTCTGAAGATTGATTTGGTTTGCTTCAACATCAATATGGCATTCTTCTTGTTCTGGTTTCATCACCATTTGCCCCTTCCATATCAGATGATTACATAGGTTTTGTAGAACCAAACAAAATGTAGAATAACAAATCCTATTCCTATTCCTATTCCTATCTCTATTTCTATTCCTATTCTCAATTATCTTTTTTAAAAGTTCCTATTCTTTATTTGTATTCCTAATCCTATTCCCTATTCCTATTCTCCCGCAACCGAACAGGCCCTTGTGTGTTTGTAAGTAAATACTAAAAACTCTTTTCAACAAGGTACGCATTGAAACAAACAAGTGCGAACAACAATTGGAAAAGAAACATGGTGACTTAAAAATGAACGGACAGATTTTCTTCAACCGTATTGAACAGGCTAGATAGATAGATAGATAAAAATTTAATGTCCACGAGGCTAAAAATAGCCAATGGGACAGCAAGACAACTCAAGCAGACTTAAGTAACAACGTTCGTTGCTTGTGTAGGATGATGGTGAGTCCACCCAATTGCTCAATGTACTCTTCGTTGAATAGGTTATGCCAAGAACTGTCACATATAGTGTCTGCAAATTTATCTCTACTACTCTTGTAGGCTTCACATTCTAAAATAAAGTGCTGTTCAGTTTCCACTTTCCCAGAATTGCAGAATCTTCAAATTCTTTCTTCCCAAGCCTCCTTTGGCCTCTTCCAACGTCCGGTCTCACAATGAAGTTGGTGAGAGTTGGTTCTCAGCTGAGCAATAAGAATTTTAGCCCTCCAAGATATGTTGGCTCCTATGTATGCTTTTTGGAGTTGATCACAAGCGGGGTTGAACTCATTTATATAATATAATTTCTTCCTTCCGATCTCGCTTCTCCAATTTCTCTTGTAGAATTTCTCCATGACAAAGACCTTTATTTCTTTATTATTTGTGGGGCACATATTGAATTGAATATTTCATTTACTCATCCATTTGATGTTTTGTTGCATCCATGTCCTTTTTCGCTGACATAGTGTGTCACTAAAGACCACTTTAGGCCATCTATCCTCTTCCATTTTTTCGATTCTTTTTAGATAACTTAGAAGGCGAACCATAGCAAGTGCCTCAATAGGAGCAACCCCCATTTCAATTAGCATGATATCATATGGAACAGTGCTTTTGATTTTAAACTTGCTTGTGATCAAGCGCTTTTGGATTCCTTCGATTTGTTTCCATTGTGCTATAGTAGTGTTGCTGGCCCATAATTCACACCCGTAAAGAACAACTGGCAGCACAAGAAGATCGAATAAGGTTTGAATAGTTTTCCAATCCCACAACTCTGCTTCACGGCACCTATTCTGAAGAGCATAAAAAGCCTTCCACCCACCTAATATCCTTTTATACCTGCAGCTAGACCAACTTAGTTTTTTGTTGAAATCGATGCCAAGGTATTTATACTCCGCAACTTCTTTAAGAACACTTCCATTGTAATAAAATTCATGTTGGTGTTGTTTTTTATTATTAGAGAAAATCATAACCTTAGTCTTGCTGATATTGACCTGCATCCTCACCATTTCGCAAAAGCGCTCAAGAGAAGATAGATGATCTTGCAAACCATAGGCAGATTTGGCAATTAAAATGAGATCGTCTACATATAGGAGCAGCTTTATAACAAATTCACCTAGCTGAATGCCTTCACCCTTTTGCATGTTTAACCACTCTTCCAGTTTGTCAGTATATAAACCAAACAAAGTAGGAGATAAAGGGCATCCCTGTTTGACCCCGATATCACTCCTAAAACATTCTGAAATGCCATCTGAAGTTCTGATTTTAACTTTCACCTCTTCGTACATCCTATGAACAGTAGCTCTGAGATGCATAGGAATCCCCAATTCTTCCATCCTAAACCAAAGCTTGTCTCTCGGGACGGTGTCAAAAGCCTTTTTAAAGTCGACAAAGCAACAAAATACCTCTTCCTTTTTCTCCCATTCTTTTTCAATAATGTGTCTCAAAGTGACACAATGATCCATTGTCGAGTGCTTTGGCCTAAAATCAGCTTGCCCTTTAGCACGTTTATGGTTTTCTTCTACCCATTTGCTGATCCTAGTTTCTATCATACTGCCAAAAAGTTTAGCAAAGAGGGGATTGATCATTATAGTCCTATAGTTGGAGGGATTGTTAACATCGCCACTCTTAAAAAGTGGTATTGCAAGGCTGATTGTCCAATATTTCAGAAACCCTTCTTGGCAACTTTTGTTGAAAATTTCAGTGATGTGCGCTGCAAGAATTTTTATACCCCACTTCAGATATTCTGTTTGGAGCGCAACAAGGTCTTTTGCTTTACCTCCACCTAACTTCTTAATCCCTGCCTCTATCTCTTGCACAGTGAAAAGATTTGTATCATCATTGACCAAAGGTGGCTGTCCCACTCCACCCTCTTGTTCATAAAGTTTCTTAGCATATTCAAACCATTGGGTGGCAGTAATATTATTATTTTCAGTTTGCTTTCTCCTTGGTTGGAGTTCTTTCCAAAAACGTTTGGGGTTATTTCTGCCCAAGAAAATTAACTCCTCTCTCCTTGTGAACATAAAATCAATTTTTTTCTTCTTTAGGATCTGTTTGTAGGCCTTAATGTCAAAGTTAGTTTTATTTGACTCCCTTAGGTTTCTTCTAGCCCTCTTGCATTCCTTATCAAACCAAGCATTGGTTGAAAAACAATTAGTTTCAGATTTTCTATTTTTTGCTCTCTTGCATTTTGAAATAGTCTCATGAATCAAATTTGATAAATCATAACTGTTAACACCATGTTTATACATAGGGTGTCCCATACAAAGTTCCTTAAGAGTAGTTCTGAAAGTGTTACTGTTTTTTGAAGTTAACAAAATTTTGCCCTGAGAAGGGGGGTATTGAGGGCCTTGGGTTTTTGCTCCAATCTGCCTATCCTTTGCCCAATACAAATTTATGTACAACGGTCTATGATCTGATTTGAAATCCCAAATGTGTTCTCCAATTGCAACTTCTTCAATATTTTCATACAAATTCTGCGAACAAATTACATAATCTACCACACTTGCCCCGTTGTATGTGTTACAAGTGAAAGTCCCTGACTTAGCCCATCTAGCCAAACCATTACAAATTATGAGATCAAATGTGCCACATAGAGTAATCAATTCTTCCCCAAAATGATTGCAGCCTTTAGCATCTCCAAATATTCTTTCCCATTGATGATTTCTTTCTTTGTGAGCCAAATAGGATTATCATTTACTTTGGAGCTGAAAATACTTGCTATGGAAGGTTGTCCATCGTAGATTTTATAATGAAGTTTGCAACTCCAGTCGGCGTAAATATTAGGACAAGCTAATTCCATTCTCGGTCCTTAACAAAATCATATGCCGGTATAAGATTTTTTCATAACTGAAACAAATAGCTGGCATAGCTCTACGAATACGCTGCTATAAGATACGGAGGTATATACGTATCCGCATTGCGTGGGCGAAAATAGCTGCTCTCCTCACGTGAGTAAACTTACAGGGGAGAGAGGATATGTAAACACTATCCCACCAATTTATTCAACTTTCAGATCTACATTTTCTGCCTGCAAATAACCTGCGATTGCTGAATTTTTTTTAACAGAAAAAATGGTGGCCAAAAGCGATGCTAATCATTACGAATGCCAGCCCTTGATCGGTAAGGACAAACATTTTTCAGATTTGTAAATCCTATTTTGATATTCATATTTATTTAGTATTTTGTTATCAAGGTCGTCATCGGTTCATGATTGATCCGTCTTGATCGCTTACTCCTGAATTATCTCGTACTTTCATCTTTGCCTCGGTTGATTGTTCTTTTGATTTTTCTGAAAATCTTTGCCAGATTAGGTAGTGTTGCCATTCCAGGACGCTGGATTTTGATTTCCTTTGATTTATCCGATTTTCGAAAGATATTTCTCGCTGTTTATTTCAATCGCTTAGTTTTGAATTCCAAATTTCCTCCTTGTGGATATTGCATTCCATGCCTTCGAATGCAAATCTAGGGAACTAGAGAGTTCTATGCAACATAATTGTTAAGAAAATCAAGGTGAGAACTTGGGATAATCTCATCCGTAATCATAACTTTAGTGGAAATAGCAGTAGAGCCTTTCGAAGAAAATTTTGGTCAGATCAAACATATGATAACTGATTTTACAGTTTAATTAGAGGCATAACTTTTATGGCGGGTATAAATTTACTCGGTAGAGTCTTTTGATCTAAAAATATGTCGCTGTTCGATTTGCATGGTGGATTTATAAAACCCAATTAACAGCATAAAGGATTGTCCTAAGCATAAGGTACCTATGTAAGGCAGGCGCACGTTTACCTTGATTTTTTTGCATGCAAGTGAAGTGTATCAGTTTCTTCTTAAACTGTTTGAATACATTTTACTATAATACTTGGTTAATTAGCTTGTGCTTAACGTAGGGAATCTTCAGGATTACATTTTCAGTCCTGATATTGCATTTAATTCACGATTATTTATATCTGTCCTGGTGCGAGGTGAAAAATGCTGACATGAAATCTGGATCTATAGAAGATGCATCACACAGCACTTTCCCATCAGGCCATTGAATTTTGGTCCGTAACGGCTATAATGCTGGGCTTTTCATTATTTTTGATTGATTCCATTTTTTTTTTGTGAGCCTGCATGAAAGGACTATGGGATTCGAGGTCATAGTTAATATGATGAATTTTAATGTTTGGACCCTGTCTTAAATAATGACCAAATAATTCTGTGGCTTTTCAAATTATTAATCCTGGCCGGTAATTATCAATTATTTTTTATTATTATCCAAAGAGATGTTATATAGTGGCTTAGAAGTGTCACGTGAGTCTGTTTAAATCTTTTAATTTTAAAACTAGCACTTGCACCAAAAGGAGGTGCAAGGGATATGCTGATAGGTTTTTATTTGAAAACATAATTACAGAAATATATATATATATATATATATATATATATATATATATATAGTTGAAAGAAGATCATAAAATTGGCATTATATGAATACATTATTTTATAGAAGTGAGTTATATACACAGTAGTAGCCTTTAATCTGAGGAACTGGACATGTATTACTATAATATTGTATTTAATATATGCCATCTTAATTCAGTTTTTGGTTTGAAATATGCCAAAAGACAAAAAATAGTTGCATATGTAAATAGGGAAAGACTATCTATAATGATTAATGTACTTAGCTTCTGGGTTCAACTGTATAAGAATTATTTAGATCAATTTTTCTATTAAATTCCATGATTCCTTATTAGGGTCAGAAAGATGTAGAAGGTTTGAGGAGTGTGATCTGAAACATTGATGCAAATAACTCCTCCACAATTGAATCTAGAAACTAAACACACTTATCATTATGGAAATTAAGCTGTAGAAAGATCATATGAAGTTTAATCTTAAACGTTGATGCAAATAACTCCTACACAGTTGAATCCAAAACTAATCACACTTTATGAGAATCAAAACTCAAAGAGACCAAAGACATTATATTTTCACATTCTATGATAATAAGTGTGTTTAGTATCCAGATTTAATTATGAAGAAGTTATTTGCATAAATGATTCGGATCATACTTCATGATCTCATCAAGCTGCAGAATGGAATGTAATCTGGAACAGTTATGTAAATAAAGCTGAATCCAGAAACTAAATACAGTTTAACTTGATAAAAATCAAAACCCACATACAGAAGTCTAAGTGGTTATCTATGGGATTTATTTATCAGTGAAGCAAGTGAACCCATGAGCACAATGGCAGAGCGCTAACAATGGTTACTCCTCTGTTTCATCAATGGAAGAGTTCCATGGAGTGTATAGAATGTGCCAGTCAAGTTGTTCCAACTGTGGCATCGACTTTTTCAATGGGGAGTTGTTCAAGGTATGAAATCTTGGTCACACCAGCATTACACACAAATATGTCATCAACTGGTCTCCATTGAAAAGCTTCATGAATGGCTTTGTAAATGGATTCATCATCACTTACATTTGCAACCTGCACAAACCATGAAAACAGAAAATAAAGATGGAAAACTGAAAATGGCTTGTGCAACCGTCTATCAAAACATAAGATAAAATAAGAAAATATTGGCTGATTTCATTGACCTCGGTATGGATCCTGTCCTTTTCACACTGTTCTTTCCCTTACTACCTTTTCAGAGGCTTTGAGATGTTTAGATGGATACCTTGCCACCAAGGTCACATAAGCACCTTGCAGAATTGCTTCCTTGGCAATCTCAAGCCCAATGCCACTAGAAGGTCCTGTTATCAGGACATGTTTTCTCTCTGCAAGCTGTGCATAATGGCTTCTTTGCCTCGTGACGGGAGAAGTTAGAAGAGAAATGAGAAGAATGGTTTTTGTGGCATTGAATGAAAGGAAAATAGACATAATGGACAATAACCAGAGTACGCTTCTTTACTTTTTCAGTGTGCGTTGGGTGGAATTTAGTCTCCATAAATGTAATACTGATATCCATGAACAACTTTGAACTAATTTTTTAAATTTTGTTAATCAAGGATATATCAAATCAATTTGAATCTTTACAGTTAGTTTGCATATAAACAAAATATAGAAGTTATTTTATCATGAAAGAATAGGTAGTCAGGTCTTTTTAGCTCAAAATATTTGTAAAGGAATAAAATAGTATATCTGACATTGTAATTGTAATTGTAATTTATAGATTGTGCAATGGCATTGCTGTGAAAGAAAAAAATATTATTTCACACATGTAGTCAACTGTCAAATAATGTTTTCACAATCTTCTTTTATTGTTAGATCATCCGAAAACTAGATGCACACCACAACAGAAATGGTTGTGAATCTTTTGAAATTTTACATATTGGGCAATGACACGGCCACAGGGGACATACCTATTTCAGAAAGGAACAAAAGAGGATCATGCAGAGGAAACCGGGCTGGAGAATGCTCCTGCAGAACAATTCCTGTGCTTATGAAAAATTTATCTTCCTCCACCATGTAGATCAGTCAGCGCACTCTAACAATGGAGCTCGGGATTGTGCCTCCCTTGTATTGATTATATTAGCAACCAGATCTGCAAAGACACCAATAGTGAATGAATGCCTTCTCTTTTGTGATGGAGACTGAGATAACAGGTTAACATCTCTTGCAAAGAAAATATCTTGTAGGCATCTTGGTCTGCTAAAATCCATGCAGGATGGATTGCTTTTCACTAAACTCCCAATTGTCTGAAGTAGCAGCCAACAAATTGATCTTCTCCCTTGTATTAACACTGTATTCTCTGTTTTTCGTAACTACTCAAAGAGAAAAAGAAGTTCTCTGATGTTTATCTGCTGGCCAAATCTGTTTGAATTAGAGAAAAATTGCTATAATGGTTGCTACATCTAACAAAAACCCTGATTATTTGGACCCTCTGCTATACGAAAAGCCCTTTTATCTTTTAAATCTTTACTTACTAAACATCTAATGACAATAAATGTATAGTTCTTATCATTGATGTAAAAATCGCCTGAGGAGATTAATCGCCTAGGCCTGAAAGAGTTTAATCGGGAAAAATTGGGAAAAATCGGGGAAAAAATCGGGAACTAAAAAACCACTAAATTTTAATAAAAAAATGCGATTTTTTTACAGAATTCAATGTTTTTTTGCATCTAATGACTTAATTACTAACAATACATAAGAAACAATCATGTTTAGATATATATCAATGCAAAAAGAGTTATTAATCGGTAAATTACTAACAAGTAAGTAGTGACAAGTTGTAAATTACTAACAACTAACAAGTTCACAACACATGAGAAGTATTCTCATAAATAAAGTGTCAAATGTAAAGAGTTCAAATAAGCACATCAACATGACTACAAATAAGTACAAATGTCAAATACAGGACTACATCTTCCTCTTCCCAGTCACTTTACTAGCTAGTGCGGGAGAGGGTAAAGCTCTAGAACTAGAACCCCGCAGGGTTTGTGCCCGTGTCTGTGTCTGTGCCAATGCAGGAGATGGTGTAGCTATAGAACTAGATGTCGGTATCTCCACATTCGCTGCGCGCAAGATGTCAAGGTCCTCTGCAGTAAGCTCAATGTCATCATCCTCATCATCGCCCTCCTCGATGTCATCCAAATCGATGTCATATCCAGTTCCACCCCCTTCCTCCTCCGCAGCCTCCTCCGCGGCCTCCCTCTCCAAATTGGAGATGTCCTCCTGTGTAAATAAGGGAGCCTGCTCCTGTGCCGTCCAATCATAATAAGGATCTATCTCATCCAAATCGATTGGCCCAGGAGGATCTTGTTGTGCCTTTTTCATGCGCAATTTAAGATTATATTGCACATAGACCATGTCATTCATCCTCTTTTGGGACAACCTGTTTCTCTTTTTTGTGTGGATGGCCTCAAACAAACTCCAGTTGCGCTCACAATGTGATGCGCTACAAGGCTGTGATAGGATTCTGAGAGCAAATTTTGCAAGATTTGGAGTGCTTGCACCCCAAGTGGTCCACCAAGCCACTGCATCACAAAAATTGTACAAGTTAGAAAATACTAATAGACAACAAAAAATGAAACATAAATATTAATTTACCATTTGAGATTCAAAAGTTTGCAAATGTATTACCTGGGGTTTGTGTAAGCCTTGCTCTCTTGCAGAGAGAAGTGGAGAACACCTTGCCTCCTGCTGAAGTGAAGATCTCCTGCTCAGCGATGATTTTATCTCTTGTTTCCTCGCTGGTTACCATCTTTTCGACGCACTCACTTAGGCCTCTGATGACCTCTCCATCAGGATCTGCATATGTACCATCAGCCCTAAAACCAAAAACCAAAAACAAATAAGTCTTCCAATTTTAGTACACACCCAACACCCTACGAAAGCAAAATGAACTCAAGTCTTTGTTAACTTAAATTTGAGTAAGAATGAGCTTACAGTATACCTAAAACGTGGGTTGAGGAAATATCCTGCTGCATGAATGGGTTGGTGAAGCTGATTATTCCACCTTCTATCAATGATCTGCCAAATGGGTTCATATTTGATGCTTTCCCCCTTGTAGTAATTTTTGACAGATTCTTTGGCCTTGTCCATGGCCTCATATAGTTCACCCATTGGCGTTTGGTCTCCATCAACCAAACGCAAAACTCCGACTAAAGGCTCAGACACCTGCAATATAAATTTGAAATTAGTTGACAAGTTACAAAATTATTATTTACTTGAGTTACAAACTTAGTATGTTATAAAGTTGTAAAGTGTAAACTAAAACTTAAAGTTTTGTAGTTACCTTTACTATTTCATCAGCCTTATCTTCAAAATATTTATCAAACACAATCCGCACAACATTCTCTCCTTCACTCTTCTTTGAAAATGTGGAAGCAAGCCATTTTTTGGAAACAAACATTTGCTTCAAAGAAGCCAAATTATCAAGAATGCTTTGCAATGTCAAAAAAATCGTTGCAAACCTTGTGACGGCAGGCCTGACAATTTCTTTGCCATTAGTGTGCTCTCTCATCAGGCTAAGGACCCGTGGGTGATTGTATATGTATTTTGTCACCCACCTTGCATCCTCCACAATTGGAGTGACCCACTCAAGTTTGCCCATGTCCTCCAAAAGAAGGTCAAGGACATGTGCTGTACACGGGGTCCAAGAGAGAGTGGGGTGCCTCTGCTGTAGGAGTTTTCCTGCCAATTGTAAAAGCAAATACTAATTAGTTTCCAACTTTTCAAATATATCAAACTATTAAAAATTCTTGTTGTGAAATTCACAATGCACATGCAACATAAAATTACGGTTTACCTGCTGATACATATGCAGTAGCATTGTCTGTGATGATTTGCACCACATTTTCAATGCCAATCTCTAAGACCATGTTCTCCAACATCAATGCTAATGTCTGAGCATTTTTTACCTTGTTGGAGGCATCGATTGATTTCAGGAACACCACATTATCATTACAGCAGGCCAAAAAATTAATTATGGTCCTGCTCTTCCCATCCGTCCACCCGTCAGAAAGAATGGTGCAACCAAATTTTGTCCATTCTTGTTTCTGTTCCTCAACAAATGCTTTGGCCCTTTCAACAGCATTTCCAATAAGCTTACAAAAGCAAAATTTAGTTATGTCTTAGATTCTTAGTAATTTAAAATTGATTTAGACTTTAGTAATCAACATTCTAATTTCTAGATAAATTAATTAAAATTTAGAACTAAGTAAAAAGTTAAAAATTAAAAGGAAATCGAGTGTAATAAAATTATTCGCTTACCTGCCACCCAACACAAAACGAGAAGGGGACTTGTACCCCTTTCCTGCAACTGTCAACCCTGTGGCCAAAGCCTCCCAATAGGGACTGTCAACAACACTAATAGGAAGGTTGTTGAAAACCCAGAAATCTGCTAGTGCATTGTCCAACTGGTCATGGACCTCCTTATTCCATCTAGTGGCCTCTAATGAAGGTTGTGCACCAGGTGTGTGCCTCGGCACAAAATAGCTCCCTATCCCAGAAGCACCTGCTGATCCTGATGGTGCGGAAGTGCTAGGAGGTGTAGGAGTGGGAGTGGGAGTGGAACTCGTGAAAGAAAAAACACCCTGTTTGCGGACACGCGGCCCACGATAAGAGCCAGCCATGCTCTCAATGGCTGCCTCCTCCTCCTGAACATCAACGAAACTGCCCTGGGTCTCTGCTATGGCTGCCTTGACATGCAATTTATTCCGCTCTCTTTGCAATTTTTTTTTGCTCTCCAGCTGCAAGCAAGGCATTTCCAAACCTTTTTATTTCTTCTGTTGTATTCTCACAAGGATTCATATCATGTTTTGAGATCCTTGCGATGTGATATTTGAACCGGTAAATGCCCCCGGATATTACTTTTTCACATCGAATGCAAATCACTTTGGTTGGTTCATCGGGTGCTTCATAGGCATATTTCCATGCTTGATCTCTCGCATTCTTTGGCCTGGTGCCAATGTAGCCTGAGGGGCATGGAGTCAATGGCCATTTGTCTGCCATGTAAAACTGCTGCGGGCTGCCTACACATACAAATTTTAAAAAAAAACTATAAATAAATTATAACAAGATCAAAGTTAACAGTTAAACAAAGAATTCAAGCAACATTCCAATAACAACACCAATAAATTGAAATCCAAATAACATTCAAACAAACTAGCTGCTAGGGTTTCAAATTTTTTTTAAAAGGGCAAATTTTTAGCATAAATTCGATCTAGAATGGAAAAGAATGCAAATGAATGCATTTAATCTTGCTTACATTCATCAAATGCATTCCTAACTAATTAGGAATGTATTTTTATCCATTTACATGCAAGAAAAAAAAATACAATCTCTTGCAAAAACAAAAAACAAAGATTCAAATCACTTACCTAGTAACGAAGAAATCGAATCAAAAGGCCTCCAAATGCACTTGATTCTGCCTATTTCTTGCCAAGAACTCCTTCTCTATCCTCTCCTCTCCAAAACACCCTAAGCAATGTAAAAACAGAATGAAAAAAACGTGTTTTTTCGTCACTTTATGTGACTACCGGGCGCGGGCGATTTTTTAGGCGATTAATCTGCGATTTTTTGGAAAAAATCTGCAAAAAAAAATCGCGATTTTTGGGGCGACTAAATCGCCGGCCCCAAAAAATCGCAATTTTATCTCGTATCGCCGATTAATCAGCGATACTCACATCTATGGTTCTTATCACAATCCACTACAGCTACAATATGCATCGTATTCATCACTTTATGTTCTGATATTTGTTCAATCTTCTCTGTTTCTTTTAAACCTAAGGCTTTTTTTTTGGAACATATATATCGGATGCTGGTTTACAGGGCTGCCCATGGGTACAGAGGAAAACCACTTATGGAGAACGATGGCTTCTTGTTTTCCACTATTGATGACCAATCTAATTTGATTGTATTTAGTCCAACGCCTATTTGTTAGGATACATCAAGTAGAGGATAGAAATTCCTTGGTTTAGTCCAGGTTCATTCCACAGGCAATGTCTATCCAGCATTTGATCTAACTGCCCCTGCAAATAGAGTGTCGTTCAGTTAACTGCTTTTTTGTTTGATTTGACTGTCATTAGATTGTAATCACATTTCCTCACCTTTCCTAAAACAGATAAAAATTGTATTGATTGCTAATCATGGCCAAGCAAATGAAATCTCTGCTGACCCCAATAGCATAATTCTCCAGACAGTTATGCTTGCCCTACTGTATTGAGTCTGAGAAACAAAAGTCCTTATTACTTGCTCATTTATTCTCTCATCAAGAATAATGAAAGTAGTCCCCGAATCTATAATTGTTCCTCTGTTGCTTCTCTCATTGATATTCATGATCTTGGAAGTCAGCTTAAAGTGTTTTCTGCCATAGTTATGGCTCTCAGACTGAGGTTCATTGTAACTGGTTAATATATTGCGTAGCATCCTACAGATTCTTCTGCCATATATATTAATGACACTATATAATAATTATCATGTTTAAATATACACACAATCTGAACATTCAATGGCATGTTGAAGACAAACAGAGCAAGTTGCATATTTTAATTGCAATTCACCAGTTTAAAAATATTAAATCTAGAGCCCAGAAATCAATGGTGATAAACAGCAATAAGAAGGAGCCAAAACCGAACCAATAAACACTAGAAATATCCTGGGAAAACCCTTCAAGAATGAAGGGAAAAACCCAGCCACACAACAAAAATATATCTTTATTGATCATAAAAGTTCGAGTGTACAATATCCTTTGCTTGATGCAAATATATAACAATAGGAGAGACTCTTCACATTATAACCGAAGGTCTCTTGAGATTCTCATAATTCCTATATTTAATTATTACTCTTCGAATATTCATGCCTTAATGCATGTGAATGACACGTCATTTACATTTAATATTACAAATTAAACTTAAGTGTCCTTTTCAGCTGAAGATGACAATAACGGTAATAATATCTAGATTTTGAGAGATAAAGTTCTCTATCGCAGCTACAAACTTTAACAAAAAACAACATTGATTTTAAGGTTTATTCATATAGAAAGCATGATGTGTGCCCCATGCCTGCATATATATTTTCTATTATCAAACTTCAAAGGGGCTTTCTCTTGGATTGTGTGTAAAAGATGTGTAATGCAAATGCAGGAGAGAATAAATCTTACCCAAATGAAGTCAACAACTAATCTCTCCCTCATCGAATTTGTGGCTCGCAGACAATAGGCAAAATTGCTAATTCTGTTTCCCGTATGTGATGGAAAATTCTATTTACCATTGACATGTTTTCCTTTCAACTGATTTCCATTTGAGGAGAGAGTAGACTGTGAAATTGAGTACAAAATGTTTGCACAAAAACCTGCAATCACCCAGAGAATATGTGAACCAGAGACACAAACTCAGGGGAGGAGGTGATTGAAAGCCATCGATAGAAATAATGTGTATACCCAAGAAATGTGCCTTACTCTAACACACATGAACTACAGGGAAAAGATGCAGGGAGGAACATAGAAATAACGTGTGGAGGAAGAGACATATAATAAATGTAGATTGAGTACAATTCCTGTCAAGCTTCATGTCATTTCTTGCAAGACATCTCAGCAGCCAGTGAGCTTGTCATCTCATCTAAACACTATGCGGCTTCCTTCCTGTCGCTGCCCCCTGCCAGGTGAAGCCTAAGCAACAAAAAAGATGAAATTTAAGGAGGAATAAAATCTATTAGGTTGAGATTTACAAAGAGAGAAGTAGAAAAACAAATTATTGCCAAGTTCTTCAGAATCTGACGTCTTCTGTCTGCATGTGGAAAACGATGCTGAGAAATTCACAAGACCTAACTAAAATTGAAAAATTAAAAGAACATTTTAGAACTAAACTCTACTTTCTCATGTTTTTATTTTCTCTGAAATCTGCAATCTCCACCTTTGCATTTACAGGGTATAAACCTCTTTGCAGCAGGGAAATATGGCATTTTATATTCACACCTACAATTGCATACAATAATCGAGTGATCACACCTTCTCACAGAAAATAATGTATAGATTATTAGTTCTCTGAATTGGGTGAGAACCAAATGAAAATCCCTTAAATCTCTTTAGATATTGAATGACATGCTGCCAATGTCCACAATCTTGTCATACTGCCGTATCTGTAATGTAGCGAGAATCCAAGGATACTCCTATTGAAGGTAATCCAGATCCCAGCAGACAAACACACAATGGAAAATGAACAAGAGGAACGAGATTCAGATCCAGAGAGATAATACTCCTTATGTTCAAATCAAAAAGTTTACATCCAACATACCCGACTCTACAACCTTTCGGGTTACAACCATTATAAAGAAGAATACATCTTCAAAGAAAAATAAATCTCTAGACTCAAATGTGAACATCTAACTCCAAGCTACTCCACGCTAAGACTCTCAACTGAATGACTTCTTCATGACTCCATGATCGAAATATGATCCTAAGTCTCTACCCAAAACCCCCTTAAGTACTTGCAGGGCCACAAGTCGGCTTGTTACGAATTACCAACTAAATAAACCCTTACATTAAATGCATATCCAACCCACAAGTCGGCTCACAACAAATATTAAATACCTATCACAAAATTAAATGCAAAGGTGGACTCAAATTAGAAACCGAACACAAACAACTTGGTCAATGAAGGACCGAAGACACGACCGACCATCAGAAGGATCATCAAACTACTCGGCACATGAAAGAGCTTGGTCACCAAAGAAACTCGGTTAACGTAGAATTTGGTCAGAACTGGAACTCGACACCGACAACAACTCGGTCGACATTGAAATTTTAACTCGGTCGACAAAGGAACTCGACATCATCTACAACTCAGTTGATAAATGAACTCGGTCAAAACTATCACTCAACAATCATAGCCACTCCGTAGCTATTGCAACTCAGTAAGTATTGCTATTCCGCAACCACTGACTGAAAAGACCCCCTGCATCATTCTACTAGGGTAAATAGAAAGGACCTCAGATGCTCCTGCATCAGTCTCCCTAGATAAATAGAAAAGTGTGTCCCACACTTTGATTTCAAAAGAAAATTCTGCACTCAGCTTCATCTTCACCAAAGGTTTCCACTTATCAAAGAAAAGAGATCAAATATGAAAATCAACCATTTGTGCTTTATCCATTCAAAAATCAGAATCTCGTTCAACCAATCAACTATTACGATAATAGATAATTGTCTATTATTAGTTAATGGTAATCTATTGTAAATATCTAGTTAGCTTTCACTTTTTTAGCTTTCTTTGTTAGAATAGAATGTTTCTATTCTTTACGATAGTTTCCTAAGGAAACATTGTTTTATTCTTTTGTATATAATGACCTTTCGGTCTCTATTAATAATAAGCAAGTATTTTACCAATTACTTTCATAATATGGTATCAGAGCAAGGGTTTTATTTTTTCGAAAATAATAATTTCCTTTCCGAAATTATCAGAAGCTATTTTCAGAATTATTTATCTGGAATATTTGCTTCGAATTAGGGTTTGTCTGGTTTTGTTTTCGAAGAACAAATCACACCTATACACAGCAAAGGCTGCCATTTTTCCATGGTTGTGATCTGAAGCAAACTCCTGTGTTATTTAAGACGTTTTAACAACCACGTTTTTCTGTCGTTCTTCTAAAAAAAGCACTTGAAACACCATTTTTTGGTGTCTATTTCTTCATAATCTGTGATGTTTTGGCAGGAAACCAATCTTAATAGAAGAAATCAGCCATTTTTTTGCCTGGAAGCATTTTTTTTGCCTCTATTGCTATTGACTAGGGTTTTTTTGAAACCCTAATTTTTGGGCTCGACAAATTATTTTGATTTCGGATTCTTGGTGGGTTTTTCGAGAGCTCAATTGAGTTGTCGTCTGATTTTTTTGGGTGTCTCGATTTTTGTGTCACAATTTTCGAGCTAGTGGATCTAGAAAATGACAACATATTCCTTTTGGGTTTTTCGAGCTCTTTTTTGGGTTACTATTCAAATTTTTTGGGTCTTCCATTTTTTTGCCTTCACAGATTTTCACGCTTTTTCATTGAAAAATGTTCCATGGCATCTTTGACAAACATTCTGCTCGAGCACAACTCCAAATTCAATGGTCGAAATTATGGCACTTGGAAGTAGCGGATCATCGTAATTTTTGAATATCGTAACACTGATCAACTTGTTCTGGGTGTTACAAAACATTCGAGTTCTCTTGGTCCTGAACAAGATACATGGGATCTGAATAATCGAGAGGCAGTGATGCTTCTCAAATTATCCATGGCTGATGATTAGCTTTATCAAATTCCATCCGACAAGATAGTTGCTGAGATTTAGACACATCGCAAAGGTCTTAATGAGACTTCTAACAAAAGCAGAGCCTTCTTTCTGAAAAACACTCTATTTTCTATTGTCATGGATGAGCACACCTAGCTCTATGCACACTTGAATCGGATTCAGGAAATCCGTGATCAGTTTCTTGCCATTGGTCGCAAGATGGAGGAAGAGGATACTGTGGTTATGATTCTTTGGAGTTTACCAAAGTCCTATGAGCATTTTATCAAGACTCTCAACACCACGTCTTCTAGTGTTGATTTGAAGTTCATTGATTTTTGCACACTTTTGCTTTAGTAAGATCGGTGGAAACAAAAGTTGGGTAGCAGCTCCAGCTCCAGCTCCATAGAGCAAGCCTTTGTTGTGATATCCTTTCAGAAGGATAAAGGCAAGTTTTAACAGCCATCTCAGCAGAAGTCTTTTGCTCCAGCATTAGATGGTTTCTGAAAGAAGAACAATCAATTCAACTACTGCCACAAGTTTGGACACATGAAGGTTGAATATAGGAAATACTTAGCTACACAGTCTAAGCAATCAGGTTCGCAACCCAAAGCGAACAGTGCAAAACACACCGAGCAGGCGGAATTTGCCTTTTATGCCTTCATGGCTAAAAGACCTCCAGATCATGTCAAGTCATCTGCTTTGTACATTGATTCAGGTGCCTCTTGTCATTTTAGTCACTGCAGAGACTAGTGTACTGACTATCAGCGTTATTCAAACTTGATTATTTTTGGTGGCAAAAAAGAGTACATGGTTGTTGGCAAAGGCAACATTCAGATTCAGTCTGTTGGGAGGAATCTCATATTCCTTAATGTGTATTACATTCTAGGGATGGAACTAAATCTATTCTAAGTCAATCAGTTGCTGCGACATTCTCCACACTTGGCAGTCACCTTCAGTGCACATCACTGCACCATCACTGATTGGGCAACTAGGTCTACTGTTGCAGTGGTTCTTGAGGATCATGGTCTTTTCACACTTACTGATTCTGGTGATTCTCAGGACTTAGCTATGGCTGCTCGGTGGTCTTCTGTCAACATACTTTGGCATCAACGATATGGACACTTAAATGTGCATTATCTCTCACAGCTTGCTTGGGATGAGCTTGTTCTTGGCTTGCCAGAGATTCAGACTCAACAGCTTGGAGTTTGGGATGCATACCAGGTTGGGAAGCAACATCGCACACCTTTCAACAGTGGTGATTCACGACGAGCTTCTCAGGTACTTCAGCTTGTTCATGCCGATATCTGCGGCCCTATGGCCACTCCTTCTGTTCTTGGGTCCAAGAATTTTTTGTTGTTTGTTGATGATTTCAGTGGAAAAATGTGGGTGTATTTCCTGAAAAAGAATCAGATGCATTTTTTGTATTTCAGAAGTTTAAACCTTTAGTTGAAAAAGAGTTTGGGAAATCTATTATTACTCTTAGATCAGACAATGGGGGGGAATTTCGTTCTAATGTTTTCTCTAGCTCCTTGGATACACATGGCATCACACGCCAGTTAACCACACCCCATACGCCACAATAGAACAGTGTAGTTGAATGTCGGAACAAGACAATCACCGAGATGGCTTGATCCATGCTCGAACACAGACATGTTTCAAATAAGTATTGGGTAGAAGCAATTAACACTGCAGTTTATCTGTTGAACTGGTCACCCACCGTGGTAGTCAAAGTTAAAACTCCGGGAGAGGCTTGGTCAGGTCACAAGCCCAAAATTAGTCACCTGAAGGTTTTTGGCTCCCTTGCTTTTATTTGGATTACTGATGCATCACACACCAAGTTGGATGCCAATATTTAGAAACTCATGCTTGCTGGATACAACAGTCTTCAAAAAGCCTACCGCCTGATTGATGTTGAGACATGTCGTCTCATTTACAATTGAGATGTAGTCTTTGATGAGCAGCAAGGACCATTCATGCCTGTTTCTCCTATTCTTGATCCATTAGACCAACCTCTAATGGCTCATGATTTGGGAGTTCGGTTTTCATTAGGTCCACCTGATGGGAGGGCTCCAGTAGCTCTTGCAACTCCAATTATACTAGTGATACCTGTATAGACACCTCTGGCTTCTCTTGCAGGATCACATCGTTTTGTAGATGCTTCACTTGAGTTTGATCCAGATTCTTCTGATGAGAACCCTGTTGATCAAGCATCTCCTGATACTCATGTTGGTCATTCTCCTATTTGGCCTAAGTGGCGGGTTGACACTTGCTGATCTTCATGATGATGAGCTTATTGATGGGAGGACTGCTTGGAAAAAGAGCAAAACTACAAATTTTATTAAATTTTCTCTCATGGCCAACATTCACAGTGTGTTTGAACCTCAAACATATTTCGGCCGACATTCACAGTGTGTTTGAACCTCAAACATATTTCGAGGCTAAAGGAATTCCAGAGTGGAAACAGGCCATGCAATTTGAACACCAGAGCCTATTGAAGAACAACACTTGGGTCCTTTTTGATCTTCCACTAGGGAAGAAACCCATTGGTTGCAAATGGGTCTACAAAATCAAATACAAATCGGATGGTACTTTGGACAAGTACAATGCTCGTTTAGTGGCGAAGGGTTTTTCTCAGCGTTAGGGCATTGATTATGAGACCTTTGCTCCTACTGCAAAGATGAGCACCATCAGATTAGTCCTAGCCATGACAACATAGTTTGACTGGAAGTTCCATCAGATGGACGTCAAGAGTGCTTTCCTGAATGTTGATCTCCATGAAGAGGTCTACTTGACGCAACCTCCTGGTTTCAAGGTTGCTGATAAAGACCATCAAGTTCTTAGATTGGTAAAAGCTCTCTATGGCTTGAAGCAGGCCCCTCGGGCATGGTACATAAAAATTGACAAGTACCTTAGTGATCAAGGCTTCAAGAGGAGTTCTTCAGACTCAAATTTGTACATCAAGACTACTGACAGTGACATCATCCTTTGGTTGTTTATGTGGATGATCAGATCATCATTGGCAGTTCGTCATCTTTGATTTAGGGAATCAAACAGAATTTAAGCCAGTCTGTTGATATGACTGACCTTGGGCTCATGGATTATTGCTTAGGTGTTGAAGTTTGGCAACAGTCTTTTGGTATATTCATCTCTCAGTCCAAATATGCTAGGGCTCTATTAGATAAATTCTGTATGCAGGATTGCAAGCTTGTATCTACACCTATGGAGAAAGGTCTCAAGTTATCCGCAAAGTCTGATTCTCTTTTTGTTGATGAAACTACATACAAGCAACTAGTAGGCAGCCTCATCTACCTCTTTGCTACTAGGCTTGATTTCAGCTTTGCAGTTAGCTATATTTCACGCTCTATGATAGCTCCTAAGGCTGATCATTGGATGGCAGCAAAGCGTGTGCTTTGTTATGTGAAGGGCTCTTCAGATTATGGACTTCTGTACTCTCGACTTTCTAATCCTAAACTCAGTGGGTTCATAGATTTAGATTGGGTAGGCTCTGTTGATGATAAAAAGTCAACTTCTGGATATGTGTTCAGTTTAGGATCCGGTGCAATCACATGGACTGGCACATGGACCGGTAAGAAGCAACAGGCAGTTTCTCTCTCCTCTACAGAGGCCAAATACCGAGGGATTTATAAGGCAGGATGTGAAGTTGTTTGGCTTCGTCGGATGCTTGGGGATATGTAGATGTCACTAGCAGGACCGACTACTTTGTTTTTTGATAGCGAATGCATTATCAAGTTAGCACGAAATCCAATTTTCCATGAACGAACCAAGCATGTAGATGTTCACTATCATTACATATGACATCTTGTTGAAGACGAGACTATAGAGTTGCAGCATGTTCCTACCACAGATCAAACTACAGACATTCTCACCAAGCCTCTTGGTCCTGATAAGTTTGTCAAATTCAGAGGACAACTTGGTGTTCTAAACAGATTAACCATTAATGGAGGGTATTACGATAATAGATAATTGTCTATTATTAGTTAATGGTAATCTATTGTAAATATCTAGTTAGCTCTAAGTTAGCTTTTGCTTTTTTAGCTTTCTCTGTTAGGATAGAATGTTTCTATTCTTTACGATTATTTCCTAAGGAAACATCGTTTTATTCTTTTGTATATAATGACCTTTTTGTCTTTGTTAATAATAAGCAAGTATTTTACCAATTACTTTTGTAATTTCAACATACTGAAAATCATAATGCTTCTTAAGTAATTTTTGCAACTTATCATCACAAAACTCATACATGAAAATCAGATCAGCAACAATGTCCAAATCAAAAACCCTATCAACAACAACATATGAACTCAGATCCATAATAGCAACAACATATAAATCCATAATATCTATAGTATGTATATTGATTTCTCCAGCAACATGTAAATCAACATCATCATCAAAACCCACATCACTAGCAACATCCATATCCTTCAGCATCTCAGCAACAACATATAAGTTCATATTCATATAAGAAACAACATCATCATATAAATCCACATCAATAACATCTCCGAAACCCTCAACCACATTACCAACAAGTAAATCCATCTTACCACAAGCAACATCTAGATCACTAACATCCATAACAGGAGGAACATCTATAACAGGAGGAACATCTATCTCTAGATCAACATATAAATCCTCAATCACATTAACATCATCTTGAATAATAGAAACTTCCAATTCCTCATTAACATAAGTGAAAATCTTCTCAGCAATCTCAATGCGCACAACAAGATGCCTTGCAATTTCCATGTCAGATCCATCCATTTGCTCATGAAAACCAAAAGATACCTCATCAACTTCAGCAAAATCAGTATTTGTCCTCTCCTCTTCATAATCTCTTTAACTAGCCAAACAACCTTCTTTCTAATCCTCAGATGCCAACTGAAATCATACTGTTCCAAATCATCAATCCTTTCATGCAATTCATCCTAGAAAGAATCATACTCATTGCTCTCAACATCATCAAGATATCTTCCTTTGTTTTGTGCTAATTCAATAGCTTCTACTCCGCCTGCAATTTTTCTCAACATGTCGAATAACTCTGGATCAGCATCTCTCCTTCTATGAACCATCTTTCCACATACAAACAACGATCAAACGACAAGTCCTCTGCAAGTGCAGGCCAAATCCGCAGATCTGCCACCCTACGCCAAATTCACCAACTAGCTAGGACTTCCGAAGCAAAAATCTTCTCATATATGATTTTGCCCAATCCAAGGTCTTGGTACAAACTGCCTTATACTCGGTGATCTATCTGGACGCTCAGAAACAACTGCGCTCTGATACCATCTGATGCAGTGAGAATCCAAGTATACCCCTACTGGAGGTAATCCGGATCCTAGCAAACAAACAAACAACGAAAAATGAACAAGAGGAACGGGATTCAGATCCAGAGAGACAATATTCCTTATATTCAAATCAAGAAGTTTACATTCAACATGCTCAGCTGTATGACCTTCCGGGTTACGACCATTACCACTCGGCAACCATAGCCACTTGGTAGCTACTGCAACTCGGTAAGTATTGTTACTCCGCAACTATTGACTGAAAAGAGTAGGAAAGCAAAGAAACCAAGGATTCACCTGGATCAATCTGTAACCAGATTTCTCTAAGATTTTTTCCATTATGAAAGTAGTTAAGAGAAGTCAGAAGTCAATAGTCATTCCTTACATTTGATTTAATGTTGTGCTTTGATTCAAGCATCTGTCATGATTGTTCAAAAATACGATGGCAAAATCAAATATTCAGCCTGAAACCTTTTTTTAACATCTATTTTCTGGTGTGAGACAATTTCTGGATGGAGGCAACTCCAGAAGGAAAGCCTATCAGCGAAAAATACCTAGTTGGCATATTATTACAAAAGTAATAAAATAAAATATATGGATATATATAAGCCTATGTATTAAATCTTAAGTATGTAAGTCTATATTAAACAAAATAACCCAAACCTCTCTCTATATATTCCTCTATAAATAAAATAACTTTTCAAGTAAATAATAATAATATTGGTGCCTTAGGAAGGGAATTTCTCAGTGCCTTTTATGTAGATTTATACAGAGTTATCTAATATAGGTATGGTAGTATGCATCCTTCTTATTTATCTTAACGAATTGAAATAACCATATCAAATGATAATTGTCAAGTGGATCGTAAAGCCTCTTGAATGGTAATATATCAAGGCAAACTATTGAGATGAAAAATCCTAGTAGGTGGAATTACAGAGAAGGAACAACTATGCCTGCAATTCCACATATAATATTGGTTTTACTTTTTAGTTTTAGCATTGCTTCAAGTTTTAACAACTTCTTGAATTCTTATTGTCAATAACATAGTTATCTTTATCATTGGTTGCAGAGTATCGGACTGTCTCAGGAGTTGCAGGGCCACTGGTTATTTTAGAAAAAGTGAAGGTAAAGTATCCAAAGATATTGGCTACTTTTTTTTGAATGCTTTTTTGTTTGGTTGGTTGCTTAGTATTTTCTTCGCTGTTTAGCACTTTTAATTTTGAAAACCAATGTACCTTGTTTGGGGTATGTTGAGTAATTAAATATAGTTGAGGGCAATTCTGATACTGTAGCAATTATACTTGATATTGCATGTCTTGATTTTCTGCAGGGTCCAAAATATCAGGAGATAGTCAACATTAGGTTAGGGGATGGCACAACACGCCGAGGTCAGGTTCTGGAAGTTGATGGTGAAAGGGCTGTTGTACAGGTAAATATTGATTTTTAGCTAAGATTTCTTCATTTGTGTAATACACACAAACGATACCTAGAAGCCATTGTCAAGCCTTTTTTTTAAAATGCAAGCAGAATATGGAAGCACCTGGTGTGTTGAAAAGAAAATTATCATAGCTTCATTCTTCAATTAGTTGGCGAAGGCTGCTATACTTGAAGTAAAAAGTGGGTTGTTGCAATACCATTGATTTTTGATTCCTGGGAAACCTTAAGTTACAAATTATACATTACACTTAATCAACAAGAGACATGAAACATATGTGGAGTACGATTTTGAAAGGGAATTGCAATTGAAGAAAAGAAAATGACTGGTGCAAACTTGCAAAGCTAATAAGTATGCATGCTTTGTCTAGGGAACTGTTGACATGACTATCATTGAGTTGAAACTAAAAGATTGGATCTGTAGATGTTTTGCTAATTTGACTAAATAGTTTAAACTTTGATGTTTGTAGAAGTATGACTGGTTGATGTGAACAATTCCTTCCTGTCAAAATTTAAAATTTAAGAAAGTTCTGATGATAGTGATCTTTGAGTTGAAAAGTCAATGGTTGCGTAATCTCACAGTTTATGCAGTTTAGTTTGCTACAATGTTGCAGCAAAACTTTTCTGTTATTACTTCTTAGACATGTAGCAAGCTGACAGTAATGATTGGAGTAGTGCCCTATCAGATGAAATGTGGACTTTGAAGCAGAAGGCACAACTTGAAATTCTATTAGAGGAAAAATTGGGCTTGTTATGGAGTGCTGTGGGAGAAGATATGACCATATAACAACGCAAGTAAATCTAAACGAACTTCTTAAGTGGCATACCCATGGAGCTTGTTTAGAAAATAGAGATTTCCATTTCCTCAAATCTGAGCTGTTTAAACAATAGAGAGAAGGAATCAGTTTTCAAAAAAAAAAAATAGTGGGAGGGAGGCGGGGATTTTATAGATGAAGTTGCCTTTTAGATGATATAACTTTAGGTAATCAAAATGATTTCAGTGGGGGGCACTGTATGAGAGGCTATAGCAATACTCCATTAAATGACACAATGAATACGAAAGGCTGAAATGACAGAACTATTGATTTTAAAAGCTTGCCTCACTTCACATGACCAAATCCCACATGCTCATCATTATCTCCTTTCTTACTAGGGGATTTTCCTCAATACTTTCTGCAAGATGAACAAATTATAAATAAAATTTTCAGTAGTTTTGATTGTATTCTTCCATTAATATAGTATTTACCAGTGGCTTTTAAAAGCTTTGGATGGTGTCTTTCAGATGTGCCATATTATGTTAAAATAATGAATGTATTGTAGTTGTAGTAAACAAGGGAGATGAAAGCTCATTATATAGATTTACAAAGATGATGTTTCTAAAAGAAACAATCATGAACTAAAGATGAAAGTAGAAACTATCTAATAAACTAAAGACTAACTAAGAAAGAAACATTATAATATTCCAATACCCTCCCCTAATGGTCATTGTCTAACTGCTGTCATTTGGTCACAAATTCTTCAAATTTTTTTCGCTGCTGCTGAGACCCTCCTTGGATCTGCAAAATGTAAATGACCAAGAAACCAAAATTTGTCCATAAAAGAATAGAGAAGGGCATCCCCTTCTTCAGAATGCTTTGCAACAAGAGACGAGCTTGCCACTGACTCTACCACCAAGATGAGTTTGTCACTAACTCTCCCAGAATCAGCAAAACATCTGATCATAAATCATCACAAAACTCCAACTTGATGTTGGATAACAAAGTTGCTCTTCCTTGGAGATAGAGACAAACATTGAGAACAACTAGCACGATTTTGGAAAAAGGTCGACAAATCCTCCAAACTTTGCAGATGAGCATGATGCCCAAAACAAACTGCAAAATGACATGAATTTTTTGGAGGAAAATTGGGAAAACTGAACATGCTTTTT
The DNA here is from genome assembly GCA_028749045.1 of Cupressus sempervirens. NCBI lineage: Eukaryota > Viridiplantae > Streptophyta > Pinopsida > Cupressales > Cupressaceae > Cupressus > Cupressus sempervirens. The sequence continues at coordinate 605,016,762 of CM053788.1, forward strand.
AAGGTGAAAAATCGATCAAAACCAACATGATTTTTGAGGTGAAAAATCAATCAAAACCAAACAATACAAAGCTTCATTTTTTAAGGAAAAACAGTAAAACCCACTAGATAATTTTTGGGGAAAATTTTTTAAAAGGAATCCCAAACAACTTTACGAATTACAGAATCAAAATTATTTGAGGGAAAAATTATAAAAACCCACAGAGTTTTTTTTAAGGGAAAAATTTATGAAAACCCGTCAAAAGTTTTGTAAGGGAAAAAATTAAGAAACCCCACACATTTAAGTACATGCAATGTTAAAAAATCAGAGATTTTGCTGCAACCAAGAAATCACAGGATCAAAAACCTTAACCAAACTGGCAATTTCCAGCAAAAATCCTCGCAAATGAATCACAAAAGTTTTATAAAATACCTCCAACAATTTTTATTTCTAAAAATAAAAAAAGAAAATTTCTGAAAAAAATTCTCAATCAAAAGAGGCTCAAATTAAAAAAAAAAAATTGTCAAATTTTATGAAATCCCATCGACCTGCTTTGATACCGTATTATGGTAAAATAATGAATGTATTGTAGTTGTATTAAACAAAGTAGATGAAAGCTTCTTATATAGATTTACAAAGACAATGTTTCTAAAAGAAACAATCATGAACAAAACACGAAAATAGAAACTACCTAATAAACTAAAGACTAACTAAGATGATCATTAAAGAAACATTATAATATTCTAATATGCCGAAGCTACTGAGAATGTCAGAAATGGCTGAGAATTTGGGAATTCTAATCCAAAGTGATTAGCAATTCATGACAAATCTAATTAGACTTGCACAATGTCTCTCTCTAAAGTTATGGGAGGTGAAATTTACTCATAGATTATCAAAGTGGTAGTATATGCCAAGGTTCTGTGCTGAAGGCACGGATTAGAATTATTCTGCATATGTGGGCATTTGAGCATTCTCAAGATGTTAGATAGTCTTGTGAATTCCAATGCTTTTTTCGTTTTGGGCAATTTGAGAAGCATTTATGAATTGTGCCAGCTGGTACACAACAATTCAGTACATATCATTAAAACCCCTACTGAACAGAGCCATCAGATTAAAAACAGCTTCAAGCTGATTGTGTGGTTGAATACAGAATGTTGGTCTGAATGACATGTTTGGAGTTTGTAGGGGGGGACTGTTTGTTCAGGATTGCAGGACGACTTGGATGCTTGTCAAACAGATAGTAGCCAATCATCTTCTTTGCTTAAGTAGAAGCGTGTTCTGTATGACAAGCTTCTATTTCAAGATGTTTAGGTGCTAAAACATTGGTGATGATGACTGCATACCATTCACCCTGTAGCATCATATAGACATAGTGGAGATGATGAGGACAACTGTGCACACTTTTGTAATTAAGCCTGTAAATTTCTTACACAGGTATCTACTATCTGTGATAGCTGCATCTCATTTGAATGGATATAATGCAGGCATGGCTGACAAAAAAGTACATATTCATGTCTGGAAGCAGTTTTAATGCTCCGTTTCAGTTTTCATTTCTGATGAAGGCTATTTGATTGTTCATTGCCAAAAGCATTTCTGGCTTATTAGGTTCTAACAAATTGCTTTTTATGGCAAGTTTGATAAATTGATATCTCTGGGAATTTATTTAATGAGATTTTTTGTTGTGCAGTTAATATTATAACTTAAGTTGTAACCTGCTAAATCTCATTTTCATATTCCTTTCATGTTACATGTAACAGGTCTTTGAAGGGACATCTGGAATTGATAATAAGCATACTACCATTCAATTTACTGGAGAGGTTAGAAAGATTCCTTCACATAATAATTGTTCATTGCATTTGAAAAGCTTAGGTCATATATTGCTTGTTGTCCTCAATATTTTTTTAAAACTTTGTACACTTATAGAATGGTGGTATCTTCTCTTTTTTATTTGCTTGTTTTGTTGTTTTTTAAAGTTCTTCAAGAGGACCTTCATACAAGTCCACAACACAATATCTCTCTTCTTTTGATGGAGATGCTGCAATGAACAATTCCTGTGTTTCCTCCAGAGAGTTGCCCACTTGCTCACATAAAATCTTCAGCACCGGACTGATTTGAACATCTCCAGCCTTCCCTCCTTCCTGCTTTATTTTCCATGGCATTCTCTCGAGTCACCTCTTCTTCGGCTTCTTAATTTTAGGCTCCATATGTTTTTGCTCATCTACGACCTTTTACTGGTCTGCAGGTGGAGAAGATTCAAATTGTTGTGTAGGATTGTCAAAGCCATTTGCATCATCATGGCCAGAGCCACCATGGTAGCTCCCAAAGCAACCGCCATCTCAGGAATGACTACCCTTTCCATGTCCTCTGCCTCTACCAAAACCAAAATTGCTACCATCCTCTTCCCCAAAGCCGTTCTTCCTTGCAAGTGGCAGATGGAATACAGAAAGACAAGCATCACGATTTTCTATAGAGTGCCCATAACTTCCCTTATCACCATCATCATGCTGAGCATACTCTAACATGTTGCTGTTGGAATTCAAAGCCTTTGTTGATTCTTTTGATTATTCATTTTGAAAGAAAGTGAAATTCCTCCTCATCCTTACATTGAGCACCTTCCTGCATGGCCCAAAATTTTTCTGTAGGTCTCTAACTATGGTATTAGCAAAAGCAATCAATGTCTTTGCTGGTTTCAAATTATTTAAAGATCGCTTGCCATTTTAGAGTTGTGACTACCTTGTTTTGCTGGCATTCTCCATTCTACGCATAGTCAATGCCTTTGCCTGCAGGATTCTGATTTTTCCAGCCCTTTGATGGCAGCCTGAACCCATCTCAATTTCCTCCTCAATAGGCCTTTTCCTTTCTTTTGGTTATCTATCTTGATTAGTCTCCATCCTAGACCTCTCATCAAGGAGTACTTTTTTGGTCTTTTACTACAAATTAACTCCCTCTGCAGCGTAATCCTCTACTCTATATAATGTGCCTAATTTGCTGCCCTGAGCAGTCACCAATGCTCCTTTTTTCACTTTCCATTCAGGTAGAAGATGATGCCAGTACACAAAATAGGAGATACAATACATGAAACTGCCAAACAATATTATCAAACCATGGGCTAAAAACCATTTATAAAGTGCACCCATCTTATCTCCATTTAAAGATGCTCTATGATGTAAACACACATGAATGCGTGTAACTCACTTTACAACTCTTTTATGCATTCAATATGCCCTTACATTTCCTATTTCAGGAGCCCCAACTTGTAGAGGCCATAACTTTTGAACTGGGTGCCTGGTTGACAAATTGTTTGAAGTGCCAGAAAGCTTGTGATGTGCTCTACCACCCAGTAACCTGCTACACTGGTTATGCACTTTTTCAAGCCGTTTTGGAGCCTCAAGAGCCAGAATCATTGAATTTATAAAATTTGTTTGGCCAACTTAAAAAACAAGAACTTTAATATCTTCAAAACTGGACATGATCTAGCAACGAAAACTTACTGGCCTGCTTATCTAACCTATCTGAACCTTTGGGGAAGGAATTGGGAAATATGTGCTCAAGAGAAGTTACTAAAAATAGTTTAAATGTGTTGCCATTACATAGACTTATAACAAATCCTAAATTTTTTGCTCAAAATTGCCCCAAGTCAAGTTTTTAATCTCCTTCATGACCTTCCAATTCATTTATAAATTTTGCACTTTGAGGCCATTAATTATTAAAAGGTGTCAAGTTTCAAGTTTTGAAAAGTATGGTGATCTTGGGATCCTTGGCAATTCGATATTTTCAATTACTCCAGCTCGTCACAAGCACCGTGTTGCACTTCAAATTTTCCAATTCGAAGTTGGGAGTCAAAAGTTATGGTGTTTCGAAGCTTATGGGCTATTCGGAAATTTAAAATTTAAAAATAGAACAGTCAAAACCATAACTTTTGGAAAAGTTAATGTTTAGAAGTTAATGGTCAGTCTTTTGTTTTGTTAGTTCATGTATTTTTCGGAGAGTCACCTTTAATTTTGGTTTCCATTTTCTTTGGAACCAATGCCTTTGATTTTTCCTTTAGCCCAAAATTGCCCAAGTCCATGGCATGCAAAGCTTGTTCTAAAGCTAAATCCTCCTTTTTGTTTATGGTTGGTTGAAGCCTTTCCATTAATTAAGTTCTGAACCTTTGAACTTCCTAAACTATTGAACCTCTTTGAACCTTCCGAAGCACTTTGATCTTGGTTCAAACCGGTTCAAAACGGTTCGGCACTTCAAGGGCATACTTTTGAAAGATGAGTAGGTGGGACCCAATACAAGCAAGTGTCAAAGTCGAAGGAGTTTGAACATTTTGAATATGAAAGTGGACACCACATATGTCTTGATGATGCAAGCAAAAGAAAAGAAGACGCATGGATTAACGATAAAAAGGGCAATTATGGAGTTTCGTTTATTTGAAATCATTAAATGGATAGCTCATGTAAAACAAGGCTCAAGAAATTGAGGAGTTTGAACACGTGGCAAGGTAATCATGATGAGATGAAAACCTATAAGGATGAAAGGATGTTCATGTATGGCAATTACTGCGAAGAGTCTTGTCGTACTGAATTGCTAGACAAATAAATTTTGCCGAAATCTCATCCTCCGTGTTAATTAATTTTTCACATCCTTTAAACAGACTTGTCTTTGATGGCAAGTCCATTTGCATTTTGATTACTAGTTGTGGAGATACGTAGGATAGAAGGTTAGGTTTATAAGAGCCATTTCCCCAAGTTCAAGGTAATTTTCTGACGTTTCTTCACTTCAAGTTTCCAGTTCTTAGCAAACTTCTCTTCGGGCCTAGTTGAGCATTGTGATTTTCTTTAAGAATTGGGAAAAATGAAATCATCTCTGCACGTTTTTGGTAACAATGTTAGTATGGATAGTAAGAGTCCCTTGTTAACTGATATGGATTTAAGGGGGGTCAATATAGATGATGGTTGTGATAAAATTCAGTCAAATGTGGAAGCTGAATTCATGGGAGAAATCATGGATAGTGGGATATTACAAGCTGCGGCTTTTCCTCAAGCTGTTATAGCTCTGAACTAGTTCAGAAATGCTTTAATCACTGTGACATTAGGTCTTGATGCATTAGGAGAAATAATGGAAGCATTTTGCTTTCAATAGACCTAGACACTATCACTTCCATATTCAAGATACCACATGAAACATTTGCTGATTCAACACCAAAGCATGGATTCAACATAAGAGGAAAAAAGGAACAACTCAGTCTCAAATTGAAGATACAATCCAAGAATCTCCTTCTTCCTCCAGTGCTAATACAATCTTTTCCACTTATTCTGCAGTTAACAAAAAGGGTTTGAAGGTAGTGATCACTGAAGCAGTTCAAAATCAACCTGTGGTACAAAGGACAAGGTCCAAGATAAGGTTCAAGAAACAAAGCAACATGGCGGCACGTGAACAAACTAAAATAGATCTTGATGTAGACCAAGAACAAGGTAAAGGTTCAATGAATAATGAACAACAAGTTTAAGCCACTTTGGATAGCTAGTGTTTCACAGGTCCTGGATTCATTGAATACACCACTGAAAGATCCGATGGGGATTGAACCTTCCTCCATGTACCAAATTGGTTGACCAGCTCTGTTAGTAAGAAAAGATGCTTGGTTCTAGTCTTTGTACCTACAAGGGATATGGTGAAGAAATATACTGCCAAGGCCACAAAGCCCAAAAGAATGAAAAACTCTGCTCATTTAATAATGGATGCCAAAACAGGGAAAGTAACAACAAAAGTTGCGTTATATGAGCTCGAAGGTACTTTCACAGATTTGGATGTTGGAGATTTTGAGTTCACAAAGATAGGCCTGGGAGTATTAAATAAGGAAACCAAAGAGCATTCGTTGAGTGAATCTACACAACACATGTTAATTCAATCCTAGAATGATGCAAGGGAAAAGAATGAACTGAAGCAACTAATCAATACAATGGTAGAGTATATTGATTCTCTGGATGGTTCGGCATTTTACCTTTGGTTTAGACACCCCAAAACTTTGATCCAACATCACCAAACAACAAAAGACTGTTGAATCAAATCCAACGTGGCAAATTTGTAGCGGCAGTGATAGACAAATGGATAGATGGTGTAATCCAAAAAGGTAAGGAATTTCTCGAACAATGTGTAACAACCTTCAATGAAGCAAATGCCCCGCTAGATGAGGTATGAGCACAAATACCCACCTAGGAGACAGAGGAAGGTAAATGTTCAGGCGTAGTTATATAGATCTCATATGTAGAACAATATGGTTTGAAAAGGTTCTTAGCTGAGAACCCTTTTAAAACAATGGATTCTGGCACACTTTATGTGATAAAAAGAAACATGACTTGGAGATGTTCAATCTATAGGTCTGCTATTACCAATGCTCAAAGTATCGAAAGTGAAATCAAGTGCATGTAGACCAGGTTTACTAAAGATATGCAAATAATAAGCCCCAACAGTGTAATTCAATTTGATGTAGGGAATTCTTATATTGAACCTTTGTTCATGTCTTTTGAGGCTGATTTAAAGGCAACCAAAGAAATAGTTAATGTCATGCTTGCAAATTTTACAAAGGTAGCGCAAATCGAGTCTATGTTGACTCTTTGTATGGATCAGTTGCATAGTATATAGGGCAGTTGAACATAATGAAATGGGATCGAGACATGTGGAAGGCACGACTACTGAGCAATGGATTGCCAATTCAGGTGCACTTCACGACTATTGAGCTTGAGGAAGGCACGTCTACTGTGGGTGGAAGTTGGCACGTGATGCAGGTGGAGACGAGGAGCAAGTTGGAAACGAAGGACATGGTTCTCCGGCTTAATGGGTTTCTTTATGTTGTGTTTAAAGTACTTTTGAACTTAGGGGACACGTGTCCCATGTTGAACTTATGTTGAACTTTTATGTTTTAATAACTACTTTTGTTAATTGTCAAGGGGGTTGGGTTTTCAAGGAGACCCCCTTTGACATAAACTATTTAAGGTTGATCCAAAAACATAATGGTTTTTAGCTCTTTGTTAGTATATAGCCAAATGTTAGCTTTTTGACAATGATAATAGAAACGAATTAGTATTTGATATTTGGCAAATCTGTTGTGATTGATTTGAGAATCATAGCAAAATGAATGAATCATGAGATTAATCTGAATCTGTGTGTTTAAGATTTAATTGAAGGAAGTTCTTTGAAAACGTTTCTTTGAAACCTTTGATTGATTCTGATCCTTGTTAATTACTGGTTATCTGATTTGAATATCATTGTTATCTTTTGAGAAATTTATGAATGTTCAAACACAAGAACTTTGTATGTTCTTGATTAGTTGTCATTTCTTATAATCATTTGTCAATAACTGCTCATCTAAGAATGAGTTGCATTGCCTTTGATTGTTTTCTAGTTAAAAACAAGATTGCGTGTTTAGTTTAAGGATCCATTGCATATCCTATGGGTGAGCTGTACCTCATAAGAATTTAGAGGGGAGATAGTTATTGAACCTGCCCAACTGTTGTGAACTTTGCTGTCTTCAATATAAAGAGAGATTGAGTCAATAAAATATTATTAGTACGAAGACAAATCTATTCAGCAACATGTTTCTATGGGTTAACATTCCCTCTCTCTAAAACCTTAATTTTTAGAAAAGTGATGGTTAGAAGTTGGAGTTGGGATTTCAAAGGGCACAAATTAAAAAGTTAATGGTCAAATTTTTCTCTTGGTCAACATTCCTTCTCTCTCCCTAACCAATACACATTCTCTCTCTAAAATCATAACTTTAAAAAAAGTTAAGGTTAAGAAGTTCGAGTTAGGATTTGAAATTTAACCAAAACATATGTCCTAATCCTAACCTATGGATTCCAAGAATACAAACTCCAACTTAAGCAACTACCTATTGAGAAATAAAATTGAAATGATGTAATTCAAAATTGGTTTTGATAGAGACTCTTAAGATTTTCTTAAAACTAAGGGTCCATTTGGTTCGTGGAATTTAAAAAACCGGGATTTCTATAAACCTTGGTTTAGGCAAATCAAGGTTTTGCAAATCTTCATTCCAATTTTTGGGATTTTACTAAAATCGTTTGTTTCTCTCGGAAGATGCGTGTGAAGACACATTTTTATGCGTAAGCTTAGAGTGGAAGGCAAGTTTCAAAAAGTAGTCGAATCTATTGTTTTTACACTCCTTAAAAAACATAACTAGGTTTTGATTTTCAATTCCTACTTGCTAGTAGGAAGTTGGAAAACCTGGTTTTGAGGCAAAATTGGAAGTCCAGTGTGCTAATTCCATTTTGCCAATTTTGAAAGAAACGCAAAAATTTTCAAATCTAGATTTTGAAAAAGCCAATTCCTGTCATCTTCCAAGAACCAAACGGACCCCTATTTATACTAAAGACATCGATGGGCTTTAAAAACTTAAAATGCTCACATGTTGTGTATGAAGACAATGTAATCATAAACGTCGTGTTTGATAAAAGTAGGTGATTGCCAACCCCAAGTAGTGATATCATCAGAGAATATCCACAGTTATTGAGAATCCATTAAGGTATTGGAAGCCAAATGCATTCAACTGTTCCATGCCACAATTATTGCAGAACTGATGGGAGAATTTGGTTGTCCCTGACACTCACAAATTGTGGTAGCGTTTGCAAGGCAGGCAAAATGCTTCAAGGGATGCTTTCCAGTCCGATTGGTGATGTGCCCACACCCATCTTTATGCCTAATTCACGATGATTAGACAACGACCTTTGGGTTCATTTGGCCAAATGGTGAAAGTGATAAGTTGAAATTGCACTTGTTAAACCATATCGACACAATGATGTTCAATGGAATGTGCATTCCCATATAAAGAAAAGCGATGGTAGGTTATGCAAAAGTCGACATCAGTAGTAAAGACTTGTATAGAAAATAGTTAAAAGTTTTACCTCATAGGAATGTGTATGTTTGTAAAGCACATACAATTTGTTTAATAGAATGTTGTTGATTTACCCTAGCTTATGTACGTAGCACATACAATTTGTTTAATAGAATGTTGTTGATTTACCCTAGCTTATGTACATGCCCGCGAATGTAGGTAGGGAGAATAAATATTCGCAAATAATGAAAGTCTCAACCAAATGAAAGGAAAACAATATGGCACACTAATCATTTGATAGAATGCTTGAGACAGACATTGAATGACTCGGTTGATGAATGTGCATAATGTGGAAGTATTTGCAAGGTTTGCAAACCACTTGACAAGATATGCAGTTCTAAAAGAGGCAATGGAGGCAAACAATCGATCACTCCTCTGGATATGTTCGAACCATAAAAATGATGACAACCACTTGCTAAAATGCCCAAAGAGACCTGCAATAGAAGTAAGTTAGATGGCCTTCACAGTTATGACTTTTTCTCCACTAATGTTTGGTTTGATTGATGCAAATTGTGGAACCGTAGACACAAGCATGTAAAGTGTTCCTGTCAGAATATTGTAAATGTCTTTAGTGTACATGCAATTGGTGGAAGGCTGTCCAAAAAACATCAACTATTCAATGAACTGTCTTTCTAAGATTACTTTGTAAAGTGGCGCAGGTCTAACGTGATAGAGGAATCACATACAATTTCAATGTCTAGTCTCAAATATCCAGCGCAGTTTAGCCATGTAGTTTGCAAGTAATTCTTCAAATCTATATCAATGTTTGCTTTGCGTACGCACGATGAGAGCTCCGGAACATGGTGAGACGTGTGGTTAAACTTGAAATGATTTTTCCATAGTGTTATTTGTACCCCAAATGTTTGAATGTTCTTGGAGAGAAACTAATGCGAATCAAACAATGCAAAGAGGGTTGTAGGTCGATTGCTTGACAAAATGTTTGTGGGTGCGCACATAGAATACATAAACGTAGACAAGGCACACAATGGTTTACAAAATCTTGCATCTAATACAGTTAAAGGACAAAAATTCATTTGGGTAAAATATTTAAATAAGTTTCACAGAATGTCCCTATGATCCAAAATGGGAAAGTGATGAAATTTGAATAACTTATAGAGATGAACATATTTGAAATATCAAGTTCCTAATTAATATTCTTCATGTTCGAAGACAAGATCTATTAATTAGAAGAAGGAATTGATTATCAAACAACGTGGTAACCCCAATATAAGCATCAATAATTGTATTTGTCTAATCTACATTACTAGTCCAATTTTGAATCTACTTATTTTTTGCCAAATAAGGATAGTTGAGAGTAAAAAATAATGAAATATAACTTTAGGGTCCAGAACCACTTGTCATATTAAAGTGCACGCTTCTCATATTAAAGTGCACGCTTCTTGAGATATCATACACAAAAATGGGGCATATTGATATTGCAGATTTTTGGCAAGCAACGAGCAAGGAGGATAGATCACCTTTGACACAACGGATATTGGACAGTGGGCTAGCTCATGCGGCAGGACATCCACTAGCAGTTTAATGTACCGAATTGGTTTTGGAATGTATGAAAGCCTATGACCCGAATTCTAGAGCGATCAAAAGAGGCTTGATCTAGTTTCTATTTCCATTTCATTCAGATTGTTAGTCAGGGAGGAGTTTGTAGAGATCTCCATGGAAGGTGCTCAAGGTTACTTCAAAATAAAAAGAAGTGTTTGAACACCATTGCCAAAAGTTGGTTTGAATAGCCAAGGAGATAAGATAAGATAAGATTATTAATGTCCAACGAAAGACCACAAAAGGTCTATGGGACTGAGAGTTTACAACTAGACAACAAACAACAGTAGGAGCACCAAACGGTGTCCGAGAAAAGAAAACAACTACAGGAAATAACAAGAAACAAGAGGGAGGACAAGGAGAAGACTAGGAGTCTTTCCTTGGTAAAAAGAAATCAGTCATAGAAGGACAAGACTATAGGTGAACAGGAGCCCTGAACTGTCTCTGTGAACTTGTGGAGGAGTGTTGCTGATGTAAGTAACTGCTGTGAGATTTGACGGATCTAGTGACTAGCAGAACTGGTAGAAGCAGCCGGCCTTCCCACACCCTGTAAAGGAGATAAGCGTGCAAAAAGGCAGTAATATGCTTATCAGAGCAATGTCGATGAGGAAGTAGTGACTGTAGAGTACTATTACGGAGCAAAGTGGCTTCCTGAAGATAGAGTGCAAGACACCAGTGGTTACAATAACTGAAGAAAGCAGAAAGAGAAAAGCAAAAATCCTGGAATAAACAATAAAATCTCTCTTTGATCTCATAAAAGATAGGGCATCAGAAAATAAAGTGAGTCTCCGTCTCGACCTCGGCTAAAGTACATATCTTACAGATCTGTTCTCCTTTGTCAATATGATGATCTGTCTGAGCACGAAGACGGTGAGAACCAAGTTTGAAAGACCCCAGAGAGATACAAAGGGCAGGGCTCCACCGTTGAGAAAGGTAACTAGGACGGACAATAATCCCATCACTGATCTCCAGAAGGTGCTCTGCATAGAAGGCCATTCTCAGACGTAAGCCACCATGAGGGTTAGTCCAAGTAGTAATAATATACTGTCTGTAAATATCAAGTGTGACATGCTCATTTAAGTCCTGTCTAGATGGGAGGAGATGAGCGGGGGCATTCAAAGAGAACTGATAAGGAGGGAGACGATCACTGTCAATCCCAATCGAGCTCAACACTGAAGATGCTTGTGCATACCAACAATGAGCCTGAGAGCTAGTATTGGAACATGCAATAGCAACTAAAGAGCAATATGCCAGGTAGGAATATCTATGACACCAATCGAATCCGCAAAACCATGTAGATGATGAAGGAACCAAATTAGATCAAATATAGCCGCAAGACTGAAGGAATGAGCACCAAACTGGGCAAGAGTGATAAAATGAGGAGTAAATCTGTGACATCTAATGATGCGCCGTAGAAGCAATGTTTGAACCCACTCGATTGAGGCCCAATTAGAACTAAGGAGAGAAGGTCCCCAAACCACTGAGCCATAAAGAACAGTCGACTGAACAAGGGAGTCCAAGAGGGATAACTTGGACGAGGTATCTTGAAAATGGTGTTTGAAGCACTGTTTCTCAAGCATAGCAAGAGAACCCATACCCTTGGTAACTTTGGACTGTATCGCTGGTCTCATACTAAAACGAGGCCCATAAAACTGGACTCCCAGATACATATAACAAGAAGTGATCTCAATCTCCTAATCTTGAAAAAAGAAATGAAGATGAGAATTCTTATGGCAATTAAAGATCATAACCCAAGTCCTACCCAGGTTAACCGCAAGCTGTCCCTGAACACAAAAGGAAGCCAAACCATCTAGAAGTCTCTGTAAACTCTCTAGAGAAGAAGCGAGAAGAATCACATCGTCTGCAAAAAGAAGAATGGAGATCAAAACTTGGTGTAAGTAGTAACTATCACGTGGGGACGAAGATGTCAAAAGGAAGTCCTCAAGCTCATCAATATACAAATCGAACAAAGTGGGAGAGAGAGGACAACCTAGTTTAACCCCAATGGTGCTATGGATCGGGACTGAGAAACCATTAGGAGTCTTGGATCTACTCACAACAGTTTCGTAGAGTCTCATTATAGCTGTTAGTAACATCTCTGAAATCCCAATCTCTTGAAGCCTTTGAAATAAAGCCATCCTAGGAACATAATCAAAAGTCTTGCAAAAATCAACAAAGCAGCAATAAAATTTCTTTGATCAGTGTCTAGCCTCAATAATAGCTCGTAAAGTGAAAATATGATCCATAGTCTGATTGTTAGACCGGAAACTAGCCTAACCTCTAGCTCTACAACCCTTTCTATCAAGCTCTCTATATAACATAGCATTGAGTGTTGTAGCATATAATTTGGCAAATGTGTGCCCGATCATACTAGTCGTATAATTCCTAGGATCAGATGCAGGACCAGTCTTATGGATTGGATAAATCAGATGGTTGGACCAACCAAGAAATTAGAAACCTAGTACAAATCACCTTATTAAATAGTATGGAGAGATAGGGGCCCAGAATGGAGGCACCAAACTTGAAGAGTTCAACCTGGAACCCCTCATCATCCGTCGCTTTGCTGCATCTCATGGATTTGATGGCCTTGTAAATGTGAGGGGGGGTGAACAGGTGACAAAATGGAGGCAGAATGGGATGAATGGAAGGTTGTCGAAGAATGTCATAAAGAGCCATGGTATGAGTGGTTAGGGAGCGAAAATCAAGGATGGAAGATGGAGGGGTACAACGGGGGAAAAGAGTGTGCCAAAAAAGTTGGGGATTACGGATCAACGTGGAGCAAAGGGATTTATGCTGGGAAGTGGTAAAGGATTGTTTCTTGCGGCGAAGAAAACGAAGTAAGACAATCGAAGGTGAGCATAATCAGGAGATTGAGCTTTAAAAGCAGACCGTACAGAGCGATGAAAAGCTTTGCAGTCAACATCAAACCATTGGTTCATAGGGCATGTATTATGACATTTGCTACAAAGGGAGAGTGAAGGGCGGTGAGGTATGGAAAGGATGGTGGACTTCCAAATGGCCATTGCAAGCAAATCAAACATGGAGGAGGCCTCACAAGTGTCAACAAAACACACAGGATTAAGGAGTCTTGAAAGATGAAAGGAAAAAAGCTTACTGTCATCATCGGGGAAATGGAAGTGAGTAGGGGAATGAGTAGTGGAAGGGACGAGATGAGGTGGCTGAAGAAGCGACGATGAATGCAGAGGAAGACAAAAATGGATATGGAGGACAACATGATCCACAAGAGGAAGGTGCAAGATGGTGAAGCTGTGGATGAAGGAGATGAAGGAGGTAGAGGTGAGGGCATAATCAACCACACTAGCATCCCCACAAAGAGGTCAGCAAGTAAAGAGCTTTGAACTAGGCAAGCAGGAAAGACCGTTTAAGATCACCAAACCGGAAGACTCACAACTACAAAAAATATGACCATAGCCGGAAATCAGTCCAAGAACATCCTCAGGAATATGCTGAAGGCCTGAAGTAGTCAGATCAATCTCAGTAGAGCAGATGGAATCAGAGCGTCGGTCATAAAGTGCAGTTTGGAGTTCTCTAGTCCTCGCATTGAAATCACCGAGAATGATGATGTCACCTAAAGCAACAAACTGAGAAACATTCTCGCTAAGGTCAACATAAGGGTCTTCGTCCTCGGTACCATGAATAGCACAGTGGGAGGAAGCTGGCGGGAAATAGCAAACAACAATGAAGAAATCTCTCTATTGGTGACACTTATTGTCAATATGGACCCACATGAACCTAGCAAACGTATCGGAGTGGACAATAGAAGTATGGCTGAAAATAGAATCTATAATCAAACAGGCAACACCATTGGATCCCACTAGAAGCACGAACCTCTTCTCTAAAAACGGATAACCACTGATAACCTATAAACCTCGGAAGAGGACGCATAGGACTCTCGTGGGTCTCAGTGATCACAAGTATGTCAGCGGACCCTACTGCATCGTGTAAGAGATTGGTTAATGACAATAAAGAACCATTACCATTCCAGCAGTTAACAAGAAGAGAGCAAGTGGTCTCCCTCTTGTTAGATTGCTGGCGAGACCGTCATTTAGTCTTGGGGGCTTGTCTCGCTTCTAACTAGTGGGGGGAATCCCGAACAACTGCCCATTTCCTAGCTCATCTAGCATCTGCCACAATACCACAAGCATATTTTAGCTTTGCAACCTGAGCCTTTGTAAGATCGTCGTCTAGAAAAATCTTAGAAGGGAGAGAATAACTTCCTCTTTGCTCTGAGAGCAGGGAGCCTATCTAAAAAGTTGAGAAACCGAATGAAAAGGATGTTACCTAGCATTTGTCTAGTGTAATGTCGGAGAGAACAAGCTGATCGCTAAGGAAAGAACGACTAGTTGAGAGAGGATTGGAAGTGGGAGGGAGACCACAGACTCGTAGGTTGAGCTCACGAGCACGTCTCACATGTTCATCCTCAATCTTCCCCTGAACAATCTTATCCAGATTTGGTAAAGGAGTAGTAACAACTGGGGAGTTGCAGATAGAAACCCATGATTTCACTTTCTATTCAGTTTTCGAGATCAGAGAGGAGTGTTTTGCTGCCATTTCTGTTTGCTGTATTTTGATTGTATCTAGTCCCTCAAACTACTCGATAATGGATTCAAGATTTGTTTTTAAACCTGCTGTTTCTGAAGTGAAAGTATCAAAGAAGTGCTTGATCTGGGAGGTGTTTGTTCTTGTAGCATGTTTGAGTTCGGCAATGGTCTCGGCCAGTGATAGTATTTGTTCTTTGAGCACTTGATTGTCATTTTCCAGCTTAGAAACCCGATCATAGAGCCTCTAGTAGGTTAGAGGTTGTGACTGTGATGCATCACTAGTTACAGTCATCATAAATCGGTTAAAAATTGGAGGTAAAATAGATTAAACCCACAATCAAAAACCCGTAAGCAGCAGTAGATATGAATGTGTCCAAAATAAATGGAATACTCATGTGAAAGAGCTAGAACATGATACATACTTCAGTTACACTCTAGTTACACTCCAACTTGTAGAGATTGTTGGCTTCACATAGGAAAATCGTGAAATGTGTGAGGAAAAAGAACTGTAAATGTGTGAGCAGAAAAGTATGAAACCAAAGCATCAGTCGCGTGAGCTGTGAAACCCAAACAATAGTCGTGTGAGCAAACCTGACGTGGAAGCCATAGCTCGTGAGAAACAATACAGATCAGTCACGTGAACAAACTCAACGCGGAAGCCCTAACCTGTGGAAAAATACAGTAGGCCGACGAATACACACCCGTAGAGGAAGAATACAGTAGCTTGTTGAACACACACCAATAGAAGAAATAGGACTTGCAAAATGCGAACACCATCAAAGAAAGCGAAACACACAAGCACTGACAAACGATGAACACTTTCAACAAACTCTAGTTGCGGTGGCCATGATTGCAGTCCATAATGGAAGCGTGGGAATGATCGCAGGAGGAGAGGGATGGATGTGAGAGGAGGGGAGGAAATCATCATGGGAAAGCTAACTTCCTTATGCAAACTTGTATGTGCACTCTAAGAAAGTTTTGCCAATTTGTGTGCACACTAAGACTTTTTGCTTGGATGTAAATCAAATTGCTTTCAATAAAAGAGGCAGGTTATTTTGAGATTTTGTGCCAATCCAAGCTGTTGTGTGATGACATTTTCTTGAATTGATTGTAATGTTTGGTGCTTTTCTCAAGAGGGATTTAAATGCAATTTTATAGACTTTGAGTTGCATATTGCATTCAATTAGACTTTGAGAAGACAATCACAATTATGGAGGAAACCATGCAGGGCACTTTTTGCTGAGGATATTCCAGATATGATTGTTCTTCTCAACGGGGTGGTCAGGAATGAGACTGCTGAAAATTTCTAGGATTTGATCTTTTTATATATCAATATCATAACCATCGGAAAGCAATTTATCGGTTGTGAAGAGATGATCAATGATAGCCTTCACAACCAATTGAATCAATTCAGCCTGAATCAGAGATTCCACATGTCCTCTTATGTATATGCAATTGCTAGTATGAAATCATAGCCAGGTCTCAACCTTTATGGGGATTATAATGTAGCTACACAAATCTACAATTATTACCCCTAGTTGCAATTGAAACAAAGCAATGCACATTCCTGTAGAGTAAATGACGTCTTTTCTATGCTCACAACCAGAGAGCTAAAGCGAAACATAGGACTCCAAATATCTCTTGAAGCAGCTAGTCTCATTAACACTTATGGGAGCTATTTCATACAGTATCCTTGTTTCACCTTCATTCGGATTGGGTGTTTTCAGGAATGTCCCTTTATGTTTACCTTGCTTTGTGGATGACAAATTGGTAGTTACAGAAATTTGCAGGTAGAGTGGCCTGGTGAACAATAAGTGCAAGAATAAAGAAGCTGGTGTTATTCCTTTCCCAGTTGGTAAAGGGCATTACAATTGTAGTTCTTCGGATGCTCAAAACATCAAAGATCTATTGTTAAGATAACTCTCCACTCTTATGAGAGTCGTTTCCCATTTGATGGCAGTGGATACGTTAAGAACAATTTGGCACTAGGACTTGGATATCTTCTTTTCCCTACAATGGAAGACTATTGGGCGATTTGTGAGGATGACTTCGAGGTGAGAAAAAGAGACTAGATGCGATTCATAGTTCAACAACATTGATTACATGATGGGATGGGATGTGGCTGGTGTGCAAGAAGACGGATTGAATCTAATTAATCCTTTCTACTTTGAACAAATACAGTTGTTTGAATTACCTTACATTAATTGGTCTCTACCAGAATTGAAAAATCTCAAGGAAAGGACCTTCTATGTCATTCAACAAAAATAAAATTGGTAGGAAAGGGTAGTGCCAAGAAGAACAATAATTCGCAGGAAGTTACATGTAAATCAGCTATTTCATTTACTTTGCCGACCACTTCTAGTTCACCACAGGGCACACAAGGGGGAGATGATAATGAAGATCCTAACAAAGGAATAAATTTAGTTTCAGTGTGTGAGCTCAATTCCGTCACTGGGAAGAGAAGGTCCAAACCCAAGGAAAAAGCTTTAAATCCCTAATTCAGCAAACTATAGATGAAGCTCTTGAGATGAATGTCTTGCCATCATCATTTGTAGATGAGATGATTCAGTCTATAACTTCTCCTACACATTCACCATCTCCTTAAAATGATGAAGTGACTCAAGAGATATTGGTCATAGAAAACATGAATAACCAGGAGCTCTCACCTATGATTCTGAATATTCTTGCAATAGCAAAACCATCTTCTACATTTTCAACTGCTTGGTTACAACGAAGCTTAGAAAGAAAGAAAAAGAGGGTACATACAGACCAAACATAAATGCAGTGGCTTATTAAGTGCATAAAGACACTAAAATGAAAAAGACTAAAGTAGACTCCAGATTGGCAGTGAACCCTGCTCGTCGAGATTACATGACTTGTCATCGAGAAGAATGTAGACGAGGCAGATGAATCTGATTTCAGCATGAATCAGGTGGACTTAGGTTAGACTACCTGTGAAGGTACGTTGCATAATTTCTAGATGTCAACAGTTGTTCTAATTGAACAATCAAACAGGGAAAAATAGACTAAGGATCAGTTCAAGCATCAAGTCTGAGCCCTATATTCATGCATCCAATCTATGGTAGGTGATTTATTTCCAGAACTTTGTTCTTCTACAGAGATAATCAGTTATCCCAAAAAGGTGTTTGCTGAAGACATTATTGAAAATATATGGTAAAATGGTGGATGCGTGGATCAACCACATGAAAGAACGAGCCTTGAGCTTGTTTCAAGGAGTGAAAGTTATGTATGCTAAAGCAAATAACATAGAGCAAAGCATTCAAAAAGAACTGGGAACTCTTAAAGAGTAACAATTGTCCTGGAGAGAAATCGATAGCAATTTGACAGAAATAAAAGCAATGGACAGTGATGTAGTGAAATCTCTTTAATTGAGCTTAAGTGGAGAAGAGGAACAAGTTGACATATGGCTGGAAAATATCAAGTGGAAGTGTGCTAGAAACGGGTGAAGGAGAAAAGCTCCTAGATGCTTGCAAACAGCTGAAAATAAAGTCCTTGGGAAATGTACCAACAATTGTGGATGGTATTCTTATCAATTGACATACTCAAGATCTAGATATACCTGCCATTTTGGCAACCATAGAACTAAAAATCAGCTCTGAATTGGGTGATAAACAATGTTCAGATGCATATAT
The DNA here is from genome assembly GCA_028749045.1 of Cupressus sempervirens. NCBI lineage: Eukaryota > Viridiplantae > Streptophyta > Pinopsida > Cupressales > Cupressaceae > Cupressus > Cupressus sempervirens. The sequence goes on from CM053788.1 coordinate 605,035,409, forward strand.
TATGGTAAGCTTGAGTGCCTGTTCAGTGGCATTAGACTTTTGCATTCAATGCTTACCATGTTACACTCAAGAGTTAGATGAGGCCAGGAAAAGCCATGATATATGCAATCTGAAAATGCAGAGTTTGATTGTCATCAAGAATAAAACCTTTGCGCAGGCAATCAAATCGTTCAGAGTATTCAAAGCGAGTTCAACCTAACTACTCACGACACCTCCAGATCAAAGGACAAAGGCAGGAGATACTAGCACCAGTACCTGAAGTTAAAATAGGAAATGGCTAAAGTTGTCTTCGAGTTTTTGTTTCTATATTTTGTAAAAGGTCAATTTTAGGGCTGATTTTGGTTTGGTCAAAGTCCTAACTTTATCTTAGTTGTGGTTAGGATTCAAAAGTTGGAGTTTGTGAAAAGTTAGAATTAGTTATAAATTGTTTCTTGAAATTTCCAAACAACTTTTTGAGTAGTTATGAACCTGAAAAGTTGGTTATGCTAGGATAGCTTATAAATTCACAAACAATGTATGTAGGAGGGACTTTCTGGATTTTGGCAAATCAAAGAACACTTATGCTGGGATTTTATTGCGAGGCAATTTTCAGAAAGTGATTCAAATTTTTGTACTTGTAATCCGAATTTTTTCTTGTAATTTTCGTATGATAATATGAAAAGAAACACATTTTGAGCTCTTTTTCCACAAATCTCAACTGCCAAATGATTGATTCTTATTGTAGCATGTGTTTTCGTAGTATTATGCAAATGCTCATAGATTATTCAATCAAATTGATACTAGTAATAGCTTTCGAGTGTAGATCTTGATTGTTCTTATTGATCTTTTGGGTTAACTTCTGAAAGCTTTGAAGTTGTTGTATATTTGTTGTGAGGAGCTTTCTTTTAATCTTTCCAAGTCTGTACACTTAAGTTGAAAAATAAAAAATTATATCTTACAAGGGAGCTGCCCCTCTTAATGCAGAGGAACACCGTATGTCAAGGCTCAATCCAACTGTTGGGAAAACTATTTTGCACATTCATTCCATTGGTCCAAACTAAATAGTTTTCAAAGTGACAAATCTGTTTACCAACAAAATGCGATGTTGAGACATTTTCCTAACAATCTGCAGATCCAAAAAAATAGATTGCTTAGTATTCTGGACTATAAAAGGACCTTTTTTCATTTCCTTTTCTTTCTTTTTGAGATGGAAGATGATAGTACCAGCAATTTCAAAATCTGCTTTTTCCCTTTCAGTGGCATATTTGGCTTCTTTGGTTACTGTTTCTATGTCCCTGCTAGTCATTTTTTCTCCATTAATGGTGATTATTCTGTTTTCCTTAATTATAATTTTTTAAATTTATTGTTGTACAATTTTATCCTTAGATTAATAATGAGATATTTTCCGCAGCAAGTCAAATTGTGATATCGCTAGTGCATTCTTTTGAGAAAGCTTGGACCCTTTTGCATCATTATGAAACGCTATAAATCATATAATTTTCTTTTCTATGTTGTCTTCCTGATTCATATTGTACTATAGAGGCGGTGATGATAACAAATATCTTTAGGTACTTGTAACTTGCTCTTGTTTCTTTTACGCAGTATCCTGATAGCAATATCACAATTTTATCCTTAGTTACGGATGCTTCTCCTGGAGCAGCGGATGCGGGTGTGGATGTCTGCAGAGGCTGATGTGGGTGCAGGTGCCTGCTGGAAGCTCACCCTGGGCACCTGGATGCAGGTGGGTGCTTCTATGAAGCATCCACATGCATCCAGGTGAGCTTCTGGCATGCGCCCACAAAGCACCCAGGCACATCCATGACTCCAATATAATGAATGCATGCCTCAGCTCCATGACAGTGATTTCATAACCATAAATGACATATTTCCACACATTTGTGACACTAGCTAGAAACTAACTAGAGACTTCACTTTTTAAAATATGAAGTACTCATGATTGATCATTTCATTATTCATGGTATTAACATTACTAATATAAACTAGTACATTATTAAATTGTCAATGATGTATTTTAAAATTTTAAATGACCCAAGCTTAAATAATAACTGCCGTGCAAAGCATCCACCCATGTATACAAAAAAAATAAATCTGGAACTGTATTCAGAGATTTTTCTTGAAAAAGGGTCTATTGTAATTATTAGGTCATGAGAAAAGAGTGATGGGAGCATCAGACACTTTCTAAATCATTGAAGAAATCAAAACCCAATACTTTGCCTTTACGAAAGTAGATTTCTGCATTGTCACTTAGAAGGAAATACAATAGGGGTTCTTCTGCTTGATCTGGGAATCAATTTGGAATATAATCATTTTGCAAGTAGAGTTGCCAAGCCTTTCTAGCATTTTATACAATTTTCAATGGGTTTCATCGGATAGGCAACCTATTAGCTTTACACATGTTTGATAAATTTGGTCTGCGAAAGTGACTTCTATGTCTGTTAGACCATATTGTTTTTTATTATATCCAATTGTAAGTGTTTAATACCAAAAGTTTACCCAATCTGTACATTTACATATTTTCATAATAAACGCCCTAGACATTAATTCATAGCTATTCAAAGGGAGGGTCATAGCTTTGAAGAACTGTGGAAATATTCTGTATGACAAAGGGAGGTCAGAACAGATCCTCAACAGACAGCTCATATTTACTAACAGAACAGAGCTTCGATTGGGATAATGATATGCATAAAATTAAATTGGGGAACAGTAGAGGAACTTTCAAGCAAATGCAATTAAATTTAAACTCCATCCCAAAAGCAATATATATCTTGAATCTTGATCAATTGTTTATTATCATACTATCAAATGATTTAATTTTGTATATTTATTGCATTTCTTATATATAAATATATAAATGCATCCGATCGCCCCCCCCCCACCCCAAAGATAAAGAAGATAAATAAAGGCTTAGAATTTGATAAATGATAGTTTTGTGATATATTTGATATTAATCTTAAAATGAATCTCACGCAAGAAATTAATATTTTATTTGAGTTTTTAAATATAAATTGTGAAATTATTTAGAAATATATGTTTATTTTAAAACATTATATAGAAGTTTATAATAATTTTTATAATTGATTTTTTCTGGTAGTGTTTTTTTTTGAAATTAGATTACATGCTGATGATACTTCATTTTATTCTATAGTTTATTTACATACTGCTATCACTGACCAGCCATTTCCATTGGATTTTGAATCTTTGATTAAATTTAATATAAAATTTGATACATTAAATGAATGCTTAAACGTAAGATTTGATGCCATGTATAGTGAACAATAAAATTTGAGTATATGTATATGCGTGTGTGCATATTTTAGTACTGCGGGTCACTGCTGTTCCTAAAAATAACCTGTAGAACTTCTGTCTGTGAAACTTGCCCTGGCATTCCGAAAATGCCATGGACATAACTAATGACATGGTTGGATCCCTGTGTTATGTTCAATTGGTGGTCTGAAACATTATTGAGCAAAGATGTATGTAAGAAGCACAGTAAAGTGTGTGCATCGCAAGCAATATTTACTGCATATCCACGGTGTATTGTTGTTTACTTATTCTTAGGATGTTGATTTGGTTTCTTTAAATATTTAGGTTCTGAAGACACCTGTATCTCTGGACATGCTTGGGCGCATATTTAATGGGTCTGGAAAGCCTATTGACAATGGTCCTGCCATATTACCCGAGGCCTACTTGGACATTTCAGGTAATATATAAAACAAAAGTAATGGACCTTTTTGGTATTTTTATCTTCAAGCTGCTTACATTATGCTGCTTGAGTTGGGTGCATAGTTCTGTTGAACAACTATCCCACTTTGTAACAGACAGGATGTTGTTTTTCTGGGTCACATATATCGGTGTTTTTAGTTGATTTTAGATTCAACTGACATGCTCATTCACTTGTTTATGGCTAACCATTCTTGGATTATTCTTGTATCACAAACCTTGTTATTAATGGCTACTGCAAGTCTGGGACAGGTAGTTCTATAAATCCAAGTGAAAGAACATATCCAGAAGAGATGATCCAAACTGGAATTTCGACAATAGATGTGATGAACTCCATTGCTCGTGGCCAGAAGATACCTCTTTTTTCTGCAGCTGGTTTACCACATAATGAGATTGCTGCTCAAATTTGCAGACAAGCAGGGCTTGTGAAGAGATTGGAGAAATCTGCAAATTTGTTAGAGGTACTGATGCTTTTTAAACGACAAAGAAAGGGAATGAAATATTAAAACATGTGTGATTGGGATGTTTATTTTCAAAGAGTATGCATATTCTGATCAGTGGTGGAATGCATGTGATTTGCAGGCTGATGCAGGAGACAACTTTGCTATAGTTTTCGCAGCAATGGGAGTTAACATGGAAACTGCTCAATTTTTCAAACGTGACTTCGAAGAAAATGGCTCGATGGAAAGAGTTACTCTCTTTTTGAACTTGGTGAGTTTGTTTGATTAAAGCTCTTTAATTTTTTGTTTGATACCTCGCAGATATGGTAGGTGCATAGTATATTCCTAAATGACTATCTATGTTGATGACTTGAAGCTAAGCTGCTCAAGTGTAATGATAAAATGTGTCCATTCTGGTCTAAACTTGAAACTTTAAATCTCTGTAAACATTTGTTCTTATAGGCAAACGATCCAACTATTGAGCGTATCATCACACCTAGGATTGCTTTGACAACAGCAGAATATCTTGCATATGAATGTGGAAAACATGTTTTGGTTATACTGACAGACATGAGCTCATACGCAGATGCTTTACGTGAAGTAAGCACCTTGTTTAAACTTAAATTCAATTTTATTATTGTAATCGTGGTTCAAATGTGTTTTCCAATTAGCATTTCTCAACCCATTATTAGCTACTTTTCCTTTCTGCCCAGCCTTTACATATGTAATATTCACAACTACGATGGATGACAGGTTTCTGCTGCTCGTGAGGAAGTGCCTGGTCGTCGTGGTTATCCTGGATACATGTACACAGATCTGGCAACCATTTATGAACGAGCAGGACGTATTGAAGGCCGTAAAGGATCCATTACTCAGATTCCCATCCTTACCATGCCAAATGATGGCGAGTGCACAGCTGATTTTTCTCAAATTGTTTCAAAGTAGTGTTTTAAGTGATAATAATACTGTTCATTCCATAGTCCTCATTTTACTGAAATAGATTCTGTTTTACCAGATATTACACACCCAATACCCGATCTTACTGGTTACATTACAGAAGGGCAGATATATGTTGATAGACAACTTCAGAATCGGCAGGTATAGAGTATTCTTATTATGTTTCCCTAGTATCTAATGTTTCTGACAACTGATTTAACTTCAACATTTAGTTTGCATTAGAAAATAATAATTGCAATTTTTTTAGCAGCTATAGTATTGTTGGCTGTATTCTGAACCAGGGTATTAATGTTCTCTGCCTTTGTGTGGTGCAGATTTACCCGCCAATTAATGTCCTTCCATCCCTATCACGTTTGATGAAGGTAAGACATATTTTTGAAATAGAAAATCTGGATTTAGATTGACTATATATAGGGCATCCAAGTATAAATGCTGTTCTGCTGTTCCATTTGAAATTATGCTTTAGATGTTACGTATCATTCTGATTTTGTAAATTCCTCTTGTGGGGAAAGATTTTGCTAATGTGCTTTAACTTGGGATGTTTCTCCTGTCCCACCCACATAGGACTTTCACCCTCTTTTCTTTGTTGTGGTACATCAAAAACAGTGAGTTGGATATAGAATTTTAGGTTGCATCCAAATTTAGTACTCATGAGGAATTAAACACACAACTTCTTTAGAAGCCCCAGTATCTTATTACTTGAGCTCTTTCCATTTGATCATTTTATTTGTTAGATTTTAAGCATGGTTGATATTTTGGAAATTTGCAATTTCTTTCTGGATTTTACATACATACATTGTTGAATAAATAACAGGCTCAACTATATTTAATCTCAATGCCTGCTTTTTAAGCTCAGCATCATGTAATGAACTCGTTTAACTTGCAGACTTCTGGTTTCCTCTTGACATGGATGGTATATTAGTATCTTACCATATTTACATTCTAGGTGCCTAAATATCATTATCTATTCCTTTTCATTTCGTTACTTGAATGATTATTGTCATCTATAACTGAATGGATTGATATAGTCTGCATATTTCCTTTTGACAAGTAACATTCTAGCATTCTATATCTACAAAATTGTCATGCTACAAGACTAGAAAATTTTGCACGATAATACATACTGTTCAAGGGATAGTTTTATAATTTTATTGGATGATTAAGTGACATTATAATTATTGTTATAGGGCTAAAGTTGTTAAAGTCTCTTGGTGCTCAATCATCAGCATATTTTAATCATTCTGCATATTCTGAACTGAGATATTTATCCATTTTCCAGTTCCTGGAATTAAGAAGTATTTGAGATGTTTATAAACCTACATGCAGACAGCTGATTTTTTTTGAGAATATTGAATGCCCATTTGATGGTCCATGGAAGGAATGAGACATGCACATATCTATTTGAAATATTCTCTGCTCCTTTTCTGAGCTAGATAGAAAATAGAGAGAAGCTGTAGGTAGTAATCTAATTTGAAAATGGATGTAATATTAAGTATCCTAATACTGTTATGCAGAGTGCTATAGGTGAAGGGATGACTCGACGTGATCATGCAGATGTTTCAAATCAGGTTTAAAAGTCTTACCAACTTTTATAGCTGCTTTTATGTCATGCACTTCAATTAAAAAAGCTTTTAACTCACTTAGAAAATATGTTCCTGTAGTTATATGCAAATTATGCAATTGGAAAAGATGTGCAAGCAATGAAGGCTGTTGTGGGTGAAGAAGCCCTGTCTCCAGAGGATCTGGTATTCAAATATCTTACTCATGAATTTGTTTCCATAGCTATTTATGTAGTCTGCTTTCCATCTGAATTAGAATATCCTTGTGGAAATACGCATTTTAAATGGATATTGATATGAATGATCATGTTAGTGACAACATCCCATGTACATTGTGTTAATTTTCCATTGCCTATATCACTAAAAATGCCCTTTAAGATAGAACTCTTGTGCTTTATTTCTTCATATTTCATTTGTTTAAGTTCGAGCTGCAAGGTTGAAGAACTATCCTTCTATCACTGTAGCTCTATAAAAGAAACTGCTTTCTTAGTTTGAAATCTATAGCCAGAATCATGAACATCATATTCATTTTATTATGTGCTTGAACGCAGCTATACCTTGAGTTTTTGGACAAGTTTGAACGCAAGTTTGTTACACAAGGAGCATATGATACCCGTGACATCTATCAATCTTTGGATCTGGCATGGACTCTTCTACGTATCTTCCCTCGGGAGCTGCTTCATCGTATACCTGCAAAGACTTTAGATCTGTTCTACAGTAGGGATTCTGCTCATTGAGTCTTGGTGTCACAAAATTCTCTAAGAAGTATCAGCAACACTATTCCTAATCTTGTAATATTAAATGATAGGGATGAGGATGTATTATTTCAATTCAAATTTGTGCAATGAGTTAAAAATCTTTTGAGACTTCCAAGGCAGGACTAAATGTTAGCTGACAAGATAGTTTTATTTCCTGGTGTATTACTGTTGTCTAAGTTTTGAACTGGATATTGCAGAATTTCTGTAGTGCAACATATTTTGAGTTCAATCCTTTTGAGGATTTTTGGTAATACTTGCTCAGATAGTAATCAAATTTTCAAGTATATTTTTATTTTTTTGGTTTTACTTTTCATTTAAATCCATGCTTTGTCAACGAGGAGTCTGTCAGTTCAACATACACCATAATAGGTTGTCCATTTGATTTGGGTTATTTGAACATACCATTTTATTTGCATAAGATACACATGATTGTGCTATTTATGGGGGGAGCTCATTCTTGTCATTGAGGATTTTTAGTGGCTGAACTACAACTTGACTATGTGACTCTATGGTTTATTTTAGATGGAAAATTGTGGTCTCACCACAATTATGCAAATTATTTACTGTGTCCTGATCATAATAATAATTAGGTGGTAATAATATGGATGAAACTGGCTAGTGGCAAGTCTTAGGATTTAGCCTTTTAGGTCTAAACTTTGAACCATTAGGTAGGTTGTAGAGCTATATAAGATGCTTAAAATGTTTGTGAAGGCTCACTGTCAAGGGATCTCATATTATTGATATATGGTTGGGCTTAGGAGAAAATTCTTTTAGAGAATCAAAGGCTTTGATGCTGCTGCAAGTCTCTGAAAATGGGCGTTATACTTTGATTCAGTTTATAAGGTTGTTAGAGTTAGATGAACTCCTTGTTGGTTGTCAGTTTTCAGTGTCAACTTACTTGCTAGCGTGGTCCAGATACTTTGAGATTTTCCAAGTTTTATAAATGTCTGCTATCAATGACAGAATCTGGGGTTGAATTTAAATTTGATCTTAAATCTCATCTTATGCATGTAAGGTGGGCCTTTTAAAGTATTGATTGTGGAAATGGGCATTTGATGATGTTCATCCTTTATTTGGGTAAATGACCTATACTGGTTGCATGGGACCTTCTGGATGGTAAATGTAAGACCTTGGATACCGATGGTACTGACATTCTCAAGTGCATCTAATCCATGTAGGAATTTGATTTGCAACACTCCATACCAAATGTCAAGGGATCTGTCTATTCTAAGTCAGGAGCAAAGCTCTCAGAAGATATAGCTAGTACATTACTCTCTGGAAAGTAAAATTCTTCAGCCTAGCCAGTTGGATCTGCAAACTGAAGCCTTGTTGGTTGTTAGATGATATCTTTATTGGTTGGCAGTTTTGGGTGTCAACTTGGTAGTGTGGTCCAGATACTTTGAGATTTTCGAAGTTTTATAAATGTCTTCTATCAATGAGAGAATCTGTGATCTTAGATCTCATCTTATGCATGTAAGGTGTGCCTTTTTAAGTATTGATTGTGGAAATAGGCATTTGATGATGTTCATGCTTTATTTGGGTAAATGACCTATACTGGTTGCATGGGACCTTCTGGATGGTAAATGTAAGACCTTGGACACCAGTGGTACTGACATTCTCAAGTACATCTAATCCATGTAGGAATTTGATTTGCAACACTCTGTACCAAATGTCTAGGGATCTGTCTATTCTAAATCAGGAGCAAAGCTCTCAGAAGATATAGCTAGTACATTACCCTCCGCAAAGTAAAATTCTTCAGCCTGGCCAGTTGGATCTGCAAACTGAAGCCAGTTCTACTGGCCGTTACTTGCATATTTTTTCCCATCATTTAAGAGTTCCAGATATTCAACACGTGTTCTGTGAATAGGCTTGTTGGGTGCAAATTGATAACCCCACTTAAAATGAGAGGTAGTTTGCAGGTTTGAACAAGGTCCTGTGGGCAGAGCTAATCTGGAGGATTTTCAGCTCATCTCTGGAGCAGATTGACCAAGCAGTCCTGCGAAAGCTAAGTACTTGGTTTAATGAATGAAACAAAAAATTCACAAAGTATTTGGAGTCTGGTGAAGCCATCAAGTATTTGTATTCATGAGTTGCACAGAATTTTCACCAAGTTGGACTTGTGAATTGCTCAGAATTGTCACCAACTAGTTGGATTCATGGGAGTCGTGGATCCCATATCTAAGAGTTTATTATAGCTTGTGGGCAAACAGTTGTATAGAGCCTATCCCGAGAAGTCTGTGATGGTGATATGGCCTTCGTACTTACTCTATGGGCAAGGCATTGATAAACTTTGGTTAATTAGATTTCAGCTGATACTGTTCTGCAGAGAAAATGTTTAGCAGTATCCAGAGGAGTATGATGAGACATGGTCAATCACCTGGAGGATATTGTACTTTTGACTAAACAAGAACAAATGATTATTGAGACACAATAAAACAAATCGGAGCTCTTCTAATTAGAGGGTGGTGAGCAGAGTTGGAACCAAGATCCAACATGGCTCCTGCTAAGTGAAATTCTAAGCAAAGGGTGAAATCTTGGTACCTTGGAGGAAGATCAATAAATCTGGTACAAACATGGACTGTGGAAATGTGATGCCTAAAAAACATGGGCTTTCTGGGGAGAGATTCAGACACTTGAAAACACATCAAGCAAGGGTTGGGTGGGGCTATCTGTATGCTGCTTGTGTATAGAAATGGAAGAACTGGTAAATCACCCAGTCTTCCACTGCTCAAATGGTAGTGATTCAGTGTCATATAATCCAAAAGTTGATGGTTTTGCCAGCATGCTCTTTAACACTTGAAATGATCTCCAAGGCTAGCACCTCTTTGGCTGTGTGTCTTGATCAGAGGCATTTGGACAATTTGGAGAGAAACAAACAATAGACTATTTAGAGACCAGTTATCTCCTTGGATAATCACTGCTTAACAAATCTGAGACAAAAATGGTGGTAACCACATAGGTGTGTCTACTACCAAAGGCCCCAAAGAAAGTTTTGGTTAAGAATTAGTGTAGGTCTAGAATCCGTCGCATCCCCTTAGTGTTAAAAGTTTGTAGCTACGATGGAGATCTTTATCTCTCGAAATATGGATGCTATTATCGTTATTGTCACCTTCAGCTGAAAGGGACACTTATGTTTTATTAAATGTAAAGACGTGTGTCTATCGACATGTGTTGAGGCATGGAAATTCGAAGAGTTGTAATTATAATTGTAATTAAGAGTGATGTTTTGGGAAATTGGAGAGACCTTCGCTTGGTATGTGAAGAGTCTCTCCTTAAGTTATATATATCGTACCTAGTGATAGGCACTGTACACTTGAACTTTTATGATCAATAAAATAAATTTTTTGTTGCATCGCTGAGTTTTTTCCTTCATTCTAGAAGGGTTTTCCCAGGATACTTTTGGTGTTTATTGTATCATTTTTGGATCTTTCTTATTACTATTTATTATCATTGATTTCTGGGCTATAGTTCTAACACTTAGAAAAGGAATTGTTAGGATGAAGTTCCTTATAATTGGAGCATGATGATCTCCTCAAATAGGATGAAGTTAAAATTGTCTTAGTTGCTTCTAGAGGCAACAATGGTGGTATTCAAAAATTCGTCTACCAAATGTTCTAATCAACTCTTGCTTAAGAATTGAAAGATTGATATTGCCTTTGGCCTACACTGAAGGTTGCCCCCTTTGGATAAAAAGGGTTAGTTCTTTGATGGGACCTCTAGAGAGAGCCCATTGAGGGGTTGTGAGGTCATTTGGATGCTATTATGTTAACTTTTTCCTAGCTTACTGGGATTGACATCAATAATTTCACCTCGACATTTGTGCTTGTTGAGGGTTTCAAGGGCATTAAGCAAGTCACCGTGGAAGAAAATTCCCAAATTCTAGTAAATCCAATTTACAAGGGTAATCACTTAGAGATTAAATGGTGCTTTGGCAAGGATAATTGCATTTCATTATTGTTTTGTGGTACATGACATGGCATGGGAGCATAGCTATGAGGAACCAGTCATGCATTTGATTGCAACTAAGGGGTACCAAAGGCTAGAGCATGAAGTAATTGCTAACCATTTTTTAGTGTGAGATATAGAGACAAGGATATCGAGACAATGAGAAAAATAGCCCTAGATAGCTTGATTGGTCACATAATTTTTGCACCTTGATGGATACCTTGATTATCACACAATGAAGAATTACATTCCCTATGTAGGCTTCCCTCCAACTATTCAACAAATTATGTGTGTGGTGGTCGATTATATGAGTGACTAGTTCACCAAGACAACCTTTAGAATTTTTTATACTACGTATATAATAATTTTGAAGTGGATTTTTGGTATGATAGTTTTAATAAGAAATGGGGAGGCAATTTGTCAAGGATTTGTTTCAATAAGATTTTGGTAGAAGTTGTACAAATTGGAACATAAAAGAGGCTCAATAATCTTAGTTTGAAGTGAGACAAAGTAAAGAGATTTCCAATCCTAAAAATTGCCACTTAGTTAGAATTGAAATTGTAGGAGATTGTTGTGAATTATTAGTGCAACTTGTTTTTGAATTGAAATTGTAGGAGATTGTTGTGAATTATTAGTGCAACTTATTTTTGAAACATAGCTCAATACCTATTTGATTTATACCTTCCACGAGAACCTTGTGTGTTTTAATTAAAGTAGGTTTGCTTGTGAGCAACAATAAAGATGGATATACTTGTGAAATTTACTTTCAAGTAAAATCTTGTAGTTAAGTTGACAATTTGGGAGACTATTGTGCATAGTTTTTGGTATGAATTGTGTAAATTTGTTTCCTTGACATTTTAAAGCAAACTTCATGATCCATTGTATACCAGTTGTGTACACAATACACCATAAATCCAACTTATTATATCACATGTTACACTTCAACAACCTTCATAGAATGATCTTCAACATGTGCTAACATAAAAATATCATCACGAACATGTCTTTAGATACAACCAAAGTATCAAACTGGTCTGCTACTAGTCTTCACTAAATGATCTATAACTTATCCAATTCTTCATATAAACATATGCAAACACAGATGTAGTATCTGAAACATTCCCGAACCTGATTCTAAGTTTACATAGCTTAACCTGTCATATCCAAACTTCATTGACCAATCCAACTCCTATAATGTGCAAAATCCCCGACTCTCATGAACACAAATATGTATATGTTGACATCAATGATGAACTTGTCATCAATGCAAATACATAATTATCATATCCAAGTGCTAACCACTTCCAATAATCTTTCGCTTTGGCATTGATGACAACATATAATGAAAAATCATCAACTCAAAAAGAAATACTACTACATGAACAATCTCCCCAAAACTTAATTTATCTGAATATAATTATCTGAATATCCTCAACATATACATGTATGCTCCGCCCCATAAGTATTACACTCTCCTATGCACATGTGAGTTTTTCATGTGTTATTTTCCCCCATTGACATTAATGGCAAAGGTGTCAATATGGCAATCTAAGAATATGAAGTGCTCTCATTATTCTCCCTATATTGGATCAAGCCAATCAAACCAAGTGCCAATAAACACTATTATACAAAAACATTACTCAAGAGTTCTTAAATTAATTCTGCCCAATACAACTACTCCATAAGAGAAGCATTAAGCATCCAGTCCAAATGTATGAAAAGTGCTATGATTGTATCGGATTGATGCAATCCTTGCATCAATTATTCTGAATCAGGTAGGGACATTATCCCAAGCATACATCTAAGGTACTCAAATGTATCCTTGGCCGATGGTTTAGCAAAGATATTTGCTATATGTTCATTTTTACTATCATATTCCAATCTGATTTTCTTTTCTACTACCTTCTCTCACAAAAAAATGACACTTTATAACAATATGTTTTGCCTTTAATGTAAAATTGGATTCTTTGACATTCTTACTGTACTTGTGTTATCACAATGAATAATAATAGGTTCTGGAAACTCATTCCCTATATTCTTCAACATTTGCTTCATTCATATGTTTCAATTACAATTGTTGTCACATACTTAGCTTTTGCTGTAGATTGTGAAATGCAATCTTGTTTCCCACTTAGCCAAGAAACCAATCTTTCTCCTAGAAAGGATGCATCACCAGTTGTGCTCTTCCTATCATCAACATTGCCTACCAATCAACACCAAATTATGCACATAGAGTAAAATCATGTGTTAAATCATATCATAACCCAAAATCTAATGTTCCTTTAAAATATCTGAATATCCTTTTAAGTGCTACTAAATGTGTCTTTTTAGGGCTGCTTGAAATGTTGTAACTATACCAACTAGATACTGCAATCCTCCTATTACTGATCTATACCTTGTTTGCATAACAAGAGTTAGATATTGCAATACTCCTTTTTGTTGATCTCTATCTTGTTTGCATTAACATAGGTGTTCCAACTAGCTTATAGTTCTCTAATCCAAATCTTGTCAAAATATCTTTTAGATACTTAGTTTGTGATATGATAATTCCATCCTTATTCTGAGTTATTTGCAATTCCAAGAAATATTTCATTTTACCAATCATAGACATTTCAAATTCATTCTTCATTTCTTCAGAAAATTTCTCACTAGCCTCATCATTGCCTCCAAAGATAATATCGTGAAAAAAAACAACAATAATCAGTAATCCATCTGAGTTTGTCCTTACGTACATGTTACTGTCTGCATTACCTTAATTCCATCATACTCATCAAATGCAACCAAAATATCAATAAGTTATTTCCTGTACATTGGTCAGCTACTAGTCTTCGCCAAATGATGTATAATTTACCCAATTCTTCATATAAACATAGCAACTACAAATGTAGTATCTCAACACATTCCCAAATATGATTCTAAGCACACATAGCTTGACCTTTTATATTCCAACTTTGCTGACCAATCCAACTTTTGCAATGTACAAAATCTCTGTTTGTACAAACCTATCATCCGTGCAATATATAAACAATATATCCAAGTGCAAACTACTTCTAAAAATCTCCCATTAATCCTAACATAGAGAATATTGGTTGTGAGAGATTTCAAATGATATTGCAATAAGAGTACTTTTTGAGTCTTTTCACAAATATTTAGAGAGAAAACAAGAGTAGGGTTGAATAATTCTACTCTAATCCTAAGAACTTGAATGATAAACATTTCTATGATGAAATCTACCAAATTTTTTTTGTCCAAATTATCCTATACAAATCTTGTTCAATCTTTAAGGATTGTGCAAATAGTTTTGATATCCCTTTGAACACCTTCAAAATGAACAGATATGCATTAGTAATAGAAGTGAAGCATTCATATTATGACTTAGATCCAAACATACACTATGCTAGAAGTGACTTAAGAACAAAATGTACGTGAATGATGATTCCACCTTGACACTTATAAATCATGTTTACTTAAGTATTAGAGAATATGAAAGCATAAAGATACATCAAGAAATCACCAAACTTCAATTCCAACTTCATTATCTTAGTTGCTTATAGAAGCAATCTCTAAATTCCATTGAGATGTGAGGTCCTTGTATAGGTCCCTAATTACGATGAGTCACTTGTACTGAAATAAAATCAATGACTTGAATATACCACCTCAACTCTAATTAGGGTCAGGGAAGAGAAATATAATTTACAATCAATGCGTGTGTCTACATAGACCAATCAATTAAAACCACTTCCTTAGTGGGTTAACAGATGCCCACTAGGCTAGCCCACTCAGCGGGAGGGGTGGAATGAATGGACATTATGCAATGAATGATTCTTCGAAGAATGACCTATGCTTGGTTTTTTGAATGCTCAAAATTTGGATAGCATTGTCTCAAACTCATCTACATTGACACTTGACGCCAACTCTTTCTTAAACTCTAAAAACACCATTTCTCATTTACACATGCTCAAATTGCTCTAGCAATTTGAAATTGAGTCTTGGGTCGGTGTCTAACATTTAGGAATATAGAAAACTTCTTAAAGTTATCCTTTGTGAAGAAATTCAATCAAAAGAATGCGTCTAGTTTTCCTTTTATGTTATTTGTAGTTATATCATTCTCAAGTGGTCTCTATATGCTCAAAAGTAGGCACACTTATATAAAACCTTCTATCCAAGATATCCAATGGAAATGAAGTCTTGATTGATGACTTATAGCTTCCTATTCATAATGTGCAAGAATCCAAATGACGAAGGCTCTCAAATGAGCTAAAGGATGGAAACCCTTGAAAGGTGCACCAAAAAATGGAAGATTCAAAGAGTACAAACAATAAGTGTGCTGTATCAAGGAATCAAGTGATAATATAATGCAAGTGAAAAACTAGAATTGATGCAAGATTAAGTTAAAATGAGGATGTAAAAACAAGGAAAGTAAAACTAAACTAATAAGATCAAGATTACAATCCTCCTAGTTAGGATATGTGATATAAGCTAAATGCAATAAGGAAATGCTAAGCTAAGATGCAAATGAAAGTGCAAAGTGAGTTCTCAAGTGCTCAAGTGCTCAAGAGTCAAAACAACAACATAACAATAGCATGAAGACCTAAGATATGAGAGCGAGGAGAGAGTCTCCTGTTAAAAAGATTTGGATGATTAGAGATTAAGAGGAAAAATCAAGGGTCAAGGTTTATTCTCATTTTGACTTTGCAGCTCAAGATTTTCAAGAGGCAAAATCAAAGACTATATTTAAGAGGCAAAAGAATGTGTGAAGAAGATTAAGAGGTAAAAGGGTTCCACTCACCTTGGAAAATGTGTAGATAAAAATCCTTTCTTTCATTATTAAATTAGAAATTTCTTGTCCATGTGAACACATAGGATAAAGGAGATTTTTAATTAATTAAAAGGGATCATGCTCTAATTAAATATAGACTTAGGATAAAGTGGCAAAACCATAGGATAAAATTAAATAATTAATTAATCGACGATTTGATCAAGGTTAAGTGATTGATAAACTATGCAAAATTGATCAAGCATAAGATGTAGTCTAGCATAGAGATTAAAAATGCTAAAAAGGGGCCTTATAGTTTACTAAACCAATTTGGGTGATTATATTTGTCCATATTTGACTAATGTGTGAGTGATCTGGGAATTCATTAAGTCAAATAATGGTGATGCCAAGAAGGAGATAACTAGCCCTAAAATAATAGTAAACAAAGGTTGGCAAGGTGGTTAAGCCAATACCGGAATTGATGTGATACAATGAGAACTGATACGTGTTGTCTATTAGTGTCAAATACTTAGTCATTCATATGGAAAAGTTGGTCGGTCATCATTGTGACCGAGCCATCCTACTAAGGCTAAGCTATGTATATTAGACTTGTTCGTATTTCAATTAAAGCCGAGGAGTTGTTATTGCCAAGAAAGTCCATGGTCACTGAGTACTCCTATATATGCCGAGTGAGACATAAGACAATATATGTAGAGTTACATAGAGTCAGTTCATGCTTATTCATACAATATGAGCTAAGCATATAAAAGTTGAGGGGCAACATGAAGATTAGTTATGACCAAGTGTTAAAGTGTTCATGTGTTGAGCAAACCAATTTTGATATATTTGTTTGGAATTGCACAAACACTAAGGTAAACCATTTTTGGTCGAATTAATGCATGTTTGAATGATCGAGGAGTAATTTAAGGAGATGATTACACATTTCATCATTGATCATTAATCCCTATGCAAGATGTTTAACCAATCAGAAAAATGGAAGGTTTAAGCAGAAAAAGCGAGAAATATGGATCATTGATTTGGATCTAGAACCTTATTTTTAGTATCTAATTAATTGGGAGAAGGGAAGGGAAGGGAAGAATAGTGATATATTAGATTAGAGATCATATCAAAAATTGGAAAGAAGAGACCCACAATCAACATATTAAGTGAAAATCGAAGGATCAGGTACTAATACATTTTACCAAGCATTTCAGAGCAAATCTCTTAACATGGTGATCCTTATAGACCTATCGTAAATCTCCTAACATAGTGCTTACTTAGTTGTAAGCTTAAATCCTTTAATCAAGGTAGATTGAATAAGACTTGTAAGCTCTTAATAGGGAAGACACCTCATAGGGTAGATAATTAGAAGTGATCAAACTTGTAGCCCTAACAAGAAAACTTCATTGCTACAGTAGTGAAGCTTTATGGGTGTCATCCCCACCCCAATTTTACCTTCACCTTGGAGGGATTTTGGGTAACCAAAAACTTTGTGTTATGTGTTGATCATTTACTTTCATGTTTCATGGATGCGATTAGCTATTAGATTCGACACATTATTACAATTAATGTTTATGTGACTTATGTTATAAATGTTTGAAGGGTTAGAGGTAAAATATATCAGTTTGATAATTGTTTCAAAGGATAAAGGTTTTATAGATCCTGATTCACCCCCCTCTCAGTTTCTATCTTTCCCAAGAGACTTCCAACAATTGGTATATGAGTTATGTTATCTTAGAAGTCCAACCACTTGAGGGTAAAGATTTTGGAGATGGAGGCTTATATGATTGGAAAGATAATTGAAAATCAGAAGCTTGATATACAATTTGCACTATAACAACTTGAAGGAGTGAGAGAGAAATTGAAGAGATCCATAAAAAGAAGGAAGGAGATGGTAGTCCTGCAGAATGATACACAATATCAAGAGAAAGACACTAAAGGACTACTTGATGATGGAAAATTCAGTTAAAGTGATGTATTAATAACATATCTATTGGAGAGGAAGAATACATTGAATGATGAGATAAGATGGCTAAAGAGAGAGCATGCAATCCAATTAGTAAGACTATGTGAAGTGACCGAATGGAAAAAGAAAGCCAAGGAAGACAAGACAATTGATGATGAAGACAAAAGAAAAATGACCACAAGACTTGATGGAAGACTATTTGATGTGCAAAAGCTAACACACAAGAAATTTGATATGCTCAATCAATTGCTAAGTGCAAATCAAGAACTTAATAGGAAAGATGGGGAGATTGCAAATATGAAATATGAGAATGACAATTTGAGGAATGAATTGAGATCTGAAAAGGAATTCATTGAAAGGTTGAACAAACCCAAAGAAGATGTGAGATACTATGAAGAGCTGATGAGATTATAGAGAATACCTCATCTCACATCTGAGATTATAGAGAATACCTCATCTCACATCTAGACTAGGCTATGTCAAGCACATATCTTCTACCGATGAAGGTGAATCATGAAAAAGTGGAGAATAGAGGAATGCAAAACTAAAGAACAACAAACCTACATGTTATCATTGTGGGAAACTAGGACACACAACAAATGTTTGTAAAAGCAAGACTGGAAAGCAAAATCCTAAGCCTATATTCAATGGATACCATTTTAATTGTAAGAAGCAAGGACATCAAACACATGAGTGTAGATATAAGGTCAACAATACGCTTGTTGCACCTATATTTGAAAGATATTGCTACAATTATCATAAGTATGGACATAGAGCACAATAATTCATACAAAGAAAAAATCTAACTAGATAACCAATAAGCAAGGAAATGCACCTAAGAAAGGTAACTCATATGATTAGGATTACAACACATGGTACAATTATCATTTATGTGATGAACATGATCATATTGCAGAAAATAATATTAGGATACATTTCAAAGGGAAATCTAAGACTTGGATGAATGAAAATATAGTTTGTTATAGTTTTCATAAGATTGGACATTTGAATAGAAATTGTAGGACCTCAGCACCAACACCAAGCAATGAACAAAATAAAGAAAAATGCATTGTTGATGTAGGACATACAAGAAATTAGATGAATCATGTTAGAATATATAGTCCACCCATATCATTGGAGGGGGTGTGAATCAGTTATATAATTATTATCACAATTATCTACCTTATTAAATCTTAAACATATGAGAAATAAAATCAGAAACCACAACAAGACACTCATGCACAAAAACACCCGATATGTTGACTAGGGAAAACCCCGGTGGGGATGGTACCCACAAGATGATGTACTAATATAAATATCCTTGTTAGAGGATGGACCCTATTAGGAGTCTGAAAATATTTAGTACATATCAATCTTTGTTATGAGGCTTTGAATCCCTATTAGGAGATTCCAACTTTGTTAGGAGTTGTAGAAGGCAGATGAACTCATTATCCAAACAGCTTTAGGGGCAAGACCAATGAACCCACTATCCAAATGATATTTATACTATTATTTGTAGAATAATATAAATGAAATTTACTTTTTCTTCCTCTTCCTTTGTGTTGTCAACCGAACTTCTGCTCCTTTTGATCTCGATACTAGATCACCAACTTCACATCCAATAATCCCTTGGATTGCTTACTCGCATTTGCCAAACACTCTGCTCTTGTTCGCACACTTCAAACTTCATGCGCATTACAATCACTCATTACAATCAAGGAAAATAATTTCCTTTATACCAAGTCATCAAAACAATTCCTTGAGCCGGCCTTGAGGCTTTCCCAATTAATTATAATAGGACCACATCAAGATAATTATTTCGCAATCACATAACACTGTAGACTCATAGTCTATACAAATTCTCACACGTGTGGCTCCAAACTTTGTGCACTCACTGACGTCATCATCAGATTGTCCTCTATCACTATATAACTTCACATACCTTGATTACATCTCTATTAGGAGATATGATCCAATCATCAGAAATTGCTTATCAGGTACTCTGTCTCTGCACTGCTTTCTATAAATCTTGCATATCTTCTTCATGTCTTTGACTTAGGTCATACACACTTAACCTCATCATCATGAAAAACTTTAGAACATGTCCTTAACCACACTTTACCTGAACATCAAACCTCTGTCCATACGACCATGATATATGTCTTCTACTCTACTAGTCTTCATAGAATTACTATTATGTTGACATCAATGACAAATATAGTCATGAATGCAACATGCCAATACTTCCACATACTCTCCAATGCTTAGGATACTCCCCCAAAGGAATACCATTAGCAGTCATGTTAAAAATATTCCCCTTTGGCATTGATGTCAACATAGATGAAAAACATCTAGGTTTCAAGAATACCAAACAACACTCTACTGCTGCTCCCGTTCTGATCTTTTCAGATCTTCATCAATTAACTCTAAATTTTTTTGGAACACTACTCTATTCTTAGGATTGGCATCATTTTTTCACATGATACAAAACTCTCAACTTATCCCCCATATATCCTAACTCTTCATGCTGTATATCTCCCTCATAGAGATATTCCTTCTCCTTACATGAATCTTTCTAAATCTCCCTAATACATATATGCTTATCTATCTCTCCCCTATTCATATTTAGGAGTTGTCACACTTATCTCCCCCATACTTAGAATATATTTTTCATGTACATATCTCCTCCATTGACATCAATGGCAAAGACCTCATTATGTCAATCCTCTGCTCATCACAGATACTCCCCACATAGGAAGCATCAACATTCAGTCTAGTAAAAAAATAGTGCACTATACCACTAGATTGGTGCAATCTCTACATCATCTAATATGAAGTAGGCAGGAGCATAAATCCAAGCATACCTCTCACGTACTCAAATGTATCTTTAGGAAAGGGCTTTGTAAAGACATTTGCAATCTAATCTTTAATACTGATATAGTCTAACTTGATCTCTTTCTTTGCAACCTTCTCTCTCAAAACATGATACTTAATAGACATATGCTTAGTCTTAGAATGAAATAAAGGATTCTTAGAAATACTTACTGTACTTGTGTTATCACAATTTATGATAACAGATTCTGAAAATTCTATCCCAATATCTTTCAGCATCTACTTCATCCACATGACTTGATTAAAATTATTTGCTGCTGCTGCATAGTCCACCTCAGTTGTGCTTTGAGAAATACAATCTTGTTTCTTTCTTAGCCAAGAAACCAATCTTCTTGTAAGAAATAATTATCCACCATTGGTGCTTTTCCTATCATCCATACTGCCTACCCAATCCACATTAGTATAAGCATATAGAGTGAAATCACTTGATATGTCATATCATATCCCATAATCATATGTTCCCTTCAAATATCTGAATATCCTCATTTACCGCTGCATAGTGATACTCCTTAAGATTATCTTGAAATCTAGCTACAATCCCAAGTGCATTTTCTATATCTAGTCTAGTATGAGTTAGATATTGCAAACCTCCAATCATGGATCTATACTTCTTCTGCTAAATTGTAGATGTCTCATCTTTGCTAGATAACTTATAACCAATTATCATTGGTATACCAACAAGCTTACAATTTTCTAAGCCAAATATTTTCAACAAGTCTTTCAAATACCTAGCTTGTGAAACGAGAATGCCATTACTATTTCACACAATCTGCAAACCCAAAAAAGAACCTCATCTCTTCTATCATACTCATTTGAAACCCATTCTTCATTTCTTTAGCAAACTTATCACTTGCTTTATCATTGCCTCATAAGATTATATAATCAACAAATATTACTATTATCAAAAAACCATTCTTAATTTCTTTCAAGTACAAGTTACTATCTTTTGTACCTTTAGCAAATCTAAGCTTTGCCAAATACTTGTCGAACCTTGCATGCCAGGTTCTAGGGGCTTGATTTAGGTCATATAGAGCTTTCTTCAATCTGCATACCATATCTTTGTTTTCTGTCAGTGGGAAACCATCAGGCTTCTCAATAAATACCTCTTCTTCAAGTTCTCCATTTAGGAAGGCTAGTTTGACATCCATTTGATACACTTTGAACTTCTAATTTGATGCACCGACTAAGAACATTCTCACTGCTTCCATTTTGGCTACAAGGGCATAAGTTTCCTCATAATCTATTCCTTCTTGCTGTGAATATCCTTTGCATACCAATCTAGCTTTGTTTCTTACAAATTTTCCTTGTTCATTCATCTTGTTTCTGAATACCCATTTAGTTCCAATAACATTCTTGTCTTTAGGCCTAGGGACTAATTCCCACGTGTCATTCTTCACAATCTGATCTAATTCTTCCTTCACTGCCTTAATCTAATGATAATCTTTGCATGCCTCATTTGCACTCTTAGGTTCAACTTGAGAAATCAAACACAATTCCTCATTTACCTTGTTTCTTGTCATCACTCATTTGTCTTTGCTTCCAATTATCTTCTCTAGAGGGTGATTCTTTGTCAAGTTTCTATTAAAGGCAGGAGTTACTAACTCAAATCTTATCTCTTCTCTTGGTTTAGATCTTTGTTCATCTCTTTGCTCAACAATTTACACATCATTTTGTAGGTCATTATTAGTCTCAAAGAAAACTTCTACATTCTCTCTAACAATTCTAGTATTTTCTTCTTCTTCATTAGAATTGTAATCCATCATCTTTTGTTTAATTTCAAACTTTTCATCAAATTTTACATTTTCATATTTAAGTTTTGTCTTTCTTCTATTATTAAAACATATGTAAGCTTTCCTTTTCAATGAATAACTAAGAAATATACCTTTATTACTTCTTGGATCAAAATTACCAAGATCATCATCTCTCTTTATGTAACACTTGCTTCCAAAGATTATGAAATACGTTACTGAAGGTGTATGACCAAACCATAATTCATAAGGAGTCTTATTCATACCTTTTCTGATCTGTACTCTGTTCATGGTGTATACTGTTGTATTGATTTCTTCTCTCCAAAATGTCTTGGATACATCATTCTCAAACATCATTTCTCTTACTGCCTCTGATATTGATCTATTTCTCCTTTTTTCTATCCCATTCTTCTCAGGGGTCTTAGGTGATGATAACTGTCTCTTAATTGCATTCTCCTCACAAAATATATTAAATTCTCTAGAAGTAAAATCTCCTCCTCTATCTGATCTCAAACATTTAATCTTAATACTAGATTCATTCTCAACTCTATTCTAGAATATGTTAAACTTATCAAATGCTTCAGATTTCTCTATAAGAGATGCTACCCACATCATTCTAGTGAAATCATCAACAAAAAACATAAAATACCATTCTCCATAGAATCCTCTTGTCCTGGTGCGACCGCTCAAATTTGTATGAACAATCTCCAACTTTTTTGTAATAGTGAACTTCTTGCTTGGTAATGATACCCTCTTCTACTTAGCCGTGATACATTCTTTGCAAACAACATTAGTACGCTTCATTATCTTAGGTAAATCTCCATCTTCAAATGTCCTACTAACGTTCACAATGTTGTCAAAGTTTATATGAGAAAAAATTCTATGTCATTACCAACTGTTACCCACTTTTGTAGCCAAACATGCTATCTCACTAGGATTCAACTGAAACACATTACCTCTAGATATTGTACTTGTTCCAATCAGCTTACCATATTTATCTTTGACAATGCAAGTATTTTATGTAAATTGCAACTAATAACCTTTATCCACCAACTATACAACACTCAACAAGTTATGGTTTAAACCATCAACAAAGTAAACATCATGAGTGTTAGTGTTTCTATCAAGAGTAATAGATCCTATCCTTGTGATGTGTTAGGTTGCATTGTTTCCAACTCTAACAATACCTCCATCATGATTCCTGAATTTAAGAAATTTGTTCATATCACCAGTCATGTGATATGGACATCCACTATCTATTATCCAAACAAATTTATTTTAAACTTGGGAGACTAGAGCTTTTTCTTCTCTAATTTCAATGTCAAGATCATCTTCTTTAATGTCTAAAATCCCTAGCTCATCATCACTTTCACTCTAAACTCTTTCCTCAAATTCCTTATCTTCATTTGCATATAAAAAATTTCTAGGTCTTCTAGGCATAAAATTTCCTTTATAATTTTTCTCTCTTTTAGGTAATTTAGATGCATAATGATCAAATTCATTACAAGTCCAAAATTTAGAGATATTCTTTACCTTCTGGTTGTCTTCTTACAAGCAGGGCTATAGCTTCTTCAATTTTCCTATCTTCATCATATCTAGTTCTACTACTGCTAGCAAAATTTCCATGGGTGCTTGCACTTCTAGAAAGACATGGATGAACACTTAAGGAACTAAAAGTTGTATCCACTCTCGTTAGTTCTCTAGGATGTCTAAAATTAGCTTCTGCTACTTCCAATCTTCCAAGCAAAGTTTCCTTGGTAAACTTCTTTGTACAAGGTATTAATAATTCAATCATTTGTGCTACTTGCTTGAATGGCAGTGTCAAAGTTTTCAAGATCTTCCATACAATCTCATCTTCTTCCTTGGATCCACCATATGACTTGATTCCTAAAACAATATCAAATATCCTATTAATATAACTTCTTACAGATTCATCTTCCATCATTTTAGCATCTTGAAACAAGCATATCCAATTCTGTAATCTTATCCTTTTTGTATGTGTATCACCTTCAAAAGTAGATTCTAAAGATTTTTAAATCTTATGAGATATATCTATTGACTTTACTTGACTATATTCATTCTGAGGAAGAGCTGATAGTAAGGCTTCTCTAGCTCTCATATTGCACATGAACAAATCTCTTTCTGCTTCACTACTTTCTTCAAGATTTTATTCTTTCATAGTTTCTTTGTCACTCTTGGTCAAAATCCAATAACCTAGACCCATACATAGTAGATGAGTCTTCATCTTATCTTTCTAGATGTCATAGTTAACCCCATCAAACTTAGGACTATCTTTTCTGAAATGACTCACCATTGATCTCCCAAAGCTGTTAAGCCCTTCAAGGACCTGATGCTCTGATACCAATTGTGCTATGCCCTTGATATTATTGTATATAGGGTTATGAATAATCAACTTGTGGCTGTCTTAATCCTTAATTAAGTCATTTTATCATTGTTATATTATAATTTAGGTAGGTAGGTCAACCTAGGTGCTATGAAGGGTTGTTTCTATACAAGCAAAGCATAATTAGGTATATATAGGAGGTTGTCAGTCTTATTTCATCATCATATTGTGAAGTGTGTTCTTATTGGAGATATTTAGAGGTTTCCCCCTCGAAGTGGCCTATTACTCTCAGTTATTATCAAATATTTATATAATATTTCATATTATTTTTTCTATTGTGCAAGTTATTTCATTACAAGTGGTATGAGAGCATGATCTTGGCACCATAGAGGCAAGATTTTTTTCTCAACATTGGGGCAATTTTGGGAAGAGCATAACTTTCAGATTTTAGCAAAAATTTCAAAGATTTTTAAAGGGTTTTTGAAGAACATATCAAAGAAGCTATAGTAAAAAATTTAGAGGAATTGGAAAAAAATTGAGGAAATTATTGCAGAATTACTATTTCTAAACAATTTTTTGAGATCTTCATATCTCTCACATACTGTCAAATTGGAGTATAATTTGTATTGGGTTTTCCAATACATAGTAGAGGAGCCTAAATTCAAATCTTGGAGAAATTGAAAAACAAAAATAAGCAAGGTATTGTAAAATTAGGAAAATTCTCTCTCAAGCCAGCAAATTCGCTAATTTTTTTTGGGGATTTTTTTTGAGTAAGGATTTCTTGGCCCAAGTAAGTCACAGTAAAAAAAAAATAAATCAGAGAATTTAGATTTTATTTGTGTGATTTATTTCAGAAACATTGGTTTCCATCATGATGGGGCCTTCGATAAGAGGCAAAAATAATTCTACCACACCAGGGAAATCCTTTGATCATGATTGGGAAGCAACAGAGGATAGTAAGCCCAATTAGGAACTTAGTAAGTTCAAGGAAGAGGTTAAGATGATAATGTGTGACCTACGAGGATATATATCAGATAAATGAAGCATGTTAAGCACCTATATGAATGAAACAAGGAAGGAGCTCTCAAGCAATCAAGGTAAAACCTTCAAGTCGACTAATAATGACACAAATTTTATTAATCCTACAGGATCTAGGAATTTTTTTCCAAATGTGGATATGTGAAAATTTGATGGCAAGGATACTCTAACATGGATAAATAAAATGGAGAATTGTTTTGAAATACATCAAATCCAATATGGACAAAGGGTTACGATGGCTTCTTTATATCTAGAACTAGATCAATTCATTTGGGATCATTTTCTTTGTACTCATAGGAGGAAAAGGGGTCTCACTGTATCATGGTCAATTTTTACAGAAGAACTCCAAGCATAATATAGCAATAGTGTGATAGAAAACTTCTTTAGCCAACTTGCTAAGCTTCAACAAATAGGACCAGTTAAGGATTATATTCAAGAATTCCAAAATCTATCCTTAAGAGTGGATACAATTACAGAGGAGAACTTGAATGATTTATTCTTGGGTGGTCTCAAGGATCACATTCAACGTGAGGTACACATGTTTTGTCCCAGTTCAACAAATGAGTCTTTTATATTAACACGTAGGGTAGAGGAGAAGTTCTTGATTTATAGAAAGTAGGTGGCTAATGTGATAAGAGACAAAGGATATTCAACACCTTATCTTCCTCAACCTACTAGGTTGACTCCACAACAAATTGAGGAGAAAAGAGCAAAAGGGTTGTGTTTCAGTTGCGATAGAAAATATAGTCAAGGACATAAATGTAGTGAAAAGAAATTGTTCTATGTTGAAGGTCCAAGTGAGAAAGGAGAGGATGAGCCCATACCAGAGGAGGATAGGGAGTCAAGTGAGGAATCATATGATTCTCAACCAATCATTTCTTGTCATGCACTTTTAGGTTTTAGTGCACCACAAACTCTCAAGGTAGTGGGTTTCTTAAAGAAGTAGAAAGTAACAGTGTTGACCGACTTAGGTAGTAGTCATAATTTCATCAATAAAAAGTTGGCAACTCTTCTAAATTATTTTATATATCCATCCCCAGAGTTTCAGGTTTTGATTGTAGATGGGGGCATAGTTAGTTGCTTAGGGAAGTGTCATGGCATCAAATAATCCATGGGAGATTATCAACTTGATACCCCAATGTATGTGATATCCATGGGTGCAACAGATATTGTTTTGGGAGTACAATGGCTTACTACATTGGGAACAATTAAGATGAACTTCCAAGAACTATTCATGCAATTTCAATCACAAGGAAAGGTAGTGGAGCTAAGGGGATTGAAGGAAAAATCCCCACAGATGGTAAGCTCTCATCAAATGCAAAAACTTCTTAAGAAAGGTGTGGATGGATTTGTGGCCCAAATATGTTCATTAGAAGTCTCTCAATCTAATGCTCTTACTCATCCTGATTTACAAGCAATAATTGATCATCACTTAGTGATTCTTGGAGATATGCCTAAATGACTTCCCCCTAAGAGGGATCATGACCATGCCATACAACTAGTTCTAGGGAGTCAACCACCAAACATTACGCCTTATAGGTACCCATACATACAAAAAAATGAGATAAAAATAATTGTTGAGGAAATGCTAGAGATAGGAATTATCAGGCATAGTCAAAGTGCTTACTTTTCACCTGTTGTGCTGGTGTGTAAGAAGGATGAAACTTGGCGCATGTTTCTAGATTATAGAGTGCTCAACAAGTACACCATTAAAGATAAGTTTCCTATTCTAGTCATTGATGATCTTCTAGATGAATTAAATGGAGCTATGTATTTTATCAAGTTAGATCTTAGATCGGGTTATCACCAAATTTGGATTAAGGAGGAAGATATTTGTAAGACAACATTTTGAACTCATTAAGGTCATTATGAATTTTTGGTGATGCCATTCAGTCTTACCAATGCACCATATGCATTCTAAATTTTGATAAATTCCATTTTTAAGAAGTTCTTGAGAAAGTTTGTGTTAGTGTTTTTTGATGATATATTAATTTATAGCAAGACTTGGGAAGAACATTTGAAACATGTAGGTCAAGCATTACAATTACTCAAAGATCATCGACTCTATGCTAAGCCATCCAAGTGTGCTTTTGATCTTAAGGAGGTGGAGTATTTGGGACACATAGTTTCACATGAAGGAGTAAAGGTGGACCTTAATAAAATTAAGGCTAGCATGGAATGGCCTATTCCAAAAACTATTAAGAAGTCAAGGGGCTTCTTGGGACTGACAGGATACTATAAAAGATTTTTGAAGAATTATGGTTTTATAGAAACATGCCTTACAACTCTATTGAAGAAGGATTCTTTTCATTGGAATGAATATGCTAATGTATCATTTGAGCAATTGAAGAAGGCTATGTGTACAAATCCAATGCTTGCCACTCCAAACTTCACCAAGGAATTCATTGTGGAATGTGATGCTTCTGGAAATGGGATAGGAGTAGTTCTCATGTAAGAAGGTTGAACAATTGCTTTTGAGAGTCATCAATTAAAAGGTAAAAATCAACTCAAACCTATTTACAACAAGGAAATGTTAGCAATCCTTCATGTAGTTAAAAAATGGAGGCCTTATTTAATGGGTTGATACTTCAAGGTTAAAACAAATCATGATAGCCTAAAATAATTTTTGGAACAAATACTATCATTAGAAGAGCAACAAAAATGGGTCACTAAGATGTTGGGATATGACTTTGAAATTGTATACAAGAAAGGGAAGGAAAATATTGTGGTTGATGCACTTTCTAGGAAGGATGAAAAATATGAAGCCTTATTGTGTGCCCTTTTAATATTACAAGAAAATTGGGTGGTAGAAGCCAAAGAAGAGTGGAAAAATGATGTTGCAACAAGTAATCTCATCCAACAAATAAAAAGTGGCCCTAGTAGTTTAGATAAGTTTTGTTTAAAGGGGGATATTCTTTGGTATAAAGAGCACTTGTATCTCTGCAAGAATTCCACTCTTAAACACAAGATTCTCAAAGAACTACATGAGTCCCCAATTGGTGGTCATTCAGGATTTTTGAAGCCATATCATAGGGTCAAGCAAGATTTTTTTTGGGAAGGGCTAAAAGGTGATGTTCAAAAGTTTGTGGCTAAAAGTTTGGTTTGCCAAAGAAACAAGGGGGAAACAATTAAGACACCATGTCTCTTGCAACCTTTATTTATTCCTAGCCAACATTGGGAAGAGGTATCCATGGACTTCATCACAAGGCTCCCCAAATCTAAAAGTCATAATGTCATAATGGTAGTAGTTGATCATCACACTAAATATGCACATTTCATTGCATTATCACATCCTTTTATAGCAAGTATAATGGAAATTTTTTTCTTGGAGAATATCCAAAAGCTACATGGTACACCTAAGGTTATTATTAGTGGTCATGATCCTATCTTTACTAGTCACTTTTGGAAAGATTTATTCTCATTTTTGGGTACCCAATTGGCTCATAGTTCTTCATACCATCCACAATCAAATTGGAAAACTGAGGTGGTCAATAAATGTTTGGAAGGATATCTACATTGTTTCACTTCAGAAAAACAATCTCAATGGGTAGATTGGCTACGTGTTGCAAAATGGTGGTAGAATACTTCTTTTCATAGCTCATCAAAAATGTCTCCATTTTTGGCACTTTATGGATATCATCCTCCTTCCATCACATCATCATTAAAGGTGTCACCAAGATTTCAAGTAGTATAGGATCACTTGCTTCAACAACGATAAGCACTTTCAAGACTCAAGGAGAATTTAGCTATGGCACAAAATTGAATGAAACAATAAGAAGACCAACACCGTAGTGAAAGAAATTTTGAAGTTGGGGACTGGGTCTTCTTGAGATTGCAGCCTTATAAACAAATCTCAATGAAGCAACAAAAAAAGAATAATAAGTTGTCTCCAAGATATTATGGACCATACCATATCATGCAAAAGATTGGTAGTGTTGCCTACAAGATTGAGCTGCCACCAAAAACAAAGATACATCTAGTTTTTCATTTTTCTTGTTTGAAGAAGGTAATTGGGCAGAATATTCCTACTCAAATAGTACTACCAAAACTTGATGAAGAAGGAATAATAATTTTGGAACTAGAGTGCATTCTTCAAACACGCACAAAGAAGCTAAGGAAAAAATTCTTGACTCAGTATCTTATCCAATGGAAGAATTTACTAGTTGAAGAGGCCACATGGGAGGATGAGGAGTTCATTCAAAAGAATACACACTTGGTTAGCATTGAGGAAAATGCTTCTTTCAAGAGAGGGGAGAAAAATATTATTGTATATAGGGTTATGAATAGTCAACTTGTGGCTATCTTAATCATTAATTAAGTCACACTATCATTATTATATTATAATTTAGGTAGGTAGGTTGGCCTAGGTGTTATGGAGGGTTGTGTCTACTCAACCTAAGCATATTTAGGTATATAAGAGGTTGAGTCTTATTTCATCATCATATTGTGAAGTGTGTTCTCATTGGAGATATTTGGAGGTTTCCCCCTCGAAGTGGCCTATTACTCTCAGCTATTATCAAGTATTTATATAATATTTCATATTATTTCTTCTATTGTGCAAGTTATTTCATTACAAATTGTTAGAATATATAGTCCACCAATATAAATAAGAGGGGGGGGGGTGTGGGTGAATCAATTATATAATTATTATCACAATTATCAACCTTATTTAATCTTAACCATATGAGAAATATAATAAGAAACTACAAGATACTCATGCACAATAACACTAGATATGTTGACTAGGGAAACCCTTGATAAGAGGAAAAATCCCGGTGGGGAGGGTACCCACATAATGATGTACTAATATAAATATTCCTTGTTAGAGGATGGACCCTGTTAGGAGTCTGTGAAAATATTCAATACATATTAGTCCCTGTTAGGAGATTCCAACCTTGTTAGGAGTTGTGCCAACCTTGTTAGGAGTTGTACAAGGTAGATGGACCCACTATACAAACAGCTTCAGAGGAAAGACCAATGAACCCACTATCCAAATGATCTCTATATTATTCCTTGTAGAATAATAGAAAATAATTATACTTATTCTTCCTCTTCTTTTGTCCTATGAACTAGACTTCTCCTTCTGATCTCAATACCAGATCACCAACTTCACATCTAGTAATCCCTTAGATTTCTTACTCACATTTATCAAACACTCTACTTTTGTTCACACACTACACACTTTTCACATTAAAATAACTCATTATAGTAAAGGAAAATAATTTCCTTTACACCAAGTCCTCAAAATAATTCCTTGAGTTGGCCTTGAGGCTTTCCCAATTAATTATAATAGAACCACATTAAGATACTTAATTGTTTCACAATCACATAACTATCGGCTTATAGTCTAAACAACTTCTCACATGTGTGACTCTAGACATTGCAAACTCGTTGATGTCATCATCAGACTATCCTCTATCACTTTATAACTTTGCATATCCTTATTATATCTCTATTAGGAGATATAATCCAATCATAAAAAATTCTTATCAAGTTCTCTATCTCTGCTATTCTTTCTATAAATCTTGCATATCTTTTGCATGTCTTTGAATTATGTCACACACACTTAATCTTGTCATCAAGACACACTGTATAATATGTCCTTAATTGCATTTTACTTGAATATCAAACCTTTTTTTGTACGACCACGATCTCTGTCTGCTACTTTGCTAGTCTTCACAAAATTATTGCTTTGTTGACATCAATGACAAACATAGTCATGAATGCAACATGTCAATACTGCCACATACTCTCCAATGCTGAGTATAATCCACCAAAAAAATACCATCAACATTCATGTTAAAAAATCAAACCTGGTCAAAGAAGGAAGAAGTAAGTATCAGTGGAACTATTGATGTCAAGATCACTCAATCCAATGGATCAAGTGATTACACTACCACAAACTAAGAAAATAAGGTATGTGAGGAACTATATTTCAAAAATGGTATATTATACATCAATTTTTGAAATGTGATGTAGTAAAGTTCATATCTACATAAGATGAGATACATTAGGATAGTTCCAAAGTGTGAACTGAGTAAAGAGCATGTATATCGAGCATCACTATCAATGTTTGAGTCACAGTGTGGATCAAGATAATGTATTAAAAAAGATAATATGTTTGGAGGAGCTATGATTGAGAATAAAAATATAGTTGCAACCAAGTTGGTGTGTTGACTGAGGTAGTGAATGGAAGTATGAATTCCAAGTTATTTTATGCGAGCCAAGATAACTGTCATGCACTGTGTGTTTACCTACTAAAAGTATAAATAATTAAATAAAATGTTATTTTGATGGTTTAAATATATTTAGTAAATTTTGAATTTATTTTTACACTCACCCAATGATTTGTAACTCTCAAAGCGATATCAATGCAATTATAGAGCTATTTGTGCGAGTTACATAGGATTGTAGTGCGCCCTATTGGTGAAATTGAGTAAGTTTGCAAAGTCTATCAAATCGAGTTTGATTATTATGTGAAATAATTTGAAGTTCAAAAACCCTAGTTTGGAAAGGAATCACCTATATCTAGAAGTGGGAAGGAGGCATTGAAGGACAACAATGCTCAGATTGTCCGCAATGACGCATGCCCTCCACCAAAATTCAAGGCTTATCTAGAGATTACGATGACTAGAGATGCATCTGGAGCTTTGTCATTGATTCCATCCTGTGTCATTATGGTAAATGATATAAGATCATGTTATATGTGAAAGTATGTCTAAGTTGGTTATTTTAAACTAAGGAACACATATGAAAAGCTATGTGAGAATGGAGTATTGAAGGAGGAAAACAAAGTAGTTGCCGAGAAAGGGCTAACTCGCACCCTATCTTTTTCCAAGGTTTTCAAGGTGGAATGGATCAACATATTTTTGAGAAGATTTCACAAAATGAATTTGTGTCTAGGGATAGGGCTAGTTAAGATTACCAAATTGATCATATATTAGGTAATTGGTTACCTTATCCTTGACCAAGTAAAAACTGTTCGCCGCTACACCAAGAATGTAATTGAAGACCTCACTAAGCTGAAGTGGAATGAATGAGGAATGTATATTAATGAAATTGATGATACTATGATTGAGTTTGTAGTCTAAGTGATTGCACATAAGTTTCATCAGTCAAGATGATTGAATAGTGTGTCTTGTGTAGCTATAGATTTGGGATACAAGATAGTCAAGAAGGATCATAACTATGACTTGGCTGAGCTATAATTAATTCAACTAGTAGAAAAAATTCATACCATGCATATTCTTTTATGTACACAACTCTTTTCCTACCATTGGAGATATAATGTGGGATAAGGATAAACCTATGACTAAGCAGATAAATAGTTATATTGAGCAATTAGTCAAAATTCTGAAACAATTTAGGATGGATATTTTGATGAGTTCAAAAGGAAAATGAAGAATAGGATAAGAAATCTAAGTTGGTGGTTGATCAATATTATGATCACATATGTTTCATGGTGGATATTGACTACACCTATGATCAATTAGTCATACCGAGGGCTGCATCACTAAGGCCAACGCAATATGAGGTTAATGTTGATGAGGTGTCTGTAACCATTACAATACTATTAGCAAAAGAAATTGACAAGAATAGCAAGCCATTCGACACATATGAGGTTGGAAGGATCAAAATGATGATGTAGACAAAGGTCCCAAGGATGGATAAGAAGAGAAAGAAAATCATCGAAGACCTAGAAGGAAAACCTGGATAATCTCCTCTATAAAAATCACTGAAGGAAAAGGGGAAGATCAAGATAGTGATGAAGAAGAAGAAGAAGAAGAATCTAAAGGTAAAGAGCTTGTGGTTGCTGAACCCCAGACATCAAAAGGAAAGAAGATTGTGATTTTTGATCCTAAGGTAAAAAGGAGCCTCAAGAAAGTGGTGACACCACCCACATCTACACCACAAAGGAGAGTGACTAGACAAGGATCCAAGGCAACAACCCTTGTAGCTGTTGAGCCAAAGAAAGGGACAATAAAAATAAAAGGCCAACAAAGGGAAAGAAGAGGTCATTAGAGGCCAAGGAGATTGAGCAAGGTTAGAAGAAGAGGTTGAGGAGGAAACTTATTGTTATATCTGATGAAGAGGAGGATAATTAAGCTGAGAGGGCTAAATCAGATCATTTGAGCAAGTTTTAGATAGTGCCTAGGAGATCTCCTTAAGAAATTGAAAAGCTATGTGAGAAAATTAGAAGTTCAATAGGGTTAACATGATTTAAATGTGTAAAATATGATTCTTTAAATATAGGTGATAAAGAAAAATTTGAGCAAACAATTTTGGATATGATGGTAAAATTTAAATATACACCTATGGAACTAGGTAAAGAATTAGCTAAGGAATTATATAATAAAATTGATTCTAAGTGAAAATGGGCATTAAGTATAGAAAGAAAAATAAGGGAAACAACCTTAGCATAAACTATACTTGAATTAGGTAAGACTCATATGTCTATAGCCCTGAGAGATTTTGCAAAGAAATTTGTGCCTAAGACAAGAGCTTACCAAATTTGAGAAATAGAATTGAAGATGTAGCAGAAGAGAGAAAAATTTTATGGAAGAAAGAGTTTGGTTTGATGCCAACACCAATAGAAGAGGGAAAGAAGGAAGACACGAGAGTGAAACTAGATAACACAAGATTTATATAATAATGTAGCACACTAAGTGGAAACTGTGAAGAAAATGGCTCAAGACAAGGAAAAATAGATAGAGATAGTCATCATTAAGGATGAAACCCTTGCCACTACTATTCCCAATGTGACTCAAGCTATCAATGAGCTAGAAAAGTTAGTGTCCACCAAGAAAGAGAAAGGGGAGAAAGCTTCAAAATCTATTAAAAACACTTTGATGGACACTACTAATCCAATTATTGTGTGAGTCATGGAATATCCAAAGATTGGTGAGAAAAGAAAAAATCAACGGGTAACTGTGACTATAATTAAAACACCTGTTGTTACTATTGATTAAAATGCACAATTGCAACAAAATATATTAGTCATAGATGACAAGGAACAAGGTGTGCTAACAAGTGAAGATAAAAGACAAGGAGAGCATACTAAGGCAGATTAGACCGCAGAGGGTCATGCTGATGTACAAAATACTCAAGTAGATAAATCTACTATAGGTGAAGGAAGACCACATGTCTTAGGACCTCTTTCTAAAGGAAAAAATGAGACAACCATCTAGTGTAGCAAGGACTGAGGAACATGGTCAACAATAGAAGGAAGCAGAGAAAGAGACATGACTGAATGTAGAACCTTCTACACAAACTAGAACTCAAATAAGTGATCTAGCTACATAAAGGGTGATTAAATTTCAACAAGAGTTAGTTTTAGTAAGAATAGATTCTAGTGGTAGACAAGAGCTAAAGAGACCAAGTGTAGATGTCTCATCACACTCACTATGACTAGCATTGCCAAGTAGCAACACCCTAATGAAGAAAATGATGAATAAGAAGGCTAGAACACTTGGCAAGCCAATAATGTTGCACAAAGGTATAGTGATCCATAAATTTGAAATCGATAACTTGACATATGATCAAATGCAAAATTTTCAAGATCTATTGGCCAGGAAGACTATATAGGAAGAATTAAGAAGGGAATAACAATAGAAATAGGTACTACAAGAGATAAAATATATCTTTGTTGATGCATATAATATCAAAGATGTTGATGGGACAACCCCAATAATGAACCAATTAGTTCATATTATTGAAAAGGTAAATAATGATGACATTGATGCAAATGAAAGGTTATTGTAATGGTCCAAGAAGAAGTTTGAGAAGAAAGTTTTGGGGAAAGTGTCAATTGAAATCACGTTCAAGAAAGTTGAACTTTCAAATCTTGTAAATAATGTAGGAGTAGTAAAGAAAATTCAAAATTTGTATAAAACACTATGTGATGCACCAATTTTTACAAAGGATATACAAGATCAAATTGAAAAGTTGCAATTAGATTTGACATCTATAGGAAATTCTTTTAACATGGACACAAGTTCAAGTTACATTCACTATTATAGATTAAATATTTTCCCAAGGGAGTTTGGCTGAATTGCAAGCCACAGATGGAAGAATACAAGAAAAATTTATTTCCATTCAGTCAATGTTGATACCCCATTTGGAGGTGATCCAAAGAGAGTTTTCATTAGCAAAGGAGATAGAAAAAAGTGATTCACATCTCTCTACTGCAGAAAGTATGGTTGACCTAGCTACTCAGCTAAAAATTAAAATCATAGTTTTGGAATTTGTTAGATCAAGTTGGGATGATGCATTAGAAATGGTTATATTGATTCAAAAATGATTTTTGGATAAGTATGGTTTGACCCCTTCACCTCATAACCATAAGTGATAAAAACAAGGGAGAAATGTTATAAAGGGGGAAATGACTCAAAGGGGAAATTAACTTGGAAACGTATATAAAGTGGAAATGAAACTGTATGATTCCTTGAAAATTTTGTTATGAATACTCATTTTAAAGTTAGAGTATGTCAAAATTCATGTACAAATTCTCTACATATTAAAGTCTTTTGAAGATTGAGTCATAGTCTAAGGGGGAGTACTATTTTCATTTTTGGATGTAATCTTGAATCATGACACAATATTTTTGTCACTAATGTCAAAGGGGGAGATTTTTGATCCCTACGATGTGTTGTCTATTAGTGTCAAACACTTAGTAATTCATATGGCAGACTTGGTCCATCATCACTCCAATCGAGCCATCCTACTAAGGTTGAGTTACATATATTAGACTTGTTCATATTTCAATTAAAGTTGAGCAGTTGTTATTGCCAAACAAGTCCATGGTGGTCGAGTAATCCTATACATGTAGAGTGAGATAAAAGATAGTATACACTGAGCTATAAATATTCAATTCACTTCAGGTCATACAGTATGAGCCAAGCATGTATAAGCTAAGTGACAACATGGGGAATAGTTATGACTAAGCATTAGAGTGTTCATGTGCCAAGCAAACCAGCTTTGATATATTTGTCTAAAATTGTACAAATGCTAAGGTAAACCATTTTTGGATGACTTAATGCATGTCTTAATGATCATGGGTTAATTTAAGGAGATGATTATCATGGATTAATTTAAGGAGATGATTATGTGTTTTGTTATTTATCATTAATCCCTATTCAAGATGTTTAACTAATTAGAAAAATGGAAGGCTTAAGTGAAAAAAAGGAGAAATATACATTGTTGATTTGGATCTAGAACGTTCTACAATTGGTTATAAAAGGAGGATCCAGACCCTATGTCCAGTTTGTGTGTGTTTCAATTCTTGAAGTGAAGTTCAAAAGAGAATTAGAAAGAGAAACCAAGTAGAGTAGTGAAGGGAAGAATAATGATATATTAGATTGGAGACCAGATCAAAAATTAGAAAGAGGAGATCCATAATCAACATATTAAGTGAAGATTGAATGATCAGGTACTTATAAATTCTAGCAAGTATTTTTGAGTAAATCTCTTAACAGAGTGGTCCTTACAGACCTATTGTAAATATCCTATTAGAGTGCTTACTTAGTTGTAAGTTTAAATCCTTTAATAAAGGTAGACTGAATAAGTATTGTAAGCTATTAATGGGGAAAACCCCTCATAGGGTAGATCATAAGAAGTGATCAAACTTGTAGTCACAACAGGCAAAATTTATTGCAGCATCAGT
Organism: Cupressus sempervirens; assembly: GCA_028749045.1. Classification (NCBI taxonomy): domain Eukaryota; kingdom Viridiplantae; phylum Streptophyta; class Pinopsida; order Cupressales; family Cupressaceae; genus Cupressus; species Cupressus sempervirens. The sequence continues at coordinate 605,073,194 of CM053788.1, forward strand.
GAAGATTTGTGGGTGTCATCCCCACCCCAATTTTACCTTCACCTTGAAGGGTTTTTGGGTAACCAAAATACTTGTGTTATGTGTTGATCATTTAATTTTGTGTTTCATGGATGTGATTACCTATTAGATATGACACATCATTACAGTTAATGTTTATGTGATTATGTTATTATTGTTTTAAGGGTTAGAGGTGAAATATATCAGTTTGATAATTGTTTCAAAGGATATTTTTTTAGAGATCTTGATTCATACCCCTCTCAGTATCTAACTTTCCCAATAGACTTCCAATGATATGTCCAAGAATGATTAGATTGGATAAAGTATCTGGAGAGTAGAAAATATTTGAAGGATCTCAAATTGATGTGAAGCGATGAATCTAAGATGTCTCAAAGGATAGATAACATAACCAAATCAATTTGTAGTATTAAAAGTAAGGGTATTCTCCTGCCTTTAGGATCAAAATTGAAATGATATAGAGTAGAGGAAAAAATAGGGTAGATTTGATCAAATCATACTAAGATAAGGTTTGTGCTAATAGATAAGAGATTTAGAGAACATAAAACCAAGTTTGACCACGTAGCATTGAGAATGTGCCCTAGTTTGATGAAAATGATAAAGTAATGAAATTAGGTCAAAGAAAGAATAAATGTGATGAAAGAAGAGGGATAAGAATATGAAGAGGTAAAAGTGATGAAATAATGCTTTCCTTGAAAGATGAGAAGATTTTCTTTTAAAGTGTTAGTCGATTACGTAGAAATGCAAGCAATTTTAAATCACAATCTTGACAACAAAGACAAATCTGAATTTTAATTTTAATCCCAAAAATGAATCTAGGACATCTAAATTAGGTTATGGTGCAAGTTTTGTGAAAATCCAAAAGTGTTGAAAAAATAGGTCAAAATATTATAAAAGAGGTCCAAAAAGATGTGATGATGTGATTGACCCTTTGATTGAAGGATAGAAGAAGGGCGATGCTGATGAGTGAAAGACCAATAAATGACAACGATATGATCAAGAAGAAAAAAAAAGATGTGGGGATGGAAACATTTGACTGATGAAGACTCTCTCCTCACTCAAGATACAAAGCCTAAGATGCAATCTAAATCCTAATATGCAAACTATCATGAAATGTAAGGTTTGATTTGCAAGGGTCAATTTAGGTACGTCCTTTTTTGTTATGACCAAGACTTGTTAAGGGACATTGCTAGATCATATGACTATCACTAGTACAAGCATAACTATGAATATATGAACATGATCTATATTAGATAGGGTGTAGGAATCTAACATAAGCATCAAAGACATAGATGTCAAGATGACTCATTGTTAAATTCAAAGTTAATGTTTCAAGATTATGTTTGCATTAGATATAGATGTTGAGATGGCCATAAGAATGGTCAAGGACATAGTTCTGAATCACCTAAGTGTCCAAAGAAATAAGATCGAGGTATATGAGACATTCCAATGAAGAGGAGACACTTATCATATATACCTAATGCACTAGAACACATAGGATCTGTATGTGTGAATTGTGGGCCTTACATTCTCACACACACTTCAACATGGTCTTTACCTAAGGGATCATCCTGGAATGAACATTGAATTATTCATCCAAGTAATCTAATCAACATGACCTGCTACCTTCTAACTAGAAGGATTTTGCCTTGCTCTCAGACCGAGAAGTAGGCAACCATACCTTTTAGTACGAAGGATTTTATGCAACTAAATGAAAGTGCAATTAATCTAGATGAGAGATGCAATTTAATATAGGAATAAGAAAAGACATTTAATCTATATGTATGAATTATACTAAGCTAAATAATATTTAAAATGCTGTAAAGTGAGAGAACTATGAAAATATGGGCACAATAAGCAAGTATTTCAGAAGAAATTTGATGCAATTCAAATTTTAACCTTTGTAATGAGGAATTAGAAGCCTCTTATATAGAATTCCTAAAATCAATCAATGGTTGAGATCAACTCAGATCAATAGTCAGGATCGAAGCTGAGATCCAGTTAGGATGGAAGAGTTCCAGTGTAGGTGAGGTTAACTAACTTAGATCCTGAGTGTAATGAAAAGTTAACTGAAATTCACCTAAGTGTGAGATTAAGTGGATTAAGCCAATTCCAATTTGAGAGATAGATCACTTGAAATTCCCATTCCTGAACTAAAGAGAAGAAATTAGAAGGTTATTTAGTTTAATAAAAATGAGATATGACCTCATAAATGCATATTTCAATTAATTGAATAATTACATTCAATAATTAAAAAGAGAGCATTATTAAATTAAATAAATTTAATTCCCTAGTACATTAGCTGAATGAGATAATTTAATTTAACCAAAGTATAAACACTTTAAATTGAATTAAATTTGAACAATAGGTTTAATATATCTAATTCAAGTTGATACTTTAGGAATTAAATGAATAACTTGATTAATGCAGATTAGGGTTTTGTACATCTGACAATTAAGTCAAGTAGCGAGTATCAGAATGAGAATTTCCTAATGAAATAGGACTTTAGGTTTGATCAAAATAGACCATAATTAGTTATGATGGCAATGAGCCAATTTTGGGGTATTACATTTGCCCCTCTTTGAATGAATGTGCAAGCGACATGTTCAATTCAAAGAAAATTAGAAAGTATGATGCATAGATCAAGAAATGAGATTGGTTCTGCAATTGATGATAAAATGACCAATTGATAACCTTTTAAAGATTATCTCCAAAATAGAGCTTAACCTTAAGGAATCTAGATAGAACACCTAGATACCGAAATTGATAAGCTTTTAAAAATTATCTCCATAATGGAGCTTAACCTTAAGGAATCTAGATAGAACACCTAGATACCAAAATTGATAATATTTTAGAGATTATCTCTAGAATGGAGCTTAATATTAAGGAATCTAGATAGAACACCTAGATACGTAGATTGACAAGCTTTTAAAGATTATCTCTAGAATGGAGCTTAACCTTAAAGAATCCAGATAGAACACCTAGATACCAAAATTGATAAGCTTTTAAAGATTATCTCCAGAATGAAGCTTAACGTAAAGGAATCCATATAGAACATCTAGATACCTAGAGTGACAAGCTTTTAAAGATTATCTCCAGAACAAAGCTTAATCTTAAGGAATCTAGATAGAACATCTAGATACCTAGATTGATAAGCTTTTAAAGATTATCTCTAGAATGTAGCTAAACCTTAAGGGATCCAAATAGAACACTTAGATACCTAGATTGATAAGCTTTTAAAGATTATCTCCAAAAGGGAACTTAACCTTAAGGGATCCAGATAGAACACCTTGATACCTAGATTGATAAGCTTTTAAAGATTATCTCCAGAACAGAGCTTAACATTAAGGGATCTAGATAGAACACCTAGATAATTGATAAAAGATAACAAGATCAAACCATGAGTCATAGAATCATCCCTAGAATGAGGCTTGATCTTCAAGAGTTAGGGTTTAGACTGTCCTGATACCTGTCCATTAAACTTTGATAAAGACTGCTATGGGATGTGATCAGCTGATGAAAAGATGAGATAGATGACAAATGATGCTAGATAGAGGGGAACAAGATACCCCTAGTGATGAGATGCCCTAAGTGATGAGGACATAAGATTCATATTGAGTTGAAATTTAGATTCAATGATGTAATCATCCTACCCCCTTGGGAGCGAAATCGAAAGATGACACACTAGAAATATGATGTAGAGTGTATATTGAGAGATACAGAAGAAATCAGACATTGAAAATATTATAGAAGAGATCAAAATGATGAAAAGAAAATTTGGAGTCAAACCGGAGTGATTTCAAGGTCTAGAAGACCAAGTTTGACCAAAAGTTGAGTAGAGTTGACCATAGTTGACTTTTTCCAAAAATTTTGAAAAAATTGAAGAAATTGTGATTTGAAAAGATTCCAAGATTCAAAAACTATCGTAAAAATGCAATGCATGAGCATTTGATCGCGTTGGTCCCAAAATTTTAAAATGCATTTTTAGCTGTTTAAGTGTGTCAGATTTCAAATTCAATCCTACAATTGGATTTAGAGTAGTCAAATTAGCCAGTGGGTGAGTTTGGCGCCAATTGGAGCACTTTGAAAAATTAGATCAAAACCTATATAAGGTCCCATGAGGTCATTTTCAAATAATTTGCACTTTTGTCTTTAGTGAAGAAGAGAGCTCTGAGGTGAAGATGCTGGTCCCTATGTCTTCTCATCGATTCGAGTGCTCCCGACAACATAGCCGGCTGGTGGACAATGGGAATCTAGTGACTAGTCAATAACCTTATCTTGCATTTAATTTTTCACACTTTATGATGTACTTTTAGCATTTTTTTAGTTGTTTTTCTGAATTATCATGTCGATTCTCAGGTGGGGATGTCTCTTCTCATGTGAAGCTAGTCTCTTCTCGTGCGAAGATACACTAGCCTTGTATTTCTTCGTCTAGTGTAATGGGCTTTCTCACATGGGAGATGTCCACATGTCTCATGAGAAACACTAGATTTTAGGCACTTTTAGTTCAATCACTCCTCGTGCAAAGATGTGCAATCTTGTGCGAGGAAGTGAAATTTTGCACGAGAATCTGGTGCCAATTGCAAAATTAAAAGTTGTAATTTTGATGTTTTTGTTGCAATTTTGTGTTTTTGTTCATCTGTCAAGTGGAGACTAATCATTTGCATGTTGTACTTGTTCATGTGTGTAAGTTACCTTTGATGATATTGGATTTTGATCCCATTACTTGCCATATGGAGCTCTATTGTGGAGCATTGATGACCCTTGATATGGTGCATATTGACAGATTGGGGTTATCATATCTATACCAGATTCCACTAGTGTTGGTGAATCACAACCTACTTACAACACTAGTGGAGAGTTTCCATTCAGAGATGAACACTTTCTATTTGCCGCAGGGGGAGATGACAGTGACACTAGAGGATATCTATAGGATTCTTCACATATCGTTCCATAGGTTGAGAGTGGTCTAAGACATAGTTATGAGGGTAGGCACAGAGGCATTGCAGGCCATTTTCCAGTAGGACTTGATCATAGGCAGAGTGATCACATGGGATGAGCTCATGCATACTTGTGGGCATACTCATAGATTAGCATCAATTTTGGGGATCTTTATCAGCTTTTTCTTGATGCCTTACAAAGGGCAACATGGATTAGAGTGCAGATGGGGTAAGATGCTTTAGAGGATGTTGGAGACCCTAGAGAGATACAGGTGGGGATAGTGCATGCTTGCACACATGTATCATGAGATGCATGAGATAGTGTATCATGAGCAGAAGAGCATGGCCGACGAAGTCTATGTTCTCCTGGTCTAGGCATGGGAGCATCTACCCATTATGAGGCCCATTTTTGAGGATGAGAGGTAGCCGATAGAGCCCTATATTTGTAGATACAAAGGAAAACTTACCCAAGAAACTCTGGGGAAGACTGAGCAGTAGAGGGCACATCTTGATGACTTGGTATCCATTGTATGGTGGCCCTGGAGATAGATTGAGGACTGGGATGATGTACCCTAGGAGCTGAGTTATATGTTTACATTACAACCATTGATAGGTTGTTATGTATAGATAGTGGAGAGATTTCCACTTACTTGCGTGTGGAATTAGTATGGGTGTCCTTAGGACATCTCCCAAGAGTACTGCTTAAATGCATGATTGGCGAGAGTTTGGGCCATGGGTGGTTGCAGAGGTTGGATCCAGGGAGATCCATGATAGATGTCATTAACTATGTTCTGACACTGTGGGAGTACTTGCCAATAGTGGTAGATGGAGGGATGATTCTAGCTTACCAAGCATATTTTGTGAGCCATCACTTCCTATGCTTTATAGATCCAGTGGGGATGACAGCTCCTAGATGACTAATGCAGGCTCCCTAGGCACCACAACAACAACCACAATAGGAGAGGGTGAGACATAGGACCCAACATGTACAAATTGATCCACAATAGTTTGGAGCAGAACCTGATGCTGGCAAGAGTGGGATAGGTGAGAAGCAATGATAGAGGCCTCAGATAGAGTAGCATCAAGCAGTTGAACAACCAGCTAAGCAGGGAGATGAGGAGATGCAGGATCAACCTACTATAGGAGCCTAAGGTAGAGATCTCCTGACATAGACATATGATACTTTGAGGCAAGTGAGAGAGTGGATATAGACTGCATAGTGGTAGTTGGGAGATATGTACATACAAGTTGCTGTTAGGAATGCACATATAGCAGAGTGGGATCGAGAGATCCATGATTTGTGGGGATAGCTAGAGCTAGTAGCTTAGAGAGAAAAGTGGATTTCTGAGTAGAATCAAGGCAAGATCTAGCTGTAGTTAGCTAGAGCTGCATTTTACTTTTTAGCTTATGTGGTAGTTGTACTAGATGAGGATGAGCAGGTACCTCAATTTTCATAGTATGCACAAGAGTCAGGAGGTGCACAGCCAACCGCAAGACCTGAGATGCCTCATCCTCCTCCTTGTCATCTGCCAGTGGGAGGTGAGGGGGAAGGAGAGAGTTAGTTTTCACATTTTGATATGGCTCTATATTGATTGGTGTGCCAACACCTTTTTACACCATTTTTGATTGACGAAGCTCAAGTAGTGTTTATTTTTGCACTGATGTACTCTTTTTAATACCGATATATATATATATATATATATATATATATATATATATATATATATATATATATATATGGAAGATTTTGAGTCAAGAACCATTTGCATGTGTGATTTTCTGTCTTTTAATTTGATGTACATGAGATGTTTATTCTGTGATTATGAAATGAAAATATGATGTGATGTAGGAATGCAAATTTGTTTTGATATATGAATGTAGTGTAGATGAGATGGATTATGAAATTATTTATGAAATGCAAAATGTGAAAAGACTGACATCTCATGTAGTGTTCCATGTTTTGTTGATAGTGATAGGTATCTGTTGAGGAGCAAGAGGGTGAACCAAAAAACCAAACACTTGAGCAACCGTGAAGAAACATGGTACTTTTGAAGAAGAAAATAATCCATCATCACAAACGATGTAAGTGAATTAGTCATCAAACCATATATTTATGCAATGCAAGCTTATACTAGATGTGAACCTTGAGTGAGATGCAACCCTAGGTCTAGTTACCACACTTAGAAAATTATCATCACTGAGTGTTTAGATAAATCCCACATGTCATACAATTCCCATAGACATTACAATCATAGGAATATGAATATAACATGTGATCTAGTTTTGTCAGGATTAAATGTAAGTATTAGAGGCATAAGAAGCCAAAATGATCAGAAAATTTGTCCTTTTTAATGTAGCAAGTTAACATAAGCATCAAAGCATAAATGCTAGGGTGACTAGAATGTTTCTTGTGTGTAGACACACTAGACACACAAGAGGTCCTTCTTATGCTAAGTAATTGGTAATTATTCTACTTGTAATGACCCTTGCATTCGTAACCTGAGACATAAGTGTGCTAGATATACTCGTAGTGACCCATATGTTCACTTAGCAAGATGAGTATTAGAATTTACTATAGCATGAAGAGTTCACTCCAAAAAGCAAGGAGAAGAACCAACCTTATTGATTTATGCATATAAAAGGAGTCAAGGTACACATTGTAGAACAAAAATTTTTATGCAAAGAACATTCACAAACCAAAAACTAAATTCACATATATGCTTAGACAAAGAAAGCAAACAAGAAGTGCAAACCTCACAAGAGAAAACACTCCATGCTTTCTTGATTCTGTAGATGTGTCTTTTTGCTGTGGATGTATGCTCAAGATGCTCAAAAGCTGCTCCAATGGAGATGGGTAATGGCAAATTGGTAGCTTTGTGAGCTCTCAATTTGGCATTATAAGGGTATGGTTGATGGCTTTGGTTCTCAAAATAGCATGGTAACTTTAGCTCAAAGATTGTTGATGAAATGGCTTGGTATGGGATTCAATTTATAGGCTAAGGGGTAGAGGGATGGAGGGCTTAGATGCAAGGATGGATGAAGGCTTAAGGAGGGCTAGGATGCACTCAAAGGAGAGCACATGGATTGTGCTTGTTTAGCACCAATGGTAAGGTGACACTTGTCACAAGGAGGATGAGTGTGAGAGGGTAGGGTAAAGGATTGGTTAAAGACATGATGAGTGGGGTTGAGTATGTAAGAGGGATGTAAGAGGAATGAGTGTGAAAGAGGGAAGAGTGTGGAAGATGGGTGTAAGAGTCATGAGTGGGCTTGTAAGAGTCTTTTATGTTTTGTAAGAGCACTCATGACTTAGTGGTTGGGCTTTTTTTGAGGGGAGACTTTGGTTTGGATTAGGAAAGTCTTAAACTTGTTTAAGGAATGTGACAACATTAGGGGATGGATTAGGCTTGGGTTTAGGATTAGATTAGGGATGTTAGAGATGTGCAAGTGGATGGCATTAATGAGGGTGAGTGAGTTAGTGGCTAAGCTTGGTTAGTATGAGTGGATGGGGTGGATTAGGCTAAATGGAGGATTAGAGATAGGTTAGGGGTTTTTGAATTTGAGGATTTCATTTATCAAATAGATTTATTTAATAAATGGGGATTTTTGGAATTAGATAGGAGAAAAGAATTTAATTGATAAATAATAGATTATTTGATTTATCAATTAGGACTATAGATGATTAATTAAATTAATCAACTAGGGATGGCAAAGGATTAATTAAATAAGAATTTAATTAATGATGCCTTTAGAGATGGCTAAATTAGATTACCAAAGCAGTGTAATCAAATTTAGGTGTCTACATTTTTCCCCTCTTTGACATAGTGTTGAGACAACACTATTTCAAAGAAGTTCGAATGAAAACAACACGAGGAAGATGCTTTAGCAACAAGGTTTCCCCAGTATCGGATAAGAAGAGGAGAGACTAGACTTAGATGATGCCCCCTCAAGAAGGCGGCGGGGAGAGAAATGAGGCTCAATGACTTTTTGAAAAGTACAAGAAATTGAGACGAGCTGAGACGCAGGTTGGCGAAGAGAAGGGGCTGAATTAGCTCAAACTCTCACTACGGGAGAATGATAAAGGGAAATTAGAGGCACAATAGTAAAGCAAGCTTAAGACTTTCCAGGATTGGGGGGGGGGGAGATGGAGGAGCAGAGCACTATAAAAGGAATCCATGGTAGGGAGATGGATGATAGAATGATAAAGCTGATGCAACAGGATTTCAAAGAGTCAGATTGGCAGAAGATGGGTTTCAGAGATCCCCAGGACTAGGATTGTGGATCTCGAAAGATGAGGCTTGGTGGATTGATTTGATTGGTGGATCCCTAAAGCTAAGCGTGAGGAGTGATTCAAAGAGATACTGATGCATAAGCTGGGGTAGGAGCGACAGATGTAGGATATGGGGGATAATGGAGATGAAGGGAATCCATTAAAGCTTTTTGAGCGGGGGGATACTTCAAAGAGAAGTACCACCATGTAGTTGAGGACTAGATTTTCTATAGGACTGTTGGTTAATTGCCAGGGTTACTAAGAACATCAAGGCCTTTTTACCAACTGTCCAGAGGACTGACGAACTGACTCAAAACAAACACACAAGGATTGCCCCAGTATCACACATGAATCCCAGAGGAAGCAGCGTGGAAACGACACTAGGTAACCCACAAGTAGAAAAAGAAAACAAGCAAAAGACTTGATCAAGACCTTACGCTCTAATTGCCCCATTCACAACATACCATGATATGGAAGATCATGGCAACCTTGAGGAGGGAACAAGGAGATTGCTTGGAAAAGATATTTCAAGACCCAAAAGGGAAGATCCCAAATCAAAAGAAAGTGAAAATCCAAAAGAGAACTGTTTGCCAACGAGATGGGTAGGACGAGGTACTAACGGACCAAGATCAGACATGAGGAAAGCTATATCCTACAAGGACCTATCAAAGAGCACCTAAGCTGATGGATCTAGATGAGTGATGCGTCTGGCAAGCTGAACTAAGAAGGATAACACTTTGGTGACAGGAGATCTAGCTAAAGGATGCATTGGAATATCTAACCAAAGTGTGCGATGTGTGCAAGATGTTGACTAAGGATGAACTAACACGAAAGCCGGATAGATACAATGATACTAAGCTAAAGAGGATGTACAAGCTGATAGACCAAGATATGTTACAAATGTACAAGTTTTTTCATGTTTTTTTTTTGTGAGATGGAAATGTTTGTGAAGGATGGGATGTCTATAATAGTTGATAGGTGGATAGGTAGATGGTTTGTGAAAAGCTTAATGAAAATGGGATTCTGTGTGTGCATGTGATAGGATACAGGCTAGGATACAAGATTATTTACAAGCTGGAATATGGTACAAGCTTTGGACAAGATTCGAATATATACAAGGTATGGTACAAGATTTACAAGGTATAATACAAGCTTTGGTACAAGATTTACAAGCTGTACAGGAGGTATTGACAAGCTCCATCAGATTTTGGATATTTGATTGGAACACCAAAGGAACAAGCAGGTGTTTTATGGGATGGTGCATGGATGGATGAGGGATAGGATAGTGATAGATAATGGATTAGTCTTTAGCACACAAGGCACCTAAATTACCAGGTTTTCACCAAGGTACCTATCCAAGGTGCTTGAATTGCCAAGTTTTCACCATTGGATGCTTATTTCTCTTTACTATTTTTTTTTTTTTTTGTACTTTTAAAAAGCTGGGTATACCAAGGATCTTCAAGCATAGAACTTCTTGAGATGAATGATGTTAGTGGGATCATTCAAGAGTTCTCCTTCTGGTGTAGATAATTGATAGGCTCCGGAGCCAAAGGAGGCAGTAACTGTAGACACCTAAATTTGATTACACTACTTTGGTAATCTAATTTAGCCATCTCTAAAGGCATCATTAATTAAATTCTTATTTAATTAATCCTTTGTCATCCCCTAGTTGATTAATTTAATTAATCATCTATAGTCCTAATTGATAAATCAAATAATCTATTATTTATCAATTAAATCCTTTTCTCCTATCTAATTCCAAAAATCCCCATTTATTAAATAAATCTATTTGATAAATGAAATCCTCAAATTCAAAAAAACCCTAACCTATCTCTAATCCTCCATTTAGCCTAATCCACCCCATCCACCCATACTAACCAAGCTTAGCCACTAACTCACCCACCCTCATTAATGCCATCCACTTGCACATCTCTAACATCCCTAATCTAATCCTAAACCCAAGCCTAATCCACCCCCTAATGTTGTCACATTCCTTAAACAAGTTTAAGACTTTCCTAATCCAAACCAAAGTCTCCCCTCAAAAAAAGCCAACCACTAAGTCATGAGTACTCTTACAAAACATAAAGACTCTTACAAGCCCACTCATGACTCTTACACCCATCTTCCACACTCTTCCCTCTTTCACACTCATTCCTCTTACATCCCTCTTACATACTCAACCCCACTCATCATGCCCTTAACCAACCCTTAACCCTACCCTCTCACACTCATCCTCCTTGTGACAAGTGTCACCTTCCCATTGGTGCTAAACAAGCACAATCCATGTGCTCCCCTTTGAGTGCATCTTAGCCCTCCTTAAGCCTTCATCCATCCTTGCATCTAAGCCCTCCATCCCTCTACCCCTTAGCCTATAAATTGAATCCCATCCCAAGCCATTTCATCACAACCTTTAAGCCAAAGTTATAATGCTAGTTTGAGAACCAAAAGCCATCAACCATACCCTTATAATGCCAAATTGAGAGCTCACAAAGCTACCAATTTGCCATTACCCATCTCCATTGAAGCAACTTTTGAGCATCTTGAGCATACATCCATAGCAAAAGGACACATCTACAGAATCAAGAAAGCATGGAGTGTTTTCTCTCGTGAGGTTTGCACTTCTTATTTTCTTTCTTAGTCTAAGCATATATGTGAATTTAGTTTTTGGTTTGTGAATGTTTACTTTATTTGTTAATGTTCTTTGCATACTGATTCTAGTTCTACATTTTGGCACGCCCGGTGGGACCCCACTATGGGTCATTTAATCATCTATTTTCATCTATATGTCATTTTTCTAACCATCTAATGTTTGCTATTGTTTGAGTGTGTTGTGAGGGTGTTTTGCTTGTTTTTGCAGGTTAAAGAACGCACTTAGGAAGAAGAAATACCATCTAAAAAAAAAAAAAAAAATTCGCATTTTTCAGCTTTTTTTGGCGCGGTTTTGGCGTCTGCGAAAATCGACTTCTGCGAAAATCCGCTTCTGCGAAAATCCGCGTCTGCGCAAATCAACTGTCTGCGAAAATCGACTTCTGCGAAAATCCACGTCTGCGCAAATCAACATCTGCGAAAATCCATGTCTACGAAAATTGACATCTGCGAAAATTTGCGTCTGTAAAAATTGACATCTCTGCTTGTCACCTGGGTTCTGTGCTGCAAATCTATTTTTTCCTCTTCATATTTTGGCGCCTCTGTAGTTCAGCATCTTCGTATTTTGGCAGACTGTGTTCTCTGCTTGCTTATGTTCCATTTCTGCTTTACTATTTCTGCACTTTGTAGCTTAAAAAAAAAAAAGAAAAAAAAAAAAAGAGTATAAATCAAAATTTGACTTTTAGTGGTTCCGTAGGATTTAGACCGTTTTAAGCATTTTTATGCGTAGAAAAAACAACAAAAAAAGTTAAAATTTTTTTTTTCCATAGTTAAGCTCTCATTTTTGAAAATTTTGGCTAACTAACTAAATTGCTTTTTTTTTTTTTTTTTTTTGTCTCATTGCAGGTTGGAGCACATATGGAACCACTAACCATGCTTCTTGCAGGTTTTCATGTTGCTAAAAAAATGAACTTGAATGTTTAACCATTTGTCTTTGAATGCATGTTGCTAAAAAAAAAATGAACTTGAATGGTTAAACACATTTTTCATTGAATGAATGTTGCTCAAAAACACACTTTTGAATGTCATGGATTAAAATCAACTTTCTTTGGAATGCATGCTTAAAACAAAAAAATTCAATCTTGAATGCCAAGGATCAATTAACCATTACAAATCTCTTTTTCACATGCAATCTAGGTAAAGTTGGATTTTTGGACATTTAAGAAACTTTGTTAAGTTAAAATACAAATTTACAAAAATCAATTTGAGTAGTTCCTTGGACTCACCTCTTTTCTAATCACCCATCAAATATTAACCATTGGTTGCAATCTCAGCGCCATTTATGGGGATGGATCTACTTGAAAAAGGTGTTAAATGTTCCACAATCTAACTCACTCACTTGGTCTTTGAACGTTTGCCTTAACTTTATCAAAATTCTTAAATGGTCAAAACTCTAGATTAAATCGATCACACTTCAAGTTTGGGCACTAAAATTGAACAACAACTGACGTGGAGAGCCTCCGAGCGCGCGCTTGAAATCGAATCTCACACACTTTTGTTTTGGGCTTAAAACAAACTCACACTCAATCTTGAATGCCTTAAAGAAAATTAATCGATACTTGACGTGGAATTAATCGATACTTGACGTGGAGGGCCTCCGGGCGTGCGAGTTTGCTTTTGTTGACCCTAACTCTTCTTATTGTGTGCATTCTTCGATCGATTTACTTTTGTTGGAGCTTCAAGTTGGAATTGAACATTGTCTCTTAAACATGAGTGCTTGCAAAGTCTAGATTAGCACACATAAGAGTCAGTTGGTAAAAGAACAAGCATGTTTTTTAGCCCAAGGTCATCCGAGTCTTCTCTCCCCTTGTCGTCTTTCGAGGCCATCTTGGGTGCATAAGATTAGGATCCAAAACCTTGTTTCTTTTTTAGGAGGCCTGCTTGGGGATTTCATCACCCCTTGGACGACCTCAACTCCAGCGTTCCGGCAGAGTATAAGAATCGGGAGGTGAATTGAAAGACACCTCTCTTGGGATCAAGATTTTGTCATTCGGGCTAAGCCTCAAGGAACTTTATACCCTTGAGAAGTGAAAGAGGAGAAGTGGGTTACCGCTCCTCTCGGCTGTGTGACATCCTTTTGGTCTCATCTACGGATTTGGGCCTCACATACCTTGCGTATATTGAGGACACCCTAGCTAAACCAATTGTCTGCCTTGCAGAAAACCATCTAGGATGTTAATGTGTTTGGAGTGACTGATCGAAACATTTGTAGAACATACACACTCCTTGGCGCAAGTACCACATTCTGAGAACCACAAACTTCTATCTGGGTGTTCCTATCTATTGCTTGTTTTTATTTTACTTGTTGAATGAATGTGTGCCAAAATTGGTCAATCCTAGCTTAGGGCACACTTAGCGTAGTCACTACCTATTTTGGAAGTTGAACAAGTTGAAGCAAAACAACTAAGATTTTTCCCAAAGCCAAGCAGATTCAGGAATTTATGTCGGAACAACCCAAACCCAAACAGAAGTTTCACAAGGTCAAACTCAAGCCATCTCTAGCATACCAAGAACTTTTAGCCAAGAGAAAAGCAATAACACCAAGCCCACGAATTTCCAAACTCCACAAAGCAGAGGACAAAGCTACCGACGAAGCACTTCAAGAGGCCTGGTTAGAGCGCACCATCAAATTTAGCCAACATCCAGGAGTTAATCCTGCTTATGCCTTACCAACTAGGCATGATTTCTATGATTAGACACCCTTGTTTCTCCAAATCTTCTTGGATAAGCTTCACTCTAGAGTCATCTTTGTAGAAAAGCCAGCCATCTTAGGTTATCCCCTTAAGCATTATTAGCTCATCCATCTCATTTATAAATTCTGTGAGCAAAGGATATGCATCTACTAGAGGTGCATCAACTAGGTGATCTGCTATAGCTTGCCCTTTGATTTCCTTTCTGTCCACATACTGGATGTCAAACTCACTTAGTAGCATAACCCATTTGGCCAAACGGCCTGTAAGTGCTATTCTAGAGAGCATATACTTGAGAGGGTCAATCTTGGAGACAAGTTGGATGGTATGACTTAGCATGTAGTGGCGAAGCTTTTGAGTTGAGAAAACAACTGCCAAACAATCTTTTTCCATAGGAGTGTAATTGAGTTCATAACCAACTAGGGTTCTACTGATATAGTAGATGGCTCTCTCTCTGCTATAATCATCATGTTGTGCTAGAAGTGCCTCTAGGGCAGTAGGTGTTGCTGATATATACAAGATCAAGTGATGACCAGGAACTGGTGGAACCAAGATAGGGGGATTGGTGAGATACTGATTGAGCTGATCGAAGCTGTGCTGACATAAAAGATCCCACTTGAAGTTCTCATTCTTCTTTAGCAAGTGTGAAAACAATGTACACTTATCTGCAAGTTGGGAGATGAAGCGCCGGACAGATTGAAGTTTCCCTTGAAGAGAGTGAAGCTGTTGCAGTGTCTGGGGAGGAGGCATGTCTAAGATAGCCTTGACCTTTTTGGGGTCGATCTCTATACCTCGTTTAGAAACTATGAAGCCTAGAAGCTTGCCAGATGTGACCCCAAAGACACACTTCTTGGGATTTAGCATGAGATGATATTGGGCCAACCTATCAAAGACTTTTTCCAGGTCAGCAAGATGATCCATGAAGGTGTGAGATTTGACTAGGATATCATCCACATAATCTTCCAAAATGCTATGGATAAGATCATGAAAAATGGCTGTCATAGCTCTTTGATAGGTTGCCCCAGCATTCTTTAGGCCAAAAGGCATCATGGTGTAGCAAAAGGTTCCCCAAGGGGTAGTGAATGCTATCTTATGCTGATCCTCTTCTGCAATCTTGATCTGATTATACCCAAAAAATCCATCCATAAGGGACAAAATTTCATGTCCAGCTGTAAGATCTACAATCATATCTATGTTGGGCAAGGGAAAATCATCCTTTGGACAAGCTTTGTTAAGATCTCTAAAATCAGTGCAGATTTTGATGTCACCAGAAGGCTTAGTGACAGGGACCATGTTGGAGATCCACTCTGAGTAGTTGATAGGTCGGATAACCTTAGCAACTAACATTCTTTCTAGTTTAGCTTTGACTAGTAATGCCACCTTGGGGTGCATTTTTCTAAGCTTTTGTCTTACGGGCTTGATCTTTGGATCGACTGCAAGATGATGAACTACAAGCTTTGGATCAAGTCCTGGCATGTCCTGATATGACCATGCAAATCGGCCAATTTTCTCTCGTAAAACCTCAAAGAGGAGGTCAGCTTGGTCTTGTGATAGGGATGCAACAATGTGAACAATTCTAGGGATCTCTGAAGAACCAATGTTGACTTCTCTAGTATCCTCTATTAGAATAGAAGACACCTCTGGTCGATTATCTATAGGAGGCAATACTAAATCCTCATGTTCTGCTTGTGGCTCTGGATTTTCTTGCTGAGGGGTTCTCTTCGCTGCCTTAGCTAGTCCCAGATTTACCTTAGTTCCAGTTTTGGGTGTATCGAAACTAGGTTGGGGATTTTCTCCAAAATACCCCTTGGGATCTAGCTTGTAGATGTAGGCAGAATCTGGCTTTGTCTTCTTATGAGGAGTTTCAGCTCCCATGAATCGTAGAAGTGCTTCCTCTGATGCAAACTCATCAATATGTATGAAACTTGGTTGGTCCCAATCTATGAGTTGTGGATGAGCAAGTGGTAGGTCAATGAGATGGATGGATAGTTATCAGAGAACAGAGTCTCCTAGGAAGATTTGGTCTGGGATATCGTCGTAGGCTCTCTTTTCAACTTCCTCAGGAATGTCTTCAATTTCGACAAGGTCGCGATGGATGTTCGAAAAAGCGTGACCATTCTCATTGGTGCCCCCAGTTGTGGGTATGCCAAAGCCAAGACTTGACTTTATTTCCCAATTATGTGCTTCGATGGGACATTGCATGCCCCTTTCTTTTGGTCCTAGCCCACCTCCTTGATAGTTCCATTTTTTAGTGATGAGCTTATGTTGTTGGGGATACTTTTGGCTGAAGTGATCAAGGCGTGCTTGATTTCTTGGAGGTGCATCCTTATGTAGCCAATTGTTGATATCTGGAGTGAGCTCCTCATGAAGAGGGGTTTTTGAGGACACAAAGGTGGTTGGGCCAAACTATTTGTATCGAGGAGGTGGAATCTCCTTAGCTTTGTGATATGTTGGCCGTCCATGGGTATGTGGATCAAGTGGGATTGCTCTGACAGCAAATGCATTTGATAGACTATATTCTCGACAACCTTTGTTGTTGATCTTTACAGTAGATAGGGTGGAGGCAAGGATGGTTTCTGCGTCATTACAAATGTGGGATGAGCTGGCGATGGCTGTGCCGATGTCTATTCCAGGGCAATGGTTTGTATATGAAGCTTCAACCGCATTGCAGTAAGCAAAGGGTTTTGGATCGACATGGATGGTTACCTCAGTGCCCTGATGCGAAAATTTGATGCACTAATGGTAGGTGGATGGAACGGCCTTCATAGCATGAATCCATGGGCGATCGAGGAGGATGTTAAATGGTAGGTTTAGATCAACAACATGGCAAACTATCTCTTGAATGACTGGCCCAACCTTGATTGGTAGCAAAATAGTCCCTTCTGTGGTCCTTTCCAAGTTGTCATAAGCTTTGATGGTGATAACCTCACTGATCATATCTGCCTCAGTATACCCAGCTTGTTTTATGAATTTTAGGGTGCAAATGTTCAAGGCTGATCCATTATCTATCATTACTCTTTTCAAGGCAAAATTGGATACCATGATGGCTATGCGAAGCGGAAGGGTTTGATCTGGCTCAACCGCGGGTATGTCGGTGGGTTTGAAAGATAGGGCACATGAGGATGAAAGGTATCCAACAAGATTACGAAAATTAGTAGCATTGATATCAGAAGGGACACGGGATTCTATGAGAGCACTGTCAAGGATGTCTTTGTACACAGGACTAGTGCAGAGAAGGTCTAAAATGGATATTTGGGCTGGCATGTTCCCAAGGTGTTCCAAGATATTGTACTGGCTTTTTGATGGAGCTGATGGTGTTGATGAAACTGGTGGGCCTGTGATGTTAAATTGCGCTCTTTGAGTGGTGACCGCACACTCATTGTCTGGTCCTTGGATATTGATAACATTGACAGGAGGCTCTTTCTCAGATATACAACCTATAAGGCTACCATAGTCTATATAAGACGAAGTGTGGTCATTGTTCTTCCCATGCTGTTGGTTTGGCTGGCAGTTGTTGGTGTTGTTTTGGATAGGTGCTTTTCCAGGATTTTGGTTGTTGTGTGGAGGAAAAGCATTTTGATAAATCTGTAAGCTTGCATTGGGAGAGGTTTGGGCACCAACATTGATTTCCTTCCGATCAATGAGGTCTTGCACATAGTCTTTCAGTTTCATGCATCTGAGGGTGGTGTGACCACTTACCCTATGGAACTTGCAATACTCATTGTCCTTGTACCATGCAGCTTTGGATTGGTTTGGATCAATTTGCTGGGTAGGAGGAAATTTAATGAGGTTTTCCTTAGCCAATTTCTCAAAAATAACATCCAATGGCTCACCAAGGGGTGTATAGTTTCTAGGTGCAGGTTGGAATCTGGGCTTTTGCCCTGCAGCTACATTAATGGCATTAGCTTGATTGTTAGACCCTTGAAAGTTGGGTCTTGTATTGTGGTTTTGATAGCTTTTGTTATTTCGTTGTTGGTAATTGATAGCTTGTTGGTTGTTTGTTTGATATGGTGGGTTAGACTGGTTTTGAGAAGGACCAACGATATTCACATGTCTGGTGTCAGTAACCCCATCTGTTGCAACATGCTTGTTTTTGTTCTAATACCTAGACTTGTCATTGGAATGTGATTGATTTTGGTTGGCCTCTTTGTAAATCTTTATCACACCATCTTTGATGAGTCCTTGCTCAAGGATCATTCCTTTCTCTTTGATATCCTTATAGGTCTGTAAACAGTTCATGGTCATGTGGTGAGCCAAGCTAGGATATGCATTATCAATAAACATTTTCACCACATGGCGTTCTGGCAAGGTGCAGGATATGGGGGTTGTAAGGGTTTGCCATCTTTGCAGGTATTCGGCAAGGATTTCTCCACCTTTTTGCTTGGTGTGGACAAGATCAACTATTGATAGCTCTGTTTCAACAAGATGGGCATATTGGGCTACAAATGCCTCAGATAATTCAGCAAAGTTTTTAATTGTGCCATAGGGGATTCTATAAAACCATTCAAGAGCTGGTCCAACCAAGCTTTTGGGAAAAAGGCGCAAGAGGAAGACATCATTGTATGCCACGTCCTGGCAATGCATGTAAAATTCTTTGATATGTGTGATAGGGTCTCCTTTTCCTCTGAATTTGTCAAATTTAGGTACCTCAAAGTGTTTGGAAAATGGTGTCGTGGTAATGGCTCTGTCAAATGGGTAAGGACACACATTCTCAAACTTGAATGTCTTTGGATCATTCCCTTCTTGGATGGCTTTCAGAGCTATCTTCATTTGCTCCCACTCTGAATTGATAGGTGATGGTTGGGGTGGCCCCAATGTAGGAGTGCCTTGAGGTAGGTATGTGCTGGATGGGGCCACTAAATATGGATGGCTGTGAGGGATTTGTTGATAGGGATTGTACATTGTTTGGGCAGTTGCATGGTGGATGATGGGTTGTTGAGGGGGAGGTGGCGCATATTGCTGCATGTGCTATGAGGCTTGCTGTTGATATGGGATTTGAGGTTGGGATTGAGGAACATAAGCTGGCTGTGGGATAAATGGATTGCTTTGTGGAGGTAAGGTATAAGATGGTTGTAAGGCTTGGGGAAAGGATCAGAGGGCTTGTGGGGTTTGACCAATATATGTGGGTTGTGCCCCCATTTGGGATGGTATCTGCAAATAATTGGTAGTTGGCTGGGGTGGTGGATTACCTCCTAGAAGTGGCATTGAAAAGTAGTTGGTAATTGGAGGTAATGGATTAGTTGGTGGTGGAGGTGGTGGGAATTGAAAGCTTGGGAATGGAACTGATGGGGTTTGATAGCTTCGTGGCTGGATTTGGAAGCTTGGTAGAGTGGTGGTGGGAGCTGGGGTCACTTGGGAGCTTGGTAGAAAATTGGTAGTGGCTTGTGGGATTTGATAGCTTTGTGGAGTGAGGGTAGTAGCTTGTAGATTTGTGGCTAATGGTATTGAGCTCCCAAGACCTAATGGAAATGATGGGATTGTGTTCTGGGCTATAGTGAACAAGCTGGGGGTGATGAAAGGTTGATTACTTTGCCCCATGGGTGACATCCCTGTTGTATATTGTTGAGGTTGGCCAAAGATGCTAGCACTAATTTGGGAGATGGGTGGATTTGGAAGGCTGGGTTGGGGAGCAACAACAATAGTGAAGGGGGTGAACGGTGAGATGTTTTGGGTAAAGGGGGTTTGGAGCGGAGAGGTATGAACCAAGGATGGAGTGGTGGTGGCTGGGTTGGCTTGCAACATGGAGATTTCAACTTGGGTGGATGATGGTATGTTTGGGTCTGTTGGGTCATATGGATTGGCTGGAGGCTCTTCTTTTGGAATAAATTGAGGACAATTTGGATCATAAGAGCCTATGGGTGGTGGCAGCTGCCCAAACAACGGGTGAGATGGATCTGATAATGGAGGGGGTCTTCCAAAGTCAAAGGTTCCTACATTGTCCCTTCGAAAATTAGCCATGATTATCTCTTTGTTTTTGTCTATAATGGTGTTTACCAATACTGCATTTCCTGGTTGGTTCATGAAAGCTTCAATGTTAGTAGGTGATGACATAGCTGGCTCTGGGCTGAAGGATGGTTGAGTGCTCAAGGGGGGTGAGGCTGTTCGATCCAAATGATAGGGCTCCATTGTTTCTTTCTTCTTGGCTAAGCGAGTGACGGGTGGCATAAAAAATGCTCCTAGGGATGAGATGCAATAATGCTGATGGATGCAAAAGGGGGAAGGCTTTTCTATGCAAATGATTTCCTAGGTTGAGGCAAAGCTATATGACAAAACCTAAGGAGGATTGGGTTGGGGATTCTAACTTCAAAGATATGTTGTCAAACCACAAAAGGTCTGCTTTCCTATGTGTAAGCTTGGTGGTGATTGTGTCAACTTAAGGATAGACTGATGATCCTTTAGGAAGAACACGAGATTGACCACTTGTGGATCCCAACCTTTAACTCAAGGTGATGAGGGATAACAAGTGACAAAGCTAGATTACCCTAGACAAAGCTCTGTCAAAGGGATAGCCTTGGTGAGATTGGTGGATTTGGAAGATTTTAGGAATGGCAAACTTTTAGCAAGGTGACAACAATTTTGAAAGCTTAGATGTGCAGATTTTCGATTGCTGGCTAGATGGCTTGATTCTAAATGAGATGGATGAGCTAATAATGCTTAAGGGGATAACCTAAGATGGCTGGATTTTCTACAAATATGACTCTAAAGTGAAGCTTATCCAAGAAGATGGGGAGAAACAAGGGTGTCTAATCATAGAAATCATGCCTAGTTGGTAAGGCATAAGCAGGATTAACTCTTGGATGTTGGCTAAATTTGATGGTGCGCTCTAACCAGGCCTCTTGAAGTGCTTCGTCGGTAGCTTTGTCCTCTACTTTGTGGAGTTTGGCAATTCGTGGGCTTGGTGTTATTTATTTTCTCTTGGCTGAAAGTTCTTGGTATGCTAGAGATGGCTTGAGTTTGACCTTGTGAAACTTTTGTTTGGGTTTGGGTTGTTCCGACATAAATTCTTGAATTTTCTTGGCTTTGGGAAAAATCTCAGTTGTTTTGCTTCAACTTGTTCAACTTCCAAAATAAGCAGTGACTAGGCTAAGTGTGCCCTAAGTTAGGATTGACCAAGTTTGGCAAACATTCATTCAAAAAGTAAAATAAAAACAAGCAATAGATAGGAACACCCAGATAGAAGTTTGTGGTTCTCAGAATGTGATACTTGCGCCAAGGAGTGTGTATGTTCTACAAATGTTTCGATCAGTCACTCCAAACACATTAACATCCTAGATGGTTTTCTGCAAGGCTGACAATTGTTTTAGCTAGGGAGTCCTCGATATATGCAAGGTACGTGAGGCCCAAATCCATAGATGAGACCAAAAGGATGTCACACAACCGAGAGGAGCGGTAACCCACTTCTCCTCTTTCACTTCTCAAGGGTATAAAGTTCCTTGAGGCTTAGCTCGAATGAAAAAATCTTGATCCCAAGAGAGGTGTCTTTCGATTCACCTCCCGATTCTTATACTCCGCTGGAGCGCTGGAGTTGAGGTCGTCCAAGGGGTGATGAAATCCCCAAGCAGGCCTCCTAAAAAGAAACAAGGTTTTGGATCCTAATCTTATGCACCCAAGATGGCCTCGAAAGATGACAAGGGGAGAGAAGACTCGAATGACCTTGGGCTAAAAAACACGCTTGTTCTTTTACCAACTGACTCTTATGTGTGCTAATCTAGACTTTGCAAGCACTCATGTTTAAGAGACAATGTTCAATTCCAACTTGAAGCACCAACAAAAGTAAATCGATCAAAGAATGCAAACAATAAGAAGAGTTAGGGTCAAAAAAAGCAAACTCGCACGCTCGGAGGCCCTCCACGTCAAGTATCGATTAATTTTCTTTAAGGCATTCAAGATTGAGTGTGAGTTTGTTTTAAGCCCAAAACAAAAGTGTGTGAGATTCGATTTCAAGCGCGCGCCCGGAGGCTCTCCATGTCAGTTGTTGTTCAATTTTAGTGCCCAAACTTGAAGTGTGATCGATTTAATCTAGAGTTTTGGCCATTTAAGAATTTTGATAAAGTTAAAGCAAATGTTCAAAGACCAAGTGAGTGAGTTAGATTGTGGAACATTTAACACCTTTTTCAAGTAGACCCATCCCCATAAATGGCGCTGAGATTGCAACCAATGGTTAATATTTGATGGGTGATTAGAAAAGAGGTGAGTCCAAGGAACTACTCAAATTGATTTTTGTAAATTTGTATTTTAACTTAACAAAGTTTCTTAAATGTCCAAAAATCAAACTTTACCTAGATTGCACGTGGAAAAGAGATTTGTTTTGTTCAATTTTAGAAGCTCCAAATGAAGTGTTTGATATTGCAATGGTTAATTGATCCTTGGCATTCAAGATTGGATTTTTTGTTTTAAGCAAGCATTCCAAGGAAAGTTGATTTTAATCCATGACATTCAAGAGTGTGTTTTGAGCAACATTCATTCAATGGAAAATGTGTTTAACCATTCAAGTTCATTTTTTTAGCAACATGCATTCAAAGACAAATGGTTAAACATTCAAGTTCATTTTTTAGCAACATGAAAACCTGCAAGAAACATGGTTAGTGGTTCCATATGTGCTCCAACCTGCAATGAGATAAAAAAAAAGCAATTTAGTTAGTTAGCCAAAATCTTCAAAAATGAGAGCTTAACTATGGAAAATTTTTTAAAAACTTTTTTTGTTGTTTTTTCTACGCGTAAAAATGCTTAAAATGGTCTAAATCCTACGGAACCACTAAAAGTCAAATTTTGATTTATACTCTTTTTTTTTTAATTTTTATAGCTACAAAGTGCAGAAATAAAGATTTTCAAACAGAAATGCAACATAAGTAGGCAGAGACGACAGTCTATCAAGCGAAGACGCCACAATACGAAGACACTGAAATAAAGAGATGCTAGTATTCGAAGACGAAAGAATAGATTTGTGCCACAGAAAATAGGTGACAAGCAGAGACGTCAATTTGTGCAGATGCGGATTTTCGTTGACGAAGATTTTCGCAGATGTCAATTTGCGCAGACGCGGATTTTCACAGATGTCGATTTGCGTAGATGCGGATTTTCGTAGACGTTGATTTTTGCAGACACAGATTTTTGCAGACAGAACAGGTTGCAGACACCAAAACTGCGCCAAAAAAGCTGAAAAACGCGAATTTTTTTTTTAGATGGTATTTCTGCTTCCTAAGTGTGTTCTTTAACCTGCAAAAACAAGCAAAACACCCTCACAACACACTCAAACAACAAAAAACATTAGATGGTTAGAAAAATGACATATAGATGAAAATAGATGATTAAATGACCCATAGTGGGGTCCCACCGGGCGTGCCAAAATGTAGAACAAGAATTTTTATGCAAAGAACATTTACAAATAAAGTAAACATTCACAAATCAAAAACTAAATTCACATATATGCTTAGACAAAGAAAGCAAACAAGAAGTGCAAACCTCACAAGAGAAAACACTCCATGCTTTCTTGATTCTGTAGATGTGTCCTTTTGCTGTGGATGTATGCTCAAGATGCTCAAAAGCTGCTCCAATGGAGATGGGTAATGGCAAATTGGTAGCTTTGTGAGCTCTCAATTTGGCATTATAAGGGTATGGTTGATGGCTTTGGTTTTCAAAATAGCATGGTAACTTTAGCTCAAAGATTGTTGATGAAATGGCTTGGGATGGGATTCAATTTATAGGCTAAGGGGTAGAGGGATGGAGGGCTTAGATGCAAGGATGGATGAAGGCTTAAGGAGGGCTAGGATGCACTCAAAGGAGAGCACATGGATTGTGCTTGTTTAGCACCAATGGGAAGGTGACACTTGTCACAAGGAGGATGAGTGTGAGAGGGTAGGGTAAAGGGTTGGTTAAAGACATGATGAGTGGGGTTGAGTATGTAAGAGGGATGTAAGAGGAATGAGTGTGGAAGAGGGAAGAGTGTGGAAGATGGGTGTAAGAGTCATGAGTGGGCTTGTAAGAGTCTTTTATGTTTTGTAAGAGCACTCATGACTTAGTGGTTGGGCTTTTTTTGAGGGGAGACTTTGGTTTGGATTAGGAAAGTCTTAAACTTGTTTAAGGAATGTGACAACATTAGGGGATGGATTAGGCTTGGGTTTAGGATTAGATTAGGGATGTTAGAGATGTGCAAGTGGATGGCATTAATGAGGGTGAGTGAGTTAGTGGCTAAGCTTGGTTAGTATGGGTGGATGGGGTGGATTAGGCTAAATGGAGGATTAGAGATAGGTTAGGGGTTTTTGAATTTGAGGATTTCATTTATCAAATAGATTTATTTAATAAATGGGAATTTTTGGAATTAGATAGGAGAAAAGGATTTAATTGATAAATAATAGATTATTTGATTTATCAATTAGGACTATAGATGATTAATTAAATTAATCAACTAGGGATGACAAAGGATTAATTAAATAAGAATTTAATTAATGATGCCTTTAGAGATGGCTAAATTAGATTACCAAAGGAGTGTAATCAAATTTAGGTGTCTACACACATGGCCATCTAATATGAGATGGAAGCTCTTATATTGGACACCCCATTTATATTTATGCTTCAAATCATTTGGAAGTAAACCACAAACAAAAAGCAAAGAAAAGATCATGCCCCTAGTCATTGCTTCTCTGGTCGAAAGAGACATCATTGAGTTTCTCAAAGAGACATTATAAAGACAAATTTAAACAAACAAAGAAAAGCTCAATGTATCGAAAAAAGTTTATCGTTTTGAGTTCATTTTCTATGTTATAGGATTGATGTCAAGTGTCAATGTTTAGAACATGTTTGAAAGAAATCTCTTTAGCATGGTGACAACAATAGATAGACATAGTTAGAATAATTGGTGACTAAAGTCAAAGAGGAATTTTTGGTAAGAAGAAATTTAGTAGGAAACTGAGTGATAATAGATAGACTCATTTAGGACAATTAGTGACTAACGCAAGAGAGATCTTCCGTGAGAGGAATCTTGAAAAGTGACACAAACGAAAGTAGGTAGACATAGTTAGAACAACTAATGACTGTCACAGAAGAGATCTACCTTGTGAGGAATCTTAAAAAGTCACATGAGTGATAGTAGTAGATATAGTTAGAGCAACTGGTGACTATCACAAAAAGAGATTTTCCCTGAGAGGAATCTCAAAAAGTGACACTAGCGATAGTAGGTAGCCATAGTTAGAACAACTGGTGACTATTGCTAAAGAGATCTTCTATGAGAGAAATCTCAAAAAGTGATGCTAGTGACAATAGGAAAACACAATTAAAACAATTGGTGACTATCACTAAAGAAATATTTTATGAGAGAAATCTCAAAAAGTAACACTATCGAAAATAGGCAGACACAGTTAGAACAATTGGTGACTATAGTTAAAGAGATTATCCATGAGAGGAATCTCAAAAAGTGACATGAGTGACAATAGGTAGACACAATTAGAACAATTGGTGATTGTCATGAAAGATATTCCTATCACACTGTAAGGTGTTTCCCCCAAGTTATAACAAGATTCAATCCATGGATACATAAGCAAAATCAACAAAGCTAAAGTAGGAAAGCAACTATACATAAGCCAGAAGATACACTGCAAGATGTAGCCATGGGAACAAGAGGTACTTGTTTACCAAGTTTTCACCTTCTTGGTAGAGATTTTTATTTTTTGCTACCATGATGCCTATTTACTAGGTTTTCATCCATGGCACTTTTTTTTCTTTTTCAATGTTTTTGTATTTTTCCCTTTTTTCTCTTTTTTTGTATTTTTGAGTTTTTCAATTTTTTCTTTTTTTGGAATTACCAAGGTGCCTATTGCTAGATTTTTACCAAGGTAATGAATTTTTTCAGGACATTTTACAATTTTTAGATTTTTCCAGGATATTTAGATATATACAGAGAGTTTTGAAAACTAGATAAGCTGTAGAACTGCTTCAGATGGAGAGTGTTGATGGGCTCCTTGAGCACCTCTCTTGTAGTTGTAGAAAGTTGGTAAATACTAGATCCAAACACTGCAATAATTATGTAAGGACCAAGCTAATTGGGTTTGAACCCCCTTTTGTACTCGTTGTTATTGATTCTTAGGGTTTTCTCTAAGGACAAGATCACCCAGTTGGAAGTCACGTGGCTTAACTTTCTTATTGTAACTTCTAGACATGCGCTATTCATAAGCTTGAAAATGATCACACACCACTTATCAACATTCATCTAACAATACTAGCTCTTGAAGCCACTATGTTTTGTAGTCATCATCAATAATGATGCCCTTCATGGATATTCTTAAAGTAGGGATCTCAACCTCAATTGGTAGCATAACATCCACTCCATAGACCAAAGAAAAGGGCATTGTACCCATTGTAGTTTTGATACTTGTTCTATAAGCCCATAAAGCTAGATTAATCTGAAGGTGCCAGTCCCTCCTAGATTTGCTAACTGTGCAATGCAAGATCTTAAGGATTGCCTTGTTGGAGGCCTCCACTTGACCATTAACTTGGGGGTAATAGATAGAAGACCAGTGTTGTGTGATTCTAAACTTTTTGCATAACTCCTTAAGATCTTTATTTTTGAGCTATCCTCCATTGTCAGTACTAATGGAGGAAGGTACACCATACCTACATATGATGTAATTCATGATAAATAAAGCTAAAATTTTGCCATTTTCTATAGAGAGAGGCACTACCTCTACCCACTTAGTAAAGTATTCTGTATTTATAATAATAAACTTGTGTCCATTTGAAGAAGATGGGTGAATATGACCCACAAGATTGAAGGCCCATTGTTGGAATGACCATAGTGTGATAGATGGAATTAGCTTCCTAGCTGGAGCATGAATCAAATTCCCATGGAGCTAGCATTGTTTATAGGACTTGGCATATTTTATTACCTCTTGCTCCATATTTAGCCAATAGTAACCAACTCTAATAAGTTTAGGAGCTAGTGTCAAGCCATTTGAGTGAGATCCATAAATGCCCTTGTGGGCATTGATTAAAGTGCATTTGGACTCATCAGATTCTAGAAATCTAAGGAGTGTTCCATCAAGACCTATCCTAAACAAGTCATCAACAATAATGACATACCATGAAGTAGTGTGGATAAGGTGATCATTTTCATTCCATGTTAGACCATCCATAATAGTTTGGTCACGTAGATAGGAGTAGATGTGGTGGTAGCAGGATGAATCATGTCCTACAATAGAACAAATAATCTAGGATTCAAGGGTATCATAGGAAGGGCAGAGTAACATTTCCACCAGGAACTCATGTCAGAGATCATGCTTTGGCATCTGTAGTAAGGAAGCTAGAATAGCCATGGCATCAATCGCTTTGCTGTCTGCTCAAGGGATTTGCTGGAAGGTGATATGAGCAAAGTATTTCTTCATGTCATCAACCATGCATTTCTAAGGGATAAATTTCTTATCCTTTGTTTGATAGACATCATTGACCTAATTGATTATGAGTTGTGAAACACCAAAGATGTTCAATTGATCGACTCTCCATTCAACTACAATTTTCATGCCATTAATGGAGCTTCATATTCCACAATATTATTCGTAGAAGGAAGCAAAATCTTGTACACCTTAGGAAGTGAATATCTCTATGGTGTTATGAACAATAACCCAACACTAGATCCCTGTTATGTGAAGGAACCATCAAAGAACATCACCCAAGTTTGATGTGTGAGTGTCATAATTGATTCATTAGGAAAATCAATGTTCAGTGGGAGAAGACTCTACATTGATGTTTCTACTAGCTGATCAGTAATCACTTGTCCCTTGATCACCTTTTGTTCAATATACTGAATGTCAAACTCGCTTAGTATCATGACCCACCTAGCTAACCTTCTTGTTAGGGCTGCTTTCCTGAGTAAGTACTTTAGTGGATCAATTTTAGCAACCAATTGTGTAGTATGGGCAAGTATGTAGTGTCTCAACTTTTTGGAGGCAAAGACAACTACCGAGCAAGCCTTCTCAATGACACTATAATTCTTTTCATAGGAGATCAACATGTAACTCAAATAGTAAATAGCTCTTGTTATTGTTGTCTTCTTGAGCTAGCAAGATACCTAAAGATGTCTTGATTGCTGAGATGTATAGAATAAGAGGCTTCCTATGAATAGGAGGCATCAGTATCGGTGGATTTGCAAGGTATTTCTTTATCTATGTTAGACTCTGATCATAATCTTGGCTCCAGTTATATTTGACACCTTTATGCAAAGTCTTAGTAAAAGGTTGTGACTTATCTACTAGCTATGAGATGAATCTACAAATGGATTGGAGTCTTCCTTGTAAGCCCCTCATTTGAATGATATTACAGGGTGGAGTTATATCAATGATTTCTTGAACTTTCTCTAGATTAACCTTGTTTCCTTTTGCAGACTCAATGTAGCCTAGTAGTTTCCTTGATGTTACGTCAAATGCACATTTCTTGAGATTGAGTTTGAGACTAAATTTCTCCATGCAATCTAGGATAGGTCCCAAATCTTGAAGGTAAGTGTGGCATTTTGTGCACTTAACTAGAGTATCATCAACATAATCTTCCATTGTTTTATGCATCATGTAGTGAAAAATTTTAGTGACTGCCCTCTGATATGTAGCACCAACATTTTTCAGACCAAATGGCATCATGTTCTAACAGAAAGTTCCCCATGCACAAGTGAAAGTAGTCTTTTCTTGATCTTTTGGTGCAATTTTGATTTGATTATAACTAGAAAAACCATCCATGAGTAAGTACATTTCATATCCTATCGTCATGTCCACTATCATATCAATGTTAGGGAGTGGAAAATCATCCTTTGGAAATGCTAAGTTTAGATCTTGGAAATCTGTACAGACTCTAATAGATTTTTCATGCTTGGAGATTGGGATGATGTTTGATATCCATTCAACATAGTCAATAGCGCAGATGAAACTGGATTTCAAAAGCTTCTCCAGTTTAGCTTTGACAAGCAATGCAACATGAGGATGCATTTTCCTAAGCTTCTATTTGACTTGTTTAATTCCTGGAGCAATATAAAAGTGATGCATAATGAGATCAAGATCTAATCCTAGCATGTCTAAATATGTCCATGCAAAGTTTATCTTTTTCTCTTGGAAGAAAGAAATGAATTCCTCTTTTTTCTTTGGAGACAGTGACTATGCAAGATGTATCATGTGAGGCTATTCCTCTATTCCAAAGTTGATCAACTATGTTAGCACTATCAAAACTGATGATCTTTGCTAAAAATGACTAGGAAGTACATCAAATATCTCATCCACAGGCGCCTCAGAGAGGTTTTCACCCTTGGATATGTCTTTTATTTTTACTTTTTTAGGTTTTGACACTGCCACAATGTGGTTTTCACCATCGAACCTTTTATTTATTTTCTTTTTGATTGTATGACTAAGATATTTGATGTTAGCTTTATTCATGTTGATGCTTTGTTTGTTAGTGGAAGATGTTACTGGTTTGACAACATTTAAGTAGCAGGCAAGAGCATAGTCATTCTAGAATGTGGGGACTTCACTAGGTGCATTGGAATTCTAGTCTATGGGCTCAAGATAGGTGAGTGAAAGAGATGTGGTGGGTTCAAGTGCATTCATAGTATAATTGTTAAATACTTGGATGAGAAATTTGAGGCCTAGAGTGGCTTCTTCCACAAGTGTGTTCAAATGCCTCTAAGTACTAAAATTGTCAATCAAAGACTTGAGGGTACTAGCTGGATAGGACTCATCCAACCTAACCTTAGACAATTTACCTATTTTGAGGAGGTTTTCATAGACATGAACTTTATCTATGTATTTGTTTGTAGTTTCTTATGAGAGAGAGTTGAATTCATACTCTCAAGAATCTTTACTACATGGAGACAGATTGTAGAATTCCCCAACAATGATGGGAATAAACTCACCTTCATCATCTACATTTTTGTAAAGGTACTCAATGCATAAAGCATGATGAACCTCTCCTTGTTCTAGTTGAGTATGATGTGAACTAGTAGTATCCTTAGAAGAATCCCTATCACCATCCATGGTGCTGACATGTGGTACAAAGTCATTTGGTTCCATAAAGAATTTAGCCAGATCATCAGGAATTGGATAAGGATAAGGATCCTCATCATCAACATTATCATCATGGTCATCAGACTCAGGTTGTGAGTCATGTTCATATGAAATCTTAGGTTCTGGTATGAATTTTTTACTCCCTAGATGAAAGGGAATCTTCTTGAAGCCTAGACCAGATGTGTCTCAATTCCTTCTAGCTATCACTTTGATAGGATTGATCAAACCATTTTTGTTTCATCCAATAGGACCAATTCCCTTGTAGCCAAAGCATTTCATTAGTCTAAGACTTGGACCATACTTCTCAGGAGTGATCTCATGAGCCTATTTGGTGAGATCAACTAAAGTCTCCTCTTTGTAGATCCATGCAACAATAGCTCTATTTTTAGCTTCCTCTTTGAGAGGAATAGTAGCTTTGACAAAAGTACCATCAAACTTAGTTTGAGGTGTTAATATGAAAGGTTTCTTTGTTTTAGATAGTCTCCCATAATGACAAGGAGACTCAGGAATAGATGTCAGAGATAGAACTGGATCCATAGATTCACCCATTCCAATTTCCTTCAGCTTGAGTGATTGCTCAATTTTCTTTAGCTTGTTATCATGATAGTCCATAGATTCCTTGTAGAAGGCACACAATTTTTAGTAGATTTTAGCATGTTATAGGTATAGCTAGTGCTTGTAGGTATGGTGACTTTAGAGACATGAAATGGGAATTTTATACATTGATGGTATGTGGATGGAACAAAACGCATCTCATGTATCCATGGTCTTTTGAGTAGAATATTTTAAACTAAGGGAATGTTGAGGACCTGACAAGTGACATCCCTTTCTAATGGACCAACGTGAAGAGGCAACACCACAAGACCTAAAGACCTTTGTTCAACTTTGTCACATACTTTTATAGTGATCTTGCAGTGGGGATCAATGGAATCATTAGAATAATCTAGTTATCTGAGAAAAGTAGCAGAGACAATGTTTAACAGCTCCATTATCAATGAGCACACAACAGACCTATTTTTGGTGTATCATAACCTGAATGTGTAGAGGTTGATTATGTGGGTGACTCAACAAATTTTCATTCTCCTTAGAGAATGACATATAGTAAGGTGAGGTTATATGACCTACCATTGATTGAAATATCTTAAGATCAAGATCTTGAGGTACATTTTCCTTAGCAAGGGCTTTATCGAGAATCTGCCTATAAGTAGGCGAGATTTTGAATAGCTCAAAGATTATTATTTGAGCATTAGTTTATTGTAACCAATTGAGGATACTATGGCTAGTATCAACAAAAGTTTTTGTAAGTTTTGTATTTTTGCCAAATGGACTAACAAGGGGTTTGTCTTTGTTTTGTTCAATATTAGGAGCAAAAGGTGCAGGGCCTTTGAGTACCAAGTTGACATGAGAATGTGTGACAACATTGGCATAGGATTACAATGATTAATTGTCAAATGTTTTGGAAGTGGGCCCTTTAAGACAAATGGTGTCTTAGGTTAATTGTTATCTTGCTTGCCCTTGATGGTGATAACGTCACAATACTCAACACCAACTGGTTGAACCATATGGACTATCTCATCATCATTGTTAGAGTATATATAGTTGACCTTGTTGTTAGGTTTTGGTTTTGAGCTCTCTCCTTTTTCATAAGATGGGAATGACTCCTTGAAAGCCTTGTGATCTAAGTTCTTGTTATGTCCATCCACAAAAATGTCACCATCATCAATCAAGTCTTGGATTTTGTGACATAAGTTTATGTAGTTGCTAGTTTTATGATCTTTATTTGAGTAATATTCACAAAATGCAATTTTGTTCCACCATGGTGGTCATGGTTGTAGATCATAAGGTCGAGAGTTATCCAATGGAGAAATGAGCTTATTTTGTAGCACGATCTTGTAGACCACATCCAAAGGTTCACCAAGAGGTGTATACTCTCATTTTGGGTGTGGTACCCAAGAGTTCCTCAATTTTTTTCCAAGAACCTTATTTTCAAAAGGATATTTTTTAACATTCTTGGATGCTTTGAGATTATCTAGTAAGATTAAATGATTCCTTAGCAGGTTTAGGTATGATGTTGTCAACAACCCCATCATGTGCTAACTCTTGGTTTTTGTTCACATACTTGGATTTGTCCTTGTTAGAGGTGAATCCTTGCTTTGTGTCCTTTTGAAGGGTAAGTTCACCCTTTTTGACCATGAATTCCTCTATATGGATAGCTTGTGTGACCATGTCTTTGAAGGTGCATGGACCTTGAAGTTGAACTCTATACCCAAAATTAGGTAGGAGGTTATCAGTGAAGATATCAAGCTTTTCCATTTCAAGAATCTTTCATGAATATTTGGTGAAAAGTTGTCTCCATCTCTAAAGGAATGTGAGGAAAGGTTCCCGAATCTTTGTTTAAGATTACACAAGTCTCAAATGTTAAACGGGTGTTCTACGTTGTGAGAGTACTATTGAAAAAAAAGGTTAGCAATCTCATCAAACATTTTGATACTAGGAGGCAAGTGCAAAAACCACTGCATAGCCTGACCACCTAGACTTCTTGGGAATAGATGCATACGATATGTTTGATCATGCATAAATTCCATAGATAAGGCCCTGAATTCCTACAAGTGATCTTGCGGATCAATAGTTTCAAAGTATTTTTCATACTTAGGTAACTCAACTCCTCTTGGAAAAGGAGGCATGTCTATACTCTTGTCGAATGGGAAAATGGACAAAGAGCTTCTAAGGTGTATGTTTTTGCAGGTTTGTCTTTATCATGCATCATTTGGGCTAGTTGGTCTTGAATGATCTACAACTATTTTTTCAATTTGGAAGTTTTAGTTTCCTCCTCGGGTGTAATGATAGTTTCCACATTAAACTGATGAGGTATCTTAGCTCCCTCTTGGGAAAGCTTGATAAAGTATTTCTTTTTCTCTTTGTTAAGCAAGATTTCCATGACCTTGTGAAAGTTTTTGTCTTTAGGACATTTTTCAATGTGTTTAGGAAGTATTTCCTCCTCTTCCTCATTTTCATAAATAAAGGGGTCTTTATATTTCTCATTCCTATATTGGTCTTGGTCTCTACTATGTTCACCATGTTTGGGTTTGTGATTAGCCATTATAGGAATGTGAACAATGTCAGTATGTTTTGATTGGAAAGATCCTCTAAATAAGAATTTAGTTGTATTGTTGGGAGATATAGGACCTTTTCTAGTTTTGGGATCCTCTTGATACAAGGGCTTCTTGGTTTGTTCTAAGTTGATAGAGAACTTTCTTTGGACAAGAGGCGGTCTGACAGGTGAAGGATATCGTGAAGACTCTGCACTAGATGAACTAGACATAGACCATATATGAACTGGAAAGTGACCATTGCCACAATTATGACCCCTAGATCTACCTCATATAAGTCTAAGGGGATAAAAAATGTTTCTACTTCTTGTTGCCATAGTCATAGACAAGAAAAAGAAGAAAAAACCTAGACAAGGACCACACTAGAACATAGTTTCAAAGAAATAAGATAAGAGCATTGTATACTAGGGTACAAGTAGTCTGAGTAAAGGCTAGAAAAACCAAAGATTATGACTATCATGACGTAGAGTATAGAAAGCACTAAAGGACAAGAACACAATGACTAAGAGACAAGGCTAGCTAAAGTGTAGGTCACAAGTCATTAGCTAAGGAAGATCTTGCTATTTGAGATTGTTCGCAAATAGAAAAGAGGTAACAAGTGATAGGTATAGACTAGAATTAGAGCATAGATAAGTCTGATAGATAGTTTTAATAAATCAAAGGCAAGATCCTATGTGAAGATTCCCTAGAGCCACACGAGAAAGCACAAAGAACCAGACAAAGACTTGAAACAACAAATTTGAACCTAGTTTCTCGCACGAGGACTTATTTAAAGCTGCACAAGGATGTGTTGAACTAATAAGAAGACAAGATTTTGACAAAAGAAACAAGGCTACAAGATCTCACATGAAGATTTTCATAGGGCCACATTAAAACCTAGACAAGCCCATGTGAAGAAGTGCTGAGCAAAAAGAACTTCACACAATGTGTTGGAAAATTGACCACGAAAACTAAGAACAAACTGACAACATAAATTGAATTTTGAAGAGATTTTAAAGGTTTTAGACTACTATTGATAGATTATTGGTTTCTTGGACAAATTTCAAACATATAGCAAGGCTGGTTTTCAAATTGTTAGACAACATTTGGCTTTAAAATAGACAACTTATTTTTAGAAAGACATGAGAATCAAGTAGTAGTTGAATATAATCCAATTGAGGACAGAGCAACTTAGAGGGATGGGGGAGTCTTGACTTTTAGTTTATTTAGATAGGTTTGGAAAATTTTAAGACTCAATAACAAACACACTTTTATCCCTAAAATAAAAAATTGGTAGAGAAGGCAAAACCTTTGTCCCACAACTTATGTGCATGCATGCACCTCACATAGCTATGTCACACCCTAGAGGGCACCCATATTTTTGGTGTATTCAAAGGGCTCAATAAAATATATGTTGAATGAACACCATTGTGGTAGGGTTCATGCATGTATACCACCTTCCAACACTTAGTTGCATGCCTATAATGAGTTCTACAAGAGAGATTCTTCCCCCTCCTTGCACAACGATTATGCTCCCTTTCAAAGGTGAACTGAGTAGCAACTAACTAAAAGGTTTTTACTTGGCTTCTATTCATATTAATCCTTGGTGGCTCTGTAAGTGAAGTTGAGACCAGTAGCCCACACTAGCATCTAAAAGTGCACACACGTGACTCTCAAGATTGGGGTCAACACTGGCCAATGCAATAGATAGAGCATCTTCTTAATATGCAATATTAGAAATCAATAGGAATAAATTAATATGGATTTTGAGTCTTTCACTCTACAAAGATTCTTTATTATAGTGAGTTGGAATCTTCAGGAAAAGGAGTGTGCTTATTTGGGTTGTTCTTGGAGGTTGGATCACTCTGGTAGGCCCTCTAAGGGTTGACTTGGACTGTTGGTTCAAATCTAAGGGTCCAAGTTTCTAATTTCCCTCAAGGGGAAAGAGCATACTCCTCTACCTCATCACCTCACCCAAACATGCAAGACATGCTAGTCACCAAGTTAGCTTAATCAATCTAGACTTATCCTTTCTCAAGATTCTGATTCCCTAAAAGGAAATCATCATCCCTTCATAGAATAGGATTCGTACTAGAGAACCACTAACTTGCTTGCCTCGCTTAGATGCTATCTTTCAGAGGCATGTGGGTTTCTAATTGAGCCTTGGTCATGAGCTCCAAGTGGTAAAGAGCATACTCTCCTATTCCCCTATCTTGCACCCTAAAAAGTTCACAAGCCTTAATTATACTATGTGTGGAAAGCAAGTAAAAGACATGACATTTAGAGTGGGTTTAAAATTGGTCTTCGACATGCATTTCTTTCACAATGTCCTACATTCACATAGTCATTTCATGTTTGAAGTGTGTGGATAAAAGATGTCTTTATCAAAGCATCCTACAAACCGTGGTTATGTTGAAGAAAACCAAAAATCATAAAGACAATGCTTCAAAGAAAACACATTAGTCGAAATGAAATGATAAACTAAATTTTGGAAAAATTACAAAATGCATGTACTATTTTAAAACCTTACACAAAATCTTATATAGGCTCATGTGATAAAACTTTGTGCACTACATGAAAGATTGCATGATTATGCACTTTTTCACACAAGGAAATACAAAGAAAGAGGCAAAATCTTTAGATCCTTGTGAAAAAATTGAATTTATCATGCAAAAATCTAGAAATCTGTATGGATGTGTGTGATAAAAACATTAGAATAACAAAAAAAAGTAGATGAGGCCAAAAAAATTGATTTTCTTAGCCCCACGATGGGCGCTAGAAATGTACATGTGAATTGTGGGCCTCAGATTCTTACACACACTTCAACATGGTCTTTACTTGAGGGATCATCTTAGAATGAACATTGAATTTTTCATCTAAGTAATCTAATTAGTGTGACCTATTGCCTTCTAAATAGAAGGATTTTTCCTTGCTCTCAGACTAAGAAGTGGACAACCATACCTTTTAGTATGGAGGATTTTATGCAACTAAATGAAAGTGCAATTAATCTAGATGAGAGATGCAATTTAATCTAGGAATAAGAAAAGACATTTAATCTATACGTATGCATTATACTAAGCTAAATGATATTTAATGTGCTATAAAGTTAGAGAACTATGAAAATATGGGCACAATAAGCAAGTATTTCAGAAAAAATTTGATGCAATTCAAATTCCAACCTTTGTAATGAGGAATTAGAAGCCTCTTGTATAGAATTCCTAAAATCAATCAACGGTTGAGATCAACTTAGACCAATGGTCAGGATCGAAGCTAATATCTAGTTAGGATGGAAGATTCCCAGTGTAGGTGAGGTTAACTAACTTAGATCTTGAGTATAATGAAAAGTTAACTGAAATTCACCTAAGTGTGAGAATAAGTGGATTAAGCCAATTCCAATTTGAGAGATAGATCACTTGGAATTTTCATTCCTGAACTAAAGAGAAGAAATTAGAAGGCTATTTAATTTAACAAAAATGAGATATGACCTCATAAATGTATATATTTTTTTAATTGAATAATTACATTCAATAATTAAAATGAGAGTATTATTAAATTAAATAAATTTAATTCCCTAGTACATTAGCTTTAGGAGATAATTTAATTTGACCAAAGTATAAACACTTTAAATTAAATTATACCTGATCAATAGGTTTAATATAGCTAATTCAAGTTGATACTTTAGGAATTAAGTAAATAGTGTGATTAATGCAGATTAGGTTTTTCTACATCTGACAATTAAGTCAAGTAGCGAGTATTAGAATGAGAATTGCCTGGTGAAATAGGGCTTTAGGGTTGATCAAAATACACTAGAATTGGTTATCATGGCAATGGCCCAATTTTGGGGTATTACAGGATCATCAAAACTACACCCATAGTTAGAAGACATAAAATATACTCCATGCCTCCAACCCTCTAGTCAAGAGACATCGCAAAGTAACTGTTGGCTATTTTTCCCCCATATAACCCATCATTGATAATCAATTTCAGAAAGCTTCAATGGGTTGTTTTATTTGCAGAGGGTTGTTTTCTTTGTAGAGGGTTAACATGCTAAAGTGTAGGGTTAACATTTTATGTTATTTACTTTTCACTATTTTGTGGTGATTCCTTTATGCCCTTTGCAAAATAGCAACATTTGTACCGTTTGAATGCTCCATGTGTTCCCTTTCTATTGGACTAATGGGTTGTGACACATGGTGGAAGGTTAATCTTCATGTTAACCCATTGTGCTATTTTGTAGGGGTCATTTTTGGTAGCACATGAAATAGAAAAATCCTTTGTTGCTTCTTCCACCATTCATCGAGAAACATGCCAACCATCAGATTTCAATGGTTTTTCTTTATCTAGGGTTATGTTTTAATCACTCATTGGGGGTTTTATGCAACATCTAAAGTGTCTATTTCAAAATGAGAGATCTTCATCAATGATCAACATCTTTTTTGGATGAATCTAATCTTTTCCACGTAGGTCAACTCTACAGTTTATGCAAGTGGGTTAACCCTGTGTCATATCCCATCCTACATTTTTTGACAGTGAAACAACTTGACTTCTTACAACAATGACATGTTACAAGGACTACTTTTTTAATGTTGGGAAATTATTTTTGCAATGTAATGAAAACATCGATGTATCTCCATGCTTTCTTATTACTTTTAAGGATCTATTTTTTTAGATTTGATCTTCTATGTGCTAGTTGCATTCATTTTGGGTTACTTCCTGTCACTTTGTTGGAGCAATTTGTTTCAATGATAAATTTACTTATGATTTCTTTATTGCCCACCTCTAAAATTTAATTCTACTATGGTTGGGGTTTGAACTTCATGAATAAATTAAGTTATGCTTGAACTCTTTTAAAAATAAGTTTATACATAATTTCTGGGTTCTTCTTTGTTGGTTTTTTGTAGCGACATTTGTGCTCTTTATATGTAAGTTCCTTATGCCT
The DNA here is from genome assembly GCA_028749045.1 of Cupressus sempervirens. NCBI lineage: Eukaryota > Viridiplantae > Streptophyta > Pinopsida > Cupressales > Cupressaceae > Cupressus > Cupressus sempervirens. The sequence goes on from CM053788.1 coordinate 605,111,808, forward strand.
TAAAATAATATAATTCTCTATCTTTTATCTATTCTCCATTTTTTATCTATGCATATTGCTTGCCTTATGCTAAATATAGTCTTTTCTTGTTTTCTCAAGTTTTTATGTTGCATCTACTTTCTTATGGATGCTATATAAGTGAATTCATATTCTTTGTAGCATCTCATTTGTTTGGATCTTCATATGTGTCTTTAGGAGATAAAATAGAGTTGAGAGTTGTGTATATTTTGAGGGTTTTATTGATGTGTAACATAGTTTTAGGTAGAGATTGTAACCACACTTCAATCTGGCATCACCCCCTTTCCCTTTTCACAATTTTATTTTATGCATTCTCTCTCCCTTTTCCCTCAAAGTTTAGTTTATGTACATCTTCATTGTAAGGAAGTAAACCTTCTCTAGACATTCAACATTAAAGTGCAAGTCCCACACTTGGAGGTTGTTTCCATGTTACACAATGTCACTCGGGGATAAAATGTCGGGCAAGGGTGCATAATTTTGTGTCAACAATTTTTGGCATGTCCAATGAGATAGAGAGATTCAACTACATAAGTCTGTTGGTAGCCAGTTCAAAATTCATTTATTGAGAATTTAGGTATTCTCTTAGTGAAATCATCTTTTGGAGGCATTCCACTTGACAACTCTAAGTGCACATCTACTGGTTTCAAGTAGAAACAATGTTGGTATGTGAAGATCATTCTTGATCTTTTTTGATTTCCAATATTTTCTATGATTTTATAGCTTTTATGAAGTTTTAACCATGGACCCATTTCATAGAAATAACTATTATTCCTACCCATATCATGAAAATGTTATTCCTTAGCCCACATATTATCAATTTCAATCTCAGCCTCAAGCTGGTTATAGCCAATACACTCATAATTATTAATCTCCTCCTACCCCTGCTCCACCAATCCCAACATCCCCATATAAAAATATTAAATAAATGATGTTGGAGTTCCAAAGGCAAATGAACATGTGGTCTCATGAACAAAATGAGAAATTATTGGCCTGTGATAGGAAGCTTGATGAGGTTGAGAGGCAGTAGGAGATAGAGAGACAACAAGAGGAGATGGTATACCAGGCCTATCTCCAACAAGAACAACAAGAAGAGAGGGAGAGATAAACATATTAATGAGAGAATTGTTAGGCAAGTTGCTACAACAAAAGAAGAGAAAATGAAGCTTAAGCTAGTTCATTTTCAAATCAAGGAAGTAGAAGAAATCCCTTCTCGAAAGTATGTCATCCCAAGCTTCAAGAAGCACCTTGCATTACAAGAGCCTATTTCTATAATTTATCCACTCCCTACACCAAAAAAATATCCCTATGAGCCTTTCATACCTATTTCCATTTCACTCTTTGAGGGTGGACTAGTTGTGTGGACTCTTGATGGTCCAAATATGTCATTTTGGGAGAGTGAAGAAAAACCCACAAGGCTACCATGGGAGGAGTTGCAACCTGTTGAGGAGGGCAAAGATGTAGTTATTGAGCATAAAGGAGATGATCTAATACTCTTATGTGAAGAGCTTCCCTCTTTTTTTGAGGAGGAAGAAGAAAGAGACAAGGTTGTTCCTTCTCTTGAGGAACAAATGCTAACTTTTGAGCCTTTAGAAAAAAATGAGGATCTGTTGCAAGAGAACAAAGAAGAAAATAATTTATTTCAATAGATAGTCCTTTATGATATGAAGAATGGGAAAGAGAGCCTCAAGGATAGCTCCATCCTTGATGAAGAAAATTATGATATACATAAGCTTGTCCCTCAACCTATGCATATTACTGCAGTAGAGAAAGAATATTTTGACAAGGAGAACTTTTGGGATGAGATGGAGATGTTTTTCTCATGCATGGACATCAAGAAAACTGCCCCTTTATCATATGATTATGAGTTACAATAGTAATAAGTGGAGATTCACACTATATTGGAGGAAGTGGTTCATGAACAACATGAAGAAAAGGTGGAGATCATTTCTTCACAAGATGGGGAGGAGCTATTGGTGTGTTCTCCTCCTTAAGTTTTCTCTCTTCCACCTTAGGGTTTCCTTTTTCATGTTCTAATGCCATTTTGTTTTCCATTTATTGAAAACACTTTAGTTGTAAGGGTTTTGAGGTTGAAACCCTAGGTCAAATTTGTAAATCCTCTAGTCCTTCTTTTCCTTTATTAATTTTTGGTTTACTTAAAGATGGGGTACCCATCACCGTGTTGTGTTATGAGCCTAGGTGTTATTATCAAAAATTTGTGACCTCGTGAGTTTTGTTTTAGATATGTCTATGTCTTAAACATAAGACAAGGGTTTTTTATTCATGTTAGGGGCCCCTACATATGTACACTAGGTGTTAATATTTTTTCACCTTGGTCAACATTTTGATAGATGGATAAACCTTAGTCTTAATCATCTTAATTATAAAATGGTTTTAAGCATGTGAAATGGTAAGGCCTAAGATCACTCACACACATCTCTTCTCAAGCTCTAACATTTATTTTAGTGAGAACACATGATGTTTCCACATGGCTGATCATGGGGCCAAATACTTTTCTCTTTGAGCCAACAACTAAAACAAATCAATGACCACCACTTGTTCACTAGATCCCTCCCTACATGGAGATGCAATGCGATGATGACGTGTGTCCCAAAGATGGACCCATGTTCTTTCAAATATAAAAGTGTAGATCAATGGTCCTCATTAAATCACAATCCTTGGCAGCAACTATAGTGACAAAGAACCATGTAGCCACATGGAATAAGACCCAAGCCCAAGATATTTAGTGGAATCAATTCCAATGAGGATTCACTATTTTTGATTGGTCCATGCATGTCCACATCAACTAGTATGAATGGGATAGAGGTATGAATTGTACAATGAAGATGCTATTATGTTGCCACATGGATGTGAGGATTGTATTTTTTTTTTACAATCCAATGAGTCCCCTCATTTTGAATCAATGACTATCACATTCTCCTAGACTCTAAAAAAAGTTATAGCATGGTAGTGAGATCATGATAAGTGTCTTGATTGACATGGAAGGCTTCCAATGGGACTTGAAGAGTCACCAAGGACCTGATATATTATTGGTCCATGTGGATAGTGTTAGCAAGTCAATTCAAGCAAGTGCCTATAGTCTTAATCCTAAAGATGATTGGACAAAGCACATTGTCTTTCAAGGGATTTTGTTTCCCATGATGACGAAGCGTGATACTTCCACATGTTTACCCTATGAAAAGGTATTACATTTACACTTAAAAGAAAGAATTATGTATGAGGGATAAATTAATGGTGGGGACTTAATCACATAATGAAGATTAGTTGTCCATGTGTTTAGGAATAGAAGGTAAATCATTAGCTCACATGTTATCATGAGGGTTTGGAAACTGTATGGAAATGTAACATGATGCTTCCACATGTCCCATCCACTTAAGTGTGTAGAATTTTCAAAGGATCCTACGTAATATTTTTTCTCTCTCTTATTGTCTGATGATGGATCCCAAAGGATGAGTCAGATGGTCAACAAATTTCAAAGGGAGATTGCAGCCATCCGATGTAATTTAGATGATGACCAATGATAGGTGTTTAAATTGAGTACATAGCCAAGAAGAGAGGATTTATTTAACCTAGAAAGGTGATAGTTATTTCACATGAATCTTTGGTTTTTGATGCTACTATGATATATTTAAGGGTTTGTCACCTCATTCTAAATTATCAACATCTACATGGGAAAATTGCAAGACTAAAAAATCCAAGCTTGAAGGTTTTAAAAATAAGATTTGAGGTGTTCTAAAATTCACAAAGCAAACAAGTAAGTTTTTTTTTTCTCTTCCCATTCTTTGAATTAAGAAATCATGTATTCTAAGACTTGCATTGATCTATAACACACTAGTTTGCATTTTTTTAAACCCTAGATAAATCCTAGTTGTGTGAATACCTTTTTGTAGGAAATATGCCTCCAAAGAATACTCTAGGGAGTTAAATAATGAGGATAGAAGACTCCAAAATTATTTTGTTAAACAATTACCCATGCCAAAAGAGGGACGAGAAGCAACTGAGAATTGGAAAACTTTGAAAATGAAGAATGCCCTAGTTTAAAGGATAAATATGGAAATGTCAGTGACAAGAACATGCCAACCAAAGGTTTATAATTTTTTAGGCGGTTGTATGGTCAAGAAAATGTAGAGAGCCCTCTCAGTAATTTCTAACAATTGTTAGAATGATTAGAATAACTAAAGGGGAAGAGGGGGTGAATCAATTATCCAAGTTCTAGATGTACCAATTGAACAAAAAAGCACTTAAACAAATTCAAATACTAATATTTGATAGCTCAACCACTATAGTAAACTTTTAGTAACATAAACTAGTAGTCCACTATCGTAAACACAAAAAACTCGCAAAATATAAACATTAATGATAAATAATCACAAATAACATCCAAACAAGTTTGAAACCAGGATTTAATGTGGAAACCCAATTAAAAAAAAACCACTAGTAATATGTCACCAATATTTCACTTTTTAAAATTGAGATCTATTAGGAGCCAACCTTGTCAAAGGTCATAAAACACACTATTAATTTAGTCACCCTATTAGGAGTGGCCTTGTTAGAGGACTTTAGAACATTCCATTAGAGTGCCATCTTGATTAAAGAATTTACATATGACTGTTAAGTCAACCTTGATAAAAGGATTTTAAAACTGATACAATGGTTACAAAATGAAAACATGTTTAGTTTTGATAGATACAAATCAATTTGCAAATATAGATCTCATTTCATCTTAAAATATGATCCAATGACATGCCTTCATTGTCATCTCAGTATTTGATTTTCTTAGAAACCCTTCAAGCAATCACACTTCTCCTCTTCTCAACTATTCTTATCCTTTTGCTTAAATTATGATCTTTTACCGTTTAAACACCACCATAGATCTTAAGGTTTCAATCATACATAAAAGGTGGCTCTCTCACCCAACTCGAGAGAAAGATTCTACATGCTCCCAAATTCCCTTGCACCATACTGATTCCAGCCTTGACCACCCAGACCATTGTTGAGGTAAGATGGATACTATTTGATTGGGCTGCCCTCTCCCTTTTCTTATAGGAAAGCCCTAGATAAAGTGGACACACCCCTACTCCTAATTTATGTACTTAGTGTGCTTTATATTATTTCTTAGTGAAGCTCATAAATATAATGAGGAGTAGGTCCCTAGAGTAGGGCTATGGGATGCCCTAACCAATCCCAATGAATCTTCCATGGGCTCGAGAAAAGATCATCCTATTATACCATCCCTTTTCCTTATAGATAGTAGGGTTTTTGGTTGGCTCATTAGCTCTCTATTTTTTGACCTACCCCTCTTTGTTGGAGCCATCCTTCACCCCTAGTTAGCAAGGATTAACCTAGTAATTAGTTAGGTCCCTCCTTGACCCCAAAGAATAGTAGGGCTCTATGATCAATACCCCAGGTGACTAGAATGAAACTGACCAATCTGTCCACCTTCTCGTTCCTCTTGTTCTTTTCTAGAAACTTCTCTAAACTTCTTTGTGAATCCTTGTAGAGAAATAAAATAACATAGTTTCCCTTTATTTAAATTTTCTAGGTCATACATCCTTATCTTCAACACACCTTTCATATTCCTAGAAATCAACTCTGTTAGCTAGAAATTATGATTTATCATAAATTGTCAAAATGCAATCCCTCGGCCAATATTGTGTTCCACTCAGTCATCATTGGGTTACTTAGTTGCTACTAAATTTTATTGTTTGGCACATATACTAACAAATAGTCAATATTGATGCTCGATCAACACTATTTTTTCTCGACTTATACTATGACCCGATTGACACTAGAATCACTTGGCATAAATTGAAAGTTCCTTAATCTTTTTCTCTATTGCTTGGTCAAGAATATGAATTTAGTTAGTCTTTGATCACTTCTTCAAGGCTTTGGCATGACTATCTTCTTCACTTGTAACATTATTTAAACAATCAACTTGTCTTGTCAAAGTCTTACTAATCAAGTGTCTGTTATAGTTTCTTCTTCATAACTCAACCTTTCCTCTAGGTGCTTTTTTTATGACCACCTTCTCAAATCCTTTTCATACACCATATAGATATGTTAAAAAAATCAAATAGAAAGATATCTCCCCAGTAAGGTTTAACATCAATGACAACATAAAAATTGTTCCAATAATAGTTTCCAAGAATCTCCCTCTTTGGCATTGATGGCAATACCTCTAGTACCATGCAATCCAAAACATGTACTAAATCAAACAAACGCCCTCTATGTACAATATCAGATCTTCATTAATATCCTTTGTTTCATTCTAATTCACATCTTTATGTCAAACAATGTCTTCCTCTTACTAATTACATGTTTTCCTTCTTTCTTATGGGATCTCCCTCTTTCACTTTCTCTGCTTGTCTTATGGTAACTTCTTGACAATATCTCTGTTCATGGTAATATCTCCCTCTTTGACACCAATGCCAAATACATTTTAATTCATGCATATTTTCCATGTAGATATCTTCATGTCAGTACTAAATTCTTCATCTATCATCTATGTATGACTGATACAATTTTTTGTTCTTCTTCCTTTACTATTACTTTAGACAACTCTTAAAGTAGGACTGTCTGCATCAACTTGTACGATAGTTTGATCAACACATTTGATGCATAGCACCAACTTAGCTTAGGTAGCCTTGTCTAAGGGAATCAACCCAATTTACCTCTTAGATATTTATGAGCATCTTTAGGTAAAGATTTAGTGAAAATATTAGCTATTTTATCCTTAGTATTCACATACTCCAATTTCATTTCTTTGTCTTGAACTAGCTCTCTCAAGTAATGATACTTGATAGAAATATGCTTACTCTTTGTGTGAATTACAAGATTATTTGATATGTTAATAGAACTAGTGTTATCAAAATAGATAACAACTAGATTAGGAATCTCTTCCTTCATACCTTTCAATAATTGCTTGATCCATATGATATTTAAATAATTTACTGCTGCTGCCACATATTTAACTTTAGCTGTTGATTGAGAAATACAATTTTTTTTCTTTCTTGTCCATGAAACTAGTCTCTTTCATAGAAAGAATGCTTCACCACTTTTACTTTTTATGTCATCAACATTTCTACTCAATTAAAATAAGTAAACACCTTTAGGTCAAACTTATCATTCTTCTTGTAACACAATCCATAGTCTTCTATTCCTTTTGGATATCTCAACATCTTTTTTATTGCCATCATGTGATTCTCCTTAGGATTTGTAGAAAATATTGGAACTATCCCAACTGGTAATGCAATATCAGGTCTGCTATGAACAATATATTGTAGTTTTCCAATCATTGATCTATACAATGTCTGGTTCACATTAGTACAATCATAATCCTTAGATAAATTATGTCTAGTGGCCATAGGTTTACTAACTAGTCTTGAATCTTCCATTCTAAATGTTTTCAATATCTCCTTGATGTATTTGGATTGAGTAATGAAGATACCTTGGTTCATTTGATATACTTGTAATCCAACAAAGAATTTGATCTCACCAAATATAGACATTTGAAATTCCTTCATCATCTCATTAGAAAATTATTTGCATAATGCTTCCTTACCTCCAAATATGATATCATAAACAAAGATTTGAGATAATAATACCTCATTGTTCTTGCCAATCTTCAAGTACAAATTGATGTTATCATTAGTTCTTGCAAATCCAATCTTCATGAAATAATTGTGTAGTCTTTCATATGATGCTCTAGGGGATTTTTTCAAACCATATAGAGACTTATGAAACTTACACACCATATTCTTCTTGCTGGGGTCAACAAATCCTTCTTCTTGTGCATATCCTTTGCATACTAGTCTAGCCTTATTCCTTGTGACTTCATCAGCTTGTTCTTGGATACCCTTTTTGTTCCAATAACATTTTTGTCTTTAGGTCTAGGTAGCAGTGTCCATGTTTGGTTCTTTTCTATTTGCAAAATTTCTTCATTCATTGGTTATATCAAATCCTCATTCTCCAAAGAATCTTATACAAATTTGGGCTCAAACTCACAAAGTAAACATGCTTCACTTCTGAGTCTCTTCCTTGTCACAATACTAGATTCTTTATCTCTATTTATTTTCTCAAGTGCATGATGTCTTATTACATATTTTGCCAATACATTTTCTTTCCTTCTCTCTTCTTCTACAGGTTCATCTTGAAAGATAATTTCAAGCTCATTATCTCTCTCTAGTTCAAGTTCTAATTCATGTTCTACTTTCTTAGAAATGTCATCTTGATATTTGGCTCCCTCTATCAGTGACTCAAGATCATTTTGTTATTGCTCAAAACCCACAATCTATTGCTCAACAACATTTTTCTATTGCAACTGAACATTCTCATTTTTTATTATTTGCAACTTTATTCTCTTGTTTAGGTGGGGTGTTGGGAGAACAATCATTAACATATATGAATTTACTATAGTCTTTAGGTTTTTTTTTTCATTCAACTTCATTCTTTTCTACATATTCATCAATTTTCACATTTGTGCTTTCCACAACTTTGTTAGTATTAGAGTTGAAACACTTATAAGCTTTTATCTTAGTGGAATAACCTAGGAATATGCCTTCATCACTTTTCACATTTTCCATTTCTTTTATCCTTAAGTATATAGAATTTTCTTCCAAAAAATTTAAAATAATTTACATTAGGTGTATATCCATACCATAATTCACAAGTGTAACATTTGTACCTTTCTTGACTTACACTTTGTTCAAAGTATAAACTACTACACTTATAACTTCTCTACAATATTTCTGTGACACATTTTTCTCCACCATCAATGATTAATCTATTTCTCCTTTCAGATATTCCATTTTGAGGAGGGGTCCTTGGTGTTGACATCTACCTTTTGATTCCTCTATCATTGTAGAATATGTTAAATTTATTAGAAATGAATTATCCATCTCTATTAGATCTCAAGCACTTCAGACTCTTTCTTCTCTCATTTTCAACTCTGGCCTAATACCAATTAAATAACTAAAAAAAATTAGATTTTTCTTTAAGAAACATCACATTCATCATTCTAGAGTAGTCATCAATAAATAAAATGAAATATTTATCTCCAAAATAGCTTTGAACACCAATAGGTTCACATAGGTCAGTATGAACCAATTCCAAAATGCCATCAGATGACTATGTCTTGCTCTTGAAACTAGACTTTGTCATTTTTTCAAATTGACATTATTTACACATAGCATTATCAGGTTTCTTCAGTTTTGACAAACCTCTTTATCTTTTCATCTTACTAATGCTAACCAAATTGTCAAATTTTACATGACATAACTTCTTGTCCCATAATCAAATTTCTTCATATTGTGTAAACAAACATGTCTCATGACATAAATTCATATAGAACAAGTTACCTCTTGTTTGGTCACCACTTCCAACTAGTTCACCATCAACATCAAATATTTTCACCTTCTTGTGATGAATTCAACACTATATCTTGATTTTTTCAACTATGGAACACTCAACAAGTTATAATTAAGTCCTTCAACCCAATAAACATTATCACATTTGATCTTATCAGTCAATTGAATTGATCCTTTATCTTTCATAAGACATGGTATATTATTACCAAATTTAGCATAGCTACCCTTGTAGGGTCCAACGTTCTCAAATTTACTTTAATCACAAGTCATGTAATTTGAACAACCACTATCAATTATCCACCTACCACTTTTTTTCGCATATGAAATTAATGCTATAATGCCCCACCCAGAGATCCTTGGAACAAGGATTAATACAAGCCAAGATTAATTTTTTAAAACAAGTATGAATATGAATGACACTCAACATATTAGGATCACAAAGATCATAATGAAAGACTTAACCACAATCACAAAAACCAACAAATCTCCAAACACCACTACCAAACTAACACACACAAATAGAGAAACAAAACCCAAAGATGATAACATAACAAAAAATCTAAGATCTATTAAAGCATGGAAAATTAGGCAAACCCAAAGGGTACTTAAAACACCAAAAAATGATCCCCAAAAACCAATGTAGATGCCCCCAATTTTTTTCCTGAGGACAACAATAGAAAAAAATATTGTGTGAGGAAGTACAAAATGCTATGCAAGAAGCTGCCTTTCACGTGAGGAAATGAACCAAACAATGGGAGGAAGTACTTGGCCTAGCAACCAAAATATCCAAAATTGGTGTGGGATTTCATGTGAGAAAGTACCAAGAGCTATGCAAGAAAACCTAGCACACCACATGAACTTTTGCACTCTTGCATGAGAAAACACAATTTTACGTGAGAAATCAAAATAGCAAGACAAAAACCAAAAAGGTAAAAAGTTAGGAAATGAATTTCCTCCACATCAGGGAGTATTGGATCCACAAATTGAGGCATAGACACTCAAATATTATAATGGAAAGACGTAACTACAACAACCATCTAAACATAGTAGTAAAAGAACGTACTGAAGGAACATCACAATAAATTGAAAAAAACAAAGTAAGTGTGTGGTTCCTCTCAACCATAATAGAATCATGAGAACTTGAAGGCCCTAGCCATCCCCTACACATAACATCCTAAACTACCAACTAGATAGTTAGAGCTTTCTTATAAGGATGTCACTACTAAAGCATAATAACATCATAAGAATAGGAAATCTAACAAGCTAAACCAAAAGTAATAGATATTCCAATTGAGAAAATAACATCATCAATCATATGCTAAACATCATAATAAGGAAATGTGTCAATACTAACATCATATAAACATGATATATAATAATTTCAGTAAAAGCATAAATCACAAGAAATCATACTCCAAAACCTAAAGTACCAAGTGAAGACATCTAGTAACGATTGCACTAGGACAAAAGACCGTCTCTATACTCCAGTCCCTAGTAGCAGTATAGGTAGCTATGCCTCCAAACCATGTAGAACCCATAGGTCCACTCTCACCATTTTGATGGAGATAATGATCCAACCAAAAATACACATAAAGAAAATTTCCATGGCTAACACTCACACTAGACAATAATGATGACTGAAACCAAGATCAGAGACAATGCATAAACTACAGGTCCTGGTCAGGCACTCAATGGGCTTCTATGTAGGGGCTGACATCATGGAGAGTCACTTAGAATTGGAAAGCCCAATTTAGTAATGGTAGCAACAATTCCCAAGAGAAGGCACACAATCTAGACATCAACACTCCCTCAATAGAAGGCACACAATTCCACTTATTAATTGTCTTAAATTTATTACCACCTAGTATTTTAATTTATTTATCACGTACTTAAAATTACTTTTCCAACCTTGGGAATGGTCACTAGGCTACAAGATAGAAGCCCCTCCATATGCTACCCTACCCTATCCATGCTTATCCAATGATAAGTTCCCATAGGCATGCATATTCCCAATCCAACCCAAATGATCATAACTCCACCAAAGTACAAATGGAAGATTAGGCCTCATAAGTCACCTGATAATATATGTGCATGTACTCATGTGTGGTGCACTACCATCAAAAAGAGCATAACATAAGGATTAGATGAGAACATAAGAAAAATATCACTCAATTGACAACAAGCTCGAGAGGATGAATGCAATGCACATCTCAATGCAACATAAAAGTGCAACAATAATCTAACTGGAACCTCAATGGATGATCCAAGTCCACGACCAACATTATGCCAAGAAAACTTGAGAAAATAGGGTGGCACACAAAACAAGGTGAAAACCCCAAAATTGGAAAACTTTGAAATTAAAACCCATTTGGTCTTTGGGCACAAAAGCCTCAAAAATTTGATAAAATTTGGGTTCAGACACTGTATGCAAAAACAACTAGCATAATGGTGCAAAATCCCAAATCCTCATCCCTAAAATCAGGAAAACATTTATACTCCACCAACTGGGCAGAACTAACAAACAAAAATGGAGGGGAACACTGGTTCTTAGCCTCCAAACAAACAACTATAGAAACATAACTAGAAAGTGAGCTGAAACATGAAAACAAGAGAGCCCTACTTGACAGCCAAAAGGGCTAAAATGGATAACAACCAGGGAAAATAAATAATCCATAGATACTATAAAAAATGATAGCAAAGCAAGATCTAACAAGTTTGTCCTCATGAAGATCCCACACTCATAGCTCTCACAATGAACATAAAACCAATCCTTCAAAAAAGGCTTTTAGAAAAAGCTCTCAAATTTCCAAATTGCAAAAGTGAGAAGTGAGGAATTAAATTTGTCTTTCAATACTTATTCACTTTTTGAGTGAATAATTTATTAGGGTGAATAGATACTTAAACTAGTTAGAATTTTAATTGACCCAAATGAAAACAAGCTATTCCTAGTAATAGGAATTCATCTACAACAAAGCTGCTAGAAATTAAAAATCAATTAAATAAAGCCCAAAATTCCTGAAACCAAAATTATAAAAGGCCTTAATAGTTTTGTGATAATGCAAACTCTAAATGCATAGACATGCTAACAGGTCTAATCACATAATGCAATTGAGTCCAGATTTAACAAATTACTAGAAGGTTTTAATTTAACATATAAGAGATATGTCGACCATACATGGATGACATTGGTAAAATATGAACAATTGAATTAATAACTCCATGTACCACTGCTAGGGTTATAAATCCTGCACAGTAAAACACACGATGAAGTGCAATTGTATATAATAACATAGCCAAAGCAATAAATGCATTAAATACCTAATTTAACCATTTACTCAATTATACTTAAATAATCCATTTACATCACTCACATTCACACAAAGCATAATGAAAAAAGAATGAAGTAAATCATCATAGCATAAATCCACATATTAACCAAATCAAAGATATGTACAAAATACCAAATAACTAGATATCATCATAGACCTACTGTAATCTCAAAATGACATCAACATGGAAATGTGATAACTGAATAGCATAGCAATATAGCATCTATGATATTGAAATCAAAGTGTAACATCTGAGCCTCAGGTTATCTCAAAAGTAACATAACAAGAGTATCAAGTATCTCTCAAATAAAAATATAAAAAGGTATAGACTGCAAACATGAGAGGCACTACAAATGCAATTTTTTCATCTTCATCAAAATCTTCTTTGTTAGTTTGTGGTGATTGATCAGAAAAGTACTGTACATACTTCATAAATTCTTTGGGGCTTGAGAAATCGCCCTAAACTTTTTTTTAGGCCCTATTCTGTTGAGATTTTGGGCCAATGTGTAATTATTAATTATAAACCTAAAGTGATAAAAATAATTATATAAAAGGGCTTAGGGTTAGGGATTGTTTCAATGGTGTGATGCAAAAAATGGTTCTTGCAGCAGTATTGAGCTATAAGCGATTACAGATTGTAATTAGGTTGTAATCACTAGATCATAATAAAATTGGACTTGTTCGATGGACATAGCCTAGGGATTGGGTGAACCACGTTAAATATTGGTGTCTTGTGTTCTTTTCTGTGTGGTCTGTTATTTTATGATATTATTTATATGTGCATACAATTGTTATTTCTATCCCTGGTTTAATCCTAAAAAGTGTTATCAGAGAGAGGTTATTTTTTAGTTATCCTTTGTAGAAAAGTCTCACAATTGAGTGGGAGTGATGGTAGATGAGGGTAAGCTAAGGGTTGACAGGTTTAATGGGTAGAACTTTCAGTTATGGAAGATGCAAATGGAAGACTATCTTTATCATAAGGATTTATGGAAGCCATTGGAAGGCAAAACCAAGAATTATGGATCTATGTCAAATGATGACTAGGATCTTTTGGATAGAATAAAATTTGGAAGCATTTAATTATGCCTAGCACTATTGGTGGCATTTAATATTACAAAAGAAAAGACAACAAAAGAGTTGATGCAAACCCTAGCAAAACTATATGAATAGCCCTTTGCTTCAAATAAGGTATTTCTCATGAAGTGTTTATTTAATATAAAAATGACAGAAGGTGGATCTCTTGTGGATCATTTAAATGAGTTTAATACTATTACTAGTCGATTATCTTCAATGGGGATCAATTTTGATGAAGAAATTAGAGCTCTCTTGATTTTGTGTTCTTTGCCTAAAAACTGGAATGACTTGGTAATGGTTGTGAGTAATTTTGTTCTTGGATCTAGTACTCTAAAATATGATGATGTAATCGATGTTATTTTGAGTGAGGAAACTCATAGGAAATCCTTAGGTGGATCTACATCAGGAAGTTCTTTGAATGCACAAAGCTAAGGAAGAATGACTGAGAGAGGAGGTAATTCCAAAAATTGTGGAAATCAAGAGGAAAGTCAAAGGGGAGGAGGTTTCAATCAAGAGGATTGAATGACTGTTGGTACTATGGGAAACCAAGGCATAAAAGAAAGATTGTTAGATTCAAAAGAAAAATGAAGGGAATAAACCAGATGGAGACAAGGAGGCAAATGTGGTAAGTAACAAATCCGAAAGGATACTTTTATTCTATCTTTAGAAAGTGTTGATGATTTAAGGGTTTTAGATTCTGGTGCTTCATTTCATGATACATCTCATAGATGTTATTTCATTGATTATGTACAAGGGGATTTTGGGAGATAATGAACCTTGTCAGATTGTTGGAAAGGGAAAAGTTAAGATTAAGTTGCAGAATGAGAATCATTGGCTACTACATTAGGTAAGATATGTTCCAAGGCAATGTAGGAATTTAATTTTAGTAGGGAAACTTAGTGATGAGGGTTGTGTAGTTACTTTTAATGATAAAAATTGGAAGGTTTCAAAAGGTTCCCTTGTAGTAGAAAAATGTGTGAAAGTAGGAACCTTATATTTTTCTATAGGTCATATTGTTCCTTCTACTTTAATTGTTTTATAGAAAAATGAATGTTTAGGAACAATTGCTGCAATTAAGTAGGGAGAAAAAATAGCTACTGTAGATTCTTATACAACACTATGGCACAACAAACTTGAACATATGAGGTAGAAAGGTATGAAAGTACTATTGGAAATATTATTAACTAGGCCAAGTTACTAAGAGGGGAGGGGTGAATTAGTAACTTCTAAAAATTCAATAATTTTAACTCTTAAGCCAATAGTCCAATTAGCATTTAATCCTTCACATATAATCTGATCTAATTATATGCATAAGAAACTAAAAACATGAAAGTATTCATAACACTATGACACAAAGATTTGGTGACCCAAAAACCCTTCAAATAGAAAGTAAAATTGGAGTGGGGATGATACCCACAAGCTTTAGTACTATAGTATAAAGTTGGCCTGTGAAGGCTTACATTGATCGCTTCTGATGACCTGCCCTATTAGGAGCAATAAGGACTACTAGGTCCACCTTGTGAAAATATTTATAAACATACAATGAAGTATGCACTTGGTAAAGATATTTACAAAAGACTATTAGGTCTACCTTGTTGAAGGATTTTACTGATCCACCTGTTAGGATGAAATAGTAGCTAATCTTTGATCTACAACTTAGTTTTTTGAATGAGATTCCTTTAAGTGTACAGATCACCTTACTATGATAGATGAATCTTTGCTACTCCTTATACTGCTATAGCCTTTGTAATTTGCACTTGCTGCTCTTCTCTAAAGATTACATATGCATCATTACTACACACATTGAATGCAACACAATACACTATATATATACCAATCCAATTATACAAATTATAAAGTTGTCCATAATACAAGTTTACACAGATATTCCAAAGTTAGCCCAAATAAAGACACTCAAGTTTTGAAGATTGAGTCGATGAGGTTCTAATACTCAACATCCATTGTCAATGCTTGTCATCATCATTTATTCAGTAGACATAGAAGCTCGGTCCATACTGATCACTTCCAAGTAGTTTTGAGCTTGGTCTACACTGGTGACTTGGTGAATATTGTGAAACCCATCATATAAACTGAGTCTCTTGGTTTACATTGTATAACTTGATAAACACTATCACCTCAAGCTTAGTATAAACTGAGTTATTTGGTTAACACTGAATAGCTTGGTTAACATTGGACTTGCATCACATAATCTACAAACTTGGTAAGCACTACATAGCTCATTTTGCACTGGTAAACTTGACATACACTAAGATTGGACTTGCATCACATAATCTAAAAACTTGGTAAGCACTGCATAGCTCAGTTTGCACTGGTAAACTCGACATACACTAAGATGTATAACTTGATAAAAACTATCACCTCGAGCTCGGTATAAACTGAGTCACTTGGTTAACACTGAATAGCTTGGTTAACATTGGACTTGCATCACATAATCTACAAACTTGGTAAGCACTGCATAGCTCAGTTTGCACTGGTAAACTTGACATACACTAAGATGCACGGTTTACACTATTGATCTTCACAGTACCTATAATTGCTCAGTAAACATGGGAATTTGTCCAAAGGACTCGGTAGCAACTGTAGAACTCATAAACAACTAAAATGCTTGGCAAACACTATTATCTATATAATAAGTTTGGTAGCTATTTACAATCTAAATAAGCATATATCACTAATAAAAAATCAATAATATCCCCCTTTGGCATTAGTGATAAAAGTACTTATCAGCCAAAATTTTTCTTGAATACCATCACCTTGTGATACTAGCTTAGTAAAGTATACTATTTTGGAGACTTTTCAAAATTGATTTTGTAAGATATATATTTGTATATGGTAAGGTTCTTTCATACAGTATACTATACATCTTCTTGCTAAATATAACATATACTTATTGTACATATCTTCCCCCCATTGTTTTTACAACTTATTATATTTTTGTCCATCTGTCTCCTCCTATACATCTTTCTCATATCTTCTTATTCACAATATATACTCCCCCTATACATATATCTTTCTCCCCCTTTTTGACATTAATGCCAAAGATTTATTCTATTTATTTACATGTTAATGCCAAAATGAGATAAAAAATCTTAATATACCTTAAGTATGATTGCAAAGGTCTTGTCCGAGTCCTCTTGCAAGACCTTACTTTTGTGTAGTGCAATTTGTACTTCTACAGACAACTCTATCATATGGTCTGCTATGGAGAAGTTATTGTCATGGATGAGAGTTTTAGAATGATCAATGTGTTTTTGCAGTGCACCCATGTTGGGAAGAATTGTAATGCCTCACTCAAAGATCCTTGGAACAAGGATGAAATACAAGAAAGATAATTTTTCTTAAACCAAGTGTAAGTGCACATGACAATAACATACACAGATAACAAAGATCACAACAGAAGACTGACAATCATCCAAACACCACTACTAACCAAAACATAAATAGGAAAACATAAGAGATCAATCAAGCTAAAAGACAAATGTTGACTCTTAAAAATTGGCTAAGTTTGAAATCCTGAAGCCCTGAAAATTCTTAGAATCTTTATCTTAGCCCGTAGAGGTCTGGAACCTATCTCAAAAAATTTACTGCTTATACTAAAATATATCTTAAGTATATGCCAACTTATACTTAAAAAATATATTTTAAACCCCTAGGAAATCTATTTTGAACTAGGAAGGTGTAAAACCTAAAAGGTTGTCCAAAACCAATTTTTGAACTTTTCTCTGACAAGCCTAGATAGCCCCTATTTTTCACATGAGAACATTCTTTGCTAGAATTTTGTGTGAAGAAGTGCATCATGCCATGTGAAGAAGTGCCTTTTTATGTGAAGAAGTTCTTGGCCATACCACTGAGACACTCCAAGAATGGTGTAGGGTTTCACGTGAGAAATTGCCAAGCCATGCAAAGAAACCCAACATGTCACACAAAGACTTGTATCCTCGTGCAAGAAAGTGCATTCTCACATGAGATCCCAAATCAACACATAAGAATGAAAAAAAAAAAAATCTAAGGAAACAAAGAAACAAAGTTCCTCCACACTAGGGAGTACCAGATCCATATTTCAAGGCAAGAACACTCGAACCATATCTGAAAGATGGAAAGATAGAAATAAAATCTAACCATCTAATCAAACTACAAAGAAAAAGAACATAAGGAACATCACAATGTACTAAAAGAAACATAATAGTAAACATAAATAAAATCACAATGAGCAGTACAAGCAAACTAAGTACATTGTTCCACCCAACCATCAATGACATCATAAGACCATCGTGGGTCCTAGCCATCCCCCAAGCATAACATCCCAAGCCACCGATCAGATCATTGGTACTATCATAATAGGGAAATCATTACTAAACATGCTACAACATAAGCATAACAAAATCTAACATGCTAGAATAAAGCATAAGATAATCCTACAAGTAGATAACATAATCTATCACATGCTAATAATCATAATAAGGAAATGTGTCAAATATAACATCATCTAAACATGATATACAAGCATCCCAATTAAAGAATAAATTACAAGGAAGCATACTCCAGAACCCAAAGTGCCAAGTGAAGACATCCAACAATAGTCTCACTAGAACAATATATCATCTCTGTACACTAGTCCATAGTAGTGGTGTAGGTAGCTACACCTCCCAACCATGTGGCACCCATAGGTCCACACCCACCATGCTGATGGAGATAATGATCCAATCACAAACACACACAAGAAAACATCCATGGCTAACACACATGTCAAGCAATATGATAACTGAATCCAAGACAGACAATGCATAAACTACAGGTCCTGGTTAGACAACTCAATAGACTACTAAGTAGGGTCTAACATTATGGAGAGTTGCTTGGAATCAACAATCCCAAGCTTGGATCATGCATTTCAACTCCTCAATGGAGGGCCCCACACATACATTTTATTATCTGAAGTTTTCTTACCACCCAGTGTTTTATTTAGTTATCACTTAATTAAAACTTCCTTTGCCAACCCTATGGGACAAGGTCACTAGGCTGTGAGATAGAAGCCCCCTCCATATGCTACCCTACCCTACCCATATTCATCCAAAAATGAGTGCCCATAGGCATGCAAATTCTCAACCCAACCCCAATGATCATAACTTCTGGAAGTACCATGGAAGATTAGGACTCACTAGTCATTCAACAATGTATGCACATGTATTCATGTGTGGCGCACCACCATCATGACGATCATAACACAAGGACTGGATGAGAAAATAAAGTAGAAAATCACTCAACTAAAAATAAACTCAGGAGGATAGATGCAACATGCATCCTAAAGCAACATAATAGTGCAATAGTGGTCTAACAGATTTCCAAATAGATCATCCAAGTCCACGACCCACATTGTGACCAGAAAACTCAAGAAAATAGGGTGGCATGCAAAATGAGGTAAAACCCCAAATTTTGGAAATTTTTTGAAATTAAAATCCATTTGACCTTTAGGAAAAAAAATCCTGAAAATTAAAAAATAAATGAATTTAGACACCGTATACAAAAATGGCTAGCATAATGGCACAAAATCCCAAACCCCCATCCCAAAAATAGGGAAATTGTTCATACTCGACCAACCATGTAGAACCAATAGATAGAAATAGAGGGGAACACTAGTTCTTAGCCTCCTAACAAACTGCTACAAGAAACAGAAGCTGAAATG
This sequence comes from Cupressus sempervirens, assembly GCA_028749045.1. NCBI lineage: Eukaryota > Viridiplantae > Streptophyta > Pinopsida > Cupressales > Cupressaceae > Cupressus > Cupressus sempervirens. The sequence goes on from CM053788.1 coordinate 605,131,313, forward strand.
AAGCAAAAACAACAAAACAAGAAAACCCTACCTGAAAACAAAAGGGGCATAAATTAAAACTCACACAATAAAATAAATCATCTATGAAATCTATCAAAAATCATGGCAAAGCATGGTCGACCTGAGCCAAATCCAATGAGACCATCCTCGCAAAGATGCCATGCTCATAGCTCCTAGAATGAACAAAAGTCCAATCTGTTAGAAGAGGATTTGGAAAATGCTCTCCAAATTATAAAATCCAAAATAGAAAAAGTGAGGAATTAATTTCCTCTTTCAACACTTATTCACTTTTTGAGTGAATAGTTGATTAGGGAAAAAAGCCAACTATAGTAGCTAGACTCTAAATCGACCAAAACAAAAATAGGTAATTGCTCACAACAAGAATTCACCTAAGGTAAAGCTACCAAAAATTAAATCCAAAAATATTTAAAGCCTAAAAACCCAAAATTATAGAAAATCACTTAACACTTTCGTGATAGAGTGAACCTCTAAATGCACAAACACTCTCATTGCTCTAGTCACATAATGCAAATGAGTTTAGATTTACTAATCACCAAAAGGTTTTAATTAAAAATAAGGATATGTTGACCATATAGGGATGACATTGGTAAAATATGAATGACTGAATCACTAACTCCATGTGCCACTGCCAAGGATATAAATCTTGCACACTAATATACACGATCAAGTGCAATTGCATATAATATCATAGCTAAAGAAACATGTATTAAATACCTAATTAATCCATTTACATCACTTACATTCATATAAAACATAAATATACAAGAATGAAGTAAATCAACATGGCATAAAATCCATCACACAACATAATCAATAAATATGTCCAATAAACCATATAACCAAATATCATCATAGATATACTATCATCTCAAAATAGCATCAACATGCAAATATGATAAACTGAACAATATAGCAGTATAGCATCTATGGTATTGAATCAAAGTATAACATCTGACCCTCAGGTCATCTCAAAGTACATAAAATAAGAGTATCAAGTATCTCTCAAATCAAAATAGACAAGGTATAGACTATAAACATGAGAGTCACTACAAGAATGATATTCTATATATCTACTAATGTAGATATGATCCTTGCTTCTTCTCTAAGCAGTTCTACTTGCAAATCTGTCAAAAACCTCATCTTCTTGAAATATGCAGAACTTGAACTAGGGTCAAGCTGCAACTTCTGAGCACTTTCCTTAAGGTCTTCATCAATCTTAGACAATTTTTCCTTTATTTCCTTGGTAAAATTAGAAACATCAAATAGCTTACCAAAAAGTGGTGATATATTTGTACAAGATGTTTCCAGAGAGCCCAAAATTGTAGAAAATTCTACTTGATAGATAACTATTTGTTGAGCAATGTGTTCCAACACTTTATTTTCAAATTTCTTGTCTACCTTTTGTAATAACTTATTTTGCCCATCAGTATCTTCATTGAACTTTAGAACTACCTTTGCTAATTGATACAAAATTGGCTATGAAGAATCAATGTCTACACCTATAGCATCTGCCAAAATATTCTTTGCATCCCTGATAATTTTAAATTATTTATCCCTTTCCTCTCTTAATCTTTACTGTTTGGCTTTCTTTTGGAGGAGTTCACCAAATGTCTACATTTGGTCTAGATTAAGCTTGGAGATGTCCCAATTAGGGATTGAAATTTCCTCATCTAGGTCTATTTCTTCCTCCATCTCTTTTCCTTTGCTCAAAATTTTTGTGCTTGATTGAGGCTTGGTCTCAACTATCATTGCACTTATTGCTTGTGTGCTCAGAATAGAAATAATTTTAGACATACTAGGACTAGCTATAAAAACTAATATTGTGCTTATTGAAGGAATACTAATAGAAATACGCAAATAATCCAAAATTGATGTGGCAATCACAAATGTATCCAAAACTATTGTGCTCAAAATTGATGTATTCAAAATTGATGTAGCTAACTCGATAGAAGAGGGAAGAGTCTGCAACTTGGTAGATGAAGTGGAGGTCACTTCAGTCAATGATGTGCTGAGTTGAATTGGAGTAAGGAGTGATTGGACATTTGTATTCACACTAGTAGTCACAATCAATCCTACTAATATTTTCTTCATGCTTGATGTTGTCAATAACTTGCTTGGAGAGTGAGGAAGTGAGGCAATAACTACTACAACAATCTTGATGGATCAATTTCCTCATCTTCTTGTGTTGCTTCCTCAGTAGCCTTTTGCTCTTTATACTCTTCATAATCAATAGTAACAAAATGTGTTGACTCTTCACCATCCCCTTCTTCATCCTTATCTCCATCATCATTATCATCCTCTTTTACATCTATAGGAAAATCACTTAGTTTATGTAAAACATAGATATTTTTCCATGTGTTTGTTGCATTCCTTACAACATGCTCAATGTCTTTCATGAGAAATAGACAAGTGTTGAATTTAAGAGTTAATTTTTCCTCATTTTTCTTTAGAGATTCCATAATCTCTTTGTCTATTAAGATTGGTAAAAGTTGGCTTAGGGTTTTCCCATAGATGTCTTTCACAGTTTGCATGGAAAATTCTCATCTTGGCTTGATCTTCTCCATTAAAATATTAGAAATCTAAGATGCAAGCTGGTCAGGTGAGTACTTCCACTTACCCATTTTATCCATGACCAGATCTTCTATTTGCTTCTTTTCTTCATTAGTCATAATCTCATATTTTAATGCTTCAAAATTTTTTTATACCTACTTTTGCTTCTAGTTCTTTCAACCTATCTTGAAAGGTGGGTGGAGGTCTGCTAAATATAATGTCTCCTCCTTCCTTGTCAGCTTTCTTCCTTGATCTCTTGGTAAACATAGTAGTGGATGGCTTGGATGGCTTGATAATAATTACCTTTCCCTTTTTATTCAGTGGTTCCTCTTCCTCTAATTCTTCTTCATCCTTTGCCTCTTCATCCTCACCTTTTCCCTCGATCAACAAGAGAGTAGAACTTGGTTTTTAGTTTAGCAATTCTTTTCTTTCCTTTATTAACTGCATGAGGGAGCTTGATCTCCAATTCCATTTTGGATTTATCTTCATCATAGGTGCTGAAATATGTAGCCTTAGGATCAACTGGTTCATTAACAATTGCCTCAATGATGTCTTTAGTTTCATCAATATTAACCTCATATCCAAGAGGTTTCACCTATGCTATTCTAGGTCTGACTACCTGAATGTATACTTTATCACTATCTACCATGAAACTCACATTATCCTTATAATCTTCAACAATTATCTTGGGAATTTAGTATCTATTATTCATTTTATCCTTAAATATATCAAAATATTTGTCCATAATACTATTATAGTTCTCACCCATCTCAACAATAAACTCATTGATCTAATATAGCACTAGCACATCTTTTCTCCACACAACAGAGCCTTTTAAAGGGAATAATTTTTGAACATAAAAGAATAAGCATGTTAATAAGGAGCCAAAATTACATGGGTTATTCTTTAATGTCTTAATTATTTCCATGTTCTTGTTGAACCATTTCAAGAATAACTTGGCAAGGTCAAAAGATGGATTGTTCTTCACTACCTTGTATGCAAGGTCAACTACTTTGCACGACACACTGTTTAACTTTCTCGAGCTATAATCTTATGTGCAATGATATGGATTCTAAACTTCAATTCCACATTAGTGACACTACTTATTTTCATGCCTCTACCATCCCATTCTGCTAGGGCTTTCTTTTCAAGTTCAACTTGACCTAGGGTTTTGGTCATCTTAGCTTTGGCCAACATTGGGAGACCAGTAATTCAATGAATCATCTTCTTTGTGATCAATACTAGTTGCTCCAACCACAACTACCCATTATGCACCCGACTAAGGATAAACCTAATCCATTTTACTTGAAATTCATAGGGAATGTGAGGGATGTGAGTTAATCCTTTAGTTTCTAGGTGTTGGTGCTCAGGTTTCAAAACTCATTTACACATAGTTTGTCTAGGGTATCATCCATTTCTAAAGTGCTAATCTCTTGAATAACACATTTGAAGTGAGATTAGATATCATTGATCAAAATTACCTTTGGAGGGATTTGTGACTGTGCTCCACTTTAATCTAGGTTTTTCATGATTGTAGGGATTAGCTTGAAGTTCGATGCCTTCCATTCACCATGAACTAGCATGTCTAAACCTCACTATGCCTGACTACTGCTAGATGCCATCTTCACTTGGTAGGGTTTTAGAGAATTAAATTTTTTTTGCTGATAATTTTCTCAAATCACTTGGATTCTCTATAGATCACACTTCACAATAGCTCTCAAAAATTTCACAATAAAAATGACTTCAATTCCATTCCTTTTATCAAAATTTTCCATAAATGCTCAATACAAAAGGTAGATTGATTGACATCATGTTGACAGACTATCATCCACTTCACTTGCATTAATCACTTGATAGAGTCTTCCATTACTCAGTAACCATATAAAATTTAGTTACTCTTGACCTCGCTTAGTAGAGTCTATGACTTGACCTCACTCGGTAAGGAAAGTAACTTGGTAGTAGCTGGTACCCCTTTTTACTCAATGATCCCTTTGTATCTTGAATATAGATATGAATCTTTTTGACTTTTCAATTGGAATTGATTTGGATGTCTTCTTTGATAGCCTAGTTCCAATTCTCCATTGAGAACTTAAGTAGAAATGGTAGAGTCACCCAATTCTTGAGTGACTTGATCACCATTGTTTGGACTTGTATTCTTGGTAGACTTTGGAACCCATTGTCATCTCATCTATTTTTGGATGTTATCAACTTTTGACTTCTTTTCATCTTCTATTCTACCAGTATTCATATAGTTCTTGGCAAGATGACCAAGTTCTGTACAAGTGAAACATCTTTTAGTGGTATCTCTTTTTCTCATATGATATTTTACACAATTTATTCCAAAGTGTTCAAATTCTCAACAGTAATGACATCTACACCAGGTTTTGTAGTCCCAACCAAATATTGCTTTCACAATTTGCTCTGTTGGATTCAATATGTTGGTTTTGAATTCTGATGACTTGTGTCCATGTTTCTTACATTTGTGACATTTTCCTTCAAATATTGGTTTCTCTTTACATTCATTAGCCTTATGACCATGCTAATTGCAATTATGGCATTTTCCATTGCTCCAACATTTTTTTGATGTATGACCTCTCCTACCACAATGATTTTCTTGGATGATTCTCCTTCTTCTATATATCAAATTCCCACTTTTCCTTTTTGTCTATAGAGATTTTTCCCATTCAATTGATTCATGTCTACTTGGCATTTTATCATTCTTTCATTGATTTGCCTTTGAGAGTTTAGATCATTTTGCAATCTTTCATTTTTAGATCTTAGGCTCATGATTTCATCATTTGCATTGGAGAGCTGATCAATAAGGTCTACTTTCTAAAGGGATTGGTGTTAGATTTCATTGTTCTTTCCTTCTATCTTTTTGAGCTCCTTGCTTGGCTGATTCTCCTTCTTCTGTATATCCAATTCCTACTTTTCCTTTTTGTCTATAGATATTTTTCTCATTCAATTCATTCATGTCTACTTGGGATTTCATCATTCTTTCATTGATTTGCCTTTGGACATTTCATAATCTTTCATTTTTAGATCTTAGGCTCATGATTTCTTCATTTGCATTAGAGAGCTGATCAATAAGGTTTGCTTGCTGAAAGGATCGGTGCTAGATTTTGTTGTTCTTTCCATCTATCTCTTCTTTTATCTTTTTCATTTGCTCCATGACTTTACATAGCCTTACTGACTAAATTTCTTGTTCTCTTCTTAGTTTTCTTACTTCTTCTTACATGGAACCATTCTTTTCTTGGAGTTCTTTTATTGCTTCATTGGCTTCATCTTGATTACTTGAATGAAGATCTTCAACCTTTTCTTCAATGTAGAGATGATCATTTATTTGAATTGCATGTTTTTTTTCTTCTTTTCAAGGATTGAGAGAGTTGCTCCTTTGCTTTCTTGAGTTGGGTAATAGCTATTTCCAAATCTAACTTTTCATTGTCAATAGCTTTTTCAAGTTTGAATATATCCATGGCTTTGATCTTTGCTCAAGCTATTAAGCTTTCTTCTGAGAACCATAATGCTCTGATACTAGTTGTTGGAAATATTCTTAACTAGGCTAAGTTACTGAGAGGGAAGGGTTGAATTAGTAACTTCTAAAACTTCAACAATTTTAACAATTAAGCCAATAGTCCAATTAGCATTTAATCCTTCACATATAATTTGATCTAATTGGATGCATACGAAATTGAAAAAATGAAAGCATTCATAACACCATGAAACAAAGATTTGGTGACCCAAAAACCTTCCAAATAGAAAGTAAAATTGGGGTGGGGATGATACCCATAAGCTTTAGTACTATAGTATAAATTTGTGTTGTTAAGGCTTACATTGATTACTTTTGATGATTTACCTTGTTAGGAGCAATAAGGACTGCTAGGTCCACCTTGTGAAAGGATTTATAAACATACAATGAAGTATGCACTTAGTAAAGAGATTTACAAAAGACTGTTAGGTCTACCTTGTTGAAGGATTTGACTGATCCACTTGTTTGGATGAAATAGTAGCTGATCTTTGATCTACAACTTGGTTTGCTGAATGAGATTTCTTTAAGTGTACAAATCATCTTGCTGTGATAGATAAATCTTTTCTGCTCCTTATATTGCTATAGCCTTTATAATTTTCATTTGTTGCTCTTCTCTTAAGATTACATATGCATCATTTCTACACACATTGGATGTGATACAATACACTATATATACCAATCCAATTATACAAATTAAAAAGTTAGCCACAATATAATTTTACATAGATATTCCAAAGTCAGACCAAATGAAGACACTCAGGTTTTGAAGACTAACTTGATGAGGTTCTGATACTTGACATGCACTGTCAATGCTTGACATTGTCATGCACTTGGTATATGTAGAAGCTCAGTTCATATTGATCACTTCCAAGCAGTCTTGAACTTGGTCTACACTGGTGACTTGGTAAATACTATGAAACTTGTTATATAAACCGAGTCTCTTGGTTTACATTGTATGAATCAATAAACACTATCACCTCAAGCTTGGTATAAACAGAGTCACTTGGATAATACTAAGTAGCTTGGTTAACACTATACTTGTATCACATAAACTACAAATTTAGTAAACACTGTACAACTTGATTTGCACTGGTAAACCTAACATACACTGAGATGGATGGTTTACACTATTGATCTTCACAGTAACTGTAACTGCTCGGTAAACACTAGAATTTGTCCAAAGGACTTTATAGCAACTATAGAACTCAACAACAACTAAAATGCTTGGAAAACACTATTATCAGTACAATAAGCTTGGTCTCTATTTACAATATGAATAAGTGTATGTAACTAATAAAAAATTTGAATGATATGTCAACAAATACTTTATTCAAAGAAAGCTTTACCAGGTCTGAAATGTGTTTGTATGGATTTCTGTGAAAGTTATGTGTATGAAAAACAAAAGAGAGTAAGTTTTGTGAAGACTAGGAAGAAAAATAAAAAGGAGAAATTAGAGCTTGTACAAACTAATGTATGGGGATTGGCTTAGGTATCTTCCCTTGGTGGCTCTCATTATTATGTTATGTTCATTGATGATGCAACTAGAAAAGTATGGGTTTATTTCCTTAGATAGAAATTTGATGTATTTAAAACTTTCAAGAAATGGAAATGCTTGGTTGAAAATGAGACTGGTAAGAAATTAAAATCTCTCAGATCTGATAATGGTGGTGAGTATTGCAGTCATGAATTTGAAAGATTATTTCTCCACTAATGGTATTCATAGACATAAAACTATTCCAAGGACTCCACAAGAAAATGGAGTGGCTAAACACGTGAACAAGATTATAATGGAGCGTGCAAGGAGTATGAGGTTACATGCTAGGTGGCCCTTACACATGTGGGTGGAGGTTGTCAATACTACTATATATTTGATAAATAGAGGTCCCTCTAATTCTTTGGATTGTGGTATTCTAGAGGAAGCATGGATTGGTAAGAAGGTGAGTTATTCTTTTCTCAAAACCTTCGATTGTGAAGCATTTGCTCATATATATTTTGAAAATAGAACCAAGTTGGAAGATAAGTCAAAAAAATGTGTATTTGTTGGATATGTCATTAATGAATTGGGTATAGGCTTTGGAAATTTGAGAATCATAAAATTTTAAGAAGCAGGGATGTCATATTCAATGAGAAAGTTTTGTACAAAGAATAGTTGTAGCAACATGAGAAGAAAGAAGATGATTATGTAGTGCTGGATGATGCTCCAAAATATGATGTTCTAGCCATTCCTCATGATGTGCAACAATTGCAACAACAAATACCACAGACACTAGTGAATGTTAGACAATTAGCAAGGATGAGTAGACCTCCAAAACATTTTTCTCCCTCTTAGTATTCTATTTTACTTACAGATGTTGGTGAACCTGAATGTTATGATGAAGTTGTGCAGGTGGACACTAAGATTTAGTGAGAGTTTTTAATGAAAGATGAAATGGACTCTTTGTTGAAAAATAAGATATGGGATTTATGCAAGTTACATATAGGTAAAAGGGATTTTTAGAATAAGTGGGTTTACAGGTCAAAAGTAGAGGATGGAGGTAAGAAAAGATTTAAAGCTAGGTTAGTTGTAAAAGGATTTGCATAGAAAAAGGCATTGATTTTGATGAGATATTTTCTCTTATTGTTAAGATGACTTCTATTCGTACTATTTTAAGTATTGTGGCTACTAAAGATTTTGATTTGGAGTAGCTTGATGTTAAAATAGCCTTCCTTCATGGAGATTTGGATGAAGAGATATATATGGCTCAACCATAGGGATTTGAGGTCAAAGGAAAGGAGAACTTAGTGTGCAAATTAAAGAAAAGTTTATATGGATTGAAGCAAGCACATTGGCAATGGTATCTAAAATTTGATAGTTTTATGCATGAGCATGGATATAGTAAGTGTCATTCAAATCATTGTGTTTACTTTAAGAGGTTGGATGATGATAACTATATTATTTTATGTTTATATTTTGATGATATGATTTTAGCCTGATCTAACATGGATCAGATTAAGGGGCTGAAACGCCAGTTAGCACATGCATTTTCTATGAAGGATTTGTGGGTAGCAAAACAAGTCCTCGGTATGAAGATTCGTAGAGATAGGAAGAATAGGAAAATGATGCTATCTCAGGCTAATTATGTTGAGAATGTGTAGCAAATTTCTCTATGGAGAATGCTAAAGCTATTAGTACACATTTACCTGGTCATTTGAAGTTGACTAAGGAGATGCATCCCAAGACACAAGAAGAGGAGGATAAGATGTCCGAGGTACCTTATGCTTCAGCTGTAGGAAGCTTGATGCATGCTATAGTATGTACAAGGCCAACTATTGCACATGCAATGTGAGTCGTTAAGAGGTATATGAGTCATCTTGGAATTGAGCATTGGCATGCAGTCAAATGGATTCTCTGATATTTGAGAGGAACATCTAGTAAGTGTTTACATTTTGGGTGCTCTACTACTAACTTACAAGGCTATATTGACTCAGATTTGGTAAGGGATATTGATACCAAGTAGAGTACTAAAACTTATCTATTTATTTTTGGTGGGGCAGCCATGAGCTAGATTTCTAGGCTACAGAAGTTTAATGTTTTATCCACTATAGAGGCAGAGTATGTTGAGTATGTTGCTGTTACAGAGGCAACCAAGGAGACGATATGGCTTCAGTTCTTCTTGGAAGAATTGGGACACCCTTAGAGGAATAATTATTTGTTTGTAGATAGATAGAGTGCCATTAATTTTGTGAAGAATTCTACTCTGCATTCAAAGATCAAACACATTCAGTTGTAGTAACATTTCATTCGGTCAATTTTGGAGGATGGACAGTTAAAGCTAGACAAGATACATATAGATGAAAATCTAGCAGATATGTTTACAAAGGTAGTAACAAGGGAGAAGCTAAACTCCTCTTCAGCTTTGGTTGGTCTTCTAGATTGAACATGAATAAAAGAACATTAGAGTCTAGGATGGTTTCATCCAGTGGGAGTGTCATGGAGTAGCAACATAGCTACAAGACCATTCTCCAAGTGGGAGATTGCTAACCACTATGGAATCTGATCAGTCCCCAAGTGAGAGATTGTTAGTTTGTGGTGACTAATTAGGAAAGTGTTATACATACTTCATAAATTCTTTGGGCCTCAGGGCATCACCCAAAATTTTTTTTTATGGGCCCTATTTTATCAAGATTTTGGGCTGACATGTAATTATTAATTATAACCCTAAAGTAGTAAAAATACTTGTATAAAAGGGCTTAAGGTTAGGGATTATTTTAGTAGTGTGATGTAAAATTTTTTTCTTCTGGCGGTAATGTTGATCTCAGATTGGTTTTGACATTTGAGGGTCAACACACTTAATCGATTCTTCAGTTGTTGATGAGTATAATACATGAGCATAACTAAAATGTATGCCAAGCTAGAAAATTCAATAGGTGCTGAGTGAAATTCAAGTGCTGAGTGAAGTTCAAGTGTCAAGTGATGTATAGATGCTGAGCAAAGTATAGATGTTGACTCACTATAGATGTCGAGTGAAACATAATTGTTATAGGAGCTGAGTGAGCCATTTCTACTATATGTACCAAGCATCAACAACTGGTATGTGCCAAGTAACACAAAATCAACATATGAGTTTGTGCCTTCACAAACTTAGATGTAAACCATTTTTGGAGCCAACATGGGATGAATCTCAAAGGATCTTGAAGATAAGATCGAATCTCTTGCATTGCCTATGTAATCAACATGCAGTCAATAAGAAAAATGGAGAAGGCATGCAACCAGTAGGAAAAGTGTAAGAAATGAGTGGGGAATAAATATTTAATATTGATCATAGATTCATACCTAACCCTAATTATTCAAAATCTTTAAAAGGAGAACAAAGCCACATTATGGAAGAGAGAGGATATGCATGGGAGAAATATAGCAAAGTGTAGAAGGGTAAAAATACTTAGTGAAGAATAGAGTAGCATAGCAAAATCCAATTGTTGAAGAATAAAGTATTAGAACCTCATAGAGTGACATATTAGATCAAGAAAGGATCAGAGATGATAGAGCAGAATAAGGATCTGGAATCAACAATTGAAGATTGCAAATCTATCAGGTCAAAGGCTTTCTAATACTCTCTAGAAATTGTATTAGATATGGAAATTGTATGGACTTAGGTTGGCCTAGCAGTCATTTGTAAATATTTTAACAGGGTGGCATTCCAAGTGAATGTACAAATGTCATTTAACCATGCCTAATTTTAGTAGGGTAATGAAATCATTTAACCAGGTCACTTTTAACAGAGTGTAAAGTTTTTAATAGGACAGGCCTTTCATAGGGCAGACCATTGGAAGTGGTCAAACATTGTAACCTTGAACAATTACACATTGTTGTAGTGATATTTTGTGGGTGTCATCTCCACCCCAGTTTTACCTTCTCATTTTGGAGGGTTTTTGGGTCACCAAAATTGTGTGTTATCTATTTTCATGCATGTCTTTACTTTCATGTTTGTTAGATAAATTAGATGTGTTGGTGTTTTAAAGCTACTAAGCAACAAAATGCTTACTACCAAGATGACATTACTCACACAATCTAAAGACCATCCAATTCTTATTAACAATTGTAGGTGCAAAGAATTTGGGCCCAACTTCAACAAAACCATGGGTGGTTTTCTACTCTTCAGGCTCTGCAAAACCAGGGTGGGTATACCCAAGGATGATTCAAAACTAGGAAATACTGTGTGAAGATTATTTTAGTTTCATTTTGATTCTCGTTTCAAATCCTCAAATACACACACAATTCTTGATAACTTGATAAAAACATCCCATTTAACAGATATGGCCAAAAATTCTTCTATAGATCCCCAGACAGAGCCACTCTTGGTTTGAATGATGCCATGCCCGCAAGGGGCATGCATCTTTTTGAATCTGTGGTCATTGTTAACTCGCTATGAAAAAATGCTCAATTGTTAAGTATAGCGAGTTAACGAGATTGATGGCACGTGTCTGTGATACTGAAAAGTGAAATTGGGCACCAAGAATTTTGTTAACATGAGGTAAATTTTGGCACGTGATGTGTCCCACGCTTGTCAGTTTCAAGAATAAATGCATGTGAAGAAAATTGTGAATGGTGTCACCAGCATCCAAGTTTTTTCAGCATTCGCTAAGTCGCTATCAAAAAAATCCATGCAACTTGTCGGTGGTGATATAGCAAATATTCAAATTTTGGCAAAAGGGCAGTGTTCTCTTAAAAGGCTGATATGACTGTAGAAGTTCCCGTGTAGTATTATAAATGTGCATGGCCACCTTCTCTAACACCAGCATTAATTGGAAGGGTTTTCAATTAGTATGTGTTTTTTTTTCTGTCGCTAGAATTTAGAATCCATCAAAGGTCACTATATTGCTAGCCGAAATTGAACACCACTTTGCTTGTAGCGACATAGTGAGGGCCCGATCATTGCAAAACATGATGTTTCTGTTATAACTACAAATTTTCTTTAGGATCCTGAAGAAAATCTTATGCAAATTTTTCTTTTACTTCTACACAAGTGGAGCTTTATTTCCCGATGTCTATATCTACCAGGAGGTCACTAGCCAGATATTTAGTGTTTTTGCCGGTAGCGATGTGGCAACCCGCTTGAAAGTCACAAACATGACAAGGTCAAGAACATATGATGTCATTAACAGATAAAAAAGGAGTACATGTGTGTGCCAGCATGTTTAGCATCTCAGCGACAGAAGTGTATGGACCCACTCCTCATGTACAAAACACACAAATAATTCTGATCATTAGATCAAACCAGGATCAAAGGCCATTGTTAATTCACTATAAAAAATTGTTTAAAAGTTAGGCATAGCAAGTTAGTGAGTGATGGCCCACCATTTTTGTAGTAGATTACTGTCCACAAGATCAAGTATTGATCGATGGTGCTTGTTAACTCACTATGAAGAGATGTGTGATGAATAAGTATAGCGAGTTTACAAGTGAGGGACCCACCATTGTGTTCTTAAAAGTTACTTCGAATATCTATCGTATGATTAAAGCAAGACCAATGGTTATCGTTAGCTCGCTATGGAAAGGTGCTTGAAAAATAAGTATAGCGAGTTAGCAAGTCGATGACATGTGTCCTTTGTCATCCATGGGCCTAGTTTGAAATTCTAATTTTGAAGGAAAGATACAGATGGAGGCAATTTATTAGCTTGACTGCTAGCATGCTAAAAGGAATATTGAGTCAGCCTAGTTTTCATTCCTTAATCATATGATTTCAAAGGATCAACGACGCAAGTTTAAATGCTGAAGGTAGTGGCACTCTGCATATTAATGAGATATGAAAAGCTTTGCGTGTGAAAGGAAAAACCAAAGTGTAACTTATAAGATTTTCTCAATTGCACCTTATGCGAATAAAGATTTGAAGTCTTTTCTGAATAGGATCATTTACTCAGAGGATTGTGCAGATTCTGGCACGAGTGCCAAACAACATAAAAGAACTACATGATAGAGATTTCCAAGTGTGTATTTTACTATAGTCTCTAAAGTATTGCAGTCTTGCATGGTGTAGCAGAAATGGCTCCAAAGAATTCACTAACTCTTAGACTGTGGATAGCAGAGGGATTACATGACAATAGTAATTGGATCCTTGGTGTTTCTTCATCTCAAATTAGTTTTAGTTTGTTTAAAAGGTGGTTTGTAGAGAGGAAGTTGTTTGCCTCATATGTCAGTATGTGGAATTTTGATCGAGGAAGACTAGTAATCCCAGGTGTGTTTATGGGTTATGATCAAGCTACTAAGGTAATGAGGGGAGAAAAGAATAGACTTGATAAAATTAAAATCTTGTCAGCAGTAACACCTTTCTCTAAGGAAATTTTCAAGATGGCACAATTCAATGCCATGGCAGAAAAAGTATGTAGGACACTGTGCAGAGTTTTTAGAGAAGGTGAAGAAGACTTTATACCCATGGGTTGCATGCGAATAGTCCCTCTGAATTTTTGTTAGTGCATGTCTTTTTGTGTCAGTAGGTGAAAAATTTTGGTTGAAAGCTGGTTTTGGGTGCAGACATGGTTGGCTAAGCAAAAATTGCTCATTTTGTTATATTTGATAGCCACATTGTTTCCATGCTCGAGGGTGGTTTATTAAGGGTTAATCCCATTTTCTTAAGGAGTTGTGTTAATCAGTGAAGAGTGGGAAGTAAGAATGTTCCTCCTAGTACCGTAATAATGGTAAAACACACAGGTTCAAGTTAGTTTGTAATCATCAGAATAGATTTTTTCAGGGATAAGCTTAGCAGTTACATATACAACAGAATCACAGTTGGAGCTAAATTAGCTAAAGGAGGTGATAGACGGAAGCTCGCAAGAGAATATATGGTTCGCATAACTTCCTATTAATCTTTTTCTTTTTAGACAGATGTATGTGTCTTCTTCTTGTAAAGGACACTTGTGTTTTTGTCTTAGCCTGAAGCTTGTTGCATCTCACACTATATAAGTGAGATCCTAGGGCTAGAGAGAGGGTCCAAATTCTATTTTCTAAGTGATACTTAGTCTATTGTTGGTCCATTGTTTTGAGTAAATTGGTGGTGTATTTTCTCTATCATATCTTGAGAGTACATGAATATAGAATGATCTATGTTTCTTTCTAAAGGTCATTCTGAGTTTACTGTAAATTGTATACAATTTTCAAGGAAAATGAATACAAATTATGAGCTATCCCCATATCAGTTCTTTCTAAAATTTGTCTCCTTTTGATTACTTGGTTATCTTGATGTTGTATAGGTAAAGGCTTGTGCAATTGAATGCAATCCAGTTAGGTTGTATATCTGTTTATCACTACCGTTAATTCAATGGATTAAGTAAAAGCTCTGATGAATATGATAAGATTGTTGTAGTAGGGGAAAGGATTTTGAATGATGAGTTTTGATAAGAATTGCTGATGAAATTTGTTGTAAAGCAACAAATTAGATCTAGAAACTTGTAGTAGACTCTGAGCCCCAATGGATTAGGCATTGATCAAATTTGATCCAGCTGAAAGAGAAATATGTCATAAATGGTTGTCAAAAATGCAGAATTAAATCAATTTTACTTTTATTTCCTGTAGATCTTAAAAGTTGGCCAGTGCTTGTTTGCATGGAATGTTTTAGCTTTAGTTAGCCACTATTGATGAGAACACCTACAGATCTATAGAAGAATTTTTGGCCATATATGTTATATGGGATGTGTTTATCAAGTTATCAAGAATTGTGTATGTATTCAAGGATTTGAAAGGAGAATCAAAATGAAATTAAAATAATCCTCACACAGTGTTTCCTAGTTTTGAATCATCCCAGGGTATACCCACCCTAGTTTTGCAGAGCCTTAAGAGTAGAAAACCACCCGTGGTTTTGTTGAAGTTGGGCCCAAATGCTTTGCACATACAATTGTTAATAAGAATTGGCTGGTCTTTAGATTGTGTGAGAAATGTCATCTTGGTATTAAGCATTTTGTTGCTTAGTAGTTTTAAAACACCAACAAGATGCATGTGAATTATTTTAGTTAAAAGGAATTGAAAAGGTTAAAGTTAGTTACTTTTGATCCCACTTGTTAATTCCAATAATTGGTATTAGAGCACAGTTCTCACAAGGAGAAGCCTTATAGCTTGGAGAAAAGATCTAAAAATTGAAGTCTACAAACTTGGGAAGATCATAGAGAATTAGGAAATTGATATTCAACTTGCTTTACATGCATTGGAAGAAGCTAGAGAGGAATTGACAAAATCCTTAAAAATAAGAAAAGAGATTACCATAGCTGAGAATGACACATAGTACAAAAATATTGACACCTCAAATCTATTTTCAAATGGATATTCCAAAGAATTTGATGTAGCAATAGCAAATTTGATGGAGAAGAATAGAGCTCAAGTAGAAGAAATTAGGACATTCAAGCTTGAACAAGAATCACAAGCCATAATGCTTTGTGAGATAATTGAATAGAAGAAAAGAGCCATTGAAGACAAGGCTATGCTAGAAGAAGACAAGAGAAACCTTTCCAATAGGTCAGAAGAAAAATCAATTGAGTTTGCAAGAATCTCAAACATGTAGTTGGACACCCTGAGTCAGATAATGAATGCACATCAATGAATTGAATGTCAAGGACATTGAGATCTCTACATTGGAGATGCAAAGTGAACAACTGCAAAATGACCTAAAAAGAGAGAAGGAGATTGTAGAAAGCTTCAAAAAATCCAATGAGGCCATCAAGTACTTTGATCAACTACTAGAATCACCAAGGGCTACCAATGAAACTTCAGGACTAGGTTACATCAACACTGAATAAGGAGAGTCATCCAAGACTATAGAAGAAAGGAGTAACAAAGGTAAGAACACTAAACCTACTTGTCATTTTTGTGGTAAAAAGGGACATACCTCTAATGTGTGTTAGAGTAAGAATTCCCATCAACATGACAAGCCTAAGAATGCAAGTTATTGTCATAAGTTTAAAAATCAAGGACATCAAGTACATAATTGTAGGACTAGGACTATCAAGACACCAAAATTTGAAGGTCAGTGCTACAATTGCAAGAAGTATGGACATAGAGTTTTTGAGTACATATTAAAACCTATGTGGACATCAAATTAGGTAGCAAGAGAAGGTAACCATGGTCATCACTACAATTGGGACTACAAAACTAGGTATAGCTGTCATTACTGTCAAGAATATGGACACATTCCTAAAAATTGCATAAGGACACATTTTAGAGGGAACTACAATAGATGGTTGAGCCAAACCACATGTTTCAGTTGCTTGAAGACTATTCACATTAGCAAAAATTGCCCAACAAAGTCAAAGACACCCAACTCAAAGAATGACAAAGGAAAAGAGAAGGTAGATGTTGAGCACATCAAAGGAGAAATGAACAAGACATGGAAGAATAAAGATGGGAGTAGTACATGAAATGAAGGGATCACTTCACCTAATAGGTCAAGTGGTCACACTTCATCAAACTAAGCAAGAGAAGGCACAAGGGACTAATTTACAGAGTTCTATCATACATCAATTCCTAGTCAAGAAAGTACTGAAAAAGAATAGATTAGCATGAACAAAGATGCAAATTTAAAAATTCAAGATTTCACAAGTGTTGCCGAGTTGCCTTTAGATGTCGAGTAAAAATCTAGTACAAGTTGAATGATTAGTAGAAGCCAAGTTGGTAGAGGAAGTTGAGTGAAGAAGAAATCTCAGTTGAGGCTGAGTAAGTAATACTCCAGTGGAAGCTGAGTAATGTAGAATCCTTTAGAAGCTAAGTGGACAACTATAAAATGCACTAAGCATTAAATGTGATGAAAATAGGGTATATTATCATATTTTCAGTCATTTTTCCTCATCATAAATAAAGAGAAAAGATGAGAAAGAGTGCAAAGAAAATCCAAAGTAGAGAATCCAGTGTATAAGAATATTTCAACAACATTTCAACATGATTCCATCGATTTCAAGGTATTTACGACTGTGTCGAGCTATGCAATTTTCTATTATCTTCGTGTTAAAACCAGAGATTGTGTAAAATGGCTTCTAGTTCTAGAAAAACTTAGGAGAAGGAATCATTTGAAGTCCAATTAGTGTCCAAAGAGGTTAGACAACCCACTTTCCATCTAATACCTGAAGTTGCATATAAGAATGACCTAGCTGGAGCCCTATCCATCATACCCCCTAAGGTTGTAATGGTGCAAGATGTAAGGAAATGCTATAATTGAAAAATTGGAGCCATAGGTGACATGGAAATGAGGAAGGCATATGAGAAAATTTATGAAAATGGAGTGTTGAAGGAAGAGTACAAAATTATTGAGAGGAAGGGTTTAACATGAGCCCTAGAATTCCCCACCATTTTCAAGACTAAATGGATTAGACCAGTGTTGAGAAAAATGCATGATGGTAGCTTATGGTTGGAGGATGGCCCTATAAAAATCACAAAGAGAATTCTACATAGACTGATAGGGTACCCAACCCTAGATCAGTTGAAGACCCTTAGGAGTGATTCTAAGGAGGCAATTGAGAAAAACATAGGTGCAAAATGGAATAAGAGAGGGATGACAATTGACACTATCCAAGAACCTCTAGTTGACTTTGTTTTTAGGGTCATCGTACACAAATTCTACCAATCCAATAGCCTCAATAGTGTTCCTTGTATTGCAGTAGATGTAGGATACAAAATGGTGAAGATGGATCATACATATGATCTTGTAGAGCTGTAACTACAATAGATCAATGGAAATCTAGCAGCAATCAAGAGAACAAAGGGATCCCAATACAAATTTAGTGCCATTTTGATATGTATTTTCTTTTATGTTCAGAATGAATTTCCTTCTTTTGGTAAATTGGCATGAAAAACTGATAGGTCAATCATAGCTCAGGTCAATGAATACATAGAGCAGATGGGAGCTAATTTTGAGACCTTGATGACTAATTATTTTGAGGATTTTAAGAAGAAAATGAAGCAAAGGATCAAAATTCTAGTTTCCTTAGTAGAGAAACATGCAAATGATGTATGTTTTCTTGTAGATATAGACTATACATATATACAAGTTACCATACCAAGATTGAGATGGTTAAGACCTCTTGGGTATGAAATAAACATAGATGAAGCATCAACAACAATAACTACATTATTGGAAGAGGAAGTTGACAACGATGCACCACATTTTGGAACTTATGATGTGGTGAGATCAAAAGTGGATATGGAGTTGAAGACTACCTCCACTTTGAAAAAGAAAGACAAGCTTGTTAAGAAGCTGACAACTAAATTTGGTGAAGGTACTGCAGAAGAAGCAACAGAAAAAGAAGATGTGTAGGGTGATGAAGAAGAAAAAAATCATGGGCCACTTGCGTTAACCTAAGGTATGGGAGAAGATGTAGATAAGGAAGAATGTGCTGAGTAGGAAGCACCAAAGGTTGAGCCAAAGAAGAGAAAAGCTCAAAAATAGCCAACTACATAGCCCAAGGGAAAGAATAAGGCTACAAAGAAGAGCTCAACTAAGCCAACTACAAGGGCCGACACCAGGGCTAAAAATCAAGGGGAAAAAGAATAGGGAAAATAGAAGGAAATAAAACAAGGAGGACCTGCAAATAAGAAAAAGAGAAGAAAGTATGTTGCACCTCTTGAATCAGACAAAGAGAGAACAAAGTCCGATGAAGAACAATTTAGATTGGTAAGCCATTCTACCACCTCTAAATTGGAAAACATTTGCAATAATATTAGAGATAATGTAGATTTAACTACACTAAAGACCATATATTTTAATAAGTTGTCAAAGGAACAACAAAACATAGTGGAAGAGTCCATCTACACTATGATGGCTAAGTTCAAGACTTCCCCACTTGAACTAGTCAATTCAATGCCTAAGGAGCTAAGCTCATTAGTTATGAATAAATGACATTACTGTCTCAAAATGGAAAAGAAAATAAGAAAGTCTAAATTGGCTCATGTAATGCCAAACCTTACTAAAGGTCAAATAAAAAAGGCTAGTAAGAAGCATGGGAGAAAATTTGTACCCAAATATGGAGCCTTCAAACATTTGCAGAACCAAATAGAAGATGTTGTCCAAAAGTCCACACAAATGTGGAAATTAATATATGGATTGAAAACTAAGAAAGAAGGTAGGAAGAGCCATTTGAAGGTAGAAATGATGAAGAAGAAGGAGAAAAAGAAAAAGATGAGGAAGAGGAAAAATAAATATAAGAGCAGATAATGGAGAAGACACACGGTGAAAAGGCAATAGATGAAGAGCAACAGATTGAACAGAGTGTCCAAGACACCCAACTACCACCACCAAGTCCTCCACACACAACAGCTATAGAAACAATAATTGTAAAGGATGTTCCTAACACCTCAAGTTAGAACATCAATCCCTTAACTACAGAGGATCTCAAAAAGATCCTTCACCAATCTACATTGCAAGCACAACTTTGTACAAATCTAGTTTTGGTGAGAGTTGATGAGTTGTAGAAAATTGTAGTAGAAATAGCTAGGGAGAAGGAAAGTACACAAGAACAATCTTCACAACCTCCCATAGCTACAATAGGTCAACCCAAAGAGAAAGAAGAGCAAGAAAAAATTTCTAAGCTTGATTCTACAATAAAAGTGACAACAATTGCCAAGAAGCAAGCAAAGGAACAATCAAGGTAAGATGTTCCTACTGCAAAAAGTCAAGGTGCACCTCTACAAATTATCATTATTGATCAAGGTAGTAGAGAAGAGGAGAAAGAAGAAGAGAAAACCCCTAAGGAGCAGGAGGCAATACAAACATTGGTGAAATTTCCTACCTCGGGGACTCCTAATAAGAAGCTGAGCACTGTTGTAGTACCATTAAAGATTTCAGCACTAGGCTTGAGCTCCACCAAGGTTGCAAGGGTACTTCACTATGGAGACCTTGCAGTTGATGAAGAAACAGTCATACTCAGTTATGACTCAAGAACCATGAATCTACAATAGATAAATGAAGGGAAAGAGGCACTAGAGAGGAGAAAGAAACAAGAGATACTTAGAAATGAGTTTAGGAAAAAGCAAGCACTGGTGGAAATCAAAGACATTTCTTGATGCATTTAGCTTGCAAGTACCTAATGAAACCTAGCCCATAATGGAGCAATTGTCCAACATTGTGGACTAGGTATAGAATGAGGACCTATAAAATAATGTTAAATTATTAGAATGGTCAGAAAAGAAATCTCAAATGAAAGTAAATGAGAAAATATCAAGTGAAATAGCACTTTCACAAGTTGAATTGGGAAAGAAGATTGAAAAAGTGAAGAAAGTACTTGAGGATGTATTCTCATTGTACAACAAGTTGTGTGATTCCTCATATTTCACACAGGAAACTAGCCAAAGGATACTAAGCTTGGAATGAAATCTAAATATTTCTAGCACTTAGCTACCCAAAGATCTAGCTTAGAGTGAGAGGCATTTTGTAGCTATGCTTCACACACAAAAGGAATTACCTATATTGACAACAAAAGAGGCCAATATTAAGGTCAAATTGATGCAAATTCAATCTTCGATCACCTCGCATCTGGAAGTACTCCATAAAGAACATGCCTATGTAGAAAATGTTCTAAAGAAAGATCCTAATCTTTCTACTTTAGAAGGCCTTGTTCATCTTGTAGCAGAGACAACAATCCAACACAAGTCATTGGAGATAGCTTTAGATAATTGGGATGCTACTCTCAAGATGATTATGGAGGTAAATAAAACATTTTTGGCAAAGTATTCTATTTACCTTTAGGACCCTTTGACATAAGTGTCAAAAAGGGGGAGAATATACTCATGGGGGATATATTTCATTATTTATTATATCTAATAAGAATGGGAAGATATAATGTTTTGGGGGAGATGTGAATAAGCATGGTTACATAATACATTTTTTGATGGAAGCAATAAAGAATATCCAAAGGGGGAGATATTCAAATTCAAATTTTATGGAAGTAATAAAGCCAAAAGGATGCAAAATTGCAAGCATATGTGAAAAAGGAACAAATATAGAGTACAAGGAGTAGAAATAGGGTACAAATAGATATAAAGTGTAGACAAGGAAAAAAGTATCAAATATATTAGCATGAGACACATTCATCACAAGAATTTTGGTTACAAGAATGGAAATGGCACATCAGTTTAGGGGGAGCTACAAGATTTTGAGGTATACAAAATTTTGAATAAGTTTTTGAGGTCTTGTACATATGCCAAATAGAATATGTAGTATACTCATAGCGATCAGATTTATAATGTTTAGTTAAGTGTTTTTGCCACTCATGTCAAAGGGGGAGATTGTTGATCTCAAATTGGTTTTGACATTTGAGTGTCAACACACTTAATTAATTCTTTAGTTGATGATGAGTATAATACATGAGCTAAACTACAATGTATGCTAAGCTAGATAATTCAATAAGTGTCGAGTAAACTTTAGGTGCTAAGAAAAGTTCAAGTGCCGAGTGATGTATAGATGTTGAGCAATGTATAGATGTCGAGTGAAATATAATTGCTATGGGAGCCCAGTGAGCCAATTTTCCTATATGTGCCAAGCATCAGTAACTAGTATGTGCCGAGTAATACAAAATCAACATATGAGTTTGTAGCTTCACAAACTCATATGTAAACCATTTTTGTAGCTGACATGGGATGAATCTTGAAGGATCTTGAAGATAAGATCGAATCTCTTACATTACCTATGTAATCAACATGCAGTCAATAGGAAAAATGGAGAAGGCATGCAACCAATAAGAAAAGTGCAAGAAATGAGCAAGAAATGAAGATTTAATATTGATCATAGATTCATACCTAACCCTAAGTCTTTGAAATCTTTAAAAGGAGAACAAATCCACATTATGAAAGAGAGAGGATATGCATCAAGAAATATAGTGAAGTGTAGAAGGGTAAAAAGACTTTGTGAAGAACAAAGTAGCATAATAGAATCTAGTTGTTGAAGAATAGAGTATCAAAACCTCATAGAGTGACATATCAGATCAAGCAAGGGTTAGAGATGACAGAGCAAAACAAGGATCTACAATCAATAATTGAAGATTGCAAAGCTATCAGTTCAAAGGCTTTCTATTACTCTCTAGCAATTATATTAGATATGGAAATCCTATGGACTTAGGTTGGCCTAGAAGCCATTTGTAAATCCTTTAACAGGGTGGCATTCCAAGTGAATCTAAAAAGATCCTTTAACTAGGCCTACTTTTAATAAGGTAGTGAAATCCTTTAACCAAGTCACTTTTAACAGAGTGTAAAGTCTTTAACATGATAGGCTTTTCATAGGGCAGACCATTGGAAGTGGTCAAACATTGTAACCTTGAATAGTTACACATTGCTGTAGTGATATTTTGTGGGTGTCATCCCCACCCTAGTTTTACCTTCTCATTTTGGAGGGTTTCTAGGTCACCAAAATTGTGTGTTATCTATTTTCATGCATGTCTTTAATTTCATGTTTATTAGATAAATTAGATGCATGTGAATTTTTTCAGTTAAAAGGATTCTAAAAGGTTAAATTTAGTTACTTCTGATTCACCCTCCTGCCCACCCTTCAGAAGTAAATCTTCCCACTTGTTAATTCCAACAGTAGTGAGCTGTAAGGGATTATGAATTATAATCAAGTTATAATCATTGGATTGCAATAATATCAGACTTGTTTTTTAGTGGAAATAGCCCAGGGATTGGGTGAACCGCATTAAATCTTGGTGTCTTATGTTCTTTTCTATGTGATCTATTATTTTCTAATATTATTTATATTTGCATGTAATTGTTATTTCTATCCATGGTTAAATCCTAACATTCTTTCATAGAAACATAGACTACTTCTTCATCATTACTTTCAGATCCATTATCAATTTCTTCTTCAACAATGTAATGAGATTTCTTCATCATTACTTTCAGATTCATTATTAGTTTCTTCTTCATCAAAGTGTAACATTCAACCCTGAGGTCATCTCAAAAGTAACATAACAAGAGTATCAAGTATCACTCAAATCAAAATATAACAAGGTACAGATACAAATACAAGAGATACTACAAATGCAGTTTTTTCATCTTCATCAGAATCTTCTTTCATAGCAACATAGACTACTTCTTCATCATTACTTTCAGATTCATTATCAGTTTCTTCTTAAACAATGTAACAAGATTTCTTATTTTGGTCCTTGTTTCTCTTGTTGTCTTGGTCATCTCTTCTTACTTTGTACTTGCTTTCCCTCTTATGATCCTTGTCTTCTCTATTATGACACCGTGCAACAATATGATCAACTTTTTTAAATGAATTTTTTTTATAGGAAGTTTACCTTTGTATTTTCCTTTTCCTCTTGGAAGTCTTCTAGCCATCAGTGCTCCAAGATCGTCAAGTTCATCATCAAAAGTAGCAGTGTCACTTTTCACATATTTTCCTTTTCCTTTCTTACGAAGAACCAATTGTGATTTAAAATAAGATTCAACAGAGGTAGGAGTGAAATTATCAAAATTTGACATGTCAAATGTAGTAAGCCTACAATCACACCTTCTAGAGTTAGGTCATTACTTGGAGTACATCTTAGTTCTTGTATTATAGATACCCTAATAGCATAGATAGGAAGTAGAGTTCTCAATACCTTAGTTATTATAGTTTTATCATCAATCTTTCCATTGGCTCCTCTTATAAAATTAAAACCTCTTTGATTCTTCCACAATACTAGACTATATTCTTACCTTCTATCATTCTCATTTTATCAAACTTACCTCTCAAGCTATTATTGTCTCCTCTATAGATGGTCTAAAGTCTATCCCACATCTCTTTAGAATTCTTGTAGGTTTTAATGTAATCAAACTTGGCATAGCTTAGGGATGATGCAATCTCCAACATAGCTTGGTTATGTTCTTGGTTCTCTTTCAACTATTGCACGTTTTCCACAAAATATATTGTACCATCTCCAATTCCTACTAAATGTATCATCATAAAACTTTTCCATGCATTAAGTTCTCTTTGTTCAACCTTGGAACCTTCTTTTTTAATATCTTGATCTTTAGCTTCAAAAAAAAAAAACTTGAATAACTTCAAATATTAACATTTAATAGCTCGACCTCTATAGTAAATTTCAATAACATAAACTAGCAATCCACTATCCTAAACACAACAAAGTTTTAGAATATAAAAATTACTAGTAAATCATCACAAATAACATTAACACAAGTTTGATACTAGGATTTAATCTAGAAACCTGATTTGGGAAAAAAACCCAATAACATGTAACCAATATTTCACTGTTTTGAAGTGAGCTCTATTAGGAGCCAACCTTATTAAAGAATACAAAATATCCTGTTAAATTTGACCTTATTAAAATATTTAATCACTCTTTTAGGATTGGCATTGTTAGTTAGAATATCACCTTGATTAAAGGATTTACATATGACTATGAGGTCAACCTGTTGATATCTCTAACCATTGTTATCTATTAGTGTCAACCATTCAATCATTTATAAGGTAGAGTCAGACGATCATCATTATGACCAATCTACTCTATATAAGATGAGTCATGTACATAAGTGAGTATGTACCAAGCTCTATAGGAGACGAGTAAGTTTTTGGTCACAAATTATTTTCTATACGAGCCAAGCTTAATTATGACTAAGAAAATTCCAAGTACACAAGTGCTAAGTTATATAGTATGTGCCATGCATAGTACATGCTGAACATTAGAAGGATAATATAGACTGAGCAATAAAAATGCCAAGCATTAGGAAATAGTAAAGGCTGAGAAATGTAGAGTTTACATAAAAGTCAAGAATGGAACAAAGTTTGAGGATAAATGGTTATTAGGCTGAATTGGAAGTAATATTTAAGTTTTGAAGATATCATTATAGAACATTTAATACTTATAGAGGTTATTACAAAACATTTACATGATGTGGATCATAGATCCCTATGTTGTGTGTTCTACGATCAAGATCAAGAGGCAAAACATGGAACCATCTAAAAAATGGCTTATGCATCACTTTAAATAGTGATGATCTTAACCTTGATCATAAGTATGTGAAGGAAGAGAAAAGGCAGAGAGGTTAATGCATGAAAACAAGAAGAATTGAGAAGATTAGAAGTTAGTGAAGGGTTTTGTTATCATCTAAAAAAGTAAGTGACCTAGTCATTGTAGTGAAGTGAAAGGGAAAGGAAAGCATATCAGATCAAGGGTGAGGATTAGTTAGCAAGGAGGAGACTCAAAATTAGATTACATAGAAAATTGAGAGTCAAGTATCGAATCAATTTTAACAAACTTAAATAAGGGTAAATCTCTTAATAGAGTGGTCTTAATAGATCTATGTAAATCTCTTAATAGAGTCCATACTTTGTTGTAAGTGTTAAATCTTCTAACAAGGTGAGACCTAGTAGTCTCTTAATATTTTAACAATGTAGACCCCTCATAGGGTAGATCATATTTTATGGTCAAACATTGTAACTTTAAGTAGTTAACTTTATTAGTGCAGTAGTGAACATTTGTGGGTGTCATCCCCACCCCAATTTTTGTTAAAAATAGGGAATATTGGGGGAGGGGGGTGAATCAATATTCTATAAATTTTTGTTACCAACCGGATATTATTTATTACTTTGAACCATACATAAGAAAGTAAACAAGTAATGTTGAATAGTAAAAATAACCATGCACAAAGAGAACTCATAACACCATATTTTGTTAACTAGGGAAACCTTGGCCAAGGGAAAACTCCAATGGGGATGATACCCAAAAGATGATGTACTAATATAAATGTTTCTTGTTAGAGGATGGACCCTGTTAGGAGTCTTTAAACTTGTTCAGTACATATGAGTCCCTATTAGGAGAATTTGAATCATTGTTAGGAGATTCCAACCTTGCTAGAAGTTGTGGTGCAATATGTGAAAGAAGAGTTCACTGCCCAAACATGCACTTTCAATTACAAGAAAAGCTCACTAATCAAACAAGTAATTTATCCTCTAAGTTCCTTGAATACAAAAATATAGATTATGTACCTTCTTTTAGCTGATGTTTGATCTCAACTCGATCTTAAATCACAAAATCAGGTTATCAAAAATTCACTTTTGCATATGATACAAAACTTTGCATTCATATCTTTTTCTCATAACATCACAAATTGCTTCACAATTCACTTACACATAATTTTGCAAGATGTCTTTACATAAATACCATGTATTTTCAAAAATTTCTACTAGGTCGACTAGGACCAAAATAAACTTTCCCAACTTAGAGTAAACATATAGGATGTCGTCCCTAATTGGTCAAGTAATTATTGTGTAAAAAAAAAAATTCCTTTACCTTTCATTCTGTTATTTTGTAAATCTTAAATATCTCTTTACCATACTATCTATACTAATGTCTGAGGTTATACACATCACCATCAACATGTATACTATTTCCATATAACTTCTCTCTCAATAATAATATCATATAAATAAGTTATACTTCAAATAATATTCTCTATTCCTATCTAATAAACATATAACTGTATTTAGAAGAACATGAATAAAAACTATTAGAGTTAGTATTCCTACAAGAAATGCTAACCACATGTTCAAGTCACTTCATTCTACCTCCATGTAACCTTGCTAGTCATAGTATGGCGTCAGCAATAAGTTACATATAAAACAATATATTTCTATAAACTATTTTCATACTTAGACAATTTTCTAAGTACCAAAAAGCTAAGTATCTTTATTTTTGAGGTTATCTAAAAGCATGTACATTATGTGTTGCCATTAATGATAACATTTACATAACTACATATAGCCAATTGTCAACAATCTCCCCCTTTGGCATTGATGACAACAGAGTAGGAAAATTTGTTAAGCATCAAAAACTTTTCCAAAACTTACAACATTACTATTCTTACCATCTATTACAAATAATTCATCTTACAAATGCACCCCCTTTTGATATGACTACAAAATTCATAACTTACAATTTTCTCATACAACTTCTCCCCCTTTGACATCAATGACAAAGGTTAGAATGTCCAAAAATTATCAAAATTTTTTGTCTAACTGTTGAGAAAAATTGTCAAAAACTTGTCAAAATTTATTTCTTGCTACCTCAAGATGATATCATCTTTATACATTCATCAAAATTTTCCTTTAGATTGTCCATACCTTTCTCCCATGTGTCCTTGACTATGATAGTTGTGAGAATTGCACATAAGGTATATGATGCAATCTCAACTGCATTAAGGTCAAAGTATATGAAATTGGAATAAGTGTCCTTTTCTTTAACACATTCCTCCAATTTTCTCTCAATGGATGATAGTATCATAGCTATAGATTCTCTAAAATCTGATAATCTTCAAATTTTCTCTTTTTCAAGTTGTAATTTCCTGATGTTAATGTGAACACCCATACCTTTTCCTTCAAAATCATCAACTCTACTAAAGTGTTTCTGTAACTAACTTGTTAGAGCTTCCAACTCACTCAAATTCCCTTCTATCTTATTATCCAAATCTTTAGTCAACCTATGAGATAAAGTACATTTGATATATTGTACCTTACCATCTTGTTGACATCTTTAGAGTTCCTTGATATAAGTATCACAATTCAACAAATCATTCTTTATGTTATGAAAAATAGTGCTAAAAAGATTAGCATGATGAGAAATTTGAGCCTTAGACTTTGCTACACTTAAAAAATCTATAAATTCATCATCAAAAGATTTTACTACTACTTTGGCTCTCTATTCAGGGTCTGCTTCTATATGTTTGGCTGCTAGAGTACTATGCAATCTGTCAGTCACCTCCATTAGTGTCCTCTGAAGACTCTTGAATTTCTTGTTCTTCTCAATCAACTTGGTTAAAGATGAGGTCAAGTTAGTTTTATCATAATAATCACTTGTAAGGTCAACAAAAGATAGTGGAGTGGATGAGATAGATGCTTTAATTTGATCCTCCTTTTGTTTCTTCTCTGCTATCTTCCTTGTTTTTCTCTCTTCATCTTCCTTCTCCTCTTTTTCCTTCATTTCTCATTCTTTATTTTCTTTTTCCTACTTCTTCTTCTCCTCAAAAAATTTCAACTTGGCTTCTTCAATACTTTTCTTTTCCTCTTCTAACTACCTTTTCTCCTCTTCAATCAATTTTAACTGATCTAGAATGTTTTTGAAATGGGACTTAGGATGACAAAAACTTGCAAAAGAATTATCTTCAATATTAATAGTAATATTTGTTTGATCAATTTGCATTGTATCACCACTTATTGATACTTTTGAATTTTTTTTTTTATAGTGGTAGGTTCTATCTATAATTTAGTCATAATCTTGTTTATGGCTTCAACTATTTCACTTCTTATGACATTCTTCTCACCTCTGATAAACATAAATGACCTCATCTTACTTCGTAAGTAAGGTGCTAGATTGTCCATCAATTTCTTGATTTCTTCTCCATCATCAATTTTGCACATAGTTCTTAACATAGATTTCTGAAGTTCCATCTCTTCTTCATGAACTATTGCCTTCTTTTCTATAAGTCTGTCATAGACTTTCTGATTTACAATGCCTTCAATGTCTTCAAGTTTCAAATTGTTAAGAATCATATATATTATAGTAGAGATATCGATATGTTCTTTCTCAATATCATTGTACAAATCATAAAACTTATTCATTTGCACAAAGTTTCCCTCATTGGAAATAGTTGTGTTAATCGTTTCTATCATTAGTTTCAAGGGTTTCATTGTTTTACCTACTAGCTACTTAGAAGTAATAACTTTTTCAAGCTGCTTAATTTCCTGTTCCTCATCATCTTCCTCACAAGAATCTTCAATTTTCAACAATATTTTCTTCCTTTTCTCAAGTGTAGTAGCTTGTTTCTTAACTCTTTGACTTATGAGTCTTAACTTCTATTAGCCTTTCAAACTTCCTTTTCAGTTCACTTGGTTTCTTGGCTGATGCAACAACATATGGAATTATTTTCTCTATAGGAGTCACTCCAATTGATACTCTTGATGCTTGACCAACTGATAGAGGTGTTACATACATCACACCTTGTTCACCAATTTTTTTTAGTCCATATATTGTTTGTCTGACTACCTGTGATTCTCTTTCTATCATACCGGCCTCAATCAATGCTTTCTTCATCATAGTCTCAACCTTATTATGAGATGCTTTTTCTATAGATGCCTAGTAAGTTGACTGAGTTATCTCTTCATATGTTCCTAATCTGTATGAGGCTTTTTCCTTTCCAAAGTTCAACAATAGATCAATGTAACCAATAGCTACATCATCACTCAATTCATAACCTAAGGGTTCAAGAAATTCTTCCCTTGGTTCTATTGCTTCAACATAAGTTAGGTCTACATCTACCATAAACACATGTCATCCTTAAATCTATCAACAATTACTAGTGCAATTATGAATCTTTGTTTCATTTCATTCTAGAATGTTCTCATAATCAAATTACCACTATCTAAGATTTTATCTACATGATGCCTTTTGCATACATCTGCTATCTTATCCATAGTGCATCTTTCACTACTCATGATCTTTGTAACTGATAGAAATGGAAATCTTTTAAGTAACATGAAAGAAAATATGATTGATTAGTGACTTAAATCTGAATACACCATTCTTAGTTCTCTTAATCTTCTCTAGCTTCTCAAGGAGTTGTACTCTCAAAATCTCACTCAAATTTACTTCTTCTTTCTCAACACAAATCTTGTAGGCTACATAGATAAAGCTTGCTGACAACTCATTACTCTTAAAACTTGCACAAATAGAATATGCAATGATTCTACTCTAGAATCTCACATCATGTTTTTTGATGATGCTGATCACCATTTCCTTGCCATTATAAACTACTTTAGTATTGAGTTCAACCTTCTTCTTGACTAATTTCTCACTAATGGGTACACTGCCTTGTTTGCTAAGACTAGCAACCTCATGAATAAGGTCAACATAAATGTCAACTACATTATCTCCCATCCATAACTTCCCATCATGAATTCTTCTTAATATAATTTTAGTCCCATTCTTCATTATCAAGTTCATGATAGAAGTAATATTTGAATAAATCTAAATCTTTTAGATGTTCAAATCTGGGCTTTATAGTCATATCATGGTCGAAAACAATTTCCAAATCCTTGTTCATAAATTCACCTCCAACAGTTTCAAACTTGCTAGACAAATAACTTCCTATGTCTTCCAAGTAAACTATGTTGTTTAGAGTTGTTGATAGAGTTGAATTGAGGCTTCCTTCTAAGGGTTTCATAGGTACAACCTTCAATTTGAGTCTCTCAATATTCTCAACATGGTGAACTATTGCCATATCCATGATTTCATCAAATAGAAATTTATCAAAGAAATTCTATGTGAAAAATGATAAAATACATTTTTCTAAAATAGGGTTTTACTTGAAATCGCTTTTTCAAATTTCTTTTGAGTACTCTAAGCTTCTAAGATAATTGTAATGTGGAAATAATCAAGTTTGTTTTCTATATATTTATCAACTCAAACTTGCATTAGTTGTGTACTTTGCCAAATCAAAAAAGGTATTAATTTCATTCTGAAATCAAATATCTACTCAAAATTATTTGTCTAATCCTCAAATGCTACTCGAGGTTAATCATAGGTTGCTTTCATCATGACAATGCTCCATAAAACTTTGCTCCACAGAATTTACTGTAAAAATATAGATTTCATCTTCTGTCATAGAATAAACTTTCTCTATTATAATAGTAACTTTTATTTCCTTCATAATTTATTCCAGTAAGCTCCAAATTCCAAGTGAGCTTAGTTATAGTCTAAACTCATTGAGATACATATTTTCTCAACCTCGCTATTCATAGTTTGATCTCTAAATGAATTTTCAAATTCTGGTGCTATGAACAAGCTTAATTCAACTTGGTTGAATCAAACTCAATAATTGACTTCAATCTTCCATTTTCTACATCATTTGACTTTTCTTCAGATCCAATAGTTAATCCCTTTACAAATGTCTCATCAAGTTCTTCTCAAAGTCCACTAACTACATTTCTTTGATCTTTATTATCTTTGTTAGTTCTAGAGTTCCTTTCATGATTCCTTCTATCATTTCCAAAGTTTCCTTCATTTTTCCTTCTATTTCTTTCTATTTCTTTCATTGTTCCTTCTGTCCATTCTATAGTTCTTTGCTATATATCTAAAATTGTTGCATAATTGACATACTGGGTTTTTGCCTCTAGGATTCTATTGATGAATAAGTGCTTGATAGTTCTGGGATATGTGTCCATGTGCCAAGTTGAGGGTCCAAAGGAGATGGTGGGTCCCTTGCTAATGGTTTTGTATTATATGGTGGTTCTACTATAAAGTTGTTACACTTATAATACATGATTTTCTTTCTTTCTTCAAAAGGTTTTCTTTCTCTCGATGTCCTCTCATTAGACCTTCTTCTATTCACAGGGTTAATATTTCCATACATTCTACTATTCCTTTTACCATTATCATATTTAGGTTTCTTAAAATCAATTTCTTTATGACCAATACCATGACAATTATGAAAATAATTTTTTTAAACATGATTAAATGATTTATTTGCAAAATCTCTTTTCAGATGACCTATTTCATTACATGAAAAACACTTACCTCAAAATTCATACTTGGTTTCTTTAGGAGATACAACTTGCTTAGGTTCATCCAATTTCTCAATTTCATTTTCTTGTCCAACTTCTTTAGATTTATCAGAAGATTGGCTTGATTCAATCTTATCATTAGATTTATCTTTTTCTTTTAGATCTGATCCACTGTCAAGTTTCTTTGTAGACATGTTAAATAGATAACCAATACTAGTATTATCATAGGTAAGTCTTTGTACTAAGATTTCTTCATCAAGCTTTTCTCTACTAAAATAAAGCTTTTCAAGCTGTACCTTTCTTTGAATTAGTTCACCTTTCACAATAGTGTTGTACTTTTGAAGTTCTTCATGATTTTCTTTTAATGCTTTAAGTTCAAATTTCTTCTTTAATAGATTGGCTCTAAGATCTAAATTTTTAGTCTTCAAATTAGATTTAACTTTGTCGAGATCATTCTTCAAACTCAACTTTAGATTGGTAATCTTCAATTCATGCTTTAAGATCTTGTACTCTATTTTTAGTTTTGAATATTCATCATCCCTAATTTTAGATTCAGTAGATTTTGGCTTGGATTTGAGAGGTTCAATCTTTTACTTCAATTGTCCTATATACACTTTGGAGTCTTCATATCTATCTTTTAGCTTATCTCTTTCTTCAATAAGGAGATCAATTTGTTCAAGTGTCTCTTCAAAGTTCTTCATCAACTATTCCATATCTATAGGGATCTTACTCAAGCTATTAAGCCTCTTTTGAGTAATTGATCTCTAATACCAATTGTTAGAAATAGGGAATGCTAGGGATGGGGGGGGTGGGGTGAATCAATTTTCTACAATTTTTTGTTACCAACTGGATATTATTTATTACTTTGAACCATACATAAGAGTGTAAACAAGTAATGCTGAACATTAAAAGTAACCATGCATAGAGATAACTCATAACACCATATTTTGTTAACTAGGGAGACCCTTTTTGAGGGAAAACCCTAGTGGGGATGATACTCACAAATTGATGTACTAATATAAATGTTCCTTATTAAAGGATGGACCCTATTATGAGTCTATAAACTCATTCAACACATATGAGTCCCTATTAGGAGACTTTGAATCCCTATTAGGAGATTCCAACCATGTTAGGAGTTGTGGTTTAATGTGTGCAAGAAGAGATCACTACCAAAAAAAAGTAATTTATCCTCTAAGTCCCTCAAATATAGAAGTATAAATGTTGTACCTTCTTTTAGCTAATCTCAAATCTCAGCTTGATCTTGGATCACGAAATCAGGTTATTAGAATTTTGCTTCTGCATATGACACAAAACTTTGCATTCATATATTTCACTCATAACATCACAAATTACTTCACAATTCACTTAAACATTATTTCACAAGATGTCTTTGCATAAATACCATGCCTTTTCAGAAACTATTGCTAGGTCAGCTAGGACCAAAATAAACTTTACTAACTTAGAGTAAACATCTAGGATGTTGTCCCTAATTGGTCAAGTAATTATTTTGTAAACAAAATAATTCCTTTACCTTTTATTCAGCTATTCTGTAAATCTTAAATATCTCTTTTTTGTACTATCTGTATTGATGTCTGAGGTTATACACATCATCATCAACATGTATATGATTTCCATATAACTTCTCTCTGACTAATAACATTGTATAAAAAAGTTATACTTAAAATACTATTCTCCATTCCTATCTGATAAACAAATAACTATATTCACTAGAACATGAATAACAACTATTAGAGTTAGTATTCCTACAAGAAACACTAACCACATGTTCAACTCACTTTATTCTACCTCCATATAATCTTAGTAGTCATAATATGACATTAAGCAATAAGTTACATACAAAACATTACATTGTTGTAAACCATTTTCATACTTAAACAATTTGACGCAAGGAAGGCAAGAATAATTAGGGCCAAAGGCACACCCAACAATCCAAACCAACCTTGCAGAGTTAGCACAACAAAAGAAAACACAAACATAGAACAACACCATAGAGATAGATAGAGAGAGAGAGAGAGAGAGAGAGAGAGAGAGAGAGAGAGAGAGAGAGAGAGAGAGAGAGAGAGAGAGAGAACAATAGTCTTTTATTGATTCATCAAATGATCATCATACATGCCTAGCTATAAGGCCTTTTGGGTTATGACCAGATACAAAATACATTCAAGATCTAAGATCCAATTGCAAATTCACACTTTCCAATTCTACTTCAAATTGATCTCTAAAACTCTCTGAAAAACTACCTAACTCTAAGCCTAAGTCAAAATGGCTTACAAATCATTCTAGAACATTACAAGTAGCAAGGTTGACCCAAACATTGGTTTGGACAAATCCTAAGACAAGATCTTAGCATAAATATCACAAACAAAATAAATGTCGCAAATTAGCTTGTACCAAAAATGTAGAAATCATGTCTAAAATGCTAACACTCAACATAAATAGGATAAATCAACACATGAAGAGTCAATCAACATACACAAGGCAACTTGGCACATGAAGAGCAACTCAACACACACAGGGGAACTTGACACACACTAAAGAGATGGGATAACACGTGAACTTGAGTGTTAACATGACATGGAATAACCTCAACTTAGCATAAACTACAAAATTATTGGCACTTGGAAATTGTTGCAACTCAACAATGATTGAAAATTAGCAACAACTGGTAGGATGAACACAAATGAGTAGGATAGCACGTCAACCTAGGATGCTCCTGCATCAGACAACCAGGGTAGAAAGAAATGATTCTTTTGAATCATGCAAGTGTCACAACTTGAGTTGAATCTAACTCAGATTGAGAAATCCATGTAGCATCTTCAATTGGTCTATTTTTCCACTTCACCAAATATTTATAGTATTCTTTTCCTCTTGTTCTTTTACCAACTCTCTGATCCAATATCCATTCAATCTCTTCAATATACTTCTTAGGATAATCATCAGGTACAATAACTTTATCATCTAATTCATGATACTTCAAGATCTTACAAGGTCCTACTATATTTTCCAACAAGAAATCTTCCTTGCTTCAAATGAACCATCACTTCATCACTAGCTTGAATATGATGTCTTCTAGACTTATCAACATTCTCCTTATATTTTTGATTACTTTGTTCCAACTTTAGCTTCACTTCCTTATGCAAACACTCCATAAAATCAACAAATTCCTCTCCTACAACACTTCTCTTCTCTTCACAAATAACATCTCTTCAATTTGATACTCCTTTAGGCTTCATTCCACTAAAAATATCAAAAGGTGTCTTTCCTATACTTCTATTCATAGAATTATTATATGCAAACTCAACTTGTGCTAATACCATCTCCCAATTATGTGTTTCATTTCCAACTAAGCATCTTAGCAAATTACCCAAGCTTCTATTCACAACCTCTATTTGTCCATCAGTCTACGGATATAATGTAGAACTAAACTTTAGCTCAGTATCCATCTTCTTCCACAAAATCCTCCAAAAATAACCAACAAACTTACTCTCTTTGTCAAAAATAATACTACTTAGTAATCCATGCAATTTGACAATCTCTTTGAAGAAAACTTTAGTAACATGCTCAACATTTGATGTCTTCTTACATGAAATAAAAT
The DNA here is from genome assembly GCA_028749045.1 of Cupressus sempervirens. Lineage (NCBI taxonomy): Eukaryota > Viridiplantae > Streptophyta > Pinopsida > Cupressales > Cupressaceae > Cupressus > Cupressus sempervirens. Next base: position 605,167,023 of record CM053788.1, read on the forward strand.
GAGCCATCTTAGAAAATCTATCCACAACAAAAAAATATAGAATTATACCCCTTTGCTATTTTAGGTGATCCAAGAACAAAATCCATACTAATGTCACTCCAAGGTTTGTTAGGAATAAAAATAGGTGTGTACAATCCAATATTTTGACTTACTCCCTTTGCAACTTGACAAAATCCACAACTCTTCACAAATTTCTAAACATCGTTATACATCTATGGCCAATAATACTTTTATTTCAACAAACTCAAAGTCTTATCAATCCTAAAATGTCCAGCCAATCCACCACTATGCTTTTCCTTAATCAAATTCAACCTAATAGAGCTTCTAGGGATACACAATTGAATGCCTTTGAACAAAATACCTACTTGAATAAAATATTCATCATACTTACCAATGTGATCTATTAGGTTTGGTGCTCTACGCTCTCTCCACACCTTAAGAAAATTAGGATCAACATCATACAACTCTTTCATTTCATCAAAATCAAGAACTTCAACCTTTATTTTAGTCAACAAAGAATGTCTTCTACTTAATGGATCAAAAAATCTATTAGCAACTCCACTCTTATGCTTAATCACAAATGTAAAACTTTGCAAATACTCAACCCACTTCATATGTCTTTGATTCAATTTATGTTGACTTCCCAAGTACTGTAAAGCTTTAAGATCGATATACAATAGAAACTCCTTAGGAATCAAATAATTTCTCCACTTCTTCAAATCTTGAACAATGACATAAAACTCTTGATCATACACAGAATACTTCCTTTTAGCATCATTCAATTTCTCACTAAAGGAAGCAATAGGTTTACCTTCTTAACTTAATATAGTGCCTATTGCACTACCATTTGCATTACATTCAACATGAAATACCTTATTGAAATCAGGCAAAGCCAATATGGGAAATTCAAAAACCTTTTGTTTCAAAGTCTCAAAACTCTTATCAACTCTATGTGTCCACTTGAATTCCCTTTTGTCTCCTCTCATTATCTCAGTCATAACATTACAAACAACACTGAAATTCTTTATAAAATTTCTATAAAAACTAGCCAAACCATGAAATGATCTTACCTCACCCACATTCTTAGGTGTAGGCCATTCCAAAATTTCTTTGACCTTCTTAAGATCCATTCTCAAACCATTAGTTAAAATAACAAATCCCAAATACACAATGTCCTCTTGCATAACAAAACACTTTTTCAGATTAATCAACAACTTCTCCTCTTTCAACCTCTGCAATACTTGCCTAACATGCTCAAGGTGTTCTTCCTTAGTTTTGCTTAATATTCAAATATCATCCAAATAAACAATCAAAAACTTACCCAAGAGCTATTTTAGAACTTTATTCATCAACCTCATGAAAGTACTAGGTGCATTAATTAAACCAATAGGCATAGCCAACCATTCATACAAACCATCTTTTGTCTTGAAATTAGTCTTCCATTCCTCACCTTCTCTAATTTTGATATAATGATAGCCACTTTTCAAATCAATCTTGGTATAATACTTTGCTCCACTTAAAAAATCTTTATGTCATCCATCCTTGACATAGGAAACCTATATATTACTGTGATCTTGTTAATAGCTCTAGAATCAATACACATTATCCATTCTCCATTCTTCTTAGGTGATAATATAATAGGTACAACACATGGAATCAAACTTTCTTTGATTAAACCCTTCTCTAGCAATTCATGCACTTGTCTATTAAGTTCTTCATTCTCTATAGGTGTTAATCTATATGGTGCTTTATTTGGAAAGCTAGCTCCAAGAATCAGATCCATACAATGACTTATACTTCTCACTAGAGCTAAACCATTAGTAACAATATCCTTATACTCATTCAACAATTCTGTAATTTCTTCTGTTACTTAGCTACCACTAGCTACTATCACTTTGTCAGTACTATCAAAACTTGGTCCTCTAGTTCTTCTTCACTTGTTTTTTGAATTTTTCCCATTAACCATGCAAACTTTTATTGTAGTACAATTAACCTCATCTGGACTTTCAATCAAAGGCAACAATATTTTCTTTTTCCCATTCACCCAAAGAGTATATTGATTCAATCTTCCTTCATGTAAAAAATATCTATCATATTGCTAAGGTCTACCCAACAAAATAGGACAACAATCCATATGCGTAATATCACACAACACTTCATCAAAGTAATGTCCAATCTTGAACTTCACAACACATTGTTCACTTACTAATGTCTTATGCTCATATTTGATTGATGAAACATGATAAGGTTTAGGATGCTTCAGCCTTTGCAATTGCAACTTTGTAACTAGCTCTTTTGATGCTAAATTTTTAGAATTTCCACTATCAATGATCACCTTGAAGTATTTTCAAGCCATCTTACATCTGGTCTTGAAAAGAATTCTTCTAAGGATAAGTTCCTCATCACTTCCCTTATTACATAAGATTCTTCTCACCATCAAATTTTCTCCAACCTTAGGCCCACTTGGTGAACTCCCAATGTCCTCTTGAATCATAACATATCTATTATTTTTCCCACTTTTAGAAGATCTACATTCAAAAGATTTATGTCACACTTTACCACATCTGAAACAATTACCACAAAAACCACCTCTAGAATAAGAATTACATCTTCCTTGGTAAGATCCAGTACCTCCTCGATATGAACTACCACCTTTCCACTCGGTCTTGTCTTTGTCATCATTATTCCATCCAAATTTTCCTTTATCATGTAAATAAATATCAGATCTACCACCTTCACCATAATATCTTCCTCATCCTCTTTGGAATCTACCATCTCTAATTATTTCTCTTTGTTCATGCTTCTTTGTCAAGATCTCCTTAGCTTTCAAGGAATATTGATATGCTTCTTCCACACTTTCCAATTTCACAAAACTTATTTCATCTTGAATTACAAATCTCAATCCATTTATGTACCTTGCAATTTTCTCAACATCATCATCCACATATCTAGATTTGATGTAAAATCTATAGAATTCCTCAATATACTCTTTCATAGTCATGTCTTTTTGTCTCAAATTTTCAATCTTTCTCAACAAGCTAACTTGGTAATCAACAAGAAGGAATTTGTTCTTTACCTTGTTCACCATCTTTGGCCAAGTTTTGATCTTCTCCTTTCCTCTCCTTTTTTTATTAGTTTGAAAATGATCCCACCATAATGAAGCATGACATTTCAGCCTTGTAACTACAATCTTCACCTTCCTATTATCAAGAGTGTTTTCATACTCAAAAAAATTCTCCATATTAGAGATCCAATCTAGCACAACATTGGTATCCAATTTTCCATCATATGGAATAACTTCTACAATAGGCATCGAATGTGCCCTAGAAAATACTCTTAACAATATTTCCTCATCTTGATCTTCTTCCAATTTTAGATTAGGATTTGGGGCTGTTGCTTCATCATCACTCACATCCTCAATATGCACTCCTCTCCTTTAGGCTATCTCCACAATATCTAATTTGGCTGTAATTTCTCTCAATGCATCTAACATGACATTATCAACATTTCATCTACTACAACCATCTTTATAGATCAGGTTCTTGCAAGATCATAATCCTCTGCAAGTTATAGGTCAAATCTATAGATATGCAACCCTATCACCAAATCCAAATTAGGGTTATACATGATCCAAGATCTTGATACAAACTACCTCACACTTTGACAATCTTCTTGCACACTCAGGAACAACTGTGCTTTGATACCACCTAATACAAGGAGGGCAAGAATAACTAGGGCCAAAGGCACACCTAGTAATCCAAACCAATCTTGCAAAGCTAACACAACAGAAGCAAACAAAAATAGAGAACAACACTAGAGAGAGTGAGAAATATTCTTTTATTAATTCATGAAATGATCAGCATACATGCCCGACTATAAGGCCTTTTAGGTTATGGCTAGATACAAAATGCATTCAAGATCTAAGATCCAATTGTAAATTCACACTTTCTAGTTCTGTTGCAAATCGATCTCTAAAACTCTCCAAAAAATTGCCTAACTCTAAGCCTAAATACTCTATTTATACTTTCCAAAATAGCTTACAGATCATTCTAGAATATTACAAATAGAAAGGTCGACCCAAATAATGGTCTAGAAAAATCCCAAGATAATATCTTAGCATAAATGTCATGCACAAAATAAGTCTTGCAAGTTTTCTCACACCAAAGATGCAAAAATCATGTTCGAAATACTGACACTCGACATAAATAGGACAACTTAGTACATGAAGAGTCACTCAACATGCACTAGGTAACTCAACATATGAAGAATAACTTGACACACACTGTGGAACTTGGCATACATTGCAGAGATGGGATAACATGTGAACTTGAGTGTTAACATGACATGGGATAACCTCAACTTAGTAGAAACTACAAAATTTCTGGCACTTGACAATTGTTGTAAGTTGGCAATGACTAAAACTCAACTGTAACTGGCAAGATCAACAAAAATGAGTAGGATAACACATCAACCTAGGATGCTCCTACATCACAATTTTTTGAGTACCAAAAAGCTAAGTATCTTTATTTCTAATGTTATCTACAAGCATGTACATCATGTTTTTCTATTAATGACAACATTTACATATCTACATATAGCCAATTATCAACAATTTTACCTTCACCTTGGAGGGTTTCTGGGTAATAGATATTGTTTTATGTAGTTTATTTTCATGCATGTGATTGATTAGATTTATATGTTACAACAGATTTACATTACTAGTTTTACATTCATAAGTTATTGATAAATATGGATGAATCTATGAAAAGTGAAAAGTGTTCAAGATTTTGGTTCATATCCCCTCTCTGTATCTTGTTTATCCTATTTATGTTGGAATTACAATAGGAAAGGTACATTTTTGGGACGAGGGAAAATCAACAGTTTAAACTTGGACCCATAAAACTTTCACCACACATCCATCTCATACATTCAATGTGTAAACTAGAATAATATGTAAAGCATGTACATCTAAAACATGTAAGCAAGTAAAGATTCACACACATATGACAGTAGATATGATTGCCCATAAATCCTCCAAGTGAGAAGGTAAAGCTAGGGTGGGGATGACACCCACAAATCTTCACTACTATAGTAATAAAGTATATCCAATGAAGATTACAATATTTTGATCATGAGACATGATCTACCTTGGGAAAGGTCTGCCTTGTTAAAGGCTTACAAAAACTATTAGGTCTCACCCTGCTAAAGGATTTCAACACCCTGTTAGAAGTGTTCCTTGCTAAAGGACTTTAACTCATAATTAAGTAAGCACCCTATTAAAATATTTCAATACAACCTATTATTACTACTTTGTTAAGATATTTGATTGATTCACCTACTAGAATGATTCAACAATCATCCTATAGTTCACACTTGATTACCTGAGGATAGATTACCTCTAAACTAATGACTTGTTGATTCTTCTTGATAAGATGTCTCTTTGTTGTATGCTCTTTCCTTTCTTTATTCTCCTTTAATTAATTCTACAATGCAATCTTAGATCATAACTCCTTAGCTACCATGAATGCTCTATACTGTCCTTCAACACTCTAGATAGTTTAGGGTTTGTCCTCCTTAAGAAGACTTAGTTGACTTAGGGTTAGGTATGAATGAATGACTATGATTCATCCATTTTTTGCATAAATATTCCCTTTTCTTGTTTAGTTGCATGTAATTTCATTGGGAATCCAACATAAGATTCATCCTTATCTCCAAAATATCATAATTCATCCTTAATTTGGATAAAAAATTGTTTATATAATTGTTTGTGCCTTTACAAACAACTATATCAAAATTGTCTCACTCGACATCTGATGTCTTTGATGCTCGACATATACTATCTTTTATATTAAGACTTGGCATCTGTATTACTTGGCATGTACTGCTTGCTTGGCTCTTAAATCACTTGGCATACACTATCTACTCAACACTTGAGTGACTTGGCACATTACTGGCTCTACACTCACTATTTGTTGGAAGATTGGAAAGATTTTTGGAAATTGGCTTAATGATATGTTACATTCATGATTGAGCTTGTCATTGATGTCAACATAGCATGTTTTGTCTTCTATGATATCTAACAAAAGAACAAGGAAAAGGTTATGTTGGTACAGATGACTAGTTGAGCATGCTAACCACTCAAGGTTATGAGAGATAAGTTGGAGTATATGGTGTATGCAATTAATGTTAGAAGTAGAAAGGATAAGTCTAGAAGAAGTTATGTAAGGTTTGGTGATGGCTGTTTAGAGATAAAGTTTATAGAGGCATGTTCTGGTAAACTTGTTATATCTCTTAGCATAGTTGATATCTTGAGGATCAAGGTTGAGGACATGAAGAAGACATGTTGAGAATGATGTGGCTAAGCTTGATCATTATAATATTGTGTGTATGAAAAGTTATTCAAGTTGCAAGGTGGAAGATTAAGGTTATCACTAAATGTAACTTGTTCTTAGTGAGGTCCTATAATAATTAATTGAGAAGGACTAACAACTGACTCAGGGAATTTTTTTATGGACTTGGTATAAAGGAAGGACATTTTCCTTTATCATGATGTATGTTGATATGATTGAATGATAAATGATAAGTAGTAGAGAGTGTAGAATGGAGAGTTGAGCAGAGCGGTGTGGAAGTGAAGGAAACTTCATTGTCGAGGTTTTGCTAAGTGATCCAAGGTTTGGTATATGGATCTAAGGTTTGTGACCTAGTCTACAAGGTCAAAAAGTGATTGGTCTAGCTAATAGGATAGAGGAAAAGATAGAGAAAAGAAGAAGATACTAGTAAATTACTTGCTTGAGTAGTGAGCTCTTCTTGTAGTTGAAATTGCATGTTTGGGTAGTGGGATCTCCTTGGATACATTATATTACAACTCCTAACATGGTTGGAATCTCCTAATATGGATTCAAAGTCTCCTAATAGGGATTCATTATACAAAATGTTGTAATAGACTCCTAACAAAATACATCCTCTAATAAAGAACTTATATATTAGTATATCATCTTGTGGGCATCATTCCTTTATCATGATGTATGTTGATATGATTGAATGATAAATGATAGTAGAGAGTGTGGAATGGATAGTTGAGCAGAGCAGTGTGGAAGTGAAGGAAACTTCATTGTCGAGGTTTTGCTAAGTGATCCAAGGTTTGGTATATGGATCTAAGGTTCGTGACCTAGTCTACAAGGTCAAAAAGTGATTGGTCTAGCTGATAGGATAGAGGAAAAGATAGAGAAAAGAAGAAGATACTAGTAAATTACTTGCTTGAATAGTGAGCTCTTCTTGTAGTTGAAATTGCATGTTTGGGTAGTGGGCTTTCCTTGGATACATTATATTACAACTCCTAACATGGTTGGAATCTCCTAATATGGATTCAAAGTCTCCTAATAGGGATTCATTATACAAAATGTTGTAATAGACTCCTAACACAATACATCCTCTAATAAAGAACTTATATATTAGTATATCATATTGTGGGCATCATTCCCACTAGGGTTTTCCCTTTGATCAAGGGTTTCCCTAGTCAACATATCTGGTGTAATTATCTATGTGCATCTTTGTATGGTTACTATTTGCTTTGGTTGAATGGTCAAGTTTGTTTAAAGAAGATAAATGCTATAACTATTGGATAACTGATTCACCCCCCCTCCCTCTCACTTATCTTGGTGGACTATTGTTTCTAACAATTGGTACAAAAGCATTAGGTCCTTGAAGAAAAATTTTAATAGCTTTGGGAGATACATGGTGAACATATTTAGAGAAGACAGTCCTATGTTTGATAGTAGAAATTTCAACACATGAATTATGGAAATTCTTGGCGAGTTATTGGATTTGTGTAAAGAGTAGAATAATGAGTTTATAGATCCATAATCCTTTTGTTGTATATAAGAAAACTATAGCACAAACATAGATAGATCCAAAATAGAAGATGACATAAAGATAAACTAAGGTATTGACTTGCTTACAAAGAGAGAACCTGAAGGTATGCAAATTTTTGTTTGTTGGAATTGTAAAGAGTTTAGTCATTTTTCAAGTAGATGTCCTAAGAGATTGAGAAAAGCTAAGAAGAATCTACTTTTTGATAAAGTTGAGGAATTTAGAGAAAGCATGGAAAGATCCTTGAAAGACTGTGTTAATGAGTCTAGATTGGTTAATGGAAAGCATGTATGAGAGGAAACAACTTTAGAGACTATTACGAAAAGTGAAAATGTGAGAATTGATGAGAAATTTAGAGTACAAGAAAGAATAGTTGATTATAATTCAAATGATGATGCTGTTATTAATCCAAGGAACAATGAGGTATTTCTTGAGACTAACAATGATTTACATAATGAAGAAGAGAAAAGGTAGGAACAAAGCTCATAACCTTTAGTAGAGCCAAGATTTGAGATAACAATTCCTATTTCAAGAAGGAACATGATAAAGAATCACCCATCTGAATAGATCATCAAAAGCAAAGACAAAGTTGTGATGATAAGAAGCAGAGTTAATGAAGAACTATGCTTGATATCTCAAGTTGAGATGAAGAATTTAGATGAATCATGTAAAGATGATTATTGGAAGAAAGCTATGAAAGAAGAATTGGATTAGATAGTAAAGAATGAGACATGGGAATTGGTCCCTAGACCAGCAGATAAGAATGTGATAGGAACCAAATGGGTATTCAGGAACAAGATGAATGCGCAAAGAGATGTTGTAAGAAACAAAGAAAGACTGATATGTAAAGGTTACTCATAGCAAGTAGAAATAGACTATGAGGAGACTTATGCTTCAGTGTCTAGAATAGAAGCTATAAGTTCATTCTTAGCCTATGCAGCACAAAAGAAATTCAAAGTATATCAGATGGATGTCAAGTCAACATTTCTGAATGGAGAACTTGAAGAAGAGGTATACATTGAGTAGCCTAAAGGATGTCCTTTAATAGATGACAAGGATATAGTATGTAGACTAAGGAAAGCATTATATGGATTGAAGCAAGCACCTAGAACCTAGTATGCAATGTTGGAAAAGCATTTGACAAAGCTAAGATATAGCAAAGGTATGATATATAATAATCTATATTGGAAAAAAATTGATGATGGTTTGATGGTTTTGGTAATATTTGTTGATGATATTATATTTAGAGGAAATGATGAAGAAAGTGAGAAATTTTTAGAAGAAATGAAGAAATAATTTGAAATGAGTATGAGAGGAGAGATGAAATATTTCCTAGGATTGTAGATAGTATAGAATAAATAAGGAATATTTATTTCTCAGACTAAGTACTTGAAGGATTTGCTGAAAAGGTTTGGTTTGGAAACATTTAAGCCTATTGGAACATCTATGGTAATTGGACACAAGTTATCTACAAAGGATGAGACACCTACTATTGAGAAGAAGAAGTATAGATGTATGATTGAAGGATTGCAATATCTGACTCACACAAGGCTGTATATAACAAATGCAGTTGGAATTGTTGCAAGATTCTAGCTGGATCCTAGAGAAGCACATTATGCAACAGTGGAAAGGATATTTAGATATCTAAAAGGAACTTCAGAATTTAGATTGTGGTATGACAGGTGTAATGATTTTACTATAAGTGCTTATACTGATCCAGATTGGGTAGGCAGTATGGATGACAAAAAGAGCACTAGTGGAGGAGCTTTCTTTCTTAGAGGAAGATTGGTTTCTTGGTTAAGAAAGAAACAAGATTGTACATCTCAAAATATAGTAGAAGTAGAGTATGTTACACTAGAAAATAATTGCAATCAAGTAATTTGGATGAAGTATATGTTGAAGGATATAAGGATAGAAATAAGTGAACCTATTGTTATACATTATGACAACACAAGCATGGTAAATATGTCTAAGAATATAGTATTGCATTCAAGGACTAAGCACATTTGTATTAAGTATCATATGCTAAGAGAAAAAGTTACAGAAAAGGAAATTAGATTGGAGTATGTGAGCACAAATTAGCAAATTGTAGATATATTCACTAAGCCTCTTCCCAAAGTGACTTTTGAGTATTTGTGAGGTATGCCCCTTCCTACATTAGAGTAGAAGATGCAAAAGTGCATTAGTCTAGGGTAATATAGCACTATTGTTTGTCTAGACTAGATGCTGATGCTTCTTGTATGGGGGAGTATCTGAGATGGACAGAGTCATCTAGGACTCTTGTTGATGTTGTTTTGAAAAGTGTCTCTTGACATTTAAGCTAAATAAGTATAAGTTGTTGCAGAGTTTGATGCATAGATGTTGGTTGTTGAAACTTTTGAAATTGATGTCAATGGTGGAGAATTTTGGCATGAAAAACATCATACTATGGGGGAGAGTTTGGCATCAACTATGGGGGAGAAATATTGCAAGAATGTATTATACTAGAGGATAAGTTTGGAAGTACACTAAAAAAGATGGTTGGCATAAGCACAATACTTGTAATAATAGTTTGGTATAAACCACATTGAGGTATATGAATGGGGGAGTATGATTGATGAAGAAGATTTGAGGACTATCTGTCTTTTGTTGGTATTCTTGGAACTAGATATTTTTCATCTATGTTTCCATCAATACCAAAGGTGGATATTATCAAAAGATTGGAAAGGTTGTTGGAAGATTGGTGTGATGATATGTTACATTCATGACTAATTTTTTCATTGATGTCAATATAGCATGTTTTATGTCTTTTGTGATATTTGACATAAGAACAACGAAAAGATTAAGGTGGTATGGATGGCTAGTTGAGCATGATAACCACTTGAGGTTATGAGAGATACTTTGGAGTATTTGGTACATGTAGTTAATGTCAAAAGTAGAAAGGAGAAGTCTAGAAGAAGTTATGTAAGTTTTGGTGATGTCTATTTTGAGATAGAGTTTATAGAGTCATGTTCTGGTAAACTTGTTATATCTGTTAGCAGAGTTGATATCTTGAAGATCAAGTTTGAGGTTATGAATAAGATGTGTTAAGGATGATGTGGCTAAGCTTTCTCATCATAATATTGCATGTACAAAAAGTTTTTCAAGTTGCAAGGTAGAAGATTAAGGTTATCACTAAGTGTGACATGTTCTTAGTGAGGTTGTATAATAACTAATTGAGAAGGACTAACAACTAAATTAGGGAATTATTTTATGGACTTGGTATAAAAGAAGGACATTTTCATTTATCATGAAATATGTTGATATGATTGAATGATCAATGATAAGTAGTAGAGAGTGTGAAATGTAAAGTTGAGTAGAACAATGTGGAAGTGAAGGAAACTTCATTGTCAAGGAACTTCATTGCTGAGGTTTTGTTGAGTGATTTGAGGTTTATTATTTGGATCCAAGGTTCATGAACTAGCCTATAAGGTCAAACAATGATTGGTCTAGTTGATGGGATAGAGGAAAGGATATAGAAAAGAAGAAGATACTAGTAAATTACTTGTTTGAGTAGTGAGCTCTTCTCATAGTTGAAATTGCATGTTTGGCAGTGGGCTCTTCTTGCATACATTAGACCAGAACTCCTAATAGGGTTGGCACAATTCCTAATAGGGTTGGATTTTCCTAATAGGGATTCAAAGTCTCCTAATAGGGACTCATCATACTAAATATTGTAATAGACTCCTAACAGGGTCCATCCTCTAACAAGGAACTTATATTAGTAGATCATCTTGTGGGCATCATTCCCATCATGGTTTTCCCTCTTATCAAGGGTTTCCCTAGTCAACATATCTGGTGTAATTATCTATGTGCATCTTTGTATGGTTTTTATTTACTTCGGTTGAATGGTTAAGTTTGTTTAAAGAAGATAAATGTTATAACTATTGGATAACTATTTCACCACCCCCACCCCTCTTAGTTATCTTGGTGGAATATTGTTTCTAACACTGTTGACTTAGCATGCACTATAATATAAATGTTATGCTCAGCATGTACTACTTGTTCGAGATGAACTAAGTAAATAATGTAAGTGTGTAGACACTTATTTGTCAAAACCAATCTAAGATCAATGGTTTATTCCTCCATCAATCAACAATTGGTATCAGTGTGCTGATTTAGGAAAAGAAGCTTAAAGGCTTGGAGATTAGATCTTGGAGAAAAATGCTTTCAAACTGGACAAGACTATTGACAATTAGGTGATTAACATTCAACATACATTGTAGAAACTTGAGAAGGCAATACAAGATCTGAAGGATTCCCTTAAAAGTAAAAAGAAAATTTCCTATGAAGAAGTTGAGACTAAAGGACTATTTGAACTAATCAATCCAAATGATAAAGCATCTTCTTATCTACTTGAGAAGAACAAACTACTGAATGAAGAAGTGAGAGCACTGAAAAGAGAACATGAAATCTAATCAGTAAGACTATGTAAAGTGATTGAACAAAGAAATAATGCTAAAGAAAATAGGACTATGGATGAAGAAGACAAAAGGGTAATAGCTACTAGATTTGAAGAAAGGATATCTAATGTACAAAAGTTCACAAAGAAATGATGAATCAACTTATGCTTGCAAATTAGGAATTTAATCACAAGGATGTGGAAATTCTAAATCTCCAATCACAAAATATCATACTAAAGAATGAATTAAGAAATTATAAAGAATCCATGGAGAGATTCAACAAAATAAAGGAAGAAATGAAGTACTGTGAAGAAATTATGAATTCATCAAGCTATTCTAATGGGTTAGGAGATTCATGCTCTAAGAAACAAGAACCATCGAGGAATTCAAAGTCAAAGGAAAAAAAAACATGATACCACAGTGGAAAATTTGGTCATACTACAAACATGGTATGCACAATTCTAAACCTAATTTTATTGGTTACTATTTTTACTGCAAGAAATAAGGATTTCAAATACATGAGTGTAGGTTAAGACTAAGGAATACGCCAGCTACACCTAAATTTGATGGATATTTCTATAACTATCCTAAATATGGGCATAGAGCATATAAATGCAGATCAAATATAAAATCCTACTAGACAAATTAGAGAAATAATTATGCACCTAACAATGAATGTTCCAAATGTCATGAGTTTGGACATTAAAGTAAGAATTGAAGGTTTCAAGTACATTCAACAAATCATACAAAGGAAAAAGGAAAAGGAAAATGAAAAGTGGACATTGAGAAAATTAGGAATAAAATGAACTAGAAATAGAAAAGGAGATCAGAAGATGGAAATAGTGGAGCTAATGGAGTTGAGGTCACCTAATCTAATGGAGAAGGTGATTACATCAACTCAAACTAAGAAAAAGAGGTATGTATGGGATTGTGTACTTAATTGATATATAATACATTAGTTCCTTACATATAAATGTGTCAAAAAGTTCATATCTGCATATGTGAAGATGCATAAGAATAATGTTTTTGAAAGGTTTTTGAGTGTTAGTAAAAATTGTCTATGTTGACCAAGCATTGCAACATAGATTGAGCACTTCAGAATAGGAATAATAGAGACTAAACAATATGGAAGATATAGAATTGCAATACAAAGACCTGTTTGAAAGACATCAACATTGACTGATACAACTGACTTCCACCTACCTAAGTACACAACATTAATCAAGACCCTAAATCAATCAAAAGGAGGTATATAACAAACTTCAAAGACATTATTTCATACCTTGCAATCATATTTTTGAGAGCATAGAGTGATTTAGCAATCTAAGTAACTGAAAAAGATTACATAGAAATCTGAGAGTCAGGTATTAAATCAATTTTAATAGACTTAAATTAGGGAAAATCTCTTAATAGAGTGGTCTTAACAAATCTATGTAAATCTCCTAATAGAGTCCTTACTTTTTTGTAAGTGTTAAATCCTCTGACAAGGTGAGAACTAGTAGTCTCTCAAGATTTTTATAGGGAAAACCCCTCATAGGGTAGATCATATTTTATGGTAAAAAATTGTAACCTTAATTGGTTAACTCTTTTATTGTAGTAGAGAAGATTTGTGGGTGTCATCCCCACCCTAGCTTCACCTTGGAGAGTTTCTAGGTAACAAATACTGTGTTATGTGTTTTATTTTCATGCATGTGATTGGTTAGGTTTATATGTTACAACATATTTGCATTACTAGTTTTACATGCACAAGTTATTAATAGATGTGGATAAATCTATGAAAAAGTTAAAAGTATTTCAGATCTAATTCAACCCCCTCTCAATATCTTATTTATCTTGTTTATTCCTCCATCAATCAATAATTGGTATTAGAATGCTCATTCAACAAAAGAAGCTTAAAGGCTTGGAGATTAGATCTTGGAGATGGAGGCTTTCAAACTAGAAAATACTATTGATAATAAGGTGATTGACATTCAACTCACAGTGTAGAAAATTGAGAAGGCAAGACAAGATCTAAAGGATTCCCTAAAATGGAGAAAGAAAATTGCCATCTAGATAAAACAAATTTCCTATGAAGAAGTTGAGACTGAAGGACTATTTGAACCAATCAATCCAAATGATAAATCATCTTCTAATCTACTCAAAAAGAAAAAACTATTGAATAAAGAAGTGAGAGCACTAAAAAGAGAAAATGAAATCTAATCAGTAAGACTATGTGAAGTGATGGAACAAAGAAAGAAAGCTGAAGAAGACATGAGCATGGTTGAAGAAGACAAAAGGGTAATGACTACTAGACTTGAAGAAAGGATATCAGATGTACAAAACCTCACAAACTCTCAATTGGATGTGATGAATCAACTCATGCTTGCAAGTTAGGAATTGAATCACAAGGATGTAGAAATTGCAAATCTCCAATCACAAAATGACATACTAAAGAATGAATTAAGAAATGAGAAAGAATTTATGGAGAGATTTAAAAAGCCAAAGGAAGAAATGAAGTACTTTGAAGAAATTATAAAGTCATCAAGCTCTTCTAATGGGTCAGGAGATTCATGCACTAAGAAAGGAGACTCATCGAGGAAGGGAGAACCAAGGAATGCAAAGTCAAAGGAAAAATCAACATGCTACCACTGTCAAAAAATTGGTCATATGCAAATATCTATTGACACAAACATGACATGAAAAATTGTAAACCTAATTTTACTAGTTCCTATTTTTACTATAAGAGCCAAGGACATCAAATACATGATTATAGGTCAAGACTAAGGAACACACCATCTACACCTAAATTTGAAGGATATTGCTACAAATACAAAAAAAATGGGCATAGAGAATATGAATGTAGATTATAGAGAAAATCCTACTAGAAAAATCAGAGAAAGAATTATTCACCTAAATGTCACAAGTTTGGACATCAAAGTAAGAAATGTAGGATTCAAGTACATTCAAAAAATCATACAAAGGACAAAGGAAAAGACAATGTGGACATTGAGAAACTTAGGAATGAAATTAACTAAAAATGGAAAAGGAGAGTAGAAGATTGGAATAATGGAGCTAATGGAGCTAAGGTCACCCAATCCAATGGAGAAGGTGATCATGTCATCTCAAACTAAGCAAGAGAGGTATGTATGGAACTATATACTTAATTGATATACAACACATCAGTTCCTTACATATAAATGTGCCAAAAGTTCATATCCTCATATGTGAAGATGTATAAGATTTTTTTTTTTGAAAGGTTTTCGAGTATTAGTAAAAATTGTCTATGTTGACTGAACATTACAACATAGACTAAGCACTTTAGAAGAGGAATGATAGAGACCGAATAATATGGAAGAGACTAAGCTACAATACAAAGACCTAGTTGAAAGACATCAACATCAACTAAGACAACTAGTTTCCACCTACTCGAGTACAAAAAATTAATGGACACCCTAAATCAATCAAAAGGAGGTATATAATAAAATTTAAAGACATTATTTCATACCTTAAATTCATATTTTTGAGAGCACAAAGAAATTTAGCAATTTTAGCAACCAACAGAGATTTCAACAGGAATTTGATCAAGAGGCTTGAATGAGTGGAGAATTTCAACTGTGCTAACTATCCAGAGAAGAAAGAACTTCAAAACCCTAACTATGATCATGGAAACTTCATCAACCACTAGAATGAGCCAAGACGTTAGTAGAAATCAATTGGTGAAGAGTGACTCTTGTCCTCCACCTAAATTTCATGCTATTCCAGAGATTGCTATGAAAGGAGACTCAATGGGTGCATTATCTTTGATACCACCTAAAATCATTATGATCCATGATGTTAGAAGCTATTATATGTGTAATGAAGGAATCTTGAAGGGAAAATTTCAAAATTTTGAGAGGAAAGGTTTAACTCATGCCCTATAGTTCTTGAAAAATTTCTAGATCAAGTGGATTAAAGTTATTTTGAGCAGAGTTCATGACATGAAGTATTGGTTACAAAATGTATGAGTGGAGATAAAAAATAAAATGATACATAGGGTTACATTCTATCCCACCTTAGATATGAAGAAAACCATGCAAAGCTTGAGTCGTGAAGAAGTTGAGGCAAACATAGGAGTTGATTAGAATGGATGTGGTTTGTCAATTACAAGAATTTATGATCTACTAATTGATTTTTCATTGAGAGTCATTGCTCAAAAATTCTATTAGTTGAGAAGATTAAATAGTGTGCCTTGCATGGATGTGGATCAAACTTGGAAGATTGTGATGAAAGATCATGAGTATGATCTTGTTGAGATACATAAGTTACAACTTGCAAAAAGTCTGTCATCAATAAGAAAAGAAAACAATTCAATGTTTACCATGGATCCCTCATTTTTTGTATTTTTTTTTAATAGGATTAACCATGGACAAAAATAGTAGTTGCATGCAAATATAACCAATATCAAAAATTAATAGATCTCACAGAAGAGAACACATGATACCAAAATGTAATGTGGTTCACCCAATCCCAAGGCTACATCCACCAACAACAAGTCCAATATTATTACTATCTAGTGACTACAGACCACAATCTCCTACAACTCAATTACTATTGCAAGAAGCTATATTATCACCATACATTATGAAATCCCTAACCCTAAGCCTTTTTATACAATCTTTTTACCCCTTAAAAAATTAGGGCTAGAATAAGTCATCAAATAGAAAATAGAAGCCAACACCTTTTACAATATAAGCTCATTTTTGGCTTTAGGAATGCTGCCCCTGAAAACCCCCGTGAGAGAATTTACCCTTTACCCCACCCTATATTGCAATAGGGAGTGCAACTGGGGCATTGCCATAGGACCCCATAGGGGCGCTTCCCCTTGACCCTTTCTTAGGGGTGCTACACCCAAACCCCTATAAGAGTAATCTAGGGAGAAATTTCACCCAATAAACCTCTATGTCTAATTAGACTCCACATAACAAAAATATCCAACTTAGAGATTGATCATAATCCACAACAATAACCTCCCACTTTGAGACTGATCATAACAATGGTAAACCTGTAGCTCCCACTAGAATATCAAACCACCCTGGAGTCTATTGTTCTTTTATTCTATTTAGTCTAGAAGACCAACCAAAACTAAAGAGAATTTTGACTTCTCTCTTGTTACAACCTTGGTAAATATATCTGTTGGATTTTCATATGTATGCATGTTCTCTAGCTATAACTTTCCATCATCCAAAATTCACCAAATGAAATGGTACTCAACTGTATGTGTTTTTTCTTTGAATGTAGAGTAGAATTCTTAGAAAGATGAATGGTACTCTAGTTTTCTATACACAAGTAATTATCCCTCTATGGGTGTCCTAATTGTTTCATGAAGAATTGAAGCCATATCATCTCCTTGGCTACATTTGTAGTAGCAACATACTCTACCTTAAAGGATTTGATAAATACAAATCCAAAAAGCTCTCGAACACTTGCACATAAAAAACCTATCACAAAAGAAAAAGATGAGAGAAGGCAAGGGTTTTGCTCTAAAAATTATGCAAATGTATTCTTAGAAAAAGAAAACATGTAGATTATTACAAAAGATTAATCCTTATAAAAGAAGATCAAAACCCAAAAGGATAACCTAAAAGGCTACAAAGGGTAACTTAAAAGGTGAAAGCTAATTAAGTTTTAAATAGAGAATAAAAAAGTGCATAAAGAAAAATCTTAAGAAGGGAGAAAAGGTAATTTAATTAATGAAATTAAATTAACCTTTTCCTCTAACACATCTCAACAAATTTACCAAACTATGATTCACAACTTCTATCTATCCATCAATATGTGGATGATGTGATGAACTAAAATTTAAATCTATCTTCAATTTCTTCCACAATGTATGCCATGAATACCCAAAAAATGTGGTATCTCAATTTGAAACTATACTATTTGGTAAACCATGTAGTCTCACCACTTCTCTGAAAAACAACTCTGTCACATGAACATTATCAGTAGTCTTCTTTTAGGGTATGAAATGTGCCATCTTTGAAAACCTGTCAACCAAAACAAAAATAAAATCATGTCCCTAATGTGTCATTGGTAGACCAAGAATGAAATCCATGCCAACATCCTCACATGGCTTCTCTAGTATAGCTAATGGCTAATACAATCCACTATTCTACTTCACTCCTTTTTTTATTTGGCATAATCTACAACTCTATACAAAATTCTTGACATCCTATTGCAACTATAGCCAATAATAGTTCTCAACAACCAAAGAAATGGTTTTATCTCTACCAAAGTGTCCAACCAATCCTCCACTATGCTTCTCTTTGCTGATATTCTCTCTCACTGAACTTATTGGAATGCACAATTTTCTCCCTTTGAACAACATACCATATTAGATTATGAAATTCAACCACTTTGTCCTATCAAGTCTAATAGGTTCTGTACAATAATTCCATGCTTCACAAAAACTAGGATCCTCTAGATTCAAATTACTAAGTTCCTTGAATCCAACCACCCTATTCTATATTTTTGTTAGTAAAATTTGTCTTTCACTAAGAGCATTTGCAACTTTGTTAGACTTCCCATTCTTGTGTTTCAAAAAAAGAGTATAATTTTGTAAAAAATCAACCCACTTCAAATGCCTTTGGTTCAATTTTCCTTGACTATTTAAATATTACAAATCTTGATGATCACTATACAAAAAAAAAATCCTTAGGAAGAAGATAGTGTCTCCAATTCTATAATGCTTGAAATATAGCATACAATTCCTGATCGTAGACACAATATTTTCTTTTGGCATCATTAAACTTCTCACTAAAATAAGAAATAGGTCTAACTTCTTGGCTCAAAAAAAATCTTATTGTAGTACCACTAGCATCACAATCTACTTGAAATTATTTGTTAAAATTTGGAAGTGCTAAAATGGGATGATCTATAACTTTCTATTTCAATAGATTAAAACTCTAATCTATTCCTACAGTCTAGTTAAATTCTTTCCTATCCCCCATCATTATTTTATTCAAGGGTCCACAAAAACTGCTAGGACCTCTTATGAAATTTCTATAAAACTAGCTAGTCCATGAAAAGATCTTACCTCTATAGCACTCTTTGGAGTAGGCCATTCAAGGATAGTCTTCACTTTCTGTGGGTCCATTTTTAGACCTTCTACTGAGGCTACAAATCCTAGGTACACCAATTCCTTCTTTACAAAACTACACTTCTTCAGGTTTATCAACAACTTTTCTTCCCTCAACTTATCAAACACCTTTTGAATATGTATCAAATCCTCCTCCAATGTCTTACTAAAGATCAAAGTATCATCTAGGTAAACAATGACAAACTTACCTATAAACTCCTTTAGTACCTCATTCATGAGCCACATGAAAGTGCTTGGTGCATTGGTTAGCCCAAAAGGCATGACTAACCACTCATATAGTCCTTCCCTTATCTTCAAAGTAGTCTTCTACTCATCACCTTATTTGATGAAAATATGATGATATGAATTCTTCAAATCTATCTTTGTGAAATACTCATCTCCACTCAAATAGTCCATAATATCATCCATCCTTGGTAATGAAAATCTATACTTGATGGTGATCTTGTTGATAGCTCAAGAATCTATGCACATCCTCCATTCTCCATTCTTCTTTGGTGGTAATACTGTTGGTACAACACATGGACTCAAACTCTCTTGAATCAATCATTTCTACAATAACTCATGAACTTATCTATTCAACTCTTCACTTTTTGTTGGTATCATTTTGTGCACTACCTTATTTGGAAAAATGGTTCATAGAATATAATTCATCTGGTGACTAATCTTCCTCACTGGTGGTAATCCATCAAGTACAGTGTTTGACACAACATAAAGAGAATCTACCAACATATTTGCAACTTCTATAGGTACCTCCTCTACTCCTTTACCATCTTTTAGAATTATAATAAAACACATATGCTCATGCTTCATTCCTCAAAGAAAATCTTTACCATCAACAAAACATATTCTAGTAGCACTACATACCTTTTCTTCTTTCTCCTTCAATGTCTTCAACTTATGTTTCACTCCATCCTTGGTCAAAGTGTAGGTATTTTCTCGCCCATCATGTGCAATATGCCTGTCAAACTACCATACCCTACCCAACTATTAGCATGAATGCTGATGATACTACATTGGGGGAGTATCCTAAGAATCAAAGAGTATTGACATGTTGCATTCATGACTGTGTTTGTCATTGATGTCATTACAATAGTAAGTCTATGAAGACTGACAGAGTAGTAGAAAGATATCTTAGGTGTATTGATAAATTTTTGAGTTTCTGGTGATGGGTGTTCATAGACATGTTTAGTACAATGTCTTGAAGATGAGGTTTAATGCGCAACACATAAGTCAAAGACATACAAAAGTTGTACCTAATTTATAGAGAGCATTATAGAGATATAGTACCTAAGAAGCCATTTCTAATCTTTGTATTATATCCTTTGATAGTGATCTAATCTGTTGATGCACAATTAGCTAATGATATAGGGCAATTTGATGGTGATGTCAGCAAGTGCACACGTCTTGAAGTCAAACGTGTGAAGTTTTGTATATAATTGAAGCCAATAGTGTTATTGTAATTGTAAATTAATTAATTATCTTATTATAACTAATTGGGAAATCCTCAAGGTTGACTCAAGGAATAATCTTGAAGATAGGGTATAAAATAAATATGTTTCCCTTGTTTGTAAAGTGTGTGTTATGTATCTAGTATTGTATGAAGTGTGAAGTTCAAAAAGGAGCAGAGTGTTTACTAAATGCGAGTAAGAAATCCAAGGGATTATTGGATGTGAGTTTTGTGAGTTGGTTACAAGATTAGAAGGAGTAGTAAGTCCAATTGATAGGACATAAAAAAAGGAAGGAAGTACTTTTTATTTCTATTATTTTTTATGAAATAATACAAAGGTCATTTTGATGGTGGGTTTATTGGTCTTTCCCTTGAAGTTGTTTGGGCAATGGGTCCAACTATCTTCCACAACTCCTAACAAGGTTGGGATCTCCTAACAAAGATTCAAATTCTTCTAACATGGATTGATATGTACTGAATCTTATTATATCCTAATTTGGTCCATCCTATAACAAGGAATATTCATATTAGTACCCACTAGGGTTTTCCATATGATCAAGGGTTTCCCTAGTTAACATATCTAGTGTTATTGTGTATGCGTATATTGTTGTGGTTTCTTATTATATTACTCATATGGTTAAGTTTGTTTAAGGTTGATAATTGTGATAATAGTTGGATAAATAATTCACACCCCCTCTCAGTTATATTGGTGGACTATATATTCTAATAATTGGTATTAGAGCATCAGGTCCTTGAAGAGAAAGCTTAATATATTTGGGAGATTAGTAGCAAGTTACTTCAGAAAAGAAAGTCCTAAGTTAGATAGAGGAAATTTTGACACCCAAAAAATTGAGATTCTTGGTGAGTTGTTAGATTTGTGTAAAGAGTAGGGTACTAAGTTTCTAGATTCAAAGTCCTTTTGTTGCATACAAGAGAATAGAGACAGAAGTAAAGATAGATCCAGATTTGAAGAAGACATGAAGATCAAAGAAGGTATTAATCTGCTTATGAAAAGAGAGCAAGAAGGTATGAATTTTTTTTTTTGTTGGACAACTAAAGAGTTTAGTCATTTTTTGTCTAGATGTCCTAAGAGAGTAAGAAAATGTAGAAAGAGTTCACTTTCTAATGAAGATGAAAAATTTAAAGAAAGTATGGAAATATTCTTAAATAACTGTGATGATAAAGATAATGAGCTTGAATTGGTTAGGACAAAGGAAGTACTGGAAGAGATAGCTTTGGTAACTATTGTTGATCCAAAGAATAACCATGAAAATATGATAGTTATCATTGAGACTAGTAATAATTTGTAGAATGGGAATCAAACTAAAGAACAAAGATCTGAGCCTAGAGTAGAAGGAAGAGTTGAGATGAGAACTCCTAGCAAAAGTTTATCAAAGAATCACCCTCATGGACATAATATTGGAAGTAGAAACATAAATTAGGTAAATAAAGAAGTATATGAATTATGCTTGTTTTCTCAAGTTGAAACTAAGAGTGCAGATGAAGCATGTAAAGAGGATTATTGGATTCAAGAAATGAAGGAATAAGTGTATTAGATGGATGTTAAATCAACTTTCCTGAATGGAGAAGGTTTTCCTCTGACATAAGACAAACATATGGTATGCATACTAAATAACACTCTATATGGTTAGAAGCAAGCACCTAGAACCTCGTTTGCAAAGTTTGACAACTATTTGGATAAACTTGGATTTGCCAAAGGTATGAAAAATGGTAACTTGTATTTGAAATAAATTGAAAATGGTTTGCTGATAATAGTAATATTTGTTGATGACATCATATTTGGAGATAATGATGAAGCAAGTGATAAATTTGCTGAAGAAATGAATAATGAGTTTAAAATGAGCATGATAGGAGAAATGAGTTTGAAGTAATGGTATTTTCATCTCACAAGATAAGTACTTGAAAGATTTGTTGAAAAGGTTTGGATTGGAAATTTGTAAGCCTATTGGTACACCTATGATAACTGGTCACAAGTTATCTAGGAAGGATGAGACACCCACAGTTGAGAAGAAGAAGTAGGAATCCACGACTGGAGTTTTGTACTATCTAACTCACACCAGACCAAATATAGAAAATGTAGTTGGGATTGTAGCTAGATTTCAAGCTAAACCTAAGAAGTGTCATTATGTAGTAGTTAAGAGAATATTTAGATACTTGAAAGGAACATTTGAATATGGAGTTTTCTATGATAGATATAGTGATTTCAATATATGTGCATATATTGATGCTCATTGGGTAGGCTGTATGGATAATATAAAGATCATCGGTGGTGGATTATTTTTCCTTGGAGGAAGATTGGTTTCTTGGCTAAGCAAGAAACAAAATTGTATTTCTTAGAGTACAACTGAGGTAGAGTATATTGTAGTAGCTAATAATTGTAATTAGGTGATGTGGATAAAATAGATGCCGAAGGATATCAGAATTGAGTTTGTAGAACCTTTTATCCTATATTACATTCTAAGACTAAGCATATATCTATTAAGTATCATGTGTTGAGAGAGAAATTAGTAGAGAAAGAGACTAAATTAGAGTATGTGAGTATTAAAGATTAGATTGTAGATATCTTTATGAAGCCTTTACCTAAATATACATTTGAGTACTTGACAAGTATGCTCAGGGTTATGCCCTTGCCTACTTCTGAGTAGATGATGTAGTAAGTGCATTAGTCTAGTGGTACATAGTACTATTGTTAGATTGGATTGAATGTTGATACTTTCCATATGGGGGAGTATCTATGATGAGCTAAGTCATTAAGGACTCTTGGTATTTGGTCTTGAACAATGCCTTTGGACACTTGTGTTGGTTGAAGACTTAGAGCAGTAAATTGACATAATGAGGACTTTGTCTTTGATGTCAATGGGGGAAAGAATATACATGAAAACCATCTCCTATGTATGGCGAGAGTGGATGGAAATCTCTACCTTATTAGAGAGATTTAGAAAGATTCATCTAAGAAAGAAGGATGAATATCTCTATGGGGGAGATATGCATTGCAAGTTATTTATTGTGAAGAACTGTTGCCAATCCTAAAGAAGAATAAGAATAGAGCAGTGTTCTAGAGGATTTTAGATTTGATTGATGAAGAGGATATGAGAAGATGAGTACAAAAACAAAAATGATAGAGTACTATTCTGGTATTCTTGGAACTTAGATAATTTTCATCTATTTTTCCATCAATGCCATAGGGGGAGATTATTAACATGAATACTAATGACACTACATTGGGGGAGTATCCTAAGCATTAGAGAGTATTGACATGCTGTAGTCATGACTGTCTTTCATTTATGTCAACATAGCAGTATGTCTATGAAGATTGGCAGAGAATCAAACATAGATCTTAGTTGTATGGATATTTTTTAGTGTTTGGTGATGCCCATTCATGGACATGTTTAGTATAGTGTTGCGATGACAAGATTTAATGTGTAGCACCCAAGTCAAAGATGTATGGAAGTTGTTCTTGATTTACAAAGAGTAGTATAGAGACATAGTACCTAAGAAGCCCTTTTTGATGTTTGTATTATATCCTTTGATGGTGATATAATATTTTGATGCCTGGTCAACCTATGAAAAATGATAGTCTAATGGAGACATCAACAAGTGCACAGGTCTTGAAGTCATACATGTGAAGTTTTCTATATATTGTGAGCCAACAATGTTATTGTAATTGTAAATTAGTTAATTATATTATTATAATTAATTGGGAAATCCTCAAGGCCGACTCAAGGAATTATTTTGAAGATAGGATATAAAGGAAATATTTTTTCCTTTTCTATAAAGTGTGTGTTATGTATCTAGTATTGTATGAAGTGCAAAGTGTGAAAAGGAGCAGAGTGTTTACTAAATGTGAGAAAGTAATCCAAGGGATTATTGGATGCGAGTTTTGTGATCTAGTTACAAGATCAAAAGGAGCAGAAGTCTGGTTTAAAAGACATAAAAAGAGGAAGGAAGTACTATTCATTTCTATTATTCTACAAGGAATGATACAAAGATCATTTGGACAATGGGTTCATTGGTCTTAACCTTGAAGCTTTTTGGGTAGTGGGTCTAACTATTTTAACATTAAGCTACTCCAAATGCAAATCCTTAGTATCCACAATACTTAAATAGTGCATCATGTATTTAGAAACTTCTTCATGTTAACCTTGTCAAATAAATGACCTAGGGTTATGAGAGAAGCCCCTGCACTTGTCTATGCTACATAGCCATGCTCATTACATGATGAGCTTCTGTAGGAAATATAGTTTGCTAACCCAACCCCAATGAACATACTCAACTGAAAGCACCCGCGAGTTTGGGTTTCACAACAACCTAAAAAGTGCACACTCATGTGATTATGTGTGGAAATACCAACTACATGAAGATCATAAATAATAAGGTTTGGATAAGAAACAATAAAAATACCAAGTATATTAAGATCACTCAATTGACCTATATTCGAGAGTATAGATTCTACACAAATCCCAATAATGCAATAAAACCATACATCATGAACTCACCCAATCAACCTAAATCTAGTAATATGGATTCTACATGAATCCTAGTGTCCATAAAATAGCAACATAACATTCAAGGAAACATGGAATACAATCCATTTCTACCATCCTTGGAGACAATGTTAAAACCCCAACCAAATATGGGTGGCATACAAACTGAGGCAAGACTAAAAGCCCAAAATTCAAAGTTCTTGGATAACATTGAAACTGAAACCTCAATTCAAGAATAAGGTTAGAAGACCAAGGGTTTAATAAAATTAACCAAATAGGCTCAGATTTCCTATCTAGAAAATCTATCAAAAGACACAAGTCCATGAAATCCACTATGGAAACATGAGTTTAGATTGAGAAATAAAATACTGCTAACAATTCTGATTCTATGATCGTCATCATTAAAGAAAGGGCTACAAGATCAAATCTCTAAGTAAGCCAAACAAAGAAATGGGTGAAACCCCAGATGGAATGCAAGATGAGACAAAACACCAAAAACTAAAACATCTTGGAATTCAACAAAATTGAAAACCCATTGATCAAATAGTCCCAAATTAAGGAATATAAAATAAAATTTGACATCCGAGCAACCATGTAAAAAATAGCAACATAACAACACCTAAACTTGCATTTCTAATTTCCTCCTAAATAGAACTGCTCACCTCCATCCATCCAGGTGATATGAATTCTTAAAAATGGAGGGGGACACTAGTTCTACACTCCCTAACATTTAGGAACCTGAAACAAAAGCTGACATAGAGTAAAACCATTGAAACCCAAAAGATCTACCTCATAGTCATGAGGGAAAAATAATAAATACCACCATAAAATAATAGGGACACAAAACCAAATGAGACCATCGACATAGTTGAGCAATGCTGGTATGAATCCGACGAGACTGACCTGACAACGATCTATCAAGCCAAACTCCAGACAACAAAACATCAATTCCTCACTAGAGGTTTTGGAGGAATTTTCTCCAAAAAAATAAAAGAGTAAAAATGAGAAGTGAGAATAAAATCACATTGAGCCAATAAATGCACTTTTGCAGAGTGACATATATATTAGATTATTGTAATTAAATAATCTAATTGGCTCCCTTAACCCAAATTAAATTAGGTAATTCCAATTGAATTAGAATGCAGCTATGAAAAATTAGTTTGCAATAAAATAAAGATTAAATCAAATAATTAAACACTTCAACCCATTCAACAACATTTAATTTAATCTTTTTCATGACTATTGCAGAATCCTAAATGCATAGGTATGCTCATAGGTTTAATCACATAATACATTATGAATTCAAATTTACCATTTACTAGAGGATTATAATAATAATAAAGATACATCACCCTTATAGGGACAATATTGACTCAACGTGAAAAATCTAATTAATAACTCCATGTGCCACTGCTGGGGATATAAGTCTTGCACACTAAATGAACACAATCAAGTGTAGATGTAGAACAATGATAGCTGAAGTGACAATTACATGAAATCACTTAATTAAAGAATCTAATTAATTTCATTTACATAATCATTTAAATAACTCATTTTGCATAAATTACTAAAATGCACAAGGTATTTATCCATAGCACTATAACCAATGAATCTAACATGCACAATTTATTTTTAATTATTTAAGCATTTAATAATGGAATAAATAACAATTGTTAAACATCATAAAAAGGAACTTAAAACACATAAGTGAACATGGTCAAATACATGACTAACCATTGCTATAGGAACCTAGTCAAGTGTACTAGGATAATAATACATAGTACAATCACTATTCACATCTTAGGGTAATTATAGAACAACATCATGATACCAAATCAATCCAGGTAACCATTGGCACAAACCTTGATAAACCCATCTAGTACATCACAATCTCATAAATCAGCCATAAGCATAATCAATCCAATTGAAATAATTACATAAATCCAATCACTACAAGGATTTTGATGACTCCTGGGTCCTAACATGATCATTCACAAAGGAAGAGCATCATGGTTGCACCCATTATCATGACTTATATGAATCAAATGGGAAAGGCACTACATCATCACCCCAAGAGACTAATCTTACTCCTGGAAGCCTACAATCCAATAATAGAGACCAAACACACCAAGTACAAAATCAAAATTGAACAATAGTAATGACTAACCAAATTCTCCACAAATCAAACCCAAATCACTCCAACACTCACAAGCCATCTTGTCCACCACAAAATATGTTAACCACAAGAGAACAAGTGTCACACTGACACAAGGTCCTTCAACAAGGAACTTCTTGAGCACTAGGAAATCCCATCTAGCCATAAAGTCAATACTTCAAAGTAAGGAGAAATCCACTCTACCTCATCAACAGGTGCCTGACTACAAAATGCCCCAAACAAAGAAATGGGTGAAACCCTAGATGACACACAAAATGAGACAATGCCAAAACAACCAAAACTAAAACATCTTGGAATTTGACAAAATAAAAAATCCACTAATAAAATAGTCCAATTTAGGGAATATCAAATGAAAATTGACTTCCAAGCAACCACATAAAAATTGGTAGCATAACAATGCCTAAACTTGCATTTCTAATATCCTACGAAATAGAAATGCTCACCCCCATTGAACTGGGTGATATGAATGCTTAAAAATAGAGGGGAACACTAGTTCTCCACTCCCTAACATTTAGCAATACAAAACAAAAGTTGAAATCAAGTAAAACCATTGAAACCTAAAAGCTCTACATCATAGCTAAGATTAAAAAAATGAGAAATACCACTGTAAAACAATAAGGACATTGAATCAGATGAAACCATCAGCATAGTGGAGCAATCCCAATACAAATCCAATGAGACTGACCTCACAATGATCCACCAAGCCAAACTCCTGAAATGAGAAAATCATCAATTCCTCACAAGAGGGTTTGGAGGAATTTTCTCCAAAACCATAAAATAGCAAAAGTGAGAAGTGAGAATAAATTCACTTTTAGCCAATATATACACTTTTGCAAAGTGACATATGAATTAGATTATTTCAATTAAATAATCTAATTGACTCTCTTAATTCAAATTAAATCAGGTGATTCCAATTGAATTGGAATCTAATGATGGAAAATTAGCTGACAATAAAATATAGATTAAATCAAATAATTAAACCTTTCAACCCATTAAAAACTTTTAATTTAATCTTTTCCATGACCATTGTGGAATCCTAAATGCACAGACATGCTCATGGGTCTAATCACATAATGCATTATGAATTTGGATTTACCAATCACTTGAGAATTAAAATAACAATAAAGATACATCGCCCTTACATGTATAATATTGGCTCAACATGAAAGGTCTGATCAATAACTTCATGTGCCACTATTAGGGATATAAGTCCTACATAATAGATGAACACAATCAGGTGCAAATGTACAATAATAATAGTTGAAGCAAATTTTTTTGCAAAATCACATAATTAAAGCATCTAATTAATTTCATTTACATAATCTAAATAGCCCATTTTGCAAAAATTAGTAAAATGCACAAGGTACTCATCCATAGCACTATAACCAATGAATCCAATATGGATAATTCATTTCTAATTATTTAAGCATTTAATAATTGAATTAATAATAGTTGTTAAACAACTTAAAAAGGCACTTAAAACCCATAAGTGAACATGGTTAAATACATGACTAACCACTACTACAGGAACCTAGTCAAGTGTAGAAGGATAATAATACAAAGTGCAACCACTATTCACATCTCAATGTAATCAGAAAACAACATCATGATACTAGATCAATACAAGTAACCACTATCACAAACCTCAATGAACTCATCTAGTGCATCATAATCTCATAAATCATCCATAAGCATAATCAATCCAACTAAAAAAATAACATAAATCCAATCACCCCAAGGGCATTGACTATGCACGGGTCCTAACATGATCATTCACAAAGGAAGAGTGTCAAGGTTGCACCCATCAAGATGACTTACATGAATTGAATGGGAGAGGCACTACACAAGTTATGTTACTAGAGTGACATATCAAGCTATTTGATTTTCTTAATGTTTTTGACTAACATGGATAATGTAATGTGATGTGATGCATTTTGGTGTAATTTATGGAGTTGTTACATGTTCAAGGATGATTTTATGGATCATTTATATGTCTTAACATTCAATTAATCTTATTTTATATTTATTTGTAACAAAATAATATTTTGTACTTGGGTACTTAGGTTGAGTCAACCTTATTTATTTCTAAAAGGTTGATGAATTGTATTAAAAGTGTTAGAAATAGGAAATATTGAAGGGGGTGGGAATCAGTATTCCAATTTTTTTCCCCCAACTATCGATATCTTTTATAACCTTAAAAATGCATATGTGAATAAACTAGAAAGTAAACATAGCAATAAATAATGCAACTCATAGCACCATTATTTGTTAGCTAGGGAAACACTGGCCAAGGGGAAACCTAGGTGGGATGGTACCCAATAAATGATCCACTAATCAAAGGTATCTTGTGGAAGATATTGACCCCTATTAGGAGTTTATTACATCTGTATAGTGTCCTGGTCCTTGTTAGAGGACTAGGCCCTATAAGAAGCCTCAAACCTATTAGGAGTTCTTATTACAATTACAAAGTATATGTAAGATGAGCCCACTTCCCAAATATCCAATTAAAATGATTCTCTATACACAAAAGGAATAGATACATAAACCTTGTGACAATGTTGATATCTTCTATATATAAATTTTCCTTTGAAGCTCACTATACATTATTTACATACTCTAATATTTCTCTTCTCTAACATCAATTTTGCATCACAAAACAATAGCGTAAAAATCACAAAAAATATTACACAAATTCACATCCAAAATTTTGTCCTTTATACCAAGTAACTCTATTCTATGGGCCTTGATGTCTCACATGTGTCCAAAATACAAAATCATACTTTTTTCACTTAGGGTTAACATATAGGATATCATCACTAATTGGTTAAGTAATTGTTTGACTTAACAAAATAAGTCTTTAACTTAAAATATCTCTTTCCTCAACTCTATCTTGTTCTGCCTGTACACACCTCAAATCACTAAATCCTTCATATCTGTATCTGTACTACTCATGATGAATCATAGAATTAATATCAAAATCATAACAAAATTTTCCTTCCTTAAAAGTAACTGTGCACATGCCAAAACTTTGCATGTGAATTGCGCCAACCAAAACTGTGTCTATGTTGATAGTTAAGCTTTATGCTACTTAGACAATTTTCTAAGTTATCAAACCAAAAATGTATCTCCATAATCTTCTATCTTAATATAGATAATATGTTTCCATAAATGAAAACCTTAATACATTTCCATAATCTTCTCTTTAGCCAAATTTCTAACAATCTTCTCTTCAAATTGATCTTCTTGTTGATTGTCAAAAGTTTCCTCCTTTATTTCACTATGGTTTAGCTATGGTGTGAAATGAGAAGTCTCTCACACTATGATATTCCAATCAAATTATAATTTATTATCAACTTTCTTAAGTTCATCTACAATGTGGCCAGATCCTCCTTCTCACCCTTCTTATCTTCTCGTTCATTCTTTTCATTTCCTTCATCTTTCTTATCTTTTTCTTCATTCTCTTCACCATTAGAACTTGTATAACCAACCAAACTATCAACAATAGGGCCATAATCCTTAAAAATAACTTTTTTTAAATCTATGATATTGGTGTTGTTAATATTCATTGTATTAGTAGCATTTATAATCTATGTGTCTCTAATACTATCACCTTTGATGCTTTATTTGCTTCTACATCTCTCATCATTGTATCTCCCTTATCTTTGTTGTATTAGTAGGAAGAGTTGGAGCTACTCCACCTATCTCCATAATTTCTTCTTTTTTGTTAGGTTCAAGCATATAAGGCATTATTTTGTCTTCTGAAGTCTTCTGTAAAGTCTTTGATATCCTTAGTGGTTTTGCTACAGATGGAGATTTTTCCTCTTCATTTTTTGTTGTGTCAATATAGGCTCTTCTTACTAGTTCACTAAGAAGTAGATCAATAAGATTTTCTATTTACTTAAGAACTTCTTCTCCCTATCCTTTCATAATTCTTATTATTCTCATCTTATCTCATACATGGGGATTCAGTAAATACCTTATTCTTTCTATTTGTGCATCATTTTTTACATTGTAGTACTTTCTCACTAATTATTCTCTCAAGGTTTTCTCTTCTTTCTTTAACTTCAACCTCTCCTCCTTTAATCTGTCATACAATTCCTTAGGTAATTTAAATATATCGTAAGAAGTGATTTCTTAAAATTTTTCATATACTGAATCATTGTCACATCCAAATTTCTCTACACATATAGGGGATGTCCGTCATCGAATTTCTTTAACTTCTTAAGATTTCCCTCATTCAATATAGAATCATGAAGATTTATAATTCTCGGATTTCATGAAGCTTTCTTTTTACTTCTTCCTTCTTCCTTGGTAGTTTCAATAGGTTTCTCTTTCTCTCCTTCCTCTTTCTCAATTTTAGTCTCTTTTGTTTTCTCCTTGGCCAAATATGTAACTATAGTTTTGACTTCTATTCTTAGGTCCAATGGATAATTCCTTCACTCTCTTATGTTTTGGAGGTTCTACTAGATCTTGTTTTACTTCACCTAACCTTGCTAATATTCTTGTACTTGGAGGTGTAGATGTCTTAACTTTCACTATACTAACATCTTCTTCTTCCATGGGTTGAACTGGTAATGATGGAACAAACTGTGGAATTGGTGAAAATGCTTCATATGGTACAATGAGTGGCTGTGTGGATGGAACTCTAACCATGAATCCCATAGCAGATCCATTTTCACTTACTAAGAGCTTGGAAATTAAGATCTTAGATTTTCCACTTGCTTTCATTTCTTTGGATGTGCCAATAGATTCTCTAAATTCTTCTTTATTCATACTTGTTTATTTGAGCATTTTACTTATCTTTTTTTCTACTTCCTTCTTAATGTCCTTACTATATAGTTGATTTTCCACTTCTCTAACTTTCTCTTCATAGTTTCCCCATTTAGGGCACTCTTCATTCTTTTCTATTTTAAGAATTATGTTTGCATAACCTTCAATTAATTCTTTAGTCATCTCATAACCCATAGGGTCAATGAATTTAACTCTTGGTTCAAATGCTTTCATACATGTCACATTTGTCTCAACCATAAAAAAAATTTCACCCTTATACTTCTCTAGAATGGAAGGTGGAATTCTAAATCTCTATTTCATCTCATATTGAAAACTTCTCATCATTTTTGATATATCTTCTACAAATTTTCCCACAAGATTTTTTTTTTAATAATGTATAATGAAATCCATTGTGCACTTGTTAGAGTTCCATTCATAATCAGCCATAGCAAGACATTTTCTTATCACTTGAAAGAATAGGTGTATCAATAAAGAATCAAATTTAAATGTTGTATTTTTAGTATTAGATTAAAGGATTAATTTCATTTCATTTAATAAATTACTTTTACTCCCTTCTTAAGATTTTATTATATGCACATGAATTTCCATTTAATAATTAAATATTAATTATTAAATTTCATTTACCTCTTAGAGTTTCCCTATTAGGGTTTTACGATCTCCTTTATTAGGATTAATCCATATTTTCATTCACTCTTTTTAGTCTGATAATATATTCCTCCATATTTTTAGAGAAAAGACCTTGCCTTCTCTTGTCTTTTTCTTCTCTATGATAGGTTCTTGCATGTAGGTGTTCTACTGGATCTATGGACTTGTTCTCATCAAATCATTCATTTTATTTTCTTAATCTTGTCAATGTTATCAACTAATTATCATCTAAGGATCTCAAAAATGTTGACCTTTTCTCTTCCTACAATCATCACGTAGGTTGCATGGATGAATTCATAAGGTACATAATTCATTTAGTGTTGTGGTTTATTTTGTAGCCAATTATTTTACTAATCAACCTCACATCTACTTGTTTGATTTTAACTACATTCATGTTTCTCCCATCAGATACTGATCTAGTGTTGGTTACAACCAATCCCTTAACACTCTTTTCGTTAATAGGGTTACTTCCCTCATTTCTTAATCTAGTCAACTTATGAATAATGTTTCTATCAACAATTACAAGAATATCTCCTATCTAAAACATATCCTCATGAATTCATCTTAGAATTATTCTTGTCCACTCATGTTGGTCAAACTCATCAAATAATATACACTTGGTAATATTTAGGTTTTCTAAATGTTCAAACCCTTGTTTGAGTGTTAGGTCATTGTTGTACACTAGGTTCATATCATAGTGGATGTTTTTGTCTCCAATTGTCTCAAACTTGCAATGAATATAAGTGTGGATATCTTCTAAATACACAACCCTACTAGGTACTTGTGAAAATGCACAAGATAGATCATCCTCAAGATAAATATATGGATGCTTCATAAAATTATTCCTAGGTATTTCATCTACATCACATATTGTGTGAATTTTTGTTCTTTCAAATTAAATCCTTCAAATTACGATTGCCTAATTGATAAATACCTTTAAAAGTCATAAAATTAGGCTTTTTTGAATTCACTTTAAATTTTCTTCAATTCACTTCAATTCTTCTTTTCAAATTCACTACTAAGGTCTCCTTAATTCTTTGCATGATCAAATGGTACTCAAAAATTTGATTTCAACCTTTAAATCCTTTCCAATTTACTTCTGCATTGATTGTGAAAGTATGCAAGCTTCAAAAAAATTCTCTCAATAACGAGTTGTAGGCACCCAAAAAATTGGCAGACCTAAAACAATACAAATTTTTATCAAATAATGAAAATTAAGGACAAAATTAGATAACAGAAGAAAACAACAGACTTTCAAATCAATGGTAACATCAAGTCATTAATCAATTAAATCACCTATCAAATAAAAAAGGACTTAAATCACTTTAAAAAGAGGAAAAACAATTCATAAAATCACAAAATGAAATAAAAAGGAAAAATGAAAAGACAAAATTTGAAAATAAATGGAAGATTTAATAAATCAATAAAAGCCTTTGGTCCTCACAAAAATGAAAATCCTCCTTTTCACATTTAAAAGAATTGAAAAATCCTCTTTTATCCCCACAAATTAAGTTTGTTGGACTCTTCCTCTTGGTGCCTTATGAGATATTTATAGTTTCACCATTCCTCTCAAGTCAAATGTAAAATCTTGATCCTTACACCAACTCCCTTTTGAATTCTTGTAAATAGGAGGGAAATCCAAGAGCAAAAGGACCCAAGTTTTAGGCATCTGAACTATAGGAACATTTAGAGTTATCATCTCTTTTAGCATTTTATTATAGAAAATTCATGTCATTTTGATATCATTTTAGCATTCATTTCATGCTAGTTAATATCATTCAGGCTTACATATGCACATGTTTCAAGAATTCTAGTATTATTATCTTCACATAATTTTCATTTTCATATAGATCTAGCATATACTTTGTGTAATGCAATGCCAAGGGACCCAAATTTGTCTCTCCCAAAAATGAACCCTCTAATTGTGATAAAGAACCCTCTCCTTAAATCAAGGCACTGATTGTGCATTCACCTGGGAGAACT
Organism: Cupressus sempervirens; assembly: GCA_028749045.1. NCBI lineage: Eukaryota > Viridiplantae > Streptophyta > Pinopsida > Cupressales > Cupressaceae > Cupressus > Cupressus sempervirens. The sequence continues at coordinate 605,201,974 of CM053788.1, forward strand.
CCTTGCTCACAACCCTTAACTCAATATTAACTTTTCTTTATCTTGTATTAATCTTTTTCATGCATGTTTACGAATTATTAAATTACTTTATTTAATTTTCACTTGACATCTCCTTTAATTAATTATTAAAATCTCATGCATGCATTATGCAACTCTTATCAAATTCACTTATTTTTACTTTTTAAATTAATTTCTTTTGACATTTTTTGTTTATTTTAGAAACTTAATTGATAAAATATTTATTAACTTAATTAACAATGATATTTAGCATTTATTTAAAAATGAACTCTAAATATATTATTATTAAATTAAATAAATATTATCACGTTCTAAATTTATACTTATAACTTTTATCTCCAAATTTAATTCTTTTTTAAAAATTAATTAAATATAATCAAAATAATTTTCCATTAAATTAAATCATTAATTTAATCTTTTAATTAGACTCAATTAATAGAAAATTCACCAAAGACTTATGAAGTCAAATACGAAAACCCATTATAGCAAAACTGACACAAAATCAAACTAAAGGGTTATAATCACGAATTAATGTTGTCTGACACATTCAGAGGGTAAACGACTTAGATACTTATCCTAATTTTCAATTAGGATGAATGGCTTAAAGGTTTAGGATTTGGACTCAAGAGTTTATCTCCCCTCTCTTACCATTGAGATAATGCGATAGGGTACACTCTTCTTGGAAATTTAGGGAAGTCAATACCTAGTACCTACAACTTGCATAAAATCCATGTATGTACAAGCACAATATTCTAAGCTAAATAGGTAATGGTAGGAAGTGGTGCATCGTGTAGATCCCAACTAGCAGGTGACTACAACTCCCTTCTTTAACCACATCAAAAATGCCATACATAAAGGAAACAAACACGCACACCATAGACATGCAAATATGGGTTAAGTATCCATAAGAAAACACGTAGAATAAACCATTTAACTAATCATCATCAATAGTTGAAAACACTATAATAATCATCATGCATACATTAAGTATAAAATACTAAGTAATCTCATCATATAATCAACTGAATGTAAAACAATATCTAATACTCTCAAAACAATGCCACTAATCATCAACATAAAACTAACCTAAAAGAGTTTGGCAATGACAACAAAAATGCGAACTAGGGGCAGACACTACATCCACCCCCTAGACTTAGGCTTACTCTTGGAAGCCTACATGAATGATAATTCTAAAGAGCTCACTGTGCAGGTCCCATTGAACCCTTTCTGTTGTAGGAGGATATGACTAACACTACAACAATAATATTTGAGATAACAAAGTACTATGATAACCATATAACATACTACCTATAGTCACTTAGAGCAATATGATTTTGGTTTAATAGTAAACCGAAAATCATATTGATCCAACATTCATTCTTTTAACAAGTATTGAAATAAATCCCCTAAAACATCCTAAACAAGGATAACATAATGATCACAAGGACAATCAAAAGAATACTACCTTAAAGCATAGGTAAAAGATACATGGTTTTGAAAATAGTTTAAGTTTCAATTTTTTTTGTTTTGCCTATATTTAGGTTTACGTATAATTTCAGTTTTAAAGTTTAAGTGTTCAAGTATGAAAAATATATAACTAAAAGTTTAAGTTCTATCTCAGTTCAACTAGTTCAAGTTTTAGTTTGAAATAGATACACATAACAGTTTATTTTTTATTTTTGTTCAACTAATTAACAAATAGTGGCATTCCAATATACCCAGAGCTCCCAATGTAGAAACTTGGGCTCTGATACCAAATGTAATGCCTCACCAAGGGATCCAAATTCGTCTCTCCCAAAAATGAACCCTCTAATTGTGATAAAGAGCCCTCTCCTTAAATGGGGGCACTGATTGTGTGTTCACCTGGGAGAACTCCTTGCTCACAACCCTTAACTCAATATTAACTTTTCTTTATTTTGCATTAATCTTTTTCATGCACATTTATGAATTATTCAATTACTTTATATAATTTTCACTTGACTTCTCCTTCAATTAATTATTAAAATCGCATGCATGCATTATGCAACTCTATCAAATTCACTTGTTTTTACTTTTTAAATTAATTTCTTTTCACGTTTTTAATTTATTTTAGAAATTTAATTGATAAAATATTTATTAACTGAATTAACAATAATATTTAGCATTTATTTAAAAATAAACTCTAAATATATTATTATTAAATTAAATAAATATTATCACGTTCTTAATTTATACTTATAACTTTTATCTCCAAATTTAATTCTTTTTTATTTAATTAATTTCTCAATTAATTAAATATAATCATAATAATTTTCCATTAAATTAAATCATAAATATGATCTTTTAATTAGACTTAATTAATAGAAAAAGTGGCATTGTTTTGAGAGTATTAGATATTGTTTTACATTCAGTTGATTATATGATGAGATTACATAGTACTTTATACTTCATGTATGCATGATGATTATTATAGTGTTTTCAACTATTGATGATGATTAGTTAAATGGTTTATTCTACGTGTGTTCTTATGGATACTTACCCCATACTTGCATGTGTATGGTGTGCATGTTTGTTTTCTTTATGTATGGTGTTTCTGATGTCGTTAAGAAAGGGAGTCGTAGTCACCTGCTAGTCGAGATCTACACGATGCACCACTTCTTGCCATTGCCTGCTTAGCTTAGAATATTGTATATTGCACATGTGTAGATTTTATGTAGGTTGCAGGTACCAGGTGTCGACTTCCCTAAATTGTCAAGATGAGCGTACCCTATCACATTATCTCAATGGTAAGAGAGGGAAGATAAACTCTTGAGTCCAAATCCTAAACCTTTAAGCCATTTGTCATAATTGAAAATTAGGATAAGTATCTGAATTGGTAACCCTTTGCATGCGTTAGACGACATTAATTCATGATTTTAACCCTTAGTTTGATTTTGTGTATGTTTTTCTATGATGGGTTTTTGTATTTTACTTCATGAGTATTTGGTGAATTTTCTATTAATTAAGTCTAATCAAAAGATTAAATTAATGATTTAATTTAATGGAAAATTATTATGATTATATTTAATTAATTGAGAAATTAATTAAATAAAAAGAATTAAATTTGAAGATAAAAGTTATGAGCATAATTTTAGGATGCAAAATTTGGAAGAGGAAATTTGGGAAAATTCGTAGAGAGAAGTTTTTGGAAAGAAGTGAATCCTCTTATAATCTTTGGGTGGTTGCAAGTTACCATTAGGTTTAGGTAGGGTCTTGTGTTTTGATCACTGATTAAATTATGTTATTTAGATAATTCTGTCTTCTTCATGATTGTTGAGATCGATTCTTTGGATTTCATTGCATGAATCTATCACTCTCTTGTTTTAAATCTTTTGCTATTCAATTTCATCTGTAGATCCATATTGAAAAACTATTTAGAAAACCTTGTTCTACAATTGAAAGAATTTAGTATTAAATTAGGATTTGGGTTTGAATTAAAATGGAATCGAGAAATTTCATCTGGGTAAGGTTTTGAATTTTTTTTTAAAAAGATAAAATTTTAAATTAGATATTTGAATGGTTAAATGTAATTTTCCTATTAGGCTAATATTGTAAATATTATTAAAAAATAAAATAAAATAAAAATATAATATAAATATGTATTTTTAATTGGGGGTGTTGTTTTAATCAAAATTTAAATAAATTAAATTTTAAAATGCATAACATTTATGTTAGAGAGTTAATAATATAAAAAAAATAACATTGGGGAGGGGGTTTTGCTCCACCCCCCCTTCTTAGCTCCCGCAGCAGTTCATGCTACCAATGTGTGTAGACAGAGCTGCAGCATGCGGTAGCAACCTGCCTGCGGCTGCACAATATACTTTAAAAGCAGGCAGGCTTTCAAATATACGTTGTTTTGTTTATTGTTAAAATTTTATTATAGCCAATAGTGGTATGTTGTGATGGTTAAGTTGTTGAGTTGTTATTCTTGCCATCAAGGTTCAAATCTCACAGGCATGAGGTCCCCCGTTTGTGGCCTCACTGGTTCATAGCTCCAGGTCAAAGCGTTTACCCACAACAAATTATTTATTTATTTATTAAAATTAAATTATATTTAATATAATTTGTTAAATATTAATTTTTCTAATTTTAAATTGTATTTAATTTAAATAATTAATTATTAATGTTATTAAATTTAAGTTATAATGAATATAAATTATTAATTATTAATAAGTTTTATTAATACATATTAATAATTAATTAAATAGTAATGATATAGTTTTATATTTAATAATTAACTTAATTAAATTTAGTTTAATTAAGGTTAATTAATAACGAATGTTGTAAAATGAAGTTTTTAAATTTATTTAATAACTTAAATAAATTATTACCTTTGAATATTTTGGAATAGTAGATGCAAATTATATACTTAATTAATTAATTAAATTAAATGTAATTTAATTAGGATTAATTAATATGGGAAGTTGTTTAACTTAAGTTTTAAATTTATTAAAATATTATAATACAGATTTAATTAAGATCGTAGATTATTTTCTTTGAAAATCAACAAGCATTATTTTATTAATTTAAATAAATATTTATCTTGGGATTATTTTAGGAAATTGACCTAAAACCAAATAGGGATAACTTTGTAAGAATGGGTTAATTGTAAGGGTGAAACTGCAAAAACTATCGACTTTAAAACTTACACTGAAACGGAAACTAGACTTAAACCTTATTGTTTATCTCAACTTTATGTTTTCAAACTCAACCCAAACTATAAGATTATTTTGTCTTCTATGTGATGTCTATGTTTGGGGTTTGGGTGGTCCTAGCTTTGACCAATTTAGGTTGTTACTAGAGGCTTGGGGGTTATGAATTTGTGATGTTATGTTGATGTTTTGGTCTTGATCTTTTAAAACCCAACCATGGTAATGCGATAGCATGCTCTATGATGTGTGTGGATTATTGATTGTTATTTCTTTCTAGTATCCTTGTGTGAAGTTGAGTTGTATGTTTATGAGATACCTGACTTAACCATTTTTGAGTCATTGATAAGTTATATTTGATTTAATTTATTGTCGCTTTGAGAGGAATGAGATGTTTTGAATGATTTATCCTTGATGATGTCATGTTGTGACATGTTTGACTTGACCATTTTGGACTCTTCGATCAGTATTATTATTGGGATACTTTTTGGTTGCTCATTGAGAATCGATGGATATTGTGATTTATTTTTGATGCTTTTCAGTTGCTCATGGAGAACTAATGTGAATATTGTGGATTATTTGTTGACACATTCTTCATATTTCAAAAATTTAGGTGATTTAGAGAGCATTTTGAACCCTTTTCTTAAGATACAAACATATAACAAAGATATGATGCTATTTATAGGTCAACCTGGGTTGAGGTGTGTTGAAAGAAGTCCTAAAGGTAGACCCATTGTGAGATAGATATGTGAAGAGTTAGAGTTCCATCTATACTCTCAAATACTGCAACCTAGTAGATCCTTAGTTCATAGACAAGGAGAAAATGTTAGCGATGAGGGGGATGAGAATGCGAGTTCTATACATAAGCTAAACTAATATTAGTTTTGTTTCTCTAGTAGATCCTTAGTTCAAAGACAACCATATCAATTTTCTTTCTTTAATACAGAGACAACTATCTTTAGTGATTTATAGATATTTAATATTTTATATAAAACTTTGTACAGAGCAAATTATTTTTGTACATATAAACAATGAGAATGGTTATATTAATTATAGATGGATATAAAATTTTCTATCTTAGAAGGTGCAACAAAAACTTTCTTAAGATGAACATTATTATGTTTGATGTGGTTTTCTTTCAGTGCATGTTGATATAGAGAGAGATGGTAAGCAACCGTATTAGTAGAATATTGGTAAAGAATTAAGCTATTGAAGTGGGTGAATCAAAAAAAATAATGAAAATAGTAAAAATATTTGTCAAGCCATAATACTTCATCAAATCTTCAACATCATCTCTTAAATGGAGGCTATACTTTTTGGCAAAAAAATAGGGCTCCATCACTACTAACCAGGATAAACTTTAAGAAACACCCCTATAGAAAAAGATATAAATTATTCGTGAATCTTTCATTACTTTGAAAAACCAAATTATTTTTATCAGCGAATCTCACAATTTTTTTAGTTTAAATATTATTTACATTGGTGATTATTTTGGAATCATAATCTTTGAGTAGAAAATATTGGAAAATTTGAATAATAATAAGTTCACTAATCGTCACGAAATATTACAAATCAAAATTGAACATGTTTTATCTCATGAAAATTATGAGGATAATTATATTATATTTTAAATCAATAGTGAAAACTAAATATTAGTAATATATCCCTAAAGTATCTAATAATTATGATAATTATTGGTGAATTAATTTTTTAATTATTAGTGAATTAATTTTAATTTATTTGATAATATATAATATTTAGGCGAATCAAGTCTAATCATGTATCGAATATTGTGGCAAATCTTTGAGTTTAATTTTTTTAATAAAATAAATTATTCAACAATTTAAAATATTTTAGAACTAATAGAAATGTGAAAATTTAGGTTGCATTAAATCTTAAATTATTAGCCAAATTACTAGCGAAAAAATCTAAAATTCACAAAATTATGAATATTCACCACTAAAAAAATACCCTACTACTAACTCTTCAATATCCTTCTAAGAGAGGTGACATTATATTATTATTCAACTAAAATTCTAGTCCACAAAACTATTCTTCGCTACATTTTCCATTCAATGTGTTTGTAAAATGAATGAAAATGAAGATCACATATCATTTAAGGGGTTTATTCACCTTTTACATGTTTGGAAGAGTAGAAAAAGGTCATAATGTGTGTGGATGGTCTAAATTCATATCCAATTTGGAACATTTCATACTTGGTTCAGTAGGTAAAACATCTAATTTGGCAACATAGGATACATGTAGTCATTTATGAATATTTAGAAATTTCTTGAACTTGGGGCAATATACTTTTGTCCTAAATTGAGCTAAAAGGTGGGCAAAAGGTAAAGAAGAGAAGCTTTATTTGCATCGAAGGGAATACCTATGGAATTTTTTTTCTAATATATAGAAATTGGTCAAGTTTTTGTCTTTGGCAATATACTAATGAAACTAAACCTTTAGTCAAAATAATTTATAGGAGTTGAGTAAAGAATTGATTGGTGGGTGGGAAAAGAGTAATAAAAGAGGGGATGAATGTGGATAACAATTTTTTAATATATAGAAATTGGTCAAGTTTTGGGTTGTATTCCATTTGTCTAATATATTCATCAATATGCATCAATAAATTAATTATAAACTATTTAATATTGTCTACTTCTTGCCTCACCTCTTAATTCCATAGAATTTTGTTGTTGTTTTCAAGCTTGATATATAATTGATCAAAATTTATAAGGTTTTCAAGCTTTTGATTACTTTTCACATTAGATCTTATGTTGGTTAAAATTTATTATACATTAACCTCTCTGTAGCTTTTCTATTATCCTTAGCTTAAGAAGTTTGAAATGACAATTTTTGTTGCAACACTTTACATGATTGCCACTTCCCACCTATATAGGTCAGGAAAATACCATACTTGTAATGCACTATGTCTATACTAACAAATTATGAGACTAAAACCAATTATTTAGATTGGGAGGTGCATTTCTTGAGACAATACTCTTCATTCATTTGGACAATTTTATTCTCTTCTTGATTAGATCATGTGTGTGGACATTTTTTAAATTGAATTATCCAACTAAGATAATTGGTTTGAGAACCCATAGAACTACTTTGTCCAAGCCTTGTGAATGGATTGACCTTTATGAGAAAATGGATTGGCATCTTGGTCTTCTATTGACTATTGATGATTATTTTGAAGATAATTTTATATTTTATACCTAAATTAATATAGTTTATGACACCTACAAGATGGGAAGCATGATATGATTCTAGAGTTTACTAATCAAAATAATACAAGGTGTAGCATAACATATTTTCTTGAGGTGGTTGCACAAGAAGGTAGATGATTATTTATGCTATCATTTATTAATAGTGACTGGAAATTTACATTTAAGTCATAAGACAATATAACATCTATTTTGGATAATTATAGTATGGATCATGAGATCATATTAACATTACTCATATTAAAAATCAAATCAAGGCAATAGTCAATGTGGAAACTCATAATGATCTCATTAGGAATTCAGTGAAACATTTGCAAACTATAGTCTCAAGGATTATCACCCTTGTACTATGAGAGCATGGATAGTGGGTCTCCTTCCATCTCTTAGATCACCTTGGAGGATCTCCATCCTTGGTCAAGTTAAAGATTATGGAAGCCCATTCTTCCATTCATCTTCTTGGTCCATGAGCATGGACAAATTGTTGTCCATTTCATTCCATCTTGGGTTGGTGTCCTCAATAAGAACGTGAAGGTTTGTCTTTCTTCATCTCTTGTGAAGGTTAGCTATCCTTTCCATTTGAAATCCACTTCCTCTAAATTCAAAATTGATTATCATATGAATCTTCCTTTACATGTGTGCAATAAAAATTCATTTAGACTAGTCACAAAGATTAATAATTTATGCAAGTATATTTGTGGCATAAACATATAAAATATGCCTATAATTCTACTATAATCATAGATTTATCTTCTAGCCTAGTTGCTGCTATACTATAATAAAAATGCCTTCAATCCAAATGTTATGGACATGTCCTGCCTACTAGTCATGGTTGACAAAAAGACAGGAAAATACATTACAAATGACTTACCTCGATCAGTGCAAATACCTGGTAGATAATACAAAAATTGACATTCTCTCCTTCCATCAATAAAAATCATAGGTCTCTATAAGCCATGGTTCAAGGTTAATCAGCTATACATATTTCATTTTCATCATTTGAGGATGAATATTTGATGCTATTATAAAAATCTATCCTTTCAATTGCTCATCGTATAAAGACTCAATTAGAAACATGAAAATGCCTCTTTTATTTTATTTATTTGTAGAAGGAATTATCCTACACTATACAAGGCTTGATTGAGTCTTCAAATGATCTCCTATGGAAAAATTGTGTGGTATTACTTGATGTAGAACCCTTCGAGTTAGAATCCAAACTTATAATTGGGAGTCACATGTTTGTGGACTTTACACTAATAGGTGATAGAGGGTTTCTAGAACTTGTGTTATTGCTTGCACCCTGCTGATTATTGAGTGTCTTACAAATGAGTCCAAACAACTTATGTATAGGACCAATATCCTCTAGTCTTAGGACATCTTTCATTTAAAGGGGAAATTTCATAGAGCCATAATGTATAAATGTCCATTGGTGGTGATTTATTCAACCATTCTTCTAAATTTAAATAAATTAGAGGAGTGTCTTTCCCTCCAACATTCCATGTTGATGTAAAAATACCCTAAAACATTGGACAACTATTTCTTTGGAAACATTAGTTTCTATTCTTCCATGCTTTATTTTCTTAGAAGTATTCTTCAACCATTTCTTTGTCCAGTCTTTTCAAAAGAAATATGAGTCCTTATTAGAACCACTCCACCTTTATTAGAAAATGCTTCTTCCCTACCTCCTTTTGTGTATCCTTTTGGAACATCATTTGCATGTAATTCACTAACTTTTCTCTTTATATTTAAATATTTTCTAACTAAATTTTGTGGCAATGAAAACTTGTTATTCTTCTCATTAGCAGCTTTTGTTGTTGAGCTAGCATTTACAAATCCTTTGTCACACTTCAAATTTGAAAACCTTGATGCTAATAAATAGAGTATGATCATGCCAAGGAATCTTCTACATTGTTCCATTAGAGAAAAGGGCAGCCAAGCCTACTTTTCCTAGCAAGAACAATAGATAAAGAGAAGGAAACAAAATAAAGGCAATCTAAATCCCCATTTTTGCATAAAAGAGAGCAAGGTATCTATGTGCTCCCTATCTCTATGGTTCCCACTTGACCTCCATCCTACTACTAGAAGACAATGACTCCATTTCCTTGACAATGTTATCCAATGACAATCTGGTAGCTTTAGTCACTGTAGCTTTAGTCACTAGATGCTAAATACTCCTTGGACTCCTTGATGTCTTCAATTGGTGAAGTTCCCTTCACAAATTCATTGGCATTGACATTGGTGGGATTTATCTTTGGAAGCTCATAGATAATTTGCACAACTTCTCTCATTTTTGGTCTCTTCACACTATACTCCTCAACACAAAGCAATGCCACATAAAACACATGCATCACCTCATGCAATAGAATGCTAGAGAGCCTTGTATCTAAGATCTTGGGAACTCCTTTAGTTGTAGATTCTATCATCTTTCTCACCCATTGAAAAATGTCCACTCCATCACCAAATTTTCCAATATGCCTTCTTCTTGTAACCATCTCTAAGAGAATGACATCAAAGCTATATACATCACTCTTCTCATCAACTTTCAATATGTGCACATACTCTAGATAAAACATGCATGAATAACAAATTATAGAATGACTCATAAGAAAGGTACATTGTACATAACTGATTAAGACTTGATATATTAATAGTGTTGTACATGAATACTTCATGAACCCAATAGTTAAAAGTGTTGTGCATCAAATCCTATGTCATAAATCCTATGAGTATTAAAGATTGTAAAAGATAAAAAAACACATTTGAAAAGAATATGCGAGGAAGTGTCATGTGAAACACTAAAAAAAAGTTATCTAGTGTAATGTAGCCATAGGAGCTACTATTGAAAACATGCATTTAGATGCTCCAGAGTCTTGTAGAATTAGAGGTAAATAGAATTTAGCACATTGAAGCCATATGTGTTGATTCTATCATAGAAGAAAGTAAAAGTTGTGAGTTTGCTGTAGCGTTGCATCAACCACAGTTGATAGATTTTAATGTGTAGTAGAAGACATAGCTATGAGGGACACTCCACCACTTTCACCCTCATATTTGAAAAATGGGAGGAATTTAGTTAATAGATTAATGACTCATTTTAGTGAAGATGATTTCTCCTTGGAATTAAAGACTGAAGCCCTTCCAAAAATTTATAGAATTATATAATAGATGGAAAAAAGACAAACCAACCAGTATAAAATAAAATTAAATATTTGGTTTTATTATATTTAGTAAGTAGATTTAAGAACAACCATCCGATCTTTTCCAAATTTCATAATCATTGTCATGTTGCAAAATGATAAGATTGTGATGAGAGCAAAATCCAAGACAAAAATGAACACAATAGGAAAGGGGGACTATTATTATTAAAAATCATATGCTATTACATTAAATACAACAAAAATAGATTCCATGACATGCCCTATTGGCTTACAATGTTATTAGATTCTGGAAACCCTTCTCATAGTACCTTCTCCCAAACTCCACCAAAAACTGCCTTTACAATGCTAGAAAGGTCCTTAAGTAAACCTAATTAGGTTTAGGGTTAGGAATAAATTTTAAAATATGCCATTTTGCATTGACCACAAAAATAGAGGGTTATAGAAAGCACGTCAGAAGTCAGTGTAAAATTAGAAGAATCTAGAAATGTTAGTCCAACTTCTAGAAGACATAACTTTTGATTTGGGACTCCACTTGATAAATCATTCACATTTTTGGAAATCTCTCCAAGCACTCTATAGCCCATGGAAAATATTAGTTTTTCTTCCATTTTTTTGGCCCGTATGAGACCATTTAGTGCTCCAAATCTGACTTTGAAGTGCTCTTAGGAGGTCTCCATGAAACTTAAAACTACAATAACTTTCAAATCGTAAAGCCTTTTGACCTAATTATTTTTTTGGAATACTTTAAATTAAAATTATAATAATACCTCCAACTTAAACACTCTAACTCATTATAATTATGGTTCAATTATAAAATAACCTATTTTCTACATTGGCACGTATCCCAAGGTGCTCAAAAAATTTAACCTAGAAAACCAATAGTGGAACTATGAGAGTTGGAATCTTTATTTGACCCAAATGGGTATCTAGAAATGAAAACACTTTAAACATAAACTAACACTAAGCATATTTTTGGGCGATACAGGATTGCTCTTACACCACTAGATGCTCCTACATCAGATTATAGTTCATGATCATTTATTCATGTCAAATTTAATAGTTGGAGAATAAGGACTAGTGGGGGAATATGCTGGAGACATAGGGCTATAACTAAGAGAACTTATATTGTAGGATGGTGATGTAGGACTATATCCTAGAGATGTAAGGACTGTAGCTTGGATATGTGGGATTGTAGCTTGGAGATGTGGGGCTATATCTAGGTGATGTGGGACTATATCCAGGAAATAAGGGGCTATAACCTGGGGATGAAGGGCTGTAGCCAAGAGATGAGGATGGTGAGAAGGCCATACCACCAAGATAAGGAGAAAATTAGGCATTTGTAATTGGTGAACTATAGAGACTTGGGCTCAATAAATAGCTAGATGACATCATTGGATCATGATATGGTGTTCCCACTATTAGGGACCAAGATGGTGTTATGCTAAAGTCTACCATTCCTTCCATATAGCTAGGTAGTTGGAGTTCAATTTCTTGTTGTAGCATCTGGTCATCCAAATATAGAGCACAATCACCTGTACCAATCAGAGCCAAATGACCAAGCATGATGTTCTCTGTAACACCCCTTAGAGGGTCTACTTAAAAAAAAACAACAACATTCAAAAGACTATCAACTATTTCCTCAAATAAACATCACATCATTGGCCCTATATCATTATGATTGATACCATATCTAGTAATGGCCTTTAGATGGCCTCGATATGTCATTGTGTCACAAAAAATGGCTAAATGCCTATAGTTCACATATGACACATCAAAAGAAATCACAACACAAAGCTCATCTAGAAGAGATTTCCTCAAAACCTCAATTCCAAGCACCTCAATTACTTCAATCAACATCTTCATGACACATAATAGCTAACATGTTCACCCCTTTTATATCCAACATCCATTCTAACTTAGGCTTAAATCATTCATTCTCATCAAACTTGTCAAATTTTATAGATTTTATAAACACTTTATTAATATCTAGAATTCCTTAGAGAGCCATCTCTGTGAGCATATTACTCTCAATTTTCTTTAGGAAAATATTAGCTTCAAAATTTTGATCTTGTACTTCACCTTTAGGAGCCTCTTCATTCATAATATGTATACACAAAATAAGTTTTTTTGCATTATCATCATTAAAAATGCATGTCAAATCATCATCAAACTCAAGGTTTATTTTTTCTACAATATCTACCATACTTAGCTTCTTATCAATCATCATCTCTCTATTCAATTCAATATGCAACAACCATAGAGATATTTTTTCAGGTGCAATATCCTCATCTAGAATTTCATTATAAGATTTGACAAAATCAACATTCTCCTCTATGATAGTGCTCATTGGATCTGGATCATATCACACTTTAGTAGCCTCTATAACACTCTGTAATGTTGGGTACTCTAAAGCACATTGGGCATTCTTTTCTCTTTCTTTTTTCTTGCTAACCTCTAGCTTTAGATACACTAAAAGTGATGGTGTTCTTATTTTATTTTCCACATTTATAATTTCTCTAAGTTGAGGAACACCCAAAGTAACATTTTTGACACTAACACCAACATAATGGAAAGTATTCAATGTCATCTGAGTAGATGGTTCACCAATAGATTGCATTGACACACATCCAATCATCTTCCTTGGGGCTACTATAGACTAAAGGAAATGTGATTCAATCTCACTGACTACCCATTCGAATGCTTACTTGGCAAGGTGGTACTCCTTCAATACACGTTTACTTGCAAATGTACTACGTAGTAAAATATTGAAGAAAAGAGTAACATTCTTTTGGGCCTAAATACTAATGTGATCATTATCTGGAATGACCTTTAGCCCTTCCCAAAGCTTGTCAATTGCTTCTAAAATCTCCACAGGATGCATAATCATCATTCCTTGGATCAATTTTGAATGTCTTCTAGGCATTCCATATGAGCCTTTTTAGATTTACAAGCATTGGCCATGAGTTATCACCACTAGGAGCAATCTCTGTGCCTAACTCCTATCTATTTGACTCTAGTTTTTGCAATTCTACATAAAAAACATTTTGGAACACCCTAATGGTTTTCAAATCATCTACATGTTCTAGTAACATGTAGCTAGGATTCTAGTTTTCTTGTTCAATTTCATATCTATAAACATTTTCAAACTCTTTCTTTTTCATCTTCAGAGAATCAAGTTTTTGTAACTCAATCCAAATGACATCCATATCATCCTCACCATACAAGAACTAGATGATATCACTAAGTGAATTCCTAACAATCCCATCATATTTAACAATGATGTCTTCCATAGCTTTCACAAGATTATGTTGTATATACCCTGTTTCTAATGTTTTTTTTGTAGTATCTATCAAACCTTCACATCCTCCCATTGCATGGAAAAAGAACTCTCGAGGAGTCAAACCATGTAGATAGGAATTAACCACAAATCCTCAACTTTTTGGGCCTTTATCATCCTTTGTAAAATGTGGAAGAGCTCTTCCATCAAATCCATAAGGAATTCACTTCCCTTTTACATTTTGTTTGTCCCACACAAGAAGTCATTTGAGATATGTTAATGAAACTTCCTTTAGACCCAACAGTAACCATAGCCTTCAAATTGTTGCTCTCAAATAAACATTTTTGTGCACTACTTCCTACATCATCATGAGCCTTATTTAACACCTAAAAGGGAAAATAGAAGACAAATAAGTATGAGGTAGAGAATTAAGTAAAAATTTGATATACTATATATATACATTTAACAAAAATGTTATGATTCAAGCTAAATTGATTCAATTTTAATGTTGAATATGTTATAAGTTCCTAAGTTGCTACTATTTTTCAAATGAGCTATATGTTCAACATTTATCATAAGTTTGTAAATTGATTTAATTTTAAATGTTTAAAAAAATGTATTTCTAAAAATTGTAACTTTAATAAACTATGATTCAAGTTTGATTCTTAATGGAAAGTATTTATATCTAACTGATTAAAGAAACCTGATTTACTCTATTTTCAAAGGACTTCATCATTGTTTGACTAGATTTTGCTTCCAATTGCTTGTCCTAAGAAGCCTTAATAAGTTTCTTGACTTCATTCTTTGCTTTCAAATCATTTCATTGGTGACTTCCATAATTGTAACATCAACAATTGTGTCTCCTATACCAATACTTAAACCCTGTTGTAGAAACCAGTAGTTTACAAGCCATTGTGTGTGATCTAAAAAGTTACAAGTAACATCTGGACCAACTTCCTGGAAAAATGCAAATATATCAGTGCAGCCATGCCATAAATCTAGAACAAAAAGTCTCAAAATATAATTATATTCTTTTAGAATTCTTCTATAATCTTATATTTCTCAACATTACTATAGTACTGATAGTCTTATATTGCTTGGCATTACTTATGTTACGTGTGTGTGTACTTCTGCAATGTGCACACCATCACAGGGTTGTACATGTTCTGTCATGTAGTAAATTTTT
Organism: Cupressus sempervirens; assembly: GCA_028749045.1. Classification (NCBI taxonomy): domain Eukaryota; kingdom Viridiplantae; phylum Streptophyta; class Pinopsida; order Cupressales; family Cupressaceae; genus Cupressus; species Cupressus sempervirens. The sequence continues at coordinate 605,217,501 of CM053788.1, forward strand.
TCCCCTTAAGTTCTTTTAGAGTTTCTTTTGAAAGCAAAATAAAAAGATTGTCTAGTGTCTTCTCTTTATCCCTTGATGTGCTAGCCTACTAAGACTAGTTATTCTAGTATAAAAAATCCACAAGATTTGTATCCTAACTAAATAACACATAACTGGAATGAATATGTAACTGTAGAAAATGTCACTAATTCACTAATTTGTGTTTCTTTATGACACCTTCTATTTTTATTTCATTATCTACATATCTCTATCAAATGGATTTCTATTTCTTGCAACTTAGTATCTTTTAACTAAAAAATCTTGATTTTCTTTTACATATATTTCACTTTTTCTTGAAGATGGCCACCATTAATGAACACATATTCTCTTTTGTTTTTGATGGTTTTTGAAGGATCCAAGTATGAGTATATGATCCGAACATAATCTTAAATATGGGTTTATCATAACTTTTTAACAATTTCAATGAAAAAAAAAAAAATTTCAAGCGTCCTTTGATGTAATTTTTCTTTTCAACTAGTCTTAATTTAAAATGAAAATACTATGAGAATTTCTTGACATCGTGAAATAAAATAATAAAGAAAAATTTGGAAGGCATAGATTTCTTCATATTATTCACACATTTTGAAAACCAAATAACACAAGAACACAAAAGTTAACTTGAAAGGCTAATTTGATATAAAATATTTAGAGGATGAAATCAACATTATGATGAAGTCCACCTCTTGAATGATTAAGATGTTTGACAAATAAATAGTGGCTTTTTATTGTTTATGTTCACTTAGAAAAATAAGGCTCAATGAAATAATTTGAATATTATTTAATAGTAGTTTACAATGTAATATGCATGAGTTTAATGTAATGATGTTGTTTACAATGTGTTATAGATTGGAACTAGATTGTGCAACACATAAACAATTGTGTCAGTGAATGGAAAGTTTCTTGGCCCCATTATATATGTTCATGAAGGTGATAATCTTGTTATTTATATGAACAACAATAGACCCTATAATGTGACTCTTCACTGGTAATTATAAACTACTATGCACCAAATTATACTACCCATGTCCTCATTATTTTTATTTTTATGAACGTTAGATAGATCTTCTATTGAGATTTAATTATTTGTGATTATTGAAGGCATGGGGTGAAGTAGTAGAAATCATGTTGGGAAGATGGACTTTCATATATAACACAATTTTTCATTTCACCAGGGAACAAGTTTACATACAACTTTACAATCACAGAACAAGAAGGGATGTTGTGGTGGCATGCACATATTACACACTTGTGCCTTATTTAATCCATAAAAAAAATTGATCTATAGTATGAATTTGGGGGCCTCATTTACCATGATATTGTTACCTTATGCCTACAACCTATGAGCACAATAATCTAGTGAAGATGTGCATATCTTGAAAACACATCAGTCTAGTGCAGACACATGACCTATGAACTCTATAGTCTGATGAGGGCCTATGACTAATATAAAAATGTTATGGCTTGACCATTATAATGTACCTTTGTCAATAATATGAGCTCTTATGCAATCAAATGAAAGCCTACAACCTATGAGCACAATATTCCCATGAAGATACATCTCTTGTAGATACATCAACCCAATGATGACACTTGACCTAGGGATGCAATGATCCAATGAGAGTTTGAATTTTGGTGATTGTCACAACAATGATTCCATGAAGACACATATCTAGCAAAAAAAAAGCACAATGGAGAAACATGACCTCTAAATGCAGTGGTCTAGCATGAATTTGAATTGATGAAGGATGAAACAATATTGACAAATTCGTCAAAGGGAAGTTGTTGGAAACTTGATTTTTTTTTAATCAAAGGGAAATCATTGGAAAATTGATATATTATTGATAACTGACTACATCTATCAAATGTATGTAGATGTCTCTTGAGTCAAATTTAGTCCAAGAAGCTTTCAACTCTAATTTATCTAATAGGTGTGGAAAGTGCTATTGAATTTAGTTATATGAAATCCTTTGAGCCTTTTGAGAAGGTCATGCTATCTTCAACACATGTCACGTTATTGCATTAATGCTAAAACCTTGCTGTCATGGAAGATCTTCATGTGCATCCTTGTAGTGGTTGATTCTTTGAAGGGCCTCTTTGAGAAGATCAAACTTGATGCCCCTAATGGTTTGTGGATTTAGACTCTACTCTTAAGGATTCATCTATGGTTGTTGATGGTGCCAATAGCTCTAATTTGTTTGATCAAGTTTGCATAATAGAAGCTCACCTACTCACTTGCACAAACATCCCCAATGCTAGATGCAAGCTCTACCCTTAGCATCACTTTCTAGATCACTGCAATGACACACTAGAATGACAACCACTATTGAACCACACTCCTAAATTTTTTCCAATGGAGTGAGAAAGAAAAGAAACTTTAGGAAGCTGTGCATAGGAAATGGGCTGCTTCTTTATTCCTCTCTTATAGATTTGATGTCATTGATTTCATTTGGAATTCGAGACTACATTCATCCTTTTCTCACAAAAGAAATGGCTCTGTTCAATGGCCATGAGGAGCTTTCGATAAAAAAAGATCCCTCATCACTCATGATAAGAAACCTAATTGCAAGATGATGACTCACCCTTTAGATCACTTTCCAGGAAACCATAATGACATGTTAGAATGACAACCACTATCAAACTATTATGCAAATTATGCCAAAGAATTTTCATAGAGACAACTCTAGGGATCCCTTACATAACAATCAAGATACTTCATGACCCTCCAATAGAAAGGATGTAAATGCCAATATTCAAAATTTGGAAAGCATTCACCCAATGCTAGATGAGGGCTCACCATTAGACCAACTTCAAAATTATTGAACATATGCACTATAGAATGACAACCACTACCAAGCCTCTTCTGAAATTGTACTGGTTGAGTGATCAAAGAAGATGATCTAAGAGAGAGTCCACAAGTAGGCATTCATTGGGGGATTCACACACGTATAAAATTTCTATAGTAGCAATGTAGCATATTGATGGTAATCAATTTCCACTGCGACTTGCTGTGTTTTTTATTTTAAACAAATTAGATTGGTCAAAATTTTGAGCAACTCTTGAAGGTTTTCCACCAAGAATTGGTTAAAATTTTGACCAACCCTTTGGTCATGACCATGGCATCCTAATCATGGATCAACTAGAATTTGTCCAAATTTTGACCAATTCTTGAAAGTTTCCTAACAAGATTTGGTCAAAATTTTGACTAACCCTTTGGTTGTAACCATGGCATCCTAGTCATGGGATGGATCAAAATTGGTTGAAATTTTGACCAATTCTTGAAAGTTTTCCACCAAGATTTGGTCAAAATTTTGACCAACCCTTTGGTCGTGACCATGGCATCTTAGTCATGGGATGCACCATAATTGGTCAAAATTTTAACTAATTCTTGAGAGTTTTCTACCAAGATTTATTCAAAATGACCATGGCATTTTGGTCGTGGGATGGGCTAGAATTGGTCAAAATTTTGACCAATTCTTGAAAGTTTTCCACCAATATTTGGTCAAAATTTTGACTAATAATGACCAATTAGGCTTAGCCAAAATGCAACATTTTTGACCAAAACTTTGGTCCAAATCTCAACCAAATTGGGGTTTGGTCAAAATTTTGATGAGAAAAATTGTGACATACTGTTTGGTCACAATTTTGACCAACATGACTCAAAATTTTGACCAAATTTCATCAAAAATTGGGTCAAAATTTAATAGTGTTTACTTTGATTTCAAACCCTAGTCATGTGGAGTTGAGTTGTAGATGAGAGCAATAATTGGGAATTAGAAAGAAATCTATTCATGGAGTGCAATTTGATGCTAGAAGTGATAGGATAATGTAATCACCTAAAAATGATCATCTAGACTATTTGCCCCCTTTTCAACATTTTGGCTAAATTAATTTAATCACTTACCTAAGCCAAATTTCTAATAATCAATTTATTTGATTATAATCTATAGTTTGACTATGCTATCCTAAGTTCATTATTTGATTAAAAGAACATGTCCCCTTTTAATTAAATAAAAGACCCCATTCTTATAACCCACTTAAAGTGCACACATAAGGTCCTTTTTCTATTTTGCAATTAAAATAAAAGGCTTTGTGACTTTTGTCTTATATGAAAAATCAACTTATATTCTATTGGTTGACTTGTGTGTGCACATGGATCACTCCTCTTTTCAAATTCCACCTTTGATCGTCCACCATCTTCATCTTGATCTCTATCGTCTGTACGACTTTAAAAGGGAGAGAGCTTTCCCCCTCAATGGATCCATCCTCATTTTGAATATTTTTATGCTACAGGTTTTCTAACAGGTTTCTTTGGAGCTTTGTGGAGAACTTCTCTTTCTTGTCTACATTCTCTCATACCATAGCATTTTAGCTTAGATTCATGCTGCATGTTAGTTTAGCTTCTATTTTGCAATAATCTATCTCACATAGCTTAATATTTGGATTGTAACACTCTCATCCATGCTTATAATAGCTGTACATTTCATATTCATTCTAGTTTAATCTTTAGTTGCATTGCATTCTTAAGGAACTCCTTGGGACATTTGCATTCTTGCATCTTGTCTTTGGAACCTCCCATTGCATGGTTTACTAGCAAGAAGAGTATCTCTAAGGCTCATCTGAGAATCTTCTTATTCTTGAAATATACTCGCTTGCACTCCATGGATAGTGAGCTCTAAGCCAGCATCCAAGCATTCCAAACTCATGGAATTGTTTGGATAGAAGGGTTTAGAGTGTGACACAAATCAAGTGTACAGATAGGACCAAAACTTGTGCAACTGGTCGCAAGAGATCAAATCACTAAAATTTTATCATTATATGCATTAAAAAGGCATGGAGTGCATTGGTTCCATGCAAATCAAGGCCCAATAAGTAGCTAGGCATTGAAGAACTAGCCTTGATGGTGGGCCATGGACAAACAAATCCATCGAGAAGGATAACATGTAGAGTTGACCACATGGGGGAATCTAATTTTCCCAAATTTAAACATTGACCCATCGATGAAGGTCTCCTTTTTGAAATAGATGGTTTAGATGTTGCAAGAAATATCCCAAATGAGATGGTAAAATGTATCCATTGATGCAAATCCTCTTTATTTCTAGTGGATGACTAAGATGTAGTGAAGAGACCATAAGATGTGTCAGATCAATGGTTTTCATGCAATTTCAAGCTTTGGAGTCTTGCAGAGACTCTACTACATGAAGAAACACTAGAATAGTGACACCTAGTAGCATCTTTCACCTTTCTATTTAACAAAATAGATGATGATAATTTAATCTTTTGTTAAATCTCTGTCATTGATCTGCACATGTGCATTGGGTAGACTTAAGTTGGAGATGGGACCCTCCACCATGTGGTGTAATTCCATATCTTGGAACCTTACGAAGAATTTGTGGTATGAAGAAATACTAGGATGAAGACAAATGGAGGCATCCTATGTGATTTCATGCTTCTAGGTCTCATGGAGGCATTAGGGTAGGAGAAAACACCAAAAAGGAAACATGTGGAAGCATCTCGCACTTTCAAGGAGATGGGCAGTTAGCTCACAAAACATAAGAGTCGTTAGATCTTGCAGCTAAAGTCACCCAAATGAAAAAAAAGAGCTATTATGAAATGTTAGCCACCAATTTTAGCATGATATTATTCCTTGCAAGGAACCTAGCCCATTGAAGGTTTCTTTGATTGAATATTAGTGATGGGTTGAATGGGGGAAAAATGCCAACATTCTTGGTGACTCAAAGGGGATGCTTGCCTACTAAGCATAGATTAGTGGCCTTAAGAAATCCATTGGGCATGGAGTCACTACCAAGAATTGACATGTTATCCCACCTACAACTTCACCAAAATTCTACAACTAGCAAACAATAAAACAACTTTGGGGCACTTTGGAAAGCTTGGGACAGCTCTAGAAAAGGGATCAAATGTGCAGACACACTTCTTGAAAAAATGGAAAAAACCTTTCTAATACTTACAAGTATTTACAACAAAAAATTATCAAACAAAGCCATTGACTGGCTTGTTGAAGTAGCTTCCCTTCCTTCTGAGCTAGTTTTTTTTTCTTTCATGCACATAGATAGATAAACAGATCAACAAGTATGACATGTCTAATGTTGCATGGAAAACCTTCTTCCCAATGTTGAAAATAGTGAAGCTTTGCAACACTAGGGCATTACTTTATTGAGAAAGACTTACTTTGTCTTCCTTGTATAACTCTTCCTCATGCTCTAGAGTAAGCATGACTAGGGACAACATGCTGATTTGTTGTAGAGCTAGATGCCTGATGGGTCATCCTCTTTATGGCTTTGGGTCTAGAAATTCATCCTTGACCATGTTGTGCTCTAAAATTGTAGCATCTGACTAGTTTGGAAGTGGCTCTTCTTCTTATGAAGAAAAAATCTTCATCTCTTGCTCATGATGCTCATGAGCCACCTACTTGGGAGATAATGGTTGTTGGAATTACAATAGGAAAGGTAAAATTCTTGGTTGCATGTATTTGCATTGGGAATCCAACTTAATATTTGTCCTTATCTCCAAAATATTGTAATTCAATCTTTAGTCAGATGAAAAATGGTTTACATAGTTGTTTGTGCCATTACAAAAACCTATAAAAAATTGTGTCACTCTGCATCTAAAGTCTTTGATACTCAACATATACTGAATTCTTCATTGAGACTCAACATCTATATCACTTGGCATACACTACTTTCTTGAGTTCTGAATCACTCAGCACATGAGTGGCTTGGCACTCACTATGGACTTGGCATGCTCTATAATATACATGTTGTGCTCAGTGTATACTACTTGTTTGGCATGAACTAAGTAAATGACTTAAGTGTGTAGACACTCATTAGTCAATGCCATTCTGAGATAAAAATTCTCCCCCTTTGACATGAGTGTCAAAAAAACTTGGTCATGCATTAACATCCTTGATATTATGAGCATAACATATCTCTTATATCTCTTATTCGGCTTATATACAAAACTTCAAAATTTCAAAATTTTGTAACAACTTAGATACCTCAAAATTTGATAACTCCCCTTGAGTTGGTAGGTCTATTCTATATCCAAAATTCTATACTCCTACTGAGTAGACGTGTCTCATCTAATACTCTTTGACTTCATGTCGTTTCTCTAATTAGCTTATTCAGTCTTATGCTTTATTCCTTTTCTTACTCTCCCATAATCTACATCTCCTCATATCTCCCCCTTTTTGGCACTTATGTTAATGGGCTATACACATATTGTCATTTCCCAAAAAAGATATATGTACCTCTAGTATTATCTTGAGAGCTACATCCCAATTTTCACATGCTACATCCAATGACTTGATTTGAATGGCTAGATTGGAAACAAGGTGGAGTAGGTTGTCTAATGTTGAAATATTAGGGACTTTCTTCATAAGTTTTTTAGTGTATTTTAACTCCTTGTGCAAAATTTCCATGTGTGGGGTGAGTGTGGTTTGGATGCCAATAAATTTTTCCCTTATATTGGCTTCATTTGTTGACAATGCAGCTAACTAACTTTAGGTTTGTAACAATGTTCTGAAGTGCTTCTCACCTTGAGCTAGATTCAGAGGCAACTTTGCACCCAATGAATTAATTTGGATCTCTAGGCTCAAAATGCAACTTCTAGTTTCTTGGGTGAAGAGTGTAGGATTACATAATTTAGTGTACAATGAGAAAATGTTTTCAAGTACCTTCTGCACATCCTCAACCTTAGTTTCCAATGCAACTTGTATGAGTGCTATATCACCTGATATTTTATCATTTACTTTGCTCTAAAATTTATTTTCTAACCATTCTAATAATTTTGCATTTGTGTCAAGGTCTACATCATTCACCTTTTCCACTATATGTGTCACTTGTTCAATTAGTGGTTTGGTCTCATCTAGAGTTAACAGACTAAATGCATCTAGAAAGATGTCTTTGATATCTAGCAATGCTTTCTTCTACCTATGCACCCTTCTTAGTAGTTCCATATTCTTCTTTTGTGCTAGGGATTGTTACAATATACCCATATGCTCTATGGTCATTGTGTCATAATTATATTTAGGTAACACAATCTCTTCATCAAGGCTCACATCTCCATATTGTATGCTTGGACTCATCACTGAGATCTACAATGGTTTTGCATTTGTACTCAACTTCTAAAGAGTTTGAGTTGAAGGTGTGCCAGATATTGGTAAGATTACTACTTGTTCCTTCACTTATGGAGTCAACTTAGTCACTTTAGGCTTGTCCTTGTGTCCCACAATGCCTTGACTTGCACCTTGTAATTATGCTAGAGGTGTAGATAAGATTATCTAACCTATTCCATTCTGTGTTTCTATAGTGCCTTGAGTTTCCACTGTGTCCTTCTCAATTGTATCAATCTTTTTTGATGTAGCTTTAGGTACTTTGTCCAAAGGTTGTACATGAGTGACTTGAGGGATCACAGTAGGTAATTCTTGTGTATTCACCTCTTACCTTGGAGTATTAGTCACTATTTTTTGTAGTTCATCTACGCTCACTAGAACAAGAGTATTACATAATTTGGCTTGTAGTGTAGACTGATCTAGTATCTTCTTAAGATCTTCCTCTATAAGGGGATTAATGTTTTGAGTTGTGACATTAGAAACATCCTTCACTATTATTGTTTTAGTATTCTCATTTTTTTCATGTTGAGGGAAAACATTAGGATGTTATGTATCTTTTACACTTTGGTCTTCTTGCTGCTCTGCCTTAGCTATTGCCTTGTAATCTACTTGTATTTTTTTCCCTTGCTCAATAGTGTTATCATTGTTATCATCTTCCTCATCATCTTTCAACTCAATATGCTTTTTTTCACCTTCCTTTACTATAGAAAGCCCATAAGTTATCTTCCACTTTTGTGTGGACTTATTCACAACATCTTCAATGTTATTTTGTAGTATGCTAAAGGCTCTATATTTAGATACAAACCTAACTGGATATTTCTTCATAGCCTTAGAAATTTGTGCCTTACTAAGTTCAAGCATGACTTGTACAATTGAAGTCTCCCTTATTTTTCTCTCCAATTTCAAACAATAGTGCCATTTTTGCTCAGCTCTCTAATATAAACTTTTTGGCATAGAGTTAGAAATTTCTAGTGGCATTTTCTTAAAATTTTCCACCATGGCACATATAGCTTCCTCCACTTGATTCTTTTCTACTTTACCAAGATTATCAAAATAAATAAGAGAGAATCCTAAAAAATCTACATTAGTTTTAACATTCTCACATAGATTTTCTAAGTTTGATAGAGGATTGTGACTCACCACTTTGAATTGGGTATTATCATCTGATTCTGTTTTCTCCTCATCTGATTTAGCTTGTGCAAGATATTTACTTCTTGGCTTTTTCTACACACCACCTTCCTACTCTACTAGTGTTGCTTTCTCCTTAGCCTTTTGAGTAGTGGCACATGCACTATCCCTTGTAGTAGGTGCTATAGGCTTGGCTTGGCTTGGTTTGACAATTTTCTTAGCCCTTGTCACAAGTTGTGTCTTGGCCTTCCTCTTCTTTTGATTAGTGGGAGTAGGTGCTTCCTCAACTTCTTCTCCCTCAACACCTTTAGAAACTTTCATCTCCTCCTCTTCCTGATATTCTCCCATTCCTATTGTTCATGCAATTGGTGTTTTTTTCTAGATGTCTTCTTCTTCTTCATCCTCTTCTTACTCATCTTCTTCCTGCTTGACATCTTCACCAAATTTAGCTTTTAGTTCCTTCACTAATCTATCTTTCTTCTTAATAATAGAAGATGTCCTCAATTCCATGGTAATCTTGGACTTATCCAACTAATATTTTCCAAATGCCTTGGTATTTTTGTCTACCTCTTTTGCAAGTAATGCAGTAATAGTTGCAGAGGCTTCATCAACATTTATTTCGTATCCTAAGGGTCTCAACAATCTTACCCTTGGAGTAGCAGCTTGAACAAAGGTATAGTTGGCATCCACTAGAAAATAGATATCATCATAATGCTTTTCTACTAGTGACATTGGAATTCTTAGTCTTTTCATCATTGACTACTTAAAGTCTTCAAAATAACTTGTCATCATAGACTTAAAGTTCTCACCTAATTTTTCAATGAACTCACCAATTTGTACTGCTACTGACCTATTTGTTTTCCAACCAACTATGCCAAAAGTAGGAAAAGTGTTTTCAACCTAAAAGAATATACATATCAGGATATAACCAAATTTTCATTGTGCACTCTTAGTCCTTATTATTTCTCCTAGGTTCTCTATCAATTATTGTAATTATAACTCTGCAAGATCATATGTGTGATCTTTCTTAACAATTTTATAACCAACATCTACTATAATACAAGGCACACTATTTAATATGCTAGATTGGTATAATTTGTGTGAAATAACCCTTACTGCAAAGTCTATCAAAGGATCAGTAATGGTGTCAATACTCATTCCTCTTTTGTTCTACATGGCTCCTGTATTCTTTTTGATGACCTCTTTTGAGTCACTTCTTAGGGTCTTAGGCCGATCTATGGTTGGATACCTTGTAACCCTATGGATTATCCTCTTGGTTATTTTGATAGGTCCATTATCCAACCATAGTAAACCATCATGTATCCTACTTAATACAATTCTTATCCATTTAGTTTTGAATACATTCTGGAAATCTAAGGCACAATTTAACCCTTTACTCTCTAAAATTTTGTATTCTTCCTTCAACACACCATTATCACATACTTTGTCATAAATTTACCTTATCTCCATATCACCAATGCTACCAATTTTACAATTATAGCATTTCCTAACATCTTGCACCATTAAATTATTTAGTGATATCATGAATAATGTACTGGAGGGGTCTTGTTTGTAAGAAATATTAGGTATAGCCTTGAATATAGGTTTCTTAAATTCATTAATAACTAGTTGAACATTCAAAACCTCCTTACCCTCTACATTATTTCAACTAGATGCCATAATGTTAAAATAGGGTTTGCAAAGGTATAAACAGTGTAACTTGGCACTTAATAAATACCTTGCAAGATTCGATGAAATGATGGTGAAATGCTACACAAATATTTTGCAATTGCTTCTGATGGATTTTGAAATTGCCTTTAGCTCTTCTTGCTCTTTCTCATTTTTGAAATGATGAAAAATGAGTTGAAATCAATCAAATACTCTTTTGAAACCCTGTGCTGAGTGCTTACATAACTGTAAGCTCGACATCAATGAATTTTAGACTCACTTGGCATCCATTAACATTTTATTCACTTGGTAATCATTATGAGCTTGGAATCAACTAGCCAACCTTTTAGCTTGACATCTTCTAGCATTTCACTCAGCACATACATGAAACTTTTCATGCTTAGCAATAACATGAAAAACTTGAAGAATTTACTTGGATTCCTAATAACATCTTGCATCTTTGTTCATGCTAATGTAATATTTTTAGTACTAAATCCTTTGGAACTAATGAATGATATAAATTTTAAATATTAGTCCCACATACCTCTTGATTGCTTAGTTTGATGAGGTGTGATCACCTGACCCATTGGGTGAAGTGATCCCTTCTCCATTTATGTGCTGAAATCATCCTTTTTCTTCTTCCATGTCTTATTCATTTCATTTTTGACATTTTCAACATCTACCTTGCCTTTGCCTTTGTCAAATTCACAACTTGGTGCCTTTGACCTTGTTGGGCAATATCTACTGATGCAACTAGTCTTCAAACAACTATAACATGTGGTTTGACTCAACCACCTCTTGTAGTCACATTTGAAGTGTTTCCTAATACAATTCTTAGGAACATGTCCATATTCTTGACAATAATGATAGCTATATCTTTTATTATAATCCTAGTTATAAGAGTTTCCATTGTTCCTTACCTTTGCTTGCTTGTTTGATGACCACATGGGTTTGGATCTGCACTCAGAAGCTCTATATCCATACTTCTGATAAATGTAGCAATGCCCTGCAAATCTTTAGGTGTGCATAGTCTTGGTTCTACATTCATGTTCTTGATGACCTTATTTTTTGCACTTATGATAGTGAACCATGCTCTTTTTCTTAATATTCTAATTTGTAGTTCTACTCCTATGCACATTAGTAGTATGTCCTTTCTTACCACAATTATGACAAGTAGGTTTGGAGTTCTTACCTTTGTTGCTCCTTTCTTTAACACTTTTGGATGACTCTCCTTCTTCAATACTTGTGTATCCCAGTCTACATGTATCATTATCAAATCTAGGGGATCTCAATAATTTCTAATTATATTTGATGGATTCATTAGGCTTATTGAAACTTTCAAAAAATTCCTTTTCCCTTTTTAGGTCACTTTGCAATTGATCATTCTGCAACTTCAATGTTTTTATCTCAACGTCCTTGACATTTAGATCATAGTTGGCATTCATCATTTGGCTCAATGTATCCAATTGCATGTTGGAAATCTTGGTTAGCTCTGATGATTTCTCTTCCAATTCGTTGCTCAAAATTCTTTTATCATCTTCAACCATGGCTTTGTCTTCCATAGCTTTCTTCCTTTGTTTAGTAACCTCACATAGTAGTATGGCTTGTGATTCTTGCTGTAACTTTAGAATTCTGATTTCCTTAGCTTGGGCTTTATTCTTTTCTATTAGATCTACAACTGTTGCATCAAATTCATTAGAGTCTCCATCAAAAAATAACTTAGTAGTGTCTATCTTTTTGTATTGTGTTTCATTCTCATCAATAGAAATTTCTTTCATTCTCTTCAAGGATTTCTTTAGTTCATCTCTTGCTTCATTCACTTGATGTAGAATGAGTTGTATTTCAATTCCTTGATTCTCAATAGTCTTTTCCAACTTGTAGACTTCTATTTCAAGTTCTTTCCTCAAAGTTACAAAGCTTCTCTTTTAGAGAACAAGGTTTTGAAACCAAATTTTGGAATTATAATAGGAAAGGTAAACTTTTTATAGGGGGAGGAGTGAATCAATAGTTTAAACTTTGACCAATAAAAATTTCACCACACATCCATCTCATGCATTCAATGAGTAAATTGAAATAACATGTAAAGCACATACATCTAAATCATGTAAACATATAAGAATTCACACACATATGACACCAGATATGATTAACCAAAAACCATCCAATGAGAAGGTAAAACTAGGGTGGGGATGACACTCGCAAATCTTCACTACTATACTAATAAAGTGTATCTAATGAAGGTTATAATGTTTTGATCATGAGACATGATCTACCCTGTGAAAGTTCTACCATGTTAAAGGCTTACAAAGACTATTAGGTCTCACCCTATTAAAGGATTTCAACACCTTGTTAGAAATGTGCCTTGCTAAAGGACTTTAACTCACAAATAAGTAACTACCTTGTTAGAGGATTTCAATACAACCTGTTAGGACTACTTTGTTAAGAGATTTGACTAATTAACATGCTAGAATGATTCAACAATGATCATGTAGTTAGCACTTGATTTCTTGATAATAGATCACCTCTCTTTTATATGCCCTTCCCTTCCTATGTTCTCCTTCAACTGATTCTATAATGTAATTTCAGATCATAACTCCTTAGTCACCATGAATGCTCTATTTTCACAAGAAAAATTCTCTATACTCTCCTTCTTTGCAAATTAGAAAGTTTAAGTTTGTCCTCCTAAAGAAGATTTAGGTGACTTAGTGTTAGGTACGAATCAACGAATGTGATTCATTCATTTTTCCACTTAAACCTTCCCTTTTTGCGATTGGATGCATGTATTTGCATTGGGAATCCAACTAAAGATTTTTCCTTATCTCCAAAATATTGTAATTCAATCTTTAGTTGGCTCATAAAGGATTTACATAGTTGTTTGTGCCATTACAAACAACTATAACAAAACTGTGTTACTTGACATTTGAAGTCTCTGATGCTCGACATATATTGAATTCTTCACCAAGACTCAATGTCTGTATCACTCAACATGCACTACTTTCTCATCTCCAAAATCATGTAGCACATGAGTATCTTGACACTTACTATGGACTCAACATGCTCTGTAATAAACATGTTGTGCTCAACATATACTACTTGTTTGACATGCACTATGTAAATGACTTAAGTATTTAGATACTCATTAGTTAAAACCATTATGAGATCAATAATGGTATGGTGTTAAGTCTTGAGGAAACATTTGTTATGATTCTAGAAAAATAATCCTCCATATCATAACATGTATTTATCTTTTCTTCTTCCTCCTACTCATGCTTGTCTTCCTACTGCAACCAATGGTCTTTTTCTTCTTCTCCTTGTAGTAGGTTTTCTCTTTCTTCCCCATTTGAAGCTTGATTAGGTATCTTTGTTCCTCAAGGGAAAGAACCAACTCATCCTCTCCTATCTCCTTCTACTCCTTAGGTAGTTGCTCAACATTAAGTTGAGGAAGTGTAGGCTCTTCATTATTGCAGAAAGGAATAGAAATATGGGGAGGCTAACTCTTTTTAAAGCTAGCAAAATTGTGTTTGGGTGGCTCTTCATCAGATGGATTTAGTAGTTTTTCTTATGAATGGTCCTTTGGCTATTATGTAGAATTTTGTAGAATAGGAGGGCTACTCTATTTGAAGCTAGAAAATTTTCTCCTTAGAGGCTCTTGTGCTTTAGCTGCTTGCACTTGAGAAAGCTTGAGCCTTGTCTCTTCTTCTACTACAATCAATCTCCTTGCAAGGTCCTCCTCAAATTGGAATTTTCTCACCTCCCACTCCTTAGAATGGAAGAGAGCCAAGTTAGCCAATTTTGGTTATTGAGGAGAGGCTTGACAAGAAAGTTCTTGTCCATACTACCCCTATTGGACCTCCATTTTTTATTGCAAAGAAAACTCTTGCTGCATATGTATATTCCCAATATCAGGTCCATATGCCTGAAGCTACTCAATGCATTCGTCCACCTAGCTTTTGGAAGCCATTGACTACTCACACCACTTATGAAGTGTCATGTCAATACACTTTTGGAGCTCCAACATCATATCTTCAAACCTTTTATATGGAGATGTTTGGGTTGGAGGAGTAGGTGTGGGGGGGTATAAATTTTGGGCATAATAAGCTTGAGGCTGGGATTGATATTGATAGAAAGAGGGATGAGGAATAACATTATCTTGATATAGGGGGGAATAATATGAATTTCCACAAAATGGGTCCATGCTTAGGCATTCAAATAAAAAATCTCATAGAAAACCTTGAAAGCATAAAAGATCAGAGATGATCTTTAAATATACCAGCATTGGGTCTATATGAAACTAGAAGATGTGCACTCGGAGTTGCCATGTTGTTTGATGGAATGCCTCTAAAGCCCGATTACATTAAGAATAATGTCCAAATTTTTAGTGAATAAGATTGTAATGGCTTCCAGTTGACTTGAGTAGTTGGAATTATTTGTCCCACAGGGCATGCCAAAAATTGTTGACACAGAAGTCTACACCCTTTCTTGAGGTATGACCCTCAAGAGACCTTATGTAACATGGAAACAACCTCCAAGTGTGGGAATTGGATTCTGAGGTTGAATCTCTAGAGAAAGTTTTCTTCCTTACTATCATGGTGCACCTAAACTATTGCTAGGGAGGAAAAGGGAGAAGGAGAGCATAAATTAAAGTTCATAAAGGGAAAGGGGGTAATGCACTAAGATAGATATATGGTTACAAACCTACCTATAGATGCACATGGAATTTATAAAAGGCCCCAAAAGTCATAGATCTTGACTCTAATTCACCCCCTAAAGGCTCATATGTAGGTTTAAACAAATGAAATGCTACAAGGAAAGAAATATTCACATTAAAACATTCATGAGCATCTAACACAACATAGAGATTTAAAATATGGAATAGAAACATTCAACACAAGCCAAAAATATGTACAGGCTAATTAAATGATAAGAAGAGGAAACATGGGTTTCTATTAATGCAAGGCCAAATAAGAAATTTGCTATCATAGAGAATAATGTTGTTGTAAGAGAATATAGAGAAGAACCATTAAAAAATATTTATAACTTCCTTTTAAAGAGTTAAAGCATAAGTATAATGTTTACATTGAGTAAAAACCCTAACCAAGTGGATTTGAGTTGCAAACGAGAGCAATAATTGAGATTCAGAAAGAAATCTAATCATAGAGAGAAATTTCATGTTAGGAGTGATAGGATGAGACCAAAGCCTCCACACCCAGCCACAAGATATCAAATCACCACAATTTGATCATTATATGCATTAAAGAGGCATGGAGTGCCTTGGTGTCATACCAATCAAGCCCCAAGAAGTAGTTGGGCATTGAAGAACTGACCCTGATGGCATGTCATTGACAAACAATGACATCAAGAAGGATAACATGTAAAGTTGACCATAGGAGGAATCTAGTTTTCCTAAATTTGAACACTAACCTTTGATGAAGGTATCCTCTTTGAAATATATGGTTCATATGCTATGGAAAATCTCCCAAATGAGATATTAATTAAAATGCACCTATTGATGTAGATCCTCTTTATTTCCAACATATGACTAAGATGCAATGAAGAGACCACAAGATGTGCCGATCCAATGGTTTTCGTGCCATTTTAGGCTTTGGAGTCTTGTAGAGACACCACTATAAGAAGAAACATTAGAATGGAAACACCTCACATCATCTCACACCTTGTCATTTAATAGAACTGATGACAATTATTTAATCTTCTATTGAATCTCCATCATCAATCTGTGCATGTGCATTGGGCAGACTTAAGTCAGAGATATGACCCTCCACCCCATGGCACAATTTTGGACCTCAAGACCTTGTGGAGACTCCATGGTATGAAGGAATATTAGGATGAAGATAAATGGCAACATCCTATGTGATTTTGGGCTTCTGGTTCTCATGGAGGCATTATGGTAGGAAAAAGCACTAGAAAGGTGATGCATGGAAGCATCTCACTTTTTGGAAGATGGGAAAATAGCTCAAAAAAAATGTGAGTCATTGGATCTCATAGCCAAAGTCACCTAACCAGGAACAAAATGAGCTATCATGAAATGTTAGCTGCCAACTTTAGCATGATATTATCTCTTTCAAGGAACCTAGCCCATTGAAGGTTTCTTTGATTGGATATCAGTAATGGGTTGAATGAGGGAAAAAATGGCCAATAGTTTCCTTGTAGAAAGTCACCTTAGAGGAAATATGAAGAATTAAGAATGAGGTCCAGGGAATTCAAAATGAGGTTTTGAAGGAGATGCAAATAATCAATCCTACTTGTATTTTTTAGTTCGAGGATGGAAATGTGGATTCATAAACTTTAACAAAAAATTCCAAAATGTAATGTTTATGATCATAGATAATGACACCCCTAGTCCTCAAGGTTTTACTATAGTGGCCAATGTGGAATCTATGTTGTACTTGAACAAAAAATAGAAAACTTTTACCTAGGAAGAGAAAAAGGATTAAAGAAATCAAGTGGAAAAAAGATGCATGCAGAGAAAAATTACTAAGCCTAAATAATCCCCATTGTTATGCCACCCAAGAGTTTGCGAGCACCTTTTAGAGCTAGAAGTTGGTTAAAAAGGCCACATTAGAGGACAAAAATCTCCATGAAAAGAATTAGTTGTGTCATAATTATCATTTTAAAGCTTTGTTTTGAAAACTATTTTAGCTAGTTAATGTTGATAATTATTTTGTAATTGAGATGTTTGGGTTTTGATGGAGGCCTCACAGAATTTGAAACTATATATGATAGAGCATAGAATTGATTAGGGGATTTTTTAGATAGAAAAATGATAGTATTAATAGTGATATAGAATTTCATCCTTTTGGTAGTAATCAATGGAGAGTAAGAGAGATAGTCTAAATGTATGTTTTAAGACTTTGATCTTGAAAACTTATATTGATATATCTTTCACTACATATTATAGTTTGAGATTTTTCGCTTGAACTTGGATATAATGGTTACTTTATGGATCATTGTATCAATCATTCTGTGATATTGATTACTATTTTAACATATCATTCTTTTGCTATCATGTCATTTGATGTATTTAAAGTATCAAAATTTTCTTTCAAGTTCTATACAACACTAAGAAAACTTTGTGTTCTTCAATCTCCACACGTTTTTGCAACCTTTAATTTTTTTCCTCCATTCCTAAGAGTATGCGAGATATCCTTAGGTATTTTCAAGTAAAAGTACATAGGCATATTTAGAGGGGAAAAATTAATAAATATTTACCCAAGTGTTGTGAACTTCATTGGCTTTCCATCCTCGGCTTAGAGAAATTTATTTAAATTTATAAAAGGAAGACAATCTGTTCACCAACATATTTTTGGAAACTCTACTAGGGAGTCCCAAGAATAAGACTAAACCCTTCAAATTGGTAATGATTCATAATGGTTCTTCCATATAATGATGATTTTCCTATTTTGAAACTAGATTTAGGTTTTGTGGATATGCAAGAAGATATAATCTCATACCTAACTTTTGTGGCTTGGAAATATCGACAAAGTAATCAACAATACCAATGAGTCCTTAGAATCTTAGAGAGAAGAAGAGTGGGTCAAAGTTTTAAAAGGTTTTTGTCTAATCAATATAACACCTATTTAGTTACAAGATTGGACATCCCTTACTACCAAAGTACTATGATAATTTCCATTAAATTTTAATCCAGGAACATGAACTTGAGATTATGTCTACAAAGTATATGCTCTAGTTTTCACTAAAAATCATTACTACCTTGAATGCAATAACCATTAAGGAAATCTAGTTTATCCAAAGGAAAGACAACTTTCAAATACTTGGAAGGAAATTCTAATTATTTAGCCATACATCTATGCACCTACTGCTGCAGGAATAGTGACTGGTTCTATTTCCAGTGGCTGCAGGAACAACAATTCTATCTTAACTTAGAAAACTAAGTCTAAGTCCTACTTACTAAAGTAAACTCCACCTTCTGCGTGGGCCCCCACAAAAGAATGAAGGAAAGATAAGCTTAGATAAAAGTGTAGAAACTCAGTGAAGGCTTGTATTCATCAAATATGCAGTATTACAATAACTTAGGAAAAACAGCAAGATGTCTATCAACTCTATTTGTCCATTCACTAGTTAACCTCATAGATATATATGAGGTCTTATTTAAAAGGAAGGAAGAACAAAAAACTCCTAAAACTATTACTTTATCATGAAGGAAAGTCAGTTACAGCTTTAAGACTGCAAACATACAATTGGAAAGACATTATTTCTCCCTTAAATTCCCCACAAATATAGAGATCATAGCAAATGCTAGATCTTCTCGTTTATGTGATTTCAAATAGCTTCCAGGAATCTAGGTATTGTGTGTTGCATGTTTAATTGATTTCTTTGATGCTTACTTCCTTGCTCGGCCACTTTCTTAGGTCTCGCTTTGTTATTCATTAAGACAGGTCCCTTTTGACTTTGCCGCCAAGTCTTCTAGCTGCAATGGTGTCATAACACTCTCTTTCATAGCATCAATGCCGTAGCACTATTCCTTCATAGTTTGTTTAACTCCCACTCAACTTGTATCCTTGCAATCAATGTTTAACACACACAAGACTTCCCACAAACATTTATTTTCATTTATTAGTTTATAAAGAAAAGGCATTTAATTATTCAACTAACAGTTTTTGCAATCTCTTCTATTGTAGGAAGATCTACCCATATCAAACATTCATGAAGAAATATTTTTACCACAAAATGATCCCCTTTTTAGATATAATTTTGATTGTCATTTTATGCCCTATGTCCATACTTTATAAATCAAAAGTTCAAAAACATTTATACTAAAAGATGATAAAGTTCAGTATGTTATAGACAAATTTTCACAAAAAGGGCTAATAAGACTTCTATTTCTTCATGTCATTATTTTTCCCCCCAACCATCCTAAGGCTGGTCCCTTTAGCCTCTATAGGTTTCTGATCCTCATCCACAACCTAAGATCATTGGCAATTTTCTCCCCTGATTCATGAGCTCTGTAATTAAAATATCCATGATTTTGTTTCAACCTTTCCCATTTTTGTTCTTTAGCAATCATGTTATATGTAGAAAATGAATCATACTTTCCAAGCATAGGATGTAAGAGTATGGGCAGTTGGAAATGAAGAGGTACCTAATAAATTTTTTGACTTCTCCCTAACATCATATACCTGGGCATCGTGCTGATGGCCAACTCTAGATTTTGGGGAGAGAACAACTCCCTTGTTTTTAGATCTTTTGGCAATCAGATCCATCTTTGAAGGGAAGCTTGTATAGCATCAGGGGCATTTGCAGAGCAATGCTACTCCCAATCCAGAAATGCTTGTTCGTGGACAGGGTGAATTTTGGTAGCAGCACTGCGATGATTGTTAATAGAAAGCCAATTGAAGAATACTCTGTAAGTGTTTTGTACCTCTAATCGAATGTACAATGGTTCAAAAATTTCCTTTTCCCTATAAGGAGCAGCTTGGTTCTCTCAACTAAACTCATTCTGCATCCATGACATTACGGCCCTAAACTATATATCTCCAACATATAACAATGAATTCCAATCTTTATCATCTAGAACAACAAGATTGTGAACATATAATTCACAGAGAAGATTCTGCAGAGTCATTAGAACTGAATTGAATGTTGCATAAAATTCTTGGGGAGTGTGTAAGGAAGGATTCAATCCTTGAGTAATTTGAGACAACTAAAAATTAATCATTTTCTCTGGAATGAGCTCTATAATCTCCGTGACTCGTTGCTGTAGGACCACAATTTCACTATCCTTCTCTTCAATTTGCTATGCTTTTTCCCTGATAGTTCTGAGCAATTGCTTCCTTTCTAAATCCAAATTTTCTTTTTCCCATTGAAACTATTGGTACAAACTAAAATTGGCTATTAACGGTGTAGAAATGTTCAGTGGTGTATGACGACAGACAACAGGTCTATAATCTTCAAGGCAGTGCTTAGTATAATGGTGGTCATTAGTGCCGTCATCTTGAGAATTTTGTCGTTCAACAAAGTTTTTATGTTGAAAAGCAACACTGTTATCAACTTTTTTTGAAGGGTCATTGGTTTTAGGATAGGATGCAATAGTCATTTTAACTTTAAATGTTTGAACAATTTCCTAAACCATTTCTTGTACAATAGATGGATATCCCTCTAGTGGTGGATATTCCTCTAGTGGTAGATTATCAATTTCCTTCGCTGGCTGTCCAACCTCGAACACTATTTCCTCTGAGGACTCTATGTCACTATCAACATTAATAGGGCTATTTGGTTTTGCGAGAATTTCCTCAAGATCATTTTCATGTTTAGGAGTAGGTGCTGTGTGCTCTGGTAACTATGTAGGTGTAGGTACTAGAGTTTCAACATCAATAGGTGGTATAGGAGACTCAGTAGGTGGTGCAAGAGGTTTAGTTCTCAAATTTACCCCAGACATTCTGGTGACTCATCGTGGAGTAGAAATTGGTTTCTTGCCCTTATCGATGGATTTCCCCTTATTTGGGTTAAGTGCAAGTTCTTGTGATACTGGAGATACTTCTTCTGAACCTTCCTCTATGGCACTTGTGCGTGATTTTTGCTTCCTAGAAGTTGAGGCTTCTGCAGCCAAAATTTTCCTTTTTGCAGTTTTAGGTACAGAAGCAGAAGCTAAAGCTTCTTAAGTTGTTCTATATACTACTTTCCTAACTCATAAAATAGTTTTCTCTCTTGTCCCTACTCCTTACCCTTTAGGTCCATGCCTTTTAGGTCCCTTTTTCCTTAGTTTTACAAAATCCTCACATGTTCCCAAGTGATACCTAGTCAATTCCTTTTCAATTATAGCCCTAATCAAGCAATGGTGGGATACCGACTGGGTTTCTCCTTGCTGTACATAGGAAGCTTGCCTTTTGATAATATTATAAAGGAAACTCAAAAGATTTACAAGATAATCTCCATGCTGCAAACCACTCAAAATTTTGAAATGAACAACATGCAAATAGGAATACTTTCCTTCACAGGTAAAATATCTTATGATAAATTTAGCAGGGTGGATGAATTGTAGAGGGAGAGATAATCGTAATGTACCTTGCTTTTTGTTTTCCTCCAGCCAAGGATCTCCTAGTATTGAGAATTTCTCTTTTGCTTGTTGTGCAACCATGTCCTCTGTCCAACGTTCTCCATTTGTGGGCAAACTAGAAACTTCTGCCACCACTTCTTTGGTGAATTCTATCCAAATGCCCTTAATAGTTGCATATCCATCCCTCAATGTATTATAAAATTGGAGCACAATTTCCTGATCAAACTACTTCAAATTGAGACAATAAGCTAGCCAACCTCGTTATTGAAACAAACTACATATTGCTAGTTCTGCCAGTAAGACTCTGTGGTCTGTTGGTTCATGCCGTTGAGGTTCTCCACCGATGTTTTAGAAAAGAAAATGCTAGTATAGGAAAATTCTTTGCAAGTAATTTTGAAAGTATGGGAAGTGATAGCTACAAGAGTTTTAACAAAGGTAAATTGAAAGTATTCAATGCTTTCCTAACATCACATCCTTCAGTACTTCATGATGGCATTTTAATCACCAGACCATAATAAGGATAAAGATCGTGCTAAAAAACATACGCCATATTAATGAGGGGTTATGCGAAATCATGATTTAATAGTTAGCCTTCTTTACATTATTTTACAAATTTTGGAAGTACAAAGGGGTGCTAGCTCATTACTGAAATGACCCTTCCTCATACATCCTACATGCCAATATTTCCTTGATTTTACATTCATGATTTCAATTTTTCCTCCCCCCAACCTAGCAGAGACTGGGTCCCACCAGTCCGTAAAGATTGCAAATTATGAAATTGAAATAAAATGCTTTTCTAAATAAATAATAAATTAAATAAATGCAAAGGGGTCGAATGTGACTAACTTGAGGTGTGATAGGAAGGATAGTCCAAATATTGCTGCACGAGAGAAAGTGAGATGGCATGATGATGGAAAGATAAGAAGATGGGATGGAATGAGGTGGAAAAGGAACGAATTTTTGCATGAGTGCAAATTTTTTATTATGAAGGCCTTGAAAATAAATTCAAGGGGTTGCAGGCATCTGAGTGGGAGACTAAAACGAAGCGGTTGCAGGAAGAGATGTTTCTGCTGTGGTGAACTATTGAAGAAATTCTTCCTTGGTTGTTGGTTTATGATATAACTTTAGGTGATGCCCATTAACTAGGAGTTTAAATTTGAAAAAATCAATTGTTGAAAGTTGAATTGATCCATTGTTAAAAATTGTACTGATTTCATAGGGACCAAGCCATAAAGTTTGAAATTTGTCTTGGTGATGCTGATATCGTGAATCATACAGGAGCACCCAATCATCAACAGAAAATTCTCTGTCTTTGATTAATTTGTCATGCCATTGCTTTGTTTGACTCTAAATAAATTATGTGTTATGAAGAGCTGATTTTTTCCATTTATCTAGCTCATTGAGATGCAAAATGTGATCCTATTGTGCTGTAGGAAGGGTAATATCAAGTTCCAAAGCCGTCCGCAGAGTTTTATGTTCAAATTCAATGGGCATAACAACCATCTTCCCATATAGGAGTTGACAAGGCGTAAACCCAGTAGTGGATTTCCATGTTTTTCTGTATGCCCATAAGGCTTCAGGAAGTCTAGCTACTGAATCTTTCTGATGCAAAGACACTATTTTAGTGAGAATATGTTCAAGCTCTCTATTTGTCACTTCTACATGTCCATTGGCTTGTGGATGATACATAGATGATTTTCCATGCCAAATTTTGTACTCCTCCATGAGTGCTGCTATGAGACTAGATGTGAACTGAGGCCCTTGATCTGATTGTAATTCTCTTGGAACACCAAATTTGGTAAAGATACATTCGTACAGAAACTTGGCAACATTATTGTCACGAGGATGCTTCATGGGTTTTGCTTTAGCCAACTTAGTAATATAATTAGTGCAAACCAATATGTAACTTTTCCCTTATGATGGTGGTTCAATAGGGCCAATAAAATCAGTCCCCTATTTATCAAATGGTTCTACTACTATCTGTGGTTGCAGGGGCATTACACCTATTTTTGTCTGTCAATCCATTCTTTGACATTTATCACATTTTTTTGTATACTAAGCCGCATCTTTGTGAAGTGTAGGCCAATAATAACTTGTATTTAGAATCTTTAATGCAGTTCATTTGTTAGCAAAGTGACCACCATAAGGCTCGTCATGAAAAGCATAAAGAACATCATATGTTTCATCCTCTCTGAGACATCTTCGTGTTACCTAGTCTGGTCCAGTATAAAACATGAATCCTGAGATCCATGAGAAATTTAAACTCTTTTCTGCTAGCAACCATTTTTATTTTGCAGAAAAATGTGGAGGAGTTTTTCCAGTAGTTAGATTGTTGGCAATATCAGCATACCAAGGGTTTTGTGTTGACAAAAGGAAGAGATGTTCATCAGGAAAGCTATCTTCTATGGCTGTAGGATCATTAGGTGTTTGGAGTCGAGACTAGAAATCAGCTACAACATTTGTTTTTCCTTGCTTGTCAATAATGGTGATGTCAAATTCTTGCATTAGTAACAACCATCGACCCAATCATCCAGAGATTGCTAGCTTGTTCATCAGATATTTGATAGTAGAGTGGTCTGTATGTACAAATATTTGGTAGCCTATAATGTAATGTCTAAATTTATGCAGAGCATAAATTATAGCAAGCAATTCTTTCTCTATCACAGTGTAGTTATACTCAGCTCCTTGAAGATTTTTGTTGATATAGTAAATTTCATGTTCTACTGAATCTATCTTTTGGCCAAGTACCGCTCCAATGGCATGATTTGAAGCATCTATATGTATGTGAAAAGGTAACTCCCAATTTGGTCCTCAGAGCACTAGTGCTGTTGAGAGGGCTTCCTTAAGCTGTAGGAAATCTTTTGTACACTTTGAATCCCATACAAATTCTGCATCTTTTTGGAGCAATTTATATAAAGGTGCTACAATTTGATTGAAATCTTTGATAAAATGCCGATAATATCCCACATGTCCTAGAAAAAACCTGACTTCTTTGAATTTAGTTGGTATAGCCAATGTATGTATGACTTCTATTTTTGCTGGGTCTACTTCAATTCCTTTAGGGGAAATAAAGTGTCCCAACACCACCCCTTCTTGCATCATCATAAAGCACTTTTCACTATTTAAAGACAAATTGTAGTCTTTGCATCTTTGTAAAACCTTGTCTAGGTTTTCCTTGGCCTCTTCAAATGTTTGTCCATATGTGGTGAAGTCATCCATATATACTTCCAAACAATCTACAAATATGTCAGAAAAAATACTAATGAGAACTCTTTGGAAAATTGTAGGTGCATTGCACAAACCAAATGGTAGGATAGCATAAGAGAATGTTCTCCATGGAAATGTGAATGTGGTCTGGTCCTGATCCTCTGGTGCTATCTAGATTTGATTGTAGCCACTGAATCTGTCCAAGAATGAAAAATACTTTTTTTCCTATGGTCTGGTCCTGATCCTCTGGTGCTATCTAGATTTTATTGTAGCCACTGAATCTGTCCAAGAATGAAAAATACTTTTTTTCCTACAAGATTGTCAAGAACTTGATCAACAAAAGGCAATGGAAAATGATCCTTCTTGGTAGTAGAGTTAAGTTTTGTGTAATCTATGCAGACTCGCCATTTTCCCTCCTTTTTGGGATCAATAACCAATGGTGACACCCATTGGCTATTTGAAATAGGATATATGAAGCCAGCATTGAGTAGCTTTTGTAATTCATTTTTGACAATATTCCTTAATGCTGGGTTTATCCTATGCTGAGGTTGTCTCATAGGTTTATAATATGGACTGATATAAATTCTATGGGTACAAAGTGCAAGATCCAAACCTTTCATATCTATATACTCCCAAGCAAAAGCATCCCAGTGCTTTTGTAATAGCTGCAGGGTATCATGATGTTGTGCCTGAGATAAGGACTTGCTTATATTTAATTCTCTTCCTAGAATGATTTCTGTTTTGACTACTTTTTTTGCCATTGAAATTTGCACAATTGGTTGTGAATCTATCGCATGTGGCAGGAGTGAATGCATAGGCTGTGCAGACTCAGAATAATGTAGTTTAGCAGATAAAGGAAGAATGCTTTCTAAAACACACTTTTTCTTAGAAGATGTTTCAGGTTGTGTTCCATACTCATTCAGTATGATAGAAGAAATTACACCATCTTCTTCTTTAATTTTTATGAATGAGTCGTGTGAGATCATCGTCAATTGTTGAATAGAATCTATTTCAATATCAAAGTCATCCATATTTGGCCAGACAACTTGATCATCCTGTAGAAAAGGCTAAGCAGGCGAATACAAGGTTAAATTTTTAGTGTTCGTTCCATCTGAAATTGTCATTTTCCTTGATCGACATGCAATATAAGCATCTGCTATGGCTAACCATGATCATCCTAAAATGATAGGATATCTCCCAGTATTGGTTTTTGGAGAGAGTATGACAAAATCAACTGGATACTCCCATGAATGTAATGTGACAGTGACATCTTCTAGCATACCATTAGGAATGATGGTAGAACTATCTTCTAGTTGTAAGATTGTTGGCATTTGCCTAAGACCAATGATGCTTAATTTGGACATTACTTCCTTGGTCATTACAATGATGGATTCTCCTAGGCCTATTCTTGCAATCCTTCAATGGTGAGGGTCACTACTGGGCTTCCAGGGTCTGCATACTTAGGCATTTTGTAGTTATCAAGCATAAGATCAGAAAGATGTCCAAGGACATGGATAGTCTTTGGGTCTTTCTTTTTCCTTCCTTGATTTTTAACACAGGCTTCTCTGATAGTTTTTGAATATATAGGTACTTCTTGTATTGCATCAAGCAAGGGAATTTTTATTGTCATTTGCTTGAGTTGCTCAAGTAAGTCTAGTGCAGCTTGATTTTCGCTTGGCAGGGTTTGCTTTGTTAAAATGGTGGTGTCTTGGCTATAGGAGAAATAGTGGTGGCAGGTTCTTGAACTAACTCAACATTTGTATCATCTATTTCTATTATAATGGGCTGCTAAGGTGAGGTAATTGTTGTTCTAGATCTTAGATGGATATCATTCAGGGCAATGGAATAACTTTGTTCTTGGGCTAAAGGTTTTGCACTATTAGGATTAGGTGCAGGTTGTGCAGGTAACTCTGGTTGTTTTAGAGGAGTTGTATTGGTTGTAGGAGGCATTAAGTCTTGCTGTTGAGGAGGTTGAGTCAAAGCCGCCTGCTACTAGTGTTGCTGCCAATTCTAGCTTTGCTACCAACCCTACTGAGGTTGGTGCCAACCTTGGTTAGGCTATTGCCATCCTTGGTTGGTTTGCGGCCAACCTTGGTTAGGCTACTGCCACCCTTGGTTAGGCTACTGCCAACCTTGGTGAGGTTGCTGCCAACCTTGGTAAGGTTGCTGCCAATGATTATAATTACCATGTTGTTGTTGCCATTGACTATTACCACCATAATTATGGAGTGGGTCTTGATGAATACCTAATCTTGGAGCCCACGACCTTCGTTGAGAAACATAGAGGACTTCCTTCTCTTCATCAATTGCCTTGAACTCAATAGGCACATGCTTTGATTCCCAGCTAGCGATAGGCTTACATCAGTAGTTGCATTTCTTTTTTCTGCAATGGGGGCAAGATTCTGCCAACATACTATCAGCATCCTCCTTTTTCCTTCATGCTTGCATGGTATCCAATTATGTAGCAACATCATTAATGATGTCTTGCTTGAAATCTGACAAGAGGTTTGACAGTTCTTTCTTAGATACTCCTACCCCAGGAATTTTTTTGAGTAAGTCCCTCAAACCTTGTCCTTCTTTTGTTGTTGGTCTGGAATAGTTCAAACAAATATTCTGGATTTCAGCCCATGTCTTCTATGTAATATCACCTCCAGCCATTAAGTCTAAAGCTTGCATACCCTTGTCATGTACTCCTTTCAAAAAGAGATGCTTTTAAGACTCCTCATTCAACTGATGTTGTGTGTTGCACTATAGGTTAACCATGAACTAGGCAACATAGTCCTCCAAAGTCTCATCCTCCTTTTGTGATATTTTAAAAATGTCATCTCCTTTCAAATCATGGCCTCTGTAATATTCCTTATATTTATTAAGGAATAGGTTACTCATAGTTGGCCAATCTGTCATAGCATTAGAACCTAGACTCATGAACCATCACAAAGCAGCTTCTTTGAGGGCTGATGAAAACAATTTCAGCTTATGGGCATCAGTTGTGTAGTCATAACTTCGACAAAGGATGTCGAACTCAAAGAAATTTTTTTCTTGATGTTTAGTAATAAGGCCATAGAATTTAGGCAAGGCAGCTGAGGTTTATATTGTTTAGATTTTGATTACCTTGCTGAGGAGGAATTGGAAAGGGAAAGGTAGGTTGAGTTGTTGCCATTTGTAGATGTCCTAGTGGTGGCTGACAAATGACTAGAGCTAATGGATTATCTTGATATTCTGGCTCAGCAAAAAGATTATTGAAATGGAAGGATTCTTCACATGTGGTTGGTGATTGTACTTGTTCTGATACTTCTACAAATATGTTCTCAAATATTTCTTCTTCTATTTCTTCTCTCTCTTCTCTTTCTTTAGGATCAGGATAAAAAGGATCTTCCTGATTGAAGTTGGGAAGAAATCTTCCAAGGTGATCTCTTCTTCTATGCATGCAAGAATGCTAAAAATGAAACTAAATGACTCAATAGTGAATACTAGATTGACACCATCCCCAGAAATAGCACCAAAAATATGTCTAATCAATATAACACCTTTTTAGTTATAGGATTGGACATCCCTTACTACCAAAGTACTATGCTAATTTCCATTAAATGTCAATCTAGGAGTGTGAACTTGAGATGATGTATGCAAAGTATATGCTCTAGTTTTCACTAAAAATCATTACTACCTTGAATGCAATAACCATTAAGGAAATATAGTTTATCCAAATGAAAGACAACTATCAAATACTTGGAAGGAAATTCTAATTATTTAGCCATACATCTATGCTCCTACTATTGCAGGAACAATGACTGGTTCTGCTTCCAGTGGCTGTAGGAACAACAGTTCTATCTTAACTTAGAAAATTGAGTCTAACTCCTACTTGCTAAAGTAAACTCCACCTTCTGTGTGGGACCCCATGGAAGAATGAAAGAAAGATAAGCTCAGATAAAAGTGTAGAAACTCAGTGAAGGCATGCATTCATCAAATATGCAGTATTACAATAACTTAGAAAAAATAATAAGATGTCTATCAACTCTATCTGTCTATTCAATACTTAACCTCATAGATACAGACAAGGTCTTATTTTAAAGGAAGGAAGAACAAAAAACTCCTAAAACTATGACTTTCTCATGAAGGAAAGTCAGTTACAACTTTAAGACTGCAAACATGCAATTGGAAAGACATTATTTCTCCCTTAAATTCCCCACAAATATAGAGATCATAGAAAATGCTAGATTTTCTCATTTATATGATTTCAAATAGCTTCCAGGAATCTAGGCACTGTGTGTTGCATGTTTAACTGATTTCTTTGATGCTTACTTCCTTGCTCGGACACTTTATTAGGTCCTGCTTTGTTATTCATTAAGATAGGTCCCTTCTGACTTTGTCGCCAAGTCTTCTAGCTGTAACGGTGCCATAACGCTCTCTTTAATAGCATCAATGCCTTAGCACTATTCCTTTGTAGTTTGTTTAACTCTTTCTCAACTTATATCCTTGTGATCAACATTTAACACACACAAGACTTCCCACAAACATTTATTTTCATTTATTAATTTATAAAGAAAAAGCATTTAATTATTCAACTAACAGTTTTTGCAATCTCTTCTGCTGTAGGAAGATCTACCCATATCAAACATTCATGAAGAAAGATTTTTACCACAAAATGATCCCCTTTTTAGATATAATTCTGATTGTCATTTTTATGCCCTATGTCCATACTTTATACATCAAAAGTTTAAAAACATTTATACTAGAAGATGATAAAGTTCAGTATGTTATAGACAAATGTTCACAAAATGGGCTAATAAGACTTCTATTTCTTCATGTCATCAATTTTCTCATGGTTCAAGAAGTAATAGTAGTGAATAGACCTTCCCAAGCCCCAGCAAGACCTTGAACCAACTCAACATATTCAAGTTGGGCTAATAAAAGATACACAAGAGGGGAGAGAGACAAAGGAGTTCTCGATGAAAACTTTAAGTCTCTCAAAAATCTAAACTTTCTCCCTGATTTTGACACACAAGGAAAGAGAAGGACTAAATCTTGTAGTAGGCCTACTTCTTCCCCAAATTATTCTCCTATCTCACCTCTTGTACAAGATTTGATTCTAACAAGGAATTTAATATCCTCTTATATTAACAACAAACCATTAAATTTCAGTTTTCAAAATATGGTCGCTAATTAGTCATGGGGGAAAATTATAGGTCCATTAAACCTGGAATTAAACCCTATTGCATTGCCAAAGGTTGAAATTGAGATTTTACCCAAGTTTATTGGTGATGGTAAAGTGTCTACAAATGATCATCTGAGTGTTTTTCATACAACATGTGGTGTTATTAGTGTACCTACTTAGGAGATAGCAGTGGGACTATCTGTCTGTATTCTCACCAATGCAATGGTGGACTGGTTAAATCATTTACCTCAAGCTTCCATAAGCAATTGGAATGATATGAAAATAGATTTTGAAACTAGATTTAAACTATTGATAATGAATGTACCCTCTTCTTTAATTAAGTCAGTTGAAAAAGGAAATCCATGAACCTATGAGGGAGTTTGTAGCCAAGTTCAACATGTTGTTGTAGAGAATTTCTCTACAAAACCAAAAGATTTTCTTTGTGAATTTTGTTCCACCTGACATAAGTTTTCACTTTTTGAAGATGTAGTAGCTGATCTAGCTACCCCTCAAAGATAGGAAATTTAGTTAGAAGACACTTTGATTGCAAAATGTAAGTGGAAAAGAGAAGTATAGACATCTAGACCTTCTTCTACCTCTACTTCTGTAGATCCTTTCATGCAAAGGTTAATGAATGACATGTCCATGCTTAAAAAGAAATAAAATAAAGCCAATGCACCATATCAATTGCAATATCAAGACATTAAATAGAGACATCACAACCTGAGTCATGGAAAAACCCTTTTTCTGACTGCACCTCAACAAAGGCTACAAATTGAAGATATAATCATGAAATGCCACATCCATGGCCCTTTGGAAAGTAGCTCCTACATTAATCAAGCCAAATGACATACTTACATATACATAGGTTCCCCATGGGGTTTTGAAGGCTATCTTAAATTGTTCATTTTCCTTTACCAGAACTTGATTGTTCCCTGCGAAGCCATCCATCATGGACATTAGCTCAGAACCAGTTACTTGCTGCAACATGGCTTCCATATTTGGTAATCCATAATTATCCTTCAAGGATGCAATGTTCAAATTCCTAAAATCCACACATAATCTTATGTCTCCATTTTTCTTTCTGACAGGCACCAAATTTGAAACCCAGGTGGAAAGTCTAATTGGTTTGATTATGCCCCCATTCCTTAATTTCATCAATTTTTCTTGCATTTTGGAAGCTAGGGTAGGGTTTACTGGTCTTTGTTTCTGTCTAAAAGGTTTTACATTATCCTTTAGTGGTATGAAATGTTGGATTAAATCTTCCCTATAAGCCTTAAGGTCATCATATGACCATGCAAAAATATGTCAATACTTCCTAAGAAAGTCAATCAATGGTTTTCTAATTTTAGCAAGAAAATTTTGGCCAATATAAACTTTCTTGGGAGCTTCATTAGTACCAAGGTTTATCTCTTCTAATTCTTGAGGCTTAGGGTCCTTAACTCATAGTTTGACTCTATCCCAATTATCAAAAATACTTCCCAAAGCCACTAACCCCTTTGGTACCTTGTTGGTTTTCAACTGCATAATCTCTTGGCTAAAAATGGTTTCCTTACCATCTATAGTTTCAATTAAATCACTGCAATCCATTCCCTAACCATGGTATTTGTCTTCATTTAACAAACAATTTATAATGTCTTTGTCATCTTCAAAGACTTGCCAATTTTCAATATTATCAGGTATCAAAGGTCTGCTCTGTACTTCAATTTGAGAAATTCCTACAAATGATATCTCCTTAGGTTTGATTGCTACATTTTATAATAAATCAGCCATCTTATTCTGAGTTCTATCTCTGCATGAGATACCAAATGCATCAAAAGATTCTATCTGATCCCACACATCATTTCTATACTATTTTAATCTCCTATTCTTGGATGAATAGGTTTCTTTTATTTGGGAGATAACTAGTTCAAAATCCTCTATGACATGCAATTTCTTAATTCCATGATGTGTAGCAACTTTCAATCCTAGCAACAAGGCCTCATACTTTGTTATGTTATTTGTGCAAAAAAACTTTAAAGTGAATGAGTATCTAAAAGTATTTTTGTCAGGAGAAACAAAAACCACCCCTCCCCTTTAACCTTCTTTTGAACTAGCCCCATCAAAGAACATTGTCCATAAATTTGGTGAATTTATACAACACTCAACTTCATGTTCAATTACAGCAGGAAAATTCTCAACTTCCTAGATAATCAATTCAGCTCTAAATGCATTCACACCAATATCTAAAAAGCAAGTAGCATCTTTATCAATTTATTTACCCAAGATGTGACTGACCATTGGCTCTTTGTTTACCTTGACAACTTTATCTCTGATGTGGAAAGTAGCATAGGTTAAGTCACATTGTAGACTATCTCCCATAGCAACACTCCATTTTCTAGAAAGCAACATTCCATAGTGTGGAGGTATATCCACTACAAGGATTGACATGCTTAACTCTACTTTAGGATATGCAGCTAATTTGAATGGTAAAGCATTTATGGTACCTATGACTGGGACTTCCCTAGCATCCATACCTCTGCATCTACCCTGCTTAGTATCTACTTTCAAACCTAATGCTTTCATTATCGTGAAGGGCATGATGGTATTAGAGGCTCCTAAATCTATCATGCAATTTTTTAGGGTTTTTCCATTTATGATCAGACTGAGGAAAAATGGGTCAATATATTCTATGTATGCCACTAAGGAATCATCTAAAAACATTTGGGGAATCTAAGATATGATACCACTATCCTCTACTACTAATGGGGTTTTCTGGATAACACTTTGTTCTACAACACTATTGTTGTTTCCTATCCTTCCCAACCATGATAAAGCCTTGCTTTTATGCTCTTCAATTCTAAGAAGTTCAGACAAAGGTACTTTTACAATTATTTGGGACAACATGGATATCATATCAATAGGTTCAAGAACAATGGGTTTTACAAGAATACCTGGAGTTGAAGTCTTTTGAACAATAGGCATCACTGTTTACTTGATAGTATTAGGTACTGATTTATTTTCTTGCACAACTACTTTGTTAGATTAGGTGAAAAACTAATCTCCCAAGAACACCTGCATGCATAACCCTGTCACATGGATGAAGCAAAGAATAGAGGCAAGGAAAAATCAAGGAGGCCAAAAAGCCAAATCCATCTTATGGACATGCAAAGAGCAATATCTCATATAATCCAATAAGTGAATCAATAAAATACAAAGAGGTGAATCGTTATAAAGGAATCATGAAACCCAAAAAGGGAAACTAAAGCCTAAAAAAGCTAGGGTTGCACAATATAATTAATAAAATATTAATTATATGCACCTACAAGATAGCTTAAGCAAACTAGAGTAATAGGAAACTTAATTAATTAAATCAAAGTGATTTAATTAATAATTTAGAAAAAATAATTACTCTAACACCCCCCCTTAAGTGAAGCTTGGGAGGAAGCTAACCTAGCATAGCTATGAAAGTAGGAAAAGATGGGTCCCGACAATAAGGCATGATTAGGTACCCAAATACAAGAAAAAGAACTAGATGAAGGAAACTAAGCCTCCAATCTAGGAAATGTCCCAAAGAAAGGAACAAGAAAGAGCATGAAGCATCTCTGAAGCATGAAGCTACAAACACTATCAGAAGAAACTGCTGGAACCCCCATTGAAATAGTGCATGACTAGGTAGAGAAGACAAAGTCTGAAGAGCTGATCAATCGAAGAGGTGACCTCCAAAAGTAGGAATGAATGAGTGTTTATATAGTAGATGAACCATCTCACCGAAATGCATAGGTACCTAGCCACTACATCCGCCTAGTACATAGGAACAAAAACTAAATACGTAGATCACTCAACCGAACCAAGGAAGCAAGAGAGCCAATAGGTGAACCCCCCCATAATGCTGAATAGGGAGAGGGGTGACAGGAAAATTGAAATGCAATGCCAAAAAAATCTGCAAGAAGAAGAATTAGGAACACCAATAGTGCAATAGAAGTACAAACATAGGATAAAGGGCGGTGTCACTGACACATTGCATGGGCTAATGTCGTGGAAGAAAAATTCACTTAAGAAAGGTGGATGAGCAAAAAATGGAAAAACATCATGAACCCCCATGGCACTTTATAACTGAGTGCGAGTATAAACAAACACAAGGTGTACAAGATCCCAGATATGCAAAAGCAGACACTTTATCTCAATGCATTTACAAAAAAAAGAATGCAATAGAAGAGAAGCATACAATGCTCGAAAGTCAGAAAGAAGAGTGAGCCAAAAGAATAGAAGAAGAGATCCAGGGCCTGTAGAATCCAAGTAGTCCGCTAGAGTGCGAAAGTGCAAAAACTGAAGGAGAAAGAACCTGGAGCAGAATCTGGATAAAAGACCCCTGCAACTGAATAACTCACAGAACCAGCTTTCCAACAAAATTTGGTGGGAAGATCTCTATAAAGAGGAAAAATAGAGAAAACCACATGGGAAAAACCCTACTCCAAAAAGAGATAGCAAAGAATGTTCCAGAAGAAGGAACAAAGAGATCAGAAGAGAATCATTGAAGCATGAAGAACCGCAAAACTCTATCAAAATGCTGATCTGTAGAACCTCCATGGATATATAAGGCATGAACCATCAACCAAAGTAACCTCCACGGAAATATAAAGCACAAACCATCAACCAAAGAAGCATAGAATAGAAATATAACCTCCCCTTAAGGCAAGTGAGGTGACAGGCAACTGAAAAGATGGGCCAAAAATCTCCTACAACATAGGAGCCAAACACATCAAGAGTGAGGTACAAACACAAATAAAGGCACGTGTTATCGACACTACATGAGAAAATAGAGAAAGAGGGCCTATAACTGGCAAAAAACTATCCCCCCCATGACACTTTACAAAATA
This sequence comes from Cupressus sempervirens, assembly GCA_028749045.1. NCBI lineage: Eukaryota > Viridiplantae > Streptophyta > Pinopsida > Cupressales > Cupressaceae > Cupressus > Cupressus sempervirens. The sequence continues at coordinate 605,252,717 of CM053788.1, forward strand.
GTGCGAGTACAATGAATCACAATGATGAAAAGGATCTCAAAATGCAAGAGTGGCACTTTATCTCAGTGTGTTGCATAAAGATGCTTACAATGAATATAAAAAATGATAAAAAAAAACATAAGGCTGAAACAACAGAAGGTAAAGCCCAAAACGAAGCAACTGAAGCAAAAAAATTGATCTCCAGACCTGAAACAAACAGGATATCCACCAGAATGCTAAAATGAAAAAGACTAAATAGGATGTTCTTGGAATAGAATTTGGAACAACAACTAGCATCACTAGAAAGAGCACATAAAGAGCTTTCTAGTGATATAAAGAAGTCCAAAATTGGAGATCGGAAGCTCAAGATACGCCTCCCGGAGTGCAAAATAGAACATCTAGCTTTGACTGCCAAAATAGGCAACCAAACTGTATCAAAACCTAAAAAAACCTATACCAACATCTTTTTCTCAAAACCAGCTTTTTGGTGCATTTTTCAGATCAAAAAAATACATCCGTATGCTCAAGTTACGGAGAAAAAACCTCCAGGGCCTCCAGAATGCATGAAAAATTATTATTTTTTTTAATAAAAAAAATAATAAAAAAACAAAAAACTTTTAAAAACTTCCTCCACCACCGGCGGAGTGGTGGCCGGGCGGCAAGAGGGTGGAGGGCCACCGTGGGGCGGAGCAGCAGCGATGGACGCCAACGGAGCCACTGCGGGCCGCTGGCGGATCGCCAGCGGTAACCGCTAGTGGTGGCCGTCAGTAGTGACCGCAGCGATGACTGCTAGCAGCTCCGCTGCAGTTAATTAACCACCGATGGCTAAAACAACCGAACAAAGATTTTTTTGCAATTTTTTTGATTTTCCACATCTTGAATTACGTGTAGAGGCCGTACAACCCTTTACGGCAAAATTTTTTTGCCTCCCAGATCAACGGTGTCCAAAATGGACAAATTTTATATGGATTTTGGGGTTTTTGGGTGCTCTAAGCGCAACGGTGATGTTTGTTTGAGCCCAAAGTAACCAGAAAATAAGTTCTCCCCTAAATCCACATGAAAAGCTTTAGAAACCCTTGAAAAATGCAACTTTTGAAATGCTTCAACAAACCATGAACAACGAGCAGCAAGCTTGCTTTGATACCATGTTAGATTAGGTGAAAAAATAATCTCCCAAGAACACTTGCATGCATAACCATATCACATGGATGAAGCAAAGAATAGAGGCAAGGAAAAATCAAGGAGGCCAAAAAGCCAGATCCATCTTATGGACATGCAAAGAGCAATATCTCATATAATCCAATAAGTGAATCAATAAAATACAAAGAGGTGAATCCTTATAAAGGAATCATGAAACTCGAAAAGGGAAACTAAAGCCTAAAAAAGCTAGGGTTGCACAATATAATTAATAAAATATTAATTATATGCACCTACAAGATAGCTTAAGCAAACTAGAGTAATAGGCAACTTAATTAATTAAATCAAAGTGATTTAATTAATAAGTTAGAACAAATAATTACTCTAACACTTTTGTAGTTTCATTTGTTTGAAGTTGAACCTTCTTTTTTGGTTTCCACTTCTTAACCTTGTTGTCTTTGATCTTAGGCACATCTATATTGACCTTCTTATTTTCATCATTCATCTTATGGGTAATATCTTTGATGAATACACTGGATGGTTTTCCTACATCATTATTTACTATTCTGTTTCTCAAATTGTAGTTACTATGGACTTGGAAAATCATTTCTTCTATGATTCTATCAATCTCCTCTTTGGAGGGTATTCTTAAGCTTGTGTGACCTACATCAGAAGATGGAACACATACTTTATCTTCATCATAACCTTCACCATCTGAAAGCACTTGCTGATGATGTAAATGATAAGCAATTCTTTGATTGGTAATATCATTTTTAGGTTCTTTAGAATTAGAATCTATAAAATCATTACACATGCTTATAGTATTGCAACTTATATCATCATGGCTTTTCTCTTCATTTTCTTCTTCAAGTTGCAGACCTTGATTTGGGGCAAATGATTGAGCAACAACACAATAATAAGAAGAATGAGGTGATTGACATACAATGCACCATGGTACATCACCATTTATATTCATAGTATTCCTTTGCAGGGGATTTGGGGTACCCTTATCCTTCACATTTTGTGCTTGGTTAGGGATTGGCTTACCATCTTTCCACTGGGTGGTATAAGGGTAATTTTGCATTCTAGGCTGTCTATTGAAATTGCTATTATTCACAGGGTTTTTCTTAGGACCATTTGGCTTATTGAAATTAGTGGGATTCATCTTCTTCAAAAATTCCAACACTTGGCCTATAGTAGGTTCTTCTGGCTTCTTTCCTATAGGAGTTTTATCACCCTCCCTTTTGTTGTTACTCCTGGGATTGAAAAGCTTTGGGTCATCTCTCCTACCCATTTTGCTAGATGCCTTCCTATTGTTTTCTATATTTACTACAACTTTATATGCATCCCTCAATTGGTAAGCCATTTTTCTATCAAAAGCATTAAAATATGTTGTGAGACAAACATCCTCATTCAACCTCATAACTTGAAACAATTTGTACATACCTTTCTGGAATCTTACATTGAAGTCGAATGTGAACTCATTAGGATTCTTCTTGATGTTATTGAATTCATTTAACATGAATCTTGAATTGGTGTTGTCTCCATATTGCTCTTTAAATAATTTCTCCAAGTCATTCCATGAGGTGATACTATCATCAAGCAACCTTTTGAACCAATCCCTTGCATCCTTAGTTAGTGAATGAAAAAATAACTTCATGACCACATCTTCATGTTCAACTTCATAATAATTTAACATATCAATGAAAATTCTCAAATGTTCTTCACTAGTAACATCATTATTCCCATAAAACTTAACCACTTTGTCTCTTAAATCAAATGATATGGGATGTGGAGCATCGAGAATACTAGCAAATGATATTTGTCTATACTTTTCCAGTTATATAGGTTTCTTCTAGAAACTAGGAATATTTGAGGTACTCACTATAATAGCTTGGTTTAGAGGAGCAGCTTGGGATTTTTGAGGTTGGACAACAAGGAATTGAGTATAAGTGGTGGATGACGAGGTAGGGGCAAATTGATATTCCCTGAGTTGAGATTATTGGACCACTAGCCGATGCAAGAGTTGCAAATGGGATAGACAAATTTGGCCATGAAGCCAATGCAAAATTAGATTTTGTGAAATGGATTTTTATCCTAGTTTCTACTACTTGAGCTTCATTCTCAACCTTCTCAATTTCTTTTGCAAGATCTTCCTTCTCCTTTCTAGCTTTTTCTAGGTATAAATCTAATTTTGACATGGGAGGGTTTATAGATTTTCTTTGTAGAGCTTGAGGTTCATTTTTTTGGATTCCTATGGCTTTGCCTTTCCCTTTAACTATAGCTTTTACATTGGGTTCTATAGGGTCTACTTGAATAGGTTTATAGGTTTGGACTTGGGTAATAACAAGCTCTTGTCTTTGGCTTAAGAGCTTTTCTTGTTCTTGAACTTTAGCTCTAAGACTATCTACATCTCCAAAAACATCAGTATGGAGAGTCATAGTTTTTTTGTCTAACTTTTTATTTTCCTCCTTCAAGGCAGCCATCCTTCTCAACAGAGCATCTCTTTCTATTATGGCATCCAACTACTCCACTTTTTCAAGATGAATGTGTTTAGCTTCTTCCTCAACAACCCATTTCTTTAGAAATCCTATCTTAGATTGCACTTCTTTAGGGTCTATAGAAGTGGCCTCTGAATCAGCAAGATCATCCAGATCTATAAGATTGGGCTCTATGCATGGGGCTACTCTGGGATTAAAAGAATCATCAAATGAACTCCTAAATCCTAGCCTATAGTTCATATCTGCTATGAGATTTTGCCTTGGTAAAGCATTTTCTACTAGTGTCATGTCCTTTTCCTAATATGTTCTTTCATTTGGTATTGGGGTACTGAAAATGCCTCCTAAGAGTCTTGTGGTTTCAGATTAAGAATTGAGTGAAGAAGACTCTCTCCCTAATATTGGTTGATACTGGGAATTGATAGATACACTACCTTTGGGTTTCTAGGTGGGATTTGGATCTTTCCTTTTCTTATTTTGGTTCTTCCTACCACCTTGGGGTAAATCAGTATACATTGGTACATTAGGATTGGCTCTCATGTAAGCTCTTGTTTTCTTTCTCTTGTTAGCCATATTCACCTTTTGTTAAGACAAGCACTAGCTTCAAAACCTTGACTGAGTCACCATAGTATTCTTGGGAAAATACACAATGAAAATTATTCTTGACTCCAAGGAAAAAAAAACACAAATAGAAATAGAAATATCTGACATAGATAGACCAATCACTAAGATCATAAGACTACAACTCTTTTCTTATTAGATAAGACACTTGTATAGGCTGGATATGTCAGTGCATCTCCATGGCATTTGGCTATCCTTTCTTTAAATTCTCAAGGTTTGTCACTAAAATATCCCCTTATGACCATGGGAAAAACTCAGATAATCTAACACACACGTACCCAATAGGACCTAAGAAACTACAGTACTTTTTATAGACATGTTGGACAACTCCCTAACGGAGTCGCCATTTTGTTGGTGTTTTAAAACTACTAAGCAACAAAATGCTCAATACCAAAATGATATCACTCACACAATCAAAGGATTAGCCAATTCCTATTGACAATTATATGTGCAAACCATTTGGACCCAACTTCAACAAAACCAAGGGTGGTTTTCTACTCTTTAGGCTCTGCAAAACCAGGGTGGGCATACCCAAGGATGATTCAAGACTGGGAAAAACTATATGAGAATTACTTTAGTTTCATTCTGATTCTCATCTCATATCCTCAAATACATGCATAATTCTTGAAAATTTGATAAACACATCCCATATAATAGATCTGGCCAAAATTCTTCTATAGATCTCCATGTGTTCTCAACAATAGTGGCTAACTGAAGATAAAACATTCCATGCAAACAAGTACAGGCCAACTTTGAAGATCTTCAGGAAATAAAAGTAAAATTGATTATAATTCTACATTTGAAAACCATTTATGACATTTTCTCTTCCAGCTGAATCAATTTGACCAGTGCCTAATCCATTAGGGTTCAGAGTCTACTACAAATCCATAGATCTAATTTGTTTCCTTACAACAAGTATTATCAACAATTCTTATCAGAATTCATCATTCAAAAAATCCTTCCTACTTTTGTAGCAACCATATCAAATTCATCAAAGCATTTACTTAATCCATTGAATTAATAGCAGTGGTGAACATATATACAACCTAACTGGATTACATTCAATTGTACAAGCCTTTATTCATACAATATCAAGATGACCAAGTAACTAAAAGGAGACAAAATTCAGAAAGAACTGATATGGGGACAACTAGTAGTTTGTATTCATTTTCTTTGAAAATTATATACATTTGCAATAAACTCAAAATGACCTTAAGAAAAACACAGTGATCATTCTATATTCATGTATTATTAGGAACTAACAGAGAAAATACATCATAAACTTACTCAAATATTGGACCAATAACCAACTAAGTATACCACTTAAGCATTAGAAAATCAGACCATTCTCTAGCCTTGGAATCTCACTTATATAGTGTGAGATGCAACAAGCTACAGGCTAAGAGAAAATGATAGGTGTCCTTTACAAGAGATAATTACATACACCTATCATTAAATGACAAAGATGTGGGTAACAGAAGATGTCTAGATCAAACATTCCTTTTGGTGGGTCCGCTTCTGTCACATCCTCTATTGTTTTTGATTTGGCTACTATTCTGATCCCTCTTTGTATGCAACTACCAAGCTAGCCAATGATGAAGTTTGTTCTAATGATTTCACATTAATCTCCACCTATGGGTTTTCACCATCTTTATCCTATATGGTGGGAGTAACTTCTACATTTTTCTCTTCTTCGATTGTATCAGCATCTTGTGGCCCTAGGCTTGCAACTGAAAGTGAATGATTATTCTTTTCTTCTTCTTCTCGTTGGGCTTGTGTAGTGATGGTGTCAATGATTTGGATCTTCTCACCCTACACCTCATGACTATTAGTTTCATCTTCATCAAATTGTTCACCAGGATCTATTTCTGCCATCCACTTGTCAAACAGTGTGTCATCTGGCTAATTGAATTGCAAAATATCACTCTGCCTCTTGAGTACATACTCAACCTCATTATCAATAGAAAAAAATTCCTATTTTAAATAATCAAAGAATATTTGGGCTTTCACTATTTCTTTAGTTGATGTGGCCCAACATGCATGCCCTGTTTCATTGATAACTTGATTCATTCTTAAACAAAACAAATCATCAAGCTCCTTAGCCCATTCATCTTTGCTTTTCAAATTATTTTTCTTATCTAGGGCATGAGGAAACAAACTAAATTTTTGGCTCTTGTATTTGTTGAAGTAGCCTACTATTATTATCTGTAAATGAATCCTTTTATTGTCAAAATCAACAAGATCAGAAACAATATCAGAGGTTTTTTCAATTTGATCATAAGAATTCTTTATGACAGAGAAACACAAAAATGTCATTTCTTTCTCCCTTCTCACCCATTTATTCATGATAGGCTTTAAAGCCTCATCATTGGCTTTCAACTCCTCCCATATACTGATCACCCTGGTCAACTGATCATGAACTAATGGCTATTCAATTTTATCCCCCAAATATGTAAGAGCTTTTCTTAATTTTTCTTCATATTTCACATTCAACTCCACATGCAAAGCCCATATTTTATTCTTTTCTTCTTCAAAGTCCTCAACAATATAATATTCTAGCCTTTGGGGTGTATTTGGTATTTCAATGAGGGGGGTGGATTTGAAGGGCTCAACTAGGGGGTGAGGGTATGTTATTCTTGGTCTTGTGGATCTCCCCATTAGCTTGTTCTCAAGCTCAATTCTTCTCTTTACCTCTTTATTGTAGGCATCCAAAACTACCTCATAATTTCTTTGTAACTTAGTCATTTCTTTTACCTCCCTCTATGTAGTAGCCAAGGCAAATTGAGAATAATCTTCATTCATGTGGGCTGCCTATACATGTGAGGTATGGAGAACTTTCCTCACAATGATACTTCCTGTTAGTCCTGAATCATCAAGATATGATGGAGCAGCCTTGGATCCTCTTCTTAATGACCACATGAAAATAGTAGCTTGGTCATTACTAAATGCAGTTCCCAAGGACTCTATTTTATTTGGATCTTGCAATCCCAAATTATTTGACACATAATTGAAAATCAAGGCATCAACAATGTCCCAATTGGGCAATAATAAAATATTTGCAGCCTTTACCATTTGTCTCCCTTCTTTAAGGGTTATATTCTAGAACTCTTGAATCATTTGTTCCTTTATTTGATTTTTAATGGAGGCTTCATCCATTTCTAGATGCTCTATTTTCATATTATTACATCTTTCCTCAAAAATGTGCATGTTTGCCCTCCAAGAAAATTGGTGGAAAGCCCTAGACTTTACAAAACTGTCATCAGATAAAAATTGCTGACTTGCTTGTTCCAAATTAGGATCCAATTCTCTCCCTCTAAAATCTATTAAAGTCAAGTCAAAACTTGGTATAGGAGGCTCCTAGGGATTCCCTTCATCAATCTCTGCTTGGGTAACAAAAACTCCCCCTTGTGACCCAATTTTTTCAATTTTCTCATCCGTGAGCTACTCCCCCTCAATTCTCATTGGGGTTTGGGAAGGTGAGTAACTCTCATCATGTGGTTCCTCTTCCCTTATTATCTTTCTCCTCTTAGGAGAAGGTTTAGGAGGCCTTTCTTCAAAAATAGCACTAGTAGATTCAACTATCTATTTTCCTTTATCCACAATGGGGCTTTCACCCTGAATGATAGTATATCCTAACCTCCTTTGAACAACTAGTGGGCCTGCCCCTATATTAGGAGTGAAGCCCAATCTCCTCATTATTTCTCTAGCCTTATCTAGAAAATAATCAATGAAATATTGCTTTTTTTCATTCTTCACCTCCATTATTTTAGGGAATGTATTCTTAAGCTTATTAATTCTATCTATAGTAGTTACAACATTGCTTAGAGGGTTGTAATCTTTGTCAAAACAATTAATGAAACTCAAAATAGACTCTCCATTTTTCTTTCTTTGTTTCTTGCTCCTGCAGAGAGTACTCATTCCTTATTACATCTTTAGGGAAATAAAATTCATGCTCAACTGGATGAAGTTTGATCCTATGCCTAAGAGCCAAATGAAAGAAACCTTCTGCATCACAAAAATGAAGGTGAGATACTGCCATCTTATACTGATCCAAAAATTTGTAAAGGGAAACCCATCCTTTCTTGGTTATCACAAACTGGTGGGCTACTATGCAAGTGGGAAAAATTGATCCTATTGCCCTTTTGTGCAAAAAGACTTCTTCTACTCCTTCCAACTGCCACAAGAATTCAGTTACTCCTACCTTTAAGGGCACCTAGTAAGGTAGTACATGAGGTGTTCCCTTGAATCCATAAATTCTAATAATAGTTGAAACTGAATATGGGATGATATCTCCCCAATTATGTGAAACCTTCAGATTATGGGGTTTATCCATAGGCCTAACAAGGTGCATTAGTGCCTTAGGGATCTTGGGATTGTCTCTTAATATGAGGCACCTCAGTTTGGAGGTGAAGTACTTGTCAAATCTAACAAATCTAGCATTTTCTACTTCCCCAGTCATATTTGCACTCCACAATTGAACTGGCAGTGCTTCCCCCTCTTGTTCTCTATTCAAAACCATTTCTTTACCAATGTATGTAGCCCCCTTAAATAGAAACATGTGCATCAATAGGGAGTATTGGCCCCAAACCTTCTCCACCTTGCTCTTAGCAATTCCAACCAATCCAATGTGAATCTCATCACCTAGGTAAGAAGCAAAATCAAAAATTATTTCCACACCGAAAGAGGAGATTTGAGTGATCATATACATAAAACTCACAGGGATAAATTCTTCTTCACCCTCTCCAAAAACTCAGCATAGGGTCCCGTATATCTCTACTTCCTTGGCACTAAAGCATGCTTTCTTGAAAGGTTCTTTAGAGGATGACGTTATTGCTGGTAGGGTTCCAATTCTGCCAATGTGGGCCTTTAGTGCACCTTGTCTAACTATGTCCTTCTTAGACATATATTCTTTTTCTAAATCTATCAAATTAATGGACACATGATACCTAGTGAGAGGTCCTAGATGAAAAACTTCCCTAATATCTTTTAGACTGATGGTGATTAGAATTTCACCATCTACTCTTCTCACTACCCTAGTGGCTTGATCATAACTCTTCGCCATGACCTCAAGGAGATAATAATCCATAAACACACTAAGAACAACTAGCTTTCCTAGGTTCAAATTCCATATATTGACATGTGGGGCAAATAGTTTCCTTTCTACAAACCATTTCTTGAACAAATTTAAACTAGTTTGCGAGGTTTGAGCATCCTAGACCTAATTACCCTTATCATACAATCCATCTACTATCCTCAACCTAGGGTTTAATGAGGTCAAATTTTTAACTTGCACTATCTCTATAGTAGACTCATGAAGCAACTTAAGCAAATCATCATGTACATTTCTATCCAAATAATTTACTTGACCTGAAAATTCCTTCTTCGGAGGCATCTTTGATTATGCTTTATAGAACTGAAATACTTCCAAAGATTATAGTAGGATTACTTACTTGAATTCTATCCTTGTTTTCCTCTTTAGTTCTATAAATTTTTTGTGAACAAATTGCTTCACAATCTTGCCAAACTTCAACACAATCTTCTTCAGTAATTGCTTCTGCTAAATAAAGGCTCAAAATTTTTGTTCGCGTAAGGTGAAATTGATAAATTTTTTAGTATTATACTCTATTTTTCCTCACATGTGAAGCTTTCATGTCTAATTAATACACAGAGTGGCACCATCTTCTGCATTCAAATATGCCCTGTCAATCTTTAAAAATCCTATGATCATGGGATACGAAGAAATACAACTCAACATTCCACTTGACAAGTTGGCCATTCAATCCAATGAAAACTTCCCATGTACACAACCCCTCCTTGATGGCACTTCCGTTTGGACCCACCAAGAATGGAGGACACATGTCAATAGGTTGCTACTTCGCTATACATAAAGAATGAGCACCATGCCATAGCAAAGCAGTGACATCTATTGATTCAATCTTGATCTTGAGGATGATACATTACTGCATTGCTTAGAAGGACAGTGGTGGGCCCTCTTTTGCTACCTCAATATACATATCCTTTGAGCAACTCTTCATGGCAAGATAGCAATGACTATTGATCTGAGATGAAATGAAAGGTAGAGAAATTGCATAAAGTACTGTGAAGGGTGGTGGGTCCCATACTCGCTATGTTGCATAGAGTAAAAAACTTGCAACTTTCCATAGCGAGATAGCGAGGATTGTTGATTCTAGTTTGATTTGATGATCAAAATCCCTTATACACTTTATGAATGGGGCATGGGTCCAAGGCACTAGTGACGTAGGAAAATTTGTACTGCTTGCACCCAAGAAGACCTTACTTTTAATCCTAGTCACCCTTCCATGTCACTTGAGGTCCCATTGGCTATTCTTTTCATGGCACCTTGCTACTTCGCTAATAGTAAAATGTCAAATTTTTTTGATAGTGAGGTAGCGAGCTTTGGTGACTTTAATAAAACTAGGCACCAAAAGAATTAAAAACCATCAAATAACCATCACCCCTACTAACTACTTCTAACAATAATAGTTATTACTCATCATGCCACTTGGATAGATTGCGATTATCGAGAAACTTGGAGGCCACCGTGTCTTTGATTTCACGGCATGTTGCTACTTTGCTAACAAAAAGATGCTCAATTTTTTTGATAGCGACGCATTAGAAAGACCTTTATTCTAGCGCTGACTTTTGGCTGCTTCTACTAGGTTCCTTTTCCTATTTTGATGATACTTACAAGGTTCACATGACTGAAAAGTTGGCCAAAAAACAAATCCTTGATTGCCATACCTTCATTTTATAGTCTCATTTTGTAAAATTTTGGGCACTTGCTACCTCGCTAGGTATAAAAAGTGCTCAACTCTTCATAGCGAGGTAGTGACAATGATAAATCTATTCAAATTGGATGGTGAGGAACTTGAGAGGAAAGGTTACTTGAGGGCATATGAAAATTTTTAAAAGAAAAAAGAATATTCGCCCAATTTTTAAAAGGGCTTCATGCTCGAAACTAACAAAAGGAAAGAGACAAAGGTTTTAACTAATTTTTTCAAGGGTTAACAAATATGAATGACTACAGACCATAAACCCTATTCACCATTAATGGATACAATTTGAATTTTTATACCTAGACAAAGGAATTTTATCATGCAATAATTCAAACCAACATGAAGAATGTAATTTTGAAAATTATGTGATTCTTCTTGATAATGAACCAGAAGTAAGGACTAATGACTCAAAAGCAAAGAAATTATGGACAATGGAGTTCAATGGTAGTTGTTCCAACTCAAGATCTAGCATTGGAGTAGTCCTAATTCTCCCTTTAGGAGAACCTATTACTTTCTCTTTCAAATTGGATTTCAAGAATACTAATAGAACAACAAAAATATGAAGCTTTTCTTTTGGGACTGTAAAAGGACAAGTTAGAATGAGTAAAGAAGATGATAGCTAAAGGTGACATTGAACTAACAGTTAGGTAGGTAAGGAACCAATTTTTTTGTCAAGAATGATAGATTAAAACATTATAGAAACTTGGTCTAGGATGAAATAGAATCTTTTGATTCTTTTTCCATAGAATTTGTTCCTTGGTGTCAAAATTCTAGAGCTAATTGTTTAGCACTTTTTGCTTCATTGCTTCTACCTCTAATGTAATACTAGATAAGTTGCTCTTTTAGTCCTAATTCTTTAGGAATGGCTTAGGCTTTCTCTCAATCTATTAGGGTTCCTTCCACACCCTAATCCCATAGAGGATCTCTATGCTATCCTCTAACAACTCTCTACCTATATACACCAATGGTTATAGTTCATGTTTTATCCAACACCCTCTCCAAGCTCACTTTTTGACCTTCTCCACTAGTCTTTTTTGAACATTTTCCCCCACCTTGTAGAGTGAGGGGCTCTTACAAGTGATGTCATACTTCTCTTGGAATTTTGGATATCAACCTTACAATTTATCATCAAGTTCTTTACTTATAAGCCAAAATTGCCACATATAGGTCTACTAGGATTAACCCTCCAACTTGAGTTTTTGGGCTTTAGTCTCAATTTTCTCCAAAGGAGATAGAAAAAAAAAATCTAGATAATTTGAATGCCCTTTTGGAAAATCTCAAATTATTTTATGGGTTTCAAACCTCCAAGATGTCCATACACTAGAAAGCAACTTTTATGCCTATTTTAAGGGTTCCTCACCTATGGTGATTGGTCTAGCTAGGGTATGATATTCCCCCCTTCAAAAATTATCATGAAACCTTTTCCTCTGGTATATTTTGGCACTAATAACCCCTCCTCATTCTTCCACACTTGGTTTGAAGCATCAAATTCTTTCAAACCCCAAAAAATCTCTCTCAATGTTGTAATCACCTAACCAAGTATAATAGACTTGCCTAGGGAATCACTTTTTAAAATCATTCCATGATTTTCAGGGCCCTAAAACATAGATACATTATGTACATTGTCTCTACTCCCATGTACCTTAAATCCATGAACAACTCATGGCAGGAACTCATGGGGGAGCCATTATTGCTCAGGTAGTCAAAACTTAAACAACACACATGATACTTAGAAAAGAATTTCAAAACCTAGTTAGATGAGCACTTACAAACCAGTAACTTGAATAGAAAATAATGTACTAACAAAAGAAAAAATAAATACAACACCAGATTTAATGACTCAATCCATTTGTCCATAAAATAAATCTAAACTCTAAAATCTATCTAAAACTAATGTATTCAATTGCACAAAATTGATCAATACAACTCCCAACCCTTTGGATGTGTTTGATTGATGTTTCTATAAGTTCCCAAAGAGGTTCTAAGTGGTTGGAATAACCACCAAATTCCTCCTTGCATTTTTTCAACTTTTCTACTAATACGTTGTCAAGCAACTTTTCAAAAAGTTGCACAATCTTGACAACTTTTTGCATCTTTGAGCAACTTGCTCCCCCTTCACTTGGGAACTTCCAAACCTATCTAGTTTGTCCCATAAATGATGTCTAGGCATGATTTAGCCTCTAGACATCCATATGCATGATTTAGACCATTTCTTTCCTTCTTGGAAACTTTTCCCAATTGTTGCCCAATTAACACCCTGATTTTATAACTGGTGCTTATAGAATAGAAATGATATATGAAGAAAGTGTACTAGATAATGTTGAACATTGGAAAGTTTTTGAAAATGATTCACAATTGAATAATTTCATTGGGTGTATCCAAAACTTTGCTGACTTTTTTTTAAAGGTTATGAAGAAAAGGGGAAAGATAGATGTGAAAAACCTAGTGAGTCTGATGAAGTGATACAATTAAAAGGAAACAAAATTCCCCAAGGGATTTAGTTTCTCTTGAACACCTCTTCTAGAGAAAGGGTGATAACATCATTAAGAGGGACACAAATTATAATGAATTCTTGAAGGAATATGATAAGATTGATATTGACAAGGAAGGTGATCCCAAAAGGATCTCAATCGGTAGGACCTTCTCCATAAGAGAGAAATAAAATCTAAAATTATTATTGGTAAAGTAAATAGATGTTTTCTTAAAGGGATGTGAAGATCTAAAAAATTATAGAAGTGGAGACTTTAGACATCATATACGTTTGAAACCTAGTGCACCACCATACCATCAAAAACTCATAAATTATAATCCCAAGGTATCCAAGGCCATATGGAAGGAAGTGGAGAAGATGTTGAAGGCAAGAATAATCTACCCTATTTATCATTCAACCTAGGTAGTTAATATTTTTCATGTGAGGAAGAAAAATGGTGAGATCAAAATCTGTGTAGATTTTCAAAATCCTAACCAAGCCAGCTTGAAAGATAACTATGCACTTCCAACAATGGAACACATTTTGGAATCTGTAGTAGGTTTTGAGGTTATGTCTATGCTTGATGGCTATTCAAGTTATAATCAAAGAAGTGTATCTCCCTAGTGTGCGTATGCCTACAATAGGATACCTTTTGGAATAATTAATGTGGAAGCAACATTCCAAAGGGAATGAATTCTTCGTTCAAAGATCTATAGGACAAGATCATTGTGATTTATTTAGATGATCTAAATTTTTATTCCAAGAGAAGGAAACATCATTTAAGAGACCTTGAAGTAGTATTATAGAGGTGCAAACAACATTGCATATCTTTAAACCCCAAGAAATTAGTTTTTTTTGTGGAAGAAGGTTAACATTTGGGACACATTGTTTCAAAAAAAGGGGATAAGAATTGACCCCAATAGGGTTAAAGCAATTCAACAACTCTCTCTTCCTACAAATAGAAGTGATTTGAAATCCTTCTTTGGCTAGATCAATTTCTTGAATAATTTTGTCGTTGAATTCTCAAAAAAAGTAAGACACATATTGAGTATGATGAGTGAAAAGTATCCATTTAGATGGCTCAAGGAAGGGAAGAAAGCCTTTGACGATATCAAAACTACCATTTCTCAAGCCTTGATGTTAGTCAATCTTGACTTTAGGAAATATTTTACAATATACTACTATGCTTCAGAACACACCCTATCAGGCATGCTGACTCAAAGGAATGAACAAGATGAAGAAGCTCCTATCAAATTTATTAGCATACCTCTAAAAAATGATGAGCTAAATTATTATTAGACTAAAAAGCATGCATTTTTCCTAGTTAAAGAAGTTAAACAATTTAGGTATTAGATCTTACTCACATTTGACTGTATATGTGCCAGAAATTATGGTTAAAAGCATATTGAATCAATAGGAAATTAGTGTCAATAAAAGGGAAATATGGATAGCTAGAATCCAAGAATATGATCTCACCATTAAACCCTCTAATTTGGTTAGAGGGTGGGGATTATGTAGATTAGTAGTAGAAAATAAGGAGCTCACGCAAGGAGATGCTCATATTGTCCCTATGGTCTTACTAGCCACCTCGAATGATCCCTGGTTCTTGAATGTGGTGTACTACCTAACTTATGGGGAATGTCTTAAATAGTTGAACTACAAGGAGAAAAAAAACCTTATATTAAGGTGGCCAAGTATGTGATCTCAAAAGTAACATTGAATGAAAAGGAATTGATGGAACCTTCCTAAGGTGTGTGACATTAAGCAACAAAAGAAATTATTGAAACTATATCATTTTGATATTTGTGGTAGGCATTTCTCCACTACAATAATGATTCTCAAAATCCTTGAGAAATATTTCTATTGGCCGAGGATGTTCAAAGATGCTTACTTGCATGTCAAGAATTGTGAGAAATTTAAATTGTTCATTGGTTGTCCTCATCTTTTAGCTTTACCTTTAAAACTTGTGATGATAGACAAACCTTTTCATCGGTGGGGCATAGATTTTATATGAACTCTAAACCTACCATCCAGTGTTGGTCATGTTTATATTCTAACCATGACCAATTTTTTGGAGTTGATGAAATCCAACTCTGAAGATGCCCAATATCACCTACATGCAAATAACCTATCAAAGGGAAGCCAAGGAAAGAAGAGCATGGAGCAAGGGAAAAACCCTAAATGGAAATGAGAAACAAGAAGATATTGCAACACAAAAAAATATGTATTTACAATAGGCAAGAAGTGATGTTGATACAATGAGGGAGAGACTTCTTATAAAGGCCTTAAAGAATCTCCTAGAACAAGCTAGAAGATGCTAGGAGATAAGTGTGACAACTAAGCATACATCCACATAAGGTGGAAAGTCCTCGAACAAGGTGAGAGGATAAGTATGACTTAGGAGAGAACAAACTCCCATATTGTCAACAACTTATAAAAAACTCCTAGAATACAACTAATTAAAGAATGCATTAACCTAAGTAAGCTTAAGTAAATAGAATAAATAATAAATAATTAATTATTTACTCTAACACCCCCCCTTAAGTGCAACTTAGGGAAATGCCTTAAGCTCACAAAACTAAGATGAAATGGAAAATGGGTCTCGGGAACAAGGCCATGTTAGGTGCCCATGTACAAAGAAAAGTATGCAACCTCTAAAAATGGGGAAAGAGAAAAAACCACGTGGGAAAAACCCTCCCCCCAAAAGAGTAACCTAGTGAAGAACTAAAAAAGCCTCCAACTAGGAAATGTCCCTTAAAACAGAAACAAAAAGTGATCATGAAGAGCATCACTAAAGCATGAAGAAGCCACAAAATCTACCATCAGAAAGAAAATTGCTGATCTGAAGAACTTCCATGGAAGAAGAAGGCACAAACCAAGCATGTCTATATGGTAGATGATCCATCTCACTGAAATGCATAGGTAGCCAACTACTACAATTGCCTTGTATATAGGATCAACCACTGAATACATAGTTCAAACTATCAAACCATTGAACCACGAATGCATTAGAACAACAACATAACCCCCCCTTAATGTAGACGGGGTGAGATGACAGGAAACTAAGAAGGTGAGCCAAATTCTCCTACAGATGAACCAAGAATGACAAGAGAGGGAAAGAGGTACAAACACCCATAAAGACACGGTCAAACTGATGCTGCATGGGGCTAATGTCGTGGAAGGGACACTCACTTGACAAAGGGAGAATGCCTAAAACAATAAACAACTATCCCCCCCATGGTGCTTTATGAAAATAGTGCATGTACAACTGACTGAAAACAATGTTCATGACCCCCAGAATGCAAGAGTGACACTTTATCTTAGCGTGATACATTAAAGTGCTTCAAAGTGATAGCTACAATGATCAAAACTAAAAACAAGCTACAACAAAACAAAGTACAACCGAAAAAAAAGGAAACCATGCTAGGAAAATGATCCTCAGACCTAAAACACCCAAGATATCCACCATATAAAAAATGCTAAAAACATGATAGAAAGAGCATGGGCCAAAATCTTAAAAAAGGACCACATTTCTAAAAAGATGACAAAACCAACTTTCCAAAAATATAAAGTTTTCAAAAAACTAACATGGGATGCAAAAGATATGTAAGTCAGAGTCAAAATTAGAACTTCGGACTTCAACTGAAAAATGAGAAAAAAAATGTATCAAAACCTAAAAATACCTACACCAATGTGTTCGTCTTTGAACTAGCTTTTTGGTGCTTCTTTTCGATTGGAAAAATACCTCCGTATGCTCAAGTTATGGCCAAAAAATTGCAAGTAGGTCAAAAAGGACCTAGGAGAGGTGCAAGAAGGATAATGTAGTGCTAATGTCAGCAAAAATTGGGCTTAAAATTGATGGCTTAATGGCTGTCACAACAAAAAAAGATTTCACATGGTAGCCACATGGATGCCACGTGGCAAGGGCCATGTGGCAAAGTGCCATGTGGCAGCCCTGCCACATGTCACATGGTGACTGGCTATAAAGTGCTGACACACAGGAAAAAAACTTGTCACTGGGGCTGAGTTGTCCTTGAGTGGTAGAGTGGTGCTGATAGGTAGAAATAGTTATAGGTGAAACAAAATGGAGAAGTCCATCAGTAGAGCAGAGAAAGGTGAGGGCTCTGCCCAGATGCAGCGATCGGTGGGTGGCCCACTAGTGGCGGCTGCTTAGACTGTAGGAGGAAGGTACAACTAGTTGAGGTGGGGAATAGGTTGCATGCGAGTAGCTCTACAGTGGCCACTGGGCAGTGCCGTGGTGGCGTGCTCTGCACAGAATTTTTTTAATTTTTTGTGCTCAAAAAATTTGTATAGTCCGTACGACCACCTGTAGGGCTAATTTTTTTTGCCTCTTGAAGCTCTATCTCCAAAATTGACAAGTTTTATATGAATCTTGATTGAAAATGGCCTTCCAAATCCAATGATAGTGTCTAGTTGGGTTGAAAGTGCTCCAAAAAATTGTTGTCCCCCTAATTTGAAGAAAAAATGCACAAACAAACTAGGGTTTGTGACTCCAAATCACAACTTCAAAAAACCTTCAACGAAGTAGTAGTAGGAAGGCTCTAATACCATCTTGGATTTGATGAAATCCAACTTTGAAGATGCCCAAGATCACCTACATGCAAATAACCTATCAAAGGGAAGCCAAGGAAAGAAGAGCGCGGAGCAAGGGAAAAATTCTAAACGGACATGAGAGACAAGAAGATATTGCAACACAAGAAAATATGTATTTATAATATGCAAGAAGTGATGTTGATACAATAGGGGAGAGGCTGCTTATAAAGGCCTCAAGGAATCTCCTAGAACAAGCTAGAAGACACTAGGAGATAAGTGTGACAACTAAGCATACATCCACATAAGGTGGAAAGTTCTCGAACAAGGTGAGAGGATAAGTATGACTTAGAAGAGAACAAACTCCCATATTGTCAACAACTTATAACAAACTCCTAGACTATAACTAATTAAAGAATGTATTAACCTAAGTAAGCTTAAGTAAATAGAATAAATAATAAATAATAAATTATTTAATCTAATATAATTATTTTACCAAATGGGTGGAGGTGATTCCTACAAAAAAAGAAAATTCTCAAGTGGTGTGTGATTTCCTAATGAATTTTATTTGTTTTAGATTGGGAATCCCTTAGAAGATAGTTGCATACAATGCCACATATTTCTCCTCTGAAGAGATTTCTATGTTTTTGTTATGAGCATAGGATATCTCTAGCTCACTCTTTAGATTAATTTCCTCAAGGAAACACATAGGCAAAATGCAACAATAGAAATATGATTACAATAATGAGGAAGTCAGTCAATGACAATACCCAAAATTGGGACAATAAATTGTATGAAGTAATATTGGCTAGTAGGATTACACCAAAAAGAGCTATCAGAATGGCACCCTTTGAATTGGTCTATGGAATAGGAGCATAAGTCTCCTTACCACTATAATTGTCAGCTAAAAAGTTACAATTAGTGATTGAAGATATGTTTTTTTAGAGGCCATTGGCTCAAATTCTTTTCACCTAGGTTATCCAGATGGTACTCTTCTACCCTTCAACTATAATGGGCAGGACCTCAAATCAAGTAGGTTGTAATTCCTTTGCTATGCATTCCCCCCTTGTACATAGTTTTTTGTTTTATTTTCACTTTGTATTTTTATCTTTTTTTTCCCTTCCCTTTTAGTCAGTCTATGTTCCCAAAAATTTGAGTTCTCTACACACTCCATGCATACAGTCCCTAGTTGAAGCCCATGTTAACCATTTATCTCCTTTGAACATTCCCTTCTCACTTGCTAGGGTCCACCCCCCTAGAAAATACATTGATCCTCTCAAGGTATTACATTAGTTTAGATGTATACAGTTGAACCCTATTGTGAAGTGCTTTGGGTCAAGTCTTTTGAACCATTTTGAACCTCTTTGAACCTTAGTTCAAAGTAGCTTAAATCAATTTGATCAAAGGTTTTGGATTAAATTTTTGTATTACAATTGGGATCTACCAAGTATGTCATCGAAATTTCCCACCAAACCACTTCAAACCACTTTGTACTGAGGTTTGAAGAGGTTCAAAGAAGTTCTAACAATAAAAATTAACATGAGAAAGTAAACTCAATAATTGGTAGGACAACTATCTCAAAGCCTTGAAAGGTGAAATCTTAATAATGATGCAAAGACTTCCTCAAAATCAGTACTGCCGAGTATGGATGATGAGCTGGTGCCAAATCTTTTATCAAAGGCTAAATCTAGGTTGTTAGAAGTATATTAATGATGATTAAGATACAAGTTTTTCTCAAGCAAGCTCTTAAAAAAGGACATCATGAATTATTGAAGCATGTGTACTAGCCACAATAATCTCTCCATTAAAGCATAATTATATAGTGGTACTTTCCTCCGGTATGCAAATCTTTTTTAAAACAATTCTAAGCTTATTTTTATTCCATTTTGTGAAAAATCAAGAGCAAAGCAGTGAGCAAAGAAAGAGAAGTATTTTGGGTTTAAGATATTTATAGGTATTGATGAGCCTAAAAAATGTCATATATATATTCATCTACTATAACACTTTACCCCATGGTTTCAATATATTCCCAAGCCATTTCCATATATTAACTTGATTTATGAAGCATTAACTATGATAAATGATTTATTGATTAGCATTTGTATGTGTAGCTAGTTAATGCTAAATTGTGATGATTTATCATGGTAATTGATTATTATTGAAATATAATTATCTTGAGGTGATTAAAATATTTTTTTGAGGTATTTGAGTCATTCATGCAGCTAGAAAGAAGGAGAAGAAAGTTGACACTTGTCAATATTCAATAGTTGCAGGAAATGCAAAAAAGATCAAAAGTCCGTTTCAGAAAAATAGGCATATCTCACTTAGTGCTTAGTAAAATTAAGAATGGATTATGGATTTGGAAAGATTAAAACAAGGATCATAAACTCTTTTGAGCATTTTAGTTGGTTTAAAATAGTTAATGAGCACCACGGATCAGAATTTGACTGAGGAAAAAGTGGCATGTTTTCAAGAAACATAACACCACTTTCAGTAAAATGGCCATAACTTCCACATTGGTTAATGAAATTTAGATTTTCAAAATGATCTAGAAAGATAAAAAAGAGGATAATCACATAGTAAAGGGGTTTTATCTAGTTCATTACAATGAAGGAGAACCATGCATTTGAGTAGACTGCTAAAAAGATGGAACATACAATCAACACACTTAGTCATTATTTTTGTAATAAATCTCTTCCTTGTTGAAAGGAATGATGGGACACTTTTTAGATGGTTGTTAGAGAGTCAATAATTTTATATATTTGAAATTTTAATCAAGCATTTGAGATGAATGTATATGCAGACATACATAGAGATATAGATATATTAGATAATATACAATTACTGCAACCATTACTGTGTTGTTTTCTTATAGTTTCCTACAATCATTACTATGCATTTAGATTTATTTCTAGCATTTTTATTTTGCAAGAATAGAATAACTTAGGGATTTTTATAGTGCATATACCTTTGTAGACTTGTTTCAAGTATATGTCCTTGGGTTGACAATTTAAATGAACCTTCTCTATTAGAAAGATAATTGCTCATTTTGGATGTCCAATCCATGAATTATGTTTGTAAACCAAGTTATTGATCTAAATGGGAAACCAATAGGTATTAATTGAATTTTTTTTCTTTTAGCTTCTTTTATGTCATTTTTCTTCAAAAGGGAAAGATTTAGAAAGCTCATATTTTTGTTGACAAAATGAAGTCTGTTATGCACCTTTTTGGGAATACCTCTAGTCTTGAATTTCGAAAGCTTATCATTTTTTATATGAATTTAATGGGAGTCAAGATTGAAAAGTTATAAGAGATATTTTTAGAACAAACAAAGGTGAAAGGATGTCTCAAAGTTTTAACGAGAAAACTCCTTGAAGAAAACACTTTTCCCCTGCATTCCAAAGCCCATAATTACTCCAATACTATCTTGATAATTATGATGTCAAAACTAAGAGAATATTGAATAAAAATGGTGAACCTTTTCTATCTATTATATGGAGACCATTTCATCTATTCTAAAACTACTAGAGTCTTCCTACTCTTGGTTTAGTGCCACCCAGTCCTTGATCCAATTTCAAGAAGACTCCTCAAAATGTTGAAATTAGATGGCTAAAAAATGGACATAGATCTTTTATAGAGGAGGTTCAAGACTACCTAAAGTTCTCACTAAGGACTACATGAAGTCTCATAGACATGACTTGGTAGTTTTTTTGCAGAGGGCTAGAGGGTTAACTGATGTTCTTATTTTTAAAGAATGGATGTTTCACTATATAGACATTGTTTTGACTCGTAAAAAATTCCTTGATTGGGCTAAGTTGATAGCCAATTCATTAATGAACCAACTCAAGAATTCATAGGCCTCTAGGAAAGACTTTTACATGTCTTCCTACTTAACTTATTGGCTTGCATGTATGTGTAATCTCACCATAATTCCTCATGAACCTTAGATTGAAGACATAAAATTATATCAATACTACCCTTTTCTTAGAAAAGATAGACTATTGGAGGATTTCAAGAAAGTACATAATGTCTTTTGGGAAATTTGCATCTCAACCTCATCAAAACCCCAATGCAGAGAATGTTCCTAGAAGCCCAAGTTGTAGTTCAAAGCTATGACATTTTTTATATTCAATTTCCTAGGTTCACCTACTTGAGAATAGGAGGTTTTGATGAAGTGCTAATCAAATTACCAAGGATTTCTCTAGATTATTTTGTTCTTGCAAAAATATGTAAGAAAATGCTTTCTATGGTTAAAGACAACCTTCTTGAGAAAAAATGGGAATCTTTAGTCCCCATTAAGCTTGGTTCCCTAGCTTGCAATACAATGATTAATGCTTCAATAATTGGAAGTGATTTATTAAACTTCAATTTAGGATTCTATTCTAAAAAAAAGAATTGTGATAATAAGAATTTTGCAAGACTGACACTCAACCTAGGAGACTAGATTCAGTTAGTGCTTAACCTTGAAGACTTTTGGGAGGATTGTAGGAATGAATCAGAGGTTTCCAGCTAGAAAATTCTCAAATCACCTTCCTAAAATTGAAATTAGAAACAAAGGGGCTTGTAAATGATGGTTTGGAAATCATGGAACCAAGTTGTAAAGAAGTGGTTGAACAAGTTCTACCTAGAATTGATTGGGATAGATATGAAGAGAATGACATAAGTCTCAATTCTCGATCCATACTACAATGCACATACAATTGGTTGCAAGAGAAAAGAACCAAATCATCTAGTGCAGTACAAATTGAAAAAACTACAAAGGGTGCTTCTTTCTCTAAATCTTTTCCTTTTGGCATTCCCCTTCCATTTGATGATACAAGTCACGTTTCCACAACTAAGACAAAGAAAGGAGTGGCACCATCAAATTGTCTGACAACTCCTAGAATGATGTCTAAAACTAGGTCTATGGTGTCAATTTAGACAATAGTTTAAGAGCATGATCTTATGGATTTAGAGATGGATAATGAAGACAACCTTAAACTATTAGACAATTAAGATATGCACACATAATAGGTGGCCACTACTAATGTGATTCAACTAGGCTTCATGACTCCCACTAAGCCGAATAAAGGGGTGACAATCACAATCACTATACCTCCCTAATTATCTAGTTCAGTGAATAGGAAACGTAGCCTGAAGCATGTCTCCATATCAATTAAAAATGCAGTTACCAAATATGCCACTCACATTCCTAAGAACAAGGAGGTGAAAAGTAATGCTCGCCTAACTAAAGATCCTATCAAAGGGAAAGTGATTATAGAAATAGCTACCTATAGATAAAAATAAGGCACATATGAAGTAGAATCCAAATATTTTGAGGTTACAACCATGGACATGGGGGGTCATCAATAGGGACACTGGAAATCATATTTTTAGATTCTCATCTGACCACATGCTGAATTAGTCAGAAAAGGATAGCAAGGAGAAGAGGGAACTAAAGAGGCTAGTTTTTATTATGGTCAAATATATTGACTCCCTAATGAATGTTTGTGCCCTCCCCTTAATTCAAGTTGCCCAATTATTTGACCCCAATTCTTCTGATAGTCAACAATTTGTCAAACAAATGCAGAAAGGAAGCTTATTTTAGAAGCAATAAAGAATTGGATCATGTTTTTTTATAGAGGAAGGAGGTAAAATAATTCTATTTTTTACCATTTCATATGCCAAAGGGTAGGTTTTACTTGGAGAAATCCAAACCCTTATGCCTATTGTCATGCCCAAAAATTAGGGCATAAACACAACAACATTTTAAAAAAGAAGGTAATGATAACTATACCGGCACATACTAGGATAGAATGCATTGAGAAAATATATCGACATGATAAGATAGCTTTCCAAGTCACAAGGTTTAGGTAGAGATTGAGTTTTGATAATATTTCAAGGAATGCAGTCTATACCCAACAAATTGCATTGGGTCAAATCCTATGAGTTAAGTGCTACGGGAACACTCAGTTCGGGTGGATTAAGGTTAGTTGATTGAATCATAATTAAATTACAATTTCATGTTCAAGAAGTATTAAGAATATTTTAAGATTCTAAGTTGAATTTGAGTTAGATAGGTTTAGTGTAGATAGCTTAACACTTAATTCATTATACTAGCTTAATCTCCTAGGTGTATAAATTTGAACTTGTAGGGTAACCCATCAATACCTTAATACTTAATCCCAATTGGTGACATAACCTAGTTAGAACTGATTAATAATATTACATACTCACCAAAATTCTAATTATGATGTACCATTTATCTCCTAGCATATTCCTATACAACTATTAAGACATCTATTCAATGCCCTATTAATAACCCTACAAACCCTTAACATAAGTAAACTCAATTTAATTAAACAAAAAATTAGATACATAACATTATTAAAAGGTAATACTAAAGTAATTCCCTAAAATATAGTAATTCCACAACTATTTTCTACCAAAAAAATTTAAAATCTAAACACATACTCCTCCACTAGCAATCATAACTAGTTACTAACTATGCACACTTTATTAACAATAATAATTCAAACACATAATAAAATAGAAACCACAACTTTCACATAATCCTACAAGTCACTAATCCCTCTTATTTAAATCCTAGACCACCATTTAACCATAACAAAAAATTGAACATTGCTAATATAACAATATATGGTTACTGACACACTATCTTTTCATAACCAACCTAATCCTAATTTATAAATCACTAACCCCTATTTATTAATTGATAGCTCTAACTTAGCATTCCTAATCTCCTACTAAATAAGTTTTACTAATTTAAAAATTAACATACCCTTGCAATCACCATCATAACATTCTATTGACAAGAACCTAATTTAATTAATTATTACTAAACTAAATAACC
Source organism: Cupressus sempervirens (assembly GCA_028749045.1). Taxonomy (NCBI): domain Eukaryota; kingdom Viridiplantae; phylum Streptophyta; class Pinopsida; order Cupressales; family Cupressaceae; genus Cupressus; species Cupressus sempervirens. The sequence goes on from CM053788.1 coordinate 605,277,623, forward strand.
CTTAAATCCACTTACTGAAGCTACCAACTAAAAAAATAAAATAAGAATTAATATTTACCCTTTTGAACACAAACAATAATAATAATTAAAAAATTTATTTATACCTTAAATTTATTACAAATCCCTAGATGATAGCTTAATCCTACTCTAACCCAATCACCTTTCCCTAATTCTTAATTCTACCTAACCCCCTTACACATAGAAAGTGGTCCACTTGGCACACTTCTCCCCAAGACAAGCAACCCTTCTTGACTTGGGTAGTGCATCATAAAGGGCAAGGGGCTAAAAAAGTAATGAGGGGACATTTAGGCACTTTGGAAGAAAAGGTATATTGCATACATTAAATTTTTTTAAAGCTTAAAACCATATCCACTTCTTTATTTAAGTCAATGCTCACGTGCTGGAAAATTTGGGGCATGTATGACATGGTGGAGTTAGGAGTAGTTCCCAAGGAATGAGAGAGGAGATGGTGCTTGGGAAGTTGAAGTCAAGAGTGGTGGGGACAAGGAGGTGGGTGAAGATAAATGCAAGGATTTTGATGGTGTTTATTTTAAAAATCTGAATCCAATCCCTTAGGACCTGTGCCAAAAATTGAAGGATGAGGTACAAAGAGGGGGTGGGGACCATAGGGTGTCCCATCCCACTTCAAAGCTTTTTTTTTTTTTTTTCAAAGATATTGCTAAGCTTCTATAAGGGCATAAAGGCACTTTACTAGAATATTGACTATAGGAAAATGTATACCCAAGTGGATAATAATATATTACTTTTATAATGACTATTCTAAAGTGGGAGTTTGCATGGAGAGAATTTAATCTCTTCCCATACCTATAGGATAACTTTTAGGAAGAAATTTTAGTGATATTTTTTTTGTTTCAAATTAGGAAAGGTTTTGTGGGGGTATCTTTTCAACTTTATAGTGATGATGTTAGGACCATTTTCAATAGTTTTAGGGGTAACTTGTTAAGTAAGAAGAATGTATTCCAACTTATATCTAAATATAATGATTCACCAATATGTCTATTAAGAAATTTTATGATGCAATGATAGAAAGTATATCATTTTGAACTTTGAACTTAAATTGTTGGAAATATAGAAGGAGTAATTGAGAGGTGGGGTGAATCAATTACCACTAAAATAAATCCTAGATCCCTTAGATGTCAATGATAAAATTTAGACTGAGAAAACCGACTACTACTGTTACTTAGTAAACACACTAAAAATGCTATAACTTGGTAAATGTAGAGTGTGAATTACTTTTAGTTGATCTTAAAACATTAACATTAATTAATTTGCAAGCATAAGAGAAATAACATGAACACATGAGACACCAAGATTTAATGTGGAAACCCAATATGAGAAAAACCACCAATGTAACTAGTTACTATTTTTCACTCTTCTGAAGTGAGTCATATTAGGATCCAACATGGTTAAAGGTTACAAAACACACTATTAGGTGTGACCTTGTTAGAGGATTTAATCACTCTATTAGGAGTGGCCTTTCAAGAGGTCTTAAAACAATTCAATGGAACTGTCACCTTTTTAGAGGATTTACAACTAGCTATTAAACCAACTCTGTTAAGAGATTTTAGATCATTGCAACAATGGTTAGAGAGTAACAATGAAATGACTTGATTGTGATAAAATTGATTTTCTGATTACAAATCTCTATTCTACTTCATACTTGATCCTTCCTGATCAAATAATACTTTTCTACTCCACAAGGATACATGCTTATCCTTCAAGTTCACTCTCACTCTTTCCATCTTAATTTAATCAACACACTTGCAAACACACTAGAAATCTCAAATTGACCTTTCATTTATATCATCTAAATTGTCAAGTCAGCTTGAATTCAAATTATAATAACCAATAATCATTACCATAGTTAGCTAGAAACAATACTTAAAACAATTAAGCTTCTTATGCCAAAACAACAAAATCCTTCATTGGACAACCCTGCTCGGTAAACACTAGTTTTGAGATGATTTCATGTGTTAACCAAGAAAATCTTGGTTAACACTATGAACTTGCAAAAATCCTTTGGTAACCAAGTGAACTCAGTGAACACTAACTTTGTCCAACTTTCCTTTGCTAACCATGTGAACTCAGTTAACACTATTTCCTGCTTGAATTCCTTCGACGCCTGAGTGAGATTGGTAGTTGTCTTCATAGAGAAATATTCAAGAATGCTCTATAGATAAGGAAAATTGTCTGGTGACCAAGTGAGTTCAGTAAGCACTGACTGAAAACTAATATGACATTTGTGTAACATCAAAGACAACACACAATTAGACAATTGTATCCAACATAAATAACTTATGAAAGCCTATACACATTTTATTTTGATTTCTTTGTGCAACCCCATGACATTATAATAATCAAATCTATCTAAATTTATGATTGAATCCAAGGTTACAAGAGGTTGGATTAAGAGGGAAACTAGCTTCTAGCACTAATGCATTTAAAAGCACCAATAGAAGTGAAAATATATTTGAAAACTTATCATCATACTATACAATTTGTTCATAGGATAATTATTTTTTCTCCTTATTGAAAATAAAGTCTACAACATGGAATACATTTCAATAGGTTACAAGGAAGCTATAAATTATTTCCTTCAACACTTAAATACAATTCCTTTTTTTCAATACAATGATACAATATGAAATAAGAATTTCACACAAGGAGAAGTCTCCAACAATAGGGTGACTCAAGATCTACACCAAGAATCCAATCCAAGATTTCTACCCTATTCTAATCCATCTAAAATATGAAAACATAAACAAGGTATTATGGATAGCTCACCTCCCAACCAAGGCCTCTATGTGAGGCCACACCTTGAGCTAGGAGAACTAGTAATTGACTAGGTGTCATTTAGACAATCACAATGACACATTCAACAAAAAAATCTCATCCAAGATATGCACAACAGGTTCCATATTGAACCAAGACTAGGGATAAGGTGTCTTTTCAAAGTAGGAGATGTCAATCATGAACATAAATCATATGCCCCTTGCGAGGTTACCAAATCACAATAAACTTTCATTTCTTTCTCTCCTTATTTCCTCAAACAAAATCAATTTTTATTGATAGGCAAGGGCCCAATAACACCTTACTTTCTCCCTCTCCTCATCATGAGAAGAGACTCTGCACTGACCTGGAGTCCAACTAAAGCTCTCCTCCTATACATGGCCACAACTGCCCTATCCAAGGGTAAGTAATGCCAACAAACCCTTCATAGTTTTCCCCACAAAACCAAAAGGAAAACATGAAAGGAAAGAAAATAGAAAACCAAAATATACCCATCCCTCACATGTTATAATAGAAACACGAAATACACACATGCAAGATATTTACATAAACAAGCAATGAACAATGCATGAAGAAAATGGAAATGGTGTCTCCTACCTTGACAAAGGTTATGACAATTGAAGTTTTTGAGATGAGTAAAATCCTTCTTCCTCTTCAATTCCAAGCTTGACTTCTCTAAATATAGATAATGGGTGAATACCCTTCAACTCTCAAAATGACCACTAAATAGGCTTCTAAACTCACCAACCCAAAATGGCAATAACTCTAAACTTGACTTAAGCCTTCTATGGTCTTCCCACTTGTTCCTATCATTAGGAAAACCTTTTAGGAGAAGTGTAAAATTGACTAACCTCATGGAGATGGTCTATTTTCGCACAAAGAGAAAATTGGGATATTTTAGAGCTCATAATTGTTATTAGGAAGTTTTAGAAGGGTGGAAAAGGTTCCCAACCCATACACATATCACTTGGGCACATGAATTCCATTAAATTTGGTCTCTGGGACCATTTTAGGACCTATACAAGTGGCTTGAAAAATAATCTCTTCAAAAACCCTAAGGATGTAACCTTTCTACTAAACCTTAATTAGGGTAATTAACTTAGCTTACTAACTAAATCAATTTTTAGGTAACGGGTTATATTGCCAATGCTAAATAACATGTTGATACAAGTATGAATATGTGTTTCAATCATTATTTTTTCATTGATGTCAAACCTGCTACTTGCTGGTAAGACAATTGCTTAGATGATTTGAGTACTATCATTTGTTTGATTGATGTAGAGGATTTGATCAAATGAGGTAACAATACACCTAGAGGAAAGGTTAAGTTATGATATAGAAACAGAGTACAAGAATTAGTTAAGACAATGATATTATAGAGCATTCATAATATACTTTAGATTGCAAAGGATGATTACATTGATAAAATTTAGAAGAACAAGTTAAAATAATTGTTTCTACCAACCTTAACAATCTGCATAGTAGGTGTCAAGTAAAGATAGTGTAAGCTAAGAAAAAAATTAGTTGGAGCAGAGAAAAAGTGATATAGTGTAAGGTGAGTGATACAGTGTAAGCCAAGTAAAGTTTAGTTGATGTAGAGCACTAGTAAACTTTAGTTCATGTCGAGTGTTTTGGTAGTGGATATCGAGATACATAGTATGTGCCGAGCATTAGAAGCCAATTAAGGTTGAGTATTAAAATTATGAGAAACATTGAGAATTTGATGAGTTTGAGCTGACAAGTTTGATTTCTTGGATTCTATGAACCGTGTGGAAGATAAGCTTGATAAGTTGGAGGCACATGATTTAAGATAAACCATTTTGAGGAGAATTCAAACAGGATTGAAGGAGAAGTTTCTATATGGGAATACAATGAAATGATGGGTAGATTCATTAAATCCTACCTAATCCAAACTAACCCTAAAATGGATGATGGAGGATGAATGACAAAAGATCTTAATTTTCTAGATGGTTGGTTTGAAACAAAGGTTGTCATGTGTGAGAACCTAAGGAAGACATACAACCTAGGGTATTTTCTTCATTCAGTGACCTAGGAGAAGTGTCTGCATTAGAAAGAAAAGAAAGAAGGCTTAAGGGTATGAATTCTTGAAGGGTGACAAACTGTCAGAGCTTAAGTTTGTGAAATAAAAGTAGAATGTAGGATTGGAATAGAGATCTGTAATCTGCAAGTATGTTGTAAGTTGTTATTAGATCAAGCATTACTATTACTTTCTAATTGTTGTATCAATATAGGGTAAATCCTTTGGATTAAAGTTGACCTAACAATCATTTGTAAATTGTTTAATCAAGTGACATTCCAAGTGAATAATCTAAAGTTCTCTAACAAGACTTACTCCTAATAGGGTGATTGAAATCCTTTAACCAGGTCATATTTAAAAGCGTGCATTGTAAGCTTTAATAGGGTTGGCCTTTCATAGGGCATCACTACATAAGAGTGAGAATGAGTAGCATGCTAGTGTTGGTTTTTCCCAAATTTTGTTTCAATGTTAAATCATTGTGTCAAATGTGTTATTGAATTTGTTATGTTTTATATCTACATTTATGCAAAGTTGATTTTCCAGGAACCTACAAGTTTAAGTAAATGTATGATCTAATGGATGCATGCATGATAAAAATGTTTTATGGAAATGGATTCACTAAGTTGTGAATTTTTTAATTATGTATCTAGACTTTGGATAACTGATTCACCTTTCCTCTTAGTTATTCTAAAGAATTCCAACAATTGGTATTAGAGCCATCTACTTAAGAGGACTAGTTTGAAGGCACTATAAGAAAAAGATCAAGATATCAAAAAAAGAGGTACCCAAGCTTAAAAGAAATAAATTTCTTGCATGGAAAATTCTAATGAAGCTACACCTTGGAGGACTTAGAGATCATACATAGTCTACCATCACCACAGAGCATGTTGATCCTGTTGGAGCCCTAACTATTGAAGATCTAAAAAGGAAGAAAGAACATAACTAGGAAATGTTGGAGATTGCCTTTACCCTAAGTTATGATGATTTTTTTGATATCAAGGGTTATGATATTGAAAAGAAAATGTGGGGTGCTCTACACACTATCTATGGAGGTAAAAAAATGTTCTAACAGCCAAATTTGAAAGTCTTAGAAGTAAGTTCGATGATATGAGAATGCAAGAAGGTGATAATATTGCTCAATAGATCTCTAGGATAAAAGATGGTGTTAATGCAATAAGGGGATCTAGTGGTACAATAGATGATGAGACTATACTAAGAAAAGTTTGAAGAACACTGTTGCCCATTTATGCTATTAGAGTTTCTACAATACAAAAACTAAGATATGTGCTAGGTTCTAATCTAACTCTTGAAGGTCTGGTAGGTAGGCTCATTTCTTTTGAGCTATCTAATTTTACTACTTTCAAACTTGGCAATATTGAATTTTCTTTCAAAGCCAAGCTTTCATTAAATGAACCTAATGAGAAGAAGAAGAAAAAGGTAAAGTTTTTATCCAATGGTAGTGAAACAAATGAGGAAGATGTAAAACAACTTGAAGCACTACTAGCAAGGAGATTTCACATAGGTAAAGTCATGTTTAACGGTAGATTACCTATCATGTGTTTCAATTGCAATGAGGTTGGTCATATTGTTGCTAAATGTCAAGAGAAGAAGAATTACAAAGGTAGAGACAAGTAAAAAAGTAGAAGAGATGAAGACAAAAAATATTAAAAAGACAAAGGCAAAAAGTCTTGCTACATTGTGGAAGAGGAAACAAAATATAAATTTGATGATCATGATGATGAAGTGGTGTATGTTGCAATGAAAGATGAATTCGATGAGAATGAGACAACTATACTAGTGTCTTGTGTAAACAAGAATGATAGATGGATCATTGATAGTGGGAGTTCACATCACATGACTAGAGATAAAATTAAGTTCATTACCTTGAATTATTATGATGGAAATAGTGTAAGATTTGGTAATGATGCACCCTATTTGATAAAAGGAAAAGGTTCTATCAAACTCATCGAAAAGATTTTATGTAACAATGCTTATTATGTTCAAGGACTTAACTATAATTTTTTTAGTGTGTCACAAATGAATAATTTAAGTTGTAAGGTTGAGTTTGAGAACACGATTGCTAAGATATATGATAATAATAGAAAACTAATTGGAAAAGGTGATCAAACTAAAGGTAATCTATTCTACCTTGATATAGATGATTCTACTTGTTTAGTTGTAGAATTTGATTATGTGGCTATGGCACAAGAGGTTATGTCATGCTAATTTTGATAACTTGGTTAGTGTTAGTAACATGAGAAGAGTTAGAGGTTTTCCTAACTTGAAGAAACCTAACAATATAATTTGCAAACAATGTCAGCTAGGAAAAATGACAAAGTCTAGTTTTAAGAGTAAGATTCATACCTCTAAAGGAATAGTAGAGATTGTTCAAACTAACTTGTGTGTACCAATTGAATTGCAAAGCTATAAAGGAGATAAGTATATTATGCTATTTGTTGATGATTATTTTTTTGGAATTAACAAGTGGGAAGATTTACTTCTGGGGGGGGGGTGTGAATAAGAAGTAACTAACTTTAACTCTTTTAAATTCTTTTAAATAAAACCATTCACATGCATTCAATCTATCTACTGAACTTGAAAGTAAAGAAATGCATGAAAAATAGACAACACACAAATTTGGTAACCTAGAAACCCTCCAAAATGAGAAGGTAAAACTGGGGTGGGGATGACACCCACAAAATATCACTGTAGCAATGTGTAACTATTCAAGGTTATAATGTTTGACCACTTCCAATGGTCTGCCTTGTGAAAGGCCTATCTTGTTAAAGACTTTTATACTTTATCAAAAGTGACCCAATTAAAGGATTTCACTACCCTACTAAAAGTAGGTATGGTTTAACGACTTCAGTACATTCACTTGGAATGCCACCCTATTAAAGGATTTACAAATGGCTGCTAGGCCAACCTAAGTCTATAGGATTTCCATTACCTAATATAATTGCTAGAGAGTATTAGAAAGTCTTTGACCTATTAGCTTTGCAATCTCCAATTGTTGATCCCAGATCCTTGTTCTTCTCTAACGGACTTGATCCTCATTTGATCTGATGTGTCACTCTTTGATAATTTGATACTTTGTTCTTCACCTACTAGATGCTACAATCCTGCTTTGTTCTTCTAAGTCTTTTACACTTCCCTCTGAATTTCACTATAGTCTACCCATACACTATTCTCATTCCTACATATAATGGGGTTTTGTCCTCCTTTTAAGGATTTCAAAGACTTAGGGTTAGGTATGAATCTATGATTCATATCCATTCTTCATTTCCCACTCAATTCATGCACTTTTCTTATTGGTTGCATGCCTTCTTAATTTTCTTATTGGCTGCATGTTGATTACATAGGAAATGTAAAAGATTCATTCTTATCCTTAATATCCTTTGAGATTCTTCTATGTTGGCTCAAAAAATGGTTTACATAGGTGTTTGTGCAATTACAAACAACTATGTCCAATATGTGTTACTTAACACTTATTACCTTTGATGCTCGGCTCATATAGAAAAAATAGCTCACCTAGCTCCTATAGCAATTATGTTCCACTTAGCTTCTATAGTGACTAGACACCTATAATTTGCTTGACACTTGATCTTTACTTGGCACTTGAAGATTGCTCAACACATGAAGTTCACTTGACACCTGTTGTAGCTCTATCTAGCTCGACACTTGAACTTACTCGTCATTAACTATTTACTTGACATTTATACATATTTTACTTAGCATGTGTTACTAGCTCGACATGAATTTAGTAAACATCTTAAGTGTGTTGACATGAAATAATCAAAACTTAGTCTTAGATTCAACAATCTCCCCCTTTGACATGAGTGTCAAAAACACTTAACAATATATCAAAGTCTAATCTCCTCGAGTAAAATATGCATACAATTTGACATATATACAAAACTTCAAAACTTCTCAAAATTTTGTGAAAACTATCTATCTATCTATATATATATATATATACCTAAAATTTTTTGTAACTCTCCCTAAGATAATGTGCCATTTCTATTCTTGTAACAAAATGCTTGTGTTGTATGTGTCTCATGCTGATGTATCTATGTATCTTGTATTCAATATTTGTGTTACCTTGCATTCTTATTTACAACTCTCCCAAAACATTATATCTCCACCTTTACTATATCTCCCCCTTTTTGATACTTATGTCAAAGGGTTCTAAAGATTAAGACCATATTTTTCCAAAAAATGTTTTATCGACCTTCATAACCATCTTGAGAGATGCTGCCCAATTGTCCAAAGCAATTTCCAATAATTTATGCTGGATTGTTGTCTCTGTTGCAAGATGAATATGTCCTTCCAAATTAGAAAGATTTGGGTCTTTCTTTAGTACATTCTCTACATATGCTTGTTCTTTATGGAGTACTTCTAGATGTGGGATTATGGAAGACTATATTTGCATCAATTTGGCCTTGATATTGGCCTCCTTTGCTATCAACATAGCTAGTTTCTTCTATGTGTGAAGCGTTTGGGTAAAGTGCTTCTCACTCTAAGCTAGATCTTTTGGTAGCTAAGTGTTGGAAATCTTTAGATTTCTCTCCAAGCTTATTATTCTTTGGCTTGTCTCCTATGTGAAATATGAGAAATCACACAACTTTTTGTACAATGAGAATACATTCTCAAGTGCCTTTTTCACTTTTTCAATCTTTTTCACCAATTCAACCTATGACAATGCTATTTCACTTGATATTTTTTCATTAACTTTTCCTTGAAATTTCTTCTTAGGCCATTCCATGAGTTTCACATTGGTTTCCTAGTCTTCATTGGTCACCTGTTCTATGATATCTATCAGTTATTCTAGTATAGACTTGGTTTCATCAGGTGTCTAGATGTTGAATGCATCAAGAAATATTTCTTTTATTTCTACTAGTGCTTGCTTTTGCTTCTACTCATTTATGAGTATCTCTTATCTTTTCCTCTTTTCTAGTTCCTCTTACACTTTATATATTTGTTGTAGGTTCATTGTCCTTGAGTCATAGCTTGGTATGACTATTTCTTCATCTAATGTAGAGTCTCCATAGTGAAGTACCCTTGTAACCTTAGTAGAGCTTGAGATTGGTGTAGAGATTTGCAATGGCATTGCATCAATGCTCAACTTCTTTTGAGGAGTCCCTAAGGTAGGCAAGTTCACCAACATTTGTATTGCCTCTTGCTCCTTAGGGGTTTTCTCCACTTATTTCTCCTCTTGTCTACTACCTTGGTCAATTATGACAATTTGAGGAGGTGTGCCTAGGGTTTGTGCTACATGAACATCTTGTCCTGTTGGTTCCATTGTAGACTCCTTAGCAGTAGTTGTCATTTTTGTTGTAGAATCAACCTTAGCAACTTTTTCTTGTACATTTTTCTCTTTAGGTTGATTTGCTATAGTAATGAGAGGTTGTGAGGATTGTTCTTGTGTAGTTTCCTTCTCCCTTGTTATTGCTGCTATAGCTTTCTACAGTTCATCAACACTCACCAATACTAGATTGTGCATAGTTGTGCTTGTAATGTTGATTGGTGAAGGATCTTCTTGAGATCCTCTAAAATTAAAGGGTTGATGTTCTAAGAAGAAGTGTTAGGAACATCCTTTACAATGGATGTAACTATAAGTGTTGTATGTGGAGGACTAGGAGATGACAATTGTGTATCTTGTACATTCTATTTAGTTTTCCACTCCTCTTCAGCTATTGACATTTCATTTTCCTTTTTTATTTCCTCCTCCACTATTTCTTTTTCTAGCTCTTTTTCTCCTTCATCCTTTTCTTGTTCTCTTTCTTCTTCTTTCTTACTAGCCTCAACCTTATTTGCATCTTTATCATTTTTAGTGTTTCATCCCTCAAAGGGATCTTCTTCTCCATCCTTGATAGTAGTCAAGCCGTATATCAACTTCCACATTCTTGTTGATTTATTGACAACTTATTCAACTTTATTCTGCAAGATGTTGAAGGCTCTATATTTTGGTGCAAACTTGCTTCCATGTTTCTTATTTGCCTTAGTTATTTGACCTTTACTCAATTCTAGCACTACTTATGCCAATGTAGATTCTCTTATCTCTTTTTCCATTTTAAAACAATAATGCCACTTGTTTTCAACAATTTCATATAATTCCTTGGGAATTGTATTATCTAATTCAAGAGGAGTATTCTTGAATTCTGCCATCATGACATATAATGATTCTTCAACTTTATTATGATCTTCTCTACTCAATTTATTGAAATCAATATTTTTCAATCTAGAAAAATTTGCATTCTTCCTAACATTATCAAAAATTCTATCAATATTTGACTTAGGATCATGACTTACCACTCTAAATTTTCTGATATGTTTAGATTCTATCCTTTCCTCATCATTTAACTCTAGTTGTGCAACATATTTTCTCCTTGGTTTCTTCTAAATAGGACTAATCTACTTAGTAGCCTTCTTCTTCTCTTTGTCTTGCTCCTTTGCCTTTTGAGTTGAGGCTCTTGTGGTGGCTCTTGTTACTAGTATAGTTGGCTTGGCTTAGGTTGGTTTTGCAGCCTTCTTGGCTTTAGGCTAGATTGTAGGTTGAGCTTTGGCTTTTCTCTTCTTGGGCTTGGCTTGAGTTGGTGCATCCTTGGCTTCTTCTTCCTTGGCACCTTCTCCCTTTTCTTCATCCTCACCTAAGCTTTGTGTCAATGCAAGAGGTTGTTGTTCCTCTTCATTATCATTTTGATCTTCCTCTCCCTTGGCTTCAAAACCTTCACCTTCTGCTTCTCCTACAGTGCCTTCTCCAAACTTTTCTTTCAACTTCTTTACAAGCTTGTCTTTCCTCTTTAAAGTGGAGGCAATCTTCAGCTCCATATCCACTTTGGATAACACCACACCATATGTTCCAAAATGTGGTGCATCCTTATCAATCTCCTCTACAAGAAATGTTGTGATTGCTATTGATGCTTCATCAATGTTTAGCTCATACCCTAATGGTCTTAACCATCTAGTCCTTGGAATTGTTGCCTTGATATAAGTATAATCAATATTAACTAAGAAAAAAATATCATTGATGTGTTGTTCCACTAGGGAAACTAGTATCCTTAGTCCTCAAAATCATCAAAGTAGTAGGTCATAAGAGACTCAAAGTTGTCTCCCATTTTCTCAATGTACTCATTGATTTGAGTAATAGTTGACGTATCTAATCTCCAATTTAATTTGCCAAAAGAGGGAAATTCTTCCAGAACATAAAAAAATATATAGATCAAAACTGATCCAAACTTACACTAAGCACCTTTTGATCTTCTTATTGCTCCCAGATTCTCCATGATCTGCTATAATAACAACTTTGCTAGATCATATCTATGATTTTTCTTGACAATTTTGTAGGCCACATCCACAACAATGCATGGAACACTGTTCAATCTGCTTGATTGATAAAACTTGTGAGATATGATTCTTACTACAAAGTATAGAAGGGGACATGTAATTGTATCAATGGTCATGCCCCTTTTGTTTCATTTATCCCCAATGTTCTTTTTAATAGCTTCCTTAGAATCACTTTGTAGGGCCTTGTACTAATCTAGGGTTGGAAAACCTATAACCCTATTTATGATTCTCTTTGTTATCTTGATAGGTCCTCCTTCTATCCATAAAAAATCATTATGTATTCTACTCAGGACAATTCTTATCCATTCAGTTTTGAAAACTGTGGGGAAAACTAGGGCACAAGTTAAGCCCTTTCTTTCAACTATTTGAAATTCTTCTTTTAGCATTCCATTTTCACACAGTTTATAAAATGCTTGATGAATCTCCATGTATCCTATTGCTCCTACCTTGCAATTGTAACATTTCCTAACATCTTGCACCATCATGACTTTGGGTGGAATCATGGATAGTGCATTGGCAAGGTCATTTTTATATGCAACTTCTGGAATTGGCCTAAAATTTGGTTGTTTAACCTCATTGCTAACTAACTAAACTTCAAAACCTTCCTTTTCCTTAGGGTTTTTAGAACTAGAAGCCATATTGCAAATCTAGGGTTTCAAAAGATATTAAAGTTTATAACTGCGCAACTCGACACTTGAAGAATACCTTAGATCAATGAAAATAGTGCTTGATATTTGTTGAAATCCATACAAAATCTTCAATTTCTATTCATCAATAACTTCTATTCTCTTCTCATTCTTGTTCTATGTTTGACTGATGAGAAATGATCATAAAATTGACCTTATACTCTTCAAAACATAACATTAAATGCTTAGTGTGCATACAGCTGTACACTCACGTCCTTAAGGATTTCAGCATAACTCAACTTCCATTGACTTTTCATCACTCAGATCCAACTAGATTTCTTCTTCATTTGGCTTCCATTGCCAACTTGGCTCCTACTAGTAGCTTGACATATACTAACATTCACTCAGCATCTAAGGACTACTTGACAATACTGGTGAAAAGTTTGAATTTCAACTTTGCATCTCTAATCATGCTGATCTCTTCTTTGGAGCACTATCTTATTTGGGAATTGATATATGATAAAGCTTTGTAAATCAGTCCCTTATGCCTTCTTTTGCTTAGTTAGATGAAGTGTGACCACTTGACTTGTTAGGTGAAGTGATCCCTTCATTTGATGAGATACACTCATCTTTCTTCTTCCAAGTCTTGTTTATTTGTCCTCTGATATGTTCAACATGTACCTTCTCTTTTTCTTTGTTGACTTTTGAATTGGGTGCCTATGACTTTTTTGGGCAATTCCTACTGATATGACCAGTCTTCAAGCAACTAAAATATGTGGTTTTACTCAACCATCTACTGTAGTTCCCTCTGACATGTATTCTTATGTAATTTTCATGAATTTGTCCATATTCTTGATAGTAATTATAGCTATACCTAGTGTTATAGTCCCAATTGTAGTGATGACCATGGTTACCTTCTCTTGTTGCCTAATTTGATGTCCACATAGGCTTTGATCTACACTCAAAAGCTCTATGTCCATACTTCTTGCAATTGTAGTAGTGACCTTCAAATTTTGGTACTCTAATAGTCCTAGTCCTGCATTCATGTGCTTGATGTCCTTTTTTTTTTGTACTTGTGATAATAGCTTGCATTCTTAGACTTGTTATGTTGATAGAAATTCTTTCTCTTGCATACATTAGAAGTATTTCCCTTTTTCCATAGAAATGACAAGTAGGTTTAGTGTTCTTACCTTTGTTACTCCTTTCTTCTATAGTCTTGGAGGACTCTCATTATTTAGTGTTGATGTAACCTAGTCCTGAAGTATCATTACTAGCCCTTAGTGATTTTAGTAGCTACTCAAAGTACTTGATGGCCTCATTGGGTTTGTTGAAGCTCTCTACAATCTCCTTTTCTATTTTTAGGTCATTTTGCATCTTTAGTGTAGAGATCTCAATATCCTTGACATTTAGTTCATAATGCACATTCATCATCTGACTTAAGGTGTCCAACTACATGTTTGAGATTCTTTCAAACTCAATTGTCTTTTCCTCTAGTTTATTGGTAAGATTTCTCTTGTCATCATCTATCATAGCCTTGTCTTTAATGGCTCTTTTCATTTGTTTAGTTACCTCACAAAGAATCATGGCTTGTGATTCTTGTTCAAGCTTGAGTATTCTGATTTATTCTACTTGAGCTCTATTCTTCACCATCAAGTCTACTATTGCTACATCAAACTCTTTGGAATCTCTATTTGAAAATATATTTGAGGTGTCAATCTCCTTGTACTATGTGTCATTTTTAGCTATGGCAATCTCTTTTATTATTTTTAAGGATTTTCTCAGTTCTCCTCTAGCTTCTTCCAAAGCATGTAAAGAAAATTGTATGTCAATTGTATGATTCTCTATGATCTTCCCAAGTTTGTAGACTTCTATTTCCAGATCTTTTCTCCAAGTTGTAAGGCTCCTTCTTGTCAGAACTTAGCTCTGATACCAATTGTTGGAATAAACAAGTGGGAAGATTTACTTCTTGGGGGGGGGGGTGAATCAAAAGTAACTAATTTTAACCCTTTTAAATTATTTTAACTAAAACCATTCACATGCATTCAATCTATCTACTGAACTTGAAAGTAAAGACATGCATGAAAAATAGACAACACACAAATTTGGTAACCCAGAAACCCTCTAAAATGAGAAGGTAAAACTGGGGTGGGGATGATACCCACAAAATATCACTGCAACAATGTGTAGCTATTCAAGGTTACAATGTTTGACCACTTCTAGTGGTCTGCCTTGTGAAAGGCTTTTCCTATTAAATACTTTTACACTCTGTTAAAAGTAACCTAGTTAAAGGATTTCACTACCCTGCTAAAAGTAGGTCTGGTTTGAGGACTTTAGTACATTCACTTAGAATTGCACCCTATTAAAGGATTTAAAAATGGCTATTAGGCCAACCTAAGTCCATAGGATTTCCATTAACTAATATAATTGCCAAAGAGTATTAGAAAGTCTTTGACCTAATAGCTTTGCAATCTCCAATTGTTGATCCTAGATCCTTGTTCTACTCTAATTGACCTAATCCTCGCTTGATCTGATATGTAACTCTTTGATATTTTGATACTTTGTTTTTCATCAACTAGATGCTGCAATCCTACTCTATTCTTCTAAGTCTTTTACACTTCCCTCTAAATTTTTCTATAGTCTACCCATACATTGTTCTCATTCCCACATACAATGGGGTTTGGTCCTTTTTTTAAGGATTTCAAGGACTTAGGGTTAGATATGAATCTACAATTCATATACATTCTTCATTTCCAGCTCAATTCATGCACTTTTCTTATTGGTTGCATGCCTTCTCCAATTTTATTATTGGCTACATGCTAATTGCATAGAAAATGTAAATGATTTGTTCTTATCCTTAATATCCTTCAAGATTCTTCTATGTTAGCTCAAAAAATAGTTTACATAGGTGTTTGTCCAATTACAAACAACTATGTCCAATCTATATTACTTGACACTTGTTACCTCTAATGCTCAACTCATATAGAAAAGTTGGCTCACTTAGCTCATAAAGCAATTTTTTTCCACTCAACTTCTATAGTGACTCAACACCTATACTTTTCTTGGCACCTAAAGATTTCTCAACACATAAAATTTAGTTAGCACCTGTTGTAGTTCTATATAGCTCAACACTTGAACTTACTCGGCATCAACTGTTTACTTGATATCTATACATATTTTACTTAGCATGTGTTACTAGCTCAGCATGAACTTAGTAAACATCTTAAGTATGTTGACATGAAATAGTCAAAACCTAGTCTTAGATTCAACATATTCTAGAATGATGACAAAGTTATTCTTGAAACAAAAAATTGATGCTTTTCAAATGTTCAAGTGGTACTTAGCAAGAGTTGAGAAGGAAACATGTAAAAATATGAAATGTTTGAGATCTGACAATGGAAGAGAATTTACACCAAATGAGTTTATGATGTTTTTGTAATGATAGAGGAATCAAAAGACAGACATCTGCTCCTAGGTCTATTTCACAAATTGTAATTGCTGAAAGGAGGAATAGATCTATAATGGACTATGCTAGGACACTCATGATGGAGAAAAATGTTCCTTTTAAATACTAGAGAGAAGCTATAAGTATAGTTGTCTATACCTTGAACCATGTACAAGTCAAGAAAGGTACTCATTCAACACCTTTTGAACTATGGTATGGATATTCACCCAATGTAAAATATTTTAAGGTATTTGGAAGCAAGTGTTACATTCTCAAAGATTTTAGAAATGGTAAATTAGATGTAAAAATTGAAGAAGGTATATTCCTTTGTTATTCCACAAGAAGTAAAGCTTATAAGTGTTTAAATACTAACACTTATAAATTTGTGGAGAGTAAAAATGTGAAATTTGATATGAATATACAAAAGTACATGAGGCTAAACCTATGAAGGAACTAGAAGAATACAAATCATTTGTATACTTTTATGAAGGTATGCCTATTGACGATGTTGTAAATAGTGTTGAAAATCAACAAGTTTCAGTGACTACTGAGTCACATACTATTAATGTCAAGTTGCATTTAGGAACTGAGCTACATTCAACTATTGAGTTATAGAATTGAGTTGAAGCACATTCTAATTCTAAGATCAGTTTACATGAAAGAGAAGTTGAACTACTTGATAGAGATGTATATAGTGATTCAAAAGTTGAGGGACCAAGTGAAGAAACTAGAGTAGAACCAAGATTGTCTAGTATGTCAAGAGACATCACGGTGGTGCACAAATCATTGAAGATAAAAATGATAGACCAATTACAAGAATAAAGTAGAGAAATGATACATGTTTACTAAGAATGCAATAACCCAAAATAGTGAAATATGCCTTAGAAGATTCGGACTAGAGTAGAGCTATGAAAGAAGATATTGAAGAAATTGATAAAAATATGACATGGACTCTAGTTTCTAGATAGGAAGATAAAAATGTGATTGGCACCAAGTGGGTATACAGAAACAAGTTAGATGGAAATGGTGAAGTCACAAGGAACAAGGTAAGATTAGTTTGTAAATGATATGCATAAGAAGAAGGGATATACTATGGAGAAACATTCACTTCTATTGCAAGACTGGAAGAAGTAAAAACTTTTCTTACTTACTCTACATACAAAGGTTTCAAAGTTTATCAAATGGATGTTAAGTCTGTATTTATGAATGGTATATTGGAGGAAGAGGTTTATATATAATAACTAGAAGGATTTTTTGATGCTAACAACAAAAGCATGGTATGTAGACTACACAAAGCTTTATATGGTTTGAAGCAAGCACCAAGAGCATGGTATAAAAGGCTTCATAATTATCTTGTGAAGATTTGATTTGACGGGACTAATGATAACAATAATTTTTACTTGAAGAAAGAGAAAGAAAAAGATATTTTAATATCTGAAATCTTTGTTGATGATATCATATTTTGAGGTCAAGAAACTTTATGTAAATCTTTTACAAATAAAATGAATGAAGAATTTGAGATGTCTATGTTTGGAGAGATCAAGTTCTTTGTGGGTTTGCAAATGCATCATATGAAATGTGGTATATACATCACTCAGTCAAAATATGTAAAGGAGATACTATTTTTTTTTGGATTGTAAGATTCAAAACCAGTAAGCATTCCTATGGTAATAGGCATTAAGTTGTCAAATAATGATGATTCAACTAAGGCGAATAAAACATTATACATATCTATGATTGGACAATTGCAATATGTAGTACATAGCAGACTTGATATTGCATTATCAGTTGGAATAGTTGCAAGATTCTCTATTGATCCTAGGGAGAATCATTTGATGGATATTAAGAGAATATTGTGATATATGAAAGTAACAGAAGACTATGGTCTCTACTACAAGAAAAATGAGAAATTTGAATTGAGAGTCTAAACTAATGTTGATTGGGATGGAAAAATTGATGACAAAAAGAGCACCAGAGGAGGAGAAATTTTGTTAGACAAAAAGTTGGTTACATGGACTAGAAAGAAACAAAA
This sequence comes from Cupressus sempervirens, assembly GCA_028749045.1. Taxonomy (NCBI): domain Eukaryota; kingdom Viridiplantae; phylum Streptophyta; class Pinopsida; order Cupressales; family Cupressaceae; genus Cupressus; species Cupressus sempervirens. Next base: position 605,295,919 of record CM053788.1, read on the forward strand.
CTATATATCTCAATCTAGTGTTGAAGCTAAATATGTTGTTGTTGTAGTAAATTGTACAAACATTGTATGGATCAAACAACTACTCAAAGGTATGAAAGAAGAAATCACAGAACTTGTGATACTCTATTGTGATAATAAAAGTACTATAAATATATCAAAGGATCTTGTAATGCATATAAAGACTAAGAACATTACAATAAAGTATCATTACTTGAGATAATTAGTTCAAGATAAAGAGGTGAAGATGGTATATGTTAACACAAAAGAGAAAATAGTTGATATCTTCACAAAAGCATTACATAAGGATGCACATGAGTATCTAAGAGGTAAACTAGGGGTGATATCCCTATCAAAGGCTATCTAAAAAGCATGAGAAGTGCCCTACATAAAAAATTTTAATTGACATATGTTACACATTGATGCAGTGGATCCTACTTTAGGAGCTACCTAAAGTAACCAAAGAGCTAGAACTAAAAATCAGTCACAAGCTAGGTGACCAAGGGAGAAACTAAGAATGTTCATATCTATATTAAAGATGACAAGCCTTTGTCATTGTTGTCAAAGAGGGAGATAGTGTACCAAAGGGAGAAAGACATAGAGGGAGAAATCTAGAATGAGAGACATAAAGGGAGATAGAAGATACAGATAGAAAGGGAGAAAGACATAAAGAGGGAGAAATCTAGAATGAGAGACATACATAGAGATAGAAGATACAGATAGAAAAAACATGGAATATCTACTTAGAGGGAGATAGTGTACCTACTGATTACATCAAACTAGTATGAGGGAGTTAATGTCAAAGGAGATATAAGAAGTGATCTAGAGGGAGTCATAAGGATGAGTTGATTGATACTATGTTGATCAAAAAAAAAATTTGTAACCTATTTAGAAAATGAAAAGTTACTGATAAGATGGAGAGATTTCAATACAATTTTTTTTTTTGGGTATTATGTTGGTTATATACTTATTAAGCTTGGTCAGACTGGTTTTCCATCAATGCCAAAGAGGAAGATTATTGAAAATAGATTGATACAAGTATGAATATGTGTTTCAATCATTGTTTTGTCATTGATGTCAGATCTACTACTTGCTTGTAAGACAATTGCTTAGATGATTTGATTACTATTATTTGTTTGAATGATGAAGAGCATTTGATCAAACAAGGTAACAATAACACTTAGATGAAAGGTTGAGTTATGACATGGAAAAAGAGTACAAGGATTAGTTAAGACAATGATATTACAATGCACTGATAATCTACTTAAGGTTGCAAAGGATGGTTATACTGATTAAGTTCAGAAGAACACGTTAAAATAAATATTTCTACCAAGCTTAACAATCTACATAGTAGGTGCCGAGAAAAGTTAGTGTAAGCCAAGTAGAAAATAAGTTGGAGTTAAGAAAAAGTCAATTATAGTGTAAGCCAGGTAATACAGTGTAAGCCGAGTAAAGTTTAGTTAATGTCGAGCACTAGTAAAATTTAGTTTGTGCTAAGTGTTTTGATAGTGGATGTCAAGCTACATAGTATGTGTTGAGCATCAGAAGCCAATTAATGCCGAGTATCAAATTTATGAGAAAGATTGAGAATTCAATGAATCTAAGCTGATAAGTTTAATTTCTTGGATTGTGTGAATGGTGTGGAAGATAAGCTTGATGATTTTGTGACATAGAATTCAAGATAATCCATTTTGAGGTGAATTCAAAGAGGATTGAAGGAGAAGTTTGTAGAACATAATAAAATGAAATGATGGGTAGATTTTGATATAGGAGCATCTTGGGTGCAAGGACAATCTTGCATCACCCAAAAAATATTTTATTTTTCAGCTTTTCTATTTTAGTAAGGACTTGTAGACAGGGTGGTTACTATTTATGGGAACTTACTATTTTTAGTAAGTTTTTCATATGGGCTTGGAATGTTCTAATTTTCTATAGGAAGGTTCATTTTAGAGTTTTAAGCCTACCATAAAAATATTATTGCTCAAGCATTAGTATCAGAGAAGTTATTGCAGATTTTTGGTAGAAAAATTTACAAAAAAATCTTCAGGATCACTATTGGAGGCCTTAGAGTGCCCAGATGAGGTCCGAGCCTATAGATCAGAGCTAGTATTTCCAAAAAGTGGTTATAATAGCCAATTGGAGCAACATTCATGAGTTATGGCCTTTGGAAGTTGGGCTACCAAAATTTTTAAAATAATTTGTCAAAGATGTATTTGGCCGACTCTATGTGTATTGTTAGAGTCTATCAGCCCTAGGTATTAAGTTTAAGCATCTATAACCTTCCCAAGTAGCATAAAACTTCCTATTTAAGAAAGGCCCAAACATTGTCTAGGACGTCTCTAGGTGATGGTTCACAACTTTTCTTGCAAATTATTGTACTAAAGGCATCCATGTGGGTTAGCATATTATACATGAATTTTGTAATTCTGCATTTGTGGTGCAAATAAGAAGTCCATATTTTGTTCCCGCATTTTCTTTTGTTTATATGTTTTTGTTATGAGTTTATGGTATTAAGGGGATCTCCTTGCATCATATTCATTGAATCCTACCTAATCCAACCTAAGCCTAAAATGGATAATGGAGGATGAATGACTAAAGATCTTAATTTTTTATTTATAGAGATGGATGGTCAGAAGCAAAGGTTGTCATGTGCAAGAACCTATGGAGGAAATATAGTCTAGGGTATTTTCTTCATTCAATGACCTAAGAGAGGTGTTATCATTAGCAAGAAAAGCAAGAAGGCTTAAGGGTATGAATGCTTAAAGGGTGAACAAGTTGTCAGAGTTGAAGTGTGTGAAAGACAAGTAGAATGGAGGACTAAACTAGAGATTTGTACTCTGCAAGTGTGTTGTAAGTTATTATCAAATCAAGCCTTACTATTACTTTCTAATATTTGTATCAATCTAGGGTAAATCCTTTGGATTAAGGTTGACCTAAGAGACATTTTTAAATCATTTAACCAGGTGACATTCCAACTGAATGATCCAAAGTCTTCTAACAAGGCTTACTCCTAATAGTGTGATTGAAATCCTTTAACAAGGTCACATTTAACAATGTGAATTGTAACCTTTAACAAGGTTGGACTTTCATAGGGCATCACTTTAGAAGAGTGAGAATGAATAACATGTTATTGGTGATTTTTTCCAAATTGGGTTTTCACATTAAATCATCGTCTCAAATGTGTTATTGAATCTATTATGTTTCTAATGCAGGAGCATCTTGCATTACGGAAAAAGGGGTGTGATAAAAGTAATTTAAAAAAAATTGTGGGGGAAAGAGAAAGTGAAGAAAATTAGAGGAAAATAAATAAAATAAATTAAAAAAGGGAAAAAAAGGGGAAAGAGGAATTTCTATTTTCAAGGTGCATATGTGGCATAAATAGAAAAAAATAAAAAAATTGTCATTCCATTTATCGAGGTGTGTAGGTGGCATCTTATAAGTTTATGGAAAGTTCCAAAATCATGCATTTAATAATTGATGTGATCCACAAAAGAAATGTAATTTTCTAATTGGGCCACATGGTGGTACTTAATCGTATTTGGGTGTGAATTTAATATTTGTTTTAAGGTAGTTGTATTTACCTTTATCCCACATTGGTTGTGTTTGTAATATCTTGGGTGGTAAGTGCCTATATAAGAAAGGCTTATGAGCATTTGTATTCAAGCTCTCATGGTGTAATATTTTGTGAGCAAGCTTAGAGGTGAAATATCTTAGTGTGTAAGATCTTGAGAGGGAGTCTCTTTTTGGTGAAGCTCTTCTTTCTAGAAGTTCTCTTGGTGGAAGCTCTTGATGTGAAGACTCTTCTTGTAGAAACTCTTATTTGGGAGTTCTCTTATGTTGAAGCATTTGTAAAATTCTTTGGAAGAATTCATATCTATGATATCATCTTGTTGATGTTTTAAGGATTTTCAAGTATAATAAATGCATGCTTTGTCAAGTGTTTTGTCATCTCTTTGTCTCCATATTGTTGTGTGCTTGGTTATGAGTTGGTAAGGTTGGTATGGCCCTTTGTCAAATGGTATCAGAGTAGGAGTTCTTGAGCATGTGGGTAGATCATTGAATGTGAGGTAGTTTGTACCAAACCTTGAGTTAGGTAAAGTTTTTTAATGAGTTCTTGATTGTGTAGACTGATCACCAATTGTGAGGTAGTTTGTATGAGGTGCTTGTGTTGCACAAGATTTTTCTTCTTAAGACTTGAACATGGAGAAGAGAAATAAGATGATAAATTTTGTTATTCGATGGATTTTGAGGATTCTTATACTTGAGAAAATTAGAGCAAGAAATCAAGAGGCATTGCGAGTTGCATTCTTTGATTTACATAAGCAAGTGAATGAGTTAGAAGAAAAATTGTGGAAGAGAAGAGTGTGTCACCAAAAAAGGGATGTTTACAATTATTTGGATACAAAAAAGAAAGAAGATCCAATGGACTATCACACATTTAATTCAAAAAAAGAGAAAGAGGATATATATATATATATATTTGTAAATCTCAAGTTGAAGAAGATGAAGAGCATGAAGATGAAAATATTTGTGAGCCAGAAGCATATGAAGATGATTTGAAGACTGCAATAATAGAGGATATATAAAATTCCTTGGTTGGAAGTCAAAAAAGTGAAGCAATTACTTGCCTTTTTCAAGACATGGAAGAAAAAATCAAAGATGAATATGTGAAAGAGGTAAATTTCTATGAATTATGGGATGCTGAATTTGAGATGAATTTGAAAGATAATGATGATGGTTTATATGGGGATCTTGTTAGTGATGTATGGTATGGAAAGGAATATTGGTATGAAATTATTGAGTTTATTACTGGTGTATTTAATTCAACAAGATTAAAGGAGGATGAGAGTTATACTTGGGCAAAGTTCATTGCAAAGGATTATTTTCAATAGCAGACACTTGTTCCAGCTAGTTGTTGGAAAAGAAGAAAGAAGGAAATATATCAGCAATGGATACTTATTCCAACTATGTGTTGGATGAAGAGAAAAAAAATATCGACAATGGCTACTTCATTTTGTGAATTCATATCTACAAAAAAATTTCTACCATGGGTGTCTAATGTAGAAGCATCTTGCATCATGAAAAAATGGGTGTGATAAAAAAAAAAATTATGGAGGAGAGAGAAAGTGAAAAGAATTAGAGGAAAATAAATAAAAAATAAAAAAGGGAAAAAGAGGGGAAAGATGAATTTCTACTTTTAAGGTGCATAGGTGGCGTAAATAGAAAAATAGTTGTCATTCCATTTATCAAAGTGTGTGGGTGGCATCATAGAAGTTTGTGGAAAGTTTCTTAAATCATACATTTAATATTTGTTTTGATCCATAAAAGAAATGTAATTTTCTAATTGGGCCACATGATGGTGCTTAGTTGTATTTAGGTGGGAATTTAATATTAGTTTTAAGGTAGTTGTATTTATACTTTATCCTACATTGGTTGTGTTTGTAATATCTTGGGTGGTAAGTGCTTATATAAGAAAGGCTTATGAGAATTTGTAATCAAGCTCTCATGGTGTAATCTCTTGTAAGAAAGCTTGCAGGTGAAATATCTTAGTGTATAACATCTTGAGAGAGAGTCTCTTCTTGGTGAAGCTCTTCTTTGTCGAAGTTCTCTTGGTGGAAGCTCTTGGTGTGAAGGCTCTTCTTGTGGAAACTCTTATTTGGAAGTTCTCTTATGTTGAAGAATTTGTAAAATTCTTTGGAAGAAGTCATATCTATGATATCATCTTGTTCATGTTGTAAGAATTTTCAAGTATAATAAAAGCATGCTTTGTGAAGCATTTTGTCATCTCTTTGTCTCCATATTGTTGTGTTGTTGGTTATGCATTGGTAAGGGTGGTGTGGCCCTTCGTCAATTTCATATTTACATTTCTACAAAATTGATTTGATACTAACCTACAAGTTTAAGTAAATGCATGATCTAATGGATGCATGCATGATGAAAATGTTTTATGGATATGGGTTAACTAAGTTGTGAAAATTTTTAATTATACATTTGGACCTTTGGATAACTAATTCACCCCTCCTCTTAGTTATTCTGAAGAATTATAACAATTACAAGTGTCAAGTGACACCATAATATTCACTTTTACATAAGATTCCACACCTTACAAAATATGGAATGAAACACACACATTAAGATTATGACACAAATTAAATATGAGACAACAAGGTTTGTGTCTCATCATTAGACTTGACCTTGGTCTCAAATATTATACATAAGATCAACTAATGATTTGCCAATGAATTTCATGGTTAATTATCTTGCACACTCAATTCAAATATCAATAGTTTGATAACATCACATTCATATAGTTAAACCAAATTTTCATAATCACATTGATCAACATATTACAAGTTTTATTTAAATAATCTTTCTCATTTTTTCACACATATTTAATCATCACTAATCTCATAATTGAAATATCAATAACATATTTATCAGTTTGAATTAAAATAAGTTGAAATAATCATCACAATGCATACGTATACCTAAAACATCATAAACATCATCAATAGGGCATATTGAACTATCTAAATGCATATAACCTAATCATCAAGGTGCCATAATTAAAATCATGATCATAAGGTGAAATGCCTCATATCATCATTAGTAAAAATCACTATTTAAATAGTCAAACAATGTAGTATGTCTCAAATCACAGATTATCAAAACATAAACATATCAACTAATTTCAATTTCCACTAGGACATCTAAACCATAAAATGTTAATTCATATCCATCATCATAATTATTATACATAAGATAGCTAAAATTTATCATGATGTCCTCTACATGGTTTCTAGCAAGAACAACAACATTTCCCCCAATACCATTATCTTTCCATGCTCAAATATCCATTCAAATATCCTAAAAAGATTTTACCAATGAATTTCATAGTTAAATAAGTATATACAAGGAGGAGTCTTATACTTGTGTTGGAAGCAGATGAGGGTCGATCTCAAGAAATAGTTTTTCAAGTACAAGAGGTTGATAAGTATGGAGTAATAAAGTTCCTCTTTGAAAATCCTATGAATGAAACTTGTGGACCCTTGCATGCTTTTTCATAATGAAAGACAACATGAATTGAAAGGTTTCCTTGTTTAAAGTCACTTAGAAGAAATATAGGAAATTGTGAATGAAGTTAAGGTAATGTCAAAGGAGGTTTTGAAGGACATGCATATAATCAATCCTATTGGTATTCTACAATTTGAGGATGGAAATTCAAATACAAAAACTTTAATAAAAAGTTTCCAAGATGCCATGTTTAAGATCAAAGAAAATGGTGCCCCTACTCCTCAAGGTTTTACTACACTAGCCAATGTGGAATCTATGTTGTACTTGAACAGAGGACTTTTACCTAGATAGAGAAAATGGATTAAAGAATTCAAGTGGAAAAAAGATGCCTACAAATAGCAATTACTAAGCTTGAAGAATCTGCATTCTCATGCTGCCCACGAGTTTGTGAGTGCTTTTCAGAGCTAGGAGTTGGTTAAATAGGCCATGTTAGAGGACAACAAGCTCGATGAGGAGAATTAGTTGCATGACATTTTTTTTGAATCTTTGTTTCAAAAACTATTTTAGCTAGTTAATGTTGATAAAAATTTTGTAACTGAGATGATCGGGTTTTCATGGAGGCCTCTCAAAACTTGAAACTATATATGCTAGAGCATAAAACTGATTAGGGGATTTTTTAGATAGAAAAAAGATAGTTTTAATAGTGATATAGAATTGCATCTTTTTGATATTAATCAATGGAAAGTAAGAGAGATAGTCTAAATGTTTTCTTTAAGACTTTGAGCTCGAAAAATTATATTGATATATCTTTTAATACATATTATAGTTCAAGAATTTGTGTTTGAACTTGAATAGAATGATTACTTTGTGGATTATTGTGTCAATTATTCTATGATATTGATTACTATCTTAACATATCATTCTTTTTCTATCATATCATTTGATATATTTAGAGCATCTCATTTTTCTTTCAAGTTCTATACAACATTGAGAAAACTTTGTGTTCCTTAGTCTGTGCACATTTCTCTAATCCTTAAATGTTTTTCTCTATGCCTAATAGTACATGAGATATCCTTAGGTACTTTCAAGAGAAACTACGCAAGCATATTTAGTTTTCTTAAAACCTAAATTCATTTGTAATCTTATTAGAGGGAGTTGTACCTTTCATAATTTAGAGGGAAAAAATTAATAAACATTTGCCCAACTATTGTGAACTTCATTGGCTTTCCATCCTAGGCTTAGAGAAAGTTATTTAATTTTATAAAAGGAAGACAATCTATTCACTAACACATTTTTCTAAAGTTTGGTGTTCTCATGTTGTTCCTCATTTTGTTTGGCATTCTCATAGTCTTCATCCTATAAAATCTTGATGTATGTCCCATTTTGTTACAAATATGACATGCTATCACATTATTTTCATATCTAGGTCTTGAGTGATTGATCTATAATCTACAATCTCTAGAAATATGTCCAAAGTTGTTGCACTTATAACACATCACTCCATTTCCTATGACATTTTTTACTCCAATAGATCTACTACCTACAAGTTTAGTGCTTTGATACATGTTATTATTAAATCTAGGTTTCCTACATTAATTAGGGCTATGTCCATACACATAACAATTTTCACAATAACCAAAGATAGGATTAGTATACTTACAAATACAATCTTCTTCATATAAACAATATCATCGCATGTATAACATTTTCTAGTAAACCACCTCCTCACTTATTTAGGTGGTTCAAAATATTTAGTTACTTCATCAAATTGATTAGCCTCAACCCTTTTCATATCTCCTTGTTATTATATAGGTAGTTTGATCACAAGATCTAATTACTCAATAACTTTAGATTTCTTAGACGATTCACCTTCATATTTTCCAATACCATTCTTATCATAACTATGTCTTTGCACCATGATTTTCTCATCAAATCACTACTTGAATATAAATTCTCAAGATTTTTTTTGTCTATGTAAGATATCCTTTCACAATAGGATTGTACTTCTCAAGTTTAGATGCCACCTTGGTAAGATTGGATTTTAGATCTACATTCTTAGATCTCAAATCTAATTCAATCTTCTTGACATCATTCTCCATACTTAGTTTTAGCTTTGTAATATCTAGCTCATGCTTCAAGATCTCATTTTCCTTCTTAAGTCTTGCAACTACATCATTGTCCTTGATCTAATTATTTGACTTAATCTTCTTGACATTAGTGGATTCAATCTCTATTTTCAACTTCTAAATGGTAGCTTTAGCCTCTTTGTATTTCTTCTTCAGACTATGAAATGTCCCTTTTCTGATTTTGTATGATATTTCCAACCTTTAATCAGATCTTTAAGATCAAACAACTGATATCACAAAGATCCACCAAATTTCTTAAGAAACCCCAAATCGGGTATGTCGAAAATAGTGCCAAAAAGCTTCACAGCTTCACCTGTTATTAATAAATCTGAAAGTAGACATTTTACCAAAATTTGAGCAGCATAACAGCCTATAAAATGTCATTTCCAGATCTATATAGCCTTTACAAAACAGCTCACAAATGTAGGACAAAAACTATGCTCATCGGGCTCCCGAAATTAACACAAAAATGCCCGGAAACACCACAAAAAAATTAATAAACTATCTCAGAAGTTTAATCATGTCCCAATACATATATTCAGCTCTATTTTAACAGCTTAAAGTCTGAAATACAGCAGCAAACAAAACTGATATGAAATGCTCAACTGAAAACACCAAACTCATGCAGAAAACCACACCCCAAAACCCACAAATCTACACTGTTCAACACAAAGGAAAACTCTGTATGAGCATGCACATGGAATGGCTTCAAACTCCTATCCTTAGCCTTCATGGAAACCTGCAAACTCCCATTCTTGAGTCTCCCTGGAAACCTGCAAACTCCCATTCTTGGGTCTCCTTCTCCACAGGTTTGGCAGCCTCTGAAGAATAACAAAGAATGAGCAAAAATCAAGTTCTGGAATGAGCCCAAAATGCCTCCAAACCCCTTAAAAAAGGGCATAACTGTAACTCACGTCCAAGAGAGGTTAATGAAACTTATTTTAATAATAATTTTTATTTATTAGTCCAATAGTTTCCAAAGATTAACCCCTTTTTCCGAAACTTCACTTTCTTGGGCCTGCCTGCCTTAGCAAAGATTTTCTTTTTTAATTATTTGAAAAGGGGACATGACAAGTCCTCCCCTCCCAATCATTGCTTGTCCTAAAGAAATGGCTGAAAAATAAACCAATCAATCCACCTGGATCCCAAATGTAGTCATGAACTATACTACTACCAATTAACACAGGCTCCTGCAATATCCTCTACAATATGACCAAGAGGAATCCATAATCAAATTGATAATTATAGCTCAACCAAACTCTGAAATCACCACTACCACAATCAAAAACCCATGAGGCACAAACTCTTAGAACATCAGAACCCAAGTAAAGTGGACAAATCAAACTACCAACACAGTAAATACCATCAACGCATCCCACTGGCCTATATGGAATGTACAATCCAACTCTGCAACAATGGTGAACCCTCTCGAATGAAACTATACCAAGTATGGAGAATCCACACACTGTACAACTCCTGCAGTCAACACAACTCTGCAAATCATCGGCCACTATCTCATAACCATAACTCCCATACACTGCTGATGGTGAAAAGACATTACAAGATAAAGAGTAAGAAATGGAATCCAAACCAAATTTGTCTTCCATCAACTCCTCAGCACAAGGATCAAATCCTAACTGATGTACATACCCTGCTAAAGCATCACTCCAAAACTCCTGCTCTAAGTCATGTATTATCAACCTGTCAATTGCAGGACCTATCACCATGTCATGCCCATCACAACTCTCATCCTGAGGCATCAAACTATCCCATAACTGATGATAAGCACTAGGAACCAAAGTACATCTCTGTATCATCATCTCATCAACATGGTCATCAAAGGTAGATAGATGAGCATACCCCACAGTGTAATGCCGATAGAATGCACCAATCTCAGTCAGTGGCTCAGACTGCAATCTAGATGTAACTAACTACAATTGATCATTAACCAAGTTGGAACTGACTACTATCTCTGAAAACATTGCGAAGGGAGTAGTATTACTAGTAGGAACCATGCCAACTATCAGCTCACCAATGTCACACATGGTCTTTGATACAACATCTCTAGTCTTCGTGCCATTAGTACTAGAGGTCACCACCATGTCAGGCACACCATAAAAATCTGCTACAGCACCCAACTCAATTGAACCTGACTCTAGTGGGAATGAACCTGATATGCCAATGTTAGTATCAAGGATGGATGCATCCCCATCTCCACTGTCTCTAACAATCTCGGCCATGGACATCCTCGAATCACCAAACACCACAGCTTGTGACTCTATAGAATTAGGTAAAGACTTTAGTCACTCTAACTCCATGGTCACCTTAGCCAAATGAAACTGTGACTCCTTGAGAGCCAACTGTGTACTCTCAAGAATCTCAGAAGTCACCTCAAGCTGCTCAGTAAGCTCACTCACCTCATCTTCCTTGGCCAACAATGCATCATATGCTGTACTGCCCCACTCCATAAGATAATCTTTGTCGGCTACCAACTGCATATAATTTTGTCTCAAAATTTGAATAGCCTCCCATAAAGAGTGGATCTCTATCAAGGAAAGATAACTTCCTCCCTACTCATCACTAGTAGGAGAACCTCATCCATAAACTGCTAACAACTGACGAGCAGCATCGAAATGTTGGCAAGTGATAGCAATGTCTTGGTCACTAACTCTCAACTGATTAGACACATGATGGCACTGGCTTGACTGTCTCCTACAAACCTCCTCTGATGCACTGTCTGAAGGAGTGTCCTCAAAGTTACTAGTCTCTAGAGTATTACCATCCATATCCTGTGAATCAAATCTAAAGCTCATATCAACATACGGAGTATCAAAAACATTAGCATTGCTGTCCAACTCCTCTGTACCCAAGGAAACTAAGTCTTCAAAATTGCCCACTGCATCCTCCTGGATGTCATCAATGCCAATATGATCCTGGGACTCATCTATACACACTGCCAAATATGAAATATCATCAACACATTCTAGCAAGTATGGTCGACTGGATATATGAACAAAGCCCAACATTGGTGTATAAAAACTAATACCAACATCAAACAAGATACTGGCACAAGAAAAGACAACACCGTGTAATCTGCTAATCAAATCCATGATAGCACCCAAAAAAACACTGCTACCAAAAAGTGTTAAAGATCTCCAGTCAACTGAATCCCAAATGCCAATATAACAATCTCGAGTCCATATCTGTAAACTAGAATCAACTGGTAACTCAAGCAAACTCCTCACCTGAGTAATATGACCAATACCAGCTAACTCCACATACCTGTCATGATGAGATAATGAAGTCACAATACTATCTTGGTTCACCTTCAGCTGGCTGGACAAATCATGTGAAGTACTACCAACCTCAACCTCATGTGATGAAGCATCTAACTATGCCTGGTACTCTTTCTCAGCAAAGTCATGAATGCTCAATGTCTGCTCATCTCTACCAGGTATCTCACCATCCTGCACAACAACATCCTCATAATCATCATCTAAACCCACTACACTGTAGTCACTGCCTGTTGTAACTATACCATCTTGAATACCTATGGCATCACCCTTTGACGACCTGTAAACAATTGTCTCAATTTGAGTATCAAGTTGACTGTTACTATCAATCTGTGTGATATCCTTTCCCACCACCTCCTGTGGTAGAGTAGAATTTGAGACCTCTACCTGGCTAACAGCTAGTTTCTCAAACTCCTCATGCAAGTTCTTGGGAATTGTGTCATCTGTCCTGTGAGAAAATTTGCCAAATAGAAATCCAGTCAACTTATCCACCTTAGCTGGGTCAGATAACATGTCATTTATACGGTGGTGCTCAAGAAACTATTTAGACATGTCATGGCTTATTTTCATAAGTTTATCTCGAATGTCTAAATAACCATCCTTTCTACTATTTTGACTCTGGCTATCAATTGTCCAAGATCGTTCCCTCTGAGACTTTGTACTATACCTGTCCATTCTGGATAAAGTAGAGTGTAACCCCAATAGGATATAACTTCTTCAAGCACCAAGAACTAACATGCAAATGATTAGAAGTAGCATGAAATCATAGATTTGGACATGCAACTGATTAGAAGCAACATGCAACCACCAAATTATGACATGCAAGATCTGGGTAGTTGTCAAAACTGACATGCAAGATCTGGGTAGTTGTCAAAACTGACATGCAAACTTCTACAACCACCAAATTCACCAAGAACTAACATGAAAATGATTAGAAGTAGTATGAAACCATAGATTTGGACATGCAACTGATTAGAAGAAACATGCAACCACCAAATTATGACATGCAAGATCTGGGTAGTTGTCAAAACTGACATGCAAGATCTGGGTACTTGTCAAAACTGAAATGCAAACTTCTACAACCACCAAATTCACCAAGAACTAACATGAAAATGATTAGAAGTAGAATGTAACCATAAATTTTAACATGAATCTCATTAGAAGAAACATGCAACCATAAATTATGACATGCAAAATCTGGGTAGTTGTCAAAACTGACATACAAGATCTGGGTAGTTGTCAAAACTGACATGCAACTTCTACAAACCCTCAGGCTGGCAAGATCATGGCTCTGATACCATTGAAATGTCCCTTTTCTGATTTTGTATGATATTTCCAACCTTTAATCAGATCTTTAAGATCAAACAACTGATATCACAAAGATCCACCAAATTTCTTAAGAAACCCCAAATCGGGTATGTCGAAAATAGTGCCAAAAAGCTTCACAGCTTCACCTGTTATTAATAAATCTGAAAGTAGAAATTTTACAGAAATTTGAGCAGAATAACAGCCTATAAAATTTCATTTCCAGATCTATATAGCCTTTAAAAAACAGCTCACAAATGTAGGACAAAAACTATGCTCATCAGGCTCCCGAAATTAATACAAAAATGCCCGGAAACACCACAAAAACATTAATAAACTATCTCAAAAGTTTAATCACATCCCAATACATATACTCAGCTCTATTTTAACAGCTTAAAGTCTAAAATACAGCAGAAACCAAAACTGATATGAAATGATCAACTGAAAACACCAAACTCATGCAAAAAACCACACCCCAAAACCCACAAATCTACACTGTTCAGCACAAAGGCAACCTCTGTATGAGCATGCACATGGAATGGCTTCAAACTTCCATCCTTAGCCTTCCTGGAAACCTACAAACTCCCATTCTTGAGTCTCCCTGGAAACTTGCAAACTCCCGTTCTTGGGTCTCCTTCTCCACAGGTTTGGCAGCCTCTAAAGAATAACAAAGAATGAGCAAAAATCAAGTTCTGGAATGAACCCAAAATGCCTCCAAACCCCTTAAAAGAGGGCATAACTGTAACTCACGTCCAAGAGAAGTTAATGAAACTTATTTTAATAATAATTTTCATTTATTAGTCCAACGGTTTCAAAAGATTAACCCCCTTTTTCCGAAACTTCACTTTCTTGGTCCTGCTTGCCTTAGCAAAGATTTTCTTTTTTAATTATTTGAAAAGGGGACATGACAGACTATCTTTTTATTCAATGACCACATCAAGTTCATCAAGAACTTCTTCTAGATTCTTCCCCAGCTGATCTACATCCATAGTGATTGTTGGTAAACATATTTGTTCTTTTAAATTATAACTCTTGAATGCCCAACTTGGAACAATATCTAGTTAGAAACAGTTGAAAAGACACTTGTGGATAAATTGGCTTCTCTCTAAATTGGTAGGTATAGCTCCTTAGAATAGGTTTGCAATGAATTATGTATTCCTCATAAACTAATTAAGGGGTTTGTTCTTGACCTGAGAACAAAAGAGGTATAACCAAGCTAGACCTAAATAGAATCTAACTCAGGAAAATAATTTTTTTTTGAATATCAAAACAAGTTTATGTATTCACACATATTATGAATTCATAAAGCTTAATTGAAAAATAGCTAATATTGAACTAAGTTAATTTGAATTTGAACTATGATTAATAAACCAAAAATGATGAAGGGAATTCTCTTTGAATGAATGATAACAACACCTATCACATCCATTTGTTGCTTCAAAATAGGGGAAGTGAAACTCTGTTCTTTCCTCATTTTGACTCAAACAAAAGACAAAACATAAGACCAAATTTAACAACAATTGAAATAGAAAATAATTGACATAAAATACCATTCAATTGTCTCTACAACAAAAAAGTACTTCACACCAAAATTTTTTGACCTTTCATTAATCTTTCAATCACATACATATACAATTTTGAGATGACCATTACAATGGAAGCTCAATCAGTTCATCTTCTCAAAAATGAAAAATAGAAAGGTACCAATTTGTTGTATTACAATAATTACATAATAAAACAAAAAAGGAGGCAGATTATGAATCACTTCTACATCTTCCCCTTTTTTGCTTTTTCTCTATAGGGCTTGGCAACAACTATGATCAGGATGAGCTCTTCGTGCCTAAGCATGTGGATATTGGTATACCTCAAGAGCCATTTAGAATGATCTCTAGCCAATTCCTTCACAACACTTAATTGACTTGGTAGTTTCTCTTTAGCCATGTGTATGCATCTGCTAAATGCCTATAGTTCAACAACCTTGTCTTGACTATGAAAATTTATATAGGATAAACTATCCAAAAATATGGAAAAGTTCTCCTTCATGAAATTGACTTCAATAAGTGCTTTTCCTTGGACACTAGTTTGTGAGTCTATATGTAATCCCCTCATAAGTTCAAATCCCCAGTCTTAAACTACATGTTTTGAAGCCACTCAAATAGAGGCTCATCTGCCTTTGGTTAGATTTTATCTTTCACCAATTCCTTGGGCTTCATTTGGATAATCATCTTCAAGAGGGAGATGCAATCATCACATTTCACCCTTTCTCCAGCCAGTGTATTGCTATTTGATATAATGTTATCTTTTTCTATCTCCAACCTTAAGATAATGTTACCAATCTGCTCCACAATTGCAGCTCCTTTTGATTTGAGTTTCTTGATCCATTCTTTACAAATCTGACCATAATGCCTATCTTCTTGGAGTTGAGAGATGAGGGCTTGAACTTCAGTAGTAGTAGGATTTTTAGTCATTGATACTCCAGAGATGTCTACTAACAGAGTGACTAGCTATTTAATGAACTTGTTTAATTCTTCTATCTCAACCTTCATCTTAGTCTTAAACAACTTAAGACTCTCTAGCTACCCTTTGATCACCTCATTGGTTGACTTCCATAAGCCAACTTTTTGTCATTCCTTGCTTCATCAAGATCCAAAAAGTGCAAAGTAAAATCTTCGGTTGTCATGTCCTCAATTTGCCCTCCCTTATTGGGCTTGACAATCTCCATTGTTAAGTGACCTATTTTTGGATCTTTCCCAAGTATGGACAAGATCTTTTACTTCTTAACTCTTGTCAATGTAGATCTAGAGTAGATAGCAAGAGATACAATATCTTTAACAGAAGTGCTCTCATCTTTCCTTTTCCTCTTTTTCTCTAGAGTATCCTCCAACCAGGAGTCAATACCTATCACCTTGGAGGCTATCTTGAGTGATTCTATGCTGAACATCTTCCTCCTAGTTGGGGTGACTATCATAGCAAATGAAGAGAAAGGATTATTTAGATCTTGGGAGATGAACTTAGAGGAACTCTAACCTTTATCCACTTCTAGGGTCTTCTTTACTACTTCATCTAACTTGGTAGGCTCACTACTACTGCTCTTTCCATCTCCTAAGTCTACTATCTATATTGAAGACCCACTTGGTTGTAGGAGTGTAGCACTTGTTGGCTGAATGGGGCTATGATGAGGAGAGGAGATTGGAGTACTTTGGGGAGAAGAAATGGGAGAAACATGAGGTGATGGAATTGGTGTGACAAGGAGGCATGGAATTGAGGTGACCATGCTATCCTTTGGTTCCTCCATCTTCTTTTTCTCTGCACTAGTCTAGGTTCCAATGACTGGGATGAAACCATCATGATAGGCCTTAGCTATAGAGACATTCTTGTCTAGGGGTTGATCCCCTCCACCTAAAGGTTGATCTGGCCCTTGAGTGGAAGTTATGGTCATGCCTAGTGTAGAACTCTGAGATGAAGTAGGCATTGCAGTTGTTGGAGAAGCTTGAGTGGCTGGACCTTTACTCTGATCCTCTTGGTTGTCAACTCAACTTATTTCCCCATTCTCTTGATGATCTAGGCCATTATGATATCAAGATTCTCCTCAACATCTACATACGACTCAGAATTGATAAGAATCCCCCTTAACTTAGTTAGATATGTATTGCTATACATATTTTGTTCGTTATTCTCCAAACCTTCTACATCAAAGCCGATATCATATTTTTAGATTTGTTCGATTGTGAGCCTAGCAAAAGCACAATCCCTACTTTCGAGCTCATCTCTAGAGTCTATCCAATAATCTTTGATAGTGGTAACATGTTTGATCACACTACCAATCTACAAAACCTCCCTCACATATCCATTTGGATCAAACATAGGTCTCACAACCTTATATTCCTCCAATTTGTACTTAGTCTTGAATGCTTTGAGCATACTTTTAGCATCAAAACAAGACTCGCAACTATAAGCTCCAACCTTCATGGGAAATTCATACCCTTTCTTCTTCAAGCTTACACTCAACACATTCACTTGGATCACTTGCCTCATGATCTCTATTAGCACAATTAGATCACTTGGGTATCTAGGCAACTTCAAAGGAAAATTTGTCAAAAGTTGCAAGATGCAAATATTAAAAGAATGAGAACTAGATAAAATTACTACCAAACTGACTAATGGCTGCCATTGCCTCCAAGCTAAACCTCCTTTCTAGTCATCCTTGAAGTTCCCTAAAAATTCTCATTGTAAATGCATCATTAACCTTGACATATTATGCATAGCTATTTTGTAATTGCAAGCATGCATAAAATTCATAGCTTTTCACATCATTAGGGAAGTTCTCTATTTTAGGAAGGCCTGGCCACAATTGTAGAGAAGCTAACATATAAATTAGGAAAGAAGACATGTAAAAGGTATTGTAAAACTTTTTGACACTGAGGGCTCTAGACAGATGCTCACTTACCTCATAGGCCCAATCAACATAATGTGTATTTGAATAGATAATTTGTACCAGAAAGAAATACTATTCAACAAAATTGAGTGCTTCTACCTCACCTTTCAATCTATGGAAGAGAACTAGAATATCTATGATATTGGGGTTGAGATCAATGTTGAATAGAGTCTTAGGAACCTTACTCTTAGCACCCTATGGATTTTAGAACCAAGACCTCATAATTTATTTTCTCCACACCATTTTCTTCAAGGAGAATTTAGACATGGCTCCTCCTACTGTCAACTTAGAAAACTCTTCTCGCTCTGCAACCCAAAGGAAATTTACTATAGTTTTCCTATCAATGGAGATTAGAACTATATGATTAGGCAATAGAATTTTTTTGGTATTAGGGTTGTAGTGATTTATACATTCAAAAATCAACTCAGGAGCTTGAACCACCACTAGAAATCCAACTGCCTCCACTAGCCCACTTCCTTAGAGCTTCTCAGTTATAGGGTGAACTGGCTCTGACCTTATCCTCATTTGAAAATCTTGCATGTCAAAGAAATGGAGTGAGGTGTCTGTGAAACTCTACAATGTGGATTTGATCCCATTAAGTTCATCAAACCCAACAAATCTGGTTGCAATTTTATCTGAGGTAGAAATGAATTGAAACCTTGGAATTGAAAGCAACACAGAGAGTAGAATTTTCAAGTATAAGAGCTTTGAAAATATTGTACAATTCAACAACATAATAGTTCAATAAAAAAATGGTAATTTGAAAAATTGTTATGTTTCTCTCTATATAGAAATCTTAATTCACCTGTTAATCTTCAAGATCCATGCCACATGAGTGAAGTAAAGGATAAATCCATTTGATTAGTAAATTTGAGAGTTTCTAATAGACTTTTCCATGTCTTTTCACTATTTTGGTTGCCCCAATGGTAACTTTCCTTTATTACACACTTACCTTCCCATTTTTCACCTAGTTTTAGAGAATTAAGAATGAAGTACTCCATAAAGAAATATTTGCTCAGCTAGATTTTTCTCACTACACTTCTCCAACCATGATTAGCTTGTTTCCATTGTCATCTTAAGGTGTCTTACATGAAATTTGTGTACCCAATTTTCTTACAAAGTCAATTTCTTCATAGATGCAAAAAATCACCTTCACGAGGCAAAAACCTGCCAAGGAGAAGGCGATCTTCAATTTTTTTGCTAAAGCTCTATTTACCTTCTAACTCTTGGGTTAGCCTTTTCTCTAAGTTTAGAAAATTATAAAAGGACTAAAGGGATCAAAAGAGGGTCCACTTCTTTTCTCTTTCCTTTTATGAATGCCTTTAGCAGAAAATTGACTTCATGGGTCAAAAACCCTCGGAGGAGAAGGAAATGTTTAATTCTCCACAAGCTTCATTTTTTGTTATGTGTAAATCATGATAAGCCATGAACAAGTTCATCCTCAAAAATATCCATCGAATTAGGTTCTAGACTACCCAAAAACTCACGACATCAAGGAAAACCCACTTGGTTGTGTAATATGGAAGAAGGAAATGGTGGGAAATATGATAGAGAAACTTTTCAGCTGAGGAGGAAAGACTAGACTAAGACATTCCTAGACCAAACTAAAACACAAAATCTTTTCCACTTTTCAAAATGGGTACAAGATGAAAAGTGGGGCAACAATGATCTTACTCAAGGTATTAGGCCTCTTCTAAGTAACTCTTCTCTAATAGCAATTGTTACAAATACAAAATTCTATAGTGGCGGAGGAATCAATATTCCACAATTTTTTCCCCAACTATGGATATCTTTTATAACCTTAAAACATGTACATGTGAATAAAATGAAAAGTAAACATAGAAATAACACAATGTAACTCATAAAACCATTATTTTTTAACTAGGGAAATCTTGTCCAAGATAAAAAATTGGTGGAGATGATACCCATAAAATGATCCACTAATCAAAAGTATCTTGTGAAAGATAATGACCCTATTAGGAGTCTATTACATCTGTATAGTATCTAGGTCCTTGTTATAGGACTAGGCCTTTTTAGAAGTCTAAACCCTATTAGGATTTGTTATTACAATTACAAAATGTATCCAAAATGAGCCCACTTTCCAAACATGCAAGTGTAATGATGTTCTGTACACAAAAGGAATAGATACATAAACCTTTGGACAATCTTGATGGATTCTATATCTAATTTTTCCTTTGAAGCTCACTGTACATATCTTTGCATAATATGATATTTCTCTACTCTCACATCAAGTTTTCATAATAAAATAATAGTATAACAATCACAAAAACATTACACAACTTTAGATCCAAAATTGTGTCCTTTATACAAAATAATTCTATTTTGTTGGTCTTTATGTCTTCATATGTGTCCAAAATAAAAAATCATAGTTTTCTCACATAGGGTTAACATCTAGGATGTTTTCCCTAATTGGTTAAGATTTTTTTTCTCTAAACAAAACAATTCCTTAACTTAAAATATCTCTTTCCTTAACTTCTTCCTATTCTATCTGTGCATACCTGCAATCCCTAAATCCTTCAAAGCTCCATCCTTACTACTCATAAAGACTAACACACTTAGGTATGGAATCTTGACACTATATCCTTCCTCTAGGTAACTACACACATGCCAAAACTTTGCGTGTGAACCGTGCCAACCAAAACTTTTTCTATGCTGACTATTAAGCTCTTTGATACTTAGACAATTTTCTAAGTTGTCAAATCAAAACTGTATCTCTATGATCTCATGTCTTAATATAGATGATATGTTTCCATAAAGGACAACCTTGATGCATTTCCATAATCTCCTTTTTAGTGAAATTTCTAATAATTTTAAGTGAAAAGGTGTGAGTGCGTAGGGATTCTGTATTGATGATTATGTAAAGAGATGTAAGTGGAATATGCAATTGGGGAAAATATTTGATGTACTTCATTTGGACTAAAAAATTTATGTTGGATACATTATCATATAATTCATAATTAGTGGATTTTTTTCCACCTTGGATTGTTTTCCAAGTAAATATGTGAAGCAATGGACATTCTTTTTTTGCATTTGAGCACTGATCTCTAGGGAGTTCATCTGAATGCATGTTTCCTTTTGTATTAATTTTTAAAACATATTATTACTTCTAATAGAGAAATTATTTATGAATTCCATCCCTATTGTGTTTTCCTCCTAATAGGGTTTCCACAAACAAAAACTTGGTGTTGTTGTGTTCATGTGATGTTGTGATCCTAATTTACATGATTAGTATTCAAATCTATGATTTAAATGTTGAATTCAAAAAGTTGGTAAAAGATTTCTTGGTTATGAAATAGTTGATTATCCCCTTCATTAGTTGTGTGTTATTTCTGTATTGCATCATTTTCTACTCCTTTTTTACTTGGAAAATTTTTAAACTCTTCATCTTAGAAATAGATACTATTAGGGGGGGGAGGGGGTGGTGAAATAGTATTCTACAAACTTTTGCCCACAGCTAAATATTGTTAATTACTTTATAACTTGCATATGAAAGTAAACCAATAATGATGAACAATAAATATAACCATGCAAAAAGATAATTCATAACACCATTATTTGTTAACTAGGGAAACCCTAGCCAAGGGAAAACCCTTATGGGGATGGTACCCACAAGATGATCCACTAAATAAAACAATCCTAGTAAGGATAATGACCTTAGTAGGAGTCTTTGAAATACATATACTATCTTGAGTCCTTGTTAGAGGACTAGGACCTATTAAAAGCCTCAACCTATTAGGAGTTTCTTCAACCCTATTAGCATTTGGTAGAAAAAATACAATGTATGCAAGAAGATCTCTCTACCCTAACATGCAATTAGACAATAAATTTTCTTCACAAGAGTAAGTATACATAGAATAATATCTTACTACTATATCTCACACTTTATCTAATCATAAATTAGATTTCACATCATATAAGGCTCACATATCATTCAAGATTCCTTCACATATGGTTTGCATCACATTTTCTTCACATGGTTCAAATCGTATGTGCACAAGATATGATCTTTACTTATATCTCCCAAACTAATAAATTTTTTCCCAGTTAGCCTTAATGCTTTCCCAAACTTGACCAAATATAATAATGACTTTGGATAAACGTCTAGGATGTCAGTCTATCATGACTAAGTAATTATTTTGTCACAAAATTAATTCCTTATGTTGTACAATCTAGTTCTTTGATATTCTCCATTTTGTTATGTTAAATACCTAAATTGGTATCTTAACTATAACTTGTGTAGTACCATCCATACAAGTTTATGCACTAACATATGTCATCACTACATTTTCATCTATTGATCCTTAACTATGCATGTCCTAACTTGAACTCATTTTTCTGTACATGTCGTATATGTCTTTGTACTATTACAATCTATCTAACACCTAAACAATTTTTTAATTATGATTGCATAAATGAAATACTAAATACATGTTGCCATAAATGTCAATACTTCAAACATCTAACTAGCCATATTTCCAAAAATTCCTCCCTTTTTCATTGATGGAAACATTTGGAAAAATTGGCCAAGTCCCAAAATGATGTCATACAAAAATGAATACAAAAAGTAACTACACAAAAATTGTCTTCAAAACAATTTTTTTTTATTCATGTTTTGATGGATGATTACATTCCTTATCACTCCTTACAATGGTATATAGGTAGACTCCCTCGTACATATACATACTTCTTTTTAAAAAAATATAGAATTTTCCTTACTTATATTCTCCCCCTTTGAAATCAATGGTAAAGGTGTCAAAAATTGTATACAAAAATGTGTTTTTTCTAATCAACTTATCATTTTGGATAAACAATCTATAAAACTAATTTTCTATTTCTCCAAATATTTTGTCCATTTCTCCTTGACTATTTTTGATATATTGATGAGTGTGTAGAATAGAGAACCTTCTAATTACTTGTTCCTTATTAGTTTTAATGCCTCTTATAACACTGTGAATCTTCTCCATGTTAGTTCTAAAATTTTGTGCCTCCAGCTCATCATCCTTATCCTCCATTTGGTTCACAAAATTCAAGGTAACAAACTTGTTGGTTTAGATCTTGCAAATATTTGACTTTTCTCATAATGTAGCAACTTGGTATTATTGAAATTCTAGTGCTCAACACATACTATGTTACTCAGCACCAACTACATTTTATTAATGCTTGACACCTATTGTGGATTTACTTGGCATCCACTAAGTCTTCTGATGCCTGACACCTATCATTTTCTTTGCTCCTTCTATATCACTCAACATCCACTAAGTTTTGTATTTGCTTGATACTAATTGAAAATCTACTTGGCATGAACTAGCTTGCTTGACACTCACTAATGAACTTAGTTAAGCTTTGCAGACAACCTTGTTACAACTTGTTCTTCCAAAGTTTCTAAGTGTGACCAACCTTTGTATCTTCAAGTATATTATTAATACATCATTTTACCATTGTATTAACTGATCTTTGCACTTCATTATAAAACCATAACTCAACCT
Organism: Cupressus sempervirens; assembly: GCA_028749045.1. Lineage (NCBI taxonomy): Eukaryota > Viridiplantae > Streptophyta > Pinopsida > Cupressales > Cupressaceae > Cupressus > Cupressus sempervirens. The sequence goes on from CM053788.1 coordinate 605,319,596, forward strand.
TTCCCTTAGGTACTTTTGTTACATCTTATTGATTAAATCCTCTTCATCAATCAACTAAGTGATAGTGCTTGGATCTTATAAGCAATTTTCATTCCAAAAAATAGTAGGTTTGACATCATTGATAAAAAAATGATTGAAAACATTCTTTATCAAAAATCTCCCTCTTTGTAGACAATCTTCTTCATTCTTCAACAATGATCTTTTCAATTAGATTTCCAACAATCTCCCTCTTTGGCATTTATGGAAAACCAAATTGATCAACCAAGTTATTAAAATGCTTACTAGGTTAAAATAGTAAATCAAATACTAAAAAAGAAATTTTATTACCATTTCTATTTTCATCAGCTTTCACATCTCCCTCTTTGATCTACTATCCTAATTTCTTTGCCTCTTCTTCTCCCTCTTAGCTATTATTTCATTTCTCTTTCTTTTTAGTAGGCAATATTTTGCATAATTATTTCCTATATGAATCCCATGACTCCCTCTCTTCTATAGCTTGCCACTTTGACCAATTCTTCTCTTCTTAATCACTATTTCTCCCTCTCACATTTTATTCCTTTAAATGTGCTTGTGCCATTTCTCCCTCTACACAATATTTCTTCTTCTGTATTTTACTATTTCTCAATTTCTTCTATTTCTATCTTTGTCCATTTGATTCTATAGATTTGATCATTTCTCCCTCTGTATGCATTGATCAGTTTTTGCTATTTCTCCCTCTTAGACAATAATGCAAAAGACATATTATCTCAACATCTTAACATGCAAGTGTAGCATTTTTAGGTACTCCAATTTCTCCCTCTTTCACCTTACTTGTGACTCTTTTGGAACTTCAACATTTAGTTACTTTAGGAAAAATCCTAAAGTAAGTATCCTCTACATCAATTTTGTAATATTTTATCTTTCAACTTATTTGATGCAAGGTAATCTTGCTATTGCTCAAACAACCTTGGATAGAGGTATCATCCCTAACTTACCTCTAAGATACTCAAATTCATCTTTAGGTAGTTCTTTTGTGAAGATGTTAGCAACTTGTTCCTTTAAGCTAACATATTCCATCCTTACTTGCTTGTCTTCCACGAATTCTCTTACATAGTGATACTTAATTGAAATATAATTTTTTTTGGCATGCATCATAGGATTATTTGATATATTGATGAAACTTATATTATCACAATAGAGTATCACAAGTTTAGTTACCTCTTCCTTCATACCTTGCAATAGATGTTTGATCCATACAATATTGGTGTAGTTGAAAGCAACAGCAACATACTCAGCTTCTGTTGTGGATTTTGAGGTACAACTTTGCTTTTTGCTGGTCCAAGTAACCAATCTTTTACCTAAGAAAAGTGCTCCTCCATTGGTGCTTTTTCTATGATCAATATTACCTCACCAGTCTGCATCAGTGTAGGCTTTCAACTCAAAATTTTTACTCTTCTTGTAATATAATCCAAACTCATCAGTTCCTTTTAGCTACCTCAATATTCTTTTTACTACCATCAAATGATTTTCTCTTGGGTTTGTAGAAAATCTTGCCACTATTCCAATAGCTAATGCAATGTCTAGTCTACTATGCACAACATACTACAAATTTCTAATCATTGATCTATACATTGTCTTATTTACTTCAGTTGACTCATCATTCTTGGATAACTTATGTCTTGTTACCATTCATGTACTGACTAGTTTTGAATCTCCTAATCCAAAAGACTTGAGTATCTCCTTGATATATTTTGATTGGGTCACAAATATGCCATGCTTTAGTTGATGTACTTACAATCCAAAAAAGAATTTGATTTCTCCAAACATTGACATCTCAAATTCATGTTTCATTTGATTAGCAAAATCTTTGCATAGGGAATCTTTTCCTCCAAATATTATATCATCAAAAAAGATTTCAGATATCAGAATATCTTTACCTTTTTTTGCCTTGATATATAGGTTGTTTTTGTCATCTGTTCTCTCAAATCCTATCTTCAAATGATATTTGTGTAGTCTCTCATACCATGCTTTAGGTGCTTTCTTCAAACCATAGAGTGCTTTATGCAGTTTTAAAATCATATCCTTGTTGTTGTCATCAAAAAATCTCTCTGATTTTTCTAAGTAGACTTCCTCTTCCAGTATACCATTTAGAAAAGTAGACTTTACATCCATTTGATAAACTTTGAAACCTTTGTAAGCAACATATGCAAGTAGTGTTCTCACTCCTTCCATTCTTGTAATAGGGGCAACTGTTTCCCCATAATCCAATCCTTCTTCTTGTGCATAGCCTTTGCAGACTAGTCTAGACTTATTTCTTGTGATCTCACAATTCTCATCAAGCTTGTTTCTAAATACCCATTTGGTACCAATCACATTTTTATCACCTAGTCTAGGAACTAGAGTCCAAGTGTTTCTCTTCTTAATCTGATCGATCTCCTCTTCCATATCTTTATGCCAATTATCATCTTGTAGAGCATCTTTCATTATTTTGGGCCCAATCTTGCTCAACATACATGATTCATTCCTTAGTATATTCCTTGTCAATTTTCTACCTTCCTTGTCATGAATTATTTGTTTTGCAAGGTGATGTCTTCTCACATACTTGGATAGTCTTGGTTCTTTCCTTCTTTCCATGTTTGATCCTTCAGCTTCAGAGTCACTATGCACATCTTTGTTTGGTATTTCATCATCTCTTTCATGTGTATTAATTTCAAAATTAGAATGTGCATTTTCTTTATTTTGTAACTCAGCTTCTAAATGCAGCTTGACATTCACTAGTTGTGACTTGGCTGATACTGAAACTTGTTGCTGATTCCCAACTTGATTGGCAACTTCATCTTCTGTAGACATTCCTTCATAGAAGTATACAAATGATTTTTATTCTTCAAGTTTCTTGGATTCATCAACTTTGACTTTTGTATGCTCATCAAAATTTACATTTGCACTCTCCACAATTTTGTTAGTGTTAGTATTCAAATGCTTATATGCTTTACTTCTAGTGGAGTATCCAAGGAATATTCCTTCATCACTCTTTGCATCAAACTTGCCATTTCTAGAATCTTTAAGAATATAACATTTGCAACCAAACACTTTGAAATGCTTTACATTGGGTGAGTGACCATACCATAATTTAAAAGATGTTTCATTTGTACCTTTCTTGACTTGAACTCTATTCAGGGTGTAGACAATTGTATGTACAGTTTCTATCTAATACTTTAGAGCAACATTTTTCTCCATCAAGGTTTTGGCACAATTTATTATTGATCTATTCCTTCTTTCTACAGTGTCATTCTATGGGGGAGTTCTTGGTGCTAATGTTGTCTTTTAATTCCTTTGTCATTGTAAAATGTCTCAAACTCTTTTGATGTAAGCTCTCCTCCTTTGTCTGATCTTAGGCACTTCAGACTCTTTCCTATTTCCTTCTCAACCCTAGCCAAATACCACTTAAACATTTGAAATGCATCAAATTTTTTCTTTAAGAACATGGAAGTCATCATCTTAGAGTAGTCATCCACAAATAACATTATGTATCTATCTCCTTGGTAGCTTTGCACTTTTATTGGGCCACATAAGTTTGTATGAATTAGTTCTAATACTTCTTTGGAAATGTACATTTTGCTTTTGAAACTTGACTCGGTCATCTTTCCTAGTTGACATTTTTTATACATGGTATTTTCAGGCTTCTTTAGCTCAGGCAAACCTCTGAATTTCTTCTTTTTGCTGATGCTAATCAGATTATCAAAGTTAACATGACATAACCTCTTATGCAATAACCACACATCATCAAGTCTAACAATAAGATAGGTTGCATCTTCCATATCTAGGTAAAACAAATTACTCCTAATTTTTTCTCCTTTTTCCATCAAGTTTCCGTTAGTGTCATAGATTTTGGTAGTTTTGTTTCCAATTTCCACTTTGCAACCTATATTGCCTAATTGAGATACACTCAGCAAATTGTAGTTCAATCCTTCAACATAGTATGCATTATCACATGAAATTTTCTCTATAAGTTTAATTGAACCTTTTCCTTTGATTTGACATGAAGCATCATTTCCAAATCTAACACTATTTCCATCATACTAAGTAAAGGTAATAAAATTACTTTTATCTCCTATCATGTGATGTGAGCATCCACTATCTATGATCCATTTATCATTTTTTTTTCATATAGGTTACCAGTGTTGTTACCTCATCTTCATTTGATTCATCCTTCATGGCTGCATAGACTACGCCATCATCATTTTCATCAGAATCTTCTTCTTCAACATTGTAGCATTTTTTTTCCTTGTCTTTGTAATCTCTGCCATCATCTTCTCTTCTATTCTTGTTCTTGTTGCCATCTTTATAGTTCCTCTTCTATGTGCATCTTGTAGCAATATGTCCTACTTCATTGCAATTAAAAAAAATGATAGGAAGCTTACCTTTGAATTTACCTTTGCCTCTGTGAAATCTTCTAGCTAGCAATGTTTCCAATTATTCTACATCTTCTTCATCTATGCTACTATCACTCGATGCATACTTTACCTTTTTCTTCTTCTTCTTTGGTTTCACCTCCTTAGTGTCTTTTAATGATAGCTTTTCCTTGAAAGCATATTCAAGATTCTCAGATCTATAGTTATCAAAATTGGACAACTCAAATGTAATGAGTCTTCCCACTATTCCTTCAAAAGTTAGCTAGTTTCCTGGTACAAATCTCAATTCTTGTATGGATGAAACTCTAATAGCATAGATAGGTAGCATGGTTCTTAAGTATTTGCTATTAATAGTGTCACCTTCTAAATGACCACCCAAACTTGTTATTGCACTTACTACTATTTTCATTCTAGAGGCATATTAAGTAGCATTCTCACCTTCCTCCATTTTCATGTCATCAAACTTTCCTCTGAGGCTTTCTCTTTTTTCTCTTTGAACATTTTGATCTCCTCCATAGATATTAGTTAGGTCTTTCCACATATTGAATGCAAATTCACATCCCTTGATGTCATCAAATTCAACATAGTTGAAGGTAGAGGCAATCTCCAACATTGCCTAATTGTGCTCCTTCTTTTTCTTCATATCTTCTGTAGTGGGTACAACTAGATCAACATGTTCTACTTCAATTAAGGTTTGTGCATGGTTACTTATTGATCCAAGATGCAACTTCATTAACTTCTACCATGCAGTGAAGTTATCTCTATTGAGCTTGAGAACTTCTCTCTTGCACATCTTGATCTTGCTACTTCTAGTACCTTCAAACTAAATCAATAGATGACTCTAATACTAGAAATGCTTTAGAATAACTAAGAGGGGGGGTGTGAATTAGTTATTCAAGGTCCAAATGTCCTAATAAAACCTTTTATCAAGTAAAGTGAGCCCATTAAACTATTCATGCATCAAAGCTTTAACTTTCCTATTTAGCAAGTTACTATAAATCAACATGCAAGCATAACACATGAAAGATCAACACATAACACATTGATTCATGTGGAAATCCAATTTGGAAAAAACTTCCAGTAACATGCTACTCAATTTTCACTCTTCTGAAGTGATGCCCTGTGAAAGGCCTACCCTATTAAAGGCTATAACACACTGTTAAATGTGACCTAGTTAAAGGATTTAACCACCTTGTTAGAAGTGGGCCTAGTTAGAGGACTTTAGAACATTCACTTAGAATGCCACCCTATTAAAGGATTTACAAATGGCTATTAAACCAACCTAAGTCCATAGGATTTTACCCTAGCTGACACAATTGTTAGAGAGTAACAACAAGGGCTTTTGACCTGATACAACTCACAACTTAACTTGTAGATTCTAGATCTTTGTTTAGCTCTTCACAATTTTCCTTTCTTTCAATCTCTATAGCTCTTGATAGCTTGTCCTCCTTTCAAGCTTTGTCTCCTTGAGTCTTCATGCTTGATATACCAGTGTAATCTCCCATATGGCCACTTATTGAAGTAGAGTCTCTATGCTCTGTTCTTCCTACTTAATACCTTCTCCTTGACATCCTTCAACAACTTCGCATTTTGGCACCCTAGCTACTCTAACTTCTTGGACAATGACTCCTTAAATAGAAGTTTGGAATTCTTTTCTTTCTTGATTCTTCCCTCTTTCATTTTTAGTTCAAATGGATTAGGTAGGATTCAATGAATCCACCCCATATCTTGTTCCTTCGAGAAAGATCATGAAGAATCCTCTTGAATTCACTAAAAAATGGTTTACCAAAAATTCTTGCATCCAGATTATCATCTTTATCCTCCATCTACTTCACAAAATTCAAGGTAAAAAACTTGTTGGCTCAGATCTGGAAAATCTTTGACTTTTCTCATAATGCTACAACTCAACATTATTGAAATTCTAGAGTTCGACACATACTATGTTACTCAACACCAACTACATTTTATTGATGCTCGACATCTATTGTGGATTTAATTAGCATCCACTAAGTCTTTTGATGCTTGACACCTATAGTTTTCTTGGCTCCTTCTATATCACTTGGCATCCATTAGGTTTTGTATTTGCTCAACACTAATTGAAAATTTTCTCAGTACTCACTAATGAACTTAATTAAGCTTTGCAGATAGCCTTATTACAACTTATTCTTCTAAAATTTCTAAGTGTGGCCAACCTTTGTATCCTCAAGTATATTATCAATACATCATTTTACCATTGTCTTAACTGATCTTTGCACTTTATTAAAAAACCATAACTCAACCTTTCCCTTAGGTACTTTCGTTACATCTTGTTGATTAAATCCTCTTCATTAATAAACTAAGTGATAGTGCTTGGATCTTATAAGAAATTGTCATTTCAGCAAATTGCAGGTTTGACATCAGTGACAAAATAATGATTGAAAACATTCTTTATCAACAATCTCCCTCTTTGTTAACAATCTTCTTCATTCTTCAATAATGATCTTTTAAATTAGATTTCCAATATTTCCTTCCTCTACTACTTGCTAAATTGGGTTATCTTCAACTTGATCATTAGATTCCTTAGAATAACCAATTTGTAATGTTTTTCTTGTTTTCATGGGTCTACTCATGGTCTGCTTGATCCCTTTCTTTGTAGGTAATCTTCCCAACTTTTTTTGTACAATAGGTGTATCGACTCTAGATTTCTTGTTGTTGATCACATTGTACTCTAATTGGTTGCATTTGCACAACTACTACATAAGGTGTAGTAGGTGTCGACATAGTAGGTCCTACAACTGCTACACCTTCAGATGGTGCTGCAATAGAAATAGGTATAGTTTCTAACACTTCAGATTGCCCACTAACTTTCATCTCCATTGTTATCCCTTTTATTTCATTAAATTATTCTCTAGTCATACCAGATTCCTTGAGAATGGAATCTATCTTCTTCTCCACATTATTCTTAATCTCCTTGCTATGAATTTTAGAATGAACTTCCCTCATATTTTCCTCATATGTACCCCATCTAGGGCATTATGTATCCTTCTTTAGCTGCAATATGATCTGTACATAACCTTCAATGAGTTCTTCACTCATTATTTTATATCTCATGGATTCAATGAATTTCACCCTAGGCTCAATTGCTTCTATACATGTGGTATCAGTTTCCACCATAAAGCATATCTCATCTTTATACTTCTCCACCATGGAGGGAGGGATTATGTATCTTAGTTTCATCTCTGATTGAAATTTCTTCATCAATCTATCAATATCACTATCTCTGACATTATCCAATCTAGCCCTATACCACTGTGTTACCAACTTCATAGAATATTCACCACTTTCCCAACTTGTTACACTAGGGAACTTCTTGGTTGCATAGAAGAATAGATGTGCCAAAAAAATTCAAATCTAAAGATTGCATTCTTAGTCTTCTTCAACTTTGTAATGTTGTCTAATAGTTGTGTTCTGACTATCTCACACAAGTTTAGCTTCCTTTTCTCAACTGCCATAACATATGTTGCATGCATAAATCCCGTTGGCATAGAGTTCACTCTAGAATTGTGATTTAACTTGTATCCCAAGATTTTTACTCAAGACTTTGACTCCTCTACCCTAAATCATGTCAACCTTCATGTTCCTTTCATTGAACCTAGTGTACGGGTTTGTCTCAACTATCTTTCTTACATTCTTGTCATTCATTGGATTGCATCCTTCATCACTAAGACCTGTGACCTTATGAATTAGGTCATTGTGAATTATGACTAGTGCATCAGCTATCCAAAACATCTCTTCATGAACTCTATCAAAATGATTCTTGTTCGTTCATGATTATTGAATTTTGTGTAGAACATGTACTTAATTAAATTTAGCTTATTTAGATATGCATATTCAGACTTTAGGGTTAACTCACCACTACACATAACTCCTAAATCTTTATGGATATCCTTATCACCAATACTCTCAAATTTATAGTGAATGTAACTTCTAACATCTTCTATGTGAAGTAAATTTGGTGAGATTTGATAAAACACTCCTAACGGATCATCTATGAGAGATACAAATGGGTGCTTGTTAAACTTGTATCTATGTCTATCATTTACATCACATACTTATTGGCCTTCCATGATGCTTATATAATATTCTAGAAATTCCAAAAAAAGCTTCATAAAATACCTTTAATGTCATGTTTTATGGCTTCTACAACTCTCACTTCAAATGCCTTTCTTTGCACTTGAATTCACTGTCAAATCACTCATAAATTGCTCCAATCTTTTTACATGAACAAATGGTACTCACAATCTTGCTCACAATCCTTAAATTACTTCAAATTATCTTACACCACATTAAATGCGCATCTACTTCTTCTTCAAAAATATGTCACTAATTACCAATGAACTTTTATTCTTTTGTATGGCTTATTATGATCACACAAATTCTTGTGCACTTGACCATAGCTTCCTCTCTATGTCTTCTTCCTTCTATTGACTATGCAACTTCTAATTTGCAATCTCTCATCAATTTTGATAAGTTGATGCTCTACCTCTATAGAAAATGCTTAATTCAAATAAGATGAGTGAAAAACAATTTCTGACTTCAATTTCTCATCAGATGCATCAAAACATTGTTCCTCTAAAATTTTATTAAAACTTTCTAGATCCTTAGATTTCATGAATACTTCTTTAAATTCATCAACATGCTCTTTTACTGCTTCTTTCTGACTATTATCATTGTTGTTATCATTCCTTCTATCATTGCTATTATTGTTCCTTCTATAATTGGGATTCCTGTTGAAGTTCCTTCTATCCATTCTAAAAAATCTTATTTATTGAGAGATTTTTGAAGCATGAATGCTGATGATATTCCTATGGGGGAGTATTGTAGAGATGTTACTATGATGCTATGTTACATTCATGACTGAGTTTTTCATTGATTTCAACATAGCAATCTTTTGTGGTATCTGATAGAAGAATAGTGGAAAGATCAAGTTGGTATGAAAAACTAATTGAGTATTATCACTATTTGAGGTTATGGGGGATACATTTGAGTATCTAGTATATGTAGTTAATTTTGGATGAAGAAATGATAAGTTTGGAAGAAGTTATGTAAGTTTTGGTGATGTCCATACTAAGATAGAGTTACAGAGGCATGTTTTGGTAAAATTGTTATATTTCTTAGCAAAATTATTATTCTAAGAATTGAGGTTGAGGATGTGTAGAAGACATGTTGGTGATGATGTGGCTAAGTTCTCTTGTCATAATATTTCATGTACAAAATTTTACTCAAGTTGCAATGTGGAAGATTAATGTTATTGCTAAGTGTAACATGTTCTTAATGTGGTCCTATAATGATTAAGTAAGAATGTCTACTAGCCAACTCAGGGAATTATTTTATGGACTTGGTATAAAGGAAGATATGGATTTATATGTGTGTTGATGAGATAAATAAGTGATTGTAAGAATCAGAGAGAGCGGAATGCAAAGTTGAGCAAAAAAAGAAGAAGTGAAGGAAATTTCATTGTCGAGGTTTTGCTGAGTGATCTAAGGTTTCCTATTTGGATCCAAGGTTTGTGTCCTAGTATACAAGGTCTGACAATGTTTAGTTTAGTTGATAGAACATAGGAAAGAAGAACATAACAATAAATTGCATGTTTGAGTAGTGAGCTCTTCTTGTAGTTGAAATTGCATGTTTGGGCAGTGGGCTCTTCTTGCATACATTGTACTACAACTCCTAATAGGGATTCAAAGTCTCTTAATAGGGACTCTAGGTAATAAATGTTGTAATAGATTCCTAACAGGGTCCATCCTCTAACAAGGAATATTTATATTAGTACATCATCTTGTGGGCATCATTTCCACCAAGGTTTTCCCTATGATCAAGGCTTTCCCTAGTTAACATATCTAGTGTAATTGTCCCTATGCATCTTATTATGGTTGATGTTTACTTTGGTTGAATGGTTGAGTTTGTTTAAAGAAGATAAATTCTTTGATTGTTGGATAACTGATACCCCCCCTCTTAGTTATCTTGGTGGACTATTGTTTCTAACATTGTTGTGTGTCCAAAGTTATTACATAACTAACATACATGTGCATTTCTTCTCTAATTAATTCCATTTTGATTTTTAGACGATCTATAATTCCTTACAATATGTCTAGGATTGTTACACTTGTAACACACAACATATTTCCTTTCACTATTATATCTTTCTCCATCATTAGATCCTCTTTTTGATTTTCCTCTTCTATTATCTCTAGGGTTAGTATTCCTAAAAATTCTACTATTTGCATTATTACTATCAAATTTAGGTTTCTTAAAATCTATTGCTTTATGTCCATAACCATTATAATTGTAACAATAGAAATTAGTAATAGGTTTAAAAGACTTACCTGTGCAATCTCTTTAAATATGACCAACTTCATTACATATGAAACATCTACCTCTGAATTCATGTCTAACTTCCTTGGATGGTTCATCTTTTTTAGGTTTATCAATTTTCTCAATTTTCTTTGTTTCATCATGTTTCACAGACAAATGAACTAGTTCAATCTCTTTAGATATTTCAGTAGTTTTTCTTGATTCAATCTTAATCAAATTAGATTCTTTAGAGGACTAAACAACTAGATCTAGTTCTTTCCTAATTTTAACTTTCTTTGCCAACTTTTCTCGAATAAGATATCCAAGACCTATCTTTTCATATGAAGGTCTTTGGTGAAATATTTGTTCATTGATTTTCTCACTACTAGAATAAAGTTTTTCTAATTTTTTCTTAGCTTGTGTAAATTTTCCTTTCACAATGGTATTGTACTTTTTTGACTATGCATGCTCAATCTTGATAGAATCTATTTGAGATGTTACTTGACTCAACTGTGATCTAAGGTTTGCATTCTCATATTTTAGATTAGTTTCATTCTTGTTGTAATCTTTCTTAAGACTCAACTTGAGTTCAACAATTTTCAACTCATGTTTTAAAATCTCATTTTCTTTCTTGAGAACTCCTACTTCATCATTGTTACTAGACTAAACATTTGAGTCCTTACTAGATTTCAAACATCAATCTTATCTTTCAATTTACCAATGTAAACTTTTGCATCATCATACATATCTTTTAGGCTGTCTCTTTCTTCTGTAACAAGATCAATTTTTTCAAGAGATTCTTCAAGGTTTCTCTTCAACTATTCCATATCTATAGGGATCTTACTGAAGCTACTAAGCCTCTTTAGAGTAACTATGCTCTAATACCAATTGTTATAAATAGATAATACTTAGAGGGGGGTGAACTAGTATTCTATAATCTTTTGCCCACAACTAAATATTGTTAATTACTTTATAATTTTCATATGAAAGTAAACCAACAATGTTGAATAGTAAATATAACCATGCACAAAGAGAACTCATAACACCATTATTTGTTAACTAGGAAAACCTTGGCCAAGGGAAAACCATGATGGGGATGGCACCCACAAGATGATCCACTAAATAAAAGAATTCTTTTAAGAATAATGACCCTGTTAGGAGTCTTTGAAATACATATAGTGCCTCAAGTCCTTGTTAGAGGACTAGGCCATGTTAAAAACCTCAACCTTATTAGGAGTTTCTTCAACCCTATTAAGAGTTTGTAGAACGAATATAATGTATGCAAGAAGAGCCCACTACCCTAACATGCAATTATACAATAAAGTTTCTTCATAAGAGTAGGTATACATACAATATTGTCTTACTATTCTATCTTACACTTTTGTTGATAATATATTAGATTTTGAATCATATAAGGCTCTCATATCATTCAAGCTTCCTTCACATATAGTTTGCATCACATTTTATACACATGATTCATATCTTATCTTTACAAGATATGATCTTTAATTATATCTCACAAACTAATAAATCTCTCCTCAGTCGGCCTTAATGCTTTTAGACACTTGACCAAATATAATAATGACTTTGGGTGACCAAAATAATTTTTTAAGTCATATAATCCAATTCTCTAATATGCTTCGGTCTATTTGTTAGAAACAATAGTCCACCAAGATAATTTGGAGGGGGAGAGGTAATAAGTTATCTAACAATTAATACATTTATCTTCTTTAAAAAATCTTAACCATTTGACCAAAATAAATAACAACCATAATAAGATGCACATAGCCAATTACACCAGATACGTTGACTAGGGAAATCCTTGATCAGAGGGAAAACCCTAGAGGGAATGATGCCCACAAGATGATGTACTAATATAAATATTCCTTGTTAGAGGATGGACCCTATTACGAGTCCATTACAAAATTTAGTACATAGAGTCCTTTTTAGGAGACTTTGAATCCCTATTAGGACATTCCAACCCTATTAGAAGTTATACTACAATGTATGTAAGAAGAGCCCACTACCCAAACATGTAATTTCAACTACAAGAAAAGCTCACTACTGAAACAAATAATTTACTATTATGTTCTTCTTTCCTTTGTTCTGTCAATTGAACCAATCATTGTTAGACCTTATAGACTAGGTTACAAACCTCAGATCCAAATATCAAACCTCAGACCACTTAGCAAAACCTCAACAATGAAGTTTCCTTCACTTCTACACTACTCTACTCAACTTCACATTTTTCTCTCACTGTTGCTTATCATCAATCAAAACTATACCATCTCATCCATGCTAGATAAATGAAAATGTCCTTCCTTTATATTGAGTCCAGAAAATAATTTCTTGTTGGAATACTTTAGAATAACTAAGAGGGGGGGGTGAATCAATTATCCAAGGTCCATATGTATAAATAAAACTTTTCATAACTTAGTAAACCCATACAAAATTCATACCCATGCATGAATCCATAAGATTATGAAATCACTAAAACTTGTATGTTACTATCAAATCAAATTGCAAAAATGTAAAGCATGAAACATAACAAACTCATCAACACACTTGACACACTGATTTATGTGGAAACACAATTTGGGAAAAACCATCAGTAACATGTTACTCCTTTTCACTCTTCTGAAGTGATGCCCTATGAAAGGCCAACCCTATTAAAAATTACAATACACATGATTAAATGTGACCTGATAAAGGGATTTCAATCACCCTATTAAAAGTGAGTCTTGTTAGAGGACTTTAGGCCATTCAGTTGGAATGCCACCCAATTAAAGAATTTACAAATGAATATTAGGTCAACCTTAATCCAAAGGATTTACCCTATACTAATATAATTGCTAGAGAGTAACAATAGAGCTTTAATCTGATACAACTTACAACTTCTCTTGTAGATTTCAAATCTCTGTTCAGTCCTCAATTCTACTTGGCCTTCATACTTTACGGCTCTAACAACTTGTTCACCCTTCAAGAATTCATCTCCTTAAGCCTTCTTGCATAACATGCCATTTCATATTCTCCTCTTAGGTCACTTAATGAAGCAAAACCCTTAACTCCTTCTTTTCCTTGGGTTCTCACACATGATAACTTTTGCTTCATGACTAAACATTCCTATATATAGGAAATTATGATATTTTCCCACTCATTTCCCATTGTGAAAATTAGGGTTTGGATGGATTAGGTAGGATACAATGTATTTACCACATATCTTGTATCTCTTCTAGAAACTTCTAGAATCCATTTGAATTTTCCTTAAAAATAGTTTATATCAAGTTTTGTGCCACCAACACATTGACCTTATCTTCCTCCTAGTTCACAAGTTTCAAGAAAACAAACTTGTCGATGTAGATTTGGTGAATCTTTTAACTTTAACATAATGCAATAACTCTACATTATCAACCTTCTAATGGTCAGCACATACTGTGTTGGTTAGCGTCAACTATAAAATCACTTGGCATCAACTAAAGTTTACTGATGCTCAGCATAAACTATCTTTCTCGACATATACTACAATTTTCTCTTACACAGCTCCAACTAACTTTCTACTTGGCTTGCATTGACTTTGCTTAGCACCTACTAATCCACTCAGTCAAGCTTAGCAAACAAACTTTGTGTAACTTATTCTTCTAAACTTTCTTAGTTTAGCCAACATTTGTAACCTTAAGTAGATTATCAATACATCATGTCATCATTATCTTAATTGATCCTTGTACTTCATTACATAATCTTACCTCAACCATTCCTCTAGGTTCTTTTATTATATCTTATTGATCAAATCCTCTTCATCAATCAACTAAGTGATAGTACTTGAATCTTATAAGTAGTTGTCTTACCATCAAATAATAGGTTTGAAATTAGTGAAAAAATAATGATTGAAACACACAGTCTTCCTCAACAATCCCCCTCTTTCAATAATCTCTCTTAACAATAATCTTTTCAATCAGATTTCAACATTCCCTGAGTCAGCTATTAGACCTTCTATCATCTATTAGACCTTTTCAATTAATTATTATAGGACCACATTAAGAACACATTACACTTGGCAAAAACATTAATCTTCCACCTTACAACTTGAATAAATTTTCATTCATGCAATATTATGATGAGTGAACTTAGCAACATCATCAGCAACATGTATTCTACACATCCTCAACCTCTATTATTAGAATAACAACTTTTTTAAGAGATATAAAAATTTTACAAGAATTTACCTTTGAAAACTCTCTCTCAAAATAGAGATCACCAAAACTTACATAACTTCTTCTAGACTTATCATTTCATCTTCCAACAGTAAATGCATATACTAGATACTAAGACATATCTACCATAACCATGGATAGTTATAATACTCAACTATCCATCTATACCAACTTGATCTTTCTATTGTTCTTCTATCAGATGCCAAAAAAAGAAACTATATTGACATTAATGATAAACTCAATCATGAATGTAATTTACCATCATAATAACATATCTACAATACTCCTCCATAGGAATGTCATCAGCATTCATGCTTGCAAAAATCTCCCCCTTTGGCATTGATGGTAACATAGATGAAAAACATCTAATTCCAAGAATACCAATATTTAAAGACTATTGGCCTTTCTTTTTTAGATCTTCTTCATTAATCATTCTCCCCATTGATATACCTCAATGTTCTTTCTGTCAAACTATCATTCCATGTTGTACTCATGCTGAAAGTTTTCAACTGACATTCTATACATATTTGTTTTCTTCTCCCCAACATGACGTTTTTCCCATAATGATCTTCTCATAATGCAATACTTCTCCCAAACATGTTTTTCATGCTAAACTTCTCCCCATTGACATCAATGTCAAAGGTTTAAGAAACTAACTTTGCTACATCAAAACTCTACAAAAATTGATTCTTATTAGCTCAAGTGTCCAAAGACACTATTCAAAACAAGATCCAACAAGAGTCCTAGATGACTCTATCCATCATAGATACTCCCCCATATAGGAAGCATTAGCATTCAATCCAGACAAAAATGGTGCTCTGTTACACTACATTGATGCATCCTTGCATCTTCTACTCTGATGTAGAAAGGGGAATAACCCCAAGCATACCTCAAATGTATTCAAAAGTCTCTTTGGGAAGAGGCGTAGTGAATATATCTACAATCTGCTCTTTAGTGCTCACATACTCTAATTTGATTTCTTTAATTGCAATTTTCTCTCTCAACATGTGATACTTAATTGAAATGTTCTTAGTCTTTGAATGCAAAAATATATTCTTAGACATATTTACCGTGCTTGTGTTGTCACAATGTATGACAATAAGTTCATTAATTTATATCCTTATATACTTTACCATCTTGTTCGTCTGAACAAATTGATTGCGATTGTTTGTTGTTGCAACATGTTCTACTTCTTCTATACTTTGTGATGTACAATCCTACTTCTTGCTTAGCCAAGAAACCAATCTTCCTCCAATAAAGAAGGCTCCATCACTAGTTCTCTTTCTATCATCCATTCTACCTGTCCAATTAGCATCAGTACAAGCACTTAGAGTAAAATCATTAGATCTGTCATACCACAATCCAAACTTAGATGTTCCCTTCAGATATCTAAATATCCTTTTGACTGCTGCGTAATGTGCTTCTCTAGGATCAACTTTGAATCTTGCAACAATTCCAACTGCATTTACTATATCCCACCTTGTGTGAGTAAGATATTGCAATCCTCCAATCATAGATTTATACTTCTTCTACTCAATAGTAGGTGTCTCATCCTTTGTAGATAACTTGTGTCTAGTTACCATAAGTGTTCCAATGGGTTTGCATGTTTCCAAACCAAACCTTTTTAGTAAATCCTTCAAGTACTTAGTTTGAGAAATAAAGATTCCTTCTTTATTATATACAATCTACAATCTTAGAAAATATTTCATCTCTCCTATCTTACTCATTTCAAATTCTTTCTTTATCTCTTCTACAAATTTCTCATTTTCCTCATCATTCCCTCCAAATATAATATCATCAACAAATATTACCAAAATCATCAAACCATCATCAATTACTTTCCAATATAGATTACCATCTACCATACCTTTTCTATATCCAAGCTTTGCCAAATGCTTTTCTAACCCCACATACCAAGTTCTCGATGCTTTCTTCAAGCCATACAATGCTTTCTTTAGTCTACATACTATGTCCTTGTCATCTATCAAAGGAAAATATTTAGGCTATTCAATGTACACTTCTTCTTCAAGTTCTTCATTCAAAAATGATGACTTGACATCCATTTGATATACTTTGAATTTCTTTTGTGCTGCATAGGCTAAGAATAATATTATTGATTCTATTCTAGCCACTGGAGCATATATTTAATCATAATCTATTCCTTCTTGCTCTGATTAACCTTTACATACCAATCTTGCTTTGTTCCTTACAACTTCTCCTTGTTCATTTATCTTGTTCCTAAATACCCATTTAGTTCCTATCACATTCTTGTCTGCTAGTTTGGGGACCAATTCCCATGTCTCATTCTTTACTATCTGATCCAATTTCTCTTTCATAGCTTGTTTCCAATAATAATGTTTTCATTCATCATCTGCATGCTTAGGTTCAACTTGAGATATCAAACATAGTTCTTCATTGACTCTTCTTCTTTTCATCACACCTTTATCTTTGCTTCTAATGATCTTCTCGAATGAGAAATTCTTTATCATATTATTTCTTGAAGTAGGAATTGCTATCTCAACTCTTGGCTATATTGAAGGTTCTGAGCTTTGTTCCTACCTTGGCTCTCCTTCATTCTACAAATCATTGTTAGTCTCAAGAAATATTTCATCATTCTTTGGCTTAGTAACAACCTCATCAACTGAATTGTAATCAAATGTTCTTTCTTGTATCTTGAATTTCTCATCAATTCTCACATTTGCACTTTCCATAATAGTCTAAGTTCTTTGGTTATAACATCTATAAGCTTTTATTTTGATATAACACTTACTCACTAAATTTTTGAAATACTTAACTGTAGGTGAGTGACCAAACCATAGTTCATAAGGGGTCTTGTTTGTGTCTTTCTTGACTTGCACTCTGTTCATAGTGTAGACTGTTGTATTTATAGCTTTGTCCAAAATGTCTTAGATGTATCATTCTCAGCTGACATAGCTCTTGTAGCTTCCATGACTGACCTGTTCCTTCTTTTTGTAATGCTATTCTATTCAAGGGTTCTCAGAGTTGATAACTATATTTTGATTCCATTTTCTTCACAAAACATGTTAAACTCATTTGAAGTAAATTCTCTTCCTCTATTTGATCTTAAAAATTTAATCTTCATACTAGATTCATTCTCAACTCTATTCTTGAATATCTTAAACTTATCAAATGCCTCTGATTTCTCTTCAAGAAATGTAACCCACATCATTCTAGAAAAGTCACTAACTAGAATCATAAAGTACCTTTCACCATAGAATCCTTTAGTCTTTGTAGGACCATTGAGATATGTGTGTACAATCTCCAATTTCATTGTAGTAGTAAAATTTTTATAGGGAAAAATAGTTTTTTATGCTTTGCTAACACAGATTACTTGCAAATTGTGTTAGTAGGATTTAAAATCTTGGGCAAATCTCTAATAACAAATATATTACTAGTCTTCACAATATTGTCAAAGTTTATATGACAAAATATCTTATACCATAACAAACTATCATCTACCTTTTTAACCAAAAATGTCATTTCAATAGGATTCAATTGAAATACATTACCTCTAGATTTGGTTCCTATTCCAATTACCTTTCCATCTTTATCTTTGATCATGCATGTTTTCTTTGTGAACTACAATTGATAACTTTTGTCTGCTGTTTGTCCAACACTCAAAAGATTGTGCTTTAAAACATCAAAAAAAAATATGTCCTTAGTGTTAGCTTTACCATCAAAAATTATAGGTCCAATATCTTTAACTTGGAATACTGCATTGTTTTCAACTTTGACAATTCCTCGATCCTAACTTTTGAAGTCAACAAACTTGTTCATATCACTAATCATATGATGTGAACAACCACTATCAATTATCCAATTGGATTTATTTTCAACTTGTGACACCAAAGCTACTTTTTTTGGACTTTCTTCCTTAATTGCCACAAATCCAATTTCATCATTACTAGTACTTAATGCTTGTTCATCAAAATCATTATCTTCATTTGCATACAAAAACTCTCTATCTTTTCTAGGTTTTTAATTTTCTTTATACTTTTTCTCTCTTTTAGGACACTTAGATGCATAATGACCATATTCATCACAAGTCCAACATTTAAAGATTTTCTTACCTCCTTTTTCTCTTCTTACCAGAAGAGCTACTCCTTCAATCTTTCTATCTTCCTTAGGTCTGCTGCTACTAGCAAAATCTCCTCTAACAATTGTGCTCCTTGATAAATTAGGTTGAATATTCAAGGCACTGAAAGTTGTCTCTATTTTGGTCAATTCTCCAAACTATCTAAGTTCATTCTCAACTACTTCAAGTCATCCAAGCAATGTCTCTGTGAAATCTTTGGTACAAGATATCAATAATTGTATCATCTAAATTATTGACTTAAATAGTGGTGTTAGAGTCTTCAATATCTTCCATATAACCTCATCATCTTCTTTGGTTCCTCCTTGAGATCTATTACCTATAATAATTTATGATATCCTACCTATATATGTTCTTATAGATTCATCTTTCATCATTTTAGCATCTTGAAATGCACAAATCCAACTTTGTAACCTTAACTTCTTAGAATGTATGTCACCTTCAAAACTAGTTTCAAAAGCTTTCCAAATCAAATGTGAAGTAGCAAGTGATTTTTCTGAATTGTATTCAATTTTAGGAAATGTAGTCAATATTTCTTCTTTAGCTCTAATGTCACACATAAAAAGATCTATTTCATCCTCGGTATAATTTTCCAAATCCTTTTCAACAATGATTGTCTTCACTTATTTTGTCAAGATCCAATATCCTGGACCCATACATAAAAAATGTGTCCTCATCTTTTCCTTCCATCTATCATAATTTGTTCCATCAAATTTTGGACTATCTTTCCTAAACATGCTTGCAATGGATCTCCTAAAGTTGTTAAACTTTATCTTCAAGGACCTGATGTTATGATACCAGTTGTTAGAAATAGTAGTCCACCAAGATAACTAAGAGAGAGGAGGGGGGTGAATCACTTATCCAATAATTAATACATTTATCTTCTTTAAAAAAAACTTAACCATTTAATCAAAATAAACAACAACCATAATAAGATGCACATAGACAATTACACCAGAAATGTTGACTATGGAAATCCTTAATAAGAGGGAAACCCTTGGTGGCAATGATGCCCACAAGATGATGTACTAATATAAATATTCTTTGTTAGAGGATGGACCTTGTTAGGAGTCTATTATAACATTTAGTACATAGAGTCCCTATCAGAAGACTTTGAATCCTTGTTAGTAGATTCCAACCCTATTAAGATTTGTGCCAACCCTATTAGGAGTTGTAGTACAATGTATGCAAGAAGAGCTCACTGCCCAAACATGCAATTTCAACTACAAGAAGAAGTCATTGCTCAAACAAGTAATTTACTATTATGTTCTTCTTTTCTTTGTTTTGTTAACCAAACCAATCACTGTCAGACCTTGTAGACTAGGTCACAAACCTCAGATCCAAATATCAAACCTTGGATCACTCAACAAAACCTTGGCAATGAAGTTTCCTTCATTTTTGCACTACTCTACCCAACTTCACATTTTTCTCTTACTACTACTTATCATCAATCAAAACCATACCATCTCATCCATGCTAGATAAAGGAAAATGTCCTTCCTTTATACCAAGTCCATAAAACAATTCCTTGAGTCAACTGTTAAACCTTCTCAATTAATTATTATAGGACCACATTAAGAACATGTTACACTTAGTAGTAACATTAATCTTCCACCTTGCAACTTGAATAAATTTATGTACACCAAATATTATGACGAGTGAATTTAGCCACATCATCATCAACATGTCTTCTACACATCCTCAACCTTTATTATTAGAATAAAAATTTTGTTAAGAGATATAACAAGTTTACTAGAACATGCCTCTATAAACTATATCTTAGAAAAAACATCACCAAAACTTACATAACTTCTTCTAGACTTTTCATTTCATCTTCCAATGTTAATTGCATATACTAGATACTCAAACGTATCTCCCATAACCTCAGATAGTTAGAATACTCAACTAGCCATCCATACCAACTTGATTTTTCTTTTGTTCTTCTGTCACATGCCACAAAAAACTGCTATGTTGACATCAATGAAAAAATCAGTCATGAATGTAACATACTATCATAGTAATATATCTAAAATAATCCCCCATAGGAATAACATCATCATTCATGCTTGCAATAATGTTCTGTTAAATACATGAATTGGTATCTTGATTGTAACTTGTGTTGTATTGTCTATACAAGTTTGTGCACTAACATA
Source organism: Cupressus sempervirens (assembly GCA_028749045.1). Taxonomy (NCBI): domain Eukaryota; kingdom Viridiplantae; phylum Streptophyta; class Pinopsida; order Cupressales; family Cupressaceae; genus Cupressus; species Cupressus sempervirens. The sequence continues at coordinate 605,340,797 of CM053788.1, forward strand.
TGTCATGACTACATTTTCACCTATCAATCCTTAACTATGCATGTCCTAACTCAAACTCATTCATCTGTACATGTCATATCTATTTTTGTACTACTACGATATGTCTAACATGAAGAGAATTTTCTAACTATGATTACATAAGTGAAATACTAAATACATGTTGTCATAAATAACAATACTTTAGACATCTAATTAGCCATATTACCAAAACTTCAATAACCCACTCCTTAGAGGAATGTCCTGGATCCAATTCTATCACATTGTAATAATATTTAGCAACTTGGTCCTTATATTTTTCAATTGTAGGCACTAAAATTTATAGATTCCTAGATCTAGATTCAGCCTTGATGACATTTGTATTTTTTTTTTTTTGCTCTGGCCTTTTCTTCTGGTTCATTGATTCAATCCAAGATTTTTTATAACTCTTATGTTAGGTCACTATCTTTACCATGACTTATCTATAACCTTTCCCTTGACTAATTTAAATGATGAGAATATTTATCAAGTACTAACAATATGTTCTTGCTCTTGTACCACCCTTTCATTGATTTCTTCCTCAATGATGTGACTTTCGACTATTGCATCAAGAACCTCTACTTCTATGGTAGGAACCTCTATTGTTTTTGTAGGAATTTATATTTCTAACAAGTCTTGGTCGAATATGAACCCAAAGCTTTCCTCAATAGAAAATTCTTTCTCTATATCTCGTCCTTGGGATTATTTTTCATAAGCATTGACACTTTTTATATCTTGTATTGGCCTAGTCCTTTGATATTCTTGTCACATCCTTCTCTTGCTAGTTTCAATCTCTTCCCTTATGAACATGTCAATTAAGCTTGGATTCCTACAAGGTGATGGTAGAGTTTCCATTGATATTTTCCTCTTTTTTGGGGTTCTTCACAATGTGAATTAAACTTGCATCTTAGTTTTACTAATCACACAATACTCTTCCATTTCCAACATTCAACATTATCTAGTGCATTTATTCTTCTTCTTTTCTAACCATTAATGATTTATGTGGTCTATCATATTGATACAATTGATGTCTCATCAAATTATAAGTTAGACTAGCTTTGGTCACCTTCAATTTTCTAATTTGACATATGAATAAGTGCACAAAGTTGAAGTATCAAAAGGGGGGTATAAAATGCCACTATTGTTTTCCTAAAATCAGTTATTTCTAAACTTTGATGAGATTATGAAGATAGTTACACTCAAAATTTCAAGATATGACAAAAAAAAGTCATAAATCTCCAAATCTACTTTCTAAACTAATATTTTTAAAAAAAGTGGCAGAGTTTAAGGTCCTCAATAAAGGGGGCCAAAAAAAGTGGTACTATATTTTTTAGCAAAAACATAATATAGTTTTAGGTGTGGTCCCCCTAAAATGATAACATTTTTTTTTGAAAAATTTTAATCACTCTGTTCAAAAGTTACCTTACGTTATATAGTTTATCCCTTTTTTTTAGGCAATATTTTATGTATATTAGTCTTTTTGTAAAAAGAATTTAAGTGTACACATCCCAAAAATGTGAAATGTCTATGTAATCCCCTTAGAGATCACTGAAAACTAATAAAAAAACAAAACTTTTCTGTAAAAGTGTGTATAATGGAGTCTAGTTTCTAAAATATGCTTATTGCAAATCTTGATGAACGAGCCAAAATCTAACCCCCAAATATTACATGTTGATTTTTTAGAAAAATGTAAGACACACATTCAAAATAAATAATAGTTGAAAGGCATAAACTAATCTAAATTCAAGATAAATTATATGTATATATAGCTAACATAGAGATCTACAATATCATGTAACTTGATTCTATCGATATTTAACCATGATAAATCTTTAATAGAGATCACACAAGAAAAATTAACAATTTTTGGTATTCTTTCTAGAAAACATGTCTCTAACTTGTTTGAGACCACTAAACCTTTGAGTTGGATCTCCAAGGCAAATCCAAGCCTTGGGATTGGTAAATTCCAATGCATTCAAAAGTGTGCTCTCCTTAAAGCGTGAGTGAAATATAATGCAAGCACACTATCAAAACATAGTGGATTAAATAACATGTGCATATTATAGGTCACACATGCTATAGTGCGTATGCCCTATGGGGTAATAAAGATAAAAGAGAAAACCCTTTTAAATTGGGTGCATTGATGTCAATTTCAGCACTGAGATCATATACATAAAATATTGCATACTCTTCCTTTCTTATAATTAAGTTACATTTTATGTATATACTTACAAGATGATTGAGAGTTGTTGCAACTTCATAGGAATTAAGATAAAGATTCTAGATTTTGAGAGTTTTGAGAAAAAAAACTAGCCAAATTTTAGGAATCTACACATTATCTTCAACATGATTTCTAGTGGAATATGATTATAACTTTGTGCCCTTGACTTATCCATGCATGATCATTTTAGAATTGTTTTTCATTGTATTGTTTATTCTCTCTCTCTCTCTCTCTCTCTCTCTCTCTCTCTCTCTCTCTCTCTCTCTCTCTCTCTCTCTCTCTCTCTCTCTCTCTCTCTCTCTCTATGTGTGTGTGTGTGTGTGTGTGTGTGTGTGTGTGTGTGTGTGTGTTTCTTTGTCGCACTTCCTCTCTGTCCCTCCCTCCCTACCTTAAGACACCTTACTATATATATTATGGTTCCTAAAGGGCCCAAAGGGGTCATAAGGTACTCTAGGACCTCTTATCATACACTAATGTATAGTATGATGTCTTAAGTATTCCTAGAACACATTAATCTATCCTATGACCCCTTAAGACCAATGTATGGTAAGGATTATTAAGGCATAATAGGACACAATAATATGTCATAGGACCTCATATTTCCTTTTACCATGAACTAGTGTATCATAAGGAATTGTAAGGGGCCTTATAACACAATAATGTGTGTTAGAACCCCTTAAGATCCCTTACATTACCTTAGGACTCATTTGCATACATTAGCATATGGTAAGGGGTCATATGAATCCTTAACAACTCATAAGTACCCAAGAATTTAGAGAAAGTGGTACTAACAAGTCATAATGTGTCTTAGGACACATTAATTTGTTCTAGATACCCTAATTACACTATAGGATTCCTTACCATATATTAGTACATGGAAAGGGGTCCTAGGAGACATTAATGTGTTCAGAGTGGCCTTAGGACTCCTTAACATGTATGGTGAGGGGTTTTAATGGGTCCTAAAATACATTAATAATTCCTACAACCTCTTAAGACCCTTTATGACCCATTAAAACCACTTACCATGTATTAGTGTATGATATACATTCCAAAAGGATTATAAGGGGTCTTTGAGTTCACATTAATGTATTTTAGGACCCCTTACCATCCACTTATGTATGGTAAGGATTCATAATGAATTTTAAGGGATGCTAAGACATGCTAATGTGTTCTAGGATCCCTTATGACCCCTTAGTAGATACATAAGTATACATGGTAACAGGTCTTAGTGTCTCTCAAGACCTCTTTAGACCAATTGGGAATAATACGATGTATGGTGAGGGATCCTAAGGGCTTAGTAGGCATACTATGACACATTAATGTATTCTAGGACCCTTTACAACCCATTCAAACTCGTTACCATATACTAGCACAAATAGATGTATCTTAGTATGCCGTGCACCCTTTAATGTGTTCTAAGCAATATCAATGGGTTCTAATGTGTCATAATTGGTTCTAATGTATCCTAAGTGGTTATAATGGGATATAATAGGTAGTAGGACCACTTAGCATCCATTATACCTCTTATGACATGTTAGAATCACTTACATCCCATTCATGTGTCTTACAATGGTTAATATGTTATAAGGGGCCTTATGACCACTTATGACCCATTAAGACATCTTATAAAAAATTAGGACCATTAAAGTAAAATATGACACATTAGGACTTATTATAACCACTTAGGACCCATTAAGACCCCTTAGGATAAATTTGTGTGTGTTATGGTGGTTGATGTGTTCTAAGGGGTTGTAATTGATTTTTATGTGTTTAAATGGCAGTTAATAGGTCCTAATGGGCCATAAGGTTTCATAAGATCACTTAGATAACATTATAACCACTTAGGACACATTAGGACCCACTATGATATATTATATCCCATTAGTGTATCCTAAGCCCCTTGAGGTGGTCTAAGTAGTATTAATGGGTTCTAATTTGTCTAATTTGTCCTAATGCATCTTTAGGGGTCTTAATGGATCCTAATGAGTTATCAAATCACTTAGGACTAGTTATGATTTTTTATGAGACATTACGATCCCTTATGATACATTAGTGTGTTCCACGATGGTTAATGTGTTGGAAGTGGTTGTAATGGGTTATATTGTGTTCTAATGGGTCCTAATGTGACCTAATGGGCCCTAATGTGTTGTAATAGGACTTAATGTTTCCTAATGTTTCTTAATGTGTCCTAATAGGACATAATGTTTCCTAATTGGCCCCTAATGAACCCTTAGGACATATTAGGAGCCTTAGGACACATTAAAGCCCAAAAGCATATCCTAAAATGTTTGATATCCTCTAAGGGTTTCTAATGTGTCGTAATGGGTCATAATGAGTCTTAGGAAGTTATAATGGCTCCCAATGATGCCTAGGACCACTTAAGACCCTCTAAAGCCCCTTATGAAAAAATAGGGTTGATTAGCACACATTAGGATCCTAAAGTGTATCATATCATTATTAATGTGTTATATGGGGTCCTAATGTGTGTTAATGGGTATTAATAAGTTCTATTGGGTCACAAAGCATCCTAAGGTTCTTATATATGGACATGTTAAAAAACATTAGTTCTTACAATGGTTAATATGTTGGGTCACCCCAAACCAAACCCCCACCCCCCCCTCTCTCTATCTATCTCAATTTACATGGTTAAACATACATGTCAATTACCTAGCTAACAATAGAATAATCAATGCAATGATTAAATGATCTTACACAAGTGAAGGTATTAAGATTATAATCAATAGTCCACTAGGGATCATTTTCACAATAATGTGGTAATTTTTGAAATTTAACTAAGTCCAAGATTTCTTAAAAACCCTCAAAATCCAAATTATTTATCTGATTGCCTATGAGTTGGAACCACATAGACATATTGTAGAAGTATATACATGAAATTTAACTTAAGTGTAATAAAGGAAGAGTATGAAACTTATACTTGAATGTTACATTTTATGTATGAATGAAATGTTAAAATTGGCCTGGTAGGGCCTATTAGATTTTACTTACAAATTTGGAAGATCTTTTTACATGTAAATGTACTTATTTATAAAAATTTTATAGTGTATATGCATTATAGAATATGTGCACTATAGGGTGATCATATTATAATTTAAATTTCTAGAGCATGTGGTTGAGCTATCCAACCCATAGGGTGATCACCTATACTGCAATCACATTATTAGATGATCATACTATGCTTGGATTGGGAAAAAAAAAAGAGTTTCATCTTTTGGGTACCACATCTTTTTTTCACTTACCCATACAACCTACCATTTTGTAAATTTCATGATTGATCCAAATATTAAATAAATATCTACCATTTTCTTATTGGATCAATTATATGGATAGATGATCTTCTCCCTTTCCACCTCATATATAGACTGGATCATGTTTCTGTTGGCAATTTGGCTAAGGTAATATGTTTAAGGTTATCATTAATGACATTATATTTCAGTATTAAGAAAAAAAAAGTTAAAGAATTTATATAAGAATACTTATAAAATTATTTAGTACAAAGGAATATTACAATGAACATGCATATTGTTTTGTTCAGAGAGCGTCACCGAGGAAAGATATGGTTTGGCAAACTTGAGATAAGATAGTATGGACATCATATAAGATGTGTAAGGTTGCTAAAGGTTTTGTTGTGTTTTGCTTATATTTTGGGAAGATACTTAGTGATAGGTATAACATCATAGAAATCAACAACTGGTAGAGTATTGGAGTTTTGCTCAAGGAATTGTTTGACTTGTTGAAACATGATCTCAACAAGGTAGGGATGACATCCTAGATGTTAATCCTTCACTTGGTAGAGTGTAACATTAAGTTTTGGAAATGTGTTTAGACAATCAAGGCTGACAAAGTAAAGAATTTGGTATTTGTTTAAGTGAGGAAGCCAATTGTACTATAATGATATGATTGACATACACCCACTTTGATGATATTGTATTAATGGTAAGAGCATAGTGCACTATTGTATTAAGTTTTGTATGTGTAGAACTACAAGGACAAATCAGATATTCAAGATATCAACATAGTTAATGTCTTGTATCTATTCATATAACTTGTAAAGTTGTATATGCATGTTTGGGAAGTGAGCTCAACTTGTATTTTGTATTGTAATCACAATTCCTAATAGGGTTGAAACTTCTAAAAAGGCCTAGTCCTCTCATAAGGACATACACACTATATGCATGTAATAGACTTCTAAAATAGTCAATATATTTCACAAGATACTTTTGATTAGTAGATTGTTTTCTGGGTACCATCCCCACTTGGGTTTTCACTAGTTAACAAAATATGGTGTTATGAGTTTATTTATGTTGTGCATGGCTTTACATTTTTTCTTACAGATATACACAATTTTATGATTTGTAAATGATATCCATAGTTGGGAAAAAAAAAATTTAGAGTGCATAAATGATTCACCCCCCTCTTAGTTATTGTAATGCCCCACCTAGAGATCCTTGGAACACAAGGATACAATATGCACTGAATAATAGTTTTTTTTTTCTTAAGATAAAATACTTAACAATAGAATAAAGTAACCAAGTGCAATAAAGAATCACTAGGAAAAGGTGGTGAGAATAGGGAACATGGAAAGACTCACATGTTCACCTACACCAGTGAAAGTATTACAACTACTTCCAAAGATCTTCAAGCTCCAAACCACAACTCACAAAACAAGACCACATGAATCATGAGAATCTAATGAGGGGATGTTCTCTTTCAAACCCAAGGTAAAAGCTCCTAACATGGTTAGACAACAAGTCCATTTCCACTAGTCATATCATAATCAAGAATCATAAGCAAAGATTGAATACGATCCTATAGAAGATGAGGGCTCAATGTTAAATCCACTCATCTACTAGATACCATGTTGAAAGATAATGCTAAACCTAAAATTTGGCCAAGTGTGAATCCTGAAGCCATGAAATTTCCTAGAATCCTTATCTTAGAGAGGTTTGGAACCTATCTCAAATGAATTGTCTCATATATTAAAATATATAATTTAAGTATAAGGATTTAAATATTCATCAACTTGTTGGTTTTTTTCAACTATTGAATAACAAAGGCTCAATACCAAGATAATAATACCCACAAATCTAAGGAATAGCTACATCTTATCAATAATTATGATTGCATATTATCTGGAACCAACTTCAACAAAGCTAGGACTAGCTTTCTACTCTTTAGGCTCTGCAAAACCAAGGTGGGTATACCTAAGGGATAATTCATAATGAATTCTATTGTATGAGAATTTTATTAGTTTCATTTTGATTCTCATCTTATACCTCTAACATAAATATGGTTCATTCATTTCTTATCACTTTTAGATGATATGTATCCCTTATAAGAAGATTTGGTCACAATTCTTCTCAGATTTGCAAGTATTTCTAACCATAGAAACTAACTAAAGCTAAAATTTTACATGTAAACAAGTGCTAACAAGCTTTGAAACTCTTCAAATAGTAAAATAAAGGTGATTTTGATTTTAGAGTCAATGCTTATTCATGATCTACCTATCTGCAGACTGGATTAGTTAGATTAGTGCCAATTCCATTGGGATTTAGAGTTTACTCTAATTTATAGATCTGATTTGTTGCATTACAAAAAATATTATCAACAATTATTATTGGACGTCATTCTTACAGACATCCCTTCTACTACCATAGCAATCCCATCAAATTCACTAAAGCATTTACTTAATTTGTTGAATCAATAGCAATAATGAATTGACATACAACCTAAGTGAATTGCATTCAATTAGATAAAATTTTCTCATAAAATATCATAATAACTAGGTAATAACAAATGAGACAAAATCCAACAAGAACATATATGGAGATAGCTTAATTTTGTATTAATTTTCCTTGAAAATTGTATACAACTGTAGTAAAACTCAGAATGACTCTAAAAAGACACAAGGATCATATGATATCAATGTATTCTCAGAAAATTTATAGAGAAGATACATCATGAAGTTTGCTATCATCACTGGACCAAACTACACTCAATATAAACTCAAATTGAATTAGAAATTAGACCCTTTCTCTAGCCTTGGAATCTCACTTATATAGTGTGAGATGCAACAAGCTTCAGACATAGAGAACTAACAAGTGTCCCTTTACACAAAGTATTTACACTTTACAAACAATCATAAAATGACAAGAACCTTGTGTAACATAAAAGCAATGCATCATGTAACTCTTGGGTAGGCCCCTCTTCAATTACGTCTTTGAATGCTACAAATCCCATGGTTGGCCTTTATTCATTCTGAATCCTTGGTATATGTAGCTATCAAACTTGCCAGTGATGTGTTGGGCTCTGATTCCTATAGCTTCACCTCAACTCTGGAATTTACCAAGGTGATAGTTATATTTGGTTTCATTTCTACCACATCATCCAATTGATCTACTATATCTTCTACATGAGATGGTTTCCCTTCTTTGTCTTCTTCTTTTCTAGGTGTTGATGGAAGTGAGTCGATGATTTGTAATTCATCTTCATGTCTTTCATCATCATCACATTCATCTTCTTCTAACTCTTCATCAGAAGCAATATCTGCCATCCACTTGTCATAAAGTGTGTCATTTGGCCAATCAAATTGTAGAATATCCTGTTGCTTCTTGATAACATATTCAACTTCACTATCAATTTCAACAAAATCTTGTTTCAAGGAATCAAAGAATATTTGGGCTTTCACCATTTTTTCTATTGTGGTAGCCCACCATGAATGTCCTATTTCATTGATGATTTTATTCATTGTTAGGCAAAACAAATCATCTAATTCTTTAGCCCATTCATCTTTGTTCTTTAGTTTATTCTTTCTATCTAGGGCATGAGGGAATAAATCAAATTTCTAGCTCTTATATTTATTCAAATAGCCAACTATCCTTCTTTGTAGGTGAACTCTTTTATTATCAAATTTTGGAAGATCATTAAAAATATCATAGGTTTTTTCAATTTGATCATGTGAAAACCTTATAACATAGTAGCACAAAAATGTCATTTCTTTCCTCCTCTTTACCCACTTATTCACAATAGGCTTCAAGGCCTCATCATTGGCTTTCATTTCATCCCATATGTTTATTGTTCTTTCTAGCTAATCATAAAATAGTGGCCATTCAATTTTATCTCCCAGATACATAAGAGCTTTTCTCAAATTTTCTTCATATTACACATTTAACTCTATATGCAAAGCCCACAATTTACTCTTTTCTTCTTCAAAATTTTCAATTGTGTAATATTGTGGACTTTGTGGGGCATTTGGAATTTCTATGAGAGGAGTAGATTTAAGAGGTTTCAATGGAGGGTGGGGATATGTTATTCTTGGCCTAGAAGACCTCTCCATTACTTTATTTTGAAGTTTAATTCTTTTTTGAACTTCTTTATTATAGGCCTCCAAAACTCTCTCATATTTAGTCTGCAGTTCAAACATTGTTTTTTCTTCTTTTTCTACAGTGGCCAAAATAAAATGAGATGTTCCAACACCTACTTGCACATGGGAGGTATCTACTACTCTTCTCACAATAATATTTCCCATTAAACTAGAATTATTTGGCTATGATGAAATAACTCTAGATCATTTCCTTAGAGACCATATAACCAAAGCAACTTGGTCCTCACTGAAAGTAGTACTTATGAACTCTTTCTTATTCTAATCTGGCAAATCTAATTTATTTGAAATAGAATTAAAAATCAAATCATCGGTTGTATCACAATTGGGTAATAATAAAATATTTTATGCTTTTACAATCTGTCTCCCCTCTTCAGGAGTTATACTTTGGAATTCTTGCATCATCTTTTATTTTATTTGATTTTGCAAGGCTGCATCCTCCAGCTCTGGATGCTCTATTCTCAACTTATACCATCTTTCTTCGAACTTGCTAGTGTTAATTCTCCATGCAAATTGGTGGAAAGCTTTGGATTGAACAAAACTATCATCTAACAAAAAATGTTGACTAGCTTGCTCTAACATAGGGTCTAATTCCCTTCCTTTATAATTTTCTATTGTCAACTCAAGACTTGGAATAGGAGGCTCTTGGGGGTTTCCTTCATCTATTTCAGCTTGAGTAACAAAAACTCCTCCCTAGGACCCCAATTGTTCAATTTGCTCCCCAGTAAGTTGTTCCTCTTCAATCCTTAGAGGGGTCTATGAAGGTGAATACTCCTCAATGTGAGGATCTTGTTCCCTTATTATTGTCCACCTCTTAGGGGGGGATCAGGAGGTCTCTCTTCCTAGATAGCACTAGTGGATTCAATTACTTGTTTGCCTTTGTCCATAGTGGTCTTCTTATTTTGGATGATAGTATAACCTGGCCTTTCTTGAATAGTTAATTGACCTGCCCCTAGGTTGGGAGTAAATCCTAGTTTCCTCATTACCTCCATGGCCTTATCTAGGAAAGAATTAATAAGAATTTTCTTCTTCTCATTCATGATTTCCATTGTTTTAGGAAAAGTAAGCATGAGCTTATTTATTCTATCCACCTCTGTAATGGCATTACCTAGAGGACTATAATTTGCATCAAAACAATGAATGAAATCCAAAACTTTTGAGAATGCTCTCGATTTTTCCTTCTTAGTTTCTTGCTCTTGCAAGGAGTATTCATTTCTTAGTATGTCTTCAGGAAAATAAAATTCATGATCAATTTTTCCAAGCTTAACTTTGTGTCTAAAGGCCAAGTTATAAAATCCCTTAGTGTCACAAAAACAAGGGTGAGAAACAACCATAGTATATTGATCTAATATCTTGTGAAGAGAAATCCAACCCCCTTTGGTGATTACAAATTGATGGGCCACTATGCAAGTGGGGAATATTGACCCTCTCTGTCTTTTCAACAAATAGGTTTCCTTTGTTGGTGTTTTGAAATGTTATAGGTTTCAAATTACCCCGATGAGAACAAGACACATCTAGAGGCAGCTAACTCCCATCCTTAACATGTCATTTCAAACACCGGGCCAACTATAAGGCTTGACCCTTCTTCTACTTCAAGCTCTGCAAAACGTAGGCAGGTGGACATTAGATTCAATTAATATGGTACCAGTGTAAAAACATACTCCTAAATCTAACAAGCAGATTTAATGCTTATTTATCCTAATGAGTCATGAAATGACATAGATTTGCAGTAGCTAAATGCAAAACAATGAAATTCATAAGCTGAGTGAGGGCATCACATTTAGGTTCTTCAACATGAAAGGGAAATACAATTGATTAATGATGTTGAATATTAGCATAACCCAATATATGCAACTGTATAAACAAGTGATCCTATAACTGATCAGTGCCTTATCTATTGGGTAATTCCATAAATCTAATGCATGCATCTATGATATCAATGATATATTTCATACACCGAGACATCAGATCCACCCTATCACTTTGTGATTCAGACATTAGTGTTCATTAAGATCTCATTCTCATGAAATATCCTTCTCAAATAACCAACAACCTTGTCAAATGCATTAATCATTTACTTGGCCCTTTGTTCCAACAACAAAACATATCTGACATACAACTGTAAAGGGATGCAAATGGATCTCAACTCTTTGTTCCTAGACCACATAAGACTATAGATTACTGAGATAAGAGATGAGAATAAGAATGAAACTAAAGAAATTCTGGCTCATTCATATTCATTTCTTTGAAACTATACATTTAGATGCATGAAATCAAAACATGAAAGAAACCTAACATATTAGAACTAGCTGCATTATCTTTGCTACTATTGTTCATACAAAAGAAATTGTTGAAAGAATGGTGTCTTAGTAGTGAGTAATTTTTTCTCCTCAAAACTAGAACCAACTAATTTCATAGTTAAAAAATGGAACCCCTACAATGGATGAGAAAGAAGAAGATATAGACAAGGAGTGAATTCTTGGATCTGATTTGAGAATGACATGTGTCCACTTGAAATTCCATTCCTTACTGCTGCAAAACCTTTTTCATCTTTCTACATGTTTGATCTGATATGGTTTTCATCATTATTCTGTAACTGACTTGAAATATCTCCTGATGAATGATGAAAAACTTTTATGCCACCAAAATATCTAAAAAGCCTCATGAAATGCTGAAGGGATTGAGGTTTAACTAATATTAAAATGACTCAATTCGACCTCAACTACATTTTTACCATGTTTTACCCACATTCAGTTCATTACCATGCTAGAATATAGTTTTGAACTTCATCACCTGAATATAGTTGTGAGTTGGGAATCTGGGAGAAAACCTTGAGTAACATGAATAGACTACTTCTTGTGCAAAAATAAACTCTAGAATCAAAAATTTTGTCTTCTCCCAATTCTGACGATATATAATATTGCTATATTCACCTTTTAGAAACCTCTTGAAAGTTGATTTGAAAAAAAACCTCGTGCTATATGACTCAGGTCTACACTTCTAAAATTTTCAAAAATTTAAAAAATTCTAAAGTTTGAACTTTAGAAAATAATCATTTTAGATTTAAAAAACTATACGTGCATCTAAATTGAAAATGATTTAATTTAATTTAATTTAATTTTTTTTATCATTTTCAATATTTTCCCTACCCATCAAACTTTAGGTCAATATGCTTTGACTGGGTACCATGTGGTGGTCTCTATTTGGCTAACCACTTCATAATCACTTGCCACATCATCATCAACCTAGGCCCACTACCACATGGCACCCAGGTGCATTCCTGCTTTGCTTAACGATCGAGTACTTCCATGAAGTGGGGAATCGTCGACTATTCAATTTGCCACATGGCACAATCTAAGCGTTGGTCTTCCATGTAATTGCTTGAGCACTTTGTTCAAAATTTTCTCGATGTCTATGCCAACTTTACTTGTTGTCCAGCCAAGTGGGCCCCTCCTCATACTTTGAGGCCTTTCAAAAGGAAAATTTCTTGTAGACATCAAGCTTACTAAGTGTTGTATTATTTAAACATTAGAATTACCCAACCATGACAAATGTGGGATAAATCCTATAAACTGACTTTCACTTGCACTTTCGTCTTCTCCCTTTTAATGCCTCCTTCCTACTCTTGCTTTGCGTATGGATTCACTCTGCTAGTTGGAAATGAATACTCATTGCATTTTTTAGGCATGGAGATCCCTAGACGGCTTCCCCTTTTTGCATGCTCTACCTTTTGCCTTTGTTGTGGGCTTTTTGGACATGGATGACCCCTTTACAATGTATGGTTTTATGCTCTTGCTTATTTTAAAATTGATGTTAATAGAAGGCAAACCAAGACACTCAAGAATTAGACAAATTCAGCCTCCGAGCTTTAGTTTTGGAAATCACTTTCTCATGCCACATCATTTCCCCATTTACATGTATGGGCGACCTTTGACATTGCTCGATTTTCTTCCTCTCAAATAGTTCCTTCATCAGTGTGCAACCTCCATACCTTCAAGTGGTCTTTCTAACTCTCTATGCTAATAGATAGCTACGAGCTTTTACACAATAAGTTGACCTTGCTACAAAAAATGCCCCTCCTTCACATGTGTGCTACACTTAACTTTAGAAATTATTTTTTAAAAGAAATGGGCACTTTAGCAAATTCAGGTGTAGCTAGTAACTAGTTAAAAAGATGTTGTTTTGGATGTGGTCTCACACATGGGACTTGGATTCTTCCACAAAAGTGTCTCCTCCCTACATCTTGGACATAAGTTTCTACTTGTTTTCATATGCTTAGAACAATTCCATGTATGGTTGGAAATGGCACTCAGTGTCTTCTCTCATGCCACCTTTTCCTCAATGAGGAATCACTAGTAATAAGAGTTAGGGTAATGTTTGATTACAATCTTCTTTAACTTTCATGCATATTTCTCATAGAAGATGCCCTATTTGGACCTTTTCTTACTTCATGATGTTTCACTTGACAATGAAATCAAATAGGACTCTTTGGGAAGAATGGTTCCCATTCTCGTAATATATATGGAGAGGCTTGATGCAAATATATATGTTATTTGATCCTTCTCAATAATCAGCTATGCCAACCATACTCTAAATCCTTCTATTCAATTTGGAACATCAGGATATGTTTTGGTATATTAAAATGTTGGATTGTGGAACAGTAACAAGATAGGTTCCTTATTGACCTTACAGGCTCAAAACTAGAAACAATTTGACCATTTACATTTTGCCCTTCACTTTTTTGAACATTTATTCAAAGGCAAACCAAAGGAATCTATCCCCATCATATTCCCAAACGTGTTACAATCTATTTTAACTATGGATTAGGTAGAATATCCAATTGTGTATTGTGAGCAATCCACATCTGTTGTTTAACCACCTATACTTTCTTTCTGATTAATTTGGCAAGGAGTTGCATAATTGTCATTTCTGAAATAAATTGCCTTTCTCTCCCTCATTGAAATTCCCTTATCATTAGTGTCAAAGTATTTTTCAAAAGATTTGTGAATATGCATTTGACCAATAAGTTTTAAGTTTATCCTAATTTTTTTAAACTTCTTTTAATCCTCACCTTTCTATTCAGTTTGATGCAATTAGTCGGGCCCCAAGTGGGTCTAGCTATTTTTTTTTTTGTTTCTAAACAAATAAATTGCAAAACTAACTCATTCACCCTCTAGCACTGATTTAAAACAAATTTAACGAATTATCTATCATTAAAAACTCATTTTATCACTTTATTGCAACTTTTCAACTTTGTACTAGGAGGTCCTTTAATTCGCTTTAAAAACTAACCAAAACATCTGACTGGGCTTTGAAATTGAACATATTGATTTTGTGCTCTACATACCCTTACTCCGTCAAATCTTGTCTCATGAAAAATTTTCAGTCAAAAGATATTGACTATCAAAGTTTCCTTCTAAGAATTACCTGCATGAAAACATGTTAGGAAACCATAAAATACTTTCGGATTTGGCTTCAAAAACTAGGTAAACTAACACTTAAGGGCATGAAAACTAGGAGATTGGTTCACTATCACGAGGAGAGTATGAATCTATGATTTGGGCTCATAAAAAATAACTAGATGCGTTTGGTGAATGGTCAAAGTGAGCTACTCATAATTTTTAGACTGGAAATATTGACAAAACATTTTTTGCAAATGAAATTGACCTGGGAAAGTGTGCAGATGGATTCATCAAGACTTAAAAATCAACACACTTGAAGTATTTTTAGAGTATAACATAGTGGTACAATCCATTCGATCTCACCTTTCACATATTTCAAGATATGATATCATGAATAGGGATTCTGACAAATCTACAACTTTTGACACTAGTAAAAAGTGAGAAATTGTGCTTGGAATCACGTCTAAAAACTGATCAAATAGATTTTTCATAAGCTCAAACTTGAAACATAACAAATCTCTAAACTCTAAAATAAAATGCAAAAGGAATTTTCTCATTTTGGTCAACTAGGTCAAAGTTATAAAAAGTCAAACAAAGCTTCCCAAAATTCAAAAAAATTCACATTAGCATGACATCGATAAATGACCGACTTTGATGGATTCAAAACCTAGTCAAATGGATTTTAAACGACTCAAAATCTGAAACATAGGTTCTATTTTATGCACACTAAACATTCCCAAAGTGGTGAGTCATGAAACATTACTAGGTGAGAGATATTCAATTGCAAACACAACCTCCTATCATTGTTTGACACTTTAGCAACAATGCAGATTTGGAAATTACTCAAATGGGACTTCAAGAAATAGTTCAGAATGGCAATTTATCATGATGAAACACATAGATGCACTGAATACAAGATGTTAGAAACATTAAACACCTCATGGGGCTCAAAAGTACAGCCAGGTACATATGCACTTAAAAAGCATTTATAGGGCTTGATTTCTCAATGGTACTCAAAATTGAGGCTTTGATTTTGAGTCTCAACACCTCTAATCCTCCTAGCTACCACAAAAATTCAGCCACTCCTACCTTTAAAGGCACTTGGTAAGGTAACACATGGGGGATTCCTTTGAAACCATAAATTCTAATGATAGTTGAGACTAAATATGGGATGATATCTCCCTAGTTATGTGAAACTTTCAAGCCGATAGGATTGTTTAGGGGCCTAATAAGATTTTCAGATGCCTTGGGTACTCTGGGATTGTAACTAAATAATAGGCACCTCAACTTTGAGGAAAAATACCTATGAAACTTGACAAAACTAGCATTTTTCGCTTCCCAAGTCATATTTGCACTCCATATTTGGACTAGCAATGCTTCCCCATCCTGTTCCCTATTCAATTTCATCTCTTTACAAAAATACGTTACTCCCTTGAACAAAAAAATGTGCATTAACAAATAATTGTGACCAAAAATCTTCTCTACTTTGCCTTTCACAATAGCAACCAAGCCAATGTGAATTTCTTCTGCTAAATAAGAGGCAAAATCAAAAATAATATCCACACCAAAAGAGGAAATCTGAGTGATCATGTACATAAAACCTATGGGCATAAACTCCTCTTCATCTTCTCCAAAAACTATACATAGAGTCTTGTATGCCTCCATAGCCTTGGGATTGAAGTATACCCTTTTGAAGGGTTCCTTGGAGGATGTCGTTATTGCTAGTAAAGTTCCAATTATTCCTATATATACCCTTAGTGCACCTTGCCTCACTGCATCCTTCTTTGAGATATATTCCTTTTCTAATTCCTTCAAGTCAATAGGCACATGATAGTCAGTGAGAGGCCCTAAACTAAATACTTGTTGAATTTCCTTTGGGTTGATTATGATAAGAATTTCACCATCAATTCCTTTCACCACTCTAATTGCTTGGTCATATTTTTTTGCAATAGATTCAAGGAGCTCATAATCCATAAAAACACTAGGAACAATTAATTTTCCTAAATCAAAATTCCAAATATTGGCATGTGGGGCAAAAATAATTCTTTCTAAAAACCATTTCTTGAATAAAACAAGACTAGTTTGAGAAGTGTTGGCATCCCAAACCCAATTCCCCTTATCATATAACCCATTTGTGATTTTGAGCCTACAGTTTAATGAAGTTAACTTTTTAACTTGTACAATTTCAGTGGTGGACTCAGGGAGCAATTTAAGCAGGTCATCATGAATGTTTCTAGGAAAACAATCTTCTTGCCCAGAGAACACCTTCTTTGGAGGCATATTGACTATACTTTGTAGAATCTAAGATTGCTTACAAAGGTTACAGTATACAGGCACTTACTCAATTTTCTTGCTTCCTCTACGATCTTGCAACTTCTCGTGAACAAAGGGGAACTACTTCATGTTATATTCAAGCTCGATACAAATTCTTAGCAATTTCTTATGCTGAAAAAAATTGAAATCTTGTTCACGTGAGATGAAAATGGTGAGATCTTTTCCAATATACTCTATTTTCTATTTGCACACAAAGATTTCATTTCTCATTAATGAACTACAAGTGAAATAGAGTGGCATTACCTTCCCTTTTCAAATTTGCACCATTGATCGCAGAAAATCCTACAATCCAGGAATGAAAGTAGGGATGACTCATCTTCCACTTGACATGCTAGCAATCAAACAAATCAAAATTCTCCATATGTATCTTTCCTTCACTGCTGGTAGTTCAAACTGGACCCATTGATTCTTGAGGACATGTGTCATTGAGTCACTACCTTGCTATACATAAAGAGTGAGCATGTTGCCATAGCAACGAAGCGACAACCCTTGATCTCATCTCAATCTGATGGAAGACATTTTAATGCATTTTTTAATATTAGAGTAGTGGGTCATTTGCCTTGTTTGCTATGTCATTATACATAAAAGTCGAACAACTTCCCATGGTGATAAAGCAATGATCATTGATTCCATTTTGATTGAGTGGAGGATGTTTAATACAGTACTTAGTACAAATATGGTAGGCCCCTACTTCATTTTCTTTATTCGCTATGTCGCTATCCTTAACATTTGAGCAACTCACCATAGTGATAAAGTGACAGTCGTAGATCTGAGCTTAATTTGAGGGTGAAGAAACTGCATGACATATAGACAACTATGGTGGGTCCCATAGTTGCTATGTCATGTTGGATAAATAGTGCACATCTTTTCATAGTAACGTAGCGATGATCATTGATTTGATCTTTGATCTAATGATCACAATCCTTCATCTAATTTTTGATTGGGGCATGGGTCCAGGTTACTACTGACGTGGGAACATCCTATCCACCTGGCACATAAATTAATATTTTAATCCTAGTTGTATCACCACATGACTTAGGTCCCACCACATGTACATTTTCTAGATGGGCACTATGTCGCTATTAGCGAGGCGCAAAGATTTTCTAATTGTGACATAGCGACCTCTAGTGTTCTCATAACTTCCAATGCATACGTGTCTCTAGTTGGATGCCACTGTGTCCCAAAGGTTACATGATTCATATTTGACAAAGCATATGTTTGGGACCCACCTTTTGGAACTATTGCTGGATTATTATTTTTTGTCAAGGCTCGATGTCACTAATGGTGGAAATCTTTTATTTTCTGATCATGACATAGTGACTTCTTTAAGGCTTTTGAGATTTTGGTGCCGATAAAATGTTTCAATTCTACCATCATTACCACAATCAATACATCTAGCAAAGACATAAATTCACATGATCAAATTTGATGACAGGAATTTTGGTGCCCATCTATTGCATAATCTCTCGTCCTTCTCAATTTTTGGCAGGGCACTATGTTACTACTGGGGAGATCCATTACTTTTTCGGTCGTGATATAGTGACTTGACAAATACATATGAAATTCGGCACCAAGAAAACTTGCCAATCAATTGTGATTGCCATAATTAATACTTCGGACACAACAATAAAAGTGCATGTCCACAATGCCACTTGGGAACTTTTATAGTCACCAAAATTTTTCAAAAGTCACTGTCTTCTATATTTAATGTTAAGATGCTATATTGTTAATGGTGGGATGTAAAATTTTTCCAATAGTGACATAGAAACTCATCAAAAAAGCTAGATTTTGGTGATGCTATTTGCACTTCATTATTCTTGGTTCCTTTTCTAGTTCTGACAACTCTAACCTGAAACATGTGACTGAAACCTTTTAAGACAAAGAATTTTTTGGTTGCCGCACCTACATTTCATGACATCGCCAATCAATTTCATGGCAATTAGTATGTCACTATGGTTAAAACACTTGCATCTTTCTATAGTGACGATGCACCTACCATAGATCTTATAAGGATCAGACGTTGTGACAACAAAAAGGGAAAAGGCACTTGGGGGCGCGAAATATTTAAACGGGTCAAGGAATATTCTCAATTTGAAAAGCTTCGCGCCCAAATAAACTTTAAAAGGAACACAAGACTTAGGGTTTGACAAAATTTTCAAAGGTTATTAAAATGCAAGGCCAAAGAATCAAAAACCCCAATTAGGCAAATAATGAATTCAATTTTGATTTTTAACCTAGGATTTGGAAAAACTTATTTTTGTAAAAATCATACCAACACAACTTATACTTAAAAATGATATATTTTAAATCCCAAAGAAAAATATGTTGAACAAGGAAGAAGCACGACCCAAAAGGGTATCCAAAACACCTTATGAAAAGTTTTGATCAAGACACAAAGTGCTTGCTAGTCACCTAAGAAGGTCTATAAACATACCTCATGCAATACTTCCATCTAAAGTGGTGCGACAATTTCTACATGGTGATGTGAAACTTTAATGGCATGCAATACTTTGTTCTATATTTGTGTGACACTATCTCCTATAGTCATACGATACTTTCTCAATATCTATGTGACACTTTCAAAGGTCATACAATACTTTATCTTAAGTGGTGCAACACTTTCTAGTGTTGCACAGTACTGACCCTCTATTATCTAGGCCCAGAATAAAAAGGAACAAATGCTAATTTTTGAAGAAAAATAAGGTAAGAAATTCCACACCGGGGAGTGTTGAAACCAATGAAGTCAAGGATAAGACACTAGAAATACAAGAATAGGCAAGATACCATGCAACATCAAGGAGAAAACATTTATCCATCTAATCCATAGTAGCATATGAAAGAACATGCAGAAAGAAATATCACAACGTACATACATGGTTCATAAACCAAACATCATATGAAGAAAAGCATAAATATCTAAGCATCAAAACAACATAAACTCATGCTTGGTTCCTCCCAACCATAATAGCATCATAAGACCTCAAAGGCCTTAGCCACCCCCCATGCGTATCATCCCAAACTGCCAACTAGATAGTCAGAGTTGTCTTATGAGGGAGTTACCACTACAGATGTAACTAACATCATAAGAACACGAAGATCTAACATGCTAATCCATCAAGCATAGATACTTCAACTAGTAGTGAATGAAATAATCTAACCATATGCCATAAGGGTATGTGCAGGATCATGGTGTGCCAAAAAGTGGCGATGTGAATAAAAAAGAGTTTGAAGACGCCTAAAAGCGGTTCAAAATCCACTCTGACTTTTTTTTACCTATCCAGGAACCAAACCTAGAAGGTTAAGCCGAGCCTTATTGAATATTCGATATAATATTGGATATCCAATTTGACATTGGATATCCGATAATATCGAATATCCGATTTGACATCGGATATTCGATAATATCGAATATCTGATTTTAAATCAAATATCCGACTAATAATTAAAATCATATAATAGTATGATATATTATTTAATATTATTATTATTATTTAATATTAATATTTACTTAATGATATTATTATTATTTAATATGATATTATTATTTAATATAATATTATTATTATATTAAATAATATTATTATTAGTATACTAAATAATATATCATATTAAATAATAATAATAATATTAAATAATATATCATACTATTATATTATAATAATATTATTATTATTATAATTATTATTATACTATAATATAATAATAATAATATTATTATATTATAATTGTATAATATTATACTATAATAATAATATTATAATAACATATTATATTATAATAATATAATATAATATTTCGTATATTATAATATATAGTAATGTAATATAATATATATATATAAGATATAATATAATAATAAAAAGTAATATCTTATAATATAATATATAATAAAAAAGTATAATATATTATAAATTATAATAATATAATATAATAATAATATTTTATATTATAATATATAGTAAATTAATATAATAAATATAAAATATAATATAAAAATATATAAAATGTAATATATATTATATATTATATGTTATATTATATATATTGTAATGTAATATCGGATATCCGATATTGTATCAGATATTTGATACCTGTGCATTGGATTAAATAAAATCACAGGCCCGTTGGGCTAGTATTTCCATCGCGGATCGGATATCAGATATCAAGTATGTTCCCCCCCCCCCCGACTCATTTTTAAACTAAATTTAATAGATTTTAACATGATTTTGTTTGTTTTAGTTGAATCTAGGGTTTTTTTCACAAAAATGGTTAAAATTTAGATTTTTTAAAATATATATTACGTTTTGCAATTCAATAGGAATGGCTGATCAAAATGATGACACTGAGGCAGGGAATAATATTCCTCGCAACCCACCACCAAACGATCCAGTATCCCCACAAAACCGTCCACCAAATGATCCTCTACCTCCTCAAAGCCCTCCTCGAATCAAGGATTTGATAAATGAAAATCTCACTGAGTTGAGAGGTTTGCATAGAACATACAATAATGTACCTGCATTGGCTCCTATGTTATCCACGTTAAACACCATAGTGGATAACATTGAAACCCTTACAAACCAACAAAATGTCGCTCTTCATTGGCGTGATGAAATGCACCAGATGTTTGATGATGGTTTGGATTATGATGAGGTCGCGGCCCTCAACATAACCAAAGACAATTTGACAAGCCTTTTTGCTAACCCAAAAACGGGTATACTAGTTGACCCAAAAAAAACCAAACTATAGATTAAATGGTACACAAATGATGCCAGACATGCAAATTTTTGGGACCGTTGGTGGATGGTCTTTGATATCCCTCCACATGGAAATTTAGACATACCATTTTATTTCCTTAAAAAATTATATGCAGAATTTGTGTTGAAACTTAAAGTGAACTATTGGAGCATGAAACCCAACATGGGCTTAGGACTAGGAGCTCCTTAGGATAGACCCTCTTCCCAGTGGAAGAAACTTGGCACTTTTGTCCGTCCCCCTGATATCTCCCCCCCTCCTTGAGTGCAACATCTAGATATTATGGCAGAGGCTAGCTCTTAGACCATCAGGGCCATTCATAGGCTGAGTAGCCTAATGATATCTCAGGCTAGGTCATTCTTGCCTCCTCATGTTGATGATTATGGTGCCAATTCATCATCGGCTAGCTCATTGCATGCAAGAATATTTGCCTGGGTCCCATAGGTGATCTTCCTGAGTATCATTTTGTATTAGATGAGGATACACCAGATGCACATGCAAAGGCTACAGACCTTGATGCAAGAGAGGAGGGGAATGTAGAGGCATGGACTCCTTTAGTGTCGGTACGTGTATACATTTTTTTGTTATGACATATGTGATTTAAAGTTAATTTTTATAATAGAGTAATTTTAATTTTTAAGCCATACTGGCTTTTACATGTATGTGATCTTCATTCATGTTTAGTTGATGACCAAGGAGGAGCTCAGATAGATAGATGATGCTACACTCTCGGCCATTTCATTTAGCCTTGAGACATCTACGTTACATTATGTTGTGTTCACATTTCTTTTTTTCTATTTGATGTTGTAGCATATATGGTTGCTAATCTTTCTTTTATCTTGTAGATACCATCTGCCTCGGGGGGACGAAGTGCAGGGGGTGAGCCAGCATGCATTGACAAAGGAAAGGTAATTAGATGTTTTCTAATTGATTAAATATTGATGCATTCTTGTAAAATGTTTGTGGTAATCTCATTTAATTACATTATTTATTGTATATAGGGTGTGGCTACTGGCGATGAGCCTGTACAGATTCGACGTCCTAGATCATCAGGGATTTTCATTCGCACAGAGAGCCCCATTGTATGTATAAGTATCATTTATTTATTTTTTTTTTAATTGATGCAGAGGAAAGTATGATTGTTGTTCTATACAATTTCTATGATTTTTTCCGTACCAATAATGATTCATGTCTTGCATATTTTCATTACAACTTAAATAGGCTTATATGCACCTGTCCAACCGAGCAAGTTGGTTACAAAGGTTTATTTAATCAAACAAATACCAAATTACTTTCCCTCCAAAACTAATATGACCGTTTGAATTTGAAATTCAAATTTCAAACTATAGTTTTTATGCATTCCCTAACTTTCTAAACTATTCCATTGACTCAAAATTGGTCATATGGATTTATTAAATGCAACTAAGTAAATTTCTAGAAAATTGAAGTTTTTATTGTTTTTTCTCCAAACCACCGTACACTCTAATCTCCCCCTTTCAACTGAGATTACATATGACATATATAAAGGTCTACATGACCGTTGGAACAACCATATAGGCGTTCCCAAGCATAAAACAAACAAACAACCACTTTTTGCTAATACTGTTTAGACTCTAAATACCCTATTCTAAGGCCTTTTGGTCCCATGGAGTCACTTGGTTTATAACCACACCAAAATTCTTGTGGGACTTACATGTGCCTTTATGAAAAAACATAGACCAACTTGTAAAATATGGACCAAACCTTTATTCCAACTTCCTAATCTACTTGAATCCTCGCTTTCATGGAGTGGCAAGGTGTCTGGCAACATAGATACTTGTTCCCCCCTACCACATAGGTTAGGTGCCCTGCACCACCTTTCCTCTCTCTCATCTTGAACACTAGTCCACCAAGTGAGTGATGTTCATCTCAGTCTTGCTGTTGCTACTTTTACCTTCTTATCTGCCTCTATGTCTTCAAGATCAAAGTAGTTCTCAAGGGCCTCTATCCACCCTAGCACTTCTTCACTATCCATTTTACCCTGGTATATTGGAAAATCAATATGGTTCTTCCCACCATTACCTTGTACTACCTTAATGATTCTCATAAATCTCCTTTCTTTAGGATCATCTGTTGTCTCATGCTCTTGCCTTGCATTACCAACCTCTTCTTCTTCATGGTTCTCTCCATGATTTCTTCCTCTAACCTCTTCTCCTCTAGGTTCTTGCCTTTCCTTTTCTAAGGATTCTATCCTTGCAATAAGCTTCAGCCTCTCTCTTCTCATCTGTCTTTCTTCCCTCACTCTAGATGCTTCAAGTTCTCTCCTCTCTCTTTTCTCTTTTGTCAACTCTTCTCTCAATTCTTCAAGTTCTCTAGCCATTTGATTTTTAGGAGGTATTTTCACAACAAGTTTTCTTCCTTCCCAAGGGCCAACTCATTTATTCTCTTTCTTTCCTTACCAAGAAATCTCTGGACACCACTTATGTACCTTTCAACTCTGGGACACACAAGGAGGAATTAGACACACCAAGGCTTCAACAAAGGGACCATCACACTAAGGATTTTCAAGATTATAGGTCTTGGTCACACTCCTAAACACCCAAACTTCAAAACCCTCCTTAAAATGGCTTAAAAACCAGGGCCTGCTTGTTCAAACCCCAAAACTCAATTCTAGAATGTTTTGACTTGTCTAATGACAAGATATGATCATGACAACCTACATGAACCTATCAAATGACTCATCTACCATATGAAATCCTAAAATCCTATCTCATGCCCAATTACAACTTTCTTCCACATATGAGTCCAACATTATAACTTTGTATGCTTCCATGAGCCATAATTGGTGTAAGGATTGCCCAATTGACTTCAAGAGATGTTCCATGACCTCTGTAATGCCTTGGATCTTCAATGTTCCCCTGATGAGAATGGGATGCTCCTGCATCACTTATCTTCATAAATAAATTCAAAACTAATTTTCGTGATATTAACAACTACTATTTTGTATCGCATAGGAGACTCCTAGTGCACATGAGGTTCGACGGGATAGTTATGTAGATTTGATGATGCAGCCACTCATTCTAAGGAGGAGCCTACAATAGTAAGTTGTAGTTTGAATTCATGATTAAATATGTTATAAATTTAGCATGCTATGAATTATAATGTTATAGTTTAAATTGTAGATTCATCTGACAAAGGTATTTGAACATATACAACCCACAATCAGAGAGGTACCAACATTGTCGAGGGCATATGAGAGGACTCCTGACCGGCGCAGGAGGTCGACAAGAGAGGTATTTATTATGAAATTTTGATAGTATTAATCTCCAATACAGAAAAGATCATTATGAATTTGAGTAATTCAATGTTAGATACGTAGAATCATATAAATTTAGTAGTCTAACTTTGGGTTTTCCTTTTTTGTTTATGTAGGAGGCATCTGATCCACCTAGTGCAGCGAAAAGGTTGCATTTTGATCATCCACCAACACCCTAGGATAGTATAGTTTTCATAGGATGCATCATGAGACATTTTGAGATGGCATATGCCACATTGTATACAGAAACATTGATATTATACACATTCTGATGGCAGGATCAGCCACATTTTGTAAATGGATCTATGTATTTTGATATATATATATATTTGAGTACTTTGTCTATGGATACATGATCTTTGATATATATTTGTGTAAAATTTTGTCTATGGATACATGTATTTTGATATATATTTTTGTCATTTATGCGCACAATAATATACATATTAATTTAGTATCTAGTATTGTTCAATTTATTGTGGATCATGTGTCATGCCCTAAATTTTACTAGTAAAAACACAACAATTTTTTATTTTTTTTGTAGCTTATGAAGTCACATAAGAAATTACATATTGTAAAACAAGGTTATCATTGAATAGGAGTTCAAGACTCATGTGAATAGTGTGAAGGTGTTAACATTTTAGTCACAGGTGGTTTTCAAATAGATTGGATGACAGTCTAGTTCAAGTTAGCGTCATGAGTCAAATGAGCAAGTTCAAGATACAACACTCATAAATTAGTGAGGTAATTCATATCCTAACAAGCCTTTGATACTAATATTCTATTAGGGTCTGTCGGTTGTATCATACGGACTAGGTCATGATTCTAGCATGTAAGGGAAGGGGATCAAAATTACTTATTATCCTCATTACCAATGTACACACATTCATTAATCATTACAATATATATTAATGTGACAATTACTATATTACTATATCCTCATTATCTATCAACATTGCTTCTTCACCAAACTAGCACTCACTACAGTTTTCTAAACAAAAAAATTACTATTTCAATACATAAATTAAACTCACTCTAACAAAAGACAATTACTAACTATCTAGCTCATCAACTACTAACTAATCTAGCTACATTGCCATGCTTTTACATTTACTATTTTAATTACTATAATTACTACACTATTACATTCACTTTTTACATTAAATTACATCTAACTATTCACCATAAGCTCACTTTCTCACTATCAATATTATTATTATCAAAGCATGTTAAGATTCAAAGTAGTTTCATAGTACGAATTAGTAAGCACATAAAATGAGGAACTCTTAGTAAGTCTAAGGGCCAATTCAAAGTACTTAACTCAATAATAATTCACGATCTGTATTTAAACACATCCTACTAGACCATCGTATTGAGTGTGTCAATTTAAATTTGTTAGATGAATTGTTTATGCAAGGATTAGGTGCAAGTGTATAAATAAGGTTTGTATATAACATACCTTGTCGTTCTGACATATATGTATCAATGTGCTTTATTGACTAGATAAAACTAGATTTGAGTTATTATTTTAATCCACCATCCATCCTTATCCTTGATTCTCCAATTCCATCATCCCGACAACTTACTTCATATTAAAACCCTATTATATGTACATCCAATCAATCTTGGCTTTTATTTTATTTTTGAGTTAAATATTTAAATTTGTCATATTCTCTAATATGCACACTAATATGCCTTTATTTATTTAATTACTAATTTATTATTTGAGTGTTGGATGTGACTTAGAGGTCACAAGATTGTAATGTGTACCATTCTGTCACTTAGAAAATATATTAGCCTAGGACACTCATTAGTCTCTATATGCTATTATTATTTTTATTTTTATTGGATAGCAGTCTAGAATCTGGGAATATTCTTTAATATTTTATTGCTCTGTATTAAGGAAGGGATTTATTTGCCTTTACCATACATTTTCTAGAGAGGAAAATGCATGCCTACAGCAATGTATCTCATAGATTTTATTATGTCTTCTCTTACAACAAACTTCATTTTGTTATATCATAAAATTAATTTGATGATTTCCTTGCTTAGAATTGCATTAAACTTGGTAATTAAAATCAATGTTATCCATGCATGTGATATGAACATAAAAATTTCCTTCCAAATTATTGAGTGCACAACAAGATTGTAAGAAATCTACTAAGTTTTAAATTTATACAATCAATGGTATCACATAACATCTATGGATTGTTATTATCAACTAGTCATTTACAATACCACAAGGAGAAAACTTTCTTTCACATTTTCAAATGATAACAATGATGTCAAAGCAAATTTGTGACTCGTACCAATGCTTTCATAACAATATAAACTCCAAATGAAACATGCATATACAATCTTATCAATTATTTATTTTACACGTACATTAGGTAACAATGATACAATCTCCTTCCATCACAATGGGGCAACATAAGGGACTTTTTAAAATCATAAGGAACATGGACATTGAAAGATATGGACAATGAGTAGCATGAACATTGTCCAACATGATCATTGAGAACATGAACAAGCTAGTGAATCCTCCTTCACAAATGAGGGCACAATGTCAAGTTTTCTCATCCAACATCAATTTGCAAGATGATCATTCCAAGCCATTTCCATTGCTCCCTTGGACACAAATCTACATATGCAACACAAAAAAATAACAAGGACCATGGGTGCTTTCCACCCAACCATAGGCCTCAAAGAGACCACCCCCGTGCTAGGGAACAAGGCTCAAACTGGGATACCCATACAATCTTTCAATGCATAAACATTACATTTCAAACTTGAACAATTTCCCCACAAGACTATTTCACAATGGCTTCACAGATGGAACCATAAACATAGGGTGAAGGTGTGTTCTAAAATAGAGACTTGCCATACCAAACAATAATTGCAATAAATAATTTTCATGCCCTCTCGGGGCTATCATAATTCACCAAATTTCATGCCCTCTTGGGGCTATCATAAATGAACCATTTAATGCCCTCTCGAGGCCTCCACATTTCCTCCTCCAAACCCACTACCATCAACTGTAACTCCTCAAACTTCCTTTCTACACCATACTTTCCTTATCACCCCCAGCAAGATATGAAATGTTATGGCATACAATGGAGCCCATACTCTAAGGTTCTCAATACATTTTTTGAACCCAACTTAAGCCCTTCACCCTGGACTTCTCTTCCCTTCCCACAAGGGTGAGTGTAAGTCCCATGCCCATAACAATACTCAAGCACAAAAGAAGAAAACAAAACCAAGTAGAAATAAAACAAGAAATTTTCAAGAGCACATCACATTTTCACAACACAATATCAACACCCATAATACAACAAGGAAATAGATGAAATCCAAACCTCATACTCACAATACTCCACACAATATAACAAGATGCACAATGGTGTCACACTAATCTACATGGAATGAACACCATTCAAGTACTCACATGAATGCTACTCCACAATGCAATGCAATGCATACTCCATTGATAAACTCCACACTTGCATATTTGCTTAACCATGCTAAAAGAAAGAAATGTAAAAGAACCAAGTTTGAGATACCAACCTTGGTCCAAGCTAGGGTAAGGATAGTTGTAGTAGAGCTCCCCTAATCTCCCTCCAAAATCTACGTGTCTCTAAAATTAGAGAGTGGGCAAACACCCCACTAGTTTGGCCAAGACCCTCTAATAAAGCCTTCCCACTAACTTATTTTAGCAAAAACACTAAGCCACTCCATCCTTACAAACTTGTCTCCTCTAACGGTTCATCAATAGCCCTCACGAGCTCTGAGTTATGACCCTCGAAGGATCGACCTCAAAATGCACTTAGAGCACCTTGAAGACTCCTCGGTACGGGGTGGCCACAAATGATAGACGGTCTTTGTGGCTAGAACAAGGGTGTGACTAGGGTTCACCCGCCCATCCAGAGCTAATGGAATTGATGATTCGATGCCAAGATCAGTGATTTCAAAGTTATGCTATGGTGCACCTATGAACTGAGGCACACTACGAATTTTGGCATCGATTGAGATCGCTATGCTGAATCCAAACGAAATGTGATCTATCAAAAATGAGATAGGTTATTTTAGGCCTCAGTATCACCATCCTGTAGTATTTGATAGTTCATTGATAGCCCTCACGAGCTCTGAGTTATGACCCTCGAAAGATCGACCTCCAAATGCACTTAGAGCACCTTGGAGACTCCTCAGTACGGGGTGGCTGCAAATGATGGATGGTCTTCATGGCTAGAACAAGGGTGTGACTAGGGTTCACCCTCCCATCTAGAGCTAATGGAACTGACAATTTGATGCCAAGATCAGCGGTTTCAAAGTTACGTTGTGGTGCACCTATGAACTGAGGCACACTGCGAGTTTTGGCATCGAGTGAGATCACTGTGCTAAATCCAAACGGAACGTGATCTCTCAAAAATGAGATAGTTTATTTTAGGCCTTAGAATCACCTTCCTGTAGCATTTGACAGTTCATCAATAGCCCTCATGAGCTCTGGGTTATGACCCTCAAAAGATCGACCTCAAAATGCACTTAGAGCACCTTAGAGACTCCTCGGTACAGGGTGGCCGCAAATGATGGATGGTCTTTGTGGCCAAAACAAGGGTGTGACTAGGGTTCACCCGCCCATCTGGAGCTAATGGCACTGATGATTCGATGCCAAGATCAGCGGTTTCAAAGTTACGCTGTGGTGCACCTATGAACTGAGGCACACTACGAGTTTTGGCATCGAGCGAGATCGCTATGTTGAATCCAAATGGAATGTGATCTCTTGAAAATGAGATAGGTTATTTTAGGCCTTAGAATCACCATCCTGTAGCATTTGACAGTTCATCGATAGCCCTCACGAGCTCTGAGTTATGACCCTCGAAAGATCGACCTCAAAATGCACTTAGAGCACCTTGGAGACTCCTCGGTACGGGGTGGCCGCAAATGATGGATGGTCTTCATGGACAAAACAAGGGTGTGACTAGGGTTCACCCACCCATCCGAAGCTAATGGCACTAACAATTCGATGCCAAGATCAACGGTTTCAGAGTTATGCTATGGTGCACCTATGAACTAAGGCACACTGCGAGTTTTGGCATCGAGCGAGATCGCTGTGCTGAATCCAAACGGAATGTGATCTCTCAAAAATGAGATAGGTTATTGTAGGCCTCAGAATCATCATCCTATAGCATTTGACAGTTCATCAATAGCCCTCACAAGCTCTGAGTTATGACCCTCGAAAGATCGACCTCAAAATGCACTTAGAGCACCTTGGAGACTCCTCAGTATGGGGTGGCCGCAAATGATGGATGGTCTTCATGGCTAGAACAAGGGTGTGACTAGGGTTCACCCGCCCATTTGGAGCTAATGGCACTGAAGATTCAATGCCAATATTAGCGGTTTCAAAGTTACGCTGTGGTGCACCTATGAACTGAGGCACACTGCGAGTTTTGGCATCGAGCGAGATCGCTGTGATGAATCCAAACGGAATATGATCTCTCAAAAATGAGATAGGTTATTTTAGACCTTAGTATCACCGTCCTATAGCATTTGACAGTTCATCGATATCCCTCACGAGCTCTGAGTTATGACCCTCGAAAGATCAACCTCCAAATGCACTTAGAGCACCTTGGAGACTCCTCGGTACAGGGTGGCCACAAATGATGGATGGTCTTTGTGGCTAGAACAAGGGTGTGACTAGGGTTCACCCGCCCATCCAGAGCTAATGGCACTGACAATTCGATGCCAAGATTAGCGGTTTCAAAGTTACGCTGTGGTGCACCTATGAACTGAGGCACACTACGAGTTTTGACATTGAGCGAGATCGCTGTGCTGAATCCAAACGAAATATGATCTCTTGAAAATGAGATAGGTTATTTTAGGCCTCAACATCTCCGTCATGTAGCATTTGATAGTTCATCGATAGCCCTCACGAGCTCTGAGTTATGACCCTCGAAAGATCGACCTCCAAATGCACTTAGAGCACCTTAGAGACTCCACGGTACGGGGTGGCCGCAAATGATGGATGGTCTTCATGGCCAAAAAAAGGGTGTGACTAGGGTTAACCCGCCCATCCAGAGCTAATGGCACTGACGATTCAATGCCAAGATCAACGATTTCAAAGTTACGCTGTGGTGCAGCTATGAACTGAGGCACACTACGAGTTTTGGCATCGAGCAAGATCGCTGTGCTGAATCCAAATGAAATGTGATGTCTCAAAAATGAGATAGGTTATTTTAGGCCTTAGTATCATCGTCCTATAGCATTTGACAGTTCATTGATAGCCCTCACAAGCTCTGAGTTATGACCCTTGAAAGATCGACCTCCAAATGCACTTAGAGCACCTTGGAGACTCCTCAGTACGAGGTGGCCACAAATGATGGATGGTCTTTATGGCCAAAACAAGGGTGTGACTAGGGTTCACTAGCCCATCTGGAGGTAATGGCACTGACAATTCGATGCCAAGGTCAATGGTTTCAAAGTTATGCTATGGTGCACCTATGAACTGAGGCACACTGCGAGTTTTGGCATCGAGCGAGATCGTTGTGATGAATCCAAATGGAATGTGATCTCTCAAAAATGAGATAGGTTATTTTAGAACTCAGTATCACTGTCTTGTAGCATTTGAAAGTTAATCAATAGCCCTCACGAGCTCTGAGTTATGATCCTCGAAATATCGACCTCCAAATGCACATAGAGCACCTTGGAGACTCATCGATACGGGGTGGCCGCAACTGATGGATGGTCTTTGTGGCTAGAAAAAGGGTGTGACTAGGGTTCACTCGTCCATCTGAAGCTAATGGCACTGACGATTCGATGCCAAGATCAATGGTTTCAAAGTTACGCTGTGGTGCACCTATGAACTGAGGCACATTGCAAGTTTTGGCATCGAGCGAGATCGCTGTGTTGAATCCAAATAGAATGTGATCTCTCGAAAATGAGATAGGTTATTTTAGGCCTTAGCATCACCGTCCTGTAGCATTTGACATTTCATTGCTAGCCCTCATGAGCTCTGAGTTATGACCCTCAAAAGATCGACCTCCAAATGCACTTAGAGCACCTTAGAGACTCCTCGGTATGGGGTGGACGCAAATGATGGATGGTCTTCGTGAAAAAAAAAAGGGTGTGACTAGAGTTCACCCGCCCATCCGGAGCTAATGGCACTGACGATTCGATGCCAAGATCAACGGTTTCAAAGTTACACTGTGGTGCACCTATGAATTAAGGCACACTGCAAGTTTTGGCATCGAGCGAGATCGCTGTGTTGAATCCAAACGGAATGTGATCTCTTGAAAATGAGATAGGTTATTTTAGGCCTTAGTATCACCGTCTTGTAGCATTTGATAGTTCATCCATAGCCCTCACGAGCTCTGAGTTATGACACTTGAAAGATCAACCTCAAAATGCACTTAAAGCATCTTGGAGACTCCTCAGTACAAGGTGGCTGCAAATGATGGATGGTCTTCATGGCCAAAACAAGGGTGTGACTAGGGTACACCCACCCATCTAGAGCTAATGGTACTGACGATTCGATGCCAAGATTAGCAGTTTCAAAGTTATGTTGTGGTGCACCTATGAACTGAGGCACACTGCGAGTTTTAGCATCGAGGGAGATCGCTGTGATGAATCCAAACGGAATGTGATCTCTCAAAAATGAGATAGGTTATTTTAGACCTCAGTATCACTATCCTGTAGTATTTGATAGTTCATTGATAGCCCTCACGAGCTCTGAGTTATGACCCTCGAAAGATCGACCTTCAAATGTACTTAGAGCACCTTGGAGACTCCTCAGTACGGGGTGGCCGCAAATGATGGATGGTCTTTGTGGCCAGAAAAAGGGTGTGACTAGAGTTCACCCGCCCATCCAGAGCTAATGGCATTGACGATTCGATGCCAAGATCATCGGTTTCAAAGTTACGCTGTGGTGCACCTATGAACTGAGGCACACTGTGAGTTTTGGCATCGAGCGAGATCGTTGTGCTGAATCCAAACGGAATGTGATCTCTCAAAAATGAGATAGGTTATTTTAGACCTCAGCATCACCGTCCTGTATCATTTGACAGTTCATCGATAGCCCTCACGAGCTCTGAGTTATGACCCTCAAAAGATCGACCTCCAAATGCACTTAGAGCACCTTGGAGACTCCTCGGTACAAGGTGGCCGCAAATGATGGATGGTCTTCGTGGCTAGAACAAGGGTGTGACTAGGGTTCAGCCACCCATCTAGAGCTAATGGCACTAATGATTCGATGCCAAGATCAGCGATTTCAAAGTTATGTTGTGGTGCACCTATGAACTGAGGCACATTGCGAGTTTTGACATCGAGCGAGATCGATGTGCTGAATCCAAACAGAATGTGATCTCTCAAAAATGAGATAGGTTATTTTAGGCCTTAGTATCACCATCCTATAGCATTTGACAGTTCATCAATAGCCCTCATGAGCTCCGAGTTATGACCCTCGAAAGATCAACCTCCAAATGCACTTAGAGCACCGTGGAGACTCCTTGGTACGGGGTGACCGAAAATGATGGATGGTCTTCGTGGCCAGAACAGGGGTGTGAATAGGGTTCACCCACCCATCCAGAGCTAATGGCACTGACGATTCGATGCCAAGATCAGTGGTTTCAAAGTTACGTTGTGGTGCACCTATGAATTGAGGCACACTGCGAGTTTTGGCATCGAGCGAGATTGCTGTGCTGAATCCAAATGGAATGTGATATCTCAAAAATGAGATAGGTTATTTGAGGCCTCAGCATCACCGTCCTGTAGCATTTGACAGTTCATCGATAGCCCTCACGAGCTCTGAGTTATGACCCTCAAAAGATCGACCTCCAAATGCACTTAGAGCACCTTGGAGACTCCTCGGTATGTGGTGGCCACAGATGATCGAGGGTCTACGTGGTTGGAACAAGGGTGTCACAATGGTTCACCCACCCACTCGGAGCTAATGGCACTAACTTGTAGCAATTAGGAGTTAGATTTTGAAAAGTTGTCAAGAAAGGTTGACCCCTTTGACTTGTATCATGAAAGGTTGCTTTGTTCCTTTCTTGATTGTTTGAAGACTACTCCATGTGTCACTATCTTTCTTGGAAAAAAAAAATGTTTTTGAACATCAAGCTTGCAATATTATCAGTTATTGTCAAACTTTTTCAACCAAGTCAAAACGTCAAATGCAAATATTTGTTTGCATTTTTTGCTAAGGGGAGTTTCATAAATTGACTTTGATTTTCTATGTCTCTAGTGCTTGAACATGCTTAAAATGGCTCTTTGGTCTTAGAGCTATTGGTATTTTCTAACTTCATGGTCTATGATATGCATACTAAGAATTTCTTTCACTAAATGGTTTCCTTGATCTATTGACTACACTTAAATTTGTTCACTTGTCATCTCTCTTTCTTTATGTTCAATACAAAGAGCTAGAAGAGACAAATAATCTTTCTTACCTTCATCTCTCTAAGCACATGGTAGAAATCAATTCTAAACTTGAGAAAAGGTTAGAGGAGAATATTGCATTCTTAAATTAATCTCCCTTAAGACCTTTACATACACACGGGGCATTCTTAAATTAATCTCCATGGAAGAAAATTTCATAAAACTAAAGATTCCATAGTGTTGAAACATAAAATCCAAGATCTCATTTATGATGGGATTGTTGATACCTCTAATGACTCATCCACTCATAGCCTTCATATCCAACTTCATATCATGTCATTATGCATGTGCTATCTTGCTTATTGGCTTTAATTGCTTATCCTACATGATATCTTCTTTCATGGATTTCATGGCTTATCCCAAATGTGCTTCATACAACTTTTCAATATGAAAGTCTTTCAAAACATTATACAATATTATGACTCTTTATGCTTTCAAATGCTATGATTGGTTGCAAAATGGAAGAAATCAAGTATTCTAATTGTACATCCATACTTTCTAGATTTTTCTTATTTGATTAGTTTGATAAAAATAGTTTTAATAATCATAATGTCAGCTTTATGTCAAATAAGGAAAAAAAAAAAAATTGTAATAAGATATCCGCATGCAATTATCTTTCATATAGCTATAAATGCTCTTAAAATTGTCGTTATAGCTTTGTATCACATGCAAATATGATTTGGAAGAACTTGTTCAATATCTTCCTCTTATAATTCCTTACAAACAACCTACCAAAATACAAAAACCATATACAAAAAAAGTTACACATTTTACATCATAATACATCATAAATTTTAGAAATTCTCCCCAATACCACCCCCCTCCAATTCTTCATGATGTACCTACATTCGAATATCATACAAAAATTAAAAACTTATTTTATTAAACAAGATCATCATCAATTCATTAAATCATTATGAAGAAAATAACATAAGAAGTATATATACCTAGTCGAGTATTCCAATAGGGTCCTCTCTCTGTTTTAGGGTCTCCAACAAGGCTTCATGATCAGCATTAGCAATAGTAAAAAGTTCTTTTACTTTTGGTCTTCCTTGATGCTTCAATAACTTTACATTTGTTGCTATAATAAGATGCAAATATATGAGAATTAGTTTGTGCTTCTGATTGTCTTTGAATGCAGGAATTTCATTCCTTCTAAGCATGTATGTCCGCAGTCATTTTCCAGCAAAAACCACTAAACCAGTAGGATACGTGAATCCATCATCATCTGTGATCGGTTGTGCAAGTTTTTGTTTGCCTCTTACACAACGTGCTAACCAATAATCGAATTTCTCATCATTCCCCTGTGGTGCAACCAATGCAAAGACATGTCCTGGCTGAAGTAGATCTAATAGATGGTTATGCTCAAGTGAACTTTCCATGTCATCATTTTTGATAGAGGGTATGATAGAAAATGGAGTAAGATAATGTGAAGCCCATGTGTCCACCCACTCACTTGACTCACAGTGATCCCAATCACACTGAAAATAAGTACGACAAAAGCAAGCTAGTTGTCGTGTCCAAATGGTCCATGTACTAGAATTAGAGCTCCGAAATGAATGCATTTTTGATGAGTCTCTCACTGTAGCACAATCTGATCTATCACCTATGGACCCTTCCTCAACCAACCAAAAGAACCTGCGTACCACTGAATTAAGAGTCCCCCCTTGTGATAATGCTAAACTACACCAATCAACAATGCTACGAGCATCAAGAAGCTCTATTGTTGAAATCTTCAGTTGCTCCTTAACTAGAGCTCTCTTCACACATGCCCCTGCTCCATCATGTTCCCCTTTTCCATGGCCAGACTAAAAAAAACTCTAAATATGAGGCACCCCTCTCTCTACGTGCATCCTACACAACCAATAAAACATGCGAGCATTCTTGAATTGACCTGTACAGTTATCTGAACAAATGATATGTCTATCCATAGCAATTGCATGCTCATGTAAGAAATCAAAAAAATTCTCAAAACAATGTTGCACAAACTCGCGAGAGTGAGATCTATCACCACTCATATTAAAATGATACTCTCTAATAATCTTTCGATTATCTTCCACACTATCAGGGGCATGTCTATATGTTATGTGAAAAAAAATTGCAATCTGAATGGAGTTGTAATACTGAGATTGTGTCTCATTTTGAGGTTGCAATGTGTAGTTCTCAGCAAAATCAACAACTGATATAATAGTGCCAATGGGAAAAGTCTCCTTACACGTTCTAAATTGTTGATCCAACCATTGAGACTTGTGACTAGATGTCTTGCATACTTGTAAAAAAGATTTGCCTTGAAATCTAAAATAAAATTAGCCACACTGATATCTTTTCCAACCAATTCACATCTAGAGCTCTCACTCCCACTCTTCAATGTGTATTTTACCATTTCATATACCTTTTTTTAAGTATTGTCTTTCCAAGATCTTGTTTGCACCCCTCATGGAAACATGTGTCCAACTTGGATAAGCCACCACATTTTGAACACTTCTCATTTAAGCAAGTATTTCTATAAAAGGAACAACCATCAACTCTATGACATAAGAGTTGATCTAGCAAGTCTCTTGATGATTTTGGAAGCCCACTAGCCCCACAATCCTCCAACATTTCTTTACTATGCAAAGTAGAACGGATGGAGCATAATAGTTCATGGTGTATAGAAAACTCAACATGATATTTGCAACAACATGTATTTCAAATTTTGCGTGGCACACAATAAAATGGCTTCAAAGATTCAAAAGCCCTTTGTGATATATGAAGACTTGGATGACTCTCTCTAAATTGTTTGAACAACATAGTTTGACTTACTTCTAAATGGTGTTTAGGATGTGGCGTGCGATCTCTGATGCCAATTCTCAACTTTAAGACGTCTTTAGCATTGGGTGATACTCATGAGTTAGAGTGCCAAAATTGTGTAATTTCTTCCTTCACATAGTCGGATAGCTTCTTATCAAAATGTGGAAGTTTCCCACCAAATACCCATGTTTCATTTTGAAGAGGATCATCAATTTTCTCTCGTCGACTAAGTGCTCTTCTCAAAGTAGTACGATTTAGATTCAAATCAATACAAGTTTGTCTCATATATCTACCCTTTCTCAAATGATGACTTACCAAAGAGGTTGTAATGACCCTTCGAGCAGCTCTATTATCCTTCTCTCTACTATTTTTCTCAATGCTATTGAGAGCACTGAAAAGATTCTTCATGATAATGGCATTTCTTTCCAACTTTTTATTGATACGAATCTTCAATTTGGAAAGCATAGGTCTCATCTTTTGCATCTTTAATAAGTGCATGAAAAGCTGACATTGCTCTACCACTGTCTTGTTGCCGAAAAACATCTGATATAGTCTTGAAGCCCATAACCGAATGGTTCTTTTTTATTTTTTTCCTTTCAAACTAGCAATAATCGTTTCATCAATTTCAATTATCCATTTTGGTGTTTTAGAACCTTCATGCCGATTATAATTAGGAGATATGTAAGGTTCTTATGCATTAGGTTCCTGTGCATTGTCATTTTCGACATGGTCAATTATGCAATTTGGATTATGACTTGGTGGCATTTCTTCTTCAAAAATTTCATTCTCCAAATTTTCAATTTCGGCATTATCATTTTCAATAGGTACATTTTCATTCCCTAACTGTACATATTCATTATCTGATTCTATGATTTCACCTTCGATTAATTCATCATCAACTTGACTGATATTTAGCATACCTTGTCTTTTTCTTCGGTGTTCCATTTTGTCCCTTTCTCTATATGTCGCAATGTCTTCATTGGATATTTCCTTTTGTGTTTATCCTTTCGACGACTGCTGCTCCCTGTTCAGATGACAAATTCGAACACCTAAGGTTATATTTTCAATTTTTTTTTGATTAGTTAGGCCCTAAATCGCGACTTTTTTCAAAACCCATGAAACAAAAGTGGAAAAGTGATGTTGTCGGGTCTGCAGAGACAGAGAATTATTGAAAATTGGTGCTAGTAAAATCTGATATCCGATATTGTAAAGTGAATTTTTGGAGGGAAAACTTGCTATAATTTCCCCCTTTTGCCATAATTATATTAATATTATCAAAATCAAAACTTGCTATAATTTTCCGACTTTGGTTTATTACTAAGCTAACAGTATAATAGTATTAATATATAATAGTATTAATATATAGTAATATTAATATATAGTATTAATATAGCTAAAATATCAATATTATTATACCCATAATAGTATTAATATTATTACTATAGATATAATAGTGTAAATATTTAGTGTTTATTTATATTATTATTATTATGCCACAATATAGTATTAATATATATTATTATTATAGCTATTATAGTATTATTATTATTACTATATATATGATAATATTAATATTTAATGTTTATTTATATTATCATAAAATAGTATAAATACTATATATATATCCTTTCATTTTTTAACCCATATACATACGAACGATTTGAATATGTTCGTAGAGGTCCTAGGACCCCTAGGAACATATGTCGTCGTTTAATGGGTCAAAGAGGGTCGTAGGTCACCCTATGACCCCCTTTGACCCATATGACCCATTCGAATATATCCCTAGGACCCTTAGGGACATATGTCGTCGTTTAATGGGTCAAAGGGGGTCATAGGTCACCCTATGACCCCCTTTGACCCATATGAACGATTCGAATATGTCCTTAGGGGTCCTAGGACCCCTAGAGACATATGTCATCATTTAATGGGTCAAAGGTGACCTATGACCCCCTTTGACCTATATGAATGATTCAAATATTTCCCTAGGGGTCTTACGACCCCTAGAGACATATTCAAATCGTTCAAATGGGTCAAAGGGGTATGTCATCGTTTAATGGGTCAAAAAGAGTCATAGGTAACCCTATGACCCCCTTTGACCCATATGAATGATTCGAATATGTTCCTAGGGGTCCGAGGACCTCTAGCGACATATGTCATCGTTTAATGGGTCAATGGGGGTCATAGGTCACCTTGTGACTGCCTTTGACCCATATGACCCATTCAAATATGTTCCTAGGGGTTCGAGGACCCTTAGCGACATATGTCATTGTTTAATGGGTCAAAGAGAGTCAGGTCACCCTATGACCCCCTTTGACCCATATTACCCATTTGAATATGTCTCTAGGGGTCTTAGAACCCCTAGGGACATATGTCGTCGTTTAATGAGTCAAAGGGGGTCATAGGTCACTC
This sequence comes from Cupressus sempervirens, assembly GCA_028749045.1. NCBI lineage: Eukaryota > Viridiplantae > Streptophyta > Pinopsida > Cupressales > Cupressaceae > Cupressus > Cupressus sempervirens. The sequence continues at coordinate 605,380,840 of CM053788.1, forward strand.
TATGACCTCCTTTGACCCATATTACCCATTCGAATATGTCTCTAGGGGTCCTAGAACCCCTAGGGACATATGTCGTCGTTTAATTGGTCAAAGGGGGTCATAGGTCACCCTATGATCCCCTTTGACCCATATGAATGATTCAAATATGTCCTTATGGGTCCTAAGACCCCTAGAGACATATGCTGTCGTTTAATGGGTCAAATAGAGTCATAGGTCACCCTATGAACCCCTTTGACCCATATTACCCATTCAAATATGTTCATAAGGGTTCAAGGACCTCTAGTGACATATGTCATTGTTTAATGGGTCAAAGGGGGTCATAGGTCACCCTATGACCCCCTTTGACCACTATGACCCATTCAAATATGTTCCTGGGGGTCCGAGGACCCCCAGCGACATATGTTATCGTTTAATGGGTCAAAGAGGGTCACAAGTCACCCTATGACCCCCTTTGACCATATGAACCATTCAAATATGTCCCTAGGGGTCCTAGAGCCCCTAGAGACATATGTCATCGTTTAATGGGTCAAAGGGGATCATAAGGCACCCTATGATCCCCTTTGACCCATATGAACGATTCAAATATGTCCTTAGGGGTCTTAGGACCCCTAGGGACATATGTCGTTGTTTAATGAGTCAAAAGGGGTCATAGTTAACCCTATGACCCCCTTTGACCCATATGACCCATTCGAATATGTTTCTAGGGGTCCGAGGACCCCTAGTAACATATGTTGTCGTTTAATGGGTCAAATCACCCTATGACCCCCTTTTAGCCATATTACCCATTCGAATATGTCCCTAGGGGTTCTAGGACCCCTAGCAACATATGTTGTCGTTTAATGGGTCAAATCGAGTCATAGGTCACCCTATGACCCCCTTTGACCCATATTAACCATTCGAATATGTTCTTAGGGGTCTGAGGACCTCTAGCGACATATGTCATCGTTTAATTGGTCAAAGGGGGTCATAGGTCACCCTATGACACCCTTTAACCCATATGACCCATTCGAATATGTTCATAGGGGTCTGAGGACCCCTAGCGACATTTTTCATCGTTTAATGGGTTAAAGAGAGTCAGGTCACCCTATGACCCCCTTTGACCTAGATTACCCATTCAAATATGTCTCTAGGGGTCTTAGAACCCCTAGGGACATATGTCATCATTTAATGGGTCAAAGGGGGTCATAGGGTGACCTATGACCCCCTTTGACCCATATGACCCATTCAAATATGTTCCTAGGGGTCTGAGGACCCCTAGCGACATATGTTGTTGTTTAATGGGTCAAAGAGGGTCATAGGTCACCCTATGACCCCCTTTGACCCATATTACCCATTCGAATATGTCCCTAGGGGTTCTAGGACTCCTAGAGACATATGTCATCGTTTAATGGGTCAAAGGGGGTCATAAGTCACCCTATGACCCCTTTTCACCCATATGAATGATTCAAATATGTCTTTATGGGTCCTACGACCCCTAGAGACATATGTCGTCGTTTAATGGGTCAAAGGGTGTCATAAGGCACCCTATGATCCCCTTTGACCCATATGAACGATTCAAATATGTCCCTAGGGTTCTTAGGACCCCTAGGGACATATGTCATCATTTAATGGGTCAAAGGTGGTCATAGGGTGACCTATGACCCCCTTTGACCCATATGGCCCATTTGAATATGTCCCTAGGATCCTTAAGGACATATGTCGTCGTTTAATGGGTCAAAGGGGGTCATAGGGCACACAATGACCCCCTTTGACCCATATGAACGATTCAAATATGTCCTTATGGGTTCCAGGACCCCTAAGGACATATGTCGTCGTTTAATGAGTCAAAGGGCATCATAGGTCACCTTATGACCCCCTTTGACCCATATGAACGATTCAAATATTTTTTCAGGAATCGTTCAGATGGGTCAAAGGGGTATGTCGTCGTTTAATGGGTCAAAGGGGGTCATAGGTCACCCTATGACCCCTTTTTGACTCATATGAACGATTTGAATATGTCCCTAGGGGTTATAGGACCCCTAGAGACATATGTCTTCATTTAATGGGTCAACGGGGGTCATAGGTCACCCTATGACCCCCTTTGACCCATATGACCCATTCAAATATGTTTCTAAGGGTCTAAGGACCCCTAGCAAAATATATTGTTGTTTAATGAGTCAAAGAGGGTGACAGGTCACCCGATGACCCCCTTTGACCATATGAACCATTCGAATATGTCCCTAGGGGTCCTAGGACCCCTAGAGACATATGTCATCGTTTAATGGTCAAAGGGGGTCATAGGGCACCCTATGATCCCCTTTGACCCATATGAACGATTGAAATATGTCCCTAGGGGTCTTAGGACCCCTAGGGACATATGTCATCTTTTAATGGGTCAAAGGGGGTCATAGTTCACCCTATGACCCACTTTGACCCATATGACCTATTCGAATATGTTCCTAGGGGTCCGAAGACCCCTAGTGACATATGTTGTCGTTTAATAGGTCAAACAGGGTCATAGGTCACCCTATGATCCCCTTTGAGCCATATTACCCATTTGAATATGTCCCTAGGGGCTCTAGGACCCCTAGCGACATATGTTGTCGTTTAATGGGTCAAATAGAGTCATAGGTCACCCTATGACCCCCTCTGACCCATATTACCCATTCGAATATGTTCTTAGGGGTCTGAGGACCTCTAGCGACATATGTCATCATTTAATTGGTCAAAGGGGGTCATAGGGTGACCTATGACCCCTTTTGACTCATATGACCCATTCAAATATGTTCCTAGGGGTCTGAGGACCCCTAGCGAAATATGTCGTCGTTTAATGGGTCAAAGAGAGTCAGGTCACCCTATGACCCCCTTTGACCCACATTACCCATTCGAATATGTCTCTAGGGGTCTTAGAACCCTTAGAGACATATGTCATCATTTAATGGGTCAAAGGGGGTCATAGTTCAGCCTATGACCCCCTTTGACCCATATGACCCATTCGAATATGTTCTTAGGGGTCTGAAGAGCCCTAGCGACATATGTTGTCATTTAATGGGTGAAAGAGGGTCATAGGTCACCCTATGACCCCCTTTGACCCATATTACCTATTCGAATATGTCTCTAGGGGTTCTAGGACTCCTAGAGATATATGTCGTCGTTTAATGGGTCAAAGGGGGTCATAGGTCACCCTATGATCCCCTTTGACCTATATGAACAATTCGAATATGTCTTTAGGGGTTCTAGGACCCTTAGAGACATATGTTGTCGTTTAATGAGTCAAAGGGGGTCATAGGTCACCCTATGACCCCTTTTGACCCATATGAATGATTTGAATATGTCCCTAGGGGTTATAAGACCCCTAGAGACATATGTCGTCGTTTAATGAATCAAAGGGGGTCATAAGGTGACCTATGATCCCCTTTGACCCATATGAACAATTCAAATATGTCCTTAGGGGTTCTAGGACCCCTAGAGACATATGTCATCGTTTAATGGGTCAAAAGGGGTCATAAGTCACCCTATGACCCCCTTTGACCCATATTACCCATTCGAATATGTCCCTAGGAGTCCTAGAACCCCTAGAGACATATTTCGTCATTTAATGGTTCAAAGGGGGTCATAGGTCGCCCTATGACCCCTTTTGACCCATATGAATGGTTCAAATATGTCCTTATGGGTCCTAAGACCCTTAGAGACATATGTCATCATTTAATGGATCAAAAGGTGTCATAAGGCACTTTATGATCCCCTTTGACCCACATGAATGATTCAAATATGTCTCTAGGGGTCCTAGGACCCCTAGGGACATATGTCGGTGTTTAATGTGTCAAAGGGGGTCATAGGGTGACCTATGACCCCCTTTGACCCATATGGCCCATTCGAATATGTCCCTAGGACCCTTAGGGACATATGTCATCGTTTAATGGGTCAAAGGGGGTCATAGGGCACCCAATGACCCATTTTGACCCATATGAACAATTTGAATATGTCTTTAGGGTTCCCAAGACCCCTAAAGACATATGTCATCGTTTAATGGGTCAAAGGGCATCGTAGGTCACCCTGTGACCCCCTCTGACCCATATGAATGATTCGAATATTTTCCTAGGGGTCCTAAGACTCCTAGGGACATATTCAAATTGTTCAGATGGGTCAAAGGGGTATGCCATCGTTTAATGGGTCAAAGGGGGTCATAGGTCACCCTATGACCCCTTTTGACCCATATGAACGATTCGAATATGTCCCTAGGGGTCTTAGGACCCCTAGGGACATATTCAAATCATTCATATGGGTCAAAAGGGGTCATAGGGTGACCTATGACGCCCTTTGACTCATTAAATGACAACATATGTCTTTAGGGGTCCTATATTACCCATTCGAATATGTCCCTAGGGGTCCTAGGACCCCTAGAGACATATGTCATCATTTAATGGGTCAAAGGGGGTCATAGGTCACCTTGACCGATATGAACGATTCAAATATGTCCCTCGAGGTCCTTGGACCCGTAGGGACATATATCGTCATTTAATCGATCAAAAAAGGTCATAGGTCACCTTATGACCCCCTTTGACCCATATTATTCATTGTAATATGTCCCTAGGGCTCTTAGGACCCCTAAGGACATATGTCATCGTTTAATGCATCAAAGGGGGTCAATGGTTGACCTATGACCCCCTTTGACCCATATGAATGATTCGAATATACCCCTAGGGACATATGTCATCATTTAATGGGTCAAAGGGGGTCATAGGTCACCTTATGACTCTTTTTGACCCATATGAATGATTCGAATATGTCCTTAGGGGTCCTAGGACCCCTAGGGACATATGCTGTTGTTTAATGGGTCAAAGGGTGTCATAGGTCACCCTATGACCCCCTTTGACCCATATGAATGATTCGAATATGTCCCTAGGGGTTATAGGACACCTAAAGACATATGTCATCGTTTAATGGGTCAAAGGGGGTCATAGGTCACCCTATGATCCTGTTTGACCCATATGAACAATTCGAATATGTCCCTAGAGGTGCTAGGACCCTTAGAGACATATGTCATCATTTAATGGGTCAAAGGAGGTCATAGGTCACCTATGACCCCCATGACCCATACAAACGATTCAAATATGTCCCTAGGGAACCTAGGACCCCTAGCGACATATTTGAATCGTTCATATGGGTCAAAACCCCCTTTTGACCCATATGAACCATTTGAATATGTTCCTAGGGGTCCGAGGACCCCTACAGACATATGTTGTCATTTAATGGGTCAAAGAGGGTCATAGGTCACCCTATGATTCCCTTTGATCCATATTACCCATTCGAATATGTCCCTAGGGGTTCTAGGACCCCTAGAGACATATGTTGTTGTTTAATTGGTCAAAGCGAGTCATAGGTCACCTTATGACCCCCTTTGACCCATATTACCCATTCGAATATGTCCCTAGGGGTCCTAGAACCCTTAGGGACATATGCCATCATTTAATGGGTCAAAGGGATCTATGACCCCCTTTGACACATATTACCCATTCGAATATGTCCCTAGGGGTCCTAGGACCCTTAGAGACATATGTCATCGTTTAATGGGTCAAAGGGGGTCATAGGTCACCCTATGAACCTCTTTGACCCATATGAATGATTCAATTATGTCCCTCGGGGTTCTAGGACCCGTAGGGACATATATCGTCATTTAATCGATAAAAAAGGGTCATAGGTCACCTTATGACCCCCTTTGACTCATATATTTTAATAATATACATATCTATTAATAACATACATATTAATATAATTATATATATATTACATTATTATATTTAATAAAAATATTACGTTATTATATATAGATTAATAACATATATATGTATTACTTTATTATATTTAATGAAAATATTATGGTATTATATATATATATTAATAACAAACATATTAATATAATAATATATATAATACATATTATATATTTATATTTAATATATTACGTTATTATATATATAATATATTATTATACATATTAATATAATAATATATAATACATATTATATTTAATAAAAATATTACGTTATTATATATATTAATAACATACATATTAATATAATAATATATAATACGTATTTTATATATATATAAATTATGTTATTATATTTAGTAAAAATAATAATAATATAAATTATATTTATAGATTGTAATAAGATTAACATAATATATTAGTATATATTGTTAGATTATATCTTATATCTTTACATTACATTACTATATATATAATATATTAAAATACATATTTACATAGTAATATAAGTGAAATAATTTAGAAATAATAAGTTGTGACGTTTAAACCCAATTTTCCCTCCAAAATGGGTTGAGATTTTAAATTTGCCCACCTAACATATCAGATATCCGATTTATGATCGGATATCCGATTTGAAATCGGATATATGAAATCGGATATCCGATTTAAAATCAGATATCCGATTAGGCTTGGTAAATACCAAGCCTACCCAGTCAACCCAAAAGACGTGTTTGAAGAGGGTTTTCGTGATACTCAGACTTCGGGTAGCCGTCTAATAATGTTATTTTGATCAAAATTGAATAAAATGAAAAGGGTTTTTTAATATCGATCTCTAGATTTCATAAATATAATTTCTATCAAATTCTGAGTTCGATAAGTTTTTATTAGTTAATTATCAATGAAGATAATTGTAAAGTGTTGATTGACATACTGATTGAAAAATAGCTATAACTTTCAAACGGTATAACATTTTTTAAATCTAAAAGTTGCGTCACATTCTATACTTTGGCTAGTATAAGAAAAATAAATAAATTTAAATTTGGTAAAATTTTCTATTAGTTAGGGTGGTCAGACATGGGACTTTTTTTTTTTTTTTTTTTTCGAAAAAGTTTTGGTAGAAAATTCATAGTTAATTATTTAATAGGAATAAAAATATCGAAAAATATGCGTCATGTCTAGATATGAGTCTACTTTTCACATCTATAATTATATTAAAAAAAATTATGATTTGATTTTGATTAAGGTGGTCAGACATACACCTACTTTTTATTTTCACCCTAAAATTTTCTTAGTACTGCATTAAAATTCAAACTTTTGACCAATTAATAATTTTTTTCTCCTGATAAGGCCTGGTAGTTTAGAAACTACATTCAATTTCTTATAGATTATTTTCTTACAAATTTTTGATATAAAGTCCATAACCACTTCAAAATTATGTGTCAAGTTGACATAAACCTGATTTGCTGATTTTTCACTGCCACTTAAGGCCATAGTTTGGTACACCATGATCCTACACATACCCATAACATCATAATAAAAGAATGCATCAAATGAAACTAACATCATCTAAACATGATATTTATCATTCCAGTGAACGCATAAATCAAAAGTAAACATACTCTAGAAACTCAAAATACCAAGAGAACATCAAGCATCAATCTCAACTAGAAAATAGACCATCTTTGTGCACTGGTTCCCAATAGTGGTATAGGTAGCTACGCCTCCCAACCATCTGAAACCCATAGGTTCACTCCCACCATGATGATGGAGATAATGATACAACCGCAAACACACATAGAGAAAATGTCCATGACTAACACTCAAGCCAGATAATAAAGATGTTTGAAACCAAGATCATGAGACAATGCAAGTACTATAGGTCCTGGTCAGACACTCAATGGGTAACTATGTAGGGATTGTTCTGGAGGGGAAAATACTTGGCATTAGAAGCCCAAGCTAGCATTGTGTTGAATCAACTTCCCAATGGAAAGCTTATGCATTGTATCCTTGGACTAACACCAGGTGCTCAAAAAGCATTTTATTATCTTAAATTTATTACCCAGTTAATTTATTTAGGGGTAAAAGTACAAACTTCTGTCATCCTTTTACAAAGGAAAAGGCTAAAAAACTTATAGATGTTCACCTTCAATGACATAAAACTAGTATTATTATTTAGAATTTAAAAATGAAATAAACTAATGAAATGTGGAGAAATGGATGAAGTATAGGATCTTAATTTTTAATAATTTTTTGGACTAAAAAATTATATATTTTTCTATTTTTTAAAGATAAATTTTAGTTGTTGAAAAATGCTAGAAATTAGGGGTCTAGTTCCCACCACAAAACTACATAGAAATAAACTTATTTCCTTTTGATCTCAGATTATGTTATATATAATATATCTAGGTAGAACAATCAAAAATAAAAATTGAGTTTAGACCTATATTTTTTTCTTTTATAATGATTCAAATTTCAACTTATTCAAATCAATAGTTTTCATTTCCCACCACATTTTTCAAAATAAATCTATTCTAACCAAAAGAAAAATTATAGATTCTGGAAGAGGACTCTCTTCTCTAGAACCTTAGATAATTTTAATTTTTTTGATATGATTTAGTATTTTTTTCTTTCTCAAAATTGACATCTTCTCGAGTATTAAATATGTACTTGTAGAATTTTTTAATTAAAATATACTTTATCTAATTAAAACACTATGAACTCTATATGAGGATATTCTTGACTTTGAGCTTTATAAAATGATGTTTATATGTTATTAAAAAATTATCATAAAAAAATAGTAAGAGTTATTGAAATGTTAGTTTTCTGAAATAATTGTATTTCTTTAGTAATTGGATAGTAACTAGTATAAAACATGCATTTAATAGATATTTCCAATTGGAAAAGTGTGAGATCATATATAACTTAGCTAAAATTAATTTATCAAGATCATATGTTTGAAAAAAATATTTTTTAGATAGAAATAATCAAATTCAATCGTTCTAATAAGCCAGCTTGAAAGATGACACAACTTTGTACTTTTACCCTAAAGTTATCACTTGTTAAGCCTTCTTTTTGTCAACCTAGGAAATATCACCAAGGTTGTGGTAGAAGCTACTCCATGAAGCTATCCTACCCTACCCATACTCATCCAATGATGAGTGCCCAAGACATGCATATTCCCAATCCAAGCCCAAATGAACATAACTCCACTGAAGTACAAATGAGAGTTTGGGTCTCGCTAGTCACCCAAAAAATGCACGTGTATGTGCTCATCTGTGGGTGTACCACTATCATGAAGATCATAATACAAGGGCTAGATGAGAACATAAGAAAAATAATAGTCAACCAAACAAAATCTCGAGAGGACAAAGTCTACATGGATCCCAATGAATAATAAAACCATACATCATGAACTCACTCAACTGGACTCAATCTGGGAGTCTGGATTCTACATAAATCCAAATGATGCAACCAAACAAGACATCATGAAATCAATCAACTAGACTCAATTCGGAAGTATGGATTCTCTATGAATCCTAGTGTCCATGAAATAATAACAAGGGTTCAAAAGAAATAATAACACTAGGTATAAAATCACTCAACCGAATAGAACATCAGGAGTACTAATGTGGAATGCATCCAAAAGAAAACATTAAGATGCAAAAATGGTTGGATTGACATCCTACAGATAATCTAAATCCATGACCAAAACCATGCCAAGAAAACTTGAGAAAACTTGGTGGCATGTAAATTGAGATGAAAACCTCAAAAACCCAACATTGACAAAAATCAACAAAAATAAAACCCATTCACCACAAGGATGAATAAGCAAAAAAAATCCAATAAAAAATTAGTTTCAAATACCATATGCAAAAATGGCTAGCATAACGGTGTGAAACCCCAAACCCTCATCCGAAAAATTAGGAAAATGCTCATACCCACCCAACCAGGTAGAGCTAACATACATAAACTTAGGGGAACACTAGTTCTCAACCTCCTAACAAATGGATAACAAAAATAAAAGTAGACATGGAGCTAAAACATTAAAATGGGAGAGGCCTACCTTGTAGCCAAAAGGGGCAAAACAAGAATTTGAACCATAATTTTTTTTCTTTGTAGAAGTAGCCAAAAATCATAGAATTCCAAGGTCTCTCTAAGTTGGATCCAATGAGACTGATCTCGCGATGATCCCATGCCCGTAGCTCCCATAACAAATAGAAGAATAATTCCTCATGAAGAGAATTTTGGGTTTTACTCTCAAACTTTCTAATTCAAAAGTGAGAAGTGAGGAATTAAATTCCTCTTTGGATACTTATTCACTTTTCAAGTGAATAAAAGATTAGGAAAAATAACTAGGTAACCTAGTTAAACCCTAAAACCACCCAAACGAAAATAGGCTATGCCAAGTAATTGGAATTCAACTATAACAAGACTACTAGAAATAAAATAAAATAAGATAAAGCCAAAAATTGCCTTAAACCAAAAATCACAGAATTCCTTAATTACTTTCGTGACAATTGTGAACCTCTAAATGCATAGACACACTCACGGGTCTAATCACATAATGCAAATGAGTCTGGATTTATTAAACCACCAGAAGGTTTAATTAAAACAATTAAATAGGATATGTCAACCATACAAGGATGACATTGGTTAAATATGAACAATTGAATCACTAACTCCATGTGCCACAGCTAGAGATATAAATCCTACACACTAAAACACACGATCAAGTGCAATTGCATATAATAACATAGCCAAAGCAATAAATGCATTAAATAACCTAGTTTAACAATTTATTTAATTATACTAAAATAATCTATTTACATCACTCACTTTCACATAAAGCATCACAAAGCAAGAATGAAGTAAATAACCATAGCACTAAATCCAACATATAAATGTAATCAGAGGATATGTCCACATACCAAATAATCAGATATCATCATAAAGCATACTGTCATCTCAAACAAAAGGCATCATCATGTAGTTATGATCAACTGACCAACATAGTAATCTAACATGGACAATTCATTTCAAATTATTGGAGTATTTAATAATGGTTGATCAAACAACATAAAAAGGCACTTAAAACACATAATCAAACATGGTCAAATATATGACTAACCACTACTTCAGGAACCTAGTCCAGTGTAGCAAGATAATAATACATAATGCAATCTCTGCACACATCTCAGGGTAATCAAGGAACAACATCATGATACCCCATCAATCCTGGTAACCACTGGCACAAAACTCAGTGAAACCATTGGACACATCATAATATCATAAATCACCCATAAGCATAATCAAAACAATTGATGCAATAATATAAATGCAATCACCTCAAGGGTGTAGATCACTCATGGTCCTAATCATGATCACTTCACAAAGAAAGATCAAGAAGGTTGTATCCATTAGGATGACTTACAAAAATCAAATGGGAGAGGCACTACAATTATATCACTTTACTTCACTTTCTAATAATTGGTATCAAAGTGTAGTTTCTTAGAAGAAGCCTAACAACTTGAGGGAGATCATTGTGCATTCAATATATTTGAAAAAGAATCTTGAAGCAACCCTTATGTAATTAGATCTAGTTAATGATGAAAGAAACAAACTAAAAATCAAGCTTAAAGATGCACAACATTTTATTCAAAAGTCAGATTATTAGACTAAGAGTTCAAGACCCAAGAAAAAAGAATCACCTAAAAAAATAAAGGATTATGAGTCATCTACAAAGATTAAGGAGAATAGAATTTTTAAGCATGAACTTGAGATCACAAGACTGAAGATGAGTATGATGGAAGATGAGAAAAAGAAGCAAACTAATTTGAGATCTGAGAATGTAGATTTGAGTTTATAACTTACCAAGATGACATTTGAACTTAAGAGTACAAAATTGAGACATTAAAATCTAGAGAAGTATAATATTATTTTGAAAGGATAGATTACACAAACCAAAGAATATCTTAAGAAGTTTTGAATACAATTACAAAGAAATTTGATGATCGAATTATAGCACAAATACTTGTTGGAGATATGTTAGGAATTGGATATGTTGAAGTTGAATCATCTAAGGATCTAAAGTTGCAGAAGAACAATAACTTTGAATCAATAACATGTAGATCTAATGAATCAAGTATCAAATCAATCTGAACAACCTAGACATCCAAAGAGACAACTCAATGGAAGATGCTTTGCATGCAACCAACTTGGACACATGAAGAAAGATTTCATAGGTAAGTATTCTAAACCTTTTTCAAGTTGTTATTTTAATTTCTCTATTTATGGACATAGATCTAGTCAATGCAGAAAACATAATAAAAAATCAAATGTAAGAATGAATGAAAGGACTAATAATGCAGCTAGTAGACCTTTGGGAATGAATAAAATTATTACCAATGGAGTTATGTGTTATGAGTGCTACAACTTTGGACACATTGCAAGAGATTGTAGACTACACATAAATCAATTTGGACCAAGATATGGAAACAAAGTTATGGCATGTTAGATTTGTAACAACTTAGGACACACACCAAGATTTTGTGAATTAAATGGGTTCAATAGAAATATGAGTACACCCAAAATGAGAGAACAAAATTTGAGAATTCCTAATACAAGATGAAACATGAATGATGTGAGCAAAGATAGTAATATGAATAAGAAGCAGGTAGAAAACATTGATAAAACATTTGTAAGCAAAGGAATACCAGAAAATACTAAGGTGTGGGTAGAAAAGTAAAAAGAAACATTTGAGAACAAGATGGGAACTGTACCTAGTACTAAACTCTCCACATCAAAATTAATTATTTCTTCATTAGTTTAATTTCACCATAAATCTATTAGACCCCTAAATGGTGGAATCACAATTCACGATGTTAGCAGTAGCTTAGAATGATGAAATGAAATCTATCCAAAGACAAAAAATCTAATATTCATGTATGAGAGAGTGCTAAAGACTTGAAGAATATTGGTATTATGAAAAATGTTTTGTCAAATATCTTGAATGCACTAATTGTAGATTCAATTTTGCTAATATTTAAGGGTTAAAATTGATTGATTTCATCACTATTTATAAATGAACAAGGGTAGAGTGATAGCAAAATGAATTGGAAGAGAAATCAAAGGATTTGAAGTGAATTTCTATGGAAGCCCTAAACACAAATGAAAAGGTATTTATCTTATCTTCGAGGTCATGTTAATCTTTACATTTGAACTTTAATAGAAGCTATAGATACACTAGGAGTATGTGATGTGAGGGGGAGACCAAGGTATAGATATAAGAAGCAGTTTTTTCTTTCTATCTCTGTTAAATGATTCGATAGGAACCTTTTCAAAAATTCTTGATGGGGTATTGCATGTATAGGCGTGTGAATATTACTATCAATTTTGAGTAAAACTGATCATCAATTATGAGTTATCGATCATGCATTTGTACTATGTGTATTCTTGATATCAATTGTGCATTGATCAACAAACTTTCTTGCATGAATTGTTATTACCACAATAATATTTATTGAAATGGCATAGTGAATGAAATCACAATAATACATTAAAATGCTATTGTGGATATCAACAAGCAATAATGCTATCACAAATATTGCAATAATTACATATTAAGATGTCATCATGGAAATCAAACTACACTGCATCATGAATGTTAAAATAGTATTGTGATTATTAAGCATTGCTCTAATTGCAATACTATTTCCATAATATCATAGTTATTAAGGAGATAAATATATGTTATGAAATGGTGCCATTGGTTTGAATGCAATATGCCTCATGTAGAAGCACAAGACATGTCCATACATATATATAGTCTCAAATGGAATCATGTAACTTGAACAAAAATGAAAGTGCTAACTACAGGAAAATACTAGATATAATATTTACCTTCTCAAGTATCAAAAGAATATCATACCTATTGATATTAGTTTTTTATATATATTCTAGTTTTGAAAATTTATGTTGAAAAAAAAGATTAGAGGCATTAATAAATGTTCTAATAACCATGTGAGAAAATAAATCTAAGACAAAATAAGGCTACACTCCAATATCAAAGGAAACAAAGAAAGAAGAAGCAATTCTTAGAACGAGATAGTAAAATGATAAAATATACGAATGTGAATTAGATTGATGCGAATGTGGACCTTTTGTAAAAGTTTTTTGTTTTTTGTTTTTCTCTTTGTCAAAAATCTCTTAAAATCAGAAGGATTGTTCTTAGAATACTCCTCTTTGCAAGGATGTTTGTACCTCATTGCAAACAAATAAGGACCTTTCACTTACATTAATTGTTGTACCCAAAATCATTATTGATGTAGTTAGTTAGTTGTTAGCATAAAACACTGCCCAATGAACTTATTCCTAGGAAGTCGCATGGTTATACAATGCATTTTCCCATAAATTGCTATCACTAGTCTCAAATACAAGAGCAACTCAAAATTTCGTCCATGAAAATCTGATTTTTGATAGATTATTTTGGAAACTACGATCATTCAAATGTATTAGGTACTTGAGCATATTCCAATGGTTGTGATAGGAGTTGTTAACTTAATACCCATGCTGATTTAATAGCCAACATTTTTTACAAGATTGTATCAATAGTTAGGACTTTAAAGTTGTTCTTGCTAATGATGACTACCCATGATTGAATGAAATGTGTCCCTTTTCTCAAAAAACAACTTGTAGTGTGATGCTACATTAGCTGCACAAGTATGGGGGTCTCTAATGCACTATGATTGGTCTCATTTTTTGGAGGGCCTATTTTGGAGACCTCAGCAAAAAACATGTTGATGTGGCATCATTTTCTATGATGTAGCTCTGAAACCTTAGTTATAAGCAGGGGGCTTGTCAAGTAAACTACTATAAAAAAAAAAGTGGGAGTGATTTGAAATTTCTACATAGGATTTTGAGAAGCCCGAAATTAAAGTGCTTGAAATCTGCAAAATTTGAAGCTGGTACGACTGTACAAGCTACTTTTGCAGTAAAAACAATAACATGATGGAAAATCACATAGGATTTGGTAATGATAACCCTCCAATCCCTACGTTCATGTACTTCATAAAATAATTGTACAATATCCAAATATTTTATATAATTTTTTTAAATTCATTCACTCGGTGACGAAAACATTTGACATTACAAACCGATGAAAAAAAGAGAAAGCTTTTATTTAGAATTAAACTTTTTAAGTATAAAATGAAAACATTACCAAACGAAAAGACATCTCATAGATTACTCACTCTCATTAGCCATGCAATGGATGCTTTAGATTCCTGTCATTCGACACGATCTAATGATAATAATAATATTACCTCTCAAATCTATGACAAACACTAAACAATGCAACTTTTTATACTAACAAATTATTGGATCCTACTACTCCCGCTCCTGTCAATAGAACTATGGTTTGCTTACAGAATGATTACGAAATTATTGATAAGACTCGCGCAAGGCGCTACACTGCTGTTTCTTTGCGCGAGATAAGAAGCTTCTCCATGTGGGTAACTAGCTCTCCCATATACGCCTCTTGACGCTGTGTGTTGACTTCAACAACACCACCGAGCTCCCTCACCCTAGATCGAATCTGCTCCCCTCTCTCTTCATATTTACCCATCACCGTCCGAACCGCCTTAGACACATCCTCCCTTCTAAAACTCCCCTCCTCACTCCTCTCCACTTCAATGCCGCCTTTCAATTCCAGGACAATCTGTCGGCAGTTAAGCCCCTGGTCATGCCGCAACGGTATCAAAACCAACGGTAACCCAGAGTGGAGCCACGCTTCCATCACCGAGCTCCACCCGCCGTGGCTCACGTAGCTCCCCACCGATGGATGCGAAACGATCCTCAGCTGAGGCACCCACCCGCCAACTACAAGCCCCCGGTCACGTGTCCGACCTTCGAAACCCTCCGGCAGCAACGACAACGCCGAGGAAGTCCCGTCAGATGATCTCAACGACCACAGAAACGGTAGTCCGACGTCCTCTAGTGCCGACGCCAATTCCGTTATCTGCTCCGCCGACAGAAACGACTCGCTCCCGAATGATACAAACACCACCGACGCGGGCCGCTGTTTGTCCAACCACTGTATTTGATGGTTTACCGACGTATCCGTCAGAGCTTCAGGCAGCATGAGTGGACCGACAGAAACCACTGGTTTTCCGGTGATACGGCTGAGGTATTGCATATACTTGTTCTCCTCTTCAAAGCACGATTTTATCAGTATTCCACACGACCGCTGACAGCACGCCCACGCACGGTGAGCGAATGCAGTAATGTTGGCGAACACAAGGTGGGCTTCGAAGAGGGCCCAGGAGATGGTGGGTAAGGGATAGTCTGTCGGAGGATGCCTCAAATCCTCCGCCTTCGCATCGACATTGCTGTTTTCTGCTCGCTTCGCATGGCCGAGAAAGTAAGCGAATGCCGCTGGACTGTAGACGGAGAAGAGGAAGCTCGGTATTTCCAGCCTGGCAGCCACGGTGGCAGCCCAATCCGCTGGGACGTCGTACACTACAAAATTTGGCGAAATGCGCTTCAAAAGACACTCAAACGGCTTCTCCAGCTGATCGAATGCACTGTGAAGGAGATGGACCGATTCTGGTTTGATGTCTGCTGTGGATTCGACGCCAGGGGGAAGTCCGTCTACAGACGGCAACGGCAACTCCAGCAGATTGATGGAGGGTTCCCCATGCAAGCGAGATCTGATTTTGGATATATTGACCGGGGTTGATACGATCGACACTTTGATGTCCCCGCGGCTCGCCAGGGCCTTGGAAAGATTTACGAAGGGATTAATGTGACCTTGCGCCAACCACGGCAGCATCACTATCTGAACTTGTGTCTCTTCTCCCATATTTGCACTCACGTTTCACACGTCTCTACGATCTGCTGCCCCCTTGATAACATATTTCAAGTTCTTGCCCACCCAACAGTCAAATATTCAACACACGTAATTGGTCAGATTTAACGCATATATTTTGCCTCCTTTTCATGGACTCGGGCCCTAGCTCAGAGCCATATTTATGGTACACGTAGTGGTTATTGTATTAGTGAATGAACGGCCAACAAACACAAAAATAGTTAACTGTAGATGGTACAACTAGTGTTTATGAGATTTATATTATAGTTATTGTGTTACCAACAAACAAACGCAGCATTTATATGATCTACATCTTTCTGAATGAATGGTCATAAAGAATGAATGGTCATCAAGCGGATAGATAGGTTTTAATGGTCGGTCTTGGATAAAGTCTAAATTTAAATTATAAATATTCAAGTGTCCTCTTGGTAAGATATGCATTTTAGTTTAGGATATAGACATTGTCTAAATGGTCTACCTAGCATTTATTGCATCATTACAATGTTATGATAAAAAATTTCTAAAGTACAAGTGCAATATATAAATATTGATTCGAAAAAATTAACTATAAAACTAACATTTGCATCCAAAGGAAGTGCAATGGATACACCAATAAGGAGATACACAACTGGCATACCATTGAACCATATAGTAATAGTAGAACACATTCATATGTAAATATTTATTCTTTATGTTTCATAGTTTAGAATGTATATTGACAAGTTGTTAGGCAGGTTCCACAAGCATTTGGTTGTCTAAAGAATCTACAATGGTTGGATTTGAGCTCCAATCAATTGCAAGACACCATTCCATTAGAGTTCAAGATGTTGGCAAACTTGGAATATCTACTTCTTCAACCTAATTAAAATTTTGGAGATATTCCTCCACATTTGGGTGGTATGCAATAGTTGAGGAAACTTGCCTTAAGTCATAATGAGCTCACAGGAAGGATATCAAATGCCATTGAGCAATGTTTCCACTTGGAGATAATTGATCACTTATACAATCTCATAGGAAATATCCCTATGGAGATATGAAGCCTCCAACCATTGGTATTTTATTTCAATTTTTCATACAATACATTGACAGGAAGATTGCCTCCACTAGGAGGAATGCAACAAGTTCAAGCCATTAATATCTCTGCCAATAAGTTGTCAAGGCCTATCCTTGGCAATACAACAGTTGCTCAGGGTTGCAATATCTAAACCTTGCCATAAACAAATTGAAAAGAATGATGTTAATCTCAATAGGGTAGCTTAAGAGCCTTAAAAGCATTGGCTTGTCTTTCGATGAGTTGTCTAGACCAATGCTACTTTCTATAGAAAATCTCACCATGCTTTGACATTTAAATTTTTCATACAACTACTTCAAGCCCTACTTTTCCATCCTTCCAAGGTCGATTGTTTCTTTCTATAGTGTTAACCCTTGGGATTTATGTATGGTTATGGTCAATGCCATCATAATTGGTATTTGTCATTGATTGCCTAGGGATAGAGGAACAAATGGAATAATTTTGGGGTTGTCTTTGTCCCATGGTGGCCCCAATCATTTTCTATTCTTGTTGCAACATACATCTGAAAATCGGATGACCTAGTACTAGGACTGTAAAAAATTGTGTTGCTTTGTCACGGGCACCATTCACAAGAACTATTCAAAAGATAATGAAACAAATATGAAATGTTGATAATACAGTAGTAATTTAGGTTTAATTTAAAAAAAAATAAAAATAAAAAAAAAATAAAAAAAACCCAATTTCATGTTTTGGGCTCTATCATCATTTTTATATGAAAATGGAAATGTAATTTTTGTGTTAAAAAATAAATGATGCTATGGTCTTTTAAATGTATTTGAAATAATATATATTAAAAAATTATTTTTAGCTATTTAAAATTAAAATAATAAAAAATGGAAGATAATTTAGTTGACTTAAATGATAATATTATTCATATAAGATTCAAATATAGGTTTTCTTCTTATTATTAATTTGTCAGAACTTTAGATTGTTCAGGTAGGTCTGTCTAAAGTATCTAGGATTGATTGATGTCTAATTTTTACAAGAGAGATTTTTTTCTATTTGATGACTTGCATCTCATTTCCTTCTTTACACTTCTTATCAATAGATACTTTTTCTCCTTTACATATCTTATGAGTTCAATCATCTTAGATGTACTTCACATTAGATTAAACATATAATCTATGTGTAATTTTTTTAATTATATATATATATATATATATATATATATATATATATATATATATATATATATATATATATATATATATATATATATATATATATATATATATATATATAATAGACATAAGAAAGTTTTTAAATTATTTTTATTTTTCAAATGAGATAACTAGAAATACAAGATAAAAAAATTAAATTAAATTGAGTATTTATAAAATTATCAAAATAGTTATAAAATATCTAAATGTGTTAACATAGGTTATTTATTTATTTTTTCCATTAGATTATTATATTTTCTTTATATAATTTAGTACATTTTTCTTGACTCATTTAATTTTTTTTGGCCAATAAATTTGCATTTTAATCATCATATTGAAATTTTGAAGATAAGAATATATTGGCACTTTGCATTTTTAATGCATTGTGTTTAGTTGTTTATAGTTTCAATTGCTATTTCCTACACACCTATCACTAGTTTTACAAGTCCGCATAATATTTGCAATGTTGTTTCCTAGCCTTCCCCAAATTTTGGCCTTCTTATCCCCATCTGGTAAAGTCATCCATGTCTTCCCCTTTTACACCATTGGAGATTTATGGAACTATGGTGTTTTTGTTTCTGGAAGTATATGTGACATGGTTTCTCTATGCTACTTTCTAAAAGAAAACTATGATGGTCTAGCTTGCTATAGTGGTGTCCATATTGTTGTTTTTCTGATTTGCACTGTACATATGTTGGCCTAGGTATCCACTTTGATTTCGATACAGAATCATCACTCTACAACTCATAGATCTTCTTAGACTATTGTCTTCGTTATGGATTCTTCTCAATCTTATGCTCAACCCAACCAACTATTTTTATGAATCTCATATTCTAGATTGTTAATTGCACTCATAGACTTCTAATTATCTACTTTTGGGCATTGATATTATAATAATACTAGTTATTTTTCAATAAGTAAAAGGTTTTGAAAACAAAAAAAACTTATCTTATTAGTTCCTATCTAGGCAAGGAACTAATATTCACAATTGCTTACATCTAATTAACTTTCCCATAAAAAATACTAAAGCTTTAATTTTTAAATGAACTTTTAAATTTTTATTTTTTTTAATTGAACTTACTTCTAATTTTACCACTGTTTTAACTATTTTTTTAGTTAAAAAAATAACAATAATTATTTTTGGAAGTTTCTATTGGAAAGCTCAGTTTGATAAGCTCAAAATCTAAAACTAACACATGGCTTCTCACTAAGACTTTGGATTTTTCTGGAGGCCATCTTCTCCTTGAACTCTAAAGGAATTTTTCATATTACTAGTCTTATGTTTTTGTTTTGCAAGAGCATACCTATAGAGATGGAATGGGAGATGATTATTAGTTGCAGGAGGAATTTATATATCAACAAAAATTTACTAGAAAAAATGACACAATTATCTTTATTAATGATATTTGAAATCTTTAAATACTTGGAGACTGATTTAAACAAGGAAAATACTTGTAGATTGCAAATAATGAGCATAAATTGTAATTCAAGCAATAAAATTTAAACTAAAGCTTGGAATATTTTGATCAATTTGTGGTTCCAAATAGAACCCAAGTTGTTTCCCTTAATATGCATATCCCAAATAGTACATCTTTGGTCAACAATTCATTCAATTTTTCCACTGAAACCTACAACAACAACCTATAAAGATTGAGGAATGGAGTTGTCTAAGGGTTTTGATTTTTTAGAGCTCTAGATGAAAATTGAGTTCAAGAAAAAAATCAATTATTTTCTTTTAAAATCAACATTAGGTTTGTCTTGAAGATCATAGATTTTTAGACCTTAATTAAATGAAATAAAATGATATCATGTAGTTGAATAGAAATTATTTTATTTAAATGTGCAAATATAATACCAAAATTAGCTAAGAAGAATTAAAAAATAATTATTACATAAAATGACTTTAAAATCATGTATGTAAAAACTTGAGTTTCACTTCAATTTATAGTCTTTCTTTTGATTTTGTAGCAATGTCAAAGCTATTACAAATTGAATTATATTATTAAAAAATTATTAATATCACATATATTTTTTAATATTATATATAGGTAGATAAAAAAGAATGTTACAAAGTTGTATCCATAGGAAGTACAAAAAAGAGGCCCACCCTCACTAAAAATGATTTACATCAGAGATAGAAAAATGAGAAAATACATCGGTCATATAGACAAAAGAGAATGTAATGTAGAATATCACTGTGAGTGTCCACCCGGGTAGTCCAACCTAAAGGACCCTCCATCCACACGATGCTTTTCCTTTCCTAGATTTGATTCATCATGTAAAACTCATCTTTGGTAGACTAGTTGTTCTTCCTAATTTCCTTGTTCAACCTTGCACATGTCCTCTCAAATGCTTGCAGATCATCAAGGTTCTTTCTTTAGGCGTACCCATGCTTTAGTTCATAAATAAAAAGGTGGCACAACCATATTTTAGAAAACTCCTAAGTTTCTCCTTCTCCATCATCATCATGGTATGAACCTGCATGAATATTTTGAAATGAGTGAGTTTTCAAAAAAACTCAGTAAGAAACCTGGGGTTATTTTGAAATCTTTCTTTGTTCTTGCATTTCCAAATCTGCCAAAGGATGTTAGAAGAGAGAATAATCCAAAATAGATTAGAATCTTTTTTAATACCATGAATATATCTAGTGATGATTTTGAAGGATGTTAACCTAAAGAGGATAAGTAATACCAAACATAGCCCAAATTTCTTTAGCAAACATGCAATAAAAAAGAATGTGTCGGCTAGATTTTGGTAATCTACATATACTACAAAGTTCCTACATGGAAGAGTTATTTCTAATAGGAAGTTTTTCAAGAATAGTAAGCCATTTAAATCACTTGATTTTAGGTTCAATATTACTTTTCCAAAGGGTTCCAAAAAAACTTCTTTAGGGATTTTTATCAAGGGTAGAGTACCAAAGAGAATTGATATGATCAATAATGGAATCATTAACACCAATTACACTATAAATATTTTTATCTTTAATCTTAGATATAATAGTTTTTTTTCAAGCTTTAATAATGACTTTATAAGACAATAACATAATAAGATGACATTATAATGTAATTATATAATAAAATTAATATAATGAAAAATAATAAGATAACATTATAATGTAATTATATATGATAAAAATTAACCTGTGATATTGCTATCATGATTTAACTTGCTGTGCAACTTATCTCCTACTTATCAATTGATGAGCTTAAGGGGCTTTCTAATGCATGGTTTATAAGGCACAACACTTGGTGAAGGTTTTTCAAATGGGGTTGCAAGCTTTGGGTTAACCATGGAGGAAGCTATGTAGTTAAGCATGCTCAGGTTGGAGTATTACTAGGATGGGTGACCTCTCGGGAAGTCTCGATGCTTCACCTTATGAGCATCACCTAGATCCAATGAGTGCTAAGTGTTCCATTTATTCTCATGAGAGATGGATTCATGTTGAATCACTACTCATGAAACATGGGTCAATGAGTTTGACTCAAAATCACAAAGTTAAATCCTGATAGCAATATCACAATTTGACTTGCTGTGGAAATTATCTCATACTTATCAAAAATTAACTTTTTAAAAATATGTTTCTTTATCTTCACCAGGATGAACATACATGAAAATATGCTTAAATTACTTTGAATTGCATGAATCAAGCTTATTAATATTTTTTTATTGTTTTATTTTGTTCTTGGCAACATTGAAATAAAAAAACAAGTTGTTTATGAACATGTTGTCATTCTATTGACTTAAATACATAGAAATATAAATATTGTCAGATGTAGTAAATAATTTTTTATCATTTTATAATGGATATCTATTAGCATTACTTTAGATAGATTTTTTATTTTATAATATGATATTATTTCTATTTTATTATAATAATAATTCAACATAATAATTAATTTGACAAAATATAAGAAATTTGGTTAACGAGCTTATTGAGATTAAGTTTTTCATTAGTCAATTTGTTATTTCTTTTTGGAATTGTATTTTTAAAACTTTTTTTCTAATCTAGAATCAAATTGAGATGAATATTACTATTAAGATAAATTTTCTTAGTAGGTGGGCTCCTCTCCATCCTATCTATGGATCTTTAATAGGAAAACTAAGTATTGCTTGATTTGGGGAATTTGTTATAATAGTTGAGGAATGATTGATTTCTTTTTCACTAATTGTATGACACATTGTAGTAATAATCAAATGGAAGCTTTGAATGTACATAGCTATAATGGAGGCTATGAGTTTAGGTGGAAGCAAGTTATTTGTAAGACAAACTATATGATTTTAATTTATCTATTGAACAATAAAAAATCTTTTATTTCTTCTTGTATCACGATTCGACCTTGCTTCCACTATTTATCAAGACCTTGAGTGTCATTTAGACTTTTTTTGACTTTTTCCTTTAGGCTAATAGAATTTTGTCATTATGATCTTGTAGTTGTAGACTCTTGGTTGAGTATTCTTTTACGTTTTTGGCTATTTGATAATCTATGATTTTTTTGATTTGGTAACATGTGATATATTGTCATTTCAAAAAAATAAATGATCATTCTTATTTAAGTTGGTGTTTCCATTTTATTATTATGTATCTTCCACAATTATCTTTCCCTGATTTCCCTCTTGTAATGCAATTGTGGGATAAAGAGGAGGAACATCAAATCTCTCAATCCTCTTCCATTAACTCACATATTGATATAATATAAATATTTATTTATATCCCTCCCCTTTTAGAATGAGATCATAATAACAATATTTTATATACATTCCTATATTTCACTCTTTAATATTTTTAATAATAAAATATATAAATATTTACGGGTGAAAGTACATATATGTGTCACCTTTGGGGCTAACTTTAAGGTTTCGATGGGACCAAATCTGACAGGATGGCTTCCAGGGGGACCAAATCTAGCTAAAACCATGTGGTGCTGATTAGACACCAAGTGGTGTGTACACATCTACAGGGATTTGGTTGGACTGGGTCTAGCTAGAACAATCAAAGTTATATAAGCTACAAAAAGACAAATTTGGTAGTCATTTTCATCATAGGAGCTTGCTGGAATTGCGGAGCAGAAGAGCTATAGGAGTCATTCAACCAGATCAGGCGTGTTAGCAATTCCACCTAATTTTTTAATATGTTTCAAGTTTTATTTTATGTTTTCTTAGGTAGAAATATGGTTTTTATGTGTATTTTTAGTGTAGATTGTTTTAAAGAGTTCAATTTTTTTTAATATTATTATAAATTTATGTTTTTAAGTACTCTAATATTAGATAAAGTTTAGAAAAAGTATTGAAATTTAGTAACACTTAGAAATTGTTAGAGAAATTAGATTAATTGTAAAATATTATTTACAAAAAATTATGTAGAAAATTATATAGAAAATTTTAAAAAGATTATAATAGTTAGAAAATTTTGAAACTTTATAAAATATTAGAAAATTTTAAAAATATTAGAAAAATTAGAACTTTTTGAAAATATTAGAAAATTTAGGAAATACTAGAATAATTAGAAACTTTTGAACTTTAGAAAACAATAGACATTTTTTATTTAATATAGAAAATTAGTTACATGTAAATTAGAGAATTAAAAAAAAAAAAAATATATATATATATATATATATATATATATATATATTTTATTACAAATCATTAGAAATTGTTGTAAAGGTGATATTTTAGAAACAACTGTAAACTGGTAACTAAAACCATCAAATTTAACTAAATCAGAGTTTATCTCTTACCATGAGCACAAATAAATTCTAATTGAAACCTTAACATTGAACCTTATAAATTATAGGCAAGAGCATAACTTAACATGGAATGTAATTAAATCACTTGACATTAAACCTAATCAAATTCAAACTAAAACTCTCACATTGAACCAGATTAGACTCTAACTTCTATATTGAACCTTAAATCCAAATATGTTCACCTAAACTACTCTCTAAACGCTAAACTACTCTCTAAAACCTAAACCACTATGTAACTATATAGTCTCAAAACCTCTCCGTCTCTCTCTAACTTACATAACTTCATCACTCCCAACCCTAAACTCCTCTCTCTCTCTCTAGATCTCAAACTTTAAATAACCCTCTATCCCTCTCTAACTCATAAACTATATATATCTCTATAAACCCTAAATTGCTCTCTAACTCCTAAACCCCATCACTCTTTAAACCCTAAACTATTCTCTAACCCCATAATCCCTAATGTAACTTCATCTTTCCCATCTCGTCTCTCTCTATCTTACATAACCTCATCTCTGCCAACCCTAACCTACTCTCTCTCTCTCTCTCACACACACATAATGTCATCTCTCCCACTCCTAAACCATATCTCTCTAAACCCTAAACCACTATCTAACCCCTAAACCCCATCTTTCTAAATACTAAACTGCTCTGTAACTCCTAAACCCCATCTTTGTAAACCCTAAACCACTCTCTAACTCCTAAAACCCATATCTCTAAACCCTAAACTGCTCTCTAACCCCCAAACCCCATCTCTCTAAATACTAAACCACTCTATAACTCCTAGACACCATCTCTCTAAACCCTAAACCACTCCCTAACCCCATTTAATCCCTAACTTAACTTCATCTCTCCCATCTCATTTCTCTCTCTCTCTCTCTCTCTCTCTCTCTCTCTCTCTCTCTCTCTCTCTCTCTCTCTCTCTCTCTCTCTCTCTCTCTCCCACACACACACACAATCTCATCTATCCCAACCCTAACCCATAATCCCTAACATAACTTCATCTCTTTCCTCCACCTCTCTCCAATTCCTAAACCCCATCTCTCTAAACCCTAAATTTCTCTCCTCCTAAACCCCATCTCTTTAAATCCCAAATTTCTCTCTAAGTCCTAAACTCCATCTCTCTAAACCCTAAACTGTTGTCTAACTCCTAAACCCCCATCTCTTTAAACCCTAAAACACTCTATAGTCCTAAACCCCATCTCTCTAAACTCTAAACTACTCTCTAACCCCTAAATCCCATCTCTTTAAACCATAAACATCTCTCTAAGTCATAAACCACATCTCTCTAAACCCTAAAACTCTCTCTAACCCCATAAACCCTTTGTCTCTGTCTAACTCCTAAACCCCATCTCTCTAAACCCTAAACCACTCTCTGTAATGTCCCCTTTCTAGCATTCATAGCATGATGTTGTCGTTAGCCTATTTCCCCATAGTCCCGTAGGCTAACGAGGACATTAAAGGGGCTTAGAGGCCATTTGGGCTAGACAGTTTCAGTTGCAGGTCTTTTTGAGGGGTTTTGAGGCAACTTTGGGCATACTTACTATTTATAGTAAGTCATCTTAGACATGGCTGGACATTTAGTCACAGTGGTATGTCGATGGTAATTGTTTAAAATCAACAGGAAAACTTATTTATCATTGATAAGATTTGTTATGCATTGATAAAGCCATTTTATAAAGTTAAATTTAAATATTTAACTTTATTAATGCATAGACTATAGTTTGTGGGAAATATTTAAATTAAAGAGTTCCCTTTATTTTTATAACACATTGGAGACATAAGGTACATAAAGGGAGTTATGTTTTATCCCACATTGAGAAAATGAAGGATTGAGCTCTTGTGAGAACACTATAAAAGAAATGGAAGAGCTTTTTTTTTGTATGCTTGGATGAAGATTAATGTTATGTTGCTGGATATCTGATTATCGGGCTTGGAGGACGGAATCCCTCTTTGTTAGCATTCTCTTCACTGTTGGAAGACATAGTCAGGAGGATCAAGGGTGTTTTCACTTCAAGAAACACACTGGGTTTCATTTGGGGCATTTGCATAAAGAAATTTACAAGGGTTTGAGGTGCAGATCTGAAGTTAGTTATTGCTATAGTGTCGCATGAATAGTATTTTGCTACAGTCAGCATGAATAGTATTTTGCTACAGTATGGCGTGAACAGTGTTGGTATCAAGTTTACTTGTTTTTTTGGCTGATTAGAAGTTTGGAGGGCTGGCCGACTACATCTGCAAAATACTACGGCAACTAATTCCAGGTTTCTTTTGTCAAATTTTGATATTTTGCATAATAATTGTTAAATACAAGTCTAAATAGTTGTTGCAGCCTTTAAGGCAGCTGTAAGTGCTCATCTACATTTAAAAATCACCCTTTATTAGCAGATTGAAAGAGTTTCCAGATTTTTCATTTACTATTGAATGTGTGCCAAGTGTTTGTGAAAATGTTATGATGTGTATTATGCATTTTAATGTCACTTCATAGTTGTTCGTAAATCTACTCATTGGAAAGCAATTTATTGAGGAAATCAGCTTTATGAGTTTGCATACAAAGTATTTGACAATATTCCTTAAGTTAAATTTTTGCAAGTCAAAGTTCAAATCAGGGGAGGATATTATAGTGGTATCAGAGATATAAGTCCTGCCATCCTGTGGAGGTCTTATAGGAAATTTGGAACTGGCGGATAGAGGGGAAAGTGTTTGATGAAATGTCAAAACACTAAAATCAGAGCATTTATGTTTGAGCATGCGACAGGGGCCTTATAATTTCTACAATACCAAAGCAAGACAAGGTAGGAGTTCAGACCTGCAAAGCAAACAGTCTAGTTCATCCATACAGGGGGGTATAGAATTCAGTCATACAGACACAGCGGAGGTATTCTTTGATCAAGACAGCAATATGGGTGACTGAGATGACAGGAATACAAGATTAGGTGGAGGCGGGAATGCCAGTCCAGAGCCTGGAGAGGAAAGATTCTTACAGTTATTAGAGACCTTGGTACAGGGTCAGCGAGTAGCAGAACAAAGGGCACAGGAACAAAATCAGAGATTGGATCTTATGATGCAGATGATGGCTCGTCAAATGGGGTTGAATGCTAACATGGGTGGAGGAAATAATCAGAATGGCAACAATCAGAATGGAAATGATCAGGATGGGACACATAATGGAGATGAACAAGTTGGGAAAAATTTCGGTCATGCACCCCAGTGAGCTAGGACAGTGAGTTCAAGGCCCATGATTCCTACATTTCCTCCTAGAGCTCCAGAGCAGCTCGTACCAGAGCCCCAGATTACTGATATACAGGACCAATTGAGGAGAGATTGGGAAGGCGGAGGGCCAGATTTTACTGCTGCAATTACCTTTAGGGAGTATATGGATGTGCAGATGAAACATATGCCATGTGGACATGACAGGAACCAGAGCTATGAGCTACGAAAGAAAGTAGGGAGACTTGAGTTACCATATTATGATGGTTCAGGAAAGTCTACAGCAAGAGCTTGGGTTCAAAAGCTTGACACATACTTTCAATTGAACCCTATGCCCGAGGAAGAAGCTATTAAGTACGCAGCAATTCATCTGGATGGGCTAGCACATGAGTGGTGGCATCATGGTATGGTCACTATGGGACATGCACACATTACCTCATATGTGGAGTTTACAGAGAGGCTGATTGAACGTTTTGATAGGAAGGATCCAGAACTCCATTTCAAGGAGTTAGCTTAGCTTAAACAATGGGGATCATTGGAAACATACATTTCAGAGTTTCAGAAACTTGTAGTGTTAGTAACAGATGTATTTGAACGGAGGATACTAGTTCTATTTATGGATGGGTTAGCTGATCCGTTGAGAGGGTGGATTAAAGATCTCAACCCTCCCACTTTTTAGGAAGCCATTAAAAAACCTCGTGACATGGATTCCTCTTCATCTTCAAAAAATAAATTCCAGGCAAAGAGTTTCCCTTCAAGGAAAGATAAGGATAGGAAACCTTTTCATAAAGAGGTTCAGCCAACTAAGGAGGAAAGTAAGAGGTTGGAAAATGAGACACTTAATGATCTCAGGAAGAAGAAGCTTTGTTTTCATTGCAGAGAGCCTTGGGATTTGTCACATAAGTGTCCATTGAAAGCAAAAGCTAAGCAGATGGAGTACTTTTCAGCTGAAGAGTTAGTAGATGGAGATTCAGAGCAATCATCCGAATCAGATGGAGATGATGATAGTTCTTCACAGGAGGAAGCACGCGGTGATAGCACGATAGCTCAGTTATCAAGTATACAGGAGGCCGTCACTTTTAGAGTTAGGGGAACCTTGGATGGACAGAGAGTTGTGGCACTCATTGATATAGGGGCAACACATAACTTCATTGATGAGAAGTTTGTGACACGCAAAGGGCTACATACAAAGGAGCATAGGGGATTTAAGGTGATGGTTGCCAATGGCTTCAAAATTGAATGTACCAAGAAAATCTCCAACTTGCAGCTTCATTTGGGAGATTATGACATGACAGGAGATTTCTTTGTGGTCAACATTGGTGATCAGGATATGGTGCTTGGGATGAACTGGATGAAGTCTCTGGTAGAGTTTACATTTAACCTTGAGAAAATGGAAATGAGGTTTGAGGCAAATGGTAAGAAGATAGTGCTCAGAGGTTTGTCAGATGGGAGACTTTGAGTGGTGTCACTCAAGCGGATGCAGAGTTTCTTTAGACATGATCAGGTGCAGTGGGCAGCAGAGTTTAGAGTAATGCCTGAGATGACAGAGCAACATAAACTAGAGTATCCACCTGATGTACAAAAAATAATAACCAAACATACTAAGGTGTTTGGTGAGATACCTCCAGGGAGACCCCCGGATAGGGGAATCGAGCATGTTATTGAATTAGAGGAAGGGGCTAAGCCAGTTATCATCACACCTTACCGCCATCCGAAGAGATATAAGGATGAAATAGAAAAGGCAATTAAGGAGTTGATTGACATGGGGCACATATGGCCAAGCAAAAGTCCTTTCGCTTCTTCAGTAGTATTGGTGAAGAAGAAGGATGGTACAATGAGGATGTGCATTGATTATAGGGAGCTAAACAAGAAGACAATCTAGAACCGATACCCTATCTCGCGCATCGATGAGCTTATTGATGAATTGCATGGTGCATGCTACTTTCCAAGATTGATTTGAGATCTGGCTACCAACAAATACGGGTTAGAGAGGTGGATGTGGAGAAGACAGCTTTTAGATGCCACTATGGACATTTTGAGTTCTTAGTCATGCCCTTTGGGTTGACAAATGTCCCTGCCACTTTCCAGTCCTGTATGAATAGAGTGTTCAGAGATCAGTTGAGGAAGTTTGTGTTGATATTTTTTGATGATATACTTATATACAACCGTACTTGGGAGGAACATTTGAAGCATATTGATACAGTGCTCAGTATTCTAGAGAGGGAGTCATTATATGCCAAGATGAGTAAATGTGAGTTTGGGATGACAGAGTTGCTCTATCTAGGGCATATTATTAGTGCAGGAAGTGTTCGGGTTGACCTAGACAAGATCAGGGCCATTCTGGATTGGCCACCACCAAGGAACACTTCACAACTCAAGGGATTTTTTGGGCTTTGTGGGTTCTACTACAGATTTGTGAAGGGATTTTCACAGATAGCAGCACCACTTACAGATTTGACACGGAAAGATAGTTTCAAGTGGTCAGAGAGGACTCAGGATTGTTTTGATAGGTTTAAGGAGCTGATGAGTACATGTCCTATTTTAGCCATTCCAGATTTCACCAGGCCTTTTGAGCTACAGTGTGATGCCTCAGGAGAGGGCATAGGAGCTGTTCTCATGCAAGACAAACATCCCATCGCATATGAGAGTAGAAAATTACGAAGTGTGGAGAGAACCTACAACATCTACGACAAAGAGATGCTAGCAATCATGCACATGCTAGCTAAGTTTAGGCAGTACTTAGTGGGAAGCCGATTCACAGTAAAAATAGATCATAATAGCTTGAAACATTTCCTTGGACAGAAGGACCTTAATGACAGGCAACAGAAATGGGTGAGTAAATTACAGGTCTATGATTTTGACATAGCCTATGTCAAAGGGAAGAAAAATATTGTTGCAGATGCCTTATCTAGAAGGCCTCATTTGCTTGCTGTTGGGATAGTCATGGATGATTGGAGAGAGATGATCTTGACAGAATATGCTAAGGATAGTTGGGCATCTAGCATTATTGAGGGAGCTATTCAAGATAGTCGATACACTGTCGTAAATGATATGATCATCTACAAGGAAAGGATTTATTTAGTACCCGGGTCTGCTATGAAGCAGAAGATTTTGAGGGCATTTCATGATTCACCAATGGCAGGACATCCTAGATTCTTTAAGACATATCGGCAGGTGAGAGAGCGCTTCACTTGGAAAGGACTCAAATCAGAGGTGCTT
Source organism: Cupressus sempervirens (assembly GCA_028749045.1). Taxonomy (NCBI): domain Eukaryota; kingdom Viridiplantae; phylum Streptophyta; class Pinopsida; order Cupressales; family Cupressaceae; genus Cupressus; species Cupressus sempervirens. Next base: position 605,411,861 of record CM053788.1, read on the forward strand.
CAGTTTGTTAGGGAATTCCCTGTGTGTCAGCAGAACAAACAGGACCATTCTTTTCTGGGTGGTTTACTACAGCCCCTACCCATACCAGAGAAGAAGTGGGATAGCATTTCCATGGATTTTATCACAGGCCTCCGCAAGGCACAGGGTCGGGATTGTATCTTTGTTGTGGTAGACAGATTGACGAAATTTGCACATTTCTTTGCAATTTTGTCTACATATTCAGCAGCACAAACAATAGAACTATTTTTTCGAGAGGTATTCAGACTACATGGGATACCACGGAGCATAGTCAGTGATAGAGACAACAGATTTATGAGCCACTTTTGGTAGGAGTTGTTCAGGTTATGTGGAATAGAGCTCACTCCGAGTACCAGCTACCACCCCCAAACTGATGGGAAGATAGAGATAGTGAACAAATGGGTTGAGGGGTACCTTCGAAACTACATTGCAGGAGAGCAGAAGGCTTGGGTGAAGTGGCTACATCTAGGGGAGTACTGCTATAATACCTCTTTCCATATGTCTATTCAAATGTCCCCTTTTATGGCACTGTACGGGTATGATGCTCCTAATTTTTTGGATTTGTTATTTGGGGACAGCAGGGTGCCTAAGGCTAAGGATACTTTGTAGGAGTGTCAGGACATTATGCGATCCTTGAAGGAAAATTTGCAAAAGGCACTGTAATGGGCACCCCTGAATCTCCCAAAAACTAAACCAAATTGTAATTACTTCAGCAATATTGTCATAATACTCCAGCCCATGCTTACGAACTTGCTGCTACAATACTTTGTCCTCCAATCAGTCCACTACCTTCATAATACCATTGCCTCCAAGCAGCATAAGCGTCGGACAAGTAGTGAAGAAGATATGAGCAAAATATCAAATCTGCCTATAGCTAGAAATGCAACTAAACTGCCTGATAATGAAGCCGATAAGAAAGAATTCCAAAGGCCAAACCCCAAGGGAATGACGTCTAGAATGTTACAAGAGATGATAGATGTCCTCAAATGCCAAGAACAAAGCTGCAACTCACACACCAATTTCTTCTCATATTCAACCTGTCTAATGAAGCTACAAATGCTTCCTTTTATTCTATTCCCATGGGTCCACTCAACTCATATGGGCAATGTGGGATAAAGATGTGTAATATAAAACATATATTAAAATACCCCTTATGTCTCCCTTGGGTACACATCACCATAAAATAAATATTAAAGTAACACTTTAATATTTTACAATTAAATTAGATGTTACTTTAATAAAACTTCAGGCATTAAAATGTATTAGCAATCGGACTCCGAATAATGCGAGTGATAGCTCATCGAAAAGCTCTCACCGAGGAGTATAGAATCCAATCACCAAAATTGACCTGCACTATGTCCTGCTGACTTACTAAAAATAGTAAGTATGCCTGAAACTGAGTAAATCAACTTCATTTTGGCCCAAACTGGAAATGACTAGGCCAAAACACTCCAAGATCCCATTAAACCCTTCGTTATCCCTCGGGACCATGTAGAACAAGGCTAATGCACACACACTTGGTCAACTGCTAAAATGGGGACATTACAGTCCACCCCCCTTGAAATTGCTTGTCCTCAAGCAATCTCAGTCCAGCCTGCTGAATAACCTGCTCACTCTCCCATGTAGAATCTTCCTCCGGCAGATCTTTCCATCTGACCAAATACTCCTTCACTATCCTATTTCTAAGCTTCCTCTCTCTGGTATCCAGAATAGCCTCAGGTACTAACACAAGCTTCCCCTCCTCATCCAAAGGGGGTAAATCTACAGAAGGCACTACACTCTGACCAATGGCTTTCTTAAGCCTAGACACATGAAACACATTGTGCACTCGATTGCCCTCTGGAAGCTCAAGCTCATAGGTGACTTTTCCCACTTTGCAAATCACCTTGTAGGGACCATGAAATCTAGGTTTCAACTTTTTAGCTCCGCTCTTCTTGAGAGATGACTGTCTATATGGTTGTAGCCTCAAGTAAACCATATCCCCTACCTCGAAACTGCACTCTATTCAGTGCTGATCAGCATACAATTTCTATTGATTTTGGGCCTGTTGTATATTCTCTTTGAGCACTTTCAGGATGTCTTGACTATCCTACAATAAGTTTTTGGCTTTGGGCACTCTACTGTCCCCCAAAACTAAATCCATGAAGCTAGGTGCTTCATAACCATAGAGTGCCATGAAAGGAGTCATCTTGATGGACATATGATAAGTGGTGTTATAACAATACTCTCCCATATGCAACCATCTGATCCAAGCCTTTTGTTGTGTAGTTACATAGTTCCTCAAATATCCTTCCACCCATTTATTCACAATCTATGTTTGCCCATCTATTTGCGGATGATAACTAGTGCTAGGTGTAAGATCTGTACCACACAACCTAAACAACTCTTGCCAAAAAACACTCATAAACTTACTATCCCGATCGCTGACAATGAATTTGGGCAACCCATGTAACCTGAATATCTCTTTAAAGAAAAGATCTGCCACCTGTGCTGCTGTGTAAGTGGACAGAATAGCAATGAAGTGAGCAAACTTCGTCAAGCGATCCACCACCACATAGATGCAATCCCTTCCCTGTACTCGTGGTAAACCAGTGATGAAGTCCATCGAAATACTTTCCCATTTCCTATCAGGAATGGGCAAGGGCTGTAATAAACCTGCAGGAAATGTGTGTTCTCCCTTATTCTATTGACAAACCACACACTCCCTGACATACCTCTGAACATCATCCTTGAGCCCTTTCCATGAAAACTGCTCTCGGATCTGCCTGTAGGTCTTGAAGACCCCCAGATGTCCAGCTGTGGGTGCATCATGAAATGCCTTCAATATCGCCTCTCTCAAATGTGATGATGGAATCAAATAAACCCTATCCTGAACTCTGATCAATCCATCTATCACCTCATAGAAATCATCCTGTATGGTACCTAAATTCAATCCAGAAGCCCAAGCATCTCCGACATACTCTTCTATAATCTGATCTCTCCAATCTCCTGAAATCTCTGCCAGAGCACATAAGTGAGGTCTCCGAGATAAGGCATCAGCCACCACATTTTTCTTACCTTTGACAAACTCTATGTCAAAGTCATAAGCTTGCAATTTAGTCACCCATTTTTGTTGGCGGTCATTAAGATCACGCTGGCTCATGAAGTATTTAATACTTTTGTGATCAGTCTTGATCACAAAACGTCCACCTACCAAATATGATCGAAATTCGGCCAATGCATGCATTATGGCCAACATCTCCCGGTCATAGACAGAATAACTTTTCTCAACTCCTCGGAGCTTCCTACTCTCGAATGCAATGGGATGCTTCTCCTGCATCAATACTGCTCCAATCCCATCACCTGATGCATCACAATGAAGCTCAAAAGGCTTCGTGAAATCCGATAGAGCTAGAACTGGACATGAAGACATTACCTGCTTGAAATGCTCAAAACACCTCTGTGCTGCCCCTGTCCACACAAAGGTTCCTTTCCTGGTAAGATCTGTCAAGGGTGTAGCAATCTTTGAGAATCCCTTAACAAACCTCCTATTAAAACCACATAAACCAAAGAATCCCTTAAGCTGTGTAAGGTTTGTGGGAGTAGGCCATTCTACAATAGCTCTAATCTTTTCGGGATCAACTCGAACGCCATCTGCACTAATGATATGCCCCAGGTAAAGGAGCTCAATCATGCCAAACTCACATTTAGATTCCTTGGCATACAATGACTCTCTCTCCAGAATAGATAACACCTCCTCTAGATGATGTAAGTGCTCCTCCCAGGTCTTACTGAAGACCAAGATGTCATCAAAGAAGATCAAGACAAATCTCCTCAGCTGCTTCCTGAATACCTGGTTCATACAACTTTGAAATGTAGCAGGTGCATTGGTTAGACCAAATGGCATAACCATGAACTCAAAGTGGCCATAGTGACATCGGAAGGCTAATTTCTCAATGTCCTTTGCTCTCATCCTGATCTGATGGTATCCGGATCGCAAATCAATTTTGGTGAAGAAGCATGCCCCATGCAACTCATCAATCAGCTCATCAATCCTAGGAATGCGATACCTATTTTTAATTGTTTTCTTATTTAGTGCCATGTAATCAATGCACATGCGCATCATCCCATGCTTCTTCTTTACCAATACTACTGCTGAAGCAAAAGGGCTCTTACTGGGCCTGATATGCCCCATCTCCAACAAATCCTTAATCGCCTTCTCTATCTCATCCTTATGTTTCTTAGGATGATGATAGGGAGTAATCATAACTAGTTTGGCTCCCTCCTCAAGCTCAATAACATGTTCCATCCCTCTGTTAGGAGGAACCCCATGAGGAATATCGCTAAATACTTTAGTGTGTCTATCAAGTATCTTTTGGACATCTAGTGGATGACTCTTTTCTTGTGGCTCTGGTGAAGTTGGCATAATGTGGCACTCTGCCGCCCACTCTATGTCATCATGACGAAAAAGTCTCTGCATTCTCTTCAAGGACACTACTCTGCAACCTCCATCTGAAAGCCCTCTAAGTACCACAGTTCTGCCCTCATGCTAGAATCTCATCTCCAATTTTGCTAGATTGAGTGTGAACTCAACTAGTGAAGCCATCCATGTCATGCCGAGGATGACATCATAATCTCCCATGTCCACAACATAGAACTCATCCTCCAACTCGTAGCCATCTCCAAACCTGATGCAAAGATTAGATATCTTCCGAGTGCATAATAACTTATCACCGTTAGCCACCATGACTCTAAACCCATCATGCTCCTCTGTCTGTAACCCTCTCCTGGCTACCAACTGTGCATCTATGAAGTTATGTGTAGCCCCAGTGTCAATAAGAGATATCACTTTCTGCCCCTGGATAGTACCCCTGACCTTAAATGTGATTGCCTTTTGGGCCCCTGTCAAGTGTGCCAATGATCTATCATCCTTAGGAATGTTGCTCTCCTCTATAGTGTTACCCTCATCTGAATCAGAGTGCTGATCCTCCCCTTTTGACTCTGACTCTTCTGCTGAAAGATACTCCATTTGATTTGCCTTATCCTTGAGAGAACATTTATGAGATAAGTCCCAAGGTTCTCTACAATGGAAGCACAACTTCTTCTTTCAAAGTTCATTCAAGGTTTCATTGTCTAGTCCTTTTGATCCTTCTTTGGGTTTTCTATACTCTTTCTGAAATGATTTTTTGTCTTTGTCCTTGCGGTAGGAAGAATCTGTTGAATGGTTTTTTCCTTTGTATACCGAAGGGGCTAAATCTCGTGCCTTTTTAGTTGCTTCAGCTAACGTGAGTGGATCATGTCCCTTCACCCAACCTCGTAATGGATCAGCAAGACCATCACAAAATAACACCACCAATCTCCTAGGAGAGATATCAGTAACAAGTACAGACAAGCGCTGAAACTCAGCAATGTAAGCATCCACAGAACCTGACTGTTTTAACTGTGCTAGCTCCTTGAAATGTAACTCGGGATCCTTAGTGTCAAATCTCCCAATCAATGTTTTGGTGAATTCCTCATAGGATGTAATCTGATTATGCCCCAAAGTCACCATGCCATGATGCCACCATTCATGTGCAACGCCATCCAAGTGCATAGTCGCATACTTGATAGCCTCCTCCTCAGGCATAGGATTTAGCTGCAAGTATGTATCTACCTTCTACACCCAAGCTCATGCAGTCATCATCCCTGAAGCATCATAATAAGGTAAAGAAAGTTTTCCAACTTTCTTCTTTAGCTCAAAGTTTTGATTCCTCCCTCCTGCTTTAGGCATGTTTCTCATCCTCAAGTCCATATAATCTCTAAGAGAAATATCCACCTGAAACTCTGGTCCACTAGCCTCCCAGTCCCTCCTGAACTGATCCTGTAACTCGATAATCTGTGGTTCATTTACTAGTTGAACCGGATCTCTGGGTGGAAAAGTGGGTAGAAGAGGTCTCGAGCTTGTAGTCCGTGCTGGGCGTGCAACGTGTCTAAAGTTATCAGCCTCATTCCCATTATTTCCGTGTCCATTATTACCATTAATGTTATTCTTAGGACCATTGTTGTTGCCTTGGCCTTCATGGTTATTGTTTCCCCCGTTGTTATTGTTTCCCTCGTTGTTATTATTTCTTTTGTTGGCATCACTTGGATTAATATTGACACCCATCTATCTAGCCATGAGCTGCAACATCATGTCCATTCGCCTATTCTGCTCCTGCTGCATACGCTGCCCCTGCTCTAATGTATCTAGTAATTGTCGGAACAGTACCTCCCCCTGATCTGGACCAGCATTTCTGCCTCCGCCTAATCCTGTATTCCTGTCATCTCGATCACCCATATTATTGTCCTAATCACAGAATATCTCCTCTGTGTCTGTATGGTTGAATTCAATGTCCCCCTGCACGGATGTACTAGATTGTTTGCTTTGCAAGTCTGAAATCCTATTTTGTCTTGCTCTGGTATCGCAAAAATTATAAGACCCCTGTCGCATGCTCAAACATAAATGCTTAGCCTGTGTTTTTTACTTACTTTTTCCCTCTATCCGGCTGTTCCAAATTCCCTATAAGACCTCCACAGGATGGCAGAACTTATAGCTCTGATACCACTGTAATGGGCACCCCTGAATGTCCCAAAAACTAAACCAAATTGTAATTACTTCAGCAATATTGTCATAATACTCCAGCCCATGCTTACGAATTTTCTGCTACAATACTTTGTCCTCCAATCAGTCCACTACCTTCATAATACCATTCCCTCCAAGCGGCATAAGCGTCAGACAAGTAGTGAAGAAGATATGAGAAAAATATCAAATCTGCCTGTAGCCGGAAATGCAACTAAACTGCCTAATAATGAAGCCAATAAGAAAGAATTCCAAAGGCCAAAATCCAAGGGAATGACGTCTAGAATGTTACAAGAGAGGATAGACGTCCTCAAATGCCAAGAACAAAGCTGCAACTCACACACCAATTTCTTCTCATATTCAACCTGTCTAATGAAGCTACAAATGCTTCCTTTTATTCTATTCCCACGGGTTCGCTCAACTCATATGGGCAATGTGGGATAAAGATGTGTAATATAAAACATATATTAAAATACCCCTTATGTCTCCCTTGGGTACACATCACCATAAAATAAATATTAAAGTAACACTTTAATATTTTACAATTAAATTAGATGTTACTTTAATAAAACTTCAGGCATTAAAATGTATTAGCAATCAGACTCTGAATAATGCGAGTGATAGCTCATCGAAAAGCTCTCACCGAGGAGTATCGAATCCAATCACCAAAATTGACCTGCACTGTGTCCTGTTGACTTACTAAAAATAGTAAGTATGCTTGAAACTGAGTAAATCAACTTCATTTTGGCCCAAACTGGAAATGACTAGGCCAAAACACTCCAAGATCCCATTAAACCCTTCGTTAGCCCTCGGGACCATGTAGAACAAGGCTAACGCACAAACACTTGGTCAACTGCTAAAATGGGGACATTACAGGCACAAAATCAGCAGAAGCAATATGCTGATCAGCACAGGGTTGAGAGGTCTTTTGAGGTGGGAGATATGGTGTACCTCATGTTTCATCCATATAGACAGTCCTCTCTCAAGAAGAGTGGAGCAGAGAAATTGAAACCACACTACTATGGACCGTTGAAAGTAATCAGGAGAGTGGGTGAAGTAGCTTATGAGTTGGAGTGGCCTGCAGACAGTAAAGTGCATAATGTGTTCCATGTGTCACGCCTTAAGAAGGCATTGGGTCACAATGTGGTGCCTTCAGTAGTATTGCCACCTCTTGATGATGAGGGAAAGCTTATCTTGGTTCCCGAGGCCATACTTGACTCCAGGGAGAGGGTGCTTCACAGGAGGACTATCAGGGAGTATCTAGTGAAGTGGAGGAACCTACCTATCGAGGATGCTACTTGGGAAAATGAGCAGATATTGTAGCATCCACAGTTGAAATTTCTTGAGGACAAGCAATTTTGGGAAGGGCGGACTGTAATGTCCCCTTTCTAGCATTCATAGCATGATGTTGTCATTATCCTATTTCCCCACAGTCCCATAGGCTAACTAGGACATTAAAGGGGCTTAGAGGCCATTTGGCCTAGACAGTTTCAATTGCAGGTCTTTCTGAGGGGTTTTGAGGCAACTTTGGGCATACTTACTATTTATAGTAAGTCATCTTGGACATGGCCGGACATTCAGTCATAGTGGTATGTCGATGGTAATTGTTTAAAATCGACAGGAAAACTTATTTATCATTGATAAGATTTGTTATGCATTGATAAAGCCATTTTATAAAGTTAAATTTAAATATTTAACTTTATTAATGCATAGACTATAGTTTGTGGGAAATATTTAAATTAAAGAGTTCCCTTTATTTTTATAACACATTGGAGACATAAGGTACATAAAGGGAGTTATGTTTTATCCCACATTGAGAAAACGAAGGATTGAGCTCTTGTGAGAACACTATAAAAGAAATGGAAGAGCTTTTTTTTTGTATGCTTGGATGAAGATTAATGTTATGTTGCTAGATATCTGATTATCGGGCTTGGAGGATGAAATCCCTCTTTGCTAGCATTCTCTTCGCTGTTGGAAGACACAATTAGGAGGATCAAGGGTGTTTTCACTTCAGGAAACACACTGGGTTTCATTTGGGGCGTTTGCATAAAGAAATTTACAAGGGTTTGAGGTGCCTATCTGAAGTTCGTTATTGCTATAGTGCCACATGAACAGTATTTTTCTATAGTCGGCATGAACAGTATTTTGCTACAGTACGGCGTGAACAGTGTTGGTATCAAGTTTACTTGTTTTTTCGGCTGATTAGAAGTTTGGAGGGATGGCCGACTACATTTGCAAAATACTATGACAACTACTTCCAGGTTTCCTCTGTCAAATTTTGATATTTTGCATAATAATTGTTGAATACAAGTCTGAATAGTTGTTGCAGCCTTTAAGGTAGCTGTAAGTGCACATCTACATTTAAAAATCACCCTTTATTAGCAAATTGAAAGAGTTTCCATATTTTTCATATACTATTGAATGTGTGCCAAGTGATTGTGAAAATGTTATGATGTGTATTATGCATTTTAATGTCACTTCATAGTTGTTCGTAAATCTACTCATTGGAAAGCAATTTATTGAGGAAATCAGCTTTATGAGTTTGCATACAAAGTGTTTGACAATATTCCTTAAGTTAAATTTTTGCAAGTCAAAGTTCAAATCAGGGGAGGATATTACACTCTCTAACCCATTTAATCCCTAATGTAACTTCATCTCTCCCATCTCTCTCTCTCTCTCTCTCTCTCTCTCTCTCTCCCTCTCTCTCCCTCTCATACTCTCTCACACATAAACTCATCTATCCCAACCCTAACCCATAATCCCTAACATAACTTCATCTCTTTCCTCCATCTCTCTCTAACTCCTAAACCCCATCTCTCTTAACCCTAAAGCACTCTCTAAAGTTCTTAAACCCTATCTCTTTAAACCCTAAATTTCTCTCTAAGTCCTAAACCCCATCTCTCTAAACCCTAAATTTCTCTCTAACTCCTAAACCCCATCTTTTTAAACCCTAAATCGCTCTCTAAGTCCTAAAACCCATTTCTCTAAATGCTAAACTAATCTCTATCTCCTAAATCCCATCTCTTTAAACCCTAAACCGCTCTCTAAGTTCTAAACTCTATCTCTCTAAATCCTAAGCTGCTCTCTAACCCCATAAACCCTTTGTCTCTATCTAAATCCTAAACACCATCTCTCTAAAACCTAAACTTCTCTCTTGCTCCTAAACCCCATCTCTCTAAATGTTAAACCACTCTCTAACCCCATAATCCCTAAACTTGTTATCACAATTTGATTTGTACCTATTACTGAAAAAAATATAATGTAGTTAACATTTCATTATATGTTGTACAATTAGTGTGTTTTGAGTCAATTAGTTTATATAATAATCTATGTGTATATGTAAATGTATGCATGTGCAAATCTCTACTATCATCTATCTAGTTTTGTTTATTTATATCTTTCATCATTATGGCATTAGGGGGTAGTGATTTTGGAGAGACTAGTGTACATGGTCATCCCTGTAGTGGTTCATCCCATAGATCAACTACTAGTACCCAAGATAGGGAGACAGTATTTAGTGATACTATTCAATGCTTACAAAGTGCACTTGATACTATTGATCAGAGTCTATAGGCTTCACCTACCCTACAACATAAGGATAAGGTGATTACAGTTAGAGATGAGCTGATTAGTATGATGCATACTGTCTAAGGTTTTAACCCTTATGATAGTGTTAGTTTGGACACTTTTTATAACACTCTATCTCATATTGTTAGTGGTGGTTTGTGATGGAGGGAGATAGATGAGATGGTCTCAGTAGAGAGTGTGAAGAACATGTACCCACATTATCAACCTTTGAAAAAGGTTAGAGCATACCACACTACAAGGTGTACTAATCCATTGGTGGCATCTTTCATGTATCCTTGTTGGTTGGTCACACATCACATGTGGCCCAAAAAAGATGAGTTCCTCTTATATTTCTACAAACAATTATTTGTAGAATTTCATCTACATCAAGAGGTTGATTACACTAATATCCCTCGGTAGGGTCAGGGTAGGTTCTTAGATAAATTTAGACACCTAGATGCTCCTACACTCGTTAATAAATGAGCATTGATTGGTCCAAACCTTTTGGTGATGCCAAAATGTTTGGATCTAGTTGCAGCTAGAGATAGAGTGGCAGATGATACATGTAGAGATGTGTATGAGAGGATTGCCACTATTGTTACCTAGGTTCATGAGATGTCTTCTGACCAAGTGCACAGATACATGACACGGTCATGATCTTCATCTATAGGTGGTCACACTGTTGCATCATCTTCAGGTGATGATATGTATCATGAGGTTGACATCCCATCTGTAGTAGATGGCTCCATGGAGTCTTTAGTAGACCACTTGAGGGCTATGAGTACATATTTGTCCACTAATCTACTTTCAAACTATTGAGCTATACAGTTGTTGACTAGATAGCCAATTAGTGTGGTGCCATCATATGTGATTGGTATCATCAAAGGTATGTCAAAGGCACAAGGTGGTTAGGGGTACGAGGACATATATGTTGTAGCTACAAATTCACCATAGACCACAGTTGAGGAGGATGTAGCCCCCCCTATCGAGGCAGGTTCTTACCCACCATAATGTTCATTATTCATAGATATGCTCACAGATCCTACACTTGACATCAGAGATGTGACCTTTAGTGATACAAACTTGAGTGAGATAGGTAGGCATATATTTGTGATGATAGTGGCATATGGGGACTTGCAAACACCTATGCATCCTGTGTTGCAAGAGACATAGGTAAAACTTTAGAAACATGTCTATTTAATTGGACCCACAGTTCTTATATTTAAAACTTTATTAAAGTATAACTTGTGACATATTTGATTCTTCTATTACATACAAACTTCATCTGTAGCTCATCAGGGTGGAGATGGACAGACAGTTGTTGACCCTAGTTATCCTAAGTCACAGGTAACTTCAATTGTACTTATGTTATTATATATTGAATTTATACACATACTCATGATACATTTGTTCTTATATTGGACACAAGGTTCGGGATCTCGTCTTCGTCGATCAAATCATGGAGCATGACATCATCATGTCTAATATTCATATATGCCATATATATGATTTTTGACATTGATTTATGATGGTATCATTTAGATTTATAGCTATGGGACATTTTACATTTACAACACACTCATATTTGACATATTTCATATTAGCATGAGTTATTTGACCATTTTCATTTATAGTAGACATATATGATATTTTGATGATTTATGTGACCATTTACATTTATACTTGACATATTTTATTTTTCATGACTTATGTGACCATTTACATTTATAGTTGACATATTTGATATTCTTATTTATGCTTCTGGTGAGATTGTGTGTAAGTTTATCAGCATCAATGTTTTGGATCATATTCAATGATCCATCATCAAGTTGAGAGAGCTAAGAAAAACATAATAGGTTGCAAACCCAGACTGAATAAAAAGAAAAAGAGAGCGGGCCAAGAAGGACAACACGTAAGCCAAGGAGACAAAAGATCAAAAAGAAGAAAGAGAGAAAAAGAGGCCAAAAAAGAAAGTAAGAGAAAAGAGAAGAAATAAAAAAAAGAACTCATAACACCTTAAAGAACTTTAATAATTGAATAGAAGGGAATACCAAAAATGACAAGCTATAACTAAACAAGATAAATAGTATTAGTGTGTGTGTGTGTGTGTGTGTGTGTAAACATAAAGAAAACTAAGAAGAATTGAAGAACAAAACATGTGTATGTATGCATATATGTATCTATATATACATACATCCCTACACACACACACACACACACACACACACACACACACACACACACACACACACACAAAACATACAAAATAAAATATTTAATATTTTCATGAGTTATGTGAACATTTACATTTATAGTTGACATATATGATTTTTTCATGAGTTATGTGACCATGTTTATATGTAGTTGATATATTTGGTATTTACATTTCTAGAATATCTTTTATGTAAATGTGGAAACATAGTTTTGAAATATCTCCTATATTCTTTTTTAGATAATTGTTAATGTGTAATAAATTTATGTGTTCTATAAATTAATGAAAATATGTCTTACATTATTTTTTAGGTGTGTTGTAAAAGTGTATAAAAAATGTACATGTAAATTTATAAATAAATACATTTATTTTTTAATAATTGTTAGTGTGTAATAAATTTATGTGTTCTATATATTAATGAAAATATGTGTTACATAATTTTCTAGGTGTGTTGTAGAAGTGTATAGCAAATGTACATGTAAATTTAGAAATGAATACATTATTTTTTAGATAATTGTTAATGTGTAATAAATTTATGTGTTCTATAAATTAATGAAAATATGTGTTACATAATTTTTTAGGTGTGTTGTAAAAGTGTATAGAAAATGTACATGTAAATTTAGAAATAAATACATTATTTTTTAGATAATTGTTAATGTGTAATAAATTTATGTGTTCTATAAATTAATGAAAATATGTGTTACATAATTTTCAAAGTGTGTTGTAAAAGTGTACATAGAAAATCTACATGTAAATTAGAAATAAATATATTATTTTAAAGAAAATTGTTAATGTATAATAAATTTACATGTTTTATAAATTAATAAAATTACATCTTAAATCATTTTCCAGGTGTTTTGTAAAAGTATATAGATATTGAAAAAAAAAACACATATAACTATTGAAAAATAATTTATGTATCTATAAATTTGAAATATTTTTATGAATCATTAAACCTGTCTAGATGAATCATGAAGTTGCTGATACATATGGTTGGGATCCTCTTTATCTTTAATAATCTCCAACAACTTTTCATGGTCCTTGATATCTAGCCTCCACTTTGGTTTACTACGTCCTTTTTTTGGCATAATGTCAAACTGAATCTTTGTGGCTAAAACCAAGTGGTTATAATGCAAAACTTTTTGGCTAGGCATGTATTCAATAAATTGAACACCATTGTGGTTAGTTTTTGTTTGCTGACAATAGGTGCCTACAAAATAAGATTTATACTTCATTTAGTATTCTTAATAATATAGAAAATAAATAATTATTCACAACCAATCTACCACTCTCTAATTAGTTGTATACATCTCATACAAGGATAATCTATACCTTATATAACAACTGAACTAGTTGGATAAGACCGATTATCATCATCTATACATGGTTCAGTCAACTTGATTTTCAATTTTGTTTATCTAAGTAAATAATAATCCACACCTTCCACATTTTTAGGATCCACATTCATAGCAAAGATGTCACCTACAAATGTACATTCTGATTATGTTTTTCCATGCCCATTCAGAGACATAGCCAGTCACAATATTCTCGCCATGACCCATTGCATTGTTTTGAATGCAGACATCACAAAAACATGATTTTTCTCTTGAATTACTAGAAGTTTATGTTGTTCGGTAGTCATCAGTTGATACAACATTTTAATTCCAACAATGGGTTGACAATTGTAAGGATTTGATCTATCAACATTTGTAACACATTAAATTGGCAAGTATCTATGTGAATAATCAAAATATTAAATTAATCATGTCAAAGAAAAATGGAAATATTACCTTTCACTTCTCCAAATTTTTTATTATTATATGTTGTATCACAAGGAGAAAAATGAGATTTGCACCATTCAACAACTTGATTTTCTTTGTCTATTTTTGCACCTGTATAAGAAATAAAATTGTATCAATTTTGACAAAATATAAAAGAACTATATAGTAGATGGTCATATACATCATATTTGATTAGTACATAACAATATTATACCTAAAAGTTTATGTTGGCAAAGTGCATGCTTTACACATTCTCCTGCTCCATCATGCTCTCCTTTTCCATGACCACTTTCAAAGAAGTGCCAAAGAAACTTAACATGTCATCTCACATGCGTTGCAAGCCAATTGAATACTTTTGTAGACTTAAATTTCCCTAGGAAAAAAATTAAAATAAATTTATGAGTTATCAAATCTATATATAATTAATTATTTAGTTAATTAAATATGTGCATGAAATTTTAAAATTTAACTTTCAAATACATGTACCAGCACAACCATTAGACCAAATCCAATGTTCTAAAGCATTTATCCCATGATTTGTGACATCATCAAAGAACATTCCAAAATAATGAGCTACATAGCTCCAATCATGAACCCTATCATCACTAAGATAAAAATAGATCTCCTTGATGATAACAGATTCATTTGGATCAATACTTTCTACCCCATCCACCTTAAATTGTGCATGTCTATAGGAAATTTGTACAAAAATTGTAATTTGATTTGAGTGATAATATTTAGTTTGAATTTTAGATTGAGGGGAAAAAGTATAATTTTAGAGAAGTCTACAATTGATAGAATACATCCTAGTGGAAAACAATTTTTTGAATCTTGAAACTATTTGGCTTGCCATCTTGCACCATGACAATGCTGGATGTGTGGGTAAATTATAGCTCTAAATTTATCCATAAACTTGCCATATGGAAAATTGCTTTCCTTCAAATTTATTTTTTTAATTCTTCTCCATTCCTTGTTTGATATATCTCATACAAAAATCTATTCCACACAACTGGTGTTGAAATGTCAATATTGTCCATTTCATATGGAAATTTTTGCAACTTTCCACAATTTGTGCATGCATTTTTTATGCATTGTACATTGAATTCATCTGACTCTTCAGCATTATTACATAAAAAAGACTTGACAAGTTATGTTTTGCTTCTAGGAATTATCATATATGGCTTAAGTGTTGCCATAACTTTTCTAAAAGATTGCAAATAAAGATGAAACTCAACATGATTTTTGCAACAACAAGTTTCACGTACCTTATTTATGCATACAAAAAATAGTTCACTTTGTGTTGTGTCTACAAAGTGTTTTCGATGTGCTATTTTTATACTTGTATCTTCATCATTGATCTCTATAGTGTCTCTTCTATTGGAATGAACATGTTACTGGCTAGTCCAATATTCAACAACATGTCTTCTAACATCTTCAAAAATTCTATCCTTTCGAGGAAGTCATCAAATATTATCCTAGTTCTTTTCAATGTTCTCATCAAGAAAATTTCTCCTTTTTATGTATCTTTGAACAGTTCTTCTAGATAGATTGAGCATTTTAGAAATTGCTCAAAATTAGTTTTTTTGTGACAAGTCCTTTTTCGTAATCATAGTCATCAATACTCTCTGTGCAACCCTTAAATCAACTACTCAACTTCTATTATAAATAGAATTTAATGCATCTCTTAAATTTTGAACTATTGTTGCCTTCATATTATCTTCCAAGCATTTCTTATTGTTCACACCTAACAATTCTAGGACAGGACTCATTTCTCTTTTCCTAAATAATTTGACAAATAATTGTCCTTTACCAATCAAAGATTTATTTTCAAAAAATCCTCCCCCATATTTTTTAGATGTAGCTTAATTGTACTTTCAAGTATCATGTGTTCATTTGATTCAGTTTCTCTAAAATGAGAGTCTTTGTCTATCTCCACCAAATTTTCCAAACATAAACCATATTTTCCAAATTTCCTACTTTTTCCTAGAACTTCAATGCAATATTCTTCAACTTTAATCTATGGATCTTCAATTAGTGGCTTTATATTACATTTTGTCCATCCTTTCTTTTGGTCATCTCTGACTTGATCATATCTTTTTGCTCTTTTCACTTTATTCCCCATTGTACAAAAACCTAAATAGAGAGTTTTATATCACTTGCATACAAAAGACTTCCAAATTCAATTACATAAATACTAATAGATCATAGGCAATTTAGAAAAAAACTTTCAAATTTAGAAGCTTATTATATTTGACTATCTATAACACTGCAAAATCTTAAGACAAGTAGTTGCATTAAAGCATTGCTAAATTTAAATTAAACAATTTATTAAGTATATTAAATAATTTAATTATTTAATAATTTTAGTAGTTTTCATAATATTTTAAAACACCTAAATTCATTTTGATAATTTAGTTAAATCAAATTAATTAATAAATTTTAAATAAAAAATAAATTTAATTAATCGATTTCAATACAAAAATAACTTAAAAAATCTAATTTCTAAATATTTCTTCAATAAAATTTCATGTAGAACTTTACTTTTTTAATATTACAAATACAATTTTGAATTAAATATAATAATTATAGAAATGAAACTTTACCTTTGAAATAAAAGACCTATTTTATTGAATTAAATATAACAATTTGAAACTAAACCTTTACTTTTGAAATTTAAAAACCTATTTTATTGAATTTTATCTAACAATTAAAAAACTAAAACTTTAAATTTCAAATAAAAAGGTTTTTAATTTAAAAAAAACTTTACCTTTAAAATAAAAATACTATTTTATTGAATTAAATATAACAATTTAAAAATAAAACTTTACTTTTAAAATTAAAAAACCTATTTTATTGAATTAAATATAACAATTAAAAAATAAAACTTTACATTTCAAATAAAAAGACCTATTTTATTGAATTAAATATAAAAATATAAAAATAAAACTTTACTTTTAAAATTAAAAAACCTATTTTATTGAATTAAATCTAACAATTAAAAAAATAAAACTTTACATTTCAAATAAAAAGGTCTTTTATTTTTTAAATGTGCTCGCACATGTGACCATGTGTGAACAACTTTTGGGTTGTACAGATCTGGCTAGAACCGGTACAACCAAATTCGATCTGGCCAAAACTATCTATGTGTCATCTGATGTGGCACTTTCTTTCATGTTTTTTGCAAATTTGAAGAATTTAACAGTTCAGAGGCCAATTTCATCATCAACATTAGGGTTTCAAAAAAAATAAAGAATACCATTAGATAGAACTTGGAGTTAGAATTATGCCAATATAATTTTTTTTATAGTGACAAAATATCAATTACAATAATTGTAAAATAATGCAAGTAGGTATTTTAACATTAATGGTGATTCACATTCAGAAAAATATAAAAATAAGTAGATGATAACGAAAAAATTTCAAAATGATGAATTGTTCTAGAGGAGAGAGTCATCTTCGATAATATATAACATTTGTGATGGTTAAGATATATTTACTAGGGAAAAGATGGCGGGAACAAAAAAACCATTAAATTATGAAAAGTTCAACTTTAAATAGCTATAACAAACAAAATATACAATATTTTTGAAAATTTCTTTTTGACAATTCTAGGTACATATGTCATCAACAACATACTTCAAACTTAGATGTAAATACATTTATTTGTAGTTATTTTTGTGTCAGAACTATAACCCCTAATTTTCTTGATTTATAACACTGTCAAGAAAGGTCATTGAAAATTATAAAAAAATACTATTTAAATTTTTAATTTAAAAAAAAAAACATACATAAACTTTATCCTTTTATACACATTTCATCAGTTTACACCAACTTAAAATTCAAAACAGAAATATGACTTTTACATTGTTGAAGTTTAACACTTTTTGTGATGTTAGCCTTTTCCTTTGTAAAAGGGTGACACATGTTTGTACTTTTACCCTTATATTGAGAATCATATTTCTCTAATTCTAGACATAAATATATTTCTAAAAATGAAAATCTAATTTTTAGCATGGTAAAGGAATTTATGTATTCTTTATTCTTCACTAAAGTGATTATAACAATTTTTTATATAATTCATTTTTTAACCTTTCCTTTTTTTGAGAAAAACACATTGACATAAGTAGATCACATTGAGAAAGGATTCAAAAAAAACATTTTAGGTACATGTAAATGCATCTAATTTGACTAATGCCTATGCAAAATAAACCCATTCCCACCTACCATTGCCAAAGAGTTAGCCTCATTTACATAGGTCTCATTGTTGCCATGGACTTGCAAACTATTCAAACACTCAAAACCATATCAATAGGTTAACTGTTAGAAAATCATAGCATTATCATAAGATAAGTTGATTTATCCCATCCTACTAGCATATCTCATAATGCATAATCAAAATCAAAACTCACCACCACATAGTCATAATTGAACAAGTAAAGCAATTAATCATAATAATGTGTCTCCTAAAATATGTTAGTTGGAATGATAAATACTCTAGCCCACAATTATAGACATCTACCATAAAAGTACTAGTCAAAAAAATCATAGATTATCAAGTAGCCAAAAACATAAAAGAATACTCAACCAAGAGTCCACAAAGTCAAGATCATAATGACAAAATTTTATGGGCCTAAAGGAAAAAGTCAATAGAAATCCAAACGACACTCAAGGTCTTGATAAATAGGAGAAGAAGGGTTAAACCATGATGGGTATGTGTAGGATCATGGTGTGCCAAAAAGTGATGATGTGAAAAAAGTGGAGTTTGAAAACATCTAAAAGCATTTCTAAATCCCCTAACTTTTTTCCACCCATCTTGATACCAAGGCTAAAAAGTTTGGGCTAATTGGTTATCGGGTACCTGATATGATATCAGGTATCTGATATGAAATTAGATATCTGAAACTTGTGACACACATTTAAAAAAAAAACTAAGAGCGATTTTTACATTGTGTCTTTTGGTGTGTTTGGTTGTGCTCCATTTCAGGTATTAGATTTCAGAATGGTTATGAGATACATGTAATTTTTTTTTGTATTTGTTTATGATTTCAATGAACATTAATATAAATTAGTTATTTTAAATAGGATTTGTTAAAAATTAGGTTTTTAACTAAAAATTGTTGAAATTTAAGGATTTATAAAAAAATAAATGTTTTTCAAATTAATAGGTATGGCCGACCCAAATGATGATACTGAGCCAGGAAAGAATGTTTCTCATAACCCACCATTAAATGATCCAATACCCCCTAAAAACTATCCACCAAATGATCCCCTACCTCCTCAAAACCCTCCTTGAATTGAAGATTTGATATTTGAAAATCTCACCGAACTGAGAGTTTTGCAAACCTCATATAAAAATATACCTGCATTGGCTCCCATGTTATCCACATTAAAAACCATAGTGGATAATATTGAAACACAAACCAAATGAACCAAATGTTGCTCTTCACTAGTGATAGAAAATACATGCCATGTTTTATGATGGGTTGGACTATGATGAGGTTCCGACCCTAAATATAACTAAAGATGTTATAGTTAGCCTTTTTGTGCACCCAAAAACTAGTAAACTAGTAGAATGCACAAAGCCCAAATTATCAATTAAATGGTGCACAAATGACGCTATGCATGCAAAATTTTGGGGATCATCGATGGATTTTTTTGACAGTACTCCACACAACAATTTAGAGGTGTCATTCTATTTCATTAAAAAAATTTATGCTGAATTTTTGTTGCACCTCAAGGTGAAGTATTGGAGCATGAGGCCCAACATGGGTATACGAGGAGATCTTTAGAATAGACCCTTTTCTAAGTGGAAGAAAGATGACACTTTTGTCCCCCTTACTAATGTCTCCCTCCCTCCTCCAGTGCAACATCCTTATATCATTGCAAAGGCTAGCTCTCAGACTATTAGAGCCATCCATAAATTAAGTAGCCTATTGATATCCTAGGATAGGTTAGTGTTGCCTCCCCATGTTGATGATGTTGGCACGAGTTCATCATCAGTGAGCTCATCACATGTTTTTGTGCCCCATACTTGCATAACATGCAAGAATATTTGTCTAGGTCTCATAAGTGATCTTTCTGAGTATCAATTTGTATTTGAGGAGGAGGATACAATAGACACACATACAAAGGCTACGCACCTTGATGTCAGAGAGGAGGGGCATGTAGAGGCATGGAATCCTTTTGTGTTGGTATGTGTATATATTTTTTTGTTACTCATTTACGATTTAAAGTTAATCTTTATAATAGAGTTATTTTAACCCATATTGACTTACACATGTATACATGATTTTCATTCATATTTAGTTGATGATTGAGGAGGAGCTCAAATAGGTTGACAATTGTTAGTGTAAATAATTATTATTTACACTTTACTTAAGTTTAATTAGGATAAATGCATTATTTTATTATTTTATTAGGTTAGACACCTAGGAGTATATGTACTCATATGAGTTGTCATGTAGACAACACAAGAGCTAGCAACTCTATTTTAGCACATGGGCTCTACAACACAGGAGTTTGCATAATCAACTGATTTGTCATGTAAACAACATAGTTGTTCATACTCTAATTAAGCACATGGTGTCTACAACATAATTTTACATGACACACCTATGTAGGCTTATCTTCTCATCGTCGCACTAACTCCTATGCTCAATGGAGGATAATCCACTCTTGGTGGACATGTGCTTAGTTGTGAGGCTTATCATTTTTCTAACTCTTAGTCATTCTAGAGGCCTTTATACATAGGAATTTCTAGTGTACTTGTACATTAATTAATTTTCATATTGTTATTCTGATCATACTTTATTGGTCCATATTGTGCTAGTACTTGAGCTTCTTGATCTTGCATGATTTTTCCCTAAGGAAAATTATTACATGGTATTAGAGCCATAGGAGCATTATTTCATATCCATTGGAGATCATTCTTGCTTCACCTCTCGGAGGGTCATTGATTTAGATCCAAAAAATTTGCAATCATTGGGAGCATCTAGAGCCAAAGCGAACCCCACCATAGTGTCTAGAGCACTGATTTGGTAATTTTCATTATAATTTTTCCTATGTTGGGCAATAGTCAAAATTGAGGATTTTTTTTTTTTTGTAAACTGGTGCCTAAAAGCCCAAAATGTAGAATTTGGTATGATCTATTAGATCTATGAATTTAATTTCAAATCTATATTTATTTTCTCTGCAATTTCTATCTATAATTTTTGGATTATTTTTTTGAATTTTTTTTTGGCCTATCAAGCTTGTAGAGATTTTTTTTGTAGGAACCAGGTCATCAAATCCAAACCCCCATGTAGAATATTCCATCAATAAATTTGGCATATTCCTTTCAAATTCTCCAGCATTCCAACACCAATCTAGCAGACTACATCTAGCATTCAACTAAACTCGACGACCTTCACACATATATCTGGCAAGTGGCTATTACACAATATCTGGCAAATGGATTTTAGGTAATTAACTATCTGCGGGCTTTGGTTTTTAAAAGTCTTTTTGTTTTAGTATGGGGGGCATGTGGGAATAAAGTCCCATCGAGGACCCTCCCACTGGCAAATAACCTTTCCCACCAGCTTGTTTTCCAACACTGGTCTCTACGATAGCTTTCTCCAACGATTGATGATCTTCAATAGTCATCATCAACCTTTTAAATCCTGCTACTACTGGCTAAGTAAACTCCCAGTGACCAAAGCTTCTACTAACTTAGCTACAACCACAAATCCATGCAGGTGTTTAGGCCATACCATACCTTGATAGCAAGCCATAGACACATCATAGCTAAGATGCCATGTGTCCACCACGTCTACCCTATGACACATAAGTAGAACCACATCTGTAGACATGTGTCTGCCACATTCACCTCACCATGTCAAAAGTGGCCATATGATCCATATGCCCAGTTAGCATGCGTACCTACTACATCATCAGGAAGGGCCCCAATTTTTTGCTGATGTGAGCATTTGATGACATTAAATTTGATGGTTATTTGACCATCATTAATATGCTAGATTACACTATTACGATGACCATTTAGACATCAAATTTAGCATAGTATTTTGCTAATTAGACCCCTCGCCATATTCAGTTTTGATTTGATAGTCCGACTTTGGTAGGCCATATCTTAGTCATCTAGACTCCAAATCAGGTACACTATTTTTTGAGTTTGGCTAGAATTTTCTGAATTTTTTAGTGGTGCTACTATTTTCTAGTTTTGGTGCATGGATTTGTCAAAATTTTTAGTTTTTGGCAACTGTACATGTCTATTCTTGCATTTTGCAACTTCAAATGCTCTGAATAGGTTCATTTGGACACATTTTTAGGTTCCATTTTTTTGAAAGTGCATATTTTTTCATCTACTTTGTAGATTTTTAATTAGATTATAGGCTTGTGTGGACAAAAATATCACTTTTAGAAATAGGCCCTTTTTTGCATTGTATTGCTTTGATTATGCTTCAAAATTGTTGTATATCTAAGCTATAGTGCTTAGTACCAGATTTGAATTCCAAGAGAAAACTATAAATAGAAAAATCAAAAGACCACTAAAGACAAAATTGGCAAGTGGCTATTGTAATTACACTAAGTATAAAGTGTGAAAAGATTTCATTTGGAGGGGTTTCTTGATTGAGTAAAAGTGGGGAGCGGAGGGGGGGTGTCTCTTGGTGTTGTGTTCCTCTCTTCTTGTTGTTAAATATTAAGATTCCAAAATTAACACCACATAACTATGCCACATGGTCTATTAAAAAATTGTGTGAATTGATGAATGAAATTTTTTCTCAACATGCAAATGGTTCTTTTCCTAAACCAACAGGTGATCAAGTACCTAAAAGTGAAATTAATGCTTGGGAATATGTAGATAGGAAAGCCCCAAGTATTATTATGTTAGGGGTTGAAGAAAAAATTCTCTATCAGATCATGAAATATAATACATCCAAGGAAACTTAGGATGCTCTCAAAAACCTATATGGTAAAGTGACTGAGGAGGATGTCTATGAAATTGAAGATGAGCTTATTTCCCTACATCCTAAGAGCTTTGATTCAATTCAAGATTTTATGATTAAGGTGAATGAGTTGAGAACAAAACTTATTTATTTTGGTAGTCCTATTAAATATGACAGGTTGATTTATCTCATTCATCATAAGCTATCATCTGAGTACTCCACATTTGTCTCTTCTTTCAACACCACAAAAGCTAATCTAGGGTCTTCTTATTAGCAACTCACTTTTGATAATTATGCTCAATTGTTAGAGGATGAACAAGCAAAGTTTATAACAATGGGGATTCTCAAGTCTTCAAGGTCTAAGGCATTGGTGGCTAATAATGAGGGTTCTAGAAATTTAGCTTGTGAAAGTTCAAACAAAGCAAAGGGAAAAAAGAAGAATTGGAAAAAATAAAAAGGGGGGGATACAGAAAATTCAACACCTAATTAAAATTAACATCAAGGCAAGTCTTCCACTAATACCAAAAAAAAGGGGTACAACAATTAGGAAAAGAAGAAGTATGCCTATTATAAGAAGATGGGTTATGATAAACATCAGTGTTATCACAAGTAGATTGATGAATTGAAGAACACCATGAAGAAACACAATGTTCCATAGCCCAATGCTTATAAGGAGAAAGGGTTTTCATCTTCAAATTCTAAGAGAAAAGGGCATGCTTTTCTCACAAAAATTGTTAGTCAGGGAGAATGGATCATTGACTCAGGTGCCACACATCACATGGGTGCTTCAAAGAGAGATTTTCCTTCAATGACACATTTAGAGGTACCTCACATCTTTGTAGGGGATGATACTAAAGTGGAAATTGAAGGAAAATGTGAAGTTAAGATGGACAATGGAGCATTCAAGGATGTTTTTTATGCTCCTAATCTTACCTCCAACCTTCTTTTAGTCTATCAAATCACTCACTAGGGAGGTGGAAATAAGGTTGAATTTCTTCTAGATTCAATGATAGTGAAAAATATCAAGGATGACTCTATGATTGCAATAGGAGAAGCCAATCATGATTCAAGGCTTTACACTTTCTCTTCCTTTGTGCCTAAATCTAATGCACAAGCCTTGTTACTACATTCAAATACAAAAAGTAAACTGCAGCATGAGACATTTGGACATCTCAACTATAGGTGTCTTCATCAACTTAGTAGCAAGAACATGATTCATGGTCTACCTCAAGTCCAATCTTTAGAAGGTGTTTGTTTAGGTTTCTCACTTAGAAAACATCTAGAAATTTTTTTTGACAAGGGGAATTCTTGGAGGGCACAATGTCTTCTTGAATTGGTTCATAGTGATGTGGTGGGCCCATTTCTAGTGCCATCATTTGGAAAGTCTCACTATGCACTCACCTTCCTTGATGACTACTCTTGCTATACTTGGGTATTCTTCACAACTCATAAGAGTTAAGTGTTTGAATGATTTCTCAGCTTCAAGGCTCAAGTGGAAAAGCAGTCAAAGAAATCCATCAAAGTTCTTCAAATAGATAATGAAGGGGAGTATCTAAACTCAAGACTTATAAAATTTTGTACTAAAGAGGGAATTGACCTTCAACATTTACTGTCATACATGCCACAACAGAATGGTGTTTCCAAAAGGAAGAACATAAACCTCAAAGAGATGACCACTTGCATACTACTACATAAGTCTCTTGATCAAGTCTTTAGGGCTGAAGCAATGAATTGTGCTAACTACATCCAAAATAGAAGTCCTCATAAAGTTTTGGGTGGTATAACTCATTTTGAAGCATGGACTAGAAGGAAACCTTCAGTAAAGCACTTTAAAGTCTTTGGTTGTCTAGCTTGGGATGAATAACTCCATAGGAATGCAAGGCATTGGAACCTCAAAGTAAAAATTGCATTTTTTTTTGGATATGTAGACTCTCATAAAGCCTACAAATTAATGGATCTAAAGACACATGACATATTCTATGAGAGGAGTGTACACTTCGAAGAAAGTTGTCCAAGTTTTACTTCTTCAACTCCTCCTTCTTCCTCCTTCTTCCTCCTTCATTGAAGAGAGTGAAAGTGATGACAATGACTTAGAAGATGTTCATCCATGACCCAAACAAAGGCATCAACCAACTAAGGTTGAGAATATCCCTTCTACATCTTCTTCCACTAGACCTAAATGGGCTCAACATACATTAGATGCGACAGGACCATTGGCAGGGAATCCTTTAGATACTAGGAGGACAAGATCACAACACAACTCACTCTCACATGCTTATATTGCAGTTTCTTTAGATCTAAAATCATTGAAAGAGGCTTTAGGAATTCTAGAATGGGATAGAGCAATGGAGGAAGAATATAAATCTCTTTTGAGAAATGATACATGGGACTTAGTCACTCTTCCTAAGGGAAGATAATTTGTTTGATATAAGTGGATCTATTGGACCAAGTTTGCAGCAGATGGAAGTGTGGATAAACATAAGGCTAGACTTGTTGCAAAAGGTTTCTCTTAGGTACCTAGCATTAATTACACTGAGACCTTTACACCAGTTGCAAACATGACCTCCATTCATTCAACACTAGCTATAGCACTAGCTCAGAGATGGGTTGTTCATCAAATGGATGTGAAAAGAACTTTCTTGAATGATGATCTTCATGAGGAGATTTATATGGAACAGCTACAAGGGTTCAATTAGGATTCTACCTTGGTCTTCAAATTGAAAATGTCTATCTATGGACTTAAACAAGCTCCAATAGCTTGGAATGCCAAGATGGATTCTTTTCTTCTCTCCAAAGGATTCACTAGATGCCATTCCAATCCAAATATCTACATTCTTTAGAGAGATGATTCTCATTTGCTACTTGTTCTTTATGTTGATGACTTGATCATTATAGGAAGTATTGCATCCATCATTAACAATGTCAAGGCTACTATGCAAGATAGGTTTTTGATGACAGACTTGGGTCTACTTTATTATTTCCTTAGCACCAAGATACATCAGTCTTCATCAGGGATCACATTATCACAACCCAAGTATGCTCTTGATCTACTTGCTTGGTTTTGTATGAGTGTCTGCAAACTGCATCTACTCCATTCCTTTCAGGTGTTAAGTTAGAAGAAAATTGTTCTACTCCACTTGTTGATGCAACTTTGTATAGACAGTTGGTTGGAAGGATTTTCTACTTAATACATACATGCCTAGGAATCCATTTGTAGTTGGCATGGTTTTTCACTTTATGCAAGAGTCAAATGAACTTCACTAGAAGGTAGCCAAATGAATCTTGTACTATATCTAGGGTACACATACATATGGGATATGCTATGCAACTGGTATTGGACTATAGTTAGTGGGTTATATAGACTCAGACTATGCAAGGGATCTTGATTTTTGCAAGTCTACTTTAGGATACATGTTTCATCTTGGTTCCAACCCCATTTTTTGGTAGAGTAAAAACCATACCACTATTACTCTTTCATCGATTGAGGATGAGCATCGAGGATTTGTGAATGCAGTAGCATAAGCTATTTGGTTGCATCAGATTTTGAAGGAGTTTGGTTTTGATCTACCTAGACCCACAATCATCCATTATGATAATTAGAGTTCTATTAAAATCTCAAAACATCTAGTGCAACATTAGTACACCAAACATATTGAGGTTCATATACACTACATTAGAGAGCTAATTCATGAGCAGTTCATTGCATTACAATATTGTCCTATAGAGTAGTAGATAGCCAACATCTTCGCCAAGGCCTTTATAGAGATGACGTATCTTCATTTGAGAGATCTCTTGGGGGTGAGGTATTTTTCACCAGGGGCAGTTACATGACTCTTCTCTTCTATATTATACATATCTCTCTTTTTGGGGAAGGATTTTTCCCATGAGGATTTCCCTCTTTCTCCATTTTTAGAGAGATTTCATTTCATTGCATTGCATTGTATGTACAACATTGCATTTGTACATGGGTACCTAACATGGCCTAATAGCTGGGATAGATTATGCATTTTAGGTTTTGTGAGCTTAAGTGCATTCCCCTAAGTTACACTTGAGGGGGGTGTTAGTGTAAATAATCATTATTTACACTTTACTTAAGTTTACTTAAGATAAATGCATTATTTTATTATTTTATTAGGTTAGACACCTAGGAGTATGGATACTCATATGAGTTATCATGTTGACAATAGAAGAGTTAGCAACTCTATTTTAGCACATGGTGTTTGCAACACTAGAGTTTGCATAATCAACTGAGTTGCCATGTAGAAAACATAGTTGTTCACCCTCTAATTAAGCACATGGTATCGACAACATAATTTTATGTGACACACCTATGTAGGCTTATCATCTCATCATTGCACTAACTCCTATGCTCAATGGAGGATAATCCACTCTTGGTGGACATGTGCTTAGTTGTGAGGCTTATCATTTTGCTAAACTTCTATTCATTCTAGAGGCCTTTATATATAGTAACTTCTTATGTACTTGTACATTAATTCATTTTCATATTGTTATTTTAATCATACTTTATTGGTCCATATTGTGCTAGTGCTTGAGCTTCTTGATCTTGGGTGATTTTTCCCTAAGGAAAATTCTTACAATAATATCATGCTCTCAACTATTTCATTTGACCTTGAGACATCTACGATACATTATGTTGTGCTCTCATTGTTTTTCTATTTGATATTGGAGCATATGTGGTTTCTAATCTTTCTTTTGTCTTGTAGGTATCACCTGTCAGTGGGGGCTAGAGTGCATGGGGTGAGACACAACCCATTGACAAGTTAAAGGTAATTAAGTGCTTTTAAAGTGATTAAATATTGATGCATTCTTGTCAAATGTTTGTGGTAATTAAATTTAATTACATTCTTTATTGTAGAGGACATGGATACTGGTGATGAGTCTGGGAAGATTTTGTGTTATAGACCCTCTGGTATTTCCATTCACAGTGAGAGCCCCATCATATGTATAAGTATCATTTATTTGTTATTTCCTTATTTTCATAAACAAATTCAAAACTGATTTCCATGATATTAAGAACTAGTCTTTTGTATCTCATAGGAAACACCTAGTGCATAGGAGGCTGTGTAATGTCCCCTTTTTAGCATTCATAGCATGATGTTGTCATTAGCCTATTTCCCCACAGTCCCGTAGGCTAACCAGGACATTAAAGGGACTTAGAAGCCATTTGGCCTAGATAGTTTTAGTTGCAAGTCTTTCCAAGGGGTTTTGAGGCAACTTTGGGCATACTTACTATTTATAGTAAGTCATCTTGGACATGGTCGGACATCTAGTGGCAGCGGTATGTCGATGGTAATTGTTTAAAATTGACAAGAAGACTTGTTTATCATTGATAAGATTTGTTATGCATTAATAAAGCTATTTTATAAAGTTAAATTTAAATATTTAACTTTATTAATGCATAGACTATAGTTTGTGGGAAATATTTAAATTAAAAGAGTCCCCTTTATTTTATAACACATTGGAGACATAAGTTACATAAAGGGAGTTATGTTTTATCCCACATTGAGAAAACGAAGGACTGAGCTCTTGTGAGAACACTATAAAAGAAATGGAAGAGCTTCTTTTTAGTATGCTTGGATGAAGATTAATGTTATGTTGTTGGATATTTGTTTATCGGGCTTGGAGGATGGAATCCCTCTTTGCTAGCATTCTCTTCATTGTTGAAAGACACAGTTAGGAGGATTAATGGTTTTTCCAAAAATATTGGGTTTCATATAGTGTTTTGCTACAGTACGGATGAATAGTGTTTTGCTACAGTGTGGATGAATAGTGAATTTGCTACAGTGCATGAACAATATTTGCAACAAGTTTATTGTTTATTCTTGCTGATTTGAGGGTTTGGAAGGCTACCAACTACATCTACAAAAATACTACAACAACTAATTCCAGGTTTCTTCTATCAAATTTTAATACTTTTGCTTTGTAGTTGTTGAATATGAGACTGATATTTTTTGCAACATGTTAAACAATTGTATGAGCACATTTACATAGCAAAAATCAATATTTAATTAGCAAATAAGAAGTTTTAGATTTTCCTATATATTGTAGTATGTGTGTCAAGTGTTTGACAAAAATGCTATGTTGAGTTTTAAAAAAATTAATTTATATCATAAAGTATCTTGCAAGTTTCTTTATTTGGGAAAAATAGGGCAGGATATTATAGGCTGTATGTCAAAGTTTTGTATCTTTTCTCACATAGCAATTATATCAAGAGGGCAATGGATAGAGGTAAGTTCTAGTTTGAATTTTTGATTATGTATTATCAATTTAGTATGCAATGAATTATAATGTTATAGTTTAAGTTGTAGATTCATCTGACACACATACTTGAACATATATAGGCCACAATCAATGAGGTTCAAGCATTGTTGAGGACATATGAGAGGACTCCTAATTGGCATAGGAGGTCGACGAGAGAGGTATTTATGATGAAATTTTAATACTATAAATCTTCATTAAGAAAAGGATCATTATTAATTTGATTAATTCAATGTTAGATACATAGAATCATATAAATTTAGTTGTCTAACATTTGGTTTTTCTTTTTTGTTTATGTTGGAGGCATCTGATCTACCTAGTGTAGCAAAGAGGCTATATTTTGATCATCTGCTAGCAACATAGTATAGTATAGCTATAATTGGATGCATCATGAGACATTTTGAGATGGCTTATACCACATTGTATACATAAACATTGATAATGTTCACATTTTGGTGGCATGATCAAGCACACTTTGTATATGGATCTATGTATTTTGATATATATTTGCATAATTTTTCTATGGATACATGAACTTTGATACATATGTTGGTAAATAGATTGTTCTTTTATTTTATTCTTTGAATGTCCAATATTTTTGAACAATATATGGTTACAATAGTTGGGAAATCATAGCTAAGTGATTGACTTCCCTCTGAATTCTTAGTTACAACTCCTTCAGATTTGTGATTTTTGATGAATCTTGTTTATTCCTAATTCTAAATGGGGTCTTTTCTTGACCAGAGAATAGGAAAGGTAAACCAAGTTAGGCCTAAAGAGGAACTAACTCAAGAAAATATTTGAGTTGTAAAACCAACCAAATTTATGAACTCACACATCTTATGAACTTGTAGAAATTGACAAAACATTAATGGATTCTATCTATGAACTAGATGCTTAACTAAAAGCCTCTAACTCTAATAAAGAAGAGACTAACTTAAGGAATAATACAAAATGAAGTCTCTTTTAACTTTCAATAACACTAGTTATTATCTTCAACTTGTTGTATTGAATAGGGGAACAAAACTCTATTTATTCCTTAACTCAATTCAATTGAAAGAGATATCTAAAACTATCACAAAATAATAGAACATAAAATGATTAACACAAAATACATTCAACTTGTCTTTGCAATTTGAAGTATTTCACACCAAAAATTAGTTGACCTTTTATTAATCTTTCAATTAGTTACATATAGGATTCTAAGATAACTATTACAAAATGAGACACAAATTGATTCATCTCTTCAAAATTGACAAATGGAAAGGGGCCAATTGCTAGTTAAAATCTTTACATCAAAATATGAAAGTGTGGGATAAGAATCGCTTCGCCTTCTTTCCTTTCTCCAACTTTGCTTTATAGGCTTTGGCAAAAACAATGATTTGGATGAACTCCTCATATTTATGAACATGAACATTAGTATATCTTAAGAGCCACTTGGAACACTCTCTAGCTAGATCTTTGATGGCATTCAACCACTCCTACATTTCCTCCATAGCCATGTGTATACACTCGCCAAGCTTTTGGAGCTTCAATACTTTGTTCTGATGATCAAAAGGTTTCTTTGTTATGTTATCTAGATAATTAGAGAAATTCTTTTGCATGACAAAATCTCCAACTATCCCTTTACCTTATCCACTAGCATGGGAATCTATATGTAGACCTCTTAGTAGTTCATAGTCTCTATCTCTATCCTGATCATTTTTAACTTAGCCTCTGTTAGCTTTAATCTTTCTTCTGCCACTAGAATCATTTCATATTTGAATTGCATATTCTATAGCCATTCAAATAAAGGCTAATCTCCATTAGCTATAATATTTACCTCTACTAATTCCTTAGCTTTCATATGGATAATCATCTTCAATAAGGAAACAAAATCCTCACTCTTAGCTTTTTCTATTGACAAGGTAGCCTGATTAGTTGAGATATTATCTTTCTTCATTTTGAGCCTCAATACTGCATTACCGAGTTGCTCTATGATTGCAAGTCCTTTAGACTAGAGG
Organism: Cupressus sempervirens; assembly: GCA_028749045.1. Lineage (NCBI taxonomy): Eukaryota > Viridiplantae > Streptophyta > Pinopsida > Cupressales > Cupressaceae > Cupressus > Cupressus sempervirens. The sequence goes on from CM053788.1 coordinate 605,443,240, forward strand.
TTTTTGCTCCACTCCCTACCAATTTTCCTGAAATTCTTGTCTTTTTGTAACTGGGAGATGATAGCCTGAATGCCAGTGGCTGTAAGGTTAACATTCCCAAGAGGCTTGCTAGTAGGGCGACTAGTTTCCTAATGAAGCAATTTAGTTCATGAATCTTTGCTTTCATTCTGATTTTATCTAGTTTAAGAGTTTTGAGTTGTTCTTCTATCACATCATTTGTTGATTTCCACAAGACCACCTTGGTGTCATGTCTAACTTCTCTAAGGTCTACATAATGCAATATGAAGTCCTTTGTAGATATATCTTCAATTCTCCCTTGATGGGCTTAGCAATCTCCATAGTCAAGTTCCCTGTATCAAGATCTTGTTTGAGGAACTTTACTCAATACCGATCTAGAATGGATACCTAGAGATAAAGTTTCTTTTTTAGGGACTCCTTCTTTCCTCTTCCTCTTTCTATCCAAGGTGTCTTCCAACCATGATTCTATGCTGATCACCATAGATGTAGTCCTAAGTGTATCTATAATGAATATTTTCCTCTTGACTAGGGTTAATGTCTTTGTGGCTAAAGAAAAAGGATTCTTTGGAACCCGAGAAACAAGTTTTGAAGCTTCAAGACCCTTCTCTATTTTTGTAGTCTTCTTTCTAACTTCATTAGACTTGATAGATTCACTCTCTCTACTTCCACCATCTCCAAGGTCCACCACTTGTATTTGGGGGCTACTTGGTAGGAGAAATGCAACATTAATAGATGGAATCAAACTATCATGGGGTGAGAGAGCCACTATGACTGAACTATCTTTCAATTCTTCCACCTTCTTATTCTCAACCTCTATTGTAGTTCTGATCACTAGTAGTGAACCATCCTAATAAGTGTTATCAAGAGGGATATTCTTGTTAGGAGGTTGGTCACCTCCACTGGCTAGTTGAGTAGGCCCTTGAGTGATGGGCAAGATTGTGCCTAAGGTGTCACTTTGAGAATATGAGGTTGCCACTACATTTGCTAATGATTGGGTGAGCATGCCTTTTCTCCTACTTCATCATGTCATAGTCCACTCGACCCATTTTCTAGTTCTCTTGTAGATTTTGGCCATCATTATATCTAGGTCTTCCACAACATCCTCATAAAATTCTAAACTCATGGGAGTATTCCTTAGCTTGGTCAATTAAGTATTTCTATACATATTCTAATCATTGTTTTCAACTCCTTCTAAATTGATGTTGATCTTGTACATCTTCACTTGGTCAGCTGTTAGTCTAGCAAGGGCTCGATCGAGGCTCTCAAACTCATCTTTGCAATCAAACCAAAATTACTCAATGGTAGTGATGTGATTTATTACACTCCCTATCTACAAGATATCTCTAGCATACCCATTTATGTCAAACATGGGCCTTAGGACTTTATACATGTCCAACTTATATTTCTTCTTAAACACCTTCATCATGTTTTTGGCATTGGACCAAGTGTCATAGCTGAAGGTTCCAACTTTCATGGGGAATTCATATCATTTCATCTTCAGGCTCCCACTCAGTACATATTCACTTGTAGGGATTAGCTTATGATCTTGTTCAACATGATCATGTCACTTGGATACCTTAGTAGGTTTAAGGGAAATCCATCAAACACTACAAGACACAAATAAGAGAATGATGAGAATTGAATGAAATAACATCCAAACTTACTAATAGTGGATATGGCTTTTAGGCTATTTCTCCTTTCTGGGTATCCCTATAGCTCCCTATAAATGCTCATGGTAAACACATCATTCACCTTAACATAATCTACATAACTATTCTAGTAATAGTAGACATGGATAAAATTCATAAGATTTAACATCATCCAGGAAATTTTCTAATCTTGGGAGGCTAGGCCACAATTACAATGAGGCCAACATGTAAATAAAGAAGGAAGAGATGTAGAATGTATTATAAAACTTGGCTTCTTGGAGAGCATCGGATATAATTTTTCTTACCTCTTGCGCCCAATCAATGTATTGGGTATTGGAGGAAATTTCCTGAACTAGGAAGAAATATTGCTCAACAAAATTTAAAGCTTCTACCTCACCTTTCAACCTATGCATGAGAACCAAAATGTCAATGATTTCTATCTTAAGGTTGGTCCCAAATAATGTTTTGGGAACTTTACTCTTATTCCTTCCTAGTTTCTGGAACCATGTCCTCATGATTCCTTTCCTCCAGATCATCTTCTTTGTGGAGAATTTTGAGACAGCTTTTACAATGCCTAAATCAAATAACTCCTCCCACTTTTCCACACATAGGAAGTTTACCACTATTTTCCTATCAATTGAGATTAACACCATATCATTAGGTAGCACAATTTTCTTGGTTTTTGGGTTGTAGTGATGAATGCATTCATAAATCAACTCATGGGCTTAGAATTCAACTAGGAAACTAGTGACTTTGACTAAACTACATTCTTAGAGCTTCTCGGTAATGGTATGAATTCCTTCAGATCTTAACCTTTTCTGGAAGTCTACTATATCAATGAAGCAAAGAGAAGTATCTGTGAAGTTCTACAATTGGGACTTGATACTAGTCAACCCATCAAAACCTATGAACTTGGTTTCCATCAATTCATGAACAAGATTTTGAATCAAAAAAATGAATGAGACAATGAAAGAAAGAGTCATAGGTTTTTCAAAAGCTATGTGTATTGACAGAATGAAAAATCAGAGGAAAAAGTGGTAACTTATTTAACTACTTGTGCATCTTTATATGAAAGCTTCAATTCATTTGTTGATCTTCAAAATTATTGCCATACAAATGAATTTAAGGAAATGCCCATTGGATAGTAAATGCAAGAGCTTAAAGAACATCTAGGGGTCTTTTCATTGTTCCATTGAACTCAATAGTAACTTTCTATATTTCCACTACTTACTTTTCCATTTTCCTTTATGTTTTAGAAAGTCACCATTGGAGTACCTTGTTGAGGAAAATTTGTTAAGTGAGATTCTTGCTATATTTCATCTAATTATTCAATCCATTCTAATATCATTCCAACATACTTTGAATCCTATATGAGGGCCGAACTTAACTACTAACTTGATGTAATTGAAAAATTGAAAAACTGTCTTCATGGGTTGGAAACCTACTGAAGAGAAGACATTTTCCATTTTTCCACCACTGCTTCCTTCTAGATCAAATCTTTGACAACAACATTTCTATAAATTTTGAATGCTTTCTTAAGCTGTGAGGGCCTTTTTGAGAGTGATTAAACATCTTGTTTTTCAGTTCAAGCCATTTTGTAGAAAACTATCTTCATGGGTTGGAAACTCTTTGAGGAGAAGACAACTTCAGGTTTTCTACCAAGGCTTAAAAATTTGTGTAATAGTGAATCTAAAGAATGCATGGAGGTCTCAACTTAGATTCAAACATTAATTCAGTGTATAATCCTTCACCATTTGCATGTTTTTAATCCGTATGTGTCCTCAAGTGGTTATTATGAGAAATCATCTTCATGGGTTAGAAACCCAATGAGGAGAAGATGATTTTCAAAATTTTGCCATCATTTTCTTATCAAGGAGTGGTACACCATGAGTGAATATGGAACATGACTTATCATAAAATGAGAAAATTCGATCTCTATTAGACTAGATACTAACTTACCTGACCAATCACAAGGAAAATCAAACACCTACCCGACAAGAGGGGAAGAGAAGGTGAAAGGGGAGAATTTGATAGAGATCACCTAGCCTTAGGAAGTTTAGACCTAGAATTAAACACAACTGAGGACAAGACTCACTTAGTCTACTTCATAGGACTCACTTTTGCCAATTCATTAGGAAATAAAAATTGGGGCAACAATATATTTGTGTAAATTGTCTATGGATACATGTATTTTCTTATATATTTTTGTCATTTATGTGCATAATGATATACATATTAATTTAGTATAGTATTGTTCAATTTATCATGAATCATGTGTATTGTTCATGTTTATGGAATATCATTCATTTTGATTATGTTTGTTATATTCAATTCAAATGAATAATTTGCGAAGAAAATTTTAAAAACCTTTATTATCAAATTTTGATGCAATGTTTAATTTTAAATGATATAATATATGTTTAATTTGAAATGATCTCTGCAATCCCTTAATATGTCACTATGGTTCACATGCCCAAATGCACTTAGAGCACCTTGGAGACTCTTCAATATGGTGTGGCTACAAACGATGGAGGCTCTTCATGACCAGGACAAGGGTGTCAATAGCATTCACCCACCCATTCGGAGATAATGGTGCTAATGATTTGATTGTTAGAAATACTTTAGAATAACTTGGGGGGTGAGGGGTGGTGGGGTGAATCAATTATTCAAGGTCCAAATGTCTTATTCAAACTTTTTACTAAGTATAGTGAGCTCATTCAATCATTCATTCATCCAAGCTTTAACTTTTCAAACCAACAAGTTACTATAAATATGCAAGCATAACACATAAGAAGTCAACACATAACATAGTGATTTATGTGTAAATCCAATTTGAGAAAAACCACTAGTAACATGCTACTCAATTCTCACTCTTTTGAAGTGATGCCCTATGAAAGGCATGTCCTATTAAAGGCTTACAACACATTGTTAAATGTGACCTTGTTAGAGGATTTAACCACCCTGTTAGAAGTGGGCTTGGTTAGAGGACTTTAGAGCATTCACTTGGAATGCCACCATGTCAAAGGATTTACAAATAGTTATTAAACCAACCTAAATCCATAAGATTTTCATATCTAATACATGTGATAGAGAATATTAGAAAATCTTTTCCCTAACTACAACATACAACTTAATTTGCAGATCTCAAATCACTTCTTAGCTCATACCATTGCCCGGCCTTCAATCTTTGCAACTCTGACAGGTTGGCCTCCTTTCAAGCTTAGTCTCCTTGAGTCTCCATGCTCAATGTACTAGTGCAATCATCTCTTCTTGACCACTTGTAAAAGTGGAGCCTCTGTGCTCTTCCTTCTTCTAGATGTCTTCTCCTTGACGCCCTTCTAACCACTTCGCAATTTTGGCTCTTTGAAAATAGCAACATCAGTAGCATTTGCTTCTTGGTTTATGACTCCTTAAATAGAAGTCTTGGAGTTCCTTTTACTGCTTGATTCTTTCATTCTTTTATTTTAATTCATATGGATTAGATAGGATTCATTGTATCTAACCCATATTTTTCTTCCTCTAGAAACTTCTTGAATAATCCTCTTGAATTTGCCCAAAAATGGTTTACATAGAATTCTGTGCCACCAACTCATCATCCTTATCCTCCAACTGGTTCAAAAAATTCAAGGTAACCACTTTGTTGGCTTAGATTTGGTGAATCTTCATTATTGAAAATAATGCAGCAGTTCGGCACTATTGAAATACTGGTGCTCAACACATATTGTGTTACTCGGCATCACCTATGTTTTTCTTGATGCTCGACACCTAAACTTCACTTGGTACCTAAAGATCAATTGGAACACACTATAATTTCCTATTACTTGGATCCAACTCAGAATTTTCTCAGCTTCAACTAACTTGCTCGACACCTACTAATGATCTTAGTTTAAGCTTTGCAGTCAACCTTGTTACAACTTCTTCCTCCAATGTTTTTAAGTGTGACCAACCTCTGTGTCTTTGAGTATGTTATCAATACATCATTTAACCATTTTCTTAACTGACCCTTGCACTTAATTACAACATCATAACTCAACCTTTCTCTTAGGTAGTCTTGTTACATCTTGTTGATCAAATCCTCTTCATCAATCAACTAAGTGATAGTACCTAGATCTTATAAGAAAATGTCATTCCTACAAATAGCGGGTTTGACATCAATGAAAAAAAAATGATTGGAAACAATAATCTTCCTTCTCTGTAACAATGGGCTTTTCAATCAGATTTCTAACATTGATGCCAAGATCAACAATTTCAAAGTTACACAATGATGCACCTATGAACTAAGGCACACTATAAGTTTTGGCATCAAGTGAGATTATTGTGTCAAATCTAAATGAATTATGATCTCTCAAAAATGAGATAGGTTATTTTAGGCCTTAGAATGACCATCCTATATCATGCAATTTTTCATCAATAGCCCTCCACAAGCTCCATGTTATGACCCTTCGAAGACCGAACTCAAAATGTACTTAGAGCAACTTAGAGACTCTTCAATATGGTGTGGCCACAAATGATGGGGGATCTTTATGAATAGAAAAAGGGTGTCACAAGGGTTCATCCACCTATTGGGATCTAATGGCATTGACAATTTGATGCTGAGATCAATGATTTCAAAGTTACATAGTGATGCACCTATGAATTGAGGCACACTATGAGTTTTGGCATCGAGCAAGATTATTGTGTTGAATCCAAATGAAATGTGATCTCTTAGAAATGATATAAGTTATTGTAGGCATCAACATGACCATCTTGTAGTATTCAACATTTCATTGATATCCCCTATGAGCTTCAAGTTATGACTCTCAAAAGATCACCCTTGAAGTGCAGTTAGAGCACCTTGGAGATTCTTCAGTATAGGGTGGCTGCAAATTTTGGAGGCTCTCCATAGTTAGAAAAAGGGTGTTACTAGGGTTCACTTGCCTATCTAGAGATAATTGCACTAATAATTTGATGCCAAGTTCAACAGTTTCAAAGTTACATAGTGACGCACCTACATGAACTGAGGGACATTGCAAATTTTGGCATTGAGCGAGATCATTGTGCAAAATCCAAATGGAATGTGATCTCTTAGAAATGAGATATATTATTGTAGGCATCAAATTACCATCTTTTAGTATTCAATATTTTAGTAATATTCCCCATGAGCTCTGAGTTATGACCCTCGGAAGATCGACCTCAAAACGCACTTAGAGAACCTTGAAGAGTCTTTGGTATGAGGTGGCCACAAATGTTGAAGGCTCTTAGTGGATAGAAAAAGGGTGTTACTAGGGTTCACCCACCCAACTAGAGCTAATGCTACTAACAATTCAATGCCAAGATCAACGATTTCAAAGTTACATAATGATGCACCTATAAACTAAGGCACACTTCAAGTTTTAGCATTAAGAGAGATTGTTGTACTGAATCCAAATAGAATGGGATATTTGAAAAATGAGATAGGTTATTATAGGCCTCCATATGTCCTTCTTTTAGCATTTGACATTTTAGCAATAGCCCCCATGAACTTTGAGTTATGACCCTCAAAATATTGACCTTGAAACGCACTTAGAGCACCTTGAAGACTCTTTAGTATGGGGTGGCTATGAATTTTAGAGGCTCTCTAAGGTTGGAACAAGGGTTTTTCTAGGGTTCACCTTCCCATGTAGAGCTAATGACACTAATGATTTGATGCCAAGATCAATAGTTTCAAAGTTATGCAGTGATGCACCTATAAACTAAAGCACATTATGAGTTTTGACATCCAGCAAGATCATTGTGCGAACATTGATAGCCCTCACAAGCTCCAAGTTATGACCCTCAGAAGATTGACCTCAAAACACACTTGGAGAACCTTGGAGACTCTTTGGTATAGGGTGGTCATGAATGATGGAAGCTCTCTATGGTCAAAACAAGGTTGTTACTAGGGTTCACCTACCCATGTAGAGCTAATGGTACTGATGATTCAATACAATGATCATTGGTTTCAAAGTTATGTAGTGACGCTCCTATGAACTGAGGCACACTGCAACTTTTGGCATTGAGTGAGATAATTGTGCCAAATCCAAATGGCATGTGATCTCTCAAAAATGATATAGGCTATTTTAGGCCTTAGCATGACCTTCCTATAACATTCAATGTTTCACCAATAGTCCCCATGAGCTCTGAGTTATGACCCTCAGAAGATTGACTTCAAAACACACTTAGAGCACCTTGGAGATTCTTCAGTAAGGGGTGGCTACAAATGTTGGAGGCTCTACGCAGTTGGAAAAAGGGTGTTAATAGGGTTCACCCCCCCATCTAGAGCTAATGGCGCCAATGATTCAATGCCAAGATCAATGGTTTCAAAGTTACGTAGTTATGCACCTATGAACTGAGGCACACTACAAGTTTTGGCATCCAACGAGATTGTTGTGCCAAATTTAAATGGAATGTGATCTCTTAGAAATATGATATGATATTTTAGGTCTTAGCATGACCTTCTTTAATCATTTGACATTGCACCAATAGCCCCTAGGAGCTCTGAGTTATGACCCTCAGAAGATCGACCTTGAAACTCACTTAAAGCACCTTGGAGACTCTTCGGTAAGGGGTGGCTGCAAATGTTGGGGGTTCTCTACAAATAGAAAAATGGTGTTAATATGGTTCACTTTCCCATGTAGAGCTAATGACACTAACAATTTGATGACAAGATCAATGGTTTCAAAGTTATGCAGTAATGCACCTATAAACTGAGGCACACTAAGAGTTTTAGCATCAAGTGAGATCATTATGCTAAATCCAAATGGAAAGTGATCACTTAGAGACATGAAATGTTATTTTAGGCCTCATAATGAAATTCCTATAGCATTCAAAATTTTATCGATAGCCCCCATGAGCTCATAATTATGGACCTCAAAAGTTCACCCTCGAAGCACACTTAGAGCACCTTGGAGACTCTTTGATATGAAGTGGTTGTGAACATTGGAGGCTATCTGCAGCTTGAAGAAGTTTGTTACTAGGGTTCACCCACCCATCCAGAGCTAATGGAACTGATGATTTGATGCCAAGATCAGTGGTTTCAAAGTTATGCAGTGATGCACCCACGAACTGAGGCACACAGTGAGTTTTGGCATCGAGCAAGATCATTGTGTGGAATCCAAATAAAATGTGATTTCATATAAATGAGATAACTTATTGTAGGCCTCAGCATGACCTTCCTATACTATTTGAAATTTCACCAATAGCCCCCATGAGCTCTGAGTTATGACCCTTGGAAGATTGACCTCAAAACACACTTAGAACACCTTCGAGACTCTTTGGCATGGGGTGGCCGTGAATGATGGAGGATCTTTGTGGCTAGAAAAAGGGCGTGACTAGGTTTATTACTAAGTAAAAACATTATTTTTATCTCCCTCAAGTTTTTGGCATTGGGAACAGTGCAAAATTGGTGTATGTATTAAAATCATCATTTTTAGGTCCCTCCACATAAATTACATTAAGTAAAAACATCTTTGTTTCTTACATTAAATCAAAAATTTTACATTTACAATATCTCAATTGTTTCATCATTATTACATCATTATAAAAAATTGTAGTGTCAAAAATCATAGTGTAAAAAATCATAGTGTCAAAAATAGAATAGATTTTTCTTCATTCTACTCCTTGTTTAGTTTTTAATCTTCATGCATGGCTACTCTTCATGATGTAACTACATTCCAATATCATAAAAAAAATAGTAAAGAATCATATTAAACAAGATAATCATTGGTTCACCAAATCATTATGAACAAAAGAACATAAGAAGTAAATATACCTAGCCGATTGTTCCTGTAGGGTCCTCTCTCTATTTTAGGGTCTGCAATAGGGCTTCATGATCAAAATTAGTAATACTAAAAAGTTATTTTACTTTTGGTCTTCCTTGATACTTCAACAACTTCACATTTTTTTCTATAACAAGATGTGAATATATGAGAATTTTTTTGTGCTTCTGATAGTCTTTGAATATAGGAATTCCATTCCTTTTAAGAATGTATATCTACAACCATGTTCTAGAAACAACAACTGAACTAGTAGGATATGTGGATCTATCATCATTTGTGATTGGTTGTGCAAGCTTTTGTTTACTTCTTCCACAATGTGCTAACCAATAATCTGATTTCTCACCATTCCCCTATGGTGCAACAATTGCAAAGACATGTCCTGGCTAAAGAAGATTTGATATATGGTTATTCTCAAGTGAACTATCCATGTTATCATTTTTGATAGAGGGTATGATAGACAATGAAGTAAGATAATGTGGAGCCAATGTGTCCACCCACTCAGTTGACTCACAGTGATTCCAATCACATTGAAAATAACTAGGACAAAAGAAAGCTAGCTATCATGTCCAAATGGTCCATGTACAAGAACCAAAGCTCCAAAATGAATGCATTTTTTATGAGTCTCTAATAGTAGCACAATTTTATCTATCACCTATGGACTCTTCCTCAACAAATCAAAAGAACATGTGTACTACTGAATCAAGAGTCCCCCCTATGATAATGTTGAAGTACACTAATCAACAATGCTATGAGCATCAAGAAGATCTACTCCTGAAATCTTCAATTTCTCCTTATCTAGAGCTCTCTTCACACATGCCCCTATTCCATCATGTTCCCCTTTCCCATGGTTAGACTCAAAAAACCTCCAAATATGAGGCACCCCCTTTCTACGTGCATCCTACACAACCAATAAAATATGTGAGCATTCTTGAGTTGACCTATGCAATTATCTGATAAAATGATATGTCTATCCATAGCAATGTCATGCTCCTATAAGAAGTTAAAATAATTTTTGAACTAATGTTGCACAAACTCGTGAGAGTGAGATCTATCATCACTAATGTAAAAATGACACTCTTTAATAATCTTCCAATTATCTTCTGCATTATCAGGGGCATGTCTATATTTATGTGGAAAAAATAGCAATCTGAATGGAGTTATTATACTGAGATTGTGTTTCATTTTGGGGTTGCAATGTGTAGTTCTCTACAAAGTCAACAACTAATATAATAGTGCCAATGGGAACTGTCTCCTTACACATTCTAAATTCTTGATTCAACCACTGAGACCTATGAAGGTGCCTTGCATACTTGTAGAAATATTTGTCTTGAAATCTGAAATAAAACTAGCCATACTGATTTCTTTTACAACCAATTCACATCTAGAGCCCTCACCTCCACATTGCAATGTGTATTTCATCATTTCATATACCATTTTTTTACTATTGTTCTCCCAAAATCTTGTTCTCACCCCTCATGGAAACATGTGTGAAACTTGGATAAGCCACCATATTCTGAACACTTCTCATTTAAGCAAGTGTTTCTATAAAAGAAATAACCATCAACTCTATGACATAAAAATTGATCTAGCAAGTCTCTTGATGATTTTGGAAGCCCACTAGCACCACAATTCTCCAATATTTCTCTACTAAGAAAAGTAGAATAGATGCAGTGTAATAGTTAATGGTGCATAGAAAAATTCACATGATATTTGTAACATTTATTTCAAAGTTTAAATGGCACACAATAAAATGACTTCAAAGATTCAAAATCTGTTTGTGATATATGCAATCTTGGATTGACTCTCTAAATTCTTTGAACAACATAGCTTGACTTACCTCCAAATAATGTTTAGGATGTAGCGTGTAGTCTGTAATGTCAATTATCAACTTCAACATGTCTTTAGCATTGGGTGATACTCTTGAGCTAGAGTACCAAAACTATGTAATTTTTTGCTTCACATCATTGGATAGCTTCTTATCAAAATGTGGAAGTCTCCCATCAAAATCCCATGTTTCATTTTGAAGAGGATTGTCAATTCTCTCCCATCTACTAAGTGCTCTTTGTTAGGATTAAAGCACAGATAGAAATAACAATTACATGCAAATGTAAACAATATCATAAAATAATAGATCACATAGAAAAGAACACAAGACACTAAGATTTAGCGTGTTTCACCCAATCCTTGGGCTATGTCCACCAAACAACAAGTTTGATATTATTATGATCTAGTGATTACAACCCCATTACAATTTTTAATCCCTTACAACTTAATACTGCCAAAAGAACTAATTTTTGTATCACCACAATGAAACAATCCCTAACCCTAAGCCCTTTTATACAAGTATTTTAATCACTTTAGGATTACAACATGTCATCCATACATTGGCAAATATAAGCAATAACCAATTGGAAAATATTAGCCATTGGTGAATAGTAGCCCAATTTATTTTGGGGTGATGCCCCAAACCCCAAAGAATTTATGAAGCATGTACAATATTTCTTTGATCAGTCACCACAAACTAATAATCTCCCACTTGGAAACTAATTAGACTCCACACTGGACAACAATCTCCCACTTGGAGACTGATCCTCTAGCAATACTGCTACCACATGGGGCTCCCACTAGAGCAAACCACCCTAGACCATGCTATTGGTTTATTCTTGCTCAGTCTAGAAGACCAACCAAAGTTGAAGAGGAATTTAGCTTCTCTCTTGTCACTACCTTTGTAAACATATCTGCTAGATTTTCATCTGTATGTATCTTTTCCATCTTTAATTGTCCATCCTCCAAAATTGACTTAATGAAATGGTACCACAACTGTATGTGTTTTGTCCTTGAATGTAGAGCTAAATTCTTTACAAGATGAATAGAATTCTAGCTATCTGTAAAAAAAAAATTATTACTTTGAGGATGTCTCAATTCTTCCTTGAAGAACTGAAGTCATATCATCTCCTTGGTTGCCTTTGTAGCAACAACATGCTCTGCCTCTGTAGTGGATAAAGGCTTTTGTAACCTAGAAACTCAACTCATGATTTCCCCACCAACAGTAAAGACATAACCTGTAGTACTTTGCCTAGTATCAATGTCCCTACTAAATCTAAATCAACATAGCTCTATAAATCAATAGTAGAGCCCTCAAATTGTAAACACTTATTGGATGTTCCTCTCAAATATCTGAGAATCCATTTGACTACATTCCAATGCTCAATTTTGGGATGACATACCATAACATACCATAACATACATCAAGCTTCCTACAACTAAAGTATAGGGTACCTTGGACATCTTATCCTAATCTCTGTGTGTCTTGGGACACATCTCCTTAGTCAACTTCAAATGACTAGGTAAAGGTGTGCCAATAGCTTTAGCATTCTCCATAGAGAAATGTTGCAATAGCTTCTCACCATAATCAACTTGAAATAGTGTCAATTTCCTATTCTTCCTATCTTTGCAAATCTTCATACCAAAGAATTGTTTTGCTGCCCCCAAATCTTTCATAGCAAATGCATGTGCTAACTAGCATTTCAGCCCCTTAATCTGATCCATGTTTGACTTAGCTATAAGCATATCATCAAGATATAAACATAAAATAATGTATCTATCATTATCAAACCTCTTAAGTAAACACAATGATCTGAATGACACCTAATATATCCATGCTCATGCATAAAATTATCAAATTTCAGATACCATTGCTGAGGTGCTTGCTTCAAGCCATATAAACTTTTCTTCAATTTGCACACTAAGTTCTCCTTACCTTTAACAATAGGAGAGACTATCTCATCAAAATCAATGCCCTTTTTCTATGCAAATACTTTTACAACTAACCTGGCTTTAAATATTTTCTTACCTCCATCCTCTTCTTTTAACTTATAAACCTATTTATTATGTAAAGCCCTTTTACGTGTAGGCAACTTGTAGAAATATCATGTCTTATTTTTTAGGAAAGAGTCTATTTCATCTTTCATTTTAGACTCCCACTAAATCTTAGTATCCACCTACATGGCTTCATCATAACATTTAGGCTCACGAACATGAGTAAGTAAAATTGAATACAAAGAGGGAGAAAATCTTTCTGGAGGTCTAATTTGTCTTGTTGACCATCTAACATTCATTGTTGTGGGTGGTATTTGTTGCTGCAGTTGTTGCATATCATGAGGAATGGCTAGAACATCAGCTTTTGGAGTATCATCCAACACTACATAATCATCTTCTTTCTTCTCATGTTATTGCAACAGATCTTTGTACAACACTTTCTCATTGAATATGACATCTCTACTTCTTACAATTTTATGATTTTCAAAATTCCAAAGCCTATAACCAAACTCATTAATGCCATATCCAAAAAATACACGTCTTTGACTTAGCTTCTAGCTTGGTTCTATTATTAGAATCTATGTGAGAAAATGCTTCATAACTGAAGATTTTGAGAAAAGAATAACTCACCTTCTTACTAGTCCATGCTTCCTCTAGAATACCACACCCCAAAGGAGTAGAGGGACCTCTATTAATCAAATATATAGTAGTATGGATAGCTTCTACCCACATGTGTAAGGGAAACCCAACATGAAATCTTATGCTTCTTGCACATTTCATTATAGTCATGTTCATTCATTCAGCCACTCCATTTTCCTATAGAGTCCTTGGAACAATTTTTTTATCTAAAAATACCATTATTAGAGCAATAATCTTCAAATTCATGATTGTAATACTCACCACCATTATCAGATCTAAGACATTTTAATTTCTTACTTGTCTCATTCACAATCAAGCATTTCCATTTCTTAAAAGTTTGAAATACACCAAATTTTTGTCTAAGAAAATAAATCCTTACCTTTCTAGTTGCATCATCAATAAAATTAACATAATAATGAGAGCCACCAAGGGAAGATACCTGAGTCGGTCCCCATAGATCAGCATTCACAAGCTCTAATTTCTCCTTTTTATTTTCCTTCCCAGTCTTCAAAAAACTCACTTTCTTTTGTTTTCCACACAAACAAATTTTTCAAAAATCCATATTAACACATTTTAGACCTCATAAAACTTTCTTTCAACAAAGTACTTTCATAAATTTGTCACTCATGTGCCCAAGTCTTTTGTGCCACAATGCTGTATCAAAATTTATAGCAACTATTTTTTCTCCCTACTCAATTGTAGCAACTATTGCTGTGTTAGAGTAAATAATTATTATTTATGCTTTTACTTAAGTTTACTTAGGTTAATGCATTTATTTATTAGTTTTAGTCTAGGAGTTGTTGACAACACGAGAGTTTTATCCTATCTAAGTCATACTTATCTCTTCACCTTGATCAAGGACATTCCACCTTTTGTGGATGTATGCTTAGTTGTCATTCTTATCTCTTAGCATCTTCTAACTTGTTCTAGAAGTCTCCTTGAGGCCTTTATATTCGAGCTCTCTCATTGTATTTTTCAACTCATTTTCAAGGCATATTGTATAGCAATACATTTTTATTTGTTTGCAATATCTTCTCTCTCAACCCATTTAGTTTTTCCAAGCTCCACCCTTATTTGGTTTCCCTTCGATAGGTTATTTGCATGCAACTAATCTTGGCAAACTATGAAGTTGACTTTCATCAACTTCTACATGGTATCAGAGCCTCCCCGTTGCCTCTTGGCTGAAGGATTTTTTAAGCCTTGATTCGGAGACACAAACCCTAATTTATTTGTGATTTTTTCTTTGATCAGGAGGAAGAGCATTTTTTAGCCATTGAGTTTAGAAAGCCCATTATAGTCAAGATTCATATAATTTTTTAAAATTTTGGCTACTATAGTGTCAAGCAATTTTTTTTTCCTCCCTTGGAGGCCATATAGATGCATTTATTATGATTTTTCAAAAAAATAAAAAAATATTTTTCAGCTGCAACACCGTTGCACTACTACTGCACCACTGCTATGCTGCCACAACTGGCCATGCCACCATGGTGACACTGCAACCTAGCCACTGTCAATGGGCCTCCCACTAGCTATTGTAGCCCACGACACCACCAACAACTACCTCTATAGCCACCAACCCACCTCAGCTCTTCTTGCATAGTTGCTAACATTCTAAGTGTGCCATGTGGCATAGGTGCCATGTTGGCACTTGCCACATGACTCCTACCATGTAAGCGTGCTGCCAACTGTACTGCCATGTGGAAATTCTTTTTTACCATGATAGCTATCAAGCCATCAATTTGAATGACATGACTTACTGAGATCATCATGGCATCAGCCCTACATCAACACCTTCTTGCCTCTCCTCTACGTCCCTTTTTGACCTACTCATATTTTTTTGGCCATAACTTGAGCACACAGAGGTATTTTTCTGATTCGAAAGAAGCACCAAAAAGTTAGTTCTGGGATGAAGATATTGGTACAAGTATTCTGTAGTTTTGATATAGTTTTATTGCCTATTTTTGTAGTCAAAGTTAGATGTTTTATTTTTCACTCCAGTGAGCTTATCTTGTGCGTCCCATCTCTACTTTTTGAAAACATTACATTTTTGAAAAGTTGGTTCTATCTACTTTTCAAAAATGGTATCCTTTCCTTTAGATTCTGTCCCATGCTCTTTCTATCATATTTTTGGCATTTTTTTCACTATGGTGAATATCTTAGGTGTTCCAGGTCTAAGGATCATTTTCATGGCATAGGATTTTTTTTTTGGACTGTACTATCTTTGTATTAGTTTTTTCCCCTTATGATCATTGTTGATATCATTTGTGAGCATCTTTATGTAAATACACTAAGATAAAGTGCCACTATTGCATTCTAGATTCATGAACATTGTTTTGAGATAGTTGTACTAACACTATTTTATAAAATACCATGGGGGGGTTAGTTGTTGCTATTTTTGTGCCCTCTTCTTTTGTCAAGTGAGTGCCCCTTCCATGACATTAGCCCCATAATGTGTTACTGACACATGCCTTTACAGGTATATGTACCTCTTCCTCTCTCTCATTGTTCTTAGTTCTTTCTGCAGAGGATTTTGGCCCACATTTTCAATTTTCTATCATCTCACCCCATCTACATTAAGGGGGGTTATTCTATTATTCTAATGCTTCTTTGGTTTGATGGTTTGATAGTGTGAGTTGTGTATTCAATATTTGATCCTATATACTAGGTAATTGTAGTGGCTAACTACCTATGCATTTTAGTGAGTGGACTATCTACCATATAGAAACGCTTGGTTTGTGCCTTCCATTTTCCATGGAGGTTCTTCAGATCAGTAGTTTATTTTTGATAGAATTTGTGGCTTCTTCATGCTTCAGTGATGTTCTTCATGATCTTTTTTGTTCCTATGTTTTGGGACATTCCTCTAGTTGGAGGCTTCTTCAGTCGTTCACTAGGTTTTCTCTTACCTCTTTTTGGGGGAGGCTTTTTCCCATGAGGGTTTCCCTCTTTCCCTATTTTTAGAGGTTTTATTTCTTTGCATTTGTACATAGGTACCTAACATGGCCTTATTGTTAGGACCCATTCTACATTTCATTTTTGCTATTGTAAGCTTAAATGCATTCCCTAGGTTGCAAATAAGGGGGTTGTTAGAGTAAATAATTATTATTTACACTTTTACTTAGGTTTACTTAGGTTAATGCATTTATTTATTAGTTGTAGTCTAGGAGTTTTTGACAAAACAGGAGTTTGTTCCTATCTAAATCATACTTTTCTTCTCACCTTGATCGAGGACATTCCACCTTTTATGGATGTATGCTTAGTTGTCATTCTTATCTCCTAGCATCTTCTAGCTTGTTCTAGAAGTCTCGTTGAGGCTTTTATATTCGGTGTCTCTCATTGTATTTCTCAACTCATTTTCAAGGCATATTGTATAGCAATACATTTTTCTTTGTTTGCAATATCTTCTCTCTTAGTCTATTTAGTTTTTCCAAGCTCCACCCTTCTTTCCTTGGTTTCCCTTTGATAGGTTATTTGCATGTAGTTGATCTTGCTGAGCTATAAAGTTGTCTTTCATCAACTTCTACATCTTGAACATTCATTTTTCTTTGAAATAATTAAAGTAGAAGGAACAATATGACCTATACAAAGATATAAGCTGCCTTCTATCACACCTTTTTCTACTACAAGGGAATCTTTTGAAACCTTCCATTTTTTATCATTAAAAGTAACTACATAACCCTCATCACTGAGTTGCCCTGCTGAAATTAAATTCCTACTCAGCCTTGGAACATGTCTTACCCCATGTAGTAGCCCATGATTCCCATTTTGCAACTTAATCTTAACTTTTCCCTTTCCAACAATCGGATAGGGTTCATAATCCTCCAAATAAACAAGCCCAAAATCCCCTTGGACATAATCAATGAAATAACCTCTATGAGGTGTAGCATGAAATGAAGCACCAGAATCTAAAACCCAACAATCATCAACACTTTCTAAAGACAAAAGAAAAACATCCTCTTCAGATTTTTTACTTACCACATTTTCCTTCTTGTCTCCATTGGGTTTATCTCCTTCATTTTTCTTTCAAGTTCAAAAATCTTTCTTTTTATGCCCTAGTTTCACATAGTACCAATAGTCATTCGGTCCTCTTGATTGAGACCTCCTCCCCTTTGAATTTCTTCTTGATTTCCCATGTTTTCTAGAATTACTTCCTCTCTTAGTCATTCTGCCTTGACTTTGTGTGTTCAAAGCACTTCCAGATATAGATTTTCTTGAGGATTTCCTACAAGTTTCCTCACTCAAAATAACACCAATCACATCATCATATTTTAGGGTACTAGATCCAGGAACAAAATTACTCACAACCATTACTAAGCTATTCAAGATTTCAGGAAAAGAACACAAAATCAAGAGAGCCTTAATTTCTTCATCAAAATTGATACCCATAGAAGATAACTGACTAGTAACAGTATTAAACTCATTTAAATGATTTGCAATAGATCCACCTTCTATTATTTTCATATTAAATAAATGCTTCATGAGAAATACCTTGTTTGAAGTGGAGGGCATTTCATACAGTTTTGCTAGGGTTTGCATCAACTCGTTTGTTGTCTTCACTTTTGTAATATTAAATGCCACTAATGATGCCAAACATAGTCAAATGCTTCCAAATACCTTTCTATCTAAAAGATCCCAGTGGTCATTTGACATAGATCCTTGATTCTTGGCTTTGCCTTCCAATAGCTTCCATAAATCCTTCTGATAAAGATAGTCTTCCATTTCCATCTTCAATAACTTAAAGGTCTGCCCATTAAACTTGTCCACCCTCAGCTTACCCTCATTTTCCATCGCTCCTACTCGACCATGAGACTTTCCTGCAGAGGATAATTGAAAAACAACCTCACTCAGATACCACTTGTTAGGATTGAATCATAAAAAGAAATAACAATTACATGCAAATATAAACAATATCAGAAAATAACAGATCACACAAAAAGGAATACAAGACACCAAGATTTAATGTGGCTCACCCAATCCCTGGGTTACGTCCACCAAACAAGTAAAATATTATTATGATCCAGTGATTACAACCCGATTACAATATGTTATCCCTTACAGCTCAATACCATTGGAATAATCAATTTTTGTATCACCATAATGAAACAATCATTAACCCTAAGCCCTTTTATACAATTATTTTTATTTCTTTAGGGTTACAATATGTCAGCCATACATTTGTGAATATAAGCAATAACCAATTGGAGAATATTAGCCATTGGCAAATAGTAGCTCAATTTTTTTTCCTGAGGAAATGCCCTGAACCCTAAAGAATTTATGAAGTATGTACAATACTTTCTTGATTAGTCACCACAAACTAAAAATCTTCTCAGAATAGTACAATTTAGGTTCAAGTCAATACAAGTTTGTCTCACATATCTACCTCTTCTCAAATGATGACTTACCAAAGAGGTTGTAATAACTCTTTGAACATCTCTCTTATCCATCTCCCTACTATTTTTCCTTCCAAATTGGTAACAATCATTTCATCAATTTCAATTATTTATTTTGGTGTTCTAGGACCTTCATGTTGATTATAATTAGGAGATATGTAACATTCCTATGCATTTTCCTTTTTGACATGGTCAATCATGGCATTTACATTATGAACTTGTAAATTTTCATTCTCCAAATTTTCAATCCGAACATTATCATTATCAATTGGTACATTTTCATTCTCCAACTATACATATTCATTATCTGACTATGATTTCACCTTCGATCAATACATCGTCAACTTGATTCACATTTAACATATCTTGTATCTTCCTTCAGTAATTTACCTTGTTCCTTTCCCTATATGTTGCAATATCTTTATTTGGTACCTTCCTTTTGCATTTAGCCTTTCAACAATTATTGCTCCCCATTCAGATTGTAATGCCCCGCCAAGAGATCCAAAGAATTAACTTAGAATTTAACCAAGTTTGGTAACTTTTTTTTTTTTTATAACATGAAAGTAAATACCACATATAACTTGTACATAATAATGGAAGCAATAGCAATTTCCATCTAAAAGGAAACATAACATACATAACCGATTTATTTCTTTAAGAATCCCTTAACGTTGAGTTACATCTAAACTAACTAACATACATGAATCCATCTAGTACAACATCCACATGAATAATAATGATAAGTCCAATGTTCATACATTACATTTCCAAATGCTCAATCATCCACTATACATGTCACAAGGTATGAAGGCTTAAAAGAATATACATATGTGAAATAAGGTACATCATCCTATTCCAATCCATGATACATCAAAGTAGAGATAATCACATGATACATCATCATAGAAGACATATACATCCATCATAAAGATCAAACAAAATAAACTAAGTGCACGGTTCCTTCCAACTGTAAATAACATCATTAGACCATCGTGGATCCTAGCCATCCCTCCGTGTGTAACATTCCAAAGCACCGAAGAGATCATCGGTACAAACATAGTAGGAATGTCACTCCTAAAACATCTTACTAACATACAAAGTAACGCATAGGATACCATCATCTAACATATGCAAATCATCAATATAAGAAATATACCAATAAATACATCCATCATAAGGTATATCATCTATCATAATGTTGCAAGAGCGTAATGAAGATAAATACCAACCAAGAATGCTCTAGCCACGGTGTCTCAGATAGATCTCAAATGATAAGAGTGGAAAAACACTACCACTTGACTGCATGGAACCTAAGTGGTCCACTCCCACCGTGCTGAGGAGATAATCTCAAGTCCCAAACAAGCTATCAAAACCACATAACATAAATCTTTATAAGTCTAGGAATCTTAAAAGTATACTAACTCAAAGGTTCCAACACACACAAAATTGACATCTAATTCTCAAAGGTACACAATGACATGTAGGAAACCTACTCTGCAAGCAGGAAAGTGTCATTGCATTTATCACGTACAAGTTACCTTGGCAGTTAGCTAAACTCCACGGGTCCATACTGATCTCATGCGGCCACTAGTATCCTCTCATACTGACAAGGCATACTACAGAATGCACGGTCGCAACCATTCATTCTCACTACTCCCATCCTAGCCTGTACAAGCGCTCAAGGCATGGGCGAGAACATCAAAAAAATTATCTTTTTAGGTTCATAATCCCCATTTAGTGTGTAAATGTTATCACTTATTAACAAAAATTACAATGAGTTACCCTGACAGTCACTTAGGGCCCCGACCCCCATTGCAAGCCACTTCCCGACACTACAAGTAGATTACCTACCCTAAGCTCATGAGATCATAAATCTCAAAATCACAAAGATAATCCATAATAAAATCATCAAATATGCATAAAATCATCAAATATCCAAAATAAGAATCATCAAATCTCCATGAGCATTTGGAAAAAACATCCATAGAAAATCATGACCAGAACAGTTCTCTATTGGCAACTGAAGGCATCACTGATAATCATAAATATCCATTGGTTCTCAATAACCAAAATATATCTCAAAATAAATCACAATATCCATTGGTTCTCAATAAGCAACCAAGAATATCTCAAAATCATACTGATCAAAGACTCCAAAATGGTTGAGTCAAAACATGTCACAACATGACATCATCAAGAAATAAATCAACATTTTAGTTTCATCATGGCGACTAGAAAGTAATCCAATGATAACTGATCGATGACTCAAAAATGATTAGCTCAAGTGTCTCATACACCTATATCTCAGCTTCACACATGAGGACTGATGAACAAATAGAAACATCTCATAGAGCATACGATCACATAACTATGGTTGGGTTTATAAAGATCGAGATCAAATAAAATCAACATGCCATCACATCTCATAACCCCTGAGCCTCTGGTAATAACCTAAGACTGGTCAACACTGATCAACCCAAAAACCCAAAACAAGAAGCATAAGAATACACGATGCAAACACATGTTTTGGTTTACTAAATTCACATAGTTGAATAATGTGTAGGGGTTTCCAGTTTTCTGTTTGCAAGTATACTTTCAAGTGTCTTAAGTTTCATCATTTGACCTATAAGTCAACCCAATTGTTCCCCGATAGCATTATCCTTCCATTATTAAGAATTACATTCTAAAAATAACTTAAAGATAAATATTCACTAAACTGATCATCATTGACCTTTAATTAAATTCTCCTTTATATTTAACCATGATCCATATTCTAATTGATTAACCTTTCAACTTTTCTAAGATCATTATTCGTTATATTATAAGAAAGCCAATTATCAATCTTCGAATAAGAATATTATAACTTTATTTATCTCAATCTATTAACATAGGTACACCATCCATGACCTATTACATCTTATTAGTTTTCAATTAGAAACTTAATTAAGTATTACTAAAGTTTAAGTTTTTTAATTTAATCGTCATCATCGTTGACAATCATATAATATCTAAAATCATAATTCAAGACATAAGAATAAGACCTATCAACTTGATATCAATATTTCTACAATCTTATTAAAAGAATTAAATCTTCATTACATAACTTAAATATTAATTAAATCTAAATAACTTTAGTTAATTGCTTTAATTAATAATTTCACAACCAAATCATCAACCCAATGAATATTAATTGACTAATAACTAAAAGTCAGCCATACACAAATATTTATGTTCATAATTCAATAATAATAACTTGCTAATATTCAATGAGAAGCTATATTGAAAATCTTATTAATAGATTCCATTCATCATTCTTTATGAATACTAATGTTTCTTTAATTAATTCGTATTAATGATAGTCATCTTAAGATAAATCTCAATCACATAATTATATTGACAACTCAATGAATATTGATTAAAAATCAATCATACTTTAAACCAAAAACTAATGTCTTTTTACAAAATTTTAATCATTAAATAATCTCCACTAGATTAACTCTAATCAAATTTGTTGATATCTATTTAAACCATTATTTATTAATAGTTTGCTAGTCCTTACAAACATTAATAAATAATAAACTTCTCAAACTATAAATACTCAATCTATAGAATCCTTCTATAAATTCATAGTTAATATTTGGCTAACTCTTAACTCCATTAAGGTATTCAAACGTATTAAGCAATGACATAATAATTCAGTCTTAATCCAATATCATTTAGAGTTTCATAATATAAATTATCATCTTACAATTATTTAATCAATACTAAAATCAACCATTAAACTCCATTTTCTAATTGTTCTAATAATATTTTGTCTATATAAACGTTGTTTGAAAAAGATCCCTATCACAAACCAATAAGACTCATTGTAGATTTTAACATGAATAATCTTCAAATTCTTAACATTATCATCTTCATTAACAACTCTAAAATTATTTAATATATATTAAATAGTATTCAATATACATTATAAAATGTCCACTATATAAACTATATTAAAATATCTTTTTTAAAATTTTTTTCTCTCATTTAAAAATCCATTTACTTAGATTGACTAATAATTAATTACACTTCTTCTACTATTAACTAATCTTAATTAAATTAAATTTAATTAGATTAGATAGTAAACCATATAAAACTAATGCATATTAATAAGATTCTAATAAGGGAAGATTGCAATAATATCTTTAATTCATTCCATGTTTTGATATATTATTTTTGTGAAGATTAAGCATAAATAACTCTTGGTTATGGAAAATTGAAAAATATCTGTCCTTGAATAAAACAGTTCCGGTACGATGGCCATATCTCCCTAATAAACTATTGGATCGGGCTGAAATTTAAATATGTTGGAGAGGGCCAAATTGCGCCACTTTTGACTGGAGCGATCGAATAAATTCGATCACGATAAAAAGTTATGAATGATTGAGTTCGGGTCTATTCAAGGGGCAGCGACAAGACAATTTGTGATGAATTAAGTATTTCTCCTAAAAAGGTAATTGCTCTCTAAATTTACCCATTCATTCATCTAATAGGTTTGTCCGTACACATCTAAAAATATAATTTGATAGAGAGATTACATCTAATCATTTGAAATTTTCAACTTAAAATTTCTATTTTAATTTCAAATCTTGTCTATCTAATTTCACAATATAAATTCGAACCCAAACTCAATTAAGATCTAATTATTTTTCCTTAATTGGATCTAGGATTTTTCTATTGTTTTCTTCTCAACCAAATAAAATATCTAGATTCCAATTCCTATCATAGATTCAATCATAGAGAAGATTCAAACACATATAACAGACATGATGAAGACAGGAATGCATGATGCGAAAATAGCATAAGTGAAATCACAAGAATCTACCCAAATTCTGATGCTAATTCGCTCTTCCTCAGAAAATTCGCAGAGCAAGCTCCCTTCTTCAGAGTTCTTGAGTCCTCCCATGCTCCAATTTCTCTCCACGCTATATCTAAACTTTTATGAATGCCTGAATATAAAGAGCTCTCAAGAAACTTTTGGAATGCTTCTTGAAACAGCTGGAAGGTGTCACCAACTAAGCATGGATCTTTTCCAACCTTTTTGATGAGTCATAGAGTTGTAGACACCGTGTGCTTAATTGATGCACTAACTCCCATGTTGTTGACACATGTTAATTCTCATGCAAGCTTATAACTCCAATTTACTTTACTCTTTTCAATTTAATTTATTTATTTATTAAGTCTCATGCACTAACTTTAATATCTCCACTTTTCAATCTTAATATATTTATATTTCAATCATATGAGATTTAGAATCTTTTAATAATTTAAAATATATTTTCCACTTTTAAATTTTATTTTCCAAAACTTTATTGCTAAAATATTTATTAGCTTTAATAATAATATTATTTAGTCATTTATTTAAAAATGAGCTCCAAATATATTATTATTAAAATAAATATTGTCACATTCCAAATTTAATATTATAACTTTTATCTTCCAATTTAATTATTTTATTTTCAAATTTAATTATTTTATTTAATTAATTTTCCAATTAATTAAATAAAATAAATATTAAAATATCATATTAATTTTTTATTTAATTAAACCATTAATTAAATCTTTTAATTAGGCTTAATTAATAGAAAATACTCCATAGACTCACAAAGGTAAAAATACAAAAAATCCATCATAGCCAAAATACATACAAATCAAACCAAGGGGTTTATATCACGAATTACATCATCTAACGCATTCGGAGGGTACTCAACTTAGATACTTGTCCTAATTTTTCAGTTAGAACAAATGGCTTAAAGGGTTGGGATTTGGACTTGAGAATTTATCTCCCCTCTCTTATCATTGAAATAATGTGATAGGGTATGCTCATTTTGGCAATTTGGAGAAGTCGATACCTGGTACCTGCAACCTGCATAAAAACTATGCATGTACAAGCACAATATATACTAAACTAAACAGGCAATGGCAGGAAGTGGTGCATCGTGTAGATCCTGACTAGCAGGTGACTACGACTCCCTTTCTTAACCACATCAGACACATCATACAAAAGTAAACACAAAAAACAAACACACACACCATACACATGCAAGTATGGGGTAAGTATCCATAAGAAAACACATATGATAATAAATTATTTTACTAATCATCATTAATAACTGCAAACACTGAAAATAATCATCATACATACATGAAATGTAAAGTCTAAGTAATCTCATCACATATCAACTGAATCCATAGCACAATATCTGATAATCTCATAACAATGCTGCTAACCAATAACATAAAACTAGCTCTAAAAGAGTTCAACAATGTTAGCAAAATGCGAACTAGGGGTAGGCACTACACAGATAACAATATCAAACACTTAATCATATATTATAATAAAAAATTTGATTGTATGGGCCCCAAGCAATCAATTTTCTCCAAACCCGTGAAAATGACCACAAAAATATGCGATTGTCCAGTCTGTAGTGATAGAATATTTTTGAAAAAGTATGCTAGTATTTTGAGTGCCCGATCCCATATTGGGCATCCAATATTATCGAGTATCCGATTCAAGATGAAATATCCAAAATGGTTGCCCAAATTTTGGAAGGTAGTAAAGATTTGGCAAGTGTGGACAATGTGAACAAAATTGTATATTATTATATATTAGTATTTTATTAAATATAATATAGTAATATATTATTATTATTATTATTAAATATAATAGAGTAATATAAATAATAATTATTATGATTATTATTATTATATAATCAAATATTATAATTATAATTATATTTATTAGTCATATATTATGATTATTAACATATTTAATATATAGTCATATGTTATAATTATTATATAAATTTAGTAATGCATTATTATTATATAGTTATGGGGTCATAGGCGAGGGTAATCCATCTATAATTGAAAAAGTTACCATTACTTATATAGAGCAATGAATGATCTTGTTTAGAACAAAAATATTATTTATTAAGCCCATAAGGGTTATGTACGGTGAGAAGTCCACCAAAATTCTTAGATTTTTCGGTGCTTCTCTTATGCAATGAAATAAAGGTAACGACGAATGACGATAAAGTTTTTTGATGGGTTGAAATGGGTCATAGGATAACCTATGACCCCTTTCGATGCATTTCATGACAACATATGTCCCTTGGGGTCCTAGGACCCCTAGGGACCTATTTGGTTTGTTTGAATGGGTCAAAAGGGGTCATAGGATAACTTATGACCCTTTTTGATGCATTTCATGACAACATATGTCCTTGGGGTCCTACAACCCCTAGGGACCTATTTGGTTTGTTCGAATGGGTCGAAAGGGGTCATAGGTTATCTTGTGGCCCCTTTTGATGCATTTTGTGACAAACATAAATTATATAATAATAATAATAATCATGTAATATTAGTATTACTATGTTATATTTAATAATAATAATCATATATATTGTTATATAATAATAATATAAAATTAATATATAATAATAATAATCATATATAATAATATTAAATAATAATAATGATTATTAATTGCCACACTTCACAAATTTTGATTTCTCTCCAAATTTTGGGTGATAAATTTCTGAAAAACAAAAGTTGGCTACTAATTTTTTGGTACTCGATTAGGTTTGGTATTTACCAAACCTCTTTGGTCAACTCAAAAAACATGTTTGAGATAGGTTTCACTGACATTTGGACTTCGAGTAGCCATCTGACAATATTTGTTTCATCAAAATTCAATGAAATAAAAGGGTTTTTTGATAACACTCAAGATTCCATCGATATAATTGTTGTCAAATTCTGAGTTCAATAAGTATTTATTGTTAATTTTTAAGGAAGATTTTTGTAAACTATTGATTGACATACTGATTGAAAAATAACTATAACTTTCAAACAATATAATATTTTGTAAATCAAAAAGTTGCATCACATTCTATGGTTCACCTAGTATAAGAATTTTATTTTTATTTTTTGTAAAATTTTCAATTAGTTAAGGTGGTTAGACAAGCGATTATTTTTATTCTAGAAAAGTTTAGTAGAAAATTCATATTTAATTATTTAAATGGAATAAAAATACCCAAAAATATGCATCACATCTGGACATGAGTTTACTTTTTATATCTATAATTATTTTTAAAAATATTATCATTTAATTTTGATTAAGGTGGTTAGACATACACCTACATTTTATTTTTGCCTTGAAATATTTGTAGTACTGCACTAAATTCAAAAGTTTTGACAAATCAAATAAATTTTCTCTAGATAAGGCCTAGCAGTTGAGAATTTACATTCAATTATCTATAGATTCTTTTCTTACAATTTTTCTTATATAAAGCCCATAACTACTTTAAAATTATGTGTCAAGTTAACATAACTCTGATTTGCTAGTTTTTCACTACCACTTAAGGCCATAGTTTGATTGACCATGATCTTGCACATACCTCGATACAAGAAAAAATAAAATAATTTTCATTGTTCAACAAATAAATTAAAACCATATAGTTTGTCTTACATATAACTTTCTTCCACCTGAACTCATAGCCTCCATTATAGCTATATACATATAAAAGCTTCCATTTGATTACTACTTCAACATCCCATAAATTTAATGAAAAAAAAATTGATGCAGGAGCCTCTTGCATGGAAAAATTATTTTTAAAAAAAAAAAAAAAAAATTTGGAGGAGAGAGAAAGTGACAAAAATTAAAGGAGAAATAATAAAAAAATAAAAAAGGGGAAAAAAGAGAAAAGAAAGGAAAAATAGATATCTATTTTGGAGGTGCATAGGTGGCATAGTAGAAAAGTTAAAAACAAAAAAATGGTTGTCATTCCATTTATCGGGGTGTGTTGGTGGAATTTTAGAAAGTTATGGATATTGTAGAAAGTTGTGGATGTTGTAGAAGGTTATGGAAGTTGTAGAAGGTTGTGGATATTGTGTAGGAGGAAATTGTAGAAGGTTGTGGATAAGTCATGTATTGGCAAGGCATATGAGCATTTCTAATCAAGCTTGAGAAGGAGAAGCTCGAGGAGTAGAAGCTTGAGAAGTAAAAGCTCAAGAAGGAGTAGCTTGGGAAGTAGAGGCTATGGAATGTAAAGCTTGGAAAGGTGAAAGTTTTGGAAGGAAAAGCTTGAATGTGTGAAAGTTGGAAGGTGCGAAGGCTTCAAGGTGTGAAAGAGAAAGAGGAAGTGAAGAGTGAGTTTTCCTGAGTCTGTGGACAGAGCACCGAATGTGAAGAAGTTTACAGTAGGATTGTGATGGAGTTGTGAGTGTGTAGACAGAGCGTCGAATGTGAGGCAGTTTACACTTGGATCTTGGATAAAGTTGGAGAAGAGCTAGTAACTGTGGTTTAGAAACAAGGAGGTTGCTTGGTGGCTTGCAAGCACAAGTTGAGATCTCAAAGGTTTCTACCAGACTGTGGATCTGGACTAGCTTGGGTTTGGATTGAATCTTGAGAGATCTTGCAGATATGTTATTGTAATTGCTATTGGATTTTCAAGTATAATAAAATTGCTTGAAGCATTTTTTTAATTTTTCTTGGTCTCCATATTGTTGCACTTTTGTTTTGAGTTGGTAGGGTAGTGTGTACCTTCATCAAGTGGTATCAGAGTAGGAGTTCTTGAGTGTACAAGTAGATCACTGAAGTGTGAGGCAGTTTGTACCAGGACCTTGGTTGGGTGAAGTTTATTAGAGTGAGAGTTCCTGAGCATGTAAACAAATCACCGAAGCTGAGGTAGTTTGCACTAGGACCTTGGGAGGACATGCAGATTGACCAATGGATGCGGAGATGGAAGAATAAACTTGTTGAGGCATGATTTTAGAGAGCTTGTGGATTGTAAATCCGTTGTCCTAGACTTGTGTTGTGGTTCTTGATTGTTCGTGTGAGGTGGCAGGTTGCAATCTAACTTGCAAACAATTTGAGGTTATCACAAGGAGCATGGGAAGGATTTGTTGCAGAGGGTTTATGAAGATCTTGGAAGATGGCTTCGAGAGGATTGGACTCTAAGATGATTACGAAAATCCATGATATAGTGGAGAGGAATTTTTTAAAGATGTTTTCTTGGTTAGATGCTAGATTGGCTAATCAAGCTAAGAAGGTCAAGGTGGAAGAGGTTGGTTTTGTTGATCAGATTGTGGAGTCTGATACAGAACCTGTAGAGCAACTAGAGGTTGTTACTGAAGATATTCATAACCTTGTTGATGTTGGTATAGAGGTTGGTTTTCATGATCAATTGGTTCAATTTGACATGGAGACTGCAGAGCATTTGGTCGTGGATGATCTAGTTGATGTTGGTGGTGACTTGTATGTTGCAGAGCAGTTGGTTGTGGATGATCCAATTGTTGGAGGTGAGTTATGTATTGCAGAGCATCTTGTTGTGAGGAATGAGGTTGCTGGTGTTGAGAGTTTGGCATGTGTTGATGGAGATCTACATGTGGCTGCTAATGTAGAGTTTGTTGTTGCTGGTGTGGATTCACTAGTTGCTGATGTGAATGAAATTTTGTTGATGAAGCATTATGTGCAATTTATCCCTAAGGGTGAGCATGCTAATTGGATGGTTGAGATTCTAGCATTTGACAGAGTGATGCATATGTGGAGGATTTGCATGGTGGTCTTCTTGTCCCTGTTGAGGTGGAAGCCTTTGGTGAAGATGAAGATGGTTGTAGATCTTTCTTTTTTGTGTCAAAGTGTGGGACACACTTTTCTATCTACCAGGGGAGTCTAATGCAGGAGCCTCTTGCATGGAAAAATTATTTTCCAAAAAAAAAAAAATTGTGGAGGAGAGAGAAAGTGACAAAAATTAGAGGAGCAATAATAAAAAAATAAAAAAGGGGAAAAAGAAGAAAAGAAAGGAAAATAAGATATCTATTTTTGAGGTGCATAGGTGGCATAATAAAAAAGTTAAAAATAAAAAATGGTTGTCATTCCATTTATCGAGGTGTGTTGGTGGAATTCTAGAAAGTTATGGATATTGTAGAAAGTTGTGGATGTTGTAGAAGGTTATGGAAGTTGTAGAAGGTTGTGGATATTGTGTAGGAGGAAATTCTAGAAGGTTGTGGATAAGTCATGTATTGGCAAGGCATATGAGCATTTCTAATCAAGCTTGAGAAGGAGAAGCTCGAGGAGTAGAATCTTGAGAAGTAGAAGCTCAAGAAGGAGTAGCTTGGGAAGTAGAAACTGTGGAAGGTGAAGCTTGGAAAGGTGAAAGCTTTGAAAGGAAAAGCTTGAATGTGTGAAAGTTGGAAGGTGTGAAGGCTTCAAGGTGTGAAAGAGAAAGAGGAAGTGAAGAGTGAGTTTTCTTGAGTACGTGGATAGAGCGCCGAATGTGAGGAAGTTTATAGTAGGATTGTGATGGAGTTGTGAGTGTGTAGACAGAGCGTCGAATGTGAGGCAGTTTACACTTGGATCTTGGATAAAGTTGGAGAAGAGCTAGTGATTGTGGTTTAGAAACAAGGAGGTTGCTTGGTGGCTTGCAAGCACAAGTTGAGATCTCAGAGGTTTCTATGAGACTGTGGATCTGGACTAGCTTGGGTTTGAATCTTGAGAGATCTTGCAGATATGTTATTGTAATTGCTATTGGATTTTCAAGTATAATAAAATTTCTTGTGAAGCATTTTTTTAATTTTTCTTGGTCTCCATATTGTTGCACTCTTGTTTTGAGTTGGTAGGGTGGTTTTTACCTTCATCAAGTGGTATTAGAGTAGGAGTTCTTGAGTGTAAAAGTAGATCACCGAAGTGTGAGGCAGTTTGTACCGGGACCTTGGTTGGGTGAAATTTATTAGAGTGGGAGTTCTTGAGCATGTAAACAGATCGCCGAAGCTGAGGTAGTTTGCACCAGGACCTTGGGAGGACATGCAGATTGACCGATGGATGCGGAGATGGAAGAATAAACTTGTTGAGGCATGATTTTAGAGAGCTTGTGGATTGCAAATCCGTTGTCCTAGACTTGGGTTGTGGTTCTTGATTGTTCGTGCGAGGTGGCAGGTTGCAATCTAACTTGCAAATAATTCGAGGTTATCACAAGGAGCGTGGGAAGGATTTGTTGCAGAGGGTTTATGAAGATCTTGGAAGATGGCTTCGAGAGGATTGGACCCTAAGATGATTGCAAAAATCCATGATATAGTGGAGAGGAATTTTTTTAAGATGTTTTCTCGGTTAGATGCTAGATTGGCTGATCAAGCTAAGAAGGTCAAGGTGGAAGAGGTTGGTTTTGTTGATCAGATTGTGGAGTCTGATACAGAACCTGTCGAGCAACTAGAGGTTGTTGCTGAAGATATTCATAACCTTGTTGATGTTGGTATAGAGGTTGGTTTTCATGATCAATTGGTTCAGCTTGACATGGAGACTGCAGAGCATTTGGTCGTGGATGATCTAGTTGATGTTGGTGGTGACTTGTATGTTGTAGAGCACTTGGTTGTGGATGATCTGGTTGTTGGAGGTGAGTTATGTATTGCAGAGCATCTTGTTGTGAGCAATGAGGTTGCTGGTGTTGAGAGTTTGGCATGTGTTGATAGAGATCTACATGTGGCTGCTGATGTAGAGCTTGTTGTTGCTGGTGTGGATTCACTAGTTGCTGATGTGAATGAGGTTTTGTTGATGAAGCATTATGTGCAATTTATCCCTAGGGGTGAGCATGCTAATTGGATGGTTGAGATTCTAGCATTTGATAGAGTGATGCATATGTGGAGGATTTGCATGGTGGTCTTCTTGTCCCTGTTGAGGTGGAAGCCTTTGGTGAAGATGAAGATGGCTGTAGATCTTTCTTTTTGGTGTCAAAGTGTGGGACACACTTTTCTATCTACTAGGGGAGTCCGATGCAGGAGCCTCTTGCATGGGAAAATTATTTTCAAAAAAAAAAAAAAAATTGTGGAGGAGAGAGAAAGTGGTGAAAATTAGAAGAGCAATAATAAAACAATAAAAAAGGTGAAAAAGGAGAAAAGAAAGGAAAATAAGATATCTATTTTTGAAATGCATAGGTGGCGTAATAGAAAAGTTAAAAATAAAAAATGGTTGTCATTCCATTTATCAAGGTGTGTTGGTGGAATTCTAGAAAGTTATGGATATTGTAGAAAGTTGTGGATGTTGTAGAAGGTTATGGAAGTTGTAGAAGGTTGTGGATATTGTGTAGGAGGAAATTCTAGAAGGTTGTGGATAAGTCATGTATTGGGTGGTAAGTGCCTATTTAAGCAAGGCATATGAGCATTTCTAATCAAGCTCGAGAAGGAGAAGCTCAAGGAGTAGAAGCTTGAGAAGTAGAAGCTCGAGAAGGAGTAGCTTGGGAAGTAGAAGCTATGGAAGGTGAAGCTTGGAAAGGTGAAAGCCTTGGAAGGAAAAGCTTGAATGTGTGAAAGTTGGAAGGTGTGAAGGCTTCAAGGTGTGAAAGAGAAAGAGGAAGTGAAGAGTGAGTTTTCCTGAGTCTGTGGACAGAGTGCTGAACGTGATGAAGTTTATAGTAGGATTGTGATGGAGTTGTGAGTGTGTAGGCAGAGCACCAAATGTGAGGCAGTTTACACTTGGATCTTGGATAAAGTTGGAGAAGAGTTGGTGACTGCAGTTTAGATACAAGGAGGTTGCTTGGTGGCTTGCAAGCACAAGTTGAGATCTCAGAGGTTTCTACCAGAGTGTGGATCTGAACTAGCTTGGGTTTGGATTGGATCTTGAGAGATCTTGCAGATATGTTATTGTAATTGCTATTGTATTTTCAAGTATAATAAAATTGCTTGTGAAGCATTTTTTTTATTTCTCTTGGTCTCCATATTGTTGCACTCTTGTTTTGAGTTGGTAGGGTGGTGTGTACCTTCATCAAGTGGTATCAGAGCGTACCTTCATCAAAAATCAACCAATCCTCACCTATCCTAACAAATTCTCTAAATCGAGCAATATTTAGTTTCCTTAGTGAAGATCCATAGATTTATTAATTTTAAAGAAACTAAGATGGAGAGGATCCTACCAACCAATCCAACTCCCCTTTATTGTAATATTCATCTCAAATTGATTCTAGATTAGAAAAAAAGTTTAAAAAATATAACTCCAAAAGGAAATAAGAAATTGACTAATGAAAAACTTAATCTCAATAAACTCTTTAACCAAATTTCTTATTTATTTTGTCAAATTAATTATTATGTTAAATTATTATTATTGTTAAATATAAATCTTAAAATAGAAATAACATTATATTATAAAATAAATAAAACATAAGGCAAGAGCCTACAATGTATTAGTAAATTGTGAGTCTATCATGAAGAAGTTCTTAGGTTGAAATCTACTCAAGATTAATACAGAATAATAATTAATCTTAATAATAGTAATAAATAATTTTAAAACATCATATAAAGATAAAAATGCCAACAATAACATTTATTAGTACATGCCTTTATAGTAATAAATAAATAATAAATAATCTTAAAACATCATATAAAGATAAAAATGCCAAAATAACATTTATTAGTACATGCCTTTATATAAGGCAGGGAACTAATGTTCCTGATTGACCCCACACACTGACAATATTAATTTTTCAATTGAAAAAATGTGATGTTTGAAACCAAGGTTTTAAACAAAGTATTTTTTAATTCATTTGCAACATTTAATTTGTGCAATTTGATTGGCTCAAGGCCAATTTCTTGAGGGAAAATTAAACTTTAGAGAATGGAAAAATAGGAAAAAAGAAGCATTGGACACACATTCAAAAATATCTTTGCATTTATTATCTTACTGATGTGACTGGATTGTTGTTCAACTATTTTAAAACTTATGATTTAATTTATGGTTTCTTTTCCTAAGAATTGATAAGCTTTTTTCTTTTATAGGGAAAAATGTTTAACGTAGCAGTAAATTAAATTCTAGCATCAACACCACTATTATAAGAAAAAGTTACTAATTTTATGTCAATGGTACATTGGGGAGCTTACAAATTTTAAGGTTTTTGTTAAGTAATATGAGTGAGATTTTAGCAATAAAATTGTTAAATTATAGTTTATATACATGTTTAGTAATATCTAGACATTTTTATTTTAATAGTAATATTTTTTAGAATGTGATTTATTTATATATATTTAAAACCTAATAATAACTTATATAGGTCAAGGGAATTGTATAAACAATGGTAAACTAGAGGAATTTACTAAAAACTATTTTTTAAAAAAATCCCTAATATTTGGTGGACATTTTCTTATAGAATTTTTCATCTTGACGAATTTAGGTTATCTTATCTTAATTAAGAGTATTGATCATTTTTTAAAAGGACCATTAGGACTTCCTTTATATATAATATATAATATATGATTTATAATACACACACACACGCGCGCACACACACACACACACACTTGATATAAGATTGTATTGATTTACCTTGGGTCTTGGTAGATCTAACATCTAATCTTGATTGCAAATTAAAAACTTAGTGAAAGTTGTTTATTATTTTATAGATTGTATTTTATAACTTCTAAGTTGTCTTACTTAATAATAGTTAAATGATATATAGCTATTTATGCATTCTGTCTCAATAGAAACTTAAAATTTAAACTTATAGTTAGTTTATAAAATATGTGATAAATCTATTAAAATAAATTAAGATTTCAAAAATAAAACTTGTTGTGCATCATTCAATCGTGGACTCATTTGAGATGCATTCTCAATCCCTCATACAAATTTTATATACATGTAAACTATTATTTATATAAAAAACTATTTTTGGTACCTCTACAATTAACACTCTAATTGTAAAATACCTTCTCAAAAAATAAAATATTTTCTCATTCTAAACTAAAGGTAGGGACTCTCACTAATCTGTTCGAACACCACTCCGGCCCGAGGCAGTTTTAAGGACCTGAAGATTGTTCACTTCATTCTACAGTCACAGATGAAACTTTTGATCATCAAGTCACTCCATCGGTGGTGAATGAAGTTATGGTTATGGCTCTGGGTGAAGGGTGGTGTGGGTGAAGGATAGGTAGGAAAGAGTGAATAAAGGACTACCACCCATACAACTATCATTAAATGAAGTGCCATCTACTATTTTCCCTTTACCTTTACCTTTACCTTACCTTATAATAGTAGGGGGTAGGGGGGCCCCTTCATATTATTGTAGGGGTAGAGCAATAATCTGTTTAGGGCCAGCCTAAAATTTTATGGGTATGGGCTATCTAGAATAACTACAGAGTTGACCAATTTTCAAAAATTTGAAAACATCATGGACTTTTCTGATAATTTCATCATTTGATCTTTATGATCTTCATAGTTTGTAGTTGAAAACAACAAAAAAATTGGAAAAAAATCACATTATGTTTTCATGAATCTAGAATTTTTTTTTTGACTTTGTCTTATCATTAGTACATTTTATCTAGAGATTAGCCTGTCCTTTTTTCTATACTACTCTTTAAAAATGACGCCACAACTTTCTATACTACTATTAAACTATTAGATCATATTCTACTCGTGCTCCTCTCTCAATATAGCCATGCTTAGAGAATAGTAGGAAGGACTTGTGTTTCGAAATCAACCATTGTTGTTTACAAAGGGGAATGGATGACCATTGAGACTATGTTAGCCATTGATATATTGGTGCTCAATCAATTATAATCTCTTTATTTATATTTTTCCTTGGTTCTTTTATATTTCTTTGTTGGCAATGTTGTGTCATGGTACAAGTTGCAAAAATTTATGATTTGACAGTCTCCTCCATTTCTTAAGGCATTTTCAGCTA
The DNA here is from genome assembly GCA_028749045.1 of Cupressus sempervirens. Lineage (NCBI taxonomy): Eukaryota > Viridiplantae > Streptophyta > Pinopsida > Cupressales > Cupressaceae > Cupressus > Cupressus sempervirens. The sequence continues at coordinate 605,479,227 of CM053788.1, forward strand.
AGGTCAATACTAGGCCTAGGAATACAATACAAAAATATGTCCAGATATGTGAGATCACATTTAGGAAATTGAATTGTTTTCAACTGAATTGAATTGATGCGATGTTGAGGGAGGATTTTTCATTATAGCATTTCTGACTGGGGCATGTTGAGAAACATGTGTCTCAACCTTGCAATCTTTTCTTAGAAAATTCCAGAATTAGTTTGTGGGAGTTTTCCACTTGTTTATGCATTGGAAAGTGGTTAGTGAGTTGTTAAATGAGTCTTGTCCTTAGTAGAATATAGGTAGGCTATTTTTAGAGCCTTGATGACTCATTTTGTGACTTTTATGGGGGTCTAGACTAAGAGAAAAATTGGTGGACGGGATTACTATTTTTAACCTGGTTGTTGTCAAAAATGGGTAACATGTGGCATGGTAGTTTTGCTCATGGTTTTGTAAAACCATAAGTGGTTTCCAGGTTGTAAAATCACTATAAAAGGAGGTCTTGGGGAGGTGTTTGTGTAATGGAGTTTAGTTTACAAGACTAGTGTTAGAAGGAGTCTCTCCAAGTTCGAGTTGTGGTGATGTGCTCCTGTAAGAACTTGCATTGCAAGTGTATTGTAATCATCTTGGTTTGATAATACATTGTGCGAGTTTTGGAGGGTGGGGTTTTTCTCTCGGAAGGGTTTCCCCATGATAATCACTGTGTTGTGTGTTCTTTGTTATTTTGATTATGTTATTATGCATTTCTTGAGATCTTTGCAATAGTTACTTTGATTTGCATAATCGTCCTCTCAAATATTAGCGTAGGAAGCAATTTCGTGCACCTTTGCTTCCTTACAAGTGGTATCAAAGCCTGGCCAATTTTGGTTCTATTTGTTGGGTACAGGGTTTTTTGAGCTAATCAAGGGTTGAGTGGGAGCTTGTGCAGAGCATTTCATTTCTGTGTTGCAGGATTGAAAAGATGGCAAGCATGTTAGGGAGAATTGATGTTGAAAAGTTTTCTAGCACAAACTTTGAGATGTGGAAGTTGAAGATGGAAGATCTATTGATTGATTGGGATCTATGGGATGCAATTGATGAGAACAAGCTGAGGCCCACAGATCCAACATTAGCCGTACAATATGATGTGAATGATAGGAAAGCTAAAGGTCTCATTAGATTGTGTCTTGCAGACTCGATTCTGATTAATGTCCATGAAGAACCTACCGCGAAGAAGATTTGGAAAAAGCTAAGTGAGATCTATCAAGAGAAATCACTTGTGAATAAGATTTTCTTGAGGAAGAAGTTGTATTGCTTGAGAATGGAAGAAGGTGGACAAATTTCTGAGCATCTGGAAAGGTTTAATATGTTGGTGACTCAGTTGACCTCAGTAGGGGTGCCAATGGATGAAGAAGAAAGGTGTCAAATCTTGTTATGTTTGTTGCTAGACTCATGGGATAGTCTTGTGATGGCGATAAGGAGCACTTCAGTTGTCTTGAAGATGGAGGACGTTGTTGGTTCTCTACTTTCTGAGGAGATAAGAAGGAAGGTCTCTTTGAATGCCAAAAAGGCTTTGAGTGTTTGCAAAAGACCAAAAGAAAGAGGCAAGAATGAAAAGCAGCATGGCCATTCTAAGTCCAAAAATAAGGGGAGATCGAAATCCCCTAGTAAGTCCAAGGCAATTTGCTAGAATTGCGGCAAACCTGGACACTTTCAAAAGGACTGCAAAGAGGAGAAGAGAAAGAAGAAGAAGAAGAAGCAAGATTCTGATTCTGATTCCAAGAAGGAAGATGGAGATGCTTTCATTGCAGCTTTGGCTACTCATGCAGGTGAAAATGCATGGTTAATAAATTCAGGTACATCTTTCCACATGACTCCTAATAGGAACTGGTTTAGTAAGTATGAAAATTTTGATGGTGGTAAGGTGTATTTGGGTGATAATTCAATACTTGATATTGTTGGTCGTGGAAGTATTCATGTGAAATTTTTTGATGGTAGAATTGGAAGATTTGATGGTGTCTTGCATATCCCTGGACTAGCAAGGAATTTGTTATCTGTTAGTAAGCTAATAGATGCGGGTGTACATGTACAGTTTTCTGAAGCAGGTGTAAAAATGGTGAGAGGTGCTATGGTAATAGCAAGAGGAAGTAGATTGGGTACATTGTACCAACTTGATGCATGCATAGTCGAGTGCAATAGTACTTCTGATAAGATTGTGAAAAAGACTACTCAGTTGGAGAAGGAGAGAGTTTCTCTTTCAACAGATGGTCTGTTAGGATAAACCACAGATAGAAATAAAAAACTACATGCAAATATAACCAATAATAGAAAAAATAATAGAACACACAAAAATGAACATAAGGCACCAAGATTTAATGTGGTTCACCCAATCCCTGGGCTACGTCCACCAAATAGCAAGTCCGATCTTATTACAATCCAGTGATTACAACCTGATTACAATCCATAATCCCTTACAGCTCAATACCGCCGCAAGAACCAATTTTGCATCACAACATTATGAAAAATACCCAACCCTAAGCCCTTTTATACAAGTATTAAACCACTTTAGGGTTATAACATGTCGGCCATATGTTGGCCATAATATGTCGGCTACCATGTCGGCTACTGCCCAAATTTTTTTGAAGTATGTACAGTTCTTTCCTGACCAGTCACCACTATTTATGAAGTATGTACAGTTCTTTCCTGATCAGTCACCACAATCTAACAATAATCTCCCCCTCAATGTGCATACCAGGTGCTTATGCAGGTCGAGAAGGCACCGGGGAAATTTGAACCCATGACCAGGCCAAAACCAAGCTTTGATACCAATTGTAGGGCCCATTTGCCATTGCACCAAAAGCCATGACTGTTAGTGAACATGGAACACCACATAATTAACCACCTGTGGGCAGGGGAGCACGTCGCATCACCCAACATGGTCGTGGTTTTTGGGTACCCAAGGGTGCTCTATCTACTGAATCAAAGTTGCCTGTAGAGAAGACTATGTTATGGCACCAGAGACTCGGCCACATAGGTGAGAAGGGTCTACGGACCTTGAAAAATAAGAACCTTGTTGATGGGTTGAATGACTGCAATCTTGAGTTTGATTTTTGTGAGCATTGTATTGGAAAAAAAAGATGGGATAACTGAGAGGGGAGGGGTGAATCAGTTACTCCAAAATATATTCAACAGTCTCAAAGATGCCTTAAACTTAGTTGCTACTGCTACTGGGTACATAAATTACTGCTTAAAACTTGATAGATATTTAGTTAATTTATTAAGCATTTACTGAAATAAGCGACCATGCAAAAGAAAGTAATCATGAACACAGTAGACACCAGATTTACGTGGAAACCCAATATGGGAAAAAACCACTAGCAACTAGTCACCAATTTTCACTCTTCTGAAGTGAGCCCTATTAGGAGCCAACCCTGTTAAAGGTTACAAAACATACTGTTAGGTGTGACCCTGTTAGAGGATTTAATCACCCTGTTAGCAGTGGCCTTGTAAGAGGTCTTTAGAACAATTCAACTGAATTGCCACCCTGTTAAAGGATTTATGGAATGGCTGTTAAGCCAACTCTGTTAGGAGATTTTGGAATCACTGTTACAATGCTTAGAAAGCAACAATGAATGATCTGAAAATATATGCAACTTATCTTGCTGAATACAGATCTCATTTTAGCTCCACAAGATCCTTTCTGATTAAATATATCTTTGCAGCTCCAAGATTTCCTTCTTCTCAACTCTGCTTAGACACACACACACGTCTCTTCCTTGCATTTCCTTGTACTATTCGTATATACTTTTTTTTCACACTTTTCGCATCTTGAGCCTCTCTTTATATACTATACATGATACCAGGTCGGCCCAACCAACTTGACAAAACATATTCCAAAAGTCGGCTTGAACTAATAATCAAAACAAAATTCTTCACTGGCCGACTCTGCTAAAAAAAAAATTGCTTCCTATGTTAACCGGTAGAACTCGGTAAAAAACTACACTTACCGGGAAATTCGGTAAACCTGCCACTTCCTTTGGAAACCGACTGGACTCGGTAAAATCTATCTTCGATTACCAAGTGAGCTCAGTGAAAACTAAGCTTTCCTTAGCTTACCGTGCGAACTTGGTTAATACTAACCATTCGCTACAAAATCCTTTGATACCTAAGTGATCTCGGTAAGAACTAAACTTTCCTTAGCTTACCGAGCGAACTTGGTTATCATTAACTCACCGTGTGACATATAGGAACGCTCAGTATACACTGCAAAAGGCTTTACTGACCGACTGAGCTCGGTAGACTCTGTAAATTGTTTTCCTGACTGATAGAACTCGGTAGACTCTGTCTGATAACTGATATGGCATTTGTGTAACATCAAAGACAATACACAATTACTTAATTGTATCCAACAATCTCCCTCTTTGGCATTGATGGCAACACAACATGTCATAGCAGAAATGAAATTTGAAAGCAAGTCTACAGCAACACAACACAATTAACAATTCTCCCTCTAAGATAGAGAACTCTCCCTCTTATAGTAATCTCCCTCTATGAAGAAATTACATAATCAAATTTCGGAAAAGATATGACAGTAAAACTCTCCCTCTTTGACAATACATGCCAAAGACAATCCAATTTCAATGAATTTCATTGTACCTTTAGTACTGATTCATATGCAATATTTCCTTGATTTGCTGCATCAACTGATGATTGTTCAATTTGTAAGAGCTGATGCATCACTAAAACTTATTTTTAGTGAACTTCAGATAGGGGAATAACCCCTAACTTACCTTTGAGATACAAAAATGCATCCTTAGGTAAAGGCTTTGTGAATATGTCAGCAATCTGTTCCTTAGTATGGACATATTGCAATCTGATTTCCTTGTCCTGCACCAATTCTCTGACAAAGTGATACTTGATTGCAATGTGCTTAGTCTTAGAGTGCATTACTGGATTTTTAGATATGTTGATTGCACTTGTATTATCACAAAACATGATGACTGGTTCCTTGATTTCCATCTTCATGCCTTGTAGCAATTGCTTGAACCAAACAATATTAGAACAGTTTACTGCTGCAACAACATACTCTGCCTCTGCTGTTGATTGAGCTGTACAATTTTTCTTTTTGCTTGTCCAAGAAACCAACCTCTTTCCAAGAAAGAATGCACCTCTACTTGTTCTTTTTCTGTCGTCAAGGTTTCCTGCCCAATCAGCATCAGTAAACACTTTTAATTCTAGGTTTCCTCCAAATTTATACCATAATCCATAATCTTCAGTTCCTTTCAGATATCTCATTATCCTCTTGATTGCCATCATGTGATTTTCTTTTGGTTTGGCTGAAAATCTTGCCACAATTCCAACTGCAAGAGCATTATCTGGCCTAGTATGAACTACATATTGCAACTTTCCAATCATAGATCTGTACAATGTCTGATCTATTTCCTTTGAATCATCTTCTTTGGTAAGTTTTAGTCCAGTACACATGGGAGTTCCAACTGGTTTACAGTCTTCCATACCAAACTTTTTCAATATCTCTTTGATGTATTTTTCTTGAGTGATGTAGATACCATTCTTGTTCTGCTGAATTTGAAGTCTCACAAAGAATTTGATTTCACTGAACATTGACATTTCAAATTCCTTGCTCATTTGTTCTGAAATTTTTTTGCAAAGATCATCATTCCCTGTGAAAATAGTATCATCTACAAATATTTCTGCCAGGACAATCTTATTTTCTGGTCCTTCCTTGATATACTAACTACTGTTATCATTATTTCTTTGAAATCCAATTTGAATAAGATAGCTATGCAATCTTTCATACCATGCTCTAGGGGCTTGTTTTAGACCATACAATGCCTTGTGCAATTTACAAATCATGTTCTTTTTATCTGGATCTATAAAACCTTCAAGTTGTTCAATGTAGACCTCTTCATCCAGTATACCATTTAGAAATGCTGACTTGACATCCATCTGATAAACTTTAAATCCTTTGTAGGCAGCATATGCTAATAAGGTTCTAACACCTTCCAATCTAGCAACGGGAGCAAAAGTTTCTCCATAATCTATGCCTTCCTCTTGAGAATATCCTTTGCTCACTAATCTAGCTTTGTTTCTTGATACTTTACCATTTTCATCCAACTTATTTCTGAAAACCCACTTTGTACCGATTACATTTTTGTCTTTAGGCCTAGGTACAAGAGTCCATGTTTTGTTTTTCTCTATCTGCTCTATTTCTTCATTCATTTCTTCAATCCAATTATCATTTTCTAATGCATCTTTGACAGTTCTAGGTTCAAAATCAGCAAGTAAACAAGTACCTTTCAACTTACTTCTTGTGATGGTCCCTTCAAATTTATTTCCAATGATCTGATCTGCTGAATGATGTCTCCTGACATATTTGGCTAGAACAGGTTCTTTTCCTTTTGGATGAATCTTGTCGTGATCTTCTTGCATTTCTCCTTCATGCTCGGTTTGGTCTGGCTCGGTATCAACTGGCTCGGTATACACATGCTCGGTTACCTCTGGCTCGGTAATCTCTAACTCGGTATTTTCTGACTCGGTAGACATTGGCTCGGTAGATGTTGGCTCGGTAGATGTTTCCTGCAACTCGGTTAGTGATGAATCGGTAGAAGAAGGTTTTTGATTCTCAAATGCAGTTGATATTATATCCGGATCACTGAAGACGAATCTTTTGTAATCTTCTGGTTCTTTTCTGCTTTCTTCTTCAGTTTTTTCTGCAAACTCATCAACTTTCACATGTATACTTTCTATGACTTTGTGAGTAGATAAGTTCAAGCATCTATATGCTTTACTCTTGCATGAGTATCCAAGAAATATACCTTCATCACCTTTTACATCAAATTTACCTTTTCTAGATTCTTTCAAGATATAACATTTGCTTCCAAATACTTTCAGATAACTTACATTGGGTTTATAGCCATACCATATTTCATAGGGAGTTTTGAATGAGTCCTTTTTTAACTGTACTCGGTTTAAGGTATGAACTGCTGTACTGATAGCCTCCTTCCAGTATTTGATAGCAACATTCTTTTCTATCATCAAGGTTCTTGCACAATCCATGATGGATCTGTTCCTTCTTTCAGCTATGCCATTTTGTTTAAGAGTACCTGGTGCTGAAACCTGTCTTTTGATTCCTCTTTCAATACAAAAGTTATTGAATTCATGTGAAATAAATTCACCACCTCTGTCTGACCTTAGGCATTTCAATCTTTTCCCTGTTTCTTTTCCTACTCTTGCCAAATACCATTTGAACTTTTCAAATGCTTCTAATTTGTTCCTTAGGTACATGACGGTCATCATTCTTGAATAATCATCAACAAAGAGAATAAAATATTTTTCACCAGTATAGCTTTCAGTTTCAATAGGTCCACATAAGTCAATATGCACAATTTCTAATAAATCTTCAGACTGATAATTTTTGCTTTTGAAACTAGACTTACCCATCTTTCCAATTTGACAATTCTTGCATAAACCGACCTCTGGTTTCTTTAAATCAGGAATGCCTCTCACTTTCTTGAATTTGCTTATCTTTACCAGATTATCAAAATTCACATGACATAACCTTTTATGCCATAACCAACTCTCTTCTATTTGAGCAATAAAACATGAATGTTCATCAAGTTCAAGATAGAACAAGTTACCTTTAGTTTGAGTACCAGATCCAATCAGCTTTCCTTTACTGTTCAGCAGTCTTGCTTTGCCTTGGATGAATTCTACTTTGAGTCCATTGTTGAGTAACTATGCCACACTCAACAAATTGTGCTTTAGGCCTTCTACCCAATAAGCATTATCACATACAAGTTCCTGGGTTAGAGTGATTCTTCCTTTTCCTTTGATGCAACAAGGTTCATTGTTTCCAAATCTTACACTGCCACCATCATACTCTTCAAATTGATCAAATTTTGTTTTATCTCCAGTCATATGATGTGAGCAGCCACTATCGATGATCCATGTATCATTCTTACTTATGTGAGAGATGAGTTCCATTTCTTCATTGTCAGATTCATCTTTTACAGCAATGTAAACAATCTCATCCTCTTCTTCATCATTAGAATCATTAGAATCTTTAGCCATAAAACATGATTTCTTACTTTTATCCTTAAATGATTTGAGATCTTTCTTACTGTTCCATTTATTATCTTTTTTTTCATCTTTATCTTTCTTGTTTGGACACCTTGCAGCAATATGACCGACTTCTTCACATGAAAAGCAAATTAGGGGTACTTTACCTCTGTATTTACCTCTTCCTCTTGAATATTTCCTTGCAAGTAGAGCTTCAATTACTTCAAGGTCACTGTCAGAGCTCTGATCTGATTGATCTTCACTCTTTGACTGAGATTCCTTCTTCTTCTTGCCTTTGTCCTTGAGTGAAAACTTGGCTTCAAATGCAGACTCAATGTTCTTTGCAGCTGGAACATAATTATCAAAATTATCTAGTTCAAATGCTATCAATCTTCCAACTATGGCCTCTAGGTTTATCTTGTGATTGGCCTCACACCTTCTTTCTTGAATGGCTGATACCCTGATGGCATAAACTGGAAGTAGAGTTCTAAGAACTTTACTTATGACTGTCTCTTCACTGATACTTCCTCCAGAAGCTTTGATAGCACTGACACATGCTTTAATTCTTTCAACATATTTTGCAATGTTTTCATCTTCTTTCATTTTCATCTGATCGAACTGTCCTCTCAGACTTTCAGCTTTGGCTCTTCTGACATTGTCATCTCCACCATAGATCTCTTTCAGTCTTTCCCACATTTCATAGGCAGTAGTGCAGTCCTTGACATCATCAAACTCTTCATAACTCAAGGCAGATGCAATATCAATCATCATAATGTTATGAGTTTTCTTTATAGCAATGTCATTGACTGATAATGTACCTGATGGTTCTACATATTTCTCATCAAGATATTTCAGACCAGTGTCACCAATGGAAGCTAGATGAAATCTCATTAATCCCTGCCATGCTGAGAAGTTGTTTCGGTTAAGCCTTGGGATTTCCCTCTTGTAAGACATCTTGATCTTTGGCTTAGATCTTTGAAATCTCCTCCTGCAAGCACCAAAAGCTCTGATACCAATTGTTGGAAAAAGAAGATGGGATAACTGTGAGGGGAGGGGTGAATCAGTTACTCCAAAATATATTCAACAGTCCTAAAGATGCCTTAAACTTAGTTGCTGCTGCTACTGGGTACATAAATTACTGCTTAAAACTTGATAGATATTTAGTTAATTTATTAAGCATTTACTGAAATAAGTGACCATGCAAAAGAAAGTAATCATGAACACAGTAGACACCAGATTTATGTGGAAACTCAATATGGGAAAAAACCACCAGCAACTAGTCACCAATTTTCACTCTTCTGAAGTGAGCCCTATTAGGAGCCAACCTTGTTAAAGGTTACAAAACACACTGTTAGGTGTGACCCTGTTAGAGGATTTAATCACCCTGTTAGCAGTGGCCTTGTAAGAAGTCTTTAGAACAATTCAACTAAATTGCCACCCTGTTAAAGGATTTATGGAATGGCTGTTAAGCCAACTCTGTTAGGAGATTTTGGAATCACTGTTACAATGCTTAGAAAGCAACAATGAATGATCTGAAAATATATGCAACTTATCTTGCTGAATACAGATCTCATTTTAGCTCCACAAGATCCTTTCTGATTAAATATATCTTTGCAGCTCCAAGATTTCCTTCTGCTCAACTCTGCTTAGACACACACACGTCTCTTCCTTGCATTTCCTTGTACTATTCGTATATACTCTTTTTTTCACACTTTTTGCATCTTGAGCCTCTCTTTATATACTATACATGATACCAGGTCGGCCCAACCAACTTGACAAAACATATTCCAAAAGTCGGCTTGAACTAATAATCAAAACAAAATTCTTCACTGGCTGACTCTGCTAAAAAAAAAATTGCTTCCTGTGTTAACCGATATAACTCGATAAAAAACTACACTTACCGGGGAATTCGGTAAACCTGCCACTTCCTTTGGAAACTGACTAGACTCGGTAAAAGCTATCTTCGATTACCGAGTGAGCTCGGTGAAAACTAAGCTTTCCTTAGCTTACCGTGCGAACTCGGTTAATACTAACCATTCGCTACAAAATCTTTTGATACCCGAGTGATCTCGGTAAGAACTAAACTTTCCTTAGCTTACCGAGCGAACTCGGTTATCATTAACTCACCGTGTGACATACAGGAACGCTCAGTATACACTGCAAAAGGCTTTACTGACCGACTGAGCTCGGTAGACTCTGTAAACTGTTTTCCTGACCGATAGAACTTGGTAGACTCTGTCTGATAACTGATATGGCATTTGTGTAACATCAAAGACAATACACAATTACTTAATTGTATCCAACACATTGTATCTATGGTAAACAAAACTGCATTCAGTTTTACTCGAGTTCTCATAAGTCTTTATGTATTTTGGATCTAATTCATTCAGATGTATTTGGTCCAGTTGATGTTCCTTCTATTGGTAGATCAGTTTATTATGTTTCTTTCATTGATGATTTTAGTAGAAGAATATGGGTTTATTTCCTTAGGAGTAAAGCTGAAGTTTTCAGTCGTTTCAAAGAATTTAAAGCAATGGTTGAATTGCAGTCTGGAAAGAAAATAAAATGCTTGAGAATTGATAATGGTGGTGAATTTTGCTCCAATATTTTTGACACATTTTGTAAAGCTTGTGGTATTAAAAGAAAGAAGACAACTCCATATTCTCCACAACAGAATGGAGTTGCAAAAAGAATGAACAAGACCTTGATGGAGAAGGCTAGGAGTATGTTGAGTGGTGCTGGACTAGAGCAAAATTTCTGGGCTGAAGCTGTAGCCACTGCTTGCTACCTGATAAACAGGTCTCCTACATCAGTTCTTGTTGATAAGACGCTAATGGAAGCGTGGTCGGGCCACAAGCCTTCACTTAGACATCTGAGAGTGTTTGGTTGTGAGGCATATGCTCATGTGCCAAAGGAGAAGCGAACAAAATTGGACAACAAAGCTGTCAAATGTATCTTCATTGGATATAGTTATGGTGTGAAAGGATACAAGCTTTGGGATCCTGTTGCACAAAAGGTATTTTATTCCAGAAGTGTTTTTTTTAGAGAAACTAAGCCTTCTTCTGTTACAGTGCAACCAGAACAAATTAAAGAAAAGAAAGATGTGTTTTAACTTCTTGCTACACCTGAGAAAGTTGAATCAAGGCCCTTAGAAAGACAAGATGTTGAAGAGAGCTCTACGAGTTCTGAATCGTCAAAGGAAGAGGGAGAACCTAATCATGAACCTAAACCTCTTAAACCTGAACCAGATCTTGTTCGAAGATCTACCAGACAAAGGAAACCACCTAAAAGGTATGGGTATTCTTTTGATGATTGGAGGTGCATATTTGCATTGAATGCTAACATTGATGAACCGAGATCTGTAGAAGAGGCTCTTGGTATGAATGATTCAGAGTCCTAGAAAATAACCATGGATGAAGAAATGGTAGCTCTTAAGAGGAATTGAACATGGGACCTTGTACCATTGCCTGAAGGATGGAAGCTTGTTGGTTGTAAATGGGTTTTCAAAAGGAAGATGGGTTCAGATGGAAGCATTGAGAAGTATAAAGCACGTTTGGTTGCAAAAGGTTAATCTCAAGTTGAGGGAGTAGATTATGGTGAGATTTTTTCTCCAATAGCCAAAATGACATCCATTAGATTTTTGCTTTCTATTGCAGCAACTTATGACCTAGAGATCGAGCAAATGGATGTGAAAACTGCTTTCCTTCATGGAGATTTGGAGGAAGAAATTTACATGTCACAGCCAGAGCACTATGTGGTGAAAGGTAAAAGTCATTTGGTCTGTAAATTGAAGAAATCCTTGTATGGTTTAAAACAGAGTCCTAGGATGTGGTACCAGAAGTTTGATACATATGTGTTGAGTTTGGGATTTGTGCGATCTAAATCTAATCATTTTATATATTTCAAATCTGATGGTGATGGTTTCTTGGTTATTGCCTTGTATGTCGATGACATGTTGTTTATTGGCAAAGGAAAAGGTTTGATTGTAGAGTTAAAATCTCAACTCTCAATAAAGTTTGAAATGAAAGATCTTAGTGCAGCTAGGCACATTCTAGGAATGGAGATTATATGAGATAGACGAAACAAAAAGCTTTGGCTAGGCCAAAGTAAGTATGTTGGTACTATCTTGAAAAGATTCAATATGCAGGATTCAAAACCATTGAGTGTTCCGGTTACTATGGAAACAAAGATTTCTAGCTCACAGTGTCCTACATCCCCATTGGAGATGGAAGAGAGGAGTCGAGTACCATATCAGAGTGCTGTTGGAAGTTTGATGTATGCTATGGTTTGTATAAGACCAGACATTGCCCAAGCAGTGGGAGTACTTTCCCGTTATATGTCTAATCCAGGAAGAGCACATTGGGATGCAGTAAAAAGAGTTTTCAGATACTTGCGGGGTACCTTAGAGTACTCAATATGTTTTCATGGAACAGGAAGTGAGCATTCCTTGAATATTTGAGGCTATGTGGATTTAGACTGGGCTGGTGATGTTGATAGAAGAAGATCCACCAGTGCATATGTGTTTACATTATTTGGTGGTGCAATCAGTTAGATGAGTAAGCGATAGGCTGTGGTCGCTTTGTCCACTACTGAGGCAGAGTATATGGCAGCTACTCATGCCTGCAAAGAAGCCATCTGGCTAAAGAGATTGTGTTCAGATATAGAGTTCAAACAGGGTGCAGTGACAATTTATAGTGACAGCCAGAGTGCAATTTGTCTAGCGAAGAACCCGACTTTCCATGCGAGGACCAAGCACATTGATGTACAATATTATTTTGTGAGAGATATGGTTTAGGATGGTGAGGTGAAGTTGGAAAAGGTAGAGACTTTGGCGAATGTTGTTGATGCATTAACTAAGCCTGTGAGCACAGAGAAATTCAAATGGTGTTCAGAGTCTATGGGCCTCTTGGCCCCTAGCCATTAAGTCCATGATATTTTATATCCCTTGACTCTTGCAAGGTGTTCGACAAGTGGGAGAATGTTGAGAAACATGTGTCTCAACCTTGCAGTCTTTTCTTGGAAAATTCTAGAATTAGTTTGTGGGAGTTTTCCACTTGTTTATGCATTGGAAAGTGGTTAGTGAGTTGTTAAATGAGTCTTGTCCTTAGTAGAATATAGGTAGGCTATTTTTAGAGCCTTGATGACTCATTTTGTGACTTTTATGGGGGTCTAGACTAAGAGACAAAATTGTGGGCGGGATTACTATTTTTAACCTGGTTGTTGTCAAAAATGGGTAACATGTGGCATGGTAGTTTTGCTCATGGTTTTGTAAAATCATAAGTGGTTTCCAGGTTGTAAAATCACTATAAAAGGAGGTCTTGGGGAGGTGTTTGTGTAATGGAGTTTAGTTTGCAAGACTGGTGTTAGAAGGAGTCTCTCCAAGTTCGAGTTGTGGTGATGCGCTCCTGTAAGAACTTGCATTGCAAGTGTATTGTAATCATCTTGGTTTGATAATACATTGTGCAAGTTTTGGAGGGTAGGGTTTTTCTCCCGGAAGGGTTTCCCCATGATAATCACTGTGTTGTGTGTTCTTTTTTATTTTGATTATGTTATTATACATTTCTTGAGATCTTTGCAATAGTTACTTTGATTTGCATAATTGTCCTCTCAAAGATTAGCGTAGGAAGCGATTCCGCGCACCTTTGCTTCCTTATAGGGAAAAGGTGGATGCATCTATTCATTCGTATAAAAATGTAAGATTTTCTGCTTAGGGGAACTCTCTTTTCTTCTATGGTGGAAGTGAGGGAATCTATGCCGCCCCTTAAGCCGAAAAAGATGGAGAAGCAAAGGTAAAGTCATGTCATCGAGTATTTCCTTATATCTTCTTTAATCAATTATGTTATCCTGCTCTTTTTGTTTTGCGAGAAGTGTTTTCTCCCCTCATTGCTTCTTTGAATTATTACAACCTAGGGAATTGAAAGAAAATAGTTTTTGCATGAATGGGATATGTATATTAGGATAAATGTGTGATTACATTCATCCCATAAGATACAAATTTGTTTCGATAATTTATGTTACGAGCAACATCACACTTGGATTTGGGGAGTATGGTCACACACAACTGATGGTTTCATGTCTTTTTCTGAGCGATTTGGCTATGTAGCTGACCTGTTAGGAAAATCAGATTAGGAGTCTATCTAGAAATCAATAAAATGTTTTTTCTTTTTTTGGGCCTTATTTGAGTTCCTTGTACAAATACAAGTTATACGAAAAAGTGGAAATTTGTGTTTAAAGCTTGTTGATGCATCGATTAATATAGATTTTTTGTTCTAATTAGAAACAACATAAATGGATTTTATATCTTTCCATAGTTAAGGAATTCAAGTTTTTTCTTTTGAATTCGGCATAGATTTCCTCTTTTGTTTAGATTATACAATGACTTAATATTATGAGCACAGTGATAGATATATCAAATGCCTTCATCAGTGGCATACATTCCAAATGTTGTGGAAGGAGGAAATACAATGAAAAATAATTCCCTCAAAAGGTAAATAGTTCTCTATTATATTCTTTTGGCAAAGGTAGGCATTTTTTTGGTGGAGATCTCAACAATTATTCATTTGTTAAGCTATATAATAAAAATGTGAAAGATAGATACACATCATTGGTCTAGGAAGGTTGTTGACGAGGATAAAGACCATTGAAAAAAATACATAGAAACAAAATAGCAAATGACTTAACAAATGGAACAGTGACTACCAAGAGTGACCAGAAACCAACTTAGAGATTAAAAAATAGGTGTTCGAAAAAATTAGGATCGCCATATGGAGAAATTAGGTAGACAAAAAACTTATTATGTCAAAGAATCCAATGCCACATGAAAACACAATGACAAAGAATACTTAGGAACTGATAGAAAATTAAGAAAGATGAAAATTTTAATCTCTTAATTAAGGTTCTGATCACACCATTTGAGATGTGAAATTGGTAGATGGAAGGTCCCTAAAGAAGGATGGAAGGAAAGAATATATAGGTTTTACAACAAGGGAATGGTGGAAATGGAATGAAATTCTATCAAAGATTGTACCATATATGAGGATATCCACAACCAATATAAGGACACTTTATGGGTGAACAACATAAAGATCTTTTTGAGGAGCAAAGACTTCACAAGGTGGACATCTTGCTAATACAAATCCACAACAAAATGGATAACCTAGAGAAATCTCGATAGACTGGTTAATAGGTCTTCTTTTGGTCCCTTAGACCATTGATCTCATGGGTGCCATTAAAAATCTTTCATTCATTCATTCCTAGCCGTCCCCAGTGACCAATAATAAGACTAACATGTTTCTCATTTTTTCTATGTCATTACCAACATGGACCTCATGGGGGATTTTCTAATGAAGTCTATGCCAAGAAAAGTGGGGAGCAAAGTCCAACTTGATCGGTTATGTGGAGCAATGTGTCCAATTGGATCGACTATGTGAAGAAAACAAATAATTGAAAAATATGTTCATACTTCTAGGTATGATTATGTATGTATGTATGTATGTATCTATGTATAGAAGGATTATTATTTCAACTGATATTTAAAAAGATAATATGGATTAAACATGGTATCTAGAAAAATCAAATATATAAATTTAACTAAATTTTCATAAGTACTAATTTCTAAATTTAAATATATAATTATTTAATACACTATATTTCACACAAATAAAAATATGTATGAGAGAAAGAGAGATGTCAAGAAGAGGAATATAGCAAGAGAGGGGGAAGAGATAGTGATAGAACAAAGGAGAGGTGCAAAGGGAAGATTGGGTAAGGAGAAACAAAAAGACATATAGATAGAGATTGGGAATATGAGGGATATGTAGACTAGCGAGAGAAAGTCAAGATGAAAGATACACACACACACATACATGTATTTATGTATACATGTATATATATACATATGTATATACATATGTATCTCTATCTATCTATCTATCTAATTATAATAAAAAAGGAAAGATATAAAGACAAAAAATAGTGGTAGAAAGTGATAAGTAAATAGATATAGAGGGGGGCGATATATTGGAATAGATAGGGATGGAGGGATAACAAGGTAGAGATAGAAGGAGCGATGGGGAAGAAATATGGATATGGAGGAGAGGGATATGTGGAGAAGAAAAGGAACAAATAAAGAGAGGGGAGAAAGGGGTAAATAGAGATGGACAAGATAAATATATAGAGGAGACATAAGGTAAAAATGAAAGTTAGAGAGATTGGAAGATAAATATAGAGATAAAAAATGACCCAAGTAAATCTCCAATTTTGAGCTTCCAAAGGAAAAAAGATTGAATATTTTTGGCAACTTGGTTTCCCTATCCTATCTATCCACTGTAAGCATGCAAAAAATAAAGAGCACAGTTAATGAATCAACAAAAATATGGGAAGGGACATTTCAATTTCATTCAATCAAAATTCTGACCAATTTGAAGTAGTAATATGTAGAGCGAATTTTTTTTGATTTCAATTGGATCCAAAAGGAGTGCCTTTTACTCCAAAAGGGCTGAAGAAAAGTTGACCACCAAAAGATTTGGAAAATACCACAAATGCCTTATTTTTAGATAGGAGAAAAAAGGTGAGGCCTTTTTTGACCACAAACAAATAGAGGTTTCATGAATGCTACTTTAGAGATATATGTGTCAATATTGGTAAATGAAAAACAAAATCTATCACACATATATCATGTCATCATTTTTCCATCCAACATATACCACATAAGAAAGCAATATGGAAACTATTTAATATGAATATCCTTAGTTATTGTATGCATTCGTCAAGTCCCACCATTAACTTAAAATAGTAGTAAAAAATTTCATGCATGCAACACTTCACAATTTTGATTTGAACATTGAGTGATCATATTCAACACCATGCCATTTCAAAACTAGATCTCATGAAATGTGGAGTGGGATATATATTTTTTCATATCTATGTCAATCCCCAAATTCCAATCCCATGTATGTAAGTGGAAGAGGGGAACATATGTTTCAGGTAGAAATAGGAAAAAATATTTAAGAAAATTAGATTGCTTATATTGCAAGAAAGACACAAAATGTGTTTGGTGAAAGACATTTTAAAACTTTTAACCACATGTGTAACAAAAGGCTACATAGTGTAATTTTTTCCAACATACTCCCAACTTGTACTAAAATAATACCTTTGGAATAGAGTATGAATATCCATCAAAGAAGGAAATTTTGTTACATTTTGTGGTTGTGACTACTCTTGTAAATGTAAAAATAAAAATTGTACTGATAGCAAATCAAAATTAAATCATACTATGTACTCATAGCTAAGATAATACATTTCTATATACAATAACTCATTCATGTTTAATATATTTAAGTTACATTTAAATATAATTAGAAAATATTGATAGATTGCACAAACAAAAATATAATGGAGTTCTAGAATTTTTTTTGTTTCAAAACATTTTATAAGGTTATGGTTGTTTCAATGCCTTATTTCAATTTGAGAGTGTGATATACGTTTTGGGTGGCCTTTTAGCTTATGATTAATCATTTATTTGGAAACTATTAAGTATCCTTATTATTGATTTTATTTGCTCACCATGTTTGACTATAAAATAAATGTTACATATATATTAATTCCTAGTTATGTACAAGATCATGGTGTACCAAAAAGTGGCAATCTGAAAAATATATAGTTATGAAATGTCTCAAAGCATTTCAAAATCTATTCCAAAATTTTTCCCACCTATCCTGATACCAAACCAAAAAATTAATATCTTTATAAGGCCTATCGTATCTTTGGATACCAACCCTACATGGTCAACTTTAAAAACATCTCAAATTGTGCATTTTTTTATTTCAAACAGGTAGCTAACAAATTTTTTTTTCACCCAAATTTGATGAAATGAAAAGTGTTTCTTAAAAATTATCTTAGCTTTCCATAAATATAAGGTTTGTCAAATTATGAGGTCAGTAGGTAATTATTACTTATTTTCTAATGGAGTTATGTATAAAATGTTGATTGACACACTGATTGAAAAGCAACTATAACTTTAAAATGGTATAACATTTTTGAAATCCAAAAGATGCATCACATTCTATGCTTCTTCCAATATAATGAATAAAAAGGAAAAAATAAATTTTGCAGAGTTTTGAATTAGTTAAGGTGGTCAGACACACAAGTATTTTTATTCCAAAAATACTATAGTAGAAAATTCATAATTTATTATTTATTTAGGATAAAAATACCCAAAATTATGTGTCACATCTAGACATGAGTCTACTTATTATATCTATAATATTATTAAAAAAATTTATCATTTGATTTTGATTAAGGTGCTCAGACATACATCTACATCTTATATTTGTTCTGAAATTTTTGTACTACTGTATTAAAATTCAAAATTTTCACCAATTGTTTTTTATTTTTTCTGAGAAGGCCTAGTAGTTTAGAAAATAAATTCAATTTCCTAGTGATTCTTTCCTTTCATCTTTTTGATATAAAGTCTATAACAAGTTGAAAATTGCATGTCAAGTTGACATAACCCAGATTTGCTAATTTTTTGTTGTCACTTAAGAGCATAGTTTGGTTGACCATGATCACACACATACTCACTCTTAAGTGGAATATACAATCAATACATAGATAATATTAATACATT
The DNA here is from genome assembly GCA_028749045.1 of Cupressus sempervirens. Classification (NCBI taxonomy): domain Eukaryota; kingdom Viridiplantae; phylum Streptophyta; class Pinopsida; order Cupressales; family Cupressaceae; genus Cupressus; species Cupressus sempervirens. The sequence goes on from CM053788.1 coordinate 605,497,894, forward strand.
GAATTAAATGTATAATAATAAAATAAACACATAGAAGTACATATAATTTACCCCTTGTAATTATTTTTATTACATGAATAGTCAATTGCATATGTTAGCTATAAGTTTAGAAATATTTTTATTAATAAATCGAGGAGAGAAATGATAAATCTCTCTTAACACTATAAATCAATTTCTATTCAATGAAAATTGTTTGATCTTTTGACAAAGTCTTCTTGCCTTTTTAATATACAAATTTGTATTGATTTGGCTTGATTTAAGATTTAAAATAAATAAAGAATTAGATTTTATAAGTATAGAGTAATTAAGTCTTTTATTTTACAAACGTGTTTGTAAAATATTTCTATAATTATGAATTATATTTAGCATTATGAAATTTTTTTATTTAACATATTTATAAAATTATTATAAATAAAAGTCTTACAAGTAAGCATAAGATTTATTCGTGTAGAACTATTGCATTTAACACATACATAAAACTACTATAATTAGAAAATTGAATAATTAGATTTTCTCTATTTTATAAATAAATATTTCTAGTTTTATCAATCACATGATTATGTAGCAATATTATGTATCATCTAATAATTTTATATGGACTATTTCTTTTAGTAATTAAAAAATGTGTTAGCATTCAAGTGATTTTTCTTCTCTTTATATGATCTTTTTATAAATTTAGCATAGAAAGGAATCTATGTTGCTTCAGTCCATATGCTCCCTTATCAAATACTACCAGTAATTGATTTGGGTACGTGAAAGAATGTTGATTTTTTGGATTTCATGCAGATCACATTAATAGATAAGATTACCTCCAAGAGATGAAAAGTGATAAAGAGGTAAAAGTTCATAACATTGAGAGACATCACTAGCTATTGACATGACTAAGAAAGATGGAGACAAAAAATGATATATATTATCCTTCAACCTCTTGTAGATGGAGGGCTTTATAATTAATCAAAATAAAACCTATGCAGCATGGTTTGTGACCTTCATTATTAGTAGGTTTCAAGTGGTAAGCCTTTATGTAAATTCTAATTTCCACCAACAATTCTCTAATGTATGGGATGATTAGGAAGGCACATTGGATATACTTGTATATATATGAAAAAATTAAGAAGTAATATATTGATAGGGGGTCTCATTATAAATTTTTAATTTGAAATTAAAAATAATAGTGAAAATAATAGACACAACAAGACACAACTACATCATATGTTTTAAAATATACTTATTCAAATTAAACTTTATGTTCTAAGAAGTATCTTATTTGATGACCTTCAACATCTATTTAAATTTATATCTTTTACATCAAAAGTGTGGAGAGATTTGTTTATTTTGTCTTGCCCTCTCTATGTTAGAAACATGTAATAATTTAAAGAATAATATGATTGTAAAATACATTAATTTACTAACGTAAGATGAAATCTCTAAATGATTCAACCATTACATGCTGAATATAATTTTGAATAGATCTTTAGAACTACATAAATTGTTATTATTCTTCTTTTAGACATTTCTCAAAATCTCAAAAATAAACTTGAACACATTTAAGATATCTTTTGACATAAACAACATCATTAATTAGGAGACCAATTGATCATAGTAGTTCTCTCTATATATATGGAGCAAGAGAGTAATACATTACCTACCCATTGGTGCGATTGCTAATTATTAATAGTCGTGCAAGGCACATATGTCGGCTTCATAGATTTTTGTGGACGGGAGGATCCATACTTGGCTCGCCAAGGTCTTGGAAATATTTAAGAAAGGATTCATGTGACCTTGCGCCAACCACGACTCTACGATCTACTCCGGCCTCGATAACCTATTTCAACTTCTTTCCCACCAGATAGTCTAGTATTCAACACGCGTAATTATTGCCTCTCTTCTGGGTCTCGGCTATTCAACGAAAGACATAGCGGTGTAGTTCAATAACATTTCTTCTCCCTTTTATGGAAATTTAAACAAAGTCAGATTTGTCAGATTTAGGAGTTTCATTGAATTATAGCCAATAGCTCAGTCATACTTAAGGTAAATATACTAGTGAATGCCCAACAAATAAATAGATAGGTCTAGATGGTCTACATAGCATTAATATGATCCATATAAATAATTATTGTCCTATGAATGAATGGTCAACAGTGTAGATGGTCTTGATTTATTGTATTCTTATAATGCTATGGTTGGTTGGTTGGTTTTTTTTTTTTTTTTTTTTGGGTAAAGTTCAATTGTAATATATAATATTAATATAAAAATAATTTCAATAAAATTGTAATTTAAAAATTCATAACTATCGAGTGTGGCATGAAAAATAAGACAATATTTTGGCTCTTAAAAGCTCAACATAATGTTAAAATGTATAAAAAGAAAAATCATAAAGGAGACTCTAATTCTTTCTTCTTAAAATATTCAATTTAAATTTCGATCTTCAAGATTTCTAAATTTCTAATTTCTATTTTCATATAAATAAATAAATAATTTCAATAAACTATATTGACGAGACCTTAAATCATAAAATTTAAAATATTTCAACAAACCATAAAGTACCATTTCTTTCCAAGAATGCACAACTATCCTATAAAGTAAATTTTGATTTCTAAGAATTTTTAAAAGTTAGACATTGTTAGAGCAAAAAATAAATAATTTATTTAATTTTTGAATAATTCTAAAGTAATGTAAGTACATTAATGAATACTCGAGAGGAAGTTGTATGCCTCTTCAAGAGACATTTAAAATAAAACAAAATGGTAAAAATGAAGAGAAATGAGGATCTTCCCTCATTTTAAACCTAGACACAAAATAATGAAGACATTAAATTTTTTTATATGAGATAGTGAAATCATACATACCACAAAAATCAAATTTGTCAAATATTCAACTTGTGTAATTATTGCCTCTACATCACATCTTTTAGAAAGTTAGCTATTCATGTCTAAATGTTTATGGAAATTTAAAGAAAGTGTGAATTATTAAATTTTACTAATAGATTTTCATTAAATCATGGGTATATTAGCAAATTAAAAGGCCATGAAAAAGATAGGTATATATGGCCCAAATAATATTTATCTTATTATTAAAATGAATGCTAAACAAAAGAGATTTGTATTTATTACATTTTAATGATGTGACATGAAGAACTTTTGTGAATTACAAAACATAATATATGTGAAATATTAATTTATGAAAATTGACTACAAAGCATCTTGTAGATCAATGGATTCATTATTTAAAGATACAAATGATCCATTATAGAGATGTTAATAGTCATGTTTATAATTCTTTTTAATAATTAAATCTTTGGTTTGTCACAACCCATAACTATCATGAAAAATAAGAATTTTTAAAACTCAAGTAAATTAAATCATGAAGGAGACTCTATATCATCCATCTTAAAATATTCAAATTCTTTCAAATTTAAAAATTTATGAATTATATTTCTATGTATAACTAATAGAAATTTCACATGTACTAAATTAAAAAATGTTGATGATGTCATTCTCAAGGTGACATTAAAAAAAAAAAACTAGTAGCTAAGATTTGTAGATATTGACCATAAATTAAAAAAGTTATTTGTATTAGTCAATCATATAGATAGAAATTAAATATAATATTCTATATCTAAAAAATGTAAAAATATATTATCCTATTAATTATGTATGTCATATAATTTATGAAAAACATACACTTTTATTCTCAAATCTTTCAAATGTAATTTTATAGTAAAAAATTGACCTATCACATAATATTATCTAAACTTTCGATAATAAAATTATCGTATAATAAGACAATAGTATGAACATAGCATTTTCCTTTATAGTAAAGAACATTACATATAATATATTTTTTCAAATCTTTTTAAAACACTAAATAAAGCCACAATTTTCCATATTACTCTTACATACTATCCAATTATTGTATTCTATCGGACTAGTGCTCCTATTTATAGAAATGACAATTCTTGATAGAATGAGACAGAGTTACTCAGTGTCATAGAAGGTGACCACCCTTAAACATCAGGGACGAATATTAATGGAAAAATTAAGATCGAAAAGATAAATCAACTTCGACTATTTAACATTTTAAGCCTAAAAGTAAAACCTTTAGTTGTCCATATCAACTACCCACACTTTCCACTACGTGAGACAACAATGTTCTTCACGTGGCTAACAAGCTCGTCCATATAATCCTGTTGACGTCCTGTGTTGAGTTGTATAACACCACGGAGTTCCCTCACCTTCGATCTTATCTCCTCCGCTCTCTCATCATTGCTACCCATCACCGTCGAAACCGCCTTACACACCTCATCTCTGCTAAAACACCCATCCCCGTCCCTCCCCACTTCAACTCCTCCATTTAATTCGAGCTCAATCTGTCGAGCGTTAAGCCCCTGTTCGATCCGCAATGGAATTAAAACTAGCGGCAGCCCGGCGTAGAGCCACGCTTCCATCACCGAGCTCCACCCGCCATGCGTCACAAAACATCCGACGGAAGGATGAGAAAGAATACGCAGCTGAGGAACCCACCCGTCAACGACAAGCCCACGGTCACCTATCCGCCCTTCAAAACCCTCCGGCAGCGACGACAGCGCCGACGAACTACTCCCGTCAGAAGATCGCAACGACCAGAGAAACGGCAGGCCGATGTCGTCCAGTGCCGACGCCAATTCCGTTATCTGTTCCGTCGACAGATACGACTCGCTTCCGAAGGCTACATACACCACCGACGCGGCCCGCTGTTTGTCCAACCACTCTATCAGCTTATTCTCCGACGTATCCTTCCCGTCTTCCGGCAGGATTAGAGGGCCGACGGAAATCACTGGTTTTCCGGTGATACAGCTGAGGTATTGCATATACTTGTTCTCCTCTTCAAAGCACGATTTTATCAGTATTCCACACGACTGCCGACAACAGTCCCGCAGACGGTCGGCGAGCCCTAAGAAGTTGCTGAGCACAAGTCGGGCTTCGAAGAGCCTGAAGGAGACGATGGGTAACGGATATCCCATCGGAGCTTCGCTCAAATCCTCCGCCGTCACGTCCTTGCTTCTCCCTCCCCGCTTTATATGCCCGAAAAGATAACTGAACGACGCCGGATTGAAGATGGAGAAAATAAAGCTCGGTATTTCCAGCTGGGATGCCACGGTGGCAGCCCAAGGCGCCACGACGTCGTAGACCAGGAAATCTGGCGAGAGGCGCCGCAGAAGAGTCTCCAACGGCTTCTCCAGCTGATCGAATGCGCTGTGCAGGAGATGCACCGATTCCGGTCTGATGTCTGCTGTGCTTTCGACGCCAGGGGGGAGTCCGTCTACAGACGGCAACGGCAACTCCAGCAGGTGTATGGAGGATTCCCCTTGTAGGCGAGCTCTGACTTTGGATATATTGACCGGGGTTGATACAAACCACACTTTTAGTATCTTCCCGTGGCTCGCCAAGGCCTTGGAAAGATTTAAGAAGGGATTAATGTGACCTTGTGCTAACCATGGCAGTATCACTACCTCAAGTTGTCTCTCTTCTCCCATATTTCTCATCCAATTTTCTCACTTGTACTTGTCTCTGAAACTGAATCTGCTTCCTTAATAACATATGTGGAACTCTGGAGATATAGGGCAAGATATAGTCAGTTGCAATCAAGCGATCAACTACCTAGCTTGTAAGTGCTAGCTAGATTCATCTCATCGGCCACCTAACTATCAAATGTTCAACATCTGAAGGGTATACGGTCAATAATAATTCGCGGCCCCATTCTCATTAAATGTGATAAATACATGTCTATTTACTCCCCAGTCTTAGACATTATTCATCAGGTCAGGAAGAGAAATGACAGGAGAGGTGAAAACTGGAATATTCTGTTCAATCAGAGAGCATACTCGACAGATATCTCTTAAAGCTGTCGTCGTTTTCTCACCTTAAATTTTGAGTGATTAGCTCCAAGAGTCTTTCTAACAGGACAAACGCATGTGTTTCGACTCTGTCCTCTCGAATTGACTTGAATATTGGTAGACTATTAATTTCTACCGACCATTCAGTATGGGCTGTCAAAAATGTATTTAAAATAAGTCTTTGTACCGCCAAAAGTCCATTCACCATCATTTCATATTCATGGCTACTTTATAGCCTACAATCATATGTATCACATGGTTTTCATCATATGTATCACATGGTTTTCACTACATTGTGGTCTTAGAGGTAGTTGAAGGAGATTTTTGAAGATTGCTTAAGAGGAGAAGTTGGAGCTTTCAAGAGTGATCCAGATTGGTAAGGCTAAGCAACCATTTTGTTGCTAAGACATATTTAAATCAAGGAAGGTATTTGGTTTCACTATGTGTTTTATGATTTCAAGAAGGTTCTTTCTCTAAATATCTAAGAGCAAGGATTTTAATATCAATGTATTGGCATCAATTGAATGAGAAGAAAATAATACATTTTATGTATATCTAGTTTTAAACGAGTTGTGAGAACTGTGGTATAAAGGATTTTAAATTATTTTGGCAAGGTGAATTAGTAAATCTAAGTGGAATTATGGCCTCTAATGTATTTTATGTGCAACCTCAAATTCCACTTGTCATTGGTCAAAATTATGATACTTGGGAAATTGAAATGAAAACCTTGTTTAGATCTCAAGGGCTAACTAACATTGTTGAGAAAGGTTTTGAAGAGCTTGGGCATGAATCTGATTTGAATGATCACCAAAGAAAGGAATTGTAGAAAAGAAGAGAAAAAGATGGGAAAGCTATGATGTTCATACAAACAGGTATGGAAGAATTATTTTTTCAAAGAATTTGAAATGTAAGTTCAGCTAAACAAGCTTGGGAGATTTTGGAAAGTACATATCAAGGTACATCTAAGGTTAAGATAGCCAAATTGCAATCACTTAGAAGAAGCTTTGAAAATCTACAAATGAAATAATCAAAGTCAGTAGATCATTTTCAGCTAACATTATGAAAATTTTCAATTAAATTAGATAAAATGGTGAAAATTTGTCTGATCAAAAAGTTATAGAAAAGATCTTAAGGAGTTTGCCAAGAAAGTTTGGTATTGTTGTGGTAACAGTTGATGAAACTAAAGATCTTTCATTATTGTCTTTAGATGATTTGTTTGGATCATTAATTGCACATGAATCTAGGGTGAATAACAATACTGACACAATCTTGGAGAATGCTTTCAAGTCACATATGACATTTGGTAGAGGCGGAGGGAGAGGAAATTTTGGATTTATAGGAAGAGATAGAGGAAGAAACGACTATCAAAGAGAAGAAAGAAAGAGTCTAGATCCTGGGGGATGAAGAATTCTAAATTCAAGGGGACACAATAATAATCAGGTATCACTAAGGTTTGAAAAATCAAATGTCCAGTGTTATTATTGCAAGAAGTTTGGGCATTTTGCAAATGAATGTAGAAAGAAACAAGCAGATATAGTAAAGAAAAATGCAACTTTTTTAGAAAGTAGTTTTGGGACATTGTTGATTACATGTCATGCTGCTCAAGAGAGTCCAAGTGATGTTTGGTTTCTAGATAGTGGTTGCAGTAATCATATGACAAAAAATAGAGATATATTTGAGAGCTTGGATACTTTAGCTAAATTAGAAGTTAAATTGGGAAATGATAACATAGTAGAAGTCAAAGGAAAAGGTACAATTAATGTGATGACAAAGCTTGCTAAGAAATCTATTCCTGATGTGTATTTTGTACGTGGTTTGAAGCATAATCTTATAAGTTTGGGACAACTTACACAAAAGATTATAAAGTTATTTTTGAGAATAGTGTGTGCACTATATTTATACTTCTCCTAGTAACATGGTGATTGCAAGGGTTGAAATGATGGATAATAAAATGTTTCCACTTCACATGAATAGTGGAGTGATGAAAGAGAGTAGCATGTGTTTCAAGGCAACATGTCAAGATCAGTAATGGAAATGGCATTTGAGGTATGGTTATCTAAATTTCAAAGGGTTATGTTTGTTGCAAAGGAAAAATGTGGTAAGAGGTTTACCCCCCATTGAAGCATCATTGAGTTCATGTAAAAGATGTATTTTTGGTAAGCAACATAGAGAAAGTTTTCCAAAAGAAATATCATATAGATCTTGGAAACCTTTAGAAATTGTGCATACATACTTGTGTGGTCCAATGAAAACACCATCATTAAGGGGAATCATTTATTTTTTATCTTTCATTGATGATTATATCAGGAAGACACAAGTTTACTTTCTGAAGTATAAATCTGAGACGTTTGGAAACTTCAAGGAGTTTGAGGCATTGGTGAAAAAACAAAGTGGCCTATTCATCAAGGTATTAAGGTTAGATAGAGGAGGAGAATACATGTCAAATGAGTTTTTGGATTATTGCAGGTATTGTGGAATAAAGAAGAATTTCGCTAAAAGTTATAGACCTTAGAAAAATGGTATTGTAGAAAGGAAGAATCAAACAATAACATAGATGATAAGGAACATGTTGAAAGATAAGAATCTACCTAATGAATATTGGGGTAAAGTAGTAGCTTGTGTTGCTTATATCTTGAGTAGAAGTCCAACCAAGATTGTAAGGAACATGATTCCACAACAATCATGGAATGGTAAGAAACATTGTAGCTCTCATTTAATAGTATTCAATTGTATTGCATATGCACATGTTCCTAAAGAAGTAAGAAGTAAATTAGATGATAAAAGTAAAAGGTGCATATTTGTTGGTTATGATAAATGATATAAGGCTTACAAGTTGTTTAATTCTATATCCAAGAAAGTAATTGTAAGTCGAGATGTTATATTCAAAGAAGATGAATCTTGGGATGGAAGTATAGATAAGACAATTGTAGGTACTCCAACAATATCGTGTGATGAGCAAGAAGGAAAAGATCAAGAAAATCAAGGAGATCAATCAAATGAGAAAATAAGAAATCCATCAAGAAGCATAAAAGGAGATTTGAAAAAATGGGACATGTGAAAGATGAGTGTTCAAGTCTACAAGTAAGTAGTGACTCAATTCCTACAATTGTACAATTGAGATCAAGGTATAAAAGCAATAAGACTAGAAGTTTGAAAGATATACATGATCAAGATGATATGATAATTTCACAATCAATTTTTTCTCTATTGGCTTAAAATCCTATATGTTTTGAGGGTACAATTAAGTAAGAACAATGGATTAATGCAATGAATGATGAAATGGAATTTGTTGAGAAAAATGATATATGGGATCTAGTTGATTTGCCTAAAGGTAGAGACTACATAGGTGTAAATTGGGTTTATGAAACTAAGTATAAGACAAATGGAGAAATTGACAAATATAAGGCAAGGCTAGTGGCTAAGGGTTTGCACAAGAATATGGAGTTGATTATAATGAAACTTTTGCACCCATAGCTAAACTAGATACTGTTAGAACGATTCTAGCCATTGTAGCTCAAAAGAAATGGATGGTTTATCAAATGGATGTAAAATTAGGTTTCTTAAATGGATATTTGGAAGAAGAAGTTTATGTGTAACAACCACTAGGTTATGAAATAAAAGGACATGAGGAAGGCAAGGTTTATATATTGAAGAAGGCACTCTATGGGTTAAAGTAGGCATCAAGGGCTTGGTATAGTAGAATTGACTCATACATGATTGAGAATGGATTCAATAGAATCACTAGTGAGCCAACACTATACACCAAAACCATTAATGAAGGTCAAATTTTGATTATTTGCTTGTATGTTGATGATTTGATCTTTATAGGTAATCTTTCTATTGAAATGTTTAAGGGTCACCAAGTTGTCGTGCCAAAAAGGTGACACCACTTCTTCTTTTTTCTAATTTTCAATAGCGCATACACACTGTGGCTTGGGTATTCCAAGCCATAACATGTACACGCTATATCGCATACATGCTTTTTAAAACCCCAATTGTTATAAATGGGCTACAAACCTGCAACCCATTCATTTTAACTTTGTTTTTGAACTGCTCCTCCTTACAGCTTGTACACATTTCAACAAATTTAAGGTTTTCAACACTCGCCTTGTCAATATGCCTCCTTGTTGTAGAAGTTGAAGATTACAAGCACACCGTATGTTGTCTGACCTTCTTTTTGCATTGTTTTGTATGTTTTCTTTATTGTTTTGTAGGTTTTTTTTTCAAGTTTTCTTTAAATTTTTTTATTTATTTAGATTTCAATTGATTTCTTATCAGGAAATATGAATAATGAACTGGAAAATCCCCAAGAAGATCAAAACCAAAAACCTCAATAAGATCCAAACCAAAACCCTCCACAACAAGAACAACAAATTTTGCAACCTGCACCAATTGAAAGAACTCCTACTGGCACACAAGAAAACATAATAAATGAAATAGAAAAAGGCAAAATCAAATTAGAAGCACTCATTGGTAGGTTGAAAGCTTGTGGAAAAACCAATCTAATGAGAGCTCAATTGACATCCTCCCTCGAGTCCATTAAGGCCCACATAGCTTCTATTAGTGGTCAGTTATATATTTGGTGGGTTAAGAGGGATGAACAAAAAAGATATTATGCAAATAAATTATCATATCAAGATGTGAAAAAAAAGATATACAAAAAGGGAGTCTTTGTGCATTATTTAGAAAGCCTAGTGAACAAGATATTGTTAGAGAGGCAAATAAATAGTTCCCCATCCATTGGTGCATATATGATGGTATTAGACATAATTTTTGGGATAGATGGTGGATGGTTTTTGATGTCCCTCCTTGCAAATGAGGTCCCAATGTATTTCTTAAGAAAATTGTATTGTGAGTTTGTCCTTGGGGAGATCCCCAATTATTTTGATATATTAGACTCTCAGGGTAGAGGTGGGGGATCATCATTTGAGAGGCTGGGGGCATCTCATGACCCTAATGTAGTTAGGATACCTGTGGTCAAGCCATAGGGTGAGCATGTGACTGTTCCCTTAGTTGTGAAGTAACATGTAGAGGCCAACACTCTAGGGACTATTAGTGCTTTGACGTAGATCCTCATTCATTGCACGAGTCCATTAGTTGAGGACGATCCTTCTGCACATCGTGGTCACATGTGCACATCATGTGGATCCTTATGCACATTTGGCAGTCATGCTGGGGATGGTGTGGATGATGGGCTATTGATTCATTAGTTCTTGAATGAGACATTTGGCATTGACACACAGGTAAATTACAATTATAATAAACTAATTTGATCACATTTCATATGTACAGTGAATGACTAATTAATTAGAATGTATTGACATTGTTCAAAATTCAGGGTTAGAGTGTTGGCGGCCCTAGTAGCAATCCCCCGACCCCATTTTTCGTCCCATCAACGAGTCTAGAGGTATGTATCAATTTAGTCATTTAAATTAATACACATATTTATTAAGTAATCATATTAAGGATTGACAAAAAAAATTATGCATGTGCACCAGTTCTCTATAGGACTATTGACATTCACTATGGACTTTGAGCCTTGACATGATACGTGCTTCATAGAGGTATATTTGTTTCATGTTAATTTAATTCATTTGATTATATTTTATTCATGTTTCATGTTACATGTAATGTGTATTTAATAACATGCATCTCTTGACATCTGAGACTCCTCATCATTTTCGGTAGTCCATCGATCGTGGAGTGGTTGCAGCTATGGCTAGTTCACAACCATTGACTGAGGTATGAAAGAAGTTTCTTGGTTTTAGTTATTTATAATAGTTAGTATCAAAATTTCTAATGTTATTTATAAGTGATTATATTTATTGAATTGGTGTAGGGTCTTGTCACACCCGATTGTCCATAGCCTTCGAGGTGGACTTGTAAAGCGACTATATGATGGCAGTAAGAAAATAATTAATTTTGTGTGTACATATATTTTATTTCAATGTATAAAAATTAGTGATTCATATCTACTTTGTTTGTATCAGCTTGAGTTAGAGAAGATTCTCAACAAGAGAACGAGCGAGCGTGTGAGGAAGACCCCATCATCACCATCATCTCCCTCCAAACGATGATCGAAGACCTCTAGAGATTTGTTTCCTTCCCCTCGTGGGAAGAGAAGATATAGCTGATAGACATACATGTATAGGCATTAGCAGACATATATGTTGGATTTTATATCAGTGGAGATATTTGATATACATTTGATGTATATATGACATTTTATATTTGATGTATGACATTTATTTGATACATGACATTATTAGACTTATGACATTATTGGTTAATATATGATATGTTTGTTCATGTACGACATTATTGGTTATCATAATATATTATATATGTTCCTTCATGTATGACACCCCTAGTACTCATACCCACGTACCCAAGTATCGAGTACATGTATCCCAAGTACCGAGCACTCGGTGGATAGCATCATAGCTAAGGACCTTGATTGAGATTTTTTTTTTTGTTTTGGTTTTTTGTTTGTGTATTAGCTTGTTGTTTATCAAGCTTAATTCAATACCTAATCAATTCAAAACTTTGATAGAATATTGATTAACAATAAACTTTATCATTGTTTAAGCATTAGTTTATCATTTCCAATATGCCATCATCATATGATTTATGATCTTGTTCATGTTTAAAGTTTTCCTTCTCTATTATTTGTTTATCAAGCTTCATTCAATACCTAATCAGTTTGAAACTTTGATACAATATTGATCAACAATAAACTTTATCAATGTTAAAGCTAGAAATTTATCATTTTTAATATGTCATTATCATATGATTTATGATCTTCTTGTTCATGTTTAAACCTGCCTTCTATGTTGTGCATCTAAACATTTATCATAAATTATTATTACAAACATATAACAAATCTGAAACTAAAAACAATACATTATATTTGCAAACTTTATCACTATTCTTGATTTGAAAAATCATTGTCATGGCTCATAAATTCAGGTTTCCTATAAATATAAAAGTATAATTAAAAATAAAGTTTGACATACCCAAGTACCCCTGTCCCCTATTATAAAAAATAGCTGTACCTATACTTGTACCCATACCCGTACCCTAAGTACCCCAAGTACCCCTGTCCCCATGCAACCTTGTATATTATATGTGGATCTTGGTGTTTTCTATACACCTATGTGGCCTATAGGATCTCTTGCTACTTAGAACATCCCTTGACCTTGCCCAACCTCCTCACTAGGTTAACTGATCCAAACTTGCAGCATCACTCCCTTACTCTTCTAGGAACAATATCCCTCCAAAGGTTTTATCGGTCTACTAGAGTACCATAGCACTCCCCAGTCCAACCAAGGTTTCTATGATGTCCTAAGATGTTATTGGAACACTTGTACTATGTTTGAATGGATAACAACAATGGGCTTGTACCCAATTTCAAGATTTCTTCACAAAAGGGCTATAAGGAGAGCCTCTAGTTAGGCTTCCACCCAGATTTCTAGGGCCAATAGCTCCCCCATCCCATACTCTCTCTCTCTCCTCTCCCATCCCATTCTCTCTCTCAGTCTCTCTCTCTTCTCTCCCATCCCCTACTCTCTCTCACTTTCCCTCTCCTACTCCCTCTCCCATTGCCTAATCTCTCACAGTCTCCCTCTCCTACTCCCTCTCTCATCGCCTCCTCTCTCTCACTCTCTATCTCCCATCCCCTACTCTCTCACTCTCTATCTTCTCCCATCCCCTACTCTCTCTCACTCTCTTCCTCTCCCATCCCCTATACTCTCTCTCCTCTTCCATCCCCTTCTCTCTCTCCTCCTACAGTCTACTCCCTCTCACCCTCTCTCGTCTCTCATCCCCTACTCTCTTTGTCTCACACACTCCCATCCCCCCTCTCTCTTGAGCTACTCCCCCCCCCCTCTCTCTCTCTCTCTCTCTCTACCCCCCTCTCCCATCCCCTACTCTCTCTCTCTCTCTCCCCCTACTCTCTCTCCCCTCCTATCCCTTTCTCTCTCTCTCTCCCTCTCCCTCTCCCACCACCTACTCTCTCTCCCTCTCCCATGGCCTAATCTCTCTCACCCTCTCTCCTCTCCCATCTCTTACTCTCTATATCTCTCACGCACACTCCCATCCCCCCTCTCTCTCTCTCTTTCCCACTCCCTCTCCCACTGCCTACTCTCTCTCTCTCTCTCTCTCTCTCTCTCTCTCTCTCTCTCTCTCTCTCTCTCTCCCTCCCTCCCTCCCTCCCTCCCTCCCTCTCTACTCTCTCTCCCCCATCCCCTACTCTCTCTCTCTCTTCCATTCCCCTACTCTCTCTCACACTCTCTCCCATCCCCTACTCTCACTCTCTCTCTCCCATCCTATTCTCTCTCTCTGCCACCCCCTACTCTCTCTCACTCTCTCACAATCTCTCCTATCCACTACTCTCTCACTTACACACACTCCCATCCCCCTCTCCCTCCCTCTCCCACTCCCTCTCCCACCACCTACTCTCTCTCTCTCTCTCTCTCTCTCTCTCTCTCTCTCTCTCTCTCTCTCTCTCTCTCTCTCTCTCCCATCCCCTAAACTCTCTCTTTTACAAATACACACTCTCATCCCCCCTCTTTCTCTCTCCCTCTCCCACTCCCTCTCCCACTGCCTACTATCTCTCTCTCTCACTCTCTCTCTCCCTCTCTACTATCTCTCTCCCATCCCCTACTCTTATTCTCTCTCTCCCATCCCCTACTCTCTCTCACACTCTCTCCCATCCCCTATTCTCTCTCTCTCTCTCTCTCTCTCTCTCTCTCTCTCTCTCTCTCTCTCTCTCTCTCTTCCACCCACTACTCTCTCTCACACTCTCACACTCTCTCCCATCCCTTACTCTCTCTCTCTCTCTCTCTCTCTCTCTCTCTCTCTCTCTCTCACACACACACACATTCCCATTCCCCCCGATCTCTCCCTCTCCCACTCCCTCTCCCACCACCTACTCTCTCTCCCCCATCCCCTACTCTCTCTCTCCCCTCTCCCATTCCCTACTCTCTCTCTTTCACAAACACACACACTCCCATCCCCCCTCTCTCTCTCCCTCTCCCACCACCTACTATCTCTCTCTCAAGTTCTCTCTCTCCATTTCTACTCTCTCTCTCCCCCATCCCTTACTCTCACTCTCTCTCTCCCATCCCCTACTCTCTCTCACACTCTCTCCCATCCCCTCCTCTCTCTCTCTCTCCCCCATCCCATATGAGCTCTATCTACCACCCCCTACTCTCTCTCACACTCTCACACTCTCTCCCATCCCCTACTCTCTCTCTCTCTCTTACACACATTCCCATTCCCCCCTCTCTCTCCCTCTCCCACTCCCTCTCCCACCGCCTACTCTCTCTCCCTCATCCCCTACTCTCTCTCCTTCATAGACACACACTCCCATCCCCCCTCTCTCTCTCCTCTCCCATCCCCTACTCTCTAGATTTGTCACACACACTCCCATTCCCCCTCTCTCTTTCCCTCTCCCACTCCCTCTCCCATCACCTACTATCTCTCTCTATCTCTCTCAAGTATTGTCTCTCCCTCTCTACTCTCTCTCTCTTCAATCCCCTACTCTCATTTTCTCTCTCATCCCTACTCTCTCTCACACTCTCTCCCATCCACTACTCTCATTCTCCCTCTCTCCCATCCTATATAAGCTCTCTTTGCCACCCCCTACTCTCTCTCACACTCTCACACTCTCTCCCATCCCCTACTCTATCTCTCTTACACACATTCCCATTCTGCCTCTCTCTCTCTCTCTCTCTCTCTCTCTCTCTCTCTCTCTCTCTCCCACTACCTACTCTCTCTCCCCCACCCCCTACTCTCTCCCTCCTTTCTCCCATCCCCTAAACTCTCTCTTTCATAGATACACACTCCCATCCCCCCCCCTCTCTCTCTCTCCTCTCCCATCCCCTACTCTCTAGATCTCTCATACACACTCCCATCCCTCCTCTCTCTCCCTCCCACTCCCTCTCTCACCGTCAACTATCTCTGTCTCTCTCTCTCTCTCTCTCTCTCTCTCTCTCTCTCTCTCTCTCCCTCTCTACTCTCTCTCCCATCTCCTAATATCACTCTCTCTACCACCCCTACTCTCTCTCACACTCTCACTCTCTTTACTATCCCCTACTCTCTCTCTTACACACACTCCCATCCCCTTCTCTCTCCCTCTCCCACTCCCTCTTCCACCATCTACTCTTTCTCTCCCATCCTCTACTCTCTCTATATCTCTCTCTCCCCTCTCCCATTCCCTACTCTCTCTCTTTCACACACATGTACTCCCATCATCCTCTCTCTCGCTCTCTCTCTCCCACTTCATCTCCCACTGCCTACTCTCTCTCTCTCTCTCTCTCTCTCTCTCTCTCCCCCATCCCCTACTCTCAATCTGTCTCTGCCATCCCGCACTCTCTCTGCCACCCCTACTCACTCTCTCACACTTCCTCTCTCCCATCCCCTACTCTCAATCTCTCTCTCCCATTGTGTACTCTCTCTTTGCCACCCTTATTCTCTCTCACACTTCTTCTCTCTCCCATCCCCTACTCTCTCTCACTTCCTCTCTCTCCCATCCCCTACTTTCTCTCCATCTCTATCTCTCTCTCATACACACACACACACACACACACACACACAACCATGCCCCCCTCTCTCTTTCTCTTTCTTTGTGTCTCTTCTTCCCTCTATGCACAATTTAGGTCTCAATGGTGCGTGCACACTATAGCACACACACACACACACACTATTGAGGCCTAAATTTAAAATGCTTTAAATAGCGTTAGCACACATGTGCTATAGGGCGTATGAGCTATTCAAAGCTTTGCATGAAACCAAGCCTGAGGCTTGGTTTTGCCTTGGAGATCCAACCTAAAGGTTTGGAGTCTATAAACTAGTTTGAGATGTGTTTTGCTGCAAACATACAAATAATGATTGATTTTTCTTGTGTTCTCTCCTTCAAGATTACTTGTGGTTGAGCATTGATAAGATCAGGTTACATGACATTGTAGGTCTCTGTGTTAGTTATATAACCATATAATTTATTTTTAATTTTAACTATTTCAAGCCTTTCATCTATAATTTCTTTTGAATGTATGCCCATTTTATGTGAAAAACCAACATGTACTAATTGGGCTATAGATTTTAGCTCGTTCATCAAATTTTGCAACAACTTATTTTTTTAGAAACTAGACTCCATTCTACACAGTTTGAAAAAAAGAAGTTTTGATTTTAGATTAGTTTTCAATAATTTCTAGGGGGAGCACACAAATATTGCACATTTTTGGGATGTGTCTAGTTAAAAAATTCATAAAAAAACCACACATTATAAAATTACCCAAAAAATCTGGGATAAACTACAGTGTTAAGTAACTTTTGACTAGAGTGATTAAAGAATTTGAAAAAAAAATTTAAAATTTTAGGGGGTCCACACTTTATACTGTGTTATATTTTTTTGGAATAAAAAATACCACTTTCTGTGGCCCCCTTTTTTGAGGACCTAAAACTAAGCCATTTTGAAAAAAAAATTGTAGTTTAGAAACTAGATTCAAAAGACTACTACTTTTGTTTTTGTCATATCTTAAAATTTTGATCGTAACTATCTTCAAATTCTTGTTGAAGTTTAGAAATTGCTGATTTTAGAAAAAAGGTGTCCACTTATACCCCCATTTTGGCACCACAACTTGGTGCACTTACCCTTAAATTGGAAATGAAGGGGGAATTTAAGATGAAAAATTTGGGTTTGATGAAATATTTTCTTGGCATTGAAGTTACAATAATGATAAAGATATTTTTGTTTGTCAAAATAAATATATTTTGATAAGGTTTAGAATGATACATTCCAGTCCAGTCTCTACAACTATGTCAATGGACACAAAACTAAGGAAAGAAGATGATGAGATGAATTTTGGTATGACTATATTTAGAAAACTAGTTGGTAGTTTGATGTATCTCACAAAAACTAGGCCAGGTATTATGTATGCAATGAGTTCAATTTCTAGATTTATGGATTCACCTAAGAACTCACATTGTCAGGCAAGAAAGAGAATATTAAGATACATTGTAGAGACAATCAATTATGGTATAATGTATTCTTCTTAAGACATATTCTAGTTGGTTTGATATGTGAATCTCATAGCAAGATATATTGTTAACTAGCATCAAAACACTTAGTCATAATGGAAAGATAGTAGTAATGGAGTTACTAGTTTGCAATGTTAACCAAGCTCATAAAGAAACCAAGCTATCAGTGTTAAACATTTCAGAGAGTAAGCAGTGTCAACTGAGTTGACAATTCTCACTAAGCTGAAGTGTCAACCGAGTTGACAGTCCTACCAAGCTCCAGTGAGAATCGAGTTAGAAGATTTTTCCAAGATGGCAATCAAGTTGGCATAGGAGTGCAAACAAACTAAGTTGGAAATTTCAACTGAGTGATCAGTATGAAATCTGAGCATCCAATATGAACTGAGTGCTAGAGTTAGCCAAGGTGACAATGTTGCTCGAGTATCTTCAAGATCGCCCGAGTAAGTCATTGGACCTAAGTTATAGTACTAGGCCAACGTGGTAGTTATTTTTGGAAATAATTATGTTGTAGCTAACTTATGAATGAATTACTTGGATAGATATAAGTATGAGGTACTTTTCTTATCCAAAATACAATGTAATATCATTGTATCATGCATTGAATAGAAGCGAGTATGGAAGAGCAGAATATATAGAAGGCTACAAGAAGCATAAGGAAAGGAAGAGACTTATCTATCATAGTGAGGTGATTGGTTTACTTCAAAGGATCTTCATCAACAATAAGAGTTGCATTTCAAAGATCAATCCACTAATTCATTCTAACAAGTGCATCAGTTACAAATCCTTTAAGAGAGTGGACCTAATAGTCCTTTGTAGAAACTTGTAATAGAGTACATACTTAATTTTATTGTATAAATCCTTTCTCAAGGTGGACCTAACAATCCTTATTACTCTTAATTGAGTACGTCAACAAAAGTGATCAATTGTAAGCCTTAACAAGACAACTTTATTATTGTAGTAGTGAAGCATTGTGGGTGTCATCCCCACCCTAGTTTTACCTTCTACTTGGAGGGTTTCTAGGCTACCAAATATTGTGTTATGGTGTTGTTTTACTAATTTATGTTTCTTGCATGCAAGTAGATTAGACAACTTAACAAAGTTGATTAAGAGGAGGAAGTTTAAGTGGTTCCTGATTCACCCACCCCCCCCACTTGGAAGAAGCCCTATTCTACAAGAAGAAGTCAAAAAATAGAAAAGAGAATAAAAGATCCATTTAGTTAGGATATGTGAAGTCATGGAACAGAAGAAACAAACTTAAAATGAAAAAAAATATGGCAGAAGAAGATAGAATATTAATCAACACCAAGTTAGAAGAAAAGGACAATGAAATCCACCATCTTTCACTACATTAGGAAAATATGGAAATTAGCTAAATAATGCAAATCAAGAAGTCATTAATCTAAGAACAGAAAATGAAAGACTCATGAATGATCTTAGAGAAGAAAGAGAAACCAGTGAACGAATGATGAGATCACAAAAAAGCTTGGGCTAGTTAGCCAAACTATCTTAGCATAGACACAAATAGAAATTAGGATTGGGCCACATTGGACAAGGAGAATCATCACAACAAGGAACTCAAAAAAAAAAAAACTACATGCAATTATTGTGGAAATTTAGGGCATAAATCAAAAGTCAAAGTTTAATGACAAATGTTATAGTTGTAAAAAACCTGGACATAGAGAAAGTGAATGCATAGAGAAAAATAAATTAGAAGGAAAATGTTTTACATGCAAAAAACAAGGTCATAAATCTTCAAAATGTAGAACCAAGAATTAGAATCCTATTGAACAACTTGTTAAAGAAATCTTTGGTATGAACTACAACACTTGGTACAGATGTTATCTATGTGGATAGTTTGGACACATAGGAGCTAATTGCTGGAGGACTCACTTCATAAAGAGGTATCCCACCAAAAGATGTTATGTATGCAAAGGACTTGGTCATCTAGCAAGGAATTGCACGAATAGAGGTAAAGTTTAAGATGAAATTAAATCAAAGGTTGACAAGATCAAGACTCAAATGAAGTAGCAATTAGTGAGGAAATATCCAGAGAATTCAAGTGAAAACAATGAGGTTATTGATAGCCAAGATAATGGATTGGATAATTCAATTATCTCTACTTGACTAGGCAAGGAGACCACTAGAGTTACATGATCAAATTCATATTCCACATCAGTTCTAGTCATCCAAGCACGAAAGTTCAGACCAACATATTAGATGCACTTGGATAAAAGGAATTCATAGACTTGTATGAATCATTAGTTCTAAATGTGTCACTCCTTAGACCTAACTGAGCTGTTATACCTAATCGAGGTACCTCTTAGACTTAATCGAGTGTAGATAGGCTCTACCAAGTCACTGACTCAATCAAGAATGGTCAACTAATGTTAGCTGAGAATTCAAGGGTTGAAGACCAAATTGAGCATCTTTCAACTACCTAGGTAGAAGGCATTAATGGAGCCCTAAAATTGAAAATTGATAAAGGGAGAACTCAAAGTTTCATTTTTTGTTGCTAATCCATAGTTTTCCAAGGCACAACATTCCTCTAGCCCTTGAAGCAATTTAGAGAAAATCTGTTGAAGGAGAATCTTAGGCGAAGTCACCATCTTCAAATCATTCATCAACTGAGTAGTATGGCAGCTTCTTCCAGTACAAAGATCAAAATGGGTTCAGAAATGTTGGTGAAGAGTTCAAACTGTATTTCTCAATTCAAGTTATGTCTAACAATTTTTGAGGAGAAGGATCCACAAGGGGTACACTTATCAATTCCTCCCAAGGTACTTCCCATTCATGATGTCAGATAATTTTATCACTTTTATATTCAATAATTAGGGAATTTTGAGTTGGATCATACATACAATGCATTGTGCAAAAATGATGTGTTGAAGTTAGAACACAAGCATCTAGAGGCCGAGAGTTTGAACCATAGGATCCACATGCCAAGAAATTTTTGAGTCAAATGGATTAGGATTATACTAAGATGAGTCCATGACATGTCATTCTAGATGGAGTAGACCTATCCTATCACAAAGAAGATGATTCATAGGATAACTGTGTATCCAATGTTGGAGAAATCAAAGGCTAACAAGATGCAATGGTTAACAAGATGGAAAAGTTGAAATATGAACCTTTTGAACTTAAAGGGCAAGCTCCTGAAGCCTTACTAAAGGCTACCTCTCACCACTAGGTTAATGGAGTAAAGAAAAAGACATCAAAGAGAAAAGTTTAAGAAAAATAATGCCAAATCTCTCTAACAAAGGAATCAAGGAGGCAATGACTAATCACGAAAGAAGTTAGACTCCTAGATTTAAAGCTTTTCAAATTTTGTCCAATAAGATAGAAGATGTTGTGTAGTCCACAAAAAATATGTGGAAGAACATTTTTAATATGAAGGAAGAGGGAAACCTACCAGAGATTCAATTAATTGAAGATTCCAATCTTGAGAAGATTTTTGTAGAGGTTATCACATCTCTTCCTACCACTCCACCTAAGGCAACATTTGAGCAATAATCCATTGAGTTGAACCTAGTTCAACCAACCTATGAAGTGAAAATTGTGACATAGTGCGAGGAAGGAGAATCCCCAAAGGAGATGCCCTAACCCCCAACAAATAACCACACAACAGAAATAGAATAACAAAGAAAGATCTGATACCAAATCACAACTCTTTATTCATAAAATAACTAATTACATGAAATGTGTCTAGTTGTAAAGCCTTCTTGATTACAACCAATTACAAAGTAATATTTTTGCAAGATCCCTCAAGATCCAATCCAAACCCTAATCCCATCTAGTCTAGATCTTCGCTCCAGTAGAAACCTCCATGGAAATCTTAACTTGTGCTCGCAAGCCAACCAAGTAATCTCCTAGTTTTCCAAGCAATAGCTACTAGCCTTCTCAAAATTCACTACTACACTTCATCCTCTTCTCCAAGCTAGATGACAATCTGATTCAATCCTCCAAATGAATGAATAAAGACTCCACAAAACCCCCTACTTATACCCAACTAAGACACAAGTTGGCCCAATTCATTACAAGTTAAATTAAATCCTAACATTTAATACATGTTGAGCCACAAGTCAGCCTCCAATAGGAATTAAATACCGAATTCCTTAAAAGGCTTACAAAAAAAATTAAATGCACATAGAAGAGAGAACCAAGACCCACATAGGTCAACACAAACTCCTAGATAGATCCATGTATGATTACATACTACATCCATTAAATTATTCAACATGATCAATAAAACTTGCAAGAACTCCAGTTGGCACCAACACACTACTGAGTGTCAACAAGCTACCAAGGATTGCCCAGTAACCAAAATATGCCAAGCAACCAATACATGCTGAGAAACCAAAAAATTTCAAGCACAATAAGTTTCGAGCAATGAAAGATTCTAAGCTCCAACAATGACTGAGCCCCTTCAGTGATCGAGCACCTCAGCCAACACTACACCCAATAACAACCAAGCATCCACCTTTCTTCTTTGACCCAGATCCAAGCTTATCCACTAGTCCCATTTAGTCAAGCCTCCAACTGAGAACCACCATACACATGACCTAGCAACTCTAGTTTTCCATAAAAATGCCAGAACCTTTAGGAACCTTAGATGCCCTTGCATCAAACTCCTAGGGTACAAAGAAAAATGTGTCCCACACTTTGATGCCCAATGAAAAATTTACAACTATCTTCATCTTCACCAAAGAATTCCACTCTAATAGGGACAAGAAAACCAATGTGCAAATCATCAACATCTTCATCATTAAATGTCAAAAACTAGAATCTCAACCATCCAATTAGCATGCTCATTCCTAGGAACAAACTGAATACAATGCTTCATCAGCAAAACCTCATTCACATTAGCAACTAGTGAATGCACACCAACAACAAAAAACTCGACATCAACATCAATATGTAGATCTCCATCAACACATTCCAAACTCTCAACACTAGCCATCTCATTACTTACAACAAAATGCTCTGCAACACACAACTTACCAGCAACAAAAATTAGATCATCTACAAAAAAGTTCTCTACAATCTCTATGCCAGACCTAATTGACTAATCATTAAAACTAATCTCCATTCTAGCATCAACAAGATTAGGAATATCCTCAACAATAACCTCTAGTTTCTTTGTAGATTTTGTATCAAACTCCAAAAACTGATCAACAAGACCAACCTCTTCCATCTTGACCTTGCGATGCCATCTTCTCTCTCGGAAAAAGTCTCCTAATTGGCTAGACAACTCTCTTCTGGATTGGTAGACTACAACTCTAGAAACATTTATGGAGTGTCCTCCTTATCTCATTCTTAACTCGATCAACTAAACTAGATTCAAACTGAGTAGGCACCTCCTTAGCTTGATCTGCCAAACCAGCTTCAAGAAAGAAAACATCTTAGAAAGCATCCTCTCCACCTCATTATGATGATTCACAATCATCTTAGGGTCCAATCCTCTCGGAGGCACTTTCCAAGATCTTCGCAAACCCTCTGCAACAAATCCTTCCTACACACTTTGTAATAAACCCAAATTTTTTCAAGTCACATTGCAACCTACCACCTCACACAAATAATCAAGAACCAAGTCACAAGTCTAGGGACATAGATCTACAATGCATAAACACTCTATGATCATGCCTCAACAAGATCAATCTTCCATCTTTGCATCCATTGATCCATTTGCAAGTCCTCTATGATTATAAGTCATAATCATGATCTGCCAGCTCACAACCAAGAGATCTAGGACTCTAGAAAGAATAATTCACCACCAGATTAAGATCTTCTCAGATCAACTTCTTTCTATCCAAGGTCCTGGTGTAAACTACCTCAATTTTGATAGTCAGTCTACACGTTTAGGAACAACTGTGTTTTGATACCACCTAACACAGTGTAAGGCAGGAGAATACCCACAGGAGATGTCCTAGCCCCTAACAAATAACCACAGAATAGAAACACAAAAACAAAAAAGATCTGATACAAAATCACAACTCTCACTAGTACATTTTGACTCATTTTTTGATGAAAATTGGTCAAATTTTTGACTCATGTTGGTCAAATTCTTTGTCACCATTTTTGTCATCAAAGTTTTGACCAAGTCTTGTAGGTGTCAGAAGTTTGACCAAGCATTTGGTCAAAAAAGGCTTTTGTAATTGTGAAGACCATTAGTTAAAATTTTGCCCCAAATATTGGTCAAAAGTTTGACCAATGTTGGCCCTTGATCAACTAGGATGCCAAACCCACAACTAATGCATTGGTCAAAATTTCCACCAAATTTTGGTCAAAAGTTCAACCAATGCTAGTCGTTGATTAACCAAGATGCAAAACACATGACCAACGCATTGGTTGAAATTTTGACAAATCTTTGGTGGGAATTTTGATAAACGTGATTTCTTAAAAAAAAAATTATTGGAAGATACTTTTAGATATTTATCTTTAGGTCTTTAGTGGGTCTAAGAACACCTTGAGATGAGATTTCATAGACCTATATTGATGACACTACAAGTGGCTATAGATGGATGAGGTTCCCATCTATCACGGTGTCTCATTCCCTACATCTAGACCATGGAGAGGGAGAGAATATATGTTGGGGTTGTAGCATGTTGGCTCACCTATACCATGAGTAGGCATGTGAGTTAACCTAATCCTATTGATGCTTAGCTCCCTCACACCCACATATGTCAAAGGTAAACTAGAACAAACATGATTGAATCCACACACAAAATAGCGGGTGCCCACCATGCTTAATATCATATTCATAAAATGATCTACCCACCACAGAGGTCCGCTAATAAGAATATTCATAAAATATGGATTTTCTAATAACATTGACAATATCCACTCCATGGAAACCAAATGTGTATCAGAGCATGCACTAAACATAATCTTCAAATGTAAAAATATTAAAAAAAAGTAAATCAATTTTGACCACTTAACACTTTTATATTAAAATAGTCACTAGAGTATGTATGTGAGATGTATAAAACCAGGGGATAATTACACCAATGTTATGAAATTATAATATGAAAACACTTACAATAGTAGTTAAATTGATGAATTCATCTTTTTAAGGAATTGAATCACCATTCTGGTCTGCCTAAGCGATGAGAACATCAACAAAGTCTTCCATCTCTCCCCCATGTTTTGGTTCTTTCTCCTTCTACTTCTCCAATATTGTTTGCATATACAAGTAAAAATGTGATTGTACCTTGATCATTACCCTCTCATACCCTTCCAAATCAAGCCACTTCAACTAGGGAATATAATCCCCAATATTAACACACCCATGATACAAAAAAGACTCCTTAATCACCTTGGAAATAATCTCCTTTGAGACCCTCGACTCCTCTCCCAAATACTTCTCATTAAGAATCATAGACATGAGCATCTTGAAGTTCAAGAAGGAGATTAAGAACCTCTTCATTTTAAAACTATTCGGTAGCTGAGCCTGCTCAAAAAGAGGACTCCTTTGTGAAGTTGTTGGGATCTCTTGGGAGAAAAAGGCTGGATTCTCTTGGGAGAGAGAAGCCCAAGAACACAAATCCTTTGAGAAATTCTCTAGAAGGGGCCATATGTAGCCCAAGAAACCATTGAATAATTGTACCCCAAATGATTCCCTTGTAAAAGCTAAGCCTTCGATCCCATAGCCTTGTCATTCACTGTGAAACACTCTCTCACTAACTCTACAAAGCTTATTATCAAAATAGGGTGGCTACCAAATTTGACATGCATAAATGCCCCATAGCTTTTAGCAATAGAAACTAAGATATGGTGAATTTGAATTTTACTGCCCAATTAAGGGAAGAGTACTTGGGCCTAGAGCAAGATGATTCTTGTTATTAGAACTTGCAAGGCTTTTCAGTAGAAAAAGAGCAACATAAATTGTAGCAACTCTTGCCACAATAAGAGGCCATGTCATTGTTAGCTCCATCTCAACCCTCTAATTTTCTTTGTGAATACTATAGAAAGTACATTGGGTTACAACACTTATATGATCACACCAATAAAAATTGTACCTTGGGCATTTTCACACATCTAAGCATCTTTAGTATTGGAAGATAATTGAACAAATTTCATATTTTTAATTTAATTTATCTATCATCCTCTATACCTCCAGCAATTGAGATTCTCACATCGTACAACTCATTTTACACAATATACTATAACATGATATTAATTCTTATAACAAGTGAAAATTTTCTGACTAAGTCATAGTTAGAGGTAATGATGAAACATTTCTTCTTGCAATTACCTAGTCTACAATCAAGTCTATGTAATTATCTTTATAAAAGTATCACATAGACTAAAAAAGAAGTCCAACTCTCATCTTCCATTGGTTTTTGAAATATGAAATTTTTTCTAATAACTAAGTAAATGTAGCTATATCAAATTAAGATACTGTCAATGATTGCTAACTTAAGGTGGCTCTTCAGCAGTGCTACAATCATACATCAAAAACAAGTTATGAAGAAAGAAAAGTATTTTTCAAATGATTTTTTTTACAAAGAACAAAAAAAGACAACCTATTGTACCACATGCCTTTTCTCAATAACTTCCAATTGTTCCTCCCTTTGGCTCCCATCCACTAGCTCCCCAACTTATGAAGTAGTGCACATAAGCTTAACTTTTGACCAAAAGATGTTGATTGCAATCATAAGCTTAGACATATGCAGACTCATTGGGTTTAGCTTAATCCAAGAGAATTACATCATGGTTAATGTGCATTTTATTTCTTACATCTAGGCTCACTGCTTAAACATATCAGGAGACAAGGAACCTACCTTTGGTAAAAGTACATCCATGGCAAAAATAGTCCTATCATCCTCATTGAGTCGCATGTAAAATGTGTTGATCATTTTTGGATAGTTGTACACAATAGTTGTCTTTTTAAATATCACCTCAGTTAAATATCTACATCAATTGGGTACTAAAAATATCATACAGTTTCCCAAAAGATGGATCCAACACTCACATGAAAGTGGATAGTGCGTGTATAATCATATTTTTTGTCAATGATTCTATCATATTCCAACAAAACATATGGGAATCTTATGCTTTGCATACCTTTCATGCTTTGATGCTAAATCAATGCCCCAATCTACCAAATTTCTTATCTATGACCTACTTATTTGCAAACAAATACAAAATTGTCAAGTCCTTATTATCTTTAAAGTTTGATAAGTCAACAAATGCAAATGATAATATATGCCTATAACTACTTGCAAAATAAGTATAACCTTCTCTAATAGTTGAACAACCTCTGTATAAGTAATACATTCAAATGGAGTTGAAACTAATTTGTGAAAATGATCTATGGAAGTTTGGTCGATTCTTTAGTTTATGAATTTCATATCATCAAAGCAATTATCAAGCAACCACTGACAAAGGAATTTCACATAATCTTCTACAAAGTCCATGTCATCTTGCAAATGAGATTACAAAACATTCTACAGTCAAACCAACCATATAGTATTTGTAAGATTTTATCAATCCTCATCATCCCAATATCATTTAAGATCTGGACTAGTTATTTAAATCAAATTAAAAGATCTCAATTTGTTCATAGTATTTTTTGCCTGAGGGCATCAACTATGAGAATCTAATTTATTGTAAATCACATTGGATAACATACAAAAAATAGTAGAATAAACCATTGAAATGCATTCCTAGCCATGCATCTATAAATAAAATTAATGAATAATAATACTACCAGCATAGATATATTAAATACATGCATCTATAAATTGTGAACATATATAAGCTTGGAGTTATCTTATTTAATTCAGAGTTTTTATTTATTTTACTTCAAAATTATTTTATTTACTCAATGGAAACATAAATTGATTTACTCCATGGACACATAAATTGAAAGAATTAGTTTGTTTTAAAATATTGTTGTTTTTAAGAGCTATTTTCACAACTCCAATTGTTTACATACCTGCTCCTCCTCCTTTAGTAGCCCCTTCATCTAATATGGTTAATGAAAATTTGACAACAACAAAATGTATGCTAAAAGAATTAGATTACTCTTTTTATTTTATTAAAGCATGTCATTATTTCTAGACTGGATTGGATTTTGTTTAATTTTTTTTTATTAATGTTCCCAAAACTCTTTGTTTGTTTCATTATCTAAATGTAAGAAAATGATAGAAAGAAAACAAATGGTGAATCAAAGAATGTCATTTAAAACATTCATGTTAAAAATTTGCATACAATTGAGTCCAGAGACAGGAACATTTTTCTTTTTAATCTTATAAATGAAAAGTATACTAAATATTTTATCATTTATATCTTTATCTTTGTTTCAAGATTGAATAATTTCATAGATATCATAGTTATTGGAAAGTTACTAGCTTGACTTGAATCTATACCACTTTATAAGAAAAGATATGCTCTTCTACTATCTTTCCCATTTGTGGGGTTATAGCTAATTTTTAGAAGCCGTACCTTTTTTTCTTTTGGGTGAAACATTATATTTATATTAATAATAATTGGTTCAAAATAGCTCTTGGAGAAAAGAACTAGAAAATAAAAACTTTGGTCATTGCCTGATACAAAAGATGTAGAAGAAGAAATATTGCATCAAGAGAGAGTATCTATCAACACTAATTAATCTTGTCTTAGAGGTTCCCAAATCAAGAATATAGTGATTACAAAGAGCCCCAAACTCATATGAATACAATTCATTGTTTGTTGCCAGAGGCAAAACCAAGAGCCTAGCTAGAAACTCTCATAAAAATTACCATCACTAATCTTCATCAAAAACTCCAATTGAGACCATGATATTAGAAATCCATCTGATGCAAGTACAATCCAAGACCTTGACCAACATACAATATCTCAAAAGATCAAGTGAGATCCATAAAAAGAAAAAACATGTGAAATCATAGAGAAGCCATCATTTACTATTAAATAAAATATGAGAAGGACTCAACCTTATTCCAAACATATTCTTTTGCCATAATATTAGCCAAGTTGGCAAGATCAAGGAGGTTAAATGGGGAAAGTAAAGAATTAATATAAACCTCATTAGTACCCAAATTAGCCAGATAATTAGCTAAAAGATTTCCTTCTCTATAAGTATGCATGATGTAACATTTAGAAATTGAATCAAGAAGAAATCATAGTTGATGTAATATATACTGAATGGACCAATTATATACATGACATTTCGTACATGCATTAATAATAATGGATGAATCCCTTTCAACATGTAACTTAGATATAGAAAGTGAATTTTCAAGTTCCAAACCACAAAGTAAGGCCAAGGCCTCAACTTTTTTATTAGTACACTAAGGGAGAGATGATGATTTTGCTGCAATCACATGACCTTAAAAATCTCTAATGACTATGCCATAGACAAAGTGTCCTAGATTTCCTCTAGAGGCCCCATCAAAATTGAGTTTGAAATAACCCTCACTTGGAGGAATCCACTTGGTTTATTCTCGGATAAGAGGAATTATGGATGGACATAATGGAGTAGGAAGATGAGGAAAAAAATACCCTTCCACTGATGAATAACATAGCCATCCCAAGGGGAAAAAACATGACTACCCTTATATTTACTTACTAAAGCATTAAAAATTTCAACAATTGATCTCTCTAATCCTTCCAAAAATTGAGGGATTGGAGATGACATCTGTCTAAAAATTCTCTTATTTCTTTCCCACCAAATCGCCCATACTATAGATGCAGGGATGCACTTCCAAAGACATGAAAACATTGATTCAGAGTATAAGATTGGCCATGTGTGGAATAAATCCCATAGAGAATTAGGTAATGGCATATGGAAATCAAGCTTATTAAGGAAAAAATGCCAACAATCTTGGGCAAAAGGGTAATTTAAGAGGAGGTGATTTGTTGTTTCTATAACTTATAGACATAATACATAGTTAAAGGGATAAAAAATGTTCAATCTATGAAGACAATCACTAGATAAAATTTGATTCTTTAATGAAATTCATGAAAAGCATCCTACTTTTGGTAGAATTGAGCTATTCCAACAGAATTTATAAGCACAATATATGGTCTAATTAAGCTAGGTGTGTTGGAGAGCTAAGTATCCTAGTTTAATCAAGTATTTACCATCTTTAGATGGGACCCAAAAAAAGCAATCTAGTTGATTAAACTTAAAAACATTCCTTTCAACCAGTACTTGTTTGAACGAAGTAGCCTAATTGTGTGATATAGGAAGAATTGAGGGGTCTTGCCAAATGACTAGCCCTATGAATCTATGAATAGTTGAGACAAAATTAGAAAAATATGTCCCCCAAGCTTGAATCACTATGTCTGAGAAATCCTTTAAAGATTAGTAGTGGCAAGGGGGGAACTCATTCCATGAATCAAACAAAAAATTGAGACTATCCCCATTGTTCACTTGCCATGATATGAATGAAGTAATAACTTCTCAAGAAGCCATCACGAAATCCCAAATGATAGACCCCTTTGGTCAGTCTAGCACAACAAGAACTCTAGAAGGTTCCAAGTTATCTAAATATTTCTCTTGTAAAAGGCAACACCATTTAGCAGAGGATTTTTCATACATTTTCCAAACAAGTTTAGCACCAAAAGCCCTATTCCTATTGGTAGTGTTGGGAAGTCTAACACCTCCTATTCTATAAGAGTTTGACATGGCATGAATAGAAATTAGAGGTATTTTCTTCTAACCATTTATATTATCTGACCAAAGAAAGGTGTGGAATAACATTTCAATTTGAGAGATGATACCTTTGGGGGCTTGTAGAATGGAGAAGTAATAATTAGGAAAGGACGAAAGAATAGTTTTGATAAGAAAAAATCTACTTGAGAGGGATAACCAGTGAACCTTCCAAGCATTAATTCTACTTTTGATATGATTAATCACAGATTTCCAATAAGAAGGTTTGTTTAATCCCATGAAAAGAGAATACCAAGATAAGTAGAAGGAAAATGATCATAGGGAAAGCCAAGAAGATGGATTATTCTTTGAGTAACCATTTGAGATGTATTAAAAACATAAATTTTAGATTTAGTTGCATTGATACATTGACCTAAAACTTTTGTATATAAGTCAATGGGTTTCTTCATAGTTTGTGTTTCTTGATATGTAGATGATCCAAAGAGTAAAGTATCATCAGCAAAAAGAGAATGAGTTATGGAAAAAGATGTACCTATAATGTTGATACCTTTCCTTAACCTTTTTTGATTAAAAGAGTTAATAAGTCTATTGATGGCCTTTGGAATAATGATAAGCAAGAATGGAGAAAGAAGGTCACCTTGATGAACTCCTAGGGAAGAGGCAAAGAAACCTGTTGGTGCTTCATTAATGAGAATAGAAAAATGTGCACCTAAAATGCAAGCTTTATCCATTTACACCACCTAGAAGAAAAACCAAATTGATGAAGGACTAGAAGAAGAAAAAACCAATTAATTTTATCATAAGCCTTCATCTTATCTAATTTGGAAACAAAGGCTGCAATACTATGTTCTTTGATGGAATGAAGGGTCTCATCGGCTATTATAGCTCCCTTAGTTGTTTCTCAACTAGGAACAAAACTCCTTTAATCTATTGATATAATTTTTGGAATAATTGGCTTAAGTCCCAAATAAATAGCCTTTGTGATAATCTTATAGATAGTATTACATAAAGAAATAGGACAAAAATAAGAAAAAGAATAGGGATCATTAACCTTTGGGATGAGAGCAATATTTTTCATATTAAAGTTCTTCAAAATGGAAAGATTTTTCCTGGATTCTTCAAGAACCTCAAGCAATTCAAAACAAATGACATCCCAAAATTTTTGAAAAAATAATGCAGTGAACCCATTAAGGCCTGGTGCCTTATTAGTAGGCATAGAAAAGACTACAACACATATCTCAGAAAAATTAAATGTGGCCATAAGAATCAGATTATCTTGTTACATAATCAAAGAAGGAATGGAATCCAAGATCTCATCCACAAGGTTAGAAGAGGGGGGATCCTGTAGTGGAGGGGAAGTAGATTAGAGAAGAACCATACTTAAACAAAAAGCAGAAAGTATAACATACTGATTTTGTATATGTTGGTTCACTTGTTACTATAACAGTAATATGTGTTATGCATGAGACTCAACATTATATGTATGAAAAGAGTTTAATTGAATTTTGATTCTGTCTTTATCTATGTGTGATGTTCTTGATTGATTACATGCATGGTGGAAAAGCTAATGGAAAGGTAGATGTGTATAGCTTTGGAGTTCTTCTCCTTGAACTTTTGATAGGGAAGTGTCCAAGCGATTCAACATTCATAGAGAAATGGCTAAATGTGGGAAGTGTCCAACAGACATTAAGCAAGTTGTCATAAATCTTAAGGCTCAAGGAAATTTTTTTTTTCCTGGAACAATTCTAATGATAAGAGTCTTCCTCCTTAACTATACTACTCCAACCAAAGCAGGCCATCTAGAACAATGAAGAGAAAAAAATGTGAAAAAAGGAAAAAGGAGAAGAATATATATGACTCATAGTGAAGATTATTTTAGAATCATATCAACATCTAGGAAAATCTAGAGGAGGAGGTTCTATGCTTGTCAATTTACCTGGCCTATTCTCTTCAAGAAAAACCATTGCCAATCCCCAAGTTATATGAACATCAAGGTGGCAATGCATCGACCAAGCTCTTGCCCATCCAAAATAAAAATATTCAAAGTTCCAAACATTATGAAATGCTAATTACATCAATAAAATTGATGTAGAATATAGGGATAGATTTTACTATTATTTTTGAATATAGAATTTGTTATTTATATATATTAATCTAGATTTAAAATAAATAAAAATTAGATAAGGAAGAAAACAACATCCTTATTTTATTTTTATTTTTATGACGTTAAAAAATCTCATGCCATCCTATAGTTTTTCCATGGTGTTGCTTATATTATCCCTTTCTTCAATTGCACCACCAAATATTGTTTGTAGAGCATTCAACTATTTTCTAAGCTTCTTGCTAATGCCATCAATCGTCTCATTGTTGCAAATACCACCTCCATCTTTGCTAAGCTGAATAAAGGAGTAGTTTGCAAGCTCAGGGTGATTTTGGATTAGAGTGTTTTTACAAGAAAACATCTTGTCCTTGTCCAAGAAGATGGAGGTGGAACACCCACTATGGTTTGCTCTCATAGCCAATGCATGAGCAAAGCCACAAAAGAATCCATGCAACATGCTTTTGCTATTAGGCTCCCCCAACTTACATAGCTATTATATTTATACAAGCAGATGGAAGAAGGTGAATATGGGTATGACTTGAAATCTAGGTTACATTATTTAGTTTAGATTAAAATGAAATAGCTATCATTAGTATTCACAAAAGATGAAAGTAGAACAAGGAAACTACAAAAGTATTATACTTTAGTAGAGAAGAGTTGATAAAAAGAAAGTGTTAAAATAGTTTAAAAGGGTATAAATAGTAGTATTTAAAATATGATAAGCAAAGGAATTGACTATAAAAATTTAACACTTTTTTCTAGAAGTCAGTCAATCATTAGTGTATAATGCTTAAATCAACTGAGTATTAGATATAGCAGAAACATCATGAATTGTAAGAAAGCTTTTTGTTGACAATCTTAGAAAGTTTTAGTTTTTTATAAGGGTATAAAAAAAGTATTAAATCCCAAGAACATGTAGAATATATACCACTATTATTACAAGTATCAAAAATTTTAGGTTGGACAATCAAGTAGATGAGATTTTATCCCTCAAGGGCTCAAAGTTTGAGAATTTGTTTTAGCAATACGAAGTTGAAATGACATTGCAAGTGAAAAGTTAAATTTGTAGATATATACATGATGTCTAATTATACAATTAGAAAAGTGCTCGAGCATGAGTTAAAATAGTTTATCCAAATACTATTTAAGACTTTTAGCCCATGAAATATAATGTTTAAGCCACCCACAATGGGAGAGATATATCTAACCATTTGTATACTATTGCCAACTAAAAAAAAGAAACCATAAGTCCATCTTAACCTAATAAAATATTTAGAGTATTACTATCACTACTAAAGCCATAATTTACATTTCCCTATATTAAGAAAATAAGATCAATAAATAGACAAATATCAGTTTGACAATATCACCAGAACTAACCAAGAACTTATACCAAAAAAATTAAAACCTATAGAAAATTATTTGAATTCAGTTATGATCATGTCTAATTATATTACCATTATATAATTATCTCTCTCACCATAAATGAAGGAAAAAATCATTAAAAATGATCATATGCATACCCTAATTGCCTGCAACAAATCTGATGGCAGCCCAACCATTAATATGAACAACTACAATCTTCCGCTAGGGAGGGTCAACAAAATTTAACTTCAAAGGATCCTTATGTGGATCATAATTCCTCCTAATATTACTCAAGAGATTCATACCTATACCATAGATTATATCATCACATCATTCTAGACCTACAATGAATGAAATTGATTAATTAATGAAGGCATGTTAGTTTAAGCTTCACTTAGTTTGAGAATACTTTAATATTCTCTACTTAACAAGGCCAACCACATGAAGGTAGAAGTTCATTTGGCCTCACCCCCTCCCCCTAATAAAAATCTAAATTCCTCATTATCATCTAATTACATACTTCATTCATTCATTTAAGAACTATAACATTCAATCAACACAATCACATAACATTCATTAATATGATATAGAATTCATTAATATACAATACTAATCAAGACTTCATTAACACATAAAAATATTCATTAACATGACATAAAAACAATATTAATATGCAAAATTTATAGATAATTACTTAAAATAACATTCTTTCATTATCGAACAAAGTTTATCAAACAAGGTTTATCAAAGAGCATTTTTAAAAAATCATTTTATTTTATTTTTCTTAGCTTTCTTAAGGTAAAGGCTGATAGGATCATCAATATATTCCTCATTCTCCTCCTCTTGTGGCACATGTAATACCCAATTATGAAGCCTCCTCCTATTTTGACTAGCAGGAGGCTACTGCACTAAAGGGGCCTCTGTTGTAATAACAAGTAAATGGGTTAATTTAGCATACTCTTTTTCCTTTTTTAACTATTACAAGTATTTAATTAACTAGTAGAACATAACATGCATTTTTCTTACCCAACAATGCCACATCATGTATAATAACATGTTGATCTACCTCCACCTCAACATGCTGAACACTTTGGAACATGCTCCACTCCTTCAGCATGATATTTAACATGCTCTAAATATTCAAAAAAAGGTTACACATCAAATTGCAATTATAGATGTTAAATTGTATTAATAGTTGCATAATTAATTTTAAATAGAAAATTAATACCTCCAACACTATGATGCACATCATGGCCTTTATCACGTGTAGGTTTTGTGATAGGATATGAAGACTATAGTAAGATGTTACGCACATTGTTATGTAGTCAATTTATGTTGGAAACTAACACCAAAAAAAAATTTTTTAACTATTCAATTTGATTTACTTTTCATTTGACCAATTTACCTGTGTCTCATTTGGTGCACTAGATTCTTGGGCATGGCTTTTATATTCTTGGCATAGGTGTGTAGCCACGACTTTATAGCCTTCCTTTAAGGCAAATTTTTTATCATCATTTGTGGGCTCTACATTGGATTCTATGTCCTATATTTTTTGCTTAATATTGTCATTTTTGCATGTATGATTTGATTAAACAAAATTCTTTACACCATTATATAAAAGTAATTTATCTAAAATTCCATTACTACTACTTACAAGTCAAGACTAAAGATTCATATAGCCACCAGAGCCAAGTTTGTGTTGGCCAACCTTTTGTAGTTTAGCTTTTGTAGCCTTTGACATGTCTTATAGTCTATGAAAAGTTTGAAACATGTTAGATTATATATTTACAATGATTACTAATTAGTGCATGATTACATTCTACTTAATACTATCATGACATACCTTCTTTTCCCCTTCTCTGGTTCATTTACTTTACTACATAGCCTTGTCTCTTTTGCATCTTCCATTATTTCATTCCACTCCATCACTGGAATCATAGGAAGATAGTCATACTTTGGGTTATCCTTTAGACCCCTTCTATATTGGTCCCTCATAGTCTTTATATGTCTGGATGCTCTTTTAAGGTCCTCCAAAGATGTAATGAGCTGATTTTTTAATTCGGGACCCTATTCATTCCACCTTTAAAAAAAATTGTTAGATCAATAAATTTAATATAGTAAAATAATTGGTAGAAAAGAAAAATATTCTAGAAATTATATGAAACTACATACCTTTTATGTGTGGTGGGTCCAAATAGCCTCAATGTCATATCAAAAAGATGATCAATGGAAACATCATTTCCTACAAAAACATCATGGGATTATTAGTCCAAAATGAGTTATGTATAAGTAAAATACAACTACACTATAAATAATAAATTTTTTAAAGCACCTAGAAGCTTTCATAATTTTAATGGAAACATAGTTTTCTTTTTTAGCAACAACATCCCCACCAATGAACTAGTACTAGTCACATGGGTTGCTCTAGGAAATGGTTCAACTTTAGTAGTATTTGTCTTTGTTGTTCTATCAATTGAAGATCTATCTATTAGTGCAAAAAAATAGGTCCATGAGTATAAAATCCACCTAACAAAAAAAATGCATTATTAACACATTACAAAATATAGAAAAACAAGGTTTTATCAGTTGTACTTGGCATTGTTGAAGATGTTTGCAAGCTCCTTGTTGTCAACAATGCACTCGACAATATTAGAGTGATGACCAAAGGAGGCATCCGCTCTTCATCATGAGGTGAAGAATAAATTTTTAGTTAAGACATTTGTAATGGATAAAGATCAAATGGGATGCTAGCTAGAAGCATTCAAAAATAAAAGTTAAGTGTTATAATGTTGATGAAAACAAACAATGTTGCACTAGTAGGGCCACAATCTTCTATTATTCCTTATATTGTTTCACAATGTGTACAACTATTGCATTCCTTCTTCTCATAGGAGTTGTTTTATAGACTTTGGAGCATAAATCAAACCATAATTTTCAAGGACATCCAAAGGAGCAAGCCACATTGTTAGCAAAGACATTTGCAACATTGTTTGTTTTCATTTGCAATGGATAACGATCAAAGTTAAGTGTTATAATGTTGTAAAGAGAAAGTGTTACTTACATGAAGGTTGTGTGGTGCAAAACCCTCATCATATTGATCATGTGGTTTCGCAGGTGTCACAAGATCATGTAGAAGAGCACATAATATTTTAGATCATGATCCATGTAAGATGTATTGTAAAATATTTAATAAACATCTATTGAAATTTTATTATTTCTTAAGATTAATTACTACTTACCTTCACTCTAAGTATCAATTCTTCTTGCAGTGTCTCTATCTCCTTAGTTATGTTCCTCTCGAGGACAAGGTTATGAATTTCATCACTGTATTTTTTTATGAGTTTACAGGCCATGAATACGAAGTCTGCACTGCATGCGATGTCATCTATAAATGATGCCCATGTTTCTGATCTCATTTGATCTACTATCATTTTCACTTTTCCCTATCAATAAGTATCAAGTTGTGACATAAATATCATTAAAATTCTATCAAAATAGCTCCAAAGCCATAAAGAAAAGAACATAATAATACGACATTTATTTCTGTATAATTTGTACAATTACAATAATTAAGGTTTACCTTTGCTAAAGAAGATGTGTGAGCTAGCACATCCCCACTCATGCATTGTGGTGTATCTATGTTACCTAGTGAAAAAAAGATTAGTAATTGTTTGCAATCAATAGCAAAATGAAAGTAATAGAATTAACAAAAAAATATATTAATAAAATAATAGATTGTATATTAGAGACAATATTAATTGGAGGCAATTGGTTTAAATGTTATACTTATCAGTCCCATGATAGGGAATTTTTTTATATCTACATGATTCAAATTATAATATATCAGAAACTCTTCCCCTACACTTATTGATTTCATTGCACATACAAAAAAATGTTTTCCCTTGTGTGCCTCAAATATACAATTTAGCCACTTATTAGTTGACACAAGTCAAGAACTATTTATAAATCCTACAATATTCCTTGTTTCTTTTGTCCTTCCATCAATATACGTAGTGAGCCTTTTACTCTAATAATTTTCTTTGCATTGTATATAATTTGGTGACAATGCATACCTATGCATACTTTTTTTATATTGCACAATGCACATTCAATTGTTGTAATTGTAACAAGGTCCTAAATACTCCATCAATTCAACAAATTTATTGTGATTGACCTTTGTTCCATCCATGTAAAATAGGCTCAAACCATGTAATGAAGATGGAGCTATGCAATATATCCTTTTATTAATAGAAAATTTATTTTTAACTAGAGGTAGTTCCTTAGGTACCCTTTCATTTTGAAGATGTGTGTACCTTAAGGGAACCTCCCGATCACCTTCAATCTCATTATCATAAGAACATGACCCCCCTTAGTAAGAAAAAATTACATTCATTTATTGAATTTTCTTCTAATATTTTGACCTCTAGTTGATCTCCCTATTTTAGACCTACTAGATGTCTCACTTTTGTCTTTTATTCCCGTATTTTCCTCACTTGAGGAAGATAGAATAGACAAATACCTATTTGGTGATTCTTGCATTCCATAAAATGAGAGACATACTAGGACTAAATTTGATGTTGACGGTAAAGAGAAGATATGCAAATAAAAAATTGTATCTATATGGTCTATTGACTTATACCTATCAATCCATGTGACTGTACAAGATCATGGTCAAAGGCATTGAATAGCATGCATATGTAAATCATTTATCTTAAGTTAGACAAAAATTTGGTCTAATTAATGTGTATATCAACAAAAATATTGGACATGTTGTACTTAATCTTTATATCTACACATATGGTTTTAAAATAAAAATTTGGTCATCTCGCTCAAATTCACTCATATTATAATCAATAAAATATTGTCCACTTACAATGCTCTATATACTAAAAATTATGTAGAAGACAAAAATTATATGATGCATTCATCAAAATCATTGTATATATTTTAATTCCTCACCTCTACTTTATGTGTGGTAGCAATGTAATATCATTGTATATACTCCATGAAAATAGAGTTCAACACAAAATAACTTAATTATAAAAACATAGAAGTCAAACAAATTTCCATAAATAATTCATGACCCCATCATACTTGACCTTGATCCTATGTTGATAGACATTTCATTGATCATGTCATTGATCATCATATTCATCCATGTCATCATCATCATCACCATCATCATACTTGTCACTTTGATCACCATTATCACCACCACCATCTTCATCACCATCATCATCATCTTCATCACCATTATCATGACCATCAATGCCTTGATCATCACCATCTTCATCACCATCATCATCATCATCATCATCATCATCATCATTATCATCACCATTATCATCAACATCACTAGAATTATCATCATCATCATTGTGTAATAGTCGTCCATGAACATCATTTACTTCATCTTCTAATTCTTTAGTATCTTCTTCTTACATTACATTACACTTTACTAACCTTCCTCTTGGATCATGGCTAACAAAAATTACCAACCTGGTTTATGTGGAATGCCAAAGTAAAATTCTTGCTCACATTGGCTTGGACAAACATAGGGCTCATCTCCAACTGACTCAAATGACCTTGTATTAATCATTGTAAATCCACTATCATGATCAAACAATCCTATGAGGATCATTTCAATTTACCCATAGCCTATACCATTTGACAACAAATAAAACTAGTTTGAATGAATTAAAGTCACACTCAAGTATATCATCCAAAATTTCATAGTATCAAATTTTAGATTGTTGAGGATGTAAGTCATCTCTAGACGATACATTGGTGACCTTGAAGACTACACTTACCCTAGAATCACAAGTTTTCTTTGTTTCATCTAACTTTTTTATATGAAATTTCTGGCCATGGTAGTACATAGCTTTTTGATGTTTGATCTATAATTATTCAAACATTTCAAAATTATTTACATCGATTTGTGAGTTGATATTAAACTTATGGGTCATAATTAGTAATCTTCTACATATCTCTCTATCTCTTAAACCATATGCTAGATCAAGTACCATTGGCATAACATTGGGATCTCCATTATAATGAGCTTCTTTAACCAATGATGCAATACTATCCCATGTTAATGAGCAACCATTTTCATAAGACTGTTGAATCTATACCATCATCCAATCAAAGATTGTTTGCAATATACAAATGTAGTGCATCCTACTCATGGAAAACTATAAAGAAAACAACTAGACTAATTACAAACAACTTATATTGATGATGGATAAGAATTAATTAACTAAAATAACCTCTTATAATTATCTCACTTTCCTCAATCTACCTTTCCCCATCAAGTACTCCCCTTCAAATCTATTAATGGAGTTGAGATCCAAAATGCAATCTACATGAAACTTTGATGCAATCTTGGGAAGTTATTCACTAATGTACACCATGGTCTAGTATACCATATATCCCTCTATCATAGAACCCTCATGATGTACTCATTGTCAAACCAAGCCCTTCATAAATTTCAAGTGCCTCTCAACCATCCACATTGACCTAGTTTATATAGGTCCACACAATTTAATCCCCTCAACTTGATGGATGAGGTAGTGTTCTTGAGCATTGAAAAAAGTTGAAGGTAGAAACTTTTGCATTCACACATTAGATGTGAAATTTTTCTCTTCCAATATTTTGTATCTTGTATATTAAAATTTCTATAGATGATAACCACCTAAAAAAGATTCAACACACAAGAACATATAAATTAGATTTCAAATTAAAATATATAATAAATTACATAAAAAGTAAATCAAGTCATAAATATAATATATGTACAACAAATCTAAGAAACAATGCTTCTAACCTCATGGATTTTCCAAGATCATATATAACTTTTAATATTGTTGTCAAACTGGTGTAGAAGCAATAGAGGTAGGACATAATACAATCATTAAAAAATGATCTTTTCAATATATTATGAAATAATAAAATAGGTAGTACATGCAATTTTACAAATATATTATCAATAGAGAACATGACTTACCTTGATGAAGGTATGCTAATCATGTGTTTTCAACACTGGCCCAAAATCACCTTTCTTTGATACAAGATTGATTATATTTGTAGTAAATACTGTGGGAATTTTTTTTTATGACTTCTTTTAATGCATCACTTTGTTTCTCTATCAATAACCAAGGAAGTACACTCACATTTATGCGATCTCCATTGCTATTTGATTCAATGAAATCTTTTAGTGCTTGATTGGATTCATGAATGTCATTACAAATTTTGACAAATTTTTCTCTATCATGCCTTCCATCCAATATTTTCTGTAGTGTCTTTGTTACATTCTTTCCAATACACATAGCATCAAACAAATACATGATTGAGAAATTCTTGTAGTACAGTAACCTACTAAATTGGGTAAGATAACTTTTTGTTCCTCTAGGAAGTTGATTATTGATGAATTGATGACCTTCACGAGCATCAATAACATCATTACTAAATAAAAGAGAATATCAAAATATAAATTCCAAAATTCAAACCACAAACAAGACATTGTCTCGATGATTTAGTCGATCATATTCCAACTTCCATAGATGAGGTATCTCTTCTTTCCCATTAAAATGATGTTTTCCAGTAATTCGATACTTGTGACTATTATGGACAAATTTCATAAAGTCATTGAACACCTACTTTCCTAAACTTCTTGAATAACGAGATTTCATCTTCAAACCACAAACTAGACATTTAAAACTTTCCTTTGTTTGAAGACCTAAAAGATCATGTACAATTGGATCATGTACAATTATCATGCACAACTTAAACACAAAAAAATTGTGTAGGCACTATACCAAAAATATGTGACCTTAACAATATAACATACCACAAAAATGAGTTAGCCCAGGGGTATCATGTAATGTCCATACAAGCATTGCATGGAATTGAAATTATCTTTGTCTTATTGGTTGAGAGATTTCATACATAGCAACCCCATTCCATAACTTCAACAACTCATTAGTAAGGGGCTCAATGTATATGTTCATATCTTTAACTTGGTACTTACCTAGTAATTGGATGAACAAAAATATTACATTATTATTATGACCATTTCAATGCACCATTTTAAAATTAATTTAGATAACTATTAAATGAAAAAATACCTGGTACAATAATTGACAACATTATGTGCTCCCTCTTTAGGTAAATCCAAGGAGGAATATTATTGTTAATAACAAAAACATGCCACACTGAGTAAATAGATCTCATATCTATAAATGGACTGACATCGTCTGTTGCCATTGAAAGCTTGAGATTATGAGGTTCTTCTTTAAAGTGTGACCATATTTTCCTATCTCTTTAAATATAGAACCATCTGCATGAATTCACATCATTGCATCTTGACTTCTATTGTATGCATGGTAGTCCATAAATTGTGCCAAGTTAGTGCACTTGAATAATCTTTCAAGACATGGAATAATGAGAATGTATCGAAGAACTTTGTGAGACATATTTTTTATTGTTTGATATGACTCATATCTACTAATATGTCAATCAAGACATTCTATTACAAATTCATGTTGTTTATGATATAGAATGTGATTATTGAGACATGCATTTATTGTTTGATACTTCATTCCAATTTGATTCATAATGGTAGATAATTCTCAGTACAAACGAGGCAACATGTTTGATGGTGGTAACAAAAACTTATCTATCAACCTACAACAATAAATATGAATTGTTAATATAATGAATAGTAATGGTATGCCAACATTGAAGATGACAGAAATGATATACCTTAGCATATGTGACATTGCTACATTGGATAAACCATTCATAACCTTCAAGTTCACCAACAACACTATAGCAGAGAGAAGAGTTTTTTGGGAGCCTTGGTATAGGGGCTAGTATGCCTTCTCAAGTAGGTATATCAAGACCATCTTCATCATAATTATTAGATGTGTTGGTACCATCATCATGAGCATCTTCATTAGCCATGCCAATACCATCTTCTTCAATTATGTCCTCTGGCACATTATCATCCTCTTGCATTGGATAGTTATCCTTAGCTTGAATATTGACACCTCCATGTTCCTCCAGTTGGAAACCCACATTCACCAATCACTGAAAATTGTGGCCCACTTCATTGAGACCATTTTGCCTACAATGAATTTGGGCTATTGT
This sequence comes from Cupressus sempervirens, assembly GCA_028749045.1. NCBI lineage: Eukaryota > Viridiplantae > Streptophyta > Pinopsida > Cupressales > Cupressaceae > Cupressus > Cupressus sempervirens. The sequence continues at coordinate 605,541,040 of CM053788.1, forward strand.
GATTAGAAATCTTTGATTCTTTAAGCCCTTACATTTTTTGTAACAACAATTATATTTATCAAATTTTCTTCAAAACTAAGACATCAATTTAGCAATTATCTCATTATTTTGTTCTGGGTTAATATTGTCAGGCATGGTTTTTCTTTAGAGGAAAATATAAATACCAAATTATTGGACTGTTGCACTTAATGTTTATATCTGCACATATAGTTTTGAAAAAAAAAATTAGTGTAATTAATATGTATATCTGCAAAAATATTGGACATGTTTTACTTAATGTTTATATCTGCAAATATGGTTTTGAAAGAAAAATTTGGTCTAGTTAATGTATATGTCTACAAAAATATTGAACATGTTGTACTTAATGTTTATATTAGCACATAATATTTTGAAAGAAAAATTTGGTCACCTCACTCAAATTCATCCATATTATAATCAATGAAAATTTGTTTGCTTACAATGCTCTTTGTTAATTGTACAATATACAATGTTCATTATACAATATTTAAACACCAAGCTCATCACCTTGGTATTTAATTATTTATCTTTAGCAAGTCTATAGTCTGCATGGTACATAGGAGATCTCATTACAACATAGTGGTCTTCTATGAATCATTGTGCCCATGAGGAGTGCTTGAGCTCACTTGAGGAAGCTAACGAATTATTGGTAATTTCAAAACATAAAATATCATTATATGTGGTTAAAGATTTATTGTTAAAGAAATTGACAAGGAAGAAAGGACAAAATTACATGTCTAGTTTTGAATTTCCATTATGAGTTGCTGAACTAAATAACTACCAAGAGAGAGAATGACAATATGCAAAAACTAGAATGTCCTAGGTCCAAATGTTAGAAGAAGCCAAAGATTTCATTACGAGAATCACCTCCCAAAATCCAATCATAGAAACAAAAATAAATAATTTGTAGAAATGCAAGATGGAGAAGCAGAAGAGTTGGACAAGGTTCCAATAAACTCAAAATTGTTAAATCTTCCAAAAAATTAGAATTCTTATATGTTTGATGTACAAAAAGCCAAAGTGGGGCAGTGGTGCAGGAGCCCAAGGTCCTAAACAAGATGGTCAAACATCAAATTTTGGATAGATTAGATGATTAATAATTTTCCAAGTTGACACATGGCAATAAGTCAATGTCAAGCATCCTAGAATGTATTTTAGGCAAATTTCTTGCATGTTGTAATAAGGCATATAGGCAAGGTGTAGGTTAGCCAACATTGGTCAACGCTATGAGTTGAGAAAAAATCTTCAATTTTATGTTTTTTAGAGTTCTTGCATGATTTATCAAGTTTTGGTAGATATTTGAATTCATTTGTTTGGAAATATTGAAAAGTTGCAAAAATTGTCAAAAAGTTGCAATGCAACTTTTCTTGCAAATTTGGAAGGTCAATAGTCACAATTTTATTTTGATCAAACAAGTAGAGATGAATATGTAAGATCAAGAGGCTTGGCCTATAAATTGAATGTTCTTCAACCTAGGAAGGTTGTTAGTGTTGTGATATATGAAATTTGAATCAACAAAGCATTTTTATATGGGAAAATAAATACACACAAGTACTATTTTGAGATTTCCTTGTAGAGTTACAGTAGATACATGTTTTAATTGTGGAAAGTTTCATTTTTTCTTCTTGGTGAATGTAAAAATTAGTTGTTGGTGAATAGGATTATCTTGAAGTAGATTTTCTTTATTTTTTCCTACTAGTTATCCTATTCTATGCATAGGGTTTTAATTGAAATGGAGTCTCCTTCCTAATCCCCTTGGTGGAAAACCCTTTTTTTTTGTGTATAGAAGGGTAATAGAATGGAGATGATTGTTTTACTTATCATTTTACCACCACCCACCTACTTGGACTATTCTAGCAACATTTGAGCTGAGCAATGTAGAGGAAATACCTATTACTTTTAGCCTTGGTTACATCACAGATTGGCAATACAATACCAATTTGACCACTCAAGATCTTGGATCTACATCTATTGCACTATCACTATAGCAGAAAAGCACATAAATTTTGTTGCCTTCTACATTATCCTTACCTAAAAATGAAGATATGACTCCATGAGTGGTCAACCAGGCTTTATAAGATGACCAATGAATATTGAATATATTTTTTTTTTGACATTTTTATAAGATCTAACAATTGAAACTTAATGATAATGTTCCCACCTCATATATTTAAATTTGATTTAGTTGTGATCTGATTCAAAAACTCCTATACAACATAGGCAATTTTCGGCTTTGCATGCTTATTTATTTGCCACCTATTTGTGGATCCCATAAGCTATTTTCCATCCATTCATTTAGCTCCACTGACCCACATCTCTAAAGTGATTATAACGCATGTTAATCTTAAAATTTAGGATTAGATATATAATTACTAGTTTTTATGTTTGGCATTTCTTTTTCTTTTTTGATATATCAATGTTTGTTTTATTGTCATAGCTTCACTAACAATATTAACTGTTTCAAAAGTATATGGAAACAAAAAGATACATAGATGTTGAGAAGCTAGAGATGATGATGCTAATGCTGAAAATCATCTACCTATCACTTGCAGGTCACTGTTGATGTATGAGAAGATATTCTTGTACCTTAAAGGATACAATAAATTATGCAAGCTCTAATTGTGCATGAATTTGTGTGTAGATGGACCTCTCTAATCATATTCCATTTGATATATTTTCTAAAGTGGGAAAGATAAATTGGTATCAATAAGTTGATTACGAAAGGAAATATTTCAAATGTAGATGACGGCTTCTTGAAAAGCATTCGATAGGAGGAAGCAAAATTATTAGGGCCATTTAGTGAATTTCAATGTTATGAAATTTGGAGCAGTTGGTGATGGTTCACATGAACTTAAGATCTCTTAGATAAAAGGCTCATAGTTTATGGTTGTGTTATAGGTTGTTTGCTAAATATCACCATTTTATTTCTTAAATATAGTAGTATCATTTTTAATAGAAAATTTTGACATATTAGATGTTTTTTTGCTATGTTTTAGCCAGTGTCTATCATAAAATGCACAGGTGTTGTGGTGGCAATTTTACAATTTTGGAATAGTCAACAAATGCACCTTGCTTTAATCTACTCCTCAAAAATCCAAGTCATGGGATTAAAGATTAAAGCTCCTAAGAAGAGCCCTAATACAAATTGAATTCATCTCCAAGGAGCCAAGAATGTCCAAATAAGCAACGGTGACATTGGAATAGTTTTCCAAGTCTAAATTACATATTAATTTGTCATCTATAGAAAGAAAATATTTTCTATAACCCAAATTGTCATGGTTATGATATTCAATTCATAACATAAGGAAAAATTGGTTATTTTTTGGGTCTCTCTTGACAAGGCCTACAATTCAATTTTAGACCTACCTTGACAAGGCTTTAAATATATTGTTGTTAACTTAAAACATGTCCAAACTATGCTAATTATAAAAATATCATGTCAAAATGTTCTTAATAAATTACGAAAAGTCTATACTTCATTCTAGTTTGCTAATTCTAACTATACTTCATTCTAATTTACTAATTATGATTATTGTTGATTATGAAGTAGGGGATGATTATATCTCCATTGTATCTAGATCCTCCAATGTTGATATTCAAAAGATCACATGTGTACCAAGCCATGGCATTGTGTATTTAAGGACTTAATCATGAGATATTACATGTCTAAGGGATGATTTTAACGTGTTTTTTTTTTTTTGTTAAATTTTTTAGCATTGGGAGCTTAGGAAAAGATGGGGAATAAGAAATAGTGGAAAAAATCGATGTTCATAACATTCTATTTTACTGGAACAAAAAATGGAGCAAGAATCAAGACTTGGAAAGTTGCTTAAATTTAAAACATCAAATGTTATATTTATTTCACCTGTCATGATTCGAATAGCTTAAACTTCATAGACTAAAGCTTAATTCCTAAACTAAAATTGTTAAATAGTCAAAATTTACTTATCCTTTTTAAGCTTAATTTTTCACCTTCATAATCCTTAGTAATATTGCATTTATCTATATTTCTTGAACACATCTCTTAGTTATTAAAAAGTAAGTAGATCTTAGCTTATTTAAACTGTTACATGGAGTAAACTAAAGATTAGATTGTATTTTATTGATTTGTGAGCTGAGTGAGATTTATGATCTTTGTGAGCTGAATGAAGAAAGAGGAAGGAGACTAGAGGTATTAATAAGGCAGCAGATAGAGGAAGAAGTTGAACATAAATTGGATAGTAAAGAAGATAAAGATGTTGAGGAACTTATTAATGAAGAGGATCAAGAAGATGGAAAAGGGATGGTTAGTGTGATAAACCAAAAAAAAGAGCCAAGGGGAGGACACATATCTAAAATTGAGGATAGTAATGGTGAAGAGGGCACACAAGGAGAGTTAGAACATGATGAGATAGTAAATTCCCTGCAACATGAAGGAAGCAAGGAGTAGACAATCAACACTGTGATTGTAAATGTTTATGAAAGTAGTAAAGGGAAAATCCATTTAAATATTGGACCATTGAAAGAGGTAGAGAAGAACTCAATCTATGTAGAAAATAGGGAGATGGCCCTTGGAGAGGCTAATTTTTTTTTTTTCTATTATTGGCAAGCAATATTGGAATTACATAGAATACAATCAGAGGATTGAATTTGCATAAGAGGTTCATGATGACAAGAAGATGGTGATGGGTCAATGCAAGACCACAAACATTATAGAATTGGAGTCTCTGAATGCCGATGCAATGAGTTATCCATAGAAAATAAACACAATTGAAGCACAGAAAAATGAAGTAAAAATAGTAAGGTTAAAGTTGTTAAATTGGATGAAACCACCATTTTTGGCAATTGGTATATTGAATAGTCAAAGTATGGTATCTATGTCACCAAGGCAAGATAAACCTTGTGTAAAGATTAAAAATATTGATTCATGTGGAGCTAATGTATCTCAGATAAAAGAGCCACCATACATTGGGACAATTCTAATTATTCCTATAATCTAATATAGGGTTGAAGAAAAGAAGATCATAGTTTTGCCTCCAAGATGAATACCGAAGATCAAGATTATTTGGAACAATGTGAAGATGAAGAAGAAAAAGGACAATGGTTGGAAAAAGTGTCAAACAACTGAACAAGAAGGCATCATCAACAATAGAAGCACCCTAACATCTCCTTTGAATTTTGGATCATAGTTAGTATGTTTTGAGTCATGCTAGGTTAGTGAATTTATTATTTCAATTTCACGTAAGTATGTGTTCAGTTAAGGTCATGTAGACCAAGGTTATGTTTTAGTCAATGTTGGTCAAAGTACATCAAAGACCCTAAAAGTGAAAAATGCCATGGAAGGCCATAGATGGAGTAAAATTTAGTGTTAAAATGTACATTATAATACTTTGGACCTATTTAAGGTACTAAGTAGGCATGTGGTAGCATAAAATGCAAAAATGCAAAAAAAGTGTAAAATGTTGCTGACAACATTTTGCAAGATGGAAGTTTTTAGAAGATGGAAGATCAACCATCTTGGGGATGTGAGAGTTCATTCTATTACTGAAGCAATGCAATCTCATGTAGAAATCAGAGAATGGAATGTAGAGAGGAGGGAGGAAAAGTATGGTGTGATTTTGAATAATAAAAATCATTTTTTGTGAAATTTGCTAGTTAACTATACATATAGGCTCCCTCATGAAATAAGCTTGTGAAATCTAGAACCCAATATAGTTAGCTCATTACATCAAATCTCCAAAAGAGGGGAGATATCCAAAATTAATCCCCAAATCATTACCTAATACCCAACCTACATAATTTAAAATACATGTTGATTACATTATGATTTACAAAAGAGCCCAATGATCATATGAATACAAGTGTTAATCGACAAAATGAACACTAGAGAGCTAAGTCAAAAATGGGCATAAAAGTCACCCTCATTGATTTTGATCCAAAATTCAAATTGTAACCATGACACTAACAAAAGTCATCTGATGCAAACACAAACTAGATCCCTAGGCTGATTACAATATCTCCAAAAAATAAGTGAGATCCATAAAATTAAAATGTGTGAGATCACAGAGAAGCAATGATTTACTGTGAATCCCTTTCAAGATAAAAATAACCAATTTAGGCACATTAAAAAAAATACAAACATAATTTGACTTCTTATTTACTAAACGAAAGTAGCCCATAAAAATCATGCATATCCAACATATTTTAAACAAAATTATATATAAATAGTCTTCAAAATAGAAGTCCCCTAAAACTTGGGCTATATTTCAGCATGAATATATAACATCTAAACTTAAATATAAGTATCACAATTCAAAAAATATCACATGACCAGCCATATCAAAATTTCCATAAAGATCGACCAAGTTCATTTTAATTCTATTTGTTTAGAAGAATCTAAAAAGTCTTCCAGTTCCATATCAACATTATCAAATGATAAAGATGTGAGGGGAACCATAGAAAACATAGATTCCTGAACATATCTTTCCATAATTGGAAAACCAAAATCAATAGGAAATGGGAGTTGAGTATGTAGCTAGTTGAAAAACTCCTCAAAAATAGGAGGGGAGGAGAAAGAGGGATATTTGGATACAAAAAGATGGCAATGTCTATGGTGCAACTTAAATTCACCTTTACTTGATAAAAATTTATAACACTTCCACTATTTAACATTGGCTATGGGTGCATATAAGTTGCCCCATAGCTACTACCCAAAAATATCTATCCCCACAAAATTGATTGCCAAATGTCATGTGAAGTACCAAATACATATGTATCAAAAAGACTTTAGGAAATACCTAAGTTAAATGAAATGATCTAAAAATAATGAGAAAGATTAAGGAATTTGTTTCATCATTAATTCATAATCCAAGTGAATTTATCAATAAACCAAATTTGTAAAAATTGTGTGAAGGATACATGTAATTGACTATCACTACATAATGGGACATTGAGTATAAATGGGAAAAGATTTCACCTTGTGTATGTAATAGTTCATAATATTTCTACCAAGTTGAAAGGAGCCTAGAATGAATACTAATACTACTTGTGTGCCTAACCACATTAGTTATTGGTCTAGTTCTCTTTAACCACTGGTTGGACAGTAAACTGCATGTGTTTTTGGGGTAAAGTACCACAGTGGTTGCATGTTCTCATGGTATGAAATTAGGGAATATTGAAAGGTTTTCTTTGTTTTTTTAGGTTTCCATCTTGTAGGTTGACACCATACCCCTACTCTTTATAATGGAGTTGGCCAAGAGTCTATAAGACACTTGTTACTAGGTGAAGAATAAAAGGTATCAACATTCAAGAAATGTGACAAAGGCTTGTGTATAAGCTACATGGTGTTTGGAGGGTTGCAGTAATTCAAGAGATGCTAGAGAATCCATTGAAAGAGCTGGGTAGCTGAGATAATGAAGGTTTGAAGTAATTTCATAAAATAGTAATGAAACCATAATTAAGGCTTTGGTTTGAAGGTTCAATCATCTCTACAGTGGCTGGGTGCCCAAAAGCTAGAAGCTTGGACATTCTTGATAAGGTAAATGTGTAGGCAAGTTCATTTGTCCAAGTTATTTGAGGGTTTTGTGAGTTTGTGGGTTGAGAGTGTCTTTAGGCATATTAGCCTAGATTAGGGCCTACAATTTGAATGCCTTAATGAATAGTTGAAAACCTAAGATTTTGAAGTTTAGTAGAGCTTAGTATTGGGTATCTGAATCCTCCTTTTGATTGGTAGTTTTTTTGAAAACAAAAAATTAGGGGCCAAGAAGACCCTACAACTTGGGTTCTAAGATTGCAAATAGTTGGAGAACAACATAAAAAATACATGATGAATGGCACATATATTAAACATACATGACACTATATTGTTATGGATTAGATTGCAAAGATGAAAAATTTCCTCTTTATATATAATTCTTACTACCAAAGTTTCATAATATCATAATGACATCTACAGCTGACAAGAATGATAAGTGGGTTAGTTTTGGAGGCCCTAGTTGATGGAATGGTATGTTCAAATATTCAATGGTTTTAGGATATTGCAAAACTATAATTTACAACATTGAATTTCTTTTTATTTTGATACATGTTCTTGAATTGATTAATCAAATCTTGACACATTAGAGGTTGGGAATGGAAACATGCCTACAAAGGAATATCTACCTCATTATGCACATACCTCCCACAAGTTCAAGCAACATCTTTTGCAATCTTGTTAAACCTTTCTTTGACATGTGCAAGAGATGAGTATTTAGCTCCCGCAGTCATAAGTCCCTAGCCTTCCTGTGAATGAATGATAAATATTGCTTGCCACTATTTCTCAGTTAGTACTAGAAGTTGGGATGCATGAAAATAATGCTTTCCACACACTAGATGCTTAGTGCCAATAGCTCTAATAGTGTGCAGAGATGAAAAGATGAAATAAATAAGAAACAAACAAGCTTTTCAATTTTGTTATTTGAACCCAAGTTGGTCAAAATTTTGACCAAATTGGGAAACCCTAAATTGATCAAAATTTTGGCCAACTCAGGCATAAAACCCCAAAAAAGGTATTGACTAAGTCTCTACCTAAGGTGGTAAAAAATTTAGGTCAAAATTTGACCTATAATGTACTAGTGTCTTTATTCATAAAATAACTGATTACATGAAATGTTTCAAGCTATAAGGTCTTCCCAATTATGACCAATTGCAAAGCAATTGATAGTTCTACAAGATTAGTCAAGATCCAATCCAAAGCCTAATCCCCACTAGTCCAAATCTACACTGTGATAGAAACCTCCAAGGAAATCTTAACTTTTGCTAGCAAGCCCACCAAGCAATCTCCTAGTTTTTCGTGCCACAACTACTAGCCTTCTCAAAATTTTCTCCTACACTTCATCCTCTTCTCCAAGCTAGATGACAATCTGATTCACTCCTCCAAATGAATGAGTAAAGACTCCACAAGACCCCCTACATATACCCAACTAAGCCACAAGTTGGTCTAGCTCATTACAAATTAAATCAAATCCTAACATTTAATACATGTTGAGCCACAAGTTGGTCTTCAATAGGAATTAAATACAAAATGCCTTAAAAGGCTTACAAAAAAAATCAAATACACATAGAAGAGAAAACCAAGATGCAAATAGGTCCAGACAAACTCCCAGATCAATCCACATCATGATCACATGCTACATGTAATAAATGCTTCAACACAATCAAGAAAATCTACAAGAACTCTGGTCGACACCGATAAACTCCTGAGTGTTAGTAAAATCCCAAGCATTTCCAAGAAACCAATATATGTTGAGCAACCAATACATGTTCAAAAACCAATACCTATTGAGCATAAAAAGTGTCAAGCTACAAAATATGTTGAGCTCCAACAATGACGGAGCCCCTCTAGTGATCGAGAACCTCAGTCAAATCTACACCAAATAATGACTGAGCATCCACCTTTCTTCTTTGACTGAGCACTGAGCTTATCCATGAAGCCCATTCAGTCAAGCCTCCAACTAAGAACCACCATAGAGATGACCGAGCACCTCTCACTTTCCATAAAATGCTAGAAACTTTAGGAATGTTAGATGCCCCTATTTAAAATATATATGATAGGATAAGTTACTGAGAGGGGAGGGTGAATCAGTAACCAATAAAACTTAATCTTTATTTACCAATTAATTCTTCATGTAGATTTTGATCTAATTCCATGCATAAGCAACTGAAAGCATTACAACATTTATAACACTTTGACACACAATGTGGTGACCAAGAAACCTTCCAAATAGAAAGTAAAACTAGGATGGGGATGATACCCACAAGCTTTAGTACTGCAGTATGAAGTTGGCCTGCTAAGGCTTAAAATGGTCATTTCTAATGATCTTCCCTATTAGGAGCAACAAGGATTGCTACATCCACCTTGCAAAAGGATTTACAAACATATGATAAAATATGCACTTGGTAAAGAGATTTTCAAAAAATTGTTAAGTCTACCTTGTAGAAGGATTTAACTAATCCACCTATTGGGATGAAATAGTGGTTGATTTTTGACCTACAACTTGGTTTGTTGAATGAGATTCCTTTGAGTGTAATGATCACCTTGCTTTGATAGATAAACCTTTGTTGCTCCTTATACTATTGTAGCCTTTTTACTTCACACATCTACTCTTTAAATTTGCATTATACTTCTTGTCATATTATTTTGGATGTGATAAAATTCATTACATATATACTAGTCCAAATTGTAGTCCAATAAAGTTGGCTACAATACAAGTTTACACAAAATACATAAAGTCGGCCTAGCTATAGGAGCTTGGGTTCTGAAGACTAGCTTGGTGAGGTTCTTGTTGGTGTTTTGAAATTAGCACGGTTTCAAATTACCCCGATGAGAACAAGATACATCTAGGGGAAACTACTTCCCATCTTCAACATACCATTTCAGACACTAGGCCAACTATAGGACTTGAACCTTCTACTTCATGCTCTAGAAAACCTAGGTAGGTGGACCTATAGATTATTTATATGGTACCAGTTGTCAAAAGCATACACTGAATGTAAATAAAGTAGATCAAAACCCTTAATCTTCTAACACTTATGCAGAAATATAAGACATGAAATATCTAGTAACATGACCAAATAAATCGATAAGCTAAGTGAAGGCATCATTTTTAGTTCTTCAACATTAAAGGGAAAGATATTTGATTAATGATGTTGATTTCAACAAAACCCCAAATATGCAGTAGTAAAAAAAAGTTGATTTTATAGCTAATAAGTGCCTTATCTATTGGGCAATTCCACAAATTAAATACATACATCTATGATACCAATGACATATTCCATACATCACAATATTAGATCTGTCCTATCACCTTGTGATTTAGACATCAGTGTTCATAAAGACCTCATTCTCATGAAGTATCCTTCTCAAAAAAATCAACAACCCTGTCAAAAACATCAAGCATTTACTTGGCCCTTTGTTCCAACAATAAAATATATTAGACATATAGCCTTAAGGGGATGCAAATGGGTCTTAGTTCTTTGTCCCTAAACCACATAAGATTGCAGATTAGAGTGATAGGAGACAAGAATCAGAATGAAACTAAAGAGATTCTTGCTCATTTATATTCATTTCTTTGAAACTATACATTCAAATGCATGTAAAACAACTCACAAAACCACTAAATAGATTAGAACTTGCTATATTATTTTTACTACTACTACTCATACAAGAGAAATATATTGAAGAATGTGGTGGAATCACAGTTCTAGATCCAACAATGTGGTTTCATGGACAAAACTAGAACCAACAATGTTGTATCACCCTAAGAATTGCCAACCACTATAATGGATAAGAAAGAGAAAGATATAGAAGAAGAATGGAATCCTAGACTTAATCTGAAGGTGACATGTGTCCACTTGAATCTCCATTCTTTGTAGTTTTAAAATATCTCTCATCTTTCTAACCATGAAATCTGATTTGGTTTTCATCATTGTTTGGTAACAACCCAAAATATCTCTTCCTTAATGATGAAAACCATTCTACTACCAAAATATCTAAAATGCATTATGAAATGTTGATAAAACCTTGATTCATCTGATTTAGATGTGACAAAACTCACCCATAATTGCATGTGTGCTTCCTTTGACATTTACGTGGTTAACCATTTCATTGGAAACCACATCTAAATTGCCTCAATTGAATTAAACTAAAAAATAGGTACCCAAGACAAATCCTTGCATAACTCTAACTAGTGACCTCTTGTGCAAAAACAAACTACAAAAATGGAAAGTTCATTTTCTCTCAATTCTAGCGATATAATACTCCTATATGGGCTTATTAGAAACTCCTAGAATCTTGCTTTGAAAATCAGTCTCCTTCTAGGCTTTGAAACTACATCTTTGCAAATATTTAATAATTTCTAAAGTTTCAACTATAGTTTTAAATCAAATTTATTTAAAACTCAAGATGCACATTCAGAAAGGAGAATATTAAAAAATTATTAATTTTTGAAACTTAATTTTTCCCTCATTTTCTCCATCTAGATCAAACCTGGTTGACTTGCCCTCTGCCACATGTCATCATTAGATTGGCTCATTTTCTTCTTAGTCACCTAACAAATTCTACTTTGGTGTTATGTGGCATTATCTCATTGGTCTCCTATCCCACCATGTCATTGAGCCATGTCTTTGGGCTATGTCACTGCCATGTCATTGTCTACTATGTCTCTATCCTAGTTAGCATTTTTCCATGTCATTGTGACATAGCGACCATGGGACATGTGTAATTTTTTGCTTTGTTAGCACCCAGTCAGCATGCCATGTCTGTCCTATCACCATGCCACCTCAGCTTGCTACATCACCACCACATTAGCTAGTCGCCATGTTGCATGGTTATCTTCCTTGCATCTTTGCTTTAGCGACATAATGACCATCATCTGATCTGTCATGTGACATCATCCTATGCCTCATTGAATTTTGACTCAATCCACCTAGCTGCCATGTATTTCCACTTGTCACTTTGTGATTTTTCATCAGGTTCCATGTCGTCACTAATGTAATTTAAATTTTATATCCTTTCTCCACCAACTGGCTGGGGCCCACATGCTTGAACCCTCATGTCTTAAAAGGGGACACCTATTTAGATATCTTGATATATTACATAGGTGTATTAAAACGCTATAAACCATCCCCAGATGGCAAATGTGGGATTAAATGATTTCGTTCAAGTTCCCACTTTTTTTAGAAAAACCTATGCTTCTCCTCAAACTTTCTCTACCTGGCTACTTCCAAGCCATGGGCTAGAAATCTCTTAGTTCATAGTCTTGTTGTGGCTTTTTGTTCACTGTACTTTATTTCTCCTAGCATTTTCTTTCATCCAAATTGGGGGTTTTGTCTTACAAAGGAACTATTGCAGGTTGAATCAACATCAAATTTTACTTAAGCAGAAATGATTTGGCAATGATATAATGTTGTCAACATTGACTAAAAATGAATAACTGATAATATACATATAAAGATGTTTATCCTCAGCAAGATGAGTGATGCCAATAATCCTCAACTACTAACATTACGTATTGACATAAATTTTTTACTGCGACACATATGGACTCAAGCGGCAATACAACTGCACGTGTTCAAAGAATGCCAATTGCATGCTAGATAAGGAGCCTTCATAGTTTACCTTAGTCCTCATAAAACTATATTTTGTTGAAAATGTGTCACTCCATTTTTTATAACAATTCTCTCTCTAACCCATAGTATTTTCTCTCTCATCTCTTTGACTGTGCCTTAAAATCCTTCAAAGAAGTCAATAACACAAATAATCCATTGAGTTAATTTTATAGGATAGGCTAGGAGGGGGTTGCTCTCTATCGTTGACTATTTATGAAGATATCATTTTCCATAGTGGAGGTGTGGCATCCACAAACATAGAGACATTCACCAGATTTACTCATCTTTGTTTTGTTATTTAGATGCACACCATACAACTTAGGAGTCAATATTCCCCCTTTTAAAAAAGAATTCTTTTGGCGGTCTCAGTAATGGTTGATATTGTGTGCACAAGAAAGTGTCAAGCTATCTCCCATATTGGTAATAGTCCCTCTTTCCATGAATGATGAAGCTTCCTCTGTGTGTGAAGAATCCACCCTTTTACATCAACCACACTTAAAGGATTTGTTAGGAAGAGCCATATTCATTTGGAGATATAATGATGGATAAGAGTTTATTTGATACATGTAGTTAAACAATAAGAAAACTAGGAGGATTGAGTTTTATGTTTCCTATTAAGGTTTTGAACTTTGAAGGAACTTGCCATCTCATCAAGCTTCGCAAAGATATTATTTTATACAATATTGTTGAGAGTAGTTCGGGGCAGATCAAAACAATCCATTTTGTTTGTGATGCTTGTTCATCTAAAAGGCTAATATAATGGTGGAATTCCTAGCCTTTTTCAAGTCATGAAAATAAGAAATTGCCTTATTTATTCCATCTCCTTTATTAAATCATAAGTCAAAACAATATCTGTCCTTGGATACTCAATTCACTACCACTTTTTAAGTTTTCCCTTTTTATAATCTTAAAAAGTTCCCTTGATCAAAACTAATATGCACATTTATTGAAGCATTGTAATGCTTAAAACATTTCAATCTCCTCTTTAAAATATCTTTAATTCCCTCAAGCTCTATCAATCTGATTAAATCAGTCAAGCCCCCAAAGTGGGTCTGGCTAAAAAAAAATTGTTTTCAAACAACTAAGATCTCAAATTGATCTATTGAACACCTAACTCTAATTTAAAACCATTCAAACACTAAACCATCCATTAAAACTCATTTTTAAACTTCTCTTACAAACTATCAATTTTGTGTTAAGAGCTCCATTGTTTGGCTCTACAAATTGATCTAAACAGCTGACCAAGCTTTGAAATCAAACCTACTAATTATTTGTTCTGCATTCTTGTACCCTACCAAATATCATCTCATCACGAATTCTCAATCAAAATAAATTTTCTATCAAAGTTGCCCTCTCAGAACTACCTGCAAGCAAACATGTCAAAAAACAACAAAACACATTCGGATTTGGCTTTGAAAATAGGGCAAACTGATACTTGGGGAAATGAAAATAGGGGAATTATTTCATTGTCATGAGGAGAATATAAATTTTTAATTTGGGCTCATGATGAATAATGGGGTGAATTTGGAAATCAGTCAAAGTGGGCTACTCAAATTTGTAGGATTAGAAGCATTGGCAGAAAAAGTGATTTTCACAAACGGAATGGACTTGAGAAAATGTGCAGATAGATTCATCAAAATATGTAAACTATAACACTTAAAGTATTTTTAGATTAGAACACAAAAGTACAATCCATTTGACCTCACCTATCATGAATTCAAAGATATGACGTCATGAATAGGGGTACCAACCAATCTACACTTTATGGCACCAGTAAAACTTCACAGATTACTTTTGGAATCATGCTTGAAAATTGATCAAATGGATTCGTCATAAGCTCAAAATTGAAACATACCAAGTCTCTAACCTCTAGAATGCAATGAAAAAGTAATTTTCTCTTTTTGGTCAAATGGTTTAGAGTTATAAAAAGTCAAACAAGGCCCCCTAGAATTCTAAACAATTAGCATCAGCATGACAACAATAAATGACCAACTTTGAGGGATTCAAAACCTAGTCACAACATATCAAAATGACTTGAAATCTGAAAAATATGTTCTTTGGTATGCATACTAAAATCTTCCAAAGTGGAGAGTTATGAAATATTATTGGGTGCAAGATATTCAGTTGCAAACACGACCTCCTATCACTATTTGACACTTGGGAAAAAATGCAGATTTGGACATTGCTCAAAATGAAACTTCACTGGATGACTCAAAATGGTAATTTATCTTCATGGGATGAGTGGATATGCTAAATACAAGGTGTTAGAAACATCAAAAACCTTATAGGCCTCAAACGGACAGTTGGGTACACATGCATCAAAAAGTTCTTATAGGGCTTATTTTTAGAATGGTACTCAAAATTAGGGCTTCAATTTTGAGTCCCAATAGTTCTGATACTCAACATTCATTTTCAATGCTTGAAATCATCATGCATTTGATAGATGTATAATCTCGGTTCACACTAACCACTTCCAAGTAGTCTGAACTCGGTCTATACTGGTGACTTAGTGAATACTACAAAACTCAATATATAAACTGAATTACTTGATTCATACTATATAGCTCGGTTAATGCTTTCAAAACAAGCTTGATATAAACTAAATCACTTGGTTAAAACTAACTAGCTTGGTCAACATTGGATTCACATCACTATAACTACAAACTCGGTTTGCACTAAGGAACTTGGTAAACACTAAGAAGCTCAGTTCACACTATTGATCATCATTATGGTAGAAACTACTCAGTGCAAATTGGATATTGTTCCTTGAACTCAGTAGCAACTATAGAACTGAGTAAAGCCTAAAGGTTTGGTTAATACTATTAATTTTACAATAAGATTAGTAGATACTGAATAAGTGTGTGTCACTTATAACAAAACTAAATTCAAAAAGTTCAAAACATTTTCTATTCTTCATGTTCTGTCTTCAACTTAGTAGAGTATTCCGTTTTTGAGATTTTCAAAATTGCTTTTGTAAAAGATGTATCTTTGAATATCTTAGTAAATTTTATTAATTGAAAAGGACTATTCATCAAAAAAAAAAAAATCTATACATGTGTAGAATATGATGTTGCTCCCCCATACATATATATATTCAATATTATTTACATCTTTTCATCTTCTCTCCTTATATATCACATCTCTCTACCCTTTACATATTTTTTTCATGTTATACATTTTCTCAACCTTTTTGTATACTACATCTTATATTTTACTATCTACATTTTCTCCCCCTTTTTGACATGATGCCAAAGGTGTAATCTATATAGTAATACCAAAATGTGAAAAGAAATCAGAATGTACCTTTAGAATCAATACCATTGTCTTATTCCAATTTTCTTGAAATATCTTGCTTGTATGTAATGCAACCTAAACTTCTCCTGATAGTTCAATAATGTGGTTTGCAATAGAGAAATTATTATCATGGACAAGGATTTTAGCATGTGCAATATATTTTTGCAATGCATCCATGTTTGGGAGAATCATGTCTTATATGTCTACCAGTGTAGCTCTTATCATGGCTTCTTATCTTAGTAATTTTTCCTACATATCATTTAAGAATCTGATCTTTGTATAGTGGGCAGAGATATAACTCAGGTCAAGTTGCAACTGATGTGGACTTGCCTTCAAATCTTCATCACTTTTTGAAATTTTATCTTTAATTTCTTTGGTAGAAATGGAAGTATCATAGAGTTTACCAAATAATGAAGTCACATTGTTGTAAGAGGTCTCCAATGAGCCTAGAATAGTAGACAAAGCTACTTGATGAATTGAAATCTTTTGTGTAATTAGCTCCAATACCTTATTCTAAAATTTCTTCTCTACTCTCTACAATAATTTCTCCTATCGATTCAAATCTTCATTGAATTTCTAGACTACCTCTGCTAACTGAGCCAAAATTGGTTGAAAAGTGTCAACCTTTGTGCTGAGTGCCTTTGCTAGAATATTCTTTGCATCTTCAAGCACTAGAAATTCTTTATTCCTTTCTTCTCTAAGCCTCTACTACTTAGATTTCTTCTAAAGAAGTTCTGCAATGATGTGCATTTGATCAGGATTAAGATTGGAGATATCCCAATTCAGGATGACTATCTCTTCATCAAGATCAATTTCTTCTTCCTTATCTTTTCCTTTGCTCAAAATTTTTGTACTCAATTAAGGCTTGGTCTCAACTGTCCATGCACTTTTTAATTGCATACTCAGAATGGAAATAATGATAGAAATAGTAGGATTAGCAAAAAGAGTAGATACTGCACTTATTGAAAAAATACCTTGTATAACCAAAACTAATGGAGGAGGAAATAATGATTTCTTGGTAGATGAAGTGCTTGTCACTTCTGTCAATGAAGTGATCTAAGTTGAATAGGTGAAAAGATTGATTGAGTACTTGTACTTGAAATATTTGACATAATTAATTCTATAGTAGCTTTCACTAAGCTTGATGTTATCAATGCTTTACTTAGAGAATGAGGAAGTGAAGCTATGACTGCTATTACAATTTTCTTTGGGTTGGTCTCCTCAATGTTCTAAAATTTAGGTAGATCTTCCTTGGTAGCTTCCTGTTCATGTTCCTCATCATCTATATTGTCATTATTTGTTTCCTCTTCATCATTATTTCTTTCTTCTTCCTTGTCATCATCATCACCATCATCATCATCATCCTTGTCACTAACATTAACAACAAAATCACTCTTCTTATGAAGATTATAGATGTTTTTCCATGTGTTGGTAGCATTCTTCACTACATGTTCAATGCCATTGATTAATATCAGATAAGTGTTAAAATTCAAGGTAAGTTTCTCTTCATTCTTCTTGATGGACTCATTAACTTCTTTATCACTTGAGCTCAGCATGAGTTACCTCAAGGTCTTCTCATATATGTCTTTAGTAGTTTTATTGGCTTGTTCCCATCTTGGCTTAACTTTCTCTATCAATTCGCTCAGAATGTCTTGAACAAGGTGGTCTTGAGAATATTTCCATTTTCCCATCTTATACATAACCATGTCTTCAATTTGCTTCTGCTCCTCTATAGTTCTTACTTCATACCTTAGTGATTTGAAATTTTCCATACCGGCTCCAATGTCAATTTCCTTCAACTTTTCTTGGAATGAGGGTGGTGGCCTTTTGAAGATTAGATCTCCTCCTTGTGAACACTACAGTAGATGGTTTTGCATGTTTGGTTATAATAACCTTACCTTCCTTCTTTATTGGATCTTCTTCCTCTAACTTCTCTTCATCTTTTGCTTCATCTTCCTCGATCTCATCACCTTTACCTTTAGTCAAAAGAAGAGTGAAGCTAGTTTTCAATTTTGTAATCCTCTTCTTCCCTTTGTTGACAGCCTAAGGGAGTTTTATTTCAAGTTCTATTCTTGCTTTTGCTTCATCATAAGTGCCAAATTATGTAGCTTTTGGGTCATAAGGCTCATTTAATAGTGCTTCAATAATGTCCTTGGTTTCATCAATGTTAAACTCATAACCTAGAGGCTTGACCCATACAAATTCTTGGTCTGACTGCTTGTATGTACACTTTATCACAATCAATAATGAAAAAAATACAATCTTTGTAGTCATCAAAAAGTTTCTTAGGTATCCTGAATCTCTTATTCATCTTGTACTTAAATGGATCAAAGTAGTTATCCACAATACTTGTTGGAATTACATTAGGTTGTTCCAACCACAATTTTCCATTATGCACACAACTGAGGATAAATCTTATACACTTAATTTGAAAGTCTTGTGAGATCTGAGGAATGTTAGTCAAACCCTTTGATTCAAGGTGTTGATGTTTTGGTTTTAATACCCCATTGACACACAATTTTCCCAATGAATCATCCATTTCCAGAGTTTCAATATCTTGAATAGCACATAAAAAATACAAACAAATATCATTAATCAAAACTACACCTTGGATGGAATTTGTGATTGTGCTCTACTTGGATCAAGGGTTTTCATGATAGCCAGACTTAGCTTGAAGTCTAGTGCCTTCCATACATTTTAGATCCTTTCTTTGTTTTATTGCTCGTAGATGCCATCACTCAGCAAGGTTTTTAAAGACACAAAAATATTCAACAATAATTCTCTTAGATCACTTGGATGAACTAAAATAGCTCTGCATGGATAACTCTTGAAAATTTATGATGAAAAATAAATTTGATTTTGCCCTTTTATCAAATTTTACCCTTTGATCACCATAAAAAACCTAATACAATCATTCACTCAAATAATAGATCATCTTCCACTCAACCTATATTGAATGCTCAGTAGGAACATTCATGACTTAGTTTCCAAGCAATAATGAGTTACTCTCAACCTTTCTTGGTAGGGTCTTACAACCCAACCTTGCTTGGTAAGGTCTGCAACTCAACCTTATTCAGTAATGACTGACATCTTCTTGAATGCTCAGTGATATCTTTGCATCCTGAATGTTGATATGGATCTTTCATTCTACTAACTGGAACTGATGTGAGATTTTTTCTTCAAAATCCTAGTTCCAGTTCTCCTTAGGGGAGATCAAGTGGAAATTCTTGAGTCGTCCAATTCTTGAGTGACATGTTTATCATTGCTCTGACTTGGATTCTTAGAAGACTTTGGAATCCATTGCTATCTCATATCCTTTCTAATGTTATAAGCCTTGGCTTTCATTTCATCTTCAATTCTTCTATTATTCATATAGTTCTTGGCAAGATGACCAAGTTATATACAAATAAAACATCTTCCAGTGGTGTCTCTTGTCCTCATGTGATGTTTTACATAATTCATTCCAATGCATCCAAATTCTCCATAGTAATGACATATGCACCAAGTGTTATAGTCCGAATCAAATATAACTTTTACAATATATTCTGCTAGGTTCAATATCTAGTTTTGAATTCTGAGGATTTGTGCCCATGCTTCCTACATTTGTGACATTTTCCTTCAAACTTAGGTTTCTCTTTGCATTCATTAGCTCTATGACCATGTTGATTTTAATTGTAGCATTTTCCATTGAATTTAGCCTTCCCATTGCTCCAACATTTCTTTGATGTATGACCTATCTTACCATAGTGACTACAAGTAGGTCTTTAATTCTTTTGAGCTCCTTGTTTGGATGATTCACCTTCTTCTGTATAGCCAATTCTTTCTTTTCCCTCTTGTCTATTTTGGATTTTCTCATTTTTTTTTATGCATGTCTACTTGAGATTTCATCATCCTCTCATTGGTTTTCCTTTCAATATTTAGATCATTCTACAATCTTTCATTTTCTAATCTTAGATTCATGATTTCTTCATTTGCATTGGTGAGCTAATTAATGAAATCTACCTGCTATAGGGATAGGTGTTGAATTTCATTGTTTTTTCCTCTATCTATTCTTTTATCTTATTTTTCTCCTCCATGACTTCACATAATCTTACTGACTGAATTTCTTGCTCTCTTCTTAGGTTTTTGACTTCTTCTTGAATGATACTACTCTTTTCTAATAGTTCTTTGATTGCCTCATTTGCTTCATTTGAATTGCTTAATGAATGGATGTCTACAATCCATTCTTCAATGTAGGGTTGGTCATTCATTTACACTGCAAGATCTTTTCTTCTTTTCAATGATTGGGAGAGTTGCTCCTTTTCTTTCTTGAGTTGTTCAATAGCCAATTCCAAATCTAGATTTTCATTGTCAATAGCCTCATCAAGTGTGAATACCTCTATAGCCTCTAATCTTTGCTCAAGCTATTAAAATTCTTTCATGAGAACCACAGAGCTCTAATGCCAATTGTTGAAAATATATATGATAGGCTAAGTTACTAAAAGGGAAGGGGTGAACCAAAAACCAATAAAACTTAATCTTTATTTACCAATTAATCCTTCATGGGAATTATGATCTAATTCCATGCATAAGAAACTAAAAGCATTAAAATATTCATAACACTTTGACACACAATATGGTGACTTAGAAACCTTCCAAATAGAAAGTAAAATTGGGCTAAGATGATACCCACAAGCTTTAGTACTATAGTATAAAGTTCACTTGTTAAGGTTTATAATGATCACTTTTGATGAACTTCCCTATTAGGAGCAATAAGGACTACTAGGTCCACCTTGTAAAAGAATTTACAAACACACAATAAATTATGCACTCAATAAAGAGATTTACAAAAAAATTTTAAGTCTATCTTGTAAAAGGATTTAATTGATCCACCTATTAGGATGAAATAGTGGTTGATCTTTGATCTACAACTTGGTTTGCTGAATGAGATTCCTTTGAGTGTAATGATCACTTTGCTGTGATAGATAAATCTTTGCTACTCCTTACACTACTATAGCCTTTTTACTTCACACTTTTTCTCTTTAAATTCACATTATGCTTCTTGTAATATTATTTTGGATGTGATACAATTCATTACATATATACCAATCCAAATTATAATTCAACAAAGTTAGCTAAAATACAATTTTACACAAAATACACAAAGTTGACCCAACTATAGGAACTCGGGTTCTGAAGACTAGCTCAATGAGGTTCTGATACTCGAAATCTACTGTCAATGATCAACATCATTATGCATTTAGTAGATGCAGAAACTCAATCCATACTGACCACTTCCAAGTATTCTAAACTCAGTCTACATTGGTGACTTAATGAATATTGCAAAACTTGACATATAAACTGAATTACTTGATAAGCATTGTACAACTCGATAAGCATTGTACAACTCAGTTTACACTAAGGAACTTAGTAAATGCTAAGAATCTCAGTTTACACTGCTAATGACCTTTACAGTAGAAACTAATTGGTGCAAACTGAATATTGTTCCTTAAAATCGATTGTAACTATAGAACTTAGTAAAGTCTAAAATGCTCGATTAATACTATTAACTATACAATAAGCTCAATAGATACTAGATAAGTGTGCGTCACTAATAAAAAACTTGAATGGAATGTCAATAGCCTCTGCATTAGACTTTGGGGGTACAAAGACAAGTGTGTCCCACACTTTGATGCCCAATAAATAATCCACAACTGTCTTCATCTTCACCAAAGCCTTCCACTCCAATAGGGACAAGAAAAACAACATGCAAATAATCCACATATGCATCATTCTGTCAAACACCAAAATCTCAACCATCCAATCAGCATGCTCACTCCCAAGAATAAACTAAAAATAATGCTTCATCAACAAAATCTCATTCACATTAGCAACTAGTGAACCCACACCAGCAACAAAAAACTCCACATTAGAAATAATATGTAGATCTCCATCAACACATTCCAAACTCTCAACGCCATCCATCTCATTTCTCACAACAAGATGCTTTGTAACACACAACTTACCACCAACAACAATTGAATCATCCATGACCAAGTGCTCTATAATCTCCATGTCAGACTCAACTAACTAATCATGAAAACCAATCTCTATCACAACATCAACACGATTAGGAACATCCTCATCAAAAACCTCTAGCTACTCTACAAGTTTGTATCAAACTCCAAAAACTGATCAACAAAACCAACCTCTTCCACCCAAACCTTTCCATGCCATCTTCTCTCTCAAACAAGTCTCCTAACTAGCCAAAGAAGTCTCTTCTAGATCAGTAGACTCCAACTTTAGAAAGATCTATAGATTTCCCTCCTTATCCTATCCTTAACTCGATCAGCCAAACTAGCTACAAATCGAGTAGACACCTCCTTAGCTCGATCAACCAAACTAGTTTCAAACTGAGTAGGCATCTTAGAAAGCCTCCTCTCCACCACATCATGGAGATTCATAATTATCCTAGGGTCCAATCCTTTCGGAGCCATCTTCCAATATCTTCAAAAACCCTCTACAACAAAACTTTCCCACACACTTTGTGACAAACCTAAATTGTTTGCAAGTCAAATTGCATCCTATCACCTTGCATGGACAATTAGGAATCAAATCACAAGTCTAGGAACATAGATCTTTAATACATACTCTCTATGATCATTCCTCAACAAGATCAATCTTCCATCTTTGCATCCATTGATCCATCTATAAGTTCTCTACAATTGTAAGTTAGAACCATAATTTATCACCTCATAACCAAGAGATCTAGGACTCTAGAAAGAAAAATTCTACCACCATATCAATATCTTCTTAGATCAACTTCTCTTAACCCAAGGTCGTAGTGCAAACTGCCTCAACTTCAGAGATTAGTCTACACACTTAGGAACAACTATTTTTTGATACCACCTAATGTAGTACAAGGAAAGAGAATCCCCAAAGGATATGTCTTAGCCCCCAACAAATAACCAAACAATAGAAATACAATAACAATGTAAGATCTAATACCAAATCACAACTCTTTATTGAAAATATAACTAATTACATGCAATGTGCCATGCTATAAGTATTTCTTAGTTACAGCCAATTACAAAGAAAGTAATAGTTTTGGAAGATCCCTCAAAATCCAATCCAAACCACAATCCCAACTAGTCTAGATCTACACTCTAGTAGAAACCTCCAAGGAAATCTTAACTTTTGCTCGCAAGCCCACCAAGAAATCTCCTAGTTTTCTAAGCCACAACTACTAGCCTTATCAAAATTTTCTCCTACACTTCATCCTCTTCTCTAAGTTGGATTAAAATCTGATTCAATCCTCTAAATGAATGAATAAAGACTCCACAAGTCCCCCTACTTATACCCTATAATGCCCCACCTAGAGATCCTTGTAACAAGGATAAATAAAAGCTAAGATATATATATATATATATATATATATATATATATATATATATATATATATATATATTTTAAACAAGTATGGATGAAGATGAAAATAAACATACAAGGATCACAAAGATCACAATGGAAGACTAAAAAAAATCTAAACACCAACAAATCTCCAAGTGCCACCACTGACCAAAAATGACAAAGCAATAGTAGTCACAAACACATTTGAATCTAAAACATCCCAAATTCAAAAGGTAAAACACTAGGGTTCAAGAAATCTATAAATGGTATCCAAATCACCTCTCAAAGCCTTTTGGTCAAGTCAAATAGTGTCATGTGGTCACCTGAGTAGGTTTTCTCATAGGCCCATGCGATATTTCCATACAACCCATGCGATACTTCACTAGTATTGTACACCATTTCTCTAATGGTCATGCGATACTTTTATGTCTTAGGTGGTAGAGTTTCAAAGGTCATAAAATATAGTTCTAGTACCATACAAAAATTCTCTAGAGGTCATGTAATACTTTTCAGTATCGTACATTATAATTTGTTAAGGCATGCAATACTTTCTAGTATCGTATGATATAATTCCTTTGGGCATGCAATACTTTACAAGTATCACCCAATGCTGAAGCACTATCACCCAAGAATGCAAGAAACATACTAACAACAATTGAAAGGGAAGAATTAGAGCTGGAACCTCTACACCAGGGAGTATTGGATCCACAAATCAAGGCTTGGACACTCAAACCCAAGAGAAGCATGACAGAAACACAATTAACCATCTAAACCATATCAGTAACAAAACATGTTGAAAGCAACATCACAATATACAAAAAAAAAAACTAAACTCTTGTTTGGTTCCTCCCAATAGTGATAGCATCATGAGACCTCAAAGGCCCTAGCCATCCCCCATGTGTAACATCCCAAACTCCCAACTAGATAGTTGAAGTTGTATTATGAGAGTGTTACTACTACAATGTAATAACACCATAAGAAGAAGAAGATCTAACATGTTAACCAATAAAGCAATAGATACTGCAACTAAGTAAATCACATCATCTAACCATATGCTAACATCACAAATAAGGAATGCATCAAATAACTAACATAATCTAAACATGATATCCAAGCATTCCAAGTAAAGCATAAATCACAAGGAAACATACTCTAGACACCCAAAATACTAAGTGAAACATCAACCACGAGTTGGACTGGAATAATAGACCATCTCTATACACTGGTCCCCTATAGTGGTGAAGGTAGTTATGCCTCCCAACCACATGGAACCCATAGGTTCACTTCTCTCATGTTGACAGAGATAATGGTCCAACCATAAACACATGTAAAGAAAATGTCCATGGTTAACACTCACAAAAAATTGTAAACATGACTGAAACAAAAATCATGAGACAATCCAAGTAGATTAGGTCCTAGTCATATACTCTATGGGTCAACTATGTAGGGGCTTGCTAGTGGGTAAGTAGGCTACAATTGAGTAGCCCAAGCTAGTGTTGGCAATACTAACGTGCCTAGGGAGGAAAAAATCTTGTGTCCTCAAACTTAACCCTATGCTCAAATAACATTTTAATAGCTTAAATATATTACCTAGTTAATTTATTTAGCTATCACTTGTTTAAAAATTCTTCACGCCAACCCTCTGGGAAATTTGTCACCAAGGTGTGAGAGAGAAGCCCCCTCCATGCTACCCGACATACCTATGCTTATCACATGATGGGTGCTTGTAGGCATGCATATTCCCAACCTAACCCTAATGAACATAACTCCACAGAAATATAATCAAGATTTTATGTCTTGCAAGTCACCCGATAAATTGACGTGCATGTTCTCATGTGTGGGTGCACCACCATCACAAAGATCATAAAACAAGAGTTGGAGGAGAACACAAGAAGAATAATGCTCTACTAAAAATAAGCTCAGGAGTATGGATGTGACATGCATCCCAATACAACATAAAAGAGCAATAGTGATTAGACTAAAATCCTATAGATAGTCTAAGTCCACGACCAACCACATGCCAAGAGAGCCTAAGAAAATTGGGTAGCACAAAAATCAAGGTGAAAATCTTCCAAAAACCAATGTTGTTAAAAATAAACAAAAATAAACCTCATTTTCCCCAAGGATGAATAAGCCATAAAAATCCAATAAAATTAGGTTTGAACAACATATGCAAAAATGGCCAGCATAATGGTGTAAAACCCCAAACCCTCATCCCTAAAATCAAGAAAACATTCATTCTTGACCAACCGAGTATAACACACAATCATAAATGGAGGGGAACACTAGTTCTCAGCCTCCTAACATATAAGTACCTGAAATAGAAGCAAAAATAGAGATGAAATGTAAAAATGGGAGAGCCTTATGTGATAGCTAAAGCGAAAAATTGAGAATCAAGACAATAAAATAAATAACCCATGGAAGCTGCCGAAAGTCATAATAATTCAAGGTATGCCCAAGATGGATCTAACAAGACCAATCTAATGATGATCTCACTCTCATAGCTCCCACAAATAAAATAAATAGAATCATCCAAAAGAGGAAATGGAAATTTACTCTCAAATTCTATTTTCCAAAAGCGAGAAGTGAGGAATAAAATTCCTCTTTAGATACTTATTCACATTTTGAGTGAATAATGGATTAGGGTAAATAAATAAGTAACCTAGTTAAACCCTATATTGACCCAAATAAAATATAGGCTATTCCAGGTAATTGAAATTCATCTATGGCAAAGCTACCAGGAATTAAATTAAATCAAATAAAGCCCAAAATTCTCGTAAACCAAAATCATAAAATTCCTTAGTAACTTTCATTACAAATGCGAACCTCTAATTGTATAGAAATGCTCATAGGTCTAATCACATAATGAAAATGAGTTTGGATTTAATAAATCATTGGAAGGATTAATTTTTTTTTTAAAAATGATATTTCGACCATACAAGGACAACATTGGCTAAATATGAACAGTTGAATCACTAATTCCATCTACCACTACTAGGGATATAAATCATGCACACTAAAATATAGGATCAAGGGAAATTGCATATAATAACATAGCCAAAGAAATAAATGCATTCAATAACCTAATTTAACCATTTATTTAATTATACTGAAATAATCCATTTATATCACTCACTTTCACATAAAGCATCACAAAGCAAGAATGAAGTAAATAACCATAGCATTAAATCAAATCATAGAACATAATAGTAAGATATGTCAAAATACTGGACAACCATATATCATCTTAAAAAATACTCTCATCTCAAAAAGGCATCATCATGCAGACATGATCAACTAAGAAACATAGTAATCTAACATCTATGATACTAGAAATCAACTTGTCTATCATTTGACCATCAGGTCATCTCATATGTAAAAAATAACATGAGTAACAAGTATCTCTTGGATCAAAATATAAAAGGGTACAATCTACAAACACAAGAGGCACTACATCCCCCCCATTAGGCATAAGCTTACTCTTGGAAGCCTGCAAAAAGATAGGGGTACAAATCTCTCAATCACATAGCATCTTCCCAAGTAGTGAAAGTATCATTACTCGAGTCCCATTGGACCCTTACCCGCTCTATGTCTTCACCTCTAAAAATCAATCTCTGATTCTGAAGGATAAAAGTAGGCTCCAAAGAAAGTTTCCCATCCTCCACTTGTAAAGAATCCCAATCAAGAACATGGGTTACATCAAGAATATACTACCTCAAAATAGAAACATAGAATACATCATAGATGCGTGATAGGCTAGGTGGGAATTCTAGTACATAAGCAACATGACTGATTCTCTTTAGGATCTCAAATGGTCCAACAAAATGTGGCACTAACTTAGAGCCTTTCCCATAATGGATAGGGTTCTTCATTGGACACACTCTCAAAAATACCCTGTCACCAATAGAAAAGTGACGATCTAACCTATGGGCATCTGCATACTACTTCTATCTATCTTGAGTAGTAATCAAATGTTCTCTAATGTAAACAACCTATTTCTCCATATCCCAAAACATCTTTGGACCTAGAAGTACTTGGTCCTTTGAACTATCCCAACTCAAAGGGGTATGACACGGTCTACCATACAAGGCCTAAAGAGGTGATATACCAAGAGAACTATGATACCCACTATTATATGCAAACTCAATAGGGTATAAATAATCCTCCCACTTCACCTATATATCCATCACATACATGCAAAGCATATCTTCCAAAACATATTTTACTCTCTCTACTTGACCATCGATCTTTGGATGATAAGCTGAACTAAAATTGAATTGGGTGCTAAAAGCATGTTGGATAAATGTCCATAGTGCTGAAACAAAGACTAGATCTCTATTTGATATAATCCGATGAGGAATCCCATGCAATCAAAAAATGTCCTCCAAGAATACATGCAATATAGAAGAAGTTGTGTAGGATGTTCTCATGGGTGAAAAATGTGCTACCTTGGACAACTTGTTCACTATCACCATGATACAATCATGCAGTCGTGATGACATAGGAAATCTTGTGATAAAATCAATAGATATGTGTTAGTACCCAAGGTGGTCTCAGTTTTAAAACTTTTAGTTTTAGAGGTTGAACCTCTTTGAACCACTTGGAACTGAAGTTTGAAGTAGTTCAAAGTATTTTGACAGTTCAAAGCAGTTCAATGGTTCAGCTGACTCATCCTGCAGTTTCAATGCAAGCTAAGTTTAGATTCTAGGTTCAAAATGTAGAAGTGTTAATCCAGAAAGGTTCAAAGCTCAGCCTTAGTCAAAGGAATAAAATGCCATCATAATGGATCTTTAGAGTTCTTTTCAGTTGTTTAGAGTTGGTTCAATTTGTTTGAAGTGTCAGATTATAAATGTGGTGGTATTTAATTAAAGAAGAACCATTCATCAAAAAGAAGAGGATCAAAGGAAATTGAGTTTTATTTTAGGATTCAATTCAAATCATGAAGGGTCGATGAATTTTGAGCACCTAATAATAAAAATATAGAGCTCAGGTTAAATTCCTACAAGATCACTCACCTATGGAAGAACATGTTCAATGGGGCACTGTGATTATATCCGAAGTAGTTTGGATATCTTCATGAAGAACTTCATTAAAGGCAGTGGTTCAACATGGAACAAATCGACATTCATTCCTTCCAGCTCAAAAGCTCAATATTGATACCATAAAATCTTTCAAGAATTGTCTATCCTCCGAAAACATATAAGGAGGTCATTCGAGCTCTATATAAGTAGGTCGAGGATGTTGAATCTGAGAAGATGAATTCCAAAGAGATGTCCCTTTGGAAACATTACCTAAACTTCCTCAAGGAGAGGCAATGTGGTTTTGTGAACTCAGAGATCAAAGTGACAAAATTGTGCTATAACAAGTGCAAATATTTCTAAAAACAACTTGACCTCTAAGAAGTCACAAAAACTCTATCTTGATCCAATTACACAGTTTGGTGCATGAAGCACTCAACATGCAGCACTGCTACATATTTCTCATTCAGAAATAAATCATGTTGTTGGAGGATTCAATTGTATTATTGCTATGAATATGAAAGTGGTTTGATCATAGAGGGTTTTTGAGCTTTTGCAGTTGCTATAACTCCACATAATTCAAGGATTGGATCTGATACATGTGTATCCAAAATAAAATGTGATGGTGAAAGATGATGTTTCATGAAATTCACATTTAGCAAGACTGGGGAAGCTCATAAATGACATAGTATCCAATATACATGATGCTTCAGTATTGATAAGATTCACAGCAATAGTGAGCAAAGTATCTACGGGTCTAATCAGGCCAATGGAAACCATGAACCCATGGACTTCGGAGGTGACTGTGAGGAAAAGAAATGATAAATGGCATCGTGTACAAAGATGTAATAACTAGCAAGCACGCTGAGATAATGCAGGTGTCTTGGTGAAACATGAAATTATTGTCATAACCGAAGACATAAGTCATCAGGGGTTTATTGAAATTAACATCTTTCAAATTCAAACTTTCATTATTGTAGACAAGTAAGAGCATGCGAAGGAAAATCATGTGGTTACAATAGTAAGACATTGCCCACGTCATCCTATCATTGGTGGTGATGATTGTCGATAGAAAGAATATGCCCGCAGCCCCTCTCAGCATCACCATTACATTGTAAATATGATCAAAAATGTCTATGTATATGAATTGTCTCTGCCCAAGCCAATCCAAAAGATTGGGAATTTGGCACATATCAAGGGACTAGTAGTCTTGATGAATTACATGCTTTAATGAAGAAAATAGTTATGATTCGAAAGTTGAAAGAAGATGGTCGCAAGTATATTTGAAAAAGTTTAATCAAATGACATTCCTATAAAACATGAGTTTCATGGTATCAAGAAATGATACAAAGAAAGATGTCAATAAAGGCATATGTATCTATAATGTTAGATTGTGGTGACTGATCAGGAAAGTACTTGTATAAAAAGGGCTTAGGGTTGGGTATTTTTTATATATGTGGTGATACGAAATTGGTTCTTGTGGCGGTATTGAGCTATAAGGGATTACAGATTGTAATCAGGTTGTAATCACTGGATTGTAATAAGATCGGATTTGCTGTTTGGTGGACGTAGCCCAGGGATTGGGTGAACCATGTTAAATCTTGGTGCCTTGTGTTCATTTCTGTGTGTTCTATTATTTTTTGTTATTGGTTACATTCGCATGTAGTTTTTTATTTCTGTCTGTGGTTTATCCTAACAAGTGGTATCAGAGCAAGGTTGTCTTTCAATTATCCTCTGCAGGAAAGTCTCACGGTTAAGTGGGAGTCTCACAGTTGAGTGGGAGCAATGGCAGATGAGGGTAAGTTGAGGGTTGACAGGTTTAATGGGCAGAACTTCCAGTTATGGAAGATGCAAATGGAAGACTATTTATATCAAAAAGATTTATGGAAGCTGTTGGAAGGAAAAGCCAAGAATCAGGGAACTATGTCAGAGGCTGAATGGGATCTTTTGGACAGAAAGGCACTCGAAAGCATTCGGTTATGCTTGGCACCATCGGTGGCATTTAATATTACAAAAGCAAAGATGACAGAAGATTTGATGAAAACCCTAGCGACACTGTATTAAAAGCCCTCCGCTTCAAATAAGGTATTTCTCATGAAGCGTTTATTTAATATGAAAATGGAAGAAGGTGGATGTGTTGCAGATCATTTAAATTAGTTTAATACTATTACTAGTCAATTATCTTCTGTAGGTATCAATTTTGATGAAGAAATTAGGGCTCTCTTGATTTTGTGTTCTTTGCCTGAAAGCTGGAATGGCTTGGTAATGGCAGTGAGTAATTCTGTTCCTGGATCTAGTACCCTAAAATATGATGATGTGATCGGTGTTATTTTAAGTGAGGAAACTCATAGAAAATCCTCAGGTGGATCTACATCAGGAAGTGCTTTAAATGCACAAAGCAGGGGCAGAATGACTGAAAGAGGAAGTAACTCTGGAAATCGTGGGAAATTAAGAGGAAAGTCAAAGGGGAGGAGGTTTCAATCAAGAGGACCAAATGATTGCTAGTACTGTGGGAAACTAGGGCACAAAAAGAAAGATTGCTGGACTCGAAAGAAAAATGAAGGAGTTAAATCAGATGGAGACAAAGAGGCAAATGTGGTAAGTAACAAATTCGAAGAGGATGCTTTGCTTCTGTCTTTAGAAAGTGTTGATGATTCATGGGTTTTAGATTCTGGTGCTTCTTTTCATGCTACACCTCATAGAGGTTATTTCATTGATTATGTCCAAGGGGATTTTGGGCTTGTTTATTTGGGGGATAATGAACCCTGTCAAATTGTTGGAAAGGGAAAAATTAAGATTAAGTTGCAGAATGGGAATCATTGGCTACTACATGAGGTAAGACATGTTCCAAAGTTGAGTAGGAATTTAATTTTAGCAGGGCAACTCGGTGATGAGGGTTGTGTAGTTACTTTTAATGATAAAAATTGGAAGGTTTCAAAAGGTTCCCTTGTAGTAGCAAAAGGTGTGAAAGTAGGCACCTTATATCTTTGTACAGGTCATATTGTTCCTTCTACTTTGATTGTTTTAGAGAAAAATGAATATTCAGGAACAATTACTGCAGTTGAGCAGGAAGAACAAACAGCTGCTGTAGATTCTGATAGAGCGTTGTGGCACAATAGACTTGGGCACATGAGTGAGAAAGGTATGAAAGTACTTCATTCAAGGAAAGTTTTACCAGGTCTAAAATGTGTGAATATGGATTTCTGTGAAAGTTGTGTGTATGGAAAACAAAAGAGAGTGAGTTTTGTAAAGACTGGGAAGGAAAACAAAAAGGAGAAATTAGAGCTTGTGCATACAGATGTATGGGGACTGGCTTAGGTATCTTCCCTCGGTGGCTCTCATTATTATGTTACATTTATTGATGATGCAACTAGAAAGTATGGGTTTATTTCCTTAGACAGAAATATGATGTATTTCAAACTTTTAAGAAATAGAAATGCTTGGTTGAAAATGAGACTGGTAAGAAATTAAAATGTCTCAGATCTGATAATGGTGGTGAGTATTGTAGTCATGAATTTGAAGATTATTGCTCCACTAATGGTATTCGTAGACAAAAAACTATTCCAAGGACTCCACAGGAAAATGGAGTGGCTGAATGCATGAACAAGACTATAATGGAGCGTGCAAGGAGCATGAGGTTGCATGCTGGGTTGCCCTTACACATGTGGGCGGAGGCTGTCAATACTGCATTATATTTGATTAATAGAGGACCCTCTACTCCTTTGGGCTGTGGTATTCCAGAGGAAGCATGGACTGGTAAGAAGGTGAGTTATTCTTTTCTCAAGACCTTCGATTGTGAAGCTTTTGCTCATATAGACTCTGAAAATAGAACCAAGCTAGAAGCTAAATCAAAGAAATGTGTCTTTGTTGGATATGGCATTAATGAATTTGGCTATAGGCTTTGGGATTTTGAAAATCATAAAATTATAAGAAGCCGGGATGTCATATTCAATGGAAAAGTGTTGTACAAAGATCTGTTGCAGCAACATGAGAAGAAAGAAGATGATTATTTAGTGTTGGATGATACTCCAAAAGCTGATGTTCTAGCCATTCCTCATGATGTGCAACAACTGCAACAACAAATACCACACACACCAGTGAATGTTAGACGGTCAACAAGGCCAATTAGACCTCCACAAAGGTTTTCTCCCTCTTTGTATTCTATTTTACTTACTGATGCTGGTAAACCTGAAAGTTATGATGAAGCTGTGCAGGTGGATACTAAGATTCAGTGGGAGTCTGCAATGAAAGATGAAATGGACTCTTTGCTGAAAAATAAGACATGGGATTTGTGCAAGTTGCCTGCAGGTAAAAAGGATTTACAGAATAAATGGGTTTACAGGTTGAAAGAAGAGGAAACTAGGTAAGAAAAGATTTAAGGCCAGGTTAGTTGTAAAAGGATTTGCACAGAAAAAGGGAATTGATTTTGATGAGATATTTTCTCCTGTTGTTAAAATGACTTCTATTCGTACTGTTTTAAGTCTTGTGGCTACTGAAGATTTGCATTTAGAGCAGATGGATGTTAAAACAGCCTTTCTTCATGGTGATTTGGATGAAGAAATATATATGGCTTAGCCACAGGGTTTTGAGTTCAAAGGTAAGCAGAACTTAGTGTGCAAATTGAAGAAAAGTTTATATGGCTTGAAGCAAGCACCTCGCCAATGGTATCTGAAATTTGATAGTTTTATGCATGAGCATGGATATAATAGGTGTCATTCAGATTATTGTGTTTATTTTAAGAGGTTGGATGATGATAGCTACATTATTTTATGTTTATATGTTGATGATATGCTTATAGCTGGGTCTAACATGGATCATATTAAGGGGCTGAAATGCCAATTAGCACATGCATTTGCTATGAAGGATTTGGGGGCAGCAAAACAAATCCTTGGTATGAAGATTTGCAGAGATAGGAAGAACAGAACATTGACGCTATCTCAAGCTGATTATGTTGAGAAGGTGTTGCAACGTTTCTCTATGGAGAATGCTAAAGCTGTCAGCACACCTTTACCTGGTCATTTGAAATTGACTAAGGAGATGTGTCCCAAGACATAGGAAGAGGAGGATAAGATGTCCAAGGTACCCTATGCTTCAGCTGTAGGAAGTTTGATGTATGCTATGGTATGCACTAGGCCAGATATTGCACATGCAGTGGGAGTCGTTAGCAGGTATATGAGTCATCCAGGTTTTGAGCATTGGAATGTTGTCAAGTGGATTCTCAGATATTTGAGAGGAACATCCAATAAGTGTTTACACTTTGGGGGCTCTACTACTGATTTATAGGGCTATGTTGACTCAGATTTGCTTGGGGATATTGATACCAGGCGGAGTACTACAGGTTATGTCTTTACTGTTGGTGGGGCAGCCGTGAGCTGGGTTTCTAGGCTACAAAAGATTAATGCTCTCTCCACTACAGTGGCAGAGAATGTTGCTGCTACAGAGGCAGCCAAAGAGATGATATGGCTTCAGTTTTTCTTGGAAGAATTGGGACATCCTTAGAAGGATAATTATTTGTTCACAGATAGTCAAAGTGCCATTCATCTTGCTAAGAATTCAGCTCTGCATTCTAAGACCAAACACATACAGTTGCGGTACCATTTCATTCGGTCAGTTTTGGAGGATGGACAGTTAAAGCTGGAGAAGATACATACCAATGAAAATCCAGTAGATATGTTGACAAAGGTTGTAACAAGGGAGAAGCTAAACTCCTCTTCAGCTTCAGTTGGTCTTTTAGACTAAATGTGAATAAAAGAACAACAGAGTCCAGGGTGGTTTGATCCAGTGGGAGCCCCATGTGGTAGTTGTATTGCTACAGGATTAGTCTCCAAGTGGGAGATTGTTGTTTAGTGTGGAGCCCGATCAGTCCCCAAGTGGGAGATTGTTAGATTGTGGTGACTGATCAGGAAAGTACTGTACCACAAGAAAGAAATATCCAACACACAAGGAATCTCAACAATTCAATATTGATTCAATACTAAATCAATAATGAGTGAATTCAAAGCATAGATCTTTGAACATTCAACCATTTCCTTTCAAAAAGAAGAATATTGTTTAGATATGATAATGGAAAAAACTTAGAAAATTTGCATAATCATAAACTTTCAAATAAAATGGTCACAACAGGATATCCATCAAAAACTAACAACCCTTAGCACTACTGAGTTTCAAACTTAAATAGCAAGCTATATAAGAATCTTTCTGAAAAATTGATTATCAAATAGTTAGAAGTAGTCATGAAAACCAACATCAAATAGGGTACATAGTGTATATGCTACTTTAGTATGTTAGAACACTAAATCAAAACAATCAAAAGCATTTGCATACTAATTTAACATAACTTCATGAGAGACAAAGTGAAGTCCTCAAATGAGAATATGAGCCATGGATAGGCTCTCTCAATGAGGATGATCACTTGATGTAGAGGTGTGTCTAATAGCTAAGATGGCTTGATTATGTATGTATGCTCAAATGCTCAAATGGGCTTCAATGGAGGATTTTTGATAGATTTTGGTGAATGGATTCAATGTAAAAATGGCTTCTCAAAATAGAATTATGGCTTTACTTTCTAGATTGTGTTAAAATGGCTTGGGAGAGGATTCCTTAAATAGGAAAAGGGCTTGAGGGATCAAGGGCTAGGATGCAAGGATGGGAAAAAGCTTATGGAAGGTTTAGATTGAATGAGAGGAGAGCAAATAGATTGTGCTTCCTTACAACCAATCAAGGAGTGACACATGTCACAGGGTCATTGGTTAGAGCAAGAGGGGTTGAGGGGTCAACAAAGGAGGCTCAAAGCTCATAAAGATTCTCATAATGACTTGTAAGAGCAATGAATGGGCTTGTAAGAGTCATTTATGGCTTTTTGGGCTTCATAAAGTTTTATGGTTGGTATATTTGTGAGAGAGTTGAGATATTTGACTTGGGTTGGATTAAGAAAGTCTTAAGCTTGACTTAGGAATGTGCAAATGATTATGGCTTGGTTTAAGCTTGGGTTAAGATTAGATTAGGCTTTTTAGAGATGGGCAAGTGGATGACATTTAATGAAGGTGGGTGAAGGAGGTGATATTTGTTAACTTTGGCTTGGGTTAGCAAGTCTTAACCCATGTTTAGGGAATGTGACAAGGTTAGGAGGGGATTAGGATTAGGATTAAAGATAAGGATTGACATCTTCTAGAAGAGTCTAGGATTTGGATGAGGATGAAGACTTTCTAGAAGAGTCTAGAACTTCTGAGGATGAGGATAAATAAGGTTTTTAGGAAATAAATAAAGTTTTATTTATTTCAAGGGTTTGGGTTGAGGAGATATTTATTAAAATATTTTTAATAAACATGAGGATTAATATTTAATCTTAATTAAATATTTTGAGTTGGGATTAGGGATAGGAAATGATGGGATTAGCCTTTAATTGAAATTAAAGAAGGATTAGAATATTTTGGAAGAGGTTAGTGGTCTTAAGGAAATTGGCCAAGTTTTGGGCAAAAAATAAATAAATTATTTATTTTGGGATTTTTGATCAATTTATTAATTAAATAATTAATAAATAAGGAAATAATGTTTAAATAATATTTAAACATTTTTGGGAGGGATTCCTTAATTAAATATTTTTAATTAAGATAAAGGGATTTAATGGCATAAAAAATTAATTAATTAATAAATGATGATGTCATCAGGGACTTTTTTTAGAAAATAAAAATATTTTATTTTCTAAAGGATTTTTAGGTGTCTACACATAGACCCAAAGTTTAACTTAAAAAAAAAACCATAACTACAAAGTGTTGAAAGTAGTTTAATAAAAAGCATTAAACATCTACTGATTAGTCAAGTGATTTCCTCCTCTTCCTCATCCTCAACATCTTTAGCATCACCTTTCCCACACACCAACTTCCATGTCCTAAACACATTCATGAATTTAGTCATTGCGATTGTGTTTGGATTCTTGATGCTTTGAAGATGGGTTTTCCAAATATCCTTGTCCAGCTTCATTTTGTTCATAGTGTCTAGGTAACTCGGTACTTGCAGTGTGTATGTTCCTGACATCACTTCACTTTTGGCCACTTTGGAGAAGTTGAATGATGTGAGATCAATTTTTTCTTTTATAAACTTCATGCATTCTTCATGTTTTTTGACCATTGTCTCTACACCAAAAACTCCTTCTTTAAGGGTATTAGGCAAAGGCAAATTGATGGACTGGAAGTCTCTACCTACCTGCTCTAGTAATGTCTTGAAATCCCATTCACATGATTAATATTCATGAAATCAAAGAAGTATAATTGGACACCCTCCACGCTATGTTTTGCCTTAGAACCTAAATTAGACCTGCTTATACATGTTGCAATGGGTTCTCCTAGAGGAATTTTTCTGGTCTAAACTCTTCTACTTCCACTAATTGAGACACCATGGCTAATAGTTTTTTGACTCCTATTTTCCAAGTCCTAGATTGAACATAAGATTCATCAAGAGCAATCCGTGCTAAGGAAATAATCTCATGAAAATTCAGCATGAGTTTGGCAACTTGACTCGTTAGTAGGCTAATCCAACTAGATACTACAGACATCATCATTTTTCCTTTTTTCAAATCTTCTAATGGTTGTTGATTTTCAGGGGCATTGGAATTGGAGGTAGTTTGTGACTAATTCCTAGGAACCAAGCTTTGTCATTTCAATGAATTATTGTATTCAACCATTGCATTGTTTTCAGCTTTTAGCCTTTTCTTCTCAATTCTATCTTTCTATGATTATAGCACAGTTTATTTTGTGGACACCTCTACCTAGTGTTCTTTTGTCTCACGGTTCATTACCCCTAAATCTATATGTGTAATTCTAAAATTTCTCAAGTCTAGTTTTCCAGCTCCCTCTTTTTGGTTATAGGTGGCTACCTCGACTATGATCCTCCGAGCTGCACTGTCAAAGGTTATCCTACTTGTGCTTTTGGTTCTTTTGGGTTCGAGAGCCTTATTAGTATATTTACTCACAATATCATCAACAGGGAAAGAAACTGGAACCATAATTCTTTTCCTATTCACCTAGACCACAATCCAATTAGGAGTGATAGCATCCCATTGTGATTTAGTAGCCCTTTCTAGAGTAGTTACAGTTTACATCCTTGGAGGAGATAAACACATGATCATTTGAACTCTCTAGCTATTATCAATGAGCTTTCTACCTTGATCTTTGTCTTGTTCATTGTTAACTTGAATAACCTGGTGAGGGCTTACTGGCATTGACATTTTAGTCTTCTTGTTGGAATGATTTTTTTGCAAAATGGGTGGATTGTGAACCTTTTTCTCAAAAATTCTTGATGATCTTCTACTACCTACAATGGGAGACCAACATTAGAAACATGATTTTTGGTGTAAATAAGTATTTACTATTTACACTTTACTTAAGTTTACTTAGCTCATTGCATTATTTTATTGTTTCTTAGGTGGGACACTTAGGAGTTTCCTAACTCTTATGAGTTGTCATGTTGACAATACTGGAGTAAGAAACTTTAATTAAGCACATGGTGTCTACAACATGATTTTCCATGCTACACCTTTGTAGGCTTATCCTCTCATCATCACACTTACTCCTATGCTTAATTGAGGATAATCCACTTCTTGTGGGCATGTGCTTAGTTGTGAGCCTTATCATATGGCTAACTCCTAGACATTCTAGATGCATCTTAGAGGCATTTATATACAAGAACATCTAGTGTACTTATCATATCAATTGATATCAACACATTAAATTGAATGTCATATCGTTATTCTGATCATACTCTTTTGGTCTACTATTGTGCTTATGCTTGATTTCCTTGATCTTGGGTGATTTTTCTCTAAGGAAAATTCTTACATGGTATCAGAGCTTGGGGACATTCTTTTCACATAACCATTCTAGACCATTCTTGCTTTAGCACCTTGATCCAGATCTAGAAAATCCAAAGATATTGGGAGCATCTAAAGCCAAAGTGAACCTCACCATTGCATCTATAAAATTGATTCAGTGAAAATTGACTATAAATTTGCCTATATTCGGCCATAGTTGAATTTGAGGAAATTTTTTTAGCAAATCAGCACTTGGAGGATCAATTTGCAGAATTGGTATGATCATTTTAGATCTCTAAATTTAAATTTCAAATCTTCATATTTTATCATTTGAATCTCTTCTATTTCTTTTAGATCTTCATTATTTTCTAAAAAAAATTTGACCATCAGGCCAGTAGGAGAGATTTTTTGCAAGCAAATATTGGAG
Source organism: Cupressus sempervirens (assembly GCA_028749045.1). Taxonomy (NCBI): domain Eukaryota; kingdom Viridiplantae; phylum Streptophyta; class Pinopsida; order Cupressales; family Cupressaceae; genus Cupressus; species Cupressus sempervirens. Next base: position 605,580,113 of record CM053788.1, read on the forward strand.
CTTGTTGGTGCTAATCATATATTGGCATCATATTCAGAAGATAAAAAAAACTCCCAAATTGACTTTTGTTTCATCAAAATTGGACATTTGAGGTGAAATCTAGAATCAATTAATTATTAGAGGCACGTCAATGACGATTTAGGAAAAATAATTACAACAGTGATTTTAAAACAACAATTACTCTCATATGGACTCCTTTTTGTGAGCAATTTTTTTGGCTTTGGGGTAAAATTTCATGATCTACACATTGGTCTAGGTGGTTTGAGATCTATGTTCCTTAATTTTTCTGCAAGTCACAAATCTTGATTTTTGCCACTTCAAATGCTTAGTATGGGCTCATCTGGACACATAATCAAGTTCAATTTTTTTGAAAGTGTATAATTTTTTGTCTACTTTCTAGATCTGCAATCAGATTATAGCTTGTGTGGACATAAATACTACTTTTAGAAATAGGCCCTAAATTGGCAAGTGGCTATAAAGTTCCTGAATCATCCATTTGGGGGGGGATTTTCTTTGATTCTTTCTTGCATTTTGGGGGGGTACATTTATTGATCTCATGGAGTCTTGTCACATATGTCAACCTGGTATAAGATCGAAGTTGATACTGAGGAACTATCAGAAATGGAGTGCTTTAATCATTGATCATCATAGTAGAGAACATCTCGAATTTTTTCCTTATCTATCTTTGAAGATAGTGCTACCTAGTCCTACTTCATTCGAACATCTTCATCTTTTCCTTCACTTTATGTATAGTAGTATGACTAAGTAATCTTTTGCTCCTCTTCTTATGGCAAGTTTTCCTAATGATGTTGTGATGGCTCTTTGGGAAGCATATGGATATCCTCAAGTCTCTCCATTTCAAGATGGCATTCTCTCTTTAAAGTAGGTTTTAGAGGCATCATTGATCATTGGGATTCTTTCTACACATAAGGGAAGCATCTCGTATGTACTTATGATATTGTTTCTTCCAAAGGGGAGGAACATTATTTAGCAGTCCTAGATTAGTTTCTGCATTGGAGTAGCAATGATTGATCAACAATCTACTTTAGGGGAGGGAGACTACCTTGTCTCTCTTCTTCTTCTCTTTTATGGGGGGGATGTTTTCCTCTTATGGGGTTTTTTTCCTTCTACTTCTCTTTTGTATATACTTGATGTATGTCATAATGGGGGGATCTAGATTACTCCATCCATCCATGCATATTATTTTTTTCATCTTTCTTTTAGGGGTAGGGTTTTTCCCATGAGGTTTTCCCTCTTTCTCCACTTTATGAGAGATTGCATTGCATTATGTACATGGGTACCTAACATGGCCTAGTAGTTGGGACCCATTATGCATTTCATCCTAACTTTCATAAGCTTAAGTGCATTCCCTTAAGTTGCACTTAAGCAGGGGTGGTTGTGTAAATAAGTATTTACTATTTACACTTTACTTAAGCTTACTTAGGTCAATGAATTATTTTAATATTTCTTAGGTGAGACACTTAGGATTTTGTGTACTCTTATAAGTTGTCATGTCGACAACATTGGAGTAAGAAACTTTAATTAAGCACATGGTGTCTACAACATAATTTATTTTACTACACCTTTGTAGGCTTATCCTCCTATCATCACAATTAATCCTATGCTTAATGGAGGATAATCCACTTCTAGTGGACATGTGCTTAGTTGTGAGCCTTATCATATCGCCAACTCCTAGACATAGAGGCCTTTATATACTGACACCTCTAGTGTACTTATCATATCAATTCATATCACACATTGAATTGAATATCATATCATTGTTCTAATCATACTCTTTTGGTCTACTATTGTGCTTTTGCTTGAGTTCTTTGATCTTGGGTGATTTTTCCCTAAGGAAAATTCTTACAAGGATCAACCTTGACATTAGCATGTGTGCCCTTTTTCAATTTCAACCAAGACTTCTTCTTTCTAATTAATTTTGTTGGTTTTTCAAGAATGCTATCTTCCTCTTTAGAATCCTAATCTATAACAAGGTTTATAGGTTTAATTTCTTGGGAAGTTGGAATGTCGGTCCCCTCCTCTTCTATGTTTGTAATATCTATGTAATACCCCAAAATTGGCTCATTGCCATGATACCAATTCTGGTCTATCTTGATAATTGCTAAAGTCCTATTTCATTAGGAAAATTCTTGTCCTAGTATTGGCTACTTGACTTAATTGTCAAATGTAGAAAACCCTAATCTGCATTCATCATATTTCCTATTTAATTCCTATAGTACTCACTCATATTAGCCACGTTACACCTATTTGATTTAAATTTAATTTAATCTAAAGTATTCATACTTTATTAAATTAAATTATCTCCTAAGGCTATGTACTAAGCGATTAAAGTTGTTTAATTTAATAAATATGCCTATTTTTAATTAATTGAATGTGATTATTTAATTAAATAGAAAAGGTATTTATGAGGTCATATCTCATTTTATTAAATTAAATAATATCTACAAAATCTCCTCTTTAGTTCGAAAAGGGAAACTCTTTAGTTAACAAAAATTAGAAAAGTAATGAAATCCATTAATTCCTTATCTCACTCATGGAAAGCTTAGTTAACTCCCCTTTCTTAAGGAAGTTTCCATTCTAACTGAATCTCCTCTTCATCTCAACCGTTCATCTGAATTGATCTTGACCATTGATCAATTCCAAGAATTCTATTTAAGAGGCTCATAATTCCTCATTATAGAGGCTGAATCAAATTGTTACTGCATTATAAACTCATCTAGCTTATTATATTCACATATTCTCATTCCTAGATTAATGACATTTAGAGTTAAAATGCATACATTTAATCTAGTTTGTTTTATAAGTTCTTAGATTAATTGCATAACACATTTAGACTAAATTGTACACTCCTATAGAATTAGTTACATTCTTAAATCCTTCATTCTTAGAGGGTCTGGTTGCTTACACCTCAAATCTGAGGATATCTAATAAGCGAAATCCCTTTAGATAGAAGGCAACAGGTCATCTTGTTGGATTTGTTTCAAGTGAACAATCTCATGTTCATCTCGGGATGAATTTGCATATAAAGACCATGTTGAAGTGTGTGTGTTAAACATAGGCCACATATTCACGCATACATTTTTGGCGCCCACCATGGGGTCGAGAAAATCAATTTCTCTGGCCTCTGCATTTTTTTAATGATATTTTAGCTCTTTGTTCCTCAAATTTTTGTGCGAGATGATCCATCTTTGCGCAAGGACTTAGGTTCTCGTTTGAAGATTCTTCCCTTTTCATGCGAGAAAGTGCCCCATTGCATGAGTCTTTCCATGGCATGCTATTTCTTCGCGTGAGTAGGAAAAGAATTTTATGCGGTTCTATGGGAGATCATGTGTGAGATCTTGAAACAACAGGTTTAATTTCTATACTTTTAATAGGCTATTTATCTCATTTCATTAACGTGTTTTTTCTCGAAATCTATGTCGCTCTGTTTCTCTAATTTTCTGCAGCTTAGCTATTGTCTACATGATGATTTGTCAAAGATTCCTTATACAACCCACTCAAACATGGACTAACTATTTTCTTGCAGGATGATTGCCAAAGATACATTTGATGAAGGCCACTTTTAAAACCCACAAAATAATGTGTCTTATTTATTGGTTTTGAAACATAGATTAATTAGGGGCTTGTGAACTTCCTAGGGTGAAAGAAAGAAGAATAGGGGATTATGCTCTTCACCATTTGGAGGTCATGACCAAGGGTGAATTAGAAACCTAGACACTTCTAAAAGATGACATTTCGAAGAAGGAAAGCAGCTTAGTGGTTCTCTAATATGGGTCCTTTACTATGAAGAGATGATGGTTTCTTTTCAGGGAATCAAAATCTTGAGAAAGGACAAGTCTAGATTGATTAAGCTAAGTTGGTAAATTAACTTGTTTTGCGTGTTTGGGCAAGAAATTATTGTAGACGAGTATTCTCTTTCCCCTTGGGGGAAATCAAAAACTTTGACCCTTGTGATCAAAACACCAGTCTGAGTCAATACTTTAGAGGGTCTAACAGAGTGATCCAACCTCTGAGAATGACCCAAGTGAGCACACTCCTTTTGCTGAAGATTCCAACTCACTATAATCAAGATGCTTTATAGAGAAAAAGACTCCAAAGTCGGCTTAATTTCTTTCCCTTGATTCTTGATATCGCATATCAAGGGGAAGCTCTATCTGTGCACTGGTCAGCACTGGCCCTTGGCTTGCTAAGCAAGTAGTGTGCACTTTCAGATGTTGGTGTGGGCTATTGGTCTCAACTTTGCTTGTGGATCCACTAGGAATTAATAGAAATGAAAGCCAAGTAAAAACCTTTAGTTAAAAGCCACCTGGTTCACCTTCGAAAGGAGGCATAATCTTTATACAAGGAGGGGGAAGAAGCTATCATATAGAACTCACCATAGGCATGCTACTAGATGTTTAAAGGTGGTATACACACTCATCCCTTGCCACAAGGGCACTTGTTCAACGTATACTATTGAGTCCTTTGAATATACCAAAAACACAGGCACTTTCTAGGGGGTGACATGGCCATGTGAGGTACACGCATGCACATAAGATGTGGGACAAAAGTTTTTCCTTCTCTACCATTTTCTATTTCTAGGGATAAAGCATGCTTATTATCAAGTCTTCAACATGTCCAAACTTTGTCAAACAAACTAAGAGTCAAGACTCCCTTGTCCTTCTAAGTTGTTTTGCCCTCAATTGGATTATATTCAACTACTGCTTGTTTCCCACTATGTAATGCCCCGCCCGGAGATCCTTGGAAACAAGGATTCAAATCAAGCCAAGATTTTTGTTTTTTTTACAAGTATGAATGCACATGACAACATCATACAGGGATCACAACGATTGCAACGAAAGACTGCAACACAATCCCGACAACCAACGAATCTCCAAACGCCACTACCAAACTGACACACACAAACAAAGCCAACAATGACAACAACAAGATGAGGGCATAAGAAATGACCACTCATCAACAAAACACCAAGCTGGGGTAAAATGCAGAATCCTGAAATTTGGCTAAGCCTGAAATCCTGAAGCCCTGAAAATTGGCTAAGTCTGGATTTCTGAAGCCCTGAAATTTCCTAGAATCCATAACTTATCTCTGAGAGGTTTGAAACCTATCTCAAACGATTTGTCGCATATATTAAAATATTTTAAACCCCAAGAGACTAAAACAGAAACACGAAAACTCAATTTCAAGAGAAACCGACAGAATTCAAAATGCAACAACATAGGCTCGAAGAATGCCCAAAAGGGTATCCAAAACCACTCTCAAAAAGATTAGATCACTAAGAAAAGTGCCCGCTGATGGCACGCGCAGGTTTTTCACAAAAACCGTGCGACACTTTTTACTAAGGGAGGGCGACACTTCTCCCTTACTGCGTGTGACACTTCTCAAGAAGGTGTGCGATACTGGAAAGTATCGCGCGACATTTCTCATAAAGCCGTGCGACACTCTTCCAGTGTCGTATGATACTTCTCCAGTAATGCGTGCGACACTTTACAGTCTTGTGCGACATTCTTTCTATGGGCGTGCAATACTTTATCAGTATCGCACAATGCTAAACAAATGTTGCCCATAGAAACTAAAAACACTTCCAGAACTCAAAAACAGAAAAAAATTGACAAAAGAACCTCCACACCAGGGAGTACCAGATCCACAAAGGCACGAAGAATGAACACTCGAGCACAAGAACAACACAGAAAGGAGAACATCTATCCATCTAAACCATATAAGCAAAGCACATACTGAAATAAACATCGCAAAGAACAAAAGCAACATCGCAATGTACATAAATACATCTCAAGAACAAAAAAACCAAACTAAGTACGCGGTTCCTCCCAACCGTCAATAGCATCATAAGACCATCGTGGGTCCTAGCCATCCCCCGCGCATAACATCCCAAGCCACCGACCAAATCGTCAGTACTATCATAATAGCGACGTCACTACTAAAACATGCATAACAACAGCATAAGAAAATCTAACATGCTAGTGATAACACATAAGATAATCCTATAGTAGATAACATCACCTATCACATGCTAAATAGCAGTAAGCAACAGATATACTACTAAAGCAAATCACATCATCTAATCATATGCTAAACATCATAATAAGGGAATGTGCCAAATAAAATAACATCATCTAAACATGATATTCAAGCATCCCAATGAAAGCATAAATCACAAGAAAGCATACTCCGAAACCCAAAGTACCAAGTGAAGACATCTAGCAATGGTCGCACTAGGACAAAAGACCGTCTTTGTACACCGATCCCTAGCAGTGGTGAAGGTAGCTACACCTCCCAACCACGTGGCACCCGTAGGTCCACACCCGCCATGCTGATGGAGATAATGATCTAACCACAAACACACAAAAATCACAACATCCATGGCTAACACTCACGCCAGACAGTATGATGGCTGAACCAAGAACCTAAGATAATGCAAGGAGTACAGGTCCTGGTCAGACACTCAATAGGCTACTATGTAGGGGCTAACATCCTAGAGAGTCGCTTGGCATCAAAAAGCCCAAGCTCGGATCATGTGTCCTCAAACTTAAACGGGTGCTCACACATTGTGTCCTCGAACTTAATCGGGTGCTCACACATTTTACTTATCTTAAGTTTTATTAACAATCACACATTTTATTTAGTTATCACTTATTTAAAGCTTTCACTGCCAACCCATGATGCCATGATCGTTGGGCTGCAAGATAGAAGCCCCCTCCAGATGCTACCCTACCCTACCCATGCTCATCCTACAACATGTGCCCGTGGGCATGCATACTCCCATCCCAACCCCAATGATCATAACTTCTGGCAAATCCACGGAAGATATTGCCTTGCAAGTCACCCAACAAATGTATGCACACGTACTCATGTGTGATGCACCACCATCACAAAGATCATAACACAAGGACAGGAATGAGAACACAATGCAAAGAAAACACCCAACTGAAAGCAACACGGGAAGGACAGATTCTACATGAATCCCAAAGCCAATAAAATCATACATCATGAAATCACTCAATCGGCCTCAATCCGAGAGCATGGATTCTACACAAATCCCAATGATGTAACAAGACCAAACATCATGAACTCACTCAACCAGCCTCAATCCGAGAGTATGGATTCTACACGAATCCTAGCGTTCACGAACAAAAGCAAAGGTCTAAACGAAACCATAACAGGAAACAAATCACTCAACCGAACACAACTTTGGGAGTACAGATGCAACACGCATCCCAATGCAACATAAAAGTGCAATAGTGGTCTGACTGATATCCAAACAGATCATCTAGGTCCATGACCCACATTGTGCCAAGAAAACTCAAGAAAATAGGGTGGCATGCAAAACGAGGTAAAAACCCTAAAAATTTGAAAAACTTCAAAATTAAAACCCATTTGGCCTTTAGGTTCAAAAACTCCAAAAATCCAAAAATAAATGGAATCGAACACTGTATGCAAAAACGGCTAGCATAACGGCGTAAAATCCCAAACCCTCATCTCAAAAAATAGAGAAATGTTCATAGCCGCCCAACCGGGTAGAACTAGCATACAAAAACGGAGGGGAACACTAGTTCTCAGCCTCCAAACAAACAGCTACCAAAAATAGAAGCAGAAACGGAGCAGAAACAATAAAACGGGAAAGCCCTACCTCACAGCCAAAAGGGCAAAACGGGAATCTGAACCATAAAATAAATATCCCGCAGAAGTAGCTGAAAATCGCGGCAATCCAAGGTTTCCTCGAGCTGGATCCAACGAGCCCAACCTCGCAACGATCCCACGCCCATAGCTCCCACAACGAACAAAACAGTAAATCCTCATGAAGAGGATTTCGGGTTTTACTCTCCAACTTTCCAATTTGAAAGTGAGAAGTGAGGAATTAAATTCCTTTTTGGATACTTATTCACTTTTTGGGTGAATAATCGATTAGGGCATTTAACCAGCCAATCCAGTTAAACCCTGAATCGACCCAAACGAAAACAGGCTATTCCTATAAATAGGAATTTATCTATGGCAAAGCTGCCAGAAATTAAAATAAATCAATTAAAAAGCCCGAAAACCCAAAAACACATAAAACTCCTCAATAACTTTTCGCGACAATGCGAACCTCTAAATGCATAGACACGCTTACTGGTCTAATCACATAATGCAAATGAGTTTGGATTTAATAATCACTGAAAGGTTTAAATTAAACATTTAATAAAGGATACATCAACCATACAAAGGCGACATTGCTAAAATATGAACGGCTGAATCACTAACTCCATGTGCCACTGCCAGGGATATAAATCCTGCACACTAAACAACACGATCAAGTGCAATTTCATATAATAACATACCCGAAGCAATAAATGCATTAAATCACCTAATTTAACCATTTATTTAATTATATTAAAATAATCTATTTACATCACTCATGTTCGCAAAAGGCATAGCAATGCAGGAATAAAGTAAATAACCATAGCATTAAATCCATCACATAACAAAATCAAAGGTATGTCTAAATACTAGATAACCAGATAACATCATAAAACACACTGTCATCTCAAAATGGCATCATCATGCAATATGATTAACTGAACAGCATAGTAGTCTAATATCTATGATACTGGAATCAAAGAGTAATATCTGACCCTCAGGTCATCTCAAAAGTAAACATAACATGAGTAACAAATATCTCTCTAATCAGAAATATGACTTGTAAGGTAAATGTCTGCAGCACATAACCAAATAATCCAACAAGAATAATCCATTCTAATTACTTAAGCATTTAATAATGATTGATTACTCTGCATTAAAAAGGCATTTAAAACACATAAGCAAAAATAGTCATAAACATGACTAACCACTGCTACAGGAACCTAGTCCAGTGTAGCATGGTAAAAAGTACACAGTGCAATCTCTGCACACATCTCAAGGTAATCACGGAACAACCTCATGGTACCACATCGATCCTGGTAACCACTGGCACAAACCTCAGTGAACCAAAAATCACATCGTAATCTCAAAGATCAGTCAAAAGCATAAACAAAGCAACTGATACATAAACATAAATCCAAACACCTCAACGGTGTAGACCACTCAAGGTCACAATCATGATCCCATCACAACAAAAGATCATCAAGGTTGCATCGATCAGGACGACTTACAAAAGTCAAATGGGAGAGGCACTACACACTATCTTGTTTGAATACTTTGCCTAGGTTGAAACTTAAACATTTGTCCAAACAATTTTTCAGAGTTAAACTTGTTGTCTATCCAACAAATTTTTCTAGTTATTCTGTCTAATCTATCCAAAAAATCAAGAAATCTCTTCAAAATCCAATGCTCTTGTTAATCTGTTCCTAATTTTCACGCACGGACTTGCACTTTCTCGCACAAGAATTTATCTTTTCACGTGATCCGGTTTAGGTTTTCACACAAAATCTTGCATATAATCTTATGAGATCTTGCCACTATCTTAGCTATCTTGTCACTTCTTTGTGCAATCCATAGAAATTATTCACGTGGAATTAAACTACTATTATGAGTCTTTGCATGACTCAGTGAACTTCCTCATGTAGCGTATAGAGAATCTTCACACGAGATCTTATTCCAAAACTATTAAATCAGTCTATTTGACCAATCTGCGATCTCCGTTCAGTCTGATTTTTGCATTAAGTTGTCCTTTTTCTATCTGTACATAGTCCTAAATAGTGGCATTTAGCTTAACCAAAGATTTTTGATCTACATTTTGACTAGTCTTATCTTTTACTTCTTTGGATTCTTGTTCCTTAATGCTTGTCATTCTTCGTGTTATGTTAGTCATAACCTTGGGCTGTTCTAGCCTTCAAATCAAACTACTCATGCCTTAGTATACAATATTCTTGTCTTATCCTATTGAGACTCAGTCTTAGTGCAGTCCTTGTCCAAGTTCTTTCCTTTTGTCCTTGTCTATGACTACTGCAACCAGGAGAAGCAATGTGTTTTATCCTCTTAGACTTAGGCGAGGTCATGCTAGGGGTCATAATCATGGCAGAGGTCACTTACCTTTTGTTACACAATCTGCATCTAGTTTGGCTAGTGAGGCATCTTCACAATCTTCCTCACCTGTCAGGTCACCTCAAATTCAGCACACATTTTCCATAAACTTGCAACAAATTAGGAATCCTTTGTATCAAGAGGATACTAAGATAAGTAGAGGTCCTGTATCACCAAACATGATGTCTGACTCCTTTTCCAAAGGACCTTCTGAAACACAACACACTAAAATTGAACACATTCCTACAATGACTAATCATGAACCTGAACATGGTAGTCATAGTAAACATCAAGAACCACCTAGGAATGACAAAGAGAAAGAGAAAGACCATGACATCGATGAGGAACACAAAGAGGTGGAAATACTCCTTGAATACATAGAAAAATGTTGAAGAGACAAAAACTTTCAAAAGATCATGGGAATCCTACTCAACAAAGAGAAAGAAAAGTATTTTCTCAAACTTGCCCAAGAGGGAGCAAAGTTGCCCTCTCATTTCAATGTGGAAACTATTATCACACCTAAAGAAGAAACTAAGACTTCTAAACTCCAAAAGCAATTGAAAATTATGCAAGACCAATTGACTCAGATGATGCATGAGAAAGAGAAACCCACAAAAATATACACATTGGATGCTCTTTGCCCATTTCCATTTGACAAAAGCGTTAACATGTTGCCTTTCCCACGAGGCATAGAGCTACCCAAGTATCACAAGTACTTTGGTACCACTGATCCCCAAGATCACTTGTGGGAATTTAGTGCTTTTTCTATGGAGTTTACACATGATCAAACATACCTCATGTGTTTATTCCCTAGAAGCCTAGGTGGTCAGGCTTTAGAGTGGTTTTCACATTTACCTACCAGTATTAAGACGTTTGATGAAATTGCCAACTTATTTTTTTAGCAAGTATTCTCATAACATTCAACATCCTATCAAAATTCTAGATTTATGCAAACTTAAATAGAAAGTTGGAGAACCTTTTCTCACATTCCTCCAATGGTGGAGACAACTGTACGCTAAGTATTCCCAGAAAATTCCAAAAACAAAGAAGCTTGACATTTTCATTGATAACCTCCCACCTAATTTTGGATATAGAGTCCAACTTTAAGGTCCATGTACCTTTGAAGACATGATCACATAGGCTATTTGTATTGAGGAATTTATGATAAAGAAAGGTGAACTCACTCTTCAGAGGGACATAAAACAAGGTTCCACTTCCAACAGGGATAAAACTAAACCTGTCAATAAGAATCGAGAAATCATACATGATGGAGTCATTGACAATGTCACCCCCAAACCTACTAAAGTGGCATTTAATCTCATAGATGGCCTCAAAGTGGCCAAAAACACTGAGAAACCTCCTCCTAACAAAAAGACATTTTGGTACAAACCAAGAAACTCATGGGCCACACGCCCCAAGTGAGAGTATACACCCTTGGAAGAACCTTTGGATGTGGTTTACAAAACATTGCTACAACATAAGCTTATTTCACCAATGGACAATCCTCATCCCTATGATCCACAACCACATCCACCATGGTGGAATGAAACCTCATTCTATGAATATCACCAAAATAAGGCACACAAAACTAGCAATTGCATAAACTTGTGCCATAAAGTCCAGGACATGATTGATGCTAATGATCTTGTGGTAGATGGACATAAAAAAAACTCGGATCACAAGGCGTTCAAAGAACCTTTCCTAGCTTATGAAAAAGGAGAGACTTCAAAACCACAACCCAACAACAAGGTCAACTATGCATATTCCAATGATGACAATGTGATTAACATGGTTGAACCTATGGATTCTAAATACTATGACATTATTACCATTAAGGGAAAAAAAGATAAGGAGAAACCCAAGACACCATTTTTCTTGAGGGTTCTTACCCACAATGCAATGAATAATACACCCTCTCATCACTGTGCTAATGCTATCACTCGCTCTCATGCCAAGTTGGTTCTCAAAGGCCCTACGCCTTCTACTTTTGATCTTGAACAACACAAAGACAAAGCCCTCACCGGTCCATCTAGCAAAGGTGCAAAATCCATAACGAACTTGACAGAAACTAGTTATAGTGTTCTCGATCAATTGAAATGAACTAATGCTTAGATTTCCATCTTTGAGCTACTTAAAATCTTGCCTACTCATAGGTAGATTAAAGCTATTAATCTTTATTACAGCACAGAGGTACTCATTGCCCAAAGTGTACAAGATTATGTTTCCTTGTACAAACAACATTGCTAAATACGAAGCTTTGATAAATGGCATGAAAATTGTGGCCAAATGAAGAGTGGATCAGTTAGACATCGTTGGTGACTCTCAGCTTGTCATCAACCAGGTTAATGATGTGTACCAAAGAAAGGATGAGAAACTAATTCCTTACAAGTGCATGGTTGATGAATTAAAGAAGTATTTTTCACACATCACCTTCTACCAAGTTCCAGGAGTAGATAATAAAGTGGCTGATGCCATGGCTACTCTAGCCTCCTTGCTACAGAGGCCTGAAAATGATCTTTGACATGAATTCTTGGTGGAAGCATTACACTACCCAGCCTATGAAACCCTTGATTCCAGGATGATCTGTGCTATTGTTGGACAAGAATCATCTCGCAACCTTCACATTTATTCCTATCTCTACAATCAAACCATTCCGAAAGGTCTGACCCGGAATGAGAAATGTTACCTAATCTATAATGCTTCACATTATGTCATTATTGTTGATGATCTATATAGGAGAGGTCTCAATGGATCATTCCTTAGGTGTTTATAAATCAAAGAGTCCAAATGTACACTAATTGACATTCATGAGGGCATTTGCGGATCTCACTCCAATGGCCTGACACTAGCTCACAAACTCTTTAGAGCTGCTTACTACTGGCCTAAAATGGAGCAAGAAGCTATCAAGTATGCTAGATCCTGCAAGCAGTGTCAACTACATGGGAATCTAATCCATGCTCTAGCTAGAGAGTTGATTCCCTCTACTACAATCTATACCCAATTTTAATTGAAAAAGGCAAAATTGGGAAATAGTAAACCTGGATAACTCTCTTCTCTTCACTTTTAATTCATCTGTACAATCTTCCCTGAGATATTCCATAGTGCCTATATGTGTAGTTTTCACCTGAGTGTCAAACAACCCATGAATGATTCCTTTGCTATCAAAGTTTGGCCTATCTTGATAAGCATCAAAACCAAATTAACCAATTCAGAGCTTATATAGTTTTCATCTTCCATGCTTCCACATGTTTTAGATTAAGGCAAAAATAGGTTTTGAAGGGACTTGAAACCCTTAATAGAAAAAAAAAAGATAATCAAATAAGCACAACCAGGTTTTACAAGGACCTGAAACCTGCAGTATGAAAGTTATCAAACTAGGTTTTATAGGGACCTAAAACCACAAAAAAGGACTAGTAAATGAAACTAGGTTTTACAAGGACCTGAAACCTAGAGTTTAAAAAAAAGGAACAAAAACTAGTTAAGAAACCCAAACTAGAGACCAATTACCAGAACCACCACCAACAACTATTGCAACTCCTTGATCATTTTCACCACCTCCTTGCCCACCTCCATAGTGTTTTGGATAATGTCAATAGTAGATCCCCCAATTGCCTTAGCCACCTTCTTCCTTGAACTCTATCTTTTTCTTTTGCTTGCCTCACCAAGAGACATGATTTCCTCATTATTTCTCTTTCCTAAGCTAGCAATAGCTACATAGATGCTTGAAGTGACATGTTCCATCTTGTTGCCACTCTCTCTAATCAAAATATAGAGCTCATATTCATATTCCTTTAACTTCTCTGGGATATTGCCAACTTAAAATTCTAGCAAGATGATCTTAGCCCAATCAGTTTCTTGATCCTACTGCATTTTTCCCATTCTTTTTTTCAAATTCATTAACTCATTGTACATCTAGGAATCACCTTGGAGAGAGGAGTCTATCTTGAGCTTGGTAGTGTGAAGAAAAGGAAGCGTAGCATCCTTACTAGTTGACTCATTCTTCTCCTTCCTTGTATCTTCCTCCATACTTGTAGCACCCTTACCAGTGAGGTCATCCTTCTCCTTCCCCATATTTTTCTCCAAATTTTCATCCCTAGCTTTTTGGGGTTGCTCACTTTGGTTTTTATCCTCCTCTCCAATATTTTTTGACCCTATATTTTTGTAATAACTTTCCTCAGTCTTGTCCTTTCTAGGCTCACCTTTTTTTCTAGGGTAACCCTCCAGGTTTGAACTAAAGTCCCCCATATTCATATTCTCCTCATTGTCCATATTCCTTTCATCATTTTTGTTTGAATTCTTAGACTCAGTAATTTCCTTAACATTTTTTCTGAGGTGTGTCCTACTTCAGAATCTTCTCTTTCACAATACCCCTTCATCTCCCTTACTCTTCCTTCAATGGGTTTCACTAATAGAATCTCTCTTTTTCTTAGAGGGCAGGGAAGATACAATAGCCTTACTCTTACAGTAATTTTCAATTAAAAGGATTAGCCCTTCATGTAAAATTGGACAAAAATATTTTTTTCTTAGGGCTTGAAGGCTTTGAAGCAAGGAGAACCTTAGATAAAATAGAAAGGAGATCCTATTTACCGAAAATGATTCAAAAACACAAAATGAAATTTATGAACTCTTTTTGCCCTACCATCTAAAATGAAGTACTCACAGATGCAAGAGAGGATTTTTGCCAAATAACTTTTATTTTACTCAGCTCATAAAAGTCACCATTTTTCTCCAATTTTTTTTCCTCCTCTTTTTTCTTTGGAAATTTCTTGAATGTAGCATTAGAGATACTGGTTTCCTTGCTAAACTTAATGCCCTCCTTAGGAAGCCTCGTGACTTTGGCAATATAATCTTCAGTCAAGTGAACCATAACACCATGCATGGAAACTCTGTCTTCAAACCAATTTTTAAACAAGACCTCCATGATATGTGGCTCTCCACCCATTTTTGAAAATTTCATTTCTGTATGAAATGCCAAAGTAGAGAAGACTATGAGATGTAAAGATTTGAGAAAATCCAATGTGCTCATTAAAATAACCAAGGTGCTCATTAGAACACTTACATTCCAAGCAAAGATAATAATCATTTTTAGGTACTTCCTAGGGAATATAACATTGTCATTAGTAACCCCACCTCCACTTATCATTAAATTGCCAATCTTAGAAAATCTTGCCTTTCATCATGTGAGTTCTATCATAATTAATTAGTGCTTTCAAATCCACGCTCCTGCATAGGTCATCATGCCAACTCATCTTATGTTCCCATTGGACTTCCTAGTTAGCAATCTAGTCAACCAAAACACTTCCTCATGGTAGGAATGAGAAATGCCCTTATCAAATTTATCCATTAAGGTTTTTATTTCCATTACAATAGCTTTAGTAGACAATGTAATTTCACTTTTACCATTAAGCATATTTATGATATTCAAGGAGTCTCCTTCCATCCAAAGGTACCAATGACCAATTTCCACTGCTAGCCTCATTGTATAAAGAGCTACAATAGCCTTAGCTTTATGACTAGTAGAAGTACCAATAGGTATAGCAATAGCATCTATAATATTACAAGTGTGATCCCTCAAAACCCCTCTATAGCCTACTTTTCTAGGATTTCCTTTAGTAGCACCATCAAAATTCCCTTTGATCCATCCCATAGGAGGAGCCTTCCACTTACTGTTTAGTCTTTGATCTTCTTTCTTCATTTTAGAACCTTTAGTATGCATTGGATTGTCAATTTGGAAATCTTCATTGCATCTTCTCTTGGAGTTGAAGTTTTCCTTTATAGCTCTGACAATGTTTTGGCCAAGCACCCACTCAGGCATTCCTTTTTTTCTAAAGATTTTGTTATTTCTTTCTTTCTAGATTCCCCACCAAAGATGGGGAAGAGGAATTTTCCATAGGAAACCAACATCATTATCCTTACATAGGTAATTCTAGCTTTGAAAATAGTGTTCAATGTTGTTATAATGGACCCAAGTAATATTCTAGAAGTTGAGGATAGAATGCCATACTTTTTGACTATAAGTAGATCTCTATCTTCATAACCTTCTTTTCATAGGCTGCACTGATTAACCACATTAATGCCTCTCTTTTACAGGTTGTCCTAAGTAAGAATTTTATTATGAAGCAATATCTAGTAAATGATATTTTTTTTGGAGTAAGACCTTTTATCCAAGATCTAGTCCACAAAGGGCATGAACCTTTCTCCTCAGATTTGAGCATAGATGAAACTTTGAAACAAACACTTACATCAGCACTCCATATCATTTTATCTTCCTTATGGGGATATAAACAAAAGGCATTCAACATAATCTAGATATTACAAAAATCCTGGTTAATATCAACAAGGCTAACCCAAATGTTATTATACCAATAATGTCCCACAATAGTGCCATACAATTGCTTACATTTGTCAATCTAGGTCCTATCCTCAAATTCCTCAATTAGAGGATGATCCAAGATCCAAAAATCTTCCCAGAATTCGACCTTCTACCCATTTCCAACTTTCTAGGAGCATCCTTTACTTAAAATGTTCTTAGCTCCCTACACAGCCCCCCAGATGGAAAAAAGGGAGAGATCATTAGGATATGACAAAAAATCAAATAAAGAAGGAGCATTAAAAAAGTATTTATGTTTCCATACAGTGCTCCATTCGTTATCATGATACACTCTCCATCCCCACTTGGCAAGAAGAGATTTATTCATACTTCACACTGACCTGATTCCTAGACCACCTTCCCTAATAGAATTACAAATTTGATCCCAAGCTATCAGAGCCATTCTTTTCCTTTCCTTAGTGCTAGACTAGAGAAAATTTCTTTGGATTTTGTCAATAGTATGTACAAATTTAGCTAGAATTCTTAAGAGACTCAAAGCATAAGTAGGGATACTTTGGAGAGAAGCTTTAAGAAGAGTAATTTTGCTAGCTTGGCTCAAAAGGTTACCCTTCTAGCCAGAAAATTTCTTATTAAAATTCTTAATTAGATCATCCCAAAAGGAATCTGGATCTTTAGTCCCCAAAGGGAGACCCAAGTAAATACAAGGAAAAGAACCTATTGAGTACCTAAAAATTTTAGCAATTTTGTTCTATCTTAAAGTTGAGGTGTTAACAAAAAACAAAGAGCTCTTATTTTAGTTAATCAATTGACCTAAAGTAGAAGAGTAGAGGGTGAGGGCTTTTTAAAGATTTATGGCTTCCCTAACTTCAGCTTTCCCCATGAAAATAGAGTCATCAAAAAATTGTCCATGAGAGCAAGTAAGATGCTTAGAAGAAGGTTGCTAACCTTTAATATCCCCTTGCAAAACCAATTTCCCAATATACCTCCCCAAACAATCAACCACTATAGCGACGAGAATAGAGGATAAAGGGTCTCCCTATCTCAATCCCCTTGAAGGGCTAAAGAATTCAAAGGAACACCCATTCACCAAAACAACAAACAAGGTTGTAGAAATCAAATAAAGAATTACCCTCACTATCCTATTACTAAAGCCAAAGGCCAATAAAATATTTTCAAGAAAAGCCCATTCCACTCTATCATAAGCTTTCGCAATATCAATTTTCATAATAAAACCTAATTATTGGAACAAGATAAAAAGTGAATATTATCATGCACAACAATAATAGAGTTAAGGATTTGTCTACCTGGGACAAAATCATTTTCTTGTTCAGCAATAAGAGATGATAGCACCAAAAGTATCCTAGAAGTGAGGACTTTTGAGATAATCTTACAGGAGTTACACAAACTAATAGGCCTAAATTGGTCCAGAGAATCAGCCCCAACCTTTTTAGGAATAAGGCATAGGAAGGTGGAATTGATCTCCTTCGGCATACATTTTGCCCCAAAAAATTATTTAACAACATCACACACATATTTTCCATCCATTTTCCATTATTTTTGGAAAAAGAACATAGGAAAGCCATTTGGTCCTAGATACTTATCCCCTCCTAAGGAGAAAACTACCTTAAAATTTTCCTCTTCCTTAGGAATAATACCTAACATTTTATTTTTCTCTTTAGTAATTAGAGATGGAATAACCTTTAAAAGTTATGCTTGGTGAATAGAATCAATATTAGAGTCAGTTGTCATCAGAGTGGAAAAAAAGGAGACCATCTCTTCCAAGATTTTATTTTCCTCTATAGTCTTCATATTTCCTTTCTTAAGATTTGAGATATGAGTTTTAGCTCTATGCTTCAAAGTAGAAAGGTGAGAAAACCTAGTATTTTTATCTCCTTCATTCAGCCAGACCAATTTAGATCTTTGTCTCCAATAAATTTCCTCTTTAGTAACAATGTCATCATAGTCCACCAATTTTTCATTTTCTTCTCTAACAAGATCAAGAGTGTATCCTTCCTTCTGTATCCAATCTTGGATATTTTGTAGTTCTTCCTTGATATTTGATTTACTCTCAAAAATATTACCAAAACATCTTTTATTCCAAATTTTAACCTCCTTTTTGACATTTATTAGTTTAGAAGCCACTCTAAAAATAGTAGTTCCATCTATATCTATATTCCACCATTCAGCCAATTTACACTCAAACTATGGATGCTGCATCCATATTTTGTCAAACCTAAAAGGAAATTTTTTTTGATATTAACCTTATCAACAGTAAAGATCAAAGGAAAATGGTCTAACCCAATTTTCTATAATGCATCTAACTTGCATACAAAATCTTTAGTCTAGTCAGGAGAAATAAGAGCTCTATCCAATTGAGCTTGAATACAATCATCACTTGACCTCTTATTACTCTAGGTAAACTCTATACCATGAAGATCCAAATCCATTAAACCCTCTTTATTAATTAAATCGATGAAATCTAGTCTCTCATCCAACTGACTCACATTACTCCCCTTTTTTCATGGTCATAAAGAGGAACATTAAAATCCCCCATGAAGATCCATCTACCATGGTAGTCTTTACTCTTTATAATAGATAAAGTTTCCCATACCTTTTTTCTAGAATTATTAATATTAGGTGCATACGTATTTACAATATACCATTCATTATTCTAGTCAATGCTAGTAATTTTGACCACTATGAAATGTTTGCTAGCATTCAAAACATTTCCTAAGAAGTAGGATTTTTTTCCATAACATCATAGTACCTCCTGAAGCTCCTTCTGAACTACTTGCCTTTAAACCGTAATTATTAAAAGACTTAATCTTTTCAACTCTCTCCTTCTCCATTTTCATTTCTTGAAGCAATAAAATATCTGACTTATTCTCCCTAAAAAAATTTCAAACATCATCTAATTTATAACTGGTGTTCAATCCCCTAATATTCCAAGTGATAATTTTCATGTTTATTTTTTAGGGGTAAAATCTAGAATGGTTGCCTGTCTTTTGTCAGCAATATTTTGTAAAATTTCTATCTCTCTGGTTTTCCTAGAAGATTTCCTTCTTGGTTTCTTTGGAGTTCCAACATTTGATTTCACCTTGGATTGCTGCTCCAATTTACTACTTTGAGTCTCTACTCCTTTAGGAGCTATATTACTTTTCTTTTCAATCTTTTTCCTTTGACTTTGATTTTGTTTCAGATCCTTCCCTTTCAAACTCCTCTCCTCAACTTCAGATTCATTCTAAAAGGGAACTATTTCTTTGCACAAAGGTGTCTCAAGAGGTTGAGAAACAACATTCTGGATTTCAATAGACTGGAAATCAAAATTTTGGGTTTCCTCTGAAACCAGAGATTTACTTCTATCTACAAAAATTTCTTCCTCTTCTATTTCCTCCATTTCTACTAGATCTTCCCATTTTGTATCATTCTTCTAGTAAATGACAAATTTTTTCATCATGTCAACCATATTCTCTTTATTTTTCTCAGGTAAGGCAAAATCTAACAACACTCTAATCTCCTAATTTTCACTGCTCAGGTTACCCTTCAAGGTAGAATTTGACATCATGCTAGTTTCCTAATTTTTAGGATTTAGTTTATTCTTCAAACCCTTTTCAAGAGTGGCTTCAGGTTTCCAAACTTTCTTTTAGGTTTTTTCTTCTTTCTTTTTATCCTCTTTATCAGTCTTAGAATAGTTCTTGCTTTTGTTAGGGCAATTTTTCACCCAATGGCCCTATTTTTTACAAGAAAAACAAGTATTTGGAAGATCTTCATATATATAATTTCTTGTGTCCTTTTTTCAAGTTTTGAAATTAGTTCCACCTTTTCAAGAACGTGATTCAAGTTTTCCACTTTCACATATAATCTTGCACTCTGAAGTTTAGACTTTGAAACCATAGCATTATCCACTACAATTAGTTCCCTAAAGGAGCCAGCTATTCCCTTAAAAATATCCTCATGCCAAAATTCCAAATGAAGGCCAGGAAATCTAACCTAGATCGGGGTAGTTAAGAAGAAGGCATCAAATAGGTCCATGTTTGGCTCCCATTTTTTTCTTATAGTGAGAGTGGTTTTGCCAAATGACCATGGTTCTCCATAAAGGACCATATTTATATCTTCCTTGTAGTTAAAAACTAAACAAAGGAAGCCATTCATCATAGGAGCTATATCAACTTGACCACAGATAACAAATTTCTATTTTATCATTTTTTTAAAAGTATCTATATCTGGTCAAGCCCCCATAAATTTACCAACAAGAGTAAATTCCATAGAAGAGACAAAGAAATCAACAATTGAGTCTAGAATAAAGATTTGAAACTCACCTTTCTCCCAGTAAGATTTTGATGTGACTAGAGCGAAAGATGATTTTCGTCTAGGTTTCCTAACAAATAGAGAATATCATGCCCTTTGATCTCCTAAGCCTTTTAGTGGGTTCTCTACTTTCCTTTCTTTAGTCTCCTCCACGTTCTCCAAAGAAATATTTTCAAGCTCAAATTCCTATCTAGGCATGTGACTAATGGAACTAGAACTCGTAAACCCTAAAGAGTTTGCTAGAATATCTACATTTTGATCTCTTGTCCCACTAGGATTAGTATCTCCTACAAGATTTCCCCCTTCCAATTTCCCACCTGATAGAGCACCAACCAATTAAAAAATGCTTAGAACGCCAACAATTCCTTCCAACAACTAATCAACAATGTGATATCCATGCTTTCACATGTTAATTTGCCTAGCTTAAGTGGGAAAATGATATCACAGGCTTCTTTGGCTGAGAATTTATTTATCATAGAGACTAATTGTTGCACTACTTCTGCCAAGACAAAAAAATCAAAGAAAAATCTAGGAAGATACATAGGTTACTCATAAAAACCTCCTACTCTCAAATACGTGAACCTTGGGAATTGGATATTTAAGGTATCAAAAGATTGGATGAGTCTTTGAGACTCAGGTGAAAATCTACACGTTGTAAAGAACTTTTCATCTTAAAGCACAATTTTCCAGAGAAAACATCATGAACCCTTCTAAAATCATCTAAGAATTTATCTTTATGTAACAATGGGAAATAACTATATATGGTGATATCCTTAATCCAGGGTTTGTGTGGTAAATGTTGCAAATCTTGAGTGATAGTTAACATTTACATTAAATATGATGACATGAAGAAATCCTTTTTCATATTTAAAGCACCTTTCAACTAATCTCTGGGAGAAGTAGCAATTAATTCCACCCAATCTAGAAATTGCAAACCTTTTAACATAATTTGAAAGTAGAAGTACATCCAATATTCAGAAACAAAGACATCAAGGGAACCAAAAATTCTATGAAAAAGAACCATTATGTCTTGGACCTCAGTAGTCATTAGGCTTTTCTTCAAAGTTCTAGGCAACCTTGAACCACCCTTATAAAAATATTCTATCCAAATTTTTGCTATGACATTCTTATAATCACTTTCCTTGTCAAAAAATCTAGCCGTAGATAAGGCCAAGCTAAGATTAGTAAATTGTTGCTCTTTCAAGTGAAACAAGCTAGACACGATCTCTTTATTGATATTTAACAAAATAATTCCATCTTTCTTCAATATATTTCCTTTAGACACATTGTACATATGTATACACTCTCGAGTTAACTCTGGGAAAGGATAAGCTAGAGGGAAAGTGGAAGCCATGAGCAAGTTTGTGTCTAACACTTTAGTGGGAAAAGGTTGGGCTAGTCTTTCACACAATATTTTTGAAACCCCTCCGAAATCAACCCCTAACAAGTCTATATTGGTTATTATAGGGGACCTACATTGCAGACTACGAGTGTTTCCAAATATGTGTAATGTAGACTTCATGATTTTATGAGCTCTATTGTGAATGTGAAAACAAGGAAACAACCACAAATATGATTCACCCCATGGGTGGGAGAAAAATAACTAGAAGATGGAAGGATTACCTAGGGAATGACAATTGTTTCAAATATGAAAGAAAACTATTTTTCTCCATTTTTCTCCTATGATGGCTTGTTTCGAGAAAGAAAAGAAACTTAATGTCCTTCTTTTTAAACTAGAAAAATTTCTTTTATATGCATTTTGAAAAGGGGAAACGATCATTAATTGCACAGAGGATAGAATTAATTTTGGCATGCTATGAAGGAAAGATGACAGGGCAGACTAGGTATTGACATTAAATTAGGAGGTAAGTACTTTAAATGATTATCCTTCTTTACACATGCCAAATCTTTAGTTTTACACCCTTAAATCGAAACTCTGATATGACCACTAATGACAATTTTACTTTGACCATTTATTGTTTGTACTCACTTTCTAGATTATTACATCACCTACAACAATGTTAATCATGATGAGGCAACCAACTATCATGTGTCTCATGTACCATGTGTGCATGTGGCATGTCAAGTGGATCCTCCAAGCAAAGCTTCTTTGAGGAACGAAGGAAACATTGAACCCATGAACTAGTTCCTTTGGTACAAAAGGTTCAACACAACTTAGCATTCTTTAAACTTATTACAAGAGGTACAAAAGGTTCAAGTAGTACAAGGAAATTGTTCTATTATACCAAGGAACCTTTTGAACCGTAACAAGATGGTGTTTTTAAATAAATCACTTTCGATTAAAGTTGGTTACAAAAGGGGACTTGGTCAACAATTTAGCTTGAGGGTTGGTCAAAAATGAAGTTAAGTAGAACTTCATTTTTGAGTTTGACAATTGACAAAACTAATGGTTCAAACCAAAAATTTGAAAATAAGAGTGAACCAAAAATAAAGAGTAAAAATGGCGACTCTGAAAAACATGAACTAACACTCACATAGGAACTCCATCCAATGACACTGTCATGCATGAAGGTTTGGCTGAGTATGTTAGAGTAAATAATTAATTATTAATTATTTATTCTATTTACTTAAACTTACTTAAGTTAATGGATTCATTTAATAGTTGTAGCGATGAGTTGTTGACAACACAAGAGTTTGTTCCCTTCTAGCATGTTCCACCTTTTTGTGGACAAATGCTTAGTTTTCAACCTTATCTTCTACCACTTTCTAGCTTGTTCTACAAGCTTCCATGAGGCCTTTATATTAGAGCTCTCTCATTGTATTTTCATAACACAACTCATTGTAAATACATTTTCCTTGTTTGCAATATCTTCTCTCTCAAGTTCATTGAGCATTTTTCCAAGCTTCACCTCTTCCTTCTTTAGTTTCCCTTCAACAAGTTATTTGCATGTAGGTGATCTTGGAAAGCTAGGGAATTGTATTTCATGAACTTCTACATGGTATCAAAGCCTTCCTACTGCTTCTTGTTCAAAGGATTTTTGAAGCCGCGATTTGGAGACACAAACCCTAGTTTGTTTGTTTGTTTGTTTGAAGCATTTACATGGTATCATCATGATGTCACCCTGCATTAGCAACCCTACTAGCATTCCAGGTCCCTTTTTCACCTACTCGTAGTTTTTTGGCCATAACTTGAGTATACGGAGGTATTGTTCCAATCCAAAAGAAGCATCAAATAGCTAGTTCTAAGATAAAGAATTGGTGTGGGTATTTTAAAGTTTTGATATAGTGTTGTTGCTCATTTTTGTAGTTTAAGTCTAAATTTTTTTTTTTCACTCCGACAAGCATATCTTTTGCATCTTATGTCCATTTTTTAAAAATATTATATTTTTGGAAAGTTGGTTCTACCATCTTTTCTAAAATGTAGTCATCTCCTTTAGATTCTACCCCATGCTCTTTATATCATGTTTTTGGTGTTTTTGATCTATGGTGGATATCGTGGGTGTTCTAGGTCCGAGGATCATTTTCATGGCATGGGATCTTTTGTTTTGGGCTATACTACCTTTTGTATCAACTTTTCTCCTTTTTTGATCATTGTAGCTATCATTTATAAACATCTTTATATATATGCACTGAGATAACTTGCCACTCTTGTATTTCAAGTTCATGAATTTTGAGATAGTTGTACTAACACTATTTTTATAAAGCACCATGGGGGGATAGTTGTTTGCCATTTTTGTGCCCTCTTCCTTTTTTGTCTCATGTAGAGTTGGTGTGATCGTGCCTTTATAGGTGTTTGTACCTCTTCAACTCTCTCATTGTTCTTGGTTCCTTCTGCAAAACATTGTGGCCCATCTTTTCAGTTTCCTGTCATCTCACCCTATCTACATTAAGGAGGGGTTATTCTAGTGTTCTAATGCTTCCTTGGTTTGATGGTTTGATAGTGTGAACTATGTATTCAGTGGTTGATCCTATATATGTTGGAAATATAGATGGAGTAACTAGGGGGGGGTGGGGGTGAATCAATTACCACAAAAACATTTCTTACAGGTCCTTCTGATAAAACCAATTACTGCTATCACTTGATAAACATACTAAAAATGTTGTAACTCAATAAACGCAGTGTATGTTATACATTAGTAGGTCTTAAACATTAATAGTAATGATTTGAAAACATGAGAGGAAAGAAATGAACACATGAGACACCAAATTTAATGTGGAAACCCAATATGGGAAAAACCACCAATGTAACTAGTTACTGTTTTTCACTCTTTTGAAGTGAGACCTATTAGGAGCTAACTTGGTTAAAAGTTACAAAACACGTTGTTAGGTGTGACCTTGTTAGAGGATTTAATCACCCTATTAGGAGTGGCCTTGCAAGAGGTCTTAAAACAATTCAATGGAACTGCCACCTTGTTAGAGGATTTACAACTGGCTATTAAACCAACTCTATTAAGAGATTTTGGATCACTGCTACAATGGTAAGAAAGTAACAATGAAATGACATGAATGAGATACAATTGGATTGCTGATTACAAATCTCCATTCTACTTCATGATAGATCCTTCCTGATCGAATGTTACTTTGCTGCTCCACAGGATATCTAACTATTGTTCAAGTCTGGTCACACATTTTCCTCTTTAATCAATCAATACACTTGCATACTAGCACACACTCTAGAATCTCAACTTGAACTTTAATATATACCATCCAAATTATCTAGTCCACTCAATTACAAATTATAATGATCAATAATCATTACCATAGTTAGCTAGAATTAATACTTGAACAATTTAAACTTCATATCCCAAATCAACAAAATCCTTCATTGGCTGACCCAGCTTAGTAAACACTGGTCCTGACATGATTTCTTATGTTAACCAATAGAAGCTTGGTTAACACTGTGAACTTGATAAATCCTTTGGAAACTAGGTGAACTCGGTGAATACTGAATCTAACCAACTTTCCTTCATTAACCATGAGAACTTGGTTAACACTGCTTTCTACCATAAGTTCCTTCAACACCTGAATGAGCTCAGTAGACACTGTCTTCGCAGAGTAATCTCTAGAAATGCTCGGTAGAAAAGAAAAACTATCTTACTAACCAAGTGAGCTTGGTAAGCATAGACTGACAACTGATATGAGATTTGTGTACGTCAAAGACAACACACAATTAGACAATTGTATCCAACAATCTCCCTCTTTGGCATTGATTGCAACACAACATGTCATAGCATGATGAAATTTGAAAACAAAATTTTCTTTGATAAAAAGTTTCTCCCTCTAATATTTTTACCAAAAGCTTCTTCATCTTTCAAGTAGTAATCTCCCTCTGTGAAGGAATTGCATAGCTTCTTTCTTTAAACAAATTTCAGAAAGATATGATAGTAAACTCTCCCTCTTTGACAACACATGCCAAAGAAAATACATACCAAAAGAGTATCAATGCACCTTGAGTATTAATTCATATGCAATGTTCTCTTGATTATGCAACATCAACTGATTGATATTCAACTTTGTTCCCATTGATGCATCACTAAAGCTTTATTTTTTGAGCTTCAGATAGGGGAATGACCCCTATCTTAACTCTTAGATACAATAATGCATCCTTAGGTAAAGGCTTGGTAAATATGTCTGCAATCTATTCTTTTGTATGCACATAGTCTAATCTAATTTCTTTGTCCTATGCCAATTCTCCAAAAAAATGATATTTTATAGCAATATGCTTGATTTTGGAATGCATCACTAGATTCTTTGATATATTAATTGCACGTGTATTATCACAAAACATGACAACTAGCTCTTTGATCTCAACGTTCATGCCTTCCAACAACTATTTAAACAAAAAAATATTAGAACAATTCACTACTGCTACAACATATTCTACCTCTACTGTAGATTGGGATGTGCAATTTTTTTTCTTGTCCAAGATACCAACCTTTTATCAAGAAAGAATGCTCCACCACTTATAATCTTTCTACCATCAAGATTTCCAGTCCAATCATCATCAATAAATACTTTTGGGTCTATATTTCCTCCAAGTTTATACCATAAGCCATAGTCTTCAGTACCTTTCAAATACCTCAAAATTCTTTTGATTGCCATCATATGGTTTTTCCTGGGTTTTGTTGAGAATCTTGCCACTATACCAATTGCAACATCAATATTAGACCTTGTATGAACTACATACTATAATTTTCCAATCATAGACCCATATAAGGTCTGATCTACCTCTTTTAAATCATCATCTTTGGTAAGCTTTATTCCAATACACATGGGGGTTTCAATTGGTTTTGAATCTTCCATACCAAACTTCTTGAGTATCTCCTTGATATACTTAGACTAAGTGATGTAGATACCATTCCTACTTTGTTGTATCTGTAATCCAACAAAGAATTTAATCTCACCAAACATAGACATTTTAAACTCTTTGTTCATTTGTCTTTTCTAGACTCCTTCAAGATGTAACATTTACTTCCAAATTTTTTTAGGTAACTTACATTGGGTTTGTAGCCATACCATAATTCATAGGGAGTTTTATATGAGTCCTTCTTCAACTATACTCGGTTTAAGGTATGAACTGCAGTGCTGATAGCTTCCTTCCAATATTTGATAGCAATGTTCTTTTCAATCATTAGAGTCCTTGCACAACCCATGATAGGGGTAAAAGCATAGATCTGTGTCACCGTTTGTGATACAAAAACTTATTTTGGTCAAATCTCATTTCTCTATCAAAACTCAATTTTAAAAAAAAACTAAAAATACCCTTTTATAGATTTCAGATTCAATATCATCATTATATAAATTTTTGAGTGTTTTGATCAGTTATAATATGTTATAATCTCAAAATATTATAAGTCAATATTCAACATTTCAGAAGATGGTCTCTCAAAAAATGATTAAAAATAGTAAATCATATCAAAAAAATAAAAAATATATATTTATCACTAGAGGAGAGAATCCTCTTCACGAATATGTAATTTATTTTCAAGAAGGTATAGATTTGATAGGGAAGTTTTGACGGGAGGAAAAAACTATTGGATTCTGACAAGGTCGAACTTGAGTACTTATAACAAAGAAAATATACATCAAAAATAATTATTTCTTTTTTTGTGCACTAACTATACATGTCATCTATAAAATATTTTGAAATTAGAACAAAAAAAGGTGATTTGCACATACTTGTTTGACAGGAACTACATCCTATATTTTTTACAGTTAAAAAAGGGACTTCAAAATAAAATAAAATGAATAAATTCGTAGTCAAAAAAATTATAAAAATTATAGGCATAAAATTCATACAATTCTACACATTTCATTAGTTTACATCATCTTCATATTTTAAACACAAATACCATTTTTTTTGTCATTAATGTTGAACTGTCACATTCTGATATCACAGTTCTTTATAAAAGGTGACACAGGTTTGTGCTTTTACCCATAGATCTGTTTCTCCTTTCAGCTATTCCATTCTTCTTGGGAGTTCCAGGGGCTGATACTTGTCTTTTGATTCCTCTTTCAATGCAAAAGTTGTTGAATTCATTGGAGATGAATTCACCACCTCTGTCTAATCTTAAGCTTTTCAATCTTTTCCCTGTTTCTTTCTCTACTCTCGGTAGATACCATTTGAATTTCTCAAATGCTTTTGATTTTTCTCTAAGATACATAACAATCATCATTCTTGAATAGTCATAAAAAAAAAGAACAAATATTTTTTTCCACTATAGTTTTCTATTCCAATAGGTCCACACAAGTCAATATGCACAATTTCTAAGAAATCTTCAAATTGATAGTTTTTGCTTCTAAAAATAGTCTTTCCCATTTTGTCATTCCAACAATTCTTGCATAAACCAACATTTGGTTTCTTTAAACTAGGAATGCCTCTTACTTTCCTAAATTTTCTTATTTTCACCATGTTATCAGTTTACATGACATAACCTTCTATGCCATAACCAACTTTCTTCAACTTGAGCAATAAAACATGAGCAATCACCAGATCAAGATAAAATAGGTTACCTTTTTTTTGTTTTCTTGATCCAATCAATTTTCCTTTGTCATCCAGCATTCTTGCCTTGCCATGCATGAATTCTACCTTGAATCCAATGTTGATTAGTTGTGCCACACTCAAAAGATTATTTTTTAGTCCTTCAACCCAATATGCATTGTCACATACAAGTTCTTTGGTTAATGAGATTCCACCTCTCCCTTTTATGAAACAAGGTTCATTGTTTCCAAACCTTACACTACCACCATCATAGTCTTCAAAGTATTCAAACTTTGTTTTATCACTAGTCATATGATGTGAACATCCACTATCTATGATCCATGTATCATTTTTTCTCACATGAGAGATAAGTGTCATCTTATCTTCTTCATCATCAGATTCATCTTTCACAACAATGTATACTATTTCATCTTCACTATTATTAGAATCTTTAGCCATAAAACATGTCTTCTTACCTTTGCCCTTGAATGATTTTTTACTTTTGAAATCCTTCTTTCCATTGCACTTGTGACCTTTCTTCTCATTCTTGCATTCATTGTTTAGGCACCTGGTAGCAATATGACCAATTTCTTCACGTTAAAAATAGATTAGGGGAACTTATACCTTCGTATTTTCCTTTACCTCTAGAATATTTTCTTGCAAGTAGAGCTTCAACAACTTCAAGGTCACTATCAGAACTTTCCTCTGATTCTTCTTCACTTTCTAACTAAATGTTCTTTATTTTCTTACCTTTCTCCTTACATGAAAGTTTGGCCTCAAATGCAAATTCAATATTCTTGGAAGCTAGAACATAATTGTTAAAGTTATCTAGCTCAAAATTTGTCAATCTTCCCACTAAGGTGTCCAAAGTTATCTTATGATTTGTCTTACATCTCCTTTCTTGAATAGCATATACTCTAATTGCATAGATATGAAGCAATGTTCTAAGAACTTTATTTACAATAGTTTCTTCCTTGATATGTACTCTACAAAATTTAATTGCACTGACATTAGCTTTGATTCTTTCCACATATTTGACACTACTTTCATCTTCTCTCATTCTCATCTGATAAAATTGTCCTCTAAGGGTTTTTTCTTTGGCTCTCCTCACATTTTCATCACCACCATAAATGTCCTTGATATCATCAAGTTCCTTATAGCTAAGAGCAGATGCAATATCTATCATCAAGGTGTTATGGCTCTTTTTCTTAGCAATGTCACCAATAGATAATGTACCAACAGGAGTTGTGTATTATTCATCAAGGCATTTGCATCCAGAATCACTAATGGAAGCTAGATGAAGTCTCATAGTCCCTACCATGCTAAAAAAAATCTTTGTTTAGATTTGGAATTTCTCTCTTGTAAGACATCCTTATCTTTAGCTTGGGTCCTTGAAACCTTTCCTGCAAGCACCAAAATCTTTGATGCCAATTGTTGGAAATATAGATGGAGTAACTGAGAGGTGGGGAACCACAAAAACATTTCTCATAGATCCTTTAGATGTCCGATAAAACTAATTATTGTTGTCACTTGGTAAACATATTGAAAATACTATAACTCGATAAATGTAGTGTATGTTATATATTAGTAGATCTTAAACATTAATAGTAATTATTTACAAGCATGAGAGAAGAGAAATGAACACAAGAAACACCAGATTTAATGTGAAAACCTAATATGGAAAAAATCACCAATGTAACTGGTTACTATTTTTCACTCTTTTGAAGTGAGCCCTATTAGGAACCAACCTGGTTAAAGGTTACAAAACACACTATTAGGTGTGACCTTGTTAGAGTATTTAATCACCCTATTAGGAGTGGCCTTGCAAGAGTTCTTAAAATAATTCAATAGAACTACCACCTTGTTAGAGGATTTACAACTGGTTGCTAAACCAAATCTGTTAAGAGATTTTGGATCACTGCTACTTAATGGTAAGAAAGTAACAATGAAATGACCTAAATAAGATGCAACTGGACTGTTGATTACAAATCTCTATTCTTCTTCACACTAGATCCTTCTTGATTGAGTGCTACTTTGTTGCTCCATAGGATATCTGACTATCCTTCAAGTTTGCTCACACATTTTTCTCCTTAATCAATCAATACACTTGCATACTCACACACAGTCTAGAATCCCAACTTGACCTTTCGTATATACCATCTAGATTATCCAGTTGGCTCAATTAAAAATTATAATGACCAATAATCATTACCACAATCAGCTAGAATCAATACTTGAAACAATTAAACTTCATATCCCAAAACAACAAAATCCTTCATTGGCTCACCCATCTTGGTAAACACTGGTCTAGACATGATTTCTTATGTTAACCAATAGAAGCTTGGTTAACATTGCGAACTTGCAAAATCCTTTGGAAACCAAGTGAACTTGGTGAACATTGACTCTAACCAACTTTCTTTCATTAACCATGAAAACTCAGTTAACACTACTTTCTGCCATAATTTCCTTTGATGCCTGAGTGAGCTCGGTAGACACTATCTTTGTAGTGTAATCTCCAAAAATGCTTGGTAGACAAGAAAAACTATCTTGCTAACCAAGTGAGCTTGGTAAGCACAGACTGACAACTGAAATGACATTTGTGTACCATCAAAGACAACACACAATTAGAAAATTCTATCCAACAATATACTAGGCAATTGCAGTGGATGGCTACCTATGCATTTCAATGAGATGGATCATCTACCATATAGGCACACTTAGTTTATGCCTTCTTCTTCCATGGAGATTCTTTAAGTTATCAGTTTCTTTCTGATGACAAAATTTTTGGCTTCTTCATGCTTTAGTGATGCACTTCATGATCTTCTCTCGTTCCTATTTTCTAGGACATTCCTCTAGTTGGAGGGTTTTTCAGTCCTTCACTAGGTTCTTACCTCTTTTTGGGAGAGGGTTTCTCCCATGTTGTTTTCTCTCTTTCCCCATTTTCAGAGGTTGCATTTCTTTGCATTGTACATGGGTACCTAACATGGCCTTGTTGCTGGGACCCATTTAGCATTTCATCTTAGTTTTTATGAGCTTAAGGCATTCCCCTAAGTTGCACTTAAGGGGGGTGTTAGAGTAAATAATTAATTATTTATTATTTATTCTATTTACTTAAGCTTACTTAGGTTAATGTATTCATTTAATAGTTGTAGTGATGAGTTGTTAACAACATGGGAGTTTGTTGCCTTCTAACATGTTCCACATTTTCATGGATGTATGCTTAGTTGTCAACCTTATCTTCTACCACTTTCTATCTTGTTCTACAAGCTTCCATGAGGCCTTTATATTTGGGCTCTCTCATTGTATTTTCATAATACAACTCATTGTAAATACATTTTTCTTGATTGCAATATCTTCTCTCTTAAGTCTATTTAGTGTTTTTCCAAGCTCTACCTCTTCCTTCTTTGGTTTCCCTTTGACAGGTTATTTGCATGCAGGTAATCTTGGCGAGTTGTGGAGTTGGCTTTCATCAACTTCTACAGAGTAAAGATATATTGCAAGCTCCTATGATTTCTATGTAACTCAAACCTATGTCCCAAAAGGAAATGTCTCCAATGTACAAGAACATGCACTATGGCCGCAAGTTCCAAATCATGAGTGGGGTAGTTAAGCTCATGGTCCTTGAATTTTATAGACTTATATGAAATCACTTGACCATCCTACATCAACACCACACCCACACTGTTCAACAAAGCATCTATGCAAACCATAAAATCACCTATATGATTAGGTACTACAAGGAATAGTGCACTAGTCAATTACCCGTTGAGAGCATCAAATGTTGCTTTACATTGGTCTGACAAAAAATACTTCTTCCTTTTCTACTGAAGAAAAGTGATGGGATGAGCCACACATGAAAAATTCTTCATGAAATGATGATAGTAACCTCCTAATCTCATAAATCTATGAATGTTAGAAATATGAGTGGCTACCGATTAATCCATGATAGCTTAGATTTTCTCTAGATCCATTGCAATACCATCACCAGTGATGATATGCCCCAAATACTTTACCTCTGACTGGAAGAATCCATAGTTACTAAAGTTTCCATACAACCGATGATCTTGCAAACACTACATAGACCTTGTGTTTCCCTACATATTTAGAATAGATCAATATGTAATCCAGAAATACATAACATACTAATTGAGGTATGTGAAAAATACTCCATTCATCAAACTCATGAACACTGATGGCACACTGGTTAACCCAAAGGGTACAACCTTGAACTCATAATGCACATAATGTGTATGAAAAGTTGTCCAATGAATGTCAGCCTCATGGATATGAACTTGATGGTATCCTAACTTAAGATCAATCTTCAAGAAAACTCACACTTCCTTCATATGATCAAACAAGTCATCTATCCTTTGAAAATGGTATTGGTTCTTCACCATCACCTTATTCAACTGCTAGTAGTCAATGCATAAATGCAATGATCCATCTTTCTTCTTCACAAAGATGATTAGTGTACCCTATAGGGATACACTAGGATGAATATGACCCTTGGCCAAAAATTCCTCCAATTATAATATGAGTTCATTCAACTCTTGAGTAGTCATGTGGTATAGATCTTGTGAAATTGGTTTCACTCCTAGTATGAGATCGATCCAAGAAATCAATGTCATGCTATAGTGAACTACTTGGTATCTCATCAGGAATCACATCTGCATAATGATGAAGGAGTGGTTGATCATAAAGCATCACCATATGGCTCTTGGCTTCCTTAAGATCACTAATAGAGACAATAAACATCTGACATCCCTTGTAAACACTCCACTTCAGCTGGTTAGCTGAGATCATCTAAAGTGAGACTAGTCTCTCAACCCCTAAAAGCTCTACCTGCCCACTTGAGTTGTCAACACAAAGCATTGACTTATGTTGGAAATATATATTCCCCTGATGGAAGGCTAACCATCCATGCCTAATACAATGTCATAAAATCCTAAAGGTATGATACAAAGATCCACTATAGTGGTGAAGGTACCCAAGTTCAAAACACATCCACAAACCAAGGAGTACACAACCACTTTACAACTTGTGGCTAACTCAACCTACCACTTATTGACCTGATGTGCTACCACTATCCTACATCACTAAACAAGAGATGGTGAAATAAAAGAATCTAAAGCACTTGAGTAAAATAATATTGAAGGTGAAATACCATGCAATGTACCTATAGCCTCAACTATGGTACCTTGGTGCTCAACTTGACAGTTATGAACCACTACAAAGACTTGATGGCTTCTACACTACATATCCCATGGTAGACTCTGATCTAAGTGCACCTCTACTAGGTTTTGAGGATGTATTAATAGGGCATCTTTTTTTTCTTTATGGCCAAGGTAGCCACAAGAAAAAATATTCTCCTACAAAGCTAGAATCGAGTTCATGTCCACCCTGAGTAGCACTAGAATAAGGTGTACTTCCCTTGCTAGAGTTTTGCTAACTACTCTAAGGAGGGAAATCCTACTAAGACTTCTAACCATGGCTTTGGTCATCCCCTTTCTTCCTTGAGGCATCTAAATTTTGTCCACCCTTAGTCAATGGTGTAGGAGCACCTAGTCTTAAAGATATTGGAGATGATCCTTAGAAATATTTTAATTATTTAATGTAATTCCATATGTTTTTATGTTATATTACATGTAATGGAATCAATGGTAACGCCTAAAGGAAATAAATGTAAATTTTTCAAGAAAGTGCAAAACTATAAGTTATAATATTGCAAAGAGTGCAAAATTTTTGCAAAAGGTGTAAAAAGGGTTAAGAGAATGTAAAAAGCTAGTTGGGAAGTTTTAAACCATAAATGAGCTTATAAAACATTATGTATGATTGAAAAAAATAAGAAGGAAAGCAAATATATGCATTTGAAACAAATTTCCAAGAGTGATTCTAAGTTGTTGTTTTGATTGGTTTTTCAATTTAATTTTGGTTCCAGATCTTGTACAACCATGTATAGAATGGAATCCATGTATAATCTATATATCTATCTATTAGGATTAATAAAATTCCTTTTGGTTTTTTTTTGGAGTGATTATGTGGAGAAATGAATAAGTTGTGCTCATTTTGGTAAAAGTGCTTGTTATCAAATTTGGGATTCTCTAACAATAGTCATGTTGAATCACTTGGTACTAAAACATAAAAAATAGTTATGAACTCTAAATGGATTCATTGGAAATATATGTGAATATAGTTTTATTTCAATTTTGTTTGAGTCATTTTCATTGATATGTGTGGAAGTTATATATTTCTTAGTGAGCACTAGTTTTTTAATATCTTCAATGGAGTTGCAGGCATAGATTTGCATGCACATAAAAATTTATGTATTAAAAGATTAAATGGATTATATATTTGGAAACCAAACTAAATACTTATTATTATGGAATTGTTTTTGGATCATTTGGTTTTGTATTGTGAAAGATATTGGATGGCCTAGACAGGGTTACAAGTTTTGTTACTAGTTCATGATAGTAAAAATGGGTCTCGGTACAAAGACCATAACTTGTAATATGTTCATTAGATTGGTCTTGGATTTTTATATGTTTTAGAAGGGATAATTTTTAACAAATCCCTAAAATGGTTTGGCATGAATCTTTCATAAACAAAATTTATGAATAATATATTCTTGAATAGAAATTAGATAGTAAATGGTGAAGTATTGTAAGCTAGTGTTGGAAAGAGTTTTTGTTTTGCCTCATGAGATCTCTCTAAGAATGGAATTTATCTCATGTATTTTGATGGGATCAACATGTATCCCATTTATTGGTTTCTTTGTGGGATTCTCTGCATCAATCAAATACCCTCGTTCATTTTTATGATGATAACCACTATGAGAGGGTGCTGACTAGTTTTGGCCCTTTTCTGAGGATTGAAGAACCTGTGCATCCTCCCCTAGAGTCTATACATTATGGTTTTGAGAACCTAATTTTCTACTAAACCCCCTAGCCAAATTTATTTTTGTTATCCTTTCTTTCTTAGTAGCAAAAGAAAGTGTCCTAGGTTGATGCATTTGGACATCTCCAATGATGGAGTCTTTAAGACCTTAGACAAAATGTTGAGTAAGGAGTACCTCATCATGCTTATAGCATGAGTACTGCCTAAGCTCAAAGAATTTGATCTTGTACTAATCCACTAAGATGTTCCCTTATTTAATCTCATGGAACTCATCAGCACAAGCCTCCTTGAACTGAGGACATAGGAACCTCTATCTAAGTCTCTCCTCAAAAGTATCCCAAGTGAGATCTATTATACTAATTTGGAGCTTCTACCCCTCAATGTTCCACCAAATGGATGTATGATCTCTTAGTTGTATGCCTACACAAAAATCCCTCAAATTGGTTGCATACAGATATATGAAAAAAAAACATTCTGTATCTAGTAACCAAGTCTCAGCCCTGAGGCCACCTCCCTTACCTAAGCTAGTGTTGGATGCTCTAACTCCCCCAGGGAGGAGCACAATTTTGTGTCCTTAGACTTAACCAAATGCTCACATAAAATTTTATTATCTTAACTTTGTTGCCCAGTTAATTTATTTATTTATCACTTATTTATAACTTCTTAATGCCAACCATCTAGGAAAATAGTTACTAGGATATGAGAGAGAAGCCCCCTCCATGCTACCCTACATACCCATGCCCATCACATGATGAGTGCCCATAAGCATGCATATTCACAACCCAACCCCAATGAACATAACTCAACTAAAATACAACTGATATTTTGGGCTTTGTAAGTCACCTAACAAATACACGTGCACATACTGGTGTGTGGGTGCACCACCATCATAAAGATCATAAAAAAAGGGTTGGATGAGAATACAAGTATAATAACACTCTACTGAAAACAAGTTTTGGAGTACGGATGCAACATAAAAGTGCAACAGTTATTTGAATGACATCCTATAGATAGTCCAAGTCCACGACCAACCTCATGCCAAGAAAACTAGAGAAAATTGGGCGACATTCAAATTGAGGTGAAAACCTCACAAAAACCAGCATTGACAAAAATCAATGAAAATAAAACCCATTCATCTAAAATAATAATAATCCACAAAAATTCAATAAAAATTAGGTTTGAACACTATATGCAAAAATGGCCAGTCTAACAGTGTGAAACTCCAAACCCTCATCCCAAAAATTAGGAAAATATTCATACCCTACCAACCAGGAAGAACTAGAAATCAGAAATGAAGGGGAACATTATTTCTCAGCCTCCTAACATACAACTACCAGAAATGCAAGAAGAAACAAAGCTAACACATAAAAATGGGAGAGCCCTACCTGAAAGACAAAGGGAAAAAAATGGGAATCAACACAATAAAATAAATAACCCACAAAAGTGATCGATAGTCATGGAAATCAAAGGTCTCCCCGAGCTAGATCTAACAAGATTGACCAGTGATGATCCCATGCTTGTAGCTCCTACAACAAACAGAAACACAATCCTCTAGAAGAGGATATGGAAATTTTCTCTCAAATTCTAATTTCCAAAAGTGAGAAGTGAGGAATAAAATTCCTCTTTGGATACTTATTCACTTTTTGAGTGAATAATGGATTGAGGAAAATAACCAGTTAACATAGTTAAACCTTGAAACAACCCAAATGAAAATAGGCTATTCCAAGTAATTGGACTTCATCTATGACAAAGCTGTCAGAGTTAAATTAAATCAAATAAAGCCTGAAATTCCCTTAAACCAAAGTCACAGAATTCCTTAGTAACTTTTGCAAACCTCTAAATGCATAGACACGCTCACAAGTCTAAGCACATAATGCAAATGAGTCCAGATTTAATAAATCAACAGAAGGCTTAATTTAAACAATAAAATATGATACGTCAACCATATAGGGATGACATTGGCTAGATATGAATAGTTGGATTACTAACTCAATGTGCCACTGCCAGGGATATAAATCTTGCACACTAAAATACATGATCAAGTGCAATTGCATATAATAACATAGCCAAAGTAATAAATGCATTAAATAACCATAGCATTAAATCTAATCATATAATGTAATCGTAAGATATGTCCAAATGACAAATAATCATATATCATCATAAAACATGCAGTCATCTCAAAAAGGCATCATTATGCAATAATGATCAATTGAACAACATAGTAATCTAACATCTATGATAATGGAATTCAAAGTATAGCATTTGACCATCAGGTCATCTCAAATGTAAAAAATAACATGAGTAACAAGTATCTCTGATATCAAAATATAACATGGTATAGATTGCAAACATGAGAGGCACTACATACCCAACTAAGTCATAAGTCAGCTCAGTTTGTTACAAATTAAATTAAATGCTAACATTTAATACATGTTGAGCCACAAGTCAATCTCTAACTGGAATTAAATACCAAACACCTTTTAGGCTAACTTATAGATATGTATAGTAAGAAAGTATGTACAAAGAAGAAAAACAAAGACAATTTTGAAAAATAAGAAATTGAGTCTTTAATGCAAACCGAGCTACAAAATAGAGCATACTAAAAGGGGAGTTTGACTAAAGAAATTTTGATTTCATATCTTGGAATTGATAAATTTTTTTGTCACGAATGCCAAAGGGGGCAATTGTTGGGTAAAAGAACAAACCTATGTCACCCTTTTGTAAAGGAAAAGGCTAACAAAAGTATAACTAACCACATTCAATGATATTATAAAACTGGTATTATTATTTAGAAGTTGAAAATGATGTAAACTAATAAAATGTGTAGAAAATGATCAAGTTTAGGATTATAATTTTTAACAATTTTTTTGAATAAGAATTGATATATTTTCATAATTTTTATAGAGAATTTTTAGTTGTTGAAAAATGTTGAAAATTAGGGGTCTAGTTCCCACTACAAAATTGTATGGAAAT
This sequence comes from Cupressus sempervirens, assembly GCA_028749045.1. NCBI lineage: Eukaryota > Viridiplantae > Streptophyta > Pinopsida > Cupressales > Cupressaceae > Cupressus > Cupressus sempervirens. Next base: position 605,618,602 of record CM053788.1, read on the forward strand.
AAACTTATTTCCCTTTGATCTAAGACTATGTTATAGATAAAATGTATATATCTAGAACGTTCAAAAATAAAAATTGGCTTTAGACCTATATTTTATCTTTTATATGATTCAAATTTTAACTCTCCTAAAATCGATAGTTTTCATCTCCCACCACATTTTTCAAAACAAATATATTTTGACCAAAATAAAAATTGTACATTCTAGAAGAGGACTCTCTCCTCTAGAATGTCATATATGTTTCAAATTTTTTTGATATGATTTAATATTTTTTCCTTTCTCAAAATTGACATTTTTGAGTGTTAAAATACATGCTTGTAGATTTTTTTAATCATAATATACTATATCTAACTAAAACACTATAAACTCTATATGATAATATTCTTGACTTTGAGCTCTATAAAATGGTGTTTCTAAGTTATTAAAAAAAAATCATAAAAATAGTAAGAGTTATTGAAATGCCATTTTTCTGAAATAATTATATTTCTCTAGTAATTGGATACAAACTAGTATAAAACATGCATTTAATAGACATTTCCAATTGGAAAAGTGTGAGACCATATATAACTTGTTTGGAATGAATTTATCTAGATCATATGTTTGAACAAAATTATTTTTTAGATAGAAATACTCAAATTCAGTTATTTTGATCAGTCAGCTTGAAAGGTGACACAACTTTGTATTTTTACTATGTTAATCTCATATAGAGATATATTGTCAATTAGTTTCAAAACACATAGTCATAATGGAAAGATAGTAGTAACTGAGTTACTAGTTTGCATTGTTAACCAAGCTCATAAAGAAACCAAGCTATCAATGTTAACCTTGTAGAAATTAAGCAGTATCAACTAAGTTGTAGTGTTGATTGAGTTGATAGTTCCCACTGAGATGAAGTGTCAACCGAGTTGACAGTCCTACTGAGCTCTAGTGAGAACCAAGTCAGAAGATTATTCCAAGATGATAATCAAGCTAGCAAAGGAGAGTGAATTGAGTCAGAAGTGTGTACGAAGTAATCAATATGAATTGAGCATCCAGTATCAACCGAGTGCCAGAGTTAGTCAAGCTAATAGTGTTCCCTAAGTATCTTCAACATCACTTGAGTAAGTCATTGGACCCAAGTTACAATATTGAGCTGACTTGGTAAATTTTTTTGGAAATAATTATGGTGAAACTGACCTAGGAAGGAATTACTTGGATAGATATAAGTATGAAGTATTTTGTTTATCCAAAATATATTGTAATATCATTGTACCATGAGTTGAATAGAAGTGAGTACGGAAAAGCAGAATATCTAGAAGCCTACAAGAAACATAAGGAAAAGAAGACATTCATCTATCATAGTCAAGTGATTAATTTACTTCAAAGAATATTCCTTAGCAATCATAGTTGTATTCCAGAGATCAATCCATTGATTCATCCTAACATGTGCATCAATCCCAAATCCTTTAACAGGTTGGACTTAACAATCCTTTGCAGAAACTCCTAATAGAGTACATACTTAATTGTATTATATAAATCCTTTCACAAGGTGGACCTAATAGTCCTTATTACTCTTAACCGAGTAGATCACTAGAAGTGATCAATTCTAAGCCTTAACAGGCCAACTTTATTACTACAATATTGAAGCATTCTAGGTGTCATCCCCACCCAAATTTTACCTTCTACTTGGAGGGGTTTTGGGTCACCAAATATTTTACTATGGTGTTGTTACTTTAATTATTAATTTTTCTTGCATGCAAGTAGATTAGACAACTTAACAAAGTGGATTAAGAGGAAGAAGTTTAAGTGGTTCTTGACTCACCACCTCAGTCACCTAGCTTGCATTACATTTCCAATAGGATATACTGAAAATGGCTTTGTAGGAAGTATTGATGATAGAAAGAGTACACCTGGACATGCATTTTATCTTGGAATAGTTTTTGTGGCATGGGAATCAAAGAAGAAACCTATTGCGGCAATCTCATTAGTGGAAGTAGAATATATAGCAGGTACATCAGTAGCATGTTGAGCAGTATGGATGCAAAGAGTCTTGAAAGATCTACTACATACACGAGAGGAGTCTACTACAGTATATTGTGATAACAATTCCACCATTGCACTATCAAAGAATCATGTTTTTCACAAAAGGAAAAAGCACATTGATACCAGATATCACTTCATTTGAGAATTGGTTAACAATGGAGAAATTAGCTTGGAGAATTGCAGGTCTGAAGATCAATTGGAAAATATACTTACAAAGGCACTACATCAACAACAAATTGAACATTTGAGAGTTAAAATTAATATTGTAAATTTTATTTCAATTAATGGTAGAAATTAGGGGGAAGTGTTGGTAGAATATTAATTTCTACCTATCATTCAGTATGGGTTATCAAAAATGTATTTTAAAAAAGTCTTTTCACAACCAAAAGTCCATTCACCATCCATTGCAATCATTATTTTTTGTCATCTAATATTTATGGATACTTTATTATAAACCTACCAGCCTACAATCATATGCATCACATGATTTTTACTATAGTTTCTAATATGACTAGAGGGTTCTATATTGATCCAAGTCCTATATAAAATGGCATTTGTAATCAGATTTTTTTCAAGGCAATACAAGTTGAGTTTATTATGCATCAATATAAGGTTGAGTTTTGATTTTGTTTTATCTTCTTCCTTGTCTTTTCCCACCAACATTGAGAAAGTAGAATTGTATCAATGCACACCGACGATGGCCAATGAAAGGTTTTTTTCAGGGTAAAAGTACAAACCTATGTCACCTTTTAGGCTAACTTATGAGAATAACCGAATTTAAGTATTTCTATCTAAAACTCAATTTTGTTCAAATATATGATCTTGATAAATTTATTCTAGCTAAGTTATATATGGTCTCACACTTTTCCAATTGGAAATGTCTATTAAATGCATGTTTTATACTAGTTAGTATCCAATTAGTAAAGAAATATAATTATTTCAGAAAACTAGCATTTCAATAACTCTTACTATTTTTTTATTATATTTTTTTAATAACATAAAAACACCATTTTATAGAGTTCAAAGTTAAGAATATTCACATATAAAGTTCATAATGTTTTAATTAGATATAGTATTTTATAATTAAAAAGTTTGACAAGTGCGTATTTTAACATTGAGGAAGATGTCAATTTTGAGAAAGAAAAAATATCAAATTAAAAATTATATGATGTTCTAGAGGAGAGAGTCCTCTTTTAGAATCTATAAGTTTTATTTTGGTTGGAATGGAATTATTTTGAAAAATGTGATGGGAAATGAAAACTATCGATTTGAATAAGTTGAAGTTTGAATTGTCATAAAAGAGAAAATATAGGTTGAAAACCAATTTTTTATTTGTTACTGTTCTAGCTACATATGTTATCTATAACATAATAAGAGGTAAAAATGAAATAAGTTTATTTCCATGTAGTTTTGTGGTGGAAAATAGACTTTTGATTTCTAGTATTTTTCAACAACTAAAAAGTTATCATTAAAAAATAGGAAAATATATAATTTCTTAGTCCAAATAATTATTAACAATATAATCCTAAACTTCATCAATTTCTACACATTTCATCAGTTTACTTCATTTTCAAATTCAAAATAATAATACTAGTTTTATGTCATTGAAGGTGAGCAATATACTTTTATTAGCCTTTTCCTTTATAAAAGGGTGACAAAGGTTTGTGCTTTTACCCTTGAGTGTTTTTTTAGCAGGGACATGGTAAGATAGGGAGTAGTTGTAGTTGAATGTGTCACAATATTCATTATTCAAATGCCAACCCATATTCAATGGTAGATGTAGACATTCACTTCCTTTGAGTTCATTGCATATTGTTTACTATTGCCATGGCATGTGAACTCTTTTACTATCTCTTAAAATTCATCCTTTCCACAAATATGCAACCATTCTTAAATGGAACAAAATTAGAATATTTTTTTTCCAATACATAAAATGGTACAATTTTTTTATTGTATTATTTAGATTAGATGGAGTTAAAAGAATAATTATTAATTTTGTCTATTATATTATTTATTTGAATTTATTATTTTTCTTTTTCTATAAATAAACCATATAAATGTTTCATAGCTAAGAAAATAAGTATCATGCTATTTATATTTTATAACTCTTTTTCATATAAAATAACATGCCTAATATTCATAAAATATAAACTAGAATACTTACAAAGAGTACATTATCATCATAAATTTTCTATAACAATGATGTGATGTACAAAATAAATATTAATGTCATGTTTTGTAATTATCAATTTGCCATAATATCTAAAATATGTGAAGATTTCAATGCTTTTTCATTATTATAAATAATGAAATCAAGAATAAGCAAGCATAGATACCACCCTTTGTTGCTAGCTATGGTAGAATAGTGTTGTAGTAGGTGATAGAGATGTAAAAATAATTATATAGTTGACCCCAATAATCAATACTATATGATTTCCCTTGTAGATGTGCTCCCTTACTCTTTATCAATGTGCATTATTAAGTTATTCTATTAAAATGAAGAAAATATTGCTTTTCATTCATTTGCAAAAACTAATGTTCTAATTATCTAGTGCTATGTAGCTCTTTTATTAAAGTGTAGGTCCATGGGTGATGAATTGTGCTCTTTCTAGTTTTACTTCATGTCAATGTTGTTGTGTTATGTATTAATTTATGGGAGAGTGTTTCCCTTTAATTTGGAAAAAGAATGAACAAATACTCATGGAATCCACATAACTATTTAACAAATTCCCTTAGTTACTCCAATGATCTTCTAGTTCTCATTTAAATTATCTTCAAATTGTAGATTAAACCAATTCATTTTTTATGTTTACATAGTAGAGCCTATTTTTCTAGTAATCAAATGATGTAGTACAATGCATGAGTATTTTTGAAGGAGATGTCCTAACCCTTAGCAAATAAACACACATTGAAATATAGACAATAAAATATAGATTTAGATCCAAAACAACACCAATTTTCATAATAGGATAATCATATTTAGATCCATAATGCTTAGCTTTAAGGCTGTACAAATTGTGGCCAAATACATAAGCAAATATAATGACACTTTGACAAGACCTTGCAAGATCCAACCACTAGCTATCCTAGGTCCATGATCTGGGAAAAAATCACAACAAGAATCTAAACTTGTGCTCACAAGCCACCAAGCAACCTTCTTGTTTCCCAAGCACACACGTAGCTACTAGCTTTTCTACACCACTCTTCTTAGCTAGTCCATGTTGAACTAAATGCCTCAAGACACCACAAGACCCTCTACTTATACTAAACCAAGCCACAAGTTGGACCAACAAGTTACATTAAATAAACAGTCACATTAAATAAAACCTCAAGCCACAAGTCAACTTGGCAAAAAAACATTACATACATGAAAAAACTAAATACTTAGGATACACCCAAAGTTTACAATGCATAATTAACTCGTACGACCAAATAAGAGCATGTTCTCTTAGAGATAGGTCCACATTCCATCCAAAATTCCAAATCCAAGAGCACATGAGACAACTCCCTCATATTGAAGCTCATGAATACAGTCCCCTAAGTGTGTCCAGGAAAATGCTACCAACAACCACCAAAATGGCTCTACCTCCAAGATGATAACCCCAAACATTATGCACACTTGAGACAAGGTTCCCCAATGTGCCTCAAACACTTTCCTGACTATGTAAAATATAAATCCACAAATCTGAACCTAATGCTCTTGCAAATAGGATTGCTGACTACCACAAGATGCTACTAGATGATAAAAAGTAAAACATTTACTTGTAAATATCAATGAATATTTCTAGTGATTATCTTGGTAGATATCACGAGGCACTATGGGTAGAAAAAATATCCCTTTTCTATACACCTTTAAACATTAAAAAATAATTAGGTATGTTATTTTTATGGAGATTCAAAATTGGAAGCAAGACTACTCAATAGAGACATAGAGCTTGCATGCAAACTTGCCCAATGATGGCCACCATGAAGAGTTTTTGCTACCTAAAATGGGAGCATGGGCCTATAGGTGAGACTTCTTTAACTAAGAGCTAATGACTAAATGGTATCCATTCTACCAAATTCTCTCAGGGTGTGATCTTGGCCTCATCCCTTGTAATGCTAGATTCTTGCACTCAGTAAGACTTCATCCTCAATGGACTCATTTGGAAGCATTGAACTTTAGAAATAGTTCAAAGGCCCATTTATAGGTCTAGATGTTTTAATTTATATCAACAAAAAAAATTTAACTTACAATGAAGGATAGAGAAAGAAATGATATTCATGAAGCTTTTCCCATTAACCTGTGATCCATATTTTATTTTGCAAAAATAATTAATCTACTTTTTTTCTTTCATAGAGAAGTTTGAATTTCCATTGACACTACTAGTTTTATTATTTATATCAAAAAAGTTAAAAACATGTAGGAAAGTTTTATTATTTAATTAATGTACTACACATAATTCAAATTTGAAAGTTTTTGTAGAATTATACTTTTCATTTTTATCAATAAATGACCAAGGTGAAATTTTTATTAATTTAAGAGTAAGTTTACGTATACAACTCTATTTAGTATGGGAACTGATAGGAAAGAATAGAGTTAAAAATCCTTTGGCCTTTCTCAAGACTTGTGCAATTTAGAATATAAACAAAATAAATTTTTTTTATACATATTGGACTCATGATAGTTGTTACTGTTAGATTAGGTGAAAAACTAATCTCCCAAGAACACCTGCATGCATAACCCTGTTACATGGATGAAGCAAAGAACAAAGGCAAGAAAAAATCAAGGAGGCCAAAAAGCCAGATCCATCTTATGGACATGCAAAGAGAAATATCTCATATAATCCAATAAGTGAATCCTAAAATACAAAGAGGTGAATCCTTATAAAGGAATCAGAAAACTCGAAAAGGGAAACTAAAGCCTAAAAAAGCTAGGGTTGCACAATATAATTAATAAAATATTAATTATATGCACCTACAAGATAGCTTAAGAAAACTAGAGTAATAGGAAGCTTAATTAATTAAATCAAAGTGATTTAATTAATAAGTTAGAACAAATAATTACTCTAACACCCCCCCTTAAGCGAAGCTTGGGAGGAAGCTAACCTAGCACAGCTATGAAAGAGAATTGGGTCCCGACAATAAGGCCAGATCAGGTACCCAATCACAACAAAAACTCTATAAAGAGGAGAAATAGAGAAAACCACATGGGAAAAACCCTACTCCAAAAAGAGATAGAAAAGAATGTTCCAGAAGAAGGAACAAAGAGATCAGAAGAGAATCATTGAAGCATGAAGAACCGCAAAACTCTGTCAAAATGCTGATCTATAGAACCTCCATGGAAATAGAAGGCACGAACCATCAACCAAAGGAACCTCCATGGAAATAGAAGGCACAAACCATCAACCAAAGAAGCATAGAACAACAATATAACCTCCCCTTAAGGCAGGTGAGGTGACAGGTAGCTGAAAAGATGGGCCAAAAATCTCCTACAACACAGGAGCCAAACACATCGAGAGTGAGGTACAAACACAAATAAAGGCACGTGTCATCGACACTGCATGAGGAATTAGAGAAAGAGGGCCTATAAGTGGCAAACAACTATCCCCCCCATGGCACTTTATAAAATAGTGCGAGTACAACGAATCACAATGATGAAAAGGATCCCGAAATGCAAGAGTGGCACTTTATCTCAGTGCGTTTCATAAAGATGCTTACAATGAATATCAACAATGATCAGAAAAATATAAGGCTAAAACAACAGAAGGTAGAGCCCCAAAACGAAGCAACTGAAGCAACAAAATTGATCTCTGGACCTGAAACAAACAAGATATCCACCAGAATGCTAAAATGCAAAAGACTGAATAGGATGTGCTTGGAATAGAATCTAGAACAACAACTAGCATCATTGGAAAGAGCACAGAAAGAGCTTTCCAGCGATATAAAGAAGTCCAAAATCGGAGATTGAAAGCTCAAGATACGCCTCCCAGAGTGCAAAATAGAACATCTAGCTTTGACTGCCAAAATAAGCAACCAAACTGCATCAAAACCCAAAAACACCTATACCAGCATCTCCGTCTCAGAATCAGCTTTCTGGCACATTTTTTGGATTGAAAAAATACGTCTGTATGCTCAAGTTACGGAGAAATAACTAATAGGGCCTCTGAAAATGCATGAAAAATTATTTTTTTAATAAAAAAATAATAAAAAACTAAAAAATCCCCCAAAAAAATGCGCCACCCGTGGAGCGGCGGCTGAGCGGAGCTTCTGGTGGCCGTGGTGGTGGGCTGGAGGCGCCACCGGCGGCAAGGCTGCTGAGCGGCGGCAGTCACAGGAGCCGCTGCGGTCGGCGGACCGCCGGCGATTTTACCGCAGGCAGTTACCGCTAACCACTAGCGGTCTCGGTGACCGCAGGTGGTTTTTTTAAACTGATGCGGCAAATAAAATGGCGTTTTAAAATTTTTTTTTGTTTTTTTGTAATTTTGCACCTCGATCTGCGTGCAGGGGGCCGTATGGCCCTGTCGGACAAAAAAATTTGCCTCCCAGACCAATGGTGTCCAAAATGGACAAATTTTATATGGATTTTGACTGCAAATGGCCTTCCGGATCCAATGGAAGTGTTCGTTTGAGCCCAAAGTGCTCCAAAATTTTTTTAAAAAAAAGTTGTCTGTACAGCCTCCCATTGCTCCGAAAAACTCAGCTTCTAAAACGCTTCAACAAACCACGAACAGCGAGCATCAAGCTAGCTTTGATACCATGTTAGATTAGGTGAAAAACTAATTTCCCAAGAACACCTGCATGCATAACCCTGTCACATGTATGAAGCAAAGAACAGAGGCAAGGAAAAATCAAGGAGGCCAAAAAGCCAGATCCATCTTATGGACATGCAAAGAGAAATATCTCATATAATCCAATAAGTGAATCCTAAAATACAAAGAGGTGAATCCTTATAAAGGAATCAGAAAACTCGAAAAGGGAAACTAAAGCCTAAAAAAGCTAGGGTTGCACAATATAATTAATAAAATATTAATTATATGCACCTACAAGATAGCTTAAGAAAACTAGAGTAATAGGCAACTTAATTAATTAAATCAAAGTGATTTAATTAATAAGTTAGAACAAATAAGTACTCTAACAGTTACATTACATGTCTAGTTTTGATGAGAGTTTACAACATTATAGAATTGGGCTAGATAATTCACCTTGCATTTTTTTGAATATTCAAGATTATTGGAATTTAGATCATGGCTTGGAAGTGACTTATTTCCTTCATCCTTCTTATGCTCACGATGGATGGTTGAAAAAACTACGCATTCAACCACTCTCTTCCTTACACAAATTAGTAGCATTGTTAATAATATGGAATAAGGCAACATCTAATCATAATGAAAACTACCTGCCTGACATCTATCATAGATACCATTTACAAGATACTATGAGATCTTCATATATATTTAAGAACTAGCTCTCATAAATAATAAATTCCTATTTTTCACCAATCATAAAGACTAAATGTAAGCTTGATTTCCACAATTCAAGAGAGTTATGCTAAAGTTATCCCATACTAGAGATATTCTAGAGCTAATTGATCATATCTTCTTGTTATAGAATGCATCTACTTTGGAAAAGATTGACCATTTAGTCTACTTTACACACTTCTAGTTGATAGTGAAAATGTAGCACATATACTCCTTTTATTTAATCAAAGAACAATTTGATCATAAGAAAGTTGAAGAAACCAATTCCTTTACTCTAATAATGCAACCCCAACATGGACATGGTAGAGAAAAAATCCTAGTCCACTCTAAATGCTTGCTTAATTAATAAGCATCATCTAGTTATTCAAATAGAGCTAGGTGGTTGCTCCACTAACTAAACTAAGCCTTGAAACAAGAAATATGGAATTCATGAACTCAGAATGGAGCTCAAGATACTAGAAAGAATAACATAATTAACTAGAAGGAAGAATAGAATTACAGAACTCACTATGTGCCATAGAACACAATAAAGAATATAATTATAGATCCATGCGATCAAATTAACTCATACAAGAGAAAATTCATAGAATAATCTGATTGTATTTCTTGCTACAAACTACTATTCCATTGAAAACTAATTATTTGAAAGATTAACTTGTTATCTAGCTAATATCATAAACGTATGTTCCATTTAATTTAATTATAATAAATAGCTAGAACCATTAAATCGATAGACCATTCTCAGACCATTACAAAAACCTAATGAATATAAGAAAGAGCAACCCCAAACAAGAACCAAAAAAAGAGAGTGAATAGAACCTAAATGAAGAAAATAGAGTAGATTGAGAAATAATAATAAAGGGTCATCCAGCATTGCCTCCATAAATTGTTAAACAAATCATCATCCAATTTTTCCTTCAAAGACACCTCTGCATTTATTACGCCGAAGGGGCTCACAGCATGAGAAGGAGCACCTGATTTATCAATCCACAGTTCAAAGTTAAAGCAAAACTATGGACGAGCATTGCGAGCATCTGATCCATGTCACCCCCATCGAGCTTTGTTCATTTTTCCATCCTAGCAATTATTTTGGAATGTGACAGGTTTTCATCGGAGTATCAGTATCGAAGTAGGAACTGTTCCAATGAAGAATGTTTTTTATAAGTCACCTCTCTCTCTCTCTCTCTCTCTCTTTATATATATATATATATATATATATATTCCATCTCCACTCTCTCCATCTCCTTTTCATATCCCTCATAGTGCACTTTGAAATGGTCATTTGGAAAAATTTAAAGCAACAATGAACATTTGTAGAACAAATAGTTCTTAAGTGTCTCAAATTTGTAATGCTAAGAGAATAATGTTGAAAATTTCATACACTACAATGAATAAATTTACTTGTTTACTATTTTTTCAATAGATGCTACAAGATGAAAACTCACACATGATATCACAAACATTGTGAACAAATATATGTGCCAAAAGTAGAAAATAGATGTGTTACAAATCTAGCAGACCACATAAAGGAAGATTTTGTTCAAATGCACAGGATACCACACAAATTTTTCATTGTCATTTTCTAGTATTTATTTTCGAGTGACAAGCTAACAACAAGATTTGTGTTTTTATTCTTTTTCTATTGATTTTACTTGTGAAACTAGAACGGTGCACATCTAGTAGTGTTCCATGTGGGTAATGGCCAATGACAGAGTTCTTAGTGTACAAATGATAAGATAAGGAGTAGCGTGCATTAAATATGTACCTTCTAAATGACACCACATCTTCACTCATATCAACACCATTGCTTAATTCAAATATTTCAAATCTTGTTTGAACTATTTTATTGTATTAAAATTCAAAGTAGTTTCTTATTTTTCATTGGGTAAAGCAGTGGAATAAATTTTAAAAAATCATACGAAAATACCAAAATTCTAACATTATAACAATATAAAAATTTGAAAGCTTTATAAACTAGAAATCACACCAGAATGTGCAATAAGTATGCCAAATTGATGTGTAGGGGGTTGTAATAAAAAAATATTGAAAAGTAGTAACCATATAGTTATATGTGTGTTTGATTTTTTCTAGATTTTCTAAATTTTATGTTCTTTATTTATTTATTTATTTATTTCTATGGAGGGTTTAGACCTACAAGGCAACCTAGTGAGGCACAAGGCTTGCGAGCTCCAACCAACAAAGTCCACCACTTGAAGATTTATGAACCTAATACGAGCCCACACGTGCCTAAAACCTCTTTGGCTTAGAGCCAAGGACTGAGTGGCATCCATGCCATCAAAATCATTTGGGGCATGATCCCGTCCTCATCCCTTAGCATAAATATTAAATAAGCACCATGTGGGCCTCACTGCCACCTTTGCACAACCTGTTCATTCCATAGGGTGTTTGATTCTAAGGCAAATTGTAAATGATAGATGCAAACTATGGTAGTGTAGGTGTTGCAAACCAATAGTGTTTCTCTATGGAATATGAAGCAGTTGTTCCAACAACATTTGACCCATTCCTTATAGAAGAATGGTGCACTTAACTTCTGATGATATTGAGGTTGGTTAAAACCATAACTTGCCTGGTGCGTGAACTATTTCTAGTTGATTGCATATTTTGTACGTAACCATTTCTAAGACATAGGGATCTCTATACAAGTGGGTAAAGTTGTGCATTAGTAGTATCCTATATGAAATTAGTCTCCTTTTTTGTATGGACCATTTCCCAGCTAGTGTATTACATATTTCTTCTTCATGGATGTTGTGGAGGTCAACATGTTCAAAGATATTTTTCACTAAAAGTGTCCTTCTTTGCAACATATTTGTAACATCTTTGTATAGCACAAATGGGCATGTGGTTAACAATATACAAAGAGTAGATCATAATTATATGACAAAACACCCTAACTCGCCATTATGACTTTGAAATATTGTTTTCTTTTAGTAGAAGTAATAAAAATTGTATATAATCTTAAGGCTTCATATTCTCTTTTTAGCAGTTATGGGAACTTGATGAAGACTGAGTAGGACAAAGTCAAGAATAAGGGGTGATAAAATAATGCAATACAATCAAATCTAGAAGAAAAAAAATGCAATATAATCAAATCTGAGTTAGGTTACTATTTGGAATTTTTTCTAAAAAGAATGATTCTGATTAGGCTAAAATTATGGAGTGCAAGGAGTCTTGATGTAATAGATTTGAACAAAGCATGTCTTTGATCTTGAAATGATATATTTAAATATGTAAAATTAAAAAGAAACTACAAATAGTTCTACAAGAAATGGTCATACGGGTGAGAAATTTTCAATACAATCACTTCTGCCTATATAGAGAGCTCTTATAAAAAATTCCACCATGTTTGTAAGTGAAATTAATTGATTGTAGAAGTATTATTAAGTCTCGTGCATCATCTCAACTTGTAAATTTTGCCATCTATTATAAATAAAATATAGTTTAGTTTCCAGAGAGTTAACATGAGATGTAAAACTTAATTGAAGCAGATGATGGTTTGATTTGAAATGTCTTTCTTGTAGATGTCCAGATTACAACTAACTATGTTATTTAGTTTAGTTTTATAGTTACCTAGTTGTTTCTAGAATTAATGAAATGCCAAAAAACATTAAATTCTGGTTGTAGACACCTAAATTTGATTATACCGCTTTGGTAATCTAATTTAGCCATCTCTAAAGGCATCATTAATTAAATTCCTATTTAATTAATCCTTTGCCATCCCCTAGCTGATTAATTTAATTAATCATCTATAGTCCTAATTGATAAATCAAATAATCTATCATTTATCAATTAAATCCTATTCTTCTATCTAATTCCAAAAATCCCCATTTATTAAATAAATCTATTTGATAAATAAAATCCTCAAATCTAAAAACCCCTAAGTTATCCCTAATCCTTCATTTAGCCTAATCCACCCCATCCACCCATGCTAACCTAGCTTAGCCACTAACTCACCCACCCTCATTAATGCCATCCACTTGCACATCTCGAACATCCTTAATCTAATCCTAAACCCAAGCCTAATCCACCCCCTAATGTTGTCACATTCCCTAAACAAGTTTAAGACTTTCCTAAACCAAACCAAAATCTCCCCTCAAAAATCCCAACCACCAAGTCATGAGTGCTCTTACAAAACATAAAAGACTCTTACAAGCCCACTCATGACTCTTACATCCATCTTCCACACTCTTCCCTCTTCCACACTCATTCCTCTTACATCTCTCTTACATACTCAACCCCACTCATCATGCCTTTAACCAACCCTTTACCCTACCCTCTCACACTCATCCTCCTTGTGACAAGTGTCACCTTCGCATTGGTGCTAAACAAGCACAATCCATGTGCTCCCCTTTGAGTGCATCTTAGCCCTCCTTAACCATCTCCCCATCCTTGCATCTAAGCCCTCCATCCCTCTACCCCTTGGCCTATAAATTGAATCCCATCCCAAGCCATTTCATCAAAAATCTTTGAGCTAAAGTTACCATGCTATTTTGAGAACCAAAGCCATCAATCTTACCCTTACAATGCTAAATTGAGAGCTCACAAAGCTACCAATTTGTCATTACCCACCTCCACTGAAGCAACTTTTGAGCATCTTGAGCGTACATCCACATCAAAAGGACACATCTACAAAATCAAGAAAGCATGGAGTGTTTTCTCTTGTGAGGTTTACACTTTTTGTTTGTTTTTCTTTGTCTAAACATATATGTGAATTTAGTTTTGGCTTGTGAATGTTTACTTTATTTGTTAATGTTCTTTGCATACTAAATCTTGTTCTACATTTTGGCACGCCCGGTGGGACCCCACTATGGGTCATTTAATCATCAATTTCTATCTATATGTTGTTTTTCTAACAATCTAATATTTCTTGTTGTTTGAGTGAGTTGTAGGGTGTTTTTCTTGTTTTTGCAGGTTAAAGAACACACTTAGGAAGAAGACATACCCTCAAAAATCTGAAAATAACAAAAAATTAAAAAATATTCTGGAAAAAATCCACATTTTTTTAGCTTTTTTCGCGCAGTGTCGTCTCCACAGTTTGGTGTCTGCACCTACAAACTGTCGTCTCTGCCAGCTACTCTATCGTCTCCACAACCAAATTATCATCTCCGCAGTTTGGCATCTCTGACTATCATCTACGCATCCTGGACTGTCGTCTCTGCAGATCAGCACCTCCGTCAGCTACTCTATCGTCTCTGCAACCTGAACTGTCGTCTCGGTCGCCACCAACTTAATTTGTCATCTCTGCCTCTTCCTTTGTCATCTCAGCAGATTAGCGTCTCTGCAGATCAGCGTCTCTGCAGTTTGGCATCTGCGCCTGATAAACTGTCATCTTCGCTTGTCTCTGTTGCACTTCTATTTTAAAATCTTTATTTCTGCACTTTGTAGTTAAATTTGACTTTTAGTGGTTCCATAGGATTTAGACCATTTTAAGCATTTTTACGCGTAAGAAAAATAGCAAAAAAAGTTAAATTTTTTTTCCCATAGTTAAGCTCTCATTTTTTAAGATTTTGGGTAACTAACTAAATTGCTTTTTTTTATCTCATTGCAGGTTGGAGCACATATGGAACCACTAACCATGTTTCTTGCAAGTTCTCATGTTGCTAAAAAATGAACTTGAATGTTTAACCATTTGTCTTTGAATGCATGTTGCTAAAATGAACTTTAATGGTTAAACACATTTTTCATTGAATGAATGTTGCTCAAAACACACTCTTGAATGCCATGGATTAAAATCAATTTTCCTTGGAATGCATGCTTAAAACAACAAATCCAATCTCGAATGCCAAGGATCAATTAACCATTGCAATATCAAACACTTCATTTGGAGCTTCTAAAATTGAACAAAACAAATCTCTCTTTCACATGCAATTTAGGTAAAGTTTGATTTTTGGACAATTAAGAAACTTTGTTAAGTTAAATACAAATTTG
This sequence comes from Cupressus sempervirens, assembly GCA_028749045.1. Taxonomy (NCBI): domain Eukaryota; kingdom Viridiplantae; phylum Streptophyta; class Pinopsida; order Cupressales; family Cupressaceae; genus Cupressus; species Cupressus sempervirens. The sequence goes on from CM053788.1 coordinate 605,634,027, forward strand.
CAAGAATCAATTTGAGTAGTTCCTTGGACTCACCTCTTTTCTAATCACCCATCAATTCAACCATTGGTTACAATCTCAGCACCATTTATGGGGATGGGTCTACTTGAAAAAGGTGTTAAATGTTCCACAATCTAACTAACTCACTTGGTCTTTGAACGTTTTCTTTAACTTTATCAAAATTCTTAAATGACCAAAACTCTAGATTAAATCGATCACACTTCAAGTTTGGGCACTAAAATTGAACAACAACTAACGTGGAGAGCCTCCGGGCGCGCACTTGAAATCGAATCTCACACACTTGTTTTGGGCTTAAAACAAACTCACACTCAATCTTGAATGCCTTAAAGAAAATTTATTGATACTTGACGTGGAGGGCCTCCGGGCGTGTGAGTTTTCTTTTGTTGACCCTAACTCTTCTTATTGTTTGCATTCTTCGATCGATTTACTTTTGTTGGTGCTTCAAGTTCGAATTGAACATTGTCTCTTAAACATGAGTGCTTGCAAAGTCTAGATTAACACACATAAGAGTCAGTTGGTAAAAGAACAAGTTTGTTTTTTAGCCCAAGGTCATCCAAGTCTTCTCTCCCCTTGTCATCTTTCGAGGCCATCTTGGGTGCATAAGATTAGGATCCAAAACCTTGTTTCTTTTTAGGAGGCCTGCTTGGGGATTTTATCACCCCTTGGACGACCTCAACTCCAGTGTTCCGGTGGAGTATAAGAATTGGGAGTTGAATCGAAAGACACCTCTCTTGGGATCAAGATTTTGTCATTCGGGCTAAGCCTCAAGGAACTTTATACCATTGAGAAGTGAAAGAGGAGAAGTGGGTTACCGCTCCTCTCGGCTGTGTGACATCTTTTTAGTCTTATCTACAGATTTGGGCCTCATGTACCTTGTGTATATCAATGACTCCCTAGCTAAACCAACTGTTAGCCTTGCAAAAAACCATTTAGGGTGTTAATGTGTTTGGAGTGACTGATCAAAACATTTGTAGAACATACACACTCTTCGGTGCAAGTATCACATTCTGAGAACCAAAAACTTCTATCTGGGTGTTCCTATCTATTGCTTAATTTTATTTTACTTGTTGAATGAATGTTTGCCAAACTTGGTCAATCCTAGCTTAGGGCACACTTAGCGTAGTCACTGCCTATTTTACAAGTTGAACAAGTTGAAGCAAAACAACTGAGATCTCTCAAAGCCAAGAAAATTCAGGAATTTATGTCAGCACAACCCAAACCCAAATAGAAGTTTCACAAGGTCAAACTCAAGCCATCTCTAGCATACCAAGAACTTTCAGCCAAGAGAAAAGAAATAACACCAAGCCCACGAATTGCCAAACTCCACAAAGCAGAGGACAAAGCTACTGACGAAGCACTTCAAGAGGCCTGGTTAGAGTGCACCATCAAATTTAGCCAACATCTAGGAGTTAATCCTGCCTATGCCTTACCAACTAGGCATGATTTCTATGATTAAACACCCTTGTTTCTCCACATCTTATTGGATAAGCTTCACTTTAGAGTCATCTTTGTAGAAGAGCCAGCCATCTTAGGTTATCCCCTTAAGCATTATTAGCTCATCCATCTCATTTAGAATCAAACCATCTAGCCAGCAATCCAAAATCTTCACATCCAAGCCTTCAAAATTTGTTGTCACCTTGCCAAAAATTTGCCATTCCTAAAATCTTCCAAATCCACCCATCTCACCAAGGTTATCCCTTTGACAGAACTTTGTCTAGGGTAATCTAGCTTTGTCACTTGTTATCCCTCATCACCTTGAGCTAAAGGTTGGGATCCACAAGTGGTCAATCTCGTGTTCTTCCTAAAGGATCATCAGTCTATCCTTAAGTTGACACAATCACCACCAAGCTTGCACATAGGAAAGCAGACCTTTCGTGCTTTGGCAACATATCTTTGAAGTTAGAATCCCCAACCCAATCCTCCTTAGGTTTTGTCATATAGCTTTGCCTCAACCTAGGAAATCATTTTCATAGAAAAGCCTTCCCCCCTTTTGCATCCACCAGCATTTGTTGCATCTCATCCCTAGGAGCATTTTCATGCCACCCGTCACTCGCTTAGCCAAGAAGAAAGAAACAATGGAGCCCTATCATTTGGATCGAACAACCTCACCCCCCTTGAGCATTCAGCCATCCTTCAGCCCAGAGAAAGCTATGCCATCACCTACTGACATTGAAGCTTTCATGAACCAACCAGGAAATGTAGTATTGGTAAACACCATTATAGACAAGAACAAAGAGACAATCATGGCTAATTTTTGAAGGGACAATGTAGGAACCTTTGACTTTGGAAGACCCCCTCCATTATCAGATCCATCTCACCCATTGTTTGGGCAGCTGCCACCACCCATAGGCTCTTATGATCCAAATTATCCTCAATATATGCCAAAAGAAGAGCCTCCAGCCAATCCATATGATCCAACAGACCCAAACATACCATCATCCACCCAAGTTGAAATCTCCAAGCCGCAAGCCAACCTAGCCACCACCACTCCATCCTTGGTTCATACCTCTCCACTCCAAACCCCCTTTACCCAAAACACCTCACCATTCACCCCCTTCACTATTGCTGCTGCTGCTCCCCAACCCAGCCTTCCAAATCCACCCATCTCCCAAATCAGTGCTAGCATCTTTGGCCAACCTCAGCAATATACAATAGGGATACCACCCATGGGGCCAAGTAATCAACCTTTCATTACCCCCAACTTGTTCACCATAGCCCAAAGCAAAATCCCATCATTTCCATTAGGTCTTGGGAGCTCAATACCATCAGCCACAAATCCACAAGCTACTACCTTCACTCCACAAAGCTATCAAATCCCAAAAGCTACTGCCAATTTTCTACCAAGCTCCCAAGTGACCCCAGCTCCTGCCACCACTCTACCAAGCTTCCAAATCCAGCCACCAACCTATCAAACCCCATCAGTTCCATTCCCAAGATTTCAATTCCCACCACCTCCACCACCAACTAATCCATTACCTCCTATTACCAACTACTTTTCAATGCCACTCCTGGGAGGTAATCCACCACCCCAGCCAACCACAAATTATTTGCAAATACCATCCCAAATGGGGACACAACCCACATATATTGGTCAAACCCCACAAGCCCCCCGATCCTTTCCCCAAGCCTCACAACCATCTGATACCTTACCCCCACAAAGAAATCCATTTATCCCATAGCCAGCTTATGTTCCTCAATCCCAACCTCAAATCCCATATCAACAGCAAGCCTCACAGCACATGCAGCAATATGTGCCACCTCCCCCTCAACAACCCGTCATCCACCATGCAACTACCCAAACAATGTACAATCCCTATCAGCAAATCCCTCACAGTCATCCATATTCAGTGGCCCCATCTAGCGCATACCTACCTCAAGGCACTCCTACATTGGGGGCACCCCAGCCATCACCTATCAATTCAGAATTGGACCAAATGAAGACAGCTCTGAAAGCCATCCAAGAAGGGAATGATCCAAAGACATTCAAGTTTGAGAATGTGTGTCCTTACCCATTTGACAGAGCCATTACTATGACACCATTTCTCAAACACTTTGAGGTACCCAAATTTGACAAATTCAGAGGAAAAGGAGACCCTGTCACACATATCAAAGAATTTTACATGCACTGCCAGGATGTGGCATACAATGATGTCTTCCTCTTGTGCCTTTTTCCCAAAAGCTTGGCTGGACCAACTCTTGAATGGTTTTATAGAATCCCCTATGGCACAATTAAAAACTTTGCTGAATTATCTGAGGCATTCGTAGCCCAATATGCCCATCTAGTTGAAACAGAGCTATCAATAGTTGATCTTGTCCACACCAAGCAAAAAGGTGGAGAAAGCCTTGCTGAATACCTGAAAAGATGGCAAACCCTTACCACCCGCATATCCTGCACCTTGCCAGAACACCATGTGGTGAAAATGTTTATTGATAATGCCCATCCTAGCTTGGCTCACCACATGACCATGAATTGTTTGTAGACCTATAAAGATATCAAAGAGAAAGGAATGATCCTTGAACAAGGACTCATTAAAGATGGTGTGGTCAAGATTTACAAAGAGGCCAACCAAAATCAATCACATTCCAATGACAAGTCTAGGTATTGGAACAAAAACAAGCATGTTGCAACAGATGGGGTTACTGACACCAGACATGTGAATATTGTTGGTCCTTCTCAAAACCAGTCTAACCCACCATATCAACCAAAAAACCAACAAGCTATCAATTACCAACAATGGAATAACCAAAGCTATCAAAACCACAACACAAGACCCAACTTTCAATGGTCTAACAATCAAGCTAATGCCATCAATGTAGCTGCAGGGCAAAAACCCAAATTCCAACCTACACCTAGAAACTATACGCCCCTTGGTGAGCCATTGGATGTCATTTTTGAGAAATTGGCTAAGGAAAACCTCATCAAATTTCCTCCTACCCAGCAAATTGATCCAAGCCAATCCAAAGCTGCATGGTACAAGGACAATGAATATTGCAAGTTTCATAGGGTAAATGGTCACACCACCCTTAGATGCATGAAACTGAAAGATTATGTGCAGGACCTCATTGATCAGAAAGAAATCACTGTTGGTGCCCAAACCTCTCCCAATGCAGGCTTACAGATTTATCAAAATGCTTTTCCTCCACACAACAACCAAAATCCTGGAAAAGCACCTATCCAAAACAACACCAACAACCGCCAGCCAAACCAACAGCATGGGAAGAACAATGACCACACTTCATCCTATATAGACTATGGTAGCCTTATAGGTTGTATATCTGAGAAAGAGCCTTGTATCAATGTTATCAATATCCGAGGACCAGACAATGAGTGTGCAGTTACCACTCGAAGAGCACAATTTAACATCGCAGGCCCACCAGTTTCATCAGCACCATCAGCTCCATCAAAAAGTCGATACAATATCTTGGAACACCTTGGGAACATGCCAGCCTAAATCTCCATTTTAGACCTTCTCCGCACTAGTCCTATGTACAAAGACATCCTTGATAGTGCTCTCATAGAATCTCATGTCCCTTTTGATATCAATGCTACTGATTTTTGTAATCTTGTTGGACACCTTTCATCCTCATGTGCCCTATCTTTCAAACCCACTGACATACCCGTAGTCGAGCCAGATCACACCCTTCCACTTCGCATAGCCATCATGGTATCCAATTTTGCTATGAAAAGAGTAATGATAGATAATGGATCAGCCTTGAACATTTGCACCTATACCGAGGCAAATATGATCAGTGAGGTTATCACCATCAAAGCTTATGACAACTTGGAAAGAACCACAGAAGGGACTATTTTGCTACCAATCAAGGTTGGGTTGGTCATCCAAGAGACAGTTTGCCATGTTGTTGATCTAAACCTACCATTTAACATCCTCCTCGACCGCCCATGGATTCATGCCATGAAAGCCGTTCCATCCACGTACCATCAATGCATCAAATTTCTGCATCAGGGCACTGAGGTGACCATCCATGTCGATCCAGAACCCTTTGCTTACTGCAATGCGATTGAAGCTTCATATACAAACCATTTCCCTGGAATAGACATCGGCATAGCCATCGCCATCTCATCCCACACTTGTAATGATGCAAAAACCATCCTTGCCTCCACCCTATCTACCATAAAGATCAACAACAAAGGCTGCAGAGAGTATAGTCTATCAGATGCATTTGCTGTTGGAGCAATCCCACCTGATCCACATACCCATGGACGACCGACATATCACAAAGCTAAGGAGATTCCACCTCCTCGATACAAATAGTTTGGCCCAACAATCTTTGTATCCTCAAAAACCCCTCTTCATGAGGAGCTCACTCCAGATATCAACAATTGGTTACATAAGGATGCACCTCCAAGAAATCAAGCATGCCTTGATCACTTCAGCCAGAAGTATCCCCAAGGACATAAGCTCATCACTGAAAAATGGAACTATCAAGGTGGTGGACTAGGACCAGAAGAAAGGGGCATGCAATGTCCCATCGAAACACATAAGTCGGAAACGAAGTCAGGTCTTGGCTTTGGCATACCCACAACTGGGGGCACCAACGAGAATGGTCACGCTTTTTCGAACATCCACCGCGACCTTGTCAAAATCGAAGACATTCTTGAGGAAGTTGAAAAGAGAGCCTATGACGATATCCCAGACCAAATCTTCCTAGGAGACTCTGTTCTCTGAGAACTATCCATCCTTCTCATTGACCTACCACTTGCTCATCCACAACTCATAGATTGGGACCAACCAAGCATCATACACATTGATGAGCTCATATCAGAGGAAGCGCTTCTAAGATTCATGGGAGCTGAAACACCTCACAAGAAGACAAAGCCAGATTCTGCCCATATCTATAAGCTAGATCCCAAGGGGTATTTTGGAGAAAACCCCCAACCTAGTTCCGATGCACCCAAAACTAGAACTAAGGTGAAACCAGGACTAGCTAAGGCAGTGAAGAGAACCCCTCAGTAAGAAAATCTAGAGCCACAAGCAGAACATGAGGATTTAGTATTGCCTCCTCAAGATAATCGACCAGAGGTGTCATCTATTCTAATAGAGGATACTAGAGAAGTCAACATCAGTTCTTCAGAGATCCCCAGACTTGTTCACATTGCTGCATCCCTATCACAAGACCAAGTTGATCTCCTCTTTGAGGTCTTAAGAGAGAACACTGGCCAATTTGCATGGTCATATCAGGACATGCCGGGATTGGATCCAAAGCTTGTAGTTCACCATCTTGTAGTCGACCCAAAGATCAACCCCGTCAGACAAAAGCTTAGAAAAATGCACCCCAAGGTGGCATTACTGGTCAAAGCTAAATTAGAAAGAATGTTAGTTGCAAAGGTTATCTGACTTATCGACTACTCGGAGTGGATCTCCAACATGGTCCCTGTCACTAAGCCTTCCGGTGACATCAGAATCTGCACTGATTTCAGAGATCTTAACAAAGCTTGTCCAAAGGATGATTTTCCCTTGCCCAACATAGATATGATTGTAGATCTTACAACTGGACATGAAATTTTGTCCCTTATGGATGGATTTTCTGGGTATAATCAGATCAAGATTGCATAAGAGGATTAGCATAAGACAACATTCACTACCCCCTAGGGAACCTTTTGCTACACCATGATGCCTTTTGGCCTAAAGAATGCTAGGGCTACCTATCAAAGAGCTATGACAGCCATTTTCCATGATCTTATCCATATCATTTTGGAAGATTATGTGGACGATATCCTAGTCAAATCTCACACCTTCATGGATCATCTCGCTGACCTGGAGAAAGTCTTTGATAGGTTAGCCCAATATCATCTCATGCTAAATCCCAAGAAGTGTGTCTTTGGGGTCACATTTGGCAAGCTTCTAGGCTTCATAGTTTCTAAATGAGGTATAGAGATCGACCCCAAAAAGGTCAAGGCTATCTTAGACATGCCTCCTCCCCAGACACTATGATAGCTTCGCTCTCTTCAAGGAAAGCTTCAATCTGTCTGGCGCTTCATCTCCCAGCTTGCGGATAAGTGTACACCATTTTCACATTTACTAAAGAAGGATGAGAACTTCAAGTGGGATCCTTTATGTCAGCGCAGCTTCGATTAGCTCAAGTAGTATCTAGCCAATCCCCCTATCTTGGTCCCACCAGTTCCTGGTCATCCCTTGATCTTGTACATATTAGCAACACCTACTGCTCTAGGGGTGCTTCTAGCATAACATGATGATTATAGAAGAGAAAGAGCCATCTACTATATCAGTAGAACCCTAGTTGGTTATGAACTAAATTATACTCCTATGGAAAAAGCTTGTTTGGCAGTTGTTTTCTCAACTCAAAAGCTTCGCCACTACATGCTAAGTCATACCATCCAACTAGTCTCCAAGATTGATCCTCTCAAGTATATGCTCTCTAGAACAACACTCACAGGTCGGCTAGCAAAGTGGGTTATGCTACTAAGTGAGTTTGACATCCAGTATGTGGATAGAAAGGAAATCAAAGGGAAAGCTATAGCAGATCACCTAGCTGATGCACCTCTAGTAGATGCATATCCTTTGCTCACAGAATTCCCAGACGAGCATATCTGCCTAATTGAAGAACAGACCCCATGGAAGCTTTATTTTGATGGCTCATACACATCTCATGGATTAGGGGTAGGAATATTGTTGGTTACACCTCAAGGAGATTATATTCCAAAAGCCTTCAAGCTACAATTCCCTAGTACCAACAATATAGCAGAATATGAGGCTCTCATAGCAGGATTAAAGATAGCAGCCGAATGGAACATCACTGACTTACAAATCTTTGGCGATTCTTAGCTCATCATCAAGCAAGTCCTAAATGAATATCAAACCAAAGATGAAAACCTATTACCTTACAAAGAGCTAGTTGATCAGATGACCCAACATTTTACAAAGCTTCAGTTTACACAAGTGCCTCGAATGCAGAACAAGGCAGCAGATGCCATGGCCACTATCAGCTCGCTCTTAGAAATTCCCCAAGAAGCTACGCAGTATGAGTTTTTAGTCGAGCAGCTCCTCACACCCGCCTATGCAAATGAGGATTCAAACCGTGTTTGTATCTTGGTTGGTCCCCAATCCCCTTGGTACCGTGAAATTCATGCTTACCTTAACGATGGTATCATATCCCCTCACCTCACACGTACCCAATGCCAAAACCTCATCCGAAAATCATCCCACTATGTTATCATAGCCAATACCCTATATCGTCGGGGTTATCACAATACTCTCTCTTGATGTTTAGATAAAAATGAGGCCACAATGGCATTAAAAGAAGTACACTCTGGACTTTGTGGTGCCCACACGAGTGGTATTTTCCTAGCATGGCAAATCCTTAGAGCAGGCTACTATTGGCCTACCATTGAAGAAGACTCCTGTGACTTTGTCAGAAAGTGTCTCCCATGTCAGCAACACGCAAATCTTGTACATGCTCTAGCACAGGATCTATAGCCTATTGCACCACCTTGGCCTTTCGCTTGTTGGGGCCTTGATCTAGTTGGAACTATCACACCCCTCTCATCTGATGGACATAAATGGATAATAACAGCTATAGACTATTTCACTAAGTTGGTGGAAGCAGTCCCCCTAGTCTCAGCTACAGGAGTTCAAGTCTCCAAGTTCATCTTGTACCACATTGGTTGCCACTTCGGCATCCCATCCACCATCTTCACTGACCACGGAGGTAACTTTGAAAATCTCAACATGGAAGAATTATGCACTTCCCTCTACATCCATCACCGCTTTTCTAGCCCATATTTCCCACAAGGTAACGGCCAGGCAGAGGCAACTAACAAAACCATCCTCAAAATCCTAAAGAAAGTTGTCAATGATTCTGGCCATGATTGGCACCTACAAATAAATCCAGCCCTATGGGCCTATCGAACTTCTTTTTGTACATCCACAGGCACAACTCCATACTCCCTAGTCTATGGTGCCGAAGTGGTATTACCTATAGAAGTTGAACTTCCCTCACTACGCATATCTTTGCGAGGGCAAATCTCAGATGAAGAATACAGAGTAGCTTGGCTCACCTAGCTAGATCTCTTAGACGAGAAGAGACAACAAGCCTATGACCATCTCACAGTCTACCAAACTCGTCTCAAAAGGAATTTTAATAAGAAGGTGCTCCCACGACACTTTCAGCCAGGTGACATGGTCCTCAAAGAAAATATGAAAGTCCAAGAAGATTGAGAAAAGAAAGGCAAGTTTGAACCTACATGGCTTGGTCCCTATGTGGTTACTGCCTCCTTTGGCTCCAGAGCCTATCAGTTATCTACACCAGAAGGAGAACTCTTGAATAATCCTACTAACATCATTCATCTCAAGAAGTTCTATGCTTGAAGATCCTTGGTATACCTAGCTTTTGAAAAATACAAAAAAAAAAAAATAGTAAAGAGAAATAAGCATCCAATGGTGAAAACTTGGCAATTCAAGCACCTTGGATAGGCACCTTGGTGAAAACCTAGTAATTCAGGCACCTTGTGTACTAAAGACTAATCCATTACCTATCACTATCCTATCCCTCATCCATCCACCCACCATCCCATAAGACACCTACTTGTTCCCCTGGTGTTCCAACCAAATATCCAAAATCTGATGAAGTTTGTAAATACCTCTTGTACAGCTTGTAAATCTTGAACCTCAGCTTGTAAATCTTGTACCAAAGCTTGTATTATACCTTGTAAATCTTGTACCATACCTTGTATATATCCAAATCTTGTCCAAAGCTTGTACCATATTCCAGCTTGTAAATAATCTTGTATCCTAGCTTGTATCCTATCACATGCACACAAAGAACCCCATTTTCACTTAAGCTTTTCGCAAACCATGTACCTATCCACCTATCAACTATTATAGACATCCCATCCTTTAAAAATATTTCCATCTCACAAAAAACCAAAACATGAACAAACTTGTACATTTGTAACATATCTTGGTCCATCAGCTTGTACATCCTCTTTAGCTTAGTACCATTGTATCTATCCAGCGTTTGTGTCAGTTCGTCCTTGATCAGCATCTTGCACACATCGCACATCTTGGTTAGTTATTTCAATGCATCCTTTAGCTAGATTTCCTGTCACCAAAGTGTTATCCTTCTTAGTTCAGCTTGCTAGACGCATCACTCATCCAAATCCACTAGCTTAGGTGCTCTCCGATAGGTCCTTGCAGGATATAGCTTTCCTCATGTCTGATCTTGGTCTGTTAGTACCTCGTCCTACCCATCTCGTTGGCAAATGGTTCTCTTTTGGATTTTCGCTTTCTTTTGATTTGGGATCTTCCCTTTTGGGTCTTGAAATATCTTTTCCAAGCAATCTCCTTGTTCCCTCCTCAAGGTTGCCATGATCTTCCATATCATGGTATGTTGTGAATGGGGCAATCAGAGCGTAAGGTCTTGATCAGGTCTTTCATTTTGTTTTTCTTTTCTGCTTGTGGGTTACCCAGTGTCGTTTCCACGCTGCTTCCTCTGGGATTCATGTGTGATACTGGGGCAATCCTTGTGTGTTTGTTTTGAGTCAGTTCGTCAGTCCTCTGGATGGTTGGTGAAAAGGCCTTGATGTTCTTGGTAACCTTGGCAATTAACCAACAGTCCTATAGCAAATCTAGTGCTCAACTACATGGTGGTACTTCTCTTTGAAGTATCCCCCTGCTCAAAAAGCTTCAATGGATTCCCTTCATCTCCATTATCCCCCATCCATATCCAACACCTATCCTAGCTTATGCATCAGTATCTCTTTGGATCACTCCTCATGCTTAGCTATAGGGATCCACAATCCTAGTCTTAGGGATCCACCAATCAAATCAACCCACCAAGCCTCATTTTTCGAGATCCACAATCCTAGGGATCTTCAAAACCCATCGTCCACCAATCTGACTCTTTGAAATCCTGTTGCATCAGCTTTATCATCCCATCATCCCTCCCCTCCTCCATGGATTCCTTCTATAGCACTCTGCTCTTCCATCCTCCCCCCAATCCTGGAAATTCTTAACCTTGCTTTACCATTGTGCCTCTGATTTCCCTTTATCATTCTCCCATAGTTAGAATTTGAGCTAATTCAGCCCCTTCTCTTTGCCAACCTGTGTCTCAACTCATCTCAATTTCTTGTATTTTTCAAGACGTCGTCGAGCCTCATTTCTCTCCCCGCTGCCTTCTTGAGGGGCATCATCTAAGTCTAGTCTCTCCTCTTCTTATCCGAGACTGGGGCAACCTTGTTGCTAAAACATCTTCCTCGTGTCGTCTTCATTCAAACTTCTTTGAAATAGTGTTGTCTCAACACTATGTCAAAGAGGGGCAAAATGTAGACACCTAAATTTGATTATACTGCTTTGATAATCTAATTTAGCCATCTCTAAAGGCATCATTAATTAAATTCCTATTTAATTAATCCTTTTCCATCCCCTAGCTGATTAATTTAATTAATCATCTATAGTCCTAATTGACAAATCAAATAACCTATCATTTATCAATTAAATCCTATTCTTCTATCTAATTTCAAAAATCCCCATTTATTAAATAAATCTATTTGATAAATAAAATTCTCAAATCTAAAAACCCCTAAGTTATCCCTAATCCTTCATTTAGCCTAATCCACCCCATCCACCCATGCTAACCTAGCTTAGCCACTAACTCACCCACCCTCATTAATGCCATCCACTTGCACATCTCTAACATCCTTAATCTAATCTTAAACCCAAGCCTAATCCACCCCCTAATGTTGTCACATTCCCTAAACAAGTTTAAGACTGTCCTAAACCAAACCAAAGTCTCCCCTCAAAAATCCCAACCACCAAGTCATGAGTGCTCTTACAAAACATAAAAGACTCTTACAAGCCCACTCATGACTCTTACATCCATCTTCCACACTCTTCCCTCTTCCACACTCATTCCTCTTACATCTCTCTTACATACTCAACCCCAATCATCATGCCTTTAACCAACCCTTTACCCTACCCTCTCACACTCATCCTCCTTGTGACAAGTGTCACCTTCTCATTGGTGCTAAACAAACACAATCCATGTGCTCCCCTTTGAGTGCATCTTAGCCCTCCTTAACCATCTCCCCATCCTTGCATCTAAGCCCTCCATCCCTCTACCCCTTTGCCTATAAATTGAATCCCATCCCAAGCCATTTCATCAACAATCTTTGAGCTAAAGTTACCATGCTATTTTGAGAACCAAAGCCATCAATCTTACCCTTATAATGCTAAATTGAGAGCTCACAAAGCTACCAATTTTCCATTACCCACCTCCATTGAAGCAGCTTTTGAGCATCTTGAGCATACATCCACATCAAAAGGACACATCTACAGAATCAAGAAAGCATGGAGTGTTTTCTCTTGTGAGGTTTGCACTTTTTGTTTGATTTTCTTTGTCTAAACATATATGTGAATTTAGTTTTGGTTTGTGAATGTTTACTTTATTTGTTAATGTTATTTGCATACTAAATCTTGTTCTACACTGGTGACCTTAAATTTTGATGCCAAAATCAAAAATCACATGCCTATAACATAATTTGAACATAAAAAGTTATCCTTGAACATAGGAGTTATCCAAAAAGGGAAGTGCAAATTAAGGAGAAAAATAAATCACAAATATTTAAGCATTTTAAAAATTCACTATCTGAGTACCTTAAAAGTAATCTTGAATTCATTCGTAGATCAAAAAACACCATTGGCTTGTTTGATTAATTTTAGAATCACTAGCTTATTGCAATAGTGCCCTAGTTAGAGCACTAATATAGTTACAAATACCCAAAATTAAGAGAATTTAATAGTTCCAAATGTGTAATAGTTATTAAGATTTCCTTCTGATGCAAGACCATCTTAGGGTACTTAGTACTCTTGCATGTTGGAGGGACTTTGGCTTTGGAGTTGGAGACTCGATCACCAGAGGAGTGGTGCTTAGTCGTTATTGGGTGTAGTGTTGGTCGAGGTACCCATTCACTGAAGTCACTGAAGGAACTTGGCATATATATTTTCTCAACATGTACTATGTTGCTCGACAATGCTTGTAGGAGCTCGGCAGTGCTTGGTTGGTGGTTGTTGATGCATGACAATGTAGCTTGCAGGATGGACTTCTTGTGGATTTGCTTAGCAAACTTAGTGCATTTATTGCATGAGGATTGAGATCATCATTTGGATTGATCATGGGAGTTTGTGTGGACCTATTTGGGTCTTGGTTATTTGTCCTAGATGTATTTAATGAGTGTTGTAAGCCTTCTAAGTCATTTGGTATTTAATTTCTATTGTAGGCTGACTTGTGGCTTAAACATGTATTTAATGTAAGGGTTTGTTTAATTTGTAACTTTCTAGGATGACTTGTGGCTTAGTTGGGTATAGATAAGGGGGCTTATGGAGTCTTAAGTCATAATGATCCAACTTAAAGAAGAGGATGTGGAAGAGGAGAAATGTTTGAGAAGAGCTAGTAGCTAAAGTTTGGGAAAGAAAGAGATTTCTTGGTGGCTTGCGAGCATAGGTTTAGATCTTCCTTGGAGGTTTCTACTAGGGTGTGGATCTAGATGAGCTAGGGATTTTCTTGGATCTTGAGAGATCTTGTAGAACTATTACTTTCTTTGTAGTTGTTCATAACCAGGAAGGCCTTACCGATTGACACATTGCATGTAATCAATTTTTTTATAATTAAAGATTTTTGTTTGGTATCAAATTGTATATCTTGTGTTGTGTTTATGTTGTGTGGTTATATGATGGGTACTAGGACATCTCCTTTAGGGATTCTCCTACCTTATATTTTGTCACCTTCCATTTAGAAAATAAAGTACACAATAGCCATGAAGTAATAGAATTGAGAGAAGAATTCCATTGAGCATTAGGAAATGTTAGAGGGTCTTCAATGTGGTAGTTGAGGGAATCAAAAAATCATTTGAATTTTAGGGTGTCATTACCATCTTTCAAACTTTGATGTGTTCTTCTTCACATGATTTTTTTTTGCAAACTAGTCATGAGATTGACTACATCTATTATCAATGAAATACAAGGGGCACAATTGTTTGCATATCATTTAAACAACTATATGCTTTATTTGTTGGACTCAACTATTAGAGAATGTTGAAAAGAGCTCTGTAAGACATGGTGGCAACTGAGTTCTATTTTTTTTTGAGATGGGAATACAGCCTAAAATCAAACTTGGTGGGGAAAACATTATCTAATCCTGTACCTTCAACTTGACTAAAAGCTGATTAAATTTACTAGATGTGTAGTGCAAACTATCTACTGCATAATCTTATATTGAAACATCTTTTTAAGTTTTCATTTATTATTGAGCTGCTACGAAAGTAAAGACACCATGTCTTTGTCATTGTAAGTTCTAGGTATTTGTTTGATTGGCTAATTTATATGAGTATACTAGTCGGGAAGCTTTGAATAAAGGATGGAATCTGGTAAGCAACAAGGCATATGAAGTTGCTATAATTAAAGTTTTTGAAGTTGTTTTCTATGGACAAAGCTTTGGGTGGATGCTCAAGAAACTTGATGGACTGTTCTTTTAATATTTTACAATAACTTTAGTGCACACATATTTTCTAAGACACATATTCTAATACTTTTGTTAATCTTCTATTTTGATGCAAGCTGCAAGGAAGATGAGGGTGGGAGAGAACATTTTTCTGACCAAGATTTGGAGGGCTATGTGGAAAAATTTAGGTAAATCCATAGTCAACAACGATTGAAAGAATGATCATTTCAAGAATATTGATTAGATGACTTTCTTGTGCATAATTATTTCCAACCCAAGAAGGCTTGTATTGATATAAATCCATGTGATATGTAGGATGTTAAGGGTAAATATTGGGTGCGCCTATAGCATCTCTAATTGGCTTACTATGTGAGCTATGAGATGGCCAGATTTGGCGGTCATATGTGAAAGACCACTTAATGCAGAGAGTTTGTACGGAGGAGCATAAAAGAAATGCATATGGATTTGACCTTTCATGGTTGTACATACAATGTTTCTCACCCAAATGTATTTCTAACTTTACTGTTGTAGGGATAGAGATTTATAGCCCAAAGTGAGCAAGAATTAATTGAAGCAAATGTCAACATCAAAGAACCTGTTGAAAAAGAATAAGATCCATGTTTCCAAAATTATTTCTATCATTTTCTTCTAAAATAAAATCTTTTGAGCTTTTCTTCGTAGGTTCCCCTAACTCAAAATCATTAAATCTAAAATTGATAGAGGGTTTACGATCTTTCTTGGAAAAGTGTTTCCTTAATTCTTACAAATTTACTTGTACCACAATTCAAGTGACCTAATAATTGTCCCCCTGATGAGTAAGAAATCTTATTAACTTTCTTTTGGGTGCTTTTGAGTTGTCATCGGTGAAGAAATAGACAATCCATTGAGAGAAGTTTGTAAACATTTTTCACCTAGCTCACCATGGAAGATTATGCAGTTATAAACCAATTGATAGCACTTGAAAGATAAATCAAAACAAGCATCAAAAATAGGTATAATTTCAATATTTTGAATGCATATAACATATATATACTTGTAACAAAATTAATATGGCATTTAGCTGTAACAAAATCAAGATTAAGATTCTTCACTGCCCAAGAATTTGAGCTTTCATCCCTTAAAAAGAATTCTAAACGAGCAATGGAATTGGGAAAATGAACAAGATTTCAGGGAAAACAACTTCGATTTCCCTCTACCAAACACTTTTGATGTACCGAATGAGAAATCCCAAAAAAGTAGCATACTTATAAACTTAAACAAGCAATACGGAATGATAAAATACCTTTGTTACTCAGAACTCGTCAAAAGCACGATGTAGTAAAAACTAACCACAGTCCCTACTGATACCAACAACAAGGTGGTTGAGTGATGACTATGATAAATAAACAGTCTTCCATGACATCAAAGGCACATAGCAGATGGTTTGATCAGGTCCACCGGAAGCCGACCACAATTGTAGGAGTCTGTGGCACACATGAAACGACACGCAGACCACTGCAAATGTGGTGATTGCTATTGTACCCATAGAAACAGGTCACCCAAAAATGAAAGGTCAAGATTGTAAAAGTCTTCTTGCTCAAACCTTGAGCATTCTCAGTTGTAGATGCAAAAAAGTGAGTCTCCTTTCTTCAGAGAAGATATGCCTTTGACCTAATAATATTCTTCTAGAAATTTCTGGAAGGTAGCACATATAAACTCCTCCGTTATAAGCTCTTCTAGCTTGTTCCTTCTCTGATTATAGCTGTCATCATTAGCAATAATAAATAGCATGACCACACTAGAGAACTGCTTGAGATGTTGACCATGGCCGAACAACTATTTTGGTGAGCCTTTCCTTTCTATGTGAAAATTGGATTCTGCTTTGGGAACTGTGTTAACTGCATCAGATGAGTTCATCTTGAAAATCACCTGTATTATTGTCCATAGTTTTTTGGCCTACACGAAAGAGGTGGCTAAGAATCTCGGTGTTCCCAGAGTTGTCTTATGGACTTCTCGTACTGCTCTATCCATTAACTTCTTTTATTGGTATTCTGGTGTTATTTGTATTCATTAGTGGCATGTGCATTGCTTTGATGTACTCTGTAATTATGATGGATCAAGAGCTTAATGTTTTGAGGAGGAAACAAGTTTTAAATATTTTAGGTGATGAATTTCCTCTTCTATGTTTTTGCAAGTCACTACTACTATTGGTTATCGATCACAAAATAAGGAAACTCTTATACTGTGCACGAAAGTGGTTTGGGCTCAAAAGAGGTTGAGGCAACCAGACAAATTTTGGTTTTGTCTTGTGAGCCTTTCCATGTTCCCGAGGATGTTAGAGTAGAAGTAGACGATTAAGTGCCAAAAAGTTCACCCCTACTTAAAGGCTCTTCATACAAATGTATTGTACATGCTATTAGATGCCAAAATTTTACTTGGTATTAAGATGAGCTTGTAACTAGAGGATGAACGAGTACTCCAATCAGACCTCCAAATAAATGTATTAATCACAAACTAAACAAAGGCACTTAGTGATTTTAGCATATGATATGCTTCTATACAATTATATGTGTCTGACACAAGATTTAAGGACATGAAAGATTTACAAATAGGATGAATTCCAACATTACCTTTGAATCTTTTATCTTGGAGACTCGATGCTTGGAGGCTCTACTAGACCCTCCAAAACAACAAGCTCAACCAAGAGTGGAAATTTCTCCTCTTCTAGCTTTTTCAAATCAACATCAACTTGTTCAAGATCTTCCCTTTCTAGAAGAAAGTACTTTTGCTTAAAAGCATGATAGCCATTCCCTGATTTTACAATCAGTGGTGATGATTCAAGCAAACCACTATCTTGTGGAGATATTGAAGGTTTGAAAATATTTTTAAAGGATTCCCAATTTTCCGACTCTTTTGTGATGACATTGGAACCTTTGATGCATCTTCTTGTCATGCCTCATTGCATGATTGAAGTTGGCCTAAAATAGGTGTCTTAGCTAATGAATTCCATTTTTTCAATTTTCATTTAGAAACATCCCCATCTTTCATTTCGAGGAAAACATATGTCACCTACAAAGCCCACTAATTTGAAAAGTTCATAGGTCCAATGATTTGTATGCAACAAAAATATTTGTCCTTGCTTGCAGTCTTCAAAATGAGACAATGTATTTCAGTGTTGTACATAATCCTTGAACCAAATAAATAAATAACTTCATATACATAAAAAAAAATACACATTTTTGCAAAGAGCATACACATCTTCAATAAGATACTACAATAGAAAATCTCCTCCAAGGTATATGAGTAAACGCTACATACCAAGGTTTAGAAGAGTAAATGCTAAACTCTTTATAATTAATTAAGATTGAATGTTGTAGGCTACAAGATCTATTTCAAAAGAAATAGTAAAGCCACAATGGATAGATCCCTCTATAAGGTGCATTATAAGACTAAAAACACAGGGTCACATACAACATGGATTGCTCTCAAAATAAATTTATACATTCCATCATCATTATATTCTAGTAAATTGCTAGATGCAAAGGCTTCTTTCATGCTTTTGTTCTTCATACTTATTTTCATTTTTCAAGCATAGTGATCAATCCACTATGGTAGATCAACATCTAAGATTATGATAACTTTACAGCCTAATTGTGAATAGCAACAACACCAAAATTTGATATCTAACTATCTCGTAATTACTAAATGTAACCAATGATTTATCCTCACAGCATCTTCCTTCCAATTTTTTTTCATTGTTGTCTAGGAATATGGAGTCATTCTCCTCAAGAGGCACTACTTCACACTTCTTGCCTCAAACTTGTAAGAATTCATTGAGGAAATAGCAAAGAATTTTTTATTCCAATTCCAACAAAATGTAGAAATTCGGTGAGAAAAGATATATAAATCTTTTTCAATGACCATGGTAGCAAATAAATCAATGTGGCATATAGTATATTTCTACTAATTGTGGTTTCGTTAATGTAGCCATAGAAGGAAATGTAGTGCCTACCCTAGTTCACATTTTGCTATTTTGGCCGAACTCTTTTAGGATAGTTTTATGTTGATGATTATTAGTAACATTATTATGAGATTATCAAATATTGTTTCAGATTCAGTTTATTATATGATGAGATTACTTGGTAATTTATAGTTCATGTATGCATGATGATTATTCAAGTGATTTCAGTTATTGATGATGATTAGTTAGATGATTTATTATCATATGTGTTTTTTTATGGATACTTACCCCATACTTGCATGTGTATGGTGTGTGTGATTGTTTTCTTTCTGTATGGCATTTCTAATGTGGTTAAGGAAGGGAGTTGTAGTCACCTGCTATTCGTGATCTACACGATGCACCACTTCCTTCCATTGCTTGTTTGGCTTAGTATATGTTGTGCTTGTACATGTGTAGATTTTATGCACGTTGCAAGTACTAAGTATCGACTTCCCTGAATTGCCAGGATGAGCGTACCCTATCCCATTACCTTAATGGTAAGAGAGGGGAGATAAATTTTTAAGTCCAAATCCCAACTCTTTAAGCCATTTGTTCTAATTGAAAATTAGGACAAGTATCTGAGTTGAGTACTCTCCGAATATGTCGAATGACATAATTCGTGATATTAACCCTTTTGGTTTGATTTTGTATATATTTTGGATATGATGGGCTTTTGTATTTTACTTTGTGAGTCTTTGGAGTATTTTTTATTAGTTAGGTCTAATTAAAAGATTTAATGAATGGTTTAAATTAATGAAAAATTATCATGAAATTTTAATATTTTAATTTTATTTAATTAATTGGAAAATTAATTAAATAAAATAATTAAATTTGGAGATGAAAGTTATAAGTTTAAATTTGGAACATGACAATATTTATTTTAATAATAATATATTTAGATTTCATTTTAATAAATGCTAAATAATATTATTATATATTTTATCAATTAAGTTTCAAAAATAAATTTATAAATGGAAAAGAAATTTATTTATTTAAATTTCATCACCACATGATGAGTGCATGGGATTTAAAATCAATAAATTAATAAAAATAATAAAGTGAATATAAAATAAATTAATGTGCATTATTTTAATATTTATTCACATAAGAGTATGCGAGCTCTTGGGAGTTGTCATGTTGACAACACAAGAGTTTGCACTCTAATTATGCATGTGTTGTCTACACTTAGGAGTTAGCACATTATTTGAGCATATGGTGTCTACAACATTCTAGAGACTTCATCATGTTTATCTTCTTATTGTGGAACTTATGTGCTTAGTTGTCATGCTTATCTCTTAGTTCTTTCTAGACACATTCTAGATGCATCTTAGAGGCCTTTATATAGAGGCTTTCCTAGTGTGTATGGGCATCCTCATATGCTTCTACAAGCACTCCTAGTCACTTGCAAGGAGGGGGGCGGGGGTTTGGTTCTTGGAGGAATTACGAATGTTGGAGAAGGAATTTTTCGGAAAGGAGAAGGTTCTAAGAGGAGGAGCTTCTCTACAATTTTTTGAGGCATAGCAAATTAGCATCAGTGTCCTGGTAGGCACTCGTGATTATTTCACATATTTTATTACGCTCTTTCTTTTCTTGTCTTCATCATGTCTGCTATGTGTGTCTGAATAATTCTCTATGAATGAATCTTCGATTTTATAATTTGGAATTTGGACATGCATACTGTTTCATCCCGTTATGGAAATTAAAATATTATTGCAATCTCCCCTAGTAGAATCAAGATTTGAAAATTGATTCGGGTTTGGGTTCAAATTAAAATAGAATCTTATTATTATGCGTTAGTTTTATATGATTTATTAACTAATCTAATTTAATTTAATTTAATTAAGATTAGTTAATAGTAGAAGAAGCGTAATTAATTATTAGTCAATTTAAGTAAATAGATTTTTAAATGAGGGCAAATTAAAAGAAAAGAGATATAAATAAGTGTTTAGTGGAATAAAATAATTATTGAATTATTAATGAGATTTATTTTACCTAAAATCAATGAAGATTATTTTAAATAAATTATTGTCCTTGAAATGTTTTAAGGAAATTATAAAATAATTATTTGAAGGTTGATAAGTATTATTCTAATAATTTGAATAATGGGAGACGCTTCTTGGAATTATTAGTAACATTGATTTTTAGTGAAATAATGCGAATGATTTTATCTAAAAGTCAATGGGAACTAGTTCAATGATTTAAATAAGTAAATAATTATCTTATCATTAGTTTAGAAAATTGTTTTAAAATAATGGAGGAATAATTCTATGTTTTATTCCAAAAAATAAATGGGTTGAGTTGTAGATTAAATGAAGAATCTTATACACTTGAAATATACTTGAAACGAGAATTGAAACCTCATATTTGGCTTAACAATCTGATTACGAAAGAAAACTAAAATATGTCTTTGTATCTTGTTCTCTATGCTATCCATGTTTGGGGTTTGGGTGGTCCTAGAGTGTTGACTAGTTAAGACATCTACCAGAGGCTTGGGAGTTATGGGAATGTGATGTCATGTTGATGTTATTTGATCTCGATTTTTTTAAAACTCAACCATGGTTATGTGATGGTATGCTCTATGAGATGATTATATTTACTGATTGTTATTGCTTTCCAATCTTCTTGTGTGACGCTGAGGTGTATGTATTTGAGACACATGACTTAACCATTTTTGAGTCATCGATCAGTTATCCTTGGACTACTTTCCAGTCGCCATGATGGGACTAAAATGTTGATTTATTCTCGATGTTGTCATGTTGTGACATTTTTTGACTCAACCATTTTGGAGTCTTCGATCAGTATTATTTGCTTTGAGATGCCTTTTTGGTTGCTTGTTGAGAACCAATGGATATTGTGATTTATTTTGGAATACTGCACAGTTGCTCGATGAGGATTGATGGATATTATAATTATCATTGATACCTTCAGTTGCCAATAGAGAACTGTTGTGGTCATGATTATCAATGGATGCTTTTAAGTTGCTCATGGAGATTGGATGTTCTTATTGTGGATTATCTTTTGGTATTTTTCCAGTCGCTTGTTCAGGACTGGGGTGATTTTATGTGATTATGGATTTGTGCTTTTATTGAGCCTAGGGTAGGTTATCTATTTGTAGTGTCAAGAAATGGCTTGCAATGGGGGCCAGGGCCCTAAGTGGCTGCCAGGGTAACTCATTGTAAGTTGTATTAATAAGTGAAAACATTACACTAAATAGGGATTAAAATGAACCTAATAAGATAATTGTATGTTCTTGCCCATTCCTTGAGTGCTAGTACAAACTAGGATGAGAGTAGATAGAACGCTTGGTTGCGACCTTGCATTCCGTAGTATGCCTCATCAGTATGAGAGGATACTAGTGGCCACATAAGGATCACTAGGGGGCTTGGGTCTATTGAGAGACTACTAGGGTAACTCTAGCATGATCCATGTGATGACACTTTCCCGCTTACATAGTAGGTTTCCTACATGTCATTGTTGTGACTCTAGGTGTAGATGTTGATCTGTGTGTTGGAACCTTGAGTTAGTACACTTCTAGAATTCCTAGACTTAGAGTGTACTTGTGATTTCTTATCTTGTTTTATGTGATTTGATATCCTTTTTGGAACTTGAGACTATCTCCTCAGCACGGTGGGAGTGGGCCATTTAGGTCCCACGCGGTCAGGTGATAGTGCTTTTCCACTCTTACCATTTGAGATCCATCTGAGACACCGTGGCTGGAGCATTCTTGGTTGGTATTTTTCTTCATTCTATTCATGGATGTTATTTACTGGTATGCATCGTTATATTGATGATTAGCATATGATAGATGTTATTTACTTATCTTATGTGTTTAATTTGCATGTTAGATTTCCTTCTACATATGTTGTAGTATGTTTTAGGAGTGACATTCCTACTATGATAATACCGATGATCTCTTCGGTGACTTGGGATTTTATGCACGGGGGATGGCTAGGGCCCACGATGGTCTAATGATACTATTGACAGTTGGGAGGAACCGCACACTTAGTTAGTTGTGTTTTATGATGGATGGTTATCTTTTATGATGGTTGTTATATATTTATTGATGGATGGATGTATCATGTATGTTAATGGTTTCATTTACTTTATTGCACTTGTATCATGGATTCGGTGAGGATTATGTATCTTTATTTTTACATATGTATATTCTTTTAAGCCTTTTATACTCTATGACATGTGCAGTGGATGATTGAGCATTTTGAATAGGCATTTGGAACAATTGTGTAATATGGACATTGGACTCTTTAATTATTCTTTCATGTGGATGTGGTAGTGTTAGTCTTAGTATTAATTAGTTTAAATGTGACTCAACGTCTTGGGATCCTTAAAGAATGTAACCTATTATGTATGCTTATGTATGTATGTATGTTATTGGTTCTGCTACTATGTGTTAGATGTGAATGAGTTATCTTTAATGTTTTATAATTAAAAAAAATGTTTGGAAAAATTATTTAAAATTTAGGTTAATTCTTTTGGATCCCTTGGCAGGGTGTTACATCTGGTATCAGAGCCTGAGTTCCAACATGGGGAGCTCTAGGTATATTGGAATGCTACTAGTGTTAACTAGTTGAATCAAACAAAAACTTTGAACTATCATGTGTATCTCTTTGAAACTAAAACTTGAAAACTAAGTGAGCTAAAACAGAACTCAAACTATTAGTTGCATATTTTTCATACTTCAACGCTTAGGTTTCAAAACTGCAATTATACTAAAACCTAAACATGACCAAAACTGAAAATTGAAACTTATTATGTTTGCAAAACATGCATCTTTTATCTATGTTTTAAGGTAATATGCCATTGATTATCATTGCGAGCTTTATGTTGCTCTTGGTTAGAATGTATTAGGGGATCTATTTCATTATTTATTAAAAGGATGAATGTTGGATCAATGTGGTGTTTGGTTTACTACTAAACCAAAATCATATTGCTCTAAGTTTGTTGTAGAGTCATCAATGGAATCATATTCCCCTACAGGATGGAAATGGTTCAATGCAACCCGCATAGTGAGTTCTTCAGTATTATCATTCGTGTAGGCTTCTAGGAGTAAGCCTAATTCTAGGGGGGGTGGATGTAGTGCTTACCCTAGTTCGCATTTTTCTATTATGGCCAAACTCTTTTAGGATAGTTTTATGTTGATGATTATTAGTAACATTATTTTGAGATTATCAGATATTGTTTCAAATTCAATTTATTATATCATGAGATTACTTGGTACTTTATAGTTCATGTATGCATGATGATTATTCAAGTGATTTCAATTATTGATGATGATTAGTTAGATGATTTATTATCATATGTGTTTTATTATGGAAACTTACCCCATACTTGCATGTGTATGGTGTGTGTGTTTGTTTTCTTTTTGTATGGCATTTCTGATGTGGTTAAGGAAGGGAGTCGTAGTTACCTGCTAGTCAGGATCTACACGATGCACCACTTCCTTCCATTGCCTATTTAGCTTAGTATATGTTGTGCTTGTACATGCATGGATTTTATGTAAGTTGTAGGTACTAGGTATCGACTTCCTTGAATTGCCAGGATGAGCGTACCCTATCGCATTATCTCAATGGTAAGAGAGGGGAGATAAATTCTCAAGTCCAAATCCCAACTCTTTAAGTCATTTGTTCTAATTGAAAATTAGGACAAGTATCTGAGTTGTTTACCCTCCGAATATGTCAGATGACGTAATTCGTGATATTAACCCTTTTGGTTTGATTTTGTATGTATTTTGGCTATGATGAGTTTATGTATTTTACTTTGTGAGTCTTTGGAGTATTTTGTATTAATTAAGTCTAATTAAAAGATTTAATTAATGGTTTAAATTAATGAAAAATTATTATAAAATTTTAATATTTTAATTTTATTTAATTAATTGGAAAATTAATTAAATAAAAGAATTAAATTTGGAGATGAAAGTTATAAGTTTAAATTTGGAACATGACAATATTTATTTTAATAATAATATATTTAGAGTTCATTTTAATAAATGCTAAATAATATTATTATATATTTTATCAATTAAGTTTCAAAAATAAATTTATAAATGGAAAAGAAATTAATTTATTAAAATTTCATGACCACGTGATGAGTGCATGAGATTTAAAATTAATAAAAATAATAATGCGAATATTAAATAAATTAATGTGCATTATTTTAATATTTATTCACATAGGAGTATGCGAGCTCTTTGGAGTTGTCATGTTGACAACACAAGAGTTTGCACTCTAATTATGCATGTGTTGTCTACACTTAGGAGTTAGCACATTATTTGAGCACATGGTTTCTACAACATTCTAGAGACTTCATCATGTTTATCTTCTTATTGTGGGAGTTATGTGCTTTGTTGTCATGCTTATCTCTTAGTTCTTTCTAGACACATTATAGATGCATCTTAGAGGCCTTTATATATAGGCTCTCCTAGTGTGTATGGACATCCTTATATGCTTCTACAAGCATTCCTAGTCACTTGGTGGGGGGCATTTGGTTCTTGGAGGAATTGTGAATGTTGGAGAAGGAATTTTTCAGAAAGGAGAAGGTTCTAAGAGGAGGAGCTTCTCTACAATTTTCTGAGGCATAGCGAATTAGCATAAGTGTCCAGGTAGGCACTCGTGATTATTTTGCATATTTGGTTACGCTCTTTCTTTTCTCATCTTCATCGTGTCTGTTATGTGTGTTTGAATAGTTCTCTATGAATGAATCTTCAATTTTATAATTTGGAATTTGGGCATGCATATTGTTTCATCCCATTATGGGAATTAAAATATTATTGCAATCTCCCGTAGTAGAATCAAGACTAGGAAATCGATTCGGGTTTGGGTTCGAATTAAAATAGAATCTTATTATTATGCATTAGTTTTATATGATTTATTAACTAATCTAATTAAATTTAATTTAATTAAGATTAGTTAATAGTAGGGGAAGTGCAATTAATTATTAGTCAATTTAAGTAAATGGATTTTTAAATGAGGGCAAATTAAAAGTAAAAAGATATCAATAAGTGTTTAGTGGAATAAAATAACTATTGAATTATTAATGAGATTGATTTTCCCTAAAATCAATGAAGATTATTTTAAATAAATGATTGTCCTTGAAATGTTTTAAGGAAATTGTAAACTAATTATTTGAAGGTTGATAAGTATTATTCTAATAATTTGAATAATGGGAGACACTTGTTGGAATTATTAGTAACATTTATTTTTAGTGAAATAATGCGAATGATTTTATCTAAAAGTCAATGGGAACTAGTTCAATGATTTACATAAGTAAATAATTATCTTATGATTATTTTAGAAAATTGTTTTAAAATAATGGAGGGATAATTCTATGTTTTATTCAAAAAAATAAATGGGTTGAGTTGTAGATTAAATGAAGAATCTTATACACTTGAAATATACTTGAAATGAGAATTGAAACCTCATATTTGGCTTAACAATGTGATTGCGAAAGAAAACTAAAATATGTGTTTGTATATTGTTCTCTATGCTATCCATGTTTGGGGTTTGGTTGGTCCTAGAGTGTTGACCAGTTAGGATGTCTACCAGAGGCTTGCGAGTTACGCGAATGTGATGTCATGTTGATTTTATTTGATCTCAATCTTTTAAAAATCCAACCATTGTTATGTGATGGTATGCTCTATGAGATGATTATATTTACTGTTTGTTATTGCTTTCCAATCTTCTTGTGTGACGCTGAGGTGTATGTATTTGAGACACTTGACTTAACCATTTTTGAGTCATCGATCAGTTATCCTTGGACTACTTTCTAGTCACCATGATGGGACTAAAATGTTGATTTATTCTCAATGTTGTCATGCTGTGACATGTTTTGACTCAACCATTTTGGAGTCTTCGATCAGTATTATTTTCTTTCAGATGCCATTTTGGTTGCTTGTTGAGAACCAATGGATATTGTGATTTATTTTGGAATAGTATACAGTTGCTCGATGAGGATTGATGGATATTATAATTATCATTGATACCTTTAGTTGATAATAGAAAACTGTTGTGGTCATGATTATCAATGGATGCTTTTAAGTTGCTCATGGAGATTTGATGTTCTTATTGTGGATTATCTTTTGGTATTTTTCTAGTCACTTGTTTAAGACTGGGGTGATTTTATGTGATTATGGATTTGTGTTTTTATTGAGCCTAGGGTAGGTTATCTACTTGTAGTGTCAGGAAGTGGCTTGCAATGGGGGCCGAGGCCGGAAGTGGCTACTAGGGTAACTCATTGTAAGTTATATTAATAAGTGAAAACATTACCCTAAATGGGGATTAAAATGAACCTAAAAAGATAATTTTATGTTCTTGCCCATTCCTTGAGTGCTAGTACAGACTAGGATGGGAGTAGAGAGAACGCTTGGTTGCGACCTTGCATTCCGTAGTATGCCTCGTCAGTATGAGAGGATACTAGTGGCCGCATAGGGATCACTAGGGAGCCAAGGTCTATTGAGATACTACTAGGGTAACTCTAGCATGATCCGTGCAATGACACTTTCTTGCTTACATAGTAGGTTTCCTACATGTCATTGTTGTGCCTCTAGGTGTAGATTTCGATCTGTGTGTTGGAACCTTGATTTAGTACACTTCAAGGATTCTTGGACTTAGAGTGCACTTGTGATTTGTTATCTTGTTTTATGTGATTTGGTATCATATTTGGGACTTCAGACTATCTCCTCATCATGGTGGGAGTGGGCCATTTAGGTCCCACACGGTCGAGTGGTAGTGCTTTTTCACTCTTACCATTTGAGATCCATCTAAGACACATTGGCTAGAGCATTCTTGGTTGGTATTTGTCTTCATTCTATTCATGGATCTTATGATGGATTTTATTTATTGGTATGTATCTTTATATTGATGATTAGCATATGATAGATGTTGTTATTTACTTATCTTGTGTTTTTAATTTGCATGTTAGATTTCCTTTTGCATATGTTGTAGTATGTTTTAGGAGTGACATTCCTACTATGATAATACCGATGATCTCTTTAGTGACTTGGGATGTTATGCACGGGGGATTGCTAGGGCCGACGATGGTCTAATGATGCTATTGACAGTTGGGAGGAACCGCGTACTTAGTTAGTTGTGTTTTATGATGGATGGTTATCTTTTATGATGGTTGTTATATCTTAATTGATGGATGGATGTATCATGTATGTTAATGGTTTAATTTTCTTTATTGCACTTGTATCATGGATTCGATGAGGATGATGTATCTTTATTTTTACATATGTATATTCTTTTAAGCCTTTTATACCTGATGACATGTGCAGTGGATGATTGAGGATTTTGAATAGGCATTTGGTACAAATGTGTAATATGGACATTGGACTCTTTAATTATTCTTTCATGTGGATGTGGTAGTGTTAGTCTTAGTATTAATTAGTTTAAATGTGACTCAACGTCTTGGGATCGTTAAAGAATGTAACTTGTTATGTATGCTTATTTATGTATGTATGTTATTGCTTCTACTACTATGTGTTAGATGTGAATGAGTTATCTTTCATGTTTTTCAAAAAAAAAGTTAAAAAAAAAAAATGTTTTTGCAAATTTTGTTAAAATTTAGTTTAATTCTTTTTGATCCCTTAGCAGGGTGTTACAGGAAACTTGTTTGACACATTGGGATAGAATCTTGTGAAATCTTCCACATATCTATAATATCAAGCATTTTTATTTGATACATGTATATCTAAAGCCTTGTGCTCAACTTCCAAAAAAAATGTTAAAATAACATTTATACTTTGGTGATTTTCATTGTACATATGTTGGCCCATGCATCCATTTTGATTTGGATACAAAATCAATGCTCTACAATTCACATATCTTCTTAAGTTGTCATCTTCCTCATGGAGTCTTCTCAAACTTATGCTCAATCTAACCAACTATTCTTATGAGTTTAACATTCCAAGACGTTAATTGCACTCATAGACCTTTGATTTTCTACTTTTGGGCATTAATGCTATAATAATAATAGTTTTTTTTTAAATAAGTAAAAGGTTTAAAAAAACTTTTCTTACTAGTCCCTTTCTAGGCAAGGAACTAATGTTCCCAGTTGCTTAATTGGGGAATTAATTTCCCAATAAAAATTAATGAATTTTTTGTTTTTAAATTGATTTTTTTACTTTAATTTATTTTCTTTATTGGCTACTTCTAATTTTTCTAGGGTCAACTATTTTTTCATTTTCAAACATAACAATGATTATTTTTGAAAGTTTCTAGTGGAAAGCTCAATTTGAATAAGCTCAAAATCTTAAATTGACACATGGTTGCTCAGTTGAGACTCTAGATTTTTCTCAAAGTTGTCTTCTCCTTGAAATCTATAGGAATATTTGGTATTAGTACTAGTCCCTTATGTATCTATTTTGCTGGAGCATACCTTTACTGATAGAATGAGATATGATTAGTGGTTGTAGGAGGGATTTAAATATCACCAAAGATATACTAGATGGAATGACACAACTTTATTATTGATATTTAAAACCTTTAAATACTTGGAGCCTAATTTACATAGGAAAACAATTGCAGATTGTAAATAATCAAATGCACATAGTTTTTGTTAGAACTTGAGCATAAATTGTAATTCAAGCAATGAAATTTAAATTGAAGTTTGGAATATTCTAATCAATTTGTTGTGCCAAATTGAACCTAAGTTATTTGCCTTAATATGCATATCCCAGATAGCATATCATTGGTCAATAATTTGTTCAATTTTTCCACTGATAACTTTAACCAACAACGTGTAAAGATTCAGGATTTTAGTTGTCAAGGGTTTTGAGTTTTGAGAGATATAGATTAAAATTGAATTTATGAAAATTTCAATCATTCTCATTTAAAAATAACATTAAGTTTTTCTTGAAGATCATAGATTTTTAAAACTTAATTAAATGAAATAAAATGATATCATGCAATTGAGTATAAATTATTTTGTTTAGATGTGCAAACACAATACCAAAATTAATTAAGAATAATTACAAAATTATTATTATATAAAATGATTTTAAAATATATGGTAAAATTTGAGTTTAACTCTAATTTATAGTCTTTTGATTTTTAAGCAATGTCCAAGCTATTGCAAATTGAATTGTATTGGTAGAAATGCATTAATATAATAATAACTATATAAGATAATAAAATAATAAGATGTCATTGTAATGTAATTATATAACAAGATTAATAATAATAAAAATAAGATAACATTATAATGTAATTATATTTAAAAATATATATCTTTTTCTTAAACATGTTTCTTTATCTTCACTAGGATACCAGGATAAACATACATGAAACTATGATTAAATTAGTTTGAACTATATAAATCAAGATTATAAATATATTTTTATTGTTTTGTCTTGTTCTTCACAGCTTTGAAACACAAAATCAAGTTGTTTATGAACATGTTTCCTTTCTAGCAACTTTAAAAATAAGACATTTCTCTTTTCCCATACCAAAATGCATTTAATTTTATTAAAAATTTAAAGAGCTACAATTAGTTGTTTTATTAAAGTCTTGAATAATAATATAAAAATGTATATTACATGATAGTCTTGATTAAATTATACCCTACATGTGATCCTAACCCATATTAACTATTATGATTCACCAATTAGTATGTTGGTTAAGGTGTTTTTTTTCTCAACAAGGTCCAAACCTTTTTTGGGCCATTATGATCATGAAATTATGCCTTCATTGATCCAATATGCTTGTGGGTTTGGGCCTCAACTTTGTCAATTGGAGACGAGATCCTCCATTTGTGTCATCACTAGTTCATAAATTGAGCTAAACAACATTTCATATGGACCCAAAGGGCATGTTGTGCTAGCACCATCACTTACATTAAAATTGCACCAAGCACTTATTTAATAAGAACACATATTAACTATCTAGTTTTGAATTTTTTTAAAATATTCTTTTGCCTCAACCTAAAAATTCCAAATATATTTTTTAACACGTCAAAATAGAACAGTATTATGAAACTAAAAAATTCATATTCAAGTGATTCTTCATTTGTACATTGTGACTTTAGTTTACTGATTTATGTTTTGTATTTCCTGATTGTCCTTCCCTATACCAATGGTAGTCCTCTAATCAATAGGTTAGATTTACTATTTTGCAATTAAAGCTGAAAAAGAATATACAAAGATAGAAAGGGGTTCAAATATTTCAACTTTCATCTGCATTCTAATATGATAAATTGAACAAAAGGATTGTGTGGTTCTTTATCCTATGTGGGATGCAATATAAAACATAAACTACAATTTAAATAATTTGACACGTTACATATATCCAAAATTGATATTGATTTATTTAGCATGGAAAGAAGAAAATATAAATGATTTCATGAGAAATATAAATATAAGATTAAGAAAAGGATTATTATCTTGCCTTAATATTCACTCATGAGAAGGAGGGTCCTCAAGAGAGAAAAGTAAAATTAACCTATGGAAACTATTCATGATGATCTATGAAAAATGTTTGAATCTATTTTTATATCAATGGAAGTCCATAAACAAAAAAATGAAAAAGTCTAAATGACATACGATGATAGTAATTGATGCATGAAATCAATCTTATTTTATTGTTTCACATCTACTTGTCTAAAGAATATGCAAGATTGCAATGGATTCATGAGTAAAATTAAATTTAATGTTATTAGATATAAATGTATAAACATGCAACAATGTAATGCATGAAAATAAAATTTAAATAGACATAATGTAGAAAAGTTATGATGGAAATATTGATTAGTTTAATGCATTAAAATAGGATCCAGATGCATATAATATGTTAAAGATGGGATCTAATATACTGTAGACAGAGGATATCTAACTACCAAAATCAAAAGAATAAATATCATAGGTTGGATTCACCAAAATTGTGTATAATAGGAAATAAGGGATAGTGAATAAAAATTCTAAATTCCCCAATTTATAAGACGCATTAGATTACAAATCACTTCAAGGATTGTACTATTAACATTGCTTAATAAGATGTCTATGTAATATTTATGCTTGAAGCATTTTGATTGCTTTGTTTCTTATGATTGAGAAAGAGAGAACGATATTGATTTAAAATACTAAATAGGATCATATTTAATCTAATCTAATTGATAAAATTGATGTAAAGGGGAGTGGAAAAAGATTTGAAAGCACCTAGAAATGATATAGGAGAAGTGAATTCTTAGATCACAAATCCAAATTTTTAGAATGTCAAAATGAGTTGCATCTATAGATCTAGTCCCAAGAAACTATAAATAAACTCTCGAAAATTTGAGATGAAAGTGGCAAGTATAGGTCAAACATCATCCTATACCTAGGTGCATGCCGACAATGGCATCTCATACCATACAATTTTGGACAAAACATTTGAAGGATTTTTGGCTATACTTGTTCCACACAATTCCTATCTAGAGGTTGTGTAACCTATTCCTACACATAGAAAATTAGGGAAAATTTTGGCTAAAAGGGTTTTCCTTAATCAAACCCCTATTTAGGATCAACCTTTAAAATAAAATGAAATTGCATGAGAAAAGATTAAAGAAGCTAGATCAAAATAGTAAATTGCCTTATACCTTAATGATGTAAAGCCTCTATAGATGTGACAAAAAAATGTTTATGAAATAGCTTGATATGAAAGGAAAACATGAAATGAATCCTTACGGCATTTATTTTGTATTTTTTCAATAATACTTAATGAAGAAGAAGGAATAATCCTCGGAAGGATTGAAGAAATAGATGCTCAACTATAAAAGAGATCTTGAACTCCATGTAGCTCATTTGATCATGGGTGATCAGAAACCTAATTGTAGAATCTTTCATATCAAGATGTAATATTAAATAAGGTGAGAAGAGGTCCCATTAAAATTTACTCCCTCATTTTAGGATTCAAAATTAACCAAAGATCATGAAAGCCCACAAATACACTATCATTAGGTGCCAAACAAATCTTGGGCCCCAAATATGTAGTATAGGCCACTAATGATGATCGATAGCAGCTATAGGCCACCAAATGTGACTAGTTCCTTGAAAAGGGATTAAAAAGTTGTGGAATTATTGACCTAGACTATAAAGAAGAGTCATATTTCTAGGTAAGACTCAATCTGAGGTTTAAATAGGATGCAAAGGTCATATATGGTAAGGTATATCCTTAGAGATTAAATGGATTATTTTATTGGAGGAAAAATAGAAAAAAACACTTTGAAACAAGGGATAGCCTTGATGTTTGAAGAAATTGAGTCAATATAGGGCTTATATGTTTGTTAATTTGAAGGCGTAATAAGGTGTTGGAAAGGAGTGAAACTAATTTTGCAAATCATACATTCTAAATTAGGGCTAAAATAAGAACCTAATTGAATTAATTAATTTTTAGAATAATACAATTTTTTTCTAATTCCACTTCCTAAATGTGATAAATTTTCATCTCAAGAGAATAAAAGAGTGCTATTCTTTAAGTTGGTGTTTACATTTTATTATTATGCATCCTCCATAATTGTCTTTCCCTGATATTCATCTCACAATGCAATTGAGGGATAAAGAGGAGGAACATAAAATCTCTAAATCCTCTTCCATTAACTCACATATTGATATAATATAAATATGAATATGATTATTTATTTATATCTCCTTTTTGAGAACAAGATCAAAATAATAATCATTTATATGTAAATTCCTATATTTCACACTTTAAGACTTTTTTATAATAAAATATAAAATATTTATATTGAGAATCATATTTCTCTAATTCTAGACATGAATATATTTCTAGTAACAAAAAAATCTATTTTTTAATATGATAAAGAAATATGAAGTCTTTATTGTTCACTAAAGTGATTATAGTAATGTTTTATATAATTCATTGTTTAACCTTTTCTTTTTGGAGAAAAATATATTCACCTACGTAGATAATATTGAGAAAGGATTAAAAAAAAAACATTTTCAGCACATGTATATGCATCCAATATGAGTAACATGTGTGGAAAATATACCCATTTCAACCTATCATAGCCAAAGAGTTCACCTCATTTACATGGGTCTTGTAGTGACTACCCCTAGTTTGCATTTTGCTATCATTGCCAAACTCTTTTAGGCCAGGTTTATGCTTGATGACTAGCAGCATTATTTTGAGATTATCAAATATTGTTTCATATTCAGTTGATTTATGATGAAATTACTTTATACTCTATACTTCATGTATGCATGATGATTATTACAGTATTTTCAGTTATTGATGATGATTACTTAGATGGATTATCATATATGTTTTCTTGTGGATACTTACCCCATACTACATGTATATGGTGTGTGTGTGTGTGTGTGTGTGTGTGTGTGTTTACTTCATAGATGGAATTTTTGATGTGATTAAGGAGGAGAGTCATAGTTACCTGCTAGTTGGGATCTGCACGATGCACCACTTCCAGGCATTGCTCATTTAGCTTAGTATATATGTGTTTGTACATGCACGAATTTAATGTAGATTGGAGGTATTGAATATTGACTTCCTTGAATTTCTAGGATGAGTGTACCCTATCACATTATCTCAATGGAAAGAGAGGGGAGATAAATTCTTAAGTCCAAATCCTAGCCTTTAAACTCATTTGTCCTAGAAAATTAGGACAAGTATCTGAGTTAGTTACCTTTTGAATGCGTTGTATGATGTTAATTGGTGATTATAACCTTTTAGTTTGTTTTTGTATGTGGTTTTCTATGATGGGTCTTCATATTTCATCTTATGGGTCTTTTGTTTTTCTATTAATTAAGTCAAATTAAATGATTAAGTTAATGATTTAATTTAATGGAAAATTATTATGGTATGTTTAATATTTAAATAATATTCAATTAATTGGAAAATTAATTAAATAAAAAGAATTAAATTTAAAGATAAAAGTTATAAGTTTAATTTTAGAACGTAATAATGATTATTTAATTTAATAATAATATATTTAGATTTCATTTTTAAATAAATGCTAAATACTATTATTATTTAAGTTAATAAATATTTTATCAATTAACATTTCAAAAATAAATTAAAAAGTAAAAAAAAAAGATATTAAATTATTAAAACTTTTAAGATTGCATAATGTGTGCATGAGATAAAAATTTAATAAATTAATTAAAAAGAGAAGTCAAGTGAAATTAAATAAAGTTATTTTATAATTCAACAACTGTGCATGAAAAAATAAAGGAAAGATAATAAAGAGTTAAAGTCTGGTGAGCAAGGAGTCCTCTCGAGTGATCACATATTAGTGCTCCAAATTTAAGAGAGAACTCCTTATCACCAATTGAGGGTTCATTTTTGAAAGACCACGAATTTCGGAAGAGGAATTTTCAGAAGAGAGAAGGTATTGAGAGGACAAATTTCCAGAGGAAAAATTTCTCTCACAAATCTTCTTGGGCATAGCAATTTAGCATCAAAGTCCAAGTAGATTCTTGTGATTAATTCACATAGTTACTTACACTATTTATATTCCTATCTTCTTTGTGACTGTGTAATGGTTAGATGAATAATTCTTTGTGATGAGTATTTGAATATTGTGAATTTTTGGTTTGCATGTAGATTTCTTCTTCATACATAGAGATTAAAATATCTTAAATTTCCTATTCAGTAATTTGCAAGTTAGTATTTTAATCAAGGAGGGTTTGTATTGAAATAAAAAATTTAAATAGAAAATTTGACTAATTGATTGTATTTTCCCTATCATAAATTTTCTAGGATTGTTATAAAAAAAATTGTTTTTACAAATATGTTGGGGGGGGATTAGTTTTTTTTTTTTAATTATTAAAAAAATTATTAAAATATATATAATAAAAGTGGGGTAGGCAAGGCCACCAACCCCCCACCCCACTTCCTTTTCCCTATGACACAACAATTACTATTGTGGCAACAATACTGCTATGGCAGTAGGCACTATTGACGCAACAGTACCTTATTATGGTAGACAACAACTTACTAGTTGTGTGGGCCTTAAATGCTTCGGGGTGTTTAAAATTTTTATTTTTATTTTTATAAACTTTAATTAATTTAAATTATTAATTAATATTAAATTTATTAATAATTTTTCTTAATGTTTATTAATTAAAATTATTATTTATTAATGAATTTATTAATATTTATTAATTTAAATTATTATCTATTAATAATTTTATCGCTATTTTTTATTAATATTTATTAATATTTAATAATTTGTGATATTGTTATTAGGATATAATTGTGTGATTTTGAGTCAAACTCATTGACCCATGTTTCATTAGTATTGATTCAACATGAATCCATCTCTCATGAGAATAAATGGAACAAGTTAGCACTCAACAAATCTAGCTAATGCTCATAGGGGTGAAGCATTGGGACTTCCCGAGAGGTCACCCATCCTAGTACTACTCCATTATGAGCGTGCTTAACTACAAAGTTTCCTCCATGGTTAAACCCAAAGCTTGTAACCCCATTTACAAAACCTTCACCAAGTGTTGTGCCTTATGAACCATTCCTTAGAAAGTGCCTTAAGCTCATCAATTGATAAGTAGGAGATAATTTCCACATCAAGTCAAATTATGATATTGCTATCAGGATTTAACTATGTGATTTTGAGTCAAACTCGTTGACCCATGTTTCATGAGTAGTGATTCAACATGAATCCATCTCTCATGAGAATAAATGGAACACTTAGCACTCATTGGATCTAGGTGATGCTCACAAGGGTGAAGGATCGAGACTTCTTGGGAGGTCACCCATCCCAATACTACTCCAGCCCAAGCGCTCTTAACTACAAATTTTCCTCCATGGTTAAACCCAAAGCTTGTAACTCCATTTTTAAAACCTTCACCAAGTGTTGTGCCTTATTAACCATTCATTAGAAAGCCCCTTAAGCTCATCAATTGATAAGTAGAGAGATAATTTCCACAGAAAGTCAAATTGTGATATTGCTATCAGGATTTAACTGTGTGATTTTGATTCAAACTCATTGACCCATGTTTCATGAGTGGTGATTCAACATAATCCATATCTCATGAGAATAAATGGAACCCTTATCACTTATTGGATCTAGGTTATGCTCATAGGGGTGAAGCATCGAGACTTCTTGGGAGGTCACCCATCCCAATACTATTCTAGCCTGAGGGCGCTTAACTATGGAATTTCCTCCCTAGTTAAACCCAAAGCTTGCAACCCCATTTGCAAAACCTTCACCAAGTGTTGTGTCTTATGAACCATTCATTAGAAAGTCCCTTAAGCTCATCAATTGATAAGTAGGAAATATTTTCCACAACAAGTCAAATTGTGATATTGCTATGAGGATACAACTATGTGATTTTGAGTCAAAATCATTGACCCATGTTTCATGAGTAGTGATTCTACATGAATCCATCTCTCATAAGAATAAATGGATCACTTAGAACTCATTGGATCACTTAGCACTTATCTATATTTTGGGTTTTGGGTTGACTAGAGTGTTGACTAGTTCTAGGACATCTACCAAAGGCTAGGGAGTTCTGTGTTTGTGATATTATGATGTTTTGATCTTGATCTTTTTAACTCAACCATGGTAATGTGTTTGGTATGCTCTATGTTGAGTTTGACTATATTTTTTTGTTATTTCTTTTTAGTGTTCTTGTGTGAAACTAAGTTGAATGTTATGACATATTTGACTTAACTGTTCGAGTCTTTGATCAATATTTTTGGGGATGATTTCTAGTTGCTCATAGAGAACTGATGTGAATTATCTTGTGAAGCTTTCTAGTCACTTGTATAGGGCTGGGGTGAAATTTTTGATTCTTTAATTTATACTTTTATGAGCCTAGGGTAGGTAATCTGTATGTTAAGTCAAGAAGTGGCTTGCAACGGAGGCTGAGGCCCAAAGTGGCTGTTAGGGTAACCCATTGTAAGTAGTTTAGTAAGTGATAACATTTCATTAAATGGGTTAAAATGAATTAATAAGATTTTGGTACCACAAAAAGTCACTAAGGTGCTAGAGGATTAAAAGACTAGCTGGGTAACCTTAGAGTTGACTCGTTAGTATGCCTTGTCAGTATAAAAGGATACTAGTGTCGCATAGAGTCACTAGGGGGCTGAAGGATTAAAAGACTAGGTGGGTAACTCTAGCATTAATTTGTGTAATGAAACTTGCCCACTAGAAGTATAGATTTCCTACATGTCTATGTTGCCTCTGGGTCTAGATGTCATTTTATCTTGGAACCTTTGAGTTAGATTACTTTTAGGGTTTCCTGGACTTAGATGTTATCTTTGATTTTCAGATTGATATCCTATTTGGGACTTGAGACTATCTCCTCAACGCGGTGGGAGTGGGCCTTTTTGGGTTACCATGCAGTCCAGTGGTAGTGCTTTTTACTCTTACCATTGAGATTCATCCGTTGATACCATGGCTAGAGTTTCTTTGTCTTCATTTATTTTCTTTCTATCTCAGTGCATTATGGTGGATGGTTGCATTTTTATGATGGATAATTATATCTTTGTGATGGATGGTTTCACTTATAGTTTGTTTCAAGAATCTGAAAAGGATGATGTAATCTATTTTTATAAATGTATATTCTTTTAGCCTTCCATACCCTGTGACATGTACAATGGATGATTGAGAATTCTGAATTTTATTGCCAAGTGGCATCCAGAACAAATGTATATTATTTAAATGGATTTTGAAAATTTAATTATTCTTTCATGTGGATGTGGTAATTGTTAGACTTAGTATTAATTAAATTTAAATGTGATTTAACATCTTAGGATCCTTAAGGAATGTAATCTATTATGTTTGCTTGTGTATCATTGTATTTAATTACTTCCACTACTTTATGCTCAATGTGTATGTATTTCTTTCAAAAAAAAAAAGTTTGGCAAAGTTAGTTAAAACTTTAGGTTAATTCTTTTGGATCCCTTGGAAGGGTGTTACATCTAGTATTAGAGCCCAAGTTCTACATTTGGAGCTTTGGCTATATTGGAGCACCACTAGTAGTTAACTAGTTGAAACTAAAATGAGATTTAAACTATTATGTATATCTATTTCAAATTGAAACTTGAACTAGTTGAACTGAAACAAAACTTAAATGTTTAGTGGTATATTTTCAAACTTGAACATTTAGACTTCAAAATCAAAGGTCCAAGGTCAAACCCTTTAATGGGTTAGGTTTAGGTTATGTAGTTGAGCAGTGGCTTATTGCTCTCGACAAGGTTTTTGCTATTAATGGTTTTGATAGTAATGTTAAAGAAAGGCTTTCTATTACTAACCTAGAATTCTTTGGAGCCACTTGGTGAACTATTGAAGAGAAGAAGTTGAGCATAAACATGAAAAATGTCACATGGGAGTTATTCCTGAAAAACTTCCATGAGCGATTCCTACTAGAGGAATGGAACTAGCATAAGGTAGATGAGTTCCACAACTTGAGATAGTTCGTTGTGACCGTAGTAGAGTATGAGTGCAAATTCTATGAGCTCATGCCCTATTCAGGAATTAGGGATAACCCAACACAATTGGCACAACATTTCATCAGAGGCTTGAACAACTATCTAGTTGGGGGTGTTAAGGTGTTCGAACCTAAAACCCTCAAAGATGCAGTACATCAAGATATTCTTGTAGAGTGTTAACCTAGGACGTGAAGGTTTTGTGGGAGCACCTATAATATCAAGGTCCAAGAGTAATCGGGGAGCAGGTTATAGTAGGAAACCTCCTTCTGGAGATAATCACTAGTAGGAAGGAACTCATCCTCCAACACAGAGTGATGGCAATGGTTCCAATGCTAGGAGCTATCATAATGCATAGCACAACAAGAAAAATTAGTACACTCAGCCTGCACAGAGTAACTAGCCTTATGCTAGTGGGGGTAGTGTTCAATAGTTTAGTGCACCTAGAGTGTAGAGGAGCTTCAAAAGAGAATTTTTGTCATGCAAACAATGTGGACACAAGTTCTCTCATTGCCCTCAATAGAAATATCAATTCTCAGACTAGAGACCTGCAGCTTCAGAAGCTACGATTGGAGACATAGGTGGATTTTAGAGAGTGTTCTTAGTGGATTCATATCCTCCTATAGGGAGAAAGGATCCAAAGGGACCGACATAGTGAGTTCTTTAGCTTTACCATTCTTGTAGGCTTCTAGGAGTAAGCCTAAGTCTAGGGGTAGTGGATGGAGTGCCTATCCCTAGTTTGCATTTTTCTATCATTGCCAAACTCTTTTAGGCCAGATTTATGCTTGATGATTAGTAGCATTATTTTGAGATTATCAGATATTATTTAATATTCAGTTGATTTATGATGAGATTACTTGGTACTCTATACTTCATGTATGCATGATGATTATTATAGTGTTTTTAGTTATTGATGATGATTAGTTAGATGGATTATCATGTGTTTTTTTATGGATACTTACCCCATACTACATGTGTATGGTGTGTGTGTATTTTTTCTTTATGGATGGCATTTCTGATATGGTTAAGGAAGGGAGTCATAGTCACCTACTAGTCAAGATCTACATGATGCACCACTTCCTACCATTGCCTGTTTAGCTTAGTATATATGTGTTTTTACATGCGTGGATTTTATGCAAATTGTAGGTACTAGGTATTGACTTTCTTGTATTGTCAAGATGAGCGTATTTTCCTATCACATTATCTTAAAGGTAAGAGAGGGGAGATAAATTTTTAAGTCCAAATCCTAACCTTTAAACCCATTTTTCCTAGAAAATTAGGACAAGTATTTGAATTGGTTACCTTCTGAATGCGTCGCATGATGTAAGTTCGTGATTATAACCCTGTAGTTTTATTTTGTATGTAGTTTTCTATGACAGGTTTTCATATTTTGTCCTATGGGTCTTTGGTGGCGTTTCTATTAATTAAGTCAAATTAAAATGATTTAATTTAATGAAAAAGTATTATGGTATATTTAATATTTAATTATATTTAATTAATTAGAAAATTAATTAAATAAAAAGAATTAAATTTAAAGATAAAAGTTGTAAGTTTAATTTTAGAACATGATAATATTAATTTAATTTAATAATAATATATTTAGAATTCATTTTTAAATAAATGCTAAATGCTATTATTATTTAAGTTAATAAATATTTTATCAATTAACATTTCAAAAATAAATTAAAAAGTTAAAAAAAGGATATTAAGTTATTAAAAGTTTTAAGAATGCATAATGTGTGGATGAGATTAAAATTTAATAAATTAATTAAAAAGATAAATCAAGTGAAATTAAATAAAACTATTTTATAATTCAATAAATGTGCATGAAAAGATAAAGGAAAAATAATAAAGAGTTAAAATCTGGTGAGCAAGGAATCCTCTCAGGTGATCGCACAATTAGTCCCTCGAATTTAGGAGAGAACTCCTTATCACCAATTGACGGTTCATTTTTTAAGG
Organism: Cupressus sempervirens; assembly: GCA_028749045.1. Lineage (NCBI taxonomy): Eukaryota > Viridiplantae > Streptophyta > Pinopsida > Cupressales > Cupressaceae > Cupressus > Cupressus sempervirens. The sequence continues at coordinate 605,675,373 of CM053788.1, forward strand.
ACCAAAAATTTTGGATGGTTGTATCTTTATGATGGATGGTTTCACTTATTGTATTGTAGTTTGTTTCATGAATCTGAAAAGGATGGTGTAATCTATTTTTATAAATGTATATTTTTTTAGCCTTTCATACCCTGTGACATGTACAATGGATGATTGAGCATTCCAAATTTTATTGCCAAGTGGCATTTAGAACAAATGTATATTATTTAAATGGACTTTGGACTTTTAATTATTCTTTCATGTGGATGTGGTAATTGTTAGACTTATTATTAATTAAATTTAAATGTTACTCAACGTCTTGGGATCCTTAAGAAATGTAATCTGTTATGTTTTCTTCTATATGATTGTATGTAATTGCTTCTGCTACTTTATGTTTGATGTGTATGTCTTTCTTTCCAAAAAAAAAGTTTGACAAACTTAGTTTAAAATTTAGGTTAATTCTTTTGGATCCCTTGGCATGGCATTACAGGTCTCACTCTTGCCATGGACTTGCAAACTATTTAAACAATCAAAACTATATCATAGGTTAGCTACCAAAAAATTATTAAAAAATTCAAATTACATCATATTTCTTCACAACATTGTGCACATTGTAAATATATTAAAAAAATCATAGCATTATCATAAGATAAGTTGATTTATCCCATTGTATTTACATATCTCATAATGTATAATTAAAATCAAAACTCACCACCACATAATCATAATTGAACAAGTAAAGAGATTTATCATAATAATGTATCTCATGAAATATGTTAGTTGGAATAATAAATACCCTAGCTCATAATTATAGACATCTACAATAAAATTACTAGTATAAAAAAAACATATTATCAAGCAGCCAAAAATGTAAAAGCATAGTCAACCAAGAGTCTACAACTACAAGATCATAATGAAAAAATTCTATGGGCCTAAAACCCAAAGTCAACAAAAGTCTAAATGACACTCAAGGTCTTGATAAATAGGAGAAGCAAGGTCGAACCGTGATATAAGAAGACATGAAAGAATTTTTATTGTTCAAAAGATAAATTAAAATCATACAGATTGTCTTACAAATATTTTTCTTCCTCCTGAACTCATATTCTTCATTATAGCTATATACATATCAAAGCTTCAATTTTATTATTACTACAACATCCCATACGATTAGCAAAAAAAAAAAAATCAACCAATCCTTAACTATCCTAACAAATTCCCCAAATCAAGCAATACTTAGTTTCGCTATTATAAGAAAAAATGTCACAGTTTTTCACTTTTAATTCCAATATCACCTGCAAAATGTGTCAATCTAAGAAGGTGATAATGAATAGGCACCTCCTCGAAAAACTCGGATTAAAGTTATAGCGTCCTTCAATATTTGAAAAAAAAGCTTAATTAAAGTTTGCATTAAAATTAGCTTCGATTGCATTTATCACATTAAATTGAATGACCGCCTTTAAATCTGCTTCCTTGCTTAGGTTATTCGTCCATGATAAAATTGAAAAAGTTGTTTGTATGAGTCAATCATATAGATATAAATTAAATCTTTAAAAAAATATAAATGTATTATCTTATTGATTAATTATAACACATATTTTATGAAAAAATATACACTTACTGTCAATTTGTCAACGTAGGCAGAAATTTTTTAGGAAAGGCAAAAAATAGATAATAATAAAATGGAAGGTTCCGTTCAATCATAGAGCATACTTGTGTTTTATATGAATTTGTAGACATAAGATTAAAAATAAACTAATATTATATAATATATTTTGTGTTTTTTATCATTCAGAATAATTTGATACTTTTTTTAAAAATATATATTTTTCTATTTTTTACAAAAATAAAATTGCATTCAAATATCAACTTATTAGTATATTTTTCTAATTATTAATAGTTTTTATTTTTATTTTTAAAGTATTTTAACAATGATTATCAATTAATTTAATGTTCTACTATTCAACATACATGTTTAATTATTATTTTAATTTAGAAAAGTTATTTTAAAAAATTTTATTACATATTTCAAAATTTAAAATCTAACTATTTATGTGTTCTGACTTTATCCCTCCTCTCATTTCTTCAAAAGGCACGGACTCCAACTCACAAAGAACTCTTGTTAATTTTGTCTATTATATTATTTATTTGAATTTCTTTTTTTCTTTTTTTCTTTTGTTATTATTAGGCAATTGCATAAGACCAAAGAAATTATATAAATGTTTTATAGCAAAGAAAATAAGTATCAGACTATTTACTTTTTAATATCTTTTTCATACAAATTATTTTGTCTAAAACTCATAAAATACAAACTAGAATACTTGCAAAAGAGTTCATTATCATCATAATTTTTCTATAACAATGATGTGATCTACAAAATAAATACTAATGTCATGTTTTGTAACTACCACTTTACCATAATCTCTAAAATAGGTAGAGATTTCAATGCTTTTTCATCATTAGAAATATTAAAATTAAGAATAAGCAAGCATAGATACCCGCCTTGATACTAGCTATAATGGAAGAGTTTTGTAGTAGGTGATAGAGATGTTAAAATAGTTATGTATCCAACCCCAATAATTGATATTATGTGATACTAGCTATGGTGGAAGACTATTGTAGTAGGTGATAGAGATGTAAAAATAGTTATGTAGTCAACCCCAATAATCGATATTATGTGATTTCTCTTCTAGATGTGTTCTTTTACTCTCTATTAGTATGCATTATTAAGTTATTCTATTAACATTGTGAAAATATTGTATTTCATTCATTTGTGAAAACTTATGATTTATCTATCTAGTGATATGTAGCTCTTTTATTTAAGTGTAGGCCCATGGGTGATGAATTGTGTTCTTCATATTTTTATTTCATTTTGATGTGGTTGTGTTATGTATTTATTTATATGGGAGAATGTTTTCCTTTAATTTGGCACAGAATGGACAAATACTCATGGATTTCACAAAATTATTTAATAGATTCCCTTAGTTACACCAATGATATCTTTTAGATCTTAAAATTATCTTCATTGTAAATTAAACCAATTCATTTTTTATGTTTTCATAGTAGAACTTATTTTTCTAGTATTAAAAAGTAAAACATTTACTTATAATTTTTAACAATAATTCTAGGGATTATCTTAGTAGCTATCATGAGGCACTATGGGTTACAATTTTTTTTTTTTTACATACACCTTCACACATAAAAATAATTGGATATATTAATGATTATGGAGGTTTAGAGTTGCAAGCAAGGCTACTCAGTAGAGGCACGAAGCTTGCATGCAAACTTGCCCAACAATGGTCACCATGAAGATATTTTCCTACCAAATACAAGAGCATGGGCCTATAGGATGAAATCTCTTTGACTAAGAGACAAGGATTAAATGGTATCCATTCTACCAAACTCTCTTAAGGCATGATCCTGGCCTCATCCCTTTTGATGGTGGATTCTTTCATTGAATAATACTTCATTGTTGGTGGACTCATTTGGAAACATTAAACTTCAGAAATTGACTGATGACCCATTTGTAGGTCTACATATTTTAATTTGCATCAAAATATTCTTTAATTTATATCAAAGGATAGCAAAAAAAAAAGACATTTATGAACCTTTTCACATTAACCTATGATCCATAATTTATTTTACAAAAATTAATTAATCTACTTTTTGCTTCATATAGAAGTTTGAGAGAAGAGCCATTTAAATTGATAGTAATAGTTTTATTGAATTTTATTATTTATATTTAAAAAATTTAAAATATGCAGTAAAGATTTATTATTTAATAAATGTATTACAATTAATTCAAATTTGAAATTTTTTCTAGAATTATACTTTTCTTTTATATCAATAAATGACCAAGGTCAATATTTTATTAGTTTATGAGTAAGTTTATGTATACAACTTTGTTCAGTATGAACTATAGTAGGAAAGAACATAGTTAAGAAAAATTTTGCTCTTTCCCAAGACTTATGCAATTTAGACTATATAAACAAAATAATTTTTTTTTTAATGTATTGGACCCAATATAGTTGTTATATTACACATCTAGATTTGTTGAAAGTTCACAACATTATAGAATTAGGCTAGATAACTCACCCTGCATTGCCTTGAATATTCAAGATTTTTCAAATTTGTATTCTAGCTTAGAAGTGACTTAAATTTTTGTCATGCTTCTTATCCTCATGATGGATGGTTGAATGAGTTGCACACTCAACCACTCTCTTCCTTACATGAGTTAGTATCATTGTTAATAATATCCAATATAAGGTAGCATCCAATCATAATGAAAACCATCCATTTCATGTTTGTCATAAATATCATTTACAAGAGACTATGGGATCTTCATATATGTTTAAAAACTAGCTCTCATAAACAATAAATTCCCATTTCCAGCAACCATAAAGACTAAATGTACACTTGATTTCCACAATTGAAGAGAGTTATGCTAAAGTTAGTCCATATTAGATGTAACATCCTGCTAGGGAACCCAAGATAAATTAAGCTAAAAAGATGCTAGGTTTTCTAAACAATTTTTTTAGAGATCAAAAGAAACAAGAGATAAGAATGTAAAAGCAATAACACAAATACACATCACATATATATGGATAAAAAAAGTGACAACAATTACATTTCTCAAGGGTTCCATAACATTCAATCCCATATAAAAGTTTTATTAAGTTTATTAATTAAAACATTCCATGACATAAGAATGACCACATGTGCACAATCTCATAGATGAATATATAAATACAAAGGTTGCATGCTCATCCACTACACATGTTGCAAGGTATAAGACACTAAAAGAATATACATCATAATAAGGACATCATCCCACAAGATCTTAACAAATGAAGTAAAATGTACATCAAAGTAAGATTTTACTACATAATCATCAAGTCAAAGAATGGAACATTTGTATCAATGGTATATCCAACATCGGTGTCCAATTCTTAGACCTCAATGGAAAAAAAAATCACTATCTCCCAACCTTGTGGAACCTAAGTAACCCTACTCCCACCATAATGAGGAGATAATATCAAGTCCCAAACATATATAAATCCAAAAGCCACAACAAGAATCTAAGTCTCAAGATCCTAAAAGTAATCTATCTCAAAGGTCCTAAGTACATAAGCTAACAACCAATCCTAGTAGAAACAAAATATGTAGGAAACCTAATGTGCACAAGGGCAAGTGTCATCACATGATTCAACCCTAAGGTTACCTTGGAAGTCTCTCAAGACCCTAACCCTCTAGTGACTCTATGCAACATCAATATCCTTTCATATAGACAAGGCATACCGATGAAGCAAGGTCACAACCAAGCACCCTCACTACTCACATCCTAGTCTATACTAGCACTCAAGGTATGGGTCAGTTACCAAACTGACATCTTGTTAATTCATTTTAAACACCATTAATGATCATGTTATCAATTATTAATATTACTTACAATGAGTTACCAAGGAAAACCCTTTAGGGCTCAAACCCCCATTGAAATAAACTTCACAACATACACATAGATAACCTACCCTAAGCTCATAGAAATGCATTTGATAAAAATCATTATAAACATCCTAGTTCTATACAAGCAACTAGATTCAAAAATAGATCATATATCAAATATCTTCAAGAGGTTGTATCAAGAATCATGACACATGAGCTTACAAAAGAACTTATTATCATTAGAAAACATAAAATAATAAGTTTGACATGAATCATTGGGAACAACTTACCTAACCACCTCTAGTACACATTCCTATTTTGTCAAACTACTAGGTTTCTTGAAACCTATCCTAGGAATAAAATAAAACATTGTTGGAATTATTTAGAATAATTGGTAGGGGGGGTCAATCAATTATCAAAAGTCCAGATGTACAAATAAAATTTTGAATTCTCAGTAGACCCATATCCGTAAAACCTTATTATGCATGCATTCATTAGATCATAAAATACTTAAACTTTGTAGGTCATTGTGCTAGAAATACTCAAGACTATGCTAAGTTACTGAGAGGGAAGGGGTGAATCAGTAACTTCTAAAACTTCAACAATTCGACTCTTTATCCAATAGTCCAATTAGCATTTATTCTATTACATAAAATCTGATCTAATTGCATGCATAAGAAAATGAAAACATGAAAGCATTCATAACACTATAACACAAAGATTTAGTGACCCAGAAACCTTCCAAATAAAAAGTAAAACTGGGGTGAGGATGATACCCACAAGATTTAGTACTAAAGTATAAAGTTAGCTTGTTAAAGCTTGCATTGATCACTTCCAATGATCTGCCCTATTAGGAGCAATAAGGACTGCTAGGTCCACCTTGTGAAGGGATTTACAAATATACAATGAAGTATGCACTCGGTAAAGAGATTTACAAAAGACTATTAGGTCTACCTTGTTAAAGGATTTGACTGATTCACTTGTTAGTATGAAATAGTAGATGATGTTTGATCTCCAACTTCATTTGCTAAATGAGATTCCTTTATGTACTAATCACCTTGCTATCATAGATATGATTTTGCTTCTCCTTATACTGTTGTAGCCTTTGTTATTCACTCTTTTTACTCTTCTCTGATTATATTCACTTATATTGCATTCACATTCACATCTTCATCATCATACTTGGATAAGATATAATACATTACATATGTACCAATCCAATTATACAAATTACAAATTTGGCCACAATACAATTTTACACAAATATTACAAAGTCGGCCCAAATGAAGACACTGGAATTCTAAAGACTGACTCAGTGAAGTTATGATACTTGGCATCCACTATCAATGCTTGACATTGTCATGCAATTGGTAGATGTAGAAGCTTGATCCATACTGATCACTTCCAAGTAGTCTTAAACTTAGTTTACACTAGTGACTCGGTAGATACCGTGAAACTTGTCATATAAACTAAGTCTCTTAGTTTACTTTGTATGACTCGATAAACACTATCACCTCAATCTTGGTATAAACTGACTCACTTGGTTAACACTAAGTAGCTTGGTTAACACTAGACTTGCATCGCATACACTACAAACTTGGTGAACACTGCACAACTTGGTTTGCACTGGTAAACTCAACATATACTAAGATGCACAATTTACACTATTGATCTTCACTATAACTGTGATTACTTAGTAACCACTAGGATTTGTCCAAGGAACTCGATAGCAACTATAGAACTTGATGATAACTAAAATGCTTGGTAAACATTGAGAACTATACAATGAGCTTAGTAGCTATATATAACTTGAATAAGTCTATGTCACTAATACAAAACTTAACCGATATGTCAAAAATCTCCCCCTTTATCATTAGTGACAAAAACACTTATTAGCCAAAATTGAATTCAAAAATTTTCCTAAATACCTTTTATCCATCACATGTGTTACTAGCTTGATAGAGTATACTATTTTTGAGATTTTTCAAAATTTATATTGTAAGATATATATCTATACATGTAAAGTTCTTTCATACAATATACTATACATCTTCTTTCTATATACAAAATATCTTTCTAAACATATCTTACTCCCCCATTGATTTTTCAACTTATTATATTTTCTCCCTAATAACATGTATCTTTCTCCCCCTTTTTGACATTAATGGAAAATATTTATTCTATTTACATAGTAATACCAAAATGAGATAAAAATTCCATATGTACCTTAATAATGATTGCCAATGTTTTATCCCAATTGCCTTGCAGGACCTTACATGTGTGAAGTGTAATTTGTACTTCTATTGACAATTCTATCATATGGTCTGCTGGAGAAGTTATTGTTATGGATGAGAGTTTTTGAATGTACAATGTGCTTCTATAGTGCATCCATGTTAGGAAGAATCATATTTTGTATATCTATCAATGTGGATCTTATCGTTGCTTCTTCTCTAAGAAATTATGCTTGCATATCAGACAAAATTTTTATCATTTGGAAATGTCTAGAGCTTGAGCTAGGGTCAAGTTGCAACTGCTGAGCACTAGCTTTGAGATTTTGATCTATTTGCATAATTTGTTCTTTATTTCTTTGGTAAAATCAGAAACATCACATAGCTTTCCAAAAAGTGATGACACATTTGTACAAGATGCTTCTAAAGAGCCCAAAATTGTAGAAAGTTCTACTTGATAAATAGCTATCTACCGAGCAATGTGCTCCAACACTTTATTATCAAACTTCTTTTCTACCTTCTACACTAGCTTATCTTGTCCCTTAGTATCTTCATTAAATTTTTGTATTGCCTATGCTAGCTAAAACAAAATTGGTTGTGAAGAATCAACCTTAATACCTATGGCCTTTGCCAAAATGTTCTTTGCATCTTCAGTGATTTTGAATTCCTTATCTCTTTCCTCTCTTAATTTAGTCAAATCAATGAAGATGCAAAGAACATTTTGGAAGAGGCCATAGGTACTAAGGTTGAATTCAAATTGACTACATTTTGGTGTAAATGACTACAAAATCACCAAATGACTTCATTTTGGTGTAAATTGAAATTGATTTATGTTCTTTTCCTTCTTCTAGAGGAGTTCACCAAATGACTACATTTAGTATGGAGTAAGCTTAGAAATGTCCCAATTCGGGATTACAATTCCCTCATCTAAATCAATTTCTTCCTTTGTCTCTTTTCCTTTACTGAAAAATTTTGTGCTCGGTTGAACCTGGGCTCAACTATCGTTACACTTATTGCTTGTGTGCCTAGAATAGAAATAATAGTAGACATGCTAGGACTTGATGTAAAAACTGATATTGCACTTATTGGAGGAATATTTACAAAAATACCTAAAGAATCCAAAATTAATGTGCTCAAAACTAAAGTACTTAAAACTAATGTAGCCAACTTGGTTGAAGAAGGAAGATTCTGCAGCTCGGTAGATGAACTGGGGGTTACTTCAGTTAGTGATGTGCTAAGTTGAGTAGGAGCAAAGAGTAATTGGATATTTGGGTTGGCACTGGCAGTCACAATCAAACTTGTTGGGGTTGTCTCTGTGCTTGATGTTGTCACTAGTTTTCTTGGAGAGTGAGGAAGTGAGGCAATAACTATTGCAGCTATCTTAACTGGATAAGTTTCCTCATCATCTTGCTTTGCTTCCTCGGTAGCCTCATGTGCTTTTTCCTCTTCATCTTCTTTGCTATCAAAATGAGTTGCTTCTTCAATATTTTCTTCTTCATTTTTCTCCTTATCCTCATCATTATCATGATCATCATCATCATCATCTTTAACATCAACTAGAAAATCACTTGGTTTATGTAGAAGATAGATATTCTTCCAAGTGTTTTTTGAATTCTTCACAACATGTTCAATATCTTTCATCAAAATTAGGCAATTATTAAATTTTAGAGTCAATTTTTCTTTATTTTTCTTTAGTGACTCTTTTATCTCATCATTTGATATGCTCGGTATTAGCTACCTCAAGGTTTTCCCATATATGTCTTTGATAGTTTGCATGGAAAAATCCCATCTTGGCTTGATTTTCTCCAACAAATCATTAGGAATCCAAGAAGCAAGCTAGTCTGGTGAGTATTTCCATTTTCCCATCTTGTCCTTCACTAGATCGTCTATCTACTTCTACTCTTCTACTATCCTAATTTCATATTTTAATGATTTGCAATATCTTTCAATTTCTCTTGGAATTTGGGTGGAGGTTTTCTAAATATAATGTCTCCTCCTTCCTTGTTAGATTTCATCCTAGAGGACCTTCTTGTGAATACTACAATGGATGGCTTTTGTGGCTTGCTGACAATCACCTTGTCCTTCTTCCTTAATGGATCTTCTTCATTAGTGTCTACCTTCTCCTCTACTTCCACATCCTTTGCTTCCTCATTTTCACCTTTACCCTTGGTCAACAAAAGGGTTGAATTGGTTTTTAGTTTAGTAATCCTTTTCTTTCCTTTGTTGAGAACCCGAGGGAGCTTTATTTCAAATTCAATCTTGGCTTTTGCTTCATCATATGTGCCAAAATATGTAGACTTAGGACCAACTGGCTCATTGACAAGAGCCTCAATGATATCTTTGGTTTCATCAATTTTAACCTCATATCCAAGAGATTTTATCCATGCAATCCTAGGCTTAACTACCTAAATGTAGATTTTATCACAATCCACCATGAAACATACAACATCCTTATAATCTTCAACTAGTTTCTTGGGGATTTAGTAGCTATTGTTCATTTTCTCCTTAGATGCATCAAAATAATTTTCCATAATACTAATATAGTTTTCACCCCTTTCAACAATAAACTCATTTATTTGATATAACATAGGCACACCTTTTCTCCAAACAACAGTGCCTTTTGAAGGGAAGAATTTTTGAGCATAAAAGAATAGACAAGTTAATAGGGAGCCAAACTTACAAGGGTTATTCTTTGATGTCGTTATGCTTTCCATATTTTTCTTGAACTATTTCAACAATAGCTTGGCAAGGTCAAAAGATAAATTGTTCTTTACCACATTGTATGCCAAGTCCATAGCTTCACATGACACATTGTTCAACCTACTAGAGCTATATATTTTATGCACAATGATGTGAATACCAAACTTCAACTCCATATCTAAAACACTACTAATTTTTATTCCTCTTTCATCCCATTTTTCTAGGGTTTTCTTTCTACATTCTACCCGACCTAGGGTTTTTGTTGTTTTGGCTTTGGCTAGCATTGGGAGGCCAGTGATTTGATGAATCATCTTCTTTGTGATCAACACTAGTTGTTCCAACCACAATTGGCCATTATGCACCCAACTAAGGATAGAACTAATTCATTTAACTTGATATTCATGGGGCATGTGAGGGATGTGAGTTAACCCTTTGGTTTCTAGGTGTTGGTGCTTGGGTTTCAAAACTCCATTAACACATAGCTTATCTAGGGTATCATCCATTTTCAATGTACCAATCTCTTGAATAACACATTTGAAATGATTCAAATATCATTGATCAAAAATACCTATGGAGGGATTTGTGACTACACTCCACTCGGATCTAGGGGGTTTCAACGATTGCAGGTGTGAGCTTGAAATCTAGTGCCTTCCATTCTGCTCCACAAACCAACATGTTAGATCCTCACTTAACCTTATTTTTGTTGGATTCCATCTTCACTCAGTAGGGTTTGAGAGAATTAAAAAACTTTCACTGAAAATTTTCTCAAATCACTTCAAAGATTTGAAGATTGCACTTTCACAATAGCACTCAAAATTTCATGGTAAGAAATGACTTCAATTTCATGCCTTTTGTTAAAATTTTTCCAAAATTCTCAATACAAAGGGTAGGTCAAATAACATCATATTTGACAAACTACCATCCATTACTTTGCATTGAACACTCAACGAAGTCTTTGTGACTTGGTAACCATATGCATCTTTATCACTCCCAACCTTGCTAGATAGAGTTTGCGACCCAACCTCACTCAATAGAGAAGGTAACTTGGTAAACATTGATCCCTTTGTATCCTAAATATAGATTTGGATCATTTTGTTCTTTCAATCTCAAACTATTTTGGATGTCTTCTTTGATAGCCTAGTTCCAATTTCTCCTTTGAGAACTTAAGTAGAAATGGTGGAGTCACTGAATTCTTGAGTGACTTGATCACCACTGCATGGACTTGTATCCTTAGTAGACTTTGGAACCCATTGTTGTCTTATCTATTTTCAGATGTTATCAACCTTTGTGTTCTTCTAATCTTCAATTCTACTAGTATTCATGCCATTCTTGGAAATATGACCAAGTTTTGTACAAATAAAACATCTTTTGGTAGTATATCTTTTCCTCAAGTGATGCTTTACAATTTATTCCAATGTGTCCAAATTCTCCACAATAATGACTTCTACACTGAATGTTGTAGTCCCAACCAAATATTGCTTTCATAATTTTCTCTACTAGATTCAATATCTTGGTTTTGAATTCTGATGACTTGTGTCCATGTTTCTTACATTTGTGATATTTGCCTTCAAATCTTGGTTTCTCTTTGCATTCATTAGCCTTATGACCATGCTGATTGTAATTATAGCACTTTCCATTGAATTTTTCTTTTCCATGGCTCCAACATTTGTTTGATGTATGACCTATCTTACCATAGTGATTGCAAGTAGGTCTTTGGTTCTTTTGAGCTCCTTTCTTGGATGATTCTCCTTCTTCTATATATCCAATTCTTGCTTTTCCTTTTTGTCTATAGAGATTTTGCTCATTCAATTGATTCATGTCTACTTGGGATCTCATCATTCTTTCATTGATTTTCCTTTTAGAGTTTAGATCATTCAGTAATATTTCATTGATTTTCCTTTTAGAATTTAGATCATTTCTTATTCTTTCATTTTCAAATCTTAGGCTCATGATTTCCTCATTTACATTGGAGAGCTGATCAATACTTGGTCTACTTGCCGAAGTGATTGGTTCTAAATTTCATTGTTCCTTCCATCTATCTCTTATTTTATCTTGTTTTTTTGTTTCATGATTTCACATAGCATTACTGACTAAATTTATTATTCTCTTCTTAGTTTTCTTACTTCTTCTTGCAGGGAACCATTCATTTTTAGGAGTTCTTTGATTGCTTCATTGGCTTCATCTGAATTGCTTGAATGAAGGTCTTCAATTTTTTCTTCAATGTAGAGATGATCATTCATTTGAATTGCAAGTTCTTTTCTTCCTTTTAGGGATTGAGAGAGTTGTTGGGCTTTTCTTTCTTGATTTGGATATTGGCCATTTCCAAATCTAGCTTCTCATTGTCAATAGCTTTGTCAAGTTTGAATATCTCCATGGCCTTGATCTTTGCTCAAGCTATTAAGCTTTCTCCTAAAAACCACAATGCTTTGATATCAATTGTTGGAAATATTCAAGACTATGCTAAGTTAATAAGAGGGGAGGGGTGAATTAGTACCTTCTAAAACTTCAACAGTTTAACTCTTTATCCAATTGTCAAATTAGCATTTATTCCATTACATAAAATTTGATCTAATTGCATGCATAAGGAATTGAAAACATGAAAGCATTCATAAAACTATAACACAAAGATTTTTTGAAATAGAAACCTTCCAAATAAAAAGTAAAACTAGGGTAGGGATCATACCCACAAATTTTAGTAATGTTGGTCTAAATTTTTGCATGATTCCTCTATCCAAGTATAAAAATTTAGATTGTATCCATTAATGGTGAATAGGGTTTCTAGCTAAGTCATCCTTTACTTAGCCTTTGAAATTTTTTTTGAAAACCCTATGTCTCATTCCATTTAAAAATTTTCAAGCACAAAATATTTGAAAATGAACTTGGGTGAATATTCTATTTTATTTTTATTTTTTTGCACCCGCGAGTTATCTTTCCTCTCAAATTCCTCACCGTCCGATTTGAATAGATCTACCATTGTCGTTACCTTGCTATAAAAACATGAGCACCTTTTATGTATAGCGAGATAGCGAGTGCCAAAAAGTTTATAAAATGGGACCATAAAATGAAGATACGGTGGTCAGAGATTTGTCTTTTGGCCAAATTTTTAGTCATGTACACCTTGCAAGTACTGCCAGAATAGGAAATGGGACCCACCACCTTTCAAGGTACTTCATGTAGTTTCTTTACCTTTGATTTGATCTCAGATCAATGGCCATCACTATCTTACCATGAAGAGTTGCTCAGACGATATGTATAGTGAGGTAGCAAATGAGGGCCCACCACAGTTCTTCTAAGTAGTGCAGTAACATATCATCCACAAGATCAAGATCGAATCAATGGTTGTCACTGCTTCGCTATGGAAAGGTGCTCATTCTTTATGTATAGCAAAGTAGAGACCTATTAACACGTGTCCTCAGTCACCAGTGGGTCCAAACAGAAGTGTCATCAAGGAAGTAGCTATATACATGGGCAATTTTCATTGGATTGACTGGCCAACTTGTCAAGTGTAATGCCAAGTTGTCTTTCTTTGTATCCCATGATCGTAGGATTTTTAAAGATCGATGGTGCAAATTCAAACGTAGAAGGTGATGCCACTCTGTGTATTAATTAGACATGAAAACTTCGCATGTGAGGAAAAAAAGTATAATACAGAAAATTTTATCAGTTTCACCTTATGTGAACAAAGATTTCAAGCTTTTCCTAAGTAGAAGCAATTACTGAAGAAGATCATGTTGATGTTTGGAAAGATTGTGAAGTAGTTTGTTCGTGATAGATTTGCAAAAATATAGAGGAAGATGAGGATAGAATTGAAGTAAGTAATCCTATTGTAATCTCTATAAGTATCTCAGTTCTATAAAGCATAATCAAAGATGCCTCTAAAGAAGGGATTTTCAAGTCAAGTAAATTATTTGGATAGAAATGTACATGATAACTTGCTTGAGTTGCTGCCTGAGTCTACTGTAGAGATAGTGCAAGTTAAAAAGTTGACCTCATTAAACCCTAGGTTGAGGATAGCTAATGGATTGTATGATAAGGGTAATTGGGTCCAGGACACTCAAACCTTGTGAACTGGTTTAAATTTGTTCAAGAAATGGTTTGCAAAAAGGAAATTGTTTTCCCCACATGCTAATATATGGAATTTGGACCTGGGAAAGCTAGTTTTTCCAAGTGTGTTTATGGATTATGACCTCCTTGAGGCCATGGTGAAGAGTTATTATCAAGCCTCTAGGGTAGTGAGAAGAGTAGATGGTGAAATTCTAATCACCATCAGCCTAGAAGAGATTAGGGAAGCTTTCTATTTGGGACCTCTCACTAGGTATCATGTGCCCATTAATTTGATAGATTTAGCAAAAGAATATATGTCAAAGAAGGATGTAGTTAGAAAAGGTGCACTGAAGGCCCACATTGGTAGAATTGGAACCCTAATAGAAATAACATCATCCTCTAAAGAACCTTTCAAGAAAGCATGTTTCAATGCCAGGGCAGTAGAGATATATAGGACCCTGTGCAAAGTTTTTAGAGAGGGTGAAGAAGATTTTATGCTTGTGAGTTTCATGTATATGATTACTCAAATCTCTTCTTTCAGTGTGGATCTTCTTTTTGATTTTGCTTCTTACCTGACTGATGAGATTCACAGTGGATTGGTCGAGATTACAAAGGGCAAGGTGGAGAAGGTTTGGGGCCAATACTCCCTATTGATGCACATGTTTCTATTTAAGGGGGATACATACTTTGGTAAAGAAATGGTTCTGAACAGGGAACAAGAGGGGGAAGTACTGCCAGTTCAATTATGGATTACGAATATGACTGGGGATGTAGAAAATGCTAGTTTTGTTAGATTTGATAGGCACTTTGCCTCCAAACTAAGGTGCCTCATATTAAGAGACAATCATAGGATTCATAAGGCACTAATGCACCTTGTTAGGCCTATAGACAAATCCCATAATCTAAAAAGTTTCACATAATTAGGGAGATATCATCCCATAATCAGTTTCAACTGTTATTTGAATTTATGGATTCAAGGGAACACCTCATGTACTACCTTATCAGGTTCCCTTAAAGGTAGGAGTAGCTAAATTCTTGTGGTAGTTGGGAGGAGTAGAAGAAGCCTTTTTTCACAAAAGGGGAATAGGATCAATTTTTCCCACTTGCACAGTAGCCCACTAGTTTGTAATAACCAAGGAAGGGTGGGTCTTCCTCTACAAATTTTTGGATCAGTATAAAATGGCAGTATCTCACCCTCATTTTTGTGATGCAGAAGGTTTCTTTAATTCAGCTCTTAGGCATAGGATCAAGCTTCATCCAGTTGAGCATGAATTTTATTTCCCTAAAGATGTAATAAGGAATGAGTACTTTCTACAGGAACAAGAAACAAAGAAAGAAAAATGGAGAGTCTATTCAAAAGTTTTGAATTTTATTAATTGTTTTGACAAAGATTACAACCCTCTTAGTAATGTTGTAACTACTATAGATAGAATAAATAAGCTTATGAGTACATTCCCTGAAATAATGGAGGTAATGAATGAGAAGAAACAACATTTCATTGATTCTTTTCTAGATAAGGCCAGGGAAATAATGAGAAGATTGGGTTTCACTCCCAGTATAGGGGCAAGCCCACTAGTTGTGCAAAGGAGTGTAGGATATATTGTCATTCAGGATCGAAGGCCCATTGTGGATAAAGGAAAATAGATAGTTGAATCTACTAGTGTTATTTTTGAAGAAAGGCCTCCTGAACCTTCTCCCAAGAGGAGAAAGATAATAAGGGAAGAGGAACCACATGATGAGAGTCATGCAGCTTCCCAAACCCCCATGAGAATTGAGGAGGAGTAGCTCATTGATGAGAAAATTGAACAAATGGGATCACATGGGGGAGTTTTTGTTACCCAAGCAGAGGTTGATGAAGGGAACCCCCAGGAGCCTCATGTGCCAAGTTTTGAGTTAACTATAGAAAATTTCAGGGGAAGGGAATTAGACTCTATTTTGGAACAAGCTAGTCAGCAATTTTTGTTTGATGATAGTTTTGTAAGGCCTAGGGCTTTCCATCAATTTGCTTGGAGGGAAAACATGCACATTTTTGAGGAAAGATGTAAAAATATGAAAGTAGAGCATCCAAAAATGGATGAAGCCTCCATTCAAAGTCAAATAAAGGAACAAATGATTCAAGAGTTCCAAAATATAACCCCTGAAGAAGGGAGACAAATGGTAAAGGCTGCAAATATTTTATTATTGCCCAATTGGGACATTGTTGATGCCTTGATTTTTAATTTTGTGTCAAATAATTTGGGATTGCAAGATCCAAATAAAAAAGATTTCTTGGGAACTACATTTAGTAATGACCAAGTTGCTCTTGTCATGTGGTCATTGAGAAGAGGATCCAGGGCTACTCCATCATAGCTTGATTCAGGACTAATAGGGAGTACCATTGTGAGGAGAGTTGCAGATACCTCACATGTACAGGTTGCTCACATGAATGTAGATTACTCTCAATTTTCCTTGGCTACTGTAGAGAGGGAGGAAAAGGAAATGAGTGAGCTATAGAGCAAGTATGAGGCAATTGTGGATGCCTACAATAAAGAGGTAAAGAAAATAATTGAGCTTGAGAACAAGCTAATGGGTAGGTCGGTAGCACCAAGAATAACATACCCTTGCCCTCCAGTTGAACCCTTCAAATCCACCCCCCTCATAGAAATACTAGCTACACCCCAAAGGCCACAGTTCTACACAGTTGAGGATTTTGAAGAAGAAAAGGGTAAACTATGGGCCTTACACGTAGAGTTGGAGTCAAAATATGAAGATAAACTAAGAAAAACTCTCACATATTTGGGGGACAAAGTTGAATGCCCACTTATTCATGATCAATTGGCCAGGGTGATCAATATCTGGGAGGAGTTGAAAGCCAATGATGAGGCTCTAAAACCTATCATGAATATATGGGTAAGAAGGGAGAAAGAAATGACATTTTTGTGTTTTTCTATCATAAGGAATTCTTATGATCAAATTGAAAAAACCTTTGAAATTAGTTTTGATCTTGCTGATTTTGACAATAAAAGAATTCATTTATAGAGAATAATAGTAGGCTACTTGAATAGGTACAAGAGCCAAAAAATCATTTTATTTCCTCATGCCCTAGATAAAAGAAATAATTTTAAAAACAAAGATGAATGGGCAAAGGAACTTGATGATATTTTTTGTTTAAGGATGAATAGAATTGTAAATGAAACAGGGCATGCATGGTGGGCTACCACAATGGAAGAAATGGTGAAGGCCCAAATATTCTTTGATTCTTTAAAATAAGAATTTGTTGCTATTCATAATGAGACTGAGTATGTTTTAAAAAGACAAAGGGATATTTTGCAATTCAATTGGCCAGATGATACATTGTTTGACAAGTGGATGGTAGAAATAGCTCTTGGTGAATAGTTTGATGAAGATGAAACTAACAGTGATGAGGTGCAGGGTGAGGAGATCCAAATCATTGACACCGTCACTACACAAGCCCAACTGGAAGAAGAAGAAAAGAATAATCAGTCACTTTTAGTTGTAGGAATGGGCCCATAGGATGCTGATACAACCAAAGAAGAGAGAAAAGTAGAAATTATTCCCACCATATAGGATAAAGATGGTGAAAACCCATAGGTGGAGATTAATGTGCAATCATCAAAAAAATCTTCATTGTTGGCTAGCTTAGCATTTGCATACAAAGAGAGATCAAAATAGTAGCCAAATCAACAACAATAGAGGATGTAACAGAAAGGGGCCCACAAAAGGAATGTTTGATGTATAAGTCTTTCTGTTACTCACATTTTGTCATTTTGTGATAGGTATATCTAAATATTTCTTGTAAAGGACACCTGTCATTTTCTCTTAGCCTGAAGCTTGTTGCATCTCACACTATATAAGTGAGATTCCAGGGCTAGAGAAAGGGTTTGATTTCTATTGTTTCTAGGTGATATACTTAGTTTTTTCTTGGTCCAATATTTGAGGAAGTTTGTGATGTATTTTCTTTGTTAGTTCTTGAGAATACATGAATATAGAATGATCTCTATTTTTCTTCTTGGTCATTCTAAGTTTACTGCAAATGTATACAATTTTCAAGAAAAATGAATACAAATTATGAGTTGTCCCCATATCAGTTCTTTCTAAATTTTGCCTCCTTTTGATTACTTGGTTATCTTGATATTATATGAGTAAAGGCTTGTTCAATTGAATGCAATCTAGTTAGGTTGTATATTTGTTCATCACTACTATTGGTTCAGTGGATTAAGTAAAAGCTTTGATGAATTTGATAAGGTTGCTGCAGTAGTAGAAAGGATTTTGAATGATGAATTCTGATAGGAATTGCTGATAATATTTGTTGTAAGGAAACAAATTAGATCTAAGGATTTGTTGTAGACTCTAAACCCTAATGGATTAGGCACTGGTCAAATTGATTCAACTAGAAGATAGATGTGTCATAAATGGTTTTCAAATGCAGAATTATAATCAATTTTACTTTTATTTCCTAAAGATCTTCAAAGTTGGTCAGTACTTGTTTGCATGGAATGTTTTAGCTTTAGTTAGCCACTATTGTTGAGAACACGTGCATACCTATAGAAGAATTTTGGCTAGATCTATTATATGGGATGTGTTTATCAAATTGTCATGAATTATGCATGTATTTGAGGATTTGAGATGAGAATCAGAATGAATCTAAAATAATCCTCATACAGTGTTTCTCAGTCTTGAATCATCCCTAGGTATACCCACCCTGGTTTTGCAGAGCCTAAAGAGTAGAAAACCACCCTTGGTTTTGTTAAAGTTGGGTCCAAATGGTTTGCACATATAATTGTTAAGAGGAATTGGCTAGTCCTTAGATTGTGTGAGTGATGTCATTTTGGTATTGAGCATTTTGTTGCTTAGTAGTTTTTCAAAACACCAAAAAGTACTATAGTATAAAGTTAGCCTATTAAATTTTACATCGATCACTTCTGATGATCTATTGTGTTAGGAGCAATAAGGACTACTAGGTCGACCTTGTGAAGAGATTTACAAACATACAATGAAGTATGCACTCGGTAAAGAGATTTACAAAAGACTATTAGGTCTATCTTGTTAAAAGATTTGACTGACCCACCTATTAGGATGAAATAGTAGATAATCTATGATCTATAACTTGGTTTGCTAAATGAGACTCCTTTATGTACTAATCACCTTGCTATGATAGATATGACTTTTCTACTCCTTATACTACTGTAGCCTTTGTAATTCGCTCTTTTTTCTCTTCTCTGATTATATTCTCTTATATTGCATTCACATTCATATCTTCATAATCATACTTGGATATGATACAATACATTACATATATTCCAATCCAATTATACAGATTATAAAATCAGCCACAATATAAGTTTACACAAATATTACAAAGTCGGCCTACATGAAGACACTCAGGTTTTGAAGACTAACTAGGTGAAGTTCCAATACTCGACATCCACTGTTAATGATTGGCATCATCTTGCACTCAGTAGATATAGAAGCTCGGTCCGTACTGATCACTTACAAGTAGTCTTGAGCTCGGTCTACATTGGTGACTCAGTAGATATTGTGAAACTCATCATATAAACTGAGTCTCTTGGTTTACATTATATGACTCAGTAAACACTATCCCCTCAAGTTCGGTATAAACTGAGTCACTTGGTTAACACTAAGTAGCTTGGTTAACATTGGACTTGCATCAAATACACTATGAATGCGTTCAACACTGCACAACTTGGTTTGCACTAATAAACTTAGCATATACTACGAAGCACAATTTACACTACTAATCTTCACTATAATTGTGACTACTCAGTAACCATTGAGATTTTTCCAAACAACTAAAATGCTTGGCAAACAATGAAAACTATACAATGAGCTTGGTAGCTATATATAACCTAAATAAGTGTGTGTCACTAATAACAAACTAGACTGATATGTCAACGCACTATCCTAGGTCAAAATAACTTTGTAGAAATTTAAGCATGAAACATAACAAATTCAATAACACATTCAACACAATGATTTTACATGAAAATACAATTTGGGAAAAACCACTAGTAACATGCTACTAATTCTTACTCTTCTATAGTGATGTTTTGTGAAAGCCCAACCCTAATAAAGGTTACAATACATAATGTGATATGTGTTCTAGTTAAAGGATTTCAATCACCCTATTAGAAGTGAGGCTTGTTAGATGACTTTATACCATTCCATTGGAATGTTGCCCAATTAAAGGATTTAGAAATGACTATTAGGTAAACCTTAATCCAAAGGATTTACCCTAGACTAACACATGGTAAAAGCACAAACCTATGTCACCCTTTTACAAAGGAAAAGGATAACAAAAGTATAATTGTTCACCTTCAATGACATAAAAGTAGTATTATTATTTAGAATTTGGAAATGAAGTAAACTAACAAAATGTGTAGAAATGGATGAAGTTTATGATTATAATTTTTAATAATTATTTGGAAGAAATGATATATTTTCCTATTTTTAAATATAGCTTTTTAGTTGCTAAAAAACATGAAATTAGGGGTCTAGTTCCCACCACAAAACTACATGGAAATAAACTAATTTCCCTTTGATCTCAAATTATGTTATAGATAACATATGTAGTCAGAACAATCAAAAATAAAGATTGGCTTTAGACCTATATTTTGTCATTTATAATGATTCAAATTTCAACTAACCTCAAACTGATAGTTTTCATCTCCCACCACATTTTTCAAAATAAATCTATTCCAACCAAAAGAAAAATTATACATTCTAGAAGAGGACTCTCTCCTCTAGAATGTCATATAATTTTTAGATTTTTTTATCTAATTAAATAATTTTTTCTTTCTCAAAATTGACATCTTCTCAAGTGTTAAAATGTGCACTTATAGAATTTTTTAATTACAATATATTCTATATCTAATTAAAACACTATGAACTCTATATTAGAATATTCTTGACATTGAGCTCTATAAAATGGTGTTTAATTGTTATTAAAAAAATGTCATAAAAAATAGTAAGAGTCATTGAAATGTCAAATTTCTAAAATTATTTTATGTCTTTAGTAATTAGATACTAACTAGTATAAAACATGCATTTAATAGGCATGTCCAATTAGAAAAGTGTGGGATGATATATAACTTAGCTAGAATGAATTTATCAAGATTATATATTTAAACAAAATTGATTTTTAGATTAAAACAATTCAAATTTAGTCATTTTGATAAGTTGGCCTGAAAGGTGACACAACTTTGTACTTTCACCCCATAATGACTAGAAAGTAATAGTAAGGCTTGATCTAAGAACAAATAAAAAATCACTTGCATATTATAGATCTTTGTTATAGTCCTCCATTTTGATTGGCATTCACACACTTTAGCTCTAATAGCTTATTCACCCTTCAAGAATTCATACTCTTAATCCTTCTTTCTTTGTATGCCAACAACAATCACTTCTATTTGGCCATTATTTGGCCTCTTAAACACAGTCATCCATTTTAGGGTAGGTAGGATACAATGAATCTACTCACTTTTCCATTTGGTTCCTCTAGAAGCTTCTTATGTACAATCTTCCTTGAATTCACCTCAAAATGGTTTACCTTCAATTTTGTGCCACCAGCTCATCATAGTTATCTTCCACATGCTACACACAGTTCAATAAGACAAAATATCCAACTTAGATTCATCAAATCTTTGATTTAACACATTTACTAGCACTCGGCATGAATATGTTATCACTCAGCATCTATATTATTCTTCCTTGGCCAATACTAGTTTGTACTCGGCAAACATTAAAGTTTACTAATACTCAAGATCAACTAAATATTGCTTGGCATAAACTAACAATCACTTGGCCTACACTATTTTTCATCTTTGCTCAGTACCTCTTATTTTTCACTCAGCTTCCATTGATTTCTGCTTAGCTTTCACAGACTACTTGGGAAGGCTTGAAAGATACTTTTCATACTTAATCTTATTCTAGTCTTAACTTTAGTAATATATCATTTCAAAATTATGTAGATAAATAATACGCTATAGTATCAATGCCTTGCTTGGTCTTAGTGCTTATTTTACATACCAACTCAACCTTTATCTAGGTGCTATTGTTATCTCCTCTTTTCAAATGCTCTTCATCAATTTCAACTAAATGATATCTTTCTGACAAAAAAACAATTTTCTCACCAGTAGGTAGCTTGTTTGACATTATTGACAAAATAATGACTATTCCATTACAGGTTCTTCACTTCAAAATAATCTTATATCAAAAATCTTGCTCTTTGGCATTGATGAAAAACTAATACCAACAACATTACCCAAAAAAATTCTTTGAAAGTTCTCCCTCTATCAGTGTAGTATATGTCCTTCTTTTGTGTAGGGTAACGTGAGCTTTGTCAAGTTCCTTTACTATTTACTATATCTTCTCCCTTTGGCTTATATTTCCCTTTTTATGATATTTGGGTATCTATCTCTATTTGCTTTATTCTTATATCTCCCTTAGTACTTTCTCCCTCTTACTAGGTAGATGTATATTTCTTTTCCCTTAGGCTTATACCTCCCTCTTTGAAAACAATGCCAAAGACTTAACATCTCTGTATGTAGATATAATCAATTTTAGATTCTCCCTATGTCACCTTTCATGTGACTATAAATCTTCTAACTTCAGCTCCTTTATTACTATAGGAAGCTCCTAAAGTAATATCCATTGCATCAAGTTGTAAGATACAACATTCAACTCAATTGAAGTAGGAAAATACTTATTCTTTTTAAGTAGCTTTGGATAGGGGTATCACCCCTAGTTTACATCTTAGATACTCATAAGAATCCTTAGGTAAAAATTGTGTGAAGATATTAGCTATCTGCTCTTTTGTATTCAGATATTCCATCATCACTTCTTTGTCTTGAACTAATTCTCCCAAGTAATGATGCTTGATTTCAATGTGCTTAGTCTTTGTGTGAATCACAAGGTTCTTTAATATATTTATAGCACTTGTATTATCAAAATAAAGTACCACAGGTTCATTGATTTCCTCCTTCATACCTTTGAGTAGTTGTTAGATCCATACAATGTTTGTAAAATTTACTCCAATAGACACATATTCGACTTCAATAGTAGATTGAGATCTGCAATTTTGTTTCTTCCCAATCTAGGTGACCAACTTATTTCCTAAGAAAAATTTAGAATAAAAAACTATGACTCTTCATACTGATGTTTTTGGAGACATAGATAGTCTAAGAGCTAAAGTTCAAGAACAAGAACAATGCCTGAATCAAAAGCAAGAACCAGTTATTGCTCAAGTCCAAGACTATAAACTTGTTCAGGTAAATCCTATGGAACCCACTGCAAATGCTATAGACAAAGGAAAGGGTAAAGCCATAGGAATCCAAATAAATGAACCTCAAGCTCTACCAAGAAAATTTTTAAAGCCTCCCATGTTGAAATTAGATTTAGAGCTGGAAAAAGCTAGAAAGGAGAAGGAAGATCTTGCAAAAGAACTTGAGAAGGTGGAAAATGAAGCTCAAGCTGTAGAAACTAGGAGAAAAATCTAGTTCCTTAAGACTAATTCTACATTAGCCTCATGGCCAAATTTATCCATCCTAGCTCTAGCTTCTATACCTCCCTCCGGACCAATAGTCTCAGTTCAAGGAATATCTCAGTCTGCTCCTACCTCATCATCTACCACTTATACTGAAACCCTTATTGTCCAACTTAAACAATCCCAAAATGTTCCTCTAAACCAAGCTAATATAGCAAGTACCTCAAATGTTCCTGGTTTCTAGAAGAAACCTATATACATGGAAAAGTACAGACAAATATCATTTGCAGGTATTCTGGTGCTCCACATCCCATATCTTTTGATTTAAGAGATAAAGTGGTTAAGTTCTCTAGAAATAATGTTGTTACTGGTGAAGAACATTTGAGAGTTTTCATAGACATGTTAAATGATTATGAAGTTGAACATGAAGATGTGGTCATGAATTTGTTTGTTAATTCACTAACTAAGGATGCAAGGGATTTCTTCAGAAGGTTTCCTGATGATAGCATTACCTCTTGGAGTGACCTAGAAAATTTATTCAAGGAGCAATATGGAGACAAAACTAATGAAGGATTCATGTTAAATGAATTCAATAAAATCAAGAATAATCCTAATGAGTCCACATTCGATTTTAATATTAGATTCCAGAAAGGTATGTACAAACTATTTCAAGTTATGAGGGTGAATGAGGATGTTTGTCTCATGACATATTTTAATGCTTTTGATAGAAAAATGGCTTATCAATTGAGGGATAAGGATCCCAAAACCTTAAGGGATGCCTATAAAGTTGTAGTAAATATAGAAAACAATAGGAAAGCATCTGGAAAAATGGATAAGAGAGATGACCCAAAGCTTTTCAATCCCCAAAATAATAACAAAAGGGAGGGTAATAAAACTCCCACAGGAAAGAAGCTAGAAGAACCTATTATAGGCTAGGTGTTGGAATTGCTGAAGAAGATGAATCCCACTAATTTCAATAAGCCAAATGTTGCCAAGAGAACCCTTGTGAATAATAGAAATTTCAATAGGCAACTTAGAATGAAAAATTACCCTTACACTACCTAGTGGAAAGATGGTAAGCTAGTTCCTAACTAGACACAAAATGTGAAGGATAAGGGTACCCCAAACCCCTTGCAAAGGAACACTGTAAATATGAATGATGATATGCCATGGTGCATCATCTATCAATCACCTCATTCTTCTAATTATTGTGTTGTTTCTCAATCATTTGCCCAAGATCAAGGTGTGCAACTTGAAGAAGAAAATGAAGAGAAAAGCCATTATGATATAAGTTGCAATATGGTAAGCATGTGTGATGATTTTATAGATTTGGATCCTGAAGAACCTGAAAATGATATTACTAGTTAGAGAATTGCTTATCATTTACATCATTAGCAAGTGCTTTTAGATGATGAAGGTTATGATGTAGATAAGGTATGTGTTACATCTTTTGATGTAGGTCACAGAAGCTTAAGGATGCCCTCCAAAGAGGAGAATGATAGAATTATAGTAGAAATAATTTCTCAAGTTCATAGTAACTACAATTTGAGAAATAGAATAGTAAATAATGATGTAGGAAAGCCATCTAGTGTATTCATCAAAGATATCACCCATAAGATGAATGATGAAAATAAGAAGGTCAATATAGATGTGCCTAATATCAAAGACAACAAGGTTAAGAAGTGGGAACCAAAAAAGAAGGTTCAATTTCAAACAAATGAAACTAAAAAGCAGGTGTGCAAGCAAAGAAATTAGGACCTGATACTATCAAGCAAACAGTGGTGCGAGCTATTCAAAAGACTTCAACTCCAGGTATTCTTGTAAAACCCACTATTTTTGAACCTATTGATTAGAAGTAACTACTTTTTATCCTTTAAACCTTCATTAACACATAACTAAAAGTAAAGTACATGCATGCAAAAATATAAGAAAACATGAAATGAAAGCATGTATGAAAACATGACACAAGAGATTTGGTAACCTAGAAACCCTCTAGGAATAAGAAGGTAAAACTGGGGTGGGAATGCCACCCACAAAAATTACTATAGTAATATATTCAACCACTTTTGATGGTCTACCTTATTAAAGGCTTTACATTGTGTCAATATTGACCTGGTTAGAGGATTTACAAATACTTTACAAGAAGTTTCACCCTGTTAAAGAATTTACAATAGGTTGTTAAACCCACCTAATTCAATAGGATTTTTAGCACCTTCTCCAAAGGTTTTCCCACCTAGCTGTTAAGCTAACCTATCAACATATGATTTTCATCATCTAATACAATGGTAAGAGAGTATTAGAACATTTGACCTGATAGAGTGCAATCTTCAATTGCTAGGTTCAGGTACTAGATTTGCTCTTTCTATTCTCATCCTTGCTTGATCTGATCTTTGTATGTGTCCCCTATTCTATTCTGATCAAATAGATATGTAATTGTTGCTCCTTTCACTAAGTATTTCCTTCTTCACACTAAAATTTCACTATAATCTCCCCATGCACTATTCCCATCCACACATGTGATGGGTTTTTAACCTCTTTTTAAAGAATGTGAAGACTTAGGGTTAGGTATGGATCTAAAATCCATATTCAATCTCAAATTCTCGCTCATTCCTTGCATTTTTTCTTATTGGTTACATGTATTCTCCATTTTTTCTAATTGGCTGCATGTAGATTGCATAGTGAATGTAAAAGATACGTTCTTATCCTTTTCCTCTTTTGAAATCTCTCTATGTCAACTCCAAAAATAGTTTACATCTATGTTTTTGAGGGCACAAACTCATATGTTGATTCTATCTTACTTAGCACATATTTTATTACTGGTGCTCAGCACATGAATGTTCCTATATTGCTCGACACATGTTGCATTTCTGGATTGCTCAGCACCTGTTACACTCTATGTTGCTCGGCACATGAATATTCCTAAATCACTCGACACATACTACACTCTATCTTGCTTGGAACCTGAATATTACTTGGCACCTATTAAGATTTTGACTTGGCATCTACTATAACTCACTCAGCATACATAGTGTACTCAACATATATGGTACAATTGGTTAAGTGTGTTGATACTCGAATGTCAAGACCATTCTAAAACCAAAAATCTCCCCATTTGACATGAGTGTCAAAAACACCTAATTATGCATTAATGAACTGATATGATTGAGTACTTTCTTTATTCTTACTCAACATACATGCAAAATTTCAAAAATTGTTCAAAAATTTTGTGAGCAACAATATACCTTATGACTCTCCCTAAGTTGATTATGCCTAGTCCATTCTTGAAATTGAAACTCTATGCTAATGTCCCTAATTCTCTTTGTCCTTTGTCCTATTCATGTTCCCTATGCCTATATACTATATCTAATTTGTATGAGTTCCCTATTTTAGATCTATTTTCCACATGCTTGTCAAAATTTTGCATCTCCTCCTCACTTTGTCTTATTTCTTATCTCCCCCTTTTTGGCTATCTATAGACTTTTCACTTTATTCTCAAAAAGAATGAAAGAATGTAATTAAAATTATCAAAATTTGGTATTCTCCATATATCTTCATATATCTCCATATATAGATATCTCCCCCTAATTTATATATCTCCTCTTTTTTGACACTGATGTCAAAGGGTTCTAAGGAGTAATACCATACTTAGCCAAAAATGTACTACTTACTTCCAGAAGTATCTTTAGAGTTGCATCCTAATTTTCCAATGCAATGTCCAGTGACTTGTGCTGGATGGTAGTCTCTACAGCAAGGTGTACAAGTCCATCTAGGGTAGAAAGTTTTGGATCTTTCTTTAGGACTGTTTCTGCATATGCTTGCTCCTTGTGGAGGACCTCTAAATGTGGGGTTATGGAGGACTAGATTTGCATCAATTTTTCCTTTATGTTTGCCTCCTCTACTGTTAATACATCTAATTCCCTTTGTGTGTGAAGCGTCTGTGCAAAATGCTTCTCACTTTGAGCTAGATTTGTTGGTAGTTGCACACTAGAAATCTTGAGATTTCTTTCCAAGCTCATTATTCTTTGACTAGTCTGTTGTGTGAAGTTGGAAAAATCACATAGTTTGTTGTACAAAGAGAAAGTGTTCCCAAGTACAATTTTCACTCTTTTTAGTTTCTTAGCCAATTCAACTTGTGCTAATGCTATATCATTTGATATTTTCTCATTTACTTTGCCCTGGAATTTTCTTTCTAAACATTCCATTAATTTTGCATTTGTATCATGGTTTGCATTAGTCACTTGATCAACTATATCTAATAGTTGTTCTATTATAGGCCTTGTTTCATTTGGTGACTGCAAGCTGAAGGCATCCATGAAGATGTCCTTTATCTCGTTTAATGCTTTCCTATACTTGTATTCTCTTCTCAATACTTCTTGTCTCTTTCTCCTATCTAGTGCACCTTGTATTTCATTTATCTTTTCTATGGTGAGGGTACTAGATTCATAGGAGGGAATGATGATCTCTTCATCAAGTTTAGGATCTCCATAGTGAACTATCCTGGTTACCTTTCTAGAGCTCAAGCCTAGTGTTTAAACTTGCATTGATATCATATCAGTGCTCGGCTTCTGAAGAGTCTGAGTGGGAGTACCAGGTTTTGGTAATTCAAGCAATGTTTTTATTGTAGCTTGATCCTCATCTCTGGTTTCTTCCTTCTTTTCTTTTGATTTTCCTTTATCAGTGATAATTGCAAGGGATGAACTTGTTGACTATTCTTGTTTTCCTATATCTTCCCCTGTTGTTTCACTCAGCATCTGAAGTGCATCACTCACTACTTTTGGTGGAGATGGTGGTGGAAGTAGTAGGAGTTTAGTAAAAGTGTATGTAAAAGGTTGTTCCTTTGGCTTCACCTTTTCTCTTTGAGGTGCTACTACTACTCTCTGTAGTTCATCTACACTCACCAATACAAGGCTTGTACACAACTATGCCAATATAGTAGATATCCTCTACAATTAAAGGATTGATCTTTTGACATGAAGTTTCAATAACATCCTTTATTTTTATGATTTCTGCAGGTGTAATAGTGGCATAAGGAGGGCTAGGCAGTGGCATTTGTCTGTCTTGCACACTTTGTTCTTCCTGTTCATCTAGTGCCTTTTCCTCTCCTTTAGCCATATTTTCTTCTTCTTCCTCCTTATTTTCTTCCTCTTCTACTTTTCCTTCCTCACCTTTCTTCTCCTCTTCACTTTTCTTCTTTGTTTCTTTTGCTTCTTTTCTCTTGGCATTGGCTTCTACCTTATATTCCTCATCAAATACATCATTAATTTTCTTGTATATTGATTTCCACAATTTTGTGGATTTATTTACAACATCCTCTATCTTATTTTGGAGGAAGAAAAATGCTCTATATTTAGGAGAAAATTTTCTATTATGCCTTTTATTTGCCTTAGCAATTTGACCTTTAGTTAGGTCTGGTAGTACTCTAGCTAGGGTTGATTCTCTTATCTCCTTTTCCATTTGTAAAAAAAAATGCCACTTATCTTCAACTATCTTGTATAGCTCCTTGGGCATTGTACTATCTAACTCTATAGGTGTGTGTTTGTATTTGGCCATCATTGCATACATTGATTCCTCTATTTTATTTTTCTCTTCTTTATTGAGCTTATTAAAGTCTATAGTCTTTAAACCATTCAAGTTTGCTTTTCTAATATTTACACATAACTTGTCAATGACAGACTTTGTGGGATGACTTACCACTTTAAACTAGCTAATATCATTTGACTCTATTCTTTCTTCATTTGAGTTTTGCTAGGCAACATATTTCCTTCTCTTCCTTAGTTCTTCACCAGTCTTCTTTGTAGCCCTCTTCTCTTTGGCTTCATCTTTTGCCTTTTGAGTTGTAGCCCTAGTGGTAGCCCTTGTAGTAGGCTTCTTTGCTTTGATTGCAATGGGCTTTGTCCCCTTCTTTTCCTTGGGCTAGGATGTAGGCTAAGTTTTGGCTTTCCTTTTGGTGTCTTTGGCTTTAGTGGGTGCTTCATCGGCCTCTTCTTCCTCAACACCTTCTTCATTGTCCTCTCCTAGGCCCTGTGTCAATTCCAATGGCTCTTACCCTTGCTCACCTTCTTCCTCATGGTTTCCTTCTACTTCTTCTGCTTCTGTTGTAGTGCCTATTGCTTCTATATCAGCTCCAAATGTTTTCTTGAGCTTTCTTATCATTTTGTACTTCTTCTTCACTATAGAGGTTGTCTTCAAATCTATTACCAGCCTAGATTTGACAATATCATAAGTGCCAAAATGAGGAGCATCCTTGTTATTCTCTTCTACAAGTAAAGTAGTGATTGTAGTTGAAGTTTGGTCTACATCAAGCTCATATCCAAGTGGCCTAAGCCATCTTACTCTAGGTATCATGGCTTGGATGTAGGTGTAATCTACGTCAACCAAGAAACCAATGTCATTTACACATTGCTCACCTAGTGATACTAGTATCCTCATCCTTTGTTTCATGGACTTCTTGAAGTCCTCAAAGTAGCTTGTCATCTGAGCATCAAAATTGTCTCTCATTTTCTCAATAAACTCATTGACTTGTATGACAATTGTCTTGTTAGGATCCCAATTTACCTTTCCAACTGATGGAAATTCTTTCATGACATAGAAAAATATGCAAACTAACATTGATCCAAATTTGCATTGAGCTCCTTTAGATTTCCTTATGGCTCCCAAATTTTCATTGATTTATTGTAGCATGAGCTCTGCTAGATCATAAGTGTGGTCCTTCTTCACAAGTTTGTATGCAACATCTATTGCTATACATGGCACAGTGTTCAATCTAATTGATTGATAGAATTTATGAGATATAACTCTAATAGTGAAATAAAGTAGGGATTCAGTGATGGTATCAATGGTCATTCCTCTGTTGTTCCATTTGGCACCAGTGTTCTTCTCTATGGCCTCTTTTTTTTCACTTCTCAAGGTCTTAGGACAATCTAGGGTTGGGAATCTAGCAACCCTGTGAATAATTTTCTTTGTGATCTTCACTAGCCCCATTTCTAACCAAAATGATCCATCATTAATGTGGCTCAACACTATATGAATCCATTCAGTCTTAAATACAATGGGGAAACTAGGGCTTTAGTTAAACCCTTCTTCTCAACTATTTGAAGCTTGTCCTTCAATATACCCTTATCACATAGCTTATCAAAGGCATTGAAAATTTCTAGGTCACCTATGGCTCCAATCTTATAGTTATAACATTTCCTAACATCTTGGACCATTACTACTTTGTTTGGAATGACTGGCAAAGCACCAGCTGGGTCATTTTTATACATGACCTTAGGAATGGGTTTAAATTCTGGTTGCTTAACCTCATTACTAACAAGTTGGATTTCATCACTAACCTTTCCCTTTGTGATTGTAGACCCAAATTCCATCTTGACCAAACTAGGGTTTAATATTTAAATAAACTTTCAAATACTGCGTAGCTTGGTACTTGATGAAATACCTTTAAATTGAAGAGTTTGAGTTGAATTGTTGTTGAGATTGGTGCAAATTGTTGTTTGATCACCTCTTTGCTCTTTTTTTTTTTTTCTTTGTGTTCAAATGGATTGAAAATGAGTGATTTTCAACTTTATTAGGCTCAAAACCTAGCATTTATTACATAGTGCTTACAACTATACACTCAGCACATGAAGGATTTAGTATAACTTGGCTTCCATTGTAATTCATTTACTCAGTAGCCACTAACACATCTCATTCAGCATTGACTAGATTTTCCAGCTCGACTTATACTGGATTTTCACTCAACATCTAAGGGTAGCTTGGCATCTTCTACAAAATTTTCAATTTCTAACTTGACATCTTTTCTCATGCATATTTCTTCTTGGTAGCACTTCTTTGTTCTTTTGGGCTAATGTGTGATACATCTTTATATATATCAACCCCATGTTCCTATCTTGTGCTTAATTGGATGAAGTGTGATCACTTGACCTCTTGGGTGAAGTGATCTCTCCATTGGATGTACTTGATCCATCTCTTCTTTGCCATGTCTTTTTCATTTCTACCCTAATGTGTTCCACATCAACTTTTCTTTACCCTTGTTGACTTCTGACTTGGGTGCCTTGGGCTTTGTTGGGAAATACCTACTGACATGTCCTATCTTCAAGCAACTAAAACATGTGGTTTGGCTTAACAACCTGCTATAATTTCCTTTGAAGTGTGTTCTTATGTAGTTCTAAGGAACATGACCATATTCCTTATAGTAGTGACAACTTTGCCTGGTATTGTAATCCCAATTATTGTGGTGTGCATAGTTGTTTCTCCTTGCAGGCTAATTAGGTGTCCACATAGGCTTTGATCTGCACTCAAAAGCTCTATGTCCATTCTTTTGCAGTTGTAGAAGTGACCATCAAATCTTAGTGTCCTCATGATCTTGGTTTTGTAGTCTTGTGTTGAGTGTCCTTGCATGTTACACTTGTGACAATAACCTTTGTTTTTGGATGTGTCCTGCTGATCGATCTTTTTACTCCTGTAAACATTAGTAGTGTACCCCTTTTTATTACAAAAATGCCAAGTAGGTTTAGTTTTCTTACTTTTGTTGTTTCTTTCTTCTATAGTCTTGTATGATTCTCCTTGTTCAGTGCTAGTGTAGCCAAGTCCTAAAGTGTCGTTATTGGCCCTTGGTGATTTCTATAATTGTTCAAAGTATTTGATAGCCTCATTGGGTTTGTTGTAGCTTTCTTCTATCTCCTTTTCTCTCTTCAATTCATTCTGCAATTTTTCATTTTGCATCTTCAAGGTGGAGATCTCAATGTCCTTCATGTTTAGCTCATGATGAGCTTTCATCATCTGGCTTAAGGTGTCTAGTTGCATGTTTGAGATCTTTCCAAACTCAATTATCTTCTCCTCTAGTCTATTGGTGAGATTTCTCTTGTCATCTTCTATCATGGCCTTTTCCTCAATAGCTCTTTTCTTTTTTTCAGTCACTTCACAAAGCATTATGGCTTGTGATTCTTGTTCAAGCTTGAGTAATCTAATTTCTTCAGCTTGTGTTCTATTTTTCTCCATCAATTCTACTATTGTTGCATCAAACTCCTTGGAATCTCAATTGGAAAACACTTGTGTGGTATCAATCTCCTTGTAGTGTATCTCATTTTCAGCTATGGCTATCTCCTTTCTTCTTTTCAATGATTTTCTCATTTCCTCTCTAGCTTCCTCTACCTTGTGTAGAGCTAGGTGCACATCAATCACTTGATTGTCAATAATCTTCCCAAGTTTGAAGAATTCTATCTTCTAATATTTTTCTTCAAGCTGTTAGGCTTCTCCTTATGAGAACTAGAGCTCTGATAATAATTGTTGGAATATTCAAATGGGAAGAGTACTTATGAGAGGGGGGATGGGGTGAATCAAAAGTAACTAATTTTTATCCTTTAAACCCTCATTAACACATAACTAAAAGTAAAGTACATGCATGTAAATGTATAAGAAAACATGAAATGAAACCATGGATCAACACATGACACAAGAGATTTGGTAACCCAAAAACCCTCCAAGAATAAGAAGGTAAAATTGGGGTGGGGATGGCACCCACAAAAATTACTGCAGCAATATATTCAACCACTTCTAATGGTTTGCCCTATTAAAGGCCTACCCTATTAAAGGCTTTACAAACACTTTACAAGAAGTGTCACCCTATTAAAGGATTTACAATAGGTTGTTAAACCCACCTAATTCAATAGGATATTTAACACCTTCTCCAAAGGTTTTCCCACCTAGCTATTAAGCTAACCTATCAACATAGGATTTTCATCATCTAATATAATGGTAAGAGAGTGTTAGAACATTTGACTTGATAGAGTACAATCTTCAATTGTTGGGTTTAGGTACTAGATCTACTCTTCCTATTCTGATCCTTGCTTAATCTTATCTCTATATGTGTTGTTCTATTTTGATCAACTAGATATGTAATTGCTACTCCTCTCACTAAGTCTTTCATTCTTCACACTAAAATTTTACTATAATCTCCCCATACACTATTCTCATCCACACATGAAAAGGGATTTTGACCTCTTTTTAAAGAATGTGAAGAATTATGGTTAGGTATGGATCTACGATCCATATTGAATCTCAAATTCTTACTCATTCCTTGCATTTTTTCTTAGTGGTTGCATGCCTTCTCCATTTTTTTCTGATTGGCTGCATGCAAATCACATAGTGAATGTAAAAGACTCATTCTTATCCTTTTCCTCTTTCAAAATATCTCTATGTTGGCTCAAAAAATGGTTTACATCTGATTTTGTGAGGGCACAAACTCATATGTTGATTATGTGTTACTCAACACATATTGTATTACTGGTGCTCGGCACATGAATGTTCATGTATTGCTCGGCACCTGTTACACTCTATGTTGCTTAACACATGAATATTCCTAAATCACGCAGCACATACTATGCTTTGTCAACAACTGAAGTCACTTGGCACTTGTTAAGATTCTAACTTGGCAACTATTATATCTCACTCGGCATACATAGTGTACTCGACATATATGGTGGAATCGGTTAAGTGTGTTGACACTTGAATGTCAGGACCATTCTAAAACCAACATAGTAGACCCATATCCATAAAAACTTATTATGCATGCATCCATTAGATCATACAATCATTAAACTTTGTAGCTTACTATCCTATGTCAAAGCGACTTTGCAGAAATGTAAACATGAAACATAACAAATTCAATATCACATTTGACAAAAGGATTTTACATGGAAACCCAATTTGAGAAAACCACCAGTAACATCCTACTAATTCTTATTCTTCTTAAGTGATACCCTATGAAAGACCAACCTTGCTAAATGTTACAATAGACATTGTTAAATATAACATGGTTTAAGGATTTTGATCACCCTATTAGGAGTCAGCCTTGTCAGATGACTTTAGACCATTCCATTAGAATGTCACCTAGTTAAAGGAGTTACAAGTGACTGTTAGGTCAAACTTAATCCAAAGGATTTACCCTAGACTAATACAATGATTAGAAAGTAATAGTAAGGCTTGATCTGATAACAAATTACAACTCACTTGCATATTATAGATCTCTATTTTAATCCTCCATTCCATTTGGCATTCAAACACTTTAGCTATGATATCTTGTTCACTCTTCAAGCATTCATACTCTTAAGTCTTCTTACTTTGTATGCCAACTATAGTCACTTCTGTTCAGCCACTAAATGAAGCAATACCCTAGGCTCCTTGTCTTTCTTATGTTCTCGCACACGACAACCTTTGCTTCTAACCAACTATCTCTATAAATAGAGAATTAAGATCTTTTTTGACTTAACCATAATCATCCATTTTAGGATTAGGTAGGATACAATGAATCCACCCACTTTTCCATTTGGTTCATCTAGAAGCTTCTTCTACAATCTTCTTTGAATTTTCCTCAAAATAGTTTACCTTTAATTCTATGACACCAACTCGTCATAGTTAGCTTCCACACACTTCACACAATTCAAGAAATAAAATAGTTAGCTCAGATTCATCAAATCTTGAATTTAACATATTTAGTGGCACTCAAATTCAATCTAGTGTCACTTGGCACTTATACTATTCTTCCACTTAGCCAACACTAGTTTACTCGATGAAGAGTAAAGTTTAGTGATGCTTAGCATCAACTAAACTTTATCCGACATATACTGAGAATCACTCAGGTTGCACTATTTTTCATCTATTCTCAACATCTCTTATTTTTCACTTGGCTTCCATTAATTTTTACTCAGCTTGCACAAATTGCTAGGCAAGGTTCAACAAACACTTTTCATACTTGATCTTATTGTAGTCTCAACTTGAGTAATCTTTCACTTTAGACTTTAATTAGATAAAAAATACACTATAGTATTAATGTCTTACTTGGTCTTTGTGCTCCTTTTACATTTCAATTAACTCAACCTTTGCCAAGGTGCTATTGTTATCTCCTCCTTTCAAATCCTCTTTGTCAATAAACTAAATGATAGCTTTTAGACCAAAAAAGAACTTGTTTCACCAGTAGGTAGTAGGTTGACATCATTGACAAAATAATGATTGTTTCATTATAGGTTCTTCATTTCAAAATAGTCTTATATCAACAAACATCATAATAGTTTATTTACACCAATTGTAGTTTTTCCAGCCATGAAATTTTTGATTAAATTTCCTAAAGTTGATTGATGTACTAGTAGGAGTTTTCATTTACAAGAGTTTTCTCAATCAATCTCATTTTCCAAGTTTTGTTCAATCAAAAGCATAAGTTAGACTATATCAATAGTTTCATGAATACTAGGTTGTTATTAGAGCACACTACTAAAATTTCATATGAATACTAGGTTGTTATTAGAGCACACTTCTAAAATTTCATATGAATAATTACCCTATCTATTCATTACATTCAATTTATATTAAATTACATCTTAAATTCAACTAAAAGGAAATAAATGATAATCATTCTCTAAATACATATTATATTAAAGTAAAAGAGCTAAATATAGTACTTCTAAATTATAATTTATATTTATATTAACTAACTAACATTGTCTATCAATGATTAACATTTAATAATTTTTAAAAAAAAAACATTCAATAACATATATTTAAATTTATCTTTATTATTATAATCCTTTTTTTTGGATATGTAAATGACCAAAGCCTTGGATTATATTTATAGGTAAAATAAATTACAAGTTTCTTTATTGCTGGTAGGGAAGAATGGAGAAGAAAACCTTTAGTCTTTCCTACGATTGAAATCTTATATATATACACATACATACAATGTGGCATACCCTAGTCTTAGATATTTTTGACACCATACATCCTTAATTGTTAGGAACATTTTCCCTTATTGGAAAGGAGTTTCTTCTTTACATCCTGATTTATCAATTAAATTTATGTTCTTGTATATTTCTTAATGCACCAACAATGAGGAAAATTTGAGGGCTCCTTCTTGTTGCTTCTACAATATGAAAAACTTCAAGGTCATGTGAAATATTAGCTATTAATTGCTATCAAATATATGATGTTATAAGCTTCTTACATCTATTTTAACTTGTCTCTTGAGGTGTTACTAGTTTTTTCTCCTAAATCTTCATTTTACAGATTTGCACATTTATAGCCATCTTTTTTTAAATTAATGAAGTATATGAAAAGGGGCATATGATGAACCTAGGAAGGATAAATATAAAATTTCTAAAATAAGATAGTTGTTATGAAAGAGAAAAGGAAACTGATAGAGGGAAATTCAAAAGGAAGAATTCCAAACAATAATCATAGAATAGCTCTAACCATAAAACTAAACATAATAGGTTCCATTATTGTTCATTTAAACTTAAGAATACTGAAAGAAGGAACTCATAATAAATTGATGTAATTTTTAGTATACCTATTGTCCAAAGAGGAGTTTCTATTTGAATAGTGGCAATTTTATGAATTCATTCTATGGACATATGTATTGAGGTTTGAATCAATTAATATACCACCATCCCTATGTTTTCCAGAAGGTTCCCCTTTGTCCAATCTTCCTTTATCACTTGCTACAAATTTCCTAAATTTATCATAGGAAGCATAATATAGCGAAATAAGGTAGTCAAATCTTAAACAAATATTGATAAAACTGCTCATTATTAGAATTTAAATACCATCTACTTGTTGAAAACTAGCATAATGACAACATAGCATATCCATTTATGGCCTAATTTTGTTCTAACTACATAGTTTGCTATATTAATATTCAAATTGAGTACGTTAAGAGATTTACACTATTTGTAAGACCAAAATAGTAAGAGTTGTTTGGCTTGATATACAAAATAACCAAGGTGTTGGGTTATGTATAAATTTTCCTCTATTTTGATATAAGTTAGAGTAAGCCACCTAAAATAGAGTATGAAAGAAAATCCCTAAGCCCACAAAATATAACCACAAGGAGGGCAAGAGACTAAAGAACAAAATCTACATCCTCTATTCACATATAAAGGAACTAGACTTAGGATAATGATACACTTTATCAAGATCAAAATTCACATAGTTAGCCCTAAGTGATATATTTTGGTATCATCAAAATTTTGGGTCATCTAATGTCATTACATATCCCCCTCTTGCTTCCACAAAACCATGACTAGATCTTTCACCTCCTCCAGATCCACTACCATAGATCCTAGTGCAAGAATAAATGTTGTCTTCTTCATGCTGGATTTATAAAGGTTTAGGAGGGTAAATTCAAGTTTTTTTAGATCATTAAATTTGACTCCTAGCTTAATATACAATTCAAAGATATGTAGATGGTTAAGAAACCATGCATTATCTTCGTCCTAGACAACTGCCCTCCATCAAAGAAGGAGTTTTATGCTTGCCTCCATCTTAGGCCATTTCACATTGAATAGATTGACATCCTTAATGAATAGGATAGGATGCCTAATTACATTTTACTTCCCTAGGTTTCCTAGAGGATTCACCATGTATAGACTTTTTCAAGTAGAATTTATGAGTTCCTATGGACACTTAGAATTGGTTCCTCAAGGCCTACTAACCAAAAAGGTTTGAAGATATTATGGCAGAGCCAGATAATCCCACTATCCTATGTTAGCCCTAAACATACATGCTATAAAGTACCCTATCACAACTCCATTGGTATGCCATGAATACTCATATTCAAAGGCCCTTTCACTTAATTCCCTATACAAATCTACCCTATTCATATCATCTATTGGGTTTAGGATTCATTTCCGTCGCTCAAGTTTATCAGCACCCATAAATGCCATAGTTTTGGCTTCAGGCACGCGATACAAGGATATGGAAGACTCCATGTTTAAACTAAAATGGTAGTTATAGGATAACATTTGAATGATATGACAAGATGAAGGAAGAAAATGACTTAAATAGATTGATTGAGAAAACATGTCTTCAATATAAATCTAAAAAATTCCAGATTATTAATCATTAGTTCAATCGGGTAGGCAAACACCATCTTAATCATAATGAGGCTCCTATTTTGACTTGTGTTATTTATATCAATTATTATCAAATTCGTTGTAGTTAGTAATAAATTTTTTTCAAAAAAAAAAATTTTTCTTCCAAAAGTGTGAATACCTTTGCATACTATTTTTTAAAAATATCTTACATTGTATAATATGATATTCTATTATGTAACCTTTATGTTATTTATTTACTATATAATATTAATATTATATATAATATTAAATATAATTTTATATTATAATATTTCTTTAAATTTAGTTTAATATTTTTTATGTATTAAAAAGTAGCCAAAAGGGGAGTTGACCTTGAAGTACACTAGGCTAGAAGACGGTAGGTAGTCACACCCCTATGGTTTAACTTATGCCTTTTCTAGACATCAAAAAAAATTTATCAACTAGGAAGATATCCAAGTTCTTCTTACTAAAAATATTAACATAAACAACCATACTACTAAGAAGTCTAGACCAAAAAATATAGTGGTGACATAAGATATGGGTGTTTCTATATAACAAACAATAAGCTAACTTAAACAAAATTGCCTCACAGGGCCAAAAGTTTACCATATGCCAAATCATAACAAGAAAAACTAAAAAATAAAAGAAAAAAGAGCACAAGTCTAGCTCCTCTCTTAATTATTTGGATCGTCCTTAGTTAGTTTGTCCACCTCCTCCTTAAGAGGTTTGTCCAATAGGGTCTTGAGCCAGTCATCCACTAGAAAGTTGTAGAGGGAGTGGGTGGTTTCACTTTATTTTTGCACTTCCTTCTCCTCTTTGTTCACCTATAGGAAATATAAATTGGTTGTTGTCAAATGCATGACCTCCATAGTAAACTCAGCCAGGGTCCCAAATTTCTAGTGTAGAGCCACCTAATTGTCAGTCAAATCATGCATAGACTTCTCTAACCTATCCATCCCAATTTTTCTTTTATCCTCTCCCTTGTGGTGACTCCCTATATTCCTCCTACCCTTAGCAACCTCCTTCATTGGGGAGGTAATATCATTACCCAAGCTCTTGTTGAGGGATAGATTACTTTCCATGATATCATAAACATGTGAAGGGCTAGGGATATCTTTTCTTTCGGAGCTAGGATGGTTAACATATCTAAATTTTATGAAATATTTTTAATAATTTGAGATGTAATGAAAGAAAAATTAGATTTAGATTAATATAAATTTGATTGAATTAAAATTAAAAATATTGATTAAAGATAATTGTCATAATTATATTTTTAAAAGTAATTATTTGCACACTAGCATTTGATATTCTTGTCACATCCTTCTCATGGTAGTTTCAACCTTTTCCCTTGTGAAAATGTCAATTAAGCTTCGAATCCTACAAGGTGACGGTAGATTTTCTATTGATATTTTCCTCTTTTTAGGGGTTCTTCCCTATGAATTAGACTTGCTTCTCAGTAGTACTTATCACACAAAATACTCTTCCATTTCCCTCATTCATAATCTCACATGGATAATATTAAAAAAGGTTGATGATGGTAGTGTGACATAATATAAAAAACTAAAAGCTAAGGTTTTTATAAATTGAGCATAAATGAAAAAAGTTGTTTGTATTAGTTAATCATGTAGATACAAATTAAATATAATACTAAATATTTTGAAAAATAAATAGATGGATAATCTTGTTAAGTAATTATGACATAAATTTTATGA
The DNA here is from genome assembly GCA_028749045.1 of Cupressus sempervirens. NCBI lineage: Eukaryota > Viridiplantae > Streptophyta > Pinopsida > Cupressales > Cupressaceae > Cupressus > Cupressus sempervirens. The sequence continues at coordinate 605,715,859 of CM053788.1, forward strand.
AAAAAGATTCACTTTTAACGTTAAATCTTTCAAATGTCTTGTCACATAATATTATCTAAACTTTCAATAACGAAATTATTCTACAATCAAGATAATAGTATCATCATAGGATTTTCCTTTATAGTAAAGAACATTACATATAATAAATTTTTAAAATCATTTCAAAAAAGTAAATAAAGCTACAATTTTCTATATTGCTCTTACATACTATCCAATTACTATATTCTATCAGGCTAATACTTATACAAATGGAGCCATAGAAAATAGCTACTTTTAAACATCATATAATAATTTAAAAATTAAGCTTGGAAACTAAATTAACTTTGACTATTTACCACTTTTAACCTATGAATGACATGGAAAACGTCATTATCAACTACCTACACTTTTCATTACATTATGTGGAATGAAAAACTTGTTGATGTGGTTAACAAGATCGTCCATACTCGACTCCTGATGTTCTTTGTTGAGTTGTATAACACTACTCAGCTCTCCATTAAATGTGATATTTTTTGTAAAGCTAAATTAAAACCTCCATATCTTTAGACTTCCTTTATATATAATATATAATATATAATTGATATATATGTATATAGATACATTTGATATAAGATTGTATTGATTTAACTTGGGTCTTAGTAGATCTAACGTCTAATCTTGACTACAAATTAAAAACTTAGTGAAAATTTTCTATTATTTTATAGATTGTATTTTATAACTTCTAAGTTGTCTTACTTAATAATAGTTAAATGATATATAGCTATTTATGCATTGTGTCTCAATAACAACTTAAAATTTAAACTTATAGTTAGTTTATACAATATGTGATAAATCTATAAAAATAAATTTAAAATTTAAAAATAAAACTTGTGTGCCTCATTCAATTGTGGACTCATTTGAGATGCATTCTCAATCTCTCATACAAATTTTACATACATGTAAAATGTTTTTTTTTATATTAAAAACTATTTTTGGTACCTCTACAATTAACACTAATTGTAAAATACCTTCTCAAAAAAAAGAATATTTGCTCATTCTAAATTAAAGGTAGGTTTAATGCCCCACCCAAAGATCCTTGGAACAAGGATTCGATATAAGCCAAGATTTTTTTTTACAAGTATGAATGCACATGACAACATAATACATGGATCATAAAGATCACAATGAAAGACTTCACCAAAATCCTGGCAACCAATAGATCTTTGAACGCCACTACCAAATTGAAACAAGCAAACAAAAGCCAACAACAACCACACATAAGATGAGGGCTCAAAGAAATGACCACTCATCAACAAAACACCAAGCTGGGGTAGGATACAGAATCTTGAAATTTGGGTAAGTCTGAAATCCTGAAGCCCTAAAATTTCCTAGAATCTTTATCTTATCTCTGAGAGGTCTGAAACCTATCTCAAAAGATTTGTCACATTTATTAAAATATATCTTAAGTATAAGGAACTTATACTTAAATGATATATTTTAAACCCCAAGAGATAAACTATAGAAACACACACAATAGAAATAAAAAAGCAACACCATAGGGTTGAAGAACACTGAAGAGGGTATACAAATCAACTCTCAAAAAGTTCAAACCAGACCAAAAAGTGCCTGTTGCCTGCCCACATAGGTTTTTACAAAAACTAGGCGATACTTTAATAAAGCATAGAAAAGTATCATGTGACATTTCTAAAGAAGCAGGGCAACACTTTCAAGGACTGGGCAATACTTCTCCCAAAGATGTGCAACACTTTTAGGGTATCGTACAACATTTCTCACAAGGAGGTGTGATACTTTCTAGTATCGCACGATATTTCTCCAAGAGGCATGCGATAGAATCAAGGGATGCATGATAGAGTTTCAATGGGCATGCAATACATTTTTGTGTCACACCATGCTGATAAAATTTTTTCCATAGAAACACAAAAACACTTAAGGAAAACACAATAGGGGACAAACAAAGAAAAACTAAGTTTAGAACCTCCACACTCAGGAGTACCAGATCCACATAGATCGAGGAGCAAACACTCGAGAGCATAATCAACAATATGCCAAGGAACAAGAAAGAGGAACATCTATCCATCGCAATCATAGAAATAATAGAACGTACTGAAAACAACATCGTAGTGAACATAGACAACATTGCAATGACTAAAAAACCAAACTAAGTATGCGGTTCCTCCCAACCATCAATGGCATCATAAGGCCATCATGGGCCCTAGCCATCCCTTGTGTGTAACATCCCAAGCCACCGATCAAATTGTCAGTATTGTTGTAATAGGGACGTCACTACTAAACATGCTAATAAAAAAAATCATAAGGAAATCTAAGATGCTAGTAGTGAAACACAAAATAAACCTGCAAGTAGATAACATCACCTATCACATGATAATTAGCATAATAAGGAAATCTAACATGCTAACCAATAAGCAATAGATAATCTAATACAAAAATTCACATCATCTAGTCATATGCTAAACATCATAATATGGGAATGCATCAAATAAACTAACATTAGCTAAACATGATATCCAAGCATTCCAATGAAAGCATAAATCACAAGAAAGCATACTCCAGAATTCAAAGCATCAAGTGAAAACATCCAGCACTAGTTGCATGATAAGAGACCATCTCTGTACATTGGTCCCTAGTAGTAGTAGAGGTAGCTATGCCTCTCAACCACATGGCACCTATAGGTCCACACCCATTATGCTAATGGAGATAAAGATCAAACCACAAACACACAAAATAACATTCATGGCTAACACTCACGCCAGACAGTATGATGGCTATAACCAAGAATCTAAGATAATGCAAGGAGTATAGGTCCTGGTTAGATGCTCAATAGGCTACTAAGTAGGGGCTAACATCATGGAGAGTCACTTAGCATTGAAAGGCCCAAGCTCAGATCATGTGTCCTCAAACTTAAATGGGTTCTCACACATTGTGTCCTCGAACTTAATCGGGTGCTCACACATTTTGTTATCTTAAATTTTATTACCATTCACACATTTTATTTAGTTATCACTTATATAAAGCTCCCTCTACCAACCCATGGCACCATGATTGTCAGGCTAAAAGATAGAAGCCCCTTCCATATGCTACCCTACCCTACCCATGCTCATCCTATGACAAGTGCCCGTGGGCATGCATACTCCTATCCCAACCCCAGTGATCATAACTTCTAGAAGTACCATGAAATATTAGGCCTTCCAAGTCACCCAAGAAATGTATGTGCATGTACTCATGTGTGGCACACCACCATCACAAAGATCAAAACACAAGGACAGGATGAGAACACAATGCAAAAGATAACACCCAACTGAAAGCAACATAGGAAGAACAGATTCTACATGAATCTCAAAGCCAATAAAACCATACATCATGAAATCACTCAACTGGCCTCAATTTGAGAGTATGGATTCTTCTCGAATCTTAATGATGCAACAAGACCAAACATCATGAACTGACTCAATCGGCCTCAATCCGAGAGCATAGATTCTGAATCTTAGTGTCCACAAAACAATAACAAAGGTCCAAAAGATACCATAAAACTAGGTATAAAATCACTCAACCAACCACAATGTCAGGAGTACGGATGTGACACACACCCCAATGCAACATAAAAGTGCAATAGTGGTCTGACTAATATCCAAACAGATCATCTAGGTCCACAACCCACATTGTGCCAAGAAAACTTGAGAAAATAGGGTGGAATTCAAAATGAGGTAAAAACCCCAAAATTTTGGAAAACTTCATCCTGAAAAATAGGGAAATGTTTGCACCTACCCAACCAGGTAGAACTAGCATACAGAAATGGAGGGGAACGCTAGTTCTCAGCCTCCAAACAAATGGCTACCAAAAACAAAAGTAGAAACAGAGTAGAAACAATAAAACAAGAAAGCCCTACCTCATAGCCAAAAGGACAAAAAAAGAATCTGAACCATAAAATAAATAGCTCGTAGAAGTAGTTGAAAATCACGGCAATCCAAGGTTTCCCCAAGCTGGATCCAACGAGCTCAACCTCGTGATGATCCCATACTCGTAGCTCCCACAACGAACAAAATAGTAAATCCTCATGAAGAGGATTTTGGGTTTTACTCTCCAACTTTCTAATTCAAAAGTGAGAAGTGAGGAATTGAATTCTTTTTTGGATATTTATTCACTTTTCAAGTGAATAATCAATTAGGGCAATTTAACTAGCCAACCTAGTTAAACCCTAAATTGACCCAAATGAAAACAGGCTATTCCTATAAATAGGAATTCATCTATGAAAAAGCTGCCAAAAATTAAAATAAATCAATTAAAAATCATGAAAACTTAAAAACACATAAATTTCCTTAACAACTTTCACGACAATGTGAACTTCTAAATGCACAGACATGCTTACTGGTCTAATCACATAATGCAAATGAGTTTGGATTTAATAATCACCGAAAGGTTTAATAAAATAATTAAAATAAGGATATGTTAACCATATACAAGGGTGACATTGGTAAAATATGAATGGTTGAATCACTGACTCTATGTGCCACTGCCAGGGATATAAATCCTACACACTAAACAACACGATCAAGTGCAATTGCATATAATAACATAGTTGAAGCAATAAATGCATTAAATCACCTAATTTAAACTTTTATTTAATTATATTAAAATAATCTATTTACATCACTCACATTCGCATAAAGCATAACAATGCAAGAATGAAGTAAATAACCATAGCATTAAATCCATCACCTAACATAATCAGAGGTAAGTCCAAATGCCAGACAACCAGATATCATCATAAAACACACTGTCATCTCAAAATGGCATCGTCATGCAATATGATCAACTAAATAGCATAGTAATCTAAAATCTATGATACTGAAATCAAATTATAACATCTGACCCTCAGGTCCTCTCAAATATAAAACATCACATAACTAATAGATACCTCTCAAATCAAAATATAACAAGGTAAATGTCTGCAACACATAACCAAATAATCCAACATGAACAATCCATTTCTAATTACTTAAGCATTTAATAATGATTATTTAAACAACATTAAAAAGCCACTTAAAACACATAAGCGAACACAGTCATAAGCATGACTATCCACTACTATAGGAACCTAGTCTAGTGTAGCATGGTAATAGTACACAATGCAATCTGTGCACACATCTTAGGGTAATTGTGGAACAACATCATGATACCACATCAATCCTGGTAAGCACTGGCATAAACCTCAATGAATCATAAATCATATCATAATCTCATAAATCAGTCAAAAGAATAATCAAAGCAACTGATATAGAGACATAAATCCAAACACCTCAATGGTGTAGACCACTCATGAACACAATCATGATCCATCACAACAAAAGATCAACAGGGTTGCATCCAACAGGATGACTTACGAAAGTCAAATGGGAGAGGCACTACAGTAGGGACTCGCTCTTGAATGCAGCTATCCTCCCTACAAACTGTATAGTTGACCAATTTTCAAAAATTTGAAAACATCATGGACTTCTCTAAAAATTTCAGCATTTGATCTTTATGATCTGCATAGTTTCTAGTTGAAAACAACAAAAATTTTGGAAAAAAATCACACCATGTTTTTGTGAATGTGGGAAAAAAAATTTGACTTTGTTTTGTCTTTAGTACATTTTGTCTGGAGATTAGCCTATACCTTTTTCTATACTATTACAAAAATGATGCCACAACTTTCTATACTACTATTGGATCATATTCTACTCGTGCTCCTCTCTCAATATAGCCATGCTTAGAAAATAATAAGAAATTAATTATGCCACAAGCATTCCCTTATATGAAGTTGAAGGACCCATGTTTTGAAATCAACCATTGTTGTTTACAAAGGGGAATGGATGACCATTCAGACTCTGTTAGCTGTCAATATATTGGTGCTCAATCAATAATAATGTCTCTATTCACTTTTTTCCCCAGGTTTTTTTTTATGTTTCTTTGTTGGCAATGTCGTGTCATGGTACAAGTTGCAAACATTTATGATTTGACAATCTCCTCCATTTCTTAAGGCATTTTTGGCTAATTAGTCAATATTTCTTCCTTACATGTCACACATACCATATGGTGGAGGCCAAGGTCAATTCCAGGTTAAGGAATACAGTACAAAAATTTGTCCTCACCCATTGGTGACCTAGCCAGATTATCCAAATATGTGAGATCAAATTTAGGAAATTGAATTGGGTTCAATTGAATTGAATTGACCCAATGTCAAGGGAGATGGTCGTTGGATTGTTCATTATAGTATTTTTGATTGGGGAAAAGGTGGATGCTTCTATTCATTCATATAAAAATGGAAGATTTTCTGCTTAGGGGAACTCTCTTTTCTTCTATGGTAGAAGTGAGGGACTCTACACCACCCCTTATGCTGAAAAAGATGGAGAAGCAAAGGTAAAGTCATTTATCAAGTATTTCCTTATATCTTCATCGATCAATTATGTTATGATGCTCTTGCTATTTTTCAAGAAGTTTTTTCTCTCCTCGTTGCTACTTTGAATTATTACAACTAAGGGAATTGAAAGCAAATAGCTTTTGCATGTATGGGATATGTATATTAGGATAAATGTGAGATTCCATTCATCCCATAAGATATAATTTTTTTTGAATAATTTATGTTATGGGCAACATCACACTTGGATTCAATGAGTTTGGTCTAACAAGATTGATGGTTTCATGCCTTTTTTTCTAGCGAATTAGCTATGTAGCTGACATAATGGCTGAATATTTTAATTTATTAGTTCTTTTAAATTTACAAAACAATTAATTTATAATTTTAAATTAATATTAAATAATAATTTAATAGGCAATCTATCAGTTGGGTAGATGTCTCCTCTTTCTAGTGCCAAACTTAATGTGAGTAGGTAGTCTGAAACAATAAGTGTAAGACTATGTTCCAAGTGACCTATTAGGAAAATCGGATTAGGATTCTATTTGGAAATTAATTTTTAAAAAATTATTTTTTTTGGGACTTAGTTGAGTTCCTTGTACAAATACAAGTTATATGAAAAAGTGGAATTTTGTGTTTAAAGCTTGTTGATGCATCGATTAATATCGATTTTTTGTTCGAATTAGAAACAACAGAAATTGATTTTATATCTTTCCATAGTTTAGTTAAGGAATTCAAGGTTTTTTTTCAAATTCGGCATAGATTTCCTCTTCTACTTAGATTATGGAGTGACATAATAGTATGAGTGTAGTGACGGATATTTCAAATGCCTTCATTAGTGACATACAATCTAAATGTTGCAGAAGGAGGAAATATGATTAAAAAATAATTCCTTCAAAAGGTAAATAGTTTTCTATTATATTCTTTTGGCAAAGGTAGGCATGTTTTTGGTGGAGGTGTCAACAATTATTCATTTGTTAAGCTATTTACTAAAAACAGGAAAGATATATACACATCATTGGTCTGGGAAGGTGGTTGATTAGGAGCTAGACCATTGGAAAATAACACATAGAAACAAAATAGAAAATGGCTTAACAAATGGAATAGTGACTACCAAGAGTGCCCATAAACCAACTTAGAGATTTAAAAATGGGTGTTCAAAAAAATTAGGATGGCCATATGGACAAATCAGGTAGAAAAAAAACTTATTATGTTGAAGAATTCAACCCCACATGAAAACATGGTGATAAAGAATACTTAGGAACCGTTACAAAATTAAGAAAGATAAAAAATTTAATCTCTCAATTGAGGTTTGGATCACACCATTTGAGATGTGAAATTGGTAGATGGAAGGTCCCTAAAGAAGGGTGGAAGGAAAGAATTTATAGGTTTTCAACAAGGAAATGGTGGAAATGGAATGGCATTCTATCAAACATTGTACCATATATGAGGATATCCACAAGCAATATAAGGATACTTTATGGGGGAACAATATAAAAAATCTTTTTTAAGGGGTGAAGACTTCACAAGGTGGACATCTTGCTAACACAAATCCACAACAAAATGGATAACCTAGAGAAATCTTAGTAGACTAGTTAATGGGTCTTCTTTTGCTCCCTTAGACCATTCGTCTCATGGATGCCATTAAAAATATTTCATTCATTCATTCCTAGCCATCCCTAGTGACCAATAATAAGACTAACATGTTTCTCATTTTTTCTATGTCATTGCCAAAATGAACCTCATGGGGGATTTTCTAATGGATTCTATGCCAAGAAAAGTGGGGAGCAAAGTCCAACTTGATTAGTTCTATGGAGCAATGTGTCCAATAGGATCGACTATGTGAAGAAAATAAATAATTGAAAGAGGGAAAGTTATAAAGATAAAAAATAGTGGTAGAAAGGGATAAGTAGATAGATATAGAGGGAGAGATATATAGGAATAGAGAAGGATGGAGGGATAATAAGGTAGAGATAGAAGAAGTGATGGGGAAGAAATATGGGTATGGAGGAGAGGGATATGTGGAGAAGAAAAGGAAGAAATAAAGAGAGTGGAGAAAGGGGTAAATAGAGATGGACAAGATAAATATATAGAGGAGACATGAGGTAAAAATCAAAGTTAGAGAGATAGGAAGATAAATATAGAGATAAAAAATGGCCCACGTAAACCTCCAATTTTGAACTTCCCAAGGAAAAAAGATTGAATATTTTTGGCAACTTGGTTTCATTGTCCCATCTATCTACTACAAGCATGCAAGAAAGAAAGAGCATAGATAATGAATCAACAAAAATATGGGAAGGGACATTTGGAGTAGTAACATGTAGAGTGAGAAAATTTTCTTTTCAATTGGATCCAAAAGAAGGTGTGCCTTTTGCTCCAAAAGAGCTGAAGAAAAGTTGACCACTATAGGATTTGGAAAATACCACAAATACCTTATTTTTAGTTGGGAAAAATAAGGGGAGGCCTTTTTTGACCACAAACAAATAGAGGTTTCATGAATGCTACTTCAGATATATATGTGTCAATATTGCTAAATGAAAAACAAAGTCTATCACACAGATATCATGCCATCATTTTTCCATCCAACATATACCACGTAAGAAAAAAATATAGAAAGTATTTAATAAGATTATCCTTAGTTATTGTATGTGTTCATCAAGCCCCACCATTAACTTAAAATAGTAGTAAAACTTTTCATGCATGCAACACTTCACAATTTTGATTTGGACATTGAGTGATCATATTCAACACCTTACCATTTCAAAACTAGATCTCATGAAGTGTGGAGTGGGATATATATTTTTTCATATCTATGTCAATCCCCAAATTCCAATCCCACGTATGTAAGTGGAAGAGGGGAACATATGTTTTTTGTAGAAATAGGAAAACATATTTAAGCAAATTAGATTGCTTATTGCAAGAAAGACACAAAATGTGTTTGGTGAAAGACATTTTATAACTTTTAACCACATGTGTAACAAAAGGCTACACTTTGTATTTTTTTCCAACATTTTTTCAACTTGTGTTAAAATGACATCTTTGGAACAAAGTATGAATATCCATCAAAGAAGGAAATTTTGTCACATTTTTTGGTTGTGACTACTCTTGTAAATTTTAAAAAAATACTTTTACTCATAGCAGATTAAAATTAAATCATACCATGTACTCTTGGTTAAGATAAAACATTTCTATATACAATAACACATTTACATTTAATATATTAAAGTTGCATTAAAATATAATTAGAAAATATTGATAGATTGCATAAACAAAAATATAATGGAGTTCTAGAATTTTTTTTTTTGTTTCAAATCATTTTATAAGGTTATGGTTGTTTCAATGCCTTATTTCAATTTGAGAGTGTGATATACATTTTGGGTGGCCTTTTAGCTTATGGTTAATCATTTATTAAGTATCCTTATTATAGATTTTATTTTCTCACCATGTTTGAGTCCTATAAACTAAATGTTACATATATATTAATACCTGGGTATGTACAGGATCATGGTGTACCCAAAATTGACAATCTGAAAAATATGTAGTTTTGAAATGCCTCAAAGCATTTCAAAATCTACTCCAAAATTTTTCCCACCCATCCTAATACCAAACCAAAAAATTAATACCTTTGTAAGGCCTATTATAACTTTGGATACTAACCCTAGATGGTTAACTTTAAAAGTATCATGAAAATGTTTTTTAGCATATTCTTGTGTGTTTTTTACTTCAAACATGTAGCTAACAACTTTTTTTTCACCCAAATTTGATGAAATGGAAACTATTTCTCAAGAATTTTCTTAGCTTTCCATAAATATAAGGTTTGTCAAATTATGAGGTCAATAGGTAATTATTACTTATTTTCTAATGGAATTATGTATAAAGTGTTGATTGACACACTAGTTGAAAAACAACTATAACTTTCAAATGGTATAACATTTTTGAAATGCAAAAGATGCATCACATTCTATGCTTCCTCTACTATAAGGAAAAAATTGAAATTTTCAGAGTTTTGAATTAGTTAGGGTGGTCAGACACACGAGTATTTTTATTCCAAAAATACTATAGTAGAAAATTAATAATTATTTATTTATTTAGAATAAAAATACAAAAAAATATATGTCCCATCCAGAGACAAGTCTACTTCTTACATCTATAATATTATTAAAAAAATAAAATCATTTTATTTTGATTAAGGTGGTTAGACATACATCTACATCTTATTTGTGTCCTGAAACTTTTGAACTATTGTATTCAAATTCAAAATTTTCACCAATTAATTTTTATTTTTTAGAGAAGGCATACTAGTTTAGAAAATAAATTCAATTTCCTAGTGATTCTTTTCTTTCAACTTTTTGATATAAAGTTTATAGCAAGTTAAAAATTGCACGTCAAGTTGACATAACCTAGATTTGTTGATTTTTTATTGCCACTAAAGAACATAGTTTGGTTGACCATGATCATGCACATACTCACTCTTAAGTGGAATATAAAATAAATACATAAATAATATTAATACATTGAATCGAATGTATAATAAATAAAAAACACATATAAGTACATATAATTTATTCATTCTAATTATTTTTACTACATGAATAGTCAATCGTATATGTTAGCTATAAGTTTAGAAATATTTTGATTAATAAATAGAGGGGAGTAATGATAAATCTCTCTCAACACTATAAATCAATTTCTATTGAATGAAAATCATTTGATCTTTTGATGAAGTCTTCTTGCCTTTTTAATATACAAATTTGCATTGATTTTGCTTGATTTAAGATTTAAAAAATAAAGAATTACATTTTATAAGTAGAAAGTAATTAAGTCTTTTATTTTACAAAAGCATTTGTAAAATATTTCTATAATTATGAATTATATTTAGCATTATGATTTTTTATTTAACATATTTATAAAATTATTATAAATAAAAGTCTTACAAGTAAACATAAGATTTATTTTTGTAGAACTATTGCATTTGTAAGAATTTGGCTTAGGCTAGAATTCACCCAAGAACTAAAGAACTCAACACAAGCACACAATAGACCAAAATAGAGAGAATATGATCAGAATGATGATATTCATTCAATATGCCATGATGAGAGTACACTAGGAGTGCTTGTATATAAAGGCCTCAGGAGAGCTTCTAGAATGCATAGAAGTTAGCACTATGATAAGTCATACAACCAAGAACATGTCCACCAGATATGGGTTATCCTCCATTAAGCATGGAATTAGAGTAAGTAAGTAAGTAAGTGGGTTTTATAGTCCACGACACTATGCCATAGTTTTTGGTTTTGCATATGGTGACAATGATATGGGACTACCTCGTACTCTTTTTCGAGAGGCGCTTGATGCTACAAACGAGGCATACATACCCTACACCCCAGTGGGATTTGAACTTGTGACCTCTCTTTCAAGAGTAAGTGTGTGATGATGTGAGGATAAGCCTACAATGGTGTAGCATGCAAATCAGTGGTGTAGACAACATGTGGTAAATAAGGAGTGTAAATAACTATGTTATCATCATGACAACTGAGTGAATGATGCAAACTCCTATGTTGTAAACACCATGTGCATAATTAGAGTTGCGCACTTCTATGAGAGTACACAAAATCCTAAGTGTCTCACCTAAATAAATAATAAAATAATATTTAATAATTAAATAATGCATTAACCTAAGTAAACTTAAGTAAGTGTAATAAGTAAATACTTATTTTCACCAATACCCCCCCTTAAGTGCAACTTAGGTCAATGCCCTTAAGCTTACGAAATCTAGGATGATATGCAAGATGGGTTCCAGCTACTAGGCCATGTTAGATACCCATGTGCATAATGAAATGCAATCTCTCATAAAGTGAAGAAAGAGGGAAAACCTCATGGGAAAAACCCTCCCCCAAAAAGGTAGATGAATAGGGATGCATGGATGGATGGAGTAATCAAGACCCCCCCATTACGACATAAATCCAGTAAATAAATTAGAGAATGATGAGAAGAGGAAGAGATACAGGATAGGCTCCCCCCCAAAGAAGAATGCATGCCAGTGACTGCTCCGATGAAGAAGCTAATCTAAGACTATAGAATGGTGTTCCTCCCCTTAGAAAGAAACAATGCCAAGGGTACAAATGAGACCCTTCCAATGTGTGTGGAAAAAATCCCATGGATAAGTGAAGTCTCTAAAACCTACTCAACTAGCTGAAGAACTTGTCTCAAAGAACCCTCTGACTCTACAATTGATGAAGAACCCTACTGCACCTATTGATCATAAGTATCCACAATCACTTCAACTTGTGAGGATTGATCATGTAGAGAATGAATAAGAGAGTCAGATGGAGCCCTCATGACAACTGAAGAAGGTGCTTATACATCAAGAAGAAGAGGCAGATCATCAATACTATCCCCCATATCAGTAAACCTGTATCTGGAAGATTGGATGTACCCTACTTTTTTGGACCTATCACTATGGCAATATATGCATGCGAGCTAAATTGATGAAGTGACCTCTCATTGTAAATGTCAATAGAACCCCACATGTCTAAATCTATTGAAGCACTATTGTTTGTGTCACTATATCAATTTTCACACTGTATGATGTGTGAAGAGGAGTGGATGACAAGCTTGGTGAACTTTCCTCAAAATGTACATCCTTCTCCACACAAATTTGATGAGTCTCTAGATCTAGAAGTTTGTATGCCTTCACACTATCTTCATAACCAATGAAAGTACAAGGTTGAGGTGATTGTGCCTTGCATCCCCTAAAAGAAATCTTCACCCATGCAAGACAACCAAAGACTTTGAAGTGTGTCACAATAGGTTTTCTACTACACCATGCCTCAAAGAGAATTTTTCCATCTAAGACTGGATGAGGAGAATGATTAAGAACGTGAGTGGCACTAGAGATTGCTTTGACTTCTAATGATGGATCTGGACACTTGGCTTGTATCATGCAACTTTCCATAAACTTAAGAGTTTGGATCCTCAAAGATGCAACATTTGTCTTATGTGGACTAAATGCTAGCAGAGCCTAAAGATCAATGCCCCTGAGTCTACAAAAGTCCATAAGTCTTCTGTTCACATACATCCTTCCATTTTCCATGTGAAGTACTTTGATGGTCTTTCTGGATTTCCATTCTACATGAGTCTTGAAGGCTAGAAACTTGTCCAACACTTCATTCTTATTATGAAGAAAGTAGACCCAAGTGAACCTTGAAAAGTCATTAATGAAGGTAAGTATGTAGCAACCCTGGCTAATGCAAAAGGACCTACTAATACCATGTGAACCATTTGTAGAACACCTATTGCTCTAGAAGACTTCCCTATCTGTGACTTCCCCTTTGGATGCATATCCACTGAATCTGTTAAACATTCACCCTTAGAAAAGTTGATTTGAGGTATACCTTTGACCATGTGGTATGTGCAAAGTTGTTGAAGGTAGTGGAAGTCAAGATGACCATACCACTGGATAACAAGGCCTTTGAAGGAGACTTGAGAGAAAGAGTATAACCTCTTGTTATGATTCACTTTCCCCACTACAACAAAGGAATCATTTTTAAGACTATGCACCTTTACTGAGTCTGGAAGGAAGTCAACTCTATGTCCATCTCTGAGGTGAGTGATTTGGTAGATTGATAGGAGATTTGAACTTAGGTTTGGAACATAGAGAACATTTTGAAACTCTCCATTTTCTATTTCCACATTTCCTTTCCCTTCAACTTATATTTTTCTATCATCTCCCATGAAGATGTGTTGTACCTTGGATTACTTCATTGAAGAAAAATCCTCCTTTGAAGAACCCATGTGATATGAGGCACCTAAGTCACATATACATTTCTTTGAAGAGTTTGAATTAGCCACGAGTGATTGCCCTTTGCCCTTTGAATCTGAAGAAGACCCTTTCTCCTTGTAAGCATTAGGTAATGGAACATTATGTTTCTTCATAATTTTGGTCAACTCATCAATCTTTTTAAGATAACACTCATGCTCTTCATGACCTGATTTCTTGCAATAAGTGCACCTTTTCTTCTCCTTATTGTTGTTCCCCTTTTTATTGGAATTCAAGGACTTTCCTTATTGATTACATTGTGGTGTTGTCTTTTCTACATCCTTAGATTTGCTCTCCCATTTCTTCTTACCATTTCCTTTATTTGAAGACTATCTAACTAAATTTTGAAGATCCTCATTGTTGGCCCCAATGCTTTAGACTAAGGTGATTTGAGAATCCCCATTGATTTCAACTTCTTTTTTTCATCATTCAACAATTTAGCATATTCATCAAAAGTGACTTTCTTGTAGGTAGACCCTAAGGTAGTCTTTGAGGTGGTAAAAGAAGATACAAATGTGGAATACTCCGATGGCAGCTTGCTATGTATGAGATAGATCAGTCTATCATCTTTGATAGAACTCCCACAATCTTTAAGCTTTGTCCTTAGTTAATTCACCTTGATGATGAAATCCTATATTGAATCATATGATTTAGGATCTAAGGAGACAAGCTCATCTTCAATTTTGAACACATCCTCTTTAGACACTTTACCATAAAGGCTTTCAAGGGTATCCCAAGCTTCCTTAGATGTAGAACACTTCTTGATTTGATACATGATCTTATCATCAACCCCCAAACATATATCGCCTAGGGCTTTCTTATCCATTGCTACCCAAGCTGAAATATCGCTATCTAAAACTTTATCACCTGCTAGTTTAGGAAGAGTACCATCTACATATTGTGAAACTCTATTATGCATTAAGTGATACCATATTTTGATTGATAATGAAGCATAGTTATGATGAGTTAATTTAGGAAACTTAAAGTTGCCCATAATGTAGAAAATCAAAGAGAAGTGCAAAAAAGAGAGAACACAACACCAAGAACACCCCCCCCCCCCCCCCCCCCCCCACCAGAATAGATGCTTTGGGCACTTTATCAGTAGTGTAATTACAATGGGCCACTTGCCAAATTTGGCCTTTGTTGACTTCTAGTTTTTCTTGCTACAGCCTCTAAATAGATTACAAATCTAGAACTTTACAATTTGCTACAATTCTAAAGCATTACAAAGCAAAGAAAGGCCCTATTGCTAAAAGTGACACTTTTGTACACACAACCCTATAATCTAACTAAGGATCTAGATAGTAGACAAAAAATAATGCACTTTCAAACAAAAATAGAACCTATTTTTTACTCCAAATGTGCCCATATGGAGCATTTGAAGTTGTAAAATGCAAGATTATGTAGGTACAATCACCAAAAAATGCAAATTTTGAATAATCCATGTACCAATACCAAAAAAGAGCTGCACCACTAAAAATTTTAGGGAATTCTACCCAATTTCAAAAAAAATTGCACATGATCTAGAGTCTGGATGCTCAAGTTATGGCCTCCCAAATTCGGACTGCAAAAACCAAAATCAATCTGTAGAGGGGTTGCATCAGAAAATGAAAGGGTTAAATTTGATGGTCATATGACTGTCACATCAGTTGTAATTCTCCCTGAAATGACAGTCAGATGACCATCAATTTTATTGTAGTGAATTGATGATGATAGTGCCCCTTTAGGCTAGTGATGACATCATCCATATGAATGATGATGTTAGTGACATGCATGGCAGTTCTATACTGTATAGACTATGCAGAATCGTATGGAAAAATTTGCATGGTAGAGTGACGTGGACTGCTGATTGGATTCGTGACTTGGCATCTATCGTGGCAGATTGCCACATGGGAGGCTATGATTGGTTGCTGAAATTATATGATGTGGCATAATAAAACTCTGCCATGTGTCCTACTAGAATGTGTGTTGACAGTGTGGCTTTTTGCATAGATGTCCTGCTAACTGGGACACGACTATGATGTGTCCATTATTCAAGTTGGAACACATGTCCTCTGCATACAGTCCTCGATGTTTGCATGGCAGAACAGGTGGGCGGGAGCTACCAATGCGCAAGTGTCGTGTGTCAGTAGAAGCTGGATTCAATGAAGGTTTCCAGAACTAAACTGCACTACCAGAGAATATACCAACAATCACTAGTGTTTTTTCTTTCCGTAGGCCAGATTATGTGGATTAATCCCACATGCAGTGGGAATGTGCATGAAGCACTTTATAAATATAACCTTCCACTGCATATTAGCTAAAGCTAAGGCAGCCGAGAGAGTTTGGTTGGTTGACCGCCAAAAATTGTGCTTGGCCAGTGGGTTATGGCAGGTGCTAGAATTATGTAAAGAGAGGGCCGCTGGTGGATCCCCTACTAGATTTTGTAGCAGAAAGCACACTACGGCTTGTGAGAAAATTTTGATAAATCCCTACGATTAAATAATAATCCACCAAAAATATAGAGCCATGCCAGGGTGTCACTACTTGGTTTGGCCAAAAATAGTTTTCTCTACCTGTGCTAATCCAAAAAATAATTTTGAAAATAAAATTGTAGAGATGAGATCTGAAAACACAATTAATCAGATCAATAAAATGACCATACCCGATCTGCAAATTAGGGCCTCCAAGTTCTGATTTGCAAAAACAATTTGCCTTATGATCAACTTTCACCCAACATAGGCAAATTTATAGTTGATATTTACCAAATCAATGTTTCAAACACAACGGTGAGGTCAAATATGGCTCTAGACACTCTCAATTCTTGTGAATACTCTAGATTCGTGTCAAGGTACTGAAGCATGAACAATCTCAAATGGCTATGTGTAGAGAATCTCCCTTAGCTCTAATACCATGTAAGAATTTGGCTTAGGCCAGAATTCACCCAAGAACTAAAGAACTCAACACAAGAACATAGTAGACCAAAATAGAGAGAGTATGATCAGAATGATGATATTCATTGAATATGCCATGATGAGAGTACACTACGAGTGCCTGTATATAAAGGCCTCAGGAGAGCTTCTAGAATGCATAGAAGTCAGTGCTATGATAAGTCATACAACCAAGCATGTGTCCACCAGATATGGATTATCCTCCATTAACCATGGAATTAAGTGTGATGATGTGAGTATAAGCCTACAATGGTGTAGCATGCAAATCAGTGGTGTAGATAACATGTGCTAAATAAAGAGTGCAGATAATTGTGTTGTCATCATGAAAACTTAGTGAATGATGCAAACTCCTGTGTTGTAGACACCATGTGCATAATTAGAGTTGCACACTTCTATGAGAGTACACAAATTCCTAAGTGTCTCACCTAAATAAATAATAAAATAATGCAAAATAACTAAATAATGCATTAACCTAAGTAAACTTAAGTAAGTGTAATAATTAAATACTTATTTACACTAACAACATTTAACACATACATAAAACTACTATAATTAGGAATTTGAATAATTAGATTTTCTTTATTTTATAAATAAATATTTCTAGTTTTATCAATCACATGATTATGTAGCAATATTATGTATCATTTAATAATTTTATATGGACTATTTCTTTTAGTAATTAAAAAACGTGTTAGCATTCAAGTGATATTTCTTCTCTTTATATGATCTCTTTATAAATTTAACATAGAAAGGAATCTTCATTGCTTAAGTCCATATGCTCCCTTATCAAATCCTACCGGTAATTGATTTGGGTGAGTGAAAGAATGTTGATTTTTTGGATTTCATGCAAATTACATTAATAGATAAGATTTCCTGTAAGGGATAAAGAGGTAAAAGTTCATAACATTGAGAGACATATCACTAACTATTGAAATAACTGAGTAAGAATGATGGAGACAAAAAATGATATATATCATCCTTCAACCTCTTGTAGATGGAGGGCTTTATAATTAATCAAAATAAAACCTATGTAGCATGATTTATGGCCTTCATTGTTAGTAGGTTTCAAGTGCTAAGACTTTATGTAAATTCTAATTTCCACCAACAATTCTCTAATGTATGGGATGATTATGAAAATACATTGGATATACTTTCTAATTTCTAAATTTATAATTTCTATTTTCATATAAATAAATAAATAAATTCAATAAACTATATTGATGAGACCTTAAATCATAAAATTTAAAACATTTAAACAAACAAAAAAGTACCATTTCTTTCCAAGAATGCACAACTATCCTATAAAGTAAATGTTGATTTCTAAGAATTTTTAAAATTTAGGCATTGTTAGAGCACAAAATAAATTATTTATTTATTTTTTGAATAATTCTAAAGTAATGTATGTATATAAATGAATGCTAGAGAGGAAGTTGTATGCCTCTTCAAGAGACATTTAAAATAAAACAAAATGGTAAAAATGAAGAAAAATGAGGATCTTCCCCCATTTTAAATCTAGACATAAAATAATGAAGATATAAATTTTTTTAATATGAGATAGTGAAAATCATACATACCACAAAAATCAAATTTGTCAAATATTCAACTTGTGCAATTATTGCCTCTACATCACATCTTTTACATTTTCTCAACTCTCAAATCAAAGAGATTAAGGGATTGTTGAATGTGTTCTCTCAAGATAGCTATTCATGTCTAAATGTTTATGGAAATTTAAAGAAAGTGTGAATTATTAAATTTTACTCATAGATTTTGATTAAATCATGGGTATACTAGCAAATCAAAAGGCCGTGAAAAAGATGGGTATATATGGCCCAAATAATATTTATCTTATTAATAAAATGAATGCTCAACAAAAGAGATTTGTATTTATTACATTTTAATGATGTCCATGAAGAACTTTTGTGACTTATAAAACATAAAATGTGAAATATTAATTTATGAAAATTCACATCTTGTATTTCAATGGATTCATTATTTAAAGATTTGAATGATCCATTATAGAAATGTTAATAGTCATGTTTATAATTCTTTTTAATAATTAAATCTTTGGTGTCACATCCCATAACTATCATGAAAAAAAAGAATTTTTTAAGACTCAAATAAATTAAATCACTAAGGAGAGTCTATGTCATTCATCTTAAAATATACAAATTCTTTTGAATTAAAAAATTTATTAATTATATTTCTATGTATAAATAATAGAAATTTAACATGTACTGAATTAAAAAAGATTGATGATGTCACTCTCAAGGTGACATATTTTAAAAAAACTAGTAGCTAAGATTTGTAGATATTGACCATAAATTAAAAAATTATTTGTATTAGTCAATCATATAGATAGAAATTAAATATAATATTCTATATTTAAAAAATATAAAAATGGATTATCTTATTAACTACTAATGTCATATACTTCATGAAAAACATAAACTTTTATTCTTAAATCTTTCAAATGTAATTTTACAATAAAAAATTGACCTATCACATAATATTATGTAAACTTTCAATAATCAAATTATCATACAATGAGACAATAGTACGAACATAGCATTTTCTTTATAATAAAGAACATTACATATAATAAATTTTTGAAATCATTTTAAAACACTAAATAAAGCTACAATTTTCTATATTGTTCTTACATACTATACAATTATTATATTCTATCTCGCTACTACTTATACAACTCGAACCTCAGAAAATGACCACTTTTAAACATGACACAATAATAAAAAATTAAACTTAAAAACTAAATCAACTTTGACTATTTATGACTTTTAACCTAAGAATGACAGAAAAAGTAATTATCTAACTACCTACAGTTTTCATTCCATTACGTGGAATGACAAGCTTGTTGACGTGGCTAACAAGATCGTCCATATACGCCTCCTGACGTTCTGTGTTGAGTTGTATGACACCGCGCAGCTCTCCCACCCTTATTCGAATCGGCTCCCCTCTCTCTTCATCACCCATCACCGTCGAAACCGCCTTACACACCTCCTCCTTTGTAAATCTTCCTTCCTCATCCCTCCCCACTTCAACTCCCCCATGTAATTCGAGCTCAATCTGCCGAGCGTTAAGTCCCTGTTCATGCCGCAACGGAACTAAAACCAGCGGCAACCCGGCGTAGAGCCACGCTTCCATCACCGAGCTCCACCCGCCGTGCGTCACAAAACATCCGACGGAAGGATGAGAAAGAATAGGCAACTGAGGCACCCACCCGCCCACCACGAGCCCTCGGTCACGTGTCCGCCCTTCAAAACCCTCCGGCAGCAACGACAACGCCGACGAACTCGTCCCGTCAGAAGATCGCAACGACCAGAGAAACGGCAGCCCGGTCTCCTCCAGTGCCAACGCCAATTCGGTTATCTGCTCCGCCGACAGATACGACTCGCTTCCGAAGGCTACATACACCACCGACGACACCCGTTGTTTGTCCAGCCACTCTATCACCTGACTTCCTGACGTATCCGTCCCCGCTTCCGGCAGGATTAGAGGGCCGACGGGATCACTGGTTTTCCGGTGATACGGCTGAGGTATTGCATGTACTTGTTCTCCTCTTCAAAGGACGATTTTATCAGTATTCCACACGACTGCTGACAAGAAGTTGCTCACCGTAAGTCGGGCTTCGAAGAGCCTGAAGGAGACGATGGGTAACGGATATTCCATCGGGGCTTCGCTCAAATCCTCCGCCATCAAGTCCTTGCTTTTCCCTCCCTGCTTCATATGCCCGAAAGAATAACTGAATGACGCCGGATTGTAGATAGAGAACATAAAGCTCGGTATTTTCAGCTGGGATGCCACGATGGCAGCCCAAGGCGCCACGGCGTCGTAGACCAGGAAATCTGGCGAGAGGTGCCGCAGAAGAGTCTCCAACGGCTTCTCCAGCTGATCGAATGCGCTGTGAAGGAGATGGACCGATTCTGGTCTGATGTCTGCTGTGGATTCGACGCCAGGGGGTAGTCCGTCTACAGACGGCAACGGCAAATCCACCAGGTGTATGGAGGATTCCCCGTGCAGGCGAGCTCTGACTTTGGATATATTCAGCGGGGTTGATACAAACCACACTTTTAGTACTTTCCCGTGGCCCGCCAAGGCCTTGGAAAGACTTAAGAAGGGATTAATGTGACCTTGTGCTAACCACGGCAGTACCACTACCTCAAGCTGTCTCTCTTCTCCCATATTTCGCATCCAATTTTCTCACTTGTTCTTGTCTCTGAAACTGAAACTGAATCTGAATCTGCTGCCTTAATAACTTGTGTGGACCTCAAGAGATATCGAGCAAGATATGGTCGGTTGCAAAGCAGTCAACTAGTGATCAGCTTGTAAGCGCTAGATTCATCTCATCGCCCACCTAACTCTCAAATGTTCAACATCCACATGTATGAGTATACAGTCAATTATAATTTGCGACCCCATTCTTACTAAATGTGATAAATACATGTATATTTATTCCACAATCTTAGACATTCATTCGTCAAGCCAGGCAAAAGAATGTTAGGCAAGGTAAAAACTGGAATATTCTGATCAATCAAAGAGCATACTGGTCCCTGGACATTAATCTCTTCAAGCCGTTGTCAATTTTACACTTTAATCTGAGTGATTAGCTTGAAGAGTCTTTCTAAGAAGACAACGAATGTGTTTCTATTCTGTCATCTCGAATTGACTTGAGAAGGTAGAATTGTATCGCTGCACGCCGGCGATGGCCAATGAAAGGGTTTTTTGAGTTTTGTTTTTAGCGGGGCGATGAAAAGATGGGGAGTAGCCGCAATTGAACGTGTGGAATGACAGCTCGTCTTCAATAGTATCTACACATTTCGCTTCCTTCGAGTTTATTGCGTATTGGTTACCACTGCCATGGTATGTGCACTCTCTTACTCTCTTAAAATCCGTCCTTTCCACAAATATGCAACCTCTCTTAAGGGCCCCTTTGGTTGTCGGAATTACATTAGAATTGGCATTCAGAATTCTGGAAAAAAATGAATCTACTGTTTGGTCTGTCAAATCAGAATTGGAATTGTAAAATAATAGAATTTCATATGCCCATTTAACTCCCAAAACCTTGATTTGGTATTCCACCTAAATAGGTGGACTTGATGTAATTCTCATTTTAATTCCAATTTGGCCAAAATGAGAATTGCAGAATGAATAAAAAATGAATTTTTGTTGAGGTCTGCCTAACCTATATTATTTCTCATTCACTTGCTCAGCCCTTTTATTAATCTTGGTCACACATTGCTCTGCTCGGAATTTTTGTTGCATCTGGAGCTGCTTTGCACAGGTATGCGTTCGGGTTTTTTGGTGTCTTATTTGGACTGTAGTTGTCTTAGGGCTTTTAGCTATACACATCGCTCTTCTTTGTATGTTGAACTGTTTGAAAGTATTTTGAATCCAAGTAACCCAATGTTCCCTCCACAAGCGTGGTGATGTGAGTTTGCTCCATCGGCACCACACGAGAAATCCCAAAGTCTACAACTTTTGGCTTGTAATCTTTGTCCAGCAAAATGTTTGAAGATTTCCAATCGGTGTTGAGGCAACAGAGTGTAAGTATGACAGGTCTTTTGTAGTTTGTGTAGATATACACAGGCACTACTCCCATGGAATTTGTTGTCTTTTTTTCTTGTTTCTGTGTAGATGATTGAATAGTGTTCCATTACAAATGTATTCATAAACCAACAGAGGGGCAGAGGTTTTGAGGTAGCAGCCCAGTAACTTCACCACACTTCTGTGATTGATTTAGCTAGTATTCATGTTAAAAAACTAAATAAAACGGATAATGCTTATTTTGGCTAGTATTCCAATTTCACAATATGCAACCAAACGGAGGAAACTGGTATTCTCACAATGAATTCTTGGTCAACTAAATGGTCCCAAATTGAATTCCTTAATCATAATCTGAAATCCAAATTCCATAATCCCAAAGCCAACATTTTGAAAGCCAATGCTTAATTTATATTCTAGTAACCAAATAGGCCCTGAATGAAATGGTCAAATTTAGTGGACATGGATTGCCTTCAATAAAATTTGTTTGAAACAAAATTAGAAAAGTCCATTTCCAATAGGTTAAATTGTACTAATAATTTTAATTATTTATTCATATGGTGCAAGTTATGCTCTAACAAAATAAATCAAAATTCATTAAAAAATTCCTTCAAATCTTTGAAAGTAAAGTATTTTTTTCTCAATTTTTTGTTGTTTTTAGTTATAGAACATACAGATCATGAAGAATAAATGTAAAAAATTTCAACAAAAATATTTTTTTCCTAGATACACTTTTATATATAAGACTAATTGGGTATATTATTTTTGTATGAAGGTTTAGAGCTGGAAGCAAGGCTACTTAGTAGAGGCACAAAACTTATATGCAAACTAGCCCAATGATGGCCATTGTGAAGAATTTCTGCTACCTAATATGAGAGCATGAGCCTATAAGATGAAATCTCTTTCACTAAGAGCTAAGGATTAAATGGTATCCATTCTACCTCATTCTTTTGGTGAATGATCCAAATCTTGTCCCTTATGATGTTGAATTCTTGCACTCAATAATACTTAATCCTTGGTGGTCTCATTTGGAAACATTCAACATTGAAAATAAACCAATAGCCCATTTATAGTTCTTTATGTTCTAATTTATTTCAAAATTCTTTTTATTTTATATATAAGTATAGAAAAAATAATATTCATGAACCTTTTCCCATTAACCTATGACCCATATTTAATTTTACAAATATAATTAGTCTACTTCTTCGCTTTTATAGAGAAGTTTCAAAGAAGAGTCATTTAGATTAATAATAAGTTTATTATTATTATTATTATTATTATTATTATTATATTATTATAAAAATATGTAGAAAAGTTTAATTATTTAATTCATCTATTGCACTTGATTTAAATTTGAAAGTTTTTGTAGAATTATACTTTTCTTTTTTATCAATAAATGACCAAGGGCAAAATTCTATTAAATTAAGAGTAAGTTTACATAGACAACTTTGTTCAATATGGGTGCTACTAGGAAAGAACAAAGTTAGGAAAAATTTTGGTCTTTCCCAAGACTTATGCAATGTAAAATACAAATAGAATACTATTCTTTATACGTAGTGGATGCATGATAGTTGTTACATTAAATGTCTAGATTTGTTGAGAGTTTACAACATTATAAAATTGGGCTAGATAATTCACCTTGCATTGCTTTGAATATTCAAGATTATTAGAATTTAGATCATGGCTTGGAAGTGACTTATTTCCTTCATCCTCCTTATGTTAGCATGAATTGTGATGGTATTCCTTTGGGTAGTATCCTAAGAAGTGTTAAAACAATTGATGAGATTGACATGTTGAATTCATGACTGTGTTTGTCAATGGTGTCAACATTGTATTATTTTTGTAAAGACTAGCAACATAGTAGAAAGAGGAGGTTGTATGGACTATCTATTGATGAGGAGGTCAAGCACGATTGAGGATATGTTCTATATTGTGTCTTGATGAAGTGGACAAGTGCATGTGAAGAGAATCAAAGACATGTGAAAGTTACTTAGGAATTATAAAGCACAATATGAAGATAGAGTATTTGAGAAGTGGTTTTTGATGTTTGGGTTGTATCTCTTAACATGGATAGAATCGTTATGACTGCAATTAGCTAGTGACAATGGATAGCCTAATAATGATTTCAATGAGTGCACGAGGTTGGATATCACACATGTAAAATATGTAAGAAGTTGTATTTACTATGAGCTAATAGTAATTTGTAATTGTGAAAAGATGTAATGAATTATAAGATCTTAACGAGGTCCTATTATAATTAATTGGAAAATCCTCAAGGTCAACTTATGAATTCTTTTGAGGATAGTGAAGGAGTTCAAGTTATTCCATTCTATTATTTTGCAAGGAATAATACAGAGATCAGTTGGATAGTGTTTTCAGTGGTCTTTCCCTAAAGTTGTTTGGACAATGGGTCCATCTACCTTCTACAACTCCTAAAACAATTGGCACAACTCCTAACAAGGTTGGAATCTCCTAACAGGAATTGATATGTATTGAATGTATTTCATTGGCTCCTAACATAATCCATCCTCTTACAAGTAACTTTTATATTAGGACATCATTTTTGTGAGTACCATCTCCATTGGGGTTTTACCTCTGATCAAGTCTTTCCCTAGTTAACATATATCTAGTGTTAATGTGTATGCATATCTTCTTATAGTTGTTTATTATATTGTTCACATGCAAAAGGTTTAGTAAGGTTAATAAAAGTTATATTGATCTGATAACTGATTCACCCCCCCTAGTTATCTCAATGGAATTTACTTTCTAACAAGTGGTATTAGAGCATCAGACCCTTGAAGGAAAAGCTTAACAACTTAAGGAGATCAATGACAGGTCATTTGAGAAAAGAAAGTCCTAAATTCAATGGATTTAACTATAACATCTAGAAAGAAAAGATGAAGGCACATTTGCTATGTATGGGTCCAGGATATTGGCAAATGAAAAAGAATGGAAAGAAGATTGTGGAAGAAACAAAACTTGAAGAATGTAGTGAAGCTGAAGTCAAATTGGAATATGTAAATACAAAAGAATAGATTGCGGACATATTCACCAAGCCATTACCTAAGGATGTATTTATGTATCTAAGAGGTAAGCTAGGGTTCATTCCCCTATCTAAAGCTCACTAAAAGAAGTTTAGTGATGCATCTACTATAGTAAGTTAAAGAACAATCAGCTGATGTAGTATTGACAAGAGCATATTGCAAATGAATCAGTACTTAAGGTACATTGATATTATTAGAGTTTTTGTCTTTATCATGTGTTGTCAAAGAGGAAGAAATTTATTATCATATCTCATAGAATTTTTTTTAAAGAGGGAGAAGTTTACTGTCATATCTCATAGAAAAAATTTTTTTTAAAGAAGGAGAAGTTTTATGGAGAAATATCAAAGAGGAAGAATGAACTTGGCAGAAGTTGTTGCAGATAGAAGTTTTCTGACAGAGGGAGAAACTAAAGAGTTCACACTGACAGAGGGAGTTCTTTGAATAAAACTAAGGATATGTTCCTTACTTTATTCTTGTTCCAAAATTTTATTGTGTTATGAAATTTTGTGTTGCCATCAATGTCAAAGAAAGAGATTGTTGGATACACTTGATTAATTGTGTATTGTCTTTGATGTTACACAAATTTCATACCATTATCAGTCAATGTATGTCTAGCTCACTCGAATAGTGAAGACAATTTTTTGTGTCTATAGAGCATTCCCATGTTTGCCTAGTTCAAAAGACAATGTCTATCAAGTTCACTTGGGCATCAAAGGAAATTCTATAGAAGATGAGTATTAACTTAGATCACTTGGTTAATAAAGGAAATATTGAATGGAACCAGTACTAACTGAGCTCACTCATTTACCAAAGGAATTTTCAAGTTTCCAGTGTTAACTGAGCTTCACTTGGTCAACATAGGGAAATGTTTTTTGAGTTAGTTTCTACTGAGCTGGGTTAGCTAACAAATTATTTTCTTATTTTGGCATGTTGAGTTTAAGTAACTTATCTATTAATTCTAGATGATTGGGTAAGAATTTTCCTAAGGCAATAATTCAATGCCAAGATCAAGAAGCTCAGTAGATAGCATAAGAGAGACAAATAGTGATCAAATGAGAATATCAATAATGATCAAATTGATAATGGATATCAGATGAATACACACTAGAAGTGCCTGTATATAAAAGCAACTAGAATGACTAGGAGTCAACAAAGAGATAATCATCACAAGTAATCACATGTCCACCAAAAGTGGATTATCCTCCATTGTGTATGAATGTACAAGCAAGAATGAGAGGATAAGTATACAAGGGTATGTGCAGGATAATGGTCAACCAAACTATGCTCTTAAGTGGCAATAAAAAATCAAAAAATCACGCTTATGTCAACTTGACATGCAATTTTTTGCTTGTAATTAACTTTATATCAAGAAGTTGAGAGAAAATAATCTCTAGCAAATTGAATCTAGTTTCTAAACTACTAGGACTTGCCTCAAAAAAATAAAAATTGATTGTTCAAAATTTTGAATTTGAATGCAATATTACAAAAATTTCAAAATAGAAATAAGAAGTGGACATATGTCTGACCACCTTAATCAAAATCAAATGATAATATTTTTTAATAATATTCTAGATATCAAGTAGTAGACTCATGCCTAGATGTGATACATATTTTTGGGTATTTTTATTCTAAATAAATAATAATTAATTAATTTTTGACTTTAGTATTTTTGGAATTAAAAACTCTCTCATGTTTGACCACCTTAACTAATTCAAAACTCTATAAAATTTAATTTTTATTTTTTCCCTTATAGTAGAAGAAACATAGAATGTGATGCATCTTTTTTATTTAAAAAATGTTGTATCATTTGAAAGTTATAGTTTTTCAAGTAGTGTGTCAATCAACACTTTATACGTAACTCCATTAGAAATTAAGTAATAATTACTTAATAAACTCATAATTTGACAAACCTTTCATTTATGGAAAGATAAGAACATTCTTAAGAAACCCTTTTCATTTCATCAAACTTTGGTGAATAAAAGTTGTCAGCTACATGTTTCAAGTCAAAATCACATAAACGTAGGCCAAAAGCACATTTTTAGGATGTTTTTAAAGTTAACCATATATTTTTGGTATCAAAAAATATAGTAGACCTTATAAAGATATTAATTGTTTTTATTTAGTATAACAGTGGGTGGAAAAAAAGTTGGAATAGATTTTTAAATGGTTTGAGATATTTCAGAATTACAGATTTTTTAGATCACCACTTTTTGGCACACCATGATCTTGCACATACCTACAAAGGTATATCTCATAAAGGGATGTAGTAGACAACATGTGCTCAATTGGAGTGCAAAAAATTGTGTTGTCTATATGACAACTCATATGAATATGCAAACTTCTAGGTTTCTACATGACAACTAATATACTGATGCATTGACCTAAGTAAACTTAAGTAAAGTGTAAATAGTAAATACTTATTTACACCAACATCCTCGCTTAAGTGCAACTTGGGGGAATACACTTAAGTTCACAAAAGCTAGATGATAATGCCAAATAGGTCCCAGATACTAGGCCATGCTAGATACCCATGTACAAATTTTTTAAAAAAAGTGCAAGCTCTCATAAAGTGGAGAAAGAGGGAAAACCACATGAGAAAACCCACCCTCCAAAAAGATATATAAATACAATAAATGAGAGAGAAGAAGACCTCATGTTAGGAAAAGATACCTCCCATAAGAAAGAAGAGAGAAGTCAAGTGACTCCCCTTTCTAAAATATCACACACCTTCAAGAGATCTTGCAAATGGATATACTTGATGTCAGTGAAGGGTTTGGTGAAGATGTCTACAACTTGCTCTACTATAGGACAATACCTCAACTCAATGACCTGCTCATGTATCAACCCTATGATGTAGTGCATATGAACCTTAATGTGTTTGGTCCACTAATGTTGAACTAGATGTTTTGAGATCTTAATAGCACTCTGATTATCACAATGAATGACTATAGACTATGGAAAGTTAAACCCAAAATCATTCAGGATATGTCATATCCATATAGCCTTTGTAGCTATAGTAACAACCCCTCAGTACTCAACCTTAATCGAAGAGAGAGCAATAGTATTTTGCTTCTTACTCTACCAAAAAATGGGATCAGAACCAAGATGAAACATGTAACCTGAAGTAGAGTTGCGAGAATCAAGATTTCTTGCATAATCTAAGTCTGTGTATCCAACCAACTGAAGTCTAGTACATGTTGCATAGTGTATCTGATGTGTGTGTGTACCCTATATGTAGTGCAAGATGCATTTGGTGGCCTTCCAATGAAGCTCATGTGGTTTTTGCATGAAGCAAGAAGCCATGCCAACTGCAAAAGCTATGTCAAGGCATGTATGTGTCAAGTAAATGAGACTCCCAACCAAATATTTGTATAATGCAACATCAAAAAGTGGATTAGAACACTTGGCCTCTAACTTAACACCTAAAAGAAAGGGAGTAGGTGCAGGCTTACAATTTCTCATGCGAAAGTGAGAAAGTAAATCAAGAGCATACTTTGGTTGAGAAAGTGTGATCCCAACTCAAGACTGTGTGATCTCAACACCAAGGAAATAATGAAGTAAACCCAAGTCTGACATAGCAAATTTTTCCTACAAAGAAGTCTTGAAACTTAAAATGATGGATGGAGTACTTCCTGTAATGATCAAGTCATCACATAAAGCATGAATATCAAGTGTGAGTCATCCCTCCGAAGAATGTAGACATTCAAATTTGAATGAAACCTGGTGAATCCTACTAAGAATAGGAAGGAATTCATCTTGGCATACCAAGCCCTAGGAGCCTGCTTAACATAGATAGACTTCTTCAGCCTAAAAAACCATAGTAGAATCTTATATTAATCCTAATATTGCTCCATATAGATCTCTTCATAAGGATCCCCTTTGATGAAAACACTCTTCAAATCCATTTGATGTACAACCCAACCATGAGCTACAACAATAGCTAGTGTCAAATGAATGGAGTTCATCTTAGCTACCAGTGCAAAGGTCTCAGTATACTCAATACCAGGAACCTATGAGAAACCTTTGGAAACAAGTCTATTCTTATACTTATCCACACTTCCACCCACTGCAAATTTAGTCTAATAGATCCACTTATAGCAAACCAACTTTCTTCCCTCAGGAAGAGGAACTAGGTCCCATGTGTTGTTTTTCATTAAAGAGTTATATTCTTCCTCTATGGTCTTGTCCCATTCAGGAACCCTTGATGCTTCCTTAAATGACTGTGGATCAGAAGCAATGACAATATATGCACATGGAAATGATTTGTGTTGTGCCCTTATCGTCCAAATATCTGATGGGCTCCCTACCAATGAAGTTGTTGAATCAAGTGTTTGTTGTGCCCAACGAGGTCTAGTGGAAGAAGAAGAAGGAATATCCTCAACTATTTGTAGACCCTACAAAGTTGGCATCCTACAAGTCAAAGCTGGAGGAATATCACCTTCCAAGTCACTATCATCACTTTCCATGAAGGAGGAAGGAGGAGTTGAAGGAGCCAAACTTGGACAAGTTTCTTCAAACTAAGCACTCCTCTCAAAGAAAATTTCATGTGTCTCTAGATCCATGAGTTTGTATGCCTTAAAATGGTTAGGATATCCAACAAATATACAAGGTTTACTTTGAGGTTCCAATGCCTTTCTTTTTTGTGGAGGTATCCTTGCCCATGCTATATAACTAAAAACTTTAAAGTGTTTTACACTTGGTTTTCTTCAACACCAAGCCTCAAAAGGTGTAATTCCATCCAAGGCCTTATGGAGACTTATTTTTTGGATGTAATTGGCACAATGCATAGCTTCTACCCACAAAACTTGATCTAGAGACTTATGTTGTAGCATACAAGTGGTTATTTCCTTAAGGGTTCTATTCTTCTTTTTAGCAACACCAGTTTTTTGTGGAGTGTATGAAATTGAATGTTGAAGATCAATACCCTCCTAAGTACAAAAGTCTATTAGCCTTGAATTCACATAATCCCTTCCATTATTTGTTTGAAGAATCTTGATGCCTTTCCCTAATTGCTTCTCAACTTGAGCTTTGAAGGTGATAAACTTATCAAACACTTCATTCTTATGAGCAAGAAAGAAGACCCAAGTGTAGTGTGAAAAGTAATCAATGAAGGTGAGAACATAGCAAGTCTTTCCAAATGATGACACTAGAAATGGGCCAACTACATCACTATGAACCAATTCAAGAACAATAGTATCTCACAAAGACTTCCACTTGTCAAACTTCTCTTCAAGATGCTTTCTTGCTTCACAGCTTCTATATACACCCTCTGAATACTTGACTTGAGGTAGACCTATGACCATATCCTTATTGCTAAGTTGTTGAAGGTAGCGGTAATTGAGATGTCCAAACTTCTCATGCCATAGTTTACTTTGTGAATTTGAGTGGGTGAAAAAGGCAAGGGAAATGGACTTAGGAACAAAATGAGAAAAAGAATAAAGTCTTGTATCATGATTAGCCTTTCCAATTTCCACCATAGAATCATCCTTTATATTTTTCACCACAAATAATTCAAGAAGGAAATCCACTTTGTTGCCACATCCATAGTGAGTTATTTGGTAGATTGAAAGGAGGTTGGTGCTAAGGTTGGGAACATGAAGAACATCCTTGAAAACTCCATTGTCCAACTCAACATTCCCTTTTCCATCAGCTTCCACTTGTTTTTCATTTCCCACATAAATGTAAGGTACATGTGATGGTTTCAACAAGGGAAAATGCTCCCTTGAAGCACCCATATGATGTGTAGCTCCCAAATCAAGAACCCATTCCTCAAAATTGCTAGCAAAGCTTGTCCCTTACCTCTTAAAGTGGATGAAGATCCCTTATCTTTATAGGCATTTGGCACATCAATTTTATGTTTCCTCATTATTTTTAGCAACTCATCAATTTTCTTATCCTTCACTCATGTTCATCATGACCATTCTTCTTACAATAGACACAAATTTTCTTCTCCCTTTTGTTGAAGTTGTTCCCCTTCTTATTATTTTTGGAAAGAGAGTTTCCTTGATGTGAGGAAGATTATTGTGTGGATGAAGATT
Organism: Cupressus sempervirens; assembly: GCA_028749045.1. Classification (NCBI taxonomy): domain Eukaryota; kingdom Viridiplantae; phylum Streptophyta; class Pinopsida; order Cupressales; family Cupressaceae; genus Cupressus; species Cupressus sempervirens. Next base: position 605,747,655 of record CM053788.1, read on the forward strand.
TATGCAAGGAGATAGATTGATGTGTAGGGGAAGATTGATGTGTGTCATCTTGTGGCTTAGGCTTCCACTACTTTTACTTCTTGTTAGAATTTTTACCACCTTGATTCCCTTTATTAGCTACCAAGGCTTTGGACTTGGAAGACTAGAGAATTCCCATACTCACTAACTTTTCATTTTCTAAGACCAACATTCCTAAAAATGACTCAAATGAAGGTTTAGTGAAGGCACTTTCCATTGCTAACTTGTGAGTATTAGAACTTGAAACAAAAGCTGCATATTCAAGAGGTAGATGAGTCATCACATGTTTGATCAACATTCCATCCTTGATGGGTTCACCACAATCCTTAAGTTGTGCCCTATACATGTCTACATGGGTAAGATAGTCTTTTATGGTGTCTAAATTCCTAGGATCCAATTTGAGATTATTGTCCTCAATGGTGTAGGCCATATCTTCGTCTACTATCCCATACAATGCTTCAAGTTTATTCCAAACTTATATTGGATTGGCAATGTTCCTGATGTGATATTTGATAGGATCTAAGATATTCTTTAGCAAGGTTCTTAAGGCCATTTATTGTTTTGATGCCCAATCTTCTTTACAAGACTCGTCAACATCATCATCCAATTTCTTTGTTACACCAATTACGTAACATAGTAAACCTTTTTCAATTAATGGTTCATTTATCTTTTCTTTCCAAGTAGCATAACTATGCAGTGTTAACTTTTTAAATGAACCCATAATGCAAAAGAAAGAGCACAATATCAAGGATATGGAAGAACACAAGACACACCCCCCCTTTTCACTCAATAAAATAACCCCATGGAACTTTATATGTGGTGCATTTACAATTGACCACTTGTCAAAATGGACAAAATTAGGCTTCAAATTTTGATGGTTACAACTGAAAAGATGAAGTTGTAGTAGACTCAAATACATAAGACACCAGATCTCTTAAGGATCTAAATAATTATAAGTGCTAAAATAGGTAAAAAAGACCAAATGCTGAAAGTGCAATATCTACTTATAGTTGCTCCATTTTGATACCAAATCTAGAAAGCAGACAAGAAAATATACACTTTCAAAAAAAATAGCACCTAAAAATGTCTCCATATAAGCCCAAATGGAGCCTCTGAAGTTGCAAACTATGGGATTGAATAGGTACAGTCACCAAGATCTACCCATTTTGCAAAATCTATCCACCAAAACCAAAAAATAACTACACCACTAAAATTTTTAGGAGATTTTACCCAAATTTTTAAAAAATTATGCCTTATTTGGAGTTTGAATGAGTGACATATGACCTTGTGAAGTCAGACTACCAAACTGAAAATCAATATGGTGAGGGGTCCAATTCTCAAATGCTTTCTGACATATACAAAATGTGATCCTAAATTTGACAATTTGGTTCCTGTCAAGGCAAAAAATTGAATGCACAAATTATGTCCCAGTGGGTGTCAAATTTTAAGTAATTAGTAACTTTTTTTTTTTAATAAAAAATACCAATTTGTTCGATGTGGAAACTAATGGATGTGTAATCCAATGTTGAATCTGCCCATGATGTTTTATCTACATGGATCCACTAATTTGAATTCAAATACCCTATTCTATTGAATTAACAATGGTAGATCATTCAAGGCATGTAGAAGTTGAACTCACAATCATCTTTGTAAAAGATCTCAAAAACATGAATTGGAGATGTGGCAATCTACACCCCTATGTCGTAGCCTGGGTCAATCCAAAAATAAAGGTTTCCACTCATGTCAATCTAGAAGGTGACATGAAACTCTCATGGAATGAGAAGCTCATCATTCTAGTCATAAAGCCACTGGAAGACACCTAGCTCACAATTGACATCATCCATGAAAGGCCCTCTAAGCTCGCAAAACCCTTAATTAGAATGGCCAAAGTTTGACTCTTAGAAATTGTAGATGAAGTAGGGTTTGATTAGAGGCAAAAATGAACCCTCAAATTGAAGCACCCTTCTGGTTGGCTGCACCAAAATCACAATCTGTGTGAGGGAAAAGTGATGGTCAGATTAGTAGTACCCTTATCCCCAGCCCTATAGTACAAGGGCATGCCCATCAACAATCTTAGAGGGAGCAATATTAATTGCTTGAATGAACGATTGTTGCCTAGTCACTACAAATGATGCTAACCTTTGCCTGCAGATTATAACAAAGATGAAGAGCACTTTTGCCAAAGTATTTTGCCATACTTTTTGTAGAATAAAAGTACCTTCAAAGGCTCTAAAATAATAAAGATTTGATGATATGCACCAAATAATACCAAATTTCCAAATCTTCAAATAATGGAATATATGCAGATTTGAGAAAAAATATTTGAAAATAGGATCTTTAATTCAAAAAAAACCTCAAATCCAAGTCTAATTTGCAAAAAAAAAATTGCCTTAGATTTGACTTTTGTGCAACATAGGCAAATTTATAGTCAAAATTTATGGAAACTGCCACCTAGATGCAATGGTGAGCTCAAATCTTGCTCAAAATGTTCCCAATAACTGCGGATATCTAGATCTAAATCATGGCCCTAAAAATGAAGAAAAATAAAGCTATCTAATGGCTATGCAATAAAGCTCCTAGAGCTTTGATACCATGTAAGAATTTGCCTAAGGCAATAATTCAATGCCAAGATCAAGAAGCTCAGTAGATAGCACAAGAGAGACAAATAGTTATTAAATGAGAATCTCAATAGTGATCAAATTGATAATAGATATCAGATGAATACACACTAGAAGTGCCTATATATAAAGGCAACTAGAATGACTAGGAGTCAGCAAAGAGATAATCATCACAACTAAGAACATGTCCACCAAAAATGGATTATCCTCCATTGTGCATGAATGTACATGCAATAATGAGAGGATAAGTATACAAAGGTATATCTCATAAAGAGATGTAGTAGATAGCATGTGCTCAATAAGACTGCAAACAGCTGTGTTGTCTACATGATAACTCATATGAATATGCAAACTCCTAAGTGTCTACATGAAAACTAATATACTAATACATTAACCTAAGTAAACTTAAGTAAAGTGTAAATAGTAAATACTTATTTACAACAATTGACTGAGATGATGAATGCTAATTATTCTAAGTTGTATTCTAGCTTACTTGACAATGTGAATGATATAAGTAGAAGGTCAAGTTGTGGGATAGAGTCTATGAAGAAGTAATGTGAACCCATTGAAGATTTGACAAATGCTCAGAAGAAGCAAATCTAGAGATAAGAAGAATGTGTTTGAGGAGCTAAAAAGATACATTTGATCAAGGAGGATTACGTACAAGACATAATAGAGATCTATAATTAGTAATTCAGTTACATCTAAATCATTTTATTTCATTGTTACTCTCTAACCACTATAGCAGTGATCTAAATCTCTTAACAGAGTTGGCTTAACAACTATTTGTAAAATCCTCTAACATGGTGGCAGTTTTGTTAAATTGTTTAAATACATCTAACAAGGTTAGTCCTAGTAGGGTGATTAAATCCTCTAACAAGGTCACACCTAATAGTGTTTTTTGTAACCTTTAACAAGGTTGGCTCCTAATAGGGCTCACTTTAGAAGAGTGAAAATTAGTAACTAGTTGCAATTGGTAGTTTTTCCAAAATTGGGTTTCCACATTAAATGTTAGTATCAAATGTATTCATGCTATTTATTTTATGCTTGAAATTATGTTAAAGTAATGATAATCACTGATAACATCATAACATTTGTAAAGATAATTCATTACCAAGTATATTCATTATTTACCAAGTTATAACATTTTATGTGTGTTTTCCAAGCATCAGTAGTAAAACTTTCAGAGTTTATTTTGTACTAACATCTAAGAGATTTGGGATTTATTTTTGTAGTAATTGATTCACCCCTCCCCTCTCAGTTACTCCTCTTATATTTCCAACAATTGGTATCAGAGCTTTTGGTGCTTGCAGAAAAAGTTTCAAGGACCTAAGCTAAAGATCAAGATGTCTTACAAAAGAGTGATTCCCAAGTTGAACAGAGACAATTTTGCAACATGGAAAGGACTTATGAGGTTACATCTAGCTACTATTGGTGATTTAAGTTGCAAATATCTTGATACTGAATACAAACTCCCACTGGAACACTATTAGTTGAAGATATTGCTGAAGAAAAGAATAATAACATCATGATGATTGATATTGCATATGCTCTCAATTATGTTGAATTTGATATGGTAAAAGATTGCAAAACTGCTCATGAAATGTGGACCAAACTGAAAGATGTATATGGAGGAGATGACAATGTAAGAAGAGCCAAAGTAGAAAGTCTCAAGGGACAATTTGATCAAATGAGAATGAGAGAAGATGAAAGCATTCCAAAATATGTGAAAAGAATCAAGGTCAGTGCAAGTACAATCAAAGCATCTAGAGGAGACATTGATGACACAACTATTGTAAGAAAGGTACTTAGAACTCTTCTTCATATTTATACAATTAGAGTATCTTCTATTCAAGAAATGAGATGTGATCGAAATAACAAAATAACCTTGGATGCTCTAGTTGGAAGACTCACAAATTTTGAATTAGACAACTGCAATTACTATGTTCCTATTTTCAAAAATATTGAGTTTGCATTTGAAGCCAAACTCTTACTTAAGGAAAAGAGAAAGAAATCAAAGGCCCAACAAGTGAAGAAGAAATTGAAGAAATTTTTGACCATGATCTTGAAATTGTTGAAGCCCTACTTGCAAAGAAATATTCCAAGGGGACAAAGAGGAAAGTGCAAAGGTAAAATTCCTCTAATCTACTTTTCTTATGAAGAAATTGGTCATACTGATGCTAGGTGTTGAAACAGAGAAATCAAGGATGAGAAGAAAAGCTACAAGCACAAAGGCAAGAAGGAATTCAAAAATCACAAGGACAAAGGTAAGAAATATTGTTTTATGGCTAAAGATTTTGATAACAATGAAGATGAAATGGTATATATTATTGTGAAAGATGAATCTGATGATGGAGATAAGATGGCACTTATCTCTCATTTTAGTAAAAATGATACATTGATTATTGATAGTGGATGTTCACACCATATGACTGGAGATAAAACAAAATTTGAACATTTTGAACATTATGATGGTGGTAGTGTAAGATTTGGAAACAGTGAACCTTGTTCCATAAAAGGAAAAGGTCATATCTCATTAACCAATGAACTTATATGTGATAATGCCTATTGCGCTAAAGGACTAAAAAATAATCTATTGAGTGTGGCATAGTTTAACAACATTGGATTCAAGGTAGAATTCATGAATGGAAAGGTGAAACTATTGGATGACAAACAAAATCTAGTTGGATCTCATAAGAAAACAAAAGATAATCTATTTTATCTTGATCTCAATGAATGTTCATTTTTATTGCTCAACTAGAAGAAAGCTAGTTATGGCACAAAAGATTATGTCACATAAACTTTAATAATCTAGTTAAGATAAGAAAACATAGATGAGTAAGAGGTATACATCATTTGAAGAAACCTGATATGGGTTTATGCAAGAATTGCCAAATTGGTAAGATGGGAAAGACTAGTTTCCAAAGAAAAAACTATCAGTTAGAAGAAGTCTTAGAAATTATACATACTAACTTATGTGGATCTATTAGAATAGAGAGTTACAGTGGAGAAAAAAATTTCATTCTTTTTGTTGATGATTATTCTAGAATGATGACTATAATGTATCTAAAAGAAAATTGAGAAGCTTTTGAAAAATTCAAATGGTATCTAGCAAGAGTAGAATAAGAAACTAGAAAGAGATTGAAATGTTTAAGATCAAACAGAGGTGGTGAATTTATCTCTAATTAATTTAATAATTTTTGCATTGAAAGAGGAATCAAAAGACAAGTATCAGCCCCTGGTACACCTCAATAGAATGGTATAGCTAAAAGAAGAAATAGATCCATCATGGATTTTGCAAGAACATTGATGATAGAAAATAATGTTGGAATCAAATATTGGAAGGAACTCATCAGCACTATAGTTCATACTTTGAATAGAGTTTAGTTGAAGAAAGACTCAAACCAAACTCCCTATGAACTATGGTATGGCTACAAACCAAATGTGAGTTATTTGAAAATATTTGGTAGCAAATGTTATATCTTGAAAGAGTCTACAAAAGGAAAATTTGATGCCAAAGGTGATGAAGACATATTTCTAGGATACTCCAACAAAAGTAAATCATACAAATGTTTGAATTTGTCTACTCATAAAAATCATAGAAAGTGCACATGTGTGAATTGATGAGTTTGCAGAAAAGAGTGAAGAAGAAAGTAACAAAGAGCCAGAGGATTATGGAAGATTTTTTTACTATGAACATGATACCCTGCCAAGTCTATCTCAAAGAAAGGAGACTTCACCTCCTGAGTCCCCAAAATCTCCAATAGTTATTGAGTTGTAGACAGTGCAACCCAAGCCATAGTTTGAAGGACCCAAGTTGCAATCAAAAGCTATTAAGCTAGTTCAAACTAAGTCTGAAGGACCCGAGTCACAAATAGTGGGACCTAATCTTGATACTAAAGTTCATGATAAAAAAGTGGAACTCATACCAAATCCAAAGAACCTAGTTAGCAAGATATGTTAAAAGGCATCATGCACTTGATCAGATCATTGGAGACAAATCTAATGGAACAATGACAAGAAGAAAATTGAAAGGTACTCGTTTACTTGCTGAGTTTGAACCAAGAAATATTAAACATGCATTAGATAATGAAAGTTTGGTTGAAGCAATGAATGAAGAGATAGAACAAATAGAGAAGAACAAAACTTGGACTCTTGTCCCTAGACCCAATGATAAAAATGTAATTGGCACAATGTGGGTGTTTAGAAACAAGTTGAATGAAGATGGAAAAGTATCTAGAAACAAAGAAAGATTGGTATGTAAAGGTTATTCTCAAGAAAATGGTATTGATTATGGTGAAACTTTTTCCCCTCATGCAAGATTAGAAGGTGTTAGAAATTTACTTGCATATGCAGCTCACAAAGGATTTAAAGTGTATCAAATAGATGTTAAATATGCATTCTTGAATGAAATTCTTGATGAGGAAGTATACATTGAACAACTAGAAGGTTTTGTAGATCCTAAAAAAAGAGACATGCTCTTCAAATTACACAAAGCATTATATGGTCTCAAGCAAGCTCCCAGAGCTTGGTATGAAAGACTACATAACTATTTGATACATATTAGCTTTCAAAGAACAAATGATAACACTAGTCTGTGTAACAAAGAAGGACCATGCAAGAAGATTGTGTTGGTTGAAATATTTTTTGATGATACATTATTCATAGGAAATGATGACTTGTTCATGGGATTTTTAGAAGAAATGAGCAAGGAATTTGAGATGTCTATGTTTGGAGAGATAACATTCTTTGTTAGATTATAGATTCAACAAAAGAAAGATGGTATCTACATCATTCAATCCAAACACATCAAAGAAATGTTAAATAAATATGAAATGGAAGATTCAAGACTAGTTGGAACCCCTATGTCTACTAGACATAATCTTTTCAAGAATGATGATTCCAAAGAAGTAGATCAAATCACATATAGATCAATGATTGGAAAATTGTAATATGTAATACATACAAGGCCTGACATTGCATTAGTAGTTGGTATGGTGGTAAGATTCTTAGAGAAAATCACATGATGGCAATTAAGAGAATCATGAGATATCTGAAATATACTGAAGACTATGGATTATGGTATGAACTCAAAGGCAATCTAGACTTGAAGGTGTTTACTGATGTTGATTGGGTAGGAAGTCTTAATGACAGAAAAATAACTAGTGGCAAAGCATTCTTTCTTGGTAAAAGACTAGTGTCTTGGACAAATAAGAAACACAATTGTATCTCTCAATCCACAATAGAGGTAGAATATCTAGTAGCAAGAGTTAATTTTTCTGACATTTTTTGGTTCAAACAACTATTGGAAGGAATGAAAATAGATATCAAGGATCCAGTAGTTATATATTGTGATAACACTAGTACAATCAATATATCAAAGAACCAAGTGATGCATACCAAAAAAAGGCACATTTCTATAAAATATCACTTCTTAAGAGAATTGGTGCAGGATAAAGAAGTTGATTAGACTATGTAAATATAAAAGAACAGATTGTAGACATATTCACCAAGCCATTACCTAAGGATGCATTTCTATATCTAAGAGGTAAGCTATGGTTCATTCCCCTATTTGAAGATCACTAATAAGTTTAGTGATGCATGAACTAGAGCAAGTTAAAGAGCAATCAGTTGATGCAGTATTAACAAGAGCATATTGCAAATGAATCAGTACTTAAGGTATAGTGATATCATCAGAGTTGTTGTCTTTGGCATGTGTTTTCAAAGAGGGAGAAGTTTACTTTCATATCTCATAGAAATATTTTTCAAAGAGGGAGAATGAACTTGGTAGAAGTTGTTGCAGATAGGAATTTTTTGACAGAGGGAGAAACTGAAGAGTTCACACTGATAGAGGGATTTCTTTGAATAAAACTAAGGTTATGAACTCCTTACTTTAAATTCTTTTCTCCAAAATTTCATTGTGTTATGACATGTTGTGTTGCAATCAATACCAAAGAGGGAGATTGTTGGATACAATTCATTAATTGTGCATTATCTTAGATGTTACACAAATGTCATACCATTATCATTTAGTGTATGTCTAGTTCACTTGGATAGTGAAGATAGTTTTCTGTGTCTACCAAGAATTCCTATGTTTGCCTAGTTCAAAAGATAGTATCTACCAAGTTCACTCAAGCATCAAAGGAAAGTCTACAGAAAATGAGCATTAATCAAGCTCATTGGTTACCAAAGCAATTTGCTAGTTTTCAGTGTTAACCGAGCTTCACTTAATCAACATAGGGAAATCATTTTTGAGTTAGTGTCTACCGAGCTAGGTCAGTTAACAAAGGATTTTCTTATTTTGGCATATTGATTAACTTATCTATTAATTCTAACTGACTGAGATGATGAATGTTAATTATTCTAAGTTGTATTCTAGCCAACTTGACAATGTGAATGATATAAGTAGAAGGTAAAGTTATGAGATAGAGTGTGTGAAGAAGTAATGTGAATCCATTGATGATCAAATAAATGCTCAGAAGTAGCGAATCTAGAGATAAGAAGAATGTGTTTGAGGATCTGAAAGGATACATTCTATTAGGAAGGATCATGTACAAGCCATACTAGAGATCTATAATTGGCAATTTAGTTGCATCTAAACCATGTCATTTCATTGTTACTCTCTAACCATTATAACAATGATCTAAATATCTTAACAGATTTGGCTTAACAGCTATATGTAAATCCTCTAACAAGGTGGCAGTTCTGTTGAATTTTCTAAAGACCTCTAACAAGGCCACTCCTAATAGGGTGAATAAATCCTCTAACAAGGTTATACCTAGCAGTGTGTTTTGTAACCTTTAATAGGGTTGGCTCCTAACAAGGCTCACTTTAGAAGAGACAAAATTAGCAACTAGTTGCAATTGGTGGTTTTTCCCAAATTGGGTTTCCACATTAAATCTTGGTGTGAAATGTGTTTATTCTATTTCTTTTATGCTTGAAATTAAGTTCAAGTAACGATAATCACTAATAACATCTTAAGATCTGTAAAGCTAATTCATTACTAAGTATATTCAATGTTTATAGAGTTACACCATTTCATGTGTGTTTGTCAAGCATCAAGAGTATTTAGCTTTCAAAGTTTATTTTGTATTGACATCTAAGGGATCTAGAATTTATTTTTGTAGTAAGTAATTCACCTGTCCCCTCTCAGTTACTCCTTTTATATTTCCAACAGTTAAAATTATGGAAGATGAATATAGAAGAATCTATATTGGTAGAATACCAAAAATTGTTGGAGGAATTAAGTCTTGTAATGGATTTAAAGATGAAGATGTGATTATTTGGAAGATCTTGAAAATCTTGACACCACCATTCAAGTAGACAATGTAGATGATTGAGAAAGTGATACCATGCACTAAGAATTTTACCAGATAGACTCTTCTTGAAAGATTGGAAGCAACAAAAGTGATCTTAAAGTAGTTTAGAGATTTTCCTAGAGTAGAAACTACTTTTAGTGCATTAAGTGTTCACCCTTCCTTGTCAAGAAGTGCAAGCACCCATAGAGACTATGCTAGAAGTAGTAGATACAAATCTGAGGAGGACAAGAGAATTGAAAAAGGAATTTCCCTACTTGTAAGGAGAGAACAATTTTGGACTTGCAATGAATTTGGTCATTATGCTTCTAAGTTTCCTAATAGAGAGAAAGCATACAAGAAGAATTTCAAGTCTAAAAAGCCTAGAGATTTTTTGTATGCAAATGAAGATGTTGAAGATGATAAATCCGATGAAAGCATTTAGAGTGAAAGTAATGATGAGTTTTAGGATTTTTGGCTATAAAAGAAGTTAGAGAAGAGAAAGTCCTACTTTCATAGATTGAAAAGAAAGTTATTGGATCATAGATAGTGGTTGTTCACAACATATGACTGGCGACATGAATAATTTTTTTATGTTTAATAGTCATGATGGAGGGATTGTTAGAGTTGGTAATAGTAAAGCTTTTCATATCTAGGGAATATAATCTATTACACTTGATGGAAAGACTTTAACACAGATGATAGGGTAAAAGTACAAAGCTATGTCGGCTTTCAGGTTGACTTATTAGAACATCTGGATTTGAATATTTCTATCTAAAAACATAATTTTGTTCAGACATATGATCTTGATACATTTATTCCAGCTAAATTATATTTGGTCTCACACTTTTCCATTTAGAAATGTCTATTAAATGGATATTTTATACTAGTTAGTATCCAATTACTAAAGAAATACAATTATTTCAAAAAACTAATGTTACAATAACTCTTACTATTTTTAATGATTTTTTTAATAACATTTAAACATAATTTCTTAGAGATCAAATTGAAGAATATTCTCATATAGAATTCTCAGTGTTTTAATTAGATATAGTATATTGTAATTAAAAATTCTACAAGTATGTATTTTAACACTTCAGCAGATGTCAATTTTGAGAAAGAAAAAATACTAAATAATGTTAAAAAAAATTTAAAATTATATGATGTTCTAAAGGAGAGAGTCCACTTCTAGAATCTATAATTTTTCTTTTGGTTGGAATTGATTTATTTTGAAAAATGTGGTTGGAGATGAAAACTATCGATTTGAATAAGTTGAAATTCAAATTGTTATAAAAGAGAAAATATAGGTCTAAAGCCAATTTTTATTTTTGATTATTCTAGCTATATATTTCATCTATAATTTAATCTAAAATCAACGGGAAATAAGTTTATTTCCATGTAGTTTTGTGGTGGGAACTAGACCCCTAATTTCTAGTGTTTTTTAGCAACTAAAAGTTATCTTTAAGAAATAGGAAAATATATAATGTCTTATTCAAAATATTTATAAAAAATTATAATCCTAAACTTCATCAAATTCTACATATTTCACTAGTTTACTTCATTTTCAAATTCTAAATAATAATACCAGATTTATGTCATTAAAGGTGAACAAATATACCTTTGTTAGCCTTTTCCTTTGTAAAAGGGTGACACAAGTTTGTGCTTTTACCTGATATCTATTTTATTGATGGATTAAATAATAACCTATTAAGTACTAGATGGTTGGTTGATAAGGGATATCAACTATAATTCATAGAGAAGACATGCATTATCAAGGATAAAGATGGCAAGTTGATTGGCACTAGTACAAGATCTAGAGGTAATTTGTTTTACTTGAACCCTACAAAGATGACATATTTGGTTGCAAAAGTGGATAATAGTTGGTTGTGGCATAGAAGTTTTTTTTGCATAAAATTTGATAATATTTTGAAGGTTAGTAGTACATTTTCTATCAAAGATTTACCTAAAATTGTGAAGCCTACAAATATTGTGTGCAAAGAATATGTTATGGCTAAGAAGAAGAAAAGCTACTTTCCTAGAAAGAAATTTTCTACAATAGTGAAATTAGATATTGTTCATATATATATGAGTGGTCCTAAAAGGATAAGAAGATTCTATGGTGAAAGATACTTCATGATTTTTGTTTATAACTTTACTAGGATGACATGGGTAGCATTCCTTTAGGAAAAGTCTGAGGCATTAGAGAAGCTTAAGTTATTTAAGAATAGACTTGAGAATGAATTTGGAGTGAAGATAAAAAAATTTAAGATCAAATAGAGGTGGAGAATTTACCTTGAATGATTTCAACACCATTTGTGAAGTGAATGGCCTTAAGAGATGACTATCAACACCTAAGACTCTTGACCAAAATAGAATTGTTGAAAGAAGAAATAGGTTTATAATAGAAGCAATGAGAGCCATGATGTTTGAGAATGATTTATCAAAGAAATTTTGGATAGTATTCAATACACAAGGATATACAATGAGTAGATTATATATTAGAAAATATACAAACATGACTCCTTATGAATTATAGTTTGGACACACTCCCTTAGTGAAGTAATTTAGAAGTTTTGTAAGTAATTTTTACTTAAATAGAGATGACAATATTGTTAAATTTGATGCAAGAAGTGATGAATCTATGTTCCTTCATTGTTCATTAAAAAAAAAATCTTATAGATGGTTTAATCAAAGAACTAAGACTGTTGTTGAGTGCACAAATGTGAAAGTACATGAAAAGTTTAGAGTCAAAGAAATAATGTTCGATTATATAATTTTAAGAAGAAGAAGAAGCTAATCCTAATCCTATCATAGAAATTTTTAAAACTTTCTTTGAGACTAACAATGATTTGTATAATGATGTTCAAGTAGTTGAACAAAGAGAAGAATCTAGATATATACCTAGAGAAGAAGTAAGAGTTGAGTTAGTAACACCTACACCTAATAGGAATTTGACAAAGAATTGCACTACTAATTAGATTATTAGAAGAAAGGAAAAATAAGTTATGACATGAAATATAGTACACAAGGAATTTTGTTTTATTTCTCAAGTTGAACAAAAAAATGCAAATGAGGCATGCAATGATGATCATTGGATTCAAGCAATGAAGGAAGAATTCTAGATTAAAATATAAAGAATGAGACATGGGAATTGATTCCTAGACCTAAATATAAGAATCTTATAGGAACTAAATGGGTTTTTAGAAAAAAGATACAGGAATAAGGTGAGGTGTCATAAATAAAGTAAGATTGGTATGTAAAGGATATTCACATCAAGAACATATAGACTATGAAGAGACATTTACCCCTATTGCCAAAATTGAAGCAGTAAGAACGTTTTTTTCTTATGAACAAGTAAGAAGTTCAAAGTGTATTAGATGGATGTGGAGTCAACATTTCTAAATGGAGAACTTGAAGAAGAAGTTTACATTAAGCATCCTAAAGGAATTCCTTTGACAGAAGAATTAGATATGGTATGCCAATCAAAGAAAGTATTGTATGGACTAAACCAAGCACCTAGAACTTGGTATGTGAGGTTAGACAAGTATTTGGAAAAGTTGGAATTTGCTAAAGGTAACACATATAGTAAACTATATTTAAAAGAAATTTAAAATGGATTGTTGATTATTATGATATTTATAGATGACATAATCTTTAGAGGTAATAATGAAGCAAGTGACAATTTTTTTGGTGAAATGAAGAATAAATTTGAGATGAGTATTCATGAAATGAAATATTTTTTAGGTCTACATAATGTGTAGGACAATGATTACATTTTCTTATCACAGAGTAAGTATTTGAAAGACTTGTTAAAGATATTTGGCTTGGAAGGTTGTAAGGCTATTGCTACACCTATGATAAATGGTGACAAGTTATCTAGCAAAGATGAGACACCTACAACCAAGAAGAAGAAGTAGTAATAAAGAGAATATTAAGATATATGAAGGGTACACTTGATTTTGGTTTGTGGTATGATAGATCAAATTGCTTTACTCTATGTCCCTATACTGATGCAAATTGGGTAGGCATTCCTCCTTGAAGGAAGATTGGTTTCTTGACTAAGAAGGAAACAAGACTATATCTCATAGAGTACAATAGAAGTAGAGTATGTAGTAGTAGCAAATAATTGCAATAAGATCATGTGGATGAAATAGATGTTAAAGGGTATTGGGATAGAGTTTTTAGAACCTATTATCATACATTGTAATAACACATGAGTACAATGAGTATGTCTAAAAATCTTGTGTTTCATTCTAAGACTAAGCATATATCCATTAAGTATCATGTTATGAGAGAGAAAGTTATAGAGAAAGAAATCAGACTAGAGTATGTTAATATGAAATATCATATTGTAGGTATTTTTATGAAGCCCTTGCCTAAGGATACATTTGAGTATTTGCAAGGTATGCTTGGGGTTATACCTTGATGTTCTTCTGAGTAGATGATGCAAAGAATGCATCAATCTAGCAATGAAATGCATTATTTTTTATCTAGACTAAATTTTGATGCTTCCTATATGGGGAGTATCTATGATAAGTAGAGTCCTCAAGGATTTTTGGAAATTAGTACAAAATAGTTTCTTTGGACACTTGATCTAGTTGGAGACTTTGTGAGTTTTATTGACATTATGATGCATTTTTCATTGATGTCAATGGGGGAGAGATGGTATGAAAAAAATATTTTGATATATGTGGGAGTTCTATATATTTGGGAGAATTGTTCATGTATATATTAATGTCAATGGGGAGAAACATTGAGTTATATTAATGGAGGATAAGTGTAAAAATTGATGCCATCAATGTAAGAATGAGAAAGAATAGATGGAGATTCATTCCTATAAGTTTTAGATTTGATTGATGAAGAGGATTTGAAAACAATAGAGCATCAACAATAGACACAAATGTGGTATTCTTGGAACTTAGATGTTTTTCAAGGGATTATGCACCAAGTTGTGGTATGAGAAAGTTGACACTTTTTTCTTTATGAATTGATGCCATAGTACAATCACACTATCTTCCATATGAACCAAGCCATAGGGTTGGACAATTCAAAAAGGTCGATGTAGCATGATTGTGTCGATGGAAATATTTAATAACTCACAAACCCACTACCTTTTACCTCATCCCATTCAATTTTGTTTCCCTTTCTCTATTTTCTACATCCCTAAGTAGTGTGTACAAACTATTATTTGTTGCTAATGTTCCCTCTGCATGCTAGCAATGCCTCCCCATCATCATAATTTTCAAGGACGGAGAAGACATATGGATTTAAACCCTTATTTTTGTTAAATTATATGTTTTTTATTTTTATTTTCCATTTTTTATTCAAGTTAGCATAGTTTATTGGAATAGTATTGTTTAAATGTTAGGTAATGTTTAAAATGCTCTACCAAATCCATCTGCAAGCAATCCACCAATCCAACAACCAAACCCTCCACAAAATCAACCTAAACAACCATCTCCTCCACCACATCCACCAATTCACTGACCTCATGTAGGGACTCAAGATTATTTATTGAATTAAATAGAAAGAGGGAAAATAGAATTAGAATCAATTATTAGGAGGTTAAATGATTCATTTCAAAAAGACCCTAGTAGGCCACAATTGGCAACATCCCTTGAGACTAGTGTGATCCAAATTTCTTCTGTAAGTGGCTAGTTAAATATATGGAAGAATAAAAGAGAAGAAAAAAATTATATTATGCTAATAAATTATCATATGATGATGTTAAATAGAAAGGAATTTAAAAAAATGGCTTGCATGCTTTGTTTAAAAAGATAAGAGGAGAAGACACCATAAGAACTACCATTGATGTATTAATGAGGATATAAAAAATAACTTTTGGGATAGATGGTGGATGGTGTTTGATTCCCCTCATTGTAATAATCATGAGGTCCCAAGGTATTTTCAAAATAAATTGTATTGTGATTTTATCATTGGGGAGATTCCCAATTATTTTCATATCTATGCATTTCAGCGTAGAGGTTGGGATCATCATTCCAGAGGTGGGGGAAATTTTGTGACCCTAATTCATCAAGGGAACCTATTGGCATCAAGTAGGTGGAGCATATTGATGTTCCTTCTATTGCGAAGGAGCATGTAAAGGAGGACACATTAACACTGTTAGTGAATTGACTTAGAGCCACATTTAGGTTTCCTATCCTTTGATTGCAAATGAGCCTCATCATTGTAGATGCCACATGTGCATGTCATGCAAAGCTCTATGCACATTTGACACTTCTAGTAGAGAAGATGTGGATGATGGGATGATGATAGATGAATTCCTCAATGACACATTTGGAATTGATACATAGGTCAATATTAATAATTATATTAAACTATTTTGATCACATCTTGAATATGTACATGATTGACTAATAAATTGGTATTTCTTGACATTACACAAAATTTAGGGCTAAAATGTTGTTGGTACTAGCACTAAACCCATAGCCGGATTGTACACTACATTGACAACTCAATAGGTATATATTGATTCAATCATTTAATAGAAAAATCTATTTATAATGTAATCATATGAAAGATTGACTCAAAACTTGTATCTGTGTGCATTAGTTCTTTGATGGACTGTCTACTTTTGTGTTAGGCTCTAAACATGGACATGGTACCAATCATGATGAGGTACATTATTTTACATGTTTATTTGATTTATTTGATTATGTTTATTTATTAAATAAATTAATAATCAAATAATATTTATCTTATTAATAGAATGAATGCTCAACAAAAGAGATTTGTATTTATTACATTTTAATGATGTCCATGAAGAACTTTTGTGACTTATAAAACATAATATGTGAAATATTAATTTATGAAAATTCACTACAAAGCATCTTGTATTTCAATGGATTCATTATTTAAAGATGTGAATGATCCATTATAGAAATGTTAATAGTCATGTTTATAATTATTTTTAATAATTAAATATTTGGTGTCACATCCCATAACTATCATGAAAAAAAAGAATTTTTTAAGACTCAAATAAATTAAATCACTAAGGAGAGTCTATGTCATTCATCTTAAAATATACAAATTCTTTTGAATTAAAAAATTTTATGAATTATATTTCTATGTTTAAATAATAGAAATTTAACATGTATTGAATTAAAAAAGATTGATGATGTCACTCTCAAGGTGACATATTTAAAAAAAACTAGTAGCTAAGATTTGTAGATATTGACCATAAATTAAAAAATTATTTGTATTAGTCAATCATATAGATAGAAATTAAATATAATATTCTATATTTAAAAAATATAAAAATGGATTATCTTATTAACTACTAATGTCATATACTTTATGAAAAACATAAACTTTTATTCTTAAATCTTTCAAATGTAATTTTACAATAAAAAATTGACCTATCACATAATATTATGTAAACTTTCAATAATCAAATTATCATACAATGAGACAATAGTACGAACATAGCATTTTCTTTATAATAAAGAACATTACATATAATAAATTTTTGAAATCATTTTAAAACACTAAATAAAGCTACAATCTTCTATATTGTTCTTACATACTATCCAATTATTATATTCTATCTCGCTACTACTTATACAACTCGAACCATAGAAAATGACCACTTTTAAACATCACACAATAATAAAAAAATAAACTTAGAAACTAAATCAACTTTGACTATTTATGACTTTTAACCAAGAATAACAGAAAACGTAATTATCTAACTACCTACACTTTTCATTCCATTACGTGGAATCATTATCTAACTACCTACAGTTTTCATTCCATTACGTGGAATGACAAGCTTGTTGACGTGGCTAACAAGATCGTCCATATACGCCTCCTGACGTTTTGTGTTGAGTTGTATGACACCGCGCAGCTCTCCCACCCTTGTTCGAATCCGCTCCCCTCTCTCTTCATCACCCATCACCTTCGAAACCGCCTTACACACCTCCTCCTTTGTAAATCTTCCTTCCTCATCCCTCCCCACTTCAACTCCCCCATGTAATTCGAGCTCAATCTGCCGAGCGTTAAGTCCCTGTTCATGCCGCAACGGAACTAAAACCAGCGGCAACCCGGCGTAGAGCCACGCTTCCATCACCGAGCTCCACCCGCCTTGCGTCACAAAACATCCGACGGAAGGATGAAAAAGAATACGCAGCTGAGGCACCCACCCGCCCACCACCAGCCCTCGGTCACGTGTCCGCCCTTCAAAACCCTCCGGCAGCAACGACAACGCCGACGAACTCCTCCCGTCAGAAACGGCAGCCCGGTCTCCTCCAGTGCCAACGCCAATTCGATTATCTGCTCCGCCGACAGATATGACTCGCTTCCGAAGGCTAGATACACCACCGACGACACCCGTTGTTTGTCCAGCCACTCTATCACCTGACTTCCCGGCGTATCCGTCCCGGCTTCCGGCAGGATTAGAGGGCCGACGGAAATCACTGGTTTTCCGGTGATACGGCTGAGGTATTGCATGTAGTTGTTCTCCTCTTCAAAGCACGATTTTATCAGTATTCCACACGACTGCTGACAACAGTCCCACAAACGGTCGGCGAACGCTAAGAAGTTGCTCACCGTAAGTCGGGCTTCGAAGAGCCTGAAGGAGACGATGGGTAACGGATATTCCATCGGAGCTTGGCTCAAATCCTCCGCCGTGACGTCCTTGCTTCTCCCTCCCCGCTTCATATGCCCGAGAAGATAACTGAATGACGCCGGATTGAAGATGGAGAAAATAAAGCTCGGTATTTCCAGCTGGGATGCCACGGTGGCAGCCCAAGGCGCCACGACGTCGTAGATCAGGAAATCTGGCGAGAGGCGCCGCAGAAGCGTCTCCAATGGCTTCTCCAGCTGATCGAATGCGCTGTGAACGAGATGGACCGATTCTGGTCCAATGTCTGCTGTGGATTCGACGCCAGGGGGGAGTCCGTCTACAGACGGCAACGGCAACTCTACCAAGTGTATGGAGGATTCCCCGTGCAGGCGAGCTCTGACTTTGGATATATTCACCGGCGTTGATACAAACCACACTTTTAGTACCTTCCCGTGGCTCGCCAAGGCCTTGGAAAGATTTAAGAAGGGATTAATGTGACCTTGTGCTAACCATGGCAGTACCACTACCTCAAGCTGTCTCTCTTCTCCCATATTTCGCATCCAATTTTCTCACTTGTACTTGACTCTGAAAATGAATCTGAATCTGCTGCTTTAATAACTTGTGTGGAACTCCAGAGATATCGAGTAAGATATAGTCGGTTGCAAAGCAGTCAACTAGTGATCAGCTTGTAAGCGCTAGATTCATCTAATCGCCCACCTAACAGTCAATAATAATTTGCGACCCCATTCTTACTAAATGTGATAAATACATGTATATTTATTCCACAATCATAGATATTCATTCGTCAAGCCAGGCAAAAAAATGTTAAGCAAGGTAAAACCTGGAAGATTCTGATCAATCATAGAGCTTACTGGTCCCTGGACATTAATCTCTTCAAGCCGTTGTCAATTTCACACTTTAATCTGTGAGTGATTACCTTGAAGAGTCTTTCTAAGAAGACAAACGAATGTGTTTCTATTCTGTCATCTTGTATTGACTTGAGAAGGTAGAATTGTATCGCTGCACGCCGGCGATGGCCAATGAAAGGGTTTTTTGAGTTTTGTTTTTAGTGGGGCGATGAAAAGATGGGGAGTAGCCGCAATTGAACGTGTGGAATGACAGCTCGTCTTCAATAGTATCTACACATTTCGCTTCCTTCGAGTTTATTGCTTATTGGTTACCACTGCCATGGTATGTGCACTCTCTTACTGTCTGTTAAAATTCGTTCCTTCCACAAATATGCAACCTCTCTTAAGGGCCCCTTTGGTTACTGGAATTACATTAGAATTGGCTTTCAGAATTCCGAAAAAAAATTAATCCGCTGTTTGGGTCCATCAAATCGGAATTGGAATTGTAAAACAATAGAATTCCATAAGCCCATTTAACCCCAAAACCTTGATTTGGTATTCCACCTAAATAGGTGGAATTGATGTAATTCTCATTTTAATTCCGATTTGGCCAAAATAAGAATTGCAGAATAAATAAAAATGAATTTTTGTTGAGGTTTGCCTAACCTATATTATTTCCCACTCATTTGCTCAGCCCTTTTATTAATCTTGGTCACACATTGCTTTGCTCAGAATTTTTGCCGCATCTGGAGTTGCTCTGCACAGGTATGTGTTTGGGTTTTTTGGTGTCTTATTTGGACTGTAGTTGTCTTAGGGCTTTTAGCTATATACATCGCTCTTCTCTGTACGTTGAACTGTTTGAAAGTATTCCAGATCCAAGTAACCCAATCTTCCCTGCACAAGCGTGATGATGTGAGTTTACCCCATTGGCACCAAATGAGAAACCCCAAAGTTTGCAACTTTTGGATAGTAGTCTTTGTCCAGCATAATGTTTGAAGATTTCCAATCGATGTTGAGGCAGTAGAGTGCAAGTATGGCAAGGCTTCTACAGTTTGTGTAGCTATACACAGGCACTGCTCCAATGGAATTTGTTGTTGTGTAGATGATCGAATAGTGTTCCATTACAAATGTATTCATAAACCAACAGAGGGGCTGAGGTTTCGAGATAGCAGCCCAGTAACTTCACCACACTTCTATGATTGATTTAGCTAGTATTCATGTTTAAAAACTGAATAAAAAGGATAATGCTTATTTTGGCTAGTATTCCAATTTCACAATATGCAATCAAACGGAGGAAATTTGTATTCTCACAATGAATTCTTGGTCAACCAAATGGTCCCAAATTGAATTCCTTAATCATAATCTAGATTCCAAATTCTAGAATCTCAAAGCCAACATTCTGAATGCCAATGCTTAATTTATATTCCAACAACCAAATGGGCCCTAAATGAAATGGTCAAATTTAGTGGACATGGATTGCCTTCAATAAAATTAGTTTGAAACAAAATTAGAAAAGTCTATTTCCAATAGGTTAAATTGTACAAAAAAAATAAAATTATTTATTCATATAGTTTATATTCATATGGTGCCAGTTATGTTCTGACAAAATAAATCAAAAGTAAAAAGAAAAAGAAAAATTCCTTCAGATCTTTGAAAGTAAAGTATATTTTTCTTATATTTTTTGTTGTTTTCAATCACAGAACATATAGATCATGAAGAATAAATGTTAAAATTTTCAACAAAAATCCTTTTTTCCTATACACCTTTACACAAAAAAAAATTGGGTATATTATTTTTATATGAAGGTTTAGAGCTGGAAGCGAGGCTGCTCGGTAGAGGCATGAAGCTTATATGCAAACTAGCCCAATGATGGCCATCATGAATAATTTCCACTACCTAATACAAGAGCATGAGCCTATAGGATGAAATCTCTTTGACTAATAGCTAACGATTAAATGGTATCCATTCTACCTAATTCTCTTGGTGCATGATCCAAGTGTTGTCCCTTATGATGTTGAATTCTTGCACTCAATAATACTTCATCCTTGGTGGACTCATTTGGAAGCATTCAACATCGAAAATAAACCAATGGCCCATTTATAGTTCTTTATGTTCTAATTTATTTCAAAATTATTTTTATTTTATATTGAAGGATTGAAAAAACAATGATATTCATGAACCCTTTCCCATTAACCTATGATCCATATTTAATTTTACAAATATAAGTAGTCCCACTTCTTCCCTTTCATAGAGAAGTTTGAGAGAAGAGTCATTTAGATTGATAATAAGTTAGTTTTATTATTTTATTGTTTATATATATAGACTTTTAAAAATATGTAGAAAAGTTTAATTATTTAATAAATCTATTACACTTGATTTAAATTTGAAAGTTTTTGTAGAATTATACTTTTCATTTTTATCAATAAATGACCAAGGCCAAAATTTTATTAAATTAAGAGTATGTTTACATAGACAACTCTGACCAATATAGGCATTGGTAGGAAAGAACAGAGTTAAGAAATTTTTTGGTCTTTCCCAAGACTTATGCAATGTAGAATACAAAAAGAATACAAATTTTTATACGTATTGGACCCATGATAGTTGTTACATTAAATGTCTAGATTTATTGAGAGTTTACAACATTAATTCACCTTGCATTGCTTTGTTAATTCAAGATTATTTGAATTTAGATCATGGCTTGGAAGTGACTTATTTCTTTCATCCTTCTTATGTTAGCATGAATTGTGATGGTATTTCTTTCGGCAGTATCCTAAGAAGTGTTAAAAAAATTGAGGAGATTGACATATTGAATTCATGACTGTGTTTGTCATTGGTGTCAACATTGTATTATTTTTATAAAGACTAGTAACATAGTAGAAAGAGAAGGAGGTTGTACGGACTATATATTGATGATGAGGTCAAGCACAATTGAGGATATGTTCTACATTGTGTCCTAATGAAGTGGACAAGTGTGCATGAAGAGAATCAAAGACATGTGAAAGTTATTCAAGAATTACAAAGGACATTATGAAGACAGAGTATCTGAGAAGTGGTTTTTGATGTTTGGGTTGTATCTCTTAACAGGGATAGAATTGTTATGACTACAATTATATAGTGACAATGGATAGCCTAATAATGATTTCAATGAGTGCATGAGGTTGGATATCACGATATGAAAAATATGTGAGAAGTTGTATTTACTGTGAGCTGATAGTAATTTGTAATTGCGAAAAGATGTAATGAATTATAAGATCTTAATGAGGTACTATTATAATTAATTGGAAAATCCTGAAGGTCAACTTAGTGAATTATTTTAAGGATAGTGAAGGAGTTAAAGTTATTCCATTCTATTATTTTGCAAGGAATAATATAGAGATCAGTTGGATAGTGTGTTTGGTGGTCTTTCCCTAAAGTTGTTTGGATAGTGGGTCCATCTACCTTCTACAACTCCTAAAACAATTGGCATAACTCCTCATAGGGTTGGAATCTCCTAATAGGGATTAATATGTACTAAATGCATTTCATTGGCTCCTAAAAATGTCCATCCCCTTACAAGGAACTTCTATATTAGTACATCATTTTTGTGAGTACCATCCCCACCACAAATTTCCCTCTGATCAAGCATTTCCCTAGTTAACATATATCTAGTGTTATTGTGTATGCATATCTTCTTATGGTTGTTGATTATATTGTTCACATGTGTAAGGTTTAATAAGGTTGATAAAAGTTATATTGATCTGATAACTTATTCATCCCCCTCAGTTATCTCAGTAGAATTTACTTGCTAACAAGTGGTACTAGAGCATCAGACCCTTGAAGGAAAAGCTTAACAACTTAAGGAGACCAGTGATAGGTCATTTCAGAAAAGAAAGTCCTAAATTCGATGAAGTTAACTGTAACTTTTGGAAAGAATAGATGAAGGCTCATTTCCTCTGTATGGGTCTAGTATATTGGCTAATGAAAAAGAAGGCAAAGAAGATTGTGGAAGAAACAAAACTTGAAGAATGTAGTGAAGCTTAAAGAGATCCATTTGTGCATAATATGTCTACTAGAGAAGCATTATTGTTAGCTCTTTCTGAAAATGAATGCAGTCAAGTAAAATCCTTAAAAACATCTCATGCAATTTGGAAAGCTTTAGAATCTACTTTTGAAGGTGATGTGCATGTGAAGAGAATCATATTACAGAATTATATATGTTTATTTCAAGATGTTAAATGTTGGATACAATTTATTAATTGTGTATTGTCTTTGATGTTACACAAATGTCATACCATTATTAGTCAGTGTATGTCCAGCTCACTCGAATAGTGAAGACAATTTTCTATGTCTACAGAGTGTTCTTATGTTTGCCTAGTTCAAAAGACAATGTCTATCGAGCTCACTCGAGCATCAAAGGAAAGTCTGCAGAAGATGAGTATTAACCAATCTCACTCAGTTAATGAAGGAAATATTGGATGGAACTAGTTCTAACTGAGCTCACTCAGTTACCAAAGAAATTTTTTTAGGTTGTAGTGTTAACCGAGCTTCACTTGATCAACACACGAAAATCATTTCTAAGTTAGTGTCTACCAAGCTAGGTCGGCTAACAATGGATTTTCTTATTTTGGCATATTGAGTTTAATTAACTTATCTATTAACTCTAGCTGACTCTGTAAGAATTTTCCTAAGGCAATAATTCAATGCCAAGATCAAGAAGCTCAGTAGATAGCATAAGAGAGACAAATAGTGATCAAATGAGAATCTTACTAATGATCAAATTGATAATGGATATCAAATGAATACACACTAGAAGTGTCTGTATATAAAGGCAACTAGAATAACTAAGAGTCAACAAAGAGATAACCATCACAACTAAGCATATGTCCACAAAGAGTGGATTATCTTCCATTATGCATGAATGCACATGCAAAAATGAGAGGATAAGTATACAAAGGTATATCTCATAAAGAGATGTAGTAGACAACATGTGCTCAATTGGAGTGCAAACAATTGTGTTGTCTACATGACAACTCATATGAATATGCAAACTCCTAGGTTCCTACATGAAAACTAATATACTAATGTATTAACCTAAGTAAACTTAAGTAAAGTGTAAATAGTAAATACTTATTTACACCAACACCCCCCCACCTCCCCATTAAGTTCAACTTAGGGGAATGCACTTAAGCTCACAGAAGCTAGATGATAATGCAAGATGGGTCCCAGCTACTAGGCCATGTTAGGTACCCATGTACAAAATGCAAAAAAAAGTGCAAGCTCTCATAAAGTGGAGAAATAAGGAAAAACATATGTGAAAACCCCCCCTCCAAAAAGAGAGATAAGTACAATAAATGAGAGAGAAGAAGACCTCATATTAGGAAAAGATCCCCCCCATAAGAAATAAGAGAGAATTCAAGTGACTCCCCTTACTAAAATATCACACACCCCCAAGAAATCTCACAAATGGATATACTTGACCTTAGTGAAGGGTTTGGTGAAGATGTCTAGAAGTTGCTCTATTGTAGGACAATACCTCAACTCAATGACCTACTCATGTATCAACTCTTTGATTTAGTGTATGTGAACATCAATGTGTTTGGTTCGCTAATGTTGAACTGGATGTTTTGAAATCTCAATAGCACTCTAATTATCACAATGAATGACTGTAGACTGTGGAAAGTTGAACCCAAACTCTTTCAAGATATGTCATAGCCATATAGCCTCTGTAGCTACAGCAACAACCCCTTGATACTCTACCTCATTCAAATAAAGAGCAATAGTATTTTTCTTCTTACTCTACCAACAAATGAGGTCAGAACCAAGATGAAACATGTAACTTGAAGTAGACTTGCAGGAATCAAGATCTCCTACATAATCTGAGTTTGTGTATCCAACCAACTAAAGTCGAGTACGTGCTGCATAGTGTATCCCATGTGTATGTGTACCCTGTATGTAGTGCAAGATGCATTTGGTAGCCTTCCAATGAAGCTCATGTGGCTCTTCATGAAGCAAGAAACCATGCCAACTGCAAAAGCTATGTTAGGGTGTGTATGTGTCAAGTAAATAAGACTCCTAGCCAACTGTCTGTACAATGTAGCATCAACAAGTGGAGTGGAACACTTGGCCTCTAACTTAACACCTGAAAGAAAGGGAGTAGGTGCTAGCTTACAATCACTCATGCGAAAGTGAGAAAGTAAATAAAAATCATACTTGTGTTGAGAAAGTGTGATCCCAGCTAAAGACTATGTAATCTCAATAACAAGGAAATAATGAAGTAAACCAAAGTCTAACATAGAAAATCTATCCTATAAAGAAGTCTTGACACTAGAAATGATGGATGAAGTACTTAATGATCAAGTCATCTACATAAAGAATGAGTATCAACTATGATTCATCACTCTAAAGAATGTAGACATTCAAATTTGAATGACACCTAGTGAATCCCTAAGGTTGCTTCATATAGATCTCTGATTCCATCTGTTGCAAACTTAGTTCGATAGATCCACTTACATCAAACCAACTTTCTTCCCTTAGGAAGAGGAACTAAGTCCCATGTGTTGTTTTTCATTAAAGAGTTATATTCTTCCTCCATGGCCTTTTCCCATTTAGGAACCCCTAATGCTTCCTTAAATGACTGTGGATCAAAAGAAATGGCAATATATGCATGTGGAAATGATTTTTGTTGTGCCCTTGTCCTCCTCGTATTTGAAGGATTCCCCACCAATGAACCTATTGAATCAAGTGTTTATTATGCCCAACAAAGTCTAGTGGAAGAAGAAGAAAGAATATCCTCAACTATTTGTGGACCCTATCAACTTGGTGTCCTACAAGTAAAAGTTGAAGGAATGTCATCTTCCAAGTCACTATCATCACTATCATCACTTTCCATGAAGGAGGAATGAGTTGAAGGAGCCAAACTTAGACAAGTTTCTTCAAAGTGAACACTCTTCTAAAAGAAAATTTCATGTGTCTCTGGGTCCATGAGTTTGTATGCCTTAAGAAGATAAGGATATCCAACAAATATACAAGGTTTACACTTGGTTTTCTTCCACACCAAGCCTCAAAAGGTGTAATTTCATCCAAGGCCTTATGGGGACTTCTATTTTGGATGTAACTAGCACAACACATAGCTTCTACCCAAAAAACTTGATCTAGAGACTTATGTTGTAGCATGCAAGTGGTCATTTACTTAAGGGTTCTATTCTTCCTTTCAGCAACACCATTTTGTTGTGGAGTGTATGCAACTGAATGTTGAAGATCAATACCCTCATGAGTACAAAATTCTATAAGCCTTGAGTTCACATACTCCCTTCCATTATCCATTCTTAGAATCTTGATTGCTTCTCAACTTGAGCTTTGAAGGTGATAAACTTATCAAACACTTCACTCTTATGAGCAAGAAAGAAGACCCAAGTGTAGTGTGAAAAGTCATCAATGAAGGTGAGAACATAGTGAGCCTTTCCAAATGATGGCACTAGAAATGGCTAGCTACACCACTATGAACCAATTCAAGAACAATAGTAGCTCTCCAAGAATTCCCCTTGTCAAACTTCTCTTCAGGATGCTTTCCTGCTTCCCAACCTGTACATCCATCCTCTGAATACTTGACTTGAGGTAGATCTATGACCATATCCTTGTTGCTAAGTTGTTGAAGGTAGTGGTAATTGAGATTTCCAAACCTCTCATGCCATAGTTTACTTTGTGAATTTGAGTGGGTCAACAAGGCAAGGGAAATGGACTTAGGCACAAAATGAGAAAAAGAATAAACTCTTGTATCATGATTAGCCTTTCCAATAGCCACCATAGAATCATCCTTTAGATTTTTCACCACCACTGAATTAGGAAAGAGATCCACTTTTTTTCCACATCCATAGTGAGTTATTTGGTAGATTGAAAGGGCGTTGGTGCTAAGGTTGGGAACATGAAGAACATCCTTGAAAACTCCATTGTCCAATTCAACATTCCCTTTTCCTTCAGCTTCCACTTGTGTGTCATTTCCCACATAAATGTAAGGTACATGTGATGGTTTCAAAGAGGAAAAATGCTCTCTTGAAGCACCCATATGATACGTAGCTCCTAAATCTAGAACCCATTCCTCAGAATTGTTTGTACTTTCTACCAAACCTTGTCCATTACCTTTTGAATTGGATGAAGATCCCTTATCCTTATAGGCATTTGGCACATCAATTTTATGTGTCCTCATTATGTTTAGCAACTTATCAATTTGCTTATCCTTACACTCATGTTCATCATGATCATTCTTCTTACAATAGGCACAAGTTTTCTTCTTCCTTTTGTTGAAGTTGTTCCCCTTCTTATTATTTTTAGAAAAGTATTGTCAGGAAGATTGTTGTGTGGAGGAATATTTATGCGAGTAGGTAGATTGATGTGTAGAGGAAGATTTTTATGTGTCATCTTGTGGCTTAGCCTTCCACTACTTTTGCTTCTTGTTAGAATTTTTACCACCTTGATTCCCTTTATTAGCTACCAAGGCTTTGGACATGGAAGACTGGAGAATTCACATACTCACTAACTTTTCATGTTCTAAGACCAACCTTCCTAAAAATGACTTGAATGAAGGCTTAGTGAAGGCAATTTCCATTGTTAACTTGTGAGTATTACAACTTGAAACAAAAGAAAAATATGTAGGAGGAAGATGAGTCATCACATGTTTAATCAACACTCCATCCTTGATGGGTTCACCACAATCCTTAAGTTGTACCCTATACATGTCTACTTGGGTAAGATAATCTTTTATGGTGTCAAAATTCCTAGGATCCAATTTGAGATGATTGTCCTCAATGGTGTAGGCCATATCTTTGTCTACTATCCCATACAATGCTTTAGTTTTATTCCAAACTTATATTGGATTGGTAATGTTCCTAATGTGATATTTGACAGGATCTAAGATATTCTTTAGCAAGTTTCCTAAGGCCATTTCTTGTTTTGATGTCCAATATTCTTTACAAGACTCATCAACATCATCATCCAATTTCTTTACTGCACCAATTATGTAACACAGTAAACTTTTTTCAACTAATGGTTCCTTTATCTTTTCTTTCCAAGTAGCATAATTATGTCGTGTTAACTTTGAAAAAAAACCCATAATGCAAAAGAAAGAGTACAATATCAAGGAGATGGAAGAACACAAGACACATGCCCCCTTTTCACTCAATCAAATAACCCCCACCCAAAAAATGATGCTTGTGGCACTTTATATGTAGTGCGTTTACAATTGACCACTTGTCAAAATGGATAAAATTTGACTTCTAATTTTGATGGTTACAACTGAAAAGATGAAGATATAGTAGACTCAAATACATAAGACACTAGATCTCTTAAGGATCTAAACAAGTACAAGTACTAAAATAGATAAAAATATATGACCAAATGCTGAAAGTGCAATATCTACTTCCAGTTGCTCCATTTTGATACAAGATCTAGAAAGTAGACAAAAAAATATGCACTTTCAAAAAAAATGGCACATGAAAATGTCTTCATATAATCCCAAATGGAGCCTCTGAAGTTGCAAACTACAAGATTGAACAGGTATAGCCAGCAAGATCTTCCCATTCTACAAATTGTGTCCACCAAAACTAGAAAACAATTACACCACTAAAATGTTTAGGAGATTTTACCCAAAATTTAAAAAAATTGTGCCTAATTTGGAGTCTGGATGAGTGACATATGGCCCTGTGAAGTCAGACTACCAAACTAAAAATTAATATGGTGAGGGGTCCAATTATCAAATGCTTTCTAACATCAACAAAACATGATCCTAAATTTGACAGTTTGGGTCTTGTCAATGCAAAAAAATGAATGCACCAATTATGTTCCAGTGGGTGTCAAATTTTAAGTAATTAGTAATTGCAATTTTTTTAATAAAAAATACCAATTTGTTCGATATGGAAACTAATGGATGTGTGATCCAATGGTGAATCTTTCCATGATGCTTCATCTGTGTGGATCCACTAATTTGAATTCAAATATCATGTTCTATTGAATTGACAATGGTAGATTGTTCAAGGCCTATAGAAGTCAAACTCACAATCATCTCTGTAAAAGATCTCAAAAACATGAATTGGTGATGTGGCGATCTATGCCCGTATGCAGTAGCTTGGGTTGATCTAGAAGACAACACAAAACCCTCATGGAATGAGAAGCTCATCGTTCTGATCACAAAGCTGTTGGAAGACACTGAGCTCACAATTGACATCGTCCATGAAAAAGCCTCTGAGCTAACAAAACCTTAATTGGAATGGCCAAAGTTTGACTCTTAGAAATCTTGGATGAAGTAGGGTTTGATTAGAGGTAAGAATGAACCCTCAAATTGAATCGCCCTTCTAGCCAGCTACAAGGTAAGCTTGAAATCATGATCTATGTCAGGAAAAAGTGATGCCCAGAGTAGTAGTACCCTTATCCCCAACCCTATGGTAAAAGGGCATGCCCATCAACTATCTCAGAGGGAGCAATGTTAATTGCTTGAATGAATGATTATTGCCCGGTCACTAAAAATGATGTTGACCTTCGCTTGCAGATTCTAACATAGATGAAGAGCACTTCTGCCAAAGTATTTTGCCATACTTTTTGTAGAATAAAATACCTTAAAAGGCTCTAACATAACAAAGATTCGAAGATATGCACCAAATAATACCAAATTTCCAAATGTTCAAATAATAAAATGTATGCATATTTGATAAAAATATTTGAAAATAGGCTTTTTAATTCAAAAAGACCTCAAATCCAAGTCCAATTTGCAAAAAACATTTTGCCTCATATTTGACTTTTGTCCAACATAGGTAAATTTATAGTCAAAATATATGGAAATGGACACCCAAAAAAAATGGTGAGGTCAAATATTGTTCAAAATGCTCCCTATAACTATGGACGTCTAGATCTAAATCGTGGCCCTTCAAAATGAAGCAAAATGAATCTCTCCAATGGCTATGTAATGAAACTCCTATAGCTCTGATACCATGTAAGAATTTGCCTAAGGCAATAATTCAATGCCAAGATCAAGAAGCTTAGTAGATAGCACAAGAGAGACAAATAGTGATTAAATGAGAATCTCAATAATGATCAAATTGATAATAGATATTAGATGAATACATACTAGAAGTGCCTGTAAGGCAGCCAAAATGACTAGGAGTTAGCAAAGAAATAATCATTACAAATAAGAACATGTCCACCAAGAGTGGATTATACTCCATTGTGCATGAATGTACATGCAACAATGAGAGGATAAGTATACAAAGGTATATCTCATAAAGAGATGTAGTAGAGAACATGTGCTCAATTGGACTACAAAGAACTATGTTGTCTACATGACAACTCATATGAATATGAAAACTCCTACGTGTCTACATGAAAATTAATATAGTGATGCATTAACCTTAGTAAACTTAAGTAAAGTGTAAAGGGTATGTGCAGGATCATGGTGTACCAAACTATGGCCTTAAGTGGTAGTGAAAAATCAGCAAATCAGGTTTATGTCAACTTGATACATAATTTTGAAGTGGTTATGGACTTTATATCAAAAATTTGTAACAAAATAATATGTAAGAAATTGAACGTAGTTTCTAAACTACTAGGCCTTATCAGGAAAAAGAAATAATTAATTGGTCAAAAGTTTGAATTTTAATGCAGTACTAAGAAAATTTTAGGGCAAAAATAAAAAGTAGGTGTATGTTTGACCACCTTAATCAAAATCAAATCATAATTTTTTTTAATATAATTATAGATATGAAAAGTAGACTCATGCCTGGATGTGACGCATATTTTTTGGTATTTTTATTCCAAATAAATAATTAAAGATGAATTTTCTACAAAAAAATTTTCGAAAAAACAAAAGTCTCGTGTCTGACCACCCTAACTAACAGAAAATTTTACCAAATTTAATTTTTTTAATTTTTTCTTATACTAAAAAAGTTTAGAATGTGATGCAACTTTTAGATTTAAAAAATGTTATACCATTTGAAAGTTATAGCTATTTTTCAATCAGTATGTCAATCAGTACTTTACAATAATCTTCATTGATAATTAACTAATAAATACTTATCGAACTCAAAATTTGAAAAAAATTATATTTATGGAATCTAGAGAGCGATATTAAAAAACTCTTTTCATTTTATTCAATTTCGATCAAAATAACATTGTCAGACGGTTACCTGAAGTCTGAGTATCACTAAAACCCTCTTCAAACACGTCTTTTGGGTTGATTGAGTAGGCTTGGTAAATACCAAGCCTATGTAACGCCCCGCCAAGGGATCCAAAAGAATTAACCTAAAGTTTCACTAAGTTTACTAAACATTTTTTTTTTTTAAAGTAAGAAAGTATGACATACACATCAAACAAATAGTAGCGGAAGCAATAACATGTAATCATCTACAAACATACATTGCAAGTTACATTTCTTAAAGATCCCAAGACGTTGAGTCACGTTTAAATTTAATTAATTCTAAGTCTAACAACTAACACATACATATAGAAGAATAATCAGAAACTCCAATGTCCATAATATACATTTGTTCCGAATGCTCCTTGGCAAATTAATTCGGAATGCTCATTCATCCACTGTACATGTCACAGGGTATGAAAGGCTTAAAAGAATATACATATGTAAAGATCAAGATACAACATCCTCAAATCCATGATACAAAGTAAAGTAAAAATATATGAAAATTATTCACCATACATGATACATCCATACATCCATAATGATAAAACATCTATCATAAAATCTAATCATCCATCATACTAATCCAAGAACATAGTGTAGGTAAATGCCAATCACGAAATCTCCAGCCACGGTGACCACGGAACGGATCTCAATGGTAAGAGTAAAAGCACTACCACCCGACCGCGTGGAACCTAAATGGTCCACTCCCACCGCGCTGAGGAGATAGTCTCAAGTCCCAAATAGGATAACAAAACCTATAATCATAAATACTTTCTAAGTCCAGGAGATCCTATAAGTATGCCAACTCAAGGGTTCCTAAAAAGATCGACATCTAAATCCCAGAGGTACCACAAGACACGTAGGAAACCTAATATGCAAGCGGGAAAGTGTCATCGCAAAAGTCATGTAGAAGTTACCCGAGCAATCCCTTAGGAATCCCGGGTCCCTACTGATCCTGCGGCCACTAGTATCCTCTCGTACTGACGAGGCATACTATGGTATGCAAGGTCGTAACCAAGCGTCCTCTCTACCCCATCCTAGTCTGTACTAGCACTCATGGCATGGGAGAGAACATACAATTATCTTATTAGGTTCATTTTCTCTCATTTAGTGTAAATGTTTTCACTTATTAAAAATGACTTACAATGGGTTTCTCAAGGCAGCCACTTAGGGCTCCGACCCCCATTGCAAGCCACTTCCCGACTCTACACATAGATAACCTACCCTAGCTCATGAACTCATAAATCAAAGAATCATAATAAAACCATCTCAGTCCTATGCGAGCAACTGAAAATATCATAAAAAGATAATCCACAAAATATATCAGTTCTTCATGAGCAACAGATAACATCAAATAGTAATCAAGTAATCACGACAGTTCTCTATTAGCAACTGAAGGCATCAATGATAAGTCACAAAATCCAATGGTTCTCTAATGAGCAACCAGAAAGTAATACAAGTATAACTGATCGAGACTCAGAAATGGTTAAGTTAGGTATTCTCAATTACATACATCTCAGCTTCACACAAGGAAACTGGAAAGCAATCACAAACAGTAAACACAATCATGTCATAGAGCACTTCATCACATTACCATGGTCAGGTTTAAGAAAGATCGAGACCAAATCATCAAGACATCACATTCACAAACCCCGAGCCTCTGGTAACAACCTGAACTGGTCAACGCTAAACCAACCCCAAAACATTCAAAGTATAAAGACAACATCAAAGTCTCAGAGATTGGATCTGAAAGTATATTATTTAAGTCAAGGTAAGGTTTGTGATTTAGTTTAATGTCGAATTCAAGTAACAAAGTTTTCACAACTACCCTTTTTCGAATAACCCATTTCTATAATAACTTTCATTAAATCAATATCCAAATTTATAATTTAGTCAAATAAAATTCATTATTAATTAACTTAATTAAACTAATTTTAATTAAATTAATCAATATTCATTAGATCTAATTAATTATTTTAATCCCACTACTAATTGTTAATTTATTAATATTTAAACAAAATTATTAATAAATTAAAATCTACAACTATATCTATGCAATTAATATTTATTTATTAAATATTTAAAAAGTTTAATATATTATAAAAATTGAATATATTATAATTTTTTTATTATTTAAAATTTTTAATTAAATTAAATTTCGTTTTTTTTTTAATCATTAAAAAAAATTATATAAAAAAAAATTTTAAAAAAAAAATTAAAAACGGAATTAAATTCTTCCCCACGTTTAAAGCCTGTCGGCTTTGGCCGTAGGCCTGCGGTCGCAGGGCCTGCGGCGGCAGGTACTCTGTACCTGCCGTCGCAGTACCTGCGACGCAGGTACTGTCGGCCTGCGCCGACAGTGGGGGCGGGTACGGGGTAATTCCCTCCCCCCCACTATATAATATTTAAATATATATATTTTTTTATATATATATTTTTTTTAATTTGATTTGATTTTATTCTAAACAATAAAATAAATTTTATTTTAACAAAAATAATTTTGTTAAATTCTTTTTTTTAAATTTTTTTTTCTTTTTTTTTTTTTTTTTTTTTTTATAAAGCAATTTCTACAAAAGGGGTAAATATGAAAAAATATAAATATATATATATATATATATATATATATATATATATATATATATTTTTTTTTTATTTTTTTATTTATCTAGAACTTTTCAATTTCATTAAAAACAAAACCCTTATCAAATTAGATCTTAATTTCTAAAACAGGGAAAACAAGGGTTCTAATTAATTCATCCAGTCTCCATGGATACAGAAATTATTGACGAATAATTAATAGCTTCACAAGATTGAAAGTTTAAAACTTTTATAATAGAGAATTCATATCTACAAACCCCAGACACGAAGAAGGCAGGAAGGGATAATTGCAAATTTAATGGATAAAAAACACAAGACCCTACCTGATCCTGATGCTATTATGCAACCTCCAGAAAACTGTATGCGAATTCGCTCCTCTCAATAACCTTTCCCTTCGAGACTTTCTTCGCATCAGCCTTCTGAAATTTTCTTCCAAAAATTGTCTTCCTCCTAATTCCCGTCCAAATTCCTCTCTCTAAAAAAATGAACCCCCAAAGTTGTGATAAGCAAATTCTCCTCAATTCGGGGCACTAATTGTGCGTTTACCCGAGAAGACTCTTTGCACAACTCAGTTAACTCAAATTAACTTTTATTATCTTTTCTAATTCTTTTGCATTCAACTTTCATGCACATTAAGTTGAATGATTAAATAACTTTATTTAAAATTTCACTTGACTTCAATTCTTAATTAATTTATTACTTTAAATCTTATGTGCACTTTTAAGAAATTAAAATAACATTATTAATTTTTATAATTTAATCTTTTAATTTAATTCTTCTATTTAACTCATGTTTAGATCATGCGATCTAGAATTCTTAGTAAAATTAATATCTTTCAACTTTTTAATTTATTTTAGAATTTAATTGATAACATATTTAATTAATTTATTTAAAAATGAACTCCAAATATATTATTATTAAATTAAATAAATATTATCCTATTCTAAATATATCTTAAACTTTAATTTCTAACTTTAATTCTTTTATTTAATTAATTAATTAATTAATTAAATATAAAGATATCATAATAATTCCTTATTAAATTAAATCATTAATTTGTCTTTTTAATTAGACTTAATTAATAGAAAAATACACCAAGGACTCATAAAGCAACATACGAAAACCCATCATAGAAAAATACATACCACATCAAACAAAAAGGTTATAATCACAAAATTACATCATTTGATGCATTTCGGAGGGTACTAACTCAGATACTTGTCCTAATTATCAATTAGGACAATTGGCTAGAGGGTTTAGGATTTGGACTTAAGAGTTTATCTCCCCTCTCTTACCATTGAGACAGTGCGATAGGGTACGCTCATCCTGACAATTCAGGGAAGTCGATACCCGGTACCTGCAACCTGCATAAAATCCACGCATGTACAAACACAATATTCTAAGCTAAACAGGCAATGGCAGGAAGTGGTGCATCGTGTAGATCCCGACTAGCAGGTGACTACGACTCCCTTCCTTAACCATATCAGAAACACCATACATAAATAAAACAGCACGCACACCATACACATGCAGTATGGGGTAAGTATCCATAAGAGGCACATGAAATAATAAGCCATCTAACTAATCATCATCGATAACTAGAACCATTGAATAATCGTCATACATGCATGAAATATAGAGTACCAAGTAATCTCATCATATAATAAACTGAGTGTAAACATCATCTGATAATCTCTAAAATAATAATACTACTCATCAAACATAAATTGGCCTAAAAGAGTTTGGCAATCATAACATAAATGTAGCTCGAAAAATGTAAACTAGGGGCAGGCACTACAGCCTAATCGGATATCCGATATGCTATGATTGGAAAATTTTAAATCCCAACCCATTTTGGAGGGAAAATTGGGTTTAAACGTTATAGCTTATGATTTATAAATTATTTCACTTATATTACTATGTCAAGATGTATTTTAATATAATATAATATATATAATAACGTAATGTAAAGATATAAGATATAATCTAGTAATATATAATAATATATTATGTTAATCTTATTACAATCTATAAATATAATTTATATTATTATTATTTTTACTAAATGTAATAACGTAATTTATATATATATATATATATAAAATATGTATTATATATTATTATATTAATATGTATGTTATTAATATATATATATATAATAACGTAATATTTTCATTAAATATAATATGTATTATATATTATTCTATTAATATGTATGTTATTAATATATATATATATATATAATAAACTAATATTTTCAGTAAATATAATAACGTAATACATATATATATATATAATTATATTAATATGTATGTTATTAATATATATGAGTCAAAGGGGGTCATAGGTCAACCATTGACCACCTTTGATGCATTAAACAACGACATATGTCCCTAGGGGTTCTGGGACCCCTAGGGACATATTACAATGGTTAATATGGGTCAAAGGGCGTCATAGGGTGACCTATGACCCCTTTTGAACCATTAAATGATGACATATGTCCATACGGGTCCTAGGACACCAAGGGACATATTTGAATCATTCATATGGGTCAAAGGGGGTCATAGGGTGACCTATGACCCCTTTTGACCCATTAAATGATGAAATATGTCTCTAGGGGTCCTAGGACCCCTAGGGACATATTCGAATGGGTAATATGTGTCAAAGGGGGTCATAGGGTGACCTATGACTCTCTTTGCCCCATTAAATGATGACATATGTCTCTAGGGGTCCTAGAACCCCTAGGGACATATTCGAATGGGTAATATGGGTCAAAGGGGGTCATAGGGTGACCTATGACCCTCTTTGACACATTAAATGATGACATATGTCTCTAGGAGTCATATAACTACTAGGGACATATTCAAATGGGTAATATGGGTCAAAGGGGGTCATAGGGTGACCTATGAACCTCTTTGACCTAATAAATGACAACATATGTCCCTAGGCATCCTAGGACCCCTAGGGATATATCCGAACGGGTCATATGGGTCAAACAGAGTCATAGGGTAACCTATGGCCCCCTTTAACCCATTAAAACATGTCTCTAGGGGTCCTAAGACCCCTAGGGACATATTCGAATCGTTCATATGGGTCAAAGGGGGTCATAGGTTACCCTATGACTCTGTTTGACCCATATGACCCCTTTGACCTATTAAATGATGACATATGTCCCTAGGGGTCCTAGAACCCCTAGGGACATATTCGAATGCACAATATGGGTCAAAGGGGGTCATAGGGTGACCTATGACCCATTTTGACCTAGTAAATGATGACATATGTCCCTAGGGGTGCTAGGACCCTTAGGGACATATCTGAATCGTTCATATGGGTCAAAGAGGGTCATAGGGTTACATATGACCCCCTTTGACCCATTAAATGATGACATCTATTCATAGGGGTCATAGGTCCCATAGGGACATATTTGAATCGTTCATATGTTTCACCTATGATCCCCTTTGACCTATTAAACGATGACATATGTCCCTAGGGGTCCTTGGACCCTTAAGGACATATTTGAATGGTTCATATGGGTCAAAGGGGGTCATAAGATGACCTATGACCCCCTTTAACTCATTAAACGATAACATATGTCCCTAGGGGTCCTAGAAACCCTAGGGACATATTCGAATGGGTAATATGCGTCATAGGGTGTCATAAGGTGACCTATGATCCCCTTTGACCCATTAAACGAGGACATATGTTCCTAGAGGTTCTAAGACCCCTAAGGACATATTTGAATCATTGATATAAGTCAAAGGGGGTCATAGGGTGACCTATGACACCATTTAACCCATTAAACGACGACATATATCCCTAGTGGTCTTAGGACCCTTACGTACATATTCGAATATTTGATATGGATCAAAGGGGGTCATAGGGTGACCTATGACCCCCTTTGTCATTGGGTGTCCTAGGACCCATAGGAACATATTCATATGGGTAATATGGGTCGAAGGGGGTCATAGGCTGACCTATGACCCCCTTTGATCCATTAAACAACGATATATGTCCCTAGGGGTCCTAGGACCCTTAGGGACATATTTGAATCATTCATATGGGTCAAAGGAGGCCACAGGTCACCTTATGACCCCCTTTGACTCATTGCAGGATGACGTATGTCTCTAGAGGACATATTTGAATCATTCATATAGATCACAAAGGGTCATAGGTCACCGTATGACCCCATTTCACTCATTAAACGATGACATATGTCCCTTGCAGTCCTCGGACCCCCTTTGACTAATTAAAAGATGACATATGTCCCTAGTGCTTCTAGGACCCTTAAAGACATTCAAATTGTTCATATGGTCAAAGGGGGTCATAGGGTGACCTATAATGCCCTTTGACCCATTAAACGATG
Organism: Cupressus sempervirens; assembly: GCA_028749045.1. Classification (NCBI taxonomy): domain Eukaryota; kingdom Viridiplantae; phylum Streptophyta; class Pinopsida; order Cupressales; family Cupressaceae; genus Cupressus; species Cupressus sempervirens. The sequence continues at coordinate 605,786,136 of CM053788.1, forward strand.
AAATAAGTCTCGAGGGGTCCTAGGACCCCTAGGGTCATATTTGAATGGGTAATATGGGTCAAAGGCGATCATAAGTCACCCTATGACCCCCTTTGACCCATTAAATGACGACATATGTCCCTAGGGGTCCTAGAAAACTTAGGAACATTTTCGAATCGTTCATATGGGTCAAGGGGGGTCACAAGGGGACCTATGACCCCCTTTGACTCATTAAATGACGACATATGTCCCTAGGGGTCCTAGGAGCCCTAGGGACAAATTCGAATGGGGCATATGGTTCAAACGGGGTCATATGGTGACTTATGACCTCTTTTAACCCATTAAATGATGATATATATCCCTAGGGGTCCTAGGACCCTTAGGAACATATTCAAATCATTCATATGGGTCAAAGAGGGTCATAGGGTGAACTAGGACCCCTTTTGGCCCATTATTTAAATCATTCATATGGGTCAAAGGGGGTCATAGGGTGACCTATCACCCCCTTTGACTCATTAAATGATGACATATGTCACTAGGGGTCCTAGGACCCCTACAGACATATTCAAATCGTTCATATTGGTCAAAGGGGGTCATAGGATGATCCATCACCCCCTTTGATCCATATGAACGATTCGAATATGTCCCTAGTAAAGGGGGTCATAGGATGATCTATCACCCCCTTTGACCCATTAAATGATGACATATTTCCCTAGGGTTCCTAGGACCCCTAAGGACATTCGAATGGGCCATATGGGTCAAAGGGGGTCATAGGATGACTTATGACCCTCTTTGATCAATTAAACGATTACATATGTCCCTAGCAGTCCTAGAACCCCTAGAGACATATTCGAATCATTCATATGGATCAAATAGGGTCATATCGTGACTTATGACCCCTTTTGACCTATTAAACAATGACATATGTTCTTAGGGTTCCTATGACCCATAGGAACATATTTGTATCGTTCATATGGGTCAAAGGGGGTTATAGGGTGACCTATGAGCCTCTTTGACCCATTAAATGACAACATATGTTTCTAGGGTTCTTACAACCCCTAGAAAAATATTTTAATGGGTAATAGGGTCACACTATGACCCCCTTTGACCCATTAAATGATGACATATTTCCCTAGGGATACTAGGACCCCTAGGGACAAATTTGAATGGATCATATGGGTCAACAGGGGTCATAGTGTGACTTATGACACCCTTTGACCCATTAAATGACGACATATGTCCTTAGGGGTCCTAGGACCCCTATGGACATATTCAAATCATTCATATAGGTCAAAGGGGGTCATAGGGCGACCTATGTCCCTCTTTAACCCATTAAACGATGACATATGTCTCTAAGGGTCCTAGGACCCCTAGGGACATATTTTTATGGGTAATATGGGTCAAATGGGGTCATAGGTCATAGGATGACCTATGACCCCCTTTGACCCATTAAACAACGACATATGTCCCTAAGGGTCCTAGGACCCCTACGGACATATTCGAATTATTCATATGGGTTAAAGCGGGTCACATGGTGACCTATGATCTCCTTTGACCCATTAAACGACGACATATGTCTCTAGGGGTCCTAAGACCCCTAGGAACATATTAGAATGGGTAATATGGGTCAAAGTGCCCTATGACTCCCTTTTACCCATATGAATGATTCGAATGTGCTAGGGGTCCTAGGACCCCTAAGAACATTCGAATCGTTCATATGAGTCAAAGGGGGTCATAGGGATATTTGACCCTCTTTGACCCATTAAACAATAACATATGTCTCTAGGAGTCCAAGGACCCCTAGCAACATATTTGAATGGGTAATATGGGTGAAAGGGGTTCATAGGGTGACCTATGACCCCTTTTGATCCATTAAATGACAATATGTCCTTAGAGGTCATAGGACCCTTACAGACATATTTGAATCGTTCATATGGGTCAAAGGGGGTCATTGGGTGACCTATGACCCTCTTTGACCAATTAAACGATGACATATGTCTTTAGGGGTCGTAGGACCCCTAAGGACATATTCGAATCATTCATATGGGTCAAAGGGGGTCAGATGGTGACCTATGACCCCCTTTGACCCATTAAATGACGACATATGCCCCTAGTGGTCTTAGGACCCTTAAGGATAAATTCAAATTGACCCCCTTTGACCTATTAAATGATGACATATGTCCCTAGGGGTCCTAGGACCCTTAAGGACATATTCGAATAATTCATATTGGTCAAAGGGGGTCATAGCGTGACCTATGACACTTTTTGACTCCTTAAATGACGACATATGTCCTTAGGGGTCTTAGGACCCATAGAGACATATTCGAATGATTCATATAGGTCAAAAGGGGTCACAAGGTGACCTATGACCCCCTTTGACTCATTAAACGATGACATATGTCACTAGCGGTCCTAAGAATCCTAGAGACATATTTGAATGGGTAATATGGGTCAAAGGTCCCTATGACCCCTTTTCACCTATATGAACGATTAAAATATCCCTACAGGTCCTAGGACACCTACGGACATTCAAATCGTTCATATGGGTCAAAGGGTTTCATAAGGTGACCTATGAGCCCCTTTGACCCATTAAATGGCAACACATGTCCCTAAGGGTCCTAGGACCCCTAAGGACATATTTAAATTGTTCATATGAGTCAAAGTGCATCATAGGGTGACCCATGACTTGCTTTGACCCATTAAATGATGACATATGTCCCTAGGTGTCCTAGGACCACTAAGGACATATTCGAATCGTTCATATGGGTCAATGAACCCATTAAGTGATGACATATGTCCCTAGGGGTCCTAAGACACCTAGGGACATATTTGAATGGACCATATTGGTCAAAGGGGGTTATAGCATGACCTATGACCCCCGTTTGACCTATTAAACGATGACATATGTTCTTAGGGGTCCTAAGACCCCTAGGGACATATTCGAATCGTTCATATGGGTTGAAAGGGGTCACAGGGTGACTTATGACCCCTTTTGACCCATTAAATGATGACATATGTTCCTAGGGGTCCTAGGACCCATAAAGACATATTCGAATCGTTCATATGGGTCAAACGGGGTCATAGGGTGACCTATGACCCTCTTTGACCCATTAAACGATGAAATATGTCTCTAAGGTTCCTCAGACTCTTAGGAAAATATTTGAATGGGTAATATGAGTCGAAAGAGGTCATAGGTCCTGGGTAATATGAGTCGAAAGAGGTCATAGGGTGACCTATGACCCCCTTAGACCCATTAAACAATGACATTTGTCCCTAGTGGTCCTAGGACCACAAAGGACATATTTGAATCATTCATATGGGTCAAAGCGGGTTATTTAATGGGTCAAAGAGGGTTCTAGTACCCTTAGGGACATATTCGAAAGGGTAATATTGGTCAAAGGGATTCATAGGTCCCTTTGACCAGTTAAATGACAACATATGTCCCTAGGGGTCCTAGTGTTAGATTGTGGTGACTGATCAGGAAAGGTAAGGAGAACTTAGTGTGCAAATTGAAGAAAATTTTATATGGCTTGAAGCAAGCACCTCGGCAATGGTATTTGAAATTTGACAGTTTTATGCATGAGCATGGATATAACAGGTGTCATTCAGATTATTGTGTTTATTCTAAGAGGTTGGATGATGATAGCTACATTATTTTATGTCTATATGCTGATGATATGCTTATAGTTGGGTCTAACATGCATCATATTAAGGGGCTAAAACGCCAGTTAGCACATGCATTTTCTATGAAGGATTTGGGGGCAGAAAAACAAATCCTTGGTATGAAGATTTGCAAAGATAGGAAGAACAAAATCTTGTAGCTATCTCAGGCTGATTATGTTGAGAAGGTGTTGCAACGTTTCTCTATGGAGAATGCTAAATCTGTCAGCACACCTTTACCTGGTCATTTGAAATTGACTAAGGAGATGTGTCCCAAGACACAAGAAGAGGAGGATAAGATGTCCAAGGTACCCTATGCTTCAGCTGTAGGAAGCTTGATGTATGCTATGGTATGCACTAGGCCAGATATTGCACATGCAGTGGGAGTCGATAGTAGGTATATGAGTCATCCAGGATTTGAGCATTGGAATGCTTTCAAGTGGATTCTCAGATATTTGAGAGGAACATCCAATAAGTGTTTACACTTTGGGGGCTCTACTACTGATTTACAGGGCTATGTTGACTCAGATTTGGCTGGGGATATTGATACCAGGCGGAGTACTATAGGTTATGTCTTTAGTGTTGGTGGGGCAGCTGTGAGCTGGGTTTCTAGGTTACAGAAGATTAATGTTCTCTCCACTATAGAGGCAGAGTATGTTGTTGCTACAGAGGCAGCCAAGGAGATGATATGGCTTTGGTTCTTCTTGGAAGAATTGGGACATCCTCAGAAGGATAATTATTTGTTCACAGATAGTCAGAGTACCATTCATCTTGCTAAGAATTCAGCTCTACATTCTAAGACAAAACACATACAGTTGCGGTACCATTTCATTCGGTCAGTTTTGGAGGATGGTCAGTTAAAGCTGGAGAAGATACATACTAATGATAATCCAGCAGATATGTTGACAAAGGTTGTAACAAGGGAGAAGCTGAACTCCTCTTTAGCTTCGGTTGGTCTTTTAGACTGAACATGAATAAACGAACAGTAGAGTCTAGGATGGTTTGATCCAGTGGGAGCCCCATGTGGTAGTGGTATTGCTACAGGGTCAGTCTCCAAGTGGGAGATTGTTGTTTACTGTGGAGCCTGATCAGTCCCCAAGTGGGAGATTGTTAGATTGTGGTGACTGATCAGGAAAGTACTGTACATACTTCATAAATAGTGGGGTTCGGGGAAAAAAAAAAAATTGGGCAGTAGCTGACATGGTAGCCAACATATTATGGCTGACATATGGCCGACATGTTATAACCCTAATGCGGTTTAATACTTGTATAAAAGGGCTTAGGGTTGGGTATTTTTCATTATGTTGTGATGCAAAATTGGTTCTTGCGGCGGTATTGAGCTGTAAGGGATTACGAATTGTAATCAGGTTATAATCACTAGATTTTAATAAGATCGGACTTGTTGTTTGGTGGACGTAGCCCAGGGATTGGGTGAACCACGTTAAATCTTGGTGCTTTGTGTTCATTTCTGTGTGTTCTATTATTTTCTGTTATTGGTTATATTTGCATGTAGTTTTTATTTCTGTTCGTGGTTTATCCTAACAAGTGGTATCAGAGCAAGGTTGTCTTTCAGTTATCCTCTACAGGAAAGTCTCACAGTTAAGTGGGAGTCTCACAGTTGAGTGAGAGCGATGGCAGATGAGGGTAAGCTGAGGGTTGACAGGTTTAATGGGTAGTGTAGACACCTAAATTTGATTACACTATTTTAGTAATCCTATTTAGTTATCTAAAAAGGGATTATTAATTAAATTTCTATTTAATTAATCCTTTGTCATCCTCTAGTTGATTAATTTAATTAATCATCTATAGTCCTAATTGATGAATCAAATAATAAATTCTCCTATCTAATTCCAAAAATCCCCATTTATTAAATAAATCTATTTGATAAATGAAATCCTCAAATTCAAAAACCCCTAACCTATCTCTAATCCTCCATTTAGCCTAATCCACCCCATCCACCCATACTAACCAAGCTTAGCCACTAACTCACCCACCCTCATTAATGCCATCCACTTGTACATCTCTAACATCCCTAATCTAATCCTAAACCCAGGCCTAATCCACCTCCTAATGTTGTCACATTCCCTAAACAAATTTAAGACTTTCTTAAACCAAATCAAAGTCTCCCCTCAAAAATCCCAACCACCAAGTCATGAGTGCTCTTATGAACCATAAAAGACTCTTACAAGCCCACTCATGACTCTTACATCCATCTTCCACACTCTTCCCTCTTCCACACTCATTCCTCTTACACCTCTCTTACATACTCAACCCCACTCATCATGCCCTTAACCAACCCTTTACCCTACCCTCTCACACTCATCCTCCTTGTGACAAGTATCACCTTCCCATTGGTGCTAAACAAGCACAATCCATGTGCTCTCCTTTGAGTGCATCCTAGCCCTCCTTAAGCCTTCATCCATCCTTGCATCTAAGCCCTCCATCCCTCTACCCCTTGGCCTATAAATTGAATCTCATCCCAAGCCATTTCATCAACAATCTTGGAACTAAAGTTACCATGCTATTTTGAGAACCAAAGCCATACCCATACCCTTATAATGCCAAATTGAGAGCTCACAAAGCTACCAATTTGCTATTATCCATCTCCACCATTGAAGCAACTTTGAGCATTTGAGCATACATCCACATCAAAGGACACATCTATGAAATCAAGGAAGCATGGAGTGTTTCCTCTTTTTTTGGGTTTGCATTCCTTGATTGTTTCTTTTGTCTAATCTCATATGTGAATATGGTTTTAGTTTGTGAATGTTTGCTTTAATTTTAATGTTCTTTGCACACTAAGATTCTTGTTCTACATTTTGGCACGCCCGGTGGGACCCCACTATGGGTCATTTAATCATCCATTTTCATCTATATGTCATTTTTTCTAACCATCTAATGTTTGTTGTTGTTTGAGTGTGTTGTAGGGTGTTTTGCTTGTTTTTGCAGGTTAAAGAACGCACTTAGGAAGAAGAAATACCATCTAAAAATCCAAAAATAGCAAAAAAAATTTAAAATTTTGAAAAAAATTCGCGTTTTTCAACTTTTTTCGCGCAGTTTCGTCTCTGCAGTTTTGGCGTCTACGCCTGCAAATTGTCGTCTTCGTCGGCTACTTTGTCGTCTACACCACCAAATCGACGTCTCTGCATTTTGGCATCTCCGCCTAGTTTTCTGTTGTCGGCGCTACCACTAGACTGTCGTCTATGCATCCTCAACTGTCGTCTCCGCAGATCCGCATCTCCGCCAGCTACACTGTCGTCTCCGCAACCTGTTCTGTCGTCTCTGCCGCCGCCAACCCAAATCGTCGTCTGCAAAAATCAGCGTCTATGCAAATCGACGTCTTCGCTTGTCACATATTTTTTGCACTGCAAAATCTGACCTGTCGTCTCCAAATACTAGCGTCTCCGCATTTTAGCATCTACATATTTTGGTGTCTCCGCTTGATAGACTGTCGTCTCTGCCTGCTTATGTTGCAAAAAAAGTTAAAAAAAAATTTCCCATAGTTAAGCTCTCATTTTTGAAGATTTTGGCTAACTAACTAAATTGCTTTTTTTTTGTCTCATTAAAGGTTGGAGCACATATGGAACCACTAACCATGTTTCTTGCAGATTTTCATGTTGCTAAAAAATGAACTTGAATGTTTAACCATTTGTCTCTGAATGCATGTTGCTAAAAAATGAACTTGAATGGTTAAACACATTTTCCATTGAATGAATGTTGCTCAAAACACACTCTTGAATGTCATGGATTAAAATCAACTTTCCTTGGAATGCATGCTTAAAACAACAAATCCAATCTTGAATGCCAAGGATCAATTAACCATTGCACTATCAAACACTTCATTTGGAGCTTCTAAAATTGAACAAAACAAATCTCTTTTCCACATGCAATCTAGGTAAAGTTTGATTTTTGGACATTTAAGAAACTTTGTTAAGTTAAAATACAAATTTACAAAAATCAATTTGAGTAGTTCCTTGGACTCACCTCTTTTCTAATCACCCATCAAATATTATCCATTGGTTGCAATCTCAGTGCCATTTATGAGGATGGGTCTACTTGAAAAAGGTGTTAAATGTTCCACAATCTAACTCACTCACTTGGTCTTTGAACGTTTGCTTTAACTTTATCAAAATTCTTAAATGGCCAAAACTCTAGATTAAATCGATCACACTTTAAGTTTGGGCATTAAAATTGAACAACAACTGACGTGGAGAGCCTCCGGGCGTGCGCTTGAAATCGAATCTCACACACTTTTGTTTTGAGCTTAAAACAAACTCACACTCAATCTTGAATGCCTTAAAGAAAATTAATCGATACTTGACGTGGAGGGCCTCCGGGCGCGCGAGTTTGCTTTTGTTGACCCTAACTCTTCTTATTGTTTGCATTCTTCGATCGATTTACTTTTGTTGGTGCTTCAAGTTTGAATTGAACATTGTCTCTTAAACATGAGTGCTTGCAAAGTCTAGATTAGCACACATAAGAGTCAGTTGGTAAAAGAACAAGCGTGTTTTTTAGCCCAAGGTCATCCAAGTCTTCTCTCCCCTTGTCATCTTTCAAGGCCATCTTGGGTGCATAAGATTAGGATCCAAAACCTTGTTTCTTTTTAGGAGGCATGCTTGGGGATTTCATCACCCCTTGGACGACCTCAACTCCAGCATTCCGACGGAGTATAAGAATCAAGAGGTGAATCGAAAGACACCTCTCTTGGGATCAAGATTTTGTCATTCGGGCTAAGCCTCAAGGAACTTTATACCCTTGAGAAGTGTGTTACCGCTCCTCTCGGCTGTGTGACATCCTTTTGGTCTCATCTACAGATTTGGGCCTCATGTACCTTGCATATATCGAGGACTCCCTAGCTAAACCAACGGTCATCCTTGCAGAAAACCATCTAGGATGTTAATGTGTTTGGAGTGATTGATCGAAACATTTGTAGAACATACACACTCCTCGGCGTAGGTATCACATTCTGAGAACCAAAAAATTCTATCTGGGTGTTCCTATCTATTGCTTGTTTTTATTTATTGAATGAATGTTTGCCAAACTTGGTCAATCCTAGCTTAGGGCACACTTAGCGTAGTCACTGCCTATTTTAGAAGTTGAACAAGTTGAAGCAAAACAACTAAAATTTTTCCCATAGCCAAGCAAATTCAGGAATTTTTGTCAGAACAACCCAAACCCAAACAAAAGTTTCACAAGGTCAAACTCAAGCCATCTCTAGCATACCAAGAACTTTCAGCCAAGAGAAAAGAAATAACACCAAGCCCACGAATTGCCAAACTCCACAAAGTAGAGGACAAAGCTACCAACGAAGCACTTCAAGAGGCTTGGTTAGAGCGCACCATCAAATTTAGCCAACGTCTAGGAGTTAATCCTGCTTATGCCTTACCAACTAGGCATGATTTCTATGATTAGACACCCTTGTTTCTCCCCATCTTCTTGGATAAGCTTCACTTTAGAGTCATCTTTGTAGAAAAGCCAGCCATCTTAGGTTATCCTCTTAAGCATTATTAGCTCATCCATCTCATTTAGAATCAAACCATCTAGCCAGCAATCCAAAATCTGCACATTTGAGCTTTCAAAATTGTTGTCACCTTGCTAAAAGTTTTCCATTCCTAAAATCTTCCAAATCCACCAATCTCACCAAGGTTATCCCTTTAACAGAGCTTTGTCTAGGGTAATCTAGCTTTGTCACTTGTTATCCCTCATCACCTTGAGCTAAAGGTTCAGATCCACAAGTGGTCAATCTCGTGTTCTTCCTAAAGGATCATTAGTCTATCCTTAAGTTGACACAATCACCACCAAGCTTGCACATAGGAAAGCAGACCTTTTGTGCTTTGACAACATATCTTTGAAGTTAGAATCCCCAATCCAATCCTCCTTAGGTTTTGTCATATAGCTTTGCCTCAACCTAGGAAATCATTTGCATAGAAAAGCCTTCCCCCTTTTGCATCAATCGGCATTATTGCATCTCATCCCTAGGAGCATTTTTCATGCCACCTGTCACTCGCTTTTCCAAGAAGAAAGAAACAATGGAGCCCTATCATTTGGATCAAACAGCCTCACCCCCCTTGAGTACTCGTCCATCCTTCAGCCCAGAGCAAGCTATGCCTTCACCTACTGACATTGAAGCTTTCATGAACCAACCAGGAAATGCAGTATTGGTAAACGCCATTATAGACAAAAACAAAGAGACAATCATGGCTAATTTTTGAAGGGACAATGTAGGAACCTTTGACTTTGGAAGACCCCCTCCATTATCAGATCCATCTCACCCATTGTTTGGGCATCTGCCACCACACATAGGCTCTTATGATCCAAATTATCCTCAATATATTCCAAAAAAAGAGCCTCCAGCCAATCCATATGACCCAACAGACCCAAACATACCATCATCCACCCAAGTTGAAATCTCCATGCTGCAAGCCAACCCAACCACCACCACTCCATCCTTGGTTCATACCTCTCCGCTCCAAACCCCCTTTACCCAAAACACCTCATCGTTCACCCCCTTCACTATTGCTGCTGCTCCCCAACCCAGCCTTCCAAATCCACCCATCTCCCAAATCAGTGCTAGCATCTTTGGCCAACCTTAGCAATATACAACAAGGATGCCACCCATGGGGCCAAGTAATCAACCTTTCATCGCCCCCAACTTGTTCACCACAGCCCAAAGCACAATCCCATCATTTCCATTAGGCCTTGGGAGCTCAATACCACCAGCCACAAATCCATAAGCTACTACCTTCACTCCACAAAGCTATCAAATCCCACAAGCTACTGCCAATCTTCTACCAAGCTCCCAAGTGACCCTAGCTCCCGCCACCACTCTACCAAGCTTCCAAATCCAGCCACCAAGCTATCAAACCCCATCAATTCCATTCCCAAGATTTCAATTCCCACCACCTCCACCACCAACTAATCCATTACCTCCTATTACCAACTACTTTTCAATGCCACTTCTAGGAGGTAATCCACCACCCTAGCCAACCACCAATTATTTGCAGATACCATCCCAAATGGGGGCACAACCCACATATATTGGTCAAACCCCACAAGCCCCCCAATCCTTTCCCCAAGCCTCACAACCATCTTATACCTTACCTCCACAAAGCAATCCATTTATCCCACAGCCAGCTTATGTTCCTCAATCCCAACCTCAAAACCCATATCAACAGAAAGCCTCGCAGCACATGCATCAATATGCGCCACCTCCCCCTCAATAACCTGTCATCCACCATGTAGCTGCCCAAACAATGTACAATCTCTATCAGCAAATCCCTCATAGCCATCCATATTCAGTAGTCCCATCTAGCACATACCTACCTCAAGGCACTCCTACATTGGGGGCACCCTAGCCATCACCTATCAATTCAGAATGGGAGCAAATGAAGACAGCTCTGAAAGCCATCCAAGAAGGGAATGATCCAAAGACATTCAAGTTTGAGAATGTGTGTCCTTACCCATTTGACAAAGCCATTACCATGACACCATTTCCCAAACACTTTGAGGAACCTAAATTTGACAAATTCAAAGGAAAAAGAGACCCTGTCACACATATCAAAGAATTTTACATGCATTGCCAGGACGTGGCATACAATGATGTCTTCCTCTTGCGCCTTTTTCCCAAAAGCTTGGCTGGACCAGCTCTTGAATGGTTTTATAGAATCCCCTATGGCACAATTAAAAACTTTGCTGAATTATCTGAGGCATTTGTAGCCCAATATGCCCATCTTGTTGAAACAGAGCTATCAATAGTTGATCTTGTCCACAGCAAGCAAAAAGGTGGAGAAATCCTTACCGAATACCTGCAAAGATGGCAAACCCTTACCACCCGCATATCCTGCACCTTGCCAGAACGCCATGTGGTGAAAATGTTTATTGATAATGCACATCCCAGCTTGGCTCACCACATGACCATGAACTGTTTGCTGACCTATAAGGATATCAAAGAGAAAGGAATGATCCTTGAGCAAGGACTCATCAAAGATGGTGTGGTAAAGATTTACAAAGAGGCCAACCAAAATCAATCACATTCCAATGACAGGTCTAGGTATTGGAACAAAAACAAGCATGTTGCAACAGATGGGGTTACTGACACCAGACATGTGAATATTGTTGGTCCTTCTCAAAATCAGTCTAACCCACCATATCAAACAAACAACCAACAAGCTATCAATTACCAACAATGAAATAACCAAAGCTATCAAAACCACAATACAAGACCCAACTTTCAAGGGTCTAACAATCAAGCTAATGCCATCAATGTAGCTGCAAGGCAAAAGCCCAGATTCCAACCTGCACCTAGAAACTATACACCCCTTGGTGAGCCATTGGATGTTATTTTTGAGAAATTGGCTAAGGAAAACCTCATCAAATTTTCTCCTACCCAGCAAATTGATCCATGCCAATCCAAAGCTACATGGTACAAGGACAATGAGTATTGCAAGTTCCATAGGGTAAACGGTCACACCACCCTCAGATGCATGAAACTGAAAGACTATGTGCAGGACCTCATTGATCGGAAGGAAATCACTGTTGGTCCCCAAACCTCTCCCAATGCAGGCTTACAGATTTATCAAAATGCTTTTCCTCCACACAACAACCAAAATCTTGGAAAAGAACCTATCCAAAACAACACCAACAACCGCCAGCCAAACCAACAGCATGGGAAGAACAATGACCACACTTCATCCTATATAGACTATGGTAGCCTTATAGGTTGTATATCTGAGAAAGAGGCTTCTATCAATGTTATCAATATCTAAGGACCAGACAATGAGTGTGCGGTCACCACTCGAAGAGCGCAATTTAACATCGCAGGCCCACCAGTTTCATCAGCACCATCGGCTCCATCAAAAAGCCGGTACAATATTTTGGAACACCTTGGGAACATGCTAGCCCAAATCTCCATTTTAGATCTTCTCTGCACTAGTCCTGTGTACAAAGACATCCTTGAAAATGCTCTCATAGAATCTCATGTCCCTTCTGATATCAATACTACTGATTTTCGTAATCTTGTTGGACACCTTTCATCCTCATGTGCCCTATCTTTCAAACCCACCGACATACCCGCGGTTGAGCCAGATCACACCCTTCTGCTTCGCATAGCCATCATGGTATCCAATTTCGCCATGAAAAGAGTAATGATAGATAATGGATCGTCTTTGAACATTTGCACCCTAAAATTCATAAAACAAGCTGGGTATACTGAGGTAGATATGATCAGTGATATTATCACCATCAAAGCTTATGACAACTTGGAAAGAACCACAGAAGGGACTATTTTGCTACCAATCAAGGTTGGGCCAGTCATCTAAGAGACAATTTGCCATGTTGTTGATCTAAACTTACCATTTAACATCCTCCTCGGTCGCCCATGGATTCATGCTCTGAAGGTCGTTCCATCCACCTACCATCAATGCATCAAATTTTCACATCAAGGCACTGAGGTAACCATCCATGCCGATCCAGAACCCTTTGCTTACTGCAATGCGGTTGAAGCTTCATATTCAAATCATTGCCCTGGAATAGACATTGGCATAGCCATTGCCAGCTCATCCCACACTTGTAATGACGCAAAAACCATCCTCGCCTCCACCCTATCTAATGTAAAGATCAACAAAAAAGGCTGTGGAGAATATAGTCTGTTAGATGCATTTGCTGTCAGAGAAATCCCACTTGATCCACATACCCATGGATGGCCGACATATCACAAAGCTAGGGAGATTCCACCTCCTCGATACAAATGGTTTGGCCCAACCACCTTTGTGTCCTCAAAAACCCCTCTTCATGACGAGCTCACTCCAGATATCAACAATTGGTTACATAAGGATGCACCTCCAAGAAATCAAGCACGCCTTGATCACTTCAGCCAGAAGTATCCCCAACAACATAAGCTCATCACTGAAAAATGGAACTATCAAGGAGGTGGACTGGGACCAGAAGAAAGGAGCATGCAATGTCCCATCAAAGCACATAATTGGGAAACGAAGTCAGGTCTTGGCTTTGGCATACCCACAACTGGGGGCACCAATGAGAATGGTCACGCTTTTTCGAACATCCACAGCGACCTTGTCAAAATCGAAGACATTCCTGAGGAAGTTGAAAAGAGATCCTACGACGATATCCCAGACCAAATCTTCCTAGGAGACTCTGTTCTCCGAGAACTATCCATCCATCTCATTGACCTACCACTCGCTCATCCACAACTCATAGATTGGGACCAACCAAGTGTCATACATATTGATGAGTTCACATCAGAGGAAGCGCTTCTAAGATTCATGGGAGCCGAAACTCCTCATAAGAAGACAAAGCCAGATTCTGCCTACATCTACAAGCTAGATCCCAAGGGGTATTTTGGAGAAAATCCCCAACCTAGTTTTGATACACCCAAAACTGGAACTAAGGTAAATCTAGGACTAGCTAAGGCAGCGAAGAGAACCCCTCAGCAAGAAAATCCAGAGCCACAAGCAGAACATGAGGATTTAGTATTGCCTCCTCAAGATAATTGACCAGAGGTGTCTTCTATTCTAATAGAGGATACTAGAGAAGTCAACATTGGTTCTTCAGAGATCCCTAGAATTGTTCACATTGCTGCATCCCTATCACAAGACCAAGTTGACCTCCTCTTTGAGGTTTTATGAGAGAACACTGGCCGATTTGCATGGTCATATCAGGACATGCCAGGACTTGATCCAAAGCTTGTAGTTCATCATCTTGTAGTCGATCCAAAGATCAAGCCCGTCAGACAAAAGCTTAGAAAAATGCACCCCAAGGTGGCATTACTAGTCAAAGCTGAACTAGAAAGAATGTTAGCTGCTAAGGTTATCCGACCTATCGACTACTCAGAATGGATCTCCAACATGGTCCCTGTCACTAAGCCTTCCAGTGACATCAAAATCTGCACTGATTTTAGAGATCTTAACAAAGCATTTCCAAAGGATGATTTTCCCTTGCCCAACATAGATATGATTGTAGATCTTACAGCTAGACATGAAATTCTATCCCTTATGGATAGATTTTTTGGGTATAATCAAATCAAGATTACAGAAGAGGACCAACATAAGACAGCATTCACTACCCCTTGGGGAACCTTTTTCTACACCATGATGCCTTTTGGCCTAAAGAATGTTGGGGCTACCTATCAAAGAGCTATGATAGCCATTTTCCATGATCTTATCCATAGAATTTTGGAAGATTATGTGGACGATATCCTAGTCAAATCTCACACCTTCATGGATCATCTTGCTGACCTGGAAAAAGTCTTTGATAGGTTGGCCCAATATCATCTCATGCTAAATCCCAAGAAGTGTGTCTTTGGGGTCACATCTGGAAAGCTTCTAGGCTTCATAGTTTCTAAACGAGGTATACAGATCGACCCCAAAAAGGTCAAGGCTATCTTAGACATGCCTCCTCCCTAGACACTGCGACAGCTTTTCTCTCTTCAGGGAAAACTTCAATCTGTCTGGTGCTTCATCTCCCAACTTGCAGATAAGTGTACACCATTTTCACACTTGCTAAAGAAGAATGAGAACTTCAAGTGGGATCTTTTATGTCAGTGCAGCTTCGATCAGCTCAAGCAATATCTCACCAATCCCCCTATCTTGGTTCCACCAATTCCTGGTCATCCCTTGATCTTGTATATATCAGCAACACCTACTGCTCTAGGGGCACTTCTAGCACAACATGATGATTATAGCAGAGAGAGAGCCATCTACTATATCAGTAGAACCCTAGTTGGTTATGAACTCAATTACACTCCTATGGAAAAAGCTTGTTTGGCAGTTGTTTTCTCAACTCAAAAGCTTCGCCACTACATGCTAAGTCATACCATTCAACTAGTCTCCAAGATTGACCCTCTCAAGTATATGCTCTCCAGAATAGCACTTACAGGCCGTTTGGCCAAATGGGTTATGCTACTAAGTGAGTTTGACATCCAGTATGTGGACAGAAAGGAAATCAAAGGGCAAGCTATAGCAGATCACCTAGCTGATGCACCTCTAGTAGATGCATATCCTTTGCTCACAGAATTTCCAGATGAGCATATCTGCCTAATTGAAGAACACCCCCCATGGAACCTTTTTTTTGATGTCTCATACACCTCTCATGGATCAGGGGCAGGAATATTATTAGTTACACCTCAAGGAGATTACATTCCAAAAGCCTTCAAGCTACAATTCCCTAGCACCAACAATATAGCAGAATATGAAGCTCTTGTAGTAGGATTAAAGAAACTATAGAATGGAATATCACTAACTTACAAGTCTTTGGTGATTCCTAGCTCATCATCAAACAAGTCTTAAATGAATATCAAACCAAAGATGAAAAGCTATTACCCTACAAAGAGCTAATTGATCAGATGACCTAGCATTTTACAAAGCTTCATTTTACACAAGTGCCACAAATGCAAAATAAAGCAGCAAACGCCATGGCCACTATCGGCTCGCTCTTGGAAATTGCCCAAGAAGCTATGCAGTATGAATTTTTAGTTGAGCAACTCCTCACACCCGCTTATGCGAATGAGGATTCAAACCGTGTTTGTATCTTGGTTGGTCCCCAATCCCCTTGGTGCCATGAAATTCAGGCTTACCTTAACGATGGTATCATATCCCCTCACCTCACACGCACCCAACGCCAGAACCTTATTCGAAAATCATCCCGCTATGTTATCATAGCCAATACCCTATATCGTTGGGGTTATCATGATACCCTCTCTCGATGTTTAGATGAAAATGAGGCCGCGATGGCATTAAAAGAAGTACATTCTAGACTTTGTGGTGCTCACACGAGTGCTATTGTCCTAGCATGACAAATCCATAGAGCAGGCTACTATTAGCCTACCATTGAAGAAGACTCTTGTGACTTTGTCAGAAAGTGTCTCCCATGTCAGCAGCATGCAGATCTTGTGCACGCTCCAGCACAAGATCTATAGCCTATTGCACCACCTTGGCATTTCGCTTGTTGGGGCGTTGATCTAGTTGGAACTATCACCCCTCTCTCATCTGATGGACATAAATGGATAATAATAGCTACAGACTATTTCACTAAGTGGGTGGAAGCAGTCCCCCTAGTCTCAGCTATAGGAGTTCAAGTCTCCAAGTTCATCTTGTACCACATTGTTTGCCACTTCGGCATCCCATCCACCATCTTCACTGACCATGGAGGTAACTTTGAAAATCTCAACATGGAAGAATTATGCACTTCCCTCTGCATCCATCACCGCTTTTCTAGCCCATATTTCTCACAAGGTAACAGCCAGGCAGAGGCAACTAATAAAACCCTCCTCAAAATCCTAAAGAAAGTTGTCAATGATTTTGGCCGTGATTGGCACTTTCAAATAAATTCGGCTCTATGGGCCTATCGAACTTCCTTCTGTACATCCACAGGCACAACTCCATACTCCCTATTCTATGGTGCCGAAGTGGTATTACCTATAGAAGTTGAACTTCCCTCACTATGCATATCTTTGCGAGGGCAAATCTCAGATGAAGAATACAGAGTAGCTCGACTCACCCAGCTAGATCTCTTAGACGAGAAGAGACAACAAGCCTATGACCATCTCACAATCTACCAAACTCGTCTCAAAAGGAATTTCAACAAGAAGGTGCTCTCACAACACTTTTAGTCAGGTGATATGGTCCTCAAAGAAAATATGAAAGTCCAAGCAGATCGAGAAAAGAAAGGCAGGTTTGAACCTACATGGCTTGGTCCCTATGTGGTTACTGCCTCCTTTGACTTCGGAGCCTATCAATTATCTACACTAGAAGGAGAACTCTTGAATGATCCCACTAACATCATTCATCTCAAGAAGTTCTATGCTTGAAGATCTTTGGTATACCCAGCTTTTGAAAAATACAAAAAAATAGTAAAGAGAAATAAGCATCCAATGGTGAAAACTTGGCAATTCAAGCGCCTTGGATAGGTACCTTGGTGAAAACCTGGTAATTCAAGCGCCTTGTGTACTAAAGACTAACCCATTATCTATCACTATCCTATCCCTCATCCATCCACCCACCATCCCATAAAACACCTGCTTGTTCCCTTGGTGTTCTAATCAAATATCCAAAATCTGATGGAGCTTGTAAATACCTCCTATACAGCTTGTAAATCTTGTACCAAAGCTTGTATTATACCTTTTAAATCTTGTACCATACCTTGTATATCCAAATTTTGTCCAAAGCTTGTACCATACTCTAGCTTGTAGATAATCTTGTATCCTAGCTTGTATCCTATCACATGCACACACAGAATCCCATTTTCCTTAAGCTTTTCACAAACCATCTACCTATCCACCTATCAACTATTATAGACATCCCATCCTTCACAAACATTTCCATCTCACAAAAAACAAAACATGAACAAAATTGTACATTTGTAACATATCTTGGTCCGTCAGCTTGTACATCCTCTTTATCTTAGTATCATTATATCTATCCGGCTTTTGTGTTAGTTCATCCTTGGCCAACATCTTGCACACATCGCACACCTTGGTTAGCTATTCCAATACATCCTTTAGCTAGATCTCCTGTCACCAAAGTGTTATCCTTCTTAGTACAGCTTGCCAGACGCATCACTCATCCTGATCCATTAGCTTAGGTGCTCTCCAATAGGTCCTTGCAGGATATAGCTTTCCTCATGTCTGATCTTGGTCCGTTAGTACCTTTTCCTACCCATCTCATTGGCAAACTGTTCTCTTTTAGATTTTCACTTTCTTTTAATTTGGAATCTTCCCTTTTGGGTCTTGAAGTACCTTTTCCAAGCAATCTCCTTGTTCCCTCCTCAAGGTTGCCACGATCTTCCATATCATGGTATGCTACGAATGGGGCAATCAAAGCATAAGGTCTTGATCAAGTCTTTTGCTTGTTTTCTTTTTCTACTTGTGGGTTACCTAGTGTCATTTCCACGCTGCTTCCTCTGGGATTCATGTTTGATACTGGAGCAATCCTTGCGTGTTTATTTCGAGTCAAGTTCGTCAGTCCTTTGGACGGTTGGTAAAAAGGCCTTGATGTTCTTGGTAACCTTGACAATTAACCAAGAGTCCTATAGCAAATCTAGTGCTCAACTACATGGTGGTACTTCTCTTTGAAGTATCCCCCCACTCAAAAAGCTTCAATGGATTCCCTTCATCTCTATTATCCCACATCCATATCCTACATCTGTCGCTCCTACCCCAGCTTATGCATCAGTATCTCTTTGAATCACTCCTCACGCTTAGCTTTAGGGATCCACAATCCTAGACTTAGGGATCCACCAATCAAATCAATCCACCAAGCCTCATCTTTCGAGATCCACAATCCTAGTCCTAGGGATCTCTGAAACCCATCTTCCGCCAATCTGACTCTTTGAAATCTTGTTGCATCAGCTTTTATCATCCCATCATCCCTCCCCTCCTCCACAGATTCCTTTTATAGCGCTCTGCTCCTCCATCTCCCCCCCCAATCCTAGAAAGTCTTAAGCTTGCTTTACTTTTGTGCCTCTGATTTCCCTTTATCATTCTCCCGTAGTGAGAGTTTGAGCTAATTCAGCCCCTTCTCTTTGCCAACCTGTGTCTTAGCTCATCTCAATTTCTTGTACTTTTCAAAAATTCGTCGAGCCTCATTTCTCTCCCCGTCGCCTTCTTGAGGGGGCATCATCTAAGTCTAGTCTCTCCTCTTCTTATCCGAGACTGGGGCAACCTTGTTGCTAAAACATCTTCCTCGTGTCGTCTTCATTCAAACTTCTTTGAAATAGTGTTGTCTCAACACTATGTCAAAGAGGGGCAAAATGTAGACACCTAAATTTGATTACACTATTTTAGTAATCCTATTTAGTTATCTAAAAATAGATTATTAATTAAATTTCTATTTAATTAATCCTTTTTCATCCCCTAGTTGATTAATTTAATTAATCATCTATAGTCCTAATTGATAAATCATATAATCTATTATTTATCAATTAAATCCTTTTCTCCTATCTAATTCTAAAAATCCCCATTTATTAAATAAATCTATTTGATAAATGAAATCCTCAAATTCAAAAACCCCTAACCTATCTCTAATCCTCCATTTAGCCTAATCCACCCCATCCACCCATACTAACCAAGCTTAGTCACTAACTCACCCACCCTCATTAATGCCATCCACTTGTACATCTCTAACATCCCTAATCTAATCCTAAACCCAAGTCTAATCCACCCCCTAATGTTGTCACATTCCCTAAACAAGTTTAAGACTTTCCTAAACCAAATTAAAGTCTCCCCTCAAAAATCCCAACCACCAAGTCATGAGTGCTCTTACAAACCATAAAAGACTCTTACAAACCCACTCATGACTCTTACATCCATCTTCCACACTCTTCCCTCTTCCACACTCATTCCTCTTACACCTCTCTTACATACTCAACCCCACTCATCATGGCCTTAACCAACCCTTTACCCTACCCTCTCATACTCATCCTCCTTGTGACAAGTGTCACCTTTCCATTGGTGCTAAACAAGCACAATCCATGTGCTCTCCTTTGAGTGCATCCTAGCCCTCCTTAAGCCTTCATCCATCCTTGCATCTAAGCCCTCCATCCCTCTACCCCTTGGCCTATAAATTGAATCCCATCCCAAGCCATTTCATCAACAATCTTGGAGCTAAAGTTACCATGCTATTTTGAGAACCAAAGTCATACCCATACCCTTATAATGCCAAATTGAGAGCTCACAAAGCTACCAATTTGCTATTATCCATCTCCACTATTGAAGCAACTTTGAGCATTTGAGTATACATCTACATCAAAGGACACATCTACAAAATCAAGGAAGCATAGAGTGTTTCCCTTTTTTTGAGTTTTCATTCCTTGATTGTTTCTTTTGTCTAATCTCATATGTGAATATGGTTTTAGTTTGTGAATGTTTGCTTTAATGTTAATGTTCTTTGCACACTAAGATTCTTGTTCTACAGGCAGAACTTCCAATTATGGAAGATGCAAATAGAAGACTATCTATATCAGAAAGATTTATGGAAGCCGTTGGAAGGCAAAGCCAAGAATTAGGGAACTATGTCAGAGGCTAAATGGGATCTTTTGGACAGAAAGACACTCGAAAGCATTCGGTTATGCTTGGCACCATCAGTGGCATTTAATATTACAAAAGCAAAGACGACTGAAGATTTGATGAAAACCCTAGCGACACTGTATGAAAAGCCCTCCGCTTCAAACAAGGTATTTCTCATGAAGCTTTTATTTAATATGAAAATGGCAGAAGGTGGATCTGTTGAAGATCATTTAAATGAGTTTAATACTATTACTAGTCAATTATTTTCTGTGGATATCAATTTTGATGAAGAAATTAGGGCTCTCTTAATTTTGTGTTCTTTACCTGAAAGCTGGAATGGCTTGGTAATATCTATGAGTAATTCTGTTACTGGATCTAGTACCCTAAAATATGATGATGTGATTGGTGTTATTTTAATTGAGGAAAATCATAGGAAAATTAAATGCACAAAGCAGGGGCAGAACGATTGAAAGAGGAAGTAACTCTAGAAATCGTGGAAAATGAAGAGGAAAGTCAAAGGGGAGGAGGTCTCAATCGAGAGGACCAAATGATTGCTGGTACTGTGGGAAACTAGGGCACAAAGAGAAAGATTGCTGGAATCAAAAGAAAAATGAAGGAGATAAATCATATGGAGACAAGGAGGCAAATGTGGTAAGTAACAAATCCAAAGAGGATGCTTTGCTTCTATCTTTAGAGAGTGTTGATGATTCATGGGTTTTAGATTCTGGTGCTTCATTTCATGCTACACCTCATAGAGGTTATTTCATTGATTATGTCCAAGGGGATTTTGGGCTTGTTTATTTGGGGGATAATAAACCCTGTCAGATTGTTGGAAAGGGAAAAATTAAGATTAAGTTGCAGAATGGGAATCATTGGCTACTACATGAGGTAAGACATGTTCCAAAACTAAGTAAAAATTTAATTTCAGCAGGGCAACTCGGTGATGAGGGTTGTGTAGTTACTTTTAATGATAAAAATTGGAAGGTTTCAAAAGGTTCCCTTGTAGTAGAAAAAGGTTTGAAAGTAGGCACCTTATATCTTTGTACAGGTCATATTGTTCCTTCTACTTTGATTGCTTCAAAGAAAAATGAATATTCAGGAACAATTACTATAGTTGAGCAAGGAGAACAAATAGCTGCTGTAGATTCTGATACAGCGCTGTGGCACAATAGACTTGGGCACATGAGTGAGAAAGGTATGAAAGTACTTCATTCAAAGAAAGTTTTACCAGGTCTGAAATGTGTGAATATGGACTTCTATGAAAGTTGTGTGTATGAAAAACAAAAGAGAGTGAGTTTTGTAAAGATAGAGAAGGAAAACAAAAAGGAGAAATTAGAGCTTGTGCATACAAATGTATGGGGACTGGCTCAAGTATCTTCCCTTGGTAGCTCTCATTATTATGTTACATTTATTGATGATGCAACTAGAAAATTATGGGTTTATTTCCTTAGACAGAAATCTGATGTATTTCAAACTTTTAAGAAATGGAAATGCTTGGTTGAAAATGAGACTGGTAAGAAATTAAAATGTCTCAGATCTGATAATGGTGGTGAGTATTGCAGTCATGAATTTGAAGATTATTGCTCCACTAATCATATTCGTAGACAAAAAACTGTTCCAAGGACTCCATAGGAAAATGGAGTGGCTGAACGCATGAACATGACTATAATGGAGCGCGCAAGGAGCATGAGGTTGCATGTTGGGTTTCCCTTACACATGTGGGCGGAGGCTATCAATACTGTGGTATATTTGATTAATAGAGGTCCCTCTACCCCTTTGGGCTATGGTATTCTAGAGGAAGCATGGACTGGTAAGAAGGTGAGTTATTATTTTCTCAAGACCTTCGGTTGTGAAGCTTTTGCTCATATAGACTCTGAAAATAGAACCAAGCTAGAAGCTAAATCAAAGAAATGTGTCTTTGTTGGATATGGCATTAATGAATTTGGTTATAGGCTTTGGAATTTTGAAAATCTTAAAATTATTAGAAGTTGGGATGTCATATTCAATGAAAAAGTGTTGTACAAAGATCTGTTGCAGCAACATGAGAAGAAAGAAGATGATTATGTAGTGTTGGATGATACTCCAAAAGCTGATGTTCCAGCCATTCCTCATGATGTGCAACAACTGCAACAACAAATACCACACACACCAGTAAATGTTAGACAGTCAACAAGGAAAATTAGACCTCCACAAAAGTTTTCTCCCTCTTTGTATTCTATTTTACTTACTGATGCTGGTGAACCTGAAAGTTATGATGAAGCTGTGCAGGTGGATACTAAGATTTAGTGGGAGTCTGCAATGAAAGATGAAATGGACTCTTTGCTGAAAAATAAGACATGGGATTTGTGCAAGTTGCCTGCAGGTAAAAAGGCTTTACAGAATAAGTGAGTTTACAGGTTGAAAGAAGAGGAAGAAGGTAAGAAAAGATTTAAGGCCAGGTTAGTTGTAAAAGGATTTGCACAGAAAAAGGGAATTAATTTTGATGAGGTCTTTTCTCCTGTTGTTAAAATGACTTCTATTCGTACTGTTTTAAGTCTTGTGGCTACTAAAGATTTGCATTTAGAGCAGATGGATGTTAAAACAGCCTTTCTTCATGGTGATTTGGATGAAGAAATATATATGGCTCAGCCACAGGGTTTTGAGGTCAAAGGTAAGGAGAACTTAGTGTGCAAATTGAAGAAAAGTTTATATGGCTTGAAGCAAGCACCTCGGCAATGGTATCTAAAATTTGACAGTTTTATGCATGAGCATGGATATAACAGGTGTCATTCAGATTATTGTGTTTATTCTAATAGGTTGGATGATGATAGCTACATTATTTTATGTCTATATGCTGATGATATGCTTATAGCTGGGTCTAACATGCATCATATTAAGGGGCTAAAACGCCAGTTAGCACATGCATTTGCTATGAAGGATTTGGGGGCAGCAAAACAAATCCTTGGTATGAAGATTTTCAAAAATAGGAAGAATAGAATCTTGATGCTATCTTAGGCTGATTATGTTGAGAAGGTGTTGCAACGTTTCTCTATGGAGAATGCTAAATCTTTCAGCACACCTTTACCTGGTCATTTGAAATTGACTAAGGAGATGTGTCCCAAGACACAAGAAGAGGAGGATAAGATGTCCAAGGTACCTTATGCTTCAGCTGTAGGAAGCTTGATGTATGCTATGGTATGCACTAGGTCAGATATTGCACATGCAGTGGGAGTCGTTGGCAGGTATATGAGTCATCCAGGATTTGAGCATTGGAATGCTGTCAAGTGGATTCTCAGATATTTGAGAGGAACATCCAATAAGTTTTTACACTTTGGAGGCTCTACTACTGATTTATAGGGCTATGTTGACTCAGATTTGGCTGGGGATAATGATACCAGGCGGAGTACTACAGGTTATGTCTTTACTGTTGGTGGGGCAGCTGTGAGCTGGGTTTCTAGGTTACAGAAGATTAATGCTCTCTCCACTACAGAGGCAGAGTATGTTGCTGCTACAGAGGCAGCCAAGGAGATGATATGGCTTCGGTTCTTCTTGGAAGAATTGGGACATCCTCAGAAGGATAATTATTTGTTCACAGATAGTCAGAGTGCCATTCATCTTGCTAAGAATTTAGCTCTACATTCTAAGACAAAACACATACAGTTGCGGTACCATTTCATTTGGTCAGTTTTGGAGGATGGTTAGTTAAAGCTGGAGAAGATACATACCAATGACAATCCAGCAGATATGTTGACAAAGGTTGTAACAAGGGAGAAGCTGAACTCCTCTTCAACTTTGGTTGGTCTTTTAGACTGGCTGTTTGGTGGACGTAGCCCAGGGATTGGGTGAACCACGTTAAATCTTGGTGCCTTGTGTTCATTTTTGTGTGTTCTATTATTTTCTATTATTTGTTATATTTGCATGTAGTTTTTATTTCTGTTCGTGGTCTATCCTAACACTTAGGACCCCTAAGGACATATTCAAATGGATAATATGGGTCATAGGGGGTCATAGGGTGACCTATGACTCTCTTTGACTCATTAAATGCTGATATATATCTCTAAGAGTCATAGGACCCATAGGGGCATATTCAAATCAGTAATATGAGTCAAAGGGGGTGATAGGGTGACCTATGACCCTCTTTGACACATTAAATGATGACATATGTTGTTAGGGGTCTTAAAATTCTTAGGGACATATTCGAATAGGTAATATGGGTCAAAGGGGGTCATAGGTCTCTTTGACTGATTAAATAAGGACATATGTCCCTAGCGGTCCTAGGACCTCTAGGGACATATTCGAATGGGTCATATGGATCAAAAGGAGTCATAGGATGACCAATGACCCCCTTGGACCCATTAAATGATGACATATGTCTCTAGGGGTCCTAGGACCCCTAGGGATATATTCGAATCATTCATATGGGTCATAGGGGGTCATAGGGTGACTTATGACCCCCTTTGACCCATTGAACAATGACATATGTCCATAGGGGTCCTAGGACCCATAGGGACATATTTGAATCATTCATATGAGTCAAAGGGATTCATAGGATGAACTAGACCCTCTTTAACCCATTAAATGATGACATATGTCCCTAAGGGTCCTAGGACCCCAAAGGACATATTCAAATCATTCATATGGCTTGAAGGGGGTCATAGGGTGACCTATGACCCCGTTTAACCCATCAAACGATGACATATGTCTCGAGGGGTCCTAGTACCCCTGGGGACATATTCGAATGGGCCATATGGGTGAAAGGGGTTCATAATGTGACCTATGACCCCCTTTGACCAAATTCAAATAGTTCATATGAGTCAAAAGGGGTCATAGGTCACCCTATGACCCCTTTTGACTCATTAAATGATGACATATGTTTTTTGGGGTCGTAGGACCTATAGAGACATATTTGAATCATTCAGATCGGTCAAAGGGTGTCATAGGGTTACTTATGACCCCCTTTGACCAATTAAATGATGAGATATATCCCTACGGGTCCTAAGAACCCTAAGGACATATTTGAATTGTTCATATGGGTCAAAGGAGGTCATAGGGTGACCTATGACTCTCTTTGACCAATTAAACGATGACATATGTCCTTAGGGGTCTTAGGACCCCTACGAACATATTCGAATCATTCATATGAGTCAAAGTGGGTCATAGGGTGACCTATGACCTCTTTTGACCCATTAAATGATGACATATGTCCTTAGGGTTCCTAAGACCCCTAGGGACATATTCGAATGCGCCCTATGGTTCAAAGGGGGTTATAGGGTGACATATGACATCTTTTGACCCATTAAACGACAATATATGTCTTAGGGGTCTTAGGACCTTTAGGGACATATTCAAATAGTTCATATACCTATTAAATGATGACATATGTCCCTTTGGGTCCTAGGACCCCTAAGGACATATTTGAATCATTCATATAGGTCAAAGGAGAGCATAGGGTGACTTAGGACCCCCTTTGACTCATTAAACTACGACATATGTCCCTAGTGGTGCTAGGACCCTTAGAAAAATATTTGAATTGTTCATATGGTCAAAGGGGGTCATAGGGTGACCTATGACCCCCTTTAATCCATTAATCGATAACATATGTCTCTAGAGGTCCTAGGACCCCTAGGGACATATTTTAATAGGTAATATGGGTCAAAGGGGTTTATAGGGTGACATTTGACCCCCTTTGACCCATTAAAAGATGAGATATCTTCCTAGGGGTCGTAGAAACCTTACGAACATATTTGAATCATTCATATGGGTCAAAGGGGTCATAGGTTGATTTATGACCCCCTTTGACTTATGAAAGAATGACATATGTGCTTAGGGTTCCTAGGACCCCTAAGGACATATTCGAATCGTTTATTGATCCATTAAATGACGAATTATGTCCCTTGGGTTCCTAGGACCCCTAGGGACATATTTGAATGGGCCATATGGGTGAAAGGGGGTCATAGGGTGACCTATGACCCTCTTTGACCCATTAAACGACGACATATGTCTCTAGGGGTCTTAGGAACCTTAAGGATATATTTGAATCATTCATATGGGTCATAGGGAGTTATAGGGTGACTTATGACCCCGTTTGACCCATTGAACGATGACATATGTCCATAGGGATCCTAGGACACATAGGGACATTCGAATCGTTCATATGGTTCAAAGGGGGTCATAGGGTGAACTATGACCCCCTTTGACCCACTAAATGATGACATATGTCCTTAAGGGTCGTAGGACCCCAAAGGACATATTTGAATCGTTCATTTTGGTCAAAGGGGGTCATAGGGTGACCTATGACCCCGTTTAACCCATCAAATGATGACATATGTCCCGAGGGGTCCTAGGACCCCTCGGGACATATTCGAATAGGCCATATGGGTGAAAGGGTTTCATAGGGTGACCTATGACCTCCTTTGACCAATTAAATGACGACATATGTAACTCGAGGTCGCTTAGGGACATATTTGAATAGTTCATATAGGTGTAAGGGGGTCATAAGGTGACTTATGACTCCCTTTGGCCCATTAAACAATGACATATGTTTCTAAGAGTCATAAGACCCATAGGGACATATTCAAATCATTTATATGATTTACCTATGACCCCCTTTGAGCCATTAAACGAAGAAATATGTCCCTACATGTCCTAGGACCCTTACAGACATATTTGAATCGTTCATATGGGTCAAAGGGGATCATAGGTCCTCTTTGACCCATTAAACAATGACATATGTCTTTAGGGTTGTTAGGACCCCTAAAAAAATATTTGAATGGGTAATATGGGTCAAAGGGGATTATAGTGTGACCTATGAGCCCTTTTGACCCATTAAACGATGACATTTATCCTTTGTGGTCCTAGGACCCCTAAGGACATACTCGAATCATTCATATGGGTCAAAGGGGGTCATAGGACACTCATTAAATGATGACATATGTACCTAGAGCTACTAGGACCCATAGGGACAAATTCGAATGGGCTATATGAGTAAAAGGGTGTGATAGGGTGACCTATGACCCCCTTAGACCAATTAAACGTAGACATATGTCCCTAGGGGTCTTCAACATATTCAAATCGGTCATATGGGTCAAAGGGGGTCATAGGGTGACTTATGACCCCCTTTGACCCATTAAACGATTACATATGTCCCTAGGTATCCTAGGTCCCCTAAGGACATATTCGAATCGTCCCTATGGGTCAAAGGGGGTCATAGGGTGACCTATGACCTCCTTTGACTCATAAAATGATGACATATGTCCCTAAGGGTCCTAAGAACCCTAAGGACAAAAGGGCGTCAGAGGGTGACCTATGACCCACTTTGACCCATTAAACGACGACATATGTCTCTAGGGTTCCTCAGACCCCTAAAGAAATATTTGAATGGGTAATATGGGTCAAAGGGGGTCATAGGGCGACCTATGACCCCCTTTGACACATTAAACGATGATATATGTCCTTAGTGATCCTAAGACCGCTAAAGATATATTTGAATCATTCATATGGGTCAAAGAAGGTTCTAGTACCCCTAGGGACATATTCAAATGGGTAATATGGGTCAAAGGGATTCATAGGTCTCTTTGACCAGTTAAATGGTTATATATGTCCATAGGAGTCCTAGGACCTCTAGGGACATATTCAAATGGGTAATATGGGTCATAAGGGGTCATAGGGTGTCTTATGACTCTCTTTGACCCATTAAATGTTAACATATGTCTCTAGGGGTTTTAGGACACATAAGGGCATATTCAAATCGATAATATGAGTCAAAGGGGGTGATAGGGTGACCTATGACCCTCTTTGACCCATTAAACGATGATATATGTCGTTAGGGGTCTTAAAACCCCTAGGGACATATTCGAATAGGTAATATGGGTCAAAGGGAGTCATAGGTCTCTTTGACCGATTAAATGACGACATATGTCCCTAGTGGTCTTAAGACCCCTAGGGACATATTCAAATGGGTCATATGGGTCAAAGGGGGTCATAGGGTGACCTATGACCCCCTTGGACCCATTAAACGACGACATATCTCTAAAGGTCTTAGGACCCCTAGGGACATATTCGAATAGTTCATATGTGTCAAAGGGAGTCATAGGTGACCTATTACTACCTTTGACCCATTAAACGACGACATATGTCTCTATGGGTCGTAGAACCACTATGAACATATTCAAATCATTCATATGGGTCAGAAGGTGTCATAGGGTGACCTATGACCCCCTCTGACCCATTAAATGATGATATATGACTCCAGGGGTCCTAGGACCCCTAGAGACACATTTGAATTGTTCATATGGGTCAAAGGGTGTCATAGGGTGACCTTTGACCTTTTCTCACCCATTAAATGATGACATATATCTCTAGGGGTCCACGGACCCCTAGGGATATATTCAAATGGGTAATATGGGTCAAAAAGGGTCATAAAGTGACCTATGACCCCTTTTGACCAATTAAATGGTGACATATGTCTCTAGGGGTCCTAGGACCCCTAGGGACATATTTGAATGGTTCATATGGGTCAAAGGAGGTCATAGGGTGACCTATGACACCCTTTGACCCATTAAATGATGACATATGTCTCTAGGAGTCCTAGGACTCTTAAGGACATATTCGAATGGGTAATATGGGTCAAAGGGGGTCATAAGGTGACCTATGACCCCCTTTGACCAATTAAACGACGACATATGTCACTAGGGGTCCTAACCTTAGGACATATTCAAATGGTTCATATGGGTCAAAGGAGGTCATAGGGTGACTTATGACACCCTTTGACCTATTAAATGACGAGGTCATAGGGTGACTTATGACACCCTTTGACCTATTAAATGACGACATATGTCCCCAGGGGTTCGACCCCTAGGGACATATTTGAATAGTTCATATGAGTCAAAAGGGGTCATAGGTCACCCTATGACCCCTTTTGACCCATTAAATGATGACATATGTCTTTTAGGGTCGTAGGACCCATAGGGACATATTTAAATCATTCATATCGGTCAAAGGGGGTCATAAGGTGACCTATGACCCCCTTTGACCCATTAAATAACGAGATATGTCCCTAGGGTTCTTAGAACCCCTAGGGACATATTCAAATGGGCCCTATGGGTCAAAGGGGGTTTAGAGTGACATATGACCTCCTTTGACCCATTAAACGATGACATATGTCCTAGGGGTCCTAGGACCCGTAGGGACATATTCAAATAGTTCATATACCCATTAAATGATGACATATGTCGCTTGGGGTCCTAGGACCCCTAAAGGCATATTTGAATCATTCATATAGGTCAAAAGAGAGCATAGGGTGACTTAGGACCCCCTTTGACCCATTAAACTACGACATATGTCCCTAGTGGTGCTAGGACTCTGAGGGACATATTTGAATTGTTCATATGGTCAAAGGGGGTCATAGGGTGACCTATGACCCCCTTTAACCCATTAAACGACGACATATGTCTCTAGAGGTCTTAGGACTCCTAGGGACATATTTTAATAGGTCATATGGGTCAAAGGGGTTCATAGGGTGACCCTTGACCCATGAAATGACGAGATATGTCCCTAAGGGTCCTAAGAACTTTATGAACATATTTGAACCATTCATATGGGACAAAGGGGTCATAGTCTGACCTATGACCCCCTTTGACCCATGAAAGAATGACATATGTGCCCAGGGTTCCTAAGACCCCTAAGGACATATTCGAATCGTTCATTGACGCATTAAACGATGACATATGTCCCTTGGGTTTCTAGGACCCCTAGGGACATATTCGAATGGGTCATATGGGTGAAAGGGGGTCATAGGGTGACCTATGACCCTCTTTGACCCTTTAAATGATGACATATGTCTCTAGGAGTCCTAGGACCCCTAAGGATATATTTGAATCATTCATATGGGTCATAGGGGATTATAGGGTGACTTATGACCCCCTTTGACCCATTGAACGACGACATATGTTCATAGGGGTCTTACGACCCATAGGGACATATTCGAATCGTTCATATGGGTCAAAGGGGGTCATAGGGTGAACTATGACCCCCTTTGACCCATTAAACAATGACATATGTCCTAAGGGTCTTAGGAGCCCAAAGGACATATTCGAATCATTCATATGGGTCAAAGGGGGTCATAAAGTGACCTATGACCCCGTTTAACCAATCAAACGACGACATATGTCCCGAGGGGTCCTAGGACCCTTGAGGACATATTCGAATGGGCCATATGGGTGAAAGGGGTTCACGGGGTGACCTATGACCCCATTTGACCAATTAAATGACGACATATATACCTTGAGGTCCCCTAGGGACATATTTGAATCGTTCATATGGGTGTAAGGGGGTCATATGGTGACTTATGACTCCCTTTGACCCATTAAACGGTGACATATGTCCCTAGGTATCCTAAGTCCCTTAGGGACATATTCAAATCGTCCATATGGGTCAAAGGGGGTCATAGGGTGACCTATAACCTTTGACCCATTAAATGACGACATGGCCCTAAGGGTCCTAAGACCCCTAAGGACATATTCGAATTGTTTATATAGGTCAAAGAGGGTAAGAGGGTGACTTATGACCCTCTTTGACCCATTAAACAACGACATATGTCTCTAGGGTTCCTCGGATCCCTAGAGAAATATTTGAATGGGTAATATGGGTCAAAGGGGGTCATAAGGTGACCTATGAGCCCCTTTGACCCATTAAACGACGACATATGTCCCTAGTGGTCCTAGGACCGCTAAAGACATATTTGAATTGTTCATATGGGTCAAAGCGAGTTATTTAATGGGTCAAAGAGGGTTCTAGTACCTTTAGGGACATATTTGAATGGGTAATATGGGTTAAAGGGATTCATAGGTCCCTTTGACCAGTTAAATGACAACATATGTCCCTAGGGACATATTCAAATGGGTAATATGGGTCATAGGGGCTCATAGGGTGACCTATGACTCTCTTTGACCCATTAAATGCTAACATATGTCTCTAAGGGTCTTAGGACCCATAGGGGCATATTCAAATCGGTAATATGAGTCAAAGGGGGTGATTGGGTGATCTATGACCCTCTTTGACCTATTAAACGACGACATATATCGTTAAGGGTCCTAAAACCCCTAAGGACATATTCGAATAGGTAATATGAGTCAAAGGGGGTCATATGTGTCTTTGACCGATTAAATGACGACATATGGCCCTATCAGTCCTAAGACCCCTAAGGACATATTCGAATGGGTCATATGGGTCAAAAGGGGTCATAGGGTAACCTATGACTCCCTTGGACCCATTAAACGACGACATATGTCTCTAGGGATCCTAGGACCCTTAGGGACATATTCAAATAGTTCATATGTGTCAAAGGGGGTCATAGGTGACCTATGACTGCCTTTGACCCATTAAATGATGACATATGTCTCCAAGGGTCCTAGAACCCTTATGGACATATTCGAATCATTTATATGGGTCAGAGAGTGTCATAGGGTGACCTATGACCCCCTCTGATCCATTAAATGATGATATATGTCTCCAGGGGTCCTAGGACCCCTAGGGACACATTTAAATCATTAATATGGGTCAAAGGGTGTCATAGGGTGACCTTTGACCCTCTTTCACCCATTAAACGATGACATATATCTCTAAGGGTCCACTAACCCCTAGGGACATATTCGAATGGGTAATATGGTTCAAAGGGGGTCATAAGGTGACATATGACCCCCTTTGACCAATTAAACAACGACATATGTCCCTATGGATCCTAAGACCCCTAGAGACATATTAGAATCGTTCATATGGGTCAAAGGAGGTTATAGGGTGACCTATGACACCCTTTGATCCATTAAATGACAACATATGTCCCTAGGGGTCCTAGGACCCCTAGGGACATATTTGAATAGTTCATATGTGTCAAAAGGGGTATATGTCACCCTATGACCTCCTTTGACATATTAAATGATGACATATGTCTTTTGGGGTCGTAGGACCCATAGAGACATATTTGAATCATTCATATCGATCAAAGGGTGTCATAGGGTAACTTATGACCCCCTTTGACTAATTAAACGATGATATATGTCCCTAGGGGTCATAAGAACCTTAAGGACATATTTGAATTGTTCATATGGGTCAAAAGGGGTCATAGGGTGACCTATGACTCTCTTTGATCAATTAAACGATGACATATGTCCCTAGGGGCTAAGGACCCCTACGGACATATTTGAATCATTCATATGAGTCAAAGTGGGTCATAGGGTGACCTATGACCCCTTTTGACCCATTAAATGATGACCTATGTCCCTAGAGTTCTTAGGACCCCTAGGGACATATTCGAATGGGCCCTATGGGTCAAAGGGGGTTATAGGGTGACATATGACATCTTTTGACCCATTAAATGATGACATATGTCTTAGGGGTCCAAGGACCTTTAGAGAAATATTCAAATAGTTTATATACCCATTAAATGACGACATATGATCTTTGGGGTCCCAAGACCCCTAAGGACATATTTGAATCATTCATATATGTCAAAGGAGAGCATAGGGTGACTTACACCCACTTTAACCCATTAAACTACAACATATGTCTCTAGTGGTGCTAGGACCCTTATGGACATATTTGAATTGTTCATATGGTCAAAGGGGGTCATAGGGTGACCTATGATCCCCTTTAACCCATTAAACGATGACATATGTCTCTAGAGGTCCTAAGACCCCTAGAGAAATATTTTAATAGGTAATATGGGTCAAAGGGGTTTATAGGGTAACCTTTGACTCCCTTTGACCCATTAAATGACGAGATATGTCCTTAGGGGTCTTAGGAACCCTATGAACATATTCGTATCATTCATATGGGTCAAAGGGGTCATAGGTTGACCTATGACTCCCTTTGACCCATGAAAGAATGACATATGTGCCTAGGGTTCCTAGGACCCCTAAGGACATATTCGAATCGTTTATTGACCCATTAAATGATGACATATGTCCCTTAGGTTCCTAAGACCCCTAAGGACATATTTGAATGGGCCATATGGGTGAAAGGGGGTCATAGGTCACCCTATGACCCCCTTTGACCCATTAAACAATGACATAGGTCTCTACGGGTCCTAGGAACCTTAGGGATATATTCGAATCATTCATATGGGTCATAGGGGGTTATAAGGTGACTTATGACCCCCTTTGACCCATTGAACGACAACATATGTCCATAGGGGTCCTATGACCCATAGGGACATATTCGAATCATTCATATGGTTCAAAGGGGGTCATGGGGTGAACTATGCCCCCCTTTGACCCATTAAATGATGACATATGTCCCTAAGGGTCCTAGGACCCCAAAGGACATATTTGAATCGTTCATATGGGTCAAAGGGGGTCATAGGCTGACCTATGACCTAGTTTAACCCATCAAACGATGACATATGTCCCGAGGGGTCCTAAGACCCCTAGGAACATATTCGAATGGGCCATATGGATGAAAGGGGTTCGTAGGGTGACCTATGACCCCCTTTGACCAATTAAATGATGACATATGTACTTCGAGGTTCTCAGAGACATATTTGAATCGTTCATATGGGTGTAAGGGGGTTATAGGGTGACTTATGACTCTTTTTGACCCATTAAATGATGACATATGTTCCTAGGAGTCATAAGACCCATAGGGACATATTCGAATTATTCATATGATTTACCCATGACCTCTTTTGACCCATTAAATGATGACATATGTCCCTAGGCATCCTAGGACCCCTAAGGACATATTCAAATCATTCATATGGGTCAAAGGGGCTCATAGGTTGACCTATGACCCTCTTTGGCCCATTAAACGATGACATATGTCTTTAAGGTTGTTAGGACCCCTAGAGAAATATTTGAATGGGCAATATGGGTTAAAGGGGATTATAGGGTGACCTATGACCCCTTTTGACTCATTAAATGATGACATTTGTCCTTAGTGGTCTTTGGACCCTTAAGGACATGCTCGAATCGTTCATATGGGTCAAAGGGGGTCATAAGGCACCTATTAAATGAGGACATATGTACCTAGGGCTACTAAGACCCATAGGGACAAATTCGAATAGGCTATATGGGTAAAAGGGTGTCATAGGGTGACCTATGTACCTTTAGACCAATTAAACGTAGACATATGTCCCCAGGGGTCTTAGGACCCCTAGGGACATATTCGAATCGGTCATATAGGTCAAAGGGGGTCATAGGGTGACTTATGACCCCCTTTGACCCATTAAACGATAACATATGTTATTAAGTATCCTAGGTCTCTTAGGGATATATTCGAATCATCCATACGGGTCAAAGGGGGTCATAGGGTGACTTATGACCTCTTTTGACCCATTAAATGATGACATATGTCCCTAGGGGTCCTAAGACCCCTAAGGACATATTCGAATTCTTCATATAGGTCAAAGGGGGTTAGAGAGTGACCTATGACCCCTTTGACCCATTAAATGATTACATATGTCCCTAGGGTTCCTTGGACCCATAAAAAAATATTTGAATGGGTAATATGGGTCAAAGGGGGTCATAGGGTGACCTATGACCCCCTTTCACCCATTAAATGATGACATATGTCCTTAGTGGTCTTAAGACCGTTAAAGATATATTTGAATCGTTCATATGGGTCAAAGCGGGTTATTTAATGGGTCAAAGAGAGTTCTAGTACCCCTATAGACATATTCGAATGGGTAATATGAGTCAAAAGAATTCATAGATCCCTTTGACCAGTTAAATAATGACATATGTTAGGTGACCTATGACTCTCTTCAACCCATTAAATGCTGACATATGTCTCTAGAGATCCTAGGACACATAAAGGCATATTCAAATCGGTAATATGAGTCAAAGGGGGTGATAGGGTGACCTATTACCTTCTTTGACCCATTAAATGATGACATATGTCATTAGGGGTTCTAGAACTCCTAAGGACATATTCGAATAGATAGTATGAGTCAAAGGGGGTCATAGGTCTCTTTGACCGATTCAATGACGACATATGTCCCTAGCGGTCCTAAGACCCCTAAGGACATATTCGAATGGGTCATATGGGTCAAAAGGGGTCATAGGTCACCCTATGACCCCCTTGGACCTATTAAACGACAACATATGTCTCTAGGGGTCCTAGGACACCTAGGGACATATTCAAATAGTTCATATGTGTCAAAGGGAGTCATAGGTGACCTATGACTGCCTTTGACCCATTAATCAACGACATATGTCTCTAAGGGTCGTAGAACCCCTGTTGACATATTCAAATCATTCATATAGGTCAGAGTGTGTCATAGGGTGACCTATGACCCCCTCTGACCCATTAAACGATGATATATGTCTCCAGAGATCCTAGGACTCTTAGGGATACATTTGAATCGTTCATATGGGTCAGAGGGTGTCATAAGATGTCCTTTTACCCTCTTTCACCCATTAAATGATGACATATATCTCTAGGGGTCCATGGACCCCTAGAAATATATTTGAATGGGTAATATGGGTCAAAGGAGGTCATAAGGTGACCTATGACCCCTTTTGACCAATTAAACAATGACATATGTCCCTAGGGGTCCTAGGACCCCTAAGGACATATTCGAATGGTTCATATGGGCCAAAAGAGGTCATAGGGTGACCTATGACACCCTTTGACCCATTAAATGACATCTGACATATGTCCCTAGCGGTCCTAGGACTCCTAGGGACATATTCAAATGGGTAATATAGGTCAAAGAGGGTCATAGGTCACCCTATGACCCCCTTTGACCCATTAAACAACGACATATGTCCCTAGGGGTCCTAAGACCCCTAGGGACATTCGAATTGTTCATATGGGTCAAAGGGGGTCATAGGGTGACCTGTCACCCCCTTTGTCCCATTAAACGATGACATATGTCCCTAAGGGTCCTAGGACCCCTAGGGACATATTCGAATAGTTCATATGAGTCAAAATGGGTGAGCTCTATGACCCCCTTTGACCCATTAAATGACGACATATGTCTGTTGGTGTCGTAGGACCCATAGGGACATATTTGAATCATTCATATCGGTCAAAGGGGGTCATAGGGTGACTTATGACCCTCTTTGACCAATTAAACGATGAGATATGTCCCTAGGGGTCCTAAGAACCCTAAGGACATATTCGAATTGTTCGTATGGGTCAAAAGGGGTCATAGGGTGACCTATGACTCCCTTTGACCCATTAAACGATGACATATGTCCAAAGCGTGACCTATGACCCCCTTTGACTCAATAAATGATGACATATGTCCCTAGGATTCCTAGGACCCCTAAGGACATATTCGAATAGGCCATATGGGTCAAAGGGGGTTATAGGGTGACATATGACCTCTTTTGACCTATTAAATGATGACATATGTCTTAGGGGTCCTAGGACTCCTAGGGACATATTCAAATAGTTCATATACCCATTAAATGACTAAATATGTCCCTTGGGGTCTTAGGACTCGTAAAGACATATTTGAATCATTCATATAGGTCAAAGAAGATAATAGGGTGACTTAGGACCCCTTTTGACCCATTAAACCATGACATGTCTCTAGTGGTGCTAGAACCCTTAGGGACATATTTGAATTGTTCATATTGTCAAAGGGGGTCATAAGTCACCTTTAACCCATCAAACAATGACATATGTCTCTAGGGGTCCTAGGACCCCTAGGGACATATTTTAATAGCTAGTATGGGTCAAAGGGGTTCATAAGGTGGCCTTTGGCCCCCTTTGACCCATTAAACGACGAGATATGTCTCTAGGGGTCCTAGGAACCCTACGAACATATTCGAATCATTCATATGAGTCAAAGGGGTAATAGGTTAACCTATGACCCCCTTTGACCCATGAAAGAATGACATATGTGCCTAGGGTTCCTAGGACCCCTAAAGACATATTCGAATCGTTCATTGACCCATTAAACGACGACATATGTCCCTTGGGTTCCTAGGACCCCTAGGGACATATTCGAATGGGCCATATGGGTGAAAGGAGGTCATAGGGTGACCTATAACCCCCTTTGACCCATCAAACGATGACATATGTCTCTAGGGGTCCTAAGACCCTTGGGGATATATTTGAATCATTCATATGGGTCATAGGGGGTTATCCGGTAACTTATGACCCCCTTTGACCTATTAAACGACAACATATGTCCACAGAGGTCTTAGGACCCATAGGGACATATTCGAGTCCTAGGACTCATAAGGAATTATTTGAATCATTCATATGGGTCAAAAGGGGTCATAGGGTGAACTATGACCCCCTTTGACCCATTAAATGATGACATATGTCTCTAAGGGTCCTAAGACCCCAAAGGAAATATTCGAATCGTTCATATGGGTCATAGGGGATCATAGGGTGACCTATGACCCCATTTAACCCATCAAATGACGACATATGTCCCGAGGGGTCCTAAGACCCCTGAGGACATATTCGAATGGGCCATATGGGTGAAAGGGTTTCATAGGGTGACCTATGACCCCCTTTGACCAATTAAATGACGACATATGTACCTCGGAGTCCCCTAAGAACATATTTGAATCGTTCATATGGGTGTAAGAGGTTCATAAGGTGACTTATAACTCCTTTTGACTCATTAAACGACGACATATGTTCCTAGCAGTCCTAAGACCCATAAGGACATATTCGAATCACTCATATGATTCACTTATGACCCTCTTTGACCCATTAAACGATGACATATGTCCTTAGGGCTCCTAGGACCCTTAAGGACAT
Source organism: Cupressus sempervirens (assembly GCA_028749045.1). Classification (NCBI taxonomy): domain Eukaryota; kingdom Viridiplantae; phylum Streptophyta; class Pinopsida; order Cupressales; family Cupressaceae; genus Cupressus; species Cupressus sempervirens. The sequence continues at coordinate 605,824,492 of CM053788.1, forward strand.
ATTTGAATCGTTCATATGGGTCAAAGGGGGTCATAGGTTGACCTATGACCCTCTTTGACCCATTAAACGACGACATATGTCTTTAAGGTTGTTAGGACCCTTAGGGAAATATTTGAATGGGTAATATGGGTCAAAAGGGATTATAAGGTGACCTATGACCCCTTTTGACCCATTAAACTGACATTTGTCCTTAGTGGTCATAGGACCCCTAAGGACATATTCGAATCGTTCATATGGGTTAAAGGGGGTCATAGGGCACCGATTAAATGATGACATATGTACCTAGGGCTACTAGGACCCCTAGGGACAAATTCGAATGAGTTATATTGGTAAAAGGGTGTTATAAGGTGATCTATGACCCCCTTAGACCAATTAAACGTAGACATATGTCCCTAGGGGTCCTAGGACCCCTAGGGACATATTCGAATCAATCATATGGGTCAAAGGGGGTCATAGAGTGACTTATGACCTCTTTTGACCCATTAAACGATGACATATGTCCTTAGGTATCCTAGGTCCCCTAGGGACATATTTGATTCATCCATATGGGTCAATGGAGGTCATAGGGTGACCTATGACATCTTTTGATCCATTAAATGACGACATATGTCCTTGGGGGATCTAAGACCCCTAAAGACATATTCGAATTGTTCATATAGGTCAAAGGGGGTCAGAGGGTGACCTATGACCCCCTTTGACCCACTAAATCATGAAATATATCCTTAAGAGTCTTAGGACCACTAGCGACATATTCGAAAGAGCCATATGGGTCAAAGGTGGTCTTAGGGTAACCTATCACCCCCTTTGACCCAATAAATGACGACATATGTCCCTGTGGGTCTTAGGAACCCTACGGTCATATTCGAATCATTCATATGGGTGGAAGGAGGTCAACGGGTGATCTATGACCCCTTTGGACCCATTAAACGACGACATTTGTCCCTAGGGGTCCCAGGACCCCTAAAGACATATTTGAATCGTTCATATGGGCCAAAGGGGGTCATAGGGTGACCTATGACCACCTTTGACTTATTAAATAATGACATATGTTCTTACAAGCCCTAGGAACCCTAGGGACAAATTTTAATGGGTCATATGGGTCACCCTATGACCTTCTTTGACCCATTAAATGATGACATATGTCTCTAAGGTTCTTAGGACCCCTAGGGACATATTCAAATAGTTCATATGAGTCAAAGGGGGTCATAGGTCAGTTTGACTCATTAAATGACGACATATGTCGGACCCCTATGGACATATTAGAATTGTTCATATGGGTCAAAGGGGGTGAAAAGGTGACCTATGACCCCCTTTGACCAATTAAATGACCACATATGTCCCCAGGGGTCACATATTCGAATGGGTAATATGGGTCAAAGGGCCCTATGACCCCCTTTGACCTATATGACCGATCCAAATGTCCCTGTGGGTCATAGGACACCTAGGGACATTGAAATCATTCATATGAATTTTAAATGTCCCTATGGGTCCTAGGACACCTAGGGACATTCGAATCGTTCATATGGGTCAAAAGGGGTCAAAGGCTAACCTAGCACCCTCTTTGACCCATTAAACAATCACATATGTTCCTAGGGATCTTAGGACCCTTAGGGACATATTTGAATGGGTAATATGGGTCAAATGAGTTCATAGGGTGACCTATGACCTCTTTTGACCTATTAAATGACAACATATGTCCCTACTGATTCTAAGACACCTAAGGACATATTCGAATCGTTCATATGGTCAAAGGGGGTCATAGGGTGACCTATGATCCGTTTTGACCCATTAAATGATGACATATGTCCCTAGGGGTCCTAGGACCCTTAAGGACATATTCTAATCGTTCATATGGGTCAAAGGGGGTCATAAGGTGACCTATGACCCCCTTTGACCCATTAAACGACGACATATGTCCCTAGAGGTCCTAAGACCCCTAAAGACATATTCGAATGAATTATATAAGTCAAAAGGGGTTATAGGGTGACCTATGACCCCTTTTGACCCATTAAACAATGACATATGTCCCTAGGGGTCCTAGAACCCCTAGAGACATATTCGAATCATTCATATGGGTTGAAGGCGGTCATAGGGTGACTTATGATCTCTTTTAACCCATTAAACGATGACATATGTTGCTAGGGGTCCTAGGACCGATAAAGACATATTCGAGTCATTCATATGTTTCACCTATGATCTCCTTTAATCTATTAAACGATGACAAATGTCTCAAGGGGTCTTAGGACACCTAAGAACATGTTTGAATCGTTCATATGGGTTAAAGGGGATCATAGGGTGACCTATGACCTTGTTTGACCGATTAAACGACGACATATGTCTGTAGGGTTCCTAAGACCCCTAAGAAAATATTTGAATGGGTAATATGGGTCAAAGCACCCTATGAGCCTTTTTGACCCATTAAATGACGACATATGTCCCTGGTGATCTTAGGACCCCTGAAGACATATTCAAATCGTTCATATGGGTTAAAGAGGGTCATATGGTGACCTATAATCCCTTTTGAGCCATTAAATGACGACATATGGACCCTTGGGGACAAATTTGAATGGGCCATATAGGTCAAAAGGGGTCATAGGGTGACCTATTTCCCCCTTTGACCATTTAAACGATGACATATGTCCCTAGGGGTCCTAGGACCCCTAGGGACATATTCAAATCGTTCATCTAGGTCAAAGGATGTCATAGGGTGACTTATGACCCCCTTTGACCTATTAAACGATGACATATGTCCCTAGGGGTCTTAAGACCAATAACGATATATTCAAATCATCCGTATGGGTTAAAGGGGGTCATAGGGTGACCTATGACCCCCTTTGACTCATTAAATAATGTCATATGTCATTAGGGGTCCTAGGACCCGTAAGGACATATTCAAATCGTTCATATGGGTCAAAGGGCCTTATGAACCCTTGTGACCCATTAAGTGACAACATATGTCCCTAGGGGTCCTAAGACCCCTAAGGACATATTCGAATGGGCCATATGGGTCAAGGGGGTCATAGGTCACCCTATGACCCCCTTTCACCCAATAAATGACGACATATGTCCTTAAGGACATATTCGAATCATTCATATGGGTGAAAAGGGGTCATAGGGTGACTTATGAACCCTTTTGACCCATTAAACGATGACATAATTTCTTAAGGATCCTAGGACCCATAGGGAGATATTTGAATCGTTCATATGTTTCACCTATTACTCCCTTTGACCCATTAAACGACGACATATGTCTCTAGGGGTACTAGGACCCCTACGAACATATTCGAATGGTTCATATGGGTCGAAGATGGTCATAGGTGTGACCCATTAAACAACGACATATGTCCTTAGGCGTCTTAGGACCCCTAGAGACATATTCAAATGGGTAATATGATAGAGGGTCATAGGGTAACCTATGAGCCCCTTTGACCCATTAAATGATGACATATGTTCTTAAAAGTCGTAAGACCCCTAAAGACATATTTGAATCGTTCATATGGGTCAAAGGGGGTCATAGGGTAACCCATGACCCCCTTTTGACACATTAAATGATAATATATGTCCCTAGGGGTTCTAGGACCCTTACGTACATATTCGAATTGTTCATATGTGTCAAAAGAGGTCATAGGGTGACCTATCACCCCTTTCGAACCACTAAACAACGACATATGTCCCTAGGAGTTTTAGGACCCCTAGGGACATATTCGAATCGTTTATATGGATCAAAGTGGGTCATAGGTCACATTATTACCCCTTTTGACCCATTAAAAGATGACTTATGTCCCTAGGGGTCCCTAAGGTCATATTCAAACCATTTATATGACCCCCTTTGACAAATTAAACGATGACATATGTTCCTAGTGGTCTTAGGACCCCTAAGGATATATTTGAATTGCTCATATAAGTTAAAGGGGGTTATAAGGTGATGTATGACCCTCTTTCATGCATTAAAAGATGACATATGTCATTAGAGGTCCTAAGACCCCTACGTACATGTTCGAATGGTTCGTATGGGTCAAAGGGGGTCATAGGTCACCAATCGAATTACGACATATGTCCTTAGGGGTCTTAGGACCTCCAGGGACATATTAAAATAGGTAATATGGGTCAAAGGGAGTCATAAGGTGAGTCATGAATTCTTTTGACCTATTAAACAACAACATATGTCCTTAGGGTTCCTAGGACCAGTAGGGACATTCGAATCGTTCATATGGGTCAAACGAGGTCATAGGTCACCCTATGACCCCCTTTGACCCATTAAAAGATGACATATGTCCCTAGGGGTCCTAGGACCCCTACAAAAATATTTTAATTATTTATATGGGTCAAAGGGGGTCATATGACCCCCTTTGACCCATATAAACAGTTAAAATATTTTCGTAGGGGTCACCCTATGACCCCCTTTGATCCATTAAACGACAACATATGTCCCTTGGGGTTCTACGACCGCTAGAAAAATATTTGAATCGTTCATATCAGTCAAAGGAGGTCATAAGGTGACTTATGACCCTCTTTGACCGATTAAATGATGATATATGTCTTTAGAGCTCCTAGGATCTCTATGGACATATTTCAAGCGTTCATATGGTTAAAGGGGGTAATAAGTTGACTTATGACCTCCTTTGACTCATTAAACGACGACATGTCTCTAAGGGTTCTCAGACCGCTAGGAACATATTTGAATGGGTAATATGGGTCAAAGGCAGTCATAAAGTGACTTATGATCCTCTTTGACCCATTAAATGATGACATATGTCCCTAGAGGTCCTAAGATCCCTATAAACAAATTCGAATGGGTCATATGGGTCAAACGGGGTCATAGGGTGACCTATGACCCTCTTTCACTCATTAAACGACGATATATATGTTCCTACGGGTCCTCGGACCCCTAAGAACATATTTGAATCATTTATATGGGTCAAAGGGGGTCATAGGGTGACCTATGACCCCCTTTGACCTATTAAACGATGATATATGTCCCTAGGGGTTCTATGACCCCGAGGGACATATTTGAATCGTTCATATGGCTCAAAAGGGGTCATAGGGTGAACTCTCACCTTTTTTGACCCATTAAACGATGACATATGTCCCTAAGGGTCTTAGGACCCTTAAGGACATATTCGAATTGTTCATATGGGTCACAGGGGGTCATACGGTGACTTATGACCCCCTCTGACCCATTAAACAATGACATATGTCTCTAGGGGTACTAAGACTCCTATGGACAAATTCAAATGGGTCATATGGGTCAAATGGGGTCATAGGGTGACATATTACTCTGTTTGACCTATTAAACTATGACATGTATCCCTAAGGGTTCTAGAATATGGGTTAAAGGGGGTCATATTTGAATCGTTCATATGGTTCAAATGGGGTCATACCATATGACCCCCTTTGACTCATATGGATGATTCGAATATGTTCAAGGCCCATAAGGACATATTTGAATCGTCCATATGGGTCAAAGGGGGTCATAGGGTGACGTATGACCCGCTTTGACCCATTAAACAATGACATATGTTCCTAAGGGTCCTAGAACCCCTAAGGACTTATACGAATCATTCATATGGGTGAAAGGAGGTCATATGGTGACGTATGACCCTTTTGACCTATTAAACGATGACATATGTCCTTAAGACCTCTAAGGACATTTTTGAATGTACCATATGGGTCAAATGGGGTCATAGGTCACGCAATAAATGATGACATATGTCCTTAGGGGTCCTAGGACCCTTAGAGACATATTTGAATCGTTCATATGGGTCAAAGAGGGTCATAGGGTTACTTATGACCCCCTTTGACCCATTAAACGATGACATGTGTTCTTAGGGGTCATAGGTACCATAGGGACATATTCGAATAGTTCATATGTTTCACCTATGATCTCCTTTGACCCATTAAACGACGACATATGTCCATAAGGGTCCTTGGACCCTTAAGGACATATTCGAATGACTCATATGGGTCAAAGGGGGTATAGGTCACCCTATGACCCCTTTTAACCCATTAAATGATAACATATGTCCCTAGGAGTCCTAAGAACCCTAGGGACATATTCGAATGGGTAATATGCGTCACAAGGGGTCATAAGGTGACCTATAATCCCCTTTGACTCATTAAACAAGGACATATGTTCTTAGAGGTCTTAGGACCCGTAAGGATATATTTGAATCATTGATATAAGTCAAAGGCGGTCATACGGTGACCTATGACCCTCTTTGACCCATTAAATAACGACATATGTCCCTAATGGTCCTAAGACCCCTATGTACATATTGAAATGTTTCATATGGATCAAAAGGGGTCATTGGGTGACTTATTCCCCCCTTTGACCAATTAAATGATGACATATGTCATTTGGTGTCCTCAGACCCCTAGGGACATATTCAAATGAGTAATATGTGTCAAAGGGGGTTATAGGCTACCCTATGACCCCCTTTGACCCATTAAACGACATATGTCCCTAAGGGTCCTAGGACCCTTAGGGACATATTCGAATTGTTTATATGGGTCAAAAGGGGTCATAGGTCACCCTATGACCTCCTTTGACCCATTGAAAGACAACGTATGTCCCTAAGGGTCCTAGGACCCCTAAGGACATATTCGAATCATTCATATGGATCAAAGGGGGTCATAGGTCACCGTGTGACCCCATTTCACTCATTAAACGATGACATATGTCCCTTGCAGTCTTCGAACTCTTAGAGAAATATTTGAATCATTTATATCGGTCAAAGGGGGTCATCAGGTGACTTATGACCCCCTTTGACCGATTAAATGACGACATATGTTCGTAGGGCTTCTAAGACACCTAAAAACATTTGAATCGTTTATATGGTCAAAGAGGGTCATAGGGTGACCTATGATGCCCTTTGACTCATTAAATGACGACATATGTCTCTAGGGGTCCTAGGACCCCTAGGGACATATTTGAATGGGTAATATGGGTCAAAGGCGGTCATAGGTCACCCTGTGACCCTGTTTGACACATTAAATTATGACATATGTCCTTAGGGGTCCTAGGACAGTTAGAGACATTTTTGAATTGTTCATATGGGTCAAGGGGGGTCACAGGGGGACCTATGACCCCTTTTAACCCATTAAATGACGACATATGTCCCTAAGGGTCCTAAGAGCCCTAAAGACAAATTCGAATGGGCCATATGGCTCAAAGGGGATCATAGGGTGACCTATGACCCCTTTTAACTCATTAAACGATGACATATATCTCTAAGGGTCCTAAGACCCTTAGGAACATATTCGAATCGTTCATATGGGTCAAAGCGGGTCATAGGTCCCTTTGGCCCATTAAATGATGATATATGTACTTAGGGGTCCTAGGACCCCTAGGGACATATTCGAATCGTTCATATGGGTCAAAGGGGGTCATAGGGTGACCTATCACCCCCTTTGATCCATTAAACGATAACATATGTCCCTAGGGGTTCTAAGACCCCTACGGACATATTTGAATCGTTCATATGGGTCAAAGGGGGTCATATGGTCACCTATCACCCTCTTTGACCCATTAAACGACGACATATGTCCCTAGGGTTCTTACAAGCCCTAGGGACATTCGAATGGGCCATATAGGTCAAAGGGGGTCTTAGGGTGACTTATGACCCCCTTTGATCCATTAAACGATGACGTATATGTCCCTAGCAGTCCTAAGACCCCTAAGGACATATTTGAATCATTTATATGGATCAAATAGGGTCATATGGTGACTTATGACCCCCTTTGACCTATTAAACAACGACATATGTTCCTAAGGGTCCTAGGACCCACAGGAACATATTTGAATCGTTCATATGTTTCACCTATGACTCCCTTTGATCCATTAAACGACGACATATGTCCCTATGGGTCATAACACCCCTAAAGACATATTCAAATCGTTCATATGGGTCAAAAGGGGTTATAGGGTGACTTATCAGCTTTTTTGACCCATTAAATGACAATATATGTCTCTAAGGTTCCTAGGACCCTTAAAAAAATATTTTAATGGGTAATATGAGTCAAAGGGGGTCATATGTAACTTTTGACCTATTAAACGATGACATATGTCCCTAGTGGTCCTAAGGCCCCTAAGGACATATTCGAATTGTTCATATGGGTCAAAGGAGGTCATAGGGTGACCTATGACCCCCTTTGACCCATTAAACGATGGCATATGTCCCTAGGGATACTAGGACCCCTAGGGACAAATTTGAATAAATCATATAGGTCAAAGGGGGTCATAGTGTGACTTATGACCCCCTTTGACTCATTAAATGATGACATATGTCCCTAGGGGTCCTAGGACCCCTAGGGACATATTCAAATCATTCATAAAGGTCAAAGGGGGTCACAGGGTGACCTATGTCCCTCTTTAATCCATTAAATGATGACATATGTCGTTAGGGGTCCTAGGACCCCTAGAGACATATTTGAATGGGTAATATGGGTCAAAGGGGGTCATAGGGTGACCTATGACCCCCTTTGACCCATTAAACAATAACATATGTCCCTAAGAGTCCTAAGACCTCTACGGACATATTCGAATCATTCATATGGGTCAAAGGGGGTAACAGGGTGACCTAGATCCCTTTTAACCAATTAAACGACAACATATGTCCCTAAGGGTCTTAGGACCCATAGGAACATATCAGAATGAGTAATATGGGTCAAAGTGTCTTATGACACCCTTTTACCCATATGAATGATTCGAACGTCGCCAGGGGTCCTAGGACCTCTAAGGACATTTGAATTGTTCATATGAGTCAAATGGGGTCACAGGGATATTTGACCCTTTTTTACTCATTAAACAATGACATATGTCTCTAGGGGTCATACCTATGACAATGACATATGTCTATAGGGATATTTGACCTTTTTTGACCCCTAGCAACATATTTGAATGGGTAATATGGATGAAAAGGGTTCATAGGGTGACCTATGACCCCTTTTAACCCATTAAATGATGACATATGTTCCTGGGGGTCATAGGACCCTTATAGACATATTCGAATCATTCATATGGGTCAAAAGGGGTCATTAGGTGACTTATGACTCCTTTTGACCAATTAAACAATGACATATGTCTCTAGGGATTGTAGGACCCTTAAGAACATTTTTGAATCGTTCATATGGGTCAAAGGGTGTCATAGGGTGACTTATGACCCTTTTTGACCCATTAAATAATGACATATGTCCCTAGTGGTCCTAAGACCCTTAAGGACAAATTCAAATGGGCCATATGGGTCAAATGGGGTCATAGGGTGACCTATGACCCCCTTTGACCCATTAAATGATGACATATGTCTCCAGGGGTCCTAGGGACATATTCGAATAGTTCATATTAGTCAAAGGGGGGTCAGAGTGTGACTTATGACCCCCTCTAACCCATTAAACAACGACATATGTCCGTAGGGGTACTAGGACCCCTAGAGACAAATTCAAATGGGCCATATACGTCAAATGGGGTCATAGGGTGACCTATTACCCCATTTGACCCATTAAACTATGAGATATGTCTTTAGGGGCCTTAGGATATGGGTCAAAGGGGGTCATATTTGAATTGTTCATATGGTTCAAATGAGGTCATACCCTATGACTCCCTTTGACTTATATGGACGATTCGAATATGTCCTTAAGGGTCTTAGGACCCATAGGGACATATTCGAATCGTCCATATGGGTCAAAGGGGGTCATAGGATGATGTATGACTCGCTTTGTCCCATTAAATGATGACATATGTTCCTAAGGGTCTTAGGACCCTTAAGGACATATACGAATCGTTCATATGGATAAAAGGAGGTCATAGGGTAACTTATGACCCCTTTGACCTATTAAATGATGACATATGTCCCTAAGGGACATTCGAATGCGCCATATAGGTCAAAGAGGGTCATAGGGTGACTTATGACCTCTTTTGATCCAATAAATGACGACATGTCTCTATGGGTGCTAGGACCCTCAGGGACATATTTGAATCGTTCATATGGGTCAAAGAGGGTCATAGGGTTACTTATGACCCCCTTTGAATCATTAAATGATGACATCAGTTCATAAGGGTCATAAGTCCCATAGAGACATATTTGAATCGTTCATATGTTTCACCTATCATCCCCTTTGACCCATTAAACGACGACATATGTCCTTAGGGGTCCTTGGACCCTTAAGAAAATATTTGAATGGTTCATATGGGTTAAAGGGGGTCATAGATCTAACCCATTAAATGATAATATATGTCCTTAGGGATCCTAAGAACCCAAGGGACATATTCGAATGGGTAATATGCATCATAGGGGGTCATAAGGTGACCTATGACCCCTTTTGACCCATTAAACGATGACATATGTTCTTAGAGGTCCTAGGACCCCTAAGAACATATTTGAATCATTGATATAAGTCAAAGGGGGTCATAGGGTGACCTATGACCTCTTTTGACCCATTAAACGACGACATATGTCCCTAGTGGTCCTAGGACCCCTACGTACATATTCAAATATTTGATATAGATCTAAGAGGGTCATAAGGTGACCTGTTACCCCCTTTGACCAATTAAACAACATATGTCCTTGGGTGTCCTAAGACCCATAGGGACATATTCAAATGGGTAATATGGGTCAAAGGGGGTCATAGGTCAGCCTATGACCCCCTTTGACCCATTAAACAACAACATATGTCATTAGGGGTCCTAGGAACCTTAGGGACATATTTGAATCGTTCATATGGGTCAAAGGGGGCTACAAGTCACCTTATGAACCCCTTTGACCCATTCCAAGATGACGTATGTTCCTATGGGACATATTCGAATCTTTCATATAGATCAAAGGGGGTCATAGGTCACCGTATGACCCCATTTTATTTATTAAACGATGACATATGTCCCTTGCAATGCTCGAACCCCTAGGAAAATATTCGAATCATTTATATTGGTCAAAGGGGGTCATCATGTGACTTATGACCCCCTTTAACTGATTAAAGGATGACATATGTCACTAGGGCTTCTAGGACCCTTAGAGACATTCGAATTGTTCATATGGTCAAAGAGGGTCATAGTGTGACCTATGACTCCCTTTGACCCATTAAACAATGACATATGTCTCTGAGGGTCCTAAGACCCCTAGGGACATATTTGAATGGGTAATGTGGGTCAAAGACGGTAATAGGTCACCCTATGATCCCTTTTTACCCATTAAATGACGACATATGTCTCTAGGGGTCCTAAGACACCTAGGGACATTTTCGAATCATTCATATGGGTCAAGGGTGGTCACAGTGGGACCAATGACCTCCTTTGACCCACTAAATGATGACATATGTCCCTAGGGGTCCTAGGAGTCCTAGGGACAAATTTGAATAGGCCATATGGGTCAAAGGGGGTTATAGGGTGACCTATGACCCCTTTTAACCCATTAAACAATGACATATATCCCTAAGGGTCTTAAAACCTTTAGGAACATATTCGAATCGTTCATATGGGTCAAAGGGGGTCATAGAGTGACCTATCACCCCCTTTGACCCATTGAACAATGACATATGTCCCTAGGGGTCCTAAGACTGCTACGAACATATTCGAATTGTTCATATGGATCAAAGAGGGTCATAAGAAGATCTATCATCCCCTTTGACCCATTAAACGACGACATATGTCCTTAGGGATCCTAGAACCCCTAAGGACATTCGAATGGGCCATATGGGTCAAAGGGGGTCATAGGGTGACCTATGACCCCCTTTGATCCATTAAACAATGACATATGTCCATAGTGGTCTTAGGACCCTTAGGGACATATTCAAATCATTCATATGGATCAAATAGGGTCATATGGTGACTTATGACCCTCTTTGACCTATTAAACAATGACATATGTTCTTAGGGGTCCTATGACCCACAGGAACATATTCGTATCGTTCATATGTTTCACCTATAACATCTTTTGACCCATTAAACGATGACATATATCCCTATGGGTCCTAGGACCCCTAAAGATGAATCATTCATATGGGTCAAAGGGGGTTATAGGGTGACCTATGAGCCTCTTTGATCCATTAAATGACAACATATGTCTCTAGGGTTCATAGGAACCCTAGAAAAATATTTTAATGGGTAATATAGGTCAAAGGGGGTCATAGGGCGACCTATGACCCCGTTTGACCCATTAAATGATGATATATGTCTCTAGTGGTCCTAGGACACCTAAGGACATATTCAAATTGTTCATATAGGTCAAAGGAGGTCATAGGGTGACCTATGATCCCTTTTGACTCATTAAACGACGACATATGTTACTAGGGATACTAGGACCTCTAGGGACAAATTTGAATGGATCATATGGGTCAAAAGGAGTCATAGTGTGACTTATGATCCCCTTTGACCCATTAAATGATGACATATGTCCCTAGGGGTCTTAGGACCCCTAGGGATAGTCAAATCGTTCATATAGGTCAAAGGGGGTCATAGGGCGACATATGTCCCTCTTTAACCCATTAAACGATGACATATGTCTCGAGAGGTCCTAAGACCCCTAGGGACATATTTGAGTGCGTCATAGAGGGTCATAGGTCACCCTATGACCCCCTTTGACCCATTAAACAATGACATATGTCCTTAGGGGTCCTAGGACCCCTACAGACATATTCAAATCATTCGTATGGATCAAAGGGGGTCACAAGGTGACCTATGATCCCCTTTGACCCATTAAATGACGACATATGTCCCTAGGGGTCCTGAGACCCTTAGGGACATATTAGAATGGGTAATATGGGTCAAAGTGCCCTATGACTCCCTTTTATCCATATGAATGATTCAAATGTTGCTAGGGGTGCTAGAACCATTAGGGACATTCGAATCGTTCATATGGATCAAAGAGGGTCATAGGGATATTTGACCCTTTTTGACCCATTAAACATTGACATATGTCTCTAAGGGTCTTAGGACCCCTAGCGATATATTTGAATGGGTAATATGGGTGAAAGGGGTTCATAGGGTGACCTATAACTCTTTTTGATCCATTAAATGATAACATATGTCCTTAGAGCTCATAGGACCCTTACAGACATATTCGAATCGTTCATATGGGTGAAAGGGGGTCATTGAGTGACCTATGACCCCCTTTGACCAATTAAACAATGACATATGTCTCTAGGGGTCATAGGACCCCTAAGGACATATTCGAATCATTCATATGGGTCAAAGGGGGTCATAGGGTGACCTATGACCCCCTTTGATTCATTAAACGATGACATATGTCCCTAGTGGTCCTAGGACCCTTAAGAACAAATTCAAATGGGTCATATGGGTCAAATGGGGTCATAGGTCTTTGACCCATTAAATGATAACATATGTCACTAGGGGTCCTAGAACCTTCACAGACATATTCGAATAGTTCATATTGGTCAAAGGAGGTCATACCGTGACCTATGACACCCTTTGACTTCTTAAATGACAACATATGTCCTTAGGAGTCCTAAGATCCGTAGAGACATATTCGAATCGTTCATATGGGTCAAAGAGGGTCACAAGGTGAGCTATGACCCCCTTTGACCTATTAAACGACGATATATGTCCCTAGTGATCCTAAGAATCCTAAAGACATATTTGAATGGGCAATATGGGTCAAAGGTCCCTATGACCCCTTTTCACCTATATGAACGATTAAAATGTCCCTACAGGTCCTAAGACACCTAGGGACATTCAAATCGTTCATATGGGTCAAAGGGGGTCATAAGGTGACCTATGACCCTCTTTGACCCACTAATTGAATGGGTAATATGGGTCAAAGGGGTTCATAAGGTGACCTATGACCCCCTTTGACCCGTTAAATGACAATATATGTCCCTAAGGGTTCGAGGACCCCTAAGGACATATTTGAATTGTTCATATGGGTCAAAGGGCGTCATAGGGTGACCTATGACCCGCTTTGACCCATTAAATGACGACATATGTCCTTAGGCGTACTAGGACCACAAAAGACATATTCGAATCGTTCATATGGGTCAATGACCCTATTAAGCGACGACATATGTCCGTAGGGGTCCTAAGACCCCTAGGGACATATTCGAATGAGCCATATTGATCAAAGTGGGTTATAGCGTGAGCTATGACCCCTCTTTGACCTATTAAACGATGACATATGTTCCTAGGGGTCTTAGGACCCCTAGGGACATATTCGAATCATTCATATGGGTTAAGGGGGTCAAAAGGTGACTTATAACCCTTTTTGACCCATTAAATGATGACATATGTTCCTAAGGGTCCTAGGACCCATAAGGATATATTGGAATCGTTCATATGGGTCAAACGGAATCATAAGGTGACTTATGACCCTTTTTGACCCATTAAACGATGACATATGTCTCTAGGGTTCCTCAGACCTTTAAGAAAATATTTGAATGGGCTTTGACCCATTAAACGATGACATGTCTCTAGTGGTCCTAAGATCGCTAAAGACATATTTGAATCGTTCATATGGGTCAAAGCGGGTTATTTAATGGGTCAAAGAGGGTTCTAGTACTCTTAGGGACATATTCGAATGGGTAATATGGGTCAAAGGGATTCATAGGTCCCTTTGACCAGTTAAATGACAACATATGTCCCTAGGGGTCTTAAGACCCCTAGGGACATATTCAAATGGGTAATATGGGTTATAAGGGGTCATAGGGTGACCTATGACTCTCTTTGACCCATTAAATGCTGACATATGTCTCTAAGGGTCCTAGGACCCATAGGGGCATATTCAAATCGGTAATATGAGTTAAAAGGGGTGATAGGGTGACCTATGACCCTCTTTGACCCATTAAACAATGACATATATCGTTAGGGATCCTAGAACCCCTAAGAACATATTCGAATAGGTAATATGGGTCAAAGGGAGTCATAGGTCTTTTTGACCCATTAAATTACGACATATGTCCCTAGCGGTCCTAAGACCCCGAGGGACATATTCAAATGGGTCATATGGGTCAAAGGGGGCCCCATTAAATGACGACATATGTCTCTAAGTGTCATAGGACCCCTAGGGACATATTTGAATAATTCATATGTGTCAAAGGGGGTCATGTGTGACCTATGACTGCCTTTGACGCATTAAACAACGACATATGTCTGTAGGGGTCCTAGAACCCCTATGAACATATTCGAATCATTCATATGGGTTAGAGGGTGTCATACGGTGACCTATGACCCCCTCTGACCCATTAAACGATGATATATGTCTCTAGGGGTCCTAGGACCCCTAGGGACACATTCGAATTGTTCATATGGGTCAAAGGGTGTCATAGGGTGACCTTTGACCCTCTTTCACCCATTAAATGATGACATATATCTCTAGGGGTCCATAGACCCTTAGGGACATATTCGAATGTGTAATATGGGTCAAAGGGGGTCATAAGGTGACCTATGACCCCCTTTGACCAATTAAACGATGACATATATCCCTAGGGGTCCTAATACCCTTAAGGACATATTTGAATGGTTCATATGAGTCAAAGGAGGTCATAGGGTCATCTATGACACCCTTTATCCCATTAAATGATGACATATGTCCTTAGGGGTCCTAGGACCCCTAGTGACATATTCGAATAGTTCATATGGGTCAAAAGGGGTCATGGGTCACCCTTTGACCCCCTTTGACCCATTAAATGACAACATATGTCTTTTAGGGTCATAAGACTCTTAAGGACATATTTGAATCATTCATATCGATCAAAGGGGTTCATAGGGTGATGTATGACCCCCTTTGACCAATTAAATGACGAGATATATTCCTAAGGGTCCTAATAACCTTAAGGACATATTTAAATTGTTCATATGGGTCAAAAGGGGTCATAGGGTGACTTATGAATCCCTTTGACCCATTAAACGATGACATATGTCCTTAGGGGTCTTAAGACTCTTACGGACATATTCGAATCATTCATATGAGTCAAAGTGGGTCATAGGGTGACCTATGACCCCCTTTGACCCATTAAATGACGAAATATGTCCCTAAAGTTCCTAGGACCCCTGGGGACATTTTTGAATGAGCCATATGGGTCAAAAGGGGTTATAGGGTGACATATGACCTCTTTTGACCCATGAAACGATGACATATGACCTAGGGGTCCTAGGACCCCTAGCGACATATTTAAATAGTTCATATACCCATTAAATGACAACATATGTCCTTTGGGGTCCTAAGACCCTTAAGGACATATTTGAATCATTCATATAGGTCAAAGGAGAGCATAGGGTGACTTAAGACCCCCTTTGACCCATTAAACTACGACATATGTCCCTAGGGGTGCTAGGACCCCAGGGACATATTTGAATTGTTCATATGGTCAAAGGGGGTCATAGAGTGACCTATGACCCCCTTTAACCCATTAAACGACGACATATGTCTTTAGGGGTCCTAGAACCCTTAGAGACATATTTTAATAGGTAATATGGGTCAAAGGGATTCATAAGGTGACCTTTGACCTCTTTTGACCCATTAAACGATGAGATATGTCCCTAGGAGTCTTAAGAACCCTATGAACATATTCGAATCATTCATATGGGTCAAAGGCGTCATATGCTGACCTATGACCCCCTTTGACACATGAAAGAATGAAATATGTGCCTAGAGTTCCTAGGACCCCTAAGAACATATTCGAATCGTTCATTGACCCATTAAATGACGATATTTGTCCTTAGGGTGAAAGGGGGTCATAGGGTGACCTATGACCCCTTTTGACCCATTAAACAATGACATATGTCTCTAGGGGTCCTAGTGTAGAACCAGAATCAGTATGCAAAGAACATTAACAAATAAAGTAAACATTCACAAACCAAAAACTAAATTCACATATATGCTTAGACTAAGAAAGAAAATAAGAAGTGCAAACCTCACGAGAGAAAACACTCCATGCTTTCTTGATTCTATAGATGTGTCCTTTTGCTGTGGATGTATGCTCAAGATGCTCAAAAGTTGCTTCAATGGAGATGGGTAATGGCAAATTGGTAGCTTTGTGAGCTCTCAATTTGGCATTATAAGGCTATGGTTGATGGCTTTGGTTCTCAAAATAGCATGGTAACTTTAGCTCAAAGATTGTTGATGAAATGGCTTGGGATGGGATTCAATTTATAGGCTAAGGGGTAGAGGGATGGAGGGCTTAGATGCAAGGATGGATGAAGGCTTAAGGAGGGCAAAGATGCACTCAAAGGGGAGCACATGGATTGTGCTTGTTTAGCACCAATGGGAAGGTGACACTTGTCACAAGGAGGATGAGTGTGAGAGGGTTAGGTTAAGGGTTGGTTAAGGGCATGATGAGTGGGGTTGAGTATGTAAGAGGGATGTAAGAGGAATGAGTGTGGAAGAGGGAAGAGTGTGGAAGATGGGTGTAAGAGTCATGAGTGGGCTTGTAAGAGTCTTTATGTTTTGTAAGAGCACTCATGACTTAGTGGTTGGGTTTTTTTGAGGGGAGACTTTGGTTTGGATTAGGAAAATCTTAAACTTGTTTAAGGAATGTGACAACATTAGGGGGTGGATTAGGCTTGGGTTTAGGATTAGATTAGGGATGTTAGAGATGTGCAAGTGGATGGCATTAATGAGGGTGGGTGAGTTAGTGGCTAAGCTTGGTTAGTATGGGTGGATGGGGTGGATTAGGCTAAATGGAGGATTAGAGATAGGTTAGGGTTTTTTTGAATTTGAGGATTTCATTTATCAAATAGATTTATTTAATAAATGGGGATTTTTGGAATTAGATAGGAGAAAAGGATTTAATTGATAAATAATAGATTATTTGATTTATCAATTAGGACTATAGATGATTAATTAAATTAATCAACTAGGGGATGACAAAGGATTAATTAAATAAGAATTTAATTAATGATGCCTTTAGAGATGGCTAAATTAGATTACCAAAGTAGTGTAATCAAATTTAGGTGTCTACATTTTGCCTCTCTTTGACATAGTGTCGAGAAAACACTATTTCAAAGAAGTTTGAATGAAGACAACATGAGGAAGATGTTTTAGCAACAATGTTGCCCCAGTCTCGGATAAGAAGAGGAGAGACTAGACTTAGATGATGCCCCCTCAAGAAGGCGGCGGGGAGAGAAATGAGGCTTGACGACTTCTTGAAAAGTACAAGAAATTGAGATGAGCTGAGACGCTGGTTGGCGAAGAGAAGGGGCTGAATTAGCTCAAACTCTCACTACAGGAGAATGATAAAGGGAAATCAGAGGCATAATAGTAAAGCAAGCTTAAGACTTTCCAAGATTGGGGGGGGGGAGATGGAGGAGCGGAGCGCTATAAAAGGAATCCATTGAAGCTTTTTGAGCGGGGGGATCCTTCAAAGAGAAGTACCACCATGTAGTTGAGCACTAGATTTGCTATAGGACTGTTGGTTAATTGCCAAGGTTACCAAGAACATCAAGGCCTTTTCACCAATCGTCCAGAGGACTGACGAACTGACTCAAAACAAACACACAAGGATTGCCCCAGTATCACACATGAATCCCAGAGGAGGCAGCGTGGAAATGACACTAGGTAACCCACAAGCAGAAAAAGAAAACAAGCAAAAGACCTGATCAAGACCTTACGCTCTAATTGCCCCATTCGCAGCATACCATGGTATGGAAGATCATGGCAACCTTGAGGAGGGAACAAGGAGATTGCTTGGAAAAGATATTTCAAGACCCAAAAGGGAAGATCCCAAATCAAAAGAAAGTGAAAATCCAAAAGAGAACTATTTGCCAACGAGATGGGTAAGACGAGGTACTAACGGACCAAGATCAGACATGAGGAAAGCTATATCCTGCAAAAATCTATCAGAGAGCACCTAAGCTGATGGATCTGGATGAGTGATGTGTCTGGCAAGCTGAACTAAGAAGGATAACACTTTGGTGATAGGAGATCTAGCTAAAGGATGCATTGGAATATCTAACCAAGGTGTGCAATGTGTGCAAGATGTTGACCAAGGATGAACTAACATGAAAGCCGGATAGATACAATGATACTAAGCTAAAGAGGATGTATAAGCTGACAGACCAAGATATGTTACAAATGTACAAGTTTGTTCATGTTTTGGTTTTTTGTGAGATGGAAATTTTTGTGAAGGATGGGATGTCTATAATAGTTTATAGGTGGACAAGTAGATGGTTTGTGAAAAGCTTAAGGAAAATGGGATTCTGTGTGTGCATGTGATAGGATACGGGCTAGGGTACAAGATTATTTACAAGCTGGAATATGGTACAAGCTTTGGACAATATTTGGATATATACAAGGTATGGTACAAGATTTACAAGGTATAATACAAGCTTTGGTACAAGATTTACAAGCTGTACAGGAGGTATTGACAAGCTCCATCAGATTTTGGATATTTGATTGGAACACCAAGGGAACAAGTAGGTGTTTTATGGGATGGTGGGTGGATGGATGAGGGATAGGATAGTGATAGATAATGGATTAGTCTTTAGCACACAAGGCGCCTAAATTACTAGGTTTTTACCAAGGTACCTATCCAAGGCGCTTGAATTGCCAAGTTTTCACCATTGGACGCTTATTTCTCTTTACTATTTTTTTTTTGTATTTTTTCAAAAGCTAGGTATACCAAGGATCTTCAAGCATAGAACTTCTTGAGGTGAATGATGTTAGTGGGATCATTCAAGAGTTCTCCTTCTGGTGTAGATAATTGATAGGCTCCGGAGCCAAAGGAGGCAGTAACCACATAGGGACCAAGCCATGTAGGTTCAAACTTGCCTTTCTTTTCTCGATCTGCTTGGACTTTCATATTTTCTTTGAGGACCATGTCACCTGGCTGAAAGTGTCGTGGGAGCACCTTCTTGTTGAAATTCCTTTTGAGACGAGTTTGATAGACTGTGAGATGGTCATAGGCTTGTTGTCTCTTCTCATCTAAGAGATCTAGCTGGGTGAGTCGAGCTACTCTGTATTCTTCATCTGAGATTTTCCCTCGCAAAGATATGCGTAGTGAGGGAAGTTCAACTTCTATAGGTAATACTGCTTCGACACCATAGACTAGGGAGTATGGAGTTGTGCCTGTGGATGTACGGAAGGAAGTTCGATAGGCCCATAGAGCCGGATTTATTTGAAGGTGCCAATCACGGCCGGAATCATTGACAACTTTCTTTAGGATTTTGAGGAGGGTTTTATTAGTTGCCTCTGCCTGGTCGTTACCTTGTGGGAAATATGGGCTAGAAAAGCGGTGATGGATGCGGAGGGAAGTGCATAATTCTTCCATGTTGAGATTTTTAAAATTACCTCCATGGTCAGTGAAGATGGTGGATGGGATGCCGAAGCGGCAAACAATGTGGTACAAGATGAACTTGGAGACTTGAACTGCTGTAGCTGAGACTAGGGGGACTGCTTCCACCCACTTAATGAAATAGTCTGTAGCTGTTATTATCCATTTATGTCCATCAGATGAGAGGGGGGTGATAGTTCCAACTAGATCAAGGCCCCAACAAGCGAAAGGCCAAGGTGGTGCAATAGGCTGTAGATCCTGTGCTGGAGCGTGCACAAGATTTGCATGCTGCTGACAGGGGAGACACTTTCTGACAAAGTCACAAGAGTCTTCTTCAATGGTAGGCCAATAGTAGCTTGCTCTAAGGATTTGTCGTGCTAGGAAAATACCACTCGTGTGGGCACCGCAAAGTCCAGAATGTACTTCTTTTAATGCCATTGTGGCCTCATTTTCATCTAAACATCGAGAGAGAGTATCGTGATAACCCCGACGATATAGGGTATTGGCTATGATAACATAGCGGGATGATTTTTGGATGAGGTTCTGGCATTGGGTACGTGTGAGGTGAGGGGATATGATACCATCGTTAAGGTAAGCGTGAATTTCATGGTACCAAGGGGATTGGGGACCAACCAAGATACAAACATGGTTTGAATCCTCATTTGCATAGGCAGGTGTGAGGAGCTGCTCAACTAAAAACTCATACTGTGTAGCTTCTTGGGGAATTTCCAAGAGCGAGCTAATAGTGGCCATGGCATCTGCTACCTTGTTCTGCATTCGAGGCACTTGTGTAAACTGAAGCTTTGTAAAATGCTGGGTCAGCTGATCAACTAGCTCTTTGTAGGGTAATAGCTTTTCATCTTTGGTTTGATATTCATTTAAGACTTGTTTGATGATGAGTTGGGAATCACCAAAGACTTGTAACTCGGTGATATTCCATTCTGTAGCTATCTCTAATCCTGCTACAAGAGCTTCATATTCTGCTATATTGTTGGTGCTAGGGAATTGTAGCTTGAAGGCTTTTGGAATGTAATCATCTTGAGGTGTAACTAATAATATTCCTGCCCCTGATCCATGAGAGGTGTATGAGCCATCAAAATAAAGCTTCCATGGGGGCTGTTCTTCAATTAGGCAAATATGCTCATCTAGAAATTCTGTGAGCAAACGATATGCATCTACTAGAGGTGCCCCAGACACACTTCTTGGGATTTAGCATGAGATGATATTGGGCCAACCTATCAAAGACTTTCTCCAGGTCAGCAAGATGATCCATGAAGGTGTGAGATTTGACTAGGATATCGTCCACATAATCCTCCAAAATGCTATGGATAAGATCATGGAAAATGGATGTCATAGCTCTTTGATAGGTAGCCCCAGCATTCTTTAGGCCAAAAGGCATCATGGTGTAGCAAAAGGTTCCCCAAGGGGTAGTGAATGTTGTCTTATGCTGGTCCTCTTCCGCAATCTTGATCTGATTATACCCAGAAAATCCATCCATAAGGGACAAGATTTCATGTCCAGCTGTAAGATCTACAATCATATCTATGTTGGGCAAGGGAAAATCATCCTTTGGACAAGCTTTGTTAAGATCTCTAAAATCAGTACAGATTCTGATGTCACCGGAAGGCTTAGTGACAGGGACCATGTTGGAGATCCATTCTGAGTAGTCGATAGGTCGGATAACCTTAGCAGCTAACATTCTTTCTAGTTCAGCTTTGACTAGTAATGCCACCTTGGGGTGCATTTTCCTAAGCTTTTGTCTGACGGGCTTGATCTTTGGATCGACTGCAAGATGATGAACTACAAGCTTTGGATCGAGTCCTGGCATGTCCTGATATGACCATGCAAATCGGCTAATGTTCTCTCGTAAAACCTCAAAGAGGAGGTCAGCTTGGTCTTGTGATAGGGATGCAGCAATGTGAACAATTCTAGGGATCTCTGAAGAACCAATGTTGACTTCTCTAGTATCCTCTATTAGAATAGAAGACACCTCTGGTCGATTATCTTGAGGAGGCAATACTAAATCCTCATGTTCTGCTTGTGGCTCTAGATTTTTTTGCTGAGGGGTTCTCTTCACTGCCTTAGCGAGTCCCAAATTTACCTTAGTTCCAGTTTTGGGTGTATCAAAACTAGGTTGGGGATTTTCTCCAAAATACCCCTTGGGATCTATCTTGTAGATGTAGGCAGAATCTGGCTTTGTCTTCTTATGAGGAGTTTTAGCTCCCATGACTCTTAGAAGCGCTTCCTCTGATGTGAACTCATCAATATGTATGACACTTGGTTGGTCCCAATCTATGAGTTGTGGATGAGCAAGTGGTAGGTCAATGAGATGGATGGATAGTTCTCGGAGAACAGAGTCTCCTAGGAAGATTTGGTCTGGGATATCGTCGTAGGCTCTCTTTTCAACTTCCTCAGGAATGTCTTCGATTTCAACAAGGTCACGGTGGATGTTCGAAAAAGCGTGACCATTCTCGTTGGTGCCCCTAGTTGTGGGTATGCCAAAGCCAAGACCTGACTTTATTTCCCAATCATGTGCTTCGATGGGACATTGCATGCTCCTTTCTTCTGGTCCTAGTCCACCTCCTTGATAGTTCCATTTTTTAGTGACGAGCTTATGTTGTTGGGGATACTTTTGGCTGAAGTGATCAAGACGTGCTTGATTTCTTGGAGGTGCATCCTTATGTAGCCAATTGTTGATATCTGGAGTGAGCTCCTCATGAAGAGGGCTTTTTGAGGACAAAAAGGTGGTTGGGCCAAACTGTTTGTATTGAGGAGGTGGAATCTCCTTAGCTTTGTGATATGTTGGCCGTCCATGGGTATGTGGATCAAGTGGGATTGCTCCGACAGCAAATGCATCTGATAGACTATATTCTCCACATCCTTTGTTGTTGATCTTTACAGTAGATAGGGTAGAGGCAAGGATGGTTTCTGTGTCATTACAAGTGTGGGATGAGCTGGCGATGGCTGTGCCGATGTCTATTCTAGGGCAATGGTTTGTATATGAAGCTTCAACTACATTGCAGTAAGCAAAGGGTTCTAGATCGGCATGGACGGTTACCTCAGTGCCTTGATGCGGAAATTTGATGCACTGATGGTAGGTGGATGGAACGGCCTTCATAGCATGAATCCATGGGTGACCGAGGAGGATGTTAAATGGTAGGTTTAGATCAACAAAATGGAAAACTGTCTCTTGAATGACTGGCCCAACCTTGATTGGTAGCAAAATAGTCCCTTCTGTGGTCCTTTCCAAGTTGTCATAAGCTTTGATGGTGATAACCTCACTGATCATATCTGCCTCAGTATACCCAGCTTGTTTTATGAATTTTAGGGTGCAAATGTTCAAGGCTGATCCATTATCTATCATTACTCTTTTCACGGCAAAATTGGATACCATGATGGCTATGCGAAGTGGAAGGGTGTGATCTGGCTCAACCGCGGGTATGTTGGTGGGTTTGAAAGATAGGGCACATGAGGATGAAAGGTGTCCAACAAGATTACGAAAATCAGTAGCATTGATATCAGAAGGGACACGGGATTCTATGAGAGCACTGTCAAGGATGTCTTTGTACACAGGACTAGTGCGGAGAAGGTCTAAAATGGATATTTGGGCTGGCATATTCCCAAGGTGTTCCAAGATATTGTACCGGCTTTTTGATGGAGCTGATGGTGTTGATGAAACTGGTAGGCCTGCGATGTTAAATCGCGCTCTTCGAGTGGTGACCACACACTCATTGTCTGGTCCTCGGATATTGATAACATTGACTGAAGGCTCTTTCTCAGATATACAACCTATAAGGCTACCATAGTCTATATAGGATGAAGTGTGATCATTGTTCTTCCCATGCTGTTGGTTTGGCTGGCAGTTGTTGGTGTTGTTTTGGATAGGTGCTTTTCCAAGATTTTGGTTGTTGTGTGGAGGAAAAGCATTTTGATAAATTTGTAAGCCTGCATTGGGAGAGTTTTGGGCACCAACAGTGATTTTCTTCTGATCAATGAGGTCTTGCACATAGTCTTTCAGTTTCATGCATCTGAGGGTGGTGTGACCATTTACCCTATGGAACTTGCAATACTCATTGTCCTTGTACCATGCAACTTTGGATTGGCTTGGATCAATTTGCTGGGTAGGAGGAAATTTGATAAGGTTTTCCTTAGCCAATTTCTCAAAAATAACATCCAATGGCTCACCAAGGGGTGTATAGTTTCTAGGTGCAGGTTGGAATCTGGGCTTTTGCCCTGCAGCTACATTGATGGCATTAGCTTGATTGTTAGACCCTTGAAAGTTGGGTCTTGTATTGTGGTTTTGATAGCTTTGGTTATTTCGTTGTTGGTAATTGGTAGCTTGTTGGTTGTTTGTTTGGTATGGTGGGTTAGACTGGTTTTGAGAAGGACCAATGATATTCACATGTCTGGTGTCAATAACCCCATCTGTTGCAACATGCTTGTTTTTGTTCCAATACCTAGACTTGTCATTGGAATGTGATTGATTTTGGTTGGCCTCTTTGTAAATCTTTACCACACCATCTTTGATGAGTCCTTGCTCAAGGATCATTCCTTTCTCTTTGATATCCTTATAGGTCTGCAAACAGTTCATGGTCATGTGGTGAGCCAAGCTGGGATGTGCATTATCAATAAACATTTTCACCACATGGCGTTCTGGCAAGGTGCAGGATATGCGGGTGGTAAGGGTTTGCCATCTTTGTAGGTATTCGGCAAGGCTTTCTCCACCTTTTTGCTTGGTGTGGACAAGATCAACTATTGATAGCTCTGTTTCAACAAGATGGGCATATTGGGCTACAAATGCCTCAGATAATTCAGCAAAGTTCTTAATTGTGCCATAGGGGATTCTATAAAACCATTCAAGAGCTGGTCCAGCCAAGCTTTTGGGAAAAAGGCGCAAGAGGAAGACATCATTGTATGCCACGTCCTGGCAATGCATGTAAAATTCTTTGATATGTGTGAAAGGGTCTCCTTTTCCTCTAAATTTGTCAAATTTAGGTACCTCAAAGTGTTTGGGAAATGCTGTTGTGGTAATGGCTCTGTCAAATGGGTAAGGACACACATTCTCAAACTTGAATGTCTTTGGATCATTCCCTTCTTGGATGGCTTTCAGGGCTGTCTTCATTTGCTCCCACTCTGAATTGATAGGTGATAGTTGGGGTGCCCCCAATGTAGGAGTGCCTTGAGGTAGGTATGTGCTGGATGGGGCCATTGAATATGGATGGTTATGAGGGATTTGCTGATAGGGATTGTACATTGTTTGGGCAGCTGCATGGTGGATGACGGGTTGTTGAGGGGGAGGTGGCACATATTGCTACATGTGCTACGAGGCTTGCTGTTGATATGGGATTTGAGGTTGGGATTGAGGAACATAAGCTGGCTGTGGGTTAAATGGATTGCTTTGTGGAGGTAAGGTATAAGATGGTTGTGAGGCTTGGGGAAAGGATCGGAGGGCTTGTGGGGTTTGACCAATATATGTGGGTTGTGCCCCCATTTGGGATGGCATTTGCAAATAATTGGTGGTTGGCTGGGGTGGTGGATTACCTCCTAGAAGTGGCATTGAAAAGTAGTTGGTAAGTGGAGGTAATGGATTAGTTGGTGGTGGAGGTGGTGGGAATTGAAAGCTTGGGAATGGAACTGATGGGGTTTGATAGCTTTGTGGCTGGATTTGGAAGCTTGGTAGAGTGGTGGTGGGAGCTAGGGTCACTTGGGAGCTTGGTAGAAGATTGGCAGTAGCTTGTGGGATTTGATAGCTTTGTGGAGTGAAGGTAGTAGCTTGTGGATTTGTGGCTGGTGGTATTGAGCTCCCGAGACCTAATGTAAATGATGGGATTGTGCTTTGGGCTGTGGTGAACAAGCTGGGGGCGATAAAAGGTTGATCACTTGGCCCCATGGGTGGCATCCCTGTTGTATATTGTTGAGGTTGGCCAAAGATGCTAGCACTGATTTGGGAGATGGGTGGATTTGGAAGGCTAGGTGTGGGAGCAGTAGCAATAGTGGAGGGGGTGAACGGTGAGATGTTTTGGGTAAAGGGGGTTTGGAGTGGAGAGGTATGAACCAAGGATGGAGTGGTGGTGGCTGGGTTGGCTTGCGGCATGGAGATTTCAACTTGGGTGGATGATGGTATGTTTGGGTCTGTTGGGTCATATGGATTGGCTGGAGGCTCTTCTTTTGGAATATATTGAGGATAATTTGGATCATAAGAGCCTATGGGTGGTGGTAGCTGCCCAAACAATGGGTGAGATGGATCTGATAATGGAGGGGGTCTTCCAAAGTCAAAGGTTCCTACATTGTCCCTTCGAAAATTAGCCATGATTGTCTCTTTGTTTTTGTCTATAATGGCGTTTACCAATACTGCATTTCCTGGTTGGTTCATGAAAGCTTCAATGTCAGTAGGTGTTGGCATAGCTGGCTCTGGGCTGAAGGATGGCTGAGTGCTCAAGGGGGGTGAGGATGTTCGATCTAAATGATAGGGCTCCATTGTTTCTTTCTTCTTGGCTAAGCGAGTGACGGGTGGCATGAAAAAATGCTCCTAGGGATGAGATGCAATAATGCTGATGGATGCAAAAGGGGGAAGGCTTTTCTATGCAAATGATTTCCTAGGTTGAGGCAAAGCTATATGACAAAACCTAAGGAGGATTGGGTTGGGGATTCTAACTTCAAAGATATGTTGTCAAAGTACAAAAGGTCTTCTTTCCTATGTGGAAGCTTGGTGGTGATTGTGTCAACTTAAGGATAGACTGATGATCCTTTAGGAAGAACACGAGATTGACCACTTGTGAATCCCAACCTTTAGCTCAAGGTGATGAGGGATAACAAGTGACAAAGCTAGATTACCCTAGACAAAGCTATGTCAAAGGGATAATCTTGGTGAGATTGGTGGATTTGGAAGATTTTAGGAATGGCAAACTTTTAGCAAGGTGACAACAATTTTGAAAGCTTAGATATGCAGAATTTTGATTACTGGCTAGATGGTATGATTCTAAATGAGATGAATGAGCTAATAATGCTTAAGGGGATAACCTAAGATGGCTGGCTTTTCTACAAAGATGACTCTAGAGTGAAGCTTATCCAAGAAGATGTGGAGAAACAAGGGTGTCTAATCATAGAAATCATGCCTAGTTGGTAAGGCATAAGCAGGATTAACTCCTGGATGTTGGCTAAATTTGATGGTGCGCTCTAACCAGGCCTCTTGAAGTGCTTCGTCGGTAGCTTTGTCCTCTTCTTTGTGGAGTTTGGAAATTCGTGGGCTTGGTGTTATTGCTTTTCTCTTGGCTGAAAGTTCTTTGTATGCTAGAGATGGCTTGAGTTTGACCTTGTGAAATTTCTGTTTGGGTTTGGGTTGTTCCGACATAAATTCCTGAATCTGCTTGGCTTCGGGAAAAATCTCAGTTGTTTTGCTTCAACTTGTTTAACTTTCAAAATAGGCAGTGACTACGCTAAGTGTGCTCTAAGCTAGGATTGACCAAGTTTGGCAAACATTCATTCAATAAGTAAAATAAAAACAAGCAATAGATAGGAACACCCAGATAGAAGTTTGTGGTTCTCAGAATGTGGTACTTGCGCCAAGGAGTGTGTATGTTCTACAAATGTTTCGATCAGTCACTCCAAACACATTAACATCCTAGATGGTTTTCTGCAAGGCAGACAATTGGTTTAGCTAGAGAGTCCTCGATATACGCAAGGTACGTGAGGCCCAAATCCGTAGATGAGACCAAAAGGATGTCACACAGCCGAGAGGAGCGGTAACCCACTTCTCCTCTTTCACTTCTCCAGGGTATAAAGTTCCTTGAGGCTTAGCCCGAATGACAAAATCTTGATCCCAAGAGAGGTGTCTTTCGATTCACCTCCCGATTCTTATACTCCGCCGGAACGCTGGAGTTGAGGTCATCCAAGGGGTGATGAAATCCCCAAGCAGGCCTCCTAAAAAAGAAACAAGGTTTTGGATCCTAATCTTATGCACCCAAGATGGCCTCGAAAGACGACAAGGGGAGAGAAGACTCAGATGACCTTGGGCTAAAAAACACGCTTGTTCTTTTACCAACTAACTCTTATGTGTGCTAATCTAGACTTTGCAAGCACTCATGTTTAAGAGACAATGTTCAATTCCAACTTGAAGTGCCAACAAAAGTAAATCGATCAAAGAATGCACACAATAAGAAGAGTTAGGGTCAACAAAAGCAAACTCGCGCGCCCGAAGGCCCTCCACGTCAAGTACCGATTAATTTTCTTTAAGGCATTCAAGATTGAGTGTGAGTTTGTTTTAAGCCCAAAACAAAAGTGTGTGAGATTCGATTTCAAGCGCACGCCCGGAGGCTCTCCACGTCAGTTGTTGTTCAATTTTAGTGCCCAAACTTGAAGTGTGATCAATTTAATCTAGAGTTTTGACCATTTAAGAATTTTGATAAAGTTAAAGCAAACGTTCAAAGACCAAGTGAGTGAGTTAGATTGTGGAACATTTAACACCTTTTTCAAGTAGACCCATCCCCATAAATGGCGCTGAGATTGCAACCAATGGTTAATATTTGATGGGTGATTAGAAAAGAGGTGAGTCCAAGGAACTACTCAAATTGATTTTTGTAAATTTGTATTTTAACTTAACAAAGTTTCTTAAATGTCCAAAAATCCAACTTTACCTAGATTGCATGTGAAAAAGAAATTTGTAATGGTTAATTGATCCTTGGCATTCAAGATTGAATTTTTGTTTTAAGCATGCATTCCAAAGAAAGTTGATTTTAATCCATGACATTCAAAAGTGTGTTTTTGAGCAACATTCATTCAATGAAAAATGTGTTTAACCATTCAAGTTCATTTTTTTTTTAGCAACATGCATTCAAAGACAAATGGTTAAACATTCAAGTTCATTTTTTTAGCAACATGAAAACCTACAAGAAGCATGGTTAGTGGTTCCATATGTGCTCCAACCTGCAATGAGACAAAAAAAAGCAATTTAGTTAGTTAGCCAAAATATTCAAAAATGAGAGCTTAACTATGGGAAAAAAAATTTTAACTTTTTTTGTTGTTTTTTCTATGCGTAAAAATGCTTAAAACGGTCTAAATCCTATAGAACCACTGAAAGTCAAATTTTGATTTATACTCTTTTTATTTTTATTTTTTTTATTTTTTTTTATTTTTAGCTACAAAGTGCAGAAATAGTAAAGCAGAAATGGAACATAAGCAAGCAAAGAACACAGTCTGCCAAAATACGAAGATGCTGAACTACAGAGGCGCCAAAATATGAAGAGGACAAAATAGATTTGCAGCACAGAACCTAGGTGACAAGCAGAGATGTCGATTTTCGCAGACGCAGATTTTCGCAGACGTCGATTTTTGCAGATGCAGATTTTCGCAGATGTTGATTTGCGCAGACGCGGATTTTCGCAGAAGTCGATTTTCGCAGACAGAACAGGTTGCAGACGCCAAAACCATGCCAAAAAAAGCTGAAAAATGCGAATTTTTTTTTTTAGATGGTATTTCTTCTTCCTAAGTGCGTTCTTTAACTTGCAAAAACAAGCAAAACACCCTCACAACACACTCAAACAACAACAAACATTAGATGGTTAGAAAAATGACATATAGATGAAAATAGATGATTAAATGACCCATAGTGGGGTCCCACCGGGCGTGCCAAAATGTAGAACCAGAATCAGTATGCAAAGAACATTAACAAATAAAGTAAACATTCACAAACCAAAAACTAAATTCACATATATGCTTAGACTAAGAAAGAAAATAAGAAGTGCAAACCTCACGAGAGAAAACACTCCATGCTTTCTTGATTCTGTAGATGTGTCCTTTTGCTGTGGATGTATGCTCAAGATGCTCAAAAGTTGCTTCAATGGAGATGGGTAATGGCAAATTGGTAGCTTTGTGAGCTCTCAATTTGGCATTATAAGGGTATGGTTGATGGCTTTGGTTCTCAAAATAGCATGGTAACTTTAGCTCAAAGATTGTTGATGAAATGGCTTGGGATGGGATTCAATTTATAGGCTAAGGGGTAGAGGGATGGAGGGCTTAGATGCAAGGATGGATGAAGGCTTAAGGAGGGCTAAGATGCACTCAAAGGGGAGCACATGGATTGTGCTTGTTTAGCACCAATGGGAAGGTGACACTTGTCACAAGGAGGATGAGTGTGAGAGGGTTAGGTTAAGGGTTGGTTAAGGGCATTATGAGTGGGGTTGAGTATGTAAGAGGGATGTAAGAGGAATGAGTGTGGAAGAGGGAAGAGTGTGGAAGATGGGTGTAAGAGTCATGAGTGGGCTTGTAAGAGTCTTTATGTTTTGTAAGAGCACTCATGACTTAGTGGTTGGGTTTTTTTTGAGGGGAGACTTTGGTTTGGATTAGGAAAGTCTTAAACTTGTTTAAGGAATGTGACAACATTAGGGGGTGGATTAGGCTTGGGTTTAGGATTAGATTAGGTATGTTAGAGATGTGCAAGTGGATGGCATTAATGAGGGTGGGTGAGTTAGTGGCTAAGCTTGGTTAGTATGGGTGGATGGGGTGGATTAGGCTAAATGGAGGATTAGAGATAGGTTAGGGTTTTTTTGAATTTGAGGATTTCATTTATCAAATAGATTTATTTAATAAATGGGGATTTTTGGAATTATATAGGAGAAAAGGATTTAATTGATAAATAATAGATTATTTGATTTATCAATTAGGACTATAGATGATTAATTAAATTAATCAACTAGGGGATGACAAAGGATTAATTAAATAAGAATTTAATTAATGATGCCTTTAGAGATGGCTAAATTAGATTACCAAAGTAGTGTAATCAAATTTAGGTATCTACACCTAGTACCCGTAGAGATATATTCGAATCATTCATATGGGTCATAGGGGGTTATAGGGTGACTTATGACCCCCTTTGACCTATTGAATGACGAGATATGTTGATAGGGGTCCTAGGACCCATAAGGACATATTCGAATTGTTCATATGGGTCAAAGGGGGCCATAGGGTGAACTATGACCCCCTTTGACCTATTAAATGATGCCATATGTCCCTAAGGGTCTTAGGACACTAAAGGACATATTCGAGTTGTTCATATGGGTCAAAGGGGGTCATAGGGTGATGTATGACCCTGTTTAACCCATCAAATGATGACATATGTCTGGAAGGGTCCTAGGACCCTTGGGGACATATTCGAATGAGCCATATGGGTGAAAGGGGTTAAAGGGTGACTTATGACCCCCTTTGACCAATTAAGTGATGACATATGTACCTCGAGGGCCCCTAGGGACATATTTGAATCCTTCATATGGGTGTAAGGGGGTCATAGGGTGACTTATGACTCCCTTTGACCCATTAAACGATGACATATGTTCTTAGGAGTTCTAATACCCATAGGGACATATTCGAATTTTTCATATGATTCACCTATGACCTCCTTTGACCCATTAAACGATAACATATGTCCGTAGGGGTCCTAGGACCCCTAGGGACATATTCGAATCTTTTATATGGGTCAAAGGTAGTCATAGGTTGACCTATGACCCTCTTTGACCCATTAAATGATGACATATGTCTTTAGGGTTGTTAGGACCCCTAGGAAAATATTTGAATGGATAATATGGGTCAAAAAGGATTATAGGGTGACCTATGATCCCTTTTGACCCATTAAACGATGACATTTGTCTTTAGTGTTCATAGGACCCTTAATGACATATTGGAATCATTGATATGGGTCAAAGGAGGTCATAGGGCACCCATTAAATGACGACATATGTACCTAGGGCTACTAGGACCCCTAGGGACAAATTCGAATGGGCCATATGGGTAAAAGGGTGTCATAGGGTGACCTATGACCCCCTTAGACCCATTAAACGTAGACAGATGTCCCTAGGGGTCCTAGGACCCTTAGAGACATATTCGAATCGATCATATGGGTCAAAAGGGGTCATAGGGTGACTTATGACCCCCTTTGTCCCATTAAATGATGACATATGTCCCTAGGTATCCTAGGTCCCCTAGGGACATATTCGAATCATTCATATGGGTCAAAGGGGTTCATAGGGTGACCTATGACCTCCTTCGACCCATTAAATGATGACATATGTCCCTAGGGGTCCTAAGATCCTTAAGGATATATTTGAATTGTTCATATAGGTCAAAGGGAGTCAGAGGGTGACCTATGACCCCCTTTGACTCATTAAATGATGAAATATATCTCTAAGAGTCTTAAGACCACTAGGGACATATTCGAAAGAGCCATATCAGTCAAAGGAAGTCATAAGGTAACCTATCACCCTCTTTGACTCAATAAATGACTACATATGTCCCTGTGGGTCCTAGGACCCCTAGGGACATATTCGAATCGTTCATATGGGTCAAAGGGGGTCATAGGGTAACCTATGACCCCTTTTGACCCATTAAATGACGACGTATGTCAATAGGGGTCCTAAGACCCCTAAAGACATATTCAAATCGTTCATATGGGTCAAAGGGGGTCATAGGGTGACCTATAACCCCTTTTGACCGATTAAATAATGACATATGTCCTTACGGGTCCTAGGACCCCTAGGGACATATTTGAATCGCTCATATGGGTCAAAGGGGGTCATAGGGTGACCTATGACCCCTTTGACCCTTTAAATGATGACATAGGACCCCTAGGGACATATTCAAATAGTTCATATGAGTCAAAGGGGGTCATAGGGTGACTTATGACCCCCTTTGACTTATTAAATGACGACATATGTCGGACCCCTATGAACATATTCGAATTGTTCATATGGGTCAAAGGGGGTGACAAGGTGACCTATGACCCCCTTTGACAAATTAAACGACGACATATATCCCTAAGAGTCCTAAGACCCCTAGGGACATATTCGAATGGGTAATATGGGTCAAAAGGCCCTATGACCCCCTTTAACCTATATGACTGATTCAAATGTCCCTATGGATCCTAGGACACCAAGGGACATTCAAATCATTCATATGGGTTTTAAATGTCCCTATGGGTCCTAGTACACCTAGGGACATTCGAGTCGTTCATATGGGTCAAAAGGGGTCATAGGCTAACCTATCACCCTCTTTGACCCATTAAACAATCACATATGTCTCTAGGGGTCCTAGGACCCCTAGGGACATATTTGAACAAGTAATATGGGTCAAAGGAGTTCATAGGGTGACCTATGACCCTTTTTGACCTATTAAACGACAACATATGTCCCTACAAGTCCTATGACACCTAAGGACATATTCGAATCGTTCATATGGTCAAAGGGGGTCATAGGGTGACCTATGACCCATTTTGATTCATTAAACAACGACATATGTTCTTAGGGGTCCTAAGACTCTTAAGGACATATTTGAATCGTTCATATGGGTCAAAGGGGGTCATAGGATGACTTATGACCCCCTTTGACCCATTAAACCACGACATATGTCTCTAGGGGTCCTAGGACCCCTAAGGACATTTGAATGGGCCATATCGGTCAAAGGGGGTTATAGGGTGACCTATGACCCCCTTTGACCCATTAAACAATGACATATGTCCCTAGGGGTCCTAGGACCCCTAGGGACATATTTGAATCATTCATATGGGTTGAAGGGGGTCATAGGGTGACTTATGACCCCTTTTGACTCATTAAACAACGACATATGTTCCTCGAAGTCCTAGGACTGATAAGGACATATTCAAATCATTTATATGTTTCACCTATGACCCCCTTGGACCCATTAAATGATGACATATGTTCCAAAGGGTCTTAGGACCCCTAAGGACATATTTGAATCATTCATATGGGTCAAAGGGGGTCATAGGGTGACCTACGACCCTGTTTGACCGATTGAATGACGACATATGTCTCTAGGGTTTCTAAGACCCTTAAGAAAATATTTAAATGGGTAATATGGGTCAAAGGGGGTTATAGAGTGACCTATGACCCCCTATGACCCATTAAACGATGACATATGTCCCTAGTGATCTTAGGACCCCTAAAGACATATTCGAATCATTCATATGGGTCAAAGGGGGTCATAGGGTGACCTATAACCCCCTTTGACCCATTAAATAACAACATGTGGACCCCTAGGGACAAATTCGAATGGGCCATAAGGGTCAAAGGGGGTCACAGGGTGACCTCTCACCCCCTTTGACCATTTAAACGATGACATATGTCCCTAGGGGTCTTAAGACCCTTAAGGACATTCGAATCATTCATCTAGGTCAAAGGGGGTCATAGGGTATGACCCCCTTTGACCCATTAAACGACGAAATATGTCCCTAGGGGTCCTATGACCCAAGGCGACATATTCAAATCATTTATATGAGTCAAAGGGGGTCATAGGGTGACCTATGACCCCCTTTGACTCATTAAATGATGCCATATGTCCCTAGGGGTCCTCGGACCCCTAAGGACATATTCAAATCGTTCATATAGGTCAAAGGGCCCTATGACCCCCTTTGACCCATTAAATGACAACATATGTCCTTAGGGGTCCTAGGACCCCTAAGGACCTATTCGAATGGGCAATATGGGTCAAGGGGGTCATAGGTCACCTTATGACCCTCTTTCACTCAATAAACAATGACATATGTCCCTAGGGGTCTTAGGATCCCTAAGGACATATTCAAATCGTTCATATGGGTCAATTGGGGTCATAGGGTGACTTATGAACGCTTTTGACCTATTAAACGATGACATAATTTTTTAAGAGTCCTAGGACCCATAGGAACATATTCGAATCATTCATATGTTTCACCTATTATTTTTTTTGACCCATTAAATGACGACATATGTCCTTAGGGGTACTAGGACCCCTACAAACATATTCGAATGGTTCATATGGGTCAAAGAGGGTCATAGGCTGACCTATAACCCCCTTTGACCCATTAAGCGATGACATATGACCCTAGGAGTTTTAGGACCCGTAGGGACATATTAAAATGGGTAATATGGGTCATAGAGGGTCACAGGGTAACCTATGAACCTCTTTGACCCATTAAACGACATATGTTCCTAGAGGTCCTAGGACTCCTAAAGACATATTTGAGTCATTCATATGGGTCAAAGGGGGTAATAGGGTAACTCATGACTCTCCTTTGACCTATTAAACGATGATATATGTCCTTAAGGGTTGTAGGATCCCTACGTACATATTCGAATGGTTCATATGAGTCAAAGGAGGTGATAGGGTGACCTATCACCCCCTTGAACCACTAAACAATGACATATGTCTCTAGGGGTCCTAGGACCCCTAGGAACATATTTGAATCGTTCATATGGATAAAAGTGAGTCATAGGTCACCTTATTACCCCTTTTGACCCATTAAAAGACGACATATGTCCCTAGGGGTCCTAGGATCTTTAAGGTCATTAAAAGTTGACATATGTCATTAGGGGTCCTAAGACCCCTACGTACATATTCAAATGGTTCATATGTGTAAAAAGGGGTCATAGGTCACCAATTGAATTACGACATATGTCCACAGACATATTCAAATGGGTAATATGGGTCAAAGAGAGTCATAGGGTGACCCATGGACCTCTTTGACTTATTAAACAATGACATATGTCTTTAGGGTTCCTAGGACTACTAGAGACATATTCGAATAATTCATATGGGTCAAACAAGGTCATAAGTCACCTTATGACCACCTTTGACCCATTAAATGATGACATATGTCCTTTGGGATCCTACGTCCCCTAAGAAAATATTCGAATTGTTCATATTAGTCAAAGAGGGTCATAAGGTGACTTATGACCCCGTTTGACTGATTAAAAGACGACATATGTCCCTAAGGCTCCTAAAATTTCTATGGACATATTCGAATCATTCATATGATCAAAGAGGTAATAGGTTGACCTATGACCCCCTTTGACCCATTAAACGATGACATATGTCTCTAAGGGTTCTCAGACCGCTAAGAACATATTTGAATGGGTAATGTGGGTCAAAGGTGGTCACAGTGTGACCTATGATCCCCTTTGACCCGTTAAATGACAACATATGTCTCTAAGGGTCCTAGGATCTCTAGGGACAAACTCGAATTGGCCATATGGGTCAAAGTGGCTCATAGGGTGACCTATGACTCTCTTTCACCCATTAAACGATGACATATGTCCCTACGGGTCCTCGGACCCCTAGGAACATATTCAAATCGTTCATATGGGTCAAAGAGGGTCATAGGCCCTTTTGACCCATTAAATGATGATATATGTCCCTAGGGGTCTTATGACTCCGAGAGACATATTTGAATCGTTCATATGGGTCAGAGGAGGTCATAGGGTGAATTATCACCTCTTTTGACCCATTAAACGATGACATATGTCCCTAAAGGTCCTAAGACCCCTAAGGACATATTCAAATTGTTCATATGGGTCAAATGAAGCCATAGGGTGATTTATGACCCCTTCTGACCCATTAAACAGTGACATATGTCCCTAGGTGTATTAGGATCCCTAGGGACAAATTCAAATAGGCCATATGAGTCAAATGGGATCATAGGGTGACCTATTACCCCGTTTGACCCATTAAACTATGACATATGTCCCAAGGTCTTAAGATATGGGTCAAAGGGGGTCATATTCGAATCGTTCATATGGTTCAAATGGGGTCATACCCTATGACCCCCTTTGACCCATATGGACGATTCAAATATGTTCCTAGGGGTCCTAAGACCCATAGAGACATATTCGAATCATCTATATGGGTCAAAGGGGGTCATAGGGTGACGTATGACCCACTTTGACCCATTAAACGATGACATATGTCCTTAGGGGTTCTAGGACCCCTACGGACATATACAAATCGTTCATATGGGTGTAAGGAGGTCATAGGGTGACCTATGACCCCTTTGACCTATTAAATGACGACATATGTCCCTAGGGGTATGCGCCATATGGGTCAAAAGGGGTCATAGGTCACCTAGTAAATGACAACATATGTCCTTAGGGGTTTTAGGACCCTTAGTGACATATTTGAATCGTTCATATGGGTCAAAGAGGGTCATAGGGTTACTTATGATGCCCTTTGACCCATTAAACGATGACATGTGTTCCTAGGGGTCATAGGTCCTATAGGGATATATTCGAATCGTTCATATGTTTCACCTATGATCCTTTTTGACCCATTAAATGATGACATATGTCCCTAGAGATCCCTGGATCCTTAAAGATATATTTGAATGGTTCATATGGGTCAAAGGGGGTCATAAAGTGACCTATGACCCCTTTTAACCCATTAAACAATAACATATGTCTCTTGGAGTCCTAAGACCCCTAGGGACATATTCAAATGGGTAATATGCGTCATAGGGGGTCATAAGGTGACCTATGACCCCCTTTGACCCATTAAATGAGGACATATGTTCCTAGAGGTCCTAAGACCCCTAAGGACATATTTGAATCGTTGATATAAGTTAAAAGGGGTCATAAGGTGACCTATGACCCCTTTTGACCCATTAAATGATGACATATGTCCCTAGTGGTCCTAGGACCCCTACGTACATATTTGAATGTTTCATATGGATCAAAGAGAGTCATAGGGTGACCTATGATCCCCTTTGACCAATTAAATGACGACATATGTCCTTGGGTGTCCTAAGACCCCTAAGGACATATTTAAATAGGTAATATGTGTCAAAAGGGTTCATAGGTCCGTTTGACCCATTAAACAATGACATATGTCCCTAGGGGTCCTAGGACCCTTTGGGACATATTCGAATCGTTCATATGGGTCAAAGGAGGTCATAGGTCACCCTATGACCCTCTTTGACCCATTGAAGGATGACGTATATCCCTAGGGGTCCTTGGACCCCTAAGGACATATTTGAATTGTTCATATAGATCAAAGGGGGTCATAGGTCACCGTATGACCCCATTTCACTCATTAAACGATGACATATATCTCTTGCATTCCTCGAACCCCTAGACAAATATTCGAATCGTTTATATCGATCAAAGGGGGTCATCAGGTGACTTATGACCCCCTTTGATCGATTAAAGGACGTCATATGTCCTTAGGGCTTCTAGGACCCTTAGAGATATTCGAATCGTTCATATGGTCAAAAGGGGTCATAGGGTGACCTATGACGTCCTTCGACTTATTAAATGACGACATATGTCTCTAAGGGTCCTAGGACCCCTAAGGACATATTTGAATGGGTAATGTGGGTCAAAGGCAATCATAGATCACCTTGTGACCCCCTTTGACCCATTAAATGATGACATATGTTCTTAGGGGTCCTAGGACACATAGAAACATTTTCGAATCGTTCATATGGGTCGAGGAGAGTCACAAGAGGACCCATGACCCCTTTTGACCCATTAAATGAGCACATATGTCCCTAGGGGTCCTAGGAGCCCTAGGGACAAATTCGAATGGGCCATATGGGTCAAATGGGGTCATAGGGTGACCTATGACCCCTTTTAACCCATTAAACGATGACATATATCCCTAGGGGGTCCTAGGACCCCTAGGAACATATTCGAATAGTTCATATGGGTCAAAGGGGGTCATAGGGTGACCTATGACCTCTTTTGGCCTATTAAATGATGATATATCAGGACCCCTAGGGATATATTCGGGACATATTTGAATCGTTCATATGGGTCAAAGGGGGTCATAGGGTGACCTATCACCCCCTTTGACCCATTAAACAATGACATATGTCCCTAGGGGTCCTAAGACTCCTACGGACATATTCGAATCGTTTATATGAGTCAAAGGGGGTTATAGGATGACTTATCACCCTTTTTGACCCATTAAACATCGACATATGTCCCTAGGGTTCCTAAGAGCCCTAGGGACATATTCGAATCATTCTTATAGATCAAAGAAGGTCATATGGTGACTTATGAACCCCTTTGACCTATTAAACAATGACATATGTTTCTAAGGGTCTTAGGACCCATAAGAACATATTCAAATCGTTCATATGTTTCACGTATGACCCCCTTTGACCCATTAAACGACAACATATTTACCTATAGGTCCTAAGACTCCTAAGGACATATTCGAATTGTTCATATGGGTCAAAAGAGGTTATAGGGTGACTTATGAGCCTCTTTGACCCATTAAACGACAACATATGTCTCTAGGGTTCCTAAGACCCCTAAAAAAATATTTTAATGGGTAATATGGGTCAAAGGGGGTCATAGGGTGACCTATGACCCCCTTTGACCCATTAAACGATGACATATGTCCCTAGTGGTCCTAGGACCCCTAAGGACATATTCAAATTGTTCATATGGGTCAAAGGAGGTCATAAGGTGACCTATGACCCCCTTTGACCCATTAAATGATGACTTATGTCCCTAGGGATATTAGGACCCCTAGGAAAAAAATTGAATGAATCATATGGGTCAAAGGGGGTCATAGTGTGACTTATGACCCCCTTTGACCCATTAAATAATGACATATGTCCCTAGGGGTCCTAGGACCCCTAAGGACATATTCAAATCGTTCATATAGGTCAAAGGGGGTCATAGGGTGACCTATGTCCCTCTTAAACTCATTAAATGATGACATATGTCGCTAGGGGTCCTAGGAACATATTTGAATGGGTAATATGGGTCAAAGGGGGTCATAGGGTGACCTATGACCGCCTTTGACCCTATGACCCCCTTTGACCCATTAAACAATGACATATGTCTTTAGGGGTCCTAGGACCCCTACAAACATATTTAAATCATTTATATGGGTCAAAGGGGGTCACATGGTGACCTATGATCCCCTTTGACCCATTAAACGATGACATATGTCCCTAGGGGTCCTAGGACCCCTATGGACATATTAGAATGAGTAATATGTGTCAAAGTGCCTTATGACCCCGTTTTACCCATATGAATGATTCGAATGTCGCTAGGGGTCCTAGGACCCCTAGGGACATTCGAATCGTTCATATGGGTCAAATGGGGTCATAGGGATATTTGACGCTCTTTGACCCATTAAACAATGACATATGTCTCTAGGGGTCCTATGACCCCTAGTGACATATTTGAATGGGTAATATAGGTGAAAGAGGTTCATAGGGTGACCTATGACCCTTTTTGACCCATTAAATGATGACATATGTCCTTAGGGGTCCCAGGACTCTTACAGACATATTCAAATCATTCATATGGGTCAAAGGGGGTCATTGAGTGACTTATGACCTCCTTTGAGCAATTAAATGATGACATATGTCTCTAGGGGTCGTAGGACCCCTAAGGACGTATTCAAATCGTTCATACGGGTCAAAGGGGGTCATAGGGTGGCCTATGACCTCCTTTCACCCATTAAACAATGACATATGTCCCTAGTGGTCCTAGGACCCTTAAGGACAAATTCAAATGGGCCATATGGGTAAAATGGGGTCATATGGTGACCTATGATCCCTTTTGACCCATTAAATGATGATATATATCCCTAGAGGTCCTAGGGATATATTCGAATAGTTCATATTAGTCAAAGGGGGTCATAGCGTGACTTATGACACCCTTTGACTCCTTAAATGACGACATATGTCCTTTAAGGTCTTAAGACCATTAGACACATATTTGAATCGTTCATATAGGTCAAAAGGGGTCACAAGGTGACCTATGACATCTTTTGACCCACTAAGTGACGACATATGTCCTTAGGGGTCTTAGGACCCCTAGGGACATATTCGAATGGACCATATTGGTCAAAAGGGGTTATAGCGTGACCTATGACCCCCTTTGACCCATTAAATGATGACATATGTTCCTAGGGATCCTAAGACCCCTAAGGACATATTCAAATCGTTCATATGGGTTGAAGGGGGTCACAGGGTGACTTATGACCCTCTTTTACCCATTAAAAGATGACATATGTTCCTAGGGGTCGTCGGACCCATAGGGACATATTCGAATCGTTCATATGGGTCAAACGGGGTCATAGGGTGACTTACGACCCTTTTTGACCCATTAAATGACAACATATATCTCTAGAGTTCTTCGGACCATCAGGAAAATATTTGAATGGGTGATATCGGTCCTCTTTTGACCCATTAAACGACGACATATGTCCTTAGTGGTCCTAGGACCTCTAAGGACATATTTGAATCGTTCATATGGGTCAAAGCGGGTTATTTAATCGATCAAAGAGGGTCATAGTACTCCTAGGGACATAGTCAAATGGGTAATATGGGTCAAAGGGGTTCATAGGTCTCTTTGACCAATTAAATGATGAAATATGTCCCTAAGGTCCCTAGGACCCATAGGGACATATTCAAATGGGTAATATGGGTCATAGGGGGTCATAGGGTGACCTATGACTCTCTTTGACCCATTAAATGCTGACATATGTCCTAGGGGTCTTAGGATCCATAGGGATATATTCGAATGGGTAATAGAAGTCAAAGGAGGTGATAAAGTGACCTATGACTCTCTTTGACCCATTAAACGACGACATATGTCGCTAGGGGTCTTAAAACCCCTAGAGACATATTCGAATAGGTAATATGGGTCAAAGGGGGTCATAGGTGTCTTTGACACATTAAATGATGACATATGTCCCTAGCGGTCTTAAGATCTCTAGGGACATAGTCGAATGGGTCATATAGGTCAAAGGGGGTCATAGGGTGACCTATGACCCCGTTGGACCCATTAAACGACGACATATGTCTCTAGGGGTCCTAGGACCCCCAGGGACATATTCAAATAGTTCATATGTGTCAAAGGGGGTCATAGGTGACTTATGACTACCTCTGACCCATTAAACGACGACATATGTCTCTAGGGGTCCTAGAACCCCTATGGACATATTTGAATCATTCATATGGGTCAGAGGGTGTGATAGGTTGACTTATGACCCCCTCTGACCCATTAAACAATGATATATGTCTCTAGGGGTCCTAGGACCCCTAGGGACATATTCGAATCATTCATATGGGTCAAAGGGTGTCATAGGGTGACCTTTGACCCTCTTTCACCCATTAAATAATGACATATATCTCTAGGGGTCCATGGACCCCTAAGGATATATTCGAATGGGTAATATGGTTCAAAGGGAGTCATAAAGTGACCTATGACCCCTTTTGACCAATTAAACGACGACATATGTCCCTAGGGGTCCTAGGACCCTTAGGGACATATTTGAATGGTTCATATGGGTCAAACGAGGTCATAGGGTGACCTATGACACCCTTTGACCCATTAAATGATGACATATGTCCCTATGAGTCCTAATACCCGTAGGGACATATTCAAATGGGTAATATGGGTCAAAGGGGTTCATAGGGTGACCTATGACTCTTTTTGACCGATTAAACAACAACATATATCCGTAGGGGTCCTAGGACCCTTAGGGACATATTTGAATTGTTCATATGGGTCAAAGGGGGTCATAGGTCCCTTTGACTCATTAAATGACAACAAATGTCCCTAGGGGTCCTAAGAGCCCTAGGGACATATTCAAATAGTTCATATGGGTCAAAAGGGGTCATAGGTCACCCTATGACCCCCTTTGACCCATTAAATGATGACATATATCTTTTGGGGTCGTAGGACCCATAAGAACATATTTGAATCATTCATATCGGTCAAAGGGAGTCACAGGGTGACTTATGACCCCCTTTGACCAATTAAATGACGAGATATGTCCCTAGGGGTCTTAAGAACCCTAAAGATATATTCAAATTGTTCATATGGGTCAAAGGTGGTCATAGGGTGACCTATGACTCCCTTTGACCCATTGAATGATGACATATGTCCCTAGGGGTCCTAGGACCCCTACGGACATATTCGAATCATTCATATGAGTCAAAGTGGGTCATAGGGTGACCTATGACCCTATTTGAGCCATTAAATGACGACATATGTCCCTAGGGTTCCTAAGACCCTTAGGGACATATTCGAATGGGCCATATGGGTCAAAGGGGGTTATAGGGTGACATATGACCTCTTTTGACCCATTAAACGATGACATATGTCCTAGGGACATATTCAAATAGTTCATATACCCATTAAATGACGACATATGTCCCTTGGGGTCCTAGAACCCCTAAGGACATATTTGAATCATTCATATAGGTCAAAGGAGGTCATAGGGTGACTTAAGACCCCCTTTGACCCATTAAACTATGACATATGTCCCTAGGGGTGCTAGGACCCCTAGGGACATATTTGAATTGTTCATCTGGTCAAAGGGGGTCATAGGGTGACCTATAATCCCCTTTCACACATTAAATGATGACAAATGTCTCTAAGGGTCCTAGGACCCCTAGGGACATATTTTAATAGGTAATATGGGTCAAAGGGGTTCATAGGGTGACCTTTGACCCCCCTTTGACCCTCTTTAAATGACGAGATATGTCCCTAGGGGTCCTGGGAACCCTACAAACATATTCGAATCGTTTATATGGGTCAAAGGGGTCATAAGGTGCCCTATTACCACCTTTGACCTATGAAAAGATGACATAT
Source organism: Cupressus sempervirens (assembly GCA_028749045.1). Lineage (NCBI taxonomy): Eukaryota > Viridiplantae > Streptophyta > Pinopsida > Cupressales > Cupressaceae > Cupressus > Cupressus sempervirens. The sequence continues at coordinate 605,868,078 of CM053788.1, forward strand.
GTGCCTAGGGGTCCTAGGACCTCTAAGGACATATTTGAATCGTTCATATGGGTCAAAGGGGGTCATAGGGTGACCTATGACCCACTTTGACCCATTAAAGGATGACATATGTTCTTAGAGTTCCTAAGACCTCTAGGGACATATTCGAATGGGCCATATGGGTGAAAGGGGGTCATAGGGCGACCTATGACCCCCTTTGACCCATTAAACGACAACATATGTCTTTAGGTGTCCTAGGACCCCTAAGGATATATTCGAATCATTCATATGGGTCATAGGGGGTTAAAGGGTGACTTATGACCCCCTTTGACCCATTGAATGATGAAATATGTCCATAGGGGTCCTAGGACCCATAGGGACATATTCAAATTGTTCATATGGGTCAAAGGGGGTCATAGGGTGAACTATGACCCCCTTTGACCCATTAAACGATGACATATGTCCCTAAGGGTCTTAGGACCCCAAAGGACATATTCGAATCGTTCATATGGGTCAAAGGGGGTCACAGAGTGACTTATGACCCCCTTTAACCCATCAAACGATGACATATGTGTCGATGGGTCCTAGGACCCCTGGGGACATATTCGAATGGGCCATATGGGTGAAAGGGGTTCATAGGGTGACCTATGACCCCCTTTGACCAATTAAACGATGACATATGTCCCTAGGGGTCCCCTAGGGACATATTTGAATCGTTCAAATGGGTGTAAGGGGGTCATAAGGCGACTTATGACTCCCTTTGACACATTAAACGATGACATATGTTCTTATGTGATGAACCTCCTTATAGCAATATCGTGAGAATGCTCGAAATAACAGAATACAAAGTGATAGCAGAACTCAGAATGAATCTACTGATCGCAGGCCACTTCAAGGGGGTAACCTCCTTTGAGCAAGCTTAATACAATAAATTCGTCCGTGCCCATCAAGGGCCTCAACCTATTCTTATATACTGAGTACGATCTAGAAAAGTAATACTACCTATGCATGTGGGATAATAAAATATACTCACAGGACGACTTACAAAGCATATGCGTCCAACAACACTACTCTAACAAAATAAACAGAAGGAACACACAGGTTCCTAACATCCCCTCTCCCTTAGAAAAAAGCTTTGTCCTCAAAGCTTAAGGTGTGGAAATTGTTGTTGAATCTGAAGAAGGGGTTCCCAGGTAGCATCCTCTGGTTGCATGCCATGCCACTGAATCAAGACCTCAGAGATGGAGCGAGAGCGAAGCTGGCGAGTGCGCTGGTCAATGATTGCCACCGGCTCCAGGATAATGGATCCTTCCATATCCATTTCAGGGAGAGTAGTTTGTGCTCTGACAGTGGTACCCAGAACTTTCTTTAGACAAGAAACATGAAAGACTGGATGAATGCGGGAAGAAGGAGGAAGTTCCAGTTTATAAGCAACTGAACCAATCTTCTGCAGAACCTTATAAGGCCCATAAAATTTTGGGGCCAGCTTATGACGCCCTTTCAGCTTTAGGGAGGATTGTTTGTATGGCTGTAGACGAAGAAAAACCATATCCCCAACTTGAAATGAGCGCTCAGAACGGTGTTGATCTGCTTGCTGTTTCATCCGATTACAGGCCATGTGAAGATTATCCTGTAAGGTACGAAGAATCTGATCCCTGCTGCAGAGAACTATGTCAACTGCCTGGACTGGTGAGCTATTGGGAGTGTAGGGAAGGAGCACTGGAGGTGCCTGACCATAGACTGCTTCATATGGAGTCATTTTAGAGGCAGTGTGGTAAGAGGTATTGTACCACCATTCAGCTAAAGGGAGCCACTTGGCCCACTGATGTTGCTGTTCAGAAGTGAAGCAACGAAGATAAGTTTCCAAGCATTTATTGACTATTTTAGTTTGACCATCAGTTTGTGGGTGATAGCCCGAACTCATCTTCAGTTTGGTGCCAGTTTTCTGAAACAGTTCAGTCCAAAAATGACTGGTAAAAGTTGCATCACGATCAGAGACAATGGAAGAAGGGAGTCCATGAAGACGAAATATCTGGTCCATGAAGATTTGTGCAACAGAGGAGGCAGTATAGGGGTGGCTGAGGGCACAAAAATGACTATATTTCGAGAGACGATCAACCACAACCAAGATCACTGTCTTGCCACCGGATTTAGGAAGCCCTTCAATGAAATCCATAGAAATATCAGTCCAAATCCGTGTAGGGATGGGAAATGGTTCGAGCAAGCCAGGAAGGAGGGTCGTTTCACCCTTGTGGCGTTGGCAAGTATCACATTCAGCCACCATCTGTTGAATCGTCTGTTTCATCCCTTTCCAAAAGAAGTTTCTCCTTGCTCGCTCATAAGTTTTGAGGAAGCCTGAGTGCCCTGCTAAAGGAGAAGCATGGAGTTCATAAAAAATAGCCTGATGTAGAGCTGGGTTCTGAGGAAGCACTAGCCGACCCTTGTATCGAAGAGAAGCACCATCCCAAGAGTAATGTGGTATAGCAGAAGGATTATTGGCTAGCTGGTGAATGATTTGAGATAAAGAAGAGTCACTGTCATAGCCCTGCTGAACAGATGCTAACCAATTGGGAATGGGCATAGAAATAGCGGAAAGGGAAGCTTGATTATCAAATGTGCGAGAAAGAGCATCTGCCTCCTTACCCTTCTTGTAGGTGATCTCATAATCATACCCCATGAGTTTGCTGACCCATTTCTGTTGTGTAGGAGAGGATACCCGTTGTTCCAAGAAGTATTTCAGACTTTGGTGATCGGTTCTGATGCAAAAATGACTCCCTAAGAGGTATGGCCGCCACTTCTGTACAGCATGCAAAATAGCCATCATTTCTTTTTCATAAGTAGAGAGGGCTAGATTCTTACCAGAGAGGGCTTTGCTAGTGAACGCAATAGGATGGTCATCTTGCAGGAGAACATCACCCAATCCATTGCCACAAGCATCACTCTCAATAGTGAAGGGTTTGGAAAAATCTGGCATCGCGAGAACAGGTGTACTGCACATAGCCTGTTTCAGTTGTTCAAATGCAGTCTCAGCAACAGGGGTCCAGGAGAAGGCATCCTTTTTTAACAGAGCTATCAATGGTGCTGCAATTTTCTCGTAATCTTTGACAAACTTGCGGTAGTAGCCAGTCAACCCCAAAAAACCCCGAAGGCTCTTGAGAGTTTTAGGATGCGGCCAAGTTTTCATGGCATCTATTTTTGTAGGATCCACCCGCACTCCATGGTGTGCAACAATATGCCCGAGATACTCCACTTCCTCCTGGCCAAACACACATTTAGATAGTTTTGCACAGAGTTGATGATCAGAGAGAAGTTGCAAGACAAGCTCCAGATGATGGAGATGCTCAGCCCAAGTTTTGCTACATATGAGGATATCATCAAAGAAGACCAGAATGAATTTCCGGAGGTATGGTCGAAATATGTTATTCATCACTGCCTGAAATGTTGAAGGAGCATTCGTGAGGCCAAAGGGCATGACTAAAAATTCATAGTGACCATCATGTGTGCGGAAGGCAGTTTTAGGTATATCCTCCTCATTAACCCGAATTTGATGATACCCAGAACGAAGATCTAACTTGGAGAAAAAATGAGCCCCATGAAGTTCATCAAGAAGTTCATCAACAACTGGAATGGGAAACTTGTCCTTTATAGTGAGATGATTAAGTGCTCGGAAATCAATGCAGAGTCGCCATGACCCATCTTTTTTGCGAACAAGCAGAACTAGAGAAGAAAAGGAACTGGTACTAGGGCGAATAATACCTTGCTTCAGTAAGTCACGGACAAGTATCTCGATTTCGGTCTTCTGATGAAATGGGTAGCGGTAGGGCCTGATGTTGGGCGGAACACTGCCAGGAAGGAGCTGAATACGGTGGTCCTCTAGACGAGAAGGAGGTAATCCCACAGGTTCAGCAAATACACCAGAATACTTGTCCAAAATGTGTTGGAGATCGGCAGGAGTGCTCGAGACTGCTGATGGCTGCATCTGAATGGAATGGAGCTGAGCGATGACACCATGTGAATTCTTCTTAAGAAGTTTTTCCATACAGTGTGAACTGATGATGCTGAGAGACCCTGGTTGTAAGCCTTTCAAAGTGTGTTGGTGCCCCTCGGCTGAAAACTGCATCCAAAGTTCAGCAAAATCCCAGAGAATGGGGCCAAGAGTGCGTAACCATTGGGCACCCAAAACCACGTCACAGCCACCTAAGGGTAAGGCAAACATGTCAGAGCGCATGTTATAATCTCCAATAGAGAGACGCACATTGCGACATTTCCCTTTACAAGGTAAAGTGCCCCCATTGGCAATCATGACTTCAAAGCTAGAGCAGGGATGGATAAAGCAATCAGCCTGTTTGGCTATTCGTGGATCAATGAAGTTATGAGTGCTACCAGAATCAATGAGTATAGTAAGAGGGATCTTCTTGAAGAAACCCTGGACCCGCATGGTTTGTGGAGTAGTGACTCCTGCCAAAGCATGGACAGATATCTCTGGTGGAGCTTCTGGTGAAGGAGGTTCAGGCTGGTGAGGCTCAACCTCATCATCCACTGTTTCCTGAGCATCTACATATTCTTCCAGTTCCGGTGGAGAATCCACATCCAAGAGATAGAGCTTTTGCTGAACACATCTATGGCCCCGAGACCATTTCTCATCACAATTATAACAAAGCCCTTTGTCTCGCCTGACTCGCATCTCTGTTTCAGACAAGTGCTTGATCGGAGTAGTTCTGGGAGCTGGTATGACTGGAGGGTTGTGAGAACCTGTATTTCTGAATGGAACAAAATTAGATCTGGAGCGTTGTAGAGCACTAATCTTGTCTTCCGCTAACTTAGCCAACCCAAGGGCTTCCATCATTGTAGTAGGTCGAAACATTTTGACTTCTGAGCGAAGTGCATCCTTCAGACCACTGACAAAACAACTACGGAAGAATTCATCAGAAAAGCCTTCTGTGTAATTAGCTAATTTTTCAAACTCTGTCTGGTATTCTCTTACAGTGCCTGTTTGATGCAGTTTAGTGAGTGCTCCTGTGAAATCATCAAAGGAACTAGGGCCAAAGCGCTCCAAAATGAGGGTGCACAATTCTCTCCACGTTGGGCCTACATTAGCCTTGATGTACCAACGGAACCATTGAAGAGCTTCATGTTCCAAATGAAAAGATGCAAGGGGGACTTTGTGGTTATCCAAAGTATTATGCAAGTTGAAATACTGCTCTGCCCTATAGATCCATCCAGTCAGATCAGAACCATCGAAGCATGGAAAATCAAGCTTTGGTCCACGGAAATTGCCAGAAGAGGACCCAATATCTCCTGAATGGTTTCGGCTCATGGCTGACTGCTGAAAGTTAAGACCCAGAATTTTGTCATCCAGATCTTGAAGTTTGGTTTTGAGGGATGCCATTTTTTCTTCCATGATTTTTGCTCCTGTACGCGTAACAACCATAAAGCAAGGTTTTTTTTTTTTTTTTGGAATGGGTAGAAGATGAGAAACAAAAACTTTTTTAGTTACGGCAAACTTGGATTTGGGTAAAACTCAGATAGGAAATGGGTGTTCGACGGGTGGTGGGAGACTATCTGGGGACAAGGGAAACAGAAAAATGAGGGTTTCAAGGGTAGGGAGGCGAAATGAGGCGAACATTCCAAGAGGAATAAGGGAGCAAAATGAGGAATTGAATCTTGTGGCTCAGTTTGGTGGCGATTGGATGAGAGGTGAAAAAGATAGGGCAAACCCTAAAATTAGATAAATGAGGGATTTAGGGCTTTGATATGTAAAATTTGGGGTGGGGTCGCCAAGGAAGGAAGTATGCGAAATGATATTGCAGACAGAACAACTGAAAAGAGTTATTGCAATAACAAGAGATATTAGAAGTGAGAGAAACCTGAAGGCTACGACAGAAAAAAAATTTGATGTAATTTCCACCCAGCGAGCCCAAGAGAGTGCTCTGATACCAGATGTGATGAACCTCCTTATAGCAATATCGTGAGAATGCTCGAAATAATAGAATACAAAGTGATAGCAGAACTCAGAATGAATCTACTGATCGCAGGCCACTTCGAGGGGGTAACCTCCTTTGAGCAAGCTCAATACAATAAATTCGTCCGTGCCCATCAAGGGCCTCAACCTATTCTTATATACTGAGTACGATCTAAAAAAGTAATACTACCTATGCATGTGGGATAATAAAATATACTCATGGGACGACTTACAAAGCATATGCGTCCAACAACACTACTCTAACAAAATAAACAGAAGGAACACACAGGTTCCTAACATCTTAGGAGTCTTAGAACCCATAGGGACATATTCAAATCGTTCATATGATTCACCTATGACCCCCTTTGACCCATTAAACGACAACATATGTCCCTAGGGGTCCTAAGACCCCTAAGAACATATTCGAATCGTTCATATGGGTCAAAGGTTGACCTATGACCCTCTTTGACCCATTAAACGATGACATATGTCTTTAAGGTTGTTAGGACCTCTAGAGAAATATTTGAATGGGTAATATAGGTCAAAGAGGATTATAGGTTGACCTATGACTCCCTTTGACCCATTACATGATGAAATTTCTCCCTAGTGGTCCTAGGACCCCTAAGGACATATTCGAATCGTTCATATGGGTCAAAGGAGGTTAGAGGGCACCCATTAAATGAAAACATATGTCCCTAGGGCTACTAGGACCCCTAGGGACAAATTCGAATTGGCCATATGGGTAAAAGGGTGTCATAGGGTGACCTATGACCCCCTTAAACCCATTAAACGTAGACATATGATCCTAAGGGTCCTAGGACTCCTAGGGACATATTTGAATTGATCATATGGGTTAAAGGGGGTCATAGGGTGACTTATGACCCCTTTTGACCCATTAAACGATGTCATATGTCCCTAGGTATCTTAGGACCCCTAGAGACATATTCAAATCTTCCATATGGGTCAAAGGGGGTCATAGGGTGACCTATGACCTCCTTTGACCCATTAAATGATGACATATGTCCCTAGGGGTTCTAAGACCCCTAAGGACATATTCGAAGCGTTCATATAGGTCAAAGGGGGTCATAGGGTGACCTATGACCCTCTTTGACCCATTAAATGACGAAATATGTCCATAAGAGTCCTAGGACCACTAGGGACATATTCAAAAGGGCCATATGGGTCAAAGGGGGTCATAGGGTAACCTATCACCCCCTTTGACCCAATAAATGATGACATATGTCCCTATGGGTCCTAAGACCCCTAGAGACATATTCGAATCATTCCTATGGGTCAAACGGGGCAATAGGGTGACTTATGAGCCCCTTTGACCTTTTAAACAACGAAATATGTTCCTTGAGGTCCTAGGACCCATAGGGATATTCAAATAGTTCATATGTTTTACCTATGACCCCTTTTGACCCGTTAAATGATGACATATGTCCCTATGGGTGCTAGGACCCCTAAGGACATACTCGAATGGTTCATATGGGTCAAAGTTGTTCATAGGGTGACCTATGACACCATTCTACATATTAAATGATGACATATGTCCCTAGGTGTCCTAAGACCCCTAGGGACATATTTGAATGGGTAATATGGGTCATATGGGGTCATAGGGTGACCTATGACCCCCTTTGACCCATTAAACAATGACATATGTCCCTAGAGGTGTGAGGACCCATAAGGATATATTCGAATAGTTGATATGGGTCAAAGGGGGTCATAGGTCCCTTTGACCCATTAAACGATGACATATGTCCCTAAGGGTGCTAGGACCTCTACGGACATATTCGAATGGTTGATATTGGCCAAAGGATGTCATAGGGTGACTTATGACCCCCTTTAACTAATTAAATGATGACATATGTCCCTAGGGGTCCTAGGATCCGGAGGGACATATTCAAATGGGTAATATGGGTCAAATGGGGTCATAGGGTGACCTATGACCCCTTTTGACCCATTAAACCACGACATATGTCCTTAGCGGTCCTAGGACCCCTAGGGACATATTCGAATCGTTCATATAGGTCAAAGGGGGTCATAGGTGCCTTTGATCCATTAAAAGATGACATATCTCCCTAAGGGTCCTAGGACCCCTAAGAACATATTCAAATAATTCATATTGTTCTAAAGGGGTCATAGGTCACCCTGTGACCCCCTTTGACACATTAAACGATGACATATGTCCTTTGGGGTCCTAAGACCCCTAAGGACATATTCGAATGGTTCATATCAGCCAAAGGGGGTCATAAGGTGACTTATGACCCACTTTGACAGATTAAATGACGACATATGTCCCTAGGGGTCCTAGGACCCCTACAGACATATTCAAATTGTTCATATGGTCAAATGGAGTCATAGGGTGACCTATGACCGCCTTTGACCAATTAGACGATGACATATGTCCCTAGGGGTCTTAGGACCCCTAGGGACATATTTGAATGGGTAATGTGGGTCAAAGGCGGTTAAAGGTCACCCTATGACCCCCTTTGACCCATTAAATGATGACAGATGTCCCTAGGGGTCCTTGGTCCGCTAGAGACATATTCGAATCATTCATATGGGTCAAAAGGTGTTATATGGTGACCTATGACCCTTTAAACAACGACATATGTCCCTAGGGGTCCTAGGACCCCTAGGGACATATTCAAATTGTTCATATGGGTCAAGGGGGGTCCTATGACCCCCTTTGACCCATTAAACGATGACATATGTCCCTAGGGGTCCTAGGACCTTTAAGGATATATTCGAATCGTTCATATGGGTCAAAGGGGGTCATGGTGTGACTTATGACCCCCTTTGACCCATTAACTGACGAAATATGTCCTTAGGACCCCTAGAGCCATATTCAAATCGTTCATATGGGTCAAATGGGGTCATAGGGTGACTTATGACCCCCTTTGACCCATTAAACGATGACATATGTCCCTATGGGTCCTAGGAACCATAGAGACATATTTGAGTCATTCATATGGGTCAAAGGGGGTCATAGGGTGACCTATGACCCCGTTTGACCCATTAAATGATGACATATGTCCCTAAGGGTCCTAGGACCCTAAAGGACATATTCAAATCGTTCATATGAGTCAAAGTGGGTCATAGGGTGACCTATGACCTCTTTTGACCCATTAAATGATGACATATGTCCCTAGGGGTCCTAGGACCCCTAGGGACATATTCGAATGGGCCATATGGGTCAAAGGGGTTCATAGGTCTTTGACCCATTAAACGATGACATATGTCCCTAGGTGTCCTAGGACCCCTAAGGACATATTCGAATCGTTCATATGGGTCAAATGGGGTCATAGGGTGACCTATGACCTCTTTTGACCCATTAAACAATGACATATGTTCTTAGGGGTCCTAGGACCCATAGGAACATATTTTTAATCTTTCATATGTTTTACGTATGACCCCCTTTGACCTATTAAATGACAAAATATGTCCCTAATGCTCATATGAACCCTAAGGACATATTCGAATGGTTCATATGGGTCAAAGGGGGTCATAGGGTGACATATGACTTTCTTTGACCCATTAAACGGTGACATATGTCCCTAGGGGTCCTAGGACCTCTACCTAGGACCCCTAGGGACATATTCGAATGGGTAATATGGGTCAAAGGGGATCATAGGGTGACCTATGACCCCCTTTGACCCATTAAATAATGACGTATGTCCTTGGGGGTCTTAGGACCTCTAAGGACATATTCGAATCGTTCGTATGGGTCAAAGGGGGTCATAGGGTGACCTATGACCCCCTTTGACCTATCAAAAGATGACATATGTCACTAGGGGTCCTAGGACCCCTAAAGACATTTTCGAATGGTTCATATGGGTCAAAGGGTGACTTATGACCCCCTTTGACCCATTAAATGATGACATATGTCCTTAGGAGTCCTAGGACCCGTAGGGACATATTCAAATAGGTAATATGGGTCAAAGGGGGTCACAGGTCACTTTATGACTAGGACTCCTAGGGAAATATTCGAATGGATAATATGGGTCAAAGGGGGTCATAAGTCACCCTATGACCCCCTTTGACCCATTAAAAGATGACATATGTCCCTAGGGGTCCTAGGACCCCTAAGGACATATTTGAATCGTTCATATGGGTCAAAGGGGGTCATAGGTGACCCATTAAATGATAACATATGTCCTTTGAGGTCCTAGGACCTCTAGGGACATATTCGAATCATTCATATCGGTCAAAGGGGGTCATAGGGTGACTTATGACCCCCTTTGATTGATTAAATGATGACATATGACTCTAAGGGTCCTACGACCCCTAGGGACATTTTCGAATCATTCATATGTTCAAAGGGGGTCATAGGGTGACCTATGACCCCCTTTGACCTATTAAATGATGACATATGTCTCTAGGGGTTCTAGGACCCCTAGAGACATGGTTGAATTTGTAATATGGGTCAAAGGCGGTCATAGGTCACCCTATGATCCCCTTTGATCCATTAAACGATAACATATGTCCCTAGGGGTCTTAGCACCCCTAGGGACATATTTGAATCTTTCATATTGGTCAAAAGGAGTCATAGGGTAATCTATAACCCCATTTGACCCATTAAATGATGACATATGTCCCTAGGGGTCCTAGGACCCCTAGGGACATATTTGAATCGTTCATATGGGTCAAAGGGGGTCATAGGTCTTTTGACCCATTAAACAACGTCATATGTCCCTAGAGGTCCTAGGACCCCTAGCGTCATATTCAAATTGTTCATATGGGTCAAAGGGGGCCATAGAGTGACCTATGACCCCCTTTGACCCATTAAATGATGACATATGTTTCTACGGGTCCTAGGACGTCTAGGGACATATTCAAATCGTTCATATGGATCAAAGGAGGTCATAGGGTGACCTATGACCCCCTTTTACCCATTAAATGATGAAATATGTCGCTATGTGTCTTGGGACCCCTAAGGACATATTCGAATCGTTCATATGTATATGGGTTAAAAAATGAAAGGATATACATACATACATATATATATATATATATATGTATGTATATATATATATATGTATATATATATATCTACTATTTATACTATTTTCTGATAATAATAATAATATAAAGAAACACTAAATATTAATATTATTATATATATATATTATTAATAATACTACTATTATAGAGGGCAGGGGCACTAGCTCGGTTGGCTAAATCTTCCCTGTTGCAGGGGGTTGGTCACGGGTTCTAGTCTCCTCCGTCCCCGTGGTACTGGTGGGCATGTCGCGCCAACGCTACCAGTCACGTTAAAAAGTTTACCCGACGCACTGCAGTTTATAAGGGGGGCCATGCTGCACCCGATTCCTGCAGTCTAAAAATAAAATAAAATAATACTACTATTATAGCTATAATAATTATATATATATTAATACTATATTGTAGCATAATAATAATAATAATATAAATAAACACTAAATATTTACACTATTATATCTATAGTAATAATATTAATACTATTATGGGTATAATAATAATATTGATACTATAGCTATATTAATACTACTATATATTAATACTATTATATCTTAATACTATTATATATTAATACTATTGATACTTTATATTAATACTATTATGCTATAATAATACTATTATACTATTAGCTTAGTAATAAACCAAAGTCGGTTTCCCCCCAATGATTTTCATAATATTAATATAATTGTGGCAAAGGAGGGAAATTATAGCAAGTTTTCCCCTCAAAAATTCACTTTGCAAAATTGGATATTCGATTTGAAATTGGATATCCGATTTTACTAGCACCAATTTCCAATATTTCCCTGTCCCTACAGACTTGGCAACGTCACTTTTTCACTTTTTTTTTTCACGAGTTTTGCAAAAAGTTGCATTTTGGGGCCCAACCAATCAAATTTTTTTCGAAAATATAACCTTAGGTGTTCAAATTTGTCATCTAAATGGGGAGCAGAAGTCGTCGAAAGGATAAATGCAAAAGGAAGATATCCAATGAAGACATTGTGACATATAGGGAAAGGGACAAAATGGAACATCAAAGAAAAAGACAAGGTATGCTAAATATCAGTCAAGTTGACGATGAATTAATCGAAGGTGAAATCATAGAGTTAGATAATGAATATGTACTAATGGGAAATGAAAATGTACCTATTGAAACCGATAATGCTGAAATTGATAATTTGGAGAATGAAAATTTTGAAGAAGAAATGCCACCAAATCATAATCCAAATTGCATAATTGACCATGTCGAAGATGATAATGCACAGGAACCTAATGCACAAGAACCTTACATATCTCCTAATTATAATCGACATGAAGGTTTTAAAACAACAAAATGGATAATTGAAATTGATGAAATGATTATTAGTAGTTTGGAAGGAAAAGAATGAGAAAAAACCATTCGGTTATGGGCTTCAAGACTATATTAGATGTTTTTTGGCAACAAGACAGTGGTAGAGCAATGTCAACTTTTCATGCACTTATTAAAGATGCAAAAGATGAGACCTATTCTTTCCTAATTGAAGATTCGTGTCAATAAAAAGTTGGAAAGAAATGTCATTATTGTGAAGAATCTTTTTAGTGTTCTCAATAGCATTGGAAAAAATAGCAGAGAGAAGGATAATAGAGCTGCTCGAAGGGTTATTACAACCTCTTTGGTAAGCCATCATTTGAGAAAGGGTAGATATATGAGATAAAATTGTATTGATTTGAATCTAAATCGTACTACTTTGAGAAGAGCACTTAGTCAACGAGAGAAAATTGATGATCCTCTTCAAAATGAAACATGGGCATTTGGTGGGAGACTTCCATGTTTTGATAAGAAGCTATCCGACGATGTGAAAGAAGAAATTACAGAATTTTGGCACTCTAACTCACAAGTATCACCCAATGCTAAAGATGTCTTAAAGTTGAGAATTGGCATCAAAGATCGCATGCCACATCCTAAACACCATTTGGAGGTAAGTTAAACTATGTTGTTCAAACAATTTAGAGAGAGTCATCCAAGTCTTTATATATCACAAAGGGCTTTTGAATCTTTGAAGCCATTTTATTGTGTGCCACTCAAAATTTGAAATACATGTTGTTGCAAATATCATGTTGAGTTTTCTATGCACCATGAACTATTACGCTTCATCCATTCTACTTTGTATAGTAAAGAAATGTTGGATGATTGTGGGGCTAGTGGGCTTCCAAAATCATCAAGAGACTTGCTAGATCAACTCTTATGTTGTAGAGTTGATGGTTGTTCTTTTTATAGAAATGCTTGCTTAAATGAGAAGTGTTCAGAATGTGGTGGCTTATCCAAGTTTGACACATGGTTCCATGAGGTGCGAACAAGATCTTGGGAAGACAATACTGAAAAAGAGGTTGTATGAAATAGTGAAATACACATTGAAGAGTGGGAGTGAGAGCTCTAGATGTGAATTGGTTGGAAAAGATATCAATGTGGCTAATTTTATTTTAGATTTCAAGGCAAATCTTTATTACAAGTATGCAAGACATAGTCACAGGTCTTAGTGGTTGGATCAACAATTTAGAACGTGTAAGGAGACTTTTCCCATTGGCACTATTATATCAGTTGTTGATTTTGCTGAGAACTACACATTGCAACCTTAAAATTAGACACAATCTCAATATTACAACTCCATTCAGATTGTAATTTTTGTTCACATAACATATAGACATGCCCCTAATAGTGTGGAAGATAATTGAAAGATTATTAGAGAGTATCATTTTTTTATGAGTGACGATAGATCTCACTCTCATGAGTTTGTGCAACATTGTTTCGAGATTTTTTTTGATTTCTTACATGAGCATGCAATTGCTATGGATAGACATATCATTTGGTTAGATAACTGTACAAGTCAATTCAAGAATGCTCGCATGTTTTATTGGTAGTGTAGAATGTATGTAGAGAGAGGGGTGCCTCATATTTGGAGTTTTTTTGAGTCCGGCCATGGAAAAGGGGAACATGATAGAGTAGGGGCATGTGTGAAGAGAGCTCTAGTTAATGAGCAACTGAAGATTTCAACAATAAAGCTTCTTGATGCTCGTAGCATTGTTGATTGGTGTAGTTTAGCATTATCACATGGGGGGACTCTTGATTCAGTGGTACGCAAGTTCTTTTGGTCGGTTGAGGAAGGGTCCATAGGTGATAGATCAGATTGTGCTATAGTGAGAGACTCATAAAAAATGCATTCATTTCGGAGCTCTGATTCTAGTACATGGACCATTTGGACAGGACAACTAGCTTGTTTTTGTCGTACTTATTTTCAGTGTGATTGGGATCACTATGAGTCAAGTGAGTGGGTGGACACATGGGCTCCACATTATCTTACTCCATTGTCTATCATAACCTCTATAAAAAATGATGACATTGAAAGTTCACTTGAGCATAACCATCTACCAGATCTACTTCAGCTAGGACATGTCTTTGCATTGGTTGCACCATAGGGGAATGATGAGAAATCTGATTATTGGTTAGCACGTTGTGTAAGAGGTAAACAAAAACTTGCACAACCGATCACAGATGATGATGGATTCACATATCTTACTAGTTCAGTGGTTGTTGCTGAAACATGGCTACGGACATACATGCTTAGAAGGAATGGAATTCCTGCATTCAAAGACTATCAGAAGCACAAAGTAATTCTCATATATTCACATCTTATTATAGCAACAAATGTAAAGTTATTGAAGCATCAAGGAAGACCAAAAGTAAAATAACTTTTTACTATTGCAAATGCTGATCATGAAGCCCTATTGGAGACCCTAAAACAGAGAGAGGACCCTATTGGAATACTCAACTAGGTATATTTATTTCTTATGTTATTTTCTTCATAATGATTTAATGAATTGATGATTATCTTGTTTAATACAATAAGTTACTAATTTTTTTATGATATTGGAATGTAGGTACATCATGAAGAGTTGGGGGGGGTGGGGGGGGGGGGGGGGGTAATTTGGGAGAATTTCTAAAATTTATGATGTATTATGATGTAAAAGGTATACTTTTTTTGTATATGGTTTTTGTATTTTGGTAGGTTCTTTGTAAGGAATTATAAGAGGAAGATATTGAATAAGTTCTTGCACATCATATTTGCATGTGATACAAGGTTGTAAGGACAATTTTAAGAGCATTTACAACTATATGAAAGATAATTGCTTGCGGATATCTTATTAGAAATTTGGTTTTTTTCTTATTTGACATAAAGCTGACATTATGATTATTGAAAATATTTTTATCAAACTAATCAAATAAGAAAAATCTAGAAAGTACGGATGAAAAATTAGAATACTTGATTTCTTCCATTTTGCAACCAATCATGGCATTTGAAAGCATAAAGAGTCATACTATTGTATAATATTTTGAAAGACTAGCATATTGAAAAGTTGTATGAAGCACATTTGGGATAAGCCATGAAATCCATGAAAGAAGATAGCATGTAGGATAAGCAATTAAAGCCAATAAGAAAGATAGCATATGCATAATGACATGATATGAAGTTGGATATGAAGGCTATGAGTGAATGAGAAAGTAAAATAGGGATTTGGGATAATGATGAAAGCATAATGACATAATGATCTCTATTTTTTAATTTATTATTGTATTTCTTGTATTGAACATCCAAATTGATTCCAAAAGATTTGGGACTTATGGATGAATAAGGTTGATATGACTGGTTTAGATGGTTGAGTGGACGGTTATTTTCTAGGATGAATGTCTTGTTGATCTTGAGGAACATTAGGAGAGCTAGAAGTAGAAAGTGTAGGAGAAGGTTTGAAGACTTTAGATTAGATGGATAAGGACCAAGGATAGAATTAGGAAATGCAAAGGGATAGTGACTAGGGATTTCAACATCTTTAGAGTGAGTAGCATGACCAAAGTCATCAATAGACTCATGAGTACCTTTTATAGGAGAAAGACATTTGATAGGAGTGTTTGAATCTTGAGCATAGTTTTGAAGTGGATATGGATAAGTAGAACATGAGGGGACACTTTGATCTTGACATGTTTCTTTATATAGCATAGAAATATCACTTTTCCCATAAGTTTCAATAAGCTCAATGGAGGTAGTGGAAATGGTATCCTCATCATATGTAGAAGGTAGGTAACACACAGGATATAGAAAGGTGAAATTTTTGATGAGATGAAAAGGTGTTTGATCTTGATCTTTATTTATATATTTTTCTTTTTGAGAGTCATCTTGATATGGAGCACCTTTTAAGGACCAGGGAAAATGTGAGGTGTGCATGATAGAATCTTAAAGAAATAATGCAAGATTAGCTAAAGTGGGCATAGTAATCATAGTGTTGCATGAATGTTGAGGATCTTTAGGCTTAGTAGCATGGAAAAGGTTTGCAGACAAGTGAAGGTTAGCTTGATTTTGTTTTAGTTGTAGCCCTTGAGGGTACGCATGGTCTATATGGAAAGAATTAGGTTCTTTGTTTGGTGGAGGAATTTTGGAAAGCTTTGAAACTTTTGGAGGTTCATTAGTGTTATAAGAAGTGAAGGTGTCAAGGAAATCATCACTTGACATAGGTTCATCAACATGATCTTTTGACACATGAGTCATTAGAGGTATCAACAATCCCATCATAAATGAGATCTTGGATTTTATGTGTCAACACTATGGAATCTTTAGTTTTATGAAATTTTCTTCCATAGAAGTGGCAATAATGATAATTTCTCCACCATGGAGGTTTGATTTTGGGTTCATAAGGTCTAGAGTTGTCTAGTAATGTGATGGATTCATTATCAAGAAGTGTTTGCAAGATGTTATCATGAGAATCTTCCAATGGAGTAAAAGTTCTCTTAAAAATTTCTCCATGATAATTTTGTTTTTTCTTAAGTGAATAGAATGCATCCATGTCTTCATCACTATCTTGGTCAAAGATAGGTCCATAATGAAAGTTTGGCATAGGCTCAAAGGAGGTATCACTTGCTTGTTCTCTAAAGAGGTCTTTAGATCTAGAAGATGAAGATATTTGATGTCTTGGAGTAGAATATGTAGACTTTGAAGAAGATGAACCATGTGTATGTAAAGCTCTTAAGGGAGATTAATTTAAGAATGCAATATTCTCCTCTAACCTTTTCTCAAGTTTAGAATTGATTTCTATCATGTGCTTAGAGAGATGAAGGTAAGAAAGATTATTTGTCTCTTCTAGCTCTTTGTATTGAACATATAGATCTTGAAACTCTTTAGTGGCATGGAGGATATCATGATCATCTAGATTTGGTTGAGGTTTGGTAGCACAAGGTTTGAATACCATAGTGGTAGATAGATAATAAAGCATGAAGGAGACTAGAGAAAGCTAATAAGGTGACACAAGATAACTTGATGTCCAAACTAGAGAGGTAGAGTGTTCACATGTCAAAGAGAGGTAGAAATGAATGAGTGACTTGTCAAACAAATTGTCCAAGTAGGTTACAACACTATGATTCAAGTCAAGAGCTACGAAAAAATCCCAAATAGCAATGTAGATAAAGAAAGAGAGATGACAAGTGAACAAATTTAAATGTAGTCAATAGATCAAGAAAACCATTTAGTGAAAGAAATTCTTAGTATGCATATCATAGACCATGAAGTTAGAAAATACCAATAGCTCTAAGACCAAAGAGCCATTTTAAGCATGTTCAAGCACTAGAGACATAGAAAATCAAAGTCAATTTATGAAACTCCCCTTAGCAAAAAATGCAAACAATATTTGCACTTGATGTTTTGACTTGGTTGAAAAAGTTTGACAATAATTGATAATATTGCAAGCTTGATGTTCAAAAGCAATTTTTTTTCCAAGAAAGATAGTGACACATGGAGTAGTCTTCAAATAATCAAGCAAGGCACAAAGCAACCTTTCATGATACAAGTCAAAGGGGTCAACCTTTCTTAACAACTTTTCAAAATCTAACTCCTAACGACTACAAGTCAGTGCCATTAGCTTCAAGTGGGTGGGTGAACCCTAGTGACACCCTTGTTCCAACCACAGAGACCCTTTATCATCCGTGGCCACCTCGTACTGAGGAGTCCCCAAGGTTCTCTAAGTGTGTTTTGAGGTCGATCTTCTAAGGATCATAACTTGAAGCTCGTGAGGGCTATTGATAAACTATCAAATGCTATAGGACACTGATGTTGAGGCCTAAAATAAACTATCTCATTTTTGAGAGATCACATTTTGTTTGGATTCGGCACAATGATCTCATTCGATGCCAAAACTTGAGTGTGCCTCAATTCATAGGTGCACCACAACACAACTTTGAAATCGCTTCTTGGCATTGAATCGTTAGTTCCATTAGCTCTGGATGGGTGAGTGAACCCTAGTCACACCCTTTTTTTGGCCATGGAGACCATCCATCATTTGCGGCCACACCTTACCGAGGAGTCTCCAATGTGCTCTAAGTGCATTTTGAGGTTGATCTTTCGAGGTTTATAACTCAGAGCTCGTGAGGGCTATCGATGAACTATCAAATGCTATAGGATGGTGATAATGAGGCCTAAAATAACCTATCTCATTTTTGAGAGATCACATTCCATTTGGATTTGGCACAACAATCTCACTCGATGCCAAAACTCACAGTGTGCCTCAGTTCATAGGTGCACCACAGCATAACTTTGAAATCGCTGATCTTGGCATCAAATCGTCAGTGCCATTAGCTTGGGATGGGTGGGTGAAACCTAGTCACGCCCTTTTTTTGGCCACAAATACCATCCATCATTTGCGGCCACCCCATATCGAGGAGTCTCCAAGGTGCTCTAAGTGCATTTTGAGGTCGATCTTTCGAGGGTCATAACTTAGAGCTCGTGAGGGCTATTGATGAATTGTCAAATGCTATAGGATGGTGATAATAAGGTCTAAAATAAACTATCTCATTTTTGAGAGATCTTATTCCTTTTGGATTCGGCACAACGATCTCGCTCGATGCCAAAAATCGCAGTGTGCCTCAATTCATAGGTACACGACAGTGTAACTTTGAAACTACTAATCTTGGCATCGAATCGTCAGTGCCATTAGCTCCAAACGGGCGGGTGAACCCTAGTCACACCCTTGTTTTAGCCACAAAGACCATCCATCATTTGTGGCCACCCCGTACCGAGGAGTCTCCAAGGTGCTCTAAGTGCATTTTGAGGTCGATATTTTGAGGGTCATTACTTAGAGCTTGTGAGGGCTATCAATGAACCATTAGAGGAGACAAGTTTGTAAGAAGTAGTGGCTTAGTGTTTTTGCTAAAATAAGTTAGTGGGAAGGCTTTATTAGAGGGTCTTGGCCAAACTAGTGGGGTGTTTGCCCACTCTCTAATTTTAGAGACAGTTAGGTTTTGGAGGGAGATTAGGGGAGCTCTACTACAACTATCCTTACCCTAGCTTGGACCAAGGTTGGTATCTCAAACTTGCTTCTTTTCCATTTCTTTCTTTTAGCATGGTTAAGCAAATATGAAAGTGTGGAGTTTATCAATGGAGTATGCATTGCATTGCATTATGAAGTAGCATTCATGTGAGTGCTTGAATGGTGTTCATTCCATGTAGAATAGTGTGACACCATTGTGCATCTTGTTGTATTGTGTGGAGTATTGTGAGTATGAGGTTCGGATTTCCTCTATTTCCTTGTTGTATTATGGGTGTTGATATTGTGTTGTGAAAATGTGATGTGCTCTTGAAAATTTCTTGTTTTATTTCTACTTGGTTTTGTTTTCTTGTTTTGTGCTTGAATATTGTTATGGGCGTGGGACTTACACTCACCCTTGTGGGAAGGGAAGAGAAGTCCAGGGTGAAGGGCTTAAGTTGGGTTTGAAAAATGTATTGAGAACCTTGGAGTATGGGCTCCATTGTATGCCATAACCATTCATATCTTGCTAGGGGTGATAAGGAAAGTATGGTGTAGAAAGGAAGTTTGAGGAGTTATAGCTAGTGGTAGTGGGTTTGGAGGAGGAAAGGTGGAGGCCCCGAGAGGGCATTAACTTGTTGATTTGTGATAGCCCTGAGAGGGCATGAAATTTGCTGAATTATGATAGCCCCGAGAGGGCATGAAAATTGTTTATTGTAGATATGGTTTGGTATGGCAAGTCTCAATTTTAGAACACACCTTCACCCTATGTTTATGGTTCCATCTGTGAAGCCATTGTGAAATAGCCTTGGGGGGAAATTGTTCAAGTTTGAAATGTAATGTTTATGCATTGAAAGATTGTATGTGTATCCCATTTTGAGCCTTGTTCCCTAGCACGAGGGTGGTCTCTTTGAGGCCTATGGTTGGGTGGAAAGCACCCATGGTCCTTGTTATTTTTTTGTGTTGCATATACAGATTTGTGTCCAAGGGAGCAATGGAAATGGCTTGGAATGATCATCTTGTAGATTGATGTTGGATGAGAAAACTTGACATTGTGCCCTCATTTATGAAGGAGTATTCACCAGCTTGTTCATGTTCTCAACGATCATGTTGGACAATGTTCATGCTACTCAATGTCCATATCTTTCAATGTTCATGTTCCTTATGATTTTGAAAAGTCCCTTAAGTTGCCCCATTGTGATGGAAGGAGATTGTATCATTGTTACCTAATGTACATGTAGAGGAAATAATTGATAAGGTTGTATATGCATGTTTCATTTGGAGTTTATATTGTTATGAAAGCACCACAGATTTTCTTTGACATCATTGTTATCATTTGAAAATGTGAAAGAAAGTTTTCTCCTTGTGGTATTGTAAATGACTAGTCGATAATAACAATCCATAGATGTTATGTGATACCATTGATTGTATAAATTTAAAACTTAGTAGATTGCTTACAATCTTGTTGTGCACTCAATAATTTGGAAGGAAAATTTTATGTTCATATCACATGCGTGGATAACATTGATTTTAATTACCAAGCTTAATGCAATTCTAAGCAATGAAATCATCAAATTAATTTCATGGTATAACAAAATGAAGCTTGCTGTAAGAGAAGACATAATAAAATCTATGAGATACATTGCTGTAGGCATGCATTTTCCTCTCTGGAAAATGTATGGTAAAGGCAAATAAATCCTTTCCTTAATATAGAGCAATAAAATATTAAAGAATATTCCTAGATTCTAGACTGCTATCCAATAAAAATAAAAATAATAATAGCATATAGAGAGTAATGAGTGTCCGAGACTAATATATTTCCTAAGTGACAGAATCGTACACATTACAATCTTGTGACCTCTAAGTCACATCCAATACTCAAATAATAAATTAGTAATTAAATAAATAAAGGCGTATTAGTGTGCATGTTAGAGAATATGACAAATTTAAATATTTAACTCAAAAATAAAATAAAAGCCAAGATTGATCTTGATCGCCCTTCTAGAGTAGCCCCCAACATTTCCCAAGCCATCATAATGCAAAAAGTTTTCTCCACTCCCCAAGGCGTATTGTTAAATCTGACATTCATTCTGACATGTCATGTCAAAACTTTTATCCTTGAGCTTGCCTCCTTGAAAAGGGGTTTCATCCTCATTAATATAATTGGGTGCATAGGAGAAAGGGTTTATGTCACATCCTTGTCTTATGCACTAGTCGTCCCCTCCTTGCAGCAGTGGTCACATGTTCCCAAGCATAGGTAGTCGACTTGAAATTTCTTGCAACAGTGGTCACGTGTTCCCAAGCATAGGTAGTCGACTTGAAATTAAGGGGGAGTGGGATAGAAATCCCAAGGGATTTGTACTTAGGAGAATGTCAAGTTGACATTTAATATGACTTGTTCACATTAGGATTGTTGATTGGAGGGATGGCAAAAAGATGTACTAAGGCTTGGATTAGTCAAAATTCTGCACATGACCCACGTGGGACCTTGTGGGGACCATGTGTAGGAAGAAATGTGGCCTTGGTAAGAGTTAGGGAATGATGAGGATTTAAGATAGATAAGAGATTCACCCTTTAGATTTTTTTTTATTTTTATCAGATAATTATTTAATCATTTCAAGTCTTGAATAGAGGATAATGACACTTAGTGTATTTGAGCTTAGTTTAAGGGTAATGTTTATATCAAGGGGCTCATTTAGAAACATGTAATAATTAAACCATATGTTAATGGAAAAGCTCAATATAGGAAAATAAATTAAATGAAATAAATAAGTTTACGAGAATGCATATATAATTGAACATGATGTTAAGTATGGAGGGCTTAATTAAATTAGTGTTAAGACTGTAAATTAAGATAGTTGGATTTAGATATAATAGGGTTAATATGAAGTAAGTTGTTGGGATGATGGGATTGGAGAATCAAGGATAAGGATGGATGGTGGATTAAAATAATAACTCAAATATGGTTTTATCTAGTCAATAAAAGACATTGATAGATAAGAGTTACTAGATAGAATTGAATGCATGACAAACCTGTGTAGATGTTGGATTTAATGTCAAGTGAATTTTATATTTGGCTTGAGGGAATGTTAGTTAGATAATGAATGTTGTGAATTCAATTGAAGATATTAGTAGAATATCAAATTCAATAGAATATTTATACCAATTTGAAAATGTAGTGTAGGAATAAAGCATTAGTTAGCTAGTATGTAATAAGGGTCAATAGGCATGTCATTAGAGGTAGCTCATCAGCTCATGTACCCTATGTATAATTAATGATAATATGATTCATGTACACCACATTTTACTATGTTAGTTGCATGAAATCATGAATACATATATGTCAGAACAACAAGGTATGTTATATACAAACCTTATTTATACACTTGCACCTAATCCTTGCATAAACAATTCATCTAACAAATTTAAATTGACACACTCAATACGATGGTGTAGTAGGATATGTTTAAATACTGATCGTGAATTATTATTGAGTTAATTACTTTGAATTGGCCCTTTGACTTACTAAGAGTTCCTCATTTTATGTGCTTACTAATTCATACTATGAAACTACTTTGAATCTTAACATGCTTTGATAATAATAATATTGATAGTGAGAAAGTGAGCTTCTGGTGAATAATTAGATGTAATAATGTAAAAAGTAAATGTAATAGTATAGTAATTATAGTAATTAAAATAGTAAATGTAAAAGCATGGAAATGTAGCTAGATTAGTTAGTAGTTGATTAGCTAGATAGTTAGTAATTGTCTTTTGTTAGAGTGAGTTTAATTTATGTATTGAAATAGTAATTTTTGTGTTTAGGAAACTGTAGTGAGTGCTAGTTTGGTGAGGAAGAAATTTTTATAGAATGCATAAGGATGAATAAATAGAGTAAAGAGGGAGAAAATGACTCAGTACTGGTCCAATCTTCGAGAGGACCTGTAACCAGTAAGATATGGATGCAAGCACATGATACACATTTGGCACATGAAACAAATTGTTTATTCCATAAGTTGTGTATAGTATGTGTTGAATGATGGATACTATCAATACAAGTGGCCCCTTCTCCATCATGTAGACTTCAAAGCTACCTTTGGGGCATATCTTTTCTAATTTCCAATGGTTAGATCCGATATAGTGTGGTAGATAAGTGCACATTTTCTTATTTGACTAAGGGTGCTCATGTGATGAGTACTAAATCTAAATTCTCTAAATACATGTGTTTAATCGATTAAGATATACTACACTTCCACACCATATAGTAATTGTCACATTAATATATATTGTAATGATTAATGAATGTGTGTACAGTGGTAATGAGGATAATAAGTAATTCTGATCCCCTTCCCTTACATGCTAGAATCACGACCTAGTCCATATGATACAATTGATAGACCCTAATAGAATATTAGTATCTGAGGCTTGTTAGGATATGAATTACCTCACTAATTTATGAGTGTTGTATCTTGAACTTGCTCTTTTGACTCGTGATGCTAACTTTAACTAGACTGTCATCCAATCTATTTGAAAACCACCTATGACTAAAATGTTACAACTGGATGACACTATCCACATGAGTCTTGAACTCCTATTCAATAATAACCTTGTTTTACAATATGTAATTTCTTATGAGACTTCATAAGCTACAAAGAAAAAAAAAAAAAAAAAAAAAATTGTTGTGTTTTTACTAGTAAAATTTGGGGCATGACACATGATCCACGATAAATTGAACAATACTAGATACTAAATTAATATGTATATCATTGTGCACATAAATGACAAAAATATATATATCAAAATACATGTATCCATAGACAAAATTTTACACAAATATATATCAAAGATCATGTATCCATAGACAAAGTACTCAAATATATATCAAAATACATAGATCCATATACAAAATGTGGCTAATCATGCCATCAGAATGTGTATAATATCAATATTTCTGTATACAATGTGGCATATGCCATCTCAAAATGTCTCATGATGCATCCTACAAAAATTATACCATCCTAGGTTTCTGGTTGATGATCAAAATGCAGCCTCTTCGCTGCACTAGGTGGATCAGATGTCTCCTACATAAACAAAAAAGGAAAACCCAAAGTTAGACTACTAAATTTATATGATTCTACATATATAACATTGAATTACTCAAATTCATAATGATATTTTTTGTAATGGAGATTAATAATACCAAAATTTCATAATAAATACCTCTCTCATCAACCTCCAACGCAGGTCAGGAGTCCTCTTGTATGCCCTCGACAATGCTGGTACCTCTCTGATTATGGGTTGTTTATGTTCAAATACCTTTGTCAGATGAATCTATAATTTAAACTATAACATTATAATTCATAGCATGCTAAATTTATAATATATTTAATCATGAATTCAAACTACAACTTACTATTGTAGGCTCCTCCTCGGGAGTGAGTGGTCGCATCATCAAATATACATAACTGTCCCGTCAGACCTCATGTGCACTAGGAGTCTCCTATGAGATACAAAATAGTAGTTGTTAATATCACCAAAATCAGATTTGAATTTATTTATGAGGATAAGGATAATAAAAAATAAATGATACTTATACATACAATGGAGCTCTCAGTGCGAATGGAAATCCCTGATGGTCTACGACACGAAATCTGTAGAGGCTCATCACCAGTAGTGACACCCTATATACAAAAAAGAATGTAATTAAATGGGATTACCAAATTTTTTTTACAAGAATGCATCGATATTTAATCAAATAGAAAGCACCTAATTACCTTTCCTTTGTCAGTGCGTGTTGGCTCACCCTCCACACTTTGTCCCTCCGGGATAGGTGCTACATTCAAGATAAAATAAAGATTAGCAACCATATATGCTACAATATTAAATAGAAAAAAAATGCGAACACAACATAATCTACCATAGATGTCTCAAGGCCAAATGAAATGGCTGAGAGCATGGCATTATCAATCTATCTGAGCTCCTCCTTGGTCATCAACTAAACATGAATGAAGATCACATACATATAAAAGTTAATATGGCTTAAAAATTAAAATTACTCTATTATAAAAATTAACTTTAAATCACATATGTCATAAAAAAAAAATATATACACATACTGACACCGAAGGAGTCCATGCCTCTGCATTCCTCTCCTCTCTGGCATCAGGGTCTGTAGCCTCTACGTGTGTGTTTAGTGTATCCTCGTCTAATACAAAATGATACTTAGGAAGATCACCTACGGGACCAAGGCAAATATTCTTGCACGTAATGCAAGTGTGAGGCACACAAACATGTGATGAGCTAGTCGATGATGAACTGGCACCAACATCATCAACACGAGGAGGCAGGATTGACCTAGCCTGAGATATCATTAGGCTACTTAGCCTATGAATGGCTCCGATAGTCTGAGAGCTAGCCTCTATCATAATATCTGGATGCTATACCCAAGGAGGAGGAGAGATATCAGGTGGGGGGACAAAAGTGCCAGCTTTCTTCTGCTGGGAAGAGGGTCTATCCTGAGGAGCTCCTAGTCCTAAGCCCATGTTGGGCTTAATGCTCCAATAGTTCACTTTAAGTTTCAACACAAATTCAACATATAATTTTCTAAGGAAATAAAATGGTATGTCTAAATTTCCATGTGGAGGGATATCAAAGACCATCCACCAATGATCCCAAAAGTTTGTACATCTGGCATCATTTGTGCACCATTTAATTGATAGTTTGGATTTTTTTGGGTCAATTGGTAAACCCATTTTCAAGTTTGCAAAAAGGCTGGCCAAATTGTCTTTGCTTATATTGAGGGCCGCAACCTCATCATAATCCAAACCATCATCAAATAAATCATGCATTTGATCATGCCAACAAAGAGCAACATTTTGTTGGTTTCTAAGGGTTTCAATGTTATCCACTATGGTATTTAACGTGGATAACATAGGAGCCAATGCGGGTACATTATTATATGTTCTATGTAAACCTCTCAACTCGGTGAGATTTTCATTTATCAAATCCTCGATTCGAGGAGGGTTTTGAGGGGGTAGAGGATCGTTTGGTGGGGGGTTAAGAGGAATATTATTCCCTACCTCAGTGTCATCATTCTAATCAGCCATTCCTATTGAATTGCAAAACGTAATACATATTAAAAAAAACCTTAATTTTAACCTTTTTTTCAAAAAAACCCTAGATTCAACTAAAACAAACAAAATCATACTAAAATCTATCAAATTTAGATTAAAAATTAGTTTAAAAAACAAAAAAAACTTACCTTAATACCCGATATCTGGTCGCGTGGTAATATTGGCCCCCGAGTTCTTTTTTTTTTTAATGTATGCTACAGGTATCGGATATCCGATCACGCCCATATCTTATATTTTATATATAAGATATATAACATATTTTATATTTTATATATATATCTTTGAAATATTATATTTTATATATATTATAATATAAAATATTATATTATATTATTATATTATTATAATATAATATTATTATTATATTATATTATTATAATGTATTATATTATATTATATTATTATAGTTTATAATATATTATACTTTATTATAATTATATT
Source organism: Cupressus sempervirens (assembly GCA_028749045.1). Taxonomy (NCBI): domain Eukaryota; kingdom Viridiplantae; phylum Streptophyta; class Pinopsida; order Cupressales; family Cupressaceae; genus Cupressus; species Cupressus sempervirens. The sequence goes on from CM053788.1 coordinate 605,894,910, forward strand.
ATATTATAATATTAAATATTATATTATATTATTATAATATAATACATTATAATATAATATTATTACTATATAATATTATTATTATAGTATAATATTATACGATTATAATATAATAATAATAATAATATTATATTATATATTTAATAATAATATTATATAATAATATTATATTATAATGTTTTTATATTATTTTAATATTATAATAATAATGTAATATAATTATCAGATATTCGATATATAATCGTATATCCGATAATATCGGATATCCGATATTAGATCGAATATCCGATATGGCTCGGCCTTTCCTTCCAGGCTTGGTACCTGGATATGTGAAAAAAGTCAGAGCAGATTTTGAAGCACTTTTAGACATGTTCAAACTCTATTTTTTTCACATCGCCACTTTTTGGCACACCATGATCTTGCACATACCTTAAATAGTAAATACTTATTTACACCAATAGACTGAGATGATGAATGTTAATTATTCTAAGTTGTATTCTGGCTGACTTGACAATGTGAATGATATAAGTAGAAGGTCAAGTTGTGGGATAGAGCATGTGAAGAAGTAATGTGAATCCATTGAAGATCTGATAAATTCTCAGAAGAAGCAAATCTAGAGATAAGAAGAATGTGTTTGAGGAGCTAAAAGGATACATTTGATTAGGAAGGATCATGTACAAGCTAGAATAGGGATCTATAGTTAGTAATTCAGTTGTATCTAAATTAGGTCATTTCATTGTTACTCTCTAACCATTGTAGAAATAATCTAAATCTCTTAACAGAGTTGGCTTAACAACTATTTGTAAATCCTCTAACATGGTGATAATTCTATTGAATTGTCTAAAGACCTCTAACAAGGTCAGTCCTAGTAGAGTGATTAAATCCTCTAACAAGGTCACACCTAATAGTGTGTTTTGTAACCTTTAACAAGGTTGGCTCCTAACAGGGCTCACTTTAGAAGAGTGAAAATCAGTAACTAGTTGCTATTGGTAGTTTTTCCCAAATTAAGTTTCCACATTAAATCTTGGAATCAAATATATTAAGTAATGATAATCACTAATAACATCTTAAGATCTATAAAGCTAATTCATTACCGAGTATATTCAATATTTATTGAGTTACAACATTTTATGTGTGTTTGCCAAGCATCAACAGTATTCAAGTTTTAGAGTTTATTTTGCATTGACATCTAAGGGATCTGGGATTTATTTTTGTAGTAAATAATTCACCCCTCTCATCTTAGTTGCTCCTCTTACATTTCCAACAATTGGTATTAGAGCTTTTGGTGCTTCTAGAAAAGGTTTCAAGGACCTAAGCTAAAGATCAGGATGTCTTACAAAAGAGAGATTCCCAAGTTGAACAGAGACAATTTTGCAACATGGCAAGGACTTATGAGGTTACATCTAGCTACTATCAGTGATTCAGGTTGCAGATAGCTTGATACTGAAGAAAAAATTCCCACTATAACACTATTAGTTGAAGAGATTGCTGAAAAAAGAATCATAACATCATGATGATTGATATTGCATCTGCTCTTAGTTATGTTGAATTTGACAAGGTAAAAGACTATAAAGTTTCTCATGAAATGTGAACCAAACTAAAAGATATCTATGGAGTAGATGACAATGTAAGAAGAGAAAAAGCAAAAAGTCTTAGAGGACAATTTGATCAAATGAGAATGAGAGAAGATGAAAACATTGCAAAATATGTGAAAAGAATCAAGGCAAGTGCAAGTGCAATCAAAGCATCTAGAGGAGAAATCGATGACACAAGTGTTGTAAGCAAGGCACTCATAAATCTTCTTCATATTTATGCAATTAGAGTATTTACTATTCAAGAAATGAGATCTGATTGAAATAACAAAATAACCTTAGATGCTCTAGTTGGAAGACTGACAACTTTTGAATTAAACAACTATGATAACTATGTTCCTATTTGCAAAAATATCGAGTCTGCATTTGAAGCCAAACTCTCACTTAAGGAAAAGAGCAAGAAATCAAAGGCCTAGGAAGTAAAGAAGAAACTAAAGAAAGTTTTGACAGTGATCTTGAAATTTTTGAAGCCCTACTTGCAAAGAAATATTCCAAGGGCACAAAGAGGAAAGTACAAAGATAAAATTCCTCTAATATACTTTTCTTGTAAAGAAGTTGGTCATATTGATGCTAGGTTTCCAAACAAAGAAATCAAGGATGAGAAGAAAAGCCACAAGCACAAAGGCAAGTAGGAATTCAAAAATCACAAAGACAAAGGTAAGAAATATTGTTTTATGGCTAAAAATTCTAATAATAGTGAAGATGAAATGGTGTATTGTTGTAAAAGATGAATTTGATGATGAAGGAGATAAGATGGCACTTATCTCTCATGTTAGCAAAAATGATACATGGATTATTGATAGTGGATGTTCACACCATATGACTACAGATAAAACAAAATTTAAACATTTTGAACATTATGATGGTGGTAGTGTAAGATTTGGAAACAATGAACCTTGTAGTATAAAAGGAAAAGGTCATATCTAATTAACTAATGAAATTATATGTGAAAATGCCTATTGGGTTAAAGGACTAAAACATAATCTACTAAGTGTGGCATAGTTGAACAACATTCGATTCAAGGTAGAATTCATGAACGAAAAGGAAAAACTGCTAGATGATAAAGGAAATCTGGTTGGATCTCACAAACAAAGAAAATATAATCTATTTTATCTTGATCTTAGTGAATATTCATGTTTTATTGCTCAACTAGAAGAAAGATGGTTATGGCACAAAAGACTATGTCATGTAAACTTTGATAATCTGGTTAAGATAAGAAAACATAAAAAAGTAAGAGGTGTTCTTAGTTTGAAGAAACTTGACATGGGTTTATGCAAGAATTTTCAAATTGGTAAGATGGGAAAGAATAGTTTCTAAAGAAAAAACTATCAGTTAGAATAAGTCTTAGAAATTGCACATACTAACTTATGTGGACCTATTGGAATAGAGAGTTATAGTGGAGAAAAGTGTTTCATTCTTTTTGTTGCTGATTATTCTAGAATGATGACTATAATGTATCTAAAAGAAAAAACTCAATCTTTTGAAAAATTCAAATCGTATCTAGAAAGAGTAGAAAAAGAAATTAGAAAGAGATTGAAATTTTTAAGACCAGATAGAGTTGGTGAATTCATCTCCAATGAATTTATAATTTTTGCATTGAAAGAGGAATCAAAAGAAAAGTATCAGCCCTTGGTACACCTTAGCAAAATGGTATAGCTGAAAGAAGAAACAAATCCATCATGGATTGTGAAAGAAAATTGATGATAGAAAATAATGTTATAATCAAATATTTGAAGAAAGCAATCAACATTACAATTCATACTTTGAATAGAGTTCAGTTGAAAAAAAACTCAAACCAAACTCCCTATGAACTATGGTATGGCTACAAACCAAGTGTGAGTTATTTGAAAATAATTGTTAGAAAATGTTATATCCTAAATGAGTCTAGAAAAAGAAAAATTGATATGAAAGGTGATGAAGGCATATTTCTAGGATACTCCTACAGAAGTAAAGCATAAAAATGTTTGAATTTTTCTACTCATAAAGTCATAGAAAGTGCACATGTGAGAATTGATGAATTTGCAGGAAAGAGTGAAGAAAGCAACAAAGATCTAGAGGATTATAGAAGATTTTTTTACTATGAACATAATACCCTACAAATTCTATCTAAAAGAAAGGAGACTTCACCTCTTGAGTCCCAAAAATCTCCAATAGTTACTGAGTTTCAGACAGTGCAACCTAAGTCATAGTTTGAGGAACCCAAGTCACACTTAGAAGCTACCAAGCTAGTTCAAACTAAGTTTGAAGGACCTAAGTCACAGATAGTGGGACCTATGCTTAATACTGAAGTTCATGATGAAAATAACGGATCTCATACCAAATCCAAAGAACCTAGTTAGCAAGATATGTCAAAAGGCATCATGTACCCAATCAGATCATTGGAGACAAATCTGATGGAACAATGACAAGAAGCAAATTGAAAGGTACTTATTTACTAGTTGAGTTTGAACCAAGAAATATTAAAGATGCATTAGATAATGAAAGTTTGGTTGAAGCAATGAATGAAGAGATAGAACAGATAGAGAAGAAAAAAACTTGGACTTTTGTTCCTATACCCAAGGATAAAAATATAATTGGCATAGAGTGGGTGTTTAGAAAAAAATTGAATGAAGATGGAAAAGTATCTAGAAACAAAGCAAGATTGGTGTGTAAAGGTTATTCTCAAGAAGATGGTATTGATTATGGTGAAACTTTTTCTCCTATTGCAAGATTAGAAGCTATTAGAACTTTACTTGCATATGCAACTCACAAAGGATTTAAAGTGTATCAAATAGATGTTAAATTTGCATTCTTGAATGGAATTCTTGATGAGGAAGTCTACATTGAACAACCAGAAGGTTTTTTAGATCCTAACAAAAGAGACATGGTCTGTAAATTACACAAAGCATTATATGGTCTCAAGCAAGCTTCTAGAGCTTGGTATGAAAGACTACATAACTGTTTGATACATATTGGCTTTCAAAGAACAAATGATAATAGTAGTCTATATAACAAAGAAAGACTAGATAAGAAGATTGTGTTGGCTAAAATATTTGTTGATGACACATTATTCATAGGAAATGATGACTTCTTCATGGAATTTTTAGAAGAAATGAGCAAGGAATTTGAGATGTCTATGTTTGGAGAAATAAAATTCTTTGTTGGATTATAGATTTAACAAAGGGAAGATGGTATCTACATCACTCAATTCAAATACATCAAAGAGATGTTAAAGAAATCTGGAATGGAAGATTCAAGACTAGTTGGAACACCTATGTCTACTAGAGATAATCTTTCCAAGAAGTAGACCAGATCACATATAGATCAATGATTGGAAAAGTGCAATATGTAGTACATATAAGGCTTGGTATTGCATTTGTAGTTGATATGGTGGCAAGATTCTTAGCAAATCCCAAAGAAAATTGCATGATGGCAATCAAGAGAATCATGAGATATTTGAAAGGTACTAAAGACTATGGATTATGGTACAAACTTAGAGGTAGTCTAGACCTAAAGGTGTTTACTAATGATGATTGGGTAGGAAGTCTTGATGATAGAAAAAGCACTAGTGGCAAAGCATTCTTTCTTGGTAAAAGACTAGTGTCTTGGACAAGTGAGAAACAAAATTGTATCTCTCAATCCACAACAGAGGCAAAATATGTGGCAGCAATAGTTAATTTTTCTAACATTGTTTGGTTCAAAAAACTATTGGAAGGAATGAAAATAGATATCAAGGATCTAGTAGTCATATATTGTGATAACACTAGTGCAATCAATATATCAAAGAACCAAGTGATGCATACCAAAACATAAGCACATTGCTATAAAATATCACTTCTTAAGAGAATTGGTGTTGGATAAAGAAGTCAAATTGGAATATGTAAATAAAAAAGAAAATATTGTAGACATATTCACCAAGCCATTACCTAAGGATGCATTTCTATATCTAAGAGGTAAGCTAGGGGTCATTCCCCTATTTGAAGCTCACTAATAAGTTTAGTGATGCATCAACCAAAGCAAGTTAATGATCAATTAGTTGATGCAGTATTAACAAGAGAATATTGCAAATGAATTAGTACTTAAGGTACATTGATATTATTAGAGTTTTTGGTCTTTGGCATGTGTTGTCAAAGAGGGAGAAGTTTACTATCATATCTCATAAAAATGTTTTTGAAAGAGGGAGAAGTTTTATGCAGAGATATCAAAGAGGGAGAATAAATTTCGTAGAAGTTGTTGCAGACAAATTTTTTTTGACAAAGGGAGAAACTAAAGACTTCATACTAAAAAAGGGAGTTCTTTGAATAAAACTAAGGATATGTTCCTTACTTTATTCTTTTTCCAAAATTTTATTGTGTTATGACATGTTGTGTTGCCATCAATGTCAAAGAGGGAGATTGTTGGATATAATTGATTAATTGTGTATTATCTTTGATGTTACACAAATTTCATACCATTATCAGTTATTATATGTCTAGCTCACTTGGATAGGGAAGAGAGTTTTCTTTGTCTACTGAGCATTCTTATGTTTGCCTAGTTTAGAAGATAGTGTCTACCAAGTTTACTTGGGCATCAAAGGAAAGTCTAAAGAAGATGAGTTTTAACTAAGCTCACTCAGTTACCAAAGGAATTTTTTAGTTTCTAGTGTTAATCGAGCTTCACTTGGTCAACATAGGGAAATCATTTCTGAGTTAGTGTCTATCGAGCTAGGTCAGCTAACGAAGAATTTTCTTATTTTGGCATATTGATTAACTTATCTATTAATTCTAATTGACCAATATGATGAATGTTAATTATTCTAAGTTGTATTCTAGCCAAATTGACAATTTGAATGATATAAGTAGAAGGTCAAGTTATGGGATAGAGTGTGTGAAGAAGTAATGTGAATCCATTGATGATCAAATAAATGCTCAGAAGAAGAAAATCTGGAGATAAGAAGAATGTGTTTGAGGAGTTGAAAGGATACATTCAATTAGGAAGGATCATGTACAAACTAGACTTGAGATCTATAATTGGTAATTTAGTTGCATCTAAATCGATCATTTCATTTTTACTCTCTAACCATTATAGCAGTGATCTAAATCTCTTAACAGATTTGGCTTAATAGCTATTTGTAAATCCTCTAACAAGGTGACAGTTCTGTTGAATTGTCTAAAGACCTCTAACAAGACCACTCCTAATAGGGTGATTAAATACTCTAACAAGGTTACACCTAACCGTGTGTTTTGTAACTTTTAACAGGGTTGGCTCCTAACAAGGCTCACTTCGAAAGAGTGAAAATTAGTAACTAGTTGCAATTGATGTTTTTTCCCAAATTGAGTTTCCACATTAAATCTTGGCATCAAATGTGTTTATTTTATTTCTTTTATGCTTGAAATTAAGTTAAAGTAATGATAATCACTACTAACATCTTAAGATCTATAAATCTAATTCATTATCTAGTATATTCAATATTTATTGAGTTACAACATTTTATATATGTTTGCCAAGCATCAACAGTATTCAACTTTTAGAGTTTATTTTGTACTTACATCTAAGGGATCTGAGATTTATTTTTGTAGTAACTAATTAACCTCTCCCCTCTCAGTTACTCCTCTTATATTTCCAATAATTAAAATGATGGAAGATGAATCTGGAAGAAGCTATATTGGTAGACCAATTTTTTTTGGAGGAATTAAGTCTTGTAATGGATTTAAAGATGAAGATGCAATTCTTTAGAAGATCTTGAAAGTCTTGACACCACCATTCAAGAAGACAATGTAGATGATTAAGAAAGTGATACCTTGCACTAAGAAGTTTACTAGATAGACTCTTCTTGAAATATTGGAAGCAACAAAAGTGATCTTGAAGTAGTCTAGATATTTTCCTAGAGTGGAAACTACTTTTATTGCATTAAGTGTTCAACCTTCCTTGTCAAGAAGTACAAGCACCCATGGAAACTATGCTGGAAGTAGTAGATGTGAATCTGATGAGGACAAGAGAATTGAAAAAGGAATTTCCCTACTTGTCGAGACGGTACTTGAGAATCTTTAAATGTTGAACTTGCAATGAATTTGGTCATTATGCTTCTAAGTCTCCTAATAGAGAGGAAACGTACAAGAAGAATTTCAAGTCTAAAAAGCCTAGAGATTTTTTGTATGCAAATGAAGATGTTGAAGATGATAAATCTAATGAAAGAGTTCAGAGTGAAAGTGATGATGAGTTTTAGGATTTGTAGCTACAAAATAAGTTAGAGAAGAGAAAGTCCTAGTTTCATAGATTGAAAAAAATATTGTTGGATCATAGATAATGGTTGTTCACAACATATGACTAGTGACATGAATAATTTTTTTATGTTCGAAAATCATGATGGAAGGATTGTTAGAGTTGGTAATAGTAAAGCTTGTCATATCTAGGGAATATAATCTATTACACTTGGTGGAAAGACTTTAACACAATTGCTAGGGTAAAAGCACAAAGCTATGTCACCTTTCAAGCTGACTTATCAGAACATCTGAATTTGAGTATTTCTATCTAAAAATAATTTTGTTCAAACATATGATTTTGATAAATTTATTCTAGCTAAGTTATATATGGTCTCACACTTTTCCATTTGGAAATATCTATTAAATGCATGTTTTATACTAGTTAGTATCCAATTACTAAAGAAATACAATTAGTTTTAAAAATTGATGTTACAATAACTCTTACTATTTTTTATGATTTTTTTAATAACATATGAACACAATTTTATAGAGATCAAATTGAAGAATATTCTCATATAGAATTCATAGTGTTTTAATTAGATATAGTATATTGTAATTAAAAAATTCTACAAGTATGTATTTTAACACTCGAGAAGATGTCAACTTTGAGAAAGAAAAAATACTAAATAATGTCAAAAAAATTTAAAAGTTATATGATGTTCTAAAGGAGGGAATCCGCTTCTAGAATCTATAATTTTTCTTTTGGTTGGAATAGGTTTACTTTGAAAAATGTGTTGGGAGATGAAAACTATCGATTTGAATAAGTCAAAATTCAAATTGTTATAAAAGAGAAAATATAGGTCTAAGGCCAATTTTTATTTTTGATAATTCTAGCTACATATGTTTTTGATTAGATAAATAGGTTTTGCAGGGATCCTAAAACCCAAGTTTGAAACAGAACAAAAGGCTAAAAATAAGTAGATAAAGCCCAGCTAAAGGACAGAGGCCAAACGAAAGGCCAATACAACAGATCACCAAAAAAAAGGTGACCAAAGTGGCAAAACAATAGCCACCAACATAGGTTTTGACTAGGCTCTTGAAACCCAAAGATAAGAGGGGAAAAAATCCCCAACCATTATGCACTACAAAGAACAACATTCCAAAAATCAGGGGGCAAAAAAAGAACAACAAACCAAAATCATGCCTTGCCTTTAGATCCCTTCTTGTGAGAGTGTAATGCCATGTCAAAAGAGGCTATGATGGCTTGAAATTTTTACCTTTTACTATAGTCCATCCATCCTCCACCAAACCCGCAGCCTTCTGCCACCAAAAATTAGCAACATCAGAGCCACCAGAGATCCCTGAGACTAGGGAAGAGGCTGCAACAGGAAAGTTTGCATCCAGGGAAGAGGACACAGGAAGGGCTGATCCAGTTCAAACATAAATGGAGGGCACTTTAATTGAGGACCTTCCAACCCCCACCAAATTAGTAGTCGGCTGGCACTAAGAATTAGCTAAGATGCAATGAGACCTAAAAACCCCTGAAGCCAAGGGAAAAATAGTAGCAGTGGAGTTTGTAGCAGGAACAAGAGAAGGAACAACAACCATAGAAGGAGCAATAGAGGTGGCTACCCCCAAGACACTAGAAGACAGATCAACTACATCCACAGAAGATGGGACAACAAAAACTAGAGGAGGAGCTGATGGAGGATCCTCCATTAGAGCACCAGAAGATGAGATAGTAGAAATCAAGGACTGATTTGCTACAACCAAAGGTGCCAAAGGATGATCCTTTGCCAAAGAGCTTGGAATAGTAGAAGAGACCTCCACCACAATATCTTGAAGAGAGTCTTCATCCCTTGGAGAGAGGACCTTGTGGACCCTGTAGTGATCATCTGAGACCCCTTTCCACCAAGAAGGAGGCGACTTCAGTCTAGATTTTCCCAGGGAGTGAAGCCAAGTGACCAATCTTGTGACACTTCCTACAGTGGAAGGGGATACATTCATAGTCAAGAAGGATATTCCAAGATCCTAAAGAAGAAGCCACTGAAATCAATTCTGGGAGTCCCGTAGAAACATCAATTTCAAATAGTATGTGAGCATACGTAGTATGGAAAACATTGGAAGAATCTTTATCAATCAAGTAGAAAGAACCAAGAGAATTCTAGCTACATATGTTATCTATAACATAATCTAAAATCAAAGGGAAATAAGTTTATTTCCATGTAGTTTTGTGGTGGGAACTAGACCGCTAATTTCTAGCATTTTTTAGCAACTAAATTTTATCTTTAAAAAATAGGAAAATATATAATGTATTATTCCAAATATTTATTAAAAATTAAAATCCTAAAATTCATCAAATTCTACACATTTCATTAGTTTACTTCATTTTCAAATTCTAAATAATACCAGTTTTATGTCATTGAAGGTGAACAACTATACTTTTGTTAGACTTTTCCTTTGTAAAAGGGTGACATAGGTTTTTGTTTTTAATAGATATCTATTTTTTTGATGGATTAAAGAGTAACCTATTGAGTACTAGATAGTGGGTTGATAAGGGATATCAACTATAATTCATAGAGAAGACATGCATTATCAAGGATAAAGATGGTGTTGGATACAATTGTTCAATTGTGCATTGTCTTTGATGTCACACAAATGTCATATCAGTCATTAGATAGTGTCTATAAAACTTAGAAGATCAGCAAAGAAAAGGACAGTGTCTACCGAGCTCAGAAGGTCAGCAAGGCAATATATAGTGTCTACCGAGCCCAAAAGGTTAGTAAAGATAGTTTGCAATGTCTATCAAGTAGATAGGTGGTTACTGAGCTTTCAAGGTAATCAAAGAAATTTAGTTCTTACCGAGCTCACTTAGTAATCAAAAAGAAAATATAACAAAGCAGTTCTTACCGAGCTCACTTGGTAATTGAAGAAAATGTGATAGAAATAGTTCTTACCGAGTTCACTCAGTCATCAAAGGTAATTTGGTAAAAGCAGTTCTTACCAAGTAAACTTGGCAGCCAAAGGATTTTAAGGATATTGTAATGTTAATCGAGTCAAGAAGGTTAACTCTAGAAATTCCTGGAAGCAGTATTTGCCGAGCAGGGTCGGCCAGTAAAGGATTTCATTGTCTTTTGAAGTAATGTTTATTTGTTTAAAAGTAATATCTGTAGCTGACTGATGAATGGTTTATTGGTAAATGTAACATGTAAATGGGCTAATTTGACAATCTGAATGGTATAAGTAGGTCAAGTTGCGAATTCAAAGTGGTATAATGTGGAGGTATGAGAAGTTAATGTAATAGGAAGATTGATTATTGTGGAAGCAAATTTGAAGGATGATCAGATATCATTGAGGAGTAGCAGAGTCATGTTTGATCAAGCAGGATCTAATGATGCTGAACAGAGACCTGTATCTGACAAATTCAATTGCATCTTGTTCAGGGAAATTCATTGTTTCTTTCTAACCATTGTAATAGTGATTTCAAATCTCTTAACAGAGTTGGTTTAACAACCATTTTGTAAATCCTCTAACAAGGTGACAGTTCAGTTGAATTATTCTAAAGACCTGTAGCAAGGCCACTCTTAACAAGGTGATCAAATCCTCTAACAGGGTCACACCTAACAGTGTGTATTGTAACATTTAACAAGGTTGGCTCCTAACAGGGCTCACTTCAGAAGAGTGAAAAAATTGGTGACTAGTTACCTGGTGGTTTTTCCCATATTGGGTTTCCACGTTAAATCTGGTGTCTTTTGTGTTTATTTTGTTTTCAGTTACATGTATGAATGCTTGAAGATAAGTAATGGTTTAATTTACCAAGTTATAGCATTTGTTTACCAAGTATCAGTAGTAACCAAATCTTTAAGGCATCTAAGGGATCTGTGGATTAATTTTTGTTAATAACTGATTCACCCCTCGCCTTGCCCCCCCCTCCCGCCTCTCAGTTACACTATCTTTAATCCCAACAATTGGTATTAGAGCTATTTGTGCTTCCAAGAAAATATTTCAAGGATCTAAGCTAAAGATCAGGATGTCTTACAAAAGAGAAATTCCAAGACTTAATAGGGACAACTTCTCAGCATGGCAAGGATTGATGAGGCTTCATCTGGCTTCCATTGGTGGTATAGGGCTATAGTACCTTGATGAAAACTATGAAGAACCTTTTGGTACATTATCTATCAATGATATTGCTGAAAAGAAGACTCACAATATCATGATGATAGATATAGCATCTGCTCTGAGTTATGAAGAATTTGATGACATCAAGGATTGCAAAACTACCTTTGAAATGTGGAACAAGATGAAAGAAATATACGGAGGAGATGATAATGTGAGAAGAGCCAAGGAAAAAAGTTTGAGAGGACAATTTGACCGAATGAGGATGAGAGAGGATGAAACCATTGCAAAGTATGTTGAAAGAGTTAAAGCATGTGTTAGTGCAATCAAAACATTTGGAGGAGATATTAGTGAGCAGATAGTTATAAGTGAAGTTCTTAGAACTCTACTTCCCATTTATGAAATCAGAGTCTCTACAACTCAAGAAAGGAGATGTGAAGCAAAAAATAAAATAAATTTAGAGGCCATAGTTGGAAGATTGAATGCATTTGAGCTAGACAACTATGAAAACTATGTTCTAGCTACCAAGAATGTTGAATCAGCATTTGAAGCCAAGCTTTCACTCAAAGAAAAAGAGAAAAAGATGAAGGAACCACAATCAGAAAGTGATGAAGAATCAGAACAAAGTTTAGACAGTGATCTTGAAGTGGTTGAAGCTCTACTAGCAAGAAAATATTCAAGAGGCAAAGGAAAATACAAAGGTAGAGTTCCTCTAATCTGTTTCTATTGTGAAGAAATTGGACATATTGCTGCTAGGTGCCAAAATAAGCAGAACTAAGATGAGAAGAAAGGTCATAAGTACAATGGAAAGAAATAATTCAAATCATTCAAGGATAAAGGTAAGAAAACATATTTTATGGCTAAAGATTCTAATGATTCTGATGATGAAGAAGAAGATGAAATTGTCTACATTGCTGTGAAAGATGAGTCTAATAATGATGAGAAAATGGCACTCATTTCTCATATGAGCAAAAATGATACATAGATAATAGATAGTGGTTGTTCTCATCACATGACTGGTGATAAGACTAAGTTTGAATACTTTGAAGACTATGATGGTGGCAGTGTAAGATTTGGTAACAATGAACCTTGTTGTATAAGAGGAAAAGGAAGAATCTCACTAACCAAGGAACTTGTATGTGACAATGCATATTGGGTAGAAGGACTAAAGCATAATTTTTTGAGTGTGGCACATCTACTCAATAATGGATTCAAAGTAGAATTTATGCATGGAAAAGTAAGGTTGCTGGATGGCAAAGGAAAATTGATTGGATCAAGTACTCAAACAAAAGGTAACTTATTTTATCTTGAACTTGGTGAATATTCATGTTTCGTTGCTCAAACTGAAGAAATTTTGTTATGGAATAGGAGGTTGTGTCATGTAAAATTTGACAACTAAATAAAGATCAGTAAATTCAGGAAAGTAAGAGGTATTCCTGAAATAAAGAAACTTGAGGTTGGTTTATGCAAGAATTCTCAAATTGGTAAAATGGGAAAGACTAGTTTTAAAAGCAAGAACTATCAGATTGAAGAAATTCTAGAAATTGTGCATACTAATTTGTGTGGACCTATTGGCATTGAAAGTTATGCTGGTGAAAAATTCTTCATTTTGTTTGTTGATGATTATTCAAGAATGATGATTGTTATGTACCTTAGAGAGAAATCAAAAGCATTTGAAAAGTTCAAATGGTATTTGGCCAGAGTAGAAAAGGAAACATGCAAAAGACTAAAATGCTTAAGGTTTGACAGAGGTGGTGAATTCATTTCACATGAGTTCAATAACTTTTGCATTGAAAGGGGAATCAAAAGACAGGTTTGAGCACCTAGAACTCTTGAACAAAATAGAATAGTAGGAAGAAGGAACAAATCTATAATGGATTATGCAAGAACCTTAATGATTGAGAAAGGCATTGCTATGAAATACTAGAAGGAAGCTATCAGCACTGTAATTCATACCTTGAACCAAGTACAGCTGAAAAAGGACTCATTCAAAACACCCTATGAGTTGTGGTATGGCTACAAACCCAATGTAAGTTATCTAAAAGTATTTGGAAGAAAATGTTACATTTTGAAAGAATCTAGAAAAGGTAAATTTGATGTAAAAAGTGATGGAGGAATATTTTTGGGATACTCCTACAAAAGCAAAGCATATAGATGTTTGAACTTATCTACTCACAAAGTCATAGAAAGTGCACATGTGAAAGTTGATGAGTTTGCAGAAAGAATAGAAGAAGAAAGCAAGAAGGAACCTGAAGACTACAGAAGATTTGTTTACATTAAGCCTGATACAATGCCAAATATACCTATTAATCAGGAATCCTCAACTCCAAAGTCTTCATTAACCGAGTCACAAGAAGTTCAAACCGAGTCAGCATCTACCAAGTTGCAAGAACTCGAGTTGCAAATAGAAGCTACCAAGTTAGCATCTATCGAGCCCAAGCAACCAGAATCAGAACTAGAAGTTGAGATACAAAAGGATAACAATGCCAGTCATTCAAAAGGAAAGAAGCCCGTGTTAGCCAAGTATGTCAAAAAGCATCATGTACTAGATCAGATCATTGGTGATAAATTAGAAGGAACAATGACAAGAAGTAAGTTGAAAGGCACTTGTTTACTTGCTGATTTTGAACCTAAAAATGTCAAAGATGCACTAGATAATGAAAGTTGGATTGAAGCTATGAATAAAGAGAGAAAAAATAGAGAAAAAAAAACATGGACTCTTGTACTTAGACCCAAAGACAAGAATGTGATTGGAACAAAGTGGGTATTCAGAAACAAACTAAATGAAGATGGTAAGGTATCAAGGAACAAAGCTAGACTAGTATGCAAAGGATACTCTCAAGAAGGTGTAGACTATGGAGAAAATTTTTCTCCTATTGCAAGATTGGAAGGTGTCAGAACCTTACTTGCATAATCTGCATTCAAAGGATAGAAATTTTATTAGATGGATGTCAAGTCAGCATTTCTCAATGGCATATTGGATGAAGAGGTTTATATTGAACAGCCTGAAGGTTTTGTTGATCCAAACAAGAAGGACATGGTCTATAAATTGCATAAAGCATTATATGGTCTAAAACAAGCCCCTAGAGCATGGTACAAAAGATTGCATAACTATCTAATTCTAATTGGTTTTCAAAGAACAAATGACAACAATAGTTTGTACATAAAGGAAGGACCAGATAGTAAGATTGTTTTGGCATAAATATTTGTAGATGATACTTTGTTCATAGGAAATGATGATCTTTGCAAAGAATTTTCAAAAAAAATGAACAAGGAATTTGAAATGTCAGTGTTTGGTGAAATAAAATTCTTTTTTGGTCTTCAAATTCAATAGAATAAGAATGGCATCTACATCACTCAATCTAAATACATCAAGGAGATACTAAATTTTTTTGGTATGAAAGACTGCAAACCAATTGGGACTCCTATGTGTACTGGATTAAAACTCACCAAGGATGATGAATCAAAGGAAGTGGATCAGACATTGTATAGATCTATGATTGGAAAGTTGCAATATGTAGTGCACACAAGACCAGACATTGCCCTTGTAGTAGGAATTGTAGCAAGATTCTCAGCAAAACCAAAAGAAAATCACATGATGGTAATCAAAAGGATCATGAGATACTTGAAAGGAACTGAATAATATGGACTATGGTATAAAATTGGAGGAAAATTGGATTTAAAGGTGTTTATTAATGTAGATTGGGCATGAAATATTGATGACAGGAAGAGCACAAGTGGAGGAGCTTTCTTTCTTGGAAAAAGGTTGGTTTCTTGGACAAGCAAAAAACATAATTGTACATCTCAATCCACAGAAGAAGCTGAATATGTTGCACCAGCAGTAAATTGTTCAAACATTGTGTGGTTTAAACAATTATTGGAAGGTATGAAACAAGAAATCAAAGAACCACTTGCTATGTTTTGTGATAACACAAGTGCAATCAACATCTCCAAGAACTAGTGATGCATTCAAAAACCAAGCACATTGCCATAAACTATCACTTTGTTAGAGAATTGGTGCAAGAAAAGGAAATAAGATTGGAATATGTATGTACAAAGGAACAAATTGCTGACATATTCACAAAGCCTTTACCTAAGGATGCATTCTTGTATCTAAGAGGTAAGTTAGGGGTCATTCCCCTATGTGAAGCTCACTAAAATATAGTTTTAGTGATGCATCAACAGGAACAAAATTGAAGATCTATCAGTTGATGTAGCAAACCAATGAAGACATTGCATATGAATCAGTGCATTAGGTATAATGCTATTTAGTTATTTTGAGTTATCTTTGGCATGTGTTGTCAAAGAGGGAGAAATACTATCATATCTTTCTAAAATTTGCAAATAATAAGAGTTTGTGTAAGAGGGAGAGATTATTATGAAAGAGGGAGTTTTGTATTCTATTATTAAAAGACTTGTTTTCAAATTTCATTTTTCTATGACATGTTGTGTTGCCATCAATGCCAAAGAGGGAGATTGTTGGATACAATTGTTCAATTGTGCATTGTCTTTGATGTCACACAAATGTCATATCAGTCATCAGATAGTGTCTACCAAACTTAGAAGATCAGCAAAGCAAAGGACAATGTCTACCGAGCTCAGAAGGTCAGCAAGGCAATAAACAGTGTCTACCGAGCCCAAAAGGTTAGTAAAGATAGTTTGTAGTGTCTACAGAGTAGACAAGTGGTTACTGAGCTTTCAAGGTAATCAAATAAATTTAGGTCTTACCGAGCTCACTCGATAATCAAAAAAAATATGACAAAGCAGTTCTTACCGAGCTCACTCGATAATCAAAGAAGATGTGACAAAAATAGTTCTTACCAAGTTCACTCGATCATCAAAGGTAATTTGGTAAAATTAGTTCTTACCGAGTAAACTTGGCAGCCAAAGGATTTTAAGGATATTGTAATGTTAATCGAGTCAAGAAGGTTAACTCTGGAAATTCTTGGAAGCAGTATTTATCGAGTAGGGTCGGCTAGTAAAGGATTTCATTTTCTTTTGAAGTAACATTTATTTGTTTAAAAGTAATATCTATAGTCGATCGATGAATGGTTTATTGGTAAATGTAACATGTAAATGGGCTGACTTGACAATCTGAATGGTATAAGTAAGAGGTCAAGTTGTGAATTCAAAGTGGTATGATGTGGAGGTATGAGAAGTTAATGTAATATGAAGATTGATTATTGTGGAAGTGAATTTGAAGGATGATCAGATATCATTGAGGAGCAACAGAGTCATATTTGATCAAAGAGGATCTAATGATGCTGAACAGAGACCTGTATCTGACAAATTCAGTTGCATCTTGTTTAGGTCAATTCATTGTTGCTTTCTAACCATTGTAGTAGTGATTTCAAATCCATTAACAGAGTTGGTTTAATAGCCAGTTTGTAAATCCTCTAACAAGGTGACAGTTTAGTTGAATTGTTCTAAAGACCTCTAGCAAGGCCACTCCTAACAGGGTGATCAAATCCTCTAACAAGGTCACATCTAACAATGTGTATTGTAACCTTTAATAGGGTTGGCTCCTAATAGGGCTCACTTCAGAAGAGTGAAAAAAAAATGGTGACTAGTTACATGGTGGTTTTCCCCATATTGGGTTTCCATGTTAAATCTGGTGTCTCTTGTGTTCATTTTGTTTTCAGTGACATGTATGAATGCTTGAAGATAAGTAATAGTTTAATTTACCGAGTTACAACATTTTTTTACCAAGTATCAACAGTAACCAAATCTTTAAGGCATCTAAGGGATCTGTGGATTAATTTTTGTTAATAACTAATTCACCTCACCCCCCCCCCCCGTCTTAGTTACACTATCTTTAATCCCAACAGATGGCAAGTTGATTGGCTCTAGTACAAGATCTAGAGGTAATTTGTTTGAGTTGAACCCTACAAATATGACATATTTTGTTACAAAAGTGGATAGTAGTTGGTTGTGGCATAGAAGGCTTTTCCAAATAAAATTTGATAATATTTTGAAGTTCAACAGTACACTTTTTGTCAGAGATTTACCTAAAATTGTGAAGTCTACAAATATTGTGTGCAAAGAATATGTTATGGCTAAGAAGAAGAAAAGCTCCTTTCCTAGAAAGAAATTTTCTACAATAGTGAAATTAGATATTGTTCATACAAATATGAGTGGTCCTACTAGGAAATAGAGTTGAGAATGAATTTGGAGAGAAGATAAAATGTTTAAGATCAAATAGAGGTGGATAATTTATCTTGAATGAGTTTAACACCTTTTGTGAAGTGAATGGCCTTAAGAGACAACTATAAATAGCTAAGACTCTTGAGAAAAATAGAATTGTTAAAAGAAGAAATAGTATAATGGAAGTAGTGAGAGCCATGATGTTTGAGAATGATGTATCAATGAAATTTTGGAGAGTATTCAATACACTAGGATACACAATGAATAGATTACATATTAGAAAATATACAAACATGACTCCTTATGAATTATGGTTTGGACATGCTTCCTTAGTGAAGTACTTTAGAAGTTTTGGAAGTAATTATTACATAAAGAGAGATGACAATATTGGTAAATTTAATGCAAGAAGTGATGAACCTATGTTCCTTCATTATGCATTAAAAAAAAACCTTATAGACAGTTTAATCAAAGAACTAAGACTGTTGTTGAGTGCACAAATGTGAAAGTGGATGAAAATTTTGGAGTCAAAGAAATAATGTTTGATTATATAATTCTAAGAAGAAGAAGAATCTAATCCTAATCCTCTCATAGAAATTTTTTGAACTTTCTTTGAGACTAACAATGATTTGTATAATGATGTTCAAGTAGTTGAAAAAAGAGAAGAATCTAGATATATACCTAGAGAAGAAGTAAGAGCTGAGTCAATGACGCCTACACCTAATAGGAATTTGACAAAGAATTGCACTACTAATTAGATTATTGGAAGAAATGAAAAATAAGTTATGACATGAAATATAGTACACAAGGAATTTTCTTTGATTTCTCAAGTTGACCAGTGATCATTGGATTCAAGCAATGAAGGAAGAATTCTAGATCAAAATGTAAAGAATGAGACATGTGAATTGGTTCCTAGACCTAAAGATAAGAATCCTTTAGGAACTAAATGGGCTTTCAGAAAGAAGATGCATGAACAAGGTGAGGTTGTGAGAAATAAAGAAAGATTGGTATGTAAAGGATATTCACATCAAGAATGTATAGACTATGAAGAGACATTTTCCCCTATTGCCAAAATTGAAGTAGGAAGAATGTTTTTCTCTTATGAACAAGTAAGAAGTTCAAAGTGTATCAGATAGATGTGGAGTCAACATTTCTAAATGGAGAACTTGAAGAAGAAGTTTACATTGAGCATCCTGAAGGACTTCCTTTGATAGAAGAAATGGATATGGTATGCCAATCGAAGAAATTATTGTATGGACTAAAACAAGCACCTAGAACCTAGTATGCAAGGTTAGACAAGTATTTGGAAAAGTTGGGATTTGCTAAAGGTAATGCAGATAGTAACCTATATTTCAAAGAAATTTAGAATGGATTGCTGATTATTATGAAATTTATAGATGACATAATATTTAAAGGTAATGATGAGTCAAGTGAATTTTTTTTTCATAAAATGAAGAATAAATTTGAGATGAGTATTGGTGAAATGAACTATTTTTTAGGTCTACAAATTGTACAGGACAATGATTGTATTTTCTTATCATAGAGTAAGAATTTGAAAGACTTGTTAAAGATATTTGGCTTGAAAAGTTGTAAACCTATTGGTACACCTATAATAAATGGTCACAAGTTATCTAGCAAAGATGAGACGCCTACAACTAAGAAGAAGAAGTAGCAGTAAATAGAATATTAAGATATATGAAGGGTACACTTAATTGTGGCTTTTAGTATGATAGATCAAATGACTTTACTCTATGCCCCTATACTAATGTAGATTGGGTAGGCAGTATGGATGATATAAATATTACAAGTGGTGGAGCATTCCTCCTTGGAGGAAGATTGGTTTCTTGACTAAGAAAGAAACAAGACTATATCTCATAGAGTACAATAGAAGTAGAGTATGTAGTAGCAACAAACAATTGCAATAAGATCATGTGGGTGAAATAGATGTTAAAGGGTATTTGGATAGATTTTTTAGAACCTATTATCATACATTGTGATAACACATGAGTATAGTGAGTATGTCTAAAAATCTTGTGTTTCATTCTAAGACTAAGCATATATCTATTAAGTATCATGTTATGATAGAGAAAGTTATAGAGAAAGAAATCAGACTAGAGTATGTTAATATGAAAGATCATATTATAGGTATTTTTATGAAGCCCTTGCCTAAGGATACATTTGAGTATTTTCAAGGTATGCTTGGGGTTATGCCTCGATGTTCTTCTGAGTAGATGATGCAAAGAATGCATCAATCTAGTAGTGTAGAGAATTATTTTTTACCTTGACTAAATTTTGATGCGTCCTATATGGGGAGTATATATGATAAGTAGAGTTATAAAGGACTCTTGGAAATTAGTATGAAATAGTTTCTTTGGAGACTTGATCTAGTTGGAGACTTTGAGATTTTTATTGATATTATGATGCCTTTTTCACTGATGTCAATGGGAGAGAGATGGTATGAAATTTTTTTTTTTGATATATGTGGAAGTTCTATGTATTTGGGAGAATTGTTCATGTATAGATTGATGTTAATGGGGAGAAACATTAAGTTATATCAATGGGGGATAAGTGTGAAAATTGATGCCATCTATGTAAGAATGAGAAAGAATATATGGAGATTCATTCCTATGAGTTTCAAATTTGATTGATGAAGAGGATTTGAAAAGAATATAGCATCAATAATAGAGCTAAATTTGGTATTCTTGGAACTTAAATGTTTTTCAAGGGATTATGCACCAAGTTGTGGTATGAAAAAGTTGACACTTTTTCTTTATGAACTAATGCCATAGTGAAATCGCACTACCTTCTCTATGAACCAAGCCATAGGGTTGGACAATTCAAAAAGGTCAATGTAGCATGATTATGTTGATGGAAATATTTAATAAATCGCAAACCCACTACCTTTTCCCTCATCCCATTCAATTTTGTTTCCCTTTCTCTATTTTATACATCCCTAAGTAGTGTGTACACACTATTGTTTGTTGATAATGTCCCCTCTACGTGCTAGCAATGCCTCCCCATCATCATAATTTGCAAGGATGGAGAAGACATATGGATTTAAACCCTTGTTTTTGTTAAATTATATGTTTTTAATTATTTTTTTCCATTTTGTATTCAAGTTAGTATAGTTTATTGAAATAGTATTGTTTATATGTCAGGTGATGTTCAAAATGCTCTACGAAGTCCACCTGCAAGCAATCCACCAATCCAACAACCAAACCCTCTACAAAATCAACTTGAACAACCATCTCCTCCACCACCTCCACCAATTCAAAGACCTCATGTAGGGACTCAAGATAATTTATTGAATTAAATAGAAAGATGAAAAATAGAATTAGAACCAATTATTAGGAGGTTAAATGATTCACTTCAAAAAGACCCTAGTAGGACACAATTGAAAACATCCCTTGAGACTATTGTGACCCAAATTTCTTTTGTTAGTGGCTAGTTAAATATATGGAAGAATAAAAGAGAAGAAAAATATTATATTATGCTAGTAAATTATCATATGTTGATGTTAAAAAGAAAGGAATTTTAAAAAATGACTTGTGTGCTTTGTTTAAAAAGATAAGAGGAGAAGACACCATAAGAACTATTGTTAAAAGGTTCCCCATCCATTGATGCATTAATGAGGATATAAAAAATAACTTTTGGGATAGATGGTGGATGGTGTTTGATTCCCCTCATTGTAATAATAATGAGGTCCCAAGGTATTTTAAAAATAAATTGTATTGTGATTTTATCCTTTGGAAGATCCCCAATTATTTTGATATCTATGAATTTTAGGGTAGAGGTTGGGGTCATCATTTCAAAGGTGGGGGACTTTTTGTGACCCTAATTCATCAAGGGAACCTGTTGGTATCAAGAAGGTGAAGCATATTGTTGTTTCTTCTATTGTGGAGGAACATGTAAAGGAGGACACATTAGCACTATTAGTGAATTGACTTAGAGCAACATTTAGGTTTCTCATCCTTTGATAATAGATGAGCCTCATCAATGTAGAGGCCACATGTGCATGTCATGTAGAGCTCTATGCACATTTGACACTTCTAGTAAAGAAGATGTGGATGATGGGATGATGATAGATGAATTCCTCAATGACACATTTGGCATTGATACACAAGTAAATATTAATAATTATATTAAATTGTTTTGATCACATCTTGAATATGTACATGATTGACTAATAAATTGGTATTTCTTGATGTTACTCAAAATTTAGGGCCAGAGTGTTGCTGGTACTAGCACTAAACCCCTAGCCGAATTGTACACTACATTGACATCTCAATAGGTATGTATTGATTCAATCATTTAATAGATAAATCTATTTATAATGTAATCATATGAAAGATTGACTCAAAAATCGTATCCATGTGCATTAGTTCTTTAATGGACTATCTACTTTTGTGTTAGGCTCTGAACATGGACATGGTACCAATCATGATGAGGTACACTTTTTTGCATGTTTATTTGATTTATTTGATTATGTTTATTTAATAAATAAACTAATAATCAACTAATTGGCTTATTACGATCATATGCAGAATTAGGTTATTGGTCATGGTGTTGCTGACTTAGGCTCACCTAACTTTTAAATGAATTCATTTTCTCCATAGGTATATACATGTATTAATATATTTTTATTGGTACACCTTTGAGGAATCCTAATTGAACTCATTTTCTTCATAGTTTATTGGAACACCCAAAAAGAACTAGCTACATCTATAACAGATTTTCATACATGTCCAATGGGAAAATCTTGCACCCATGACATCGACACTGCACGATTAGGATAGGGTGGTACACTCACAAAGGTACCCAAATTCTTATATATGTTAATGCATGATAAAAATATATGTATTATTTATAAAGTTACAAATAATTCTCTTGTTGTATCATTTTCAGCTTATGACATTAGAGACTCCTTCACATCTCTATGTGTCTGTTGAGTAGGGAGTTACTGCTACAGTGGCCAATTCTAATCCATTCACTAAGGTGTGTGATTTAAAATTGTGAGTACTATAATTATAAATTATATTCATAAGTATACTTGATAGATTATTTGGATCATTATTGTAGGGTCTTGTCACTCATGGTCATCTGTCTACTCCTAAGCTTGAAGAGAGTGACTATTTGTTTGTGGTAAGTAAATACTTTATTTTATGCGTACTAATATTTTTATTTTGATATTTAATTTATAATTGTTAATTCACATATAATTTTGATTGTAACAACTCAAAATACAAAAGAGTCTAGACTGATGAATGAGTGAGGGTGTTAGGAAGACCCCCTCATCCCAAGCATCTCCCTTTGTATGATAAACAAAGATAGCTAGAGATTTATTTTCTTTCCCTAGAGGGAAAGACTGGATCTATAGGGATATTTTATTTTATGTCTTTGTGGTGTCATTGGACATATGTTGTGTATATTTTACTTGATTTACATGTCGCTTTTGACATATTCAATTTAGATGGCATATTTTTGTATATTCTATTCGCTGTATGACATATTGGACATATATTTCATGTATGCAATTATTATAAATATAGTTGATGCTATCTTGTCTATAGATTATCATTATCTATGTTACCTTAGCATTATATATATTTCATGTATGGACATATGTAGTTAATGTAATATATATTATTTTTCTTGTATTATTTATATATATCTTGTTTATCTTGTTACATTCTATCTTTTTATATTCTAAAGAAAATGTCACATTCCCTACCTTTTTGGTAGTGATTATGTAACTTGGAATGTTATGTTTGATATGCATTTTTTACTATGAAATGTTTTTCTTTGTCTTATACTACCTTTATTTGCTATCATTACTCCATGGAACAACTTAGTGCACCTTTGGTACACCTAGGTCTGATATGCATAAAATCATTTTGGATTCTTGGTGAGAAAGATGAGAGGAATGTTGCATTTACCTTACTATTAGGACCTAACAAAGCTGATATAATGGTACCAAATCAAATATAATGAGAGATGCACCAATTAGTAGCTTTCCACTATGCAATACTACAACATTTTTTGTCGATTGAAACTTGGTCACAGAAACCCAATTGCGAGGAGAATCAAAAAATGGAGCTATATGACTTAGACCTTAGGGACACCTTCCTTGTGCACTTTATAGATCTCAGATATCAATCATGAGGTCTGATTTATTTCCCTCCAAAAATTGTTGTCATAATTGACTTAGTGCTTCTTGGGAACACCTAGACCTAGCATGCATGAAAGTGTTCTGAAATCTTGATGACCAAAATGAGATGTATCCTACCATTTACCCAACTAACTAGAGCTAATAGAACTATCAGAATGGTCCCTAGATGAATGGTTTGAATGATGCACCAATTACCAACTTTCAAGTGCATAACATTTCAAAAAAATTTGGCAACTAAAACATGCTCACCAAATCCAAATATAGTTGAGTATCCCAGAATGGACCTATATTCACTTAAAGGGGCCCTACACCATCCTTGTGCACTTCACAAATCTTAGATACCTGTCATGAGGTCTGAGTTATCGCCCACCAAAAATTGGTGTCCTAATCGACTTAGTGCTCCTTGGGAACACCTAGGTCCAGTATGTGTGAAAGCATTCTAAAATTTTTGGTACCAAAATGAGATGTCCCCTACCATTTACCCACTTATCTAGAGATAACATAATTGATGAAATGGTCCCAAGATGATTGGTTTGAAAGATGCACCAATTAGCAACTTTTTAGTGCATGACATTGCAAGTTTTTTGGCAACTAAAATGTGATTTCTAAATCCAAATGGAGTTGAGTATCCCAAAATGGACCTAAATGGACTTAGAGGATCCATAAATCATCCTTGTGCACTTCATGAATATCAAATAACCATCATGAGGTCTGAGTTATCATCCTCCAAAAATTAGTGTCCTAATTGACTTAGTGCTCCTTGGGAACACCTAGGTCTAGTATGTATGAAAGGGTTTGAAAAGCTCAGTGACCAAAATGAGATGTCCCCTAAAATTCATCTATCCAATAAGATCTAATAGAACTTCTGGAATGGCCCTCAGATGAATGGTTTAAAAGATGCACCAATTAACAACTTTCAAGTGCATGAGATTGCATGTTTTTTTGGCAACTAAAACATGCTCGCCGAATCCAAAAAAAGTTAAGTATTATAGAACTAGCCTACACTCACTTAGATGGACCTTACACCATCTTGTGCACTTCATGGATCTTGGATACCCATCATGGGGTCTAAGTTATCCAAAAATTAGTGGCACAATCGACTTAGTGCTCCTAAATGGACCTAAATGGACTTAGAGGATCCATAAATCATCCTTGTGCACTTCATGAATATCAAATAACCATCATGAGGTCCGAGTTATCATCCTCCAAAAATTAGTGTCCTAATTGACTTAGTGCTCCTTGGGAACACCTAGGTGTAGTATGTATGAAAGGGTTTGAAAAGCTCAGTGACCAAAATGAGATGTCCCCTACAATTCATCTATCCAATAAGATCTAATAGAACTTATGGAATGACCCTTAGATGAATGGTTTGAAAGATGCACCAATTAACAACTTTCAAGTGCATGAGATTGCATGTTTTTTTGGCAACTAAAACATGCTTGCCGAATCCAAAAAAAGTTAAGTATTATAGAACTAGCCTACACTCACTTGGATGGACCTTACACTATCTTGTGCACTTCATGGATCTTGGATACCCGTCATGGGGTCTAAGTTATCACCCTCCAAAAATTAGTGGCACAATTGACTTAGTGCTCCTCGAGAACAAGTAGGTCTAGCATGTGCAAAAGAATTTTGAAAGCTCAATGACCAAAATGAGATGCCCCCTAACATTTACTTGACCAATTGGAGATGAAAAAAACTATTGATTTTTCATTTGACATGATGGTTAATGAGATAAATCCATTTGAATCTCTCTCTTGAAAAGTTGATCAATGACCAACTCCAAGGTTTTGGATGGCTATTTTTCAACCTATTAGGTAACTCAATTGAAGATAAATGTGTATATTCAAAAGGATTCCTTTGTTAGTACCAACCAATTTGTACACCTATTGCTGAAATGTAACCAGAAAAGAGATATATTTTCTATTTTTCTATTTTATAATGAATGTAATTTATTAGTGCAACTATATGAATTCCTATTTTAACCAAACATTTGAAAAGAAAATAATAAAGATAGAGTAACAAGATATTTTAAGAAAATTACTGAAACGGGAATTCCTAATGGACATAAGCCAAAGCAAAAACACATCTTTCAATTAAATTATCAAAAGGATCTTGGTAGGAAACCAATGAAATTAGGAGCAGGGCTTCCTCAACTCCATTGATGCAATCATAGATCGGGACTTCAGTCATAACCAAGAGATGTTTCATGTTTCATCAAATCGTGAGGCCACAAAAAGTGTGCTCACACAAGAAAAAATGCTATGCAAGAACAAAGATGATCATTTCTCAAATTTGTTACAACAAGAAAAGTTGTTAACATAAGGAAAATACAAGATCTAAAAGATTGCACAATCATAACAACATAATAAAACCATTGGCTCCATTATTATTGAGGAATATGCATTCACAAAAATAACACACTACAAAAAGAATAACTACATTCAAAATGAGAGCACCAAAAACATATATTATTACATCAAAATAATGGTCTAGAGTACAAACTAAATCCATGTATTTAAAATAAATACTCTACTCCCTTTATGTAAGGAGTGAGAGCTCTTCCAATGAAAACTAAGGGTTAGAAAAAAGATAATAAAATAAAGGTAATTATATACAAATTGTCTCTCTAAATGGTGCTAAGTAGGTCTTCACCCTTGTTTGTATAAATTAAAGGGTACATGACCCTTTACATGACTTGAAAAAATAAAATAATGAGAAGATAAGAAGATAGAAGCTATGACATGATCTGGGAGTCTTTGGGAGCTCTAAAAATGGAACCTTGACCTTCTTTAGGTGTCTCTACGAGCTAAACTACTGTTAAAATGTGTTTCTGACACATGGAATGCTCTAAAATAGAAACAAGAAGTTAAGTATCAGTGCACTACTTCTTCTTCAAAACTATCGACACACCTCTAAGAAAAGTCCACCTATGCACCTTGGTGACAAGATCAAAAAATCCAAAAATTCTTCTAGAAGTGTCAAAATTGAATTTCCAACATCTTGGTTTTCTTCCCTTCATACCAAAATGATGTCTATATATTTACTTTTGAACTTCTCTATTATCTTCACCACTTTGTTAGACTCAAATAAATCCAATGAATCATACTAATTCTAAACTATTTATTGGTAGTTTCTTACTTCTATTCTTGTATCCACAAAATCCTCAAGCTTGGTATCTAGTTCCAATAATGCCTTTTCAGTTTTAAATGCTTGTCTCATATCATCTTCTAATGAAGCATTTTCAAATTCATAGCTTATCCATTGAATTATTTCTTGCACTGAGAAAAGTTTGGTCTTCAGCTCATCTCCATATATCTCAAGGCTAGCAACATTGTAGTACTTACTTGCTTCCAAAAATTGCTCTTGAGCTATATTCTTGATCTGTTGAATTCCTTCATTTAACCCTTCCATGACCTTATTCACCAAATAAATTTTCTCTATCTAATTATCTAATTTATCTAACTCCTTTGCTGAGTATATCTCCATCAACATCTAGTACCTTTTCCCTTTTATACACTTGAGTGCTTGCAAATGATTTTCCTAGGTATGCACTTCATCCATTAGCCCAAAATTTATGCTTATAATGGAAACCAATTTGTTGGTGTTAGTCTAGGTGCAATACATTTGGATATCCCTATATTATTTCTACTCCCCTTTCATTAAAATTGTGATGTCATTTCTGACATGTGTGAAAAAATGAATCCATCAATGGCCTTGCCTCCTTCTTTTCCAATGCAACTTCAAGAGATATCTCAAGATTATTCAGGTCTATTGGTTCCACCACTTCATCCACATATCCTCTCAATAGCTAATTATTATTAAACACCATTATTATCTCTGACTCATCTTTGGACATGTGTTTAAACACTCTCTTGAGGCCAATGGTAATGAAGACCTTTGTCATATCCAACATGTGATTTACCAATATGACCTCCTTCATCTAATAATGTTTTGGATTCAATTCTTCAATCTTAGAATGAGGATGTGGAATGGAGATGTGTGCTAGAAGGTCATGATCTTTATTCTTCATTATTAAGGAAAGTGTTCTAGCATCACCCTTAGGTGGCTAAGCTTTCTTTATCACTTTTATCAATTTTTTCATTCCCTTCTCTTTAGTCAGTTCCATCTACTTTTTTATCTGAACATGACCTCCTTCTTCAACCATGATGGTGTTTTCCCCATTTGTGACATGTATTGTGCTAAAGAAGTTGATTTGGAAGGACTCTTCTTTCCCTTATTACTCCTCTCTCAAGTCTTCTCATCTCAAGGAAGATCTCCAGAGAGAGCTTCTATGTTATGTTGGGCTAAGGACCTAGCCTCTATATCTAGAGGAATTTGTTTCCTTTCTTTTATTGTTTGTCCATCCTTAGATACTTCATCAGCATACAATTGTACATGTTCTCCTTCCTTTATATTTTGGCCTTTTATTTCCACTTTAATTTTTGGAGGAGGTGGAGCTATTTATCCCTTATCTAATACTATTACATTATATATTTTGATAGTGGATGATGAATGCAAATAGGTCCTTGAGGTAGAGGGGGTAATTGATTCCAATACTCTCCTATTGACACATTCCTAGGAGTTTTCTTTACTTTATCACCCACCATCTTGATGCACATGAGCTTAAAGCCAATATTTGAGAGGTCAAAAATATCTTCTCCCTCACCTTCCATTTCCTCTATCTATTTCTATTTCTCATATTATAAGGTTTCAAACTAGATAGGCTCCCTAGGTATGGTAAAGTTGTTTGAGTTTAGCTCCTTCTCTCTTCTTTGGCCATAGTAGCTGATCAAGCTCTTTTATTCAAAAGGTCAAACTCAATTTCTTCCCATTTTTCCTCATTGTCAACATCTAGTATAGTTTTCAACACTTGTGGAGAGGGAGATCTCTTCTTAACTTTCTCCTTTTCCCACCTAGCACCATTGTTTTTGTTTGGACTCTCTTGGGCACTGATGGGGAGGCTTCTTCTTCTGAGGCTTAGGGAGGTTGAACTGATTCCTATTTTGGTGATCCGTGTTGATTTTTCTCATATTGTCACTCTTTTTGAGCTTGTTTCTTTTCTAGTCTCAAAATATTAAACCTTCTAATCATGCTAGTGTACCATTTCTAGCCTCACTAGTGATTTGGTAGAGTAGGTTAGTATAGTGACTTTTATTCATTTTCCTTTATTTAGTCAGGTTGTGGCCTAAAGAGGTATGGCCTAGGGAACTAGATCCATCAAAAATGGTTTCCTTATCCATTCCCTTGTAACTTCAACATTATGTTGAACCCAATGATCCATATCATTATTCGCCTCATGTCCTATTTGTGTGTTCATGATAGGTGGATCATAGATCTTATCCCTATTGTATAAAGGATCCATTATCTTAGGGACATACTTTTCCTAGGGATTTAGGGGTATCTTCATGTTTAGTACCTTTTAAGGAAGGTGTAAACTCATTCTACAATAATCCCTAATACAAACATCATATTCATCTACTACATTCATCCAATGATCTTCTAATGTTTCCTTGTGTACAAATTTCTTTCCCACTAGATGTTGAAACAACCTAATATTATTAAATTATGCTCGTGGAACTCGAAAATCCTCCAAGGGATATTAATATCATTCTAAGTTGAAAAGTAGAAATATATTTCTTCCTCTTTACTTAAAATTCTCCAATGGTGATCAACCATACCCATATTTTCTTTTATTATTTTCATACACTCTCATATGCAAAAGTGAGTTGGTGAGCTATCTCTTGTAGTATGAGCCTATCAGATGGGTATCTTGGGAGATTTTTGGACACAAAAGGGTACCAACTACTCAAAGATAGGTAAATATTTTAAATTGGATGTAGTAGGAACCAACTTGTGTTATTTGTACTACATCTTTTACTAACATCCTTTTTGCATAACCCCCTTCTATGAATCTAATGATGGTGAATATGCAACCATCATTTACCACCCTATATTCCACAATTTTTAGTGGGAGGTACTTTTTTATAAGCTATGGATATACTACATAGGGCCAAGAATTTGCATCTTGCATGCTTCCATTTCTATATAATACAGAGTAATATGTGCTCCTTGCTTCCATTAGATACACCATATAAGGAGTCATGTAAGAGCAGGGATAATTCTTCACCATGATCAATTTCTCATCCAGATTTTCACTTAGGATAGTGACCAAATGAATAGGAATCTTCACTATTCTAATGGTTTCACTGTAGTGCATCATCCATTTCTCTAAGTGACCTTCTATAGGAAGACCCATGGCTCTACTCAAGAGGACTATTGAGTAGCCAATATCATCGATCATGTATCCTAATGTCATATAAATCTTTCTTTCTGCTCATCCCAAGGGTGTCTTATCAATTAGGTACTTAGATTATACCAACTCCTTGGCCTCTACTTTATTCTCCCTATACCATATATCTACACCTTTATAAGATATCTGAAGGTATTGGTCTTCCCTAGGGAGGTGGAAAAAATTCTTAATGTTTTGTGGCCTGAGATTGAGGACTGTCTCTTTAGTCACACTCTTCATGACCTTATCCTCTGGAACATAATGTTGGGCTAGTGTCATGATAAACTTTGATGATTAAACTAATTTAGTGTATGAAGCAATCTTTACTAATCCACTTTAGATTAGAGCTAACACCATCACTAATCTCTCTTTTGGTGTGTTGGACAAGGTGAGGAAAACATTCCAGTCAATGTGTCCCAGTCTAGTATCTTGAGTCTTTATGTGTTTATCTTGGAATTAGAATTTCTTTAGGGCTCCTTTATATTTGAACATTGCTAGCTATGGTGCCATATTTTCCACCATAGAGGATGATGATGATAGCATTGGATCTACACAAAAAGAGAGAAACATTAGTATCTTGATGTTAGAAGACCTTAATAAGATTTAGCAAGACCCAAACTAAAGAAAAAATGAATAAAAACTAACTAAAATGTCAAACCCCCCCTTAAATTTTTTATATGCATATTAGCACACATACACAAGCACACATGATGTGCCAGTGTGCTTTAGAAATTCCTTTTTAATCATAATATGTGAAAATGTGCACAATGTGCACATGTGCAAGGTGCACACATGCACAACTACACACATGCGAGAGTTGTTGATGTTATACTTTTAAGGGGGTGAGGAAGTTTTGTGTAGCTATCGAGATGTACACCTTTTTAGGGTGTGCACATGGACACCTCCAAAAGGTGGTATTCTACCCCAGAAAGATAGAAGCCTTTGTGGATCAGATGTGGAGTAGCATAACTAATAGGGGAGTGAGGGTGTGCAATTAGAGAGGCAAAAAGAGATCAATTGAAGAGAATAGGGGATGAGTGGGGTATTTATAACCCGATGGCCTCTTTTGTGTCTTCAATGGTATACACATTTGAATGTGTTGACCTCTAAGGGTACATACATGTGCAAGTGTGCATGTGTGCACTTGGGGAACATGTACATGTGCACACTCAGGGCACATGCACATGTGCACAAGTGCACATATGCGCACTTTGTGTACTAAGAAGTGTAAAATTTTATTTTTTCTCCCCTCCCTCCCTACATGAAACTACCTAATTGAAGACTAGGGTTTGACCTAGACGTAGAGGAGGGTCCTAAATGATCGAGGTGCCTGATTGGGTGCCTTGTAGAGGTTTTGAAACTAGGGGTCCCTATTTTATGATGCAAAATAGAGTGTGTATTATGGAACCACAAGAAATAACCCCAAAAAAAAGGAAAGAAATGAAAAAGGAATTTCTTCATCAGCAAGCATTTGTCTAACATGTGTCTAGTGACATCTGGATTCCAAAATTTTTGAGCATCTTTCTAGTCTTTTGGAACTCTAAACTTCATAATCTTGAATCTTTATGCTTAGTATATGCTCAATATTTTAACTCCTTTTAAATTCTCAAGGTGTCATCTATAATGAGTATCTAGCAACTTGGAAAAATCATTTTCTCCATTGAAACAAACATTAGAAATCCTTGTGAACCTATTTATTCATCACTATCTAGCTAGATGAGAGGATCCATTTTGAGGAATCTTGATGAGTTATCAGTTCCTTTTCTTTAAGTCTTTGATAATATTCTTTAACTTTCTTCACGGAGCTTGGGTGTTTCCACTTGATTCTTCCTTCAAGTCCTTTTGTTTATAGGATAGCAATTCAAGAACATCTATCTCTATATTTGACTACCTTTTACAATTATTTGGAATCTTTAAATGTAACACCTTTGTGATTCTCTTTTTTCTTTCTTTTTTATCCTTACCAGGTTTAGATTGTGTGTCCAAGGAATTGGTGTTCATTTCCTAATTGAGATGTAGTTTCATAACTCTTGCATTCCTCTTTTAATGAACTTTTTGGAAACTCTCACACCAAATAGTGATCTTAGTAGGTCCTTGAAGAGACACTTTATCTAAACTAGTAAGTTTTGAATTATTCCTTGCTACTATCAACTTATATTTGAAGACAACCTAGATAATCAATATTTTAAATTTGTAAAGTGTCAAGAGCTATCAATCTTAGATTCTAAGTTTAAGACAAGAAGTCCTCCACAACTACAATTAACACCTATTTTTTAGTTGGTACAAGAAACAAAATCATTTGAATGCTTTGAAAAAGAAATACCTCTTCCCTAAAATCGATACCAAATGGGGTGGTTTTGGTTATACATCAAGAAGGAATCTTGATTACCCCTAACCCCCAGACCAACAAGAAAACTAATAGACAACTGAAACTAAACACATGACATCTTGAAAGTAAACATACATGTTGAAAAGTAAAAATGCATGATAAATGTAAAAACACGTTTATTTTTTATTTTTTTACTAAATATTTTCTTTTTTAGGCTTCAAAATAATGTTTCAAAAACTCGCCAATGACTGGTAATGGGATAAATTTTCCTTGTAAAGAACTTAGCCTAAAAGTATTTTCTCCCAAAATATGTACAATCTTATAAGGGCCAATCCACAAGCATTAAAACTTGGTATGACTATATGGTTTTTCATTTTCCTTGTCCCATAGAAGAACAAGGTCTAAGATTTTGAAAGATTTGATGGTGACTTACTTGTCAAACCAACATTTTATGACAGCTTAATGTTTTTACATGTGTTCTAAGGCCTATGTTCTCTTCTCATCCAATTCTAAGAGATTAATCAATCTAAAATGGACCCTATCCATGTCCTCAGCATACCCTCTCATGAATTTCAACATTGGAAACTTGAGATTCAATGGGAATTCTAGTTCTTTCCCATAGAATAGTAGATAAGGGGATGTTAGCAAAGAATTCTTTGTCCTTAGCCTATCTCTCCATAATGCATATTTCAAATGGATATGCCAATCTTTTGTATTTTCTATAAGCAAGTGTTTTATCACTATAATCAATTTTTTTGTTAGTGAACTCAATAATGCCATTCTCTTGTGGATAATAATTAGATAAGAACTTTATTATAACTTGATTGTCCAATTCCCTTTGAGTAAGAAAAAATGATGCAAAAGATGACCTGTTATCTCACACTATGAATAATGTTATCTAGAATAGATGGGGCAGCCACAAGTTCAACTGAAAACCTTTTGAGTTTCATTCTTTCAACAAGTTGTAATGCACTAGCTGGAATTGCAAGGGCATCATCTACCATATTTCTTCTTCTTGGGATGGATCTTATGTTTAGGGCTTCAAAATCTTCCATCAAGTCCCAAACTCTTTTTTGTTAAGTAGTATTTTTCATTGTAAGAGTAGATTGATTTAATTTGTCAAATCACTAACTGAGATTCTCCGTCAACTATGAGAGATTTGATGCTCTTTTCTAATGTGAAGAGAAGTCCACAGATCAAGGCTTCATATTTTGCAACATTGTTAGTACACCTAAATTGTAAACTACATGTAATATAAAAGACCTACCTTTGGGATTAATTAGTTTGATACCTACTCTAACTCCTAAATTACATTTAGAGCCATTAAACTGAGTGTCCATATTGGTTGTTCTATTGACTTGCTAGACTTGTGTTTATTTTTCCAAAGCTTTTCTTTCACTTGGAATTTGAAGGACTATTTCTTTGGGACCCATTGCATTATCTCATGCTTAGGGCTTGATGAGTTACTATTGTTTAACTTTGATATAGGGATTATCTATTTCTTTTGTTCATCTTCAATCTCCCCAATCAATTTTGTGATTTTATCAATTTTTGGTTTAGGTTGAATGACCACCAAGGTCTAGCCTTGACCTTTCACAAAGTGTCTTGTTCTTAGAACTTTAATCATCCCTTGTGGAGGAGAAGACAAAGCTCTCCCATTCGAAGAGGTGTCATTATATGATGCATTTAGATCTTCTTTTTCCTCTTATTCATTATTTATGATTTCAAACATACACATATGACTTGAATTTCATTTTGGTATTTCACTTATGACTTGATGAGTATTTGAGTGTGTTATTTGAGTTAATACTTAAACAATTTCTTGCTAACAATGTGAACATTCAAATTATGAATGACTCACTTTGAAACTATGCTATCTATGAATTGAGTCATAATTTATTCCTGTGATGTCAAGTTCAATTATTCTTCACCCAGATTGTTCAATTTTTCAACTAAAGTTATATCAAAAGCCATTACCCTATAAGGGCCTAAGTTTGATTGTAGGATTGCTACTTCATATAGAGGATTGTACTCTATGATCATTGTATTTAATTTTATCTTGGTATCTATCTTTATCTGGTTATTCAATCTCTTCCAAGGTAGACACAATTGGGTAAAGTCAGTGGAGAACCACCCTCTTAGAAATTGGATCCATTCTCTACTCAGTAATAGGCAATATGTTTCTAGAATCTCCACCACATGTATGTTAATGATATCTTGAATTCAGGGGACTATAGTCAACTATCTACAAATAGATTTCAATATTCATATAACCTTCACTTCTATTTTTTTTAAGTTGAACCACTATTTGATTTTTGGGTTGTGGGGTGACTCCCAACTTTTGAGCTATCAAAAGTGGCATGACATTGCAAGAAGCTCCTAAATCTATGAGATAACTATGAAGGTTTCTTCCAAGAATTCTAAGATTGAGAAAGAAAGGGGGAACTTTAGCCTTGTCCTTATACATGGTAAGCATAGCCTTAGAGGCATTGACATGTTGCAATACTATCTTCTAAGGGCTTGCGCTAGGTGTTGTCTTTATATAATCAAGAAATTTCAATAGGGATTCTCTCTAACTAGGGAAAATCTATAGCATATCAAACATAGATATATTGGACATTGTTATTTTTAACTCTTCAATGACACTATACCTTTCACTTGATCAAGTAGGATTCTTTAGTATTGTACATATATTTCCTTGCTTCTGAATTTTTTGTCCAACATAGGGTGCCCTTGCATGCATTGGATTATTATTTACTCTTGGATCTATAGGTATTGGATGCAATCCTCAAGGAATTCTATTTGTCATGGGTTCCCTTTGATTTCATAAGTTGTAAGTGTTTCAATTATCATTTCAAAAAGAAAACATCTTTGTTGGTTCAAGCTTTGATTCTTGATTTAACAAAGAGACGTATTCTTCATTAAATTACTCCATCATTTCAAGATTCTGTGGAGAATCATAAGATTCTAACAATATGGTATTGAACTAAACAGGGGGATCATTATTAGTGTATTATGAATTCTAGTTCACATCTTGATTTTTGTTGAAATATGAGATGCCATCATTAGATACATTTTGAATGGTGTTAAGTTGATTGATGTTCATAAACTGAGCATTATTATTGTTTTTTGCTGGGATACTTCCATTATTTGGATGGGTATACTGTTGTTGATAATGTCTTTGGGAATTGTTGTTACAATTCAAAGGGTTAAAGTTATTCTATGTTGGCATTTTTGCCAAAATTCTTATAATTTTGACCATATAGTTGTTGTTGTAAGGGGGCACATTTTTTCATTGGAAATTGTCATTTTCCCCTTGCTCACTTGTATATGAGACTTGTCTTTTTCATTTCCTCTAGCATGGTTCTGACATTATTCTTTTCTTTAGTGGACGATGTTGCATTTTTCTTAAAGAAAGCACCTTTTGGAGGTTCATATCCTAGGTAGGTTATAGCTAGAGCTAGTCTAGCTAATGCTTGTTGTAGTGGGATTGGAGTTAATGGAATGAATTGACTAGGTGTAATTGTACTAAAGTTGGGTATGTTGGTACTATCATACTAACATGAGTTGGAACCATCATCCCTCCTCTATTCAAGTTAACCTACTTAGTGAAGGTGACAGGCTCTTTGAAGAACTTCTCTAATGTATGTGTGGGTTTGTGTATATATATATAGTAGGTAATCTCCTTAGGAAGATAGCAGTGAGTTACTCCATAAAGCTTGGATAAATCTAAATTGCAGCCCCAACTGGTATAGTGTAGGGTATTTCTAATTTGCAATATGTCATGTGAAAGCAATGGTTGAAGCATGAAATGGTGTCTACTAAATTTTTTTAAAAAAGCTATCCATTTCTAGATAGATCCCAGTGGCATATTCATGTACCAGTTAAATGTCACCTCTCCCAATGTATATGGGAACAAATGAAGGACCACATTCTCTTGTTAAATCTATTTTTGATTGCATATTTCTTTGAAAACCTTGATGTGATCCTCAACTATCTATATTTCTCTATAGATGAACCTTAGGAAAAATTTTGTAGGGTTCTTGGGAAGGTCATTGAGTGGACATTGCAAATTTATTGGTGAATCTACTCTATTTCCAAAGAAATCCATTGATGGAGGATTAGATGGAATGATAGGTGGAGGTAAGCTCAAAAGTAGAACTAAGGAAGATTATGAAATTTGAAATGGGAGTGGTATAATTCTCAGTATCCCTTTATCACTATGATGCTTGCAAAAATGATTGAGTTCTAAAAACTTGCATCAACTGGATGAAGACATTAAAGTGCATTGAAATGGAGATGTTAGATCATGATCTTCTAGCTTATGTTTAATTTGGAAAAATGAACCTCTAAAAAATGCACCTTCAAAAAGAACATGCACACCTTCTATCAATGACAAAATTGAAAAAAATTATGAACTTCCAAAAGCTTTATAATTTTCAAACAACAACTTGGGCTTTAGGGTAGAATGGTTTTCAGCTCTCCTTCTAGTTCTACATGTGTTGAACTATCATTTTACACAATGCTTAATGATAGAAATCATTTCAAATCTCCCTCTTGAAAAGTTGATCAATGAACAACTTCAAGGTTTTGGATGGCTATTTTTCAACCTACTAGATAACTCAATTGATGATAAATGCGTATGTTAAAAAGGAGGCCTTTGTTGGTACCAACCAATCTACACATCTATTGCTGAAATGTAACCACAAAAGATTTTTTTTTTGTATTTTAATGTTTTATGGTGAATGCAGTTTATTAGTGTAACAATATGAATTTCTATTTTAACCAAGAATTTGAAAAGAAAATAATGACGATAGAGTAACAACAAATTTTAAGAAAATAAAGGGAAATTCCTAGCAGAGATAAGCCAAAGTAACAATACATCTATGAATTAAATTTTCAAAAGGATCTTGGTAGGAAATAGATGAAATTAGGAGGAGCACTTCCTCAACTCCACTAATGAAATTATCAATGGGAACTTCAAATAATAAAAGAGAGATGTTTCATGTTTAATCAAATTGTGAAGCCACAAAAAGTGCGCTCACATGAGACAAAACACTATGCAAGAAAAAATATGATCCTTTCTTCAATTTGTCACAACAATAGAATTTGTTAACATAACGAAAAAACTAAAATTGAAATATCACACAATCATAACAACACAATAAAACTATTAGCTCCATTATTATTCATGACCATGCATTCACAAAAATAACACACTTCGGCAAGAATAACTACCCTCGAAATGAGAGCATCAATATCATATATTATTGCATCAAAATAATGGCCTAGAGTACATATTACATCCATGTATTTAAAATAAATCCTCTCCTCCCTTTTTCTTAGGAGTGAGAGATCATGTAATGCAAACTCATGCTAAAAAAACCAACAAAATAAACCTAATTATATACAAAGTGACTCTCTAAATGTTGTTAAGTAGGTCTCCACCAGGTTGTTTATATCAATTAATGGGTCCATGAGAATTTACATGAATTAAAACAATAAAATAATGAGAAGATAAGAAATTAGAAGCCATGAGATGATATGAGAGTCTTTCAAAGCTCTAAAAATGTAAGATTGACCTTCTCTAGGTGTCTCCAGGAGTTGAACTGCCATCAAAATGTGTTTTCAATGCATGGAATGCTCTAAAATAGCAACTAATAGTTAACTATTGGTGCACTGCTTGTTCTTCAAAAATATTCATGCACCTTGGAAGAAAGTGCACCTACACAGTTGTGCATGTGGGCACCTATGCACCTTGGTAACAAGACTCAAAAGTCCAAAAATTCTTCTAAGTGTCAAAACTAAATTTCCAACATTTGGGTTTTCTTCCCCTTCATACCAAAATGATGTCTGAATGTTTTCTTTTAAACTTCTCTATTATCTCTACCACTTCATTAGTCTCTAGTAAATCCAATGAATCATACTTATATTTAACTACTTGTTGGTAGTTGCTTACTTCTATTCTTGTATACACAAAATCCTCAAGCTTGGTATCTAGTTCCAACAATGCTTCTTTAGTTTTAAATGCTTGTATTACATTATTTTTAGATGAAGCATTTTGAAATGTATCCCTAAACTATTGAACTATTGTTTTCATAGAGGAAAGATTGACCTTTGACTCATCTCGAATAATCTCAAGGCTAGCAACATTGTAGTACTTATTGTTAGAGTAATTAATTAATTAATTATTAATTATTTATTCTATTACTTAAGCTTACTTAGGTTAATGAATATATTTAATATTTACTATTTAATGCATGTAGTGATGAGTTGTTGACAACACGGGAGTTTGTTCCCTTCTAGCATATTCCACCTTTTTGTGGAAGGGTGCTTGGTTGTCAACCTTATCTTCTACCACCTTCTATCTTGTTCTACAAGCTTCCTTGAGGCCGTTATAAGTGGTCTCTCTCTCATTATAAACACATCTTTTTCTCATTGTAAATAAAATTTCATTATTTTGCAATATCTCTCTCTCTCATGTTCATTTAGGGTTTTATCCAAGCTCCACCTCTTCCTTCTTGGTTTCCCTTTGATAGGTTATTTACATGCAGGTGATCTTGGTGAGTTGTGGAGTTGGATTTCATCAACTCCTACACTTATTTGCTTCTGAAAATTGTTCTTGAGATTTATTCTTAATCTATTGAATTCCTTCATGTAATCCCTCCATGACCTTATTCCTTGAGGAAATTTTCTCTATCCAATCATCTAATTTATCTAACTCTTCTACTAAGCACATCTCCATCAACATCTAGTACCTTTTCTCTTTTATAGATATGAGTGCTTAAAAATCATTCGCCCAAGTATGCACTTCATCCATTAGCCCAAAATCTAGGGTTATAATAGAAACCAAATTATCAGTGTCAGTTTGGGTGTTGTGTAATAGGTTCAACTTGCTCTGTACTATTTGTATTCCACTTTCCTAAAAAATGTGATGCCATTTCTAACATGCATCCAAAAAATGAATCCATCAGTGCCCCTACCTCCATCTTTTCCAATGCATCTTCAAGAGTGATCTTATGATTACTCAGGTCTATTAGCTCCACTACTTCATTCAGTTATCCTCTCAATAGCTCATTCTTCTTGAGAATCATTATTAGCTTTGACTTATCTTTGGACATGTGTTTAAACACTTTCTTGAGGCCCATGGTAATCGAGACCTTTTCCATATCAATGTGGGATTTCCCAATATGAACCCCTTCATCTAATAATATTTTGGACTTAACTCTTTGGTGTCAAAATGTGGAGTTGGAATGGTGATGTGTGCTAGAAGGTCCTAATCTTGTATCTTCATTATGAAGGCAAATTTCTAGCATAACCCTTAGTTGGCTCACACTACTTTATCACATTTATCAGTACCATCATTCTCTCCTCTTCAGTTAGCTCCATCTACTTCTTTTGTCTAAACATGATCTCCTTCTTCAACCATGATGGTGTTGTCCCTATTTGTGGCATGTAGTATGCTCAAGAAGTTGGTTTAGAAAAAGGCTCCTTTCCCTTATGAGTCCTCTTTGGAGTCTTCTCATGTTGAGGAAGATACTTAGGGAGACATTTTGTGTTATGTTGGTATAACTTGGACTTATCCTCTATATCTAGAGGAACTTGTTTCCTTACATACTTCATTGGCATGCAGTTGTCCATTTTCTCCTTCCTCTGTATGTTAGCTTTCTATTTCTGCTTTAATTATCAGAGGTAGAGGGGTTGGACCTATTGATCCCTTATCTAGTACCATTGTTATGACTTATGCTAGTGGAGGAGGAATGCCAACAAGTCCTTGAGGTAAAGGGGGTAATTGATTCCTATAATCTCCTAATAACTTATTCCAAGGAGTGTCCTTTATTTTATGACCTACCATCTTGGTACCCATGAGCATAAAGTCAAAATTTGAGAGGTCAAAATATCTACTTCCTCACCTTTCATTTCATGTATCCGTTTATAATGTTCATTGTTTGAGGTTTCAACCTATATTGTCTCTCTAGGTAAAGATGGAGGTGTTTGAGTTGAGCTCCTTCTTCTCTCATCTTTTGCCATAGTAGTCAAGCATGTTCTTTTATTCAAAGGGTCAAATAGAATTTTTTCCCCTTCTTCCATGTCCTGCACTTCCAAGATAATTTCTAGCACTTGTAGAGAGGGATTTGTTGATCTCTAATCCTATTTTTCCAATTAATGACCAAACACTTAGTCATTTCCAAAAAAATTACTAGGCAAGATTACAACGTCATTACTATGACTGAGTTATCTAGTAAAGACTAAGAAGAACAATTATTATCGAGCATTTAGTAGAAAATGAGCAGATATGTGAGCCAAGAAATATAGTATGAGATAAGTAATATAATGATGACCAAGCATATTGAGAAGTTATCAAGTGTTAAGCACACAAACTTATAGAAGCCAAGAAATAACATACATGACTGAGTGTTAGTAAACACAAGCACTAAGCAATGCAATTTTGATATGTGAGTTTTTAACAAAAAAGATCATATGTGACTCATTTTAGCTAACATTTCTATAAGGTTTAATATCTATAGAACTAGATTAGATTCTAATTACGCATCATTCACAAAACATAATGATCCCTAGGAAAACAATTCAACCAAACAGAAAAAGGGATATAAAAAAAGAAGATGATGAGGTTTAAATCGTTGATCAAGATCTAGAAACTTCAGATGAAGTGTATTTAAGGAGGATTATAACAATAGAATCATATACATACTGATGAAGTGAGAGACATAAATGAAAGAAATAAATGAGGAAAGGATACATGCATGTGAATGAGTTACTGAATCATTTATTTTGTAATTGAGATAGGGAAAATCTCTTAATAGAGTGGTCCTAACAAGCCTATATAAATATCCTAACAAAGTCCTTACTTTATTTTAAATGCCAATCCCTCTAACAAGGCAAGATCTAATAGTCTTTTAGTCATTAACAAGGTAGTCCTTTCACTGGGTAGATCATATCTTATTATCAAAATTTGTAACCTTAATAGGTTAACTTTATTGTTGCAACAATGAAGATTTGATGGTTTCATCCCCACCCAAATTTTACCTTCATCTTGAAGTTTTTTTGGGTAACCAAATCAGTGTGTTATGTGTTGAACTATTATGGATGTGATGAAGCTATTTTGTTTCATCATTACAACTTTAATGATGAATTAGGTATGGTTTAATGAAATTAATTTTATAATCAAAATTTTAATATCCTGATTCACCACGCCCGTGTCTTAGTATCTTGTCTCCCATATATATATTCCAAAAATTGGTATCAAAGTTCAGTTCTCTAGTCAGGAAGTTTAACATCTTGAGAGGATAAGATTATGGAGATGGAAGTATACAATATGGGAAATATCAATGAGAATTAGTTAATTGAAATCTAGATTGGGTTGCAACAATTAGAGACAACTAGAAAAGAGTTGAGAAGATCCCTCAAAAGGAGAAGAGAGATGGTTATACAACTTAATGACACTCAATATAGAAAAGTTGATATAGAAGGATTGTTGGACAATAGAAGCATTGATTAAAAAGTGTAATGAAATAACTTGCAAAATAGAAGAAATAATATTGAATATTATATAAATACTTTATAATAATTGAGAGTAATAGGACACTATGAGGGGGAAGCCTCCAAATATCCCCAATAAGAAAACACTTCACAATATGATGTTGAAATAAGATTGACAACCTCCTATATATACCTAATTATGATTAGGTTGAATAGACACAACCTTACATAAAACGTAGGCTGGCCTACCTACCTTAATAATAATATAATAATGATAACATGACTTAATTAAGGATTAAGATAGCCACAAGTTGACTATTGATAACCCTATATACACCAATATTAAGGGCATAGTGTTGGGATTAAAGATAGAGTAACTAAGAGGGGGGGTGAATCGGTTACTAATAAAAATCAATCCACAAATCCCTTAGATGTCTTAAAGATCTAGTTACTGCTAATACTTTGTCAATAAATGTTGTAACTTAGTAAATTAAGCTATCACTTATCTTCAAACATTCATGCATATAACTGAAAACAAAATGAACACAAGAGACACCAGATTTAACATGGAAACACATATGGGAAAAACCACCAAGTAACTAGTCACCAATTTTTTACTCTTTTGAAGTGAGCCCTATTAGGAGCCAACCTTGTTATAGGTTACAATACACACTATTAAGTGTGACCCTATTAGAGGATTTAATCACCCTATTAGGAGTGGCCTTGCTAAAGGTCTTTAGAATAATTTAATTGAACAATCACCTTGTTAGAGGATTTACAAAATGGCTGTTAAACCAACTCTGTTAAGAGATTTGAAATCACTGCTACAATGGTTAGAAAGCAACAATGAATTGACTTGAACAAGATGCAACTGAATTTGCTAACTACAAGTCTCTATTCAACATCATTAGATCCTCCTTGATCAAATATAGCTTTGCTGCTCCTCAATGACCTCTGATCATCCTTCAAATTCACTTCCACAATAATCAGTCCTTATTCATTAATTCCACTTACACACTCTCACTTAGAATTCGCAACTTGACCTCTTAATTATA
Organism: Cupressus sempervirens; assembly: GCA_028749045.1. Taxonomy (NCBI): domain Eukaryota; kingdom Viridiplantae; phylum Streptophyta; class Pinopsida; order Cupressales; family Cupressaceae; genus Cupressus; species Cupressus sempervirens. The sequence goes on from CM053788.1 coordinate 605,938,266, forward strand.
CCATTCAAATTGTCAAGTCGGCCCATTTATAGGTTACATTTAGCAATAAACCATACATTAGTCAGCTACAAATAAATGTTATTTTATAAACAATAAAATCCTATATTGGCCGACCTTGCTTGGTAAATACTGCTTCTAGAAATTTTTTGAATTAAGCTTCCTGACTCGATTAATATTGCAATATCTATAAAATCCTTTGGTTGCTAAGTTTACTCAGTAAGAACTAAATTCCTTCATGAGAGCTCGATAAGAACTATTTTTACCATATTTCCTTTGATGACCAAGTAAGCTTGGTAAGAGCTATTTCTGCCACATTTCCTTGGATGACCGAGTGAATTCGGTAAGAGCTATTTGCTCGGTAGATACTGCAAGTTTTCTTTACTAACCTTTTGGGCTCAGTAGACTCTGCCCTTTTGCCTTGCTAAACATTTGAGCTCGGTAGACTCTATCTAATGATTGATATGACATTTGTGTGACATCAAAGACAACACACAATTGAACAATTGTATCCAACAATTTCCCTCTTTGGCATTGATGGCAACACAAAATGTCATGGCAGAATGAAATTTGAAAACAAGTCTTTTATTGATAGAATACTTCACTTACTTTTTCAAATACATTAAGCTCCCTCTTTCATAATAATCTCTCCCTCATTCACAAACTCTTTGTAAATTTCAGAAAGATATGACATTATACTCTCCCTCTTTGACAACACATTCCAAAGACAACTTAAAACAACTGAATAGCATTGTACTTGATGTACTGATTCATATGCAATATTTTCATTGGTTTGCTGCATCAATCGATAGATCTTCAATTCTATTCCTGTTGATGCATCAGAAAAATTATATTTTAGTGAGCTTTAGATAGGGGAATGACCCCTAACTTACCTCTTAGATACAAGAATGTATCCTTAGGTAAAGGCTTTGTGAATATGTCAGCAATTTGTTCCTTTGTATGAAGATATTCCAATCTAATTTCCTAATCTGATTTCCTTTCCTTGTACCAATTCTCTAACAAAGTGATACTTTATGGCAATATGGTTAGTTTTTGAATGCATCACTAGATTCTTGGAGATGTTAATTGCACTTGTGTTATCACAAAACATAACAACAGGTTCTTTGATTTCTTGCTTCATACCATCCAATAATTGTTTGAACCACATAATGTTTGAGTAGTTTATTGCTGCTGCAACATATTTAGCATTTGTTGTGGATTGAGATTTACAATCTAGCTTTTTACTTGTCCAAGAAACCAACCTTTTTTCAAGAAAGAAAGCTCCTCCACTTGTGCTCTTTCTCTCATCAATATTCCCTGCCCAATTTGCATCTGTGAACACCTTTAGATCCAGATTTCCTCCAAGTTTATACCATAATCCATAATCTTTAGTTCCTTTTAAGTATCTCATGATCCTTTTGATTGCCATCATGTGATTTTATTTTGGTTTTGCTGAGAATCTTGTTACAATTCCTACTGCAAGAGCAATGTCTAGTCTTGTGTGCACTACGTATTGCAACTTTCCAATCATAGATCAATACAAGGTCTGATCCACTTCCTTTGATTCATCATCCTTGGTAAGTTTTAATCTAATACACATAGGAGTCCCAATTGGTTTGTAGTCTTCCATACCATACTTTTTTAGTATCTCCTTGATGTATTTAGATTGAGTGATGTAGATGCCATTCTTACTCTATTGAATTTGATGACCAACAAAGAATTTTATTTCACCAAACATTGACATTTCAAATTCCTTGTTCATTTGTTCTAATTTTTTTTGCAAAGATCATCATTTCCTATGAAAAAAGTATCATCTAAAAATATTTTTGCCAAAACAATCTTGTTATCTGGTCCTTCCTTTATGTACAAACTATTGTGTTCATTAGTTCTTTGAAAACCAATTTGAATAATATGGTTATGCAATCTTTCATACCATGCTCTAGGGGCTTGTTTCAGACCATATAATGCTTTATGCAATTTGCAGACCATGTCCTTCTTGTCTGGATCAACAAAACCTTCAAGCTGTTCAATGTAAACCTCTTCATCCAATATGCCATTGAGAAATGCTGACTTGACATCCATCAGATAAAATTTGAATCCTTTGAATGCAGCATATGCAAGTAAGGTTTTGACAACTTCCAATCTTGCAATAGGCACAAAAGTTTCTCCATAGCCTACACCTTCTTCTTATGAGTATCCTTTGCATACTAGTCTAGCTTTGTTCCTTGATCCCTTACCATCTTCATTTAACTTGTTTTTAAATACCCACTTTGTTTCAATCACATTCTTGTCTTTGGGTCTAGGTACAAGGGTCCATGTTTTATTTTTCTCTATCTGTTCTATCTCTTCATTCATAGCTTCAATCCAACTTTCATTGTCTAGTGCATCTTTGACATTTCTAGGTTCAAAATCAGGAAGTAAACAAGTGCCTTTCAATTTACTTCTTCTCATTGTTCCTTCTACTTTATCTCTAATGATTTGATCTGGTGCATGATGTTTTCTAACATACTTGGCTAACATGGGCTCCTTGCCTCTTTAATGACTTGCATTGTTATCCTTCTGTATCTTAACTTCTAGTTTGGTTTTGATTCTGTTTGCTCGATCTCGGTAGATGCTAACTCAGTTTGAACTTCTTGTGACTTGGTTAATGAAGACTTGGGAGTTGAAGATTCCTAATTGGTAGATGTATTTGGTATTGTATCACGTTTAATGTAAAAAAATCTCCTGTAGTCTTCAGGTTCCTTTTTTCTTTCTTCTTTTGTTCTTTCTGCAAACTCATCAACTTTCACATGTGCACTTTCTATGACTTTGTGAGTAGATAAGTTCAAACATCTATATGCTTTACTTTTGCGAGAGTATCCAAAAAATATTCCTTCATCACCTTTTACATCAAATTTACCTTTTCTAGATTCTTTCAAAATGTAACATTTTCTTCCAAATACTTTTAGATAACTTACATTGGGTTTTTAGCCATACCATAACTCATAGGGGGTTTTAAATGAGTCATTTTTTAGTTGTACTTAATTCAAGGTATGAACTACAGTGTTGATTGCTTCCTTCCAATATTTGATAGCAATGCCTTTCTCAATCATTAAGGTTCTTGCACAGTCCATGATAGATCTATTCCTTCTTTCTGCTATTGCATTTTGTTCAAGAGTTCTAGGTGCTAAAAGTTGTCTTTTGATCCCTCTTTCAATGCAAAAGTTATTGAACTCATGTGAAATGAATTCTCCACCTCTATTAGACCTTAAGCATTTCAGTCTTTTGCATGTTTCCTTTTCTACTCTAGCCAAATACCACTTGAACTTTTCGAATGCTTTTGATTTCTCCCTTAGGTACATGACAGTCATCATTCTTGAGTAATCATCAACAAAAAGAATGAATAATTTTTCACTAGTATATCTTTCAATGCCAATAGGTCCACACAAATAAGTATGCACAATTTCTAGAACTTCTCCAGTCTGATAGTTCTTTCTTTTAAAACTAGTCTTTCCCATTTTACCAATTTGGCAATTCTTGCACAGACCAACCTCAGGTTTCTTTATGTTAGGAATGCCTATTAATTTCTTAAATTTACTAATCTTTATCAAGTTGTCAAAGTTTACATGACATAACAACCTTTCTTCAATTTGAGCAATAAAACATGAACATTCACCAAATCCAAGATAAAATAAGTTACCTCTTATTTGGGTGCCTAATCCAATGAACTTACCTTGCTCATTCAGCAGTCTCACTTTTCCTTGCATGAATTTTATTTTAAATCCATTATTGAGTAGTTGTGCTACACTCAATAGATTATGCTTTAGTCCTTTTACCCAATATGCATTATCACATACAAGTTCCTTGGTCAAAGAGATTCTTCCTTTTCCTCTTATACAAAAAGGTTCATTGTTACCAAATCTTACACTACCACCATCATAGTCTTCAAAATATTCAAACTTAGTTTTATCACTAGTCATGTGATGAGAACAACCACTACCTATGATCCATGTATCATTTCTGCTCATATGAGAAATGAGTGTCATTTCTTCATCATTATCAGACTCATCTTTTACAACTATGTAAACAATTTCATCTTCTTCTTCATCATCAGAATCATTAGAATCTTTAGCCATGAAACATGTTTTCTTACCTTTATCCTTGTAAGATTTGAAGTCTTTCTTGCCATTGTACTTGTGACCTTTCGTCTCATCCTTATTCTGCTCATTTGGGCACCTAGCAGCAATATGCCCAATTTCTTCACAAGAGAAATAGATTAGAGGAAACTTACCTTTTTATTTTCCTTTGCCTCTTGAATATTTCCTTTTTGCTAGCAGAGCTTCAACCACTTCAAGATCACTATCTGAACTTTGTACTGATTCTTCATCACTGTCTGACTATGGATCCTTTGTCTTCTTCCCTTTCTCCTTGAGTGAAATCTTGGCTTCAAATGATGATTCAATGTTCTTGGTAGTTGGAACATAATTATCATATTTTTCTAGCTCAAATGTAGTCAATCTTCCAACTATGGCCTCTAAATTTATTTTATGATTTGCTTCAAATCTTCTTTCTTGAATTGCAAAGACTCTGATTGCATAGATAGGAAGTAGAGTTTTAAGAACTTTAATTATAACTATCTCATCATTGATATCTCCTCTAGATGCTTTGATTGCACTAACACATGCTTTAACTCTTTCAAAATATTTTGAGATGTTTTCATCCTCTCTCATCCTCATTTGATCAAATTGTCCTCTCAAACTTTCTACTTTATCTCTTCTCACATTATCATCTCCTCCATAGATCTCTTTCAGCTTGTTCCACATTTCAAAGGTAGTTTTGCAATCCTTGATGTCATCAAATTCTTCATAACTTAGAGCGGATGCAATATTTATCATGATGTTATTATAAGTCTTCTTTTCTAAAATATCATTGAAAAATAATGTACAAGCAGGTTCTGCATATTTTTCATCAAGATACTTTACCCTGTATCACCAATAGAAGCTAGATGAAACCTCATCAATCCTTGCCATGCTGAGAAGTTATCCCTGTTAAGTCTTGGAATTTCCCTTTTGTAAGACATCCTGATCTTTGGCTTAGATCCTTGAAATATTTTTCTGTAAGCACCAAAAGCTTTGATACCAATTGTTGGGATTAAAGATAGAGTAACTGAGAGGGGGGGGTGAATTAATTACTAACAAAAATCAATTCATAAATCCCTTAGATGTCTTAAAGATCTAGTTACTTCTGATACTCTATAAAAAAATGATGTAACTTGATAAATTAAGCTATTACTTATCTTCAAACATTCATGCATATAACTGAAAACAAAATAAACACAAGAGAGACTAGATTTAACGTGGAAACCCAATATGAGAAAAACCACCAAGTAACTAGTCACCAATTTTTCACTCTTCTGAAGTGAGCCCTTTTAGGAGCCAACCCTATTAAAGGTTACAATACACATTGTTAGGTGTGACCTTGTTAGAGGATTTAATCACCCTGTTAGGAGTGGCCTTGCTAGAGGTCCTTAGAAAAATTCAACTGAACTGTCACCTTGTTAGAGGATTTACAAAATGGTTGTTAAACCAACTCTGTTAAGAGATTTGAAATCACTGCTACAATGGTTAGAAAGCAACAATGAATTGACCTGAATAAGATGCAACTAAATTTGCTGACTACATGTCTTTATTCAACATCATTAGATCCTCCTTGATCAAATAAGGCTTTGCTACTCCTCAGTGATCTTTGATCATCCTTCAAATTTGCTTACACAATAATCAGTCCTTATTCATTAATTCCACTTCCACACTCTCACTTAGAATTTGAAACTTGATCTCTTAATTATACCATTTAGATTATCAAGTTGGCCCATTTATAGGTTACATTTACCAATAAACCATACATTAGTCAGCTACAAATAAATTTTATTTCATAAACAATGAAATCCTTTACTGGCTAACCCTACTCGGTAAATACTGCTTCCAAAATTTTTTTGAGTTAACCTTCCTTACTTGATTAATATTGCAATCTCTATAAAATCCTTTGGCTGCCAAGTTTACTTAGTAAGAACTAAATTCCTTTATGAGAGCTGGGTAAGAACTATTTCTACCACATTTCTTTTGATGATCGAGTGAATTTGGTAAGAGCTATTTTTGCCATATTTCCTTTGATGACTGAGTGAGCTCAGTAAGAACTATTTGCTTAGTAGATATTGCAAGTTTTCTTTACTAACCTTCTAGGCTCGATAGACTCTATCCTTTTTCCTTGTTGACCATCTAAGCTTGGTAGACTCTATCTGATGACTGCTATGACATTTGTGTGACATCAAAGACAACATACAATTGAACAATTGTATCCAACACATAGCATGCACTGTCTCTTGAAAGAAGAATTTTCCTCAATGCTAACCAAGTGTGGATTCTTTTAAATGAACTTCTCATCCTCCCATGTGGCCTCTTCAACTAGTAAGTTCTTCCATTGGATGAGATACTAAGTCAGGGTTCTGTTCCTCAGCTTCTTCATGTGTGTTTGAAGAATGCACTCTAGTTCCAACATTAGTATTCCTTCTTCATAAGGTTCTTGTAGTATTGTTTGAGTAGAAATATTCTACGCAATTAACTTCTTCAAAAAAGAAACATGAAAAACTAGATGTATCTTTTTTGTTGGTGGCAACTCAATCTTGTAGGCAACAATACAAATCTTTTTCATGATCTGGTATGGTCCATAATATCTTGGAGACAACTTATTATTGTTTTTTCTTTGCTTCATTGATATTTGTTTATAAGGCTGCAATCTCAAGAAGACTCAGTCCACAACTTCAAAATTTCTTTCACTATGATTTTGGTCTACTTGTTGTTTCATTTGATTTTGTGCCATAGCTAAATTCTCCTTCCTAAATGTACCTTTTGTTGATGAAGCAAGTGGTATTCCATGTATTGAGCTCTTGGTGACACCTTTAATGATGGTGTGATGGAAGGAGGATGATATCCATAAAGTACCAAAAATGGAGACATTTTTTATGAGCTATGAAAAGAGGTATTGTACCACCATTCTGCAAGAGGTAGCCAATCTATCCATTGAGATTGTTTTTTTGAAGTGAAACAATGTAGATATCCTTCCAAACATTTATTAACAATATCAATTTTCCCATCTAATTGAGGATGGTATGAAGAACTATGAGCCAATTGAGTACCCAAACATGAGAATAAATCTTTCCAAAAGTGACTAGTAAAGATAGGATCATGATCACTAACAATAACCTTAAGTGTACCGTGTAGCTTTTGGATATTCTCCAAGAAAACATTTGCCACTGTACTTACTATTAAAGGATGTGATAATGTAATGAAATGGCATATTTAGTGAGGTGATCAACTAATACCATGATGACATTATGACCTTTAGATTTGGGAATCCCTATGATGAAGTCCATGGATGCCTCTTCAAAATGTTGGCTAGGAATAGATAAAGGCTACAAGAGACCTGATGTCTTAATTATTTCCCCCTTATTACTTGTGCAAACCAAACATTCAACCACAAATTTTTGAACATCACCTTTGAGCCCTTCCCAAAAAAAAATCTTGCTTGACCTAATTATATGTCTTCAAAAATCTTGAATGATCACTAATTGGGGACTCATGTAGTTCTTTGAGAATCTTTTATTTAAGAGTGGAATGCCTATAGAGAGACAAGCACTCTTTATACCAAAGAATATCCCCCTTTAAACAAAACTTGTTTGAACTACTAGGGTCACTTTTTATTTGTTGGATGAGATTACTTGTTGCAACATCATTTTTCCACTCTTCTTTGGCTTCTACCACCCAATTTTCTTGTAATATTGAAAGGGCACACAACAAGGCTTCATCTTTTTCATACTTCCTAGAAAGTGCATCAGCCACAACATTTTTCTTCCCTTTCTTGTATAAAATTTCAAACTCATATCCCAACATCTTAGTGACCCATTTTTGCTACTCTTCTGATGATAGTCTTTGTTCAAAAAAATATTTTAGGCTATCATGATCTATCTTAACCTTGAAGTTTTGACCCATTAAATAAGGTCTCCATTTTTTTAACTTTATGAAGGATTGCTAGCATTTCCTTCTAGTAAATAGGTTTGAGTTGATTTTTACATTTTAATTGATGACTCTCAAAATAAATTGGTCAACCTTCTTGAATGGGAACTACTCCTATCCCATTTCCAAAAGCATCACATTCCACAATGAATTCCAGGGTGAAGTCTAGAGTGTCAAGCACTGGAGTTGTACACATAACCTTCTTTAATTACTCAAATGATACATTAGTAGACTCATTCCAATGAAAATAATTTTTCTTCAATAGAGTGGTAAGGGGTGCTGCTATACAACCATAATTCTTCAAAAATATTATATAGTATCCTATCGATTCCAAGAAACCCCTCAACTTCTTAATAGTTTTTGGAATAGGCCATTCCATAATAGCCTTAATTTTGTTAGGGTCCACCTTTACTCCTTCATGTGAAACTATGTGTCCCAAATACTCCACCTCCTTGAGACCAAAACCACACTTGGATGGCTTAGCATACAGTTGATGATCTTCAAGTAATTGTAATGCTTGATCTACATGCTACAAATTGTCTTCCCAAATCTTGCTATAAATTAATATGTCATCAAACACTAACACAAACTTTCTCAAGAACTTCTTAAAAATGGAATTCATAAAAATTTGGAATTTAGATGGTGCATTCATAAGACCAAATGGAATCACCAAAAATTCTAATGAAGCTCATGAGTTCAAAATGTTGTCTTACAAATATCTTCCTCCTTAATCCAAAATTGGTGATAACCTGATCTAAGATCTAAAGTAGTGAAATACGTAGCTCCATTTAATTCATCTAGAAGATCATCAATGACTAGAATAAGAAACTTATCTTCAATGGTGTACTTGTTGAGCACTCTATAATATGGAAACATGCACCAAGTTTCATCCTTCTTGTGCACCATCACAATAGGCGAGGAGTAAGCACTTTTGCTATGCCTGATAATTCCTACCTCTAGCATTTCCTCAACATTTTTTTCTATCTCACCTTTTTGTATGTGTGGGTACCTACAAGGCCTGATGTTTGGTGGTTAGCTCCCTAGAACTAGTTGTATGGAATGGTCATAATCCCTCTTATGAGGAAGTCCTTTAGGAATATCTCCAAGAATCACTGAGTGATGATCAATTATTGCTTGTAAATTTGGATGAGTAAGAGAATTAGATTGATATACTTCTAATGAACATAGCTAGCCCACAAATCCATTTGCACATTTCTTAAGAATATTTTGCATTTGATGAGAGCTTACCATCTATAGGGATTTTTCCTTCAATTCCCTTAGCTTCAATACCTTTCCTTTTGATTGAAATCACATGAATAGTTCTTGGAATTTCATCTCAATTGTTCCTAATTTAGTAAGCCATTGTACTCCCAAAACAATATCCATTGCACCCATGGATACTGCATACATTGGGGTATCAAGTTGATAATCTCCCATAGATAATTTGATCCTATGACACTTCCCTAAACAACTAACTATGCCCCAATCTACAATCAAAACTTGAAACTCTAGGGCTAGATATATAAAACAATTTAGAAGAGTTGCCAACTTTTTTTTGATGAAATTATGAGTAGTACCTGAGTCAATCAACATTGTTACTTTCTGCTTCTTTAAGAAACCCACTACCTTGAGAGTTTGTGGTGCACTAAAACCTGAAAGTGCACAAAAAAAAATGATTGGTTGAGAATCATGTGATTCCTCACCTCATTAACTATCCTCCTTTAATATCCATGGGTTCATCCTCTTCTTCCTCAATTGGACCTTCAATATAGAACAATTTCTTTTCATGACATTTATGTCCTCGACTATATTTTTTATCACAATTGAAACACAACCTTTTCACTCTTTTCTGTGTTGAATATCCTTTTTTTCTTGTCACATTAAACCCTTGCTTTCTAGGAATCAAGAACTTCTCCTCTACCCTAGGCACCAATATAAAAGACTCATTTACTGAGCTAGGAAAAAACATGCATACCTCATGTTGAATGTAATTCTTGAGACCACCCAAGAATAAATCATTTAAGTTCTCCTCTATAATTGTATGCACTTTTAAGGATAGATTTTAGAATTTTTGAATATAATCCTTAACTGATCCTATTTTTTGAAGCTTAACAAGTTGGCTAAAGAAGTTTTCTACCAAATTATTGCTATATTATTCTTGGAGCTCTTCTATAAAAATTGACCATGATATAGTAAGTCCCATTTTCCTCCTATGAGTACAAAGCCAATAGTACCAAATGAATTGGTCTAGTCCTAGATATAAGGAAGCCATCATGACCATTTGTCCATATGGGATTTGATGTACTTCAAAAAAATTCTCCATTTGATTTATCCATGTTAGAGGATCCTTGCCATCAAATTTGCACATATCCACCTTTGGAAAAAAGCTTATAGATCCCATAGGATTAATAAAATTTGTGTCATTACTAGTCAACTTAAAAGTTCCACCTTGATTTCTTGAGACTTCCTTCCTTGTTTCATTCATATAGGTTCTTAACATGCTTTGCATATCTGATATATGTCCTCGTAGGTCACACATATCCCTCTTAACCTCTTCCTTAGCTTAAAAAAATCCTTATTGGGATTACTATCCTTTGTTGCTTCCCAGTCTTGATGATAGGATTTCCCCAGTTTGGTAGCATTCTTTCTGCCTCTTGTTGAAAGCCCTGTCATAATGAAAAACATTTTTTTTGAAATAAATCACACAAATGAAATGTAAATTCTCTAAATTATTTATTAATTTTTCACTGTAACTTACTAGGGCCAAGATACGCTTACTCAGAAAAAATCCCAAAAAAATTTACCAAATTTGTTGCCTTGAGAGAGAATTTTTATAATTTTGCAATATCTTGCTTATTTTTGTTTTTTAATTTCTCTAAGATTTAAAATTTAGGATCCTCTACTATGTATTCAATAACCCAATACAAGTTATACTCCAATTTGGTAGAATGTGAGAGATATGAAGATCTTAATAAATTGTGTAGAAATAGTAATTCTATAATAATTTTCTCAAATTTGCTTCAATTCCTCTAAATTTTGGACTATATCTTCTTTAGTATGGTCTTCAAAAACCCTTTAAATATCTTTGATTTTTTTTCTAAAATCCAAAAGTTATGCTCTTCCAAAATTGCCCCAAAGTTAAGAAAAAAGCTTGCCTCTATGGTGCCAAGATCATGCTCTTATACCACTTGAAATGAAATTACTTGAAAAATAGAAGAAATAATATGAAATATTATATAAATACTTGATGATAACTAAGAGTAATAGGCCACTTTGAGGGGGAAACCTCCAAATATCTCCAATGAGAACACACTTCACTATATGATGTTGAAATAAGACTCACAACCTGCTATATATACATAATTATGCTTAGGTTGAATAGGCAAACCCCTACATAACACCTAGGCTGACCAACATACCTAAATAATAATATAATAATGATAACATGACTTAATTAAGGATTAATATAGTCACAATTTGACTATTCATAACCTTATATACACCAATATTAAGGGTGTAGCAAAAAGATGAAGCAATGAAAAAACTACTAGAAAAGAATAGTGCCCTAGTGAAGGAAAGAAAAGATCTAAAGATAGAAGAAGAAATTCAATTTGTCATGCTACATGACACCATTGAACAAAAGAAGAGAGCAAGAGAAGATAATCTCATAGCTAAAGAAGACAAAAGGAAGATAGCTAGAAGACTTGAAGAAACATCATTTGAAGTTTAGAAGATTACAAATACTTAGCTCAATATGATAAATAAATTGGTAATTGCAAATCAAGAAGCAAACAAAATAGATTTGGAGATGACAAATCTAAAGATAAAAAATGAAATTGAAGAATGACTTAAGGTATGAAAGGGAAATCATGGAAAGGTTGAACAAACCAAATGAATCAATCAAACATTTTGAAGACATGATGAAACTTCATCAAGAGAAAATGAAACATTAGGACTTGGGTACAAGCAATTTTCAACTACTAAAGAAAGAGAATCATCCAAAGGTGGAGGAAAAAGAAATGAAAAAAAAAAATCAAATATACATGTCATTTTTGTGGAACAATTGGACATACAAAAAATGTTTATAGAAGAAAAAATGGTAAAAAAACTCCTAAACCTAAGCCAAGTGGTAATTGTTCTAAATGTAAGAAAATAGGACATCAAGCTCATGAATGTAGAAGAGAAAAGAAAAACTTAACTAGAATAGTATCTCAATTCCATGGTCACTGCTACACTTATCAAAAGTCTAGACATAAGGCTTATGAATGTAGAATTAATAGGAAATCACATCGGTCACCTAAAAAATAGACTCATGTAGAAAAGAAAGGCAATTCCTATGACTAGGATTATAACACATGGTATGGTTGTCACTATTGTAGAGAATATAGACACATTCTAGAGAATTGCATGAAGACACATTTCAAAGGAAATTACAAGAAATTGCTAAATGGAGTATGTTTCAGTTGTCTTAGAGTGGGACACATTAGTAAGAACTATAAAACCATGACACTTGCACTAGTACCAAGAAATAAAGATGGAAAAATAGAAAAGAAGAAGACATGGATAGAAGTAGTAAGAGATGGAAGTAGTAGAGTAGAAGACACTATTATCACCCAATTTGATGGATTTGGTGATCACACCACATCTCACTAAAAGGAAGAAGTATGTAGGATTTGAATAATTGAAAGCTATATCTTAGTTTCGAGCATGAAAGTGATGAAAATATATATCTACATAATTGGAGATGCATTTAGAAATGTTAGAAATGAAAATTCAGTAAGTACCAAGAATCATTGGTATAATCTATAATGACCAAGTCTTGTAGTGTAGAAGGAGTGATCAAGAAGAATTGCATACTAACCAAGTAAGTTAGTTATGACTGAGTGTATAACTTTGATCAAGCTTAAGTTAAGGTCGAGCCCAGTTAGCATACACTGTCTATGTATGAGGACATTTAATGTAGACCTAAATTAAAATCTATAAGGTAAATTTAAATGATTATTTTTCTTACCCAACAATCAAGAAGCTCAAATAAAGATTCAAAAGTGATCTCAAAAACTAGAGAAAGGAACTGCAACAAGTTATCATCAACTTTGTGAAGAGAAGTAAGTATTACTCTTATTGCCAAGTAAGGTATTTTGTGAAAGGATTTTGTTGAAAACCCTAAATTCACAATGGCATCTAGAAGTGAAATGTCAAAGGATAACAATGTACAAACCATAAGGAATGATCATCAACCTCCACCAAATTTTAGAGACATGGTTAATATTGCCCTATTGATAATCTTGGAGTGTTGTCATGTATTCCACCTAGAGTTTTGATTATGAAAGACATCAGATCATGTTATCAATGTAAGATTGGATAAATTGGAGATTTCAAAATCAAGACTGTTCATCACCCCTTGGGACGACCTCGACTCCAGCATTCCGACGGAGTATAAGAATCGAGAGGTGAATCGAAAGACACCTCTCTTGGGATCAAGATTTTGTCACTCAGGCTAAGCCTCAAGGAACTTTATACCCTTGAGAAGTGAAAGAGGAGAAGTGTGTTACCGCTCCTCTCAACTATGTGACATCTTTTTGGTTTCATCTACGGATTTGGGCCTCACGTACCTTGGGTATATCGAGGACTCCCTAGCTAAACCAACTGTCAGCCTTGCAGACAACCATCTAGGATGTTAATGTGTTTGAAGTGACTAATTGAAATATTTGTAGAACACACACACTCCTTGGTGCAAGTATCACATTCTAGGAATAAAAAACTTCTATCTGGTTGTTTCTATCTATTGCTTGATTTTTTATTTGTTGAATGAATGTTTGCCAAACTTGGTCAATCCTAGCTTAGGGCACACTTAGCGTAGTCACTGCCTATTCCAGAAGTTAAACAAGTTGAAGCAAAAAAATTGAGATCTCTCAAAGCCAAGCAGATTCAAGAATTCATGTCAGAACAACCCAAACCCAAATCGAAGTTCCACAAAGTTAAACTCAAGCCATCTCAGGCATACCAAGAACTTTCAGCCAAGAGAAAGGAACTAACACCAAGTCCTCGAATTGCCAAACTCCACAAAGCAGAGGACAAAGCTTCTGATGAAGCCCTTCAAGACGCCTGGTGAGATCGCACCATCCAATTTAACCAACATCCAAGAGTTAACAATGCTTATGTCTTACCAATTGGGCATGATTTCTATGATTAGACCCCCTTGCTCTCCACATCTTCTTGCATAAGCTTCACTTTTGCATTAGAGTCATCTTTGTAGGAAAGCCAACCATCTTTAGTCTTCCCCTTAAGCATTTTAGCTCATCCATCTCATTTAGAATCAAACCATCTAGCTAGCAATCCAAAATCTTCACATCCAAGCCTTCAAAATTGTTGTCACTTTGCCAAAAGTTTGTCATTCCTAACATTTTCCAAACCCATCAATCTCACCAAGGTTATCCCTTTGACAGAGCTCTGTCTAGGGTAATATAGCTTTGTCACTTCTCATCCCTCATTACCTTAAGATAAAGGTTGGGATCCATAAGTGGTCAATCTCGTGTTCTTCCTAAAGGATCATCAGTCTATCCTTAAGTTGACACAATCACCACCAACCTTGCACATAGAAAAGCAGACCTTTCGTGCTTTGGCAACATATCTTTGAAGTTAGCATCCCCAACCCAATCCTCCTTAGGTTTTGTCATATAGCTTTGCCTCAACCTAGGAAATCATTTGCATAGAAAAGCCTTCCTCTTTTGCATCCATCAGCATTTGTTGCATCTCATCCCTAGGAAACATTCTGCATTTTCATGCCACCCATCACTCGCTTAGGCAAGAAGAAGAAGGAAACAATGCAACCCTATCATTTGGATCCAACAGCATTGCTCCCCTTGAGCACTCAACCATCCTTTAGCCCAGAGAATGTTACACCATCACGACTGACATTGAAGCCTTAATGAACCAACCGAGAAATGCAGTATTGGTGAACGCCATTATAGACAAAAACAAGGAAAAAATCATGGCTAACTTTTGAAGGAACAACTTTGGAGCCTTCGACTTTGGAAGACCTCCCCCCTTATTAGATCCATCACACCCCTTGTTTGAGCAACTCCCACCACCCATAGGCTCTTATGATTCAAATTATCCTCAATATGTGCCAAAAGAAGAGCCTCAAACCAGTCCATATGATCCAATAGACCCAAACATACCATCCTCCACTCAATTTGAGATCTCCCTTCCACAAGCCAATCCAGCCACCACCACTCCACCGTTGGTCCATACCACTCCATCCCAAACCCCCTTTTCTCAAAACACCTCACCATTCACTCCCTTCACTATTGTTGCTGCTACTCTCCAACCCAGCCTTCCAAATCCATCCATCTCCCAAATCAATGTTAGTATCTTTGGCCAACCTCAGCAATACACAACAGGGATGCCACCCATGGGGCCAAGTAACCAACCCTTCATCACCCCTAGCTTGTTTACCTTTGCTCAGAACACAATTCCATGATTTCCACTAGGTCCTTGGAGCTCAGTGCCATTAGCCACAAATCCAAAAGCTACTACCCTCACTCCACAAAGCTAGCAAACCCCACTAGCTACTACCAATGTTCTTCCAAGCTCTCAAGTGACCCAAGATCCTACCACCCCTCTACCACGCTTTCAAATCCAACCACCAAGCTATCAAACCCCATCAGTTCCATTTCCAAGCTTTCAATTTCCACCACCTCCACCACCAACTAATCCATTACCTCCTATCACCAACTATTTTTCTATGCCACTTCTAGGAGGAAATCCACCACCACCAACTACCAATTACTTGGCCTCTTTTGCCATGCAGACACCTTCCCAAATGGGGGCATAACCCACATATATTGGTCAAACTCCTCAAATCCACAGCCAAGTTCCACAAGCTCCTTGATCCTTTCCCCAAGCTTCACAACCATCTTATACCTTACCTCCACAAAGTAATCCATTTATCCCATAGCCAGCCTACATCCCTCAACCCCAACCTCAAATCCAATATCAATAGCAAGCCTCACAACACATGCAGCAATATGTGCCACCTCCACCTCAACAACCCATCATCCACCATTCAGTTGCCCAAGCCATGTACAATCCCTACCAGCCCATACCTCAAAGCCATCCATATTCCATTGCCCCATCTAGCACATACCTACCTCAGGGAACTCCTACATTGGGGGCACCTCAGCCATCACCCATTAATTCAGAATGGGAAGCCATGAAGACAGCGTTGAAAAACATCCAAGAGGGAAATGATCCAAAAACCTTCAAGTTTGAGAATGTGTGTCCTTACCCATTTGATAGAGCCATTACCATGACACCATTTTCCAAACATTTTGAGACACCCAAGTTTGACAAATTCAGAGGAAAAGGAGACCTTGTCACGCATATCAAAGAATTTTACATGTACTGCCAAGAAGTGGCATACAATGATGTCTTCCTCTTGCATCTCTTTCCCAAAAGCTTGGTTGGACTAGCTCTGGAATGGTTTTATAGAATCCCCTATGGCACAATTAAAAATTTTGCTAAATTGTCTGAGGCATTTGTAGCCCAATATGCCCATCTTGTTGAAATAGAGCTATCAGTAGTTGATCTTGTCCACACCAAGCAAAAAGGTGGAGAAAGCCTTCTTGAATATCTACAAAGATGGAAAACCCTTACCACTCACATATCTTGCACCTTTCCAGAGTGCCATTTGGTGAAAATGTTTATTGATAATGCCCATCCTAGCTTGGCTCACCACATGACCATGAACTGTTTGTAGACCTACAAAGATATCAAAGAAAAAGGAATGATCCTTGCGCAAGGACTCATTAAAGATGGTGTGGTCAAGATTTACAAGGAAGCCAACCAAAATCAATCACATTCCAATGACAAGTCTAGGTATTGGAACAAAAACAAGCACGTTGCAACAGATGGCATCACTGATACCAGACATGTGAATATTATTGGTCTCAAAACTAGTCCAACCCACCATATCAACCAAACAATTAGCAAGCTATCAACTACCAACAATAGAATAACCATAGCTATCAAAACCACAATCCAAGACCAAACTTTCAAGGGTCTAGCAATCAAGCTAATGCTATCAATGTAGCTTCAGGACAAAAGCCTAGATTCCAACCTACACCTAGAAATTATACACCCCTTGGTGAGTCATTGGATGTCATTTTTGAGAAATTAGTCAAGGAAAACCTCATCAAATTTCCTCCTACCCAGAAAATTGATCCAAGCCAATCCAAAGCTGCATGGTACAAAGATAATGATTACTACAAATTTCATAGAGTAAAAGGTCACACTACCCTCAGATGCATGAAACTGAAGGATTATGTGTAGGACCTCATTGATCGGAAAGAAATCACTGTTGGTGCCCAAACCTCTCCCAATGCAGGCCTAAAGATCTATTAAAATTCTTTTCCTCCTCACAACAATACAAATCCTAGAAAAGCACCTATCCAAGCCAACAATAGCAACACCAACAACCGCCAGCCAAACCAACAGCATGGGAAGAACAATGACCACACTTCATCCTATATAGACTATGGTAGCCTTATAGGTTGTATATCCGAGAAAGAGCCTTCTGTCAATGTTATCAATATCCAAGGACCAAACAATGAGTGTGCAGTCACCACTCGAAGAGTGCAATTTAACATCGCAGGCCCACCAATTTCACCAGCACCATCAGCTCCATCAAAAAGCCAGTACAATATCTTGGAACACCTTGGGAACATGCTAGCCCAAATCTCCATTTTAGACTTTCTCTGCACTAGTCCTATGTACAAAAACATCCTTTATAGTGCTCTCATAGAATCCCATGTCCCTTCAGATATCAACGCTACTGATTTTCATAATCTCATTGGAAACCTATCCTCCTCATGCGCCCTATCATTCAAACCCATCAACATACTCGTGGTCGAGCCAAATCACACCCTTTCGCTTTGCATAGCCATAATGGTATCCAATTTTTCCGTGAAAAGAGTAATGATAGATAATGGATTAGCCTTGAATATTTGCAAACTAAAATTCATAAAACAAGCTGGGTATACTGAGGCAGATATCATCAATGAGGTTATCACTATCAAAGCTTATGACAACTTGGAAAGAACCAAAGAAGGAACTATTTTTCTGCCAATCAAGGTTGGGCCAGTCATCCAAGAGACACTCTACCATGTTATTGATCTAAACCTACCATTTAACATCCTACTTGGTCACCCGTGGATTCATGCCATGAAAGCCGTTCCATCCACTTACCATTAGTGCATCAAATTTTTGCATCAGGGCACTGAGGTAACCATCCATGCCGATCCAGAACCATTTGCTTACTGCAATGTGGTTGAAGCTTCATATACAAACCAATGCCCTAAATTGATATCGGCACATCCATCACCAGCTCATCCCACACTTGCAATGACCCAAAAACCATCCCCACCTCCACCCTGTCGACCATGAAGATCAATAAAAAAGGCTGTGGAGAGTATAGTCTATCAGATGCATTTGCATTCGGGGCACTCCCACTTGATCCACATGCCCATGGACGACCAACATATCACAAAGCTAAGGAGATTCCACCTCCTTGTTACAAATAGTTTGGCCCAACAACCTTTGTATCCTCAAAAATCCCTCTTCATGAAGAGCTCACTCCAGATATCAACAATTGGTTACATAAGGATGCACCTCCAAGAAATCAAGCACTCCTTGATCACTTTAGTCAAAAGTATCCACAAGAACATAAGCTCATTAGTGAAAAATGGAATTATCAAGGTGGTGGTCTAAGACTAGAAGAAAGAGGCATGCAGTGCCCCATCGATGCATAGAAGTGGGAATCTAAGTCAGGTCTTGGCTTTGGCATACCCACAACTGGGGGCACCAATGAGAATGGTCACGCTTTTTTGAACATTCATCGTGACCTTGTCAAAATTGAAGACATTCCTGAGGAAGTTGAAAAGAGAGCCTACGACGATATCCTAGACCAAATCTCCCTAGGAGACTCTGTTCTCAAAGAACTATCCATCCATTTCATTGACCTACCACTCGCCCATCCACAACTCATAGATTGGGACCAACCAAGCATCATACACATTGATGAGTTCACATCAGAGGAAGCACTTCTAAGATTCATGGGAGCCAAAACTCCTCACAAGCAAACAAGGGAAGATTTTGCGTATATCTACAAGCTAGATCCCAAGGGGTATTTTGGGGAAAATCCCCAACCTAGTTCCGATACACCCAAAAATGGAACTAAGGTGAATCTAAGACTAGCTAAGACAACAAAGAACACCCCTCAGCAAGAAAATCTAGAGCCACGAGTAGAACATGAGGATTTAGCATTGCCTTCTCAAGATAATCGACCAGAGATATCTTCTATTCTAATTGAGGATACTAGAGAAGTCAACATCGGTTCTTCAGAGATCCCCAAACTTGTTTACATTGTTGCATCCCTATCACAAGACCAAGCTGACCTCCTCTTTGAGGTCTTAAGAGAGAACATTGACCAATTTGCATGGTCATATCAGGACATGCCAGGACTTGATCCAAAGCTTTTAGTTCATCATCTTGCAGTTGATCCAAAGATTAAGCCTGCTAGACAAAAGCTTAGAAAAATGCACCCCAAGGTGGCATTACTGGTTAAAGCTGAATTAGAAAGAATGTTAGCTGCTAAGGTTATCTAACTGATCGACTACTCAGAGTGGATCTCCAACATGGTCCCTATCACTAAACCCTCTGGTGACATCAGAATCTGCACTAATTTCAGAGATCTTAACAAAGCTTGTCCAAAAGATGATTTTCCCTTGCCCAACATAGATATGATTGTAGATCTTATAGCTAGACTTGAAATTTTGTCCCTCATGGATGGATTTTTTGAGTGTAATCAAATCAAGATTGCAGAAGAGGATCAACATAAGACAACATTCACTACCCCTTGGGGAACCTTTTGTTACAACATGATGCCTTTTGGCCTAAAGAATGTTGGGGCTACCTATCAAAGAGCTATGACAGCCATTTTTCATGATCTCATCCATAGCATTTTGTAGGATTATGTGGATGATATCTTGGTTAAATCTCACACCTTCATGGATCATCTTGCTGACCTGGAGAAAGTCTTTGATAGGTTAGCCAAATATCATCTCATGCTGAATCCCAAGAAGTGTGTCTTTGGGGTCACATCTGGCAAGCTTCTAGGCTTTATAGTTTCTAAATGAGGTATAGAGATTGACCCCAAGAAGGTCAAGGCTATCTTAGACATGTATCCTCCATAGACACTACAACAACTTTTCTCTTTTTAGGGAAAGCTTCAATCTATCTGACGCTTCATCTCCCAGCTTGTAGATAAGTGTACACCATTTTCACATTTACTAAAGAAGGACGAGAACTTCTAGTGGGATCCTTTATGTCAGTGCAGCTTCGATCAGCTCAAGCAGTATCTCACCAATCCCCCTATCTTGGTTCCACTAGTTCCTGGTCATCCCCTAATTTTGTACATATCAGTAACACCTACCACTCTAGGGGCACTTCTAGCACAACTTGATGACTACGACAGAGAAAGAGCCATCTACTACATCAGTAGAACCCTAGTTGGTTATGAACTCAATTATACTCCTATGGAAAAAGCTTGTTTGGCAGTTGTTTTCTCAACTCAAAAGCTTCACCACTACATGCTAAGTCATACCATCCAACTAGTCTCCAAGATTGACCCTCTCAAGTATATGCTCTCCAGAACAGCACTTACAGGCCGTTTGGCCAAATGGGTTATGCTCCTTAGTGAATTTGACATCCAGTATGTAGACAGAAAGGCAATCAAAGGGCAAGCTATAGTAGATCACCTAGCTAATGCACCTCTAATAGATGCATATCCTTTGATCACAAAATTTCCAAATGAGCATATCTGCCTAATTGAAGAACAGCCCCATGGAAACTTTATTTTGATGGCTCATACACATCTCATGGATCAGGGGCAAGACTATTTTTGGTCACACCTCAAGGAGATTAGATTCCAAAAGCTTTTAAGCTACAATTCCCTAGCACCAACAATATAGCTGAATATGAGGCTCTCATAGTAGGATTAAAGATAGCTGCAGAATGGAACATTACTGAGTTACAAATCTTTGGTGATTCTTAGCTCATCATCAAGCAAGCCCTAAATGAATATCAAACTAAAGATGAAAAGCTATTACCCTAAAAAGATCTAGTTGATCAGCTAACCTAGCATTTTACAAGGCTTCAATTTACACAAGTGCCTTGAATAGAGAACAAAGCAGTAGATGCTATGGCTACTATCGGCTCGCTCTTGGAAATTCCCCAAGTAGCTACACAGTATGAGTTTTTATTCAAATAGCTCCTCACACCCGCCTATGTGAATGAGGATTCAAATCGTGTTTGTATCTTGGTTGGTCCCCAATCCCCTTGGTACCATGAGATTCATGCTTACCTTAACAATGGTATCATATCCCCTCACTTCACACGTACCCAACGCCAGAACCTCATCCAAAAATCATCCCACTATGTTATCATAGCCAATACCCTATATCGTCGAGGTTATCACAATACTCTCTCTCGATGTTTAGACCAAAATGAGGCCATGATGGTGTTAAAAGAAGTACATTCTAGACTTTGTAGTGCCCACACAAGTGGTATTGTCCTAGCACGACAAATCCTTAGAGCAGGCTACTATTGGCCTACCATTGAAGAAGACTCTTGTGACTTTGTCAAAAAGTGTCTCCCATGTCAGCAACACACAAATCTTGTGCACGCTCTAGCATAGGATCTACAGCCTATTGCATCACCTTGGCCTTTCGCTTGTTGGGGCCTTGATCTAGTTGGAACTATCAAACCCCTCTCATCTGATGGACATAAATGGATAATAATAGCTGTGGACTATTTCACTAAGTGGGTGGAAGCAGTCCCCCTAGTCTTAGCTATAGGAGTTCAGGTCTCCAAGTTCATTTTATACCACATTGTTTGTCGCTTCGGCATCCCATCCACCATCTTCACCGACCACAGAGGTAACTTTGAAAATCTCAACATGGAAGAATTATGCACTTCCCTCTGCATCCATTACCACTTTTCTAGCCCATATTTCCCACAAGGTAATGGCCAGGCATAGGCAACTAACAAAACCCTCCTCAAAATCCTAAAAAAAGTTGTCAATGATTCCGGCCGCGATTGGCACCTACAAATAAATCCAGCTCTATGGGCCTATTGAAAATCCTTTCATACATCCATAGGCACAACTCTATACTCCCTAGTCTATGGTGCTGAAGCAGTACTAGCTATAGAGGTTGAACTTCCCTCCTTGCACATATCTTTGCAAGGACAAATATCAGATGAAGAATACAGAGTAGCCAGACTCACCCAACTAGATCTCTTAGATGAGAAGTGACAACAAGCATATGATCATCTCACAGTCTATCAAACTCATCTCAAAAGAAATTTCAACAAGAAGGTGCTCCCACGACACTTTTAGCTAGGTGACATGGTCCTCAAAGAAAACGTGAAAGTCCAAGCAGATCGAGAAAAGAATGGTAAGTTTGAACCTACATGGCTTGGTCCTTATGTTGTCACTGCCTCCTTTGGCTCCGAAGCCTATAAGCTATCTACACCAAAAGGAGAACTCTTGAATGATCCTACTAACATCATTCATCTCAAGAAGTTCTATGCTTGAAGATCCTTGGTATACCCAGCTTTTGAAAAATACAAAAAATAGTAAAGAGAAATAAGCATCCAATGGTGAAAACTTGGCAATTCAAGTGCCTTGGTGAAAACCTGGTAATTCAAGCGCCTTGTGTACTAAGACTAATCCATTATCTATCACTATCCTATCCCTCATCCATTCACCCACCATCCCATAGCACACCTACTTGTTCCCTTCGTGTTCCAACCAAATATCCAAAATCTAATGAAGCTTGTAAAATAACTCTTGTACAGCTTGCAAATCTTGTACCTCAGCTTGTAAATTTTGCACCCCAGCTTGTAAATCTTGTATCATCCCTTGTATCATACCTTGTATATCCAAATCTTGTCCAAAGCTTGTACTATAGATAATCTTGTATCCTAGCCTGTATCCTATCACATGCACACAAAGAATCCCATTTTCCTTAAGCTTTTCGCAAACCATCTACCTATCTGCCTATCAACTATTGCAGACATCCCACCCTTCACAAACATTTCCATCTCAAAAAACCAAAACATGAACAACCTTGTACATTTGTAACATATCTTGGTCTGTCAGCTTGTACATCCTCTTTAGCTTAGTACCATTGTATCTATCCAGCTTTCGTGTCGGTTCCTCCTTGATCAACATCTTGCACACATCGCACAACCCTTGGTTAGCTATTCCATTGCATCCTTTAGCTAGATCTCCTGTCATCAAAGTGTTATCCTTCTTATTTTAGCTTGCCAGACACATCACTCATCCAAATCCATTAGCTTAGGTGCTCTCTGATAGATCCTTGCAGGATATAGCTTTCCTCATGTCTGATCTTGGTCCATTAGTACCTTGTCCTACCCATCTCATTGGCAAATGGTTCTCTTTTGGATTTTTACTTCCTTTTGATTTGGAATCTTCCCTTTTGGGTCTTGAAATATCTTTTCCAAGCAATCTCCTTGTTCCCTCCTCAAGGTTGCCATGATCTTCCATATCATGGTATGCTGTGAATGGGGCAATCAGAACATAAGGTCTTGATCATGTCTTTTGCTTGTTTTCTTTTCTGCTTGTGGGTTACCCAGTGTCATTTCCATGCTGCTTCCTTTGAGATTCATGTGTGATACTGGGGCAATCCTTGCATATTTGTTTTGAGTCAGTTTGTCAGTCCTCTGGACGGTTGGTGAAAAGGCCTTGATGTTCCTAGTAACCTTGGCAATTAACCAAAAATCCTATAGCAAATCTAGTGCTCAACTTCATGGTGGTACTTCTCTTTGAAGTATCCCCACACTCAAAAAGCTTGAATGGATTCCCTTCATCTCCATTATCCCCCATCCTTATCCAGCATCCGTCTCTCCTGCCCTAGCTTATGCATCAGTATCTCTTTGAATCACTCCTCACCTTTAGCTTTAGGGATCCACAATCTTAGTCTTAGGGATCCACCAATCAAATCAATCCACCAAGCCTCATCTTTTGAGATCCACAATCCTAGTCCTAGGGATCTCTGAAAACCATCTTTTGCCAATCTGACTCTTTGAAATCCTGTTGCATCAGCTTTTATAACCCCCTCATCCATCTCCCTATCCTAGATTCCCTTTTACAGCACTTTGCTCCTTCATCCTTCCCTCAATCCCGAAAGTCTTAAGCTTTCTTCCTCTTGTGCCTTTGATTTTCCCTTTATCATTCTCCCTTAGTGAGAGTTTGAGCTAATTCAGCCCCTTCTCTTTGCCACTCTGAGTCTCCTTGCTCATCTTGAATTATTGTACTTTTCAAGAAGCTGTCAAGCCTCACTTTCTCTCTTTGCCACGTTTTTGAGGGGGCATCATCTAATTCTAGTCTCTCCTCTTCTTATTTGAGACTGGGGCAACTATGTTGCTAAAATATCTTCCTCGTCTCATCTTCATTCAAACTTCTCTGAAATAATGTTGTCTCAACACTCTGTCAAAGAGGGGCAAAATGTAGACACCTAAATTTGATTACACCGCTTTGATAATCCTATTTAGTTATCTCTAAAGACATCATTAATTAAATTCCTATTTAATTAATCCTTTGCCATCCCCTAGCTGATTAATTTAATTAATCATCTATAGTCCTAATTGATAAATCAAATAACCTATTATTTATCAATTAATCCTTTTCTTATATCTAATTCCAAAATCCCCATTTATTAAATAAATCTATTTGATAAATAAAGCTCTCAAATCTAATAACCCCTAACCTATCCTAAATCTCCCCTTTTAGCCTAATCCACCCCATCCACCCATACTAACCAAGCTTAGCCACTAACTCACCCACCCTCATGAATGCCATCCACTTGCAAATCTCTAACATCCCTAATCTAATCCTAAACCCAAGCCTAATCCACTCCCTAAACTTGTCACATTCCCTAAGCAAGCTTAAGACTTTTCTAAGCCAAGGAAAGTCAACAAT
Organism: Cupressus sempervirens; assembly: GCA_028749045.1. NCBI lineage: Eukaryota > Viridiplantae > Streptophyta > Pinopsida > Cupressales > Cupressaceae > Cupressus > Cupressus sempervirens. Next base: position 605,963,376 of record CM053788.1, read on the forward strand.
CTCAACTCCCTCCAAAATATCCCAACCACCCAACAATGAATGCTCTTACAAAGGCCATAAATAATCTTACAAGCTCTTACAAGCCATAATGAAGGGTCTTTATGAAGATATTATCCCTTGAGCCTCCTTTGTTGACTCATCCATCCCCTTGCCTCCATCCACTCACCTTGTGACATGTGCCACTCCCTGATTGGTGCTAAACAAGCACAATCCATGTGCTCCCTTTTGAGTGCATCCTAGCACTCCTTAAGCTTTCATCTTTCCTTCCATCTTAACCTTCCATCCCTCAATCCCTTAGCCTATAAATTGAGTCCCCTCCCAAGCCATTTGATCACAATCTTGGAGCTAAAGTTATAATGCCCTTTTGAGAGCCAAAAGCCATCAATCATACCCTTATGATGCCAAATTGAGAGCTCACAAAGCTACCAATTTGCCTTTTTCCATCTCCATTGAAGCTAGTTTTTGAGAACCTTGAGCATACATCCCAATCCTTAGACTCATCTACCAAGCAAGGAGCTAAATCCTATTGGGAGAGTCCATTCATTTGGCTCACATTTCCAATTGGGGTTTCCTCTTTAGTCTCTCATTTATGTTATGGTTTTTATGCTAGTTAATGCTTTTGTTTTTGAATAGATTAGTATTACTTGCTAACATATTTCTCATATACAAATACAACTTATGACAAGTTATGTGTATATGGAGTTCTAAAAGATGAATTCAAAATCATTACAAACAAAGGGGTAACTCATATCATAGATTTTCACAAATTTTTCAAGAACAAATGAATAAAAAATGTTTTGATCCACGTTCACAACATGAAAGTATGGTTGGAAGATGGACCAATCAAGATCAATAAGGCAATCATTCAAAGAGTAATTGGGTATCCTACATTGGATCAACTTGAGAGCATAAGGAATGGAACATAAAATGAAATTTAAAATATAACCAAGGCATAGTGGAATGGATGTGGAATTTCAATAGACAAAATTGAGGATCCACTAATTAATTTTTTTGCTCATGCACACAAGTTTTACCAATCTAGTAGATTAAAAAACATTTCATGCATTGCAATTGATTTGGGATAAAAAATTATGAAGAAATAATCATTCTTATGATCTTGTTGAGATACAACTAAAACAACATATAGAGAACCTAGAAGCAATAAGAAAAGAAAAGAACACATTGTGTAAGTTTGGTTCCCTATTAGTTTATATTTTTTCCATGTACAAAACTATTTTCCTAATATTGGAAAAGTAGCATGGGATAGGAACAAGACTATTGTAGATCAGTTGAATGATCTAATAAAGAGGTTGGGAGATAATTTTGAAGCATTCATGGACAACTATCTTCAAGAATTCAAAACTAAAATGAAGAATTGGTTGTGGATTCCAAAATTAGTTTTCGATAAATATTATGATGAAATATGTTTCATTATGGATACAATTTTTTTGTATGCACAAGTAGTAATACCGAGGGTAGCATGGTTGAGGCCTATTCCCTATGAGGTAAATGTTGATGACATATCAGCAACAATCACTACACTATTGGTAGAAGACATGGATGCTAGTGTTGAGCATTTTGGCAGATATGAAATAGTTATGGTTGAGCTAACTATTTAATTTGGAAAACCTAAGGTAGTAAAGAAAAGAAAAAGAAAATTTTATGAGGAAAGTAAAATGGAACAAGGAGAAGTGTTAGGTCAACCTTTAGAAGTTGAGGAAGGCAAAGGAAAAGAGCTCACATTTGTGAAGCAGAAGGCCAAAAAATAAAGGGACGTTATAATAATTACACCTAAGGTAAAGGAAGACCTTAAGAAAGACATGCAAGAAATGGTAACACAGTTAAGGCCAAAGGGAAAGGTTATCACTACAACAAGGAGGTTAGCACAACCTACTGCTAAGCTACTACCAAGAAGCCCATCAAAGAAGAGAAAGCAAGAAGATGAGCAAGTAAAACTAAAGAGGAAGTTGATAGTTGCACAAGAGGAGGAGGAAGAATAAGAAAGGTCAAAGTTTGATGAAGCCAACAAACTAAAATGTGTAAAGAGACTCCCTCCAGTGATTTTAGATAATGTGTGTGAAAAATTGATAGAATTAGAAAATATTTTGGCCCTTAAAAACTTACAGTATGATTCTTCAAGAGAAATGAAGATCAAGTTAAACTTGAAGAAGCTTTAATTGATATGATTATGAATTTTATGTGTACACCTATAGAATTAGGAATTGAAATTCATGTTGGATTGTATAAAATAATGGATGCCAAATAGAAATGGGCATTTACCAAAGGGAAGAAAATATGAGAAACAACATTGGCATATGCCATGCTAGATTTGGGAAAGACACATATGTCTATAGCCCTTAAATATCTTATTAAGAAGCTAATGCCAAGGGATAGAGCATGCAAATTTTTAAATAATAATGTTCCTAAAGTTGAGGAAGCTAGTATTAAATTCTAGAAAGAAGTATTTGGAGTACCTACTCCAATTGTAGAGGTGAGGGAAGGCCAAGATGATACAAAACTTACTAAAGAAGAAAAGAAGGAATTGGTTGAGCTAGTAGCATAAATGGAAGAACTTATTAGTGGAATGAAATTTTAGGATACTATTACAATTAAAGATGACACTGTCATCCCTCCACCTAATCCAAATGTACTCCTACAAGAGGAAATTCAAGGATTAATGAAGGACTTAAGAAAAAATTGTAAAAATCCAATTTTGTTACAAGTAATTGAATATCCAAAGCTTGAAGTTAAAAATACTAATGATGTTATAGTCACACTAGTTATAGAGGCTAAAAGTGCTGAGAAAATTTGTAAGGAATTGGTTGTATGCTCGCCACCAATGAATTGTATTCAAATTTTGAAAAAAGTAAAATTCTAAGAAAGTTTCAAGAACAAACTCAGTAGATGAATACATTACATAGAAAGAGAAAGTGGCTACTCTAGCTCTCATTCAAATGTTGAGTGTAAGGGTTGAAAAACCTACATTAGAAACACCTATACAACAAGTGATATCTACACTAGTGCAACAACCAAAGGTGAGGTCAAGTGAGAAAGGGAAGAAATACATCTATCACCATTGATTGATACACCCTCAAGATCTCAGGCTATGGCTCATGTAGAAGAGGATGATGATGATTCAATAGACCTTAATGAGGTAATTAGATTACTTACATATGATTTGAATTATATTTCCTTAGAAAAAATTCATGAACTATAAATCTTGTTGAGTCAAAAGGGCAAACAAGAACAACTAAAGAAAAAATAGAAGAGAAGATATGTGTTTCATACTATGAGAGACATTTTTATAGACTCTTTTAGTATTACACATGCAAATCATCACCATAAATTTTTGGATCAACTAGTATATGTAGTTGGCAGGGTTCAAACATAGGACATAGAAACAAATGAGAAGTTTTTACAATGGTCTAAAAGGATAATGGAGTATAAAGTATTGCAGAAAGTATTGTATGAAGTTGTAGATAGATAAGCCAAGCTTTTTGTATCCATCACACAATTGGAAACACTTTTTAAGGAAATTCAAGGATTAATGAAGGACTTAAGAAAAAATTGTAAAAATCCAATTTTGTTACAAGTAATTGAATATCCAAAGCTTGAAGTTAAAAATACTAATGATGTTATAGTCACACTAGTTATAGAGGCTAAAAGTGCTGAGAAAATTTGTAAGGAATTGGTTGTATGCTCACCACCAATGAATTGTATTCAAATTTTGAAAAAAGAAAAATTCTAAGAAAGTTTCAAGAACAAACTCAGTAGATGAATACATTACATAGAAAGAGAAAGCGGCTACTCTAGCTCTCATTCAAATGTTGAGTGTAAGGGTTGAAAAACCTACATTAGAAACACCTATACAACAAGTGATATCTACACTATTGCAACAACCAAAGGTGAGGTCAAGTGAGAAAGGGAAGAAATACATCTATCACCATTGATTGATACACCCTCAAGATCTCAGGCTATGACTCATGTAGAAGAGGATGATGATGATTCAATAGACCTTAATGAGGTAATTAGATTACTTACATATGATTTGAATTATATTGCCTTAGAAAAAATTCATGAACTATAAATCTTGTTGAGTCAAAAGGCCAAACAAGAACAACTAAAGAAAAAATAGAAGAGAAGATATGTGTTTCATACTATGAGAGACATTTTTATAGACTCTTTTAGTATTATAGATGCAAATCATCACCATAAAATTTTGGATCAACTAGTATATGTAGTTGGCAGGGTTCAAACATAGGACATAGAAACAAATGAGAAGTTTTTACAATGGTCTAAAAGGATAATGGAGTATAAAGTATTGCAGAAAGTATTGTATGAAGTTGTAGATAGATAAGCCAAGCTTTTTGTATCCATCACACAATTGGAAACACTTTTTAAAATAATAAATTATTTATACTTATGTGTGATATAGATTTATTTATGATATATACACAAAGATCATTAGACTTGTTACATGCAAGCATAAAGACTAATGTTCACTCATTGAGCAATAATACAAGTTCATTTTCATTTTCATTTAGTAAACTTACATTTAATCCAAAAAGGTTAGTTGAACTCATAGCTAGAGATGTAAAAATATGAAATAAATTGGTACTAATTCAACTTCAATTATTGCCATACATAGATATAATTTAGAAGGTTATTTCTATTGCTAGAGAAATTTTCATGAAAGACAAATATTTTGCACATATTGTAGGATTCATTGACCTAGCTACTGTGCTAGAGATTTAGTTTCAAATTTTGGAAAAGATACAAGAAAGATGAACCACATAATTATCCCATATTGTTGTAAGTCATTAAAAATTGTTTGACAAGTTCCAAATCACCCCAATAGCCCCAACTATCATCAGTGAAAAAAATATGGGGGATAATTGATGGAATTGATAAGGAAGAAGTAATAAGTAAGTGGGATTTAGAGTCAAAGTTAGCATTATGAAGAAAAGGTATCACACACATAATCACATTTTTTGGAAAGAAATAACTTCATGACAAAGTATTTTTTCCACTAATGTCAAAGGGGGAGATTTTTTTATCTCTAAGACTATTTTTCCAATTAGTGAATAGGCACTTAGTCATTTCCAAATCATTTACTAGGAAATATTACAAGGTTATCACTATGATCGAGTTATCAAGTAAAGACTAAGAAGAACAAAAAAATTTGAGCATTCAGTAGAGACCAAGTAGATATGTGAGCTAAGGAATATAGTATGAGCCAAGTAATATAATGAAAACCAAGAATATTAAGAAGTTATCAAGTGTCGAGCACATAGACTTATAGAAGTCAAGCAACATCATACATGACCAAGAATTAGAGCACTCAAGTGTCAAGCAATGCAATTTTTATATGTGAGTTTGTAATAGCACAAACTCATATGTAAATAATTTTGGCTAACATTTCTATAAGATTTAATAACTATAGAGCCATATCAGATTTTGATTATGCATCATTAGCATAAGGTAGTGATCCCTAGGAAAACAATTCAACCAATTAGAAAAAAGGAATATAAATGGAAAAAGATGATGAATTTTGAACCATTGATCAAGATCTATAAACTTCACATGAAGTCTATTTAAGGAGGATTCTAACCCTAGAATCATATACATACTGATATATATATATATATATATATATATATATATATATATATATATATATATATATATATATATATATATATATATATATATATATATATATATATATAGAGAGAGAGAGAGAGAGAGAGAGAGAGAGAGAGAGAGAGAGAGAGAGAGAGAGAGATGTAGAAAGGATACATGCATGTGAAGGAGTTAAAGAAATAGATTCAACAAAGAAGCAATCAAAGTAGTGAAGGACTAAATGGATTTATTAGATTAGGAGAATCATATCAGAGATAGAGGAAAGAGGAGACCCAAGATCGGGTTGCAAAGAATACTAAGCATCAGGTACTGAATCAATTATTTTTTAATTGAGATAGTGAAAATCTCTTAATAGAGTGGTCCTAATAGGCCTATGTAAATCCCTCAATGGAGTCCTTACTTTATTGTAAGTGCCAAGCCCTCTAACAAGGAAAGACCTAATGATGTTTTAGTCTTTAATAGGACAAACCTTTCACCAGGTAGATCATATCTTATGGTCAAAAATTATAACCTTAATAGGTTAACTTTATTGTTGCAATAGTGAAGATTTATGGGTTTCAATCCCACCCCAATTTTACCTTCATCTTGAAGTGTTTCTAAGTAACCAAATAAGTGTGTTATGTACTAAATTGTTGTAGATGTGATGAACTTATTTTTTTTCAGCATTACATTTTTAACGATGAATTAGGTATGATTTAATGAAATTCATTTTATAGTCAAAATTTTAAGATCTTTATTCACTCCCCCTCTTAGTATCATGTCTCCCTTATATATATTCCAATAGTACAGTTATCTTCTTCTTTAACTTTCTCTTTTTCACACCTACTGCTATTGTTTCTATTTAGCCTCTCTTTGGCATCGATGGGGAGGTGTCTTCTTCTAAGGCTTACAAAGGTGGAATTGATTCTTATTCTTGTGGTTTCTATTGTCACTCTTGTTGAGCTTGTTCTAGCTCTTATTGTACTCCTTATTGAGTAGTCTATTCTACTTGAGCCTTGACCACTTGTTTTCTTACACTAGGGGTTGCCTTTCTCTTCTTACCCTTTCATTTTCTACTCTCAAAATAATTGAGCTCCTACTCATGCTAGTGTACCATTTCTAGCCTCACTTGTGATTTGTTACCAAAGGTCGACATAGTGACTTTTGTTCCTTTTCCTTTCTTTGTCAAGTTTGTAGCCTGAAGAGGTATGGCTTGGGAAATGGTTCCATCCAAAATGGTTTCCTAATCTATTCCCTTGTAAATTCTACCATGTTTCAAATCTAATGATCCATGTCATCATTCTCCTCATGCATTATTTTTGTGTTCATGATGGGCCTATCATAGATCTTATCCCTCTTGTATAAGGGATCCATTATCTAAAGGACATCTTTCCCTAAGCCTTTAGGGATATCTCCATGTTTAGCACCTTTTTTTCCAAGTCTAGACTCATTCTATAATAATCCCTAATATGGACATTGTAGTCATCTAATACATCCATCCAATGATCTTCCAATGTTTCATCATATATAAATTTCTTCCCCACTAGATGTTGCACCATCCCAATATTATCAAAATTTGGGCATGGAACCTAATAATCCTCCAAGGGATATTAATCTCAATCTAAGTCAAAAGTAGAAATATGTCACTTCTTCTTTAATTTGAATGCTCCAATGGTGATCACCATACCCAAATTTTATTGTTTTGTTTTCTCACTCAGTGATATGTAGAAGTGAGTTGGTGAGCTATGTCAAGTAGTATGAGTCTATAAAATAGGTATCTTTGGAGCATTTTAGGACATAGAAGGGTACCAACTACTTAGACATAATTAAAGGTCTTAAACTAGATGTAGTAGACACTAACTTCTATTATCTATGATGCATCTTCTATTGACATCCTTTTTGCATAATCCCCTTCTATGAATCTAATGATGGTGAATACAAAACCATCAATTACCACCCTATATTCAAAAAATTGTAGTGCAAGCTTCTTCTTCACAAGCTATAGATATACAACATAGGGCCAAGAATTTACATCTTGTATGCTTTCCTTTCTATACAATCTAGGGTAATCTATGGTCCTTGATGCCAATAGATACACCATATAAGAAGTCATGTAAAAGTGAGGATCATTGTTCACTATGATCAGTTGCTCATCTAGATTATCACTTAGGATAGTTGCCCAATCAATAGTCATCTTCACTATTCTAATCATTTTGATAAAGTACATCATCCATGTCTCTAGGTGACCTACTATGGGAAGACCCATGGCTCTACTCAAGAAGACTATTAGGTAGCCAATATCGTCAATCATGTATCCCCATGTCATATCTACCTTTCCTTCTCTTTGGTCTAAGGGTGCCTTGTCAATTAGGTACTTAGATTGTAAAAAACTCTTTTGACTCTACTTCATTCTCCCTATACCATCTATTTGCACCTTTATAAGATATCTAAAGGTACTGTTCTACTCTTGGGAGGTGGAAACCGTCTCAATATTTTGTGGCATGAGATCAAGGACTATCTATCTGATCATACTCTTTATGACCTTCTCCTCTAGCACATAATGTTGGGCCAATGTCATGACCAAATTGGATGGTTGAACTGATGTAGGATGTGAAGAGGTCTTTAATAACCCACATCAGTACAAAGATAATACCATTGTTGATTTCTCTTTTGTTTTATTCCACAAGTTGTGGAAAACATTCCAGTCAATGTGTCCCAATTCAGTATCTTGAATCTTCATGTGTTTGTCATAGAATCAAGATTTCTTTGATACTCCTTGATATTTAAATTATATTAGCTTTGGTGCCATCTTTTCTACCATATAGGATGATGATGATGATGATGATGATGATGATGATATTGTATATACACAAAATGGGAGAAACATTAGTGTCTTGATGTTAGGAGACCTTAATGACAACTAAAATTGACAAAAAAATTCCCTTAAGTGCTTGATATATGCACTAGAACACCTAATACACATGTGGATGGTGTTCTAGTACACTTTAGAACATCATTTTTAATCACAATGTGTGCAGTTGCACACCTTGCACATGTGCAGAAGGTGCACAACTAAGAACATGTGAAGAGTTTTTATGTTATGCTTTTAATGGAAGTCAGGAAGTTTTTTTTATATGTGGTTATGCACACATTTTGAGGGTTTACATATTCCCATGTGCACACCTCCAAAAGGTGATATTTTACCTTAGAAAGATACTAGCATTTGTGGAGCAGATGCAGAGTAGTGTAGTTGATAGGGGTGTGAGGGTTTGCAATTTGAGAGGCAACAAGATATCAAGTGAAGTAAAGAGGGGATAGTGTGGTATCTATAACCATATGGTCTTGATGTAGTGTTCGGTAGGAGAATCCCCAAAGCAGATTTCTTAGCCCCTAACAAATAACCACACAAAGAAATACAACACAAGATACACAATCTGATACTAAATGTATCTTTTTATTCATAAATAACTATTTATATACAATTTGTCAAGTTGTATGCCTTCTTGCTTATGACCAAATATAATAGCAATTACAATAGCAGTTCTATAATTTCCCTCAAGATTCAACCCAAACACTAGCTAATCTATATCCACACTCTGGTAGAAAACTCCAAGGAAGATCTAAACTTGTGCTCGCAAGCCCACCAAGCAATCTCATTTTTTTCCAAGCCTCAATTACTAGCCCTTATCAAAGTTCACTCCTCCTCCACATCCTCTTCTCCAAGATGGATGATCAATAAGTTGGCCCCTAGAAAGTTACATTAAATAAACCCTCAAGAAACAAGTTACATTAATAATGTCACCTATTAAATGTATTTTTACCTTTTCTCTCCATATTTATTTATTTATTTATTTTTCCTCTAATTTTTCCCTCACCTCCACAATTTTTATTTATTTATTAATAAATTTTCCCCCTCTTTTCTGAACCCCCTTTATTTTGTGATGTAAGATGCTCCTATGTCAAACTCCCTAGGTAGATAGAAAAGTGTGTTCCACACTTTGACACCAAAAGAAATATATGAAACCATTTTCATCTTCACCAAAGGCTTCCACTCCAACAGGGACAAGAAAACCAAAATGTATATCATCAAGATCTACTTCAACCATCCAAAAATCAAAAGCATCTAAATCATCGCCAACCAATTAACATGCAACTTATTACATCCATCCATATCAGTAACAAGTGCATCCAACTCCACTTCCCTAATGATAACATGTATATCCAAGACCAAATCCACATTAGAAACAATATGTAACTCCTCAAAAACATATGCCAAACTCTCAATATCATTTCTCAGAGAAATATTCTTTGTAACACACAACTCATCACCAATAATAACCTAATTATCCACAAACAAAAACTTTGTAATTTTCTTGTCAGATCAAACCATCTGATCATGGAAACCAATCTCCATCCCAACATGAACAAGGTTAGGAATATCCTCAGCAACAACCTTAATTTTTTATATAGGTTCTACATCAAACTCCACAAACTATTCTACAAAACCAACTTCTTCCACCTTTACCTTTCTATGTTATTGGTTCTATCAAACAAGTTTTCTAACTGACCAAACAACTCTCTTTTAGTTTCGTAGAATCTAGGTCCACAAATATCTATGAAACTCAACCATTTCTTCCTTAACTTGATCGATCAATCTAGCTTCAAACCAAGAAAAAATCTCAAAAAATCTATTCTCTACCACATCACTGAGATTCACAATCACCTTAGGGTCCAATCCTCTTAGAGCCATCTTCTAAGATCTTCACAAACCCTCTACAAAAAATTATCAATAGATCAATCTTCTTGAACAAGATCAACCTTCCATCTTTGCAATCATAGATCTATCTGTAAGTCCTTTGTAATTGCAAGTCAAAACCACAATCTACTACCTCACAACCTAGGACTATAGAAAGAACAATCCACCACAATATTAAGATATTTTCAAATCAACTTCTCTCAACCCAAGGTCCTAGTGAAAATTTCCTTAGCTTCACCAATCTGTCTAGACACTTAGAAACAACTATGCACTGATACCATCCAACATAGTGCAAGGTAGGATAATCCCCAAAAGAGATGTCATAGCCCCTAGCAAATAACTACATAGTAGAAACACAACATAAGATACAAAATCTAATACCAAATACATCTCTTTATTTATATATAATTGTTTACATGCAATGTGTTAGGCCTTAATTCCTTCCCAGTTATGGCCAAATACAATAGCAATTACAATAACAGCTTTGCAAGACCCCTCAAGATCTAACCCAAACACTTGCTAGTCTAGATCCACACTCTGGTAGAAACCTCAAAGTAAAATCTAAACTTGTTTTCACAATCCCACCAAGCAATCTCCTTTTTTTCCAAGTCTCAACTACTAGCCCTTCTCAAAGTTCACTCCTCCTCCACATCTTCTTCTATAAGTTGGATGATTAATAACAACAAGAGAAGAACCTATACTTATACCAAACCAAGCCACAAGTTGACCCCTAGCAAGTTACATTAAATAAACCCTCAAGCCGCAAGTTACATTTAATAGTGCCACATATTAAATGTCTTTTTACCCTTTTTCTCCATTTTTATTTACTTATTAATTATTTTTCTTCAAATTTTTGTCATTCTATCTCTCCTCCACAATTATTTATTTATTTTTTAATAATATTTTTTCCCCTTTTTTTGCACCCCCTTTTATTTTGTGATGCAAGATGCTCCTGCATTAGGTCTATTATGTACCTTCAGGGGTGCACACCTCCAATTATGTGCACCTCCAAGGGTTTACACATGTCTAAGTTTACACATGTCTAAGTGTGCATCATCGAAGAGAGGAAAGTGTGCATGTGCACACTTGGTACACATGAAAATGTGCACATATGCACAATTTTTTCACTAGGCAGTGTAAAATTTGATTTTTTTACCCCTCTCTCTATACCTGATACTACCTGATCAGAGACTGAGGTTTGACCTAGACCTAGAGGTGTTTCCTAAATGACTAAGGTACTCAAGTAGACACCTCATAGAATTTTTGAAGCTAGGTGGTCACCATTTTATGAAAAATGGGGTATGCATTGTGGGATCACAACAAGAACTAACATAATGGTCCTTAGATGAATGGTTTGAAAGATGCACCAATTACCATCTTTCAAGTGCATGACATTGCAAGTTTTTTTTGCAACTAAAACATGCTCGCATATCCAAACAAGTTTGAGTATCCCAAAACAAACCTACATGCACTTAGAAGGGACTTACATGATCCTTGTGGACTTCATTGATCTCAAATACCTATCATAAGGTTTGAGTTATACATGATCCTTGTGGACTTCATTGACCTCAGATACCTATCATAAGGTTTGAGTTACTACCCTCCAAAAATTGGTGTCATAATTGACTTAGTGCTCCTTGGGAACACCTAGGTCTAGCATGCTTAAAAGCATTCTAAAATCTTGGAGACCAAAATGAGATGTACCCTACCATTTAACTACTTAACTATAGCTAAAAAAATTGACAAAATGGTCCCCAAATGAACAGTTTGAAAGAATTGCCAACTACCAACGTTCAAGTGAATGACATTGCAAGTTTTTTTGGCAACTAAAATATGATCTCTAAACCCAAATGGAGTTTGGTATCCTAGAATGGACCTACACACTTAGAGGGGGCCTACTTCATCCTTGCGCACTTCACAGATCTTGAGTACCCACCACGAGGTCCTAGTTATTGCCCTCTAAAAATTAGTTTTATAATCAACTTAGTGCTCCCTAGGAACACCTATATTTAGATTTAGCATTACAAACAAGATGCACTAATTAAAAACAAGTTAGTTTAGCAGTGTATAAATATTAATTTGAGAAATATATATAGAATATTATCATTGAAATCTACATAATTGAATCTTGATAGAATTATCACAATAACATTCATCTATATGATTAATTTCATGAATATCTATTTTAACTTAGCTCTTTTTGAAGTACTGGTAGGAAAGAGATAAGGAGAGAAAAACTGTAGTCTTTCCCCAAAAAATATAAACACTTACATCACATGGTTCTGCAATTATATCTAATCTAATGAACTAGCCAAGTTTTCTCTACCCTTTATTATCTCAACTATTGCCTCATGTTTTGACTTACGAATTCCAAAGAGTCTTATTATATGGTTTTCCTCCATATTTAATCAAGTGGACATTTGATGCAAAAACAAAGTTTGGCTTATGAAGAATATTCCTCTCTGTATTCCAATCCTTGAATAACCACAAGTTAGAGCTCTTCATATTGTATCATCTAATCCATGTACCAATTACAACCACTACACCTAAAGGGCATTTTAAACCTTCACCATCTATAACTTAGTGATCCGATCTCAATTTCACATTGAAATATATATTACCTAGTTGTACCAGATAAAATAATCGATCAAAGTCTATTGATGGTTACATCTGTACCATTTCCAATGCTCATGGGAGAAAATAGGTTTCCACTAGAATCAAAACTTGTAAATATCATTTATCCACCCAGTCAGTTGATTCACATCTATCCCAATCTTCCTCTGTACATGATGGACAATAGCATGCCATCTATCATGTGTGGATATTCTATGAACCTACATTAGTGCTTCTAAAAGAGTGTAGCTCACTCAATCTTGCTAGTGTACAAAAATCCTAATATGGTGCAATGTTATTATTATCTATCAACCAAAAAAATCTATGAACCATACAATCACCTTCCTTACCTACACCCATTGTTGCGTTACACCACTCCATGATATTGTCTATGTTTTTCAATGTTGTACAATCTTTTTACTTTATTTCTTCATGAGATAAGGCTCTTTTGACATATGTGTTTGCACCATAGTGCTCTCCCTTTCCATGAAAAGCCTCTATGAAATTCCAAATATACCATGTTGGCTTCTAAATTAACAATTTTTGAATAATCTAGTGATAAGAACACATACACCTTCATGGGAGACAATAGGTGTCAACTGGAATCAAAACTTGTAAATGCCATTTGTCCACCCATTTAGTTGATTCACATCTATCCCAATATTCCTCTACACATGATGGATAATAGCATGCCATCTATCATGTGTGGATATTCCATGAACTTGCATTAGTGATTCTAAAAGAGTGTAGCTCACTCAATCCTGCTAATGTAGAAAAATCCTCATATGGTGCAATGTTAGTATTATCTAACAACCAAAAAAATCTATGAACCATAGAATAACCTTCCTTACCTAGACCCATTGTAGTGTTACACCACTTCATGATATTGTCTACATTTTTCAATGTTGTATAGTCCTTTTACTTTAACTTTTCATGAGATAAGGCCCTTTTGATACATGTTTCTATAGCATCATGCTCTCCCTTTCCATGACAAGTCTCTATGAAATTCCACATATACTACATTGGCTCCTAAATTAACAATTTTTGAATAACCCAGTGATAAGAGTACATACACCTTGCGGAAGCCAATTCCCATGTTCAACACACCTATTCAGACACTAGGGCCAACTATAAGGCTATTTACTATCCTTCTTCTCTTTTAGGCTCTGCAAGACCTAGGCAAGTGGACCTCATATTCATTATATGGGACCAATATCAAAGCATATAATTGAATCTTGTTGGAAGATCGATTTGATGATGATATGTTACATTCATGAATGAGTTTTTCATTTATGTCAACATAGCATGTGTGAAGCCTTATGTGGTTTTTGACAGAACAAGAATAGAAAGATCAAGTTGACATGGATGGATAGTTAAGAATGATAACCACTCAAGGTTATGGGAGATACTTTTGAGTATCTAGCATATACAGTTAACATTGGAAGCAGAAAGGATAAGTCTAGATGAAGTTATGTAAGTATTGGTGATGTCTATTTTAAGATAGAGTTTATAGAGGCATGTTTTGGTAAACTTTTTATATCTCCTAGCAGGGTTGATATATTGAGAATCAAGGTTGATGACATGGAGAAGTCATGTTGAGGATGATATGACTAATCTCTCTCATCATAATATTGTGTATATGGAAAGACATTTAAGTTGCAACATAGAAGATTAAGGTTATTGATAAGTATAACGTGTTCTTAATGTGGTCCTATAATAATTAATTGAGAAGGTCTAATAGAAAACTCAAGGAATTGTTTTATGGACTTGGTATAAAGAAAGGATATTTTCCTTTATCATGTCATGGATATATATGAATTGTGAATATTTAGAAAGCAACAAAGAGTGTGGAATGTGAACTTCAGTAGAGCAGTGCAAAAGTGAAGGAAACTTCATTGTCGACTTATTGCTAAGTGATCTAAGGTTTGGTATTTGGATCTGAGGTTCATGATCTAGTCTACAAGGTCTAAAAGTGATTGGTCTAGTTGACAAGACAAAGGAAAGAACCAAAAAATAAGACAATATAATAGTAAACTATTTGTTTGAGCAATGAGCTCTTCTTGTAGTTGAAATTGCATGTTTGGACAATGGGATCTTCTTGTATACATTGTACCACAACTCTTAATAAGGATTCAAAGTCTCCTAATAGGGACTCATTATACTAAATGTTGTAATAGACTCCTAATAGGGTCCATCCTCTAACAAGGAATATTTATATTAGTGCATCATCTTGTAGGCATCATTCCCACTGGGGTTTTCCCTCTGATCAAGGGTTTCCCTAGTAACATATCTGGTGTATTTTTCTTTGTGCATATTTGTATGGTTTCTATTTACTTTGGTTGAGTGATTAAATTTTTTTAAAGAAGATAAGTGTTTTAATTGCTGGTAACTGATTCACACCCCCTCACCTCCCACCTCTCAATTATCTTGGTGGACTATTATTTCTAACAATTGGTATTAGAGCATTAGGTCCTTGAAGAAAAATTTTAACAGCTTTGGGAGATCCATGGCGAACATGTTTAGGAAAGATAGTCTAATGTTTGATGGAACAAACTATTTGGGTTTGAAAACTACTGAACAACAAAATGTTCAATACCAAAATGATGACACTCATATAACCAAAGGATCAACTAATTCCTATTATCATCTACAATGAGTAAACCATTTGGACCCAACTTCAACAAAACCATGGGTGGTTTCCTACTCTTTAGGCTCTGCAGAACCAAGGTGGGTATACCTAGGGATGATTCTAATGCACACTTCTGTGTAAAGATTCTTCTAGTTTCATTCTGATTCTCATCTATTACCCACTAACACATGAGTAGTTTACTTCACTTCTTTTAATGTCTTCAAACTTGTATGCATCCCTTATTAGTAGATTTGGTCCACTTTCTCCTTGAATTTACAAATATCCCTAGAAATAGCAGCTACCTAAGACTTAGAGAATAGATATAAATGAGCATTGACCAGCATTTATAACTTTAAACACAATTGAATGAAAAATGATTTTGATTTTATAATTGGTTGGATATGCAGTAGCAAAATTTATCCTTGTTCACTTCTGACTTATATGACTAGTGTCTTATCCATTGGGCAGAAAATTGACTATTGGTGGGAGATCTAATTCAATTAACTTGTAAATGAATTAATCAATTATAATCACCCATTTACATTCTTATGAAGTATCCTCTCTATAAACTCATAAACCCTACTGATTCATTGAAGCATTTCCATAATTCCTTGAATTAAAAGTAACAATGATATCAACATATAGCCCATCCAGATTGCATTCAACCAAATTAAACCTTATTTAAAATGACTTCAAAGTAAACAAACCCATAAAAAGGAAAGAGAAATTGATGACACAAATATAGTGTAAATGCCCCTTTGTATTATCCTTTCAGATGACTAATACAATGATCAATATAATTCAAAGGATAGCCTAGAACAACTTGTTGGTTCTATCATTTCAATATATCTTCAGAAAGTACAACTAGAAAATAAACTCAGAATAGCTACACACTACTAGACTGACTGTATTCTCTCAAAGACTTAAAATTGTACAAAATTTAGACCCTCACATTGCCTTGAAAACACATTTATATAGGCATAAGTTGCAACAAGCAAAGGGAAAATGTGACTGACAGGTGTCCTCCAAAAAGATTTTTACATACATCTGTAACAAAAGGACAAAACTATGAATAACAAAAAAATTGATACATCGAACTCTCCTTTGTGGGTCCACTTCTATTATTTCCTTTGGAAAGGCAAGAATAGTTTGATTGGTTTCATTTATTGTTCTAGTTCCTCGAGATAGGTGGCCATCAAATGTGATAGTGATGAGTCATCTCCCGCTACCTAAGGGTCCTCTTTGTCTTTATCATAAGTAACAGAGGTGGCTTCTACTTTTGTATTTTCTTCTTTGTCATCATCTTCCACCTCATCATCTCCTTCTCTCTGTTTTGTAGACATAAATTCTTCCTTCCATTTATTGTAAATAGTGTCCTCTAGCCAATCAAAATTTAGAATTTCTCTTTGTATAGTTACTAAAGAATTTGCATTTGCCTCTAAATCAACAAAATATTTTTTGATGGTATTATAGAATAACTATACTTTTACCAACTCCTCATTTGTCATTGCCCACAAAAAATGGCCCATTTCATTTATAACCTTATTTATTCTCTCACAAAAGGATTCATCTAGCTCCCTCTTCCACTCTTCCTTTTCCTTTATTTTATCAACTGACTTTAGAGCACAAGGGAATAAATCAATTTTTTTTGCAAAATACTTGGAAAAATAATTAGTTAATCTTCCATAGAAGGAATCTTGCTTATCATCAAAACCTTGCAACTTATTTAATAAATAAAAAATTCCTTCTATCTGATGATATATTAGATGAATAACAGATATACACATAGCAATAATATCTGAACTTCTCTCTATCCACTTTTGTACAATGGGTCTGAATGTACCTTCATTTTGATTCAATTCATCCTTGATTTCTGAAATCCTTGATAATTGATCAAAAAATGTGGGCCATTCTATCTTATCAATTAAATACATAATACCCTACATCAATTTTTCTTCATGTTGATTGTTAAGCTCTACATGCATCGCATACAACTTATTATTCTCCTCTTCAAAATCCTCTACAATATAGAATTGAGGCCTTTTTGGAGTATCAGGTATCTCACTAATTGGAGTGGACTTGAAAGGTTCAATTGGTGGCCTAGGAGGGTATACAATCCTAGGTCTGCTAGATTCTCCTACTTTTCTTTTCCCAAGGACCTTCTCCATTTGAGATACTTTGTTTTCCAGTGACTTTATCTGCATACCCCTTTCCTCATATGCTTTCAAAACTTCTTCAAAACTAACATTGAGTTGGGTAAATTTATCTTCCTCTTGGCCAGACACTATGCTGCCAAATTTTAGCATCTTTGATGCCATTCCAATTATTAGTTTAATACCTACCTCACCAACCTTGAATACTGTCAATGCACTAGTATGCTCTGCAGTGGGAATCTCATGCATTCTAGTATTTTCCTTTTTTTCCATGGACCATATAACAAGGGCTTGGCAGTCATCACTAAATTTGACTCCTCTATGAGCCTGTAGTATTTCTTCAGTAGTCCTTAGTTGAAAATCCTTTTTCTTCCTCACTGAATAAAAAACAATGGCATTTTCTATATCCCATTCTAGTAGAAGGAGGACTCTTGACTGTCTAACTATTTTCATCCTAGGATCAGGAGTAAACTTGGCAAAATCATTCAAAAACTTAGATTTTACCTCTTAATATCTAGATCAAGTTTGTCTGGCTATTCTACTTTTATCTTCTCACAGGTCTTCTCAAAATTGTACATGTTTAATCTCCACAAAAACTAAGAAAAAGCCCTAGACTTTACAAAATTTTCATCATTAATAAACCTTTCAGAAGCTTGGGCAACTATTGGATCAATTTCCTTACCCTGGTAATAAAAAATGGTTAGGTCCAAGGAAGGTGTAGGAGGTTCTTGTAGCTCTCCAAAATCAAAATCTATAGAAGTAACAATTACATTCCCTTCTCCACCCATTTGTCTAAGCCGGTCCCTTAGAGATGCTTCATCATCTATCTAGATTAGGGACTGGCTTGGGGAGTATTGTTCCTTTTGAGAAGAAGAAGACCCCTACTCTAATTTTTGCCTTTTTGGAAAGCTAGCTGCAGATGGACTTCTTAACCTTTGCTTTTGATGAAGGGGTGCCTATTGGACATTCTGAATCATGACATAACCTGCCCTTCTCTACAATGTATACTAGCCAGGAGCCACCACATTTCTTCTACTTATTCTTCTTTGCACCTCTCTAGCCTTGTCTAGATGTGTCTCAACATATATGGCCTTCTTCTCATTCATGATTTGAATTATTACAACAAAATTATTCATTAATGCTTGCATTTTAGCCCCACAATATTTCTTATCTTTCAATGGGTCATACTGGGGGTCAAAAGAATTAATGAATTCTAGGGTCTTACTAAATACTATCCATTTTTCTTTCCTCAATTCTTGTTCTTGCAACGTGAAAACATTTTTGATTATATCCTTTGGATAATAAACTTGATGTACCATATGAGAAGCTTTCACCCTCTCTCTTAAGAGGTCATAGAATCCTTCAAGATCAATGAATCTAGCATGAGACTCTACCATATTATATCTATCGTAAAACAAATTAAGGTGCTTCCAACCTTTCTTGACAAAGACAAAATCATGCATTATAGTAACAATTAGAAAGAAGGTGCCCTTCTTGGACAATTCCCTCTCATCTATAGTACCTATCTACCATAAGAGCTCAACAATCCCTATCTTCAAAGGCACATGAAAGAGTAACACATGTGGCTTTCCCACAAAACCATATACTGTTATTACAGTTGAAACATTATAAGGGATTATATCCCCCCAATTATGACTAACTATTAGTCCTTGTGCATGATCCTTAGGTCTAATCAATTCCAACATTGCTTGTGGAATTCTAGGGCTGTCACCTTTCAAGAGCAACCTAAGATTTGAAGCAAAGTATCTATCAGATCTCACATAATTGGCATTTGTAGCTTTTGAAGTCATATCTACACTCCACAGCTACACTAGATTCCTTTCTCCATCCCTGGTCATTTCTAGCTCCATACTCTTGGAGAAAAAGGTGAATCACTTGTACAAGCATACATGCATAAGCAATGAATACCAACATAATGGTTTTCCCACTTTTCCCCTTGCTATCCCCACTATGCCATTGTGAATTTCTTTTGAAAGAAAAGTAGCAAAATCTAGAATAGTACTCATTCCAAATTGAAGATTTTGAGCCATGATAAGGACAATAGAGCTTGGAATTTGATCAACTTCATCTATCCAAAAAATCTTGCAAAGAGAAAAATACAATGCTTGAGCTCTCAGGTTGAAATGTCTTCTCAACAATGGCTCTAGGGTACTGGCTGTAATTACAAGCAAAGTGCCAATTTTAGTAGCATGCTCTTGTAGTGGCCTTGTTGTTAAGTAAATTCTTTGTGCATCTTACCTTGCTTGAAAGTCATCTATGTCAATAGTTTCATGTACATCATGGTTAGGATTAAGGTTGAAAACCTCAATAAATAATTTAGGAAAAACCATAGACAAATTCACTCTTGTTTAGTTTTTTACCCACCCTGTAATTGGATCATATTTCTTTGCCAGATCCATCAATAAATCACTATCAAAGAAGACTGTGGGAACTGTTAATTTACCAATATCAAACTCCCATACATTACTCATAGGAGTGTCCAATTTTTGTTCTGAAAACCATTTCTTAAACAACTCTAGACCCCCCATGGAAACCTGGGCATCTCTTACCCAATTAGCTTTGTCATAAAAACCCTCTGCTATAGCCACTCTCGAGTGTTTTGGAATGAGTTCCCTCCCCTTAGTTATTTTATATACTGATAAGGGGAATTGTTCAAGAAAATCATCATGCACAGAATGTTTCAAATAATCTATTTCCCCAGTGAACTCTTTTCGGGGAGGCATTTTGAATAAAACTCTAGAAAATTTACAACATCAGATAGTTGAATTTTAAAAAGAGTTGGATAGTATTTACCCACCATAATTTTCATTTTTGCACTGTGTGACATCTTCTATAATTTCACTGGATCACTAGCTAAGATTTTTGTGCCCTAGGTCTAAAATTTTTGTATGCCTTGATGTTCTTTTTGTGCTTTGGTGATTCATTAATGGTGAGATTGTGGGTTCTTTCCATATATTAAAATCGTATGCATGAAATCTGAATCATATTTACTCTCAGTAACCATTACCTCCAATTTGAATCATATTTGTAGATTTTCACCAAATCAGACAGCTCTGATTTAAAAGGCAACAAGCTTTATGGCTTTTAAAAAAAAGGCTACATGTCACAATAACACTTACCCACATTATTTAAATTCCTCACACCTTAGAATTGTGGGGAAGTGCCATTCGTTGATCAAGATAAGATTGAGGATCAGATTAATTCACTTTTGAATAGAATCCAGTCAACCATATTGACCAATGGGAAACCTGCATATGAGTTCATGCCTTCTGACAACATTCCATGCCAGCAGATCCCATATCTTCTTCTAAATGAGAAAGTACTTGACATCATTTAGTCCATGTGTCATGCTAGCGCATTCCTACTTTTCTAATCTAACAAGCATTTTCAAATTGCAGGCTTGCGCTGGTCGTCGATCTTCAAAAGATCAATAGTAACATTGATTAGACCTTGCAGAGCTTCTGAATTAAAATTTTAGATGTCACCATGGACACATGTCTGCATCATGCATTCCTACTTTGTTTAAACTTCACTTAAGTTCAAATTGTGGGCAAGCACCCTTCATTGATTACGATACGATCAATTATTAGAAACAAAAATGCATTCTACGCTCTCATCATCCACTTGGGCCAATGAAATGACTGCTCTCAATCCATGTGTTTTGACTCATCTGACTATTGCATTAATTTTTGACACTTTTCGTGCCCCCATCATAAGTAGTTCTAGCTAAGCACAAGTGGTAGACCACATGGCATGAATCAACATTCTTTCATAATTTGTCCCCACTGTGACATGTGTCGCAAAGGTGCATGCACATTTTTCTTATCTGACTTGCAACTTCATAATCAGGGATTGCACAAATCGTAGATCTTTGAAAGATCTACGACTGATAAAACTTCACTTTCATTTGGTAGTCAAACTTCTTCAGTTTCATATCTGATAGTACACATTAGAAATCATTTTACAATGTGGCACACTGTAGCATACAATTAAAATTATCTGGCCCCACCTTGCCACATGTCAAAAAAATGCTTTCCTGCATTATATATCTCTTGTGCAGCTTCAAATTGCAGGCATGCATTGGCCCTTGATCCTTGATAGATCAACGGTTATAGAATTAGGTATCCTTATCACCATGTTGGCTAAAGTGATGAATAGAAATCTCCAACCATCCCAACTTGTCTGACACTCGTCACAAAAGAAATCCATCTTTGAGAATGGTGGGCCCTTCTTGTCAGACCTTTCCACTTGTCTAGTTTTTGCTTCCCTGCATTATTTATCTGACAAGCATCTCCTTCTTGTGGAAAAGTGCTAGCCCTTGATTCAAATGAAATCAATGGTTGATGCTTCCTAGTGATAAAGGCATGTCTCTATTGGTGACTCAACCAATGATATCGTAGGAAATCCAAAACGTGCACAAAAGTACTGACAATCCTACAAAAATCTTCTAACAACTTATGGTTAACTAGAATTTAGAAAGGTAAGGGCTATGTGTCACCAAGTTACATGCCTGCATTATTTAAAAACCTTGCATCTCAAAATTACGGGCATGCGATACCCATTGATCTGAACAAGATCAACGATTATTAAACTTTGTGTTATCAGAGGTATTTCCTAATAAAATGATTAAGCAAATTTCAAGCCAAGCATGGTCATGTAAGGTTTAAACAAAATTAAAATGAACTCATGCTTGTGCAAGCCCTTCCTTAGGTGAAAAGATATATCTATTAAAACATTTTTCTAAAAGTGCTTTAAGGGTTTTCCTAAACTAGGGCAATCTAAGGGTTTGAAAAATACAAGGAACAAAACCCTAATATGCAATATTTAAAAACTCAAATGATTTTTCACTAATTTTTTCTAAATTTCTGCAAATGTGAAAAATTAGACCAACAATGGCTTTGTTTGGCGATGATAGACTACCTATGTCTATGCAAGAATTCAAAATTTTTGGGAGAGCAGATCACATACTTGGTACAGGGATGACAACTTTTTTAGAGAGCACAAAGCAACAGACAGAAACAAAAAACAAGAAACCAAATTGTATAGAGAGACTACTTACAAGGATTTACAAAATATACAGAATGTATAAAAACACTAGAAACCTTAAAACTACTATTCATGGAAAATAGATACTTCAAGAAAAGTACCTCTTCAAGAATTGTCCATGAGCTAGCAATTCAAGAATACTTTCAGTTAAATCCTTCATAAAATATGAATCTTCTCCATTTCTATCACAAATGTTATATGGACCAGCCATATTGGGTTAAATTTACCATGCTTTCCTTTATCTTCCAATCTAGCATTCCACATTAGTAGCATGTCTCCTATTTCAAACTTTCTCTCAATGACCCTTTTATCATACAAGTGCTTCATCTGTGATTGGAACTTAGAATTCTGAACAGAGGAATCTCTTATTGTCTCTTCTAACTATTTAATGTCATCCATTTTGAGTTACATCTCATCAATGATATCATCTTCATATAGCTGAATGAATTTATATATCTCCCTTAGATTATTCTAGGGAAGTCTAGCCTGTATACCATAAACCAAGTCAAATGGGGCACAACCAATGGCCCTATTCATAGTAACCCAGTCAGCCCACAGGGCTAATGGCAATTTTGAATCCCATGCCTTCTTGTTTCCCCCCAAAATCCTCTTGATAATCTTTAGTATACTCTTATTGCTAGATTCTTCTTGACCATTCCCTTGAGGATGATAAGGTGAAGATGTATATTCTGTAATGCCATATTTTCTACAAAACTCTTTATATTCATCAGATCTAAAACACATAGCATTATTAGTTATTATTTTCTATGGGCAACCAAATCTAGTTACAATATCATTTAAGATGAAATTGATCACCACTTTTCTTGTTGCATTCTTGGCAGGGATGGCTTCAACCCATTTAGTGAAGTAATCAGTTGCCACTAGAATTCAAGAATTTCCACCACTAGATTTGTTTGATATTTTACCTATGAAATAAATTCCCCACTATTGAAATGGTGCCTGTACTTCTATAGGTCTTAATGGAAAATTTTTAGAAAATTTTAACTTTCCACTAAATTTTGACAAGTGTCACAGGTCTTAACCAATTCATGAGTATTCTTGAAAAGTGTTGGCCACCAAAAACCAGATCTAAGGACTTTGTGGGCTATGGTTTTAGCCATGTAATGACCTCCACACACACCTTGATGCATATCTTTTAAAATTTTCATAGCCCCAGTCTCATTTACACGTTTCAAAAGTATTGCTTCCATGTCTCTCCACCATAACTGTCCTTGCACTATAATATACCTTATAGCCTACAACTTCAAGGCTCTTTTTTGATTATTTGTTCATTTTGGTGGGGACTTCATATTCTGCAAATAATAAATCACATCCTTGTACCAATCAGAGTTGTCCATATCACAAATGTCTTCTCTGCAATTATCATCCAATTGATTAATTTGGTTTTCTTGTAGATTTTCTTATGTCATCAACTTGGCCAAACCTTGACCTCTGACCAATTTAGTAATATGGATGTCAATGTTGAATTCTTGTATTCTATTGATCCAGCTACACCTCCAGCTAGATAACTCTTGTTGTGAGAAAATGTCTTTCGCAACAGCGGTAGGGACAAAAGCAATAACTGTAGCCCCCATTAAATGAAATCTAAAAGCCTTCACTCCTTTGACCAATGCATATGCCTATTTTTCATTAATATCATACTTTAGCTCAGTTGCTTGCAATGACTTGCTAAAGAATGCAATTGGTTGTTCATAACCTTCTTCATTTTTCTGTAATAGTACTGTAGCAACAATGTGAAATGAGGCAAAAGAAAATATATGCATTGGTTTGTCATAATTAGGAGCTTTGAGAACATGGGCATCTTTAATAGCTTGCTTAATTTTTTGAAATGCAATATTGGGTTCACCATCCCATTTTATCTCAGATCCTTTCTTTAGCAATTTTGATATGGGCCTATTTTGTCACAAATCTCCTAAGAAAATTTATCTATCCAAAAAATGACTAGAACCCTTTGACACTCTTGGGTTTCTAAATCTTATCTATTGCTTCTACCCTTTCAGGGTCAATCCTCACTCCTTGCATACCACTAGATGTCCTAACAATTTTCCTTCAGTGACACCAAAGTTACATTTTCTTGGATTTAAAGATATTCCATATTTAAGGGCTCTGATAAATACCTTTTCTAGGTGCATCCAATGATTATTTTCATCCTTGGAGTAAGCAGTAAGGTCATCCTGGTACACAGCCAAAAATTTGTCAATAATATCATCAAAAGCCACATCCATGGCCCTTTGGAAAGTAGCTCTAGCATTAGTAAGCCCAAAAGGCATCCTGACATAAACATATGTACCCCATGGAGTAGTTAAGGTAGTCTTAAACTATTCTGATTCTTTTACAACCACTTGATTATATCCTGAAAATCCATCCATCATGGACATCAATTCTGAATTAGTGACCCTTTGTAACATGGCTTCCATATTGGGTAAACCATAATTATCTTTTAATGAAGATAAGTTGAAATTCCTGAAATCAACACATAACCTTATATCTCCATTTTTCTTTCTTACTGGTACTAGATTGGATATCCAAGAAGAATGTCTAATAGGATTTATAATCCCAACATCTCTTAACTTGATCTAATACGACCATGCAAACACATGTCTATATTTCCTTAGCAGACCTATCAAACCCTGCCTTATCTTAGGAGACAATTTTTTACCAATATATACCTTCTTAGGGGTTTCCTTAGTTCCCAAATTTATCTCCTCCAAATCCTTAGCATTATATTCACTAGTATCCATATGAGATCTATCATGATTGTCAAAAATAATTTCTAGGACAACTAAACCTTTTGGGATTTTGTTTGTTTTCAATTGCACAACTTCTTGTCCAAAAATAGTATCTTTTCCATCTATGTTTTCTAAATATGCTACACAACCAATTTCTTTCCCTGATAACATATACTCACAATTCAAAAACCTTAAAATATCTTTATCATCCTCGAATACTTGCCAATTTTGGACATTGTTAGGAACATAGGGTCTAGCTTGGATTTCCACTTTAGATATACCAGCAAATGTAATGTCTTCAGGTTTTATTGCTATATTTGCGAGCAAATCTACCATCTTATTGTTAGATCCGTCCTTCCAAATTATCCCAAATGCATCAAAGCATTCAATCATGTCCCATACTGCATTTCTATACTATTTTAACCTTTTATTCTTTGACACATAAACATCTCTCACCTGTGATATAATTAACTCAGAATCCCCTATTACATGTATATATTTTATCCCATGCTTATGAGCTAGTCTAAGTCCTAACAATAGAGCCTCATATTCTGCTATGTTATTAGTACATGGGAAATTCAATGTGAAAGAAAATTTGTAAGTTATCCCAGCAGGAGAATTTAATAAAATACCTGCACTTGCTCCATCTTTGCAATAAGCATCATCAAAGAACATGGCCCATAAGTCACCTTTATCTGACTTTGTATCAATTTCCATTTCTATCTGAGATTTCTACTTGCTTTTCTTCAAAGTTAGGACCTCAACTCTAAATGCATTTACATCTATATCCACAAAATTTGTCATATCATCCTCAACTTCCTCTACTATCATATATATGCTTTTTGGTTCTCTATTGATCTTTACAAAATTTCCATCAATATTAAAAGTAGCAAATGATAGGTCACATTGTAAACTTCCTCCCATGGTAGCACTCCATTTTCTAGATAATAACATGCCATATTGAGGTGGTATGTCAACAACCAATACACTCATAGTGAGTTCCTTATTTGGACAGGCTCTCAATGTATAGGGCAAGGCACTAATAGTGCCTATGACTATAACTTCCCTCTTATCCATGGCACAACATCTTCTTTGAGTAGTGTCAACCTTCAGACCCAATTCTTTCATTATCTCAAAAGACATAACAGTACTAGAAGCACCAGAATCAATCATACAATTATTTAATGTCTTACCATTCACTAAGATACTTAAGAAAAATGGTTCAACATTCCCAAAAAATTCATTGATAGAGTTGTCCAAAAACATCTGAGGAATCTAAGATACAACCACTTCAATATCCTATTCCTTCACCTTTTCCTTTTTCACTCTTTTAGGAACATGATTCTCATTACATTCTTCACTTACCTTTACATTGATATTCCCCAACCATGCCATGGCTTTATCTCGATGCTCTAGGATTCTCAGTAACTCAGATAGAGGAACCTTAATATTAATCTAAGACAAAACAACAAACATATCTAAAAAGGTTATCATTATTCACATTTCCTTTCTCATCATGCTTACCCAAAGTGTTCAAGGGATTATGATGACTCTTATCTTGCTTAGTGACATTCTCTAATATCTTCCCATCTCTTTTCTTGGAGAGATTATTTGAGCACTCTATATTCTCAGGGTTGACCCCTTTCCTTGGTTACCATTTTTTATTTGCAAATTTACCCTTCATAGCAGGGGACTCTTTAGGTTCTACAATTTTCCCTTTCTTATGGCCGGTCCCCTTTATGAAAATACTAGCCACCTTATTTCCCTCATTTCCTTGACCCATACTTCTAGTTTGAACCTGAGCCACCATATTAGCAGTAATTTGGTCAATTTCTTCCCTAGAGGGCTTTCTCAGGGTCACTTCTTCATTTGAACCTACCATGTTACATACATTATCCTCAACATCACTTTCATCAGAAAATACTTGATATTGATTTACACTATGAAAACATCTCTGATCATTTACATCTTTGTCACAATCTTAATTATCAAAAAAATGTGAATCAAACATGTTACATCCTACATTATCATTGGTTTCCTCCTGTTCTTGAAATTTTTCCACTACATTCTAATTTCCAGAAAATGATAAAGCTACTACATAATATTCAGGGGCATGAGGTAGTTGACAAGCAGAACACCATGTAGGTTCAGTAGTGAATTTAGGATCATCTACCAAATTTACAGAGTTTTTGGATAAAGGATCAGGGGTCACTTTGTTATTGGTGTTCTTGGGGGGAGGAACATTAGGCTGACCATCCTTCCAAGTAGTACTATAAGGGAAATTCTATGATCTATTTTGTCTACTAAAATTTGATTGGTAAGGGACCCTATTTTTAGTGGGGTTCCTATCATTCTTTACCTGAGGAAGATTCAAACCTTTTATAGCATTTAGAATTTGACTCATTTCACTAGGCTCTTTCTTTTTCCCTACTGTAGCTTTATGTTCTTCCTTTCTATTTCCCTTATTCCGAAATAACCTAGGATCATCTCTTTTGCTTTCTAACCTCCCATAAATCCTTAAGTTATTTTCTATATTAATAGCAATTCTGAAAGAATCTCTTAAAGTCCTAGGCTCCTTATCCCTAAGCTGGTATGCCATTTTACCATCAAAAGCATTTAGATAAGTAATCAAACATACCTTGTCATCAATCTGCATGGCTTGCATTAGCTTGTACATCCTTTTCTGGAATCTAGTGTTGAATTCAGTGACAAATTCATTAGGCAACCTCTTAATATTATTGAATTCACTCAAAATATAACTCTAATTTTTCTTGTCACCATATTGCTCTTTGAAACAATATTCAATATCTTTCCAATCAATAATAGATAATTAAAGGAGCCTCTTGAATCATTCTCTAGCATCTTCAGTTAGTGACTAAACAAACAACTTCATAATGACATCTTCAGCCTCAACCTCATAATTGCTCATCATATCAAGAAAACTCCTCAAATGGTCCTCACAAGAAATAACATTATTTCTATCAAAATTAGGAAATCTTTTCCTCATTTCTTGTGGTATAGGATTAGGAAAACTAGGGATCCCATCAAAACATATTTTCCTATAACCTTCTAAGTGGACAGGTCTCCTTTGTACATCAATCTTAAGCTAATTAGCACTATCTTTTTTATTATTATTCATAGTGTTACTAGTGCTAGCATCACCAATAGATTTGTTGAGATCTATTTTTTGTGAAGATGAAGACAAGAAATAAAAGGGTACCTTAGTAGTATTCTATTTTGCATCATTAGATCCATCATTATCTTTAGGCAGAGTTGCAGACTACTTCTTAGTATTTTCTAGTAATTTGATCTTATTGTTCATTTCAGCTATAGCAACCTCATTTTTTGCAATCTCCAATCTCTTGGCTAAAGCATCCCTTTCTTTCCTTCTCTTTTCTAATTCAATATCAGAGAGTGACATAGAATCATGGATTTGAACTGTCTTTACTGGCTCATTGATCTTAACACCAATCTCCTTTAGTTTTCCTTTGTCCTTAGCCCCTACAATAGGTTCCCCATTTTTTACTCTATTGTCATTAACTTCTAGAGCAGTATAGTTCTTAACTTTCTATATCAAAAGTCCCTCTAGATTCATTTTCTAAGTCTCCAACAACTTCTGCTCTTGCCTCCTAAGTTGTTCAACTTGTCCCAAAATCTCAGGCTACCATGCACTAATTGCTATCTCATTTTTCTTCTTTAGAGAAAAAATTCACCTTAGTAATTCTTTTTTCTTCTTCATAGTTCTTGGTAATCACTTCTTGCCTTTCCTTTTGAAATCTCCTATTTATAGCTTCTTGCTCAGCAAGTTGTTCTTTCAAAATTTCATTCTCATCAGGATTAGGAATAGTGAACTCAGACCTAGATGTTTTCTCATCATTAAAACTTTTAGGTTCTAAGTGTCTAGGTCTAACCTTTTCAAGGGAATAATCTAACATGAAAGGGTTTGTACTACACTAGGAAAGATTGTTACTAGTCCTACCCTCTAGACTAAATACATGTGGTTGCACAATCTTGTCATGACATATCATTTCAGGAGTATTATAGAAATTGTCATAAAAGAAAAATGGATGAGATTTAAGACCTTTGGAGAAAGGCACTATTTCAATAGTAGAATGGTGAGAACCATCTTTACCTACTACTTGATCCTATGAATAGCTCCCTTTCTACATCTGGTTTCCCTTCACAGCCCAATTCCATCTTCCTCTAGGAGGGAGATCAGTTTGTAATTTGATGGCTGAGTTTTTCCTCACATTTGCCTGTGTATTTCTTTTATCCTCCATAATTTGGGACAACAATTTTCTTAATCTTGACATTGGGTAAAACCTTTTGAGTAGCCACCCACTCTATTAGAATGGGAAAAGAACTGAACAAATAATAAATCCTTTAGTGACAATCTTGGGCAAAATGTATACAAATTCCAAATCCATGGGAAACTTCATCATAAAAATCTATAACTCTACCCAAGGGGACACAGATCTCTAATAATTCACTTTTTTATGACAATACTAAGTGTAATTCCCTAGCAGAGTCACCATTTTGTTGCCGTTTGAAAACTACTGAACAACAAAATGTTTAATACCAGAATGATGACCCTCATATAACTTAAGGATCAACAAATTCCTATTATCAGCTACAATGAGTAAACCATTTGGACCCAACTTCAACAAAACTATGGTGCTTTCCTGCTCTTTAAGCTCTACAAAACCAAGGTCGGTATACCTAGGGGTGATTCTAATGCAAACTGCTATGTAAGGATTCTTCTAGTTTCATTTTGATTCTCATCTATTATCCACTAACACATGAGCAATTTACTTCACTTCTTTTAATGTCCTCAAACTTGTATGCATCACTTATTAGTAGATCTAGTCATATTTCTCCTTGAATTTACAAATATCCCTAGAAATAGCAGCTACCCAAGACTCAAAGAATAGATATAAATGAGCATTGACCAGCATTTATAACTTTAAACACAATTGAATGAAAAATGATTTTGATTTTATAATTGGTTTGATATGCAGTAGCAGAATTTATCCTTGTTCACTTCTAACTTATATGACCAGTGTCTTATCCATTGGAAAAAAATTGACTATTGGTGGGAGATCTAATTCAATTAACTTGTAAATGAATTAATCAATTATAAACACCCATTTCCACTCTTATGAAGTATCCTCTCTATAAACTCATAGACCCTACTAATTCATTGAAGCATTTCCATAATTCCTTGAATTAAAACCAATAGTGATATCAGAATACAACCCATCTAGATTGCATTCAGCCAAATTAAACCTTATTTAAAATGACTTCAAAGTAAACAAACCCATAAAAAGGAGACAGAAATTGATGACAAAAATATAGTGTAAATGCCCCTTTCTATTATCCTTTCAAATGACTAATACAATGACAAATAGAATTCAAAGGGTAGCCTAGAACAACTTGTTGGTTATGTCATTTCAATATATCTTCAGAAAGTACAACTAGAAAATAAACTCAGAATAGCTACACACTATTGGACCAATTGTTTCTCTCAAAGACTTAAAATTGTACAAAATTTGGACCCTTACATTGCCTTGAAAACTCATTTATATAGGCATGAGTTGCAACAAGCAAAGGGAAAATGTGACTGATAGGTGTCCTTCAAAAAGATTTTTACATACATCTGTAACAAAAGGACACAACTATGAATAACAAAAAATTTGATACATTAAACTCTCCTTTGTGGGTCCGCTTTTGTTATTTCCTTTGGAAAGCCAAGAATACTTTTATTAGATTTCTTTATTGTTCTGGTTCATTGGGATAGGTGGCCATCAAATGTGATAGTGATGAGTCATCTCCCACTACCTGAGGGTCCTCTTTGTCTTTATCATCAGTAACAAAGGTGGCTTCTACTTTTGTATCCTCTTCTTTGTCATCATATTCCACCTCATCATATCCTTCTATCTGTTTTGTAGACATAAATTCTTCCTTCCATTTATTGTAAATAGTGTCCTTTGGCCAATCAAAATTTAGAATTTCTCTTTGTACAGTTATTAAAGAATTTGCATTTTCCTCTAAATCAACAAAATCTTTTCTGATGGTATTATAGAATAACTATACTTTTACCAACTCATTTGTCATTGCCCACAACAAATGGCCTGTTTCATTTATAACCTTATTTATTCTCTCATAGAAGGCTTCATCTAGCTGCCTCTTCCACTCTTTCTTTTCCATTATTTTATAAACTGACTTTAGAGCACAAGGGAATAAATCAAAAAATTTTGCAAAATACTTGGGAAAACAATTAGTTAATCTTCTATAGAAGGAATCTTGCTTATCATCAAAACCTTGCAACTTATTTAGTAAATCAAAAATTTCTTATATCTAATAACAAATATACACATAGCAGTGATATATGAACTTCTCTCTATCCACTTCTATACAATGGGTCTAAATATAGCTTCATTTTGCTTCAATTCATCCCTGATTGCTGAAATCCTTGATAATTCATCAAAAAATGTGGGCCATTCTATCCTGTCTATTAAATACATAATACCTTGCCTCAATTTTTTGTCATGTTGATTGTTAAGCTCTACATCCATCACATACAACTTATTCTTCTCCTCTTCAAAATCTTCTACAGTATAGAATTGGGGCCTTTCTGGAGTATCAGGTATCTCATTAATTGGAGTGGACTTGAAAGGTTCAATTTGTGGACTAGGAGGGTATATGATCCTAGGTCTGCTAGATTCTCCTACTTTTCTTTTCCCAAGGACCTTCTCCATTTGAGATACTTTGTTTTCTAGTGACTGTATCTGCATACCCCTTTCCTCATATGCTTTCAAAACTTCTTCAAACCTAGCATTGAATTGAAAAATTTTATCTTCCTCTTGGCCAGACACTATGCTACCAAATTTTAGCATCTCTAATGCCATTCCAATTATTTGTTTACTACCTACCTCATTAGCCCTGAACATTATCAATGCACCAATATGCTTTGTAATGGGAATCTCGTGCATTCTGGTATTTTCCCTTTTTTCCATGGACCATATAACAAGGGCTTGGTGGTCATCACTAAATTTTACTCCTCTATGAGCCTATAGCATTTCTTTAGCAATCCTCAGTTGAACATCCTTCTGCTTCCTCACTGAATCAAAAACAATGGCATTTGCTATATCCCATTCTGACAAAAGGAGGACTCCTGTCTATCTAACTATTTGCCTCCCAACATTAGGAGTAAATTGGGAAAAATCATTCAAAAATTTAGATTTTACATCTTCCTTAATATCTAGATTAGGTTTGTCTGGCTGTTCTGCTTTTATCTTCTCATAGGTCTTCTCAAAATTTCTCATGTTTAATCTCCACAAAAACTAAGCAAAAGCCCTATACTTTGCAAAATTTTCATCATTAATAAACCTTTTAGAAACTTGGGCAAGTATTGGATCAATTTCCTTACCCTGGTAATCAGCAATGGTTAGGTCCAAGGAAGGTGTAGGAGGTTCTTGTGGCTCTCCAACATCCAAATCTATAGAAGTAACAATCACATCCCCTTCTCCACCCATTTGTCTAAGCCACTCCCTTAGAGATGCTTCATCATCTATTTGGATTAGGGATTGGCTTGGGGAGTATTGTTCTTTTTGACAAGAAGAAGACCCCTACTCTAATTTTTTCCTTTTTGGAGAGCTGGCTATAGATGGACTTCTTGACTTTGGCTTCTGATGAAGGAGTGCCTGTTACACATTCTAAATCATGACATAACCAGCCCTTCTCTGCAATGTATACTGGCCAAGAGCCACCATATTTTTGTTGCTTATTCTTCTTTGCACCTCTGTAGCTTGTCTAGATGTGTCTCAACATATATGAATTTATTCTCATTGGTTTTAATTATTTTAGCAAATTTATTCATTAATGCTTGCATTTTAGCTCCCTAGTATTTCCTATCTTTCAATGGGTCATACTGGGGGTCAAAAGCATTAATGAATTCTAGGGTCTTACTAAATACTATCCATTTTTATTTCCTCAATTCTTGTTCTTGCAATGTGAAAACATTTTTGATTATATCCTTTGGATAATAAACTTGATGTACCATACGAGAAGCTTTCACCCTCTCTTTTAAGAGGTCATAGAATCCTTCAAGATCAATGAATATGGCATGAGACTCTACCATATTATATCTATCCAAAAAAAATTTAAGGTGCTTCCACCATTTCCTGACAAAGACAAAATCATGCACTATAGTAACAATTGGAAAGAAGGTTCCCTTCTTGGACAATTCCCTCTCATCTATAGTACCTATCTGCCATAAGAGCTCAGTAATCCCTATTTTCAAAGGCACATAAAAGGGCAACACATGTGGCTTTCCCACAAAACCATATACTGTTATTACAGTTGAAACATTATAAGGGATTATATCCCAACAATTATGACTAACCAATAGTCCTTGTGCATTGCCCTTAGGTCTAATCAATTCCAACAAAGCTTGGGGAATTCTTGGGCTATTACCTTTCAAGAGCAACCTAAGCTTTGAAGCAAACTATCTATCAAATCTCACATAGCTAGCATCTGTAGCTTTTGAAGTCATATCTACACTCCACAACTGCATTGGATTCCTTTCTCCATGCTTGGTCATTTCCATCTCCATACTCTTGGAAAAAAAGGTGAATCCCTTATATAAGCATACATACATAAGCAATGAATACCAATAGAATGGTTTTCCCACTTTTCCCCTTGCTATACCCACCAAGCCATTCTAAATTTCTTTCACAAGAAAAGTAGAAAAATCCAAAATAGTACTCATTCCAAATTGAAGAGTTTGAGCTATGATAAAGACAATAGAGCCTAGAATTTGATCAACTTCATCTATCCCAAAAATCTTGCAAAGAGAAAAATACAATGCTTGAGCTCTCAGGTTGAAATGTCTTCTCAACAATGGCTCTAGGGTACTGGCTATAATTATAGGCAAAGTGCCAATTTTAGCAGCATGCTCTTTTAGTGGCCCTATTCTTAGGTAAATTCTTTGTGCATCATACCTTGCCTGAAAGTCATCTATGTCAATAGTTTCATGTACAACATGGTTAGGATTGAGGTTGAAAACCTCACTAAATAATTCAGGACAAACCCTAAACAAATTCGCTCCTACATGGTTTTTTACCCACCCTATAATTGGATCATATTTCTTTGCCAGATCCATCAATAAATCACTATCAAAGAAGATTGTGGGGACTATTAATTTACCAATATCGAACTCCCATAAATTACTCATACGTGTGTCAAGTTTTCATTCTAAAAACCATTTCTTAAACAACTCCAAACCTCCCATGGAAACCTGGTCATCGCTTACCCAATTAGTTTTGTCATAAAAACGCTCTGCTATAGCCACTCTCGAGTGTTTTGGAATGAGTTCCCTCCCCTTAGTTATTTCATGTACTGATAAGGGGAATTTTTAAAGAAAATCATCATGCACAAAACATTTCAAATAATCTGTTTTACCAATGAACTCTTTTCGAGGAGGCATTTTGAATAAAACCCTAGAAAATTTACAACAACATATACTTAAATTTTTAAAAGAGTTGGATAGTATTTACCTGCTAGAATTTACACTTTTGCACGGTGTGGCTTCTTCTGCAATTTCACTGGATCGCTAGCTAAGAATTTTTGTGCCTTGGCTCTAAAAATTTTGTATGCCTTGATGTTCTTTTTGTGCTTTGGTGATTCATTAATGGTGAGATCAAGGGTTCTTTTCATATATTGAAATCGCACGCATGAAATCTGAATCATATTTACTCTTAGTAACCGTTACCTCCAAATTGCAACCAAATTTCAATCCTATCCATAGATTTTCACTAGATTAGATGGCTCTAATTTAAAAGGAAACAAGCTTTATGGCTTTTAAAAACAAGGCTACCTATCACAATAGTTCTTGTCCTCATTATTCAAATTCCTTGCACCTTAAAATTGTGGGGAAGGGCCATTCATTGATCAAGATAAGATTGACATCAGATTAATTGACTTTTGAATAGAATCATGTCAGCTATATTGACCAATGGGAAACCTCCATATGAGTTCGTGCCTTCTGACAATATTCCACGCTAGCAGATCCCATATCTTCTTCTAAGCAAGTAAGTACTTGACATCATTTAGTCCACATGTCATGGTATCGCATACCTTCTTTTCTTATCTAATGAGCATTTTCAAATTGCAGGCTTGTGCCAATTGTCGATCTTCAAAAGATCAACAGTGACACTGATTAGACCCTGCAAAGGTTCTGAGTTAAAATTTTAGATGTCACCATGGACACGTGTCTGCATGGTGCATTCTCACTTTGTTTAAACTTCACTTAAGTTGAAATTGTAGGCAAGCACCCTTCATTGATTAGGGTAAGATCAACAATCAGAAACAACTCTACATTCTATGCTTGCATCATCCACTTGGGCCAATGAAATGATTGCTCTCAATCCACGTGTTCTTACTCATCTGACTATTGCATTACTTTTTTACACTTTTCATGCTCCCATCATAAGTAGTTCTAGCTAAGCACAAGTGGCAGACCACATGGCATGACTCAGCATTCTTCCATAATTTGGCCCCACTGTGACACACATCACAAAGGTGCATACCCACTTTTCTTATCTGACTTGCAGCTTCATAATGCGAGATTGCACTAACTGTAGATCTTTGAAAGATCTACGACTGATAAAAATTCACTTTCATTTGGCAGTCAAACTTCTTCAGTGTCATATCTGAGAAAATATATGTCAGCAATCATTTTACAGTGTGGCACACTACAACAGACAATTAAAATTATCTGACCCCACCTTGCCACACATCAAAAAATTGCTTGCCTACATTATTTATGCCTCATGCAACTTCAAATTGCGAGCATGCGCTGGCCCTTGATCCTTTACAGATTAACATTTATAGAATTAGGCATTCTTATCACCATGTTGGCTAAAGTGATGAATAAAAATCTCCAACCATCCCAACTTGTCTAACACTTGCCACGAAAGACATACATCTTTGAGAACAGTGGGCCCATCTTGTCAAACCTTGCCACTTCCCACATTATTTATCAGATGAGCATCTCCTTCTTGCAGGAAAGTGCTAGCCCTTGATTCAAATGAAATCAATGGTTGACGCTTCCTGGTGATAAAGGCATGTCTCTATTGGTGACTCAAACAATGATATCATGGGAAATCTAGAACATACACAAAAGTACTAAAAATCCTACAAAAAGCTTTTGATAACTTATGGCTCACTAGAATTTAGAAAGGTAAGGGCTATGTGTCACCAAGTCGCATGCCCACATTATTTAAAAACCTTCCATCTTGAAATTATAGGCATGCGATACCCGTTGATCTGAACAAGATCAACGATTATAAAACTTTGTGTTATTAGAGGTATTTCGTAATAAAATGATTAAGAAAATTTCAAGCCAAGTACAACCATGTAAGGTTAAACAAAATTAAAATGAACTCATGCTTGTGCAAGCCCTTCCTTAGGTGAAAAGATATACCTATTAAACCTTTTTTTGAAAATACTTTGAGGGATTTCCAAAACTAGGGCAATCTAAGGGTTTTAAAAATACAAGGAACAAAACCCTAATCTGCAATATTTAAAAAATCAAATGATTTTCACTAATTTTTTCAAAATTTCTGCAAATGTGAAAAATCAAACCAACACAAACTATGATAATTGGAAGGAAAAGATGAAGACACATTTGTTGTGTATGGGTTTGGGATATTAGATCATGAAAAAATTAGTGAAGACAATCATTGAAAAAAAGGATTTGGAAACTTGCACCAAGGTAGAAAGAGATTTTTTTATGTGTGACATGAGAGTTAAAGAAGAATTATTAACTACACTTCCTAAAATTGAGTAAAATTAGGTAGAATCACTTGCTACTTCATATTTGATTTGGAAAGCTTTGAAAAATAGTTTTGAAGGTGATGAACACTCTAAGAAGTTGATGTTACAAAATTAAATTTATGTGTTTCAAGGTGCTAAGATGATGGAAGATGAATCTGTAAGAACATATATAGGTAGGATATCATAAATTACTATAGGTATTAAAGCTCAAGGAGGACCCAAAGATGATGATGAAGTCATATGGAAGATATTGAAGACTCTAACACCACCATTCAAGTGAGTAGTTCAGATGATACAATTGTTGATATCATGTACCAAATATTTCACAAAGAAGAAATTTCTTAGAAGACTTGAAATAGTTGAGAATGAATCTAGATAGTTGGAGAATTGACCAAAATAGAGACAACATTCACTATTTGACCTAACTTATCAAGGAGCACAAGTGCTAGAGGAGATTTTGCTAGCAATAGTAGATCTAAAGAAGACAAAAACTTTGATGAAGCAATAGGCCTTCTAGTAAGAAGAGAAAAAGGAGGTAAGAAAATATTTAAATGTTGGACTTGTGATGAATATGGTCATTATGCATCTAAGTGTCCTAAAAGGGAGAAAAAGCATAAGGGAAATCACAAGCCTAGAAAATATAGAGATTATTTGTATGCAAATGAAGATTATGATTTTGATGAACAAGCATTAAGTGCTAGTGGTAATGAAATTGGATTTGTGGAAATTAAAGAAAAAATTCTAGAGAAGGTAGCTTTGGTATCACAGGTTGAGAAGAAATCTAATTGGATAATTGAGAGTGATTGTTCACATCATATTTGTTAGTGTAAATAATTAATTATTATTACACTTTACTTAAGTTTACTTAGGTTAATGCATTAACATATTAGTTGTCATGTAGACACCCAGGAGTATGCATAGTCATATGAGTTGTCTTGTTGACAACATAGGAGTTAGCAACTTATTTGATCACATGGTGTCTACAACATCTCTTTTTGAGATACACCTATGTAAACTTATCCTCTCATCATCACACAAACTCCTATGCTTAATGGAGGATAATCCATTCTTGGTGGACATGTGC
This sequence comes from Cupressus sempervirens, assembly GCA_028749045.1. Lineage (NCBI taxonomy): Eukaryota > Viridiplantae > Streptophyta > Pinopsida > Cupressales > Cupressaceae > Cupressus > Cupressus sempervirens. The sequence continues at coordinate 606,001,888 of CM053788.1, forward strand.
TTAGTTGTGATGTTTATCTCTTTGCTAACTCCTAGTTATTTGATATCCAATCATCTAATATCCAATTATTTGATATCCATTCTTATTTGATAATATCTTGTCTCTCTTGTGCTATCAACTAAGCTTCTTGATCTTGGTGTTGATTTATTGCCTTAGAAAAATTCTTACATGGTATTAGAGCTATACCAGATTCTTACATGGTATCAGAGCCATAGGACTTTCATTACATATCCATTAGAGAGATTTTTTTTACAAGTCAAGATTGGAGCTTGTTGGTGCAAATCAGATATTGGTATCACATTTAGAAGGTAAAAAAACCCCCAAATTGACTTTTGTTTCATCAAAATTTCACATCTAAGGTGAAATTGAGAGTCATTTGATTTGTGGTGGTGCAATGATGGCAATTCAGGAAAAATAATTACAAAGGTGATTTTCAAACAGTGATATCTCCCTCATACAGACTCCTTTTTTTGAGCAATTTTTTTTTGGTTTTGGGGTAGAATTTCATGATCTACATGTTGGTACAAGATGTTTGAGATATTTGTTCTTTAATTTTTCTACAAATTGCAAATCTCAATTTTTGTAACTTCAAAGGCTTAGTTCGGGCTCATTTGAAAACATATTTAGGTGCTATTTTTTTGAGAGTGCATGATTTTTTGTCTACTTTCCAAATCTGGTATAACTTTGGAGTAATTTTGAGTAGACATAGTACTTTCAAATTTTGGTCTCATTTTGGACTATTAGCGTTTGTAATTAATTAGATCCTTGAGAGGTCTTGTGTCTTATCTTGTTGAGTCTAATATAGCTTCATATTTGTTGTTGTAATTGGAAAAATTAGAAGTCCACTTAGGCCCTAAATTGGCAAGTGATCATTGTAATCACACTAAGTATAAAGTGCCCAAATCATGCATTAGGGGGGTTTCTTTGATTTTTTTGCATTTTTGGGGTGCATACATTATTTGATCTCATAGAGTCATGTGACAAGTGTCAATTTGGTTTAAGATTTAAATTGAAAAAAAAAAAACCTATCAGAAATGGAGTGCTTTGATGATTGAACATCTAAGAGATCATAAGGAAGTATTTCCTTATCTATGTTCCAAAGAACTACCTTCTTCTACTGATCAGATGGTTCTTAAAATGATTTTTTAAGCTATTTTTATAAATATTAGTATGAATTTTTTTTTGTCCTTAGAAAGGCAAGTAATCCTTATGAAATTTGGATGTGTCTTTGGAAAGCATATGGAGATCCACAAGTCCCTCCATTCCTAGAGGACATTCTCCCTCCAGTCACTCTAGTTGTGGTACCTACAAATCTAGTTGAGATCATACCTCTTGATACTCTTGTTGCGTTTACTGATCTAGTTCTAGCCATAGATGCTCTTGATTTAGTGCAACAGGAAACACCATGTCTTCCTATTACAGCTTCATGGGATGATTTCCAAACATTACAATGTTGTTTGTGGAGTCTCACATTCAAGATGTGGGAGACATTATTAATGACATCCATCTTCTCTTTGTTGATTAGAATTCTTCTTCACTTGTTGCAAGGGAACATGCTAACCCTCAGCCACTTGATCTTTCTTTCAAGACTGACATGATTGTGGACATTTCTTTTCAATAGTTGGAGGAAGATGCTTTTACTTCAAAGGAGACATATCAATCTTTGGGATTGTATTTTAGTTCCCTCATACATCATATCTTTTGAGGATTATTCCTATTAGTTAGGGAGCACTCTCTACTACACCTATAGCACCACTTCTTCCTACAAGGAGAAAAATTATTCAGTTTTCATGGTACAATTTCTTCAGTCATCAAGGATCTTCTTTCATGCGTGTGCATTCATCATTGAGGGGATGCCACATTGCTTCTTTTCCCATATCTTTATATAAGGATGATTCCTTGTCTTTGGAGTTTGATTCACTCTCATACACGAACATGTTACCTTGTTTGCCACCTTCTTTTGTGCATCCACTAGATTGGCTTGTGGCATCTACATTCATCAAGGACATGTCAACATATGTGTAGACTTCAAAGGTAGCATCCATACCATACTACATATGGATTCTTCATCCATCTTCCTATCCACAACAGGAAGTATACTTGCACCTATACTTGGTGTATCTTCTTCTTAAAGGGAGAAATGTCATTTGTAGGTAGTGGATACTTTTTTGTCTTCATGACATCCTTGTAGGAGATTATTCGATATGGGGGGATACCACAATATATTTTTTCTAATGGAGGATATATGATTGTACATGCATGATGTATGTCATACCAGGGGGGTCTTGATTACTCCATCCTTGCATGCATCTTGTATTTCTTCATCTCTCTTTTTGGAGGAGATTTTTCCCATGAGGTTTTCTCTCTTTCTCCATTTTCAAAGAGATTGCATTGCATAACATTGTATGTAGAGTATTTCATTTGTACACGGGTACCTAACATGGTCTAGTAGCCAAGACCCACATTGCATCTTGCATTTAGCTTTGTGAGCTTAAGTGCATTCCCTAAGTTGCATTTAAGGGGGGGTGTTAGTGTAAATAATTAATTATTATTACACTTTACTTAAGTTTACTTAGGTTAATGCATTAACATTTTAGTTGTCATGTAGACACCTAGGAGTATGCATAGTCATATGAGTTGTCTTGTTGACAACACAGGAGTTAGCAACTTATTTGAGCACATGGTGTCTACAACATCTCTTTTTAAGATACACCTATGTAAACTTATCCTCTCATCATTGCACAAACTCCTATGCTCAATGGAGGATAATCCACTCTTGGTGGACATGTTCTTAGTTGTGATTTTTATCTCTTTGTTGACTCCTAGTCATTCTAGTTGCTTTTATATATAGACACTTCTAATGTTTATTCAATCATTTGATATCCAATTATATGATATCCATTCTCATTTGATTATATCTTGTATCTCTTGTGCTATCTACTAAGCTTCTTGATCTTGGTGTTGAATTATTTCCTTAGGAAAATTCTTAATTGGTATTGAGATATACCAAATTCTTACAATATGATTGGTGACATGAACAAGTTTGTTGACTTCAAAAGTCGGGATGGAGGAATTTCCATAGTTGGAAAAAATGTAGCATGTCAAGTAAAAGGTTTTGGATCTATAACTCTTGATGGAAAAACTAACATTGAGTATGTATACTTTGTTGATGGTTTAAAGAACAATCTTGTGAGAGCTAGACAACTAGTAGACAAAGGTTATTAGTTGCAACTCATAGAAAGACGTGCATGATCAGAGATAAAGATGGAAAGGCAATTGGAATAGGAACCAGATCTACAATTAATATATTTCACCTGAATCCTATTGAAATGACATATTTGGTTGCAAAGATAGATGATAGTTGGTTATGGCATAAGAGATTCTGTCATATGAACTTTTATAGTATTGTGAGGACAAGTAGAATGTTTTTTGTTAGAGATTTTCTGAAGATTTTAAAGTCTACTAACATAATTTGCAAGGAGTGTGTTTTGGCAAAGCATAACAAAACTTTTTTTCCCAACAAGAAGTTTACCACTATAGTGAAGTTGGAGATTTTACACACAGATCTTTGTGGTCCTACAAAGACTAGAGGATTCTATGGTGAAAGGTATTTTATGATTTTGGTTGAAAATTTTCCTAAAATAACGTGGGTTGCATTTCTTATAGAGAAATTTGAGTCATTTGACAAGTTTAAGATCTTCAAGAATAGAGTTGAGAATGAATCTGGTATGAAGATTAAATGTTTAAGATCAGATAGAGGAGGAGAATTCACTTCAAATGAGTTCAACATGTTTTGTAAAGAAAATGGAATTAAAAGATAGCTATCAGCTCCAAGAACCCCTGAACAAAATGGCATTGCAAAGAGAAGGAACAAATCAATTACAGAAGTTGTAAGAGCTATGTTATCTAAGAATGATGTATCCAAGACATTCTAGAGAGAAGCTATGAATACAATAGTCTACACTATGAATAGAGTGCAAGTCAGGAAGGACACAAAAAAGACATCTGATGAAATGTGTCTTGGTCACTCACCTATAGTTAAGTACTTCAGAACATTTGGAAGTAAGTGTTAGATAAAGAGAGATGATGATATTGGTAAGTTTGATGCTAGAAGTGATGAAGGTATGTTTCTTGGTTATTCATTGAAAAGAACAAATTATAGATGTTATAATCAAAGAACTAAGACTATTATGGAAAGTGCAAATGTGAGAATTGATGATAAGTTTAGAATACAAGAGAGAATAGTTTATTACAATTCAGATGATCATGTTGTTACTAAGCCAAGGAATGATGAGATATTTCTTGAGACTAATAATGATTTGCAAAATGCAGGAGATCCAAGGTAGGGACAAAGCTCAAAACCTTCAGTAGAACCAAGAGTTGAGATAACAACTCCTACTGCAAGAAAGAACATGATAAAGAATCACCCATCTGAATAGATCATTAGAAGCAAAGACAAAGGTGTGATGACAAGGAGTGGAGTGAATGAAGAAGTATTCTTGATATATCAAGTTGAATCGAAGAATGAAAATGAAGCATGTAAATATGACTACTATAAACAAGCTATGAAAGAGGAATTGGATTAGATAGAAAAGAATGGAACATGGGAATTGGTCCCTAGAATAGTAGACAAGAATGTGATAGGAACCAAATGGGCATTTAGGACCAAGATGAATGAGCAAGGAGAAGTGGTAAGAAACAAAGCAAGATTGGTATGTAAAGGTTACTCACATCAAGAAGGAATAGATTATGAGGAGACTTATGCTCCAATGGCTAGAATAGAAGTAGTAAGACTATTTTTAGCCTATATAGCATAGAAGAAATTCAAAGTATATTATATGGATGTCAAGTCAGTATTTCTAAATGGAGAACTTGAAGAAGAGGTATACATTGAGCAACTTGAAGGATATCCTTTGACAGATGACAAGGACATAGTATGCAAATTGAGGAAAACATTGTATGGATTGAATCAAGCACCTGGAACCTATTATGTAAGGCTAGACAAGCTTTTGACAAAGCTCAAATATGGAAAAGGTATGGCAAATAACAATCTTTATTGGGAAGAAACTGATGATTGTTTGATGATTTTGGAAAAAAAATTAGATTAAGGTAAAAATAGGTTTTGAAGGGGCCCCAAAACCCTTTAATAGTAAAGAAAAAGATAAATCATGAAGCACAACTAGGTTTTACAAGGACTTGAAACCTGCAGTTTAAACAGTAGCAAAATCAGGTTTTAGAGGGACCTAAAACCACAAAAAAGGACCATAAATTGAATCTAGGTTTTACAAGTACCTAGAACCTAGTTTTAACAATAGATAAAAACCAGATGAAATAACCAAAAATAGCTTGATGACATTATATTTGGAGGTAATGATGAAGAGAGTAAGAAGTTTGCAAAAGAAATGAAGAAAGAGTTTGAAATGAGTATGATAGGAGAAATGAAATATTTCCTAGGATTGTAGATAGTACAGAATGAAGTAGTATGGATGACAAAAAGAGCACCAGTGGAGGAGCTTTCTTTCTTGGAGGAAGATTGGTTTCTTGGTTAAGCAAGAAGTAGGATTATACATCTCAAAGTATAGTAGAAGTATAGTATGTTGCAGTAGTAAATAATTGCAATCAAGTTATTTGGATGAAGTAGATGTTGAAGGATATAAGGATAGAAATTAGTAAACCTATTGTTATAAATTGTGGGAACACAAGCATGATAAATATGTCTAAGAATATAGTATTGCATTCAAAGACTAAGAACATTTCTATTAAGTATCATATGTTGAGAGAAAAATTTGTAGAAAAAGAATCAAATTGGAGTATGTAAGCACAAAAGACAAGATTGCAGATATATTCACTAAGCCTCTTCCCAAAGAGACTTTTGAGTATTTCCAAGGTATGTTTGGGTTTATGCCCCTTCCTACATCAGAGTAGAAGATGCATGAATGCATCAGTCCAGGGGAACAAAGCACCATTTTTTGTATGGACAAGATGTTGATGCTTCTTGTATGGGGGAGTATCTGTGATGGAAAGAGTCATCTAGGACTCTTGATTGATATTTTTGTGAATGGTGTCTTTTGAAACTTGAGCTAAATAATTATCAAATGTTGTAGAGTTTGATGAAGAGATATTGGTTGCAGTAACTTTTGACATTAATGTCAATGGGGGAGAAGTATTGTAGGAAAACATTATTATATGAAGAAAAGTTTGGCAGTATGCTGAGGAAGACGTTTGACATAAGCATATTTTTCTAAATAATAGTTTTGTATTGAATACATTTAGGTATATCACTAGGGGAGTAGGATTAATGAAGATGGACAGTCTTTTGTTGGTATTCCTAGAACTAGATGTTTTTCATCTATTTTTCCATCAATTCAAAAGGGGGGTATTTTTGGAGGATTTTTTTGATGATTATATGTTACATTCGTGACTAAGTTTGTCATTGATGTCAACATAGCATGTTTGATGTCATCTTTGGTATCTAACAAAAGAACAACAGAAAGATCAAGCTAGTATAGACAGCTAGTTGAGCATGAAAAGAACCTAAGGTTATGGGAGATACTTCTAAGTATTTGGTATATATAGTTAATGTTAGAAGTAGAAAGGATAACTCTAGATGAAGTTATGTAAGTATTGGTGATGTATGCTCAGAGATAGAGTTTATAGAGGCATGTTTTGGTAAACTTGTTATATCTCCTGGTAGATGTGATATATTGCAAATTGAGGTTGAGGACATGGAGAAGACATGTTGATGATGACATGGCTAAGTTCCATTGTCATAATATTGTATATATGGAAATATATTCAAGTTTCAAGGCAAAAGATTAAGGTTATAAATAAGTGTAATGTGTTCTTAATGTGGTCCTATAATAATTAATTGAGAATGTCTAATAGCTAACTCAAGGAATTGTTTTACAAACTTCATATAAAGGAAGGATATTTTCCTTTATCATGGAATGGATATATGTGAATTGTGAATGTTTGGAAAGCAATAGAGAGTGTGGAATGTGAAGTTGAGGAGAGTAGTGTGGAAGTGAAGGAAACTTCAATGTTGGGTTTTTTTGAGTGATCCAAGGTTTGGTATTTGGATCCAAGGTTCATGACCTAGTCTACAAGGTCTAACAATGATTGGTCTAGTTGAAAAGATAGAGGAAAGAACCAAAAAAGAAGATAATAACAATGAACTATTTGTTTGAGAAATGAGCTCTTCTTGTAGTTAAAATTTCATGTTTGGGTAGTGAGCTCTTCTTGCATACATTGTACCACAACTCCTAATAGGGTTGGAATCTCCTAATAGGGATTCAAAGTCTCCTAATAGGGACTCATTGTACTAAATGTTTTAATAGACTCCTAACAAGGTCCATCCTCCAACAAGGAATATTTATATTAGTACATCATCTTGTGGGCATCATTCCCAATGGGGCTTTCCCTTTGATCAAGGGTTTCCCTAGTCAACATATCTAGTGTATTTGTCTATGTGCATATTTTTATGGTTTCTATCTACTTTGGTTGAATGGTTAAGTTTTTTTAAAGAAGATAAGTGTTTTAATTAATGCATAAATGATTCACAACCCCCCCCCCCAGTTATCTTAGTGGACTATTGTTTCTAACAAATCTATATAACATATAAAAACCCCTAAATATTTTGTATTCATGCACACATCATAGAGATGAAATAGTTAATGACATAACCTAAAAACATGATAAACTAAGTGAAAAAAACTTCTTTTCAACTCTTCAACATAAATGGGAAAGACATTTGGTTAATGATTTTTATCACCAACAAGACCTAGATATGTAACAGGAAGAACATGTAATCTCTAAGCTAATAAATCCCATATCCATTGAGCATAAACTAAGTCAAAATATACACATGGATAAAAAAAAGTATACTTGTATACCCAAATATTAGATCTATCTATCTACCATGTAGATAGACATCTATCTTCAAAAAAAACTCATACTTATTACATCCTCCTATGATCCCTATAATTCTATCAATGCATATCAAGCAAATTACTTAGGTCCTTGACCCAACAGTGAGATATACAATGATATACAACTGAAAAGCTAAGTTACAACTAGACAGTATGCACTTTGTACACATATCAGCAGAAAACTACAAACCCACATAGAGGAGACAAATTTTAGAATGAACCTTTCAACGAAGATTTCTATTAATTTCCTTGAAACCAATATATCACATATATGTAGAGACTTAGAGAATACACAATAGATAACTATATAATCTAAATGCTTAAATAAAAATACAACACTATTCATAATAGAGAAAATACTGAGAATGGTATCACAACAATGGAAAAACTTAACAAATTGGAACCATCCTTGCAGTATCACAGTTGTGAAAGTGTCCAAAAAAGTAGAAGCAACTATGGTCTCATAGTAGCTAACGAGATTCTCAACTCAAAAAACTAGAACCCTTTCCTCCTTGTAAGAATTTTCCTAAGGTAATAATTCAACACCAAGATCAAGAAGCTCAGTAGATAGCACAAGCAAGACAAATGATGATCAAATGAGAATTGATATTAGATAATTGAATATCAAATAATTGGATGAATACATTATAGAAGTGCCTTCTATATAAAGGACACTGCTATGACTAGGAGTTAGCAAAGAGATAAGCATAACAACTAAGAAAATGTCCACCAAGAGTAAAGTATCTTCAATTGTGCATGAATGTACATGAAAAAATGAGAGTATAAGAATAAAAAGGTGTGTCTTGTAAATAGATGTAGTAGACAACATGTGCTCAATTTACGTGCAAACAATTATGTTGTCTACATGAAAACTCATGTGAATATGCACACTCCTAGGTGTCTACATGAAAGCTAATATGAATATGCATTATCCTAGGTAAACCTAAGTAAAGTGTAAATAGTAAATACTTATTTACACCAACACTCCTCATCTTGTAAATCCTTAGAAAGGATTGTATCAAGCTTCAGATGGGAGGACACACATCATAAACTAACTAGAAAGCATATATAGAGATATTTCCATAATAATATATTTAAAACATTCTCTGCATTTAGATAAAACTTGGGGAAGTAGTTGCAAAATTGGTAAAGCCTATTGTAAGAGTCCTCAACTCAATTGGTTTTGTCTTCTACTACCTTTAATCATGAAATTCTTCAACTTCCTCCACTGGCATAGCCTTAATATTGTTAACTACCTTCAAAATATTTACTTCTTTCTCAGTGGCCAATCCTAGAATCTAATTCTATCTAATTTTCCACCACCTTACTTTTCCTTGAAATTTAATCTCTATCAAAATTGTACAACTTGTGCATTAACTTATCCCTCTGTGTGTTGCTAACTTGTGCCTATTTTTGTTGAAAACTAAAAATTGGTCTTTACAATATTAAGCTAACAACCATATCACATGATCGATCTTTGTCTTTTCTTATCTTATGACCAAATGATAACCACCTTGCATAGCATTGAGTTTCATCATTTCAATTCTTATGATCTTACAATCCTGACTTAATGGAGCACATTGTAACTTTGACAGTTACCCCTCAAACCCTTATGATGTTACAAGAACAACATTGGCATAACATCAAGTCTTCATTTTTTTTTCCTTACAACCTCTTGACCATAGTTAGTAAAAAAACTTTGTAGCATTAGAGGTTACCTTTATTAGCTATCATTGACCTATGATCATATGATGATGGTTATTCTTTCTTTATCGTAGCCTCACAAGCATCAATTTCCACCTTCACAATCTCATGATACATCACTACTTCATAGCTTCATAAAGATTTGAACTTTCCCTTGAGATCTTATGACCTACTACTTGTCATAACATTAGAAGATATGACCTTCCACATGTCTTAAAACCTCATGCAAATGTGCCTAGCCCTACCTTAATTTATCATCTAATCTTTATGATCTTATGATTGGCTCATTATCATGGCATCAGACATCCTAAAATTTACTTCCATGATCCTACGATTATGACCTTTGTGTATCTTTGGAAGTCTTCTTGAAAACTTTCATGATTCCTTGATCTTCCTTTTGTCATTGGATTAGGACTTACTTAACCTTTTGTACTCTTATATCCTTGTGATCTTACAATTGCCACTTTATCACATGGTCATGATCCTCCACTTCTTCCTTTATGATCCCATGATCATCTATATATCGTAACATGAGAAGATACCAATTTACACATGATTAAAACCTTGGCTTGACATAACCTTAACATTTACCATCTTACAAGAATATGAGCCGATGTAGCATCTTAACTTCATCCTTATTGCATCCCAACTATATGACACCTCATAGGATTGAACCTCATCAACCATATTCTTACTGACCTTATGACTTGCATAAGATCATAACATATCACTCTTCCTTAGCTCATTGATCTCACAAAAAGGACATAAGATTGTATCTCCACTTCTTCTAGCTTTTGACCTTTCGATGGGTGTAAGATCGTAACATATTTCTCCTATTTTGTACTCAGGTCAAATCAAGTTTGACTATCCTACCACATGACATCTTTTGATTTTTTGGGTCCACTACCTTTTCTCCTTTTTGTAACCTTGTAACTATCTTTCTTTGTTGACCATGTTGACCCACAATGTTGTGAACTCTCCATTCTAACTGTGATCATGCCTTCATAGTAGTTTATGCCTTAGCACTTCTCTTGCCTATGACTATGAACAAAATGTTGTCTTAATATTTTGCAACCTTGCACCTCATCAACTTAACTACAACACATGACATGCAAAGATGTGCTAGCTCTAAATGTTGACTACATTGACCATTTTGCAAGTTTGCAACTTGACACTTCTACTTTTTTGATTAAGTGACATTGAGTGAATTTATATCTTCTTTATCCACCATATCATATAATTCCTTTGAAATGTGACCCTACCATTTTTGTTTACTTTTAATATTTCCTAGAGTGTTCCACATATTAGCTTTTGATTGCTCCATCTTATCTAGGCATCTTGGGCCCATCATGTCACATGGTAGATTGTCGCATCCTTGCTACCTTAACCCATGATTCCTCATTAACTCCTTCAAACATTCAATCAACTAAATTTACCTACTTCATAACTTAAACCTAGGGTCATCCTTAACTCCATGCAATCATGTGAGAAAGGGTAGATCTTAACTGCTAGGTGACCAATCGTAGCTTTGCAACTTAAAACTCCATCATTTCAAACCTTTGCAAATGTGCGATGTGAATTTCTTTTGATTAATGGATGACCTTCATAGTTTCACAACTATTTATTCCTCTTCAGGGCTTAACTATGCAATCATGTGAGAAAGGATTTCTTTGACATTTTGTAGCTTCGTAGGATAAAAAATTTCAACTACCTAGCCCCCTACGATCTTGCGATATGCATCTGAGCTAACTATTTATACTATTATCACTACATTGCAACTATCAAATATACTTCTTTTCTCACCATGAGAAGTTGCACTAAAATTGTGAACTTAGCTACCTTATTTCTCCTCACAAGGTCATGACTTAACATTTCATTTGATTGAGTTGACCTGCGACCATGTGAACAACTACATATTAACATTGATTGCCACTTTGTAACTTGACTACTCAACTCAACCTTAACCCTTGTGATCACATGAACACAAGCCATCACCATATCATTTCTCAGACCTTGGGTTAGTATTTACTCTCTTTGACACTATGAAAAGGATGAACTTAACTACTAGGTTTCCAATCACATAGTCACAACTCAAAATATAACTCCATTTAAAAACTTTCAGAACCACAAAAAACACATCTTAGCCATCGATCACCCAGTCATAACATAAACTATTAATAGCCATTTAACCCTTTTGAATCCACTATCAAAGTAGTTACTTCTTCGCACCATAAACTCTAGGTTAAACTAAACCTTGTGTGACACCATGAAAGCATTGAATCCTAACTAGAGTAGTAACCATCTTCATAGTCGCATCATTAGAAACCTTCATGTCAAAACAAGTTGTGACCATGTGAACTCTCTCTTTTTTCTTCCTCGCAACCTAAATTGGAAAGTTTTCTTTAAGTACCATGAAGCTGGACAGACTGCATTGATAACCATTTTGCACCTTTGCACCATTGAACAAGAATGGCAATTTTAAGGAAGTGATGTTGTACTTGGAAGCTTTTTGTGAGGTTGCAACTTAAAGAATAAAGAAGAGAATGAAATATAAAAAGATAATGGGGCTCAAAACTTAGGAATATAAACATAAAACTCAAAATTTCATATATCCATATTTAATATTTGCAAGATAATTTTAAATGAAACCCAACGAAACAAAACACAAGACAAATTTCCTTAGGGTTTTTATAAGGAATGACAGAATTTTGAAACCCTAAGTAGTCTAGACACAGATTCTTCCTAATTTTCATAGGATTTTACAAGATTTTAGGTACGATAAAAAAATTAGACCAACATACTAAATACTAGTGCACCTATAAATTTTACTCAACCAATAAAACATTTATGCATTCTTGAATTGAGATGCACAATTATCTAATCAAATGATGCGATGATGATAAGATATGCCCTTGTTAGCCAAATCATCATAGAATAGTTGAAAAAAATCTTGTAAAAACTTTGTAGAATGTGATTGATCATCACTAATGTAAAAATGGTACTCCCTCAATATCTTCCTATCCTCCTTTATGATTGTAGGTGAATGCATGAATGCTATATGAACAAATATAAAAACCTTTTGAGAAATATAATACTTTTCTTACACCTCATTTTGTCATTGTAGTGTGTAGTTCTCTTTGAATTTCACAACCAAAACAATGTTATCGAGTGGAAATGGGTGATTGCACAACTTGAATTGCAAATCCAACCTTCGTGCATTGTGTGTATGCCTTGCATACTTGTAAATGATTCATGAACTCATATACTAGAATGTTTCCAATCACTAAATCACATCTTTTACCCTCTTTTCTTTCTTTCAGAGCATATGCCACATTCTTATATTTTACAAAATCTACTATTTCATTTCCAATTGCATGTGTACTATCCATATGTTTGCAAGTTGGTAAATGTTGAAAACCACCACAAATCAAACATGTACCATTCATGAATGACAACCTTTAAAATTATTTACCATCTCCTCTTTTACATGAGATGGTATAAATGGATTCCCATGAAAATCTAGGTGGCTCCTTTATGGTACAAACTTGCAAAACAAACTTAGAATGCAAAAACACACATATATGCCTAAAAACATAAAAATGATTAGAAAATCAGATATATACCCTAAAAAATCAAGTTGTAAGTGTTTGATTTATCTTAACATGGAAAGCTTTACACATTTCAAAATATCTTTGACTAATTTTAATTTGAGGATACATACCAATAAGGTTTGCAAAGAATTAAGTCTGAGTTGAATCCAAAACTTGTTTTGCATGTGGATTGTAGATTCAAATACCAATACTCCTTCTCAGAAAATATCTTTGATAAGGGGATAAATGTGTGTTATTCTTCCAAAAACCTTCAATCAACAATTTTAAAGCTTTGGTAATTTCTTTATCCTTTCGCATTAGTCTACCACTAAATGTCCATGACTCATTTTTTATTGGATCTTCCACTCTTTTATGCCTTCCAATACCTCTCATTAGCATACCTCTACTTGTTTTCAATGATTTTTGTGTGCTTCTAATGAGTCAAGATTTCTTTATTTTGGTTCCTACTAATGTTGATGTAATTACACATCTTGTGATATTACTATCTTTAGTGCATGAATTACAACCCACTTTTTCATATGCACTCATTACATTCTTTACAATATTTTTTTGCTTTGACTCATCCATCAGTCATAGTCCCAAAATCTTCATGACAGGCCTAAAATTTAAATTCCTCATCATTTCAAAAAATAATTGACATCTTTCTATCATATTTAGTTCTTCCAAGAATAATCTCCATATTTGAATAACTTTTCTTTGACAAGTACGCTTTAAAATATTGTTAGGCATTGATTACAAAATGTTATTATCAATATCAATTAAATGTCTTTGCTTTCTATAAAATGTTTTTGGTGGTATTCTAATATCTTCACTAGACTCAACATTATGAACATTAACATTATTTTGGGTGAATTATGTACCTTTAAGGTTTGAAGATGGTGTGCAGTGGCAATAAGATGTGTAAGAAGGAATATTACCTACTTGGTATGTTGATGTTGTGCCTTCAACATGACATGATGGAGTGTGTATACCATTGAATGTAAAATAAGATGTCCCTTCAACATGAGATGATTTTGTGGCTCTTGTTGGTGTTTTGAAACTTCCTAGCTTCAAATTACCCTGATGAGAACAAGATACTATTAGAAATAATCAAGACTAGCTAGTTTACTAAGAGGGGAGGGGTGAATCAATAACCTCAAAACTTTTAACAAATTCAGAACTTAACATATTCCATTCACCTTTGATTGATCTAATCTACTATATGCATGAGAAAATGAAAGATAAATATTCATGAAACATGAACACAATATTTGGTGACCCATAAACCTTCCAAATAGAAAGTAAAATTTGGGTGGGGATGATACCAACAAAACTTCAATACTGTAGTATAAAGTTGGCTTGTTAAGGCTTACAATGATCACTTCTGATGATCTTCACTCTTAGTAGCAATTAGGACTGCTAGGTCCACCTTGTTAGAAGTTTTACAAACATACAATGAAGTATGCACTCTATGAAGAGATTTAAAGAAAAGATTTTTAAGTCCACCTTGTTAAAGGATTTGAATCTGATTCACCTATTAGGATGAAATAGTAGATCTAACTAACAACTTAATTTTTGATTAGATCCTTGAAATTTGGATCACATCTATGTGATAGATTTGACTTGACTGCTCCTGATTTGACCTTGCTGAATACTCTGTTCTGCTATTGATTCACATTTGCATTCACTCTTCTCAAAACATTACAACTTCATCATGCTTGGGTATGATAAAATAAATTACATATATACCATCCCAATTCTCATAATTACAAGGTCAGCCAAAACACAAGTTAACACAAATATCACTGAGTCAGCCCAAATGTAGAAACTTGGTTTCTGAAAGCTGATTTGGTGACCTTCTGATACTTGGCATCCACTACATTACTCGGCATCATCATGCATTTGGTAGAAGTAGAGGCTCAATCCATGCTAATAACTCAACATAGCTTCAAACTCGGTGAACATTGGAGACTTGATAGATATAGTGTAACTCAGTAAGAACTAAATACTATGTTTACCTTGCTTGCACTCAACAAACATTACTCATCCCATCACTCGGTTGACACTAGCTTCATATCACAAAAAATAATGACTTGGTAGACACTATGAAGCTTAGTAACAACTAAAATACTTAATGATAACTGTTGGACTTCACACTACCTATTTCCACTCGATAACCTTTGGAATGCTCGGTGTGAATTGTGAAACCTGGCAACCACTAAATTGTTCGGCACACACTAGAGACTGAATGATGAACTCGGTAACCATACAGAATTATGAATAAGTGTTGTCACTAATGAAAAAGATAACTTAATGCCAACAATATCCCCCTTTGGAATTAGTGACAAAAGCACTTATTAGCCAAAACTTATGTACAATGACATGCTGATTTTGATTTTTTGATTTTTCAAAATTTGTCTTTTTAATTTTGCTATATATACATTTTCACATATCTCCCCCATATAATGTATATATTATATAAGGAATAATACCATACTATATATACAAATATTTCTTTTTCTTTACAAGTCTCTCCTTTTTTAATTCTATATTGTATATATGTCTCTCTACAAATATCTCATTCTCCCCCTTTTTTGACAATAATGTCAAACATTTATACACACCATACTTATACAAAGACACTAAAATGTGAGGGAAACTCATAATCTACCTCAAGAATTAGAGCTAATGTATTATCCCAGTTTTATTGCAAAATTTTACAAGTTTGAAGTGCCACTTGAACTTCTATTGAGAGTTCAATCATATGATCCACAATAGAAACATTGTTATCATGGATCAATGTTTTTGAATAAGCAATATGTTTTTGCATTGTGTCTATGATTGCCAGGATCATGTTTTGGATGTCTATAAGTGTACACCTAATCCTTGCTTCCTCTCTCAATAATTTAGCTTGTATATTAGATAGGAATCTAACACATATGTGATGTGGTTAGCTTGAGCTAGGGTTAAGCTACAACTTTTGAGTGCTGGCCTTTAGATCCTCATCTATCTTATTTAGTTTTCCCTTTATTTCCTTAGTGTACTTGGTAACATCACATAGCTTGGAAAAAAGAGATGTTACATTTGTAAAAGAAATTTCAAGATTAGCCAAAATTGAGCAAAGCTCTACCTGATGAATAGTAATGTGTTGAGAAATGTGCTCAAGCACCTTATTGTCAAACTTTTTCTTAGCATTTTCTATTAACTTTTCTTGACCAGTAGATTCCTCATTGAATTTATTACCTATTTCCTCTACTTGTAAAAAAAATATGTTGAGATGAATCAACATCCATGCCTATAACCTCTATCAAGATATTCTTTGCACTCTCAATGATTCTGAACTCTCTATCCCTTTCTTCTCTTAACTACTTTTGTCTAGCCTTTTGTTCCAGAAGTTAGCTGACCAATTTCATTTGTTCCACAGTGGCATTGTCAAAATCCAACTTTGGAATTTTAGTTTCCTTGTCTAAATCAATATCTTCCTTGATTTCTTTTCCAATAATCATAAGTTTAAGTGGTTTCCTTGGTTCTACTTCTGATATTACTACTTTGGACTTAGAAACAAACACAATTGTACAAATGGTAGGGCTTATTGTGAAAACTTGTATAGGGCCTACTGATGGAATACTGACTAGAGTGCTAACAGAATCCAAAATTGAAATGCTACCCAAAATTGAGGTAATTATAGGTGGAACATTGATAGAAGTACATACAATAAGAGTACTGATAGAAGTATTTTCAAATGAGGTACTTATAGGAGCATACAAAATTGAAGTAGACAAAATTGTAGAACTAGATGCTATACATACTACTGATGTCCCTAACTTAGGAGTTGAAGAAGAGGAGGGTTGTAGCTTAGTGGATGAAGTGGTAGACACTTCCATTAAAGATACCTAGAGCTAAGAGTGAACAAATAGTAATTGAGTAGATGATGTATCTGTTGAGGTTGTAATCACACTTACTGAAGCTATCTCCATGCCTGATGATGTAGCAATTTTTGGTGGAGAGTGAGGATGAAATGTCCCTTTTCTGATTTTGTATGATATTTCAAGCCTCAAATCAGATCTTTAAAATCAAACAACCAATATTACAAAGATCCACCAATTTTCTCAAGAAACCCCAAATCGGGTATGCCAGAAATAGTGCCAAAAGCTTCACAACTTCACAAATTATTAATAAATCTGAAAATGGAAATTTTTACAGAAATTTCAGTAGCATAACAGCCTACAAAATGACCTTTCCAGATCTATATAGCCTTTACACAACAGTTCATAAATGTAGGACAAAAACTATGCTCATCGGGCTCCCGAAATTAACACAAAAATGCTCGAAAACACCACAAAAACACTAAAAATCTATCTCAGAAGTTTAATCACATCCCAATACATATATTCAGCTCTATTTTAACATCTTAAAGTCTGAAATACAAAAGCAACCCAAACTGATATGAAATACTCAACTGAAAACACCAAACTCATACAAAAAATACACTCGAAAACCCACAAATCTGTACTGTTCAGCACAAAGGCAAACTCTGTATGAGCATGCACATGGAATGGATTCAAACTCCCATACTTAGCCTTCTTGGAAACCTGCAAACTCCTATTCTTGGGTCTCCCTGGAAACCTGCAAAATCCCGTTCTTGGGTCTCCTTCTCCACAGGTTTGGCAGCCTCTAAAGAATAACAAAGAATGAGCAAAAATCAAGTTCTGCAATCAGCCCAAAATGCCTCCAAACTCCTTAAAAGAGGGCATAACCATAACTCACGTCCAAGAGAGGTTAATGAAACATATTTTAATAATAATTTTCATTTATTAGTCCAATGGTTTCCAAAGATTAACCCTCTTTTTCTGAAACTTCACTTTCTTGGGCCTGCCTGCCTTAGCAAAGATTATTATTTTTTAATTATTTGAAAAGGGGACATGACAAGTCCTCCCCTCCCAAAAATTTCTTGTCCTCAAGCAATGGCTGAAAAATAAACCAATCAATCCACCTGGATCCCAAATGTAGTCATGAACTATACTACTGCCAAATAACATAGGCTCCTGCAATATCCTCTGCAATATGACCAAGAGGAATCCATAATCAAACTAACAATTACAGCTCAACCAAACTCCAAAATCACCACTACCACAATCAAAAACCCACAAGACGCAAACTCTTAGAACATTAGAACCCAAGTAAAGTGGACAAATCAAGCTGCCAACACAATAAATACCATCAACGCATCCCACTGGCCTATACGGAATGTACAATCCAACTCTGCAACAATGGTGAATGCTCTCAAATGAAACTATACCAAGTATGGAGAATCCACACACTGTACAACTCCTACAATCAACACAACTCTGTAGATCATCAGCCACTATCTCATAACCATAACTCCCATGCACCCCTGATGGTGAAAAGCCATCACAAGATAAATAGCAAGAAATGGAACCCAAACCAAATTTTTCTGCCATCAACTCCTCAACACAAGGATCAATTGCTAACTGATGTACATACCCTACAATATAATGTTGATTAAAAAAACCAACCTCAGTCAACAACTCACCATGAACAAGTGATACAACCCACTGTGACTGATCACTAGCTAAGTTAGGAGATGTCATAGCCAAAGGAGTAGAATCAATAACAACACCCACTAAAGCATCACTCCCAAACTCCTGCTCTAAGTCACATATTATCAAGTTGTCAACTGCAAAACCTATTGCCATGTCATGCCCATCACAACTCTCATCTTGAGGCATCAAACTGTCCCATAACTGATGATAAGCACTAGGAACCAAAGTAAATCTCTGTATCATCATCTCATCAACATGGTCATCCAAGGTAGATTGATGAGCATACCTCATAGTGTAATGCCGATAGAATGCACCAATCTCACTCAGTGGCTCAGACTGCAATCCATATGTAACTAACTGCAATCAATCACTAACCAAGTTGGAACTAACTACTACCTCTAAAGACATCGCCAAGGGAGTAGTATTACTAGCAAGAACCATGCCAACTATCGGCTCACCAATATCACACATGATCTTTGATACAACCTCTTTAGTCTTCGTGCCATTAGTACTACAGGTTACCACCATGTCAGGCATACCACAACAATCTGCTACAACACCCAACTCAACTGAACCTGACTCTAGTGGGGACGAACCCGATATGCCAACATTAGTATCAAGGATGGATGCATCCCCATCTCCACTATCTTTGACAATCTCAGCCATGGACATCCTCGGATCACCAAACACCACAACTTGTGACTGTATAGAATCAGGTAAAGACTGTAGTTTCTCTAACTCCATGGTCACCTTAGCCAAATGAAACTGTGACTCCTTGAAAGCCAACTGTGTACTCTCAAGAATCTCAAAAGTCACATCAAGCTGCTCAGTAAGCTCACTCACCTCATCTTCCTTGGCCAACAATGCATCATATGCTGTACTGTCCCACTCCATAAGAGAATCTCTGTCAGCTACCAACTGCATGTAATTCTGTCTCAAAATCCAAATAGCCTCCCATAAAGAGTGGATCTCTGTCAAGGAAAGATAACTGCCTTCCTGCTCATCACTAGTAGGTGAACCCCATCCATAAACTGCTAACAACTGACAAGCAGCATCGAAATGCTAGCAAGTGATAGCAATGTCTCGGTCACTAACTCTCAACTGATTAGACACATGATGGCACTGGCTTGACTATCTCCTACAAACCTCCTCTGATGCACTATCTAAAGGAGTATCCTCAAAGTTACTAGTCTCTAGAGTATTACCATCCATATCCTGTGAATCAAATCTAAAGCTCATATCAACATACGGAGTATCAAAAACATTAGCACTGCTATCCAACTCCTTTGTACCCAAGGAAACTAAGTCTTCAAAACTTCCCATTGCATCCTCCTGGATGTCATCAATGCCAATATGATCTTGGGACTCATCTATACACACTGCTAAATATGAAATATCATCAACACATTCCAGCAAGTATGGTCAACTGGATATATGAACAAAGCCCAACACTGGTGTATAAAAACTAATACCAACATTGGATAAGCTCCTGGCACAAGAAAAGACAAAACCATGCAATCTGCTAATCAAATTCATGATAGTACCCAAACAATCACTGCTACCAAAAAGTATTAAAGATTTCCAGTCAACTGAATCCCAAATGCCAATATAACAATCTTGAGTCCATATCCATAAACTATAATCAACTGGTAACTCAAGCAAAATTTTCACTTGAGTAATATGACCAATACCAACTAACTCCACATACTTATCATGATGAGATAATGTAGTCACAATACTGTCTTCACTCACCTTCACCTGGCGGGATAAATCATGTGAAGTACTACTAGCCTCAACCTCATGTGACAAAGCATCTAACTGTGCCTGGTACTCTCTCTCAGAAAAGTCATGAATGCTCAATGTCTGCTCATCTCTACCAAGTATCTCACCATCATGCAAAACAACATCCTCATAATCATCATCCTTGAGGTCAAATCTATCTATCACTCTTTGACTAAAATCATCAAATGTAGTTACCTGATCATGACCTCGAGTAGTCATTCCATGATACCACCAATCATAGGCTACATCTTCCAAGTGTAGACTTACAATTTAAACAGCATCACTCTCCTTCATGGGGTTAAGTGTGAAGAAGGTTTGTAATTTTTGTAGCCATGCTCTAGCTGAAATTTTATTTGTTCCATCAAAAGTAGGTGCTATAAACTTTCTTATCTTATTTTTTAGCTCTCTTCCACTTATGTCATGCTCCCTTCTATACTCTTTCTTGGGCATCAAAGTGTTCATCATATCCACATATTCTTTAAAAGGAACTAAACTATGAAAGTCATCATCTAAGCCATTGTAAGTAGCTCTTAATGTAATCAAGTTACCTGTAACCTCTTCCACAGGATTAATGGCTGGATTTGGTACTGGTGGCTCATCTACAGGAAAGAAAATAGTTTTGGTTGATTTAGATGGTGTGGATTTCAGATTTCTTGGCTCCTCTGAAGTGCTCCCTTTCCCATTAATAGATGCAACTCCTTGTAGTTTTTCTGTCAATATTCGCAAAGCCTCTCTAGTTTCTACCAAACTATCCACTATTTGCTTCTGATTATTTTGGATGTCTTGGAATAATTTATTTTCCATATCATTTGGATTAGCCATACTTTTCCCTTCCTTGGATTTTGTACTTTTACTTTCAACTGGAGGTTTGATCAAAATTTCTTTATTCTTTTCTCACTGCAAATATCTTTTTTCTCTTTCACTTGGTTGCATGCAACCATAAATTTTGACATGCAGCTGATTAGAAGCAATATGCAACCACCAAATTCACCAAGAACTAACATGAAAATTATTAGAAGCAACATGCAACCATAAATTTTGACATGCAACTGATTAGAAGCAACATGCAATCATAAATTATGACATGCAAGATCTGGGTAGTTGTCAAAACTGACATGCAAACTTCTACAACCACCAAATTCACTAAGAACTAACATGAAAATTATTATAAGTAGCATGCAACCATAAATTTTGACATGCAGCTGATTAGAAGCAACATGCAATCATAAATTATGACATGCAAGATCTGGGTAGTTGTCAAAACTGACATGCAAGCTTCTACAAACCCTTAGGCTGGCAAGATCATGGCTCTGATACCACTGAAATTTCCCTTTTCTGATTTTTTATGATATTCCAAGCCTCAAATCAGATCTTTAAAATCAAACAACCAATATTACAAAGACCCACCAATTTTCTCAAAAAACCCCAAATCGGGTATGCTAGAAATAGTGCCAAAAGCTTCACAACTTCACAAATTATTAATAAATCTGAAAATGGGAATTTTTACAGAAATTTCATCAACATAACAGCCTACAAAATGACCTTTCTAGATCTGTATAGCCTTTACACAATAGTTCATAAATGTAAGACAAAAACTATGCTCATCGAGCTCCCAAAATTAACACAAAAATGCCCGGAAACACCACAAAAACACTAACAATCTATCTCAGAAGTTTAATCACATCCCAATAGATATATTCAGCTCTATTTTAACATCTTAAATTTTAAAATAAAGAAGCAACCCAAACTGATATGAAATAATCAACATAAAACACCAAACTCATACAAAAAACACACCCGAAAATCCACAAATCTATACTGTTCAGCACAAAGGCAAACTCTGTATGAGCATGCGCATGGAATGGCTTCAAAATCCCATCCTTAGCCTTCCTAGAAACCTGCAAACTCCCATTCTTGGGTCTCCCTGGAAACTTGCAAACTCCCATTCTTGGATCTCCTTCTCCACAGGTTTGGCAGCCTTTGAAGAATAACAAAGAATGAGCAAAAATCAAGTTCTGGAATCAGCCCAAAATGCCTCCAAACCCCTTAAAAGAGGGCATAACCATAACTCACGTCCAAGAGAGGTTAATGAAACATATTTTAATAATAATTTTTATTTATTAGTCCAACGGTTTCCAAAGATTAACCCCCTTTTTCTGAAACTTCACTTTCTTGCGCCTGCCTGCCTTAGCAAAGATTATTATTTTTTAATTATTTGAAAAGGGGACATGACAGAGGAAGGAAAGCTATAACTTCTACAACTAGGATCACTCTCTTCTTCTCCTTCTTCTTCCTTATCTTCCTCTCTAGGTTCTTCCTCTTTCTCTTCTTCACCATCCTTCATCAATGCCTAATAATCCTCAGCATCAATAGTGACACAAGGTGTATTATCTTCTTCATCCTTATCACTATCTTCATCATTTATTTCCACTAGATCCTCACTTGGCTTGTGCAAATGATAAACATTTTTCCACATATTTGTAGCACTCTTCACAACATATTCAACATCTTTTATTAAAATAAGACAAATATTGAACTTTAAAGTCATTTTGTTTCATTGTCTTTCATTACTTTATTCACCTCAGCATTTGTCAATTTAGGCACTAACTATTTTAAAGTTTGAGAAAAAATATTCTTGACAGTCTGAATGGTGTTATCCCATCTAACCTTGACCTTGTCTAACAAAATTTTAGGGATTTGTGAAGAAAATTGATCAAGAGAGAATTTCCATCTTACTAACTTGTCCATGATCAGATCTTCAACCTATTATGCTGGAGTCCTAGTTTCATATTTGAGTGTTTTGAATCTATTGATTCCAGCACCTACTCTTAATTGTTTGAGTCTTTCTTGAAATTTGGTAGGAGGTTTGTTAAACACAACTTCACTACTATCTTTACCTTCTTTCCTCTTGGATCTCCTAGTAAATACAACTTTAGAAGCCTTGGGTGGCTTGGTGATAATCATCTTGCCTTTCTCTCTGATAGGCTCTTCCTCCTTTTCTAATTCTTTCTCTTCATTGTCAGATTCTTCTTCATCTTCTTCTTTTCCTTTGGTAAGCATAAGAGGAGCATTTTTTGTTTTCAACTTTTCTATCTTCCTCTTACCTTTACTTACCACCTATAGGAGCTTGATCTAAAGCTCTATTCTGGATTTTTCTTCATCATAAGTTCCAAAGATGGGTATTTTTGGATCTACTAGCTCATTCACTAGGGCTTCAATTATCTCCTTTCTTTCATTAATATTAACCTCATAAGGAAAAGGTTTCGCCCATACAATTTTGGGCCTAACTGCCTGAATGTACACTCAGTCATAGTCAACCGTGAAACAAATGTCATCCTTGTAATTTTCAACTAGTTTTGGTGGAGTTCAAAACCTATTATTCATCTTTTCCTTGAAAAATTAAAAATAGTTGTCCATTATATTGTCAAAATTCTCACCCATTTTTGTAATAAATTAATTAATCCGGTACAAAACTGGAGTATCCTTTCTCCATACCACTAATCCTTTGGAAGGGAAAAACTTTTGTAGATAAAAGAACAAACATGTTAACAAAGAACCAAATTTATAGGGGTTATTCTTTGATATTCTTATACTTTCCATGTTCTTGTTTAATTGTTTCAACATCAAATTTGCCAAATCATATTCCAAATTCTTCATTACTATCTTATGCACAATGATATGAATACCAAACCTAAGTTCCACATTAGATACATTGCTGATCTTTAATCCTCTGTCATCCCATTTAGCTAGGGTTTTCTTTTGTAGCTCATCCTAACCTAGGGTTTTGGTAATTTTGACCTTGTTAAGCATAGGGAGACCCATGATTGTGTGAATTATCTTCTTTGTTATCAAGACTAGTTGCTCTAACCACAACTAACCATTATGCACATGACTCAGAATATACCTAATCCATTTTATCTAAAAGTTTCTTGTTAGGTGTAGAATGTTGGTCAAGCCTTTCTCCTCTAGATGTTTATGCTTGGGATTGAGGGTTCTATTCACATATAGTTCTCCTAGGGCACTATCCATTTCTAGGGTTCTAATTTCTTTCACAACACATTTGAAATGAGTATGAATATTATTTATAAGAAGTACCTTTGGCAAAATTTGAGACTAAGCTCCATTAGGGTTGAGTGATTCTATAATTGTTGGTACCGGTCTAAAATTTGGGGCTTTTCATTTGACACCTCACACCAACATCTCTAATCCTTTCTTCATCTTGCTAGTGCTATTGGTGGATGCCATAATTACTCAGTAAGATGAGAAAAAATTCTTCAAAATTTTCACTGTAAACCTTGCTCAAGATCACTTGGATGCTCTAAAAATTGCTCTGCTCTGGGTATATTGAATTCACAGTGAAAATGAAGTTGAAATTCTACCTTTTTGATGAAAATTTCCCATTAATGCTTGGTATGATGAGAGCCATTATAACATAGTGCTTGACATGTTTTCATCCACTATCTATGTAGATAACTCGGTAGAACCTTCTAACTCAATGATCAAACAAAATTTTGTTACTCTTGACCTCGCTCGGTGAATACTGATGCTCAACTTCTTTGATCCCTCTATCTCTAAAATAGTGATTTGGATCTTTTGCTTTCTTCCATTTAATTGGATCTATTTAAGATGTGACCCTCAGAATGCAATTCTAGTTCTTTTTTAAGAACTTAATTGGAAATGGTCGAGTCACCCACTTCTTGAGTAACATGACCATCATCACTTGAACTACTTGCTTGCTAGATTTGGGAATCCACTGATGTCTACTCTGCTTTCTGATGTTATCAGCTTTTTCTTTCTTTTCATCTTCAACTCTACCTATGTTCATGCAATTCTTAGCTATATGACCAAGTTTGGTGCATGTGTAACATCTTATTGTAGTATCCTTTCTTCTCAAGTGATGCCTTGCACAGTTTATGCCAATGTGTCCATATTCTCCACAGTAATGATGTCTACACCAAGTATTATAGTTCCAACCAAATATTTCCTTTACAAATTGTTTAGCTAGATTGAATGGTTTAGATCTATACTCAAATTCCTTGTGACCTTGTTTCTTGTTTTTGTTACATTTACCTTCAAACTTTGGTTTCTCCTTGCATTCATTAGTTTTGTGACCATGCTGACTACAATTGTAGCATTTTCCATTGAATTTTTCCTTTTCATTGCTCCAACATTTTTTTGATGTATGACCTATCTTACCATAGTGATTTCAAGTAGGTCTTTGATTCCTTTGAGTACCTTGTTTAGAGGATTCACCTTCTTCTTTATATCCAAGTCTTGTTTTACCCTTTTGCCTATAAAGATTTTGCTCGCTTTGCTGATTTAATTAATCCATGTTTACTTGGGATTTCATTATTCTTTCATTGATTTTCTTTTCAAAATTTAGATCAACTTTTAATATTTCATTGATTTTTCTTTCAGTGCTTAACTCATTCCTTAATCTTTCATTTTTAGATCTCAGACTCATGATTTCCTAATTTGCATTGGAGAGCTAATTGATAAGACTTTCTTCCTGAAGGGATTGATTTTGAGTTTCATTTTTCCTTGCCTCCAAGTTTTCATTTTCCTTATTTCTCTATTCCAACATTTCACACAATCTTAATGACTGAATTTCTTGTTCTCTTTTCAATTTCCTTACCTCTTCTTATAGGGAGCCATTGTTCTCTAGGAGTTCTTTGATTGTCTCATTTGCTTCATCTAAAATTATTGAAGGGAAAAAGTCTCCAATCTTTTCTTCAACATACTGATAGTCATTGATTTATTTTGCAAGTTTGTTTCTTCTTTTTAGGGATTGGGAAAGATGCTCTTTTGCTTCCTTGAGTTGAGCTATGGCCATCTCTAGATCTAGCTTCTCATTATCAATAGCTTTTTCAAGTTTGAATATCTCCACTTTCCTTGACCTTTGCTCAAGCTATCAAACTTTATCCTCAGAACCACAAAGCTCTGATACAAATTGTTGGAAATAATCAAGACTAGCTAGGTTAATGAGAGGGGAGGGGTGAATCAATAACCTCAAAACTTTTAACAAATTCAACACTTAACATAATCCATTCAACTTTGATTGATCTAATCTATTGTATGCATGAGAAACTAGAAGATAAATATTCATGACACATGAACACAATAATTGGTGACCCAGAAACCTTTGAAATAGAAACTAAAACTAGGGTGGGGATGATATGCACAAAACTTCAATACTGTAGTATAAAGTTGGTTTTTTAAGGCTTACAATGATCACTTGTAATTATCTACACCGTTAGGAGAAATTAGGACTACTAGGTCCACCTTGTTAGAGGTTTTACAAACATACAATGAAGTATGCACTCTGTTAAGAGATTTAAAGAAAATACTATTACTTCTACCCTATTAAAGGATTCAAATTAGATTCACCTATTATGATGAAATGGTAGATTTAACTTACAACTTAATTGCTGATTATATCCTTGAAATGTTGATCACCTCTATGTGATAGATTTGACTTGACTGCTCCTGATTTGACCTTGCGGAATACTCTGTTCTACTACTGATTCACATTTGCATTCACTCTTCTCAAAACATTACAACTTCATCATTCTTGGGTATAATACAATACATTACATATATATCATCCCAATTCTCATAATTACAAGGTCAGCCAAAACACTAGTTAACACAAATATTATTGAGTTGGCCCAAATGTAGAAACTTGGGTTCTAAAAGCTAACTTGGTGACCTTCTGATACTTGGCATCCACTGCATTACTTGGCATCATCATACATTCAATAGAAGTAGATGCTCGGTCCATACTAATCACTCAACATAGCTTCAAACTCAGTGAACATTGGAGACTCGGTAGATATAGTGTAATTCAGTAAGAATTGAATACTATGTTTACCTTTCTTGCACTTAGTAAACATTACTCATCCCATCACTCGGTTGACACTTACTTTATATGATAGAAACTAATAATTTGGTAGACACTGCGAAGCTCGATAACAACTAATTTACATGGTAATAATTGTTGGACTTCACACTACCTATTTCTACTTGGTAATCTTTGGAATGCTTGGTGTGAATCATGAAACTTGGTAACCACTAAATTGCTTAGCACACACTAGAGATTGAATGATGAACTTGGTAACCATACAAAATTATGAATAAGTGTTTTCACTAATTAAAAACATAACTTAATGCCAAAAAATACATCTAGGGGCAACTACTTCCCATTTTCAACATAATCTTTTAGAGACCAAGCCAACAATAAGGATAGATCCTTCTTCTACTTTAGGCTCTGTAAAACCTAGGCTAGTGGACCTGTAGATTCTTCATATGGTACTAATTGTCAATAGCATACACTAAATCTAAAAGAGTAGATAAAACCCTTAATCATATAACACTTATGCAAAGATCCCATACATGAAATAGCTACTAACATGGCCTAAGAGATTGATAAGCTAAGTAAGGGCAATTCCTTTTAGCTCTTCAACATTAAAGGGAAAAATATTTGATTAATGATGTTGATTTCAGCAACAACATGATATGAACAACATAACACTTTGATTATGTAGCTAATCAATGCCTTATCTATTGGGCAATCCCACAAACCCCTAACACACATCCTTGAAAGTCATTGACATATCCTATACATCAGGACTTTTTGATCTATCTATTCACCTTGTGAATTAGAAATTTGCATCTTTTTGGATCTCATACTCAACCTATCCCTTCATGAGATCTACAATCCTATGATGATAAATCAAGCATTTACATGACTTCTTGAGTCATAAGAAAAATAAATCAACATAAACAACCAAAGGATTGCAACCAAGTTTCATATTGTTTGTTTACAAAACATAAAAGATCACAAACAACATGAATGGGAGACAAGATATCAGAATGAAGATTAACTTGATGCTACCTTTCATTCATTTATTTGAAACAAATACAATAAAATGCATGAAATTGAAATGTAAAATTGCCTAATAGATTAGAACTATCTGTATTATTATTTCTTACTATTCATTACAAGGGAAATTGTTGAAGAATATGGTGGAATCGTAGCTCTAGATCCAACAATGTGGTCTCACAGATAAACTAGAACCAACCCCATGGTCTCATAGTGAAAACTACCAACCTATACAATGGATGAGAAGGAGGAAGATGTAGAAGAAGAATGAAATCATAGATCTAGTCTTGAAGTGACATTTGTCCACTTGAATCCTTATTCCCTGTTGTTGTAGAACATCTCTCATCTTTCAACCCATGAAATGTAATTTGATTTTCATTACTATTTTGTAGAAAACCCAAAAATATCTCTTCCTCAATGATGAAAACCATTGTGTTACTAAAATATTTGAAATGCATCATGAAGGGTTGATAATACCTTGATTCAACTAATTTGGATGTGACAAAATTTTCCAATAACTGCATTTTTACTACCTTTTACATTCACTCAGATCACCACTTTACTGGAAATCAAATCTCAATTGCCCCAACTAAATGAAACTATAAATTAGGTACATAAGAAAAATCCTCATATAACTTGAACTAGTGGCATCGTGTGCAAAAAAAAAAACTCTAGAAATGGAAATTGTGTTCTTTCCCAATTCTAATGATATATAATACTCCTATATAGGCTTATTAGAAATACCCAGAATCCCATTTTGAAAATCTAGCTCCTATCAAGGCTTTGAAATTGCATTTGAGTAAATATTAAATTTTCCTAGAGTGAAAACTATAGGATTAAATCAAAATTTATTTAAAACTCCTACTACTTGTTTAGAAAAAGGGGAAAATAATAAAATATTATTATTTTATGAAGTTTATTTTTTCCCTCCAAATTTCCATGTAGGTCAAATTGGTTTGACTAACCCTGAGACACATGTCATCACTGGATTGGCCTAATTTTGCATAGTCACCTAACAACCACCACCCATGTACCATGTGTCACTACCTCATTGGTCATCTATCCTACTACATAGTGGTCATGAATTCACAAAATGAAGTAGCCATTATTGATATATATATTTTTTCTTCTCTTCCAACACCTAGTTGGAACAAGTGCCCGTTGCTGAAAATACTCCTCTGCAATGAACTTTTTCCAAGTATAACTCTCATGCTCCTCCAATCTTGTTGAATTAAATACACTTGTAATAAACTCAATAATGCCATACCAATCTTCCTTTGCATACCACACATCACTAACAAGGTCCTCATGTAAACCATCATCATCTTTCGAATTTGTCTCAAAGACAACATTCCATGATTCATAAGAATCTACCTCTTTGACATCTTCATCTTTGATTTCTTCTTCCATGTCTTCAACAAAGCAATTGCTTCACTTGTTTGACTTCCAACCAAGGAATTGTATACATCCTCTACTATTGCAGTCTTCAAATCATCTTCGTCTACTTCTGGCTCACAAATGTTTTCATCTTCATGCTCTTCATCTTCTTCAACTTCAGGTTCACAAATATATGTATCTTCATCCTCTTTCTCTTCCATTAGATCATCTTTCTTTTTTGCACCCAAGGAATTGTCAAAATCTCTTTTCTGGTGGTGTGCTCTTCTCTTTCACAACTCTACTTCTGACTCATTCACTTGCTTCTATAAATCAAAGAATGCAACTCACAATGTCTCTTGATTTCTTGCTTGAATTTTCTCAAGTCCAGGAATCCTTAGAATCCATCTAATCACAAAAGTCATCTTCTTCTTTCTCTTCTCCATAATCAAGTCTATATAAGACAAAATTTGTGCAATACAAGCACGTCGTGCAAATTGCCTCACAATTGGCAATCTATCTACATACTCAAGAACTTCTTCTTGAAAAACTTCACCCAACCCAAGTTCCCGGAGAAAACTGCTTCACATTTGGCGATCTATCCACATGCTCAAGAACTCTTGTTCTGATACCATTGATGAAGGGCCACACCACCCTTACCAACTTACAACCAATATCACAATAATATGGAGACAAATAGATGACAAAATTCTTCCCAAAGAATTATTTTATTATACTTGAAAATTCTTACAACATCAACAATATGACATCATAGATATGATTTCTTCCAAAAGAAGTTTACAAATGCTTCACCATAAGCGAACTCCCAAATAAGAGCTTCCACAAGAAGAGCTTAAACTTGAAGAGCTTTCCTACAAGAGATTACACCATGAAGTTCTTACACTTCAAGAGCTTATACTTCAAGAGCTTGATTACAAATTATCATATGCCCTTGCTTAAATAGGCACTTACCACCCAAGATGTTAAAAACACAACCAATGTGGGATAAAAGGTAAATACAACTACCTTAAAATAAATATTAAATTCCCACCTAGATACAGCTAAGCATCACCATGTGGACCAATTAAAAAATTACATTTCCTTGGTGGATCACAACAAATATTAAATGCATGATTTAAGGAACTTTCCACAAACTTCTAAGATGCCACCTACACACCTCGATAAATGAAATGACAACATTTTTCTTATTTTTTTATTTATGCCACTTATGCATGTTGAAAATAGAAATTCCTCTTTTCTACTTTTTTTCTATTTTAAAAAAAAAAAAATTCTTTCTATTTTCATCACTTTCTCTCTCCTCCACAATTTTTTTTAAATAGTAAATTTGATCACACCTCCTTTTTCATGATGCAAGATGCTCCTACAATAGACACCTATGGTAGGAAAATATTTATGGATAGATTGCCAAATGTGAGGTAGTTTGCACTAGGACCTTGAGTTGGGTAAAGTTTGTCAAGGAGTTCTTGATTGTGCAGGAAAATCACTGATTGTGAGGCAGTTTGCACGAGGTGCTTATGTTGCACAAGATTTGTCTTATGAAGAGTTTATTATGGAGAAGAAGAAGATGACTTTTTTGATTGGATGTATTCTGCAGATTCCTAGACTTGATAAAATTAGAGCAAGAAATCAAGACACATTATGATTTGCATTCTTTGATTTACAACAGCAAGTGAATGAATTAGAAGTAGAGTTTTGAAAAAGAAGAGAGCATCGCCAAAAAAGATATATTGACAACTCTTTGGATGCAAAAAGGAAAGAAGATCAAGTGGAGTATCATGCATGCAATAGAAAAGAAGAGCAAGAGGATGAAGAGAAAAATATTTATGAACCTAGAGTTGAAGAAGATGAAAGAGAAGAGGAAGAGCATCATGATGACCAAACTAGTGAGCCTAAAGCATATGAAGATGATTTGAAGATTGCAGTAATGGAGGAATAGTATAGTGCCTTAGTTGAAGGTCAAGCAAGTGTATTGGTTACTTTCCTTGTTGGAGACATGGAAGGAGAAATCAAAGATGGAGATGTGAATGAGGTAAATGTTTATGAACCATGGGATGTTGAATATGAAATGAATTTGAAATATAATAAAGATGGTTTGCATCAGGATCTTCTTAGTGATGTTTTCTATGCAAAGGAATATTGGTATGGTGTTTCTAAGTTTATTATAGGTGTTATTAATTCAACAAGATTGGAGGAGGATGAAAGTTCATTGTGAAGGAGTATTTTCAGTAGCAGTAAGTTGTTCCAGCTAGGTGTTGGAAACAAAGGAAGAAGGAAATATATCAGTGATAGATACTTGTTCTGGCTAGGTGTTGGAAGAGAAAAAAAGAAAAATGTTAGTAGTGGCTACCTCATTTTGTGAACTCATATTCACAAAATTTATACTATTTGTTTTTGGTACTCTAACCCACACAACTATCTAGAATTTCTTCTATCTCTTCCTTCTTAGAAGTAGAAATTGGACATGGCTCTAGCATCAACTCCTCACCTGCACCATCATCATGATATTCTATTAAGTCTACAATATTAAAAATAGGAGAAATGTGAATCCCAGCTAGCAACTCCACCTCATATGCATTCCCTAAATCATGTTCCTTGAAAATTTTGCAGGGGCCAAATTTCTTCATCTTCATCTTGTGTAGATACCCACTGAAAATGATTCCTTCCTCAAGTATACCATAACCAAATCCTCAACTTGGAACTCCTTATGTCTCCTCTTTTGATCTACCCTAGCTTTATGATTTTGGTTCATCTTGGTAATATGTGCATGTACCTCCTCATATAGGTTCTTGACATGTTTAGAAAATTCTTCTACATGAACACTTGTCCTCTCCCCTTGCACCATCTTCCTTAACTCTAGTGCAATCCTTGGACTACTCCCATACATAATTTGGAATGGTGATCTACCAGTACTCCTATTTATAGAATTATTGTAAGAAAATTATGCTTGTGCTAGAAAAAAATCCCATCCCTTGGGCTTATCTCCTACTAAACACCCCAACAAATTGCCTAGACTCCTATTCACTACTTTTGTTTGTCCATCAGTCTGTTGATGATGTGTAGAACTGAACTTCAATTCCATCTTCAAATTCTTCCACAAAGTCCTCCAGAAATACCCAATAAATTTAGTATCTCTATTAGAAACAATACTTTTTTGGAGACCATGTAGTGTCAGATCACCTCTCTGAAAAACAAATCTGCAATATATACTGCATCAATAGTCTTATGGCATGGAATGAAATGTGCCATCTTGGAGAACCTATTAACCACTACAAATATTGATTCATTACCCCTTTTTTTCCTTGGCAATCCAAGAAAAAAATCCATACTTATGTCCTCCCAAGGCTTCGATGGAATAGGCAATGGCTGATAGAGTCCAATAGTGTGACTATTGAGGCCAAAAATAATGTTCTCTAATAATTTCAATGGTCTTATCTCGACCAAAATGTCCTACCATTCCTCTACTATGTTTCTCCTTGATCAAGTTCCCCCTCATAAAAATTTATGGAATACATAATTGACTACCCTTGAACAACAGACCATCTTGAATTAAGTAATCTAGCCACTTGGTCTTGTCTAGAGTAACAATTTATTTACAAGCTTTCCATGCGTCTGCAAAATCAGGATCCTTAGGGTATAGATTCTTGAGTTCATCAAACCCAACCAAATCAACCTAAATTACTGTTAGCAACAACTATCTCCTACTCAATGCATCTACAACCCTATTAGACTTTCCACTTCTATGTTTCAATATAGATGTATAGCTTTCCATGAACTCTACCCATTTCAAATGTCTCTGATTCAATTTACCTTGGCTATTTAGGTACCAAAACCAAAATGAATGCATCTAGAAAAGGAAAAATATTATTATCTAAATTGATGTTCTATTTCATTTAATACAATGAAAAATAGACTCGAAGACATGCCCTACGAGCTTACAATGGTCTGACTTAGGAGAAAATCCTCCTCATAGTAACCTCTCTCAAACTCCACCAAGAACTACCTTTAGAATGCCAGAAATGTTCTTAAATATACCCCAATTAGGTTTAGGTTAGGAATAAATTTTAGAAAATTCCATTTGGCATCTACCACCAAAATAGAAGGTTTTAGAAATCACGTCAAAAGTCAATATAAAATAAAAAAGAATCTAGAAATGATAGTCCAACTTCCAGGAGGCATAACTTTTGATCTAGGACTCTAATTGATGAACCATTTACATTTCTAGAAAGCTCTCCAAGAACTCTATAAGACTATGGACCAACTTTTCTTCTCCACCATTTTCAGCCTGTAAGAGGTCATTTAGTGCCTCAAATTTGACTTTGAAGTGCTCTTAAGAGGCCTCTAGGCAACTTAAAATTGCATTAACTTTCAAACTATAAAGCCTTTTGACCTAATTCTTTTTATAGAGTGCTTTAAATTACAATTTTAATCATCTCTCTAACTTACACATCCAAACTCATCATAATTATGGCTCAATTACAAAATAACCTATTTTCTACATTGGCACATATCCCAAGGTGCTCAAAAACTCTAACCCATAAAACCAATAGTAAAATTATGAGATTTGAAACCTTTATTTGACCCAAATGGGTATCCAAAAATGAAACACATTAAACAAAAACTAATGCTAAGAATACTTTTGGGTGATACATGATTGCCCTTACACCATTGGATGCTCCTGCATTAGACACCCATGGTAGATTGAAAAGTGACCTTGTCACTTTATAGTTAGTAGAGGAAAACCTAAATGGGCAACCCTTGCTACAAATATCCAAGTTGAATCTTCTACAAGTTATCCTTTCCGCTTCACCAAGAATTCTTCATACTGCCTATTTTTGGTACTCTGGCTCACATGACTATCCAAAATTTCTTCTATCTCTTCCTTCTTAGAAGTAGGAATTGGACATGGCTCTAGCATCGACTCCTCACCTACACCATCATCATGATATTTTGTTAAGTCTACAATATTAAAAATAGGAGAAATATGAATCCCATCTAGCAACTCCACCTCATATGCATTTCCTAAATCATGTTTCTTCAAAATTTTGTAGGGGCCAAATTTCTTCATCTTCAGCTTGTTGTAGGTACCCACTAGAAATAATTCCTTCCTCAAGTATACCATAACCAAATCCCCAACATGGAACTCCTTATATCTCCTCTTTCGATCTACCCTAGCCTTATACTATTGGTTCATCTTAGTAATATGTGCATGTACCTCCTCATATAGGTTCTTGACATGTTCAACAAATTCTTCTGCCTCAACACTTGTCCTCTCCCCTTGCTCCATCTTCCTCATCTCTGGTGCAATCCTTGGAGTACTCCCATACACAATTTGGAATGGTGATCTACTAGTACTCATATTTATATAATTATTGTAAGAAAATTTTGCTTGTGGTAGAATCAAATCCCATC
This sequence comes from Cupressus sempervirens, assembly GCA_028749045.1. Lineage (NCBI taxonomy): Eukaryota > Viridiplantae > Streptophyta > Pinopsida > Cupressales > Cupressaceae > Cupressus > Cupressus sempervirens. The sequence goes on from CM053788.1 coordinate 606,037,142, forward strand.
CCTTGGGCTTATCTCCTACTAAACACCTTAGCAAATTTCCCAAACTCCTATTGACTACATCTATTTTTCCATCAATATGTGGATGACATGTAGAATTGAACTTCAATTCTATCTTCAACTTCTTCCAAAAAGTCCTATAGAAATACCCAACAAATTTAGTATCTTTGTTAGAAACAATACTTTTTAGGAGACCATATAGCCTCACCTCCTCTTTGAAAAACAAATATGTAATACATACTACATCATGAGTCTTGTGGCATGTAATGAAATGTGACATCTTGGAGAACCTATCAACCACCACAAATACTAAGTCATTACCCCTTTGTTTCCTTGGAAATCCAAGAACAAAATCCATACTTATGTCCTCCCAAGGCTTCAATGGAACAAGAAATGGCTGATAGAGTCTAGTATTGTGACTAAATCCTTTGGTTGTTTGACATACTTGACAATTCTGCACAAAATTATTCATATCCTATGAAAATTGTGGCCAAAAATAATGTTCTCTAATAATGGCAATGGTCTTATTTCGACCAAAATGTCTTTCCATCCCTCCACTATATTTCTCCTTGATCAAGTTCTCCCTCATAGAACTCCTTGGAATACACAATTGACCTCCCTTAAACAACATACCATCCTAATTCAAGTAATCTAGCCACCTGGTCATGTCTAGACTACACAAACCACAACCAAAATGAATGCAACAAAATCACAACAATATGGAGATACAGAGATGACAAAATGCTTTGCAAAGCATGCTTTTATCATACTTGAAAATATTTACAACATCAACAAGATGATATCACAACTATGACTTCTTTTAAAAGAAATTTATAAATGCTTCAACATAAGAGAGCTCACAAATAAGAACTTCACCAAGAGCTTCCTCTAAGAGAACTTTTACCTCCAAGCTTGGTTACAAGAGATTACACCATGAGAGCTTCACTACCAGAGCTTACACTTGAAGAGCTTATCCTTAAAGAGATTGATTACAAATGATCATAAGCCTTGCTTATATAGGCACTTACCACCCAAGACACTAAAAACACAACCAATGTGGAATAAAAGGTAAATAAAACTACCTTAAAATAAATATTAAATTCTCACCTCAATGCAACTAAGCACCACCATACCAATCTTCCTTTGCATACCAAACATCACTAACAAGATCATCATGAAAACCACCATCATTTGTCAAATTCACCTCAAATATAAAATCCCATGATTCATATAAATTTACCTCTTTCGCACCTTCATCTTTTATTTCTTCTCCCATGTTTTCAACAAGGCAAGTAACCACTTCTATTGTTTGACCTCCAACCAAGGCATTGTACTCTTCCTCTACTACTACAGTCTTCAAATTATCTTCATCCACTTCATGTTCTTGCTCTTGTGGTCAAGCTCTCATGGTGTATCTCTTGTAAGCAAGCTTGGAGGTGAAAATTCTCCTAGTGGAAGCTCTTGGTGTGAAGAATTTTCTTGTGGAAGCTTTTATTTGGGAGTTATCTTATGTTGAAGCATTTGTAAACTTATTTTCAAAGAAGTTATATCTATGATGTCATATTGCTCATGTTGTAAGAATTTTCAAGTATAATAAAAGCATGCTTTGTGAATCATTTTATCATCTCTTTGTCTCCATATTGTTGTGATCTTGGTTGTGAGTTGGTTAGGGTGGTGTGGTCATTCATCACATGTCACTAGTTGTTATGTCTCTATCCTAGTCAACATTGTGCCACATCATCATGACATAGCAAAATCATGACACATGACAACTCAATCTACATCAATATCTAGTTCATAGTGCCACATCACTGCCTTGTCACTGTACCATGTCATCTTACCATGTCATCAACCACTATGTCACATGACACATCATTAGCATGCCATGTCATCACAACATAGCGACATCATAACACATGGCATTGTTTGCCACATTAGCACCTCAAGAAGCGTACTACATATGGAAGCCTCTACCATTTGTCATTACATGATTTGATTTTGGTTGCCACATGGCATGATTTAGTTTGTAAAAATTCCATGTCATTGCTGACATCAACATCTTGTTTGGCATGCTTGGATAAAAATTTCATTGGTCACAATCTAGTTGGTTAGGTGGGTCATGTGCATTTGATGAGTGGGTCAAAAAAGATCTTGTCTTAAAAACAATAATCTTTTGTGTGTTTTAGCTTATAAAAAACTAAAAAAACCTTTATACCCACAATGTAGGATAAAAGAAAACAAGAAAACCTTTGTATTTAATGCATAATCCTAAAGACAAACTCATTTCTTCCACTATGTGAGTGCCCTATCATTACTTATCCTTCCACATCCCTCGTGATTAGTAAGACATCCCATTTTGTACGTGGAGCTCTATCAAGAGTTTAAGGCTATTTTGCATCCTCCTGAGAATTGCTTCATTCTCAACCAAGTGTCCTTGGATTGCATCCATGGTTCCAAAAGCCATAATCTTAGAAAGGTGGGGCACTGCCACATACTACTATAGCAAGCTCAGATAGGTCTAGCACTCTTAGATTATCTCATGCTAAACCACCATATTTCCTTGAATTTCTTCAAAGGCCCCCATACTCAGATGGAATTCATGGCATGATGACAAAAATTGGAAAAGGGGGTCATTCTTACTTTGGTGTTTCTGTGGAATGTCAATTGCTCTACCTTCTAATGTACCTCCTCCCTAAATCACACCTTACTTTAGATTGTAGGCAACTCCAACTTTCACTGGAATTGATTGTGGGTCTTACTAACTTTGGTGTCCACATTAGGTTTCCATTTCTTATTTTAGAACAAAAAGAATGGAGACTCAAGGAACACTATTCAATTATGTCTCTATTCTTATTATGCATAATGTTGATGCTCAATAAAGCAAAATCAAAATTCTAAATGGATTCTAATGTTTCCATTGTCAGTTCTTACACTTGGTCAGAAATATCTATGTTTCATTTGATATTTTGCAAAACAAGATAAAAGATAATTTTTTAATGTTTTAAAAGGACTCTTCGATCTTGATCTGAACATGCTCCACAAGCATGATTTATACTGCAGGTCCTTGCAAGGAGATTTACGCTATTCATCTAGCGATAGGCAAGTAGGGAGGATTGAAAAAAAAATGCATTGAGCATTATAAGGGAATTGAGTAGCACACATTTCAAAAATTTCCCTTGCATCCCACATTAACATCTTAATAACTCTTGTAGTTGATTCAAATTGGTTAATAATAATGCTCTGTCATAGTCCTATCTTACATTCCACCAGTCAACACTTTGTTTACTTTAAAAAAAAATGTGAGTTAAGGAAATTATTAGTGTGATGAAGGGTTTAGTCAAATCACTTTTGACTTTACTCTTTATTTTCAAACATTTTTGCCTCTATTGAAATGGTTCTAACTCTTTACTCCAACTGGGTCGACATTGAATCTATTTTTCCTTGTCAAAAGAAAACATATTTGGGAACTCCTCCTAGGATCTTGATCAAATAGATCCTCTTTATCATGATGTGCATGTGTCACTTTCAATCATAATACTCTTGAATTAATTTTAAATCCATCTAACTACATGCATCAATTGAAAGACACTTCGAATGCAATTCAAAAATCTTTTGAAGATTAGAAGGGAATTCCTTATTTATTTAACATCTTCTGATCTCTAATGATGAGATGTCCATTTAGGAGAATTATAGTTGTTCAAATTATCCAAATCACCTATGTTGAACATTTTTTATCCCCCGTGACCTATTCATCTGATGAATTTAGCCAGGCCCTAAAGTGGGTCTGGCTAAAAAATATTTTGAGTACAAAAACCTTACACCTTGTTCAAGCCTATAAACATCTTGCATAAACTAGATTCAAATTTAAGCATTGACTTTTCGTTGAAAAATTATTTCATCTCTTTCCACAACTTGTCCATTTTGTGCCAAGTGGTCAACAGATTGGCTTTAAAAATTGACAAAAACACCTAACCAAGCTCTAAAAATAGACACATTTATTCTTTGTTGCACATTCTTGTACTATTTTGAATCGCATCTCATGATGAATTTTCAGTCAAAATATATTGACTACCAAAGTAGCTTTCTCAGAACTGCCTATAAGAAAACATGTCAAAAAACCACAAAATTCATTCAAATTTGGCTTTGAAAATAGGGCAAACTGACACTTGGGGGCACAAAAATTGGGGCATTGGTTCACTATAATGATAAAAATATAAATATATGATTAGGGCTCATGAAAAATAACTTGGCACATTCGGCAAGTGGTCAAAGTGGGCTAGTCAAATTTGCAAAAGTGGACACACTAGCAAAAGGGTGATTTTCATAAATGGAATGGACCTAGGAAAGTGCATAGATAGATTTGTCAAGACTTACAAACTGGCATAGTTAAAAAAAATTCAGAGTAGAACACAATGGTACATGCATTTAATCTCACCTATCAAAAATTCTGAGTTATGACATCTTGAACAGGGGAACCGACAAATCTGCACTTTATGACACCAATAAAAAGTTATAAATTGCATATGTAATCACATTCAAAAATTGATCAAAAATATTTTTCATAGACCCAAATTAGAAACATAGAAATTTTTTAACCTCTATAATGCAATGGAATAGGAACTTTCTCATTTTGGTCAACTAGGTCAAAGTTATAACAAGTCAAATAGGGCCTCCCAGAATTCTAAATAATTTGCATTAGCATGACAATACTAAACAACTGACTTTGAGAGATTTAAAACCTAGACAAAACATATCAAAGTGACTCAAAATATGAAACATAGGTTCTTTGATATGGATATTAAACACAACCAAAGTGGCAAGTTCTAAAACATAACTGGGTGCAAGATATTCAAATGCAAACTAGGCTTCCTATCATTGTTTGACACTTAGGCAAAATGCAGATTTGAACATTCCTCAAAATGAAACTTCACAAAATGACTCAGAATGGTAGTTTATCTTCATGGGATGAGTGGATATGTTGAATGTAAGGTTTTAAAAACATTAAAAACCTCTTAGGCCTTAAAAGGACAGTTAGGTATACATGCATTAAAAAGCACTTATAGGGCTATTTTTTTTAATGGTACTCAAAATCAAGGCTTCAATTTTGAGTCCCAATAGTCACTCTATCTAGGGATGCATGTCCTTTGTGGGAATGGCAATGATTTAGATCTCCAGAAGAAGTAGACCACACACTTGACAAATTTTTTTTCTCTCGAATAGCTTATTGAAAGCAAGGAAATATGCTCCTAAACTGTATAAATGATGGCCGCAAGCCACCGAACCTCAACAAAATGTTTTACCTCTATCGTAGATCTAACTTTCATCTATACTTTCATGAGGTAGGATGGAAAAATATCTTCTATTAGTTTCACCCATCAGATTAGCATCTTGAATCAAATCACTTGGCAAAATTAAATCTACACCTTGTGTAACTAGATGTGAAGAGTATGTAAAATCTAATCACTGCCTACTTGCAATCAAGTTACTCATCAAATTAGATTTATCTTTTTCTAAAATCTCTTCACACTCAAATAACTAATGAATCACCAAGTATGAAAACTTAGCCTAAAAGTTTTGATCTAAACTATGGTGATTACACTTATTTTCTTCATCGAATAAACTGTCAGAATGAATCCTGAACTTATTATCATAAGACTTATCAGCACATAAAGAAAATCCATATTTGGATTGACAACTTTCAATATTTTTCTCTTCATCACATGAAACGTCAAAACATATTGTAGGAAACTGAACATGAGAAGAATCTAAAACAGGGTGAAGTTTCCTTTCACTAACATTCCTTACATCTAACAAGTTGTCATGTGCACAAACATTTGAGGTACTATCATATACAACTCCAAAATTTGTCAAAGATTGTTCAGATTCTATATCTCCTTCCATATCAAACTTTGGGGGAGTGCCTTGACTGAATGAAAAATGTTATGAGGAAAAATATGAGCATCCTTAGAAAAACTTACATGCTTTTCAAAATCACAAGCCAACAAAGCTGAAATTTCATCAGGACTCAAGAAGACTACCTCACAAATCTTCTCCTCATTATGATTATCATCCTAATGACATGAAGAACTTACAACAACAAAATCATGAGTATAACAATCTGGAACATTAGAATCATTTAAACATTCATTATTATCATCGCAAGAACTACCTCCACTACTGTTATATAATTCTTCAACTTCATATTCACTATAATGAAGTTCATTTTCAGTCTCATATCCATCTTCCTCATGCTGATTGCAATCATCTGATTCATTAGCATCTTAATCCATCTCTTCACACTTGGAAGACAAATTATCTTTCTCTACAAATTCATTATATTCATTACTACCTTGACTTTCAAGACACCCATTATTATCATTAGAAGATATAACATGAACTCTATAATTATCAATTTCCATCTCCTCAATGAATCTTTCAACTTACAAAAACTCTTGTAATAGTATGGGTGCTAGCCAATTAACTAAATTAGGCACTAGAAAATCAAGGAAAACACTAGGCATGGAAGACTCCTTAGGTCTACAATTAAATGGCATCTTGCTAATTACTGATTTAAGCTTTCGATAACATTGTTTGGCATTTAGACCTTGAGTACTTCCTACTTTAATTCTTATGACACTAACAATCTTATTGTAGATTGGTTTATTCAACATAACAATGTTATTAACCACAGTCTCCAAACTTTCTAAGCTTGGAAAACTAATCTCAAATTTGAGATCTAACTCCATCTTAAAATAATTTTTTTATGTATTCCTTCTAGTTCTAAAAATCGTTGAATAGAGGTAGCCATTTTTAACACTTGACTTCCATGAAAGAGAAACATGAAAATCAAATACCTCAAGTGCTGATGCAAGACTTTAATCTACTGATTTGACATGGGTGCATACTAAAAATCTTTGACACTATTGATAAAACTTTATAGAGCCACCACCTCCTTGCAAGAGGATAAAGAAATTACTATTGTGATTTACTTTTTAACACTTCACTTTCTTATAATAGCAAATGCAAACAACACTCTAACACTTATCAAGAATTTAGACCTCCTTTACAAGAGACTATCAAAAGCTTCAGATCTTCCCTTACAACTAAAATTCTTTCAAAATATTGCAATAAAATCAACTAGGAAACAATTGGTACAAATATTTAGAGTCACCACTCATGCATGTGAGAAATAAAACATAATTTGTGACTTGAAAAATCTGAACCAGACCTTTAGATGTAGGAGAGATGCAAATCATCAAACGACTCTTGTAGATTTACAAACTTGAAAAAGAAAACAAAACCTTTTATTCATTCTTGACTCTTATTTTTACAACAACACTTTGAGAATAAAATTTGGCTGAATTAATTCAAGATGAATTCTCTCAAAAATACAATTTACACTCAACCTCAAAGCTACTACTACAAATGGACAAAATATCACTAGGGTACATAATTTGAAGTAAGAAACTAAAAAGAACATCATAAAACTTACTATAGAAATGTTTTTCAAGCACTTCCTCTACTATATTCAATCTTCCTTTTTCAAATTCTCAATGTTTCTCTACCATACTGATTTGATACAGTCCCTAGTAGAGTCTCCATTTTTTTGGTGTTTGGAAACTTCTTAGTTTCAAACTACCCTGATTAGAACAAGATAAATCTAAGGGGTAGATACTTCTCATTTTCAACATACCCTTTCTAACACTAGGCCAACTATAAGGCTAGATCCTTCTTCTACTTTAGACTCGACAAAACCTAGGTGGGTGGACTTGTAGATTCTTCATATGGTACTAGTTGTCAAAAGAAAACACCAAATCTAACAAAGAAGATAAAACCTTAATCTTCTAACTCTTATGCAAAGATCCTAGACATGAAATAGCTACTAAAATGACCTAAGAGATTGCTAAGCTAAGTGAGGGAAATTATTTCATCTGTTCAACACTAAAGGGAAAGACATTTGATTAATGATGTTGATTTTAGAAAAAACATGATACGAACAATATAAAACTCTGATCCTATAGTTGATCAATGTCTTATCTATTGGGTAATCACACAAACTCCTAACACACATCCCTGAAAGTCATTGACATATCCCATACATCAGCACTTCCTAATCTATCTATTTACCTTGTGAATCAGACATTTGCATGTTTCTAGATCTCATAATCAACCTATCCTTTCATGAGATCTGCAATCCTATGATGATAAATCAAGATTTTACATCACTCCTTGAGTCATAAGAAAAATAAATCAACATATACAACCAATAGATTGCAACTAAGTTTCATACTCTTTGTTTACAAAACACAAAATATCACAAACAACATGAATGGGAGACAAGATATCAGAATGAAGATTAACTTGCTACTATATTTTCATTCATTTCTTTGAAAAAAATACAATAAGATGCATGAAATTGAAATGTGAAGCTACCTAATAGATCAAAACTATCTGTATTCTTATTTATTTCTATTCATTATGAGGGAAATTACTAAAGAATATGGTGGAATCATAGCTCTAGATCCAACAATGCGGTCTCACAGACAAAATGGAACCAACCCCTTGGTCTCACAATGAAAATTGTCAATCCTTACAATGGATAAGAATGAGAAAGATATAGAAGAAGAATGGAATCTCGAATAGGGTAAACTTTAAGAAAATCACATCCAAAAAAAGATATAAAATATTGGTGAATCTTTCATTATTTTGAAAAAACAAAATTATTTCTATTAGTGAATTTCTCAATTTTTAATTCTAAATATAATTAATATTGGCAATTATTTTTGAATCATAATTTTTTTGGATAACATATTGACGAATCTCAATAGTAATAGGAAGTTCATTAATCACCACTAAATATTACAAATCAAAATTGAACATTTTTTTACCTTGTGGAATATTATGAGGATCATTATATATACTTTAAATCAATAGTGAAAACTAAATATTGGTGATATATCCTAAAGTAAGTAATAATTATGATAATTATTGGTTAGTTAAATATATTTTCTCCAATAATATACTATATTTAGGTGACTCAAATCTAATCATGTAATGAATGTTGTGGTGAATATTTGAGTTTAAGTTTTTCAATAAAATAAATTATTGAGCGATTTTAAATATTCTAGAAGTAAATTTTATAAAACTATGGCGATTTAGGTTGTATCAAATCTTAAATTATCAGCCAAATTACTAGCCAAAAAATTCTAAAATTAGCCAATTTGTGAATATTAGCCACTAAAAAATACTTTGATCCCAGATTTGATCTGAAAGTGACATGTGTCCACTTGAATCCTCATTCCCTAGTGTTGTAGACCATCTCTCATCTTTTGACCCATGAGATATGATTTGATTTTCATCATTATTTTATAACAAACCTAAAAATATCTCTTCCTCAATAATACAAACCCTTATGTTACTAAAATATCTGAAATGGATCATGAATTACTAATAATACCTTGATTCAACTAATTTGGATGTGACAAAATTTTCCCATAACTACATTTTTACTGCCTTTTACATTCACTCTAATCACCACTTTATTGGAAATCAAATCTAAACTACCCCAACTGAATGAAACTAAAAATTGGGTACTTGAGACAAATCCTCGCATAACTTGAACCAATGGCCTCTGGTATGAAAATAAACTCTAGAAATGGAAAGTTTGTTCTCTCCCAATTCTGGTGATCTATATAATACTCCTATATAGGCTTATCAAAAATACCCAAAATCTCATTTTAAGAATCTAGTGCCTATCAAATTACATTTGAGCAAATATTAAATTTTCCTAAAGTCAAAACTATAGGATTAAATCAAAATTTATTTAAAACTCCTATTTCACATTTAGAAAAAGGGGAAAATAATAAAATATTATTATTTTGTCAAGTTTAATTTTTCCCTCCAAATTTCCATTTGGGTCAAATTGGTTTGACCAGCACTATGATGCGTGTCATCACTAGATTGGCCTTATTTCTACATAGTCATCTGAAAACCACCACCCATGCACCACATGTCATTTCCACATTGGTCCTCTATTTAGGTACATGGCAGCCATGTCACTTGTTGTAATGTCACTATCCTAGTCAACATTGTGCCACATCATCGCGACATAGTGACATCATGATACATGGCAGATCCACCCATGTTAGCATCTAGTTGGAAGCACCACATCACTACCTTGTCATTGCACTACATCATCGTACTACATCATTAGTTACTATGTCACATGACATGTCAGTAGGGTGCCACATCATCATGACATAGCGATGTTGCAACATATGGTACTTTTCACCACATTAGCACCTTGGGAAGCTTGCCACATTTGGAAGCCTACACCAGTTTTCATTACATGATTTGTTCTTGGTTTTCATGTGGCATGATTCAATTTTTTGGAATTCCACATTGTTGCTAACATTAGCATCTTTTTTGGCATGGTCGGATCAAAATTTCCTTGGTCACAATCCAGTTGGTCGAGTAGGTCCTGTGCATTTGATGAGTGGCTCAAAAGAGCTCTAGCCTTAAAGACAATAATCTTTTTTGTGCTTTGTCTTATAAACAAATAAAAATACCTTTATGCCCCCAATGTGGGATAAAAAAAATAAGAAACCCTTTGTATTTAATGCATAATCCTAAAGACAAACCCATTCCATCCACTATGTGGGTGCCTGTTATTACTTATGCTTCCATAGTCATAGTGATTATGATGACATACCCTTCGGTATGTAGAGCTCCATCAAGAGTTTAAGGCTTTCTCTATCCTCTTGAGAATTGCTTCATTCTTGACCAAGTGTCCTTGGACTACATCTACAATTCCAAAAGCCATAACCTCATAAAGGTGAGGTAGTGCAACATACTGCTATAGGAAGGTCAAATAGGTTTGACACTCTCAAATTAGCTCATGTTGAGCCATAATATTTCCTTGAATTTCTTCAAAGTTTCCCATATTCTCACAAAATTCATGTCATGATGACAAAAATTGGAAAAGGGGTTCATTCTTACTCGGGTGCTTCTGTTGAATGCCAATACATCTTCCTTCTAATGTATCTCCTCCATAAATCATGCCTTACTTTAGACTATAGGCAACTCCACCTCTCACTGGTGTTGATTGTGGCTCCTACTAACTTTTTCATCCACATTAGTTGTCCATCACTTATTCCAAAACAAGAAGAATGGAGACTTGGGGAACATTATTCAATTATGCCTCTATTCATATTTTGCATAATGTCGATGCTCAATAAGGAAAAATGAAAATTTTTAATGTATTCTATTGTTTCCATTGTTGGCTCCTACACATGGTTAGAAATATCTATGTTCCCTCTAATCTTTTGCAAAATAAGATAAAAGAGAATCTTTTAATGTTTTAAAATGGCCCTTCAATCTTGATCTGAACACACCCCACAAGCATAACCTATACTATAAGTCCTTGCAAGGATAATTATACTATTCATCTAGTGACAGACAAGTAGGGAGGATTGCAAGCAAAAATCCATTGAGCATTATAAGGAAATTGAGCAACACACATTTCAAAAACATCCCTTGCATCCCACATTAACAACTTAATAACTCTTGCAGTTGATTCAAATTGGTTAATAATAATGGTCTATCATAGTCTTGACTTACATTCCACTAGTCAACACTTTATTTACTTTGAAAAAAAAACATTTTCAATCCCTGATGACCTGTTCATTTGATGAATTTAGTCGGGCCCCAAAGTGGGTCTGACTAAAATAAATTTTTAGTTCAAACACCTGACATCTTGTACAAGCCTACTAAACATCCTGTACAGACTGGATTCAAATTTGAGCAATGATTTTTAATTGAAAAATTATTTCACCTCTTTCCACAATTTGTCCATTTTGTGCCAAGTGGTTTGTAGACCGGCTTTAAAAACTAACAAAAACACCTAATAGGGCTTTGAAAATAGACACATTGATTCTCTGTTGCATATTTTTACACCCTATCGAATTTCATCTCAGGATGAATTCTTAGTCAAAAGATATTGACTACCAAAGTTACCTTCTTAGAACTACTTATAAGAAAACATGTCAAAACCACAAAATGCATTCAGATTTGGCTTTGAAAAGAGGAAAAACTAACACTTGGGGGCATGAAAACTAGAGCATTGGTTCACTGTCATGAAGAAAATATAAATCTATGATTAGGGCTCATGAAAAATAATTGGGTGCATTTGGCAAGTTGTCAAAGTGGGCTAGTCAAATTTGCAAAATTGAAAATGCTGGCAGAAAGGTTATTTTTGCAAACGGAATGGACCTGGGAAAGTGTGCAAACAGATTTGTCAAGACTTGTAAATTGGAAAACTTAACAAATTTTTAGAGTAGAATGAAATACTAAAATCCATTTGATCTCACCTTTCATAAATTCTAATTTATGACATCCTGAACATGGGTACCAACAAATCTGCACTTTATGACACTAGTAAAAAGCTATAAATTGCATATGGAATTGTATTCAAAAATTGATCAAATAGATTCATCATAAGCTTAAATTAGAAACATAAAAATTCTATAACCTTTGTAATGCAATAAAAAAGGAATTTTCTCATTTTGATCAACTAGGTCAAAGTTATAACAAGTCAAATAGGGCCTCCTAGAATTGTGAACAATTTTCATTAGCATGACAATAATAAACAACCAATTTTGAGGGATTCAAAAACTATCCAAAATATATCAAAATGACTCAAAATTTAAAACATAGGTTCTCTAATATGGAAATTAAATAATACCAAAGTTGTGAGTCATGAAACATAACTAGGTGTAAGATATTCAAATTCTAACCAGGGTTCTTGTTGTTGTTTGACACTTGGGCAAAGTGCAGATCTGAACATTGCTTGAAATGAAACTTCATAGAATGACTCAGAATGGTAGTTTATCTTCATGGGATGAGTGGATATGCTGAATGAAGGTCCTCTTAGGCCTCAAAAGGACAACTAGGTACACATGCATTAAAAAGCACTTATAGGGCTTTATTTTTTTTAATGGTACTCAAAATTAGGGCTTCAATTTTGAGTCCCAACAACTCCAATATTGGAAGATGATGGTGTACCTTCAAAATTCAATTTTCTAGTTGATCATAAGTGTCACATTCCTTCTCTCTCTTTCCAATTCTATATTTTTGTTTCTTTCTCTTATTTCTCCCAAAGATAAATTGTCATTAGTGACTTTTAATTTTCTTTTTTAATTTCATACTACCATTTCATCCCTTTTATTTCTCAATTCTCTCTCCTTCTCTTCTATATTTTGAATTTTTGGTTTCTTCCTTGGCATGATGGTGCATTCAACATGATAAATAGTTAAATTACAATGATTTCTAAACATCAAATCATTTAAACATAAAAACTACAATAATTTTCATGAATAATATATTAAAACTTATCAAATCAAAACAATTATAATCTCTATAATCACATTGAACATTTATAATATTAAGTGCTAACATCAAATATGTTGTAATGTTGAGTAAAAATTGAAATAGTCAAGGTAAATGATTTATTTTGGTGTTTTTGTGACTTCTGTTAGATTAGGTGAAAAACTAATCTCCCAAGAACACCTGCATGCATAACCTTGTCACATGGATGAAGCAAAGAACAGAGGCATGGAAAAATCAAGGAGGCCAAAAAGCCAGATCCATCTTATGGACATGCAAAGAGAAATATATCATATAATCCAATAAGTGAATTAATAAAATACAAAGAGGTGAATCCTTATAAAGGAATCACAAAACCCGAAAAGGGAAACTAAAGCCTAAAAAAGCTAGGGTTGCACAATATAATTAATAGAATATTAATTATATGCACCTACAAGATAGCTTAAGAAAAATATAGTACTAGGAAACTTAATTAATTAAATCAAAGTGATTTAGTTAATAAGTTAGAACAAATAATTACTCTAACACCCCCCCTTAAGCGAAGCTTGAGAGGAAGCTAACCTAGCATAGTTATGAAAGAAGAATTGGGTCCCGACAACAAGACCTGATTAGGTACCCAAATACAAGAAAAAGAACTAGATGAAGGAAACTAAGCCTCCAATCTAGAAAATGTCCCAAAGAAAGGAACAAGAAAGAGCATGAAGTATCTTTGAAGCATGAAGCTGCAAACACTATCAGAAGAAACTGCTAGAACCTCCATTAAAATAGTGCATGACCAGGTAGAGAAGACAAAGTCTGAAGAGCTGATCAATTGAAGAGGTGACCTCCAAAAGTAGGAATGAATGAGTGTCTATATAGTAGATGAACCATCTCATCGAAATGCATAGGTTCCTAGCCACTGCATCCGCCTAGTACATAGGAACAAAAATTGAATACGTAGATCACTCAACTAAACCAAGGAAGCAAAAGAGCCAACAGGTGAACCCCCCCATAAAGCTAAACAGGGAGAGGGGTGACAGGAACACTGAAATGCAATGCCAAAAACATCTACAAGAAGAAGAATCAGGAACACCAACAGTGCAATAGAATTACAAGCACAGGATAAAGGGTGGTGTCATTGACACACTGCATGGGCTAATGTCATGGAAGAAAAATTCACTAGACAAAGGTGGATGAGCACAAAATGGAAAAACATCATGACCCCCCATGGCACTTTATAAAATAGTGCGAGTACAAACAAACACAAGGTGTAAAAGATCCCAGATATGCAAAAGCAGGCACTTTATCTCAGTGCGTTTACAAAAGAAAAAAAAAATGCAATAGAAAGGAAGCTTACAATGCTCAGAAGTCAAAAAGAAGAGTGAGCCAAAAGAAAAAAAGAAGAGATCCAGGACCTGTAGAATCCAAGTAGTCCACCAGAGTGCGAAAGTGAAAAACTCGAAGGAGAAAGAACCTGGAGCAAAATTTGGATAAAAGACCCTTGCAACTAAATAACTCACAGAACCAGCTTTCCAACGAAATCTGGTGGGAAAATATCTATAAAGAGGAGAAATAGAGAAAACCACATGGGAAAAACCCTACTCCAAAAAGAGATAGCAAAGAATGTTCCAGAAGAAGGAACAAAGAGATCAGAAGAGAATCATTGAAGCATGAAGAACCACAAAACTCTGTCAAAATGCTGATCTGTAGAACCTCCATGGAAATAGAAGGCATGAACCATCAACCAAAGGAACATCCATGGAAATAGAAGGCACGAACCATCGACCAAAGAAGCATAAAACAACAATATAACCTCCCCGTAAGGCAAGTGAGGTGATAGGCAGCTGAAAAGATGGGCCAAAAATCTCCTACAACACAGGAGCCAAACACATTGAGAGTGAGGTACAAACACAAATAAAGGCTCGTGTCATCGACACTGCACGAGGAATTAGAGAAAGAGGGCCTATAAGTGGCAAACAACTATCCCCCCCATGGCACTTTATAAAATAGTGCAAGTACAACGAATCGCAATGATGAAAAGGATCTCGAAATGCAAGAGTGGCACTTTATCTCAGTGCATTGCATAAAGATTCTTATAATGAATATCGACAATGATAAAAAAAACATAATGCTGAAACAACAGAAGGTAAAGCCAAAAATGAAGCAACTGAAGCAACAAAATCGATCTTTGGACCAGAAACAAACAGGATATCCACTAGAATCCTAAAATGAAAAAGATTGAATAGGATGTGCTTGGAATAAAATATGGAACAACAACCAACATCACTAGAAAGATCATAGAAAGAGCTTTCCAACGATATAAAGAAGTCCAAAAACGGAGATCAGATGCTCAAGATACGCCTCCCAGAGTGCAAAATAGAACATCTGGCTTTGACTTCCAAAATAGGCAACCAAACTACATCAAAATCCAAAAACACCTATACCAGCATCTCCTTCTTGGGACCAGCTTTTTGGCGCATTTTTCAAATTGAAAAAATATGTCTGTATGCTCAAGTTATGGAGAAAAAACCTCTAGGGCCTCTGAAAATGCAAAAATTATTTTTTTTTAATAAAAAAAATAATAACAAAACAAAAATCTTTTAAAACAATCCCTCCACCGTCGGCGAAGCGGCAGCTGGGCGGCGGGAGGTTGGAGGGCCGCTACGGGGCGGAGCCACTGTGGGCCACTGGCAAACCGCTAGTGGTAACCGCTAGCGATGGCCGTCAGCGGTGACCGCTAGTTTTGATAGAGTTTTGCATGCAGGTGTTCTTGGGAGATTAGTTTTTCACCTAATCTAACATGGTATTAGAGCATGCAAAACTCTGTCAAAATGTTGATCTGTAGAACCTCCATGGAAATAGAAGGCATGAACCATCAACCAAAGGAACCTCCATGGAAATAGAAGGCACAAACCATCGACGAAAGAAGCATAGAACAGCAATATAACCTCCCCTTAAGGCAAGTGAGGTGATAGGTAGCTGAAAAGATGGGCCAAAAATCTCCTACAACACAGGAGCCAAACACATCAAAAGTGAGGTACAAACACAAATAAAGGCGCATGTCATCGACACTGCATGAGGAATTAGAGAAAGAGGGCCTATAAGCGGCAAACAACTATCCCCCCCATGGCACTTTATAAAATAGTGCAAGTACAACGAATCACAATGATGAAAAGGATCTTGAAACGCAAGAGTGGCACTTTATCTCAGTGCGTTGCATAGAGATGCTTACAATGAATATCAACAATGATAAAAAAAAACATAAGGCTGAAACAACAGAAGGTAAAAAACTAATCTCCCAAGAACACCTGCATGCATAACCATGTCACATGGATGAAGTAAAGAACAGAGGCAAGGAAAAATCAAGGAGGCCAAAAAGCCAGATCCGTCTTATGGACATGCAAAGAGAAATATCTCATATAATCCAATAAGTGAATTAATAAAATACAAAGAGGTGAATCCTTATAAAGGAATCACGAAACCTGAAAAGGGAAACTAAAGCCTAAAAAAGCTAGGGTTGCACAATATAATTAATAGAATTACTCTAACAACTTCTAACATCATGAAAAGTGTGTTTCTATCGTAAGAACAACACAAAATAGAGAATATTATGATGGGGGTAGTGTAAGATTTGGAAACAATGAACCTTGTAACATAAAAGGAACATGATGTATCTTGTTGACTAAAGAACTTGTGTGTGATAATACTTATTGGGTTGAAGGACTAAATCATAATCTACTAAGTGTGGCACAAGTGAATAACATTGGATTCAAGGTAGAATTCATGAATGGACTGGCCAAACTGCTACATGGGAAAGGAAATTTGGTTGGTTTTGGCAAGCAAACAAAAGGTAATCTATTTTATCTTGATCTTAGTGATTGTTCATGTCTTATTGCTCAAGTAGACGAAAGCTAATTATGGCACAAAAGGCTATGTCATGTGAACTTTGATAATATGGTTAAGATAAGAAAACATAAAAGAGTAAGAGGTATTCCTAGTTTGAAGAAGCCTAACATGGGTCTATGCAAGAATAGCCAAATTGGTAAGATGGGAAAGACAAGCTTCAAAAGAAAAGACTATCAGGCAGAAGAAGTCTTGGAAATTGTTCATACAAATTTATGTGGACCTATTAGAATAGAAAGTTATAGCGGAGAAAAAATTTTCATTCTCTTTGTTGATGACTACTCTAGAATGATGACAGTAATGTACCCAAAACAAAAATTAGAAGCCTTTCAAAAATTCAAGTGGTATCTAAGAAGAGTAGAAAAAGAAACTAGAAAGAAGTTGAAATGCCTAAGATTAGACAGAGGTAGTGAATTCATCTCCCATGAATTCAATAATTTTTGCATTGAAAAAGGAATCAAAAGACAAGTATCTACCCCTAGTACACCACAACAGAATGGTATAGTAGAAGAAAGAAACAAATCTATCATGGATTGTGCAAGAACCCTGATGATTGAAAAGAATGTTTCTCTCAAATATTGGAAGAAAGCTATTAGCACTGCAATTCATACCTTGAACAAAGTTTAGTTGAAGAAAGATTCAAACAAGACACCTTATCAACTATGGTATGGCTACAAACCTAATGTAAGTTATTTTAAAGTATTTAGCAGCAAATGTTACATATCAAAAGAATCTAGAAAATTAAAATTTGATGTAAAAGGTGATGAAGGCATATTTCTAGGATACTCTTGTAGAATTAAAGTATACAAATGTTTGAATTTATCTACTTACAAAATTATAGAAAGTGCACATGTCAAATTTGATGAATATGTATAAAAGAGTGAAGAAGAAAGCAACAAGGAACCTAAAGACTACATAATATTTTTTTACTACAAACTTGATACTCTTCCAAATCTATCTAAGAGAAAAGAAGCTTCATCTCCCAAGTCCCCAAAAACTCCAATAGTTACCGAGTTGCAGGTAGTGCAACCTAAGCTGCAAGGAGCTGAGTCACAATCAGAGGCTATCAAGCTAGTTCAAACTAGCCTTGATGGACCTGAGCCATAGATAGAAAGATCCAATCTTGAAACTAAAATTCAAGAAAAAGATGGTGGAACTCATTCAAATACCAAGAATCTTGTGTTAGCAAGATATGTCAGAAGACATCATGTACCCGATCAAATCATTGGAGATAAAGTGGATGGAACAATGAGAAGAAGCAAATCAAAAGGTACATGTTTACTTGTTGAGTTTGAACCTAGAAGTTTTAAAGATGCTCTAGAAAATGAAAGTTGGATTGAGGCAACGAATGAAAAGATAGAACATATAGAAAAGAACAAAACTTGGACTCTTGTTCCTAGACCCAAGGATAAAAAATTTATTGGTACAAAATGGGTATTTAGAAATAAGTTGAATGAAGATGGAAAGGTATTAAGAAAAAAAGCAGATTGGTATGCAAAGGCTATTCTCAAGAAGAAGGTATTGACTATGGTGAGACTTTTTCTCATGTGGAAAGACTAGAAGGTGTTAAAACTTTACTAGCATATGCAACACATAGAGGATTTAAAGTATATCAAATGGATGTTAAACATACATTCTTGAATGAAATTCTTGATGAAGAAGTTTACATTAAGCAACCAAAAGGTTTTGTAGATCCTAGCAAAGGAGATATGGTCTTCAAACTACACAAAGTATTATATGGTCTTAAGAAAGCTCCCAAAGCTTGGTATGAAAGACTCCATAAATACTTGATATAGATTGGTTTTCAAAGGACTAATGATAACAGTAGTATGTATATCAAGGAAGGACTAGATAAGAAGATTATGTTGGTAGAAATATTTTTTGATGATACTCTATTTACAAGAAATGATGACTTATGCAAAGCATTCTTAGAAGAAATGAGTAAAGAATTTGAGATGTCCATGTTTGGTAAAATAAACTTCTTCGTTGGATTACAAATACAACAGAACAAGAATGGTATCTACATCACTCAATCTAAGTATATCAAGGAGCTACTGAAGAAATTTGGAATGGAAGATTCAAGACTAGTTGGAACACCTATGTCTACTAAACATAAGCTTTCCAAAAATGATGATTCCAAAGAAGTAGATAAGACCACTTACAGATCAATGATTGGAAAATTGTAGTATGTAGTATAGACAAGGCCTAATATTGCTCTAGTAGTTGGAATAGTAGCAAGATTCTTAGTAAATACTAAAGAAAATCACATGATGGAAATCAAGAGAATCATGAGATATATAAAAGGTACTGTAGACTATGGTTTATGCTACAAACTTGGAGGAAATTTGGACTTAAAAGTATTTACTGATGCTAATTGGGCAGGAAGTCTTGATAACAAAAAAAGCACTAGTGGTGGAGCATTATTTCTTGGCAATAGACTAGTATCTTGGACAAGAAGCAAAATTGTACATCTCAATCCATACTAGAGGCAGAATATGTAGCAGTAGCAGTCAATTGTTCTAACATTGTTTGGTTCAAACAACTATTGGAAGGAATGAAGGTAGAGATCAAAGATCCATTTGTCATATATTGTGATAACAATAATGCAATCAACATATCAAAGAATCCTGTAAAGATGAATTGAGTCTAATAGGGATAAAGTATTAATGTGATTATCTATTCTAAGAGAATGTTTGACACTTAATGTTATCATCTTAAAAGGGCAGTTAGAGGAATGTCTTGTAGCAAAGATTTTCCTATACTAACTTGAGCACAGTTGAAGTGGCATCTTATGCAATTTTTGCACTTATTAGTAAATTTGACACAATCCAAGGAAACTAGAAGAAGGATACAGATAAGCTGAAGATGTATTTTGTAGATTGTATATCCAGAATGATGAACTAATCATCAGTAGGCAACAAGTTTTGTGATACAATTTTTCACACCTTTGTCATTGTTGTCAAAGGGGGAGTATTATGTAGAGAAAATTATATAGATATAAATGTATATGTAAGGTAAAGCTTATGTATTAATGTAAAGGAGTGATAAGGAATGTATAATCCATCAAAACATGAATAAAATTGTTATGTTTTGAACATAATTTTGTAGTTACTTTTTTTTTGTTTTTACTGATATGTATGACATCATCTTGGAACTTAGCCAATTTTCCCAAATTTTTCCATCAATGTGAAAGGGGGAGATTCTTTGCAATATGGTTAGTTAGATGTCTTGATGGTTATCATTTATGGCAACGTCTATTCAACATTTCATTTATGCATTTAGAGATAGAAAATTGTCTAAGTGTTAGAGAGTTTGTAGAAGTACAAAGAATAGATCTTAAGAGTACAAATGACTTATTAAGAGTTATCTTATGCAAAGTTAAGGAAATATTTGTGACACTTTCATAATGATGTGGTTAAGTGCACAAATGTGTATAGATAGTATGATAGAAATTATGATAAAAATACCAGTGCAAGTATTTAATTGAGCGGAACAAAGCATATCAGTAAATAGAGTTGTATAGTCTTAGGAATAATTTTATTTACAAAATAATTACTAAGTTATGATTAGATGACTATGTGGATAATAATCCATAAGTTTTTATACTTTATCAATCATGTGAATACATGAAGGCCAACTAAGTAGAATTTTTTAATTGTGCAAGGTATAAGTAGAGATCTTATATTGCATAGTTATTGTGAAGTCATGAGATGTTGTAGTTGTGATGCAAGCTATTTTGCAAGCCTTATGTGATGCAAGATCTAATGTTTTATTAGAGTAAGTGTGAGTGATAGAAATATAGAAAGTATTGTATATATACCTATCTTGTGAAGAAACAAATTGTATAATTGCACGCTAGCGTAGTGGGCTCTTCTTACATACATTGCATTTGTTCTACCAACTCCTAAAAGGGTTGAGGCTTCTAACAAGGCCTAGTCTCCTAACAGGGAATTGGAAAACTATATGTACTTAATAGGATCCTATTTTTTGGTGAATCATCTTGTGGGTTTCATCTGCATTGGGGTTTTCCCTTGGCCAAGGTTTCCCTAGTAACCATAAAATAAGTTATCTATGTGCATTGTTGGTTTACTTTAATATGCATATTATAAAAGAAGTAACAATATTTAGTTGTGGGAAAAAGTTTGTAGAATATTGATTCATCCCTCCCCCACCCCTCCCCCTCTTAGTATTATCTATTTCTAACAATTATTTTATTGTCTCTATAAACTTCATTCTATACCTAGATTCTTGGCATGGTAGTTAAACCATGCTTTGGATGAGAGAGTCAAAATTTCCCCTTCTATAAGATCATTGCTTCCCCTCAACCCATTGGGGTCTCTACTCTAAAACCTCCATTAGTTATTGGGGCCTCATGCCATTTAAGAAATTTGATTACAATTGGAGTGGAGAACATAATATTGAATAGTTTTCTTCATTCAGCCACCTTGTTGGTTTGGCTGAGAGACTTTGCAACTTATCATTTAGAAGCTATATGCCCAACCTAAAAATATTTTCTACAATGAAAATACACATTCTTAGATTCTAGTACTTTCTTTCATATCCTTTCGTCTAGCTTAAGCCAAATTTAACTCAGAAGTACATAGATAAATCCAATGCAACTTGAAACCTAGAGAGGTAGAGTGAGAATGACCATCTACTTTTGGGTCCAAAGTAAAAAAATATACATACTGTATTCCCTATACCTTGAAATTGTGAATCTATTTAGAGTTGCAATGGAAGATTGTACAGGAAAACCTAGATGCACATTATGGAAATGAAGTTTTCTACTGATTGAAGCTTGAAAGCCAAGACACCAATAAAACATACTTCTTCTAGTAACATGGCCTATTTTCTAAAATAGAAGCTTTATCTTCTATGGATTCACAAATAAGCACAAAGGAATTTTCAGTCAACTAGTCTAACTATGTTTCTAATGAATGTTTTAATTTGGGACTTCAAATATTAAAAATCCAGGCATCTAGATTTGATAGCCTGGCTGAAAAAGTACCAAATATACATAATAAGCCACATTAGGAGAGTTCCTCTATCATACAACATGTATTTACCCAAGGAAAGGATGGGATTGTCTTTGGAATAAGGACTAACATGTTTATGCTTCATATGAGGATCCTGAAATTTCAATGGTCGCTGACCTACATTGTTCAAATCAGCCTCAGCATCAAGAAAAAGTGTTTCCTTAGAAAGTTGCCTATTTTCCAAGAAAGATGAATTTTTTTTTTTGGAATATGCACTTCTTGATCTTTTTTGCAAGGCATTTAAAGGGTCACCAAAATCTTGAAACTACCAAGGGAGTCCAGATTGGAGTGTGGAAACAATTAACCATCAACTCTATATTTCAATGTATGTCCTTTTATTGATGCCTCTTGATTTGAAATAAGACCTCCCTCTATCCCATTGACCTTGTTAGGGTTTGCATAAGAATACATGGGATAAACTATTCTGGAAAAAATCCTAATACATGTTAAAAAGCATTTGTCCAATTACATTTTGTCTCAAATCAAACAAATTAAGATTGATTAATTGGTTTGAGATGTAAGAGAGGTTACAGCTCAATGCTAAATAATTTTTCAATTACAAATTAATCTCATTAAAAGACAAGGGTATTCATTATTAAAGAGGCTACTAAATTTAAATAGGAGAAATGTGATGTAAAACTTTTAAGAATCCTACAATTGAAGTGTGCACAAAAGGGTTAAAGGTCCCTACAAGGATGGGTTGTCCTTACAAGTACATGCATTAGCTAGGTTATAGAGTTGAAGGTCTTTAATTTTAGAAAAAAATTATTATTATCCTTTTTAAATTTTTATATCTTGTCACACTTATCCATCCAATCTTTCATTTAATTATTCCATCATTTGTCTCTCACTTGAATTTTTTTTTAATCAACTATCTCTTGAATTTAAGTTTATGCATTTGATGGGACAAATTTGTTCCTTGATATGTGAATATTGCAAATATAAAATTAATTTCTTTATTTTTTCCTTTATTTTAGAGTAAAAGAAAAAAAAAAAATTTGTATTACTTTTGGTCTATTTTGAGGAAAGAGAAATATCTTCACCTAAACATGTTTAGCTTATTTTTGACACACAACTCTTGGATTCCTCTGAGTGTTACATGCTTCTAAGCTAGTACTTTGATGATTCTATAGAATATTGTTCATGAAGATCTCAAGCTAGAAAACCTTTTGGTTACTAGGAATGGAAAAATGAAATTTTTTAATTTTATTATCAATAGGATGTTCATGGTAAGAATTCCATTGTTAGAGTGTACCATACCATTTTTAATAGTGACTATCTCAATTCAATCACTAACACTATGTTTCATGCAATGATCTCATAGAGTGCCTATAAAATAAGGGATATTTGTGAAATGTTAGTTCCTACTTGTGGGTAGTGTGTTCTTAGATATAATTTTGGATGGATTCCTTAGGGAAGCAATGATGAGCTTCAGAGGCCTCCTGTAACTCTCATTTATACTGCACCAAAATGTTGTATAGGTCAAATTCTACAAACTTTCTTCTTACAATAGTTTGTGTTGGAGAGTTCATGGAAAATAATGTGCATTTTTTACCTGAAGGTGAGCTTGGACTCTTTTACGCATGGAGGAGATTGATATTTTTTTGGAAAAAGTTATCTCAGTACATTGTGATTAGACCTTGGATTATACAAAATTTATTTATTTCACATGTCATTATATTGGTTTTTGTTGATTTATAGTCAAGATTCTTTTTTATTTTTTTTCCTCAACCCAATCTTCTTGTGACGTAAATAAAAGTGAGAAAAAGTGGACTCAAGAAGAGGTGATAGAAGAGAAAGGATCAAAATTGGTGCACATTGTCATTTTTTTATAGGTGTGACATATCATGGTAAATTTGATGATGTGTGGGCTTTGGGAATGACACTTTATTCCATGGTTTTAGGTCATTATCCATTTATTGGTCATACCATACAATATATATATATATATATATATATATATATATATGAAAAGGTAAATAAACAATAAATCACATTTAAAATAAGAGAAATGACAAGGAGAGATTACTAATTTTTTTTTTCTATAAATGGTTATAGATTGTTTAGTATCCATTACTCCTACTAGAGATCATGAATCCAAATCTTACAAACCTTCTTCAAGGGCTTATTTTTAAGGGTAAGAAGTTTCTAAATTTAGGATTTCTCAAGGATTTCTAACTAAGGCCTAATTGTCTAATCATTTTGAAATTCAATATATCTATGAAATTCATTATATTTGAAAACATATCCATGTCAAAGGATGAAATTGGATACTATCACAAGCTAGCATCCCTAGGTTGTGAAGATTAATGGGTCAACCTTGCCAGATTAAGGAATTATGTTCTAATTTCTAGCATTCTAGTCATTGAAATACACTACAACTTCCTCTAAGTCATTTTCAAAAGCATTTTAGCAAGTATGCATACATACACTTATTTATGACCACTAAGTCATGGAAGAAATGCTTAGTTTCTTCAAATACATGTTAAATAATTCATGTCTTGAGGCAAGGCTAGAAGGTTGAGATATTGATGAGAAAAGTTTAATTATTACTGAATTACTGGTTATTTGATAATATTGGTCAAGTCCACTTATTTGTTTGTAATAGTATTTGGTAAAATCATTTTTACATTGTTTGTGTAGACAATTTACTGTCTCAAAATAAGTGTACCATCTTCTTCATCTAGCTACAAGCATTGATAATTTTTGTAACATGTATGAGGGTTGGACACCCTAGATATGATGCCTCACAAATTTTTTTCATGGGAAAGTGTATTTCATATCAAGTTGGTTGATATACCTATTATGATATTCAAAATAGTATATTTATCATAGACCTCTTAGAAGTCCAGTTGTCATCTTTCTTCATTTGGGCTATCTACATATATTTGCATGAGTCTTTTATGATTATTTCAGAGAATGGAAGCATGGAATAGAAATTCATCCATCACCATATTTGATGTGAGAGGATTAGTTTCTTTAGCTTCATACCAAAACAAACAATCTCCATTAAATAAGGTATTCTCTTCTACTGTAGTATTCACATTACTATTGAGCTACTTTTTACTAATGGTCTATTTGGAGAATTCATAGCCTTGTTTTATAGATGCCTATGATATAATTGAAACATAATGGAGTCCTACCTTTCTATATTTTTTTTGCAGTTACCTTTCAATCATAATCTCTCAAGAGCCCAACTCTCTCTAATCATCCTTTGTGGCTCACCTCTAGCTCCTTGGCCTTTGTTAGTGTATCCTATAGCCATCTATCCTTCCTCTTTCACAAAGTGACCTCTTATAAAGGAACATCCTCATCCACCTTGTCCCCATGGGAGTCTAGTTGTAGGCGATATACCTTTCTATTAGTTAACCAATCATAAAGTGAAGATCATCAAAATGCATTATTCTTTCCACATCAACAATATCAAAGTTCAATTTTCATGCATCCACATTTGTTATATAGGCTACAATATAATTGCAATTTGAACACACACTTAACTAATTGTCACCAGTAAAACAAAAATAAGTATGATTGTAAAGGCATATGGTAGGGATAATTATTCTTCTTTTTCACAATAGTTCCAAACAATCTATAATACTTTGAGAGTCATTTTCACATTGATACAGGTACACACTTAGCTATTACTTTTGAAGGAGATGAAGCATATGAGGAATTTGATCTTATCAAGAGTGTGGATCCTATAATGCTTCTCATAAATCTTCCCAAAAAAGATGAAAGGGCAATTCTATGTAATGGTCTAAGAAAATATCATGTTGTAATTGATTTTATTTCCAATTTTATAATGGAAATTATTGATTATTTATAAGTACAATATTTTGTTTATCAATTTTGGTAGTGTTTGTTTTACCTTATTAGTGTTGGTAGGTTACTATTTACCCTATCATGCTAAGCATTTGTTTTGCCTCATTCTTCTAATTTTTCTATGTCAACCTGGCTAGATTGCTTGGATCAAGATATCTTTATAGTTATCTCAGTAACCTTTATACATCAATGTAGATAATTTTTGAATATTTTTACTAAGAGTTAAGCGATATGTTAAAGTTGATTTCCTAATTAAGAGTTTGATTCTTTAGTGATGGTCTAATTTATGGATTTCTCACCACTTGGTTCAAGTTTTTCTCAATATTCTCTTTGCATTATGTTCAAGTGACATATAGTTTCTTAGTAGTTGTTTGTCTTATTTCTTAGACATTTTGGATATATTCAAATTAAAAACTAAGATATGTTAAAGGAGTAAATTATGGTTTAGTAGCTTTATTGAGATGCAATTGGGACTTTCCAATTTGTTTAATATGATTTCTTCTTTTAACAATAATTAATTATTTTTCTACACTGTATAACAGCATACAAATGCATCCACTATCTTGAAAGAATTCATGAACCTAGAAGGAAGAAAGTAGTAATCCCATCCTTGCATAAAATACTCTCAATTTTTGGACAATTTCAATTTCTTTGATCTCTACTATTATTATATATCTAATTGTTTCGATTATTATTGAGATCTACTATTATTATATATCTAACTATTTGGATTATTATTGTCTACTTTATAGGAATTATTGCAATTATTAGAATTCTTTAGAATAACTTGGGGTGGGGGGGGGGGGGGGGGTTGGTGAATGAGTTATTCAAGGTCTAGATGTATAAATAAAACTTCTCATAGCTTAGTAAACCCATAAAACATTCATACTGATGTATGCATCCATAGGATAATGCAGTTACTAAAAACTTATAGGTTATTGTCAAATCAATTTGAAGAAATGTAAAGCATGAAACATAATAGATTCATCAACACACTTGACACAATGATTTATGTAGAAACCAAATTTGGGAAAAACCACTAGTAACATGCTACTCTTTTCACTCTTTTGAAGTGATTCCTTGTGAAAAGCCAACCTTGTTTTAAAGGTTACAATACACACTGTTAAATGTGACTTGGTTAAAGGATTCAAATCACCTTGTTAGGAGTGAGCTTTGTTAGAGGACTTTAAGCCATTCACTTGGAATGTGACCTGGTTAAAGGATTTACAAATGACTATTAGGTCAACCTTAATCCAAAGGATTTATCCTAGACTGATACAATTGTTAGAAAGTAACAGTAGAGATTTGATCTAATACAACTTACAACTTCATTTCCAGATTATATATAACTATTCAATCCTCAATTCTACTTAGCTTTCATACTTTGCAGCTGTGTTAGCTTGTTCTCCCTTCAAGCATTCATCTCCTTAAGCCTTCTTGCTTATCATGCCAATGTAGTCACCTTTTAGGTCACTTGATGAAGAAAAACCCTTGACTCCTTGTCTCCCCTAGGTTTTTGCACATAACCTTTTTGCTTCATGACTAGAAATTCCTATAAATAGGAAATTAAGATACTTTGCCCCTTATTTTCCATCATCCATTTTAGGGTTTGAATAGATTAGGTAGGATACAATGTATCTACCCCATATTTCATGTTTCTTCTAGAAACTTCTCCTTGAATCCTCTTTGAATTCACCTAAAAATGGTTTATCTTGAATTTTGTGCCACTAGCTCATCATCCTTATCTTCCACTTGGTTAACAAATTCCAAGAATACAACCTTGTTAGCTCAGATTCAATGAATCTACTATCTTTTCAATAATGCAATAACTCGGCATTATCAACCTTCTGATGCTCAATACATACTGCATTGCTTAGCATCAACTATGAAATTATTTGGCATCAACTAAACTTTACTCGACATCAACTATTTTTCTTGGCATCCATTAGAATTCACTTTTACTCAGCTCCAACTAACTTTCTACTTGGCTCCAACTGACTTTCTACTCAGCTTACATTGACTTTACTTGGCACCTACTATCCACTCAATCAAGCTTGGCAAAGAAACATTGTGTAACTTGTTCTTCTAAAAGATTTAAGTGTAACTAGCATTTGCAACCTTAAGTATATTATCAATAGATCATGTCATCACTGTCGTAACTGATCCTTGTACTTCATTACATAATCATAACTCAACCTTTCCTCTAGGTGCTATTGTTATCTCTTATTGATCAAATGCTCTTCATCAATCAACTAAGTGATAGTACTTGAATCTTATAAGCAATTATTTTACCAAAAAATAGTAGGTTTGACACCAGTGACAAAATAATGATTGAAACACATAGTCTTATTCAATAATCTCCCTGTTTTAGTAATTTCTCTCAGTAATGATATTTTCAATTAGATCTCAATAATATCACTCTTTTGCATTGATGGTAAACCAAACTGATCAACTAATTCAATTGAATGATGAACATCTTGTTCAACCAAATTGACTAGGTTAAAATAGTAAGACAATACCAAAAAGAAAACTTGGATCAAAATTTATCCCGCTATCAGCAACTTCCATCTTCTGATTAGGATACAAAACTCCTACCTTCTAATTAGGTTACAAAACTCCTATCTTATGACTTCCTTTGAATTCCTTCTTGTATCTCCCTCTTACTAGGTAGATTAGGATTTCTTCCTCTTTCCTACATTTTTCTCTATCTCTTTCATCTCTCTTGTGTTCTCCTCTGATCAACAACATTGGCAATTATCTCCCTCTTAAGATTAGTAACACTCACCACCTCTTTGACAATAATCTCTTGATTTCTCCCTTTGATATACTTTCTTTGATGATGATTAGCCTAATGTTCTTTTCTCCTTTATGATCAATAGAATATCTCCTTATCTTTTCTGGCTCTTGGTCAATATCTCCTTATCTATTCTGGCTCTTGATCAGTAGAATATCTCCCTCTTTGACAAAAATTCCAAAGACATGTCATATTTTTATTTTAAACATGTAGATATAGACTCTTGTATTTTCTTTAGTTTCTCCCTCTGTCACCTTGCTTGTGATTGTTTTGATGTTTCAACACTTTAATTACTTCAGGCAGCTCCTAAAGTAAGATCCTCTACATCAATGTGTAATAAATGAATATCATCTTGTTTTATGTAGGGTAAGATTCTTGTTACTTAGATAGCCTTTGATAGGGTATCACCCCTAATTTACCTCTTAGATATTCATGAGCATCCTTAGGTAATGGTTTTGTAAAGATATCAACAATTTGCCCCTTTGTGTTAACATATTTAAGCCTCACCTCTTTATCTTGAACTAACTCTCTCAAGTAATGATACTTGATTGCAATGTGCTTTGTCTTTATGTGCATCACTGGATTCTTTGATATATTGATAGCATTTCTATTATCCCAATAAAGTATCACTAGTTTTGTGATTTCTTCCTTCATTCCTCTGAGTAGTTTCTTGATCCATAAAATGTTTGTACAATTTACTGTAGCAACAATATATTCAGGTTCAACAGTATATTGTGAAGTACAACTTTGTTTCTTACTAGTCCATGTAACTAGTCTCTTGCCTAAGAAAAATTCTCCTCCACTGGTGCTCTTTATGTCATCTATGTTTCTAGCCCAATCAACATCAATGTAGGATCTCAATTGAAACCTTTCATTCTTCTTGTAGTATAAACCAAACTCTTCTAATCCTTTTAGATATCTCATTATTCTCTTCATGGCCATTAAATGATTCTCCCTAGGATTGTTAGAGAATCTCTCAACTATCTCTATTGATAATGCAATATTAGGTCTACTATGTACTTCATATTGCAATTTTCCAATCATAGACCTATACGTTATTTGGTTCACTTCAGAAAAACCATCATTCTTTAACAACTTGTGTCTTGTCACCATAGGTGCACTACCAATATAGAATCCTCCAATCCAAAGGTTTGAAATATTTCCTTGACATTCTTTGACTAAGTGATGTATGTACCATATTTCATCCCATATACTTACAATTGTACAAAAAACTTTATCTCTCAAAACATAGACATTTCAAATTCTTGCTTCACCTGATTTGGAAAATCCTTACCTGATTTTCAAAGCATCTTGACCTCCAAATATGATATCATCAACAAATATTTTAGATAAAAAAATACCTATTCCTTTTTTTATCTTTATTTATAGATTATTGTTATCATCAGTCCTTCCAAATCCAATCTTCATAAGATAAGTAAGAAGTCTCTCATACCATGTTCTTGGTGCTTGTTTCAAACCATATAGAGCCTTATGTAGTCTACATATCATGTTCTTATTGTTACCATAAAAAAACCCTTATAACTGATCTATGTAAACTTATTCCTTTAATATGCCATTGAAAAATGCAAATTTAATATCCATCTGATAAACTTTGAAACCTTTGTATGTAGCATAAGCAAGTAGAGTTCTCACTCCTTCCAATCGGGCAACAGAGGTAAATGTCTCTCCATAGTAAATTCCTTCTTCTTGTGCATATCCCTTGCAAACTAATTTTTCTTTGTTCCTTTGACTTCAAAATTTTCATCTAGCTTCTTTCTAAATACCTACTTGTTACCAATCACATTTTTGTCTTTTGGTCTAGGAAATAGACTCCTTGTTTTGTTCTTCTCAATTTGTTCAATCTCTTCTTCCATGGCTTTGTACCAATCAATATTTTCTAATGCATCTTTTACTGATTTGGGCTCCTTCATGCTTAGCAAACATGATTCACTTCTCAATTTGTTTCTTTTCATTGGTCTAGCATCTTTATCTCTAGTGATTTCAGCAATAGGATGATTTCTTTTAACATATTTGGACAATCTTGGCTCAAATCTTGTTTCTTCATTTTGTCTTTCAACTTCAAAATCACTATGTACATTTCTATTAGGTATTTCAGCATCTCTTTCATGTATACTAACTTCAAAATTAGAATGTACATCTACTTCATTCTATAACTCAACATCTGAATGCAACTTGGTTCCTGAATGCAACTTAGCATTCATAGGATGTGACTCAGTAGTCATTGTAATTTTATTTTGATTTGTAATATCTTCTTTAGTGGGAATTCCTCTATAAAATTATACAAATTATTTGTATTCTTCTATCTTTTTCATAGGTTCAACCTCAAGTGCTTCTGTATATTCATCAAAGTTCACATTTGCACTTTCCATAATTTTGTTAGTGTTAGTATTCAAACACTTATAAGATTTCCTTCTTGTGGAGTAGCCAAGTAATATACCTTCTTCACTTTGGCATCAAACTTACCATTCCTAACATATTTAAGAATGTAACATTTTCTTCCAAATACCTTAAATTATTTTACATTGGGTGAGTATTCATAGCATAGTTCAAAAGGTTTTAAATGAGTACCTTTCTTGACTTGCACATGGTTCAAAGTATAGATAGTTGTGCTTATAGCTTCTCTCTAGTATTTCAAAGCAACATTCTTCTCCATCATGAGTGTTCTAGTGCAGTCCATTATAGACCTATTTCTTCTTTTAGCAATCCCATTTTGTGGAGGGGTTGTAGGGGTAGATGTCTGTCTTAATTCTCCTCCTCTATCAGATCTCAAACATTTTATACTTTTACTTGTTTCCTTCTCAACTCTTGCTAAGTACCACTTAAACATTTGAAGAGCATCAAATTTCTATTTTAGAAATATGATTGTCATCATTCTAGAATAATCATCAGCAAATAACATTATGTACTTATCTCCCATGTATCTTTATACTTCAATTGGTCTAGACAAGTTAGTATGAACAATCTCTAGTATTCTTTTAGAGGTATAAGTTTTACTCTTAAAACTTGATTTTGTCATTTTGCCTGACTGACATTGTTTACACATTACATTATTAGGTTTCTTCAACTTAGGCAAACCTCTAACTTTCTTCATATTACTAACCAAGTTATCAAAATTAACATGACATAACCTTTTGTGCCAAAGCCATACATCATCAAATTTTACAACAAGACAAGTAGCATCCTCTATATCAGGATAGAATATATTACTTCTAGTTTGATCACCTTTTCCAATCAATTTCCCATTTGTGTCATATATCTTAGCAATATTATTTTCAAATTCAACCTTGCATCCCAAATTGTTTAGTTGTGACACACTTAAAAAATTGTAGTTTATTCCTTCAATATAGTAACCATTTTCACATGAAATCTTATCTATGAGAATTATAGAACCTTTTTCTTTTGTCAAACATAGTGCATCATTACCAAATCTTACACTATTTCCATTATAAAAATTTAAGGTATTGAACTTGCTTTTGTCTCCAGTCATATGATGTGAGCATCCATTTTCAATGATGCATTTATCATTTTGGTTCACACAAGTCACAAGTGTAGTTACCTCATCTTCATTAGATTCATCCTTCATTGCAACATACACTACTTCATCATCATGTTCATCAGAATCATCCCTTGTTTCCTCTTTAGCAATGTAGCATGACTTCTTTCCTTTATCTTTTTAATCTTTGTTGTCATCTTCTCTTCTATTTTTGTACTTCTCACCACTTCTATAGTTCTTCTTCTATGTACATCTTGCAATAATATGACCAACCTCATTACAATTGAAACAAATGATAGGTAACTTACCTTTGAACTTGTGTTTACCTCTATGGAATCTTCTTGCCAATAGTGCTTCCAGTCATTCAATGTATTCCTCATATGTATCACTATCACTAGACACATATTTTATCTTTCTCTTCTTCTTCTACTTCTTTTGATTCGAATCCTTCAATAACAACTTAGCTTTGAAAGAAAATTCAAGACTCTCGGGTTTGTAATTGTCATAGTTAGATAGTTCAAAAGAAGTGAATCTACCTACCAGATCTTCAAGGGTTAGATTATTTCCTAAAATACATCTCAATTCTTGAATTGCAGAAACTCTAATAGTATAAATAGGTAGTGGTGTTCTCAAGACTTTGCTTAGCATAGTATCATCATCTATCTGACCATCAGATCCTTTTATTGTACTGAAAAATTCTTTTACCCTAGCAACATATTGAGCAATATTCTCACCTTCTTCACTTCTCATATCATCAAACTTACCTTTGAGACTCTTACATTTGGCTCTTTGAACATTTTGTCTCCTCTATAGATAGTGTGTAGGGCATCCCACATTTTCTTTGTAGTATCACAACCTTTGATATCATTAAATTTGACATAGCTTAAGGTAGAGGCAATCTCCAACATCACATGATTGTGTTATTTATTCTTCTTCATATCTTCAGCCATTAGGGTTCTAGCTAGATCAACATGCTCCACTAAGATGGTAGATCGCGCATAATCTCCAAGTCCTTCAAGGTGTAGCTTCATCAAACTTTTCCATGCAAGAAAGTTATCTCTATTAAGCTTGGGTACATCTCTTTTTTACATCTTTATATTTGTGCTTCTAGTACCTTCAAACTAGTCCTTTTAAGTAGATGGCTTTGATACCAATTGTTGGAATTCTTTAGAATAACTGAGAGAGGGGGTGAATCAATTATTCAAGGTCCAAATGTATAAATAAAACTTTTTATAGCTTAGTGAACCCATAAAAAATTTATACTGATGCATGCATCCATAGGATAATATAGTTGCTAAAAACTTGTAGGTTACTGTCAAATCAACTTGCAAAAATGTAAAGCATGAAACCTAGTAGATTCATCAACACACTTGACACAATGATTTATGTGGAAACCCAATTTGGAAAAACCCATCAGTAAGATGCTACTCTTTTCACTCTTCTAAAGTGATGCACTGTGAATGGTTACCCTATTAGCAGTGAGCCTCATTAGAGTACTTTAGGCCATTCACTTGGAATGCCACCCAATTAAAGGATTTATAAATGACTGTTAGGTCAACCTTAATCCAAAGGACTTAACCTATACTGATACATTTGTTAGAAAGTAATAGTAGAGCTTTGATCTAATACAACTTACAACTTCAATTGTAGATTGCAGATCATTTTCTAATCCTTAATTCTATATGGCTTTCATACTTTGTAGCTCTATTAGATTGTTCACACTTCAAGCATTCGTCTCCTTAAGCCTTCTTTTTTAGCATGCCATTACAGTTACCTTTTAGGTCACTTGATGAAGCAAAACGGTTGACTCCTTGTCTCCCTTAGGTTTTCACACATAACTACTTTGTTTCATGAACATATATTCCTATAAATAGGAAATTAAGATACTTTTTTTGCTTATTTTCCATCATCCATTTTAGGTTTTGGACATGTTGATGCTCAAAATTGTAGCCCTGATTTTGAGCACCATAGAAATTTAAGCCCTATAAACGCTTTTAAATGAGTTTGTATCTGGCTATCACTGTGAGGCCCCTAAGGTGTTTAATGTTTCTAACACCCTGTATTCAGCCTACCTAAGCATCCCATGAAGTTAAAATGCCATTCCGAGTCATTTCGTGAAGTCTTGTTTTGAGCTAGTTTCAAATCTGCATTTTACCCTAAGTATCAAATAGTGATAGGAGGCTATGTTTACAAGTGAATATCTCGCACCCAAAAATGTTTTGTGACTTTCTGCTTTGGAAGTGTCTAGTGTCCATACTCGAGAACCTATGTTTCAAATTTTGAGTCATTTTGAGTTCATTTGATAAGGTTTTGAATCCCTCAAAGTTGGTCAGTTACTATTTTCATGCTTTTGCAATCTGTTCTAATTTTTGGGAAGCCCTATTTGACATGCTATACTTTTTGACCAATTGACCAAAATGCTAAACTTCCTTTTGGATTGCATTGTAGATGTCAAAGAATTGTTATGTTTCAATTTTCAGCTCTTGAAAAATCTATTTGATTAGTTTTCAAATGTGATTCCAAATGTAATTCCTATCTTTTTACTGGTGTCAACCTTTGTAGATTTGTCAATACCCCTATTTGGGATGTCATATCTCATAACTCGTGATTGGCTGGATGAAATGGATTACACCCTTGTATTTTCCTTTGAAAATACTCCAAGTGTGTCAGTTTTTAAGTCATGATGAGTCTGTATGCACACTTTTCCAGGTCATTTCATTTGCCAAAATCACTATCTTTCCATTGTTCCAATATGTAAAATCTGAATGGCCTACTTTGACCGCTTGCCAAATGCGTCATGTTATTTTTCATGAGCCCAAATCCTAGATCCATATTGTCCTCATGATAGAGAATGAATGCCCCAATTTTTGTGCTCTGAATTGTCAGTTTACCTAGTTATTAAAGCCTATTCTGAACGTGATTTGTTGTTTTCTGAAATGTTTATTTGTAGGCAATTTTGAAAGGTCAACTTTGATGGTGAATATCTTTTGACTCAAAAATTTTCATCAGATGAGATTCGATAGGGTAAAAGTGTGCGGAACAAAGAGTCAATGTGCCAATTTTTAGAGCCCAGTCAAAGGTTTGGGTCAGTTTTTAAGGTCGGTCAAAGGAGCTCCTGGCACAAAATTCATAGTTTGCAGAAATTGAATAAATGGGTTTTTAGTGACAGATGATTAATTGAACTTGTTTCAAATCAGCATCAGATAGTGGATGGATCAATTTTTCAGTTTAGTCATTTGAAAACAAAATATTTTTTAGTCAGACCCGCCTTGGGGTCTGACTGATTTCATTAGATAAACTAATGCCATGGATATCAAGGTTATGTTACTGGTCTTGATGTTTGCATTTGTTAAACATCTTGATATACTTATATCTAAAGAATCACAAGCAATGGAAAACACTAGATAAATCCTTTGCCTTGAAAAGACCATGGGAATTCTGCCATCATCAAGTCAACATGCATCTTATTGCACTACAAGATGACAAATACATCTCTTAAGAGTTTTGGAAGGAAGAAGAATGTAAGTTGAGACAATTAAATTCGTAATGATGTTGAGGCTACTATGAAGGAGGAGAATATTAATACCAAGGATAAAAAGAGAAAA
This sequence comes from Cupressus sempervirens, assembly GCA_028749045.1. Taxonomy (NCBI): domain Eukaryota; kingdom Viridiplantae; phylum Streptophyta; class Pinopsida; order Cupressales; family Cupressaceae; genus Cupressus; species Cupressus sempervirens. Next base: position 606,073,175 of record CM053788.1, read on the forward strand.
GAGTACCCTAAAATAAAAGGAGGCATTTCACAGGTAATTAAAAGGCCATCTCACACATCAGCCAGTGGTCAAAAAAAAATTGCAGGCAAAGCCATTGTCAAAGAACTAGACAAGTTGCATGTTCAAATAAAAGGGAGTTGAAGATTCAACATTTTTGAAAGAAAAAGCCACAACAAAAACCAGAGGAGCCCATGGCTTGGAGATCATTCATGCAGTCAAAGAGTGACTTCTATTGCATCAGAGCGCACGTGAAGAGCAGAGTTTAAAATGAAAGAACTTACGCCATCATAAAAAAGAGCTCAATCAAAGATTAAAAAGCCATGCATAGAAAGCTAAAGCCAAAACATTTGAAAATTTGCGCAAAGAATGAAATGACAAGGAATTCCACACACACAGTGGGTAGAGGCATATAAAAAGCAGCAAGGACTTCTTATATTGAAGGCTTGCAATCTAGAATGAGCTGCCATTCTTGAGTAGAAAGAGGTGACACTCTTTACAAGCTACAAAACATAGGGAAGCCCATGCAAATTTCAAAAGGCATCTCATGCCAAATAAGGAGGAAGTAGGGTAGTTTTAAAGCATCTATTCCTTAGCACAGGAATCGCTATGTTGAAAAACAAACCCATGCAATGGAGAAAGTAAAGGCAGGATCAAGTAATAAATAAATAAAAAATAGAACCCGCGGCAATCAAAGCAAAGAACAGAAAACATTGTCCAATAGCAAAGAGAATAGGCCTGTTCAAAACTGGGTCATATCATGCATCAACAGATAAAAATACTGGAGAAAGGATTAACCATCAGCTCATGCAGTAAGAGACGACACATGCTCACGTTATTGAAGGTAGCATCAGAGTCAATGACTAAAGGAACCACTAAGCAGCAAATAGAGTTCCAAGCAAGGAAAATCCCATGCAAAACAAAGCCGGCCGATGAAATGATAACATGAAACCAAACCTGGAGGAAGAAAGCACAACAGTTTTGCATTAAAACACTTAGTCCCACATTGGTTGTGGGTTGAACTCTTTTAGTGTTTAAGTATAAACCCAAACACAATGTATCGTGTCTTAGAGACTGGGCCTCTTGAAAGGTAAGGCCACGTGTTTTTGGGTGGGCCTCCTACGCCAAACGATGATAGAAGCTTAATTTTGAATGAAAGTGCTAAGATGTTGATGTGGCAAGGTAGGCTTAGATTGTGACAAGTGTCCAAATCCGGTAGTGCCCACTTGCTAGCATTTCCAAGTGCTAAGACAAGGTAGGCTTAGATTGTGACAAGTGTCCCAATTCGGTAGTGCCTGCTTGCTAGCATTTCCAAGATGCATGATAGATAAATATTGTGGGAAAGTGGGCAAAGTAGCAAGGATCCTAGTTGATGATGAGGTTGTGATGCAGAGTAGTTTAGATGGGAAGCGCTCAGATCGTGACACGTGTCACAATCTGATGAACAACACAATCCCACATTATGGAGATGCTCAAAGGTTAAATAATGTAGGGAAGTGGGCACACAACATGTGTCAGCAGGGCTTGGGCCAGTGGTGAAGTGGTGCTGACATGATGGGTGATGTGGCATAGGCAGGCCAATTAGGTGCTGCCATGTGGCAACTCAAGTGGTGCTTAGTGGGCTTGGAGAGGATGAGGAAAAGGTTGTAGAGTTATAAAAGATAATAATATTCTATTATAAGAAATGCACATCAGGTTTTAAGAAAAAAATTCCAAAAGGGCATTTCTTTTCTAATGTTCAAACTTTGAATATTTTAAATTTTTGATAATTTAAAATTTAAAATTGTAGACCTTGAGTTTTTATAGTAGGGGAGTTGTTTTCAAATTGACTTTTTGGTCATTTTTAGAATGCTAGATATGCCTTATCATATACTGTCAAAATCATGAGAATCTAAATTTTTTGATTTTGGGGTTGGCTTTTGCACAGAATTCCACTGATTCAAGCTATAATATCTAAATTGCAACTATATTTAGGTAATTAGAGTCCAAAACTAGTTTTTAACATAGTAATCACCTGAATATGGTTAAAAGACAGTGAGAATTTAGTTTGGGTCAAAATTTGTTTAGATTCATTCAGTAAAAACTAAAATTTCACTAGCAAGATATTTTGGCCAATCAGATATTTTGGCCAATAGGTTTTCATGATTGAGCAAAGGATATTTTCAAATCAGTTAGGGTGTGATGATGAAAACAAATCAGATTAGATGGGTAGAGGGAGGAAAGGGGTTTTGTAACTGAATAAGATGAATTTCCAAGTGGACACCTATCATTCTGAAATCAGATCCAGGAATTCTTTCTTGTCTATGTCTTTCTTTCTCTGATCCATTGTAAGGGTTCCAGTCTTGGTCACTGAGAAACCAATAGGTTGGCAGTTTGTTCTGGGTAATACCAATAGGGTTCCAGTTCTACTGTTGAAACCAGGATTGTAGATGGTTTTACTTCCTGACTTTGAGCTGAGCTCTAGCAGTGAAGGCCACACATCCACCATGTGTAGATTTTCATTTCATGTTATGCAATGTTATTCTGAAGTACTAGATATTGATGCTAGATCATATGAATTATCTTGAGTTTCATTTTGTGTTACCAGTTACTCTATTTAATCTTTCCAAGGATAAATAAAAAAGGGGATTTATAGGAATTATTTAAGTTTTCTAATTATGTCTCCTAATTCTTCATGTGTCATTAACTTTGTAATTGAATGGATAATGTTCATTTGTTTTAAGACATTTTGGATGAAGTGTGTATCAGATCTTTGTTGCTTTTGACTCAAGGAGTTAAGTAAATGCTTCATAGTTCTAATAGGGTTTCTGGGTGTATGAAGGGGATATTGCATAAGAATGGGATTAGGGAATCTCAGTTAATAAACTTGATTGTAATGCAAGCAAGTTAGGTCATCCTACTGGTAATGACTCTATGTTTCAATGGATAAGGGAATGATCACTAAATTAGATGTAAGCTGATATGAATGGCATTTGCACAAATCTTTATTCAAATAAATTCAGTCGTTCATGTTTTTAGTGGGCATAAAAGTTTAACCCTCACTCAGCTTCTAAGATTCATAGATTTGCACCTAGCTACTGTAGATCCATGTCATTTCATGAGTTATAAGGAGGTATAAGGGTTTTCATCTACTTAATAGATTCAGGGATATGTTTTTACACTGGTACAATATCAATTGAATCTCAAGTCCACCTACCTAGGTTTAGCAGAGCCTAAAGTAGAAGAAGGGTCATGCCTTATAGTTGGCCTGTTGTTAGAAATGACATGTTGAAAATGGGAGTTAGCTGCCCCTAGATGTGTCACTTTCTCAGTGGGCAATTTCAATGGCATTTATGGTTTCCCAAATACTATGCCCTATGATCTCAGAAAGTACATACCTAAGTTTAGTGGGAACCATGACAATTTAGCCAGTCATCATGTTCAGTTGTTTAGTGACTTGGTTGGCAATTTTGAAATTGCTCATGAAGATGTTCATATGAAGTTGTTTGTTGAGACTTCAGAAGGGGATGCCAGGGATTGGTTTTCATTTTTACCTGCATTTTCAATTTCATCCTAGGATGATTTACTGTCAGCCTTCATGATGCAGTTCAGGGAAAGAGTAAGCATCTCTTATTATTTTGATAAGTTTTTGAAATTCTTGAAAGTTATAAGCTGGATGATCAAATGTGTTTAGTGGTTTATCTTAACACATTTGATAAGAAAATGAGTTACCTATTAAGGGATAAAGAATCTAAGACTTTGCATTAGAAATTCATGATAGCGATAGAGGTTAAGAATAACATAAAATATGGCTTAACCTAGAGTCACTTCTCTAGAAATGTTTTTCGGCAAGATGAGGTGCAAAGAACAAATCAATGTCATATAGAATGTTCAATTTCAGATCAGCAAATACGTACCTCTACTATTGTAAATAGTTTTTTTGAAGATTCAAAAATAAAATGATGTGAACATGAAATCTCTTTGTTGCAAAGAAGAAATGATTCCTTTCGTGCTAAATTGAATGCACATGTTTATGGTATTACAACAGTGAATGATAGAGTTGATTCACTTGATGAGTTATGCATGCAAGATATAAATCCAATCATTCATTTTCCCATTGATGATTTGTATTGTGTTGAAAACATAATGAATCAAGAAGAGGAAAGGTATTTATCTCAGTATGAGGATGAAGAACCTAGAAGTAATGTATCAAGTGATAAAGATGAAATTGCTGATCTGACATATTGTGAAGAAGCATCATGTGAAGACAATGGCGAGACTTGTTGCTCAAGTCAAGAAGAGGATTGTGATAGTACATATGCATCTTCATGTGAAACAGATGTTGATTGGGAAGAAGAAAGTAATAATGAGAGTGAGTATTCTCTTGCTAGTAAAGGTATGAGTAATGTTCCTAAATCTGAAAGTGAAGTCTCATTTTAGAGTTATACAAGTTAGCTAGATGTTGAAAGTGGTGAAGAAGATTTGTCTACACAATATGAACACAAAGAGGTTATCCATAAAGACAGATTACCTAATTATGTAGAAGAGTGTCTTGAGGATGAGTGCAATGATGATCAGTAAATGATTGATCCTGAGATTAATGCATCAGCACCTATTGGTAAAATAAAAGATGATTTACTTGCAAGACATTTGAATCACCTACATGAAGACAATGAAAGTAACTTTGATTTATATTCTACATGCTTTGTTGATGGAGTAGAAAGTGAGTCCATATGTAGTTTTGGTTTTTCTTCACATGCTGGAAGTCTCCATAAATACGAGATGGGTAATGGTTTTAAAGTATATACTAACACTTTATATGATGAGAATCATGATGATGATCAACCCATTTTTTGTCAAAACGTTCAAAGAGGGTCATTGCATGGAGTTATCAATCCTTTGTTTGAAGAGCACATGGAAAATTCAGATTTAGTTGAGAATAAGTTTAATGATGATACTTTATCCTACCACTATGATAAATCAAATTGTTCTTCTTTTGAGTATGATAGTGAAACTGATGATTATGTTGCATTTGATGAGGTAAATGACAAGGTGTTTGATGAAGTTGTTTCTGAAGATCAGTATGCACCTTGCAGTGAGATTTATGATGAACTCTCTGATGTGAAGAGTAATTTGTTTGCTGATTGTGAAGAACCATTTGAAGATTATGGATTAGTTTCAGATTCTGATGTGGATGAAATATGTGAGTATCAGTCAAATTGTTCATTTGATTCCTATCCGATTATGCAAAAGGATACACAATTTGAAGGTATGAGTGGTCTTTTTCCCCATGTTGAATATGATGCATTCATATTCAAAATTGATAGCATGCATGAGTCATTTGTTAGAGAAGGTTTTCAGTTTTAGTCTGATATTTTTGAGCATGCTGATCAGAACTTTCATAATGAGCAAGTGGTTGAAGATGAACATAGTTTTTATTTGCATTGTGAAATTCAAGGTTTAGATTCAGTTTTGCTAAATGAGTTGATTCATAATGATAATTTGATTGGTGAGACATATATGAGTAGAAATTTCAGTTTACCTCATGAAAGTCTAGATGTGAATTATGTTTATGATAGAGGTAAATAATTTTGTTGAGGTTTGGTGGCCTGGGGCCATCGTGTGTACATAATCTTGGTAGTTGTAGTTGTTTCCCTATTTTCAATAAAGTTGTTGGAGAGATTTTTTTCGGTCAGGTGTGTGGTTTGCTTCTCCCAAAGATCTAAATCCTTGCCATGCCCATAAGGGACATGTATCCCTAGATAGAGCCACTATTGGCGCTCAAAATTGTAGCCCTGATTTTGAGCACCGTAGAAATTTAAGCCCTATAAATTCTTTTAAAGGAGTTTGTATCTGGCTATCACTGTGAGGCCCCTAAGGTGTTTAATGTGTCTAACACCCTACATTCAGCCTACCTAAATGTCCCATGAAGTTAAAATTCCATTTCGAGTCATTTTGTAAAGTCTTGTTTTGAGCTAGTTTCAAATCTACATTTTACCATCAGTGTCAAATAGCAATAGGAGGCTATGTTTACAAGTGAATATCTCGCACCCAAAAATGTTTTGTGACTTTTTGCTTTGGGAGTGTCTAGTGTCTGTACTCAAGAACCTATTTTTTAGATTTTGAGTAGTTTCAAGTTCATTTGATAAGGTTTTGAATCCCTCAAAGTTGGTCAGTTACTATTTTCATGCTTTTGCAATCTATTCTGATTTCTGGGAAGCCTTGTTTAACGTGCTATAATTTTTGACTAGTTGACCAAAATGCTAAAATTCATTTTGTGTTGCATTGTAGACATCAAAGACTTGTTATGTTTCAATCTTTATCTCTTGACGAATCCATTTGATTAGTTTTCAAATGCGATTCCAAATGCAATTCCTATCTTTTTACTGGTGTCAGCATTTGCAGATTTGTCAATACCCCTATTTGGAATGTCATATCTCCTAACCCATGATTGGCTGGATCAAATGGATTACACCCCTACATTTTCCTCTAAAAATACTCCAAGTTTGTCAGTTTGTAAGTCATGATGAATCCGTATGCACACTTTTTAGGTGAGTGGCCTACTTTGACCGCTTACCAAATGCGTCATGTTATTCATCATGAGCCCAAATCATAGATCCATATTTTTCTCATGATAGAGAATGAATGCCCTAGTTTTCGTTCTCCTAGTTTTCAATTTACCTAGTTATTAAAGCCTATTCCGAACGCTATTTGTTGTTTTCTGACATGTTTGTTTGGAGACAATTCCAAAAGGTCAACTTTGACGACAAATATCTTTTGACTAGAAATTTTTCATTGGATGAGATTTGACAGGGTAAAAGTGTACAAAAAAAAGAGTCAGTGTGCCAATTTTTAGAGCTCGATCAGAGGTTTGGATCAGTTTTTAAGGCCGGTCAAAGGAGCTCCTGGCACAAAATTCACAGTTTGCAAAAAGTGAATAAATGGGTTTTTAATGACGAATAATTGATCGAACTTGTTTCAAATCAGCATCAGATAGTGGATGGATCAATTTTTTAGTTTATTCATTTGAAAATGAATTTTTTTTAGTCAGACCCGCCTTGGGGTCCGACTGATTTCATCAGATAAACTAATGCCATGGATATCAAGGTTATGTTACTGGTCTTGATGTTTGCATTTATTAAACATCTTGATATGCTTATATCTAAAGAATCACGAGCAATGGAGAACATTAGATAAATCCTTTGCCTCGAAAAGACCATGGGAATTCTGCCATCATCAAGTCAATAGGCATCTTATTGCACTACGAGATGACAAATACATCTCTTAAGAGTTTTGCAAGGAAGCAAAATGTAAGTTGAGACAATTAAATTCTTAATTATGTTGAGGCTACTGTGAAGGAGCAGAGTATTAATACCAAGGATAAAAAGAGAACAGAGTACCCTGAAATAAAATGAGGCATTTCGTAGGCAATTAAATGGCCATTTCACACATCAACTAGCAGTCAAAAAAAATTGCAGGCAAAGCCATTGTCAAAGAACTAGACAAGCTACATGTTCAAACAAAAGGGAGTTGAAGATTCAACATTTTTGAAAAATTAAGCCACAACAAAAACTAGAGGAGGCCACGGCTTGGAGATCATTCACACAATCAAAGAGTGACTTCTATTACATCAGAGCCCACGTGAAGAACAGAGTTTAAAATGAAAGAACTTACACCATCATAAAAAAGAGCTCAGTCAAAGATTAAAAAGCCACATGCAACAAGCTAAAGTTGGAACATTTGAAAATTTGTGCAAAGAAATGAATGACAAGGAATTCACGCACATAGTGGGTAGAGGCATATAAAAAGCAGCAAGGACATCTTATATTGAAAGCTTGCGATTTGGAACGAGCTGCCATTCTTGAGTAGACAAAGGTGGCACTCTTTACAAACCACAAAGCATAGGGAAGCCCATGCAAATTTCAAAAGGCATCTCATGCCAAATAAGGAGGAAGCAGGGCAATTTTAAAGCAACTACACCTTAGCATAGGAGTCGCTATGTTTAAAAAAGAACCCACGCAATGGAGAAATTAAAGGCAGCATCAAGAAATAAATAAATAAAAAATAGAGCCCCCGATAGTCAAAGCAAAGAACAAAAAACATTGTCCAACAGCTAACAGAACATGCCAGTTCAAAACTGGATCAAATCACGCATCAACAGATAAAAATGCTAGAGAAAGCATTAACCATCAACTTGCACAGTAAGAGATGACACATGCCCACGTTATTGAAGGTAGCATTAGATATAGTGACTAAAAGAACCACTAAGTAGTGAATAGAGTTCCAAGCAAGGAAAATCCCATACAAAACAAAGCCGGCCCATGAAATGATAACATGAAACCAAACCTGGAGGAAGAAAGCGCAGCAGTTTTGCATTAAAACACTTAGTCCCACATTAGTTGTGGGTTGAATTCTTTTAGTGTTTAAGTATAAACCCAAACACAATGTATCATGTCTTAAAGATTAGGCCTCTTGAAAGGCAAGGCCACACTTTTTTGGGTGGGCCCCCTATGCCAGACGATGATAGAAGCTTAATTTTGAATGAAAGTGCTAAGATGCGGATGTGGCGAGGTAGGCTTAGATTGCGACAAGTGTCCAAATCTAGTGGTGCCCACTTGCTCGCATTTCCAAGATGCACAAAAGATAAATATTGTGAGAAAGTGAGCAAAGTAGTGAGGGTCCCAATCGATGATGAGGTGGTGACATAGAGTAGTTTAGATGGGAAGTGCTCAGATTGTGACACATGTCATGATCTAACGAATGGCGCAATCTCGCATTATGGAGATGCTCGAAGGTTAAATATGCAACATGTGTCAGTGGGGCCCAGGCCGCTAGTGAAGTGGTGCTAACGTGATGGGTGATGTGGCATAGGCAGGCCAAGTAGGTGCTACCATAAAGCAGCTTGGGTGGTGCTTAGTGGGCCAGGAGAGGATGAGGAAAAGGTTGTAGAGTTATAAAAGATAATAATATTCTATTATAAGAAATGCACGTCAGGTTTTAAGAAAAAAATTTCAAAAGGGCATTTCTTTTCTAATGTTCAAACTTTGAATATTTTAAATTTTTGAAAATTTAAAATTTAAAATTGCAAACCTTGAGTTTTTATAGCAGGGGAGTTGTTTTCAAGTCGACTTTCTGGGCATTTTCGAAAGGCTAGATATGCCTTATCATATACTGTTGGAATCATGAGAATTTGAATTTTTTGATTTTGGGGTTGGTTTTTCCATAGAATGCCATTGATTTGAGCTACATGGGGATTTGTCTTAAGTATCTAAATTCCAACTATATTCAGGTAATCAGAGTCTAGAACTAATTTTTAACATAGTAATCACCTGAATATGGTTAAAAGATAGTGAGAATTAAGTTTGGGTCAAAATTTGTTTAGATTCATTTAGTAAAAACTAAAATTTCACTGGCATTTCATGAGGCAAATCAGATATTTTGGCAAACAGGTTTTCATGATTGAGCAAAGGATATTTTCAAATCAGTTAGAGTGTGATGATGAAAACAAATCAGATCAGATGGGTAGAGGGAGGAAAGGGGTTTTGCAACTAAACAATATGAAATTCCAAGTGGACACCTATCATTCTGAAATTAGATTCGGGAATTGTTTCTTGTCTATATCTTTCTTTCTCTGATCCATTGTAAGGGTTATAGTCCTTGTCACTAAGAAACCAATAGGTTGGCAGTTTGTTCTGGGTAATACCAACAGGGTTCTAGTTCTACTATTGAAACCAGGATTGTAGATGGTTTTACTTTTTGACTTTGAGCTGAGCTCTAGTAGTGAATGCCACACATCCACCCTATGCAAATTTTCATTTCATGTTATGCATTATTATTCTGAAGTACTAGATATTGATGCTAGATCATATGAATTATCTTGAGTTTCATTTTGTGTTACTAGTTACTGTATTTAATCTTTCCAAGGATAAATACAAAAGGAGATTTACAGGAATTATTTGAGTTTTCTAATTCTATCTCTTGATTCTTCATATGTCATTAACCTTGTAATTGAATGGATAATGTTCATTTGGTTTAAGACATTTTGGATGAAGTGTGTATAATATCTTTGTTGCTTTTGACTCAAGGAGTTAAATAAATGCTTCATAGTTCTGATAGGGTTTCTGGGTGTATGAAGGAGATATTGCATAAGAATGGGATTAGGGAATTTTAGTTGATAAACTTGATTGTAATGCAAGAAAGTTAGGTCATCCTACTGGAAATGACTCTAAGTTTCAATGGATAAGGAAGTGATCACTAAATCAGATGCAAGCTGATATGAATGGCATTTGCACAAATCTTTATTCAAATAAATTTAGTCATTCATGTTTGTAGTGGGCATAAAAGTTTAACCCTCACTCAACTTCTGAGATTCATAGATTTCTACCTAGCTACTATAGATCCATGTCATTTCATGAGTTATTAGGAGGTATAAGGGTTTTCATCTGCTTAATAGATTCAAGATATGTTTTTTCACTGGTACAGTATCAATTGAATCTTAGGTCCACCTGCCTAGGTTTAGCAGAGCCTGAAGTAGAAGAAGGGTCATGCCTTATAGTTGGCCTATTATCAAAAATGGCATGTTGAAAATGGGAGTTAGCTACCCCTAGATGTGTCACTTTCTCAGTGGGATAATTGAAAACCTTCCAGCATTTTCAAACACCAATAGGACAAATTAGGTAGGATACAATGTATCTATCCCATATACCATCTTTTTTCTAGAAACCTTTCCTAGAATCCTCTTTGAATTTTCCTAAAAATGGTTTACCTTGAATTCTCTGCCACCAGCTCATCATCCTTATCTTCCACTTATTCCATTGTCAAATCATTCAGCATCAACTAAACTTTACTTGGCATCAACCATTTTGCTCAACATCCACTAGAATTTTCTTTTACTTGGATCCAACTGACTTTCTACTCTACTCCAACTAACTTTCTACTCAGATTGCATTAACTTTTCTCAGCACCTACAATCCACTCAGTCAAGCTTGGTAGAAAAACTTTGTGTAACTTGTTCTTCTAGAATTTCTAATGTAACCAGCTTTTGTAACCTTAAGTAGATTATCAATACATCATGTCATCACTGTTTTAATTGATCCTTTTACTTCATTACATAATCATAACTCAACCTTTCCTCTAGGTGTTTTTGTTACCTCTTATTGATCAAATCCTCTTCATCAATCAACTAAGTGATAGTACTTGAATCTTATAAGCAATTGTCTTACCAACAAATAGTAGGTTTGACATCAATGACAAAACAATGATTGAAACACATAGTCTTCTTTAACAATCTCCCTCTTTCAATAATCTCTCTCAGCAATGATCTTTTCAATTAGATCTCAACAACAATAAGGTTACAAAACTTTCCAAGTGGACAATTCTAGATGATCTAAGGGTTTGTATAGCTATTTTATTCTGTTTGCAAAAACTTCAACTATAGCTCTTACCTTATTTTTATTTTTTCAAAATAATATAGGTAGCTTTAACTAAAAATAATGTTGATGTTGTACTTAAGTGATTTATCCTATAAGAAAGAATATTCTATAGTTGGTTATTATTGCCTAATTATAGATTGTGTCTTTGCCAGATACTAAATAATTTATTAGTAAGGTTTTAAATTTCATCTTGGCTATCTTCTGAATATGATTATTCATGTTATATGAATTAGCATATTCTACTTTTCCCAAATAATCCAAAGAAATAAAGAATTTTCACAATACTTTCAACAATGTGCAAAGCACATATTTACCCAAGTTGTAGGTCTTTACTTGCAAACCTTAATGTAACACAAAAACATACACTCAATGTTGGGACTTGGTATTACCCTCACAAAAATGGTATTACACACTTAGAATACTCTCAAGACTAAGAATCTTTACCTAAGAAACCAAACTTTGTCAAAACTCACTATCATCCAACCTTTTCTAGTATAGCCTACAATATTGTAGATTCACCATCTTCTAAAGCAAGGCCAATACATCTTGAGTCTATCATCAACATGGAATTTTTTCTACTACAATAATAGATCATTTTTTAGCTAGTTTGGTGATTTTTATTCTTATGTGATGTTTTATTGGGATTTATTTGCATATATTTTAGTAAACACTTATCGACTCAAATTTTTGGATAATGTTTCACAAGAACTCTACTTTTGGGATTAAATGATACGGTTTGAGATTTTTATCATTCTCTAGCTCTAGACAATTAGTTTTTGTAGACTTTATAGAGCATGGTACTTTGTTTTGTGAACGATCTTAGCTAATTTTGAAGAAGTTGGTGCACTAAGAACATCATTGTTTTGCATTATTTAGTGGTTTATAAATAGTCTCACTATATTTTAGTGGTACATTTATGTTTTTATAAATTTTTATGTGTGTAATTACATTATTTACTATGGTGTAAATAATCTCATTGTATTATTAGTATTAATGTCTAACTTTGTAGAAATTTTTAGAGGTGACTAACCACAAAAATGAGGCACAAGAAAACATTCTTGTATTGATAGGTACATGGATGGTATAGATTATGAAGAGTTTAGTGTGTTATTTTCTAGCTCATCTATTTATGACTGGTGGCTTTTCATCTATTAGTGGAGTGTCATGCCAATGGCTAGTGGAGAGTGTCATTAAAGCAATGACATTGTATCTAGTATAGAGTATCTATTTTTGGATGACACACTTGAAGTAATCTTCCAGTAACTATATGCACTTCTACATTGTTAGTAAAAAGTTGGACACAATTTTTTAATTTAAAATCCATTACCCTAGTTCCCTTTTCCTTTGAAATCAAAGGAGCCTTTACACTATCAACATGATTGGGTGTTGCCTTGTTGCCCCCATTTCAAGAAACATAGGTCCATAACTTTTTTGGGTGCTATATTTAGAATGATATAAAATAAATAATAATTTATTATGTATTCTTAAAGGGTGCTAGCTCAATGGAAGAGCGCATGCTTTACAAGTAGGAGGATGGTGGTTTAATTCCATCATTCCCTATTATGACCAAGTACACTACCAAATATGTAACTAAATATGCTATTGAATATGCTACTAAATATGTGACCAAATATATTACTAAATATGCTACTAAATACACTACCAAATATGTGACTAAATATACTAAATATGTGATTTAATATGCTACTAAATATACCAATAAATATATGACTAAATTAGTCATAAAATAAGTGACTAAAATCATTTAGTAGTGTTATAATGATGGGATATTAACTACTATTAGTCATGTGACTAATTTTAGTCACATATATAAAAAAATTAGTTGTTACTTTAGTCACATATTCTTGTTTTTGTACTAGTGAGTATTTGGAGGTTAGATTTTAGGTCATTGACTAAATTTTGAAACTAGTTATTTTTTTGACAACTAGACTCCATTCTACACACTTGAAAAAAAAAAAGGTTTTGATTTTTTATTAGTTTTAATTGATTTCTAGGGATGCATAGAGAGATTTAATGTCTTTGAGATGTGCTCACTTACAAAATTCATGAAAATTAATTACATTAAAAAATTAAACAAATAATATAGGATAAACTACATGGTGTTAGATAACTTTACACTAGAGCAATAAACAAATTTGAAAAAAAAAGTTAGAATTTTTTTGGGGGGGGTCACACTTGTCACTTTGTTATTTTTAGTAAAAATAGTCCCACTTTCTATGGCCATTATCTTTTAGGGGATTAAACTCTGCCGATTTTTTATTTAAAAAAATTAGTAGTTTAGAATCTAGATTTAGAGGACTATGATTTTTTTTTGCTATATTTTAAACTATTGAGTGTAACTATCTTCAAATTCTCATCAAAGTGCAAAAATTAATGATTTCATATAGAAAAGAAAAAACCCAAAAAAGTATCATCTTAGACCCCCCTTTTGGTACCACAACTTGGTGCATATACCCTCATCTATGTTGTGATAAATTCCAAAAAGGAATATTGTTAGGATGATTTCTAAAGGTATTCCTTTAGGTAGTCTCGAAAGTAGTGTTAAAGTAGTTGAGGAGATTGACATGTTGCATTCATGATTGTGTTTATCATTATGTCAACATAGTACTATTTTTGTATACACTAGCAAAGTAGCAAATAGAGAATGAGGTCATATGTATTGTATATTGATAAGGAGGTCAAGCGTAGTTGACAATATTTTCTGTATTGCATCTTGATGAAGTTGACAAGTGTACATCCAGAGAATTGAAGACATGCAAAAGTTACTCAAGAATTATAGAGGACAATATGTAGACAGAGTAGCTGAGAAGTGGTTTCTAATGTTTGGATTATATATCTTCACATGGATAGAATCATGATGAGCATAGTTAAACAATGACATTAGAAAACCTAATAATGATGTTAGTGAGTGCACAAGGTTGGATATTGCACATGCAAAATATGTGAGAAGTTATTTTTACTATGAGCAAATAGTGATTTCTAATTGTGAAAAGATGTAATGAATTGTAATAACTTAATGAGTCCTATTATAATTAATTGGGAAAACCTCAAGGCTAACTTAGTGAATTATTTTGAGGATATGGTATAAAGTAAGGTTTTTTTCCTTGTGATGAGTATGTATGAAAGTGTGAACAAGTTGTGCAAGTGTGAATTATACAAGTGATATTCCAAGTTGGCAATGCATATGAGCAATCAAAGAGATCAAAGTGATATAAGTTTGAAGATATGATATTTATTATCTGAAGAGGTTTGGTCCAAGGTCAAAAGGACAATGAAGGAATTCAAGTTATTTCATTCTATTATTCTATAAGGAATAATATAGAGATTAGTTGGATAGTGTGTTTGGTGGTCTTTCCTTGAAGCTATTTGGACCATGGATCCATCTACCTTCTACAACTTCTAATACGATTGGAATATCCTAATTTAGGGATGTTACTTTTGTGGAGTTTGTTCAATCTCCAAGTGGGAGATTATTTTGATGTCAAGCCTAGTCAAACTCTTAGGTTTATTTGGCATGGTTTTCCCCCAAATTATTTCTATGGGGATTTGGGTGTAGTGTCCCCAAGACAAGGTCAAGGGGCAACACCCCTTGCGGGCTCCTGGAGCAATACCCCAGGTGTGCTACCTATCATAGTATAGGGTGGGGTCAAGGAGAAACTCCCTTATAGGGGTTTTTGAGGGTAGTGCCCCAAAAGCCAAGAATGACTTTACTATTGTAAAAGGCATCAGCTATTATTTTTATATTGGAGGACTTATTCTAGCCCTAATTTTGTAAGTGACAAAAGCTTGTATAAAATAGATTATGGTTAGGGATTTCATAATGTATGATGAGATTGTAGCTTCTTGTGGACATTTTGAGTTGTAAAGGATTAAAAATTTTAATTAGGTTATAATCACTAGATTATCAAATATTGGACTCATTGTTGATGGACATAGCCCAAGGATTGGGTGAACCATGTTAAATCTTTGTGTCTTCTGTTATCTTCTATGTGATTTATTATTTTCTAATATTGGTTATATTTTCATGTAATTATTTTTTTTGTTTTTGGTTAATCCTAATAAGGGATTCAAAGTCTACTAATAGGGACTAATATGTGATAAATGTATTTCATGTTAGAAATAGATAATACTAAGAGGGGGGTTGAATCAGTATTCTACAATCTTTTGCCCACAACTAAATATTGTTAATCACTTTATAGCATGCATATGAAAGTAAACTAATAATATTTAACAATAAATAAATCCATACACAAGGAGAAATCATAACACCATTTTTTTTAAACTAGGGAAACCCTGGCCAAGGGGAAACCACGTTAGGGATGGTACCCACAAAATGATCCACTAAACAAAAGAATCTGGTTAAGGATATTGACCATGTTAGGAGTCTATGAAGTACATATGGTGTCTCAATCCTTGTTAGAGGACTAGGCATTGTTAAAACTCTCAATCTTGTTAGGAGTTGGTAATACAATTATAGATGTATATAAGAAGATCCCATTGCCCTAACATGCAATTATATAATTCAATGCCTTAAACAAAATGAGATATATATAAGAACCTCTTTTCTGTTGACTAATGTACTTGATCTTTCACATAATTTTTCACATTGCATACATAGTTCATGTATACACCATATATTTCATGCATTCACACCCACTACTTCCCAAGTAATGATTTCTTACTTCTACCTTTCTCTTTTACAAAACTTTTTCCAATCAGCTTGATGCTTCTACACATTTGGCTATATAAAAAAATTAGGCCATGTTGGCTTAGTATGAAAATCTATGATTTCATCCCAAAATAATTAACTAATTATTTCATGACTAAAATAAATGCTTAACATGTCATTAACTCTTTCATGTTATACTCTATTCTATTTTGTTAACTGCCCTTACTAGTATTTGGTGTGTAGCTTGCTATGTAATGTTTATAATTGCCTAATGGATACATTTAATTGTTTTCATTCATGGAAACACATGATTTACATGCTTATAGGAAACCTTCTAAATAAAGATACTTAGCTTTTGGTAATCAGAAAATTGTCTAAGTATGAAATTTGGTATATAGTAGTGTATTGTTTTGTTTATAACTTGTTGATGATGTCATATTATGATTAGAAAAGTTATATGGACATAGTATACATGTTGGTGATGACATGTATAACCTCAAAAGCCAATACAGACTATAAAAAAAAGATATATTCATGTTTTAGCGAAATGGGACTGTAGAATTGAAGGAAAGGATTATTGTGTTGACAAAATAATTACTCGTCCAATTAGGGCCAACATCCTAGATGTTTACTCTAAGTTGGAAGAATACATTATGGTCTTAGCTGACTTAGAAACAATTTATGTTAAGGCATTGTATTTAAGCAAAGGAAATCTTGCAATGAGAAGTGGTGATTATATGTGCTAATTGTGATGTTGAGCAATTATATGTGAAATTTTGTGAGAATGATATATATGAATTTTTGTGAAAGCTATTTTGTGATTCCAAATTGAGCTAAATACCATAGATCAATCATGAAATAAGTTATAGTACCTATATTATAGAAGCCTAATTACTTGTTTGGGCAATGAGCTCTTCGTGTAATTGGAAGTGCATGTTTGGGTAGTGGGCCCATCTTGCATCTACTGTACTACAACTCCTAATCGGGTTGGAATCTCCTAACAGGGACTCCTTATATTGAATTTTATCATTGACTCCTAACAGGTTCCATCCTCTAACAAGGACCTTATATATTAGTATATTATCTAGTGGGTATCATCCCCACTAGGGTTTTCCCTTGGCGAGGGTTTCCCTAGTTAACAACATATGGTGTTTTGAGTTATCTTTGTGCATAGTTATTGTTACTATTCAACACTACTTTATTAATTTTTTATGTATGGTTTAAAGTAGGAAATAATGTCTACTTGGAAACTAAAGTTTGTTGATTACTGATTCACCCCCTCTCTTAGTAATCCCTATTTCTAACATGTACTTCCTATATTGATCTACACTCTTCACCACATCATTAGGACACTTTTTACTACACATCCTCAATTGTGCATGTGCCAATTATCACAATAGACTTTGCAATATCAAAAATTGTCTTTGGACTCATATTAAAATTATTTATCACTTAGACAACTTTTTGTCTCTGATCAAGGAATCTTCAACTATATATTCTAGCATCTCATCCTAAGATATATTTTTCTATAAATAAAAATCCTTACTCATCCTAATGAGTGATATTTCCACCAATATCCTCCTTTTTCATTGATGGCAACATGTGGGAAAATGATGGCAACATATCAAAAAATTGGCTAAGTCCCAAAATGTTACTTCAAAACTTCCTCAAAATGTTGCCTTTACAGAAATTTCAAAATTACAAAATTTGTGGATAATTACACATATAACAATATTTTCCTTATATCTCCTAATAATAATAATCCCCCTTGGTATATAATTGTTACTTCTTCTATACAATTATTGTATTCAATTTTCTTGAATTACTTCCCCCCCTTTGAGATCAATGACAAAGGTGTCAAAAATTATTTACATGTCAAAATTTGAGTTCTTTACCTCCTTGCTAGGCTGATAAACAAGAAATATAGTATCCAAAACTGATTGTCAGACTCTTCATGTTCTTTACTTGTGAATATTTTACTCATTCTAAGATAATAAGGAGATCACATAATCCATAGGATGCAATCTCCACCACACTCAAATCTGAGTAAATGAATTGTTCAAAAGATATCTTGGCTGATAGAGATTCTTCCAACTACTGCTCAATGATGCTCAATTTCATAGATAGGTATTCTCTTAGATATGAGAACCTCTTTTTGATCCTTGTGTTTTTTCCTTCCAACAAACTTATCTCATCATAAGTCTTACTAACTTGTGCTTCAATTCCTTCTTCACACCGAGTTGACTTATCTGATCTACAAGTGCCTTAACTTCTTCATATTTCTTCTTAAGCTCCTCATCAATGTATTTTGTACAATTGAAAGATATTGCTTCTCCTACAATCTTCTTTATAGGTTGGTCCTTGGTTTCTTCTTCATCCTCTAATTCATCTAATTCAACAATTTTTAGAGATTTTATTCTCTTTAACTTCTTCATATTTCTTCTTAATCTCCTCTTCAATGTATTTTGTACAATTGAAAGATGTTGCTTCTCCTACAACCTTCTCTATAGGTTTGTCCTCGGTTTCTTCTTTATCATTTGATTCATTTGATTCAACAATTTTTAGAGATTTTATTCTCTTTCCTTGTCCACTTTCTTTCTTCTTGACTCTCTTTCTTCTAGGGGACTCTATAAGTTCAGCTTTAACCTTGGTAAGTCTCTCTAACTTCCTTGTGCTTGGAGGAGTGACAAATTTCTCCTCAACTATCTACACTTCTTCATCATTTTTCTCCCTTTGAACTCAGGGAGGTTAAATTCTTCACACAAAAGTTTGCACCCTTGCTTGAGGTATGAGCCTTAAACAACCTTATGTAACATAGAAATGACCTCCAAGTGTGGGACTTGTGCTCTGAGCTTGAATCTCCAGAGAAGGATGGCTTCCTCACTATCAGGATGCACCTAAACTACAATTGGGAAGGAAAAGGGAGAAGGAGAACTAAAATAAAATGTAGGAAGGGAAAGGAAGTGATGCACCAAGATAGATATATGGTTACAACTCTATCTATAACTACACTACACATCAATGAGACAACCAAAATAGACTAATTGAACTCTAATCTACCTTCTAAGAAATAACATGTACGTTTAGAACTAGTTGAATTTTTGAAAGGAAAGAAATTTCACTATACAGCAACTGCTAAGAGACTTAACACAACACATAGATCCAAGAAAATGGAAAAGAAACATTCAAAACAAGGCCACAAAAATGCATAGATTAATGAATGGAAATAATAGGTAAGAACAAGGTTTTTTCATTGAAGGAAGGCAAAAGTTGCAGAGCATAATGCTACTACAAAATACAAATAGATAAGAACCTAGAAAAAGTATTTGCAACTTTCCTTTATAGATCAAACATAACTCAAATCTAAACTATGGAGTTCAAACCCCAACCAAGGTGGAGTCAAATTTCATAGAGCAGTAATAATAAATATCAAAACTAAATCTGATCATGAAATACAATCTACTAAGGAAGTGACAGAAAGGGAAAAACAAATGCACCTAGCTGTAAGAAATCAAATTCCGAAAGATTTGATCATTACAAGCATTAATGAGGCATGGAGATGCATAGATGTTATGCAAACAAGGCCAAAGAATGTCATTTAGCATTAAAGAACAATCCTTGTAATGTGTCATTGTTGCAACAAATAAATTTGCACCACTATCAAAAAATGTGGGATGGGATAACACACAATAATTAACCTACCACAAAAATTACATAGTTGATTTGTGTGGAATAGTTCTAATTTTCCTAGAAAATGTGTGAACTATCAATGTAAATCTTCCATTTGGAATGAATAGCTTAGATGCTACAAAAAATCTCCTCAAAAAATGAATAAAACCCTATCATAGATCAAAATCTTCTTCAAAAGAATGGATAGTCCAAATGCACCAGGAAAATATCCAAAGATTTGTAGCCTAGCATAAGAAAGATCCACCATGTCACATAAATCCATTGGTCAACACCATTACCAAATGCACGGTTGAAGAGGTAGAATAGATTTCAAGATTTTGTAGAAGCAAAAAGGTAAGCCTTCCGAAATAAATTTTTTTGTTATTTTAGAAAGAGCAACAAAGTCATTCTTTGAAATGGAAAAAATGGTTAATGCAAAATGTCAACCTAGTAGAAAATGCATGTTAACCTGTAACTTGACACATGAAGGAAAATAAGCCAACTTGATCAATGAACAAACTGAACTAGCTCAGTGAATGAAGGAACCAAGGCAACTCAGCTCATTAAGAAACTGAGTTAACATGAGATGTTAACCCAACCAAAAATCATGTTAACCCACATCAAAGAATCCATCCCATTGAATATCTTTCTGATCAATTATCAGTGATGGGCTTAATCGGGGGAAAAAGTGGCCAACATTCTTGTCAACTTAGAGGGGAAGCTCTCCTGATAATCATAGACTAGTAGCCTTATGCAATCCATTGCGCATAGAGTCACCAAAAGAAATGACATGTTATCCCACTTGCAGCTTCACAAAATTTGGCAACCAACCAAAAAAAAACTCTGGGGAGCTCCAAAAAAGGGAGAAAATGTGCTCGTGCACTTCTTGGAAAGCTAAAAACACCTACTCTAATATGTACAAATATTTACAACACAAAAAATCAAACAAAGCCATTGACTAGATTGTTGAAGTAGTTGCTCTTCCTTGTGAGCTGATTTCTCCTTCCATGCATGTGGGAAGCTAAAGATAGCATCAAGCATAATAAGCATGATGTTGCATGGAAAACCTCTTTTCCAATGCTGAAGATAGAGAAGTTTCTCAACACTGAGATGCCTTGATACTGAGAAAAACATGGTTTCTCTTCCTTGTAGTCTTCTCCCTCATGCTCTGGAATGAGCATGACTAGGGGCAACTTGCATTGTTGCAAAGCTATTTTCCTTATGGGGCATCCCCTTGATGGCTTCAAGTTTAAGCTATTAGCCTTAACCTCACTATTTTTCTCTACAACACTTGGATCCTCTTGGCCAATAGGGGCTAGCTCGAATCATGTAGTTGGTAGTGTGCATCTCTCAACTTGTTGTTGTAGAAGGGGAGGACTACTCTACATGAAGTGAGAAAATTTCCTCCTTGGGGGCTCCTATGCATCAACCACTTGCAACTAGACAAGCTTGAGCTTCATCTCCTCTACTCTAATAGCCAAATTCCTCGTGAGCTCCTCCTTAAATTGGGCCACCCTCACATTAAACTTTAGATAGTGGAGGTAGGCCAAACATTCATCTTTATTCTCATAATATGGAGGATTGAAAAAAAAAATCATGGAGGGGATCCATGAAGAAGCATTTAAACTAGGGACTTCATAACAAGTGTGAGAAACACAAAAAGATCCAAAGATCTTTACACAAATCAACACTTGATCTGTTGAAACTAGAAGATGAATAGAGTCATCATGGTGTTAGATAAAATGCCTCTAAAGGATGATTTTACTAAGAATAACACCCAAATTATCAATGCATAAGATTGGATTAGCTTCCAGTGGACTTGTGCAATTGAAAATGATTGTCCCATTAGGTGTGCCAAAAATTGTTGACACAAAATTATATACCCTTGCTTGAGGTATGACCCTCAAGTGACCTTATGTAACATGAAAATAACCTCTAACTGTGGAACTTGCACTCCAAGGTTAAATCTTTGAAGAAGACCAACCTCCTCACTATCAAGATGCACCTAAACTAAAATTGGGAAGGAAAAGGGAGAAGGAGAACTAAAAGAAAATGTAGAAAGGGAAAGGGGGTGATGCATCGAGATAGATATATGGTTACAACTCTATCTATAACTACACTACACATCAATGAAACAACCAAAATACACTAACTAAACTCTAATCTACATTCTAAGAAACAGCATTCAAATTTAGAACTAGTTAAAGTGTTGAAAGAAAAGGAATTTCACTATACAACAACTGCTAATAGACTTAACACAACACATAGATCTAAGAATATGGAAAGGAAACATTCAAAAAAGGTCATAAAAATGCACATATTAATGAATGGAAAGAATAGGTAAGAACAAGTTTTTTCATTGAAGGAAGAAAAAATTTGTAGAGCATAATGCTACTGAAAAATACAAATAGAGAAGAATGCAGAAAAAGTATATACAACTTACCTTTATAAATCAGACATAACTCATATCTAAACTATGGAGTTCAAACCCCAACCAAGGTGGAGTCAAATTGTAGAGAGCATAAATAATGAATATCAAAACTAAATCTGATCATGAAATACAATTTGTTGTAGAAGTGAAAGAAAGGGTAAAACAAATGCACCCTGCCATAAGAAATCAAATCCCAAAAGATCTAATCATTAAAATCATTAATGAGGCATGGAGATGCATAGATGTCATGCAAAAAAGACCAAATAATATCATTCGGCATTAAAGAACAATCCTTGTAATGTATCATGGCTGTAACAAATAAATTTGCACCACTTTCAAGAAACATAGGATAGGATAACATGCAAAATTAACTCATCTCAAAAATTACACAATTGACCCATGTGGAATAAATCTAATTTTCCCAGAAAAGGTGTGAACCATCACTGTACTTCAAAAGAATGGACATCCCAGATGCAGTTGGAAAATATCCAAAGATTCATATCCCAACATAATAAAGATCCACCATGTGGAATAAATATGTTGGTTGGCACCATTCCCAAATGTATGGTTGAAGAGGTAGCACAGATTTCATGATTTTGCAGAAGCAAAAAGGTAAGCCTTCCAAAATAGAAAATTTCTTTATTTTGAAAAGAGCAGCAAAGTCATTATCTAAAATAGAAAAAATGGTTAACAAAGAATGTTAACCTAGTAGAAAATACAAATTAACTTGCAACTTGGCACATGAAGGAAAATAAGCCAACTCGTTCAATGAATAAACTAAACTAGCTTGGCCAATGAAGGAACCAAGCCAACTCAACTCGTGAACAAACTAAGTTAACACGAGATGTTAACCCAACCAAAAAACATGTTAACCTACATCAAAAAATATAGTCCATTGAAGATCTCTTTGATCAATTAACAGTGATGGGCTGAATTGGGGGAAAAATTGGCCAATAGTTATATTTGATCAACTACAACATAAGGTACAATAGGTATTTTTTAAGATGACATTGCTATAGTAACTCCTTTAGAAGGCCCTGCTACTGCAAGGGATGTGGCTAGAAATATATTTGTTTGACCACTTTCCTTCTAGTGTAGAGGCACTTGAGGCACTTCAAAGAAACAATGATGACCAAAGGACTCCAAGCATGAAGACAAACTACTTATATCATGGTGGAATTAACTGGGAAGTGTTAAAGCCTAGCATAACATAAAATTGCAAAATATGCAAATCCTAGGTCCTAAAGGATCAAAAAGAGACTAAATGGTCATAAGGATGTAAAAGGGGTCACAATAGGATAGATTAGTATTTAGGAATTCTTAATAAGACCAACTAAATCATTTGGAAAGGTTGTATTAGTCTAAATGCTTTTAAAATTCAAAATTTGTAGTGTTGTTAATTCAAATTTTTTAATTACAATAGTTAGTTGGATTTTGGAGGGAAAAGATTTTTCTTTATTTTTTAGGCCCTTAATCATTTCTAAACTGACCAAAGGTGGTTAGGAAGGTTATAAGGAACTTTATATATTGTGGAGCAACACTTGTACGAGCAAATAACAACATTTGTACAGATTGTTCATAGATTTGATAAGGAAAGTCTCCATTTTTATGAGTTTGCTCTTTTTTTTTGGTGTTCCTTCAAACCTATTGAATCTTGGATGAATCAAGGACATTTTTTATTGTTTCTATACTCCATTTCATACTTGATTTAAAGATTCTCAGTAGCTTTTGCATTCATAAGTGTTGCCTATGATAGCATTTTCAGATTTTCTCAAGAAAGTTTGAAAAAACTCTTAAGGAAATGGTCATTCCATGAATTTATGCTTGGTTCTAATGGAATGAAACTAATTTTCATCTATATTATATCCTACTAATCCATGAACATGCTATTGTGAAGGAGGGAGATGAGTTTTTGGTGATCACCATGCTGTTTGGGAGCATTTTGCATTGAAATTGCTTGGTATGCTATAGCAGTAGGAGTTTAACCTTAAGGAGGGGTAGTTTTTGTGTTAAATTTAATCTATATATGTCCAAGGAAAGGTGTTACAATATTTACTTCTTGAAGAAAGCATTGGGAGAGTAGAGATTGACAAAGCCCTAGCTTTTGAAGGGTTTGAAGGCATAATTTGGGGTTTTTGTGTTTATTGAGACCATAAATTTAAATTGGTTTAATATTCCTATAATTGGATTCATTTTATAAGGTTGTAGAAGGTTATAAAATTTAGGGATAATTTTATCATATACTTCCTTTGTAAAGTTACCTCTTTTGTGTGTTTAAATACAAGGCTATTGTGTAGAACAGCCATAATGGTCCAAAACAACCACCCTTAAGTTTTATATATGTTATGTATCTTAGAAGAGGGTATAAAAATATGGTTTTTATTTTCCAAGTCTTTTGGAAAGTTTTGGAGTTAAGTGCTAAAAACCGTTGCTACTATTATGATTTGAGGTTAAGGCCTAGAAAGGCTAGTTTTGGGTTTGGAGTGTTGGGTTTTGTTGAGAACCCTAAAAACAATTGAGTCATATTATATTTGATACTTTAAGACCATTTAATCACCTTAGAATAGGGCATAGGTATTGGTTGATTATTTTAAGTATTGGGGGCTTGTGGATCATTACATTACCTTGGAACATTGTAAAATCTTGTGTATTCCTTACTCTTGTTGTTTGGAACTTTATCCCACCACCATCCATTTAATCAAATGGTATCAAAGTACCAATTACTAGGTCCTTGAGTAGGGATAAAAACTAGTTTCAAACATGCCTCCTAAGGGACAAATGGCTAGGGATATGGAAGAGTTGAGACAAGAACTGGAAAGGGAAAGAAGAGAGAAGAGGGAACTTGTAGCATCTAAAGAGAGGCGAAGAGAGATAGTTAAGAAGAGAAATACTACAACTGATTGCAAGTATTGAAGCCTTGGATAAGGAGAGGCATGAACCTAGAAGGGAAGCAATCCATGAGGAAGGTCTTGGAGAGAACAAAAATGAAGAAGGGAATCATGATGCAAGACAAGAGTGAGAGGATCATGAAGTAGTAGATGATCCTAATGATAGAAGATTTTTAAAGTTGATAAAGTACAAGGTACTAGATTGAAGATAGGAGTGGAATTACCCATCTATCATTTAAATATGGAGAGTGAAGAAGTGCTTGGATGGATAGAGGCACTTGAAAATTATTTTGATCTAGAGGACATAGAAGAGGACAAGAAGGTGAAAGTGGCAAAGAGAAAGTTAAGGGGAACAACCCTTACTTGGTGGAAAAGTTTACAAAATGAAAGAGTGGGTAGAGGCCTAGATAATATTTCAAATTGGAATAGGATGAATATGATGCTAAGAAGTCAATTTTCATCATTAGACTTGGCTATACAAATGAAGATGAGAAGGAATAACTTGAAGCAGAGAGACATGGATGTCATGTCCTACACTGAGAAGTTTCATACCCTAAGCATAAGGACAGGAGTTGAAGAAGAAGATGAAAATGTTGCAAGATATAAATTTCAACATTCAAGATAAAATTGGTTTAAACATTCCTAGGACCCTTGAGGAATGTTTCCAATTAGCTATCAAGGTAGAGGAGTAGTTGAAAAGGAAGAGTGAGAGGCAAAACAATAGAGGGAGATCTTGAATGAGAGGAATAGGAGGAAGAAATCAAGTTGATAATTCAAGAAATCAAGACAAAGACAAAGGGTCTACATCTGAGACAAGAGGAGGTTATAGAGGAGGAATATTTGGAAGTGGACAAGGAAGTGGAGGCTTTACAGGGAGATCTTTCCATTATAATGAAGTGGGCCATCAATCATTTTGGTGTCCTAAATGGATTGATCCAGATAAGGGAAAATAAAGGAGAATAAACCTAACAAATGAGGAAGAAGAAAATGAACCTCCATAATACTACCTAAGAAAGGGGAATTTCTTCTTATGAGGAATGGAGGATTAGCATTACCACCAGCACAAGAAGGTATCTTCCAATCTAGATGTTTGGTCAAAGGTAAGGTATATATGTACTTTCATCATTGATTCAGGGGCACATAGTAATATGGTTTCAATTGATATGGTTTCTAAATTGGGCTTGGTATTGGTAGAACACCCTAATCCTTATAGTGCCACTTGGGTAAACCAAGAGTTGAATGTACAGGTTAGTCAAAGGGCTCTTGTAAATTTTTCAAATGTTCCATATCACGATTAGGTTTGGTGTGATGTTATGTCAATGAATTGTGGTCATATGATATTAGGAAGGCCTTTGAAATTTTCTAGGAGAACGTTACATGATGAATATTCTAACACATACATTGTCCATAAGGGAAAGGAGAAGTATAAGTTACAACCATCCACTTATAAAAGACAGGAACCCATCACTATTTGTTTCTTTGATAAGATACTATTGCAAAGTTAGCATAGAGAAAAGGACACTGGTTGGAGGATAAATCAAAATCTTGGGGTAGATTGTCCTAGAAATCATAACACCTTGGGAATGCTAAAAAAAAGTTTTGAAGATCAAAAATACATGAGAGTAGGTACCATCTATTGTCCAATCATTGGGCATAGAGATACTGGTCAAGGGAAGAAGTTGCAGATGTTTGGAGGGCAGAAGAAATGGCACAAAGATCAAGCAAGGAGACAAACAAAAATTGTAGTAGTTACACACTCCATTGGTCCAAGGGTGAATAAAAAATATAACCATGTTGATTATTATCCTAATAAGTTGTATGCAAGTTAGAGGAAGATGCCTATGACTCTTGGAGATTTCATGCAGCCATCAAAACAACAATATGTATGTGAAATGTGGGCCTCAGATCCTCACACACATTTCAACATAGTCCTTACCTGTGGAGTCATCTTGGAATAAACATGGAGTTGTTTATCCAAGATGCCTAATAGAGCGACCTGTTGCCTTCCAACTAGAAGGATTTTGCCTATGTGCTCTTAGATTGAGAAGTAGGCAACCAAACCATCTAGTATGAAGGGTTTATGCAAAGTATGTAGTTATGCTATTAATCTAAATGATATGCAATTTATTCTACTAAGAAATAAGAGAAATTAAGCTAAATGTATGCATTTTGATCTAAATGATGCCAAAATATCAAGTATGAAAGCTAGAATGAGTAATTAATTTAACAACACTTCAATATGATTCCAATTTCTAACCTCTGTAATGATGAATTAGGAGTCTCTTAAATAGAATTCTTGAAATCCACCAATGGCCAAGATTAACTGGGATGAATAGTCAAGATTAGAAATGACATTTAGTTAAAATGGAAAGTTTCCTTAAGAAAAGGAAGTTAACTAATTTCTTTTCAGTGGAATAAGGAATTAACTAATTTTTTTCATTTTCTGATTTCAGTCAACTAAGAGTTTCCATTTCTGAACTGAAGAGAGAATATTGGAGAAGATATTTGATTTAAGGAAATTAAATATGACCTCATAATTGAGTATTCTAAATTGAATAATTAAATCCAACAATTAGAATAAGAATATTTAATTAAAACAAATATATTTAATTCCTCATATATATTGGCTAAAAAGGGTGAATTTAATTTAATTAAAGTACTAAGACTTATAATTAAATTAATTCAATTAAAAGGCTAATTTATTTGATTCAATGAATATTCAAGAATTAATTAAAGTAAGTGATCAATACAGATTAATGATTTTCTGCATTTTACACTTAGGTCAAGAAGAGATTATTAGAATCAGAATTGCCTAGTGACATAGGACTTTAGGGTTGATCAAATAGACCAAAATTGGCTAACATGGCAATGAGCCAATTTTGGGGTATTACATTTTGCCCCTCTTTGAATGGATATGCAAGCAGCACGTTCAACTCAAAGAAAATCAAAAAGCATGATACGAAAATCAAGAAAGGAGATTGGTTCCAAAATTGATGACACAGAGACCAATTGATAAGCTTTTAAAGACTATCTCTAGAATGGAGTTTAATCTTAAGGAATCCAAGAAGAACACTTAGATACCTGAATAGATAAGAATTTTAAAGGTGTTCTCTAGAACAAATCTTAACCTTTAGGAATCCAAATAGAACACCTAGATATTGAGATTGATAACACAAAGATTGTCAAATTTCATAGAATTATTCCCAGAATGAGACTCGATTCTTAGGAATCGAGGTTTAGCCTGTCCCGATACCTATCCATTAAAAGATGAAAAGAATGATAACAATTCATAGAATTATCCTCAGAATGTGGCTTAATTCTTGACAAAAGTTAGGATTGTCTCTAGAATGAAGCTTAATCCTTAGCAAGAATTGGAATTATCTCCAAGACGGAGCTTAATCTCCCAGAGTCTAGATAGAACATCTGAATACTAGTCCATAAAAGATAACAAGATCTAATTATGAGTTATAGAACCATCCTCAGAATGAGGCTTGATCCTTAGGAGTTGGGGTTTAGCCTATCCCGATACTTGTCCATAGAACTCTGACAAAAAATGTTATAAGGTTGATCAACTGATCAAAAGATGAGTCAGATGAGAAAGATGCTAGATAGGGGAGAAGAATATGTCCCAAGTGATGAAATGCCCCTAGTAATGAGGACATAAGATGGAAAAAAGATGCCCTGAGCAATGAAGATTTAGATTGAGTCAAAAATTAGATTCAATGATGTAATCATCCTGCCCCCTCAGGACCGAAATCAAAAGATGACACACAAGAAATATGATGTGAAGCAGTATATTGAGAGATACAAAAGAAATTCAAGATTTAGCAAAATATAGAAGAGATCAAAACAATCAGAAGAAAAATTGGAGTCAATTCAACATGATTTCGAGGTCCAGAAGACCAAGTTTGACCAAAAGTTGACCAAATTTGACCATATTTGACTTGAGTTGACTTTTCCAGAATAAATTTTGAAAATTTGAAGAATTTTGAGTTGAAAAGGTTTCGAAAGTCACAAAGTATCAAAAAAGTTTGGACTACACAAGTGTTTGATTGTGTCGGTCCCAAAATTTTAGAATGCATTTTTCAGCTACTTATGTGTGTCAAATTTTGAATTTGATTCCGAAAATGGATTCAGAGTAGTCAAATTAGCTAGGGGTGATTTTCTTGCAAATCGAAGCACTTTGAAAAATTAGGTTAAATCCTATATAAGGGCCCAAAGGGCCATTTTCAAATCATTTTTGGATTTTTTCTTTAGTGAAGAATAGAGCTCTAAGGTGAGAATGGCAATTCCCATGCAAATGCATCATTTTGAGTGCTCCTGACGACATAGCCAGCCAGCGGACTATGGATCTCTAGTGAGTAGTCAATAATCCTACTTTCTATTTAAGTTTTCATGCATTTCAAGTCATATTTATCATTCTTTTGCATTTTTCAATATGGGTTTGTCAGTCCTCATGCAAGGGTTTTGTTCCTAACATGGACTTGGTCTTCCTTTACATGAAGATACACCAGACCAGTGTTTCTTCATACACACTAGTTGGGAATCTCGCCAGGGAGATACTCACCTCTCATGCAAGATGCACAATATTTTGGGTGCATTTTGCCTATTGGTTAGTCATTCCTCACTCGAGGACTTACTTTCTCACACAAAGATGTGAAATCTCATAGGAGAAAGTGCATTTCCACTCAAAAATCTAGAGTTTGTGGCAAAATCGAAAGTTGAATTTTTTATGTTTCGTTGCAAATTTGCATTTTGGTTTATCATCGTGTTGACTTGTCGAGTGGATACTGACTATTTGCATGTTGTTTTTTCTCATGTGTGTAGGTTGTCTTTGATGACATCGCATTCAAGTCCCACTATCCACCCTACAGACCTCTCTTGCAGAGTCTAGATGATGCTAACATGGCACATATTGACACATTGGGATTATCATATCTATGTTGAATCTAAGTAGTGTTGGTGAATCATGGCTTGTTGACTGCATTGGTGGAGTGTTTCCATTTGGAAAAAAACACTTTCCACCTACCCTAGGGAGAGATCACCATCATGCTAGAAGACATCTACCAAATCTTATACATACCATTCCATCTGCCGCGAGTGGTCTATGACACAATGCTGAGAGCAAGTATAAAGGCACTGTGATTCATCTTCCAGTGAGAGTTGGCTATAGGGAGAGCCATCACATGGGACAAGCTTGTCCATACATATGGCCCTACTCATAGATTAGCTTTAGTCCTGGCTATCTTCATTAGTTGTTTCTTAGTCCTAGATAGAGGTAGCATGGGTTGGAATGTGGTTGGGGTGTGATGCTATAGAGGATGTTAGATGCTTCTGAGAGATTTGGGTGGGGACAGTGCATGCTCACCCATATGTTTCATGAGATGCATGAGATTCTTTACCATGAGAGGAGGAGCATGGCTACTAGGGTATATGTTTTACAAATCTAAGCATGGGAGCACCTATCAATTACTAGACCCATTTTTGAGGATGCATGGGAGCCCATGGAGCCATATATTTGTAGATATAGGGGCCAGCTTACATAGATAGGTCTGGGGAAGACTGAGCACTAGAGGGCACATCTTAATGACCTAGTATCCATCATATGGCAGCCCTAGAGAGAGACCAAGGATTGGGATGACGCTCCTCAAGAGTTGAGCTAGATGTTTGCATCACGGTCACTAATAGGCCAAGATACCCAGATCATTGAGAGATTTCCCATCACTTGCATATGGCAATATTATGGGTGGCCATAGGACATCTCACATGAGTATTGTTCATATGCCCAATTGGCTAGAGATGTGGAGCGGGGGTGGTCAGAGATATTGGACCCAGGGAGTTCAATGATTGATGTGCACAACCTAGTTGTGACAAAGTGGGACTATCTACCAGTTATAGCAGATGTCAGGATGATGCTTGACTACTAGGCATATTTTTTCAGCCATCCCTTCCCATAGTTTATAGACCCATTAGGGATGGCATCTCTCGGGCTATAGATACCTTAGCAAGTACCACAACAGGGACTAGTATAGTAGGCACCACAGGGACCACCAGAGCAAGTGAGACATCAGGTGATACAGGTATAGATTCCCCCCAATAGATGGGGTTAGATCCAGGTGCTAGTGGCAGTGGGATGGAGCATGGTTGGTGGTAGAGACTGTGCATGGAGGAGTAGGCACTGGTTGAGTAGTAGTCAAGCAATTAGATGAGGAGATGTAAGATGAGTCTACTACTAAGCCCCAGGATGCACTGAGGAGGGCCACTTAGAGTAGATTCGACAGGCTTCGCAACAGCTAGGGGAGCTATAGATATAGGTGGTCGTATGTGACACAAGGATAGCTAAGTGGGATCATGAGATCCTTTGGCTATGGGAGTACTTATAGGAAGCTAAGCAGAGGGAAAAGTAGCTACAAGATGAGGTCCAATTACAAGTGGCTCAAGTGGCCTATTACTTTGCATCTTACTCCATAGTGATGCCCTATGAGGCTTAGCAGGTGCCTTGATTCTCATAGTATGCTTGGGATTTAGGAGGTGCATGAGCACTAGCTAGGCTAGATATATCACCACCACCTCCTCCTCTTCCTCTAGTAGGTGAGGGTGCTGGGGAGAGCTAGACTTGAGTTTTTGTCTCTAATTTTTTGATCTAGCTATGTATCAATTGGTGTGCTAGCACAAGTTTGTATCATTTTTGATCGACAGTGCTTGAGTAGCACTCATTTTTCTACTAACATATTCTTTGATACCAATATATTTATATATATATATATGAGATTTTGAGTTGAGTATCCTATGTACATGTCATTTTCATTGTTTGTCTTTTAATTTGATGTGCATGAGATGTTTATGCTATAATTATGAGATGTAGTCATTGATGCAATGTATGGATGCATAGTTAATTTGATTTGTAAATGTAGTATCAATGAAATTAATTATGAACTTATGGATAAAGTGCACATGTGAATGGACTAAGACCTCATGTAGTGTTTCATGTTTTTTCTTGACAATGATAGGTATCCCATCGAGGAGTGCAAGAGGACAAACCAAAGAATTGAACATTGGTGCAGTCATCAAGAATAGTGATACTTTAAAGAGAGCAACAATCCCTCATCATGAAAGATGGAAGTAGATTTGCAGTCAAATCATGTTCTTAGCCAAGTGATGTAATTCAACCCTATGCTAGATGCAACCTTAAACTAGAGACAACCCTAGGTCTGGTTACCAACTTTCAACAATTATCATCACTGAGCATATAGAAAAACCCTAGATGTCATACAATCGCCACTGACATTGCAATCATAGGAATATGAATAGGACATCTATTTTAGTTTTTCTAGATTAAATGTAAGCATTTGAGGCACAATAAGCCATAATGACCAGAACATCTATTCCTTTTAATGTAGCAAGTTAACATAAGCATCAAAGCATAAATGCTAGGATGACCAGAATGGTTCTTGCATGCAAACACACTAGACACATGAGAGATCCTTCTCATGCTAAGTAATCAGTAAGTTTTTTGTCCACAATGACCATTGGGTTTGTAACCTGAGACAAAAGTGTGCTAGACATACTCACAGTGACCCATACATTCACTTAGTAGGATGAGTATCAGTATTTACTATAGCATAAACAGTTCACTCCAACAAGCAAGGAGAAGAACCAATGTTATTGATGTATCCATATAATACAAGATGGAGGATCTTATAATGGACATCCCTCTTATATGGATGTTTCAAATTATTGGAGCTAAACCACAAATAGAAAGCAGAAGAAAAGATCATGCTCCCAGTCCTTGCTTCTCTAGTCAAAGGTGACATCATCGAGTTGCTCAAGGGAACATGATGAAGTGAAAGTGAAACAAAAGAATAAAATGCTCAGCATATCCAAACAAGTATATCATTTTTGGTTTCATTGTTTTTTTTTTATAGGATTGATGTCAAGTATCAATGTGAAAAACATGGATAAAAGAAATCTCTTCAGTAGGGTGATGACAATAGATAGACACATTCAGAACAACTATTGACTAAAGTCAAAGAGGAATCTTCAATGTGAAGAACCTAAGTAGAATTAAGCAACAATATATAGACACAGCCAGAATGATTGGTAACTGATGCAAGAGAGATCTTCCATGAAAGGAATCCTAAAAAGTGACATGAGTGACAATAGGCAAACGCAGTTGAAACAACTGGTGACTATCACGAAAGAGATTCTATGAGGAGAATCTTGAAAAGGAGTGACCCTAGCAATAGTAGGTAGCCATAGATAGAACAACTGGTGACTATCACAAAAGAGATTATATGACATTAAAGGGTGGTGCCCCAAAGTTGTGACAAGATTCAATCCATGGATACATGAGCAAAAAGCAAGAAACTAAAGTAGGAAGCGAAAGTAGGAAAGCATTTATACAGGAAGCCAGAAGATGTGCTGCAAGATGGAGCATTGGGAATGAAAGGTGCATGTTTGCCAAGTTTTCACCATCTTGGCAGAGCTTTTATTTTTTTGCTTCCATGATGCTTCTTTCTAGGTTTTCACCAATTGCATTTTTCTTTTTTTGGATTTTTAGAGTTTTTCAAAATAATTCATGCCTTTTTCAATTTGAATAGTTCTCCTATTGGAAGGAGAAATTATGATAAGACAATACCATAGAAAGGTATGCTCAAAGATGTTGATAGGGTAATGGAAGGGAGATAGTAGAAAAGATATATGGAGGATATAAGGTTTTAGTCTATGGATGAGATAAATGGGATGGAAGGATAAAAGGTGGAGTGGATAGGGTATTGAAAGGGATATGCAAGGGGAGAAAAAAAGGTGGGCAAGATCAACATTGACACACACCTTGAAGGGTAGTGGAATGATGGAGGAAATATGGATGAAATAGTTTGAGGTTTTGATTTATGAGGTGGTAGAATAATTTTGGAGGGAGATGGAGTGGAAGGCTTCATAATCTTTTGAGGAAGATGATAGGAAGAAGATGAAGTGGAAGCCTTTGGAAGCTTAAATATCAACTTTGATTTTCTTTCAAAGTTCAAATCTTTCAAGAGATACTTGGGAATCCATATGGATTCATATTTTTCTTCACTTTTGGATACTTTAGAGCATATTTCTTCAATGATGGATTTAGGAACCCATATTTTCTTTGATTTTTTTCTTTTCTTAGTGGAACTTTGTAGTCTCTTGAATAGTTCTATTTTTGGATTCACATGTCGATTAGAGGAGACATGGTGATCATTTGTAAATGGATTCTCATTTTTATTTTTAAGTTTATCATCCAAATTGCTTCCAAAAAGCTTGGGACTTGTGGATGAAGAAGGTTGATATGGAAGGTTTAGATGGAAAGCTTTATGTGAAGGACTCAAGGATTTGTGTCTTTATTGATCTTGAGGTAGGGTAGGAGAAGTAGGTAATGAGTTAATAGTTGAATTAGGAGATGGAGGAACATAAGGTCCCAAAATAGATGTAAGGTTTGAAGGCTTTATCTTAGATGGATAAGGACCAAGAATAGATTTAGAAGATATAAATGGATAGTGGATATGGATATTAGCATGCTTAGAGTGAACAAAATGACCTAGGCCATTAATAGACTCATGAATAACTTTAATAGGAGCAACACCTTTGATAGGAGAACTTAAAGCTTGAGTATAATTTTGAAGTGGATGTGGAGAAGTAGAACAAGAATGGATACTTTGATCTTGACAAGGATTTTCATATAGCATAGGAAAATTATTTTTCTCATGATCTTTAGTAATCTCATTAGGGATGGTGGAAGGAATATAATGATCTTTCCTAGTAGAGACACATGATATGGGAGATGGAGAACTATGTGTCTCTTGAGATGGAGGGATGACATCTTGAGGGATATGTGAGTCTTCTTGATCTTGATCTTTAGATTTTTTTAAATCCTCTTTACATGGATCCACTTCTAAGGACAAGGTAGAATGTGGAGTCTCCATGGTAGGCTTTTGAAGAGATAGTGAAGGGCTAGTTGGAGTGGGAATAATAGGAGTAGTAGCACATGAAGGATTTGGATCTTTAGTTTGACTAGTATGGGAGAGATTTGCAGCTAAGCAAATATTAGCTTGGGTTTCTTTTAGAGACATCCCTTGAAGGTGCACATAGTTAATAGCAAAAGAATTAGGTGCTTTGTTTTTAAACTATCCTCCATTGTCAATAATAATAGAGGAAGGTACACCATACCTGCATATGATGTAGTTTGTGATAAACAGAGCTATAGTTTTGCCATTTTCTATTGAGAGAGATACTGCCTCTACCTACTTCGTGAAGTAGTATGTAGTGGTAATAATGAACTTATGTCTATTAGAAGAAGATGGGTGAATCTAACCCACAAGATCGAAGGCCCATTGTTGGAATGGCCATAGTGTGATTGATGGAATTAGTTCCCTGGCTGGAGCATGAATCAAATTCCCATGGAGTTGGTACTATTTATAGGACTTGGCATACTTGATTGCCTCTTGCTCCATATTTGGCCAATAGTAACTAGCTCTAATAAGTTTGTGAGCTAGTTTCAAGCCATTTGAGTGAGATCTGCAAATGCCCTCGTGAATGTCAATTAATGCATGTTTGGACTCTTCAGGTTCTAGACACCTAAGGAGTGTTCCATTGAGACCTCTCCTAAAAATTTTATTTGCAATAATGACATACCATGAAGCATTATAGATAAGGTGACATTTTTCATTCTAGGTTAGGGTTTCCAGAATAGTTTGGTCACAAAGATAGGAGTAGATGTGGTGGTAGTGAGATGAGTCTTGTCCTACAATAGAATAGATCATCCTAGAATCAAGGGTATCATAGGTAGGGTAGAGCAACATTTCCACTAGGAACTCATGTCAAAGATCATTTTTGGGCATTTGTAGCAAGGAAGCCAGGGTAGCCATGGCATCAGCCACTTTGTTATTTTCTCGAGGGATTTGCTGGAAGGTGATGTGAGAAAAATATTTCTTCATGTCATCAACCATGCATTTGTGAGGGATCAATTTCTCATCCTTCATCTAATATACATCATTAACCTAGTTGATTATGAGCTGAGATTCCCCAAAGATATTTAACTAATCCACTCTCCATTTAGTTGCAATCTTCATGCCATTAATTAGAGCCTCATACTATGCAATGTTGTTTGTACAAGGAAACAAAATCTTGTATGCTTTAGGTAGTGAATATCTCTGTGGTGTTATGAAGAGTAACTTGGCACTGGATCCCTATTGTGTGAAGGACCCATTGAAGAACATCACCCATGTTTGGTGTGTGAGTGTTAGAATTAACTCATCTGGAAAATCAATGTTCATCGAGAGAAGACTCTGCATAGGTGCATCTGCTAGTTGATCCATAATCAGTTTTCCCTTGATAGCTTTTTGTTCAACATATTGAATGTCAAACTCACTTAATATCATGACCCACTTAGCTAATCTCCCTGTTAGAGCTACCTTACTGAGTAAGTACTTTAGTGGATCAATTTTATCCACTAGTTTTGTACTGTAAGCAAGCATGTTGTGTCACAACTTTTGAGAAGCAAAGACAACTACCAAGGAAGCTTTCTCAATGATACTGTAATTAATCTCGTAAGAGATCAATGTACAACTTAGATAATAAATAGTGCTTTCCTTGTTATCATTATCTTCTTGAGCTAGTAAGATACCCAAAGAAGTTTTAGTTGCTGAGATGTACAAAATTAGAGGCTTCCCATACATAGGAGGAATCCATATTGGCGGATTAGCGAGATATTGTTTTATCTGTGTCAAACTTTGCTCACAATCATGACTCTAGTTATATTTCACACCCTTATGTAGAGTCCTTGTAAAAAGTTGTGATCTATCTGCTAGCTATAAGATGAACCTACAAATAGATTGGATTCTTCCTTGTAAACCTCTCATCTAACTAATATTACGGGGTGCAAGCATATCCATGATTGCTTGAACTTTCTCTCGATCCACCTCGATTCCTTTTGCAAACACAATATATCCCAATAGTTTCCCTGATGTGATACCAAATGCACATTTCTTGGGATTAAGCTTGAGACTAAATTTATCCATGCGATCTAAGATAGGTTCCAAATCTTGAAGATAAGTATTGCATTTTGTGCTCTTGACCAAGGTATCATCCACATAGTCCTCCATGGTCTTATGCATCATATCATGGAAAATTGTAGTGGCTACTCTCTGATATGTAGCACCATCAATTATCAATACAAACAGCATTACATTCCAATAGAAGGTTCCCCATGCACATATAAAAGCAATCTTCTCCTGATCTTTTGGTGCAATTTTGATTTGATTATAACAAAAAAGTCTATTGATGAGTGAGTACATCTCATATCCTACTCTCATGTCCACTATCATATCAATGTTGGGAAATGGAAAATAATCCTTAGGACATGCTAAGTTGAGATCATGGAAGTCAGTAAAAACTCTCATAGATTTGTCATGCTTGGAGACTGGAACAATGTTAGATATCAATTCAACATAATCAATAGCACGGATGAAACAAGCTTTCAGAAGCTTCTCCAATTTAGGTTTGACGAGCAATGCAACATGAGGATGCATTTTTTGAAGTTTTTGTTTAACTATTTTAATGTCTGGTGTGATGGAAAAATGATTCTTAATGAGATCAGGATCTATTCATGGCATGCCAGAATATGTCCATGCAAATTTTATCTTCTTCTCTCGAAAGAAGGTAATGAATTCCCCTTTTTCTTCTGAAGAAAATGATTGTACCAGATGTATCATGTGAGGATGCTCTTCTATGCCCAAGTTTATCACCTATGTTGGCTCTATAAGCACTGATGATCTCTCTTGAAAATTACTAGGAACTGCATCAAATATCTCATCCACAGGCACCTCAAAGAGGTTTTCATCCTTGGATACATCTTTTATTTTTACTTTTTTAGGTTCCAACACTGCCACAATGTAGTTTTCACCATTGGGCCTTTTTTTTTCTCTTTTTGATTGTATGACTAAGATATTTGATGTCAGCTTCAGTCATCTTGATGCTTTGTTCACTACTGGAAGATGTTACTAGTTTGATAGCATTTAAGTAGTAGGCAAGAGCATAGTCATTCTGGAATGTGGGGACTTCATTAGATGTATTATAATTCTAGTCGATAAGCTCAGGATATGTGAGTGAAAGAGTAGTGGTGGGTTTGATTGCATTCACAGTGTAATTATTAAATGCTTGGACCAATGATTTGAGACCTAGAGTAGCTTCATCCACCAATGTGTTTGAATGCCTTTGAGCACTAACGTCATCAACTGAAGACTTGAAGACACTAGTTGGATAGGACCCATCTGACCTAACCCTAGATGCTTCACCTACTTCGAGTTGGTTTTCATAGACAAGAACTTGGTCAATGTCTTTATCTTTAGTTGCTTCTAAAAGGGAGTCGAATTAATATTCCTTAGAATCAGTGCTACATGGCGATAGGCTATAGAATTCCCCAATAGTGATAGGGACATATTCTCCTTCATCATCTAGATTTTTACATAGGTACTCAACATGTAACACCTGACTAGACTCTCCCTATTTTACATGGGCATGGTGTGGATTAGTATTGTCCTTAGAAGAACCACTAGTACCATCCATAGTGCTGACATGTGGCATAAAGTCATCCAACTCAACAAAGAATTTAGCAAGATCATGAGGAATAGGATAAGGAATAGGATCCTCATCATCAATATTATCTTCTTAAGTATTAGACTCATCTTGTGATTCATTTTTGGATGAACTCTTAGGCTCTAGTATGAATTTGTTAATCCCTAAATGGAAGGGAACCTTCTTAAAGCCTAGACCAGATCTATCTCTATTTCATCAAGCTATTGTTTTAACAAGATCAGCTAGACCATTGTTATTGCATCCAATAGGACTAGTTCCCTTATAGCCAAAGTGCTTCATGAGTCAAAGACCAGGGCCATATTTCTCAGGAGTGATCTCACGAGCTTGTCCTGTGAGGCCAACTAGAGTCTCCTCTTCGTGAAGCCACACAGCAATGGGTCTATTTTCACTTTCATCCTCTAAGGGGACTATAGCCTTGACAAAAGTACCATTATACTTGGTTTGGGGTGTCAACACAAATGGCTTCTTTACCTCAGATGGTCTCCCATAATGATGGGGAGACTCAAGAAGAGATGTTAATGAAAGCACTGGTTTGATGTGCTATTTACCCATGCTAGTTTATTTTAGTTTGAATGACTACCCAATTTGCTTCAACTTGTTATCATGACAATCAGTAGATTCCCTATTAGTAGGTACAAAATTCTTAGTAGCTTTCAACATATCACAGGTATAGCTAGTACTTGTAGGGATAGTGACTTCAGAGCCATGAAATAGGAATTTTACATATTGATGGTATGTGGATGGCACAGCATGCATCTCATGTATCCATGGCCTTCCTAGTAAAATATTGTAAGCCAAGGGAATGTCAAAGACTTGACAAGTGGCATCCCTTTCTATAGGACCGACACAAAGGGGCAACACCACAAGACCTAGAGACTTTCAGCTTGACTTCTTTATATGCTTTGATAGTGATCTTGCGATGAGGATCAATAGAGTCCTCAAAATAATCTAATTGTCTAAGCAGAGTAGCAGAGACAATGTTCAGCCCAGCTCCATTATCGATGAGTACCCAACGGACACGTGTCTAATGTATCATGACCTCAATGTGTAGAGGTTGATTGTGTAGGTGACTCAATGAATTATCATCCTCCTTAGAGAAGAACATATAGTAAGGTGAGGTTAGATGACCTACCATAGATTCAAATTGCTCAAGATCAAGATCTTAAGGAAAATTTTCCTTAGTGAGGGCTTTGTCAAGAATCTGCCTATGGGCAGACAAGATTTTAAGTAGCTCAAAGATTGTGATTTGAGCATTAGTTCATTTGAATTGATCGTTAAACATTGTAGTCAGTGGCTATTGAATATGTTGTGAGTTTTGCACCTCTACTAGATGGAACAACAAGGGTTTTATCTTTGTGTTGTTCAAGATTAGGAGTAGAAGGCATAGGGCCTTTGAGTACCAACTTGGTGTGAGAATGTGTAAAATTGTTCGCATAGTATTACAAAGATTTATTGTTAGTTGTGTGGGAAGTAGGGCCCCTCAAGACAAATGGTGTCTTGGGTTTATTATTATCTTGCTTGCCCCTGATAGTAATAATG
Organism: Cupressus sempervirens; assembly: GCA_028749045.1. Classification (NCBI taxonomy): domain Eukaryota; kingdom Viridiplantae; phylum Streptophyta; class Pinopsida; order Cupressales; family Cupressaceae; genus Cupressus; species Cupressus sempervirens. Next base: position 606,113,417 of record CM053788.1, read on the forward strand.
TCATAGTACTCAAAATCCACAAGTTCAACCATATTGATCACATTTATATCATTGGAGTATGTATAGTTGACCTTGTTGTCAGATTTTGGTTTTGAGCTCTCTCCTTTTTCATAAGATGGGAAGGGCTCCTTGAAAGCCTTGTGATCCAAGTTCTTGTTATGTCTATCTACCACAATGACACCATCATTGATCATGTCTTGGAATTTGTGACATAAGCACACAAAATGTAGTTTTGTTCCACCATGGTGGACGTGGTTGCGAGTCATAAGGGTGAGAGTTGTCCAATGGAGAAATGAGCTTGTTTTTAGTAAGGTCTTGTAAACCACATCCAAAGGTTCACCTAGAGGTGTATATTCTCATTTAGGGCATGTAGCCCATGAGTTTCTCAGTCTATTTCTAGATGTCTTGTTGTTAGGAAGAGGTTTCTCAACATTCTTTATTATGTTGAGACTATTTTGTGGGATTAAAGGTTGCCTTAGTAGGTTTAGGAGTGATGTTGTCAACAACCCCATCATGTACAATTTCTCAGTTCTTGTTGACATACTTGCTTTTGTCCTTGTTAGAGGTGGATCCTTATTTTGTGTCCTTCTAAAGGATAATTTTTCCCTTCTTGACCATGAATCCCTCTATGTAGATAGCTTGTGTGACCATGTCCTCGAAGGGGCATGGACCTTGGAGTTGGACTCTATACCCAAAATCAAGCAAGAGATTATTAGTGAAGATGTCAAGCTTTTCCATTTTAGGAACCTTGCATGAATATTTAGTATAAAGTTGTCTCCACCTCTAAAGGAATGTGAGGAAAGGTTCCCTAACCTTATGATTAAGATTACACAAATCTTGGATGTTAATAGGGTGTTGAATGTTATGAAAATATTGTTGGACAAACAAGTTGGCAATTTCATCAAACGTTTTGATACCAGGAGGCAAGTGTGAAAACCACTCCATAGCCTAACCACCTAGATTTCTTGGGAGTAAAAGCATGATACATGTCTGATTATGCATAAATTCCATAGACAAGGCACCAAATTCCCACAAATGATCTTGGGGATCAGTAGTTCCAAAGCATTTTTCTTACTTAGGTAACTCTACTCCTCTTGGAAAAGGAGGCATGACTATGCTCTTGTCAAATGGAAATGGACAAAGAGCATCTAAGGTGTATGTTTTTGTGGGTTTTTCTTTACCATGCATCATCTAAGCTAGTTGGTCTTGCATGATTTTTAGTTGTTTTTGGAGTTTGGAAGTCTCAGTTTCCTATTTAGGTGTGATGATAGTTTCCACATTGAAATTATGGGGTTAACTTAACTCCCTCTTGGGCAAGTTTGAGAAAGTATTTTTCTTTCTCTTTGTTGAGCAAGATTTCCATGACCTTTTGAAATTTTTTGTCTTTGTGAAACTCTGTTATGTGTTCAGGGAGTATTTTCACCTCTTCCTCCTCCTCATCAGTGTACTGGTCTTTTTCTTTGTCATTCCTAGGTTATTCTTGGTTTCTGTTATGGTCACCATGTTCAGGTTCATAATCATCCATTGTAGGAATGTGTTTAGTTTTAGTATTTTGCGATTGGAAAGGTCCTTTGAAAAAGAATTTAGATGTGTTGTTTGGAGATGTGGGACCTTTGCTAGTTTCAAGATCCTCTTGATACAAGGGGTTTGTGGTTTGTTGTAAATTTATGGGGAACGTTCTTTGGACTCGAGGTGATCTAACAGGTGAAGGAAATCATGAAGATTCCTCATTGGACAAACTAGATGTAGATCATGTATAAAATGGAAGGCGGCCTCTACCATGATTATGACCCCTAGCTTGATTTTGCCTAAGTCTAAAGGGATAAAACACATTTCCACTTCTTGTTGTGATAGTCATAGACAAGGACAAGAAGCAAAGACCAAGATAAGGATCAGACTAAAATGTAGTCTCAAAAGGCAAGAGAAGAGTGTTGTATACTAAGGTATGAGTAGTCTAAGTGAAGGCTAGAACAGCCACGGATTATGACTATTGTGACACAGAGTATAATGAACACTAGAGGATGAGAATAAGACACCTAAAAAATGGGACTAGTCAAAGTATAGATCACAAGTCATCAAGTAGGATACCATTATTTGGGACTACTTACAAATAGAGAAAAGGTAAATTGTTTGTAGGAAACAGACCAAACTCAAATTGCAAATAGCTCTGACAGACCAAATTGAAAATTTTGACTCAAGATCCGATGTGAAGATTCTCTAGTATTCGTGCAAGAAAGCACATAGGACTAGGCAAAGACTTAGAACAACAATTTAAACTTGCATGAAGAGTTGGACAGAACCATGGGAAGACATGCTAGGACTTGCAAGTGAAATAAAATCTAGATAGCAAGACAAGACTGCAAGATCTTGTGTAGAAATTTACATAAGCTCATGCAAAAACCTAGATAGGACCACACGAAGAAATGACAAGCCAAAAGGTACTCATGCAAATTTTTGCAAACTATGCATGAAAATAGAGACTGGACTAACAATTGAAACTAGATTTTGAAGAGATTTTGAAAATTTCAAACTATTTTGGATAGATGTTGGACAATTTTGGTAGATTTTAGACAAATAGCAAGGTTGGTTTTCAAGTTGTTAATAATATTTGGTGTTTAAACAAGACAAGTGTTTTGAATAAGACACGAGAAGCAAGCAGTAGTCAAATAAAATCCAACTAAGGACAAAGAAACTCAGACGGATAGGGGAGTCTTGACTTTTAGTTTGTTTAGATAGGTTTGGACATGTTTAAGACTCAATAAAAAACATGATTTATCCCTAAAACCGAAAATGGTAGAGAAGGCAAAACCTTTATCCCACAACTTATGTGCATATGTGCACCTCACATAGTCGTGTCACCCCCTAGGGGGCACCTGTGTTTTTGGTGTATTCAAAGGGCTCAATACAATATACGCTGAATGAACACCCTTGTGGTAGGGGTTAAGTGCATATACTACGTTCCAACACCTAGTAGCATGCCTATGGTGAGTTCTATAGGATAGATTCTTCCCCCTCCTTGTACAAAGATTATGCCCCCTTTCGGAGGTGAACCAGGTAGCCTCTAACTAAAGGTTTTTACTTGGCTTCCATTCATATTAATCCCTAGTGGCTCTACAAGTAGAGTTGAGACCAACAGCCCACACCAGCATTTGAAAGTGCACACACTTGCTTAGCAAGACTGGGGCTGACATCGGCCAGTGCAACAAGCAAAGCCTCCCCTTGATATGTGATATCAAGAATGAAGGAGAGGAAATTAATACAACTTTGGAGTATTTCACTCTACAAAGATTCTTTAATATAGTGAGTGAAATCTTTGGTGAAATGAGTGTGCTCACTTGGGTCGTTCCCAGAGGTTGGATCACTCCAGACTCATTCTAGTGATTTGGATCTAAGGGTCAAAGTTTCTGATTTCCTTCAAGGGGAAAGAGCATACTCCTCTACCTCATTTCCTCGCCCAAACATGCAAGACATGTTAATCATTGAGTTAGCTTAATTGATCCCACCTTGGCCTATTCCAAGACTTTGATCCCCTAAAAGGAAATCATCATCTCTTCATTAAAGGCTTCATTTGGGAGAAACACTAAATTGCTTGCCTCCCTCGGATGTCATCTTTTAGAGGCTTCTAGGTTTCTGATTCACCCTTGGTCATGAAATCCAAGTGGTGAAGAGTATACTCCCCTATTCCCTTATCTTGCACCCTACGAAGTTCACAAGCCCTAATTGGTCTATGTTTGGAAAGCAAGAAAAAGATACAATGTCTTATGTGGGTTTTAAAATTGGTCTTTGACAATCATATCTTTGATAGCATCCTACAAACACATAGTCAGTTCATGTTTGGAAAGTTTGTGTAAAAAGAATCTTTATCAAAATGTCCTACAGACAATTGTTATGCTACAAAAAATTAGAAAACTGAAATAAAGATGCTTTAGAGACCACACATTAATGAAATGAAATGATGAACAGTGTTGAAAATCTGCATTTTAAATATGTTGTTGCAAGATCTCATGTGAACTTTTACACACATCAACGCAAACTCTTACATAGACCCAAACAAGAAAATAAGGTGTCGCATGAGAAACCATGGAATTAGATACTTTTTCATGCGAGAAAGTGTAGAGAAGCAGGAAAAATCCTCAAATCTTTGCACGAAAATCTAGAAGTCTACATGTATAGGTATGACAAAATGACAAAATTATCAAAAAATATGATAAATGAGGCCAGAAAACTTGTTTTTCTTAGCCCCATGGTGGGCGCTAGAAATGTGTACGTGAAATGTGAGCCTCACATCCTCACACACATTTCAACATAGTCCTTACCTGTGGAATCATCTTGGAATAAACATGGAGTCATTTATCCAAAATCTCTGACAAAGCGACTTGTTTCCTTCTAACTAGAAGGATTTTTCCTACGTGCTCTCAGATTGAGAACTAGGCAACCAGACCATCTAGTATGAAGGGTTTATGCAAAGTATGTAGTTATGCAGTTAATCTAAATAATATTTATACTAAGCAATAAGAGAAATTAAGCTAAATATATGCATTATGATCTAAATGATGCTAAAATATCAAGTCTGAAAGCTAGAATGAGTAATTAATTCAACAACACTTCAATATGATTCCAATTTCCAACCTTTGTAATGAGGAATTAGGAGTCTCTTAAATAGAATTCTCAAAATCCACCAACGGTCAAGATTAATTGGGATGAATGGTCGAGATTAGAAATCACATTCAATTAAATTGGAAAGATTCCTTAAGAAAGGGAAGTTAACTAATTTCTTTTGAGTGGAATAAGGAATTAACTGATTTGTTTCCTTTTCTAATTTCAGTCAACTAAGAGTTTCCATTTTTGAATTGAAGAGAGAATATTGGAGAAGATATTTGATTTAAGGAAATTAAATATGACCTCATAATTGAGTATTCTAAATTGAATAATTAAATTCAACAATTAGAATAAGAATATTTAGTTAAACTAAATAAATTTAATTCCTCATGTATATTAGCTAAAAGGGGTGAATTTAATTTAATTAAAGTACTAAGACTTATAATTAAATTAATTCAATTAAAAGGTTAATTTAGCCAATTCGATGAATATTCAGGAATTAATTAAAGTAAGTGATCAATATAGATTAATATTTTTTTGCATTTGACACTTAGGTCAAGCAGAGATTATCATAATCAAAATTGCCTAGTGAAATAGGACTTTAGGGTTGATCAAATAGACCAAAATTGGTTAACATGGCAATGAGCCAATTTTGCGGTATTACAAGGAGTACCATGGAAGGCAACACCACTTTGACAAGTCTCATTCTTGGGGCAAAAATGTTTTTAAAGGTGGGGACTATGATGCAAGGGCACTTGAGGAACTTCAGAGAAACAAGGACAACCAAAGGACTCCAAGCATGAAGACAAACCACTTATATCATGGTGGAATTAACTGGGAAGTGTTAAAGCCTATCATGACATAAAATTGCAAAATATCTAAATCCTAGGTCCTAAAGGCTCAAAAAGAGACTAAATGGTCATAAGGATGTAACAGGGATCACAATAGGATATATTAATATTTAGTAATTCTTAATAAGACCAACTAAGTCATTTGGCAAGGTTGGATTAGTCTAAATACTTTTAAAATTCAAAATTTGTAATGTTGTTAATTTAGATTTTTGAATTACAACAGTTAGTTGGATTTTGGAGGGAAAAGAGTTTTCTTTATGTTTTAGGCCCTTAATCATTCCTAGACAAATCAAATTTGGTTAGGAAGGTTGTAAGGAACTTTATATATTGTGGAGTAGTGCTTGTACAGGCAGATAACAACATTTGTACGGACTGTTCATAGATTTGAAAAGGAAAGTCTCCATTTTTATGAGTTTGCTCTTTTTTTTTGGTGTTGTTTCAAACCTATTGAATCTTGGATGAATCAAGGAAATTTTTTATTGTTTCTCTACTCCATTCCATATTTGGTTTAAAGATTCTCAGTAGTTTTTACATTCATAAGTGCTAACTATGATAGCATTTTCAGATTTTCTCAAGAAAGTTTGACAAAACTCGTAAGGAAATGGTCATTCCATGAATGTATGTCTAGTTCTCATGGAATGACACTAATTTCATCTTTATTATATCCTACTAATCCATTAACATGCTATTGTGAAGGAGGGATATGAGTTTTTGGTGATCACCATGTTGTTTGGGAGCATTTTGCATTGAAATTGCTTGGTATGCTACAACAGTAGGAGTTTGGATTTAAGGAGGGGTATTTTTTGTGTTGGATTTCATCTATATATGTCCAAGAAAAGGTGTTAAAACCTTTACTTCTTGAAGAAATTTTTGGGAGAGTAGAGATTGACAAAGCCCTAGCTTTTGAAGGGTTTGAACGCATAATTTGGGGTTTTTGTGTTTACTGAGACCATACATTGAAATTGGTTGCATATTCCTCTAATTAGATCCATTTTATGAGACTTTAGAAGGTTATAAACTTTGAGAATAAGTTTATCATATACTTCCTTTGTAAAGTGACCTCTTTTGTGTGTTTAGAGATAGGGCTATTATGTAGAACAAACACCCTTAATTGTTATATATGTTATGTATATTTGAAAAGGGTATCCAAATACTACTTTTTATTTTCCAACTCCTTTGAAAAGTGTTGGATTTAAGGGCTAAAAACCATTGTTGTTGTTATGATTTGAGGTTAAGGCCTAGAAAGGCTAGTTTTGGGTTCGGAGTGTTGGGTTTTTTTGAGAGCCCTAAAAATAATTGAGTCATATTATATTTGATATTTTAATACCATTAAATCACCTTGTAATAGGGAATAGGTCTTGGTTGATCATCTTAAATACTAGAGGCTTGTGAGTCATTACATTACCTTGGAACATTGTGAAATCTTGTGTATTCCTTACTCTTGTTGTTTGGAATTTTATCCCACCAGCATCCATTGCATCACCTTCATTTCTAAGGCAATCCCTTTGACCTCATTGAATTCTTCTCTGGTCATACTAGATTCCTTTAAGATAGCTTCTATCTTCTTGTCTACCTTCTTAATATCCTTTCTATAGAGTTCACTATGAACTTCTCTCATCTTTTCCTCATATGTTCCCCATATAAAAAATTCCTTTTCCTTCTCTAATTTAAGTATGATCTTCGCATATCCTTCAATTATGTTTTCACTCACTTCATAGCCCATAAGTTATATGAATTTAATTCTTGGCTCAATTGCATCTATACAAGTAATATCTATTTCAACCATGAAACACATGTCATTTTTGTACTTCTTCACTAATGATGGATGGATCCTAAATCTTTTTTTCATTGTTTCTAGCAAAATTGTCATCATTCTAAGTCACCAAGTTCATGATGCACTCATTATTATCCCATTCTCTATCAGGAATACCAAGAAACTGTCTAACTGCTTGGAAGAATAGGTGTGTCAGTAGTGTTTCAAACATGAACACTACATTATTTTTCTTCTTCAATTTATCTATTTTATCCAAGAGTTGTTTTCTTACTATCTAGTGCAAGTTAACTTTGTCTATTTTTTTTTGATAAGGTATGTTGCATGGATAAATCCAACAAGTACCGAGTTCAACCTAGAACTATGGTTCATTTTGTAGCCAATGATCTTACTGATTACCCTTACATTAGTTTCACTTATGATATCAATCTTCATGTTCCTTCCATCTGATTTAGTCTTTAGATTGGTTTCTACCATTTTCTTCACATTCTTCTCATTAATTGGATTAGTACCTTCATTGTTCAATTCTGTTAGTTTATGTATCATGTAATTGTCAATCATGACAGGGATATCTCCAACCTAGAACATTCCATCATAGATTCAGCTCAAAATGATTTTTCTCCACTCATGATTATCAAAATCTATATGAAACATATAGTTCACTATGCTCAACTCCTTTAGGTGTTTCAACTCTTGTTTCAAGGATAAGTTTCCATTGCAAAATAGGTCTAAGTCCCTATGAATGTCATTGTCTCCAATGCTCTCAAATTTAAAATGTATATAAGATCTTATATCCTCTACATGCAATACATTTTCTAGAACTTTCAATTTTTCCTTTACTTCATCATCAAATCAATCTCAATTGCTTCTTAATTCTTCACATGATCGAATGGTACTCAAAATCATGTTTGCATCCCTTAAATATTTTTGAATAGAATTTTACATTGGTTGCACATCTACCAAATTTCCTAAAAGATGTTATGTGACATCAGAAACTGGTTTACCATTATTTTGCTTCATGCGATCTCCAAATGATTTGTGCTCTTAACTAGAACTTCCTTGTGATTATTTAACCTTGTATCAACTTTGCAACTTTTGACTTAACTTCTAACTTCTATTCCATCTTTCTAATGGTTTATCTTCAATAGAAAATTGTTTAATTTAAGTAAGATGAATCACATACTATGGTTTATTTCAATCTCTCTTTAGGTGCATCTAAAAATAGTTCTTCTAAAACCACATGTGAAATTTCTAGATATTTTACCTTCACAAGTACTTCCTTGAATTCTTCAACATGGTTTTTGAGTTCTTCCTTTTGACAGTTGCTACTTTTATCATTTCTTTTATCATTTATGTTATTGTTCCTTTTGTAGTTTGGGTTCCTATTGTTAAGTTCCTTCTATTCATTCTACAAATATTTTCTATGTGTCCAAATTTATTGCATAATTGACATATAGGTGTACTTCTTCTCTGAATAGGTTCATCCTAACTGATTGGTGCTCTGCAATTCTTTGCAATGTGTCCAAAGTTGTTACACTTATAACACTCGATATTTATCCTAGGGTAAAAGTACAAAGTTGTGTCACCTTTCAATCTAACTTATTAGAATGACTGAATTTGAGTATTTCTATCTAAAAATCAATTTTGTTCAAACATACGATTTAGATAAATTCATTCTAGCTAAGTTGTATATGGTCTCACACTTTTTCAATTGGAAATGTCTATTGAATGCATGTTTTATACTAGTTTGTATCCAATTACTTAAGAAATAAAATTATTTTGGAAAAATGACATTTCAATAACTCTTACTATTGTTAATGATATTGTTTTAATAACATATAAACACCATTTTATAGAGCTCAAAATCAAGAATATTTTCATATAGAGTTCATAGTGTTTTAATTAGATATAGTACATATTGTAATTAAAAAATTCTACAAGCGCATATTTTAACACTTGAAAAGATGTCAATTTTGAGAAAGAAAAAAATATTTAATAATATTTTAAAAATGTAAAAATTATATGTTGTTTAGAGGAGAGAGTCCTCTTCCAGAATGTATAATTTTTCTTCTAGTTAGAATAGATTTATTTTGAAAAATGTGGTGGGAAATGAAAACTATCAATTTTAGGTGAGTTGAAATTTGAATCACTATAAAAGAGAAAATATAGGTCTAAAGCCAAATTTTGTTTTTAATTGTTCTAGATCTATATATGTTATCTATAACATAGTCTGAGATCAAAGGGAAATAACTTTATTTCCATATAGTTTTGTGGTGGGAACTTAACCCCTAATTTTCAGCATTTCTCAGCAACCAAAAAATTAACTATAAAAATTAGGAAAGTATATCAATTCTTATTCCTAATAATTATTATAAATTAAAATCCTAAATTTCATCCATTTCTACACATTTCAATAGTTTACTTCATTTTCAAATTCTGAATAATATTACCATTTTTATGTCATCGAAGGTTAATAGTTATACTTTTGTTAGCATTTTCCTTTACAAAAGGGTGACAGGGGTTAGTTCTTTTACCCTTGATCCATTGCTTTCTTCTCCATAATTAGATCTTCTCAAATATCTCCTTCTTTCATTACTTGTAGGGTTAGTATCCCTAAACATTCTATTATTGCCATTATTTCTAGATCAAACTTAGGTTTTCTACAATCTACTACTTTGTGTCCAAAACCATGAAAATTATAACAATAGAAAATAGTAATAGGTTTGAAAGACTTACCTTTGCGATCTCTCTTCATATGACCAACTTCATTGCATATAAAAAATCTACTTTTGAATTCTTGTCTTACTTCCTTAGGTGGTTCAACTTGCTATGTTTGTTTGGGTTCATCACATTTCTTAGGTTGATTTACTTGCTCAACTTCTTTAGGTGCATACTTATGTAGACTTGTCTAGTTCAATCCTATTATGATCATTTTCTTTTCATTCAGGGGTTTCAACAACTAGATTTGGTTCTTTTCTAGATTTAGTTTTCTTTGATAATTTTTCTCCAATAAAATATTCAAGACCTTTCTTATCATAAGAAGATCTTTGATAGAATAGTTGTTCATCAATTTTCTCACTAGTAGAATAGAACTTTTATAACTATTGCTTAGCTTGTGCCAATTCTCCTTTGACAATGATAGTGTACTTCTCTAATTCAACATGTTCTATTCTTATAGAATCTAGTTCAAATGTCACTTTAGTCAAATGAGATCTTAAATTTGCATTCTCAGACTTCAAATTAGTTCAGTCTTGCTATCATCTTTCTTCAAAATCAACTTTACTTCAACGATATTTTACTCATGTTTCAAAATTTCATTTTCTTTATTAAGGTTTTCTACCTCATAACTATCACTAATCTGTTCTCTAGGTTCTTTTGTAGATTTGAGATGATCTATCTTATCTTTCAATTTACGAATGTGATCTTTTCCATCTTCACACCTTTCTTTTAGGTTGTCTCTTTCTTGTGTAACAAGATCAATTTTCTTAAGGGATTCTTCAAGACTCCTCTTTAATTGTTCCATATCCATAGGGATCTTACTCAATCTGTTAAGCCTCTTCTTAGTAACTAGATTGTGAAACCAATTGTTAGAAATTTATATAATACTAAGAGAGGGGCAAGGGTGAACTAGTATTATAGAATCTTTTTCCCACAACTGAATATTGTTAATTAATAAATTATAACATGCATATGAAAGTAAACCAATAATGTTGAACAATAAATAAATCCATACACAAAGAGAACTCATAACACCATATTTTGTTAACTAGGGAAACCCTGGCCAACGGAAAACCCCGATGGGGATGGTACCTAAAAATGATCCACTAAACAAAAGAATTTGGTTAAGGATATTGACCCTATTAGGAGTCTATGAAGTACATATAGTGTCTTGATCCTTATTAGATGACTAGACCATGTTAAAAGCCTCAACCCTATTAGGAGTTGGTAATACAATTACATATATATGCAAGAAGAGCCCACTGCCCTAACATGAAATTATACAATTCAGTGCCTTAAGCATAATGAGATAGATACAATAACATCTTTTCTATTCACTGGTGTACTTTGCATATCTCTGAAGTTCCATCAAAATTCCCATCATAGATCTTTCACATAAGTTCTCATGTCACATACATAGTTTACATATACACCATACATTTTGCATTTGCACCCTCTACTTCGCAAATAATGATGTCGTACTTCTACAATTTTCTTTTACAAATTTTTGTCTAGTCGACTTTATGCCTCCACATATTTGGCTATATACAAAATTAGCCCATGTTGACTTAGGGTAAACATCTAATATGTCATCTTTAATTAATCAAGTAATCATTTCATGATCAAAATAATTCCTTAACCTATTATTAACTCTTTCATATTATACTTTGTTTTGTTCACTTCCCTTACTAGTATTTGGCATGTAACTTGATCTATATTGCCCGTATTGATCTGCGCTCTTCACCACATCATTGAGATGATCTATGCTACTTGTCCTTGACTGTGCATGTGCTAATTATCACTATAGACTTCACAATATCAAAAATTGTGTTACACTCATATCAAAATTGTCTATCACTTAGACAATTTTTTTGTCTTTGATCAAGGGATCTTCAACTGTATATTCTGCCATCTCATCCTGAGCTATATGTTGCCATAAATGGAAACCCTTACTCATCCTACTTAGCCATATTTCCAACACTCCATTGGCTCCTAATAGAGACCACCCTCTTACTTGAGGAACTTTTATATTAGTACATCATTTTGTGGGTACCATTCGCATAGGAGTTTTCCCTCTGATCAAGGGTTTCCCTAGTTAACATATCTAGTGTTATTGTATGTGTGTATCTTCTAATGATTGTTTATTATATTGTTCACATTCTTAAAGTTTAATAATGTGGCTAAAAGTTATATTGATATGATAACTACTTCACCACCCTCTCTATTATCTCAATGGAGTTTACCTTCTAACATCTTATACTCATAATGGATGGTTGGAGTTGTGCATTTAACCACACCCTTCCTTACATGAATTAGTATTATTGTTAATAGCATGGTATAAGGAAACATCTAATCATAATGAAAACCATCTCCTCCACATCTATCAAAAATACCATTTACAAGAGACTATGAGATTTTCATATATGTTCAAGAACTAGCTCTCATAAATAACAAATTCTTGTTTTTCATCAACCATAAAGACTAAATGTAATCTTCATTTATGCAACTAAAGAGAGTCATGCTAAAGTTAGCCAATAGTCTAGCACATATACTTCTTTTATTTAATAAAAGAACAATTTGATCACAAGAAAGTTTCAAAGAAACTAATTCCTTTACTCTAATAGTGCTACCCCAACATGGACAGGGTAGAGAAGAAAAAACCCAGTCCACTCTAAATGTTTTCTTAATTAATAGGGATCATCTAGTTATTCAGATGGAGCTAGGTGGTTGCTTCGCTAATCTACACTAAGCCTCAAAACAAGAAATACAAATTCATCAACACATTCCATGTTAATTTAAAATAGAGCTCAAAATAATTGAAGGAATAACATAATTAACTAGAAAGAAGTGTAGAATTACAAAACTCACTATATGTCATAAAACATAATATAGAATATAATTATAAACACATGATCAAATTAACTCATACAAGACACAGTTCTTAGAATAATCTAATTACATTTCATGATACAAACTACTATTCCATTGAAAATTATCTATTTGAGAGATTAACTTAACTTGTTACCTAGCTAATATCATAAATATATATTCCATTTTATTTAATGATAATAAAAACCTAGAAGCATTAAACTAATAACCCATTCTCTCACCATTACAAAAACCTAATGAATCTAAGATCAAAAGCAGACCCAAACAAATACAAAATAAATTAAATAGAGCCTAAATGTAAAAATTTGAAAACCTAGAGAAAAAATAAAGGGTCATCCAAGCTTTGCTCCATAAATTGCCAAAGAAACTATTATCCAATTTTTCTTTCAAAGATACCTCTCCATTTATTTTACTTACGTTTCTTTAAAAAATTGGATGCTAGCTTAAGTTAGCTATTAGTTCTAATTTTATTATAATATTTTAAAGATTGAAATTTAATTTTTAGTAATATTTATCTAAATTAAATTTATTTAAAATTTTCATCTTTTTAAACTCATTTTATAATATTTTTTATTTTTTTCAATGTTGAGTTACCTTCCATTTAACTAATATTAGTTATAAAAAATTGATTTTTTTTTCATGTATAATATTATTTATAATTTAATCTAATGAAATATATAATTTTACAATCTATTTTTGAATTTACATTAAGATTATCTTCTTCTATTATTTTATTTAGATTTAAGTTTTAAATTATTTAAATTGTTTTTCCTTTTATAAATTACAAAGTATGAGGATAATTTTATTCATAATTATTTTTCTTATAATTCCCCTTTCTCTGTACACACATACAATCTTTTTATTTCTTATTGTCACTATATATATATATATATATATATATATATATATATATATATATATATATATATATATATATATATATATATATATATATATATATATATATATATATCTTCTCTTCGGAATTCATTTATATCTATCTATAATTCTTTTGTTTCTATATCTTTCATTATCTCTCTTCTTTCTATGCCTCTCTTTCTCTTTCCATCTCTCCCTATTATAAATATAATATGATCTTTATTAATATTAGATCTTTGTTATTTTTATATTATAAATCAATCTTTATATATATATATCTTCTCTTCGGAATTCATTTATATCTATCTATAATTCTTTTGTTTCTATATCTTTCATTATCTCTCTTCTTTCTATGCCTCTCTTTCTCTTTCCATCTCTCCCTATTATAAATATAATATGATCTTTATTTATTAATATTAGATCTTTATTATTTTTATATTATAAATCAATCTTTTTCAACCATGTATAGGTTCTTATAATTAGACAGAATACAAACATCACGTTAGTATTGAAACAGTTTTTGTAAATATTGTATAGAGCACAAAAGTATAGAAAGAGACCACACTTATTGAAACACTTTTTGTAAACATTATATATAACACAAAAGTATTGAAAGAGACCCCACTTGTCAACAATCCATTTTTTAAAATATTTTAATATAAGTATAGATTATTTAATTACAATGCACACATTCAACTACTGACCCCTCTCTCCTACATCAATTGCTAGATATAATTCAGCCCAGCACAAATGATTACGAAATTACTGACAAGACTCGCGCAAGGTGCCAATCTCAGGGTAAGCTACACTGCTTTTCCTGAAGCTTCTTCATGTGGGTAACTAGCTGCCCCGTATACGCCTCTTGACGCTGTGTGTTGACTTCAACCACACCACGGAGCTCACTCACCCTCGATCGAATCTGCTCCCCTCTCTCTCCATCTTTACCCATCACCGTCCGAACCGCGTTACACACCTCCTCCCTTGTAAAACTCCCCTCCTCACTCCTCTCTACTTCAATGCCACCTTTCAATTCCAGCGCAATCTGTCGGCAGTTAAGCCCCTGCTCATGCCGCAACGGTATCAAAACGAGCGGCAATCCAGAGTGGAGCCACGCTTCCATCACCGAGCTCCACCCACCGTGGCTCACATAGCTCCCCACCGACGGATGCGAAACGATCCTCAGCTGAGGCACCCACCCGCCAACTACAAGCCCCCGGTCACGTGTCCGCCCTTCAAATCCCTCCGGCAGCAACGACATCGCCGAGGAAGTCCCGTCAGATGATCTCAACGACCACAGAAAGGGCATCCCCGTGATCTCCAGTGCCGACGCCAATTCTGCTATCTGCTCCGCCGACAAATAAGACTCGCTCCCGAATGATACAAACACAACCGAGGCGGGCCGTTGCTTGTCCAACCACTCTATCAAGTAATTTCCCGACGTTTCTGTCCGAGCTGCTTCAGGCAGCATGAGTGGGCCAACGGAAATGACTGGCTTTCCGGTGAGATGGCTGAGATATTGCATATACTTGTCCTCCTCTTCAAAGCACGACTTTATCAGTATTCCACACGACCACTGACAACACGCCCACGCACGGACGGCAAAGGCAGTAAAGTTGCTAAAAAAGAGGCGCGCCTCGAACAGCCTCCAGGAGATGGTCCGTAACGGATATTCCATCGGAGGTTCGCTCAAATCCTCCGCCTGCACGTCCCCGCCGCTCGCTGCCCGCTGAGCATGGCCCAGAACATAAGCGATTGACGCCGGACTGTAGACGGAGAAGGCAAAGCTCGGTATTTCCAGCTGGGATGCCACCGTGGCAGCCCAAGACGCTATGAAGTCGTAAACCAGAACATCTGCCATAATACCTCGCAAGAAATTCTCAAACGGCTTCTCCAGCTGATCGAATGCACTGTGAAGGAGATGGACGGATTCTGGCTTGATGTCTGCTGTGCTTTCGACGCCAGGGGGGAGTCCTTCTACAGACGGCAACGCCAACTCCAGCAGGTGGATGGTGGGTTCCCCATGCAAGCGAGCTCTGATTTTGGATATATTGACAGGCGTTGATACGATCCACACTTTGATGTCCCCTCGGCTCGCCAGGGCCTTGGAAAGATTTAGGAAGGGATTAATGTGACCTTGTGCCAACCATGGCAGCATCACTACCTGAAGTTGTGCCTTTTCTCCCATACTTGGCACTTGCGTTCAGGTTTCCTACTTCTGTATGATCTGCTCCCTTTATAACCTAGTTATAGATTTTTAAGCACCAAACGGTCAACTATTGAACATTTTATTGTTCAGACGGTTCATGATGTCAATATGATCTATCTAATGATTCCATGATCCTCTAGGAGGAGAAAATTTGGAAAAGTGGTAGAAACACTGGGAAAGTGGGGAGTGAGTAGATTTTGTTCAAATGTAGAGGATACCACATAAAAAACAAGTTTGTGATTGTCATTTTCAGATTTTGATTTGAATGTCAAGCTATCAACAAGATTTGCTTTTATTTTTTTAATTTTTCCTCCGATTTACTCGTGAAACGCGTGGGCAATGGCCAACGACAGGTTTTTAGTGTATGGCAATGGCTAAATTGTGAAGTAAAATGCAATGCCCTTATGTATCTATGTCTACCGTACCATGCCAACGCCTGGCGAGATGTGACCCCGCCCTGATTTGACGTCTGTTAAACACTTTGACATTGCACAATAATTCTAAATATAAATTCTTCTTATAATCACAAGAAGATGATTTTGTAAGATTTATATTTTATAATGTATTAATAAAGAAGTATTTTAAAGATCTATTATTAAATACATTATTATTTTTAAATATATTTAATTTCTTAATTTTTCAATATCAATCTAAATTTCAACATTTTATTCTATGTTGTATTTACTGGGTAGATTGTGTGACAATTTTTTGTATCCAATCTGCCCAGAAAATACAGCAAAGATTTTAATGGATTGTGGAAAACTAACATCTACAATTTTATTCTATTTTAAAAATCTAAATCATTTTTTTCAAATATAATTTATCATCTTGAGATAAAATTTCTTATTTGAATGGATCTACATAATAAGCTTAAATTATATTATTATAAGAAAGAAAGTAATATTTCTTAATATTAAAAATCTAAGTCAATTAAATGTTAGATTTTGTAATAGTTAAATATCTTAATTCATTTTAATATCGATTAGTTTATTTCTAAATTTGAAAAAAAAAAATTAAATTTAATATTAGAGTGATGCAATACTTCATCATCAAACATACTTATGAATTGTGATTGTATTTTGTTAGAAATACTAAGGATAATTTGAAAAGATAGATTATAATATTATGTTGAAAAAAAATTATTGGTAAAAGGATATTATTGTGTTTTCATTTATTGTTTTACAAGATCAAACAATCTATGAAATATTACCCAAAAAAGTAAGGAAAAACTACATTTATAGAATATCTTAAATTAATTTAATATAGATGTAGTTTTTTTCTAAATTTTTAAAAAATAAAATCATTTTTTCCCTCTACATTAGCTTGTAGAAATGAGCTGAAAAAAATATATGCATACAAAATGGAAAAAAAAAATCACATTTTTCTTCTTCTTTTTCTCTATCAAATATGTAATACACCAATACTCCCTCATAGACCCTTCCTATCTAGCTAACATTAAATTTAAAATCAAACACCAATACTCCCTCATAGACCCTTCCTATCTAGCTAACATTAAATTTAAAATCAAACACCAATACTCCCTAATTGACCCTTCCTATCTAGCTAACAAAATTAAAATCAAACTAATTTTAGAAAGAAAAATCATTTTAAGTATGAGTTGTTTTTCATCATTGTCAATCTTGATAAGTTCCAGAATTTTGACAAGACTCACATGATACTTCAGTAATTTATTGGTTATTTTTTGGTTAGTTTGTAAGTTAAATATTAATTTGAAATATCATAATCATAATCATAATCTAAGAAACAATTCTAAGGTCTCATAATGACCCCAATAAAATATTTAAATGCATACAACGTGAAAAATTTACTTTTTCCTCATTTTTTCTTTATGCAATACATTAATAGTCTCTTATTGACCCTTCCTATATAGCTAACATTAAATTTAAAACCAACTTATTTTTAAAATTGAAATCATTTTAAGTATGAGATATTTTTCATCATGGTCACTCTTGATAAGTTTGAGAAGACTCACACAATTCATAAATATGTTTGATGATGAACAACATCTGTATTGCATCACTCTAATATTAAATTTGAAAAAAAAAAAAAAAAAAAAGTTTTTTTTTGAATTTAGAAACAAACTACATCTATATTCAAACAAGTGTAGGCTTAGTACTTGCATTAAAGTTATGTAGTTAATTATGATTAGAGTTTTATATGTAAATTTAATTAATTATAATTTTATTATATTAAAATTTAGATTTTAATATTTTTAAGTATAAATTTTTAATAATTATCATATTAATTATATTGTATAATAAAAAATTATAATTTAAATTATATTGTTGAGTTAATAATAATGAAAAAGAAAATTTTAATAATATGAATCATCAATTTAAAAACATATATACTATGTATTATATAAGAATATTATACAAATATGTAAAGTTATAAATATAATATTTTTAATTTAAAAAATATAATTAAGTTCTAATGATAGTTCTAAATTTTCCATTCAAATAGTCATAAATACTCTTGAACAGATAATTGTACAAAGATTAATGATTTATAACTTAAACATAATCGAACAAAACTAATTTACTATGTGTAAATGTTCTTCAACATGTCTTAAAATAGCCGAAATATTTGGATCCCTGAAAATAGTGTATAAGATCCTAATTATTTTAGCCAATCAAATTATTTTTAATTTATTTTCTTCAATTAGAAATGTAAGAAACTGGCATCTATATTATAGAAATGAATACAATAGAATTAAAAAACACTTGATTTTGATTGGTAAAAATAAGAATTGTTAATCATTGTTTATGAAAAAGTGTTTACAATAGTATTATGCTTATCCACAAGTACTAATATTTTTTGATATTAAGTATAACAAAATATGACTTTTAATTGACTTAGATTTTTAATAATAAGAAAAAAAAAAATTCTTATAATAATATAATTTAAGATTATTATGTAGATCCATTCAAATAAGGAAATTTATCTCAAGACGATAAATTACATTTGAAAAAAAAGTTATTGATATTTTTGAAATAATTTAAAATTTTGGAATTTAGGTTGATATTGAAAAAATTAAAAGATTAAATAGATTTAAAAATAATAATGTATTTAATATTAGATATTTAAAATACTTCTTTATTAATACATTATTAAATTTAGATCTTAAAGAATCATCATCTTGTGATTATAAGAAGAATTTATATTTAAAATTATATAGAAATGTTAGAAGTGTACGAAGCACTAGAAACACCAAAATTTAATAAGCATCAAATCTAAGTGGGGTCACATCTCACCGAGTGTTGCCATGGTATGGTACACATACATACATAAGGACATTGCATTTTAGTTTAAAATTTAGCCATTTCCTTAAAAAATCATCATCTTGTGATTATAAGAAGAATATATATTTAAAATTATTCTAAAATGTTAGAAGTGTACAAAGTACTAGACATTGTATTTTAGTTTACGATTTAGCCATTGCCCTATTGTACATGTGATGAGATAAGGAGCAGCTCTAAGTTGAACGTGGATCACAACATGTATGTTGTACCTTCTAAATTACAACTCATTTTCATTGAATGAATGAATGAAAGAAAAGTTCATTTATCAGCCTCCTGAGATTTCTCAAAGTTGTCCCTTTTGTTGTGGATCTATGTAAGATGCCTCCTTTGTGAAGTCTTGACCCCTCAAAAAACTCTTGTATGGTATTCACCTCTAAAGTGTCATTGTATTGGTTATAGATATCCTCGTATGTAGTACAATCTCTAACATAATTTCATTTCATTCCCACGACTCCCTCATTGCAAAACCTACAAATTTGCCATCCCACTCTCCTTTAGGGGCCTTCCATTTGTAAGTTTCACATCTCAAATAGTGTGATCCAAACCTTTAATTAGGCGATTCATTTTTTTTTGTCTTTCCTTTAATATCAGCTCCTAAGTATTCTTTGTCGCCATGTTCATATCAACGCCATCTCTTTCTTTAACCTTTTTTAATCATGTCTTAATCGATTGAAATAGTTTTTAATTTTCTATTTATTTACTTATTAGTACTTGATAATAGACTAAGTACTATTGTGATTTTTTTGACTTCCTCCTCTTAGCAAGTTATTAAATGAGTTTTAATATATCAATTAAAATTTAGTTTATTTCATGTTTTTATACAAATATTAGTTTTCAAAAACTACACAACAATTTTAAAACTTTATAAATTTTATAAATTAATTTTTGAAATTATAATTGGTTCAATGAATTAGACTCTTGTATGCCAATTCATGAGTTTTTTGTAAAGCTTATTTTCTTCACTACTCATTTTGCAAGCATATTTTCTAGAACTAGTCTCACCATCATTATTTAAATATGTTAATCATCAAAAAATATTTTTTATTAACTTTATGTTATTCTTATATGTCATAAGTGAAATCTAGGTATAAATTATTAAATTCTATAAATGTTATTTTTTATATATAATATTACAAATAATAATATAAAATGATATAAGCTATAAAATATTATACTACAATAATATATCATATATAGTCTTATTGATCATTTAAATAATATATTAATAAGATAAACTAGTATAGATATCTTAAATAAATCTATCTAAAGAAATGTCGATATGTATCTATTACAAAATGGTTAAAATTTAATTTACTACATCCAAAACTATTTATATTTTCATAATCTCCATTTTTTTTCACTAACTAAAGCTTTTAATTTTAATTTCTAAAGAAAATAATGATTTATATCTTTTTAAAAAATATTTTTTTTGGTGTTTATTAAATTAATTTTAAAGGTATTTTTTTATTAATTAAATTTAAAATCTTGATGTGTAGATCGTTGTCAAATTTAACCTATAAAGATAAAAATTTTAACATTAGCACACTCAGACCATCCCACTTCACCCTTTCTACTATTGTAGAATGCTTATTGACATTAGCTAAAATCAAGATATAGTAAAAATAAAAATAAAAATTAGCAATTAAAAAAATTAAAACTCGAAAAATCTTTTTAAAAATAATTATTTTAAAAAGCTTTTTTTTTTTTGTTTTTTCTACTATAACTTACTAGGTAAGTACTTACGCATCCTATGTCACTTGTTTCTATTATTTTCTTTTTCGTAATTTTTAGATCTTTTAGAATGTTTTAAATGAAAAAATTTAATAGTTTTAAATGTAAAATATATTTAAAATAAGGAAGATCAAACATTTTTAGGGTAGTTAAGAATTGAAAAAGTTATGAATGACTTTTTTTTATTTAAATATTTTATAATAGTATTTTCTTAGAGTTTGAATCTAATGGTAACAATAATACTCCTAAACCTAACCATTATAAGAGATCAATTTAATAGATAATAGAATTCTATAATTTTTTTTTTTTCCTTTTGAATTAGTTGTTCTATACATATACATACACACACACACACACACACACACACACACACACACACACACACACACACACACACACATATATACATATATATATATATACACACACACACACACACATATATATATATACACATACACACACACACACACACATATATACATATATATATATATATACACACACACACACACACACATATATATATATACACATACACACACACACACACACACACATGTGTGTGTGTGTGTGTGTGTGTGTGTGTGTGTGTGTGTGTGTGTGTGTGTGTGTGTGTGTGTGTGTGTGTGTGTGTGTGTGTGTGTGTGTGTGTAATGACACATTGGTCTTAACAGTCTTATGTTTGAAATGCTTTTAGACAATCTCAAGCATATTTCTAGACTGATCATGTACTTTTAAACAATAAAAAATAATTTTGTGATTGATCTTATGAACTACAAAATTTTTATTATGGCTGTCAAACTATTATATCATAATTCACCTTCCCTTTTATACGGTTGGCTCATGCAAACATTAATTAACAAAATTATCAGTAATCAAAAACTTGTTCTCTAGAAGACCGCAACCACCCTTAAACATCACACACTTAAGAGGAAATTAAGCTTGGAAAAATAAGTCAACTTTGCTTATTTAACAATTTTAGCCTAGGAATTAAGTCTTAGTGTGTGATGTTTAAGTCATCCCAAAGACTGCACATACAAGATGGAAGACACATTTTCTATATATTAAAATAAATCATATTTACTACTAGCACTTGCACCAACAAGATAGAATGTTTAATGGGTCTTTCTCAATACAATTGAGTCTAACTTCTATGAATTTGACAAAGGACCCCTTCAAAAATTAGTCAAACACAGACAACCAAGCTTCACTATTTGGTTGGTAGTACTTGGGCCAATTAAAAATATTACAAAATTGAGAAGGAGACCCTTTCGGTGGTTGATTGGATGAACATGGAGAATGTGCTTATAGAGGAGGTCACCCATGAGGTGATAAAGAGGAGCCATAGTTATTTTTCTTCAGTATGTCCTTAAAGCATTCGGATTACTAAACTAATAAGAACTACAATGATGACTATATCCAATCAGTCGACAGGCCAAGAAAAGGGAAAATAGAAGGTAGGTGAGCCCTCTACTCATCCCAGAGAGATGAATTCTCCACTCTAAGTGCTCGTGGAGGAAGAAGGAAAAATATTGAAGGGGAAGAAACAAATGGTTGTGGTACAAGAAAAATTATCTAGTGTACCTATTGCTATAGGCAGCACCCCACTCAAAGTAACAGCCTGTGAAGCCCCAGGGATTGTGCCCATAGATATTGATACAAAGGCTAAGACAAGGGAACAAGAATAATGTCCTATGCTGATCAAGATAGGAATGAAGCAAAAGCTCAAGATGTCCAAAGGGAAAGAAATATAGAGATGCCACTAGAGATAGGATATGATTCTCCCACATACGAACTCCTGACATCCCTATAATTATCTTGGAGAGGAACCACAAAGCCATACCGAGGAAGCACATCTAGAAAAGGAAGCTAAGGCATATGCACAAAAAATGGCAGAGATGCAATCTAATGCAAAAGAAGAGAATTGGTGCAAGGAGGAAGAAAAGTACCTTCATCATAAGGAAGAAGAAAGAAAAGAACAAGAATGCCCCCATTTGGAAGAGGAGGAAATTAAAAGGAAAGAAGATGAAGAAAAACTTTGAAGGAGGAGGAGAAAGTCCTAAGGGGAGCATATTAGATCCTATGAAGCCTAACTAAAGGCTAAGGAAGAGGCTAAGAAGAAACTACCAAAGGAGGGAACCAAAAAGTAGAGACAAGTCCATCCCTCCCACCAATGATCATTGTGGGAATGGAGAAACCAGAGGAGATGGGGGTCACAATTTTAGGGCTAACACTTAAAAGAGATGACCTCTAAGGAGACTAAAAGAGGGGAATATTTGGTGATGGTCGAGACGTCATAAATAATGATGACATAGCGAAAGGCCAAAGAAATAGGATTGGAACTTCCAACACTGCAAGTTTAGCTTCTTGAGGAAGACAAAGAAAGAGACATGAAAGTAATCGACATCCCACCCAATAGCAAACCAAGGAAGAATTTCCAAGAAATCTAGTGAGTAAGGGAAATGATGGGAGGAGATGTAATGACTAGTGTAGAAATTCCACCATAGGGCTAGGAAGAGGTTGATGTCTTCAGACATTAGACTAAGGAAATTGAATTGGTAGATCTTAAGAGAATTAATTAGAGTATTTGGGAGAAATATGAGAAACATGTGAAAAATTAAAGGTCCCCAATGGGAAAATGTGGGACTAAAGGTGCTCCTTAAGGAGGAAATGATATCCATTCTAGTATAGGCACAAGCACCTTCATCCTCATAAGTCCTAATAATATCAGTTGAGGTTGAAGAATTATACAAAATGAACAAGAAAGAATTGATAGTGGATAGTTGGTTAACCAAAAACTAGGAGAAATAAGGAGCTTTCTTATGGAGTCCTTGAAAATATTCTTCCAATGAAGTGGAACTAGAAGAGAAGGTAGGAGACAACCTAATTGGGTAGGAAAGTGAGAAACAAATCCTATCAAGGTAGAGTGATACATTAGTTGAGAGGATAAATCTGGGAATGAGAGCCATCTAGGAATTGAGCATCTTGGACAACCATGATACTAAGTTCCTCTAGAACTCCTACCACTCGGTTAGTTGCTAGAACAAGACACTCAAGCCCCAAATGGATGTAGTATGGTCATGAAACAAGGACCTTTAGAAAAAACTAGAGGAATTTGTAAAATATGTAACAATGGTCATAGGGGAAAATCCATGGGCAAAAAAGGGGCTTGCTACAATTGGATTTTTACTTAGATGATTGGATGAGTATGATAGGAAATTAATCTCAGTGTCTAGGGATTCTAGCAAGGAAATAAAGAATTATGTTACTAGGTTAGTGTTGGAATCCCATAGTGTGAAAAAGGTGCATGATTAATTGGAGAGGATGAGGGAAGCTTTGATCCTCTTAAATTGTTTGAAAGACCTTAGTGAAGATATCATCTTAGAGATAATTGAGGCATATGATGTTGAAGTCATTGTCAAAGCACTAAAGTCATCATCCAAAATTGCTAATTCTCCAATTCATTATAGTTTAATAAGCATGATTATTATCTAAAATTATGGCTTCAATATCTCCTTTGAATTCATGGACGACTTCTTAAAACAATATGTCTTCTTTTGTAATCTTTTTAGCATAATTTTCTTTCTTTCTTCAAACAAATCCCATGATTTGCATCCAGATCTTTCCATACAGCTTTGATACCACTTTGATAATCGTAGAAATGGGGGAGATGGAAGCTTTGATCCTCTTAAATTGTTTGAAAGACCTTAGTGAAGATATCATCTTAGAGATAATTGAGGCATATGATGTTGAAGTCATTGTCAAAGCACTAAATTCATCATCGAAAATTGCTAATTCTCCAATTCATTATAGTTTAATAAGCATGATTATTATCTAAAATTATGGCTTCAATATCTCCTTTGAATTCATGGACGACTTCTTAAAACAATATGTCGTCTTTTGTAATCTTTTTAGCATAATTTTATTTCTTTCTTCAAACAAATCCCATGATTTGCATCCAAATCTTTCCATACAGCTCTGATATGACTTTGATAATCGTAGAAATGGGGGAGAATAGAGCATTCACAAAATACACAAACAAAAATAGATATTTAACACATAAATTCAAAAACAAAGATTTTACATAAGCCAACTCTACTACAACAAAGACCAATTTCTATTTTATTCCATGTCAATTTTGAATGTGTTTACATTAATATATAAAAACTTTCTGATTGAGTGGGATATTACATAGAAGATTATAAACTATTGTTACAACATATGCATGAACTAAAAACTACCATTAGTATAGATTTTATTATGCATAAACACTTCTATGTGAACTTGGAGTCAAAAATAATTGTTTGCATATAAATCTAACTACATGCATTCCTACTATGATAACTAAAGGATCTTTATACCAAGGATTGGTATTTTCCTAACTGATACAATTTAACTTTTTATGATAGATGCCAAAGAAATAGACTTGGAGATTATTCTCCTTATTTCATGCATATTAAACTGTATCTAAACGATGACTGTTGCATGTTCATTTTTCCAATGAAGTCGTCCTTTCTCAGTGAATCAAAATTGGAATAAACTATCAATTAAACAGTTGCATGTTTAGTTTGGTGCACAATAAAAACAATCAGTTTCTACTACCAATGAAGGAGAAATTGTCGTCATTCAACACTCCCCCTTAACTTCTACCTTCAATGCTACTACATGCACTTCTCCTTATCAATGTGATTCTAAAATTATTTTTAGTTAACTGTAAACTTCTACATTCATCGTCACAAACTTTGAAAAGCAGTTTCTAGTGACCACAAAAAAACTCATCAACATACCAAATATTAAATCTTTAAATTTAGATCGAACCTAGGAAATCCCATCATTCTCTTGGGAACCTCTAACCATGAGCTCTAGAAAACTCAATCTCTAGTGCATTGTAGGTTCTTGTGTAAAACCCTTTTATGGTTTCAATATCTCCCTTTGAGCCACTTTGTGGGCTCTAGGGGATCCAAGACTTTACTCTAAATATAGCTTCAATAACTCATCCGATACCTTTGACCTTTTCCAACTGTTGTGAAAACTCTTCAAAGCCTTTGCATAATCACTTTCTATAGATGTCTTGCTAGATAGTAAAATTGATTTACTCAAACCATTGTTGATCCATCTTGAACATTCAAATTTGATAAATTTCTATCTTTTCTCAAACTTGAACATTTATATTTCAATAAAAAAATTATCATACATGTAACCTTCTTCCATCTCGATCCATAGATCTATCCATAATCAATTTTTATGCTACCTACATGAGATCCATTATAGAGTTCTATATTCCAACATGTTTTTTTCACAATGAATTTTTAAACCACAACTATTGCATGAATGTAGATCCCAAAATCTTTCCTTTGTATTTTTTGACTTGTGACAATATGCACATTGCATGGTCTTCATTCCTTGATCCACTCATTTGCATGAACCTATGGTCATCCTTTCTTTTCCAATAGAATATCCAAGGCTTTTATGAATTGGTCTTCTTGTTTGCTCAATTGGATTCATAATTTTTTGATCATCTTTTGCCAACCTTCACCTTTGAAACCCATTCTTTTCATAATCTTCAAACCAATATTATCATGGAAATATGTAAATATATTTGAATTATCATCACATATGAGAAGTACAAGGAAGGATATGGGTAATGGGAATCCCTCTCCCCCTAACCCATTCTTATTTTTTGTCTCGAGACAATTGGTATAAAAAGCTCTAGACTAAAGACTTCATTCTTTATTATTTATTCTTTCACGGAGTAGTGTGTTAAAGTTTCTTTGAAGATGACCATCTACCACCCCAAAAATCAATGCCATATGTACATGATCATGAGAATTAATGTGGATAGTGATAGGAGGTAATTGTGCCCATACATCTCCTTGGGAGCAATGGCTATCCAACCATGAAATTGGTTTGGTTGGATGCCATGTCATTGCCCATTCCATCATGCCATAGTGCATCAACACAATGTGTGTCAAACTAAGTATTGTCAGTCATATCATTGATTTAATTTCTACAAGTTTAAAATATCATTTAAAGTATTGTTTAATTGTAACTTTTTATTAGTTCCTATGTAGCATGATACTTACGCATTCATTTGATGCATATCTTTAATTAGTTCAACCAATAGAATTGTAAATTTTGTTAAACATATATACATATTCTAAAGTTTATAAATTTATGCATATTTTAAAAATATTAAAAAGCTAATTATCATTGATTCTATTTGTTGAGAGTCAAAATAGCAAGAGAGGAAAATAATTTTTATCACAAATCAATACTTATTTTTTCTAAACTTTGTAACTTATGCTCACGTTATTAAATACATGCATTAACTTCTACTTATTACCTATTGTGTCCACTCTTCTTTGACACAAATGTGTCTTCTTGTCTTCTCCTGGAATTTTTTTCTATAGATCAAAGATAAATTTAAGGGATTTCAAAAAAAACTTTTATCACATTTGAGTTTTGACTGCCAAATAAGCCATTCTATTTTACTTTCTATTGGATTACATTATATATGATACAAGTAAATTTAGCCATGTTCAATATATTAAATATTTAAAACTATTTTAAAGATCTTCTAAAATTCTATTTAAATATAAAAAGCTAAATATACTATGACATAGATCGGTTGTAATTATGATTCTTGATAAAATTTTGGACATAAGTTATGTTAAGGTCTATCGTGTATTGTAAGATGGAAAAATAAACTAGAAATTTGTGAAAAATTTTATTAAAGCTTTAAAATGCATTTTACCACTACTCTTTTTTATATTTGATGTATAAAGAAATTTAGTTGTTCAAAATTTGTATTATATAAATAAATTATATTTAACTAGACATATAAAAGGTCTTTTAGATATATAAATTATAAATTGTAATTTATTCAATATAATTGTTTAGTTTATCTTTATTTTTCAATTATTATTGAAATGTAATACAATTATTTTCTATATTATGAATTTACATAAATTGATATTATTTTCAAAATATATATATATATATTTTTTTTTTTAAAGAGGGGTAAACGCTTTGACCTGGAGCTATGAACTCAATTTTATAAATAATTATTCTTTTATAAACATGTGTTCTTGTAATATCAATACTTTCCTTGGTTCTTCTATTTCCTTATATTTTTACTTTGAAAAAATTTTCTTTCTCTCATCTTCTTGCAACTAACATTTAGGCATAATCTCCAATGTGGACATGTAAGTGTTATTAGTTGTCTCAACTTTACATGTTTTAGTGTCCTTATGCTCTTTAATTTTAATGTAGGGACAATTTCTATTTTTGTTTAAGTAAGAATGGTCATATTTATGTTTTTTTCTAGTTCACATTCTACACCTTACCCATCACACACAAAGGTGTCATTGCTAGTTTACGATACCAACTAGTGGTAAGTAATAGATAAGTTGTTTCTTTTGTTTATTGTTTAGTTTTTTTCTTAATATTTTATTTTCATTACATTGAAATAAAGTAAAAATCTATACATTGCAATATGACATCAAAATACTAATTTTACATAATTAAATTTAAAATTAAGTATTATTAATTTTTAATTATATCAAAATTATAGTTAATTATAATATATGTAATCAATTTGCTAATGATTTTATTTTTTAAAATATAATTTAAATTAAGTTAGAATTGGAATTAGAATTAAATTTTATATGGAAGAGGTTTTAAATCTTTTAATTATTTAACTTAAGATTTTAATATCTATTAAATTTTGGCAAGATCACTTATTTTTAAAATTTCAAATAACTATGACACTAATAAATATTTGATTGAAATATTAACTAATTTTTTTTACACTATATAACTATGTCAATTATTTTCATTAATTCAAATTACTACCATATTTGTCTTTTAATCTCTCCCTCTTTCCAATCTCCACTTCTCTATCTTTATTTCTTTTTGTATCCCTATCTTTCAATCTCCTTAGATTGGACAAGTTATTATTTTTGTCCCCCCTCTCCACCTATATCTTTATCACTTCCTCTTTGCAATATCTATTCTTCCACTTCTATTTCTATTTCAAAATATTGAACTCATCCTTCCCCTCTATATCTTTCTATCTTTATCTCTCTCTACCTCTTCATCTTTCTCTACCCCTCTATCTATTTCCCTCCTTTCCTACCCCCGTTATACATGTCTCTACTTTTGTCAACCCAAATCAATCTTCAATTTATGCAAGAACTATGACACTTTGCATCTCTTCTTAAAATTTAGATTAGAATATGTAATAATTATTATAATTTATTTATTTTATGTTATTCTAATTCTTTATTCCTTTATTTTTTAATTTATACTTTGATTGTTATATAAAATTATTTAATATTTATCTTTTTATATATAGTAGAACCTTTAATTAAGAAAATATAATCTAAAAAATAATAATTCATATTAACAAAATAATAAATATAATCTATTTATGATTAATTATATATTTTTTTACTACTAATTATATAATTATTATTTTTCTTTGGATCAACACTCTCAACATTTTGAGTTTTTATTATGAGTATATTTTTAAGTTTAACATTGTGTTATTATGAGAGTATATTATCAGGGATGTCTTGGGTTCGAATCTACTTGAAATCAACACATTATAATAATTAATCTTAACAATAATAATAAATAATCTAGGCTTTTGTCGATTACCTCTCTCTCTCTCTCTCTCTCTCTCTCTCTCTCTCTCTCTCTCTCTCTCTCTCTCTCTCTCTCTCTCTCTCTCTCTCTCTCTCTCTCTCTCAGGATTTGAGCAATATAAATCCGCAAAACCCAAAGAACACCTACAAGCAAGAACATGTCACCAAGAAGAAAAGACAAAGAAAAGGCAAGGGTTTTGCTCTAAGAATATGGAAAAATATACTATCAAACTGAAAGAATGAATGAAATTTACAATTGATCATTCCTAATAGAAGGAGATTGTAAAACCTAAAAGGGAAACCCTAAGAGGTAAATGATATTTAATAATTACTATTTAAATATTAAATAGAAATGCAAGTGCATAAAGGAAAATCTTAAGAAGGGAGTAAAGGTAATTTAATAAATTAAATTAAATCAATGCTTTCATCTAATAGCCCCCCTTAAGATGAGCAATAATGAAACTACAAAAAATGCATGAAAAAGAAAGGAAACTACAATGTTGAAAGTAAACTTGGTCTCAACAACAAGGCCTAATGAGGTACCCAATCACAACCAAATCTCTATGAAACAAAGAAATATGGAAAATGACATGGTGAAAAAACCTACTCCAAAATGAGATAGAAAGAAAAAGATACAAACGATATGTCTCATGAGACTCTCTTAAAACCATAAGTACAATGAAACCCCCATGATAGAGGCTTGAGATTCCATAGTCCCCCCAGAATGGTATAAGTCATGTGTCGATGAAAAAAAAAATGTGGTTCCAATCTAAAAGAAACAAAGGAATTAGACAAGGAGGATGAAACCCCTGAATCTAAGTTGAAGATGGAAGTCCTAGCTAATGCTCAAAGGAGAAAGTATGAGAATCCTAAAATGGAATCTTTAATGTAGGTCAGATAATAGGTGTGTTGAATCTTTCATCTAAGAGGAAATGTATATCCTTTGATAAATCCTCAATAATAGCACTAGATGGCTTGATGAATGGAACTACAATGGTAGGAAATGTTGAAAAGTAATCTTGTGCAATAGATTGAATTTGAACAGGAGGTGGAGGTGTAGAAATCACAATATTGGTCTCAGGAATAATATATAAGTTCAATTGACCCAACTTCACCTCAGTAGTCTCTCATGAAGAAGGAGAGTGAGTCTCCAATAGTGGATCAAAATGAGAGAAAGAGTATCAGTGGGAAGAATGATAAACAATCCTTGTAGAAACACTATTGCATTTCTCAAGTCTCTACTGTGCACTGAATCTTATACAAACTCAACTATCTTCCCTGTCCCACTGTGTGTAATCTGATAAATAGAGAGAATCTTAGAGGATAGAGATGGAACACATAGTACATCATGAAATGTGCCATCATCAATGTCAATAGAACCTTTCCCATGGATAGTTATAATAGTGTTATTCCCCATCAAAATATGTGGAGCAGGAGAAGACTCAAAAGAAGAGATCAAATCTTGTGAAGATTTCATAAAGAAGAATGTGAAGTAGTAGTTGCACATAGGGAATCACCCTTTCCTATGTCTTTACCATCTGACTAAAATGATGATGATGAAGAAGATCTATGAGAAGTAGAAAGAATATCAATGTTTCTCTTCTAAAGGAGAGTTGTCAAATATGAAACATGTTTGACATAACCATCTAACTTCTTCTCATAGCAATGTGACTCATCGTGATTTGGTTTATTACAGCAAGAAAAATTTGGTATATCTAGATTTGATTTATCCCCTTTAGGAGGAGGTGGGCCTAATGAACTATGAGGGTTGGAATCAATTTGAGACTCTATAGGATGTAACTTATATTTCTTCTCCTTCTTTCTAGAAGATGTCTGGGATATTAATGCATAAGTCTGTGAGCCTATGATAGAATCCAAATGAGAGATCTAAGCTTTCTCTCAAGTCAAATGATCACAATAAACCTCAAAGGATGGCATGGTAAATCTAGTACCCAAAGTATCCATGGTGAAATAGAAGGTAGAAGAAAAATCTAAAAGTTTCCATGAAGCTTAGAAAGAATTAGGTAAATGCACGAAGTGTCAGTCTTATCTTTTTCACAACTATGTAATAAATATCTCTATTGTTTTGAACTTCATCAAGAAGTCCTTAATGGAAGGAAAATAATTTGGTACAAGAGTGGTAATCTTTTCCTCAATCTAAATTTCCCTAAAAGTCATTCACTATACCAAACAAGTCATCAAACTTGGTCCACATAGCTAAAGGGTATTGCACCCATCAAGATGAAACTATAGACTGTCAGATATATTAAAGAAATCAATCTCATTGCCTCATTCATCTTGTTCCTATGTTGCATGACCTCAAAAGTCCTTCATCAAACTAGTTTCACTATGTCTAAACAAGACCACAACCCTTTTGACCAGAGAAGTCATGTCATCAAGGACATCCATGTGTGATAGTTATGAGGGATTAGAAGTTTTAGAGAAGAAGAGGTCTCAACCTTTTTTTAGAATGCGTAGGATTATTTTTTGAAAAATTTATGGTTAACTAATGTAAATAATAGAAACAATAATACAAAAAACCCCCACAAGGCAAAAAATAGAACCCTAGCTGCAAGAAAGAATGCATATAAAAGAAAAGAGAAAAAAGCTTTAGTTTGAGAATTGCATGTATCTTCGAAAAATACTGATGAAAATAATAGAGAATCTAGATAGTGCTTGAGAATATATTTTTGATGCTTCATTTGGATCGAAAAATAGATCTAAAATGAGAAAGTTATGCTGCTTGGATGATAGAAATCATCATCTGACTTTGAGTGAAAAAATAGGTACGAAAATGGAAAAATTTCCAAGTTAGGCCTTCACTAAAGTCTCTATCTTGGAATCAGCTTTCTGATGATATCTTTCTTTCCAAAGAATGCCTCCATATGCTTAAGATATCACAAAAAACCAATAGAGCATCCACAAGAAAATGAAAACCAAATGCTTGATAGTTGAATCGTTGTCTAATTTTAGCTTCTACAAAGATGATATGAGCATTGCACATTGTAGACCTATGTTAGTACTTTCTATCAAGGATGTTAATACCTTGCTGACATGATGATTTCAATGTGTATAGGCATCCTTTTGTATGCATTAAAACATTTTTTTCTTTAAAACAAATGTATAAGATTTTCTTTAAAAAGGAAATGCTTTAAAAACATTTTTATTTTTCATCTTTTCAATTTTTTAAATATTTGCGCTTCATAATGTGTACAAAGGCCATATGGTCTGGTATGCAAAAAAAATAGTCCCAAAATTTCTATCTTCAAAATCAAATTTCCTTATATGGATTTAGGAGTTTTGGATGTTCTGAGTGCAACGATGAGGTCCATTTTTGCTCAAAGTGCTCCAAGAATAAGAGACCACCTATTTCCACACAAAAAATTGAAAAATCCTAGATATCTTTTGTCATAACCTTGTTCTTCTTTTTCTCCAAATAGTAACAAGCTATAGTAGGTCAAGCTCTGATACAATGAAGGATTTGAGCAATACAAATCCATAAAATCTAAAGTACACCTACATGCAAGAACCTATCATAGAGAAGAAAAGAAAAAGAAGAGGCAAGGGTTTTGCTCTAAGAATATGGAAAAATATATTATCAGAATGAAAGAATGAATGAAATTTATAATTGATCAATCCTTATAGAAGGAGATTGTGAAACCTAAAAAAGAAACCCTAAGAGATAAATGACATTAAATAATTAAATATTTAATTATTAAATGCAAATACACATGCATAAAGGAAAATCTTAAGAAGGGAGTAAAGGTAATTTAACAAATGAAATGAAATTAATGCTTTTATATATATATATATAAAGAATTAGAAAAATATAAAATAAATTATAAAAAATAATTGTGGCATATTTGAATAAATAGATTTTTTTATTAAAATATATAATATGTTATCTGTTGGTCTCAGATTGGTTTTGATGATTGAGTGTCAACACACTTAACCAATTCTCAAGTTGATGCCAAGTATAATATAGATGTCGAGCTACAATATGTGTCAAGCCTGAGATTCAATAGGTGTTGAGTGAACTTCAAGTGTTGAGTGAAGTTCAAGTGCTAAGTGATAACTGATGTCAAGTCACTATAAATGTTGAGCAAAGTATAGATGCCGAGCAAAATAGAATTACTATAGGAGCTGAGTGAGACAAAATTCCTATATGTGCCAAGCATCTACAACTAATAAGTGTCAATTAACACAGAATCAACATATGAGTTTGTGCCTTCAAAAACTCAAATGTAAACCATTTTTGAGCCAACTTAGGATGAATCTCAAAGGATCTTGAAGATAAGATCAAATCTTTTGCATTACCTATGTAATTAGCATGCAACCAATAAGAAAAAGGGAGAAAGCATGCAACCAATAGGAAAAGTGAAAGAATTGAGCAAGAAAAGGAGCATGAATATTGATCATAGATTCATACCTAACCCTAAGTTGTTGAAACCTTTAAAAGGAGGAAAAAACCCCATTATGTGTGTGCATGAGTAAGAGATTATGGGAGAATACTAGCAAAGTGTAGAGGGGTGTAAAGACTTTGAAAGAGTAGAATAGCATTGAAAAATTTAGTTGATCAAAATAGAGTATCAAAATTTTGAGAAGAGACATATTAGATCAAGCAAGGATCATAACAGACAGAGTAGAATGAGGATCTAGAATCAACAATTGAATATTTCAAGTCATTAGGTCAAGACTTTCTAATACTCTCTAGCCATTATATTAGGAATGAAAATCCTATGATGATAGGTTGGTTTAATCACCATGTCATAAGCCTTTAAACAAGGTAACATTCCAAGAGAGTGTTTGTAAATCCTTTAACCAAGTCAATTTTAATAGGGTGTAAAGTCTTTAATAGGACAGGCCTTTCACAAGGTATACCATTGGAAGTGGTCAAACTTTGTAACCTTAAATAGTTATATATTGCTACAATGATACTTTGTGGGTGTCATCCCCACCCTAGTTTTACCTTCTCGTTTTTGAGGGTTTTTGGGTTACAAAAATATTGTGTTATGTGTTTTCATGCATGTGTTTACTTTCATGTTTATTAGATGAATTATATGCATGTGAATAATTTCAACTAAAAGGTTTTGAAAAGGTTAAAGTTAGTTACTTCTAATTCAACCCCCAACCCCCCCCCCCCCAGAAGTAAATCTTCCCACTTTTAAATTCCAACAATTGGTATCAAAGCCAAGTTCTCATAAGGAGGAGCCTTATAGCTTGGAGAAAAGATCTGGAAATGGAAGTCTAAAAACTTGGGAAGATCATAAAGAATCAGGAAATTGATGTACAACTTTCTCTACACACTTTGGAAGAAGCCAAGGAGGAACTGAGAAAATCATTAAAGAGAAGAAAAGAGATTGCCATAGCTGAGAATTATACACAATACAAGGATATTAACACCTCAAAATTGTTTGCAAATGGAGATTGCAAAGAGTTTGATGTAGCAATAGCAGACCTAATGGAGAAGAATAGAGCCCAAGTAGAAGAAATCAGAACACTTAAACTTCAACAAGAATCACAAGCCATGATGCTTTGCGAAGTGACTAAACAGAAGAAAAGAGCCATTGAAGGTAAGGCTATGCTAGAAGATGACAAGAGAAATCTTGTCAACGGACTGGAAGAAAAGTCAATTGAACTTGCAAGAAATTCAAACATGCAGCTAGACACCCTAAGCCAGAGGATGAATGGATACCATGAACTAAATGTCAAGGATATTGAGATCTCTACACTGAAGATGAAAAATGAACAACTACAAAATGACCTAAAAAGAGAGAAAGAGATTGCAGAGAACTTCAACAAACCAAACAAGGCCTTTAAGTACTTTGAGCAGCTACTGAAATCACCAAGTGCTAGCAATGATACTTTAGGACTAGGTTACATCAACACTAAACAAGGAAAGTCATCCAATATTGTAGAAGAAAGAAGTAACAAAGGTAAGAACACTAAACCTACTTGTCATTTCTATGGTAAAAAGGGGTATACCTCTAATGTATGCAGGAGCAAGAATGCCCATCAGCATGATAAACCTAAGAATGTGAGTCACTATCATAAGTGCAACAAGAAAGGACATCATGCACATAATTGCAAGACTAGGACTATAAGAAAACTAAGATTTGAAGGTCACTACTACAATTGCAAGAAGATCAGATGTAAAGCTTTTGAATGCAGATCAAAGCCTACGTGGATACCTAATTAGCCAACAAGGGGATATAATCATGGAAATCATTACAATTGGGACTACAACACTAGGTATAGCTATCATTATTGTTAAGAATATGGACACATCCTTGAAAATTGCATAAGGACACATTTTAGTGGAAACTACAGCAGATGGTTAAGTCAAACCACATGTTTCAGTTGTTTGAAGACTGGTCATATCAGTAGAAATTTCCCAACAAGTTCAAAGGCACCCAAATCAGAGATCAACAAAGGAAAAGAGAAGGTAGATGTTGAACACATCAGAGGAGAAATGAATAAGACATGGAAGAAGAAAGATGGGAGCAGCACATCAAATGAAGGGATCACTTAACTTAATAGGTCAAGTGGTCACACTTCATCAAACTAAGCACAAGAAGGCATGTGGAACTAATATACAAAGCTTTATCATACATCAGTTCCTAAATAAGCAAGTATTAAAAGGAAGAGATCAGCATGAATAGAGATGCAAAGTCAAAAATTCAAGTTTTCATTAGTGTTGCCAAGCTATAAAAATTGTCTTCAAATGCCGAGTAAAATTTTAATACAAGCCAAGTTGATTTCCAAAATCAGTAGTAGCCAAATGGTTAGTTGCAACTGAGTTATTAGAGGAAGCCAAGTAAAAATAAATTTTAGTTGAAGCTAAGTGAGAGATACTTATGTGGATGCCACGTGGTGAAAAAACAATGAAATCCAAGTAATGCAAAAATTCTTAAGTAGCCGAATGGACAACTATAAATGTACTAAGCATAAATGGCTATGAAAATAGGGTATATTACCGCATTTTGAATCATTTTTCTTCATCGTGAATGAAGAGCAAAGAAAAAGAAGAGTGTAAAACAATTTTAAAGCAAAGAATCTAGCATTTGAGCCAATTTCTAGAGTGATTCAGCATAGTTTCATCAAATTCAAGGTATTTACATTTGTGCTGAGCTACACAATTTTAAATTGTATTGTATTCAAACCCTAGATCACTGAAATGGCTTCTAGCTCTAGGAAACCATAAGAGAAAGAACTGTTTGAGGTTCAATTAGTGTCAAATGAAGTAAAACAACCAGATTTCTAGCCAATCCCTTAAGTGGCATATAAAAATGACCCAGCTGGAGCCCTATCCATTATACCCTCTAAGGTAGTTATGGTCTAAGATGTTAGGAGATGTTACAATTGCAAAATTGGAGCCATAGGAGATATGGAGGTGAGGGAAGCCTATGAGATATTGTGTGAAAATGGAGTTTTGAAGGAAGAGTATCAAATTATTGAGAAGAAGGGTTTGACACATGCCCTAGAATTCCCTACAATTTTCAAAACTGAATGGATTAGGATAGTGCTTAGCAAGATACATGATGGAAGTATATGGTTGGAGGATGGTCCAATAAAAACAACAAAGAGAATTGTACATAAAGTGATAGGGTACCCAAACCTAGATCAGCCAAAGACTCTTAGAAGAAATTCCAAGGAAGCAATTGAAAAGAACATTGGTGCCAAGTGGAAAAAGAGAGGAATGACAATAGACACTATGCAAGACCCTCTTGTTGACTTTGTTGTTAAAGTTATTGCACATAAGTTCTACTAATCTAGCAGACTTAACAAAGTCTCTTGCATTGTAGTGGATGTGGGTTATAAACTAGTGAAAAAGGATAATACTTATGATCTTGCCAAACTACAACTGCAACAAATCAATAAAAATTTAGTAGCAATAAGGAGAACCAAGGGAGCACAGTGCAAGTTTGGTGCAATTTTGATTTGTATATTCTTCTATGTATAAAATGAATTTCCATCTTTTGGTAAAGTTGTGTGGAAAGAAAATAGGTTTATAATAGCTCAAGTTAATGAATATATAGAACAAATGGGAGCTAATTTTGAGACCCTAATGACTAGCTATTTTGAAGACTTCAAGAAGACCATGAAGCAAAGGCCAAGAATACTAGTTTCAATGGTAGAAAAGTATGTAAATGATGTATAATTTCTTGTAGATATTGATTATACTTATATATAAGTATCCATACCAAGAGTTCGATGGTTAAGACCTCTTGGCTATGAGATAAACATAGATGAAGCATCTATAGCTATAATTGCACTATTAGCTGAGGAAGTGGACAAGAGTGCACCACATTTTGGAACTTTTGATGTGGTCAGATCAAATGTGGATATGGACTTGAGTACTACCTCCACACTAAAGAAAAAAGACAAATTGGTAAAGAAACTTAAGGCCAAATTTGGAGAGGGCGCTGCATAAGAAGAATAAGATGAAGAAGTTGAGGATGATGACAAAGAACAAGGATAGGAAACACTTGCTTTGACCCAAGGCATGGGTGAGGATGCAAAAGAAGAGAAAGGTGCCAAGCAAGAAGCACCCATGGCTGAACCTAAGAAGAGAAAAGAACAAAAATAGCCTATTGCACAACCCAAGGGGAAGAAGAAAGTAATAAAACTGAGCCCAACTAGGCCAACTACAAGGGTAGACACTAGGGCAACAACACAAGTGATAAAGGAATAGGGGAAGCACAAAGTGATGGAGGCACAACCCAAATATAGAATGGACACAATAGGAAAGGGAAAACTTTATTAACTATGAAAATATGCCAATACACTTAGAGCAAGGAAAATAGACTCCAAAACATGCCCTATGGGCTTACAATAGCATAAATCTGGAGATAATTTCTTCTCTCAGTACCTTCTCACAAACTCCACTGCGAACTATTTTTTACAATGACAGAAATGTTCTTAAATAGGCCCCAATGGGTTAAGGATTAGGAATACATTCTAGAAAGTGATAGTTGGCATCCACTGCCAAAATAGAAGGCTCCAAAAGTCACTTTAGAAGTTGGTGCAAAATTAGAAGAATCCAAAAACAGTAGCCACACTTTTAGGAGGCATAACTTTTGAACCATAGCTTCAATTGATGAATCATTTACATTTTCATAAAGCTCTCGGAGTCCTCTATATTCCTATGGACTCGCTTCCCTCATCCCCCATTTTTCACACCTATAAGAGGTCATTTAGTGCCTTGAACCTGACTTTGAAGCATTCTTAGGAGGTCTCCAAAAATTGGAAAACTATGATAACTTTCAAACCATGCAGCCTTTTGACTTGATTCTTTTTCTGGAATGTTCTAAATTACAATTTTAATCATTTCTCCAATTTACACCTTCTAGCTCCATAATTATGGCTCAATTACATACTCTATTTTTCTAGCATTTACACGTATCCCAAGGTGCTTAAATACTCTAATGTAGAACACTAATAGTGGAACTATGAGAGTTGGAACCTTTATTTGACTCAAATGGGTATCCAAAAATGAAAATACATGAAACAAAAACTATGTCTAGGTACATTTTTTTGGGTGACACAGGATTGCCCTTATACCTTTGGATGCTCCTGCATCAGACACCCAGGGTACATTGAAAAGTGACCCTATCACTTTATGGATGGTAGAGGAAAACCCAAATGGGAAACCTTAGCTACTAATATCCAAGTTGAGTCCTCTAATTGTCATCCTTTCCACTTAACCAGGTACTCTTCATACTTCCTATTTCTAATACTACTTCCCACACGACTGTCCAGAATCTCTTCTATCTCCTCCTTCTTAGAAGTAGGAATTGGACATGGCTCTAGCATCAACTCCTCATTTGCACCATCATCATGATACTCTGTTAAGTCTGCAATGTTGAAGATAGGAGAGATGTGAATTCCATCTGGAAATTCCACCTCATATGCATTTCCTGAGTCATGTTTCTTCAAAATTTTGCAGGGGCCAAATTTCTTCATCTTTAACTATTTGTAAGTACCTATTGGAAATCTTTCTTTTCTTAAGTGTACCATGACTAGATCCCCTACTCGGAACTCCTTATGTCTTCTCCTTTGATCAGCCCTAGCTTTATACTATTGATTCATCTTGATAATGTGTGCCTGGACCTCCTCATGTAGGCCCTTGATATGTTTAGCAAATTCTTCTACTTCAGCACTTTCCCTCTCCCCTTGCTCCATCTTCCTCAATTCTAGTGCAGTCCTTGGGCTACTTCCATATACAATTTGGAATGGTGATCTACCAATACTCCTATTTATAGAGTTATTGTAAGAAAATTTTGCTTGCGGTAGAATCAAATCCCATCCCTTGGGCTTAGCCCCAACTAAACATCTCAGCAAATTGCCCAGACTTCTATTTACCACTTTTGTCTAGCTATCAGTCTACGAGTGATGTGTGGAACTAAATTTCAAGTCCATTCTCAACTTCTACCACAATATTCTCTAGAAATACCCCACAAATTTAGTATCTCTGTCAAAAACTATACTCCTTGGGAGACCATGTAGTCTCACCACCTCTCTGAAAAACAAGTCTACAATATGGAGGACATCATGAGTTTTGTGGCATGCAATGAAATGTGTCATTTTGGAGAACCTATCAACCACCACAAATACTGAGTCATTACCCCTTTGTGTCCTCAACAATCCAAGAACAAAATCCATACTTATCTCCTCCCATGGTTTTGATGGAACAGGCAATGGCTGATATAGTCTAACTTATTATGACTAAATCCCTTGGCTGCTTGACAAACCTGACAACTCTATACAAACTTCTTCACATCCTATGAAATTTGAGGCTGAAAATAATGTTCTCTAAAAATGGAAATGGTCTTATCTCAACCAAAATGTCCTGCCATCCCTCCACTGTGTTTCTCCTTGATCAAAATTTCCCTCATGGAACTCCTTGGAATGCACAATTGACTGCCCTTGAACAACATACCATCCTGAATCAAATAGTCCAGCCACTTGGTCCTATCTACAGCAACAAATTCTTTACAAGCTTTCCATGCTTCAGCAAAATTAAGATCCTCAAGGTACAGATTCTTGAGTTCATCAAACCCAACTACTTCAACCTACATTATTGTAAGCAACAACTACCTCCTACTTAATGCATCTGCAACCTTGTTAGATTTTCCACTTCTATGCTTCAACACAAATGTATGCTTCAACCCACTTCATATGCCTCTGGTTCTATTTACCTTGGCTATTTAGGTACTTTAATGCCTAGTGAATAGTATATAAAACAAATTCCTTTGGCAATAAATAATGCCTCCATTTCTTTAAGGCTTGAACTATTGCATAAAACTCTTGATCATAAACAAAATACTATTTTTTTGCATCATTCAATTTTTCACTAAAATATGCAATAGACTTACCTTCTTGGCTTAATACAACCAAATAGCACTGCCATTAGCATAACAATCCACCTGGAATACCTTACTAAAATTAGGAAGTGCCAACACAGGTTGTTCAGTCACCTTCTTCTTCAGCAATTCAAAACTTCTCGCAGTTGTCGTAGTCCATTTGAACTCTTTTCTATCCCCTCTTATTGTGTCAGTCAAGGGTGCACATATGCCATTGAAATTTTTAATGAACTTCCTATAAAAACTAACTAGACCATGAAATGATCTTACCTTAGTAGCAGACCTTGGAGTAGGCCATTCCAAGATGGCTTTTACCTTCTTTGGATCCATTTTGAGACCTTCAGGTGATACCACAAACCCCAAGTAGACTAACTCTTTTTTAGCAAAGCTACACTTCTTCAGATTAATTAATAGTTTCTCTTCCCTTAACCTTTCAAGGACACTATGAATATGTAATAAATTTTCTTCCAAAGTCTTTCTAAAAATTAAAATATCATCCAAATAAACAATAACAAATCTTCTCAAGAACTTATTAAGTACCTCATTCATAAGCCGCATGAAGGTGCTTGGAGCATTCTTCAATCCAAAGGGCATGACTAACCACTCATAGAGACCTCCTTGGTCTTGAAGGTAGTTTTCCACTCATCTCCTTCTTATATCCATATTTGGTGATAGCCACTCTTGAGATCTATCTTTGTGAAGTACTAAGCTCCACTCAAGTAGTCCATAAGATCATCCATTTTTGGCAAAGAAAACAGATACTTGATGGTTATCCTATTTATAGCTCAAGATTCTGTACACATTCTCCACTTTCCATCCTTCTTTGGTGCTAGTACTGTAAGTATTGCACATGGACTCAGGCTCTCTCAAATCAAACCCTTCCTCAATATCTCCTGAACCTATCTGTTTAGCTCCTCAGTTTCAGTAGGAGTCATCCTATGAGTAGCCTTGTTAGGAAAACTAGCTCTAGGGATTAAATATATCTAATGCCTAATTTGCCTTATTGGTGGCAATCCTTTTGGAAAATTATCAGACATGATATCTCCAAACTCACTTAATAAATCTAAAACTTCAAGTGGTATTTCACTACTACCTTCCTTATCTTTTCTAGGAATCAAAGCATAACACATATG
The DNA here is from genome assembly GCA_028749045.1 of Cupressus sempervirens. Lineage (NCBI taxonomy): Eukaryota > Viridiplantae > Streptophyta > Pinopsida > Cupressales > Cupressaceae > Cupressus > Cupressus sempervirens. The sequence goes on from CM053788.1 coordinate 606,155,534, forward strand.
CTGATGTTTCATGCCATCTAAAAACTTTCTTCCATCAACAAGACAGATCCTAGCACTGTTGCATACCTTTTCACCTTCCTTTATCATGGGCTTCAGTTTGTGGTGAACTCCATCCTTTGTCAGAGAGTATGTGTTTGCATGACCATCATGCACTATATGCCTATCAAACTACCATGGTCTTCCCAACAATAGATGACAAACTTCCATTGGAATAATATCACAAAGAACTTCATCATGGTAACTCCCAATTTTAAACTTCACTAAACATTGTTCACTTACTAGGACCTTATGATCATCCTTCACTCAAGCGATCCAATAGGGCTAGGGGTGTTTCTCCCTCTTGAGCTTTAGCTTAGAGACCATCTCTTCTGACACCAAGTTGTCAGTGCTACCACCATCAATGATCACATCACAACATTTATCCTCACACTTGTACCTGGTACAAAATAGACTCCTCCTTTGTCTTGGTTCAATCTCACCACTTAGTAGGACCCTTTCATTTACTGAAGTCTCTCCTCTTTTGCATCCTCTGAATGTGATGACTATCCATCCTCATCCACATGAGCAACCCTAGCTTGGCCCTCAGCTCTCCCATCTATCCTTCCTTGTCATTGAGGGCATTCAAAGGCATGATGACCTTCTTCATTGAAATGGAAAAAGGTACCATGGAAGCCTCCTCTTCCTTATCCATGTCCTCTACCTCTTCCTCTTTGATATCCAAAGTTTTGATTACAAGAGTGGTTGAAATCCTCGTTCCTCTAGTTCCTACTAGTACCCACATCTTCATTTTTCTTTTGGGTCTCATTTTGACCTCCAGATGACCTACCACTACCCCTTCCTCCTTGACCATGCCCTCTTTCTCTCCCTTCAAACCTTTTATTTAGCTTCTCTTCAACTCGTAGGGAAAACTGGTATACCTCTTCAACGCTGGTTATTCTTACCAGACTTAATTCTTCTTGGATGCTAGGTTGTAACCCACTGATATAATGAGAAACCTTCTCCTTATTTGCTTCTCCATGCCCTACTCTAACCAAAAGTTGGTAAAACTCCTCCGTATATTCTTGGACTGATTTTCTTGCTTGCTTTAACCCATGCATCTTCTTAAAAAAATCAAGCTCGTAGTTAACAGGAATGAACCACTTCTTTAGTTTGTCCACAATGCGATCCCACCTTGTGATCTTCTCCTTTCCTCTTCTATTTCTTTCCAATTGAACCTCTTACCACCAGATTTTGGCATGGCCTTTCAGCTTGGCCTTTGCAAACTTAACACTATCTGGATCCTTGATATCCTCATACTCAAAGTACTCCAGTTCATTGATCCAGTCGATCAGCTCATTCGATTTTAGATTTCTTGAAAATACACCCAAATCAATTGTAGGTCTTTTTCCAAACTTAGTAATGCCCCTAAAAAGCCTCTCCTCTGCCTAATTTAGAACTTCCCCTTCAACTTCCCCTTCTAGTCCAATTTCTTCTTCTTCATTGTCATCCTCACTTTTGTCACCTGCAGCAACATTTGTTCCTCTACGGAGCTCCTCCTGCAACGCTTGAACTTGCCTTTGGAGGGATCTAATGTCCTCAATATTAATAGCTTCATCCCTTCCACCATGCTCTCTTCATGGAGGCATCTTTTTAACTCAAACCCACAACCACACAGTCTTGGTGCAAACTACCTTGCAGTCGGCGCTCTGTTTACACACTTAGGAAAACCTTGCTCTGATACCACTTGATGGAGGCACAACCTAAGTACAGAATTGACACAATAGGAAAGGAAAAATTTTATTAACTATGAAAATATGCCAATACACTTAGTGCATGGAAAATAGACTCCAAAACATGCCCTATGGGTTTACAATAGCATAAATCTGGAGATAATTTCTTCTCCTAGTAGCTTTTCACAAACTCCACTCTAAATTGCCTTTTACAATGCCAAAAATTTTCTTAAATAGGCCCCAATGGGTTAAGGATTAGGAATACATTCTAAAAAGCACTATTTGGCATCCACTACCAATATAGAAGGCTCTAGAAGTCACTTTAGAAGTCAGTGCAAAATTAGAAGAATCTAGAAACGGTAGCCAAACTTTTGAGAGGCATAACTTTTGAACCATAGCTCTGATTGATGAACCGTTTACATTTCTGGAAAGATCTTGAAGTGATCTATATCCCTATGGATAGGCTTCACTCATCCCCCATTTTTTAGGCCTTTATGAGGTCATTTAGTACCTCAAACTTGACTTTGAAGAATTCTTAGGAGGTCTCTAGAAATTGAAAAACTATGATAACTTTCAAACGATGCAGCCTTTTGACCTGATTCTTTTTTTAGAATGTTCTAAATTACAATTTTAATCATCCCTCCAATTTACACCTTCTAGCTCACCATAATTATGGCTCAATTACATTGTCCTTTTTTTACATTTACACATATCCCAAGGTGCTTAAATACTCTAACGTAGAACACTAATAGTGGAACTATGAGAGTTGGAACCTTTATTTGACCCAAATGGGTATCAAAAAATGAAAACACATGAAACAAAAACTATGTCTAGGCACATTTTTTTGGGTGACACAGGATTGCCCTTATACCTCTAGATGCTCCTACATCACAAAGCCACAGAGCAAGGAGGTCCTATAGAAGAAAAGAAAAGAAGAAAGTATGTTGCACCCCAAAAGTCAGATGAAGAAAAGACAGAGTCTGACAATGATCAATTCAGATTGGTAAGGTAGTCCACGAAATCTAATTTGGAAAATATTTGTGATAACATTAGGGGAAATGTAGATTTGATTTTAATAAATTTTCGAGAAAAGAAAAAAACATAGTGGAAGAATATATCTACACTATGATGGCCAAGTTCAAGACTAACCCACTTGAACTAGACAACTCTATGTCTAAGGAGCTAAGCTCCATTGTAGAAAATAAATGGCATTACTACCTAAATATGGAGAAGGAAATAAGGGATTTAACATTGGCTCATGTGATGCCTAGCCTAACAAAAGGTCAAATAAGCAAGGCTAGTAAGAAACATGGGAGCAAATTTGCACCCAAATACAGAGCCTTTAGTATTTTACAAAATAAAATAGAGGATGTTGTAAAGAAATCCACACAAATGTGGAAATTAATTATGGATTGACTATTGTCAAGGAAGGGTAGGAAGATCCCTTTGAGTGAACAAATGATGAGGAAGAAGAGGAGAATGAAAAAGAGGAGGAAGGAGAGAAAGAAAAAGAAGAGGTCATAGTGGAGAAGACATAGCAAGGTGAAGAGGCAATAGCTAAGGAGTAGCAACTAGAATAGTGTCCAAGACACGCAATTGCCACCACCAAGTCCTCCACCTATAGAACCTACAAAAAATGTAATTTTCAAGGATGTTCCTAACACCTTAGGTTAGAACATCAATCCACTAACTACATAGGATCTCAAAAAGATCCTTCACCAAACCACATTGCAATCACAATTGTACACAAATCCTATTTTGGTGAGTGTAGAAGAGTTGCAAAAAGTTGTATCGAAAATAACTGAGCAGGTGAACACACAAAAACCACCTTCACAACCTCCCATAGCCATAGATGATGAACCAAAAGAGTAAGCAGCACAAGACACAACTACAATGTTGATCCCATAGTAATAGCAACAACAAGTGTTGAGGAACTAGTAAAGGAGCTGATAGGACAAGATGTTCTTCTAGCACAAAGACAAGTTGCACCACCTCAGATCATTGTTATTGATTAGGGCAAAAGAGAAGAAGACTAGGAAGAGGAGCAAACCCCCAAGGAAAGAGAGCAAGAGGCAATATAAACACTGGTAAATTTTCCTACTACAAGGACTCCTACCAAGAAATTGAGCACTGATGTAGTACCACTACAAATCTCAGCACCAAGCTCAAGCTCCACCAAGGTAGCAAGGGTACTTCACTATGGTCTCAACCCTACACTTAATGAGGAAATAGTCATTCCAAGTTATGACTACAAAACAATAAACCTAGCACAGATAAATGAAGTACAAGAGGCACTTGAGAGGAAGAAGAAGCAAGAGATACTCAGAAATGAGTATAGAGAAAAGCAAGAATTAGTAGAAATTAAAGACATATTCCTTGATGCATTTAGCTTGCCTATACCCGATGAAACAAAGCCCCTCATGAAGTAATTGTCCAACATAGTGGATCAAGTACAAAATGAAGACCTTAATACTAATGTCAAATTATTAGAATGGTCTGAAAAGAAATTTCAAATGAAATTTAATGAGAAGATATCTAGTAAGATAGCACTATCACAGGTTGAACTGGCTAAAAAGGTTGAAAAAGTGAAAGCAGTACTTGAGAATATATTCTCATTGTACTCCAAATTGTGTGATTCATCATTTTTCACACAGGAAACTGGCCAAAGAATATTGAGCTTGGAATGAAATCTTAAGATATCTAGCACACAGCTACCTAAAGATCCAACTCAAAGTGAGAAGCATTTTGCAACAATGATTCACACTCAGAAGGAGATAGTTGTATTGATAGTAGAAGAGGCCAATGTTAAGGCCAAATTAGTACAAATTCAATCTGCTATTACCCCACACCTAGAAGTACTACATAAGGAAATGGCCTATGCAAAAAATGTCTTAAAGAAAGACCCCAATCTTTCTACCTTAGAAGGCCTTTAACATCTTGCAGTAGAGACAGCCATCTAGCTCAAAGCACTAGAAATTGTCTTAGACAACTAGGATGCCTCTCTAAAGATGATAATGGAGGTAAATAAAACTTTGTTGGCTAAATATTCTATTCATTCTTATGACCCTTTGACATAAGTGTCAAAAAGGGGGAGATATTCATTATGCATATAATAAGAATTGGGGAGATATAAACATTATGCATATAATAAGAATTGGGGAGATATTACATTCTTTAATGGAGGTATTAAAGAATACCCAAAGGGGGAGATATTCAAATTTTGAGGAAGTAATAAGGAGATGCAACCAAAATGATGCAAAAACTACAAGAAGATGTGAAAGGGGGAGTACAAATAGACTAGAAACAAGGTACACAGAAATAAAGGCAAAAGAATGATAAGGTAGATAATGGAGCCAGCATGAGACAAATTCAGCTTAAGGGTATCTTGGTTACAAAATGGCACATTAGCTTAGGTGGAGTTACAAACTTTTGAGGTATACAAAATTTTTGAATAAGTTTTTGAAGTTTTGTACATAGGCCAAATAGAATGTATAGTATACTAATAGAAATAAAATTCATAATGCTTAGTTAAGTGTTTTTGCCACTCATGTCAAAGGGGAAATTGTTGGTCTCAGATTGATTTTGACAATTGAGTGTCAACACAATTAACCAATTATCAAGTTAATGCTAAGTATAATACAGATGTCGAGCTACAATATGTGTCGAGCTAGAGATTCAATAGGTTTTGAGTGAACTTTAGGTGTCAAGTGACATTCAAGTGTCAAGTGATAAGTGATGTCAAGTCACTATAGATGTCGAGCATAGTATAGATTCTGAGTGAAATAGAATTAGTATAGGAGCCGAGTGAGATAGAATTCCTATATGTGCCAAGCATCAACAACTAGTAAGTTTCGAGTAACATAGAATAAACATATGAGTTTGTGCCTTCACAAACTCAAATGTAAACTATTTTTGAGTTGACTTAGGATGAATCTGAAAGGATCTTGAAGATAAGATCGAATCTTTTGCATTACCTATGTAATCAACATGCAGCCAATAAGAAAAATGGAGAAAGCATGAAACCAATAGGAAAAGTGAAATAATTGAGTGGGAAAAGGAAAATTAATAATGATCATAGATTCATACCTAACCCTAAGTCTTGAAAGCCTTTAAAAGGAGGAAAAGACCCCATTATGTGTACGCATGAGTAAGAGATTATGGGAGAATGCTAGTAAAGTGTAGAGGGGTGTAAAGACTTAGAAAGAGCATAACAACATTGTGAAATTCAGTTGATCATAATAGAGTGTCAAAATTTTGAGAAGAGACATATCAGATCAAGCAAGGATTAGAATAGATAGAGCAAAATGAGGATCTAGAATTAGTAATTGAATATTGCAAGTCATCAGGTCAAGACTTTCTAATACTCTCTAGCCATTTTATTAGGAATGAAAATCCTAGATCATAGGTTGGTTTAATAGCCATGTTGTTATCCTTTAAACAAGGTGCTAAATCCTTTAATAGGGTAACACTCCAAGTGAGTGTTTGTAAATCCTTTACCCTGGTCACTTTTTAACAGGGTGTAAAGTCTTTAACAAGATAGGCCTTTTATAGGGCAAACCGTTGAAAGTTGTCAAACTTTGTAACCTTAAATAGTTACATATTGTTGCAATGATACTTTGTGGGTGTCATCCCCACCCCAATTTTACCTTCTCATTTTGGAGGATTTTTGGGTTACCAAAATGTTGTGTTATCTATTTTCATGCATGTCTTTACTTTCATGTTTATTAGATGAATTAGATGCATGTGAATTATTTTAGCTAAAAAATTTTGAAAAGGTTAAAGTTTGTTACTTATGATTCAAACCCCCCCCCCCCCCCCCCAACTCTCAGAAGAAAATCTTCCCACTTATAAATTCCAACATTATCTTCTCAAAATTTAATTTTTTATATATATATATATATATATATATTTTAAGTCAAATAATAATATTATGTATACATGAAAATCCTTCTTTGTTGGGAGCATGCATAAACTAGCAAACTTTAGTTGTAAATGTATATCAAGATTTCAATAAACTAAAGGCAAGAACCTAAAACACAATGGTGAATTGTGAGCCTCTTATCAAAGAGGTCTTGGGTTCGAATCTCCCCATGCTTAATAAAATAATAATTAATAATAATACATAATAATTAATCTTGGTTTTCGCCTCTTACCGATCAAAAAAAACAAATTTAAATAAACTAAAATATAACTAATCTACTTGAGTTTTAGAACCAATGCAACCAATGAAAGGATCCCACGCAACCTCAAAGCAGCTTAAAAAGGGCACCCAAATGATAGCTCATTGGTGTGCTCAAGATTGAGGGACATGGATGTGTTATTCTCAAACACAACTATTGAATCCCAAGATGATAAATGATAAATGAAACTAAGATAAGATTAATGAAGAACACTTTCAAGCAATGGCTATGGAAGAAAATATACTTCAGAGCATTCAAGGATATGGAAATCGACAAAAATAATCAAACTAAGAATGAAAATCTAGAATGAGAATGCAAGATCTAAGACTAAAATGCAAACAACTACTAAAGGTTAGATCTGAGCATAAAATCTCTAAAAATATCTAAAACTAAACTAGCATAATAAAAATGCAATTAAGGAGATGAAAAATGTCTGAGACAAGGGCTCTATTTATAGGCTTGAAGGAGGCCTTTAGGAGGTGGCATCTATGTGGAATCCACATAAGTGCCACAAGGGAGACATGTGGGCTAAAGGACAAGCCATGCAAAAGTAAAAAAATAGTCTTTATAATTGAGAGGTTCAAGGTGCACTCATGTGTGAGCAACCTTGGGGAAAGGAGTAGGGAACAAGGGTGTAAGAGTCCTTTTTGGAGAATTTGATGAAAGAGGGGCTCCTAGGGATTGAGTTGCTCACACATGTGTAAGCAACCAGATAGGGCTAAAAAGATGCTTAAGAGGGAGCTTAAGATTAATAAAGTAGGTTTAGGTAGTGAGTAGGCTTAGAAGGATGAGAGTGGTGGGTGGTGGGCTAGGTTTCAAGTAGGATTAGGATTAAATCAAATCGGATTTAATTTAATTATAGGATTAGAGAATTTAATAAAGTGGAGGGATTAAATAAATTAGATTTATTTTAAAAAGAGGATTTATGGAGCACTTATGCATTAAATAAATTTAACACATTAGGGGGATGTAATTAAATTTAAATACCTTACAAAGTGAACATTTTTAATTAAATAAACATAATTAAATAAGTAGAAGAATGTAAAATTATAATTTTTTAAATAAATAATCAATTACAGTGTCAAGGGAAATATTAAATTAATTAACATAACATTTGGGACGATCTTAAGTGTCTACATTTTGTCCCTCTTTGAAGTAGTGTTGGGATGACATTGCATAAAAGAAAATAAAATATAGGTTTCCTTAGAGAGGAAAGGAGTTCTAGGAGTCATGTCATAGTGACGACAAGAGAGGAGGGAGCCCCCTTTAGAAAATGAGGTGAAAAAGGAACATAGTTTGACCATTTTTCTCGAAAAAGATATGGGAAGGGAAAAAAAGGCTAAAAATATTATTTTTCATGATTTATAGGGTAGATAGGAATGAATGGGATAATGATCACTTGTCCCAAAAACATGCATAATGAATCTAAATGTATCCTAACTACATGATACTGGGGTATTTAGTTGTGTTCATGTGAGAGGACACTCTAGTTTGATTTTGCAAAAGGGGTTATGCATCAAGTGCTACAGTAGCATAGATGACAAGGTTGCTTTACATGGACTAGACTCAAATATAATAGAGAATCTAGTAACATAGATGTAAATTACATATCTATGATAGAATGAATGACATATTTGCACTAAAGAGGTCTGGGCACACCCAAAGTCTTGTCAAGGATCTTGGTGGAAAGTGTGCTAACCCTTTTCTCCTAATGAGAAACACATAACTAAAAAACTAATATAGATGTGCTAAAGAATAAGGAAAATAGATCATACTAAAAATCAATGATAACTTTAAGAAACCCCTACCGAAAAAATGCCTAAAATGCTGGCAAATCCAACATTTTGTGGGCAAGAAAATTTTAATGTCGAGGTCAAGTTTTTTGTTCCATATAGGGAAATAAAATATTATATGTTGGTGATTTTTTTCCTTTCTCTAGAAAAATCATTTTAAATGTAGTGAATTAATATTTTTTCTTGGTGACAGATAAATAAATGATGGTTATTTTTTCCTTTCCAAAAATGAATTAATAATGTCAGAGGTGAATTACTTGTTTTATAGGAAAATGAATAATAATGGTCTTGGCTAATCTTTAGTGGTCAAATGAAAAATTGTTTAAGCTGAAAGTGAATTTACACATGTATTGGCTAGTGACTGTACTAAATACTAAGTAGTCACTTCATGTATTGGTCTATTATTAATAATGGTGTAACATCGTTACATCAGTGCCACTATTACCAAGTTGGCTACTGTCACTTTTGTGTTGTTAATAATTTTTATTGATTGTTGATTAATTAGAGATTAATGATACAAGATGCATTTTGAGGCCAGTTTCTTGAAAAGACATGGAATCACATGAAATTTTCCAGAATGGAGACAGGTGGAAATTTTTGTAGGGAAACCATTAACTAGAATGCACTTAATGTAGTGAACATACATCAAGATTAAAATCATAAATGTCGTACTGATAATTACAATTATTACATTCCATTTACAGCCACCTTGGTAGGCACTTTTGACTATCTAACATTAATGCAAATAAATTTCACACACTTGAAAATTAATAGGAATATGAAAAATAAGATATGAAAGATCATGAATGCCAAACAATTTAATGCAATTGCCATTAAATGGCCTCTTCAATTCATCTTTCATTATCATTTGTCAAATTCTTGATTCTGAATTTGGTTTGCAGAGTTTCTTGAATCTTAGTCATAGATACATCAATTCGCCTAAAATGCACTACAATGGCTCTGCAAAAGCCCTTTTTGGGCATAATTCCTGATGATGTCCTTGCCATAGTTTGCAAGCAAGATGCCCAAGGTCCTTTTATCTGCCATGCTTTATTCATAGTCCTTGGTCATGAATTCTTAAGAAATGATAGGAGGTATCGTGTGTCCACGGATATTACCTCCCACTTCCTTGTGTCTCTTCTCAACCTTGGAGGAAATCAAGTAGACATTCTAATGCTTCTACATAACATTTTTAAGGAAAGATTTTTAGAAGATGACGTCAAAATTCTTGTATTGGTCAAGTAGGTACTATGGCCAAGCAATGGTATCCCTTTTGCAAATGTAACAAACAAGTGTTGGAAGCAAGGCATAGGAAGCATTGTATAGAAGCAACCCTTCTTGCTCAACATGAATGAACAACAATTGACTCGCCATCAGAAGTGGGTGTGGCTCAAAAGGAATTTTCTATGGAAGTGGTTGTTCTTGGATGATATCAACGAAACTGACTTCACATGGTTGGACGAGTTTAGTGACATTATCTTCTCCAATAGATTCCTTGCAGATGGACTTGAAGACCTTTCTAATTGAAGGCTTCAAGCCCTCAGTCCCTCAACCCACGGATGCTTCTAGGCTCCCTGTTCTCTATTTCTTGAGTCCTATTTCCTTAACCCTTTCCCTTTGGGAAAAAAATATTTTTAAGATATTTGTTTTTTCTTTAGATGTGGCCTTTCCCTTTAATGTAAATTACAAAATAGTAAAACCAAGTTGATTTAATCAACTATTTTGAATATCTATGTTATGAATCAGTATTATGTACATTATACACTCTAAAATATTATCAATAAAAATAATAGTTTTTGGCTTCTGAAATCATTATTCCTATTAGTCTACAACTTTGTTTTTGGCATCTCAATGCACTATTGAAATGTTAGTTTGTGACTTTGTTATAAAAAAAAAACTATTAATAGTTATAAAGTTAGAAGCAAAAAAAAGGGTTTCAAAAATCCCTTTATGATTTCATATTTGATTAATGATTTATAGTAAAAAATTATTCAATTGAAAATTATCCAATGAAAATTTGTAAATTTGTAATATGTACGTGTATGTCCTTTAAATTCAAAACCTGTAAAATTTTGATAATATATGAATGCAAGGGCCAAGGCAATGCAAGTTAATAGTTATTAGTTATAATAATTTTAACTATTATTAATTTATTTAAAAATATTAAATAAATAAAAAAATAGTTTGTTAAAGTTAATCTTATGATACATCTAACATCATGAATCATGAATCATGAATCATGAATCATGAATCTTGAATCCTGATCAGTGATCATGCAATTTAAATTGTATAGATAATATTGAAATTTGATTTGAACATAAAAAATTCAAACTATAACTTATATATTAATATTCATACAAAATATTGAATATTAATTTATTTATTTATTTCTTCCTATTTTGAAATGTAAATTTATTTAATATCATGATCATTGTAATATTTTTAACTTTTTATCATATTTTGAATTAAATGAAAAATGCCATGGTTATTTAAATTTAAATTAAGTTATCACTTATCATTATCAAGTTAAAGAAATTTAGCAAATATTGATTATAATCTAAGTCAATTTTAATTAATTAAAAATGCTATGATTATTAAATCAAGTTATCATTATCAAGTAATTAATGATCGATGAATTATAATTGATTACAATTTACAAAATATAATTTTATATTTTTGAAAATTTGATGTTTCATTAATTTTACATGTTTAATTTTATTCATCGAAATCATGGATTTTGAAAATTGTCAAGAACCTCAAATAATTGATATGTTTGCAACTGGTTACTACACTTTGTGATTTAAGTTTTAAGTTGCATTGTGCAACAATTAGATAGAGGAGAGAAACCAGTAGTCATGAGGGCTAACTTTGTCAACATGTAGCCGCTACATGGTGATGGGATATCATAAGACCTTCATTTTTTTTTTAGAAACATAAAATGGACATTGAACTACCTATAGGCTACAACTAAGGTTTGAAGTTTTGACTCATCACACAACTCGTTAAAATAGTGCAGCTAGTGAGATGTGTCAAAAAATGACTTTTTAAACATTCGACCAAAGCTTAATCTAAAATTATCTAATAATTAAATTTAAAATTATTATTTGTTGTTAAAAGAATTTTGTATAACTTTATGAAATGTAACACATATGTAACTTAAATGGACCAAATAGTTATTATTAATCACAAATATTTGTTATATATAACTTTTATATATAACACAAAATGACAACTACTTCAACAACAAAAAAATTATTTATTGTTATAAAAATAACACATTATTACATAAAATACAACCTATAACCAACACAAAGGGATCATTAGTTGAACTCTAAAAGTTTTTGACAATCTTACACATTTCATAAGAAAATGCAAAACATTTATTAGTATTCACCTTTTATATTTGTGAGACATATTATTGATATGATTTACTCTATGCATATACATTGCTACCCCAATAGTTGTACACATAAGAGTAGTATTTGTACACTATTACTAAGATATCGATGTTTATTTAATTGAGCATATTATGTTTTGAGTGACACGCATATATGAAATAGCTATGATATTTTAATTTTTATTTGAGATAAAAAGTTATTTATTGTTTCTATAACATTTATAAGTTTTCATGTGTTCAACTATTGGTATATTTTTTATCAATCTTTGGATTTTTTTTATATGTATAAATAGTTCACTTAATTACAATATATATCATAATAGTAAAAATGAGTTCAAATATTGGGCTCTATGTTCATGATAAGGTGATCATAATTAGTTTGTATCATAGGCTATAGAACTATGGCATTGATTTTTTTTAATTATTGATTAAACTATTGAACATCAACCAATCAATTGTCATAAAAAAATTTCTACATATCAAATTTTAATATTTGATAAAATAAAATACACAATTTTTAGTTTTGTAATTTCTAAAACTATTTATCTTTAATCTGATTGGTTAAAGCAAACGGAGCTATAAGAGTGGATTTCAAGAAAAACTAAAAGATTATAACCTTAACAAATTTAAGTAAATTTAATTTATTTTTTTAAATAAAGGGGTAAAAAATTTAATAAAGATCAAAAAGAACTAATACAAAGAGATCAAGGACCTAAGGTCCTAAGGAGAAATAAAAGCACAATCCTAAACAGAGATAAAATAGCCAACACAATCATCTGTCATCATTCTAAACCCTATCCTCATCAAGAATGCTCCTTAAGTCAAGATGGAGCTCCTGAGGAACCAACTCCCATTCTCCATCCCTCAACATGCTCAGAAGCCCATTTTGCCAAACAATCAGCTGTCATATTCCACTCCCTTGGAATATGTGCAAAAGTCACCATTTCCATCAAGGAACTAATTTGAAAAATTTGTGGCACAATCCTAGCCAATTGCTAATTAACATTAGCCACTTTTTGTTTAATAAGCAGGTTGATCAAAACCTGGGAATTAGATTCACAAACTATTCTTCTCCACCCTAAAGCATGAGCTTTCTTAAGAGCAGCAAGAATAGCCAACCCTTCCACTAGGTTAATGGTCTAAATCCCATCATAGATCAAAAAGATAAAAATCATTGAGCCCAAAGAATCTCTACCAATCCCACCAATACTAGCTAGACCCAGATTGCCCCTTGAAGATCCATAATTATTGATCTTCAAAACCCCATAGGGGGAAGCTGCCATTTTCCAACCTGTCAATTTTTTGCTTCTCATGACGCTGTCTCTTAGCCCTGGTTAAGGCCAAAGAAGACCCCAAAGTCCCCAATCTCTCCACCAACTCTATATCTCATTTCCCCAAAGGTAATTCTACTTCACACTTAGCCTCCACTATCTCTTGAACCATGCCCAATAACCTCTGCCAAATTTGTTGCACTAGCCTCTATTCTCCATGAAAAATCCTTCAATTGTCCTCTAGCCAAATCTGTCACAATAAGAAGATAGGCCCCACAAACCATACCTCCTGCAAAAATGGAGCCATAGAAGGGGGTCAACCCATCACCTACCAAAACTCAATCAAGGAGGAAGCATGGACACAAGGAGTTGTCTAAACACCCCACCAAAAATGTCAAAGTTGTAGGGCAAAGAGCAACGAAAGAACAAAAGGGTAGAGTCCTCCTCATTAGCCCCACACATAACACAAATAGAAGGGTCATGGAATCCTCCCCAAATATTATCCCAAGTCAAATAATTATTCCAAGCCAACATCCAAATAAAATAGTTACATTTTGGCCAAGATAGCTTGTTCTAGACCATCTTCCACCACTGCATTTCAGGCAGAACCATCTTATGAGACATCAACCTATTGTACCCAGAGGCTACCATATACGTCCCTTAAGAATTGGAAGACTAGGAAAGCACATCATCCTCCCAGAGAGAACAACATCTTCTACTAGAAAGGATATTTTGTAGCACAAGACAATCCTCTTATAAATCAACAATCATCCATTCATCTGGAGACTTCCATTTAGCCATTTCCATCTGACTGTAGGGGAAAAAGGACTTAAATTCACTCACTTGTGACCAACCAGCCTTTAGAAACCATTGATAAAGAATCACCAAGTTAAGAAATTGAGAAGTGATTGGAGGATATCCATCCCAAGAATCTAATCAGAATCGGGCCTCCACCCCTCTCTTGCAGATCCAAAATAATCCATCCTTAATAAGCTTAGCCCCTTTCTTAAGAGTATACCAAATCATAGATGTCTTCCCCCCAAGTGGATACCTAGAAATATTGAGATGAGGGATCCTTGAGAGATACTTCTAAGAAAGAACCATCACCTAGCTCTTATCCTGCTCATTACACCACTGCCAATAAAGTTTAGCAGCCAATGCCTCCCCAATCAAAGTCGACTGCCTCAAGCCTAGTCCCCTATAATTTTTTCAAACTGCACACCACTTCCTATCAAACCAAACTCCATTTGGAGGTCTCCAAGTAGCCAGCCCATAAAAATTGGTACACCACATAATCAAGATCCTTAAGAAATCCCATAGGAGCAACCTAGAGCATGCATCTATAAATGAGAAAAGCCTGCACAACTAACTTAATCAACTGGATGCAACCAACAAAGGATAACCAACAATAAGTCCAATGATTAAATTTTACCCAAAATTTGTCCAAAATAAACTACCAAGACTCCTTGGGAAGCCTACTCATCCATATGGGAATGTCAAGATACTTAAATGGAAGATTCCCAATTTGAAATCTCAAAGTGTGAGTAATCCTTTGCTGAATAGGGCCCAGAGTATTGAAGAAGTAGATCAAAGATTTTCCCTCATTAATTTGTTGTCTTGAAGAAACCAAGTACACATCCAAGACCCTTCAAAGATTAAATTACTCCCTCATTGTAGCCATCCCCATCAAAGTAGTATCATCTACAAATTGCAAGTGAGTCTATGGGGGTAAGGCTCCACCCCATCTCCAGCATTGAATAAAACTGGACTCCGCATTTTGTTTAATCCATCTCCCCAAGACTTTAGGAAAAAGAATAAACAAATAAGGGGTGAGAGGGTCTCCCTAATGAAGCCCCCTTGAAGCCCCAAAAAGCACAAAATAACTCCCATTAATAAGCACCGAGAAAGAAACTAAAGTAACACAACTCCAAACCTATTGAATCTAATCTTTCGCAAAGCCTGAAGCACTAGGAACCTATCACAGGAAGGGCCACCTAACTCTGTCATAAGCCTTGGCCATGTCTAGTTTGATAAACATTACTTTTTCTTTTGATCTGGCCATAGAATGGATGACCTTGGTTGCAATAACAATCCCATCTAGAATTTTCCTACTAGCTACAAAACCACTTTGCTCCTTGGAGATCAAATCAACAAGCCCCTTCTTCAACTTGTCTGCAATAAGTTTAGAAATAAATTTGTAGATAACATTGCATAAAGAGATGGGCCAAAATTGGCCCAGCCTATCAGCCCCCTCATTCTTGGAGATAAGAGCAAGAAAAGTAGCATTAAGAGCCCTTAACATCTGCTTATTGTGTTGAGGCTCATGAACCATAGCCAGGAGATCAAATTTGATGGTATCCCATAAATCTTGAAAAAACTCAATTGGGAAACCATCTGGACTTGATGCCTTCCTTTTCTTCATATTAAAAACAACCCCTTCAAGATCCTCAAGTGAGATATCCCTCATGAGATGTTGATTCATATCTTTTGTCACAAGAGAGGGGATACATGAAAGAACTTGTGCTTCCTCAGGAGAGCCCCCTTGCGAGTACTACACTGCCTCCCTAAACATTTCTAGAAAGGAAGAAAGATGCTCTCCCCTATCATTCACCAACCCAGAGATAGAGTTACCATGTCTCCTAGCTTTCATAGAGTTGAAGAAATTTTTTGTATTTTTATCCCCTTCCTGAAGCCAATCAATTCATGCCTTCTTTTTCCAATACATTTCCTCTCACAATTCCCATTCTTCTAGCAATTTCATGGCATGAGTCTCATCCTAAAGCAATTCATCTATTACCCCCTCCTCCCTTATCCTTCTTGTGATATCATCCAGATCTGCCTGGGCCCCTACCTTTTCATGGAAGACATTCCCATAGTGCAAATGATTCCATCATTTGAGCTCAAATTTAACATATTGAAGAAGCTTAGCAAAGATATACATTGAGGTGCCATAGGCTAGTCTACCTTTCTTACACCAATCATAGACCAAATCATTCAAATATGAGTCCTGAAGCCACATAAGTTTGAACCTAAAAGAAGGCTTTTGAGGAACTTGAGTTGAGTATAGAGAAATTTTAATAGGCCAATGGTCCAATCGTCTCCAATCCAAGATCTCAAAGCAAGATGACCACATCCCTCCAATCCAATAACAAGAAACTAGAAATTGATCTAACCTTTCTGCAATACAAAACTCTCCACTCTGATAGTTGTTCCAGGTGTACTAACCATTGCTAGGTTTAATATCCACAAGATTCAAGGTATTTATATTATCATGAAGTAATAGTACAGAAGGCTCCAATCTTCCAATACCACCCCACTCCTCAGCCAACCCACAAATAGCATTGAAATCTCCAGCCAAGATCCAAGGATGAAAAGGCAACATGCTACAAATCAACCTGATGTGGGACCACAAAGCTTGTTTACCCTAGAAATTAGTAGGAGCATAAATATTGGAAAATAATATGATGTCCCCTATCTCTAGACTAGTAGCAATCATAGGCATAGAAGATTTAGAGGAAATCCACTAAAGAGGCTAGATTTTTTTAAGATTCCATAAACAAGCCAAACCCCCAGAAACACCATGAGCCCCAATGCATTAGCACTCCCCACTTCTCCACAATCTAGGCTTCAGACCTTGCATGCTCTAAATATATAACTTAGTTTCCTGCAAAAAGACAACATCAGGACCTTGCCTTCTCACTAACTCATGAACCACTTTTTGTCTAGGGTTGTTGTTCAAGCCCTGCACATTCCATCACAGAACAATCATTTCAAGGGGCATGAAAAAATAGAATCCAGAGGCTGAACTGCCCCCAACTCCACCAAATTTTCACCAACTAATTTAATCTTTTCCACATCTTTTTTTCAACCAAGTTTAACAAATTTCTCTACCCTACCCTTCTTGATATCTTTCTGCAAAATTCCCAATTTGGGAGGAGGCTTAATCTTCACTATCAAGCTTGAACCAATGTGTTGCCCAATAGATAGAGAATCTACACCTATTTTTGTAACAATGGCCAAGGGTTCCTACACCTCAGAATTTCCCCTTTGTTGATATGCATCCAATTGCCAACACTCATCCCCTAGTGGATCCATAGTAGAATCAATAATAGGATCCTCTTGAGCCAAACCCACAAGCCCATGATCCAAATTGATCAAACCCAAGTTCACCTTCTATCAGCTGAGCTCATCCAAAACCTCAAATCTATTAAAGGTATCATCATGCCTTTCTTTAAAAGGCCTCTTTTGACCTCTATTCTAATTCCAATCCCTAATTGGAACAAAGCCATCAGAAGCACCTACCTCATTAGGAGAAATACTCTTCCCTTTATCTATCTCAGGAGGATTACTCACAAGCTATGATGGTTGGGATTCCTGAGGCTTGTTCCTTGGGCATCTTCACTGTAAATGACCATATTCTCAACAAAGATGACAATTAAAAGGAAGAGTTTCATAGTCCAATTTTTGCACCCAAGAATAAGAACCCACACACATCTCTATTGCATTTGGTAAAGGTCTACTTAGATCAATCTCAACACAAATGAATGTAAAAGTCATTACCTTTTTACCCAAGGTCTGCGATGAAGTCCCTATAGGATTTCCAAGCACTGAGGCCAAAAGATGCAACACATCCTCTCAACAACATTTCACCAGGAACCTTGGTAAACAAACCCTAGGACATGATTTGGTAGCTCCTCTATGGGGTTGAAGCCAAGATGCCATGTCTTGATAAACAACCCAACCTTATTGTGGAAATAAGGACGTCCCTCAAACACTCAATTGCAATCAGCAATGCAGTTAAAAGTAACCATGAAATAGCTATTTTCCAGCAACATTATCTCCTTTCCCCCTCTAGCTCCCAAGTCCTCCAAGCCCAAACCTCCAAAAATTGTGAGGAAACCCTCATCCCCCAAAACTTATAATATAAGAAGTGATGTGAATAATATTCAACATTATCTACAATCATCTCGACCAAAATAACCAGTTTTGGCCTCTCCTTGCACCTCTTGAGAAATCCATTGGTCTTTGTAATCCTTGAGCCATTAGATAACCCTAAATCAATAGTCTCAAAGTTCAAAGCAAATAGATTGTTGTCAAAGGTCTTCATCCCTTGATTTGAAAACTTAGGGCCTAATGCCACCCAAAAATCCAAGTGAGGGCTCCTCACTGCTGTCTCACCCTTAGCATTAGCCATTTGCAAGAATCAAAGAATGGGAAAGGGATACCTCCCCCCACCCTTAATCTAATCCCTCCCAGCTTCAAACCTACACTTTTGATCCCCCCGTCCTCCACAAAAGAGAGTAGACCAAGGCCACGGAGTAGCAAATCCACTAGCAACAGCAACCACTTCTCATGCTAAACACAAATAAATAGGTATGCATGAATTGTTACTTGTGCATGGCACAAATCTCCTCCTTCGGATGCACAGCCCAGTCCACGACCTGTCAAGGAGAGCCCCCCAATCTGCAACCCTACAACCACCAATCTCCCATTGTTATAGTGCTTAGAAGAATGTAGGTAAATCGCTCGAGAGCCATTTCTCTGGACTTTCTTCTTTAACAACTACAAGTCCAATTTCCTCATCAGTAGCACTTACCAGTTAAGTAAAATTTTGATAATTTATGTGTCAAATTTTTATTTCATACCTATCTTGTCACCTAACTTTTTTTCATTATGAAATATTTTAAATGATGAAGAATAGTTTATAAACAATTATCACATGCACATTTCCAATATATATTAATAATTTATAGATAATTAAACTATATTACATTTTAATTTTGAAACTAATTAATAAATATGAATAAAAATATAGCATCTGTAATTATATTTTTGAATTTTAATTATTTTATTTAAATTAAACTATTTTCATTATTGTTTCATTTCTTGCATCAATTTTATTTTATAAAATTTAACATATCCTCGTTGAATTTTTCATATCATCATTATAATAAAAAGTTTATGATAGAAAAGAAAATCATTTCTATAATAGAAAAGAAAATCTTTTATTTATATTATATTATAACTATTATAATAATAATTATAAATTATATTGTATATAATAGTTTATATAAATAATTAAATTAACATCATGGTTTTGACATGCTCAAACTTAAGAATAAAATAATAAAAATTAATAAAAAATTATTTAACAATATTTATTTCGATACTTTTCTCTATATTACTTAATATGGTATTTAAATTCTTTTCATGATAATATTTTTTTAAATAAATTTTTTTGCTAATTCTATCAATTTTTTGGCACGAACTTAGTTGCTATGTAGCCTTGTTTAAATAATTAATATTAGTTATATGAAAGGTTTAAGTTTTAATGATTCATGATTTGATCTAGACCGTTCAATGAAAGATGGATCAATGATCATGGCTCTATTTTAGGCCAACTTTTAAAAGATTGAAGTTAAATTTTATTTCTACCCAAAACTGAGACACATGTAGTCAAAGATTCTTTCTTATAAGTTATAGTTATTGTTATCATTCATTCACCCACCAAAGTTTCTCTTCCGTTAGATTTTAGATGGATCGACGGTCGGCGCGATCTCGTCATCGAAAGTTGCACGGGAGATAGTATCAGCGACATCGCGCCTAATTGACGCGTGTCTGATGGGTTCGGCGTTCGGCGGGTCAGAAAGTTCCTTGATGTCAGTGGGCGCCATGTCGCTATTGCATATCGACCGAAAATTTTTGATGGCGACATAGCGCCCGGCGGAAGTACTCTTGGCGGCGGGCAATGGGTTTTCACGGGCCGGAAGTTCCAAAGACCGGCGAGGCGCCATGGTGCCAATGAAAAACCAATGCATTTTTCAATGGCGACATAGCGCCCAAATGGAGAGTTCATCACGGCGAAGAATGACCAGACAGGTGGGTCCCCACGGTACTCCGCATGTATAGTTTGTCAGCCCGGCGTCACGGCGATAAATTAGAAGTAGCCACGTGTAACCAAGACAGAGTCTCTATCAGCATGGCTAACACAGTCAAGGTTTATGATCTCCACCGTCGGATTGGCTTGGATCGACGGTAAGCGCCATTGCGCTATGGCAGAGTTGCGTGAGAGTTATGACAGCGACATCACACACTGGTGACACGTGTTAGGTGGGGCCGTGTCGCAAGGCGATACCAGGTGTGCCGACATGGAGGATGGAAACATGAGGTACGATGAGTCTTCACGATCGTTAGATTTGGTTGCATCGACGGTCAACGCCATCTCGCTATGGCAGAGATGCACAGGTTTTAACATGGCAACATAGCGCCCGTGCGCCACGTGTCCTAGCGGGATCGCATTTCATGCCGCCAGATGCAGTTAGAGTTGGATGACCGACAAACCAACAAATAGACGTCATGTATCAGCAGGCCCGGCGAATCATGAGAGAAGGAGGGCTGCAGAAAGGAGAGTCTGCAACTGTCAGATTGGAAAGAGATCAGCGGCGGGCGCTCTCTTGCCATGGAGGAACTGCGCAGATTTTACAATGGCGAGTTAGCGCCTAGAGGACACGTGTCCTTGCAGGTCCAATTTTTGACGTGGCGGTTAGCGAGCGGTTGCGGTTAGATGATCGCCAAGGTGGCGCAGTCAAGTTGAAACCTTTAGGCGCTATGGCGCTATCGAGACCTTCGAAGACTTTTTCGATAGCGACATAGCGCCTAGTCGCATGGAAAGGGTGGTAACGCCCAGTCAGATGTAAAGAGACTGCCATGGTGGCGAGATCGAAGGTCTGATTGGTTTGCATGGCCCAGTTGGCTCGTCGAGCCTATTGACTGATCAATTCAATGGATGCACGAATCATGAATGATGGAAAATCAGAAGCTTTGCCACAAATCTGATGGTATGATTGATTGCCACCAACTTGGAATGAATGCTAAGCACAGAATGACACTCCATCCATTCGGTCGATCCATCTACCATGTCAGGGAATGTTGCAGCATCATTTCTGTCTTCTCCAGGCTCTTTCTCAGAAAGATATGAGATTTCTTGGTATGCAAGCCAGGATTCAATCAGATCTCCAATTGGATTCTCAGAGTGGAAGTTAATGCCAGTAGGTGAGAAGTGAATGTAATGCAGAAATCTTCAGTTATGCCTGAGCTATAAAGGCAATTTTGTGATCTATTCTTGGGTCGACTCTTCCTAGTTTTCTCTGCTACTGCTTGCAGACTTGCAGTGTAGAATCCCTGTGTCTCTGAGCTACATAGTATCCTGTGTCATTCTCTTCAGTGGTCAATGTGCATGTGCTTCTTTTGCCTCTCATTGATGCATTATTGATATTAGTGGTCCACATATTGTATCTATCTTTGGCCTATTGGATAATATACGAGTGAAATCTCCTTTTCCTGGTGTCATTCAGTTGGTTTTTTGATCTGTATGTGATTATTGATCGATATAAGTCTGGACGTGTATGACTTTTGTATATTACCCTAGTTTTGTAGTGCATATATGGGCAGGAACGAGTCTGAACACTCTGTTTTGGTGCATCACTGCCTTAGATTAGACTAGGTACATTTGCTTTAACGCTCTCTTTCTCCCTTTCCCTTCTGAGAATAGATAGGTGCGCCCTGATAGTAAGAGGAAGCCGGCCTTCTCCGGAGACTCAACCTCGTAGTTCAAGTCCCATAGCTTGGAGGTTGTTTCCATGTTTCACTAGGTTGTTCTCGCGCTTAGGCCTTGGACAAGGGTGCAAACCTAAGTGACAACAGTTATGTCTCACTCCTGACTCCTGACCATTGACTAAAAGAAAGATTGATGACCTGAGATGAATTTCAGGCCAATTTGGGGAATATTTTCTCATGTGCCTAGATTCATCTAGAATCATGACACGTGTCTGGTCATTGCAAAGCTCAATTAACTATCAGGATTTGGTTAATATTAATAATAATTATGTTTATTCTTTAAAATATATATTACTTAACCTCAACTTAGTGATGTCATAATTGTTAATTAAAAGACAAATAAATGGCCCAGGATGAATTTTGAGTAAGTTTTGGGAATGCTATCTATTAGTGTTTTTCAACTACTAAGCAACAAAATGCTCAATACTAAGATAATGAAAACACAAAAAATCTAAGGGTCGGCTACTTCATATAAAAAATTCAATGTGTTCCTTATTTAGACCCAACTGTAATGAAATTAAGATGGATCTCCTACTCTTTAGGCTCTACAGAACTAACATGGGTATACTTGAGGGATGGTTCAATTGAATTCTACTGAGTAAGAATATTTTAGTTTCATTATGATTCTCATCTCCTATCTCTGACATATACATAGTTTTTTCATTCCATGACAATTTAAAATGATATACATCCCTTATAATCATATTTGGTCACAATTCTCCTCAAGTTTACAAATATTTCTAGCAATAGTAGCTAACTAAGACTCAAAGATCAAATGAAAATGAGTGCTAACCAAGACTGATAATCTTCAATAGTAAAATCAAATGGATTTTGAAATTAAGTTTGATGGTTCTTCATGATCTTTCCTTCTACAAACTAAAATAATTAGATCAGTACCTAATCTATTGGGATCTAGAGTCTACTCAATTCCTAGATCTTACTTATTGCATTACAATCAATATTATCAGCAATTCTGATAGAAGCTCATTCCTACAGACATCCCTTCTATTATCATGGTAATTCTATCAATTTCACTAAAGCATTTACTCTATTCTTTGAATTAAAAGCAATAGCAAATTGATATACAATTCAACTTAATTATATTCAATTGAATAAGACTTGCTTATACAATTTCAAGGCAACCAGATAACATAAATAGAGACAAGATTCGGCTAGAAAATGTGGTGATAGTTCATCTTTGCATTGATTTCTTTTGAAAAGTTTGCATACAATTGAATAAAACTCAGAATAACTCAAGATTAAGTATTTAGACCCTTTCTCTAGCCTTAGGATCTTAGTTATATAGTATGAGATGCAACAAGCTTCAGACTAAGAGAAAATGGCAGTTTTCCCTTAAGACAAAAGATATTTACATTCTACTATCAAAAAGACAAAAACTTTGTGTAATAGAAAACTTATACATCATAGTATTCCTTTGGTAGGTCCTATTTCTATTACACCTCCAAATTCTACTGATTCCATGATTGGCTCCTAAGCTATTGTGACTCTTCAGAATATGTAGCTATTAAACTAGCCAATGTTGTGTCTTGTTTTGGTACTTGGTACTTGCAAATCAACCTCAACTCAAGGATTTTTGTTTTTTTCATCATGAACTAACTAAACCACCTTCATTCCTACCTCTTCCTTTTCCATGTCATCATTTTGGACTTTTGGGCTTGCAAGTACAATTGGTTACTTGTCTTTGTCCTCCTCTTTCTTCTAATCTCTTGAAGGTACATCAATGATTTGTACTTCATCTTGATCCATCTCATCACCATTGCTTTCACCTTCTCCCCTCTACTCTTTAGAAGTAATATCTACCATCCACTTGTCAAAAAGTGTCTCATGTAGCCAGTTAAACTATAGGATATCATTTTGTTTCTTA
Organism: Cupressus sempervirens; assembly: GCA_028749045.1. Lineage (NCBI taxonomy): Eukaryota > Viridiplantae > Streptophyta > Pinopsida > Cupressales > Cupressaceae > Cupressus > Cupressus sempervirens. The sequence continues at coordinate 606,179,385 of CM053788.1, forward strand.
ATCACATATTCAACCTCTTTATCAATGCTAACAAAATTTTGTTTTAAAGAATCAAAGAATAATTGGACCTTCACCATTTCTTCTCTTGTGGTTGCCCACCATGCATGTCCTATTTCATTTATGACTTTATTCATTCTTAAATAAAATAAGTCATCTAATCCCTTGGCACACTCATCTTTACTTTTCAATTTATTCTTTCTATCCAGAACACGTGGGAATAAGTCTAATTTTACACTTTTTGTACTTATCCAAGTAACTAACAATTCTTCTTTGTAACCCAACTCTTCTTTCATCAAAATCTAGGAGGTCATTAGTAATATCAAAAGTTTTTCAATGTAATCATGAGCAAATTCTATAATAGAATAACATAACAATATAACCTTTTTCCTCCTCTTATTCCACTTATTAACAATGGGTTTCAAAGTCTCTTTTCTTGCTTTTATTTCCTCCCATATGTTTATTACCCTTGCTAACTAATCATAGAATAATGGCCATTCAATTTTATCAACCAGATACATAAGAGCCTTCCTCAATTTATCTTCATATTTCACATTTAACTCTACATGTAGTGCCCATAGTTTGCTCTTCTCTTCAAAATCTTTAGCCATATAGTATTGTGGCCTTTTTGGAGTATCTAGCATTTCAATAAGAGGAGTGGATTTAAAAGGCTTCACTGGTGGGTGAGGGTATGTAATCCTTGGCCTAGAAGACCATCCCATCACTTTGTTTTCAAGTTTAATCCTTTTTTGAACTTCTTTATTGTGAGCCTCCAAAACTCTCTCATATTTAGCCTATAATTCTAACCTTTCCCTCTCATCTCTCTATAGTGGCCAAAGCCAGGTTGGATGTGTCAACATTGAAACGTGTAGCCTCCACATTAGTTGTATCTTCTACCCTTTTGACAATTATATTGCCCATCAATCCAGTATCATTTGATTGTGAGGAAATAGTCCTAGTTCCCTTTCTTATGGACCAAATAACTAAGGCAGCATGGTCTGCACTAAATGTAGTACCTTTGATTTCATTCTTGTTTTGATCCTATAGGTCTAATTTATTAGAAATAGAATTGAAAACTAAAGCATCTGTTATATCCCAATTGGGTAGCAGCAAACCACATGATGCTTTCACCAGTTGTATCCTTTCCTGAGGGGTCAAGTTTTGGAGTTCTTGCATCATTTTATTTTTTATTTGGCTTTATATGGCTACCTCCTCCATTTCTAGGTGCTCAGTCCTCAACTTATTGCACATTTCCTCATATTTACCTATATTTGATCTCCATAAAAATTGGTAAAAAGCTCTTGACTTAACAAAATTGTCATTTGACAAAAATTCATGGCTGGCTTTTTCTATTATAGGGTCCAATTCCCTTCCTTTATAATTTTCCACTGTCAAATCGAGGCTTGGCACCAAAAGCTCTTGAGGGTTACCCTCATCTAGCTCTACTTGGGTAATAAATACTCCTCCTTGTGACCCCATCTGTTCAACTTGCTCCCCAGTGAGTTGCTCCTCTCCAATTTGCAAAGGGGATTAGGTAGGTGAATACTCCTCAATGTGAGAACCTTGCTCTTTTATTACTTTCTACCTTTTAGGGGAGGGCTCATCAAGTCTCTCTTCCAAGACAACATTGGTGGATCCTATTATTTGTTTGCCTTTATCCACAGTGGTCTTCTTATTCTGGATCGCATTATAACCTAACCTTTTTTGGATAATCAATTGTTCTATTCCCATATTAGGAGTGAATGCCAATCTCTTCATAACCTCTTTGGCCTTATCTAGATATGCATTAATAAAGAATTATTTTTTCTCATTCATGGTTTCCATTGTTTTAGGAATGGTAATCATGAGTTTATTGATTCTATCTACCCCTATTTCTACATTATCAAAAGGCTTATAATTCTTGTCAAAACAATGAATAAATTCCAAAACCCTTGAGAAAACCCTCCACTTTTCCTTCTTGGTCTCTTGCTCCTGCAAGGAGAACTCATTTCTAGTTATATCCTCAGGGTAATATGGTTCATGTTTTATGGAACCAAATTTAACCCTTATTCTAAAAAAATGGTCATAAAAGCCCTCTATATCACAAAAATGGGCATTAGGCACTACCATCTTATACTGATCTAAAATTTTGTATAAAAATAACTAGCCTCATTTTGTAATAAAAAAATGATGGGCTACAGTACAAGTGGGGAAAATTGAGCCTCTTTGTCTTTTTTACCAAATAGGTTTCTTCCAATTCTCCCAGCTGCCACAACACCTCAGCTATTCCTATTTTTATTGGCACTTGGTAAGGAAAAACATGAGGAGTCCCTTGAAAACCATAAACTCTGATAACAGTAAAAATAGAGTATGGTATAATATCCCCCCAATTGTGTGATACTTTCAAACTAGAAGGATTATTCATGGGCCTGATAAAATCTATTAGTGCCTTAGGAATCCTGGGATTGTCCTTGAGTAAGAGGCATCTTAGCTTTGAGGAAAAATACCTATCAAACCTAACAAAACTAGCCTTATCTGCATCCCAAGTCATATATGCACTCCATATTTGAATTGGCATAGCCTCTCCCTCATGTTCTCTATTTAAATCCATTCCTTTACCAAACTATGTTGCCCCTTTGAACAAAAACATGTGCATTAGCAAAGAATAATGACCAAACATTTTTTCAATCTTGCCTTTGGCAATTCCAACCAAGCCTATATGGATTTCTTTTGCTAAGTAGGAGGCAAAATCAAAAATAACATCAACACCAAAAGAAGAAATCTGAGCTAACATATACATGAAATTTATAGGCATAATAGTATGTTCATCTTCACCAAAAACACTACACAGAGTCATACATATTTCTACAGCCCAAGAAGTGACATATTTCTTTTTAAAAGGTTCCCTAGAGGATGCTATAATCACTAGAAAGTTCCCATTTGTGCCTATATGTGCCCTTAGACCACCCTACCTGATCGTATCTCTTTTAGACAAATATTCTTTTTCTAAACCTTGTAGGTCGATGGGTGTATTATAATTTGATAGTGGCTCTAGACCAAAACTTTCCAAATTTCCTCAGGGCTTATTGTGATCAAACATTCACCATTTGTTCTTATTACTAATCTAATTGCTAGGTCATAGCTTTTGGCAATAGTCATTAATAAGTCAGCATCCATGAAGATATTGGGGACCACTAGCTTTCCCAAGTCAAAGTTCCAAATATTTGCATGAGAGGCAAATAATTTCCTTTTTGAGAACCATTTTTTAAAGAGAAAAAGCCCTATTTGAGAATTTTTAGCATCCCTAACCCAATTTCCCTTATCAAACAATCTGTCAATAATCTTGAGTCTAGGGTTTAGGGAGATTAACTTTTTCACCTTGACAATCTCATTTGTGGATTCAGGCAATAATTTGAGAAGATCATCATGAACATTTCTATCCAAATAATCCTCTTGACCCAAAAAATAATTCTTTGGAGGCATAGTGAACAACTTTGCAAAAAAATAGAAATCTTTAATGTATATGGTGATAATAGAAAATTACTTTAACTCTCTGCTATCTTTGGAAATTCTACAATACTTTGTGGACAAGTTGCAAATCTTTCACATTGTGATCACCCAATGCAAATTCTTAGTAGCTCTAAATTCTTGGAAAGCCTAGAGATTTGTTAGCATATGAAAGAAATGACAAGATTTTCTACAATATACTCTATTCTTGGTTTGCACGAGGAGTTTTAAACCTTCATAAATGAACTGTAAGGAGAACAAAGTGGCAACACCTTTTAATTTTGAAATTACGTCATCAATTTGAGAAAAATCTAATGATCCAAGAATTTTTTTAAAAAGAATGGCTCATTTTTCACTCACCAAGCTTGAAGTCAACCTAATTATCTTTCTCCATATAATATTTTTTTACTACTAGCAATTTGGAATTGTCCCGCTAGCACTTCATGGACATGTGTCACCTTCTCGTTATGTCACCATGCTTAAACAGTGAGCAAATTCTTTATGTGACATAATGACTATCATCGGTTTCACTTCAATCTGATGATGTGTATTTGATTAGTGATTTAATGTGACTATGGTGGGTCCCTCCTTTTATTTCTTAGGTCGCTATGTTGCTACCCTTAAAAAATGAGCAAGTCCTAATAAAAACTTAGCAACAATAGTTGATTAACTTTTATCTGATGGTCTTGAATCTTCATCCACCCTTTTCTTTAGTGTGTTACCATGTCATATGTGACTTGGGAATATTCTGACAAGTGGGCAAACCATATAATATTTTAATCCTTTTCGTAACACCATAAAACTAAGTCCTGCCATGTTTAGTCTTTTTCGGTATGGTGTTATGTCCCTACCGGTGGGATTCCTTCATTTCACGGTTGTGACATAGTGACCTTTTTTAATTTTGAAATTTTGGTATCGAGAAAGTTCACCATGTTTCCACCATTATTACTACATTCAGTGCTTCTGACAACACATCATAAGCATATATCCTCATTAAAATAGAATGACTTTATGGCACCCGTCTATTTACAAATCTCACGCCTTTCAATTTTTTTGTCAAGGCGCTATGTCACTACAAGCAATGCTCTTGTATTTTTCAGTTGTGACATAGCAACCTCCTAGAATTTTTCCTTACCAGTGACGATAAACAAAGTGCCTTCCAACTAGTTCATTTCTCTAATGCTAATGTTTATGACATCAACCTGACCTCTAAGTACTTTTAAAATAATGAAAAACTTGTGCCCCATTTCCTATTTTTGTCATCATCCTTTTATTTTGTGATGCTTGCCATGTCGCATAGGATAAAACACTTGCAACTTTGCTATGCAACATGATGACCACCATAGATTTAGTAAAGATCTGATGGTAGAAAAAACTCAAAAAGAAAAGATCAAAACATTTGAAATTTAAAATGATCTCCCAAAAAGATATTTTATTTTGAAAACAAAAAGCTCACCCAAAAAAACATTTGAAAAATACAAGAAACAAACCTAACATTTTTATTTGGGACATGAGATTTTATTGTGGTAGGGTTTCACCTAGGGTTAAAGTTACATAGAAAACCAAACCCTTATCTAATTTTTTACACCTAAATTTAGAAAAAAATTGCCTTGTGAAAAATTAGACCACCACTATCCCTATTGTTAAGAAAAATCCAAAATCATGACATCTATCCTTGACAAGTTTCACGATTCTAGATGACTCTTGACAACAGCGATAGCATTCTACAAATTGACCCAAAAATCATATCGATTATTAAGTTCAATTTTTATTTATTTATTTATTTAAAATGAATAAATTTCAATATTAAAATGTATACTAACGTAGTAAATTTTTACTTTTTAATATTATAGTTATGTATATTATTGAAATTTGAGTCTTTATGTTGTTTACATGTACATTGTACATAGTATTAGTAAAGTACCTAAAACCATTAATTACTTAATACTTGCATTTTAACTTTTAACTATTTACCTTTTATTTTTTTAGAGTATGAATTTCAAAGTTCTCCAACTCCAAGTCAAGAATCTGATACAATAGGGTTTTCAAAGACTAACTAAATTCCATTTTGCGTTTGAAAGACTAAAAGTGTGAAACTTGAGTGTCATAAGACAACACCAATTATCTAAGTCTATATTAGCACCGGTATTGTCGAATCTCGATTCTTGATTTTGGGTATTTAAATTATTTTTTTTTAAATTCATTGCAATTCGTAGCAATAGAAATCTTGATTTTTATTGTCTTAGGATTACACTTTACAATTTGTTCAAATAGGGTTTGAAGAAGAATTTTGTGTAATAACTAGTAGCAAGCATGGGAAAAACAAAGTCAAAAGCCTCTAATACAAGTGCAAGTATAAAGAAAATGAAAAACATTATAGAACTCAGGCAAGTCCTACAAACCCTAGATTTCACTAATGAATGTTATGATATTTTCTATCATGTTATCCATGGAGATTTTGAAATCATGGGAACTAGACATTCATTGTTTAATAAGTGGAAAGATCCACAAAAAGGGATAAATCATTACAAATATAGCAATATTATTTGTGCACATATAAATAAACTAGCTACTTTGGTTACTAGATTAGCGAACCTCCTTGTACCCAAAGTATTCCCTTGTCCTAAAATTGTAATACTATGTGCTCAAAATTATGATGAAATAGAAAGGCAATTATAAACCAAAACACTCAAGAGGAAATTTTATCCATAACTGAGAGCAAATTTTTCACTCTATTAGACCTAGGGCTAGGATTTAAACTAGAAATTTTTAATGAGCATATTGACTTGGATAAGCTAGCACAAGCTTATGACAAACTAGAAAGCATTTTTCAAGATTCATATATTAAGGGTTTAATAAACATCTACTAGTGTTACTATTACACTGGACATAGACCATAAGCCTCCTTATAAGTATGATGTTTTTGTGTCATGGGTTTAGATTACTATTTCTTTGTTGTCATTTTTTTTGGGATTAGATAGTAACAAGGAAGTGGGGGCAAATATTCTTGAAATGATTTATAATATCCATTCTCGAGGTTAGTCAGTGGAGAAGGTAGATGTAAGATATAATTTTGTTCAAAATATTGTTGAATCTATGCAATAAACAATTACTAATGATTAAACAAAGTACAACTATAGGCAAGATGAAGACATTTAGGTTCACAAGTTACTCGTGCTACCTTCTTTTAGCAAAGCATTGCCCAATATTTTAGAAAGAGAACAACAAGCTTGATATTGAGGTCTATAAGTTTGAGGAGAAAACTCAAAGGAAATTAGAGACTCCAAGTCCAGTATATGAGTGGACACATAAGATGAGGATAACTACTAAAAATAATAACTAGAACCATTTTTTAGACTTCTTTTTGGAACCTATTTACCAAAAATTCACAAGCACTTTGATGCCTAGATTGGTTGTATCTTGTAAAGATTGCATTCAACTAGGAAGTCAAATTCAATTGGCTGACTGGTTCTTCATGGAAGAGTACACTGTCTTAAGGTTTTATGGCTCAATAGTTGAACCATGCAAACTTCCAATGCATGTTACGAAAAGGGCTTTTTCACTAGAATATGTATAGAAAATGGAGAGCACAAATGAACTTTTCAGTGGACAACAAAAGAAAATGATATTTTCTTCCTTTCCTTTCATAATTGGAGGCCTCACATTTGAGAGAAAAGATTTCAAAGTGGAAAATGAAATGGTAATTTTATTTGACTTTGATTTTGTCAGTCATTGGAATTATGACCTACTAAACATAATAAAATAAGACTTATTGCCAATGGGAACTCTGTGAGAAAATATTAACATTAGGAGATGCCATTGATAGAAAAGTTAAAAAATAAGGATTCATGGAATGAGGTTAAGAAAGAGATGGAGAAACATGCAATAGAGAATAATATTTCAATACAATAATTAGCATCCCAAATTATGACATTGCACATATTGGAGTCACACAAATCAAAGCCCCTGGCATACTTAAATTTCTACAAGGAAGCATCTCAACCTTCTAAAAGGTCTATGCCGAAAGCAATTAAAGAGGCATACGCATCTGAATTATGGTATCAAACCAAAATGACTGAGTTTTGAAAAATGAGGCAAAATTTGGGTGAACCTATAACATCAGTAGGTCTTGAGAAAATTAAGGAGGATGAACTTTTTAGCAACTATTTGAATAACAGCATCCAACTATACTATATGATTTTGGCAGTTGAAGTGACAGTGATATTCAAGGACATAAGGACCTCAATATTGATGGAGACATTCAAGGTATTCAGGATTCTAGGTCAACTATGAGAAAACATATTGTTAATCTTCAAATGAGTGATTCTATTAAACAATAATATACTAAAGGGGCAACTATGATACAAAAAATGGGTTATGCAGGTATAGGGCCCATTGGTTCAAGTGGTGAAGGGATTTGGAACCCAGTTCCACTACTAGATCCACCAAAAAGAGGAAGTAAACAAATTATTGGACTCTCCACTAAGATTGAAGATGATTCATTTGGAAAGGGAAAAAACATTATACTTCTGCTTCACAAGGTCATCCCAACACATTATTTGTTAAATCTTCAAATCCAGTTGTAGTTGATCCCACTAGCACTAGCATGGATGAACTTTGTCAAAAAAGAAAAAAGTTATGACAATTTCAATGCAAGAAATATCAGTAGTTACTTCACCAATGTATGAACTTGTAGCTTCTATATAAAACCCTAAAAATAGTTCTAAAACACCAGGATTTGGAATGGGCCATCTTCAACATGTTGGAAATCCTCAAAAAATAATTGTAGTTGGAGTAAGCTTAACTAGAGTTGGAGGAACATACAGTAATGCAACTAATAATTCACCTTTCAAACACTCAATTGTGTTAGCAAATCCAAATTTTATTTTGAAGGAGTTCGCATCAAAGTTTGATCAGACAAGCAAAAGAAATAGGTAAATTATGAAGACTTTAAAAAGTGATGCAGTTGTTGAATGTCAAGGATCTACTAATAGTATATTTCTAACATATTATCCAAACATCAAAATGATGAACTTCATGGCTATTATGCCCCTTTCTAGAGATAATAATCCACCAAAAGATGTAATAAATTGTAACAATATACAAGTTACCAGTATTGAAATGGATTTGTCAAAAGTGAAAAATATTGACAAAATAAATATATTAAAAGAGAGCACCAAAATGGTCTACTCTACACTTCTGAAAGTGGAGAGGGAAAAAAAAAGGCTTACAAAGAAAATAGAAAAGTTACAAGCAAACCTTGATAATATGAAGGCCAAGGAGAAAGCAATAGACAATAGGTTTAAAGAATTGCAAAACAAGATAAAGAATTCTTCTCCTACAGAGGAAATTGTCTAGCAAGAAAAGATAAATGAACAACTAAAAAATTTGACTAAAGAATTCGATGAGTGAAAAAAAAGAATTTAGCATGAAAAAACTTTTACTACATAGTTGTTCATGTCTACAGAGAGTAGTGCATAGGTCAACAATAAATTGAAAACTAAACTAGACTCTGTTGTCAAGGAAAATAATAATTTGAAGATTGAATTGGAGAATGAAAAGAAAAAAGAGGAGTCTAAGGAAAAAATAATTGATAATTTGTAGAAAGAATTGGGGAATGAGAAGAAAAAAGATGAGTCTAGTGCAAACACAATCCACAATTTGAAGAAGCAATTGGAGAATATAAAGGGAAAAAAGGAGTCAACTACAAAAACAATCCTTGATTTGAAGAAGGAATTGGAGAATATGAAGAAAATGGAGTCTAGTGCTACTATAAATAGTAACACAATCCACCATATGAAGAAGGGATTGGAGAATGAAAAGAAAAAAGAGGAGTCAACTGCAAAGAAAATATTAGATTTGAAGAAGAAATTAGACAATGTGAAGAAAAAGGTGGAGTCCACTATGAAGACAATCCATGATTTGGAAAGGGCACTCGAGGATGAGAAGAAAAAAGAGGTAACTATTGAAAAGAGAATCCATGATTTGAAGAAGAAATTGGAGGATGAGAGGAAGAGAGCAACTAATTGGTAGGGGCAACTGGAGGAAATATGGAAAAAGAGTGAAACAGAGATGTCTAAAATGAAGAAAAAGATGGATAATATAATTGCACAAAATATAATGACATCTTTCGAAGACCATCATGTCAAGGATACTATAATAAAAATGGTTAAGCTTATCAAACAAGAAAATTAGGACAAAATAATGAAGAACGGTGATAGTATGTTTGAATGGCTTGATTAAAATAGCAATCTCAAACTTGTCTTTGAAAATTTTTAAAAGGATGTTGAGGATAAAAGAAGTATCTTCACCAATTCCTTAAAAAATCTTGCTAAACAAATTTTGAATAAAGTATAGAGATCTAGTGACAGGGATTTGGCAAACCAAGGAATAAAAAATCACTTGGATGCCTCTGTAATGACCTTTGTTGTCTATCACAATTGTGAACAAGTAATGGAAATAGATGAAGCTCTCAAATCTGCTTCTAGAGACTTGATGAAGATGAATCATAGCATACTAAACTTGCTAAATGTTGGATTACCAAATCCAGCTTACTCAGATGAAAAAATCATTGGAAAAGAAGGGGTGAATGCACAAAGTTGGGTCGCAATTCCGCAGAAGTCAAATCCGCGAAATGAGACCTCTTAGAAACGGGTACCCAATTTTTAAAAATGGGCACCCATTTTCAACTCGGGTGCCCGACCCTAAATTTAAAAAATGAGCACCCGTTATTTTTAAAAATCGGGTACTCGATTTTTATTTTCAAAAAATGGGTACCCGTTTCTCAAAAATTAAAAATTTGAATGTTTAAGAAATGGGCACCCATTTTTAAAAAATAAAAAATAGGTACCCATTTTTTTAAAATTGGGTATCTGTTTTTAAAAGTAAAAAACAGGTACCCATTTCTTAAAAATTCAATTTTTTAAGTTTTTGACGGATTTTACATGTCGCTTTTAGCTTTTCAAAACGGGTACCTATTTTTTTAAATTCAAATAATGGGTGCTCGTTTCTTACAACATGAGGCAGGATTTTTTTGTCCTGCCTCAAATTTTGGTTTGGGACAGGCTTGGTGAGACCAAGCCTATGCCTTGGCCTCTCAAGATTTGGCTAAGGCATTGAACTGACAAATTCATGCCTTGCCATAATTTTTAGAGGGTCTTCTCAATCAAATTTTTTTACAAAACAAAAACCCATTCGAGCTCTCACTATCTTGATTTCAGAAATATAAATTTTATAGAGTTATGATTTTATTTACTATTTTATTATTTTTTTTAATCAAAGTTGGTACCTAAATATAAAATAGCAACGTTCACTAAAACTTTTATTACTTTTTTATTTTATATTTTTCTTAAATTAATTTATATGTCATCAATCTGCATTAAATTCTTTTGAAGTTTTTTTAAAAAATTGAAAAAAGTGAAATTTTGATCAAATTATGGTGTCCATACACGAGAGGTTTAAAAATTTTCCTTTATAGCCAATTAAAAATTAATAATAATAAAAATATTCATTAAAAAATTCAAGAAAAATATTCTCATCAATCTTTGGTGTGTCAAGTAACTCCATTTAAAAGGATTTGCAAAAATTCATTCATTTGTGTCAAATTATGGTGTCCGTACACGAGCGTGGCATGGTCCTGAAATAGACATTTTGAAAAAGTGGTTTTTAAAGATCCATACCAAAAACATAATCTATCATATGGGTATACAAATAACTTACATATTCAAAAAGAAGATTCCAAGCACTACAATTTTTATTTCTGAACTTTTTTAATATTTAATCTCTAAATGGCTAAAATTTTCACATCAATTGACAAAATATTTTTTAAATAGGAAAAACACTTCCACTTTTTAGCCAAAAGTGAGACCCAACTTCTTGCACTGGCCCAAAGATTACATGAAAAAGTTGCAGAACACCATGAATTATGATTTAGCCAACTTTCTTGAGGAAACCACTCTAGAAAGAATTGTAAGTTGCATCAAACCACTATCAACATTGAATGCAGTTATAGATAAATTTCTTTATTCTTGTAAAAATATCTCTTTGAAGTATTCATTTTTGATGAGGTTACAACTATTTAGCTATGACCTCAAAAAAATAAAGATTCCAAATGATGTAGAATGGAGTTCCCTAAAGAACATCATTGGAGTTGGGTTATCTTCTCAAAATGTTACTATTGCTATCAGTGATAGTCATAGTTGATAGCACTAATATGTAACAACTTAGTAAGTGATAGTACTATAATTGTTTTGTTACTTTTTACTCTTTAATTTCAAATTTTGGATTTAATCTCAACTTTGTTTAATGTTAATTGTTGTAAGAATCAAGAGCCAACATATCAAGATACTAGGATAATTGGATAGCCAAGCACTAGCATACTATTACTACATAGAGTAGATGGAAAAAATTTCCCTACTCCTACTTGAAACAATTGTATAATCGGTAATGTGGTAAATTGGCAATGTGATTGTACACACATAATGTATTATGTAGTAACAATTTGATTATATATACAATTATAAACTGACCTACAGCTATTGTTGCTCCCTTGTATCTATAAAAGGGAATTCAGGGTCATTTGACGTTGAGTCATTTACAAAAGGTCCTAATTGTTTGTAATTGTTAAATGTATTATGTTACAGGCTAATTTATAATTATAAATTATAATACCTTTTTTTTTTAAATAAACCTTATTCTATTAAATGCATTATGTTACAATTTCTTAAAGAAACTAGAATCAATGAAAATCTAAAAGTAAACATGCCTAAAAACTAGAATGAATGAAAATCTAAAGTTCAACATGTACTATTGCATTAAACCTAGAATAAATAAAAATCTCAACACGTTTAAAAAATATAATCAATGAAAATCTCAACATTTGTAGACTCTAAAAGTAAAAACTAGTTTCAATAAAAATCTCAACATGTAAGTTTGTAACATCAACATGTTTAAAAAAAAAATTAAGGATCTATAAAAGGGCAGTGAATGAAGGCTATAAATTAACTTCGACAAACATAATTAATTACTAGATAGAGTCTTAGATCAAAGCTACTAGCCTACTACTTTACTCGCATAGAAGTTAGAACTTGAAGTTGAGAAGCTGCTATAGTTGCCACTCCACTTGGACTGGCTCAGCATCACTATCATCAGAATCCTCCTCATTTATTGCATATAACATTTCATTGTTTGTTGTGTTTTCTTTAGATTTAGTGTCATTTTTAGTATGCATGCCAAAGTCAACATCATCTTTATTGCTTCCAATATTAGGACATGAACTGGTGCCACCACCACTGCTACTACCATCACCATCACCACTGCCATTGCCACCACCATTGCCACTACCACTTGGGTTTGAAATGTTGGTCATCCCTCTTCTTTGACATCTATTTCTCCAAATGTTGAGAGCCCTATCATAAGGGAAACTATCTACCTCATACCTAGAATTATAGAGCTTGAAACAATTATCAAAAAAAAAAATTAATTTGTTTCTAACCTTTGACTTTAGGAAGCCCAAACTACTGAAAAATATCTTATCCTCCACTAAACCCAATATCATTATCAAACATAAATTGGTAAGCTTGAAATATTCTAGTATTGACCCTCTCAACTAATTGCTCTCACCAAATTTTTTCCAAATCTTTTTTATTGCTCCCTCTTTATTTGGATTCTCCATAAGATCATATTGTTCCCTTGTTATGTTTGCAAAAGAATATGATTGATCTCACAGTTGAGATTCATCTAAAATTCCATTTATAGTTACTTCATTGATTACTTTAGGTTTGCAAAAATGTTGAATCAAAGTCATCATCCTTCTTCAAAAATCAATCGAATAGTTTAGAGACCAATATTGAGGAAAAATAATAGACATTGCTTCAAGCAGTTCCTCTAGAGGGAATCTGAATCTAATTTCTGACAAAAGATTGTAGCAAACTCACTTGACAGAGTTAAGCATAGAGTCTTTGATCTTCTTGAAGTCTTCACTTGTAACATGTGAAAGTACCTTCTCTAGTTATGATTCTACTTTACTTCCTGCTTTATTGGGGTTGGAGTCATTGTTGATGTAGGTATAGTACTGTATTGGTATGTCAACTCCATGTACCCTAGAACATACCTCGCGGTTTTCACCAATATGTAAAAAGTTCCTAAGATTGTTCAAATATGTTATTTCTATCCACTTTGCAAACTTTGATTCATCTAATGGTAATAATCAATACAAACTATCTAGGCTATTACATGCCATTTTATGTAGGTTATTATATTCTATAATGTACATAGCTCTTTGTTGAACCTTTTTTATAATATTTCTACTATCTTGTAGCATGGAGAGAATAGTTGCTAAAGTTAAGAGTATCTTAGAATTATTTAGACTTGAATATAGATGAGGAAATTTGTCTTGCACAAAGTGGATTAGTCCAAGCAATGATGAATATTCAAAGAATACTCGATGCATTGGTCCATCCAAAGAGATCTATCTTGTATCATTGTCCTTAAGAAGCTTCCTCCCATCAATAAATCCTTGAGCAAAGTGTTGGAATTTGAAAAAAGTATTGGTAAATCTCTTTGATTAGAGATTCCACTTTACTTACACGACCAAAATAGCTAACAATTTCAAAAGCTAGATTCATTCGATGGGCCATGCAATGAATGGGAATAGCATAGGGTGCCAAATTATTCTTGATCTTTTTGCAAAGACTACCTTTATGACCTTGCATAACCAAAGCTCCATCTACTACAACACACACCAACTTTTTGGCAATCTCCATATTATCAAAACCTCCACATTCAATTAGAGTACTCTTTAATAAATCGTATAAATTTTCAGCTACTGCACTACAATTCAATTTAGCAACAGATAGTAGAAAGGGTTGATGACAAAGATTTTTTATAGTATAAACATGCATGCTCACCTGAAAAGTATTATCAATTGTTGTAACTTCATCTAGAAAAAATGCAATGAAATTTGAGTGTTTTATTTTTTCCTTCATATCTTCTTTTTTAGCCTATATAGGACATCTACCCCATTCCCACTCATTATTTACTAACTAGTGACTATTTGGGTAGTTTCAAACTTTAAAAATGTGCAATAAGGTCGTAATTAAAGGGTAGTCTCTCATAGGACATCCTCTACTCAAAATATAAAAGACCACACCTAATTGAACTACTTTTTCCATATTTTTCACTTACATTGCTTTCTCAATGAAATTGTCAATGAAACCTTTTACTGTAGGATGCTTCTCCCATAATTGCTTGTGTAACTTGTATATTTTGGCATTCCTAATATGTGAATAGTTGTCCTTTGTTTTCCAAGTTAGCACAAATTTTTCAAATCCATCTATAGTTTCCTTTTTGTAAACTCTACCGATATGCTTTTCTATGCTATCAAATTTAAGCTACAACCTCTTCTCCTTCTTTATTATCTCTGTGAAAATCTTACATCTGCATTCTACAGGAGGCTCACCATTAATTGCATTGGCCACTAGTTTAATGAACTAGTACTTTTCCACCCATTCTATTTGAAAATTCCTTTTGGATAGATCCCACCAAGATCAATCTTTTTTTATTCCAATTTTCTTTTCCCCTTTTGTGCATGAACATGATTTATGGAATCACTTATAGTTTTCTCACATAACTGGTCATTAACTAACTCCAACTCTATAATATCAATTTGTAACTCCCTACTTAGGGGAAGTGCCTCCAAATTATGTTAAATTTCATCCTCGACTAAGATATCAGGTTCACCAACGTGAACTTCTTCAATATGGCCTCCAACTTGTGATGAATCTCCTTTTTCAATAAGCACTGGAGATCTAACTTGTGAATCTTGTAGGTTGCCAACATTTCCACCACCAAAATATGTCAATATGGTTCTGTATTTTTGTAATGGTGGCCTCTCTTGTCTTTCAAGGATCCTACTAAACTCACTGTTACCCTTCTTGTTTGAAATTGCAAACCGATAAAGGTTGCAAAAAGTAAATCAACTTAGTTTTTGAACAAAAGACTCAAATAGTGATGAGTCAAAGAATGTAAATAGTGATAATAAACTACTTAGACAACATATAATAACAATAATATGATTCATTCTCATAGAAATGGTACTACTACTATGGTACTATAGTCTATGGTACTACCCAACAAAATTTGTAAACCTATAGGCTATCTTAACATGTGAGATGTCTAGTCACTAGTCGGCATTGGAAAGTAAAACTAAAAAAAAACTAGTACCAGTACCACTATCCACATTAAAAAAAAATTAAAAATTAGTTTCTTTCTATGAAAACCATGGTCCATGAGTCAATGGTCAATGCACTCAGCACTCTGAAACTTCGGCAGTAATAAGAAATGCCAGTCTCCAGATCAAAAAAGAGAAAACTATGTAGAATAATAATATCTTATAGTCCAATCTAGGTTGGGTAATTACACAAGATTAATAAGAAGGAATGTCAAATGTAGGAAAAATGCACCTTCCTATGCAAGCCCACAATAGGAAATAGTTGGCTAAACGGGGTTGGTGGTCGACACACGTTGAGAAAATGGTAGGTGATGCCCAACCCAAGGGAAAATTATTTGGTTATAGTAATGGTTAAAGAACATTGGCCAATAAGAAAAAAACATGCAAAGGATGGTGAAATATTTAAAATAAATATATATATCCAAGATGTATATTACATTGTTGATTAGGCCAATATTTTTGACCAATCATGTGATAACTAATGGGTGACTACCATGGGTGTTGGACCCAAATCTAATAAATATCTAGTGATACGGTTGAGCTATGTTCCATGCACTATTCATCAAATGATGATCGACCTATGAGACTAGATCACCAAATGGTGAAGATTTGGCGCTAAAGTAATCTCTACTTAAAATGCCACATATAGTCAATTTAAGCCATTCAAGCATCACCAAGGTATTAATGATTGAGGAAACTTGAGGAGGTGGCCATTGACACACAAAAATGAAATAAAATAAAAAAGACCTCCTAAAAAAGTATTCATTCAGTTAATAGTTCTCTCCATGAACTTTATTGTGATGGTGAAATTCAATATTCTAACTTAGGAAGGAATCATCCTGAAGGTAAAAAGGTTGAGCTATTGATTGAATGTTGTTGAAATGTTTTTGATTGGTTCACTTGAAATTATGGTGAAAGGAACAAGGTTCTCAAATCATTTAATCTTAGTGTGATTTTTTCTAAGCTCTATTTGCAATCACTATTTGTAAAATCTCAATATCATGAGAAGAGGTGACAAATAAAGTAATTTGGAAAAGATGGTCGATGAAGGAAGAACTTGATTGAATTAGAAAAATGATTGTGATAAGCTTGGGTTGGAAGAAAAATATAGCTAGATAGGATGGAAATTAATTTGTATAAAATTATTGGATGAAGGCAATGTGATTAGTTTAGAGGATAAATGGATTGATTGCATGAATTGGAAGAAGTTAAAATTGATGGAAGGTGGAATAGATTAGAACCAATGATAAGGGATAACCAAGGAATGGTAAATGGATGGGAAGGGTGGGCAGAATTTTATGGATGGGATGATATAGGGATGAAATGAAAGGTTAAAAAATATGGGGGACCAAAGGATATATTATTATACGATGAGGAGCCAATGACCATGTTTCAAAGGAGTTAAAATTGCCCATACCAAGGATAGAAAAATTAAAGAAAATATAATTGGAAAGGATGCATGGAAATGGAAAGAAGGTGTGTAAAGGATACATATAGAAGAAATGGAAGTTCATGTATTATTTCCAAAGCATACATGGATATTATTACTTCTTCTTTTTTGGTTATTTTTTGTTCCTCTAGTTTTGATCACAAGTCTTAAAGGTATCAAAGTGGAAGAGATATGAGTACAAGACATAAGAGGGAGGCTATGAATATGGAATGGAGTAAATGCATGGGATAATCAAGATCAAATACATATGAAAGGAGGATGGGATTATATAGGACTATGGATGGAGAATAGAGGAAATAAATTTAACAAGGATGAGGGATACAAGATATGGATATGATGTCAAGATCAAATATGTGAAAGGATGGTGGGAGTATGTAGGAAAATGTATGGATAATGAGAAAGGGATATGGTAGGTGCATATGGATGGATGAAAGGAAAATGATAGTCAAGATCAAAGTTGAAAAAGGATGATGAACGGTAGAAGGAAATATGGAAGATATATAAGGTAGTGCATTATGAATGGAGATTGCCCCCAGTGTTGAGTGAAAGTGGAAGAGGACAAGTGAATGGATGGATAAGTATGTTGGAAATGAGAATGGAGTAACTGAGAGGGGGAGGGGGTGAATCAGTTACCACAAAAATATTTCATAGTCCCTTAGATGTCTAAAATCTTGATCTTAGTTATAGATTACTGAAACTTGATAATGCAGCAAATACTAATAATTATTAAGAACTGATAACCAAAACAATTCAGCAATCATGAACACTAGAGACACCAGATTTAACATGGAAACCCAATATGGTAAAAACCACCAATGTAACTTAGTTACTATTTTTCACTCTTCTGAAGTGAGCCCTGTTAGGAGCCAACCCTATTAAAGGTTACAAAACACACTGTTAGGTGTGACCTTGTTAGAGGATTTAATCACCCTGTTAGGAGTGGCCTTGCTAGAGGTCTTTAGAAAAATTCAACTGAACTATCACCTTGTTAGAGGATTTATAGAATGGTTGTTAAACCAACTCTGTTAAGAGATTTTGAGTTCACTGTTACAATGGTTAAAAAGCAACAATGAAATGACCTGATATAGTGTGCAACTTATCTTTGCTGATTGCAGATCTCTGTTATGCTTGACTGGATCCTTACTGATCAAATACAACTTTGCAGCTCCTTTAACACATCTGATCCTCCATCAGACTTTTCTCAACATTCGCTTCTTCATACTATAATTTGCATTCATAAATTTTTCATAATCACACTTCTCTATTTTTGATTTGCAACTTGAGTGACCATATATACCTTCCAGATTATCTTAGTCGGCTCAAATCACTGACCAATAATCAAACAATATACAATAGTCGGCTAGAAATAATTAAAATTACAAACTAACAAATCCCTTTACTGGCCGACCCTGCTCGGTTAATACTGTTCAGAAAATAATTCCTATGTTAACTGACTGAGCTCAGTTAATACAGTGAACTTCGTGACAACCCTTCAATCGCCGCTAACAAATCGCTTTACTGGCCGACCCTGCTTGGTTAATACTGTTTAGAAAATAATTCCTATGTTAACCGACTGAGCTCGATTAATACAGCGAACTTCGTGACAACCCTTCAATCATCGTGAGAACTCGATAAGTACTGAGTTTCCATAGATGACCGAGTGAGCTCGGTGGAAATTGTCTTGGTAATCACTGAAACCTTGATTTACCTTCCTGACTCGATAAACACTAAATCCTCTGTTTACCTTCCTGATTCGATAAATACTAAATCCTTCATTTACCTTCTTGACTCGGTAAATACTAAATCCTTCGTTTGCCTTCCTGACTCGGTAAATACTAACTTTTCTTCGCTTACCTTCCTAGCTCGGTAAATACTCTATCATAATTTCCTTCAATCACCGAGTGAGCTCGGTAAGTACTGAACTTCCTTCGTTAACCAAGTTAGCTTGGTAGAAGCTATCTTTACAGTGTAATATACAGCAACGCTCGGTAGACTCTATAAACTACTATGCTTTACCTTCTGAGCTTGGTAGACTCTGTCTGATGACTGATATGACATTTGTGTAACATCAAAGACAACACTCAATTAACCAATTGTATCCAACAATCTCCCTCTTTGGCATTGATGGCAACACAACATGTCATAGCAGAATGAAATTTGAAAACAAGTCTTTCTCTTATAGTGTAGCACAATATGTCAACATAATACTTCTCCCTCTTAGATAGAAACTTCTCCTTCTTTTAGTAATCTCCCTCTGTGAAGGAATTGTATAACAGTTTTATTCTCCCTCTACAAATGCTTACAAATTTCAAAATAGATATTACAGTTTTACTCTCCCTCTTTGACAACACATGCCAAAGACAATACAACAAAGTAAAAGCTCTTCTTTGTATGCCAAAAGTACTCTCAACTGGATTACAATGTACCTTATGTACAGATTCATATGCAATGACTTCAATACTCTGCTGCATCAACTTGATAGATTTTCAACTTGTCATAGGTTGATGCATCACTTAAAACTTTATTTTAGTGAACTTCAGATAGGGGAGTGAACCCTAACTTACCTCTGAGATACAAGAATGTATCCTTAGGTAGTGGCTTTGTGAATATGTCAGCAATTTGTTCCTTTGTATGCACATATTCCAGTCTGATCTCCTTGTCCTGCACCAATTCTCTGACAAAATAATATTTTATTGCTATGTGCTTTGTTTTGGAATGCATCACTGGATTCTTAGATATATTGATTGCACTTGTATTGTCACAGAACATAACAACTGGTTCTTTGATTTCCATCTTCATTCCTTGTAATAACTGCTTAAACCAAACAATGTTGGAACAGTTTACTGGTGCAGCAACATACTCTGCCTCTGCTATAGATTGGGATGTACAATTTTTCTTTTTGCTTGTCCAATAAACCAATCTCTTTCCAAGAAAGAATGCTCCTCCACTTGTGCTTTTTCTGTCATCAAGATTCCCTGCCCAATCAGCATCAGTAAAAAAATTTAGATCCAAATTACCTCCAAATTTGTACCATAGTCCATAATCTTCAGTTCCTTTCAAATATCTCATTATTCTTTTAATTTCCTTTAGGTGAGTTTCTCTTGGTTTTGCTGAAAATCTTGCAACAATACCAACTACAAGAGCAATATCTAGCCTGGTATGAACTACATACTACAACTTTCCAATCATAGATCTATACAATGTTTGGTCTACTTCTTTGGATTCATCATCTTTGGTAAGTTTCAATCCAGTACACATAGGAGTTCCAACAGGTTTGTAGTCCTTCATACCAAACTTTTTCAATATCTCCTTGATGTATTTTGATTGAGTAATGAAGATGTCATTCTTATTTTGTTGAATTTGAAGACCAACAAAGAATTTTATTTCACCAAACATAGACATTTAAAATTCTTTGTTCATTTGTTCTAAAAATTCTTTGCAAAGATCATCATTCCCTATGAAAACAGTATCATCTACAAATATTTCTGCCAAAACAATCTTATTATCTGGTCCTTCCTTTATATACAAGCTACTATTATCATTAGTTCTTTGAAAACCAATCTGAATAAGATAGTTATGCAATCTTTCATACCATGCTCCAGGGGCTTGTTTCAGACCATACAATGCCTTGTGTAATTTGCGGACCATGTTCCTTTTATCTGGATCAACAAAACCTTTAGTTTGTTCAATGTAAACCTCTTCATCTAGTATTCCATTGAGGAATGCTGACTTGACATCCATCTGATAAACTTTGAATCCTTTGTGAGCAGCATATGCAAGTAAGGTTTGGACTCCTTCCAATCTTGCAACAGGAGCAAAAGTTTCCCCATAATCTATACCTTCTTCTTGAGAGTATCCTTTGCATACCAATTTAGCTTTGTTTCTGGATACCTTACCATCTTCAGTCAACTTGTTTATGAATACCCACTTGGTTCCTATTATATTCTTATCTTTAGGCCTGGGTACAAGAGTCCATGTCTTGTTCTTCTCTATCTGTTCTATTTCCTCATTCATTTCCTCAATCCAAATATTATTTTCCAATGCTTGTTTAGTACTTTTAGGTTCAAAATCAGCAAGTAAACAAGTATTTTTCAACTTACTTCTTGTCAGGGTTCTTTCATATTTGTCTCCAATGATCTGATCTGGTGTATGATGTCTTCTGACATATTTAGCTAATACAGGTTCTTTACCTCTTGAATGAGTTTCATTGATATCTACTTGTGCTTCAATTTCATATTCAGGCTATTCTGGTTTGGTTGCTTCAGACTCGGTAGACACTTGCTCGGTAGTGTCTGAATGTTGCTGTGGCTCGGTTTGAACTATTTGCAACTCGGTTACTGAAGACTCAGGAGTTGAGGATTCTTGAGTGAATGGTATACTTGGTATAGTATCAGGTTCAATTTAAACAAATCTCTTGTAGTCTTCAGGTGCCTTTTTGCTTTCTTCTTCTGATTTGTCTACAAACTCATCAACTTTCACATGTGCACTTTCTATGACTTTGTGAGTGGATAGATTTAAACATCTATATGCTTTTCCTTTGCAGGAATAACCCAAAAATATTCCTTCATCACCTTTTACATCAAATTTTCCTTTTCTAGATTCTTTCAAAATATAACATTTGCTTCCAAATACTTTCAGATAACTTACATTGGGTTTGTAGCCATACCATAATTCATAGGGAGTCTTGAATGAATCCTTCTTCAAATGTACTCGATTTAAGGTATGAACTGCAGTGCTGATGGCTTCCTTCCAGTATTTGATAGCAATGTTTTTTTCTATCATCAGGGTTCTTGCACAATCCATAATGGATCTATTTCTTCTTTCAGCTATTCTATTTTGTTCTAGAGTTCCTGGTGCTGAAACTTGTCTTTTAATACCTCTTTCAATGCAGAAGTTATTGAATTCATGTGAAATGAATTCACCACCTCTGTCTGACCTTAAACTTTTCAGCCTTTTCCCTATTTCTTTTTCAACTCTTGCCAAATACCATTTGAATTTCTCAAATGCTTCTGATTTATTCCTTAGATACATGACAGACATCATTCTTGAATAGTCATCAACAAAAAGAATGAAAAACTTTTCTCCAGTATAGCTTTCTATTCCAATGGGTCCACATAAATCAGTATGCACAATTTCTAATATATCTTCAGACTGATAGTTTTTACCTTTAAAACTAGTTTTTCCCATTTTACCAATCTGACAATTCTTGCATAGACCAACCTCAGGTTTCTTAATGTTAGGAATGCCTCTTACTTTCTTGAATTTTCTTATTTTTACCAAATTATCAAAATTGACATGACACAACCTTTTATGCCATAACCAACTCTCTTCAATTTGAGCAATAAAACATGAGCATTCACCAAGTTCTAGATAGAACAAGTTACCTTTAGTTTGGGTGCCAGATCCTATCAGTTTTTCTTGCTCATTCAACAGTCTCGCCTTTCCATGAATGAATTCTACCTTGAATCCAGTATTTAGTAACTGTGAAACACTTAGAAAATTATGTTTGAGACCTTCAACCCAGTAGGCATTATTACATATAAGTTCTTTGGATAGACAGATTCTTCCTCTTCCTTTTATGAAATGAGGTTCATTATTACCAAACCTCACACTGCCACCATCATAGTCTTCAAACTGATCAAACTTAGTTTTATCACCAGTCATATGATGTGAGCAACTGCTGTCTATAATCCATGTATCATTCTTACTTACATGAGAGATAAGAGCCATTTTATCTTCATCACTATCAGAGTCATCTTTAACAGCAATATAAACAATTTCATCCTTACTATTATCCGAATCCTTAGAATTTTCAGCCATGAAACATGATTTTTTACCTTTGTTCTTGGATGATTTAAAGTCTTTCTTGCCATTCCATTTGTGATCTTTCTTTTCATCATTGTTTTGCTTGTTTGGGCACCTTGCTGCAATATGACCAATTTCATCACAAGAAAAACAGATTAGAGGAACTTTACCTTTGTATTTTCCTCTGCCTCTAGAATATTTCTTGGCTGGTAGAGCTTCAATCACTTTGAGATCACTGTCTGAACTTTGGCTTGATTCATTTTCACTTTCTAACTGTGATTCTATCTTCTTTTTGTTTTTCTCTTTGAGTGAGAGCTTGGCTTGAAATGTTGATTCAATGTTTTTGGAGGCTGGAACATAGTTGTCAAATTTATCTAGTTCAAATGCAGTTAGTCTTCCGACTATGGCCTCAAGATTTATCTTATGATTTGCTTCACACCTTCTTTCCTGTATTGTAGAGACTTTGATTGCATAAATGGGAAGCAAGGTTCTGAGAACTTTGCTTACAACTGTTTCTCCTTTGATGTCACTTCTAGCTGCCCTAATTGCACTTACACATGCTTTAACTCTTTCAACATACTTTGCAATGTTTTCATCCTCTCTCATCCTCATTTGATCAAATTTTCCTCTTAGACTTTCTGCTTTTGCTCTTCTCACATTATCATCCCCTCCATAGATCTCCTTTAGCTTGTTCCACATGTCAAAGGCAGTTTTGCAGTCCTTAATGTCATCAAATTCTTCATAGCTGAGAGCAGATGCTATGTCTATCATCATATTGTTGTGAGTCTTCTTTTCAGCAATATCATTAACTGACAATCTGCCAGAAGGTTCTTCATATTTTTCTTCAAGGTATTTCAGTCCAGTATCACCAACAGTAGCCAAATGAAGTTTCATCAATTCTTGCCATGCTGAGAAGTTATCTCTGTTAAGTTTTGGAATTTCTCTTTTGTAAGACATCTTGATCTTTGGCTTAGAACCTTGAAATCCTTTCCTGCAAGCACCAAAAAGCTCTGATATCAATTGTTGGAAATGAGAATGGAGTAACTGAGAGGGGGAGGGGGTGAATCAGTTACCACAAAAACATTTCACAGTCCCTTAGATGTCTAAAATCTTGATCTTAGTTACAAATTACTGAAACTTGATAATGCAACAAATACTAATAATTATTAAGAACTGATAACCAAAACAATTTAGCAATCATGAACACTAGAGACACCAGATTTAACGTGGAAACCCAATATGGGAAAAACCACCAATGTAACTTAGTTACTATTTTTCACTCTTCTGAAGTGAGCCCTATTAGGAGCCAACCCTGTTAAAGGTTACAAAACACATTGTTAGGTGTGACCCTGTTAGAGGATTTAATCACCCTGTTAGGAGTGGCCTTGCTAGAGGTCTTTAGAACAATTCAACTGAACTGTCACCTTGTTAGAGGATTTATAGAATGGTTGTTAAACCAACTCTATTAAGATATTTTGAGTTCACTGTTACAATGGTTAAAAAGCAACAATGAAATGACCTGATATAGTGTGCAACTTATCTTTACTGATTGCAGATCTCTATTATGCTTGACTGGATCCTTACTGATCAAATACAACTTTGCAGCTCCTTTAACACATCTGATCCTCCATCAGACTTTTCTCAACATTCACTTCTTCATACTATAATTCGCATTCATAACTTTTTCATAATCACACTTCTCTATTTTTGATTTGCAACTTGAGTGACCATATATACCTTCCAGATTATCTTAGTCAGCTCAAATCACTGACCAATAATTAAACAATATACAATAGTTAGCTAGAAATAATTAAAATTACAAACTAACAAATCCCTTTACTAGCCGACCCTACTCGGTTAATACTGTTCAGAAAATAATTCCTATGTTAACCGATTGAGCTCGGTTAATACAGCGAACTTCGTGACAACCCTTCAATCACTGCTAACAAATCCCTTTACTGGCCGACCTTGCTTGGTTAATACTATTCAAAAAATAATTCATGTGTTAACTAACTGAGCTTGGTTAATACAGTGAACTTCGTGACAACCCTTCAATTGCCGTGAGAACTTGGTAAGTACTGAGTTTCCATAGATGACCGAGTGAGTTCGGTGGAAATTGTCTTGGTAATCACTGAAACCTTCATTTACCTTCCTGACTCAGTAAATACTAAATCCTTCATTTACCTTCCTGATTCGGTAAATACTAAATCCTTCGTTTACCTTCTTGACTCAGTAAATACTAAATCCTTCGTTTACCTTCCTGACTCGGTAAATACTAACTTTTCTTCGCTTACCTTCCTAGCTCGGTAAATACTCTGTCACAGTTTCCTTCGATCACCGAGTGAGCTCGGTAAGTACTGAACTTCCTTTGTTAACCAAGTTAGCTCGGTAGAAGCTATCTTTACAGTGTAATATACAGCAACGCTCAGTAGACTCTGTAAACTACTATGCTTTACCTTCTGAGCTCAGTAGACTCTGTCTGATGACTGATATGACATTTGTGTAACATCAAAGACAACACTCAATTAACCAATTGTATCCAACATAAGTAGACTTGCAAAAAATGGATATATGATAGGGAAATAGAGGGAGGACTCAAGAATCTAGATATATGGATAGTATCCATTGATTTTTATTTCTTTTTCTTTGTTATTTTCAAGGAATTTTTACTATTTTCTCATAGATGTTGCTAGGATAGTGAAAAGAAGGATGAAATGGACTAGGAATTGGAGGTCAAGGACTTATGAAAAAGTTTGGATTAAGGGGGTGGAATGGTTGGGAGCAAGATATGGTTGATGGATGCTAGGTTGGAAGACTTTTGAATGGGTGGATGAAAGGAGGTGGAAAGATCATCATTGGCACACACCTTGAAGGGTGATGGACATGAGGAAATTTTAGAGGATATCTAGGAGAAAGTTCAAACTTTGGGATACATGGACCCAAAATGGATGAAGGAGATGATGGATTTAGGATGGTGGATTTGGGTACATAAGGACCCAAAATTGATTTAGAAAATCAAAGTTTGGATGATTTATGAATGAAGGAACCCTTTGGATTAGTCAAATCAGATGTCATTTTGAACTTTTCTTTTAGATTTGTTGCTTGATTTAAGTAGCTTTGTAATCCTCATGATTTTTCAATTTTTTTAATTTTGAGCCTTTGTGGCTTTTTAATTTCTTCTTTCTTTTGGATCGCATTTTTCTTTTCTTGAGCATGTCTTTTAGAGATGACATGTTGATCCTTGGATTTTTTTGGATATTTGTTTTTATTCACTTAATTTTTGGTATTCAATTTTCTTCAATTTTCTATGGTATGGGTGCACGAGGATAAATAGTATGGAGAGCTTATGGATGGAGAAAATTGGAAGGAATCCAAGGATGTGCACCTTTTTTTATCTTTATTAGGAGCATGAGGGGATGAAGTGGAAGAATTGGATATGGTGGATGCATGTATGTAAGGACCCAAATGGATGGAAGGGTTGAAGAGTTTGGATTTGAAGCATAAAGACCTAAAATAGATGGAAATGAGGAAGGAATGGGAATATGAATATAATGGCCCAAAATGAACTTAGAATATAGATAATGGGAACATTTATGTTTGGATCAAGGAACTTGAGATTTTGAAGAAGTGGAAGGTGTGCCAAAATCTCAAGAAATTATTTCTTCAATGGGATACTTATCATTTTCAATACAAGATGGAAGTCCGTGTATATGGGGTTCATGAGTGGATTGGATAAGTGTGGCGAGATCTTGTGG
This sequence comes from Cupressus sempervirens, assembly GCA_028749045.1. NCBI lineage: Eukaryota > Viridiplantae > Streptophyta > Pinopsida > Cupressales > Cupressaceae > Cupressus > Cupressus sempervirens. Next base: position 606,206,107 of record CM053788.1, read on the forward strand.
AAAATTGGTATCTTGAGAGGAACCATGAGATATAATAGGATCATGAGATGGATTAGTATCATGAAATGATAATGAAGGGGTACTTTGATTTTGACTTATCAGAGTATCATGTAGTGCAATGGAAGGAATGATTGAGTCATATAACATAATAGAGTCATATAATAGAATAGAATCATATAATGGAGTGGAGGGAATGGAACCATGAGATGGAGTGATTTGATCTTGAGATGGAGGAGTATTAGTAGATGAAGTGGAGGATCTATGGATGCTAACTCTTAAGATGGAATGGAATTGTTAATGGTTGTAGTAGAGGGAATGTCTTGATCTTGAGTAGGAAGGGTATCATGAGATGGATTAATGTTGGAGTAAAGCATTAATTTTATTTTATTTATTAAATTACCTTTATCCCCATCTTAATAGTTCCCTTTATGCACTTGGATTTCCATTTAATAATTAATTAGTAATTATTAAATGTCATTTACCTCTTAGGGCTTCCCTTTTAGGTTTTTCGATCTCCTTCTATAAGGATTGATCTTTTGTATTCTTTTCAATGTGATAATATGATTTGCATATTCTCATAGCCAAACCCTTGCCTCTTCTTTGTCTTTTCTTCTTTGTGATAAGTTTTTGCATGCAAGTGTTCTTTAGGTTTTGTGGATTTTTATTTCTCAAATCTTTCATAGTATCAGAGCTTGACTTACTCTAGCTTATTCTTATTTGGAGGAAAAGAAGAATGAATGTTTTATAGAATAGATGTGATATTTTTTGGATATTTTTTCTTAAAATAGGGTGGTCTCTAAAATTGGGAGAAATTTGAGGAAAAACAAACCTCACGATGGCTTTAGAAGATGTCAAAACTCCTATTTTCCTATAACATTTATCAATTTTGGACAATGTTGATAGGGGAGGCAAAAAAAAATTTACATACCAAGGTTGGATAGCCTTCGACATGCACTTCAAGGTGGAAAATTAAAAAATCACAAATTGTTTTTTTATAAAAAGTGTGATTTTTAACTATCAATGGTCATTGTTAATATCCAAGGGCCAATAGTACTTGAATGCCCCTGTACCACTGCCCCGTCATTGCACAGTGACCACCATTGATGCTCACCATCAGTGTGCCACCATGCCACTTATGCACTGCTAGTGCACCACCACCATTGATCGTGCCACCTACGCACCATGTGGCCTCCATTTAATTATTTTCTAGAAAAAAAATTGGCAATTTTCTTTGCTATGGAGGCCCTATTATTGAGCATATGGAGGTGTTTCTTGGATTTGAAAGAAGTGTCAAAATCCTGATTTAGATATGGGCATGATGGTGAAGGTATTTTTTGCATTTTTCTCTAGTTTAGTACCTTTTTTTGTTCAATGTTAGATGATGTTGTTTATCTTTCAGGGGGCATAACTTGTTCATTTTTGCTCCTTTTTTCAATCTAAAAGAATCATTGAAAAGATATTCTTGAGAATTTTCTAGATTCTCTATCACTTCACTAGTATTTATTACCAAGTATTTATGATACTCAACTAAATTATTTTTTCTCTATTGTCATATATGCATTCCTTCTGCAAGTTGGAATTTGGTTTTTTTCATGTCTGATAGTTATGCAATGACTTCTCCATTCAAAGGGTTTGTGGTCTTGTTTGGATATAGTACAACTAGTATTTCAAAGTCAATATTAGACTTTTTAGTACAAGAATAAGATGGACGAAGCCATGGATCTAATTTCTCTAAGTGTTTCAAATAGATGATAGTTTCATTTTGATGAGTGTTCCAATCCTCAAGAAATGTGGGACAAGTTTGAGGACTTGTTTGGTACCATGAACGAGTTTAGAGCACTTCAGATTGAGGCAAAGCTTACTTCAATTCTACCAAAAAAATTTCACTCTATTGAGGACTTTATCATGAGGTTCAAGCAACAAAGAACTTTGTTATAGGGATGCAGAAAAGAGAAGATAGACAAGGAGCACATTAATTTGATTATATCAAAGCTTCGAGGAAACTTTCAAATTTTTTCTTCTACCTTCCATTCCATTATGGATGCTTTGGGTCCTAGATTTATCATGGCCACTTTTGAGGTTTTTTGTGATTGATTGTCTAGAGAGAAGTCCAAGATTACATAATTGGATACTATCACAGGTTCAAAGACATGGGCATTAATTTCTCAAACATCTATAGGGAAGCCAAAGTAGAAACCAAATCCTAAGACATATTCAATAGGTAGTGAGAGTTCCTCCAAGCCTACTCCTAAATTAGATGCTTAGAAACCCACTATAAAGGGTAAATCTTCTAAATCTAGTGAGTCTTCCTCCAAGACTAAGAAGTATACAAGTGATCCTTTTAGTTTTTGTGGCAAGGAAGGACATTCAGTTTCTAGCTATTGAAAATGTTAGAATGCTTTAGAATAACTAAGAGTGGAGGTAAATAAAACTTTTCACAACTTCATGAACCCATAAAACATATTTACCATGCATGCATACATAATATTATACAATCACTTAAATGTGTAGGTTACTGTCAAATCAACTTTACAAAGTGACAAATTCAATAACACATTTGACACAATGATTTAATGTGGAAACCTAATTTGGGAAAAAACACCTGTAACATGCTACTCATTCTCACTCTTCTAAAGTGATGCCCTATGAAAGGCCAATCCTATTAAAAGTTACAATGCATACTATTAAATGTGACCTAATTAAAGGATTTTAATCACCCTATTAGGAGTGAGTCTTGTTAGAGTACTTTAGATCATTCACTTAGAATATCACCTAGTTAAAAGATTTACAAATTATTATTAGGTCAACCTTAATCCAAAGGATTTTCCCTAGACTAATAGAATGATTAGAAAGTAATAGTAAGGCTTGATCTGACAACAACTTACAACACACTTGTAGATTATTGATCTCTACTTTAGTCCTCCATTCTCCTTGGTTTTCACACACTTCAACTCTGATATCTTGTTCAACCTGCAAGCATACATACTCTTAAGCCTTCTTCCTTTACTTGGAAATGTAGTCTCTTCTCTTAGGTCATTGAATGAAGCAATACCCTAGACTCCTTATCTTTCTTAGGTTCTTGCACATGAAAACCTTTGCTTCTAACTAGTCATCTCTATAAATAGAGAATTAAGATCTTTTTTTGTTCATCCTCCATCATCCATTTTAGGGTTAGGTCAGATTAGGTAGGATTCAATGAATCTACCCCTTATTTCATTTCATTCTCTTCTAGAAACTTTTCCTTCAATCCTCTTTGAATTTGCCTCAAAATGGTTCACCATGAATTTGCATCAAAATGGTTCACCATGAAAGACCAATCCTATTAAAGGTTACAATGCACACTATTAAATGTGACTTGGATAAAGGATTTTAATCACCCTATTAGGAGTGAGTCTTGTTAGATTCTTTTAGATCATTCACCTGGAATGTCACCTGGTTAATAGATTTACAAATGACTATTAAGTCAACCTTAATCCAAAGGATTTACCCTAGACTAATATAGTTATTAGAAAGTAATAGTAGGGCTTGATCTAACAACAACTTACAACACACTTGTAGATTATTGATCTCTATTTTAGTCCTCCATTCTCCTTGGCTTTCACACACTTCAACTCTGATATCTTGTTCAACCTTCAAGCATCCATACTCTCAAGCCTTCTTGCTTTACTTGGTAATGTAGTCTCTTCTCTTAGGTCATTGAATGAAGAAATACCCTAGACTCCTTATCTTCTTAGGTTCTTGCACATGACAAATTTTTCTTATAACCAGCCATCTCTATAGATAGAGAATTAAGATCTTTTTCCATTCATCCTCCACTATCCATTTTAGGGTTAAGTCAAATTAAGTAGGATTCAATGAATCTGCCCCTTATTCCATTTCATTCCCTTCTAAAAATTTCTGCTTCAATCCTCTTTGAATTTTCCTCAAAATGGTTCACCATGAATTGTGTGCCACCATCTCATTAACCTTATCTTCCACATGGTTCAAAAAATTCTATAAATCAAACTTGTCATCTTAGATTCATTGAATTCTCAATCTTTTTCATAATGCTGACACTCAGCATTAACTAGCCTCTGATGCTTGACACATACTATGTTTCTTGGTATCCTCTATCAAATCACTTAGCATGAGCAAAAGTTTGTTGGTGCTTAAAATTAACTAAAATTTACTCATCTTATACTATTTCACTCTACTTATACTAAAATTGACTTTGCTTGGCTCTAACTTATTTTTTGCTTAGCTTGCACTAACTTTTCTTTGCACCTACTATGCAGATTGTCAAGCTTGATAGACAAACTTTGTTTAACTTGTTCTTCTGAACTTAATCAGTGTAACTAACCTTTGCAACCTTAAGTAGATTATCAATGCAATATAATATCATTGTCTTAACTAATCCTTGTAATCCTTTTCATATCATAACTCAACCTTTCCTCTAGGGGATATTGTTACTCCATTTTTTCAAATCCTCTTCATCAATCAAATAAATCATAGTACTCAAATCATATAATCAATTATCTTACAAATAAGTAGTAGGTTTGACATCAGTGACAAAACAATAATTGAAACACATTTATCATACTTGTATCAATCTTTTTTCAACAATCTCCCTCTTTTGCATTGATGGTAAACCAAACTAACCAAAATTAATTAGTATGACCACAAAATACCAAAAAGAAAATAATTCCTTATATTGAAATCTCTCCCTCTATCCACAACTTCCATCTTCTGAATAGATTACAAAATTCTTTTCTGGGCAACAGACTATCAATCAACTCATCCTTGTGACTCCCTTTTCATTACTTCTTATATCTCCCTTAATATTATCTCCCTCTTACTAGGCAGATGTAATTAGTAGGTACACTTTCTCCCTTAGCACAATTTCTTCCTCAGTAGTGAGTCCAAATTTCTCCTTCAGCGGGATTAGGCAAATCAATATTTCTCCTTCATCTCCCATAATTTATTCTCCCTCTTTGACAACAATACCAAAGACATGCCATCTTCATATATATATATATATATATATATATATATATATATATATATATATATATATATATATATGAATATTTTTAGTTTCTCCCTCTATCACCTTGCTTTTGACTAATTTGTAGCTCCAATTTTTTGAGTACTTTAGGCAGCCCTTAAAGTAAGATCCACTACATCAATGTATAACATATGTCAATCAATTTATTTGATGTAGGGCACTCCTCATGCTTCTTAGATAGCTTTGATAGGGGTATCACCCCTAGTTTACCTCTTAGATAGTCATGAGCATCCTTAGGTAATGCTTTTGTGAAGATATTAGCTATTTACTCTTTTGTGTTAACATATTCCATCTTCACCTCTTTATCTTGAACTAATTCTCTCAATTAATGATATTTGATTACAATGTGCTCAGTCTTTGTATGTATCATAGGATTCTTTGATATATTTATAGCACTTGTATTATCACAATAAAGTATCATAGGTTTAGTTATTTCCTCATTCATACCTTTGAGTAGTTGTTTTATCCATACAATGTTTCTACAATTTACTATAGCAACAACATATTCAACTTTAGCAATAGATTGAGAAATGTAGTTTTATTTCTTGCCATTCCATGTAAACATCCTTTTGCCTAAGAAAAATTCTCCTCCACCGATGCTCTTTCTATCATCAATATTTCCAGCCCAATCAACATTAGTATAAGCTCTTGATTCAAATTTGTCATTTTTCTTGTAGTATAGAGCATAGTCTTCTATTCCTTTTAGATATCTAATTATTCTCTTAATAGTCATCAAATGATTCTCCCTAGGATTAGTAGATAATATTACAAATATCCCTATAGATAATGCAATATCAAGTCTACTATTTTACTATTAGAAATAGGGATTATTGAGAGGGGGGGTGAATTAGTAATCTATAAAATTTAGTTGTCAACTGGATATTATTCTTCACTTCAAATCATACATAATGAAGTAATAAAGTAATATTTAATAGTAACAATAATCATGCACAAAGATAACTCATAACACCATATTTTGTTAACTACAAAAACCCTAGCTAAGGGAAAACCCTGGTGGGGATGATACCCACTAGATTAAATACTGATATATAAGTTCTTTGTTAGAGGATGGACCCTATTAGGAGTCAATGAGAAATTTTAGTATAGAAAGTCCCTATTAGGAGACTTTGAATCCCTGTTAGGGGATTCCAACCCTATTAGGAGTTGTGGTATAGTAGATGCAAGATGAGCCCACTTCCCAAACATGTACTTCCAATTACAAGAAGAGCTCACTGCCCAAACAAGTAATCATACTTCTAGAATATATATTCTTTCTTAGTTTGATCTCAGATCACAACATAGCTTCACAAACTTCACATCTATCTCTTTCACAAAAAAATTCATACAATTGCTCAACATAACAACTACATCCTTTATCACAAAATTTTCTTTGCATAAATATCATGCTTTTACACAAATTTTTGCTAGGTTGGCTAATGCCACAATACACTTTTCCAACTTAGAGTAAACATCTAGTATGTTGGCCCTAATTGGACAAGTAATTATTTTGTAAACAAAATAATCCTGTCCTTGAATTTTGTTGTCTTGTTTCACTAAAACATGAATATCTCTTTTTGTACAATCTGTACTAACTTCTAAGGTTATACACATCAGCATCAACATGTATACTATCTCCATCTAACTTTTCTAGTCATAATATGATGTCAACAAGTTATAAACAAAAAAATACACTATTGTATACCAAATTCCATATGTAGACAATTTTGAGTACCACAAGTTAAGTATCTTTATTTTCAAGGTTTCATATAAGCATGTACATCATGTGTTGCCATAAATGACAACAATTGCATATCTCCATTAGCCAATTGTCAACAATCTCCCTCTTTTGCATTGATGGCAACAAAATAGGGAAAATTGGTTAAGTGACAAAAACTTAACAAAAATAATACAGTAACATCACATCTATTATAATTTTTTCATTTTACATATGTTCTCCCTTACAATATGATTTCATAATTTCCTAATTTTCACATGCATTTTCTTCCCTTTACAATTTTCTCAATGTACTTCTCCCCCTTTGACATCAATGAAAAAGGTTAGAATGTCAAAAACTATTCAAAAACTATCCATCTGTTGTCAAAAACTTGTGTACTTCTACCTTAAGCTTATATAATCTTTATGCAATTATCAAAATTTTCCTTAAGATTATCCATACCTTTAGTCCATGTCACCTTGGTAGATTTAGGAGAAGTGAGAATCTCACATAAGGCATATGATGCAATCTCAACTACATTAAGGTCTGAATACAAAAAGTTAGAATAAGTGTCCTTGGCCTAGACACATTCCTCCAACTATTTCTCAACAATAGATAATTTTAGAGCAAGAGACTCTCTAAATCTTATACTCTTTTCAAAATTTGTTCCTTTGAAGTTCTAGTTTCCTAATATCATTGTGAATACTAGCCACTTGTCCTTCAAAATCATCAATCTTACAAGATGGATGTTGTATCTGGCTAGATAGAGCATCTAGTTCACTTTCCTCCAATTTGACTATCAATGTATTTAGTTAGTTTACATGATAGAGTAGACTTAATTTAAAATATCTTACCATCCCATTGACACTTTTTAAGTTCCTTGATACAAGTATCAAGGCTTATCAAATCATTCTTAATATTTTGACAAAAGGTGCTAAACAAGTTAGCATCATGTGAAATTTGTTCTTTTGCTTCTAGAACACTTAACAAATTAGTAAATTCTTCATCAAATAATTTTAGCATTGTCTATGCCCTCTATTCTAGATCTTCCTTTATGTGCTACACTACCAAAGTACTATGTAGCCTATCAGTAACCTTCATCAGGGTTTTTTGTAAGCTCTTCACCAATCTATTCTTCTGAATGAGTTTTGATAAGCATGAGATCAAATTATTTTGATCATCATCATTAATTTCTAGGCTAGAAAGAAAAAGAATATTAGATGAACTACAAGGTTTAATGTCATCATCCGGTTGTATCTTCTATGTTGCCTCTTTGATTCTTCTCCCTTCTTCTTCTTCTTTCTTTTCTCTTTCCTTCCTTTCATTTTCTCTCTTCTCTTCCTCTTCCAATGGATTATTTTGTCTTCAATATCCTCAGTATTAGGTTCATTCTATTCAGAACCTTCAAATGGATTAGTGTCATCAATGTTAATGGTAACATTGGTCCGATCTATCTGCATAATGTCACTACTTATTGATACATGTGATGTTCTAGGTATAGGTGAAGATGTTTCCTTAGATTTTGTCAACATATGACCTATTACTACTATAATCTCACTTCTTAACTTGTCTTTGTCACCCACCATAAACAAAAATGGACTTACCTTATTCCTTAAATATGGTGCTAGATTATTTAAGAATATCTTTATTTCTTCTTTATCATCAGTCTTGCAAATAGTCCTTACCATAGAATTTTGAAGTTCTAAATATTCTTATCTTGTTGGTGCATTTTTCTCAATAAGTTTATCATAGACTTTTTGGTTTAGTATGCCCTCAATATCCTTCAGTTTTAGATTGTTAGCTATAATGTATCTCATAGTAGAGATATCAATCTAATATTTCTCAAAATTGTTATACAAATCATAGAATTTGTTCATCTGAACAAAGTTACCCTCAATAGCAATAGTTGAGTTTATCTTTTCCATCTTTGGCTTCCAGGGTCACCGAGCTTTTCCTACTAATTTCTTAGAAGTTGTTACCTTTTCTTCTTGCTTAACTTCTTGTGCTTCTTCTTCTTCATCACTAGACTCAAAAATACAATGTATTTTTCCTTTTTCCTTGTCAAGTGGCTTGTTTCTTGACCCTTTTAGTCTTTATGGTCATAGGTTCCACTAATCTCTCAGATTTTCTCTTTGTTTACCTTGGTTGAACATTAGATACTGCTACATATAGAATGCTTTGTTCTAAAGATGTCTCTAAAATAGATACTGACAAAGGTTGCACATTCAATATACCTCATTTCATGGTTCCTCTGACTACCTATGATTAACTCTCAGTCATACTGGCCTTTGATAAAGCTTTCTTTATAATTGACTCAATTTTCTTGTGAGATGCCTAATGAGCTAACTGAATAATCTCATCATAGGTTCCAAATTTGCATTCTTCTTTATCCTTCTCTGATTTGAATAGTAAATCAATATATCCAACTGCAATATCATCACTCAATTCATAACCTAAGGGATCAAGAAATGTTTCCCAAGATTCTATTTCTTGAATATAAGTAAAATTTGTATCAACCATAATAAAAATGTCATCTAACCTATTCTAAAACTCTCATGAATAAAGATCATCATCTTTCTATACTTGAAGGCTTAGTAAACCTTGTTGTTGAGTTGGCCATCCAAATCAAGTCATTGGAGGTAGCTTTTGATAATTGGGATTCAGCTCTAAATATTATAATAGAGGTCTACAAATATTTTTTGGACAAATACACTATTAATGTATAACCCTTTGACACATGTGTCAAAAAGGGGGAGTAAGAGAATAAGAAATGAAAAAGAATATGATAGAGACAAATAGATAGAAATAGAGTACCAGCTTAGATTATGCAAATATACTCAATAGGAGAGAGACTTTGGTTGAGATATAGAGTATAGAACAAAACAATCAACTCAAGGGGAGTTATGAAATTTTGAGGTATGACTGATAAGTCATGTATTGCAAAATTTTGATATTTGGAAATTTTTTATAGAAGCCAAATAGATATCTATGTTATGCAAGCGTAAGGATAAGATCATTAATGCATGACCAAGTGTTTTTTACACTCATGTCTAAGGGGGAGATTTTTTATCTCAGATTGGTTTTGACGAGTGTATATACACTTAAGTCATTATAATTCATTTACTTAGTTCATGCTGAACAAGTAATATATGCCAACAACAACATATAAGATAAAGCATGTCAAGTAAATAGTGAGTGTTGAGCCACTCAAGTGTCAAGTCACTTAGATGCCAAGAATTTAGTATGTATCAAGTGATTCAAGTGTTGAGCAAGAATTACATGCCGATTCATTCAAATGTCAAGTGACAGCACTGAAGTTACAATTAGTTTTGAGCACTAGAAGCTTCAGATGCTAAGTAATATAGTTTTGACATAGTTGTTTGTATTGGCACAAACTACTATGTAAACCATTTTTTAGCCAACTTAAAGATTGTTTTATGATCTTTGTTGATAAGGATGAATATTAATTGTGAGTCACTATGCATTATATGCATCCAATCAAAAAAAGGGAAGGTTTAAGTGTCAATATGGGTGAATCACTACCATTGATTTATACCTAACCCTAAGTCACCTAGGTCTTCTTAAGGAAGAAAAACCCAAAAATTTTCAAGAATGTTTAAGGAGAATAGAAGAGAGTTTGCATTTGCAAACAGAGCATTCATAATGATTAAGGTGATATCAATTGAGTTACATTGTAGAATCAATTAAAGGAGCATAAAGGAAAGGAATCAAAGGACACTAGAGATACATCTGATTAAAAAGGATCAGGTATACATTAGGATAGAGGTGATCTAACTGCAAGCAACAGAGTGCTAATTGAATGAACATTGTTGAGACATTCTAACAAGTGAATCAGTTAAATCTCCTAACAAGGTAGTCTTGATAGGTTGTTGTAAATCCTTTAACAAGGTGCTTACTTCATTGTAAGCTTAAATTCCTTTTATCAAGCACACTTTTAGTAGGGATTTTTAATCCTTTAATAGAGTAAGATCTAACAATTGTATAAGCCTTTAATAGGGTAGACATTTCATAGGGTAGATCATGTTTCATGATCAAACATTGCAACCTTTATTGGATGCACTTTATTACTGCAATAGTAAATATTTTTGGTGTCATCCCCACCCTAGTTTTACCTTCTTCTTAGAGGGGTTTTTGGTAACCAAATATTTTGTGTCATACACGTGTTGAATATTTTACTTTCATGCTATGGATGTATATTCTTAATTTGGTATTTTAGTTTATATGCATAAATTGTGAGATGGATGTGTGGTGAATAGTTTTAGAGCTTGAAAGTTTTAAGTGTTGATTCACCCCCCTCCCCCCTCCAGAGTTTACTTCCCTATTGTATTTTCAACACCTCCTCATCAATTCTTTATCATAAATATTTCTCTACAACCAACCCATTATCTATTTTGTAAACCTCTAACCCTCCTATGTGCTCTAGAACATGGAATTTTATGATACAATGTTGTCCCCTCATCTGCATGTATTTAACTTCGGACATAGGTGATGGGACTAATGCTTTATTTTGGTAAGATTCTTGGGATGGTCTCCCAACTCTAGATAAGATGAATCTTCCCCCAAACATCAAAACCACATTATCAAATCTTTTGGGCTCTTTAGTTAGAGACTATCAAAATATTACCATTTTTAAAATTTTGGTCAAATGTGGGTGGAAATGAGTTTCCCAAACAGAATTATCAAAATTCAAATAATCACAATATAACTAATTCATAAATCAATGCATAGCTAACCACAAAAATAGAAATGAAAAATTAATTTGGGGAGCATCAAAAGATGGGAAATACGAAATAAAATTAGGTTATGAACTTATTGTCAAATTTCATAGAAGTGATTCAATAAAAATTCCATTAGATTTATGTTGGGACTTAGCTTGTCTACCTAAAGCTAGCATTTTTCTATGGGTCACAATCCAAAACATAATTCTAATAGTAGATAGATTTATGAAGATGGGATATGAAGGCCCTTCAAGATTCACAATCTATAAAAATAATTTTGAAACAACTAAACATATTTTATTCAATTTCCCCTTCTCTAGAATTTATTGGTCATGGTTATGTAAAAATCTAAATTGGCACTTAGCCTTTCAAAATAATATTTTGGACAATTTGAATAGTTGGCCCAAGAAAGGATCTTCAAAAATATATAATAATTTATGGAAGATTTCTCCATCAATACTTTTATGGGAAATATGGAAAGAAAGAAATTGTAGAATATTCCTAAATGAGGAGATGTCCATCTCATCCCTACAAAACAAAATTGACACAAGTATCATAGAAAACATCAATAACAACCTTAGAAAATTGATTAAAGAAGAAGCAGCATTTTTGGAATGGGACGCTAAAATGAAAAATAATTTGAGAAATCTCATCAATCCTCTAATGATGTACTCTAAATTTTTTTAACTAGCTAGAGCCAATTATAAATCTTTTCCACCACCAAAAGGATGGGCCAAGTTAAACTTTGATGGAGCATCATGAGGAAACCCTAGAAATATAGGCCTAGGATGTATCATTCATAATGAGAATCAAGAATGGATAGTCAAGCATGTCAAATAATTAGGTAAGGTTACTAATAATATTGTAGAAATTAAAGCATTAATAGAAGGGTTAAGCCTGAGCTTGGAACTTGATATTAAGAAATTAATTATTAAAGGAGATTCACAAGTTATTTTTCTTTAGATTTAATGGAAAAACTAGAACCAATCTAGATTATGCACATATATAGGTAAGGCAACAAAAAAGTGGATGCTTTAGCAAATGTTGGAGTTGACAGTTGCAATATACTCATAAAAAACATTAATCAATAGAATAGAGTAAATATACAAACTAATCCATAAATAAGAGAATTTAAGCTTTTAATAGACATATAATTAAATTATCAAACATTAAATCAGTTGTAGATGTAACCAAGATCCATGTGGTTACAAAATATAAATGCTTCAGTTCATCCATTGAGTAGTTATACCCATCTATAATTTTAGCCCTTAGGATTCTCCAACTTGTATCTATTTAGGTAGAATCTATGTCTACCCCTATTATGATCAAGGGTCATGTGCAATAGACAGTCTTTGATGGCATAATAGAAGATCAAAGACTTAGAAGTATAATGTTGGCTACTCACTTTTTTAGTAGTCTGTGTAGTGCATAGAATTAAGGATCAAGAACTTGTTAATAATAGGGATAGATACATAGCTAATTTAGCCATCTCTACAATTTTATTGCTCAATCTTTACAAGTATATTCACACCAATTTACAATTGAACTATTATGTAGAAGAGTTTTCAAAACATCTTACATTCAAGATCTTGCTTTAGTCATTTCAAACATTAAGGAAGATCTAACCATTCCCAAACCTAGATTTTATCTTCAAAGGATGATAGGTAAGAGGTGTTGGAAACTTACAATTGGAACAATTGTTGTTTTGTCATTGATGCCAAATCTATTAATAAGATTTATTACTACCTAATCTAAATGTCATATCTATTTGATTGATGAAGAGTATTTGAGAAGTTTCTCATAACAATAGCACCTAGATGAAAGTTTGAGTTATGAAAAAGGAGTTACAATGGAAATTTGATTAGATAGACTTCAATCAAGAAAAGTGATTGTTTATGTCAAGAAAGCTAAGCCGAGCTAAGAAGAAGTATAAATACAGTTAGTGGCATGTAATACTAGTGTTAATCGAGCTATAGTTAATGACAAGAGAATATAGTGTTGACTGAGCATTAGCATCAATTGAGAAAGATAGTTGATGTCAATTCAGAAAGCATCATAGCAACTGAGGACTTCAGTGATAATCGAGTGCCAAAATTTAGAGATCGTCGAGTGACGGTTTAAGAATGAATTCAAGGAAATTGAGAGATGAATCTAACTCAGTTGATTTCTTGGGATATTTAATACATGTTGAAGAGAAGATTGATGAGTTGGATCATTAAATTCAAGGAGAACATTAGGTAAATATCTAACAAACAAATTCTAGAGAAGTTTCTAGAAGAAAATCAAGAAGATTGATAGATACAATGAATTGAGTTGAACCTAATTGTAAACCCTAATATCTATGGTGGACGTAGAAAATGCTAAAGTATGAATTATGTATTTAAAAGAGATACAGAGTTAAACAATTGGTGTGTTGTTGTGCATGTGGGTGTATGTGTGTGAATCTTGTATGTAAAGAGAGACATACAGAGCAAGGTTGATAAAAAAATGTACATGTTTGAGCGATTGTGAAGCTAATAGAGAAAGCTTTTAGAGATGATGTTGATGTTGATAAGTGAATCTTAGTAGAAGGCTTAAGTGTTGATGAGAAGAGTAGATTGATTTCTTGAAGGGTTTCCAAGCAAATCAAGCTCATAGATGCCAATGGAAGGCTTATCAGTAAACCAACATAAAGACTGAACAAAGATCTAAACCCACAAAAGTGAGTTCTAATCACATAAATCAAACCCACTATTTTCTTTCTAGTCATTGTAAATAGTTTGTATTGAAATTCTTTTAATAGAGGTTGACCTAACAGTCATTTGAAGACTTAACAATCTATGTAAATCTTCTAACTAGGTGAAATTCTAAGTGGAATGATCAAAGTCCTCGTACAAGTCCACTCCTAACAGGGTGATTAAATCCTCTAACTAGGTCACATTTAACAATGTGTCTTGTAACCTTTAACAAGGTTGGCTCCTAACAGAGCTCACTTCGAAAGAGTGAAAAAGAGTGACATGTTGTAGATGGTTCTTCCCAAACTGGGTTTTCACTTAAAATCCTAGTGTCAAAACTATGATGAATTCTTTATGTGTATTTACATTTGATAATTCTTTCATTATGCAATGCAAGTTATGTTTATTGAATTTTTAGAGTATAGAATGAGAAACAATAAGATAAGAAGAATAGTAAAGTGCTTATTTTTTAATTTTTTGAGTGGCACATATTGACCTTGAGTAACTAATTCACCCCCACTTTTAGTTATTCTAAACATTTCTAATAATTGGTATCAAAGCTTAGTGCTTACAGAGAAAATTGTGAAGGTACTTAAAGCTAAATATCATGACTATAATAGATATGTGCCCAAGATGAACAAGGAGAACTTTCCTACATGGTAGACCTTGATGAAGTTACACATATCTAGCATCAGTGATGTTGCTATCAATTTTCTAGACAATGAATATGTAAAGGTAACAACTACTCCTCTAAATGCTAAACAACTGAAACATAAGCTAGCACACAACCAAAAAATGTTGGAGATTGTCTTAGCACTAAGCTATGCCAAGGTTGAGGACCTAAAAGATCATGAAAATGCAAAGAAGATGTGGGATAGATTGAAGACCATATATGGAGGTGATGACAATGTTCTAAGAGTAAAATTAGAAATCTTGAGAAGTAAATTTGATGACATAAGAATGATGGAAGGGGAGAAAATAGTACAATACTTCACAAGAGTTAAAGAGGTTGTTAATGTTATTCGAGGTGCAAATGGAGAAATCAAAGATGAAACAGTGATAAGTAAGGTATTGAGGACTCTACTCCCCATCTATGCCATTAGATTGTCTACAATCCAAGAGCTCGTGAGATGTACACTAGGTAAAAATTTGACCTTAGAAGGTGTAATTGGTATACTTACTAATTTTGTGTTGTCTAGCTTTGATAAATATGCATCTACTACTATTGAATCTACTTTCAAGTCACAACTCTAGTTCATAGCAAGAAGAAAGGAAAACATGTGAAGAGTGAAAGTGATAGTTTGGATGATGAGATTGATGAACTTGAAGCCCTCATTTCAAAAATTTTTGGAAGACTAAGAGGTAAATAAAAAGGTAAATTACGTATCATTTTTTTTCATGCAACAAAGTTGGTCATATTGATGTTAGATGTCGTGATAGAGATGATAAAGATGAAAGGAAGGAAATATAGTACAAAGGAAGAAGAGATGACAAAGACTACAAGAGAAGCAAGGATGAAAAAGGTAAGAAATATTTTTATATTACTAAAGAAAGGATTGATACTGAATCTAGGAGTAATGATGATGAAGATGTCTATGTTCTTATGAAAGAATATTTTGATGAAGATGAGAAAACTACATTAATTTCTTATGTGAACAAAAGTGATAGATGGATAATTGATAGTGGATGCTCTAACCATATGACTTTTGATAAAGATAAATTTGAAGATATTGGACCATACAATGGTGGATGTGTTAAATTTGGTAATGATATCCCATTCTTTATAAAAGGTAAAGGTGTTATTCAACTAATTGACAAGATAATATGTGACAATATTTACTGGGTTGAAGGACTTAACTACAATTTGTTGAAAGTTTCACAGGTGAACTAATAAAGTTATAGAGTTGAATTTCACAATAGAAAGGCCAAGACACATGATGGTGATGAAAAGATAATTGGAACTAGTGAGCAAACAAGAGGTAACTTATTCTATCTAGACCTATCAAATGAGACATGTCTATTTACACAATAAGAAGATGTTTGGTTATGGCACAAAAGATTATGTCATATGAAATTTGATAATTTAGTGAATATCAATATGATCAAGAAAGTAAGAGGTTTTCCTAAACTAAAGAAGCCTAACAATGATATTTGTAAATAGTGTCAATTAGGACAGATGGCAAAGTTTAGTTTTAACAATAAAACATATATTGCTAATGATATTTTGGAATTGGTTTTTACTAACCTTTGTGGACCCATTGGTGTTCAAAGTTACCATGGAGATCAATTTTTCATTCTATTTTTGGATGACTACTCTAGAATGATGAGTGTGATGTTTCTTAAAGCTTAACTAATGCTTTTTCAATTATTTAAGTGGTATTTAGCTAGAGTTAAATAAGAAATAGGGAAGAGTCTAAAGAGTTTGAGATCTTCTAGAGGTGATGAATTCATTTCTCATGACTTCAATACTTTTTGCAATGGCAGAGGAATCAAAAGATAGATGTTAGCACCAATGACCCCTCATCATAATGGAATAGTTGAAAGGAGAAATGGATCAATAATGGACTATGCAATAACATTAATTATGGAGAAGAATGTATCATATAAATATTGGAGAGAAGTCATTAGTACTGGTGTTTATACCATGAATAGAGTACAAGTCAAGAAAGGTACAAATGCTATATACAGAAAGATAATAGGAATGGAAATCTTGATGAAAAAAGTGATGAAGGCATATTCCTAGGTTGTTCCACTAAAAGAAAAGCTTATAAGTGTTTAAATTCTAACAGTAACAAAGTTGTGGAAAGTGAAAATGTGAGAGTTGATGAGTTGACAAAAAGACGTGACACTTCATGTAATGAAGAACCTGAAGACTATAGTACATTCAACTATGTGGATGATGATGCTCCTAGCACTCAAAGTAAATAGAAAATTCAAGTTGCAAATTCCCATTAGACAAAATGATGGAATGCAAATGCAAATGCAAATTATTGAGCAACAAAGAGCTAGTGTCAACCAACAAACTAAAGATTTTGAGTCATAGATAGGCAATGTTGACCATCGGATAGAAAATGTTGAGCATGCAAAATATGAACCTAAACCAAAGCAAGGAAGAGAAAATGAAGTTGAGATTAATTTTCAAGATGAACCTACAGAAGATCAAAGAAGGAAATTACCTATGCTAGAATAATATGTGAGAAGACATCATAAACCTAATCAAATCATTGGTGATGTTGAATCAAGTATTATGACAAGAAGAAGACTCAAAGATAATACATGCTTACTTTGTAAGTTTGACCCCAAGTCAATAAAGGATGCTTTAGAAAATGAATATTGGATCCATGAAATGAACATAGAAATTGACTACATTGAGAAGAACAATACTTGGACCTTAGTGCCAAGAACTAAAGACAAAAATTTCATTGGGATAAAGTGGGTTTTCAAGAACAAGGTCAATGAGAATGGAGAAGTAATAAGAAACAAGGAAAGACTGGTATGCAAGGTTTGTGCTCAAGATGAAGAAGTTTATTATGGAGAAAAAAAATTTGTAGTGGCAAGACTTTAAGGGGTCACAACTCTTCATGCATACTTAGCCTACAAAAATTTCAAGGTATATCAAATTGATCTCAAAAGTACTTTTTGAAATGGTATATTGGAGGAAGAAGTATACATTGAACAACATGAAGGATTGTAGATCCAAAAAAGAAGAACATGGTATGTAAACTGAGCAAAGCCCTCTATGGATAGAAGCAATCCCCAAGAGCATGGTATAAAAGATTACACAACTATTTGGTGAAGATTGGTTTTGAGAGGAAAAATGATAACAGTAACCTATCTTTGAAGAATGGTAAGAATAATGAAGTATTTTTATCTAGAATATTTGTTGATGATATTATATTCGGAGGAAGGGAAGTTTTATGCAAATCATTTGCTAATGAAATGAAGAAGGAATTTGAAATGTCTATGTTTGGTGAAATCAAATTCTTTGTTGGACTATAAGTGTGTCAAATGAAGTTTGGTATTTTCATTACACAATCCAAATATATCAAGGAAATACTAAATACTTTTCATATGGAAGACTCCAAGCTAGTGAGTACACCTATGTCTACTTGACATAAGCTATTTAGGATTGATTATTCTACTGATGTGAACCAAACCCTATACATATCCATCATTGGAAAATTGCAATATGTTGTTCACAATATACTAGATATTGCTTTGGTAATTGGGATAGTTGTTAGATTTTTAGCAAATCCTAAAGAGAATCACATGATGGAAGTGAAAATGATAATAAGATGTTTGAAAGGTATAGAATATTGTGGATTGTATTACAAAAGAAATGATAAGTTTGAACTAAGGGTGCTTACTAACTCAAACTAGTAAGGAAATATTAATGGTAGAAATAA
Organism: Cupressus sempervirens; assembly: GCA_028749045.1. Taxonomy (NCBI): domain Eukaryota; kingdom Viridiplantae; phylum Streptophyta; class Pinopsida; order Cupressales; family Cupressaceae; genus Cupressus; species Cupressus sempervirens. The sequence goes on from CM053788.1 coordinate 606,224,724, forward strand.
CACTAGTGGAGTTGCATTCTTTCTAGGAAAGAGATTGGTTTCATAGACAAGAAAGAATCATAATTGTATTTCCCAATCTATAGTTGAAGCCAAATATGTGGCAGCTACAGTGAACTATTGAAATACTATTTCGATCAAATAGTTACTAAAAGGTATGAAAGAAGAAATCATAGATCTAGTAGTTATCTATTGTAATAACACAAGTGCTATCAACATTTCAAAGAATCTAGTGATGCACACTCAAACAAAGCATATTGTTATCAGGTATCACTACTTGAGGGAATTAGTTCAAGACAAACAAGTGAAGCTAGAATATGTGAATACTAAGGAAAAGATTGCTAAAATATTCACAAAACCCTTACCTTAAGATTCTCATGAATATCTTAGAGTTAAACTAGGGTTGATTCCCTAATCAAAGCTATTTAAGCAAGAAAGGTGCATTACATCACATATACTAATCAAAATATCTTACACACTGATGTAGTACAACTCTACTTTGGGAAGTGCCTGAGGTAGATAATTCAATTCAACATAATAGATCATTCATAGATAGATGACAAATATCAGTTAGACATGCTAAATCTACATAATTTAGATGTATGAAGGCTTTGAAGCTAAGACAACTACATGTCTTTGGCATTGTTGTCAAAGAGGGAGAAATTACTATGATGAGGAAATTATAGAAGGAGAGATAAAAAGAATTCTCCTTTGTATCATATACTGTCAATCAAAGATATCAATAGCTTTATTGAATGGACACCTACTATTCAAAGAAATTTGGATTTATTGTTTCATTTTCTCCATGGTCACCCCCTCCATGTCCAAATTGGATTGAAATATTTATTGAAGAAGACCAAATAGATGTATGAGAAGGGGATATATATATGACTCAATTAGAGGAATATGAAAGTATGTCAAAAGATGATATTTTAAATGAAATTAGGGCTTTATGATCTGGAAAAGTTTGTATTTGGAATAAGTGCATTAATTAATAAAGGTGTTTTTTGCAGGAAGTTTTAAATTAAAAACTATACTTAGATGGTTTTGTGTTTATTGTTCCCATCAAAATAGAGCACATTCTTCAATTATTTTCATTATCATGTAACCATAGACACCATAAATAAAGAAATCATTACGAGATATGTTTTTGACCACTATATCCCTAGGTGTAAGGAGTCTATGATATGGGCCAACTTAGAGGCTTATCTTACCTTATTGGGCTAGTTGACTTGGTAACATTTTATCTAGCTGAGGCAATTTGGGACCTTAGATTGGACATGGTGCCTAATTGTGATACCACCAAGGCTAAATGATGTGACAAGAAAAACTTGGGTCCAAGTGGGGTTTTCTAAGCTTTGGAAGTTGAGCTCATTTTCCCTTGGAGACAATTCTTGAAGGCCAACCTTGAAGTCCATGTAGGACCTAGCTTCAATGTAACATGTGGACTTACATTAGGCACAAAAACGGGGCTAAACCTATTTCCATAATGGCTATCTTGGATTCACCCAAGGAAAACTACTATAAAAGGAAGGCACAACGCATCCATTTGGAGAAATTGGAAAAGTGAAGTAAGAAATTTTGAGCATTAAAGAAGTGGAGCAACAGAGGAGTAGTGAAGTGCAAGAGTTGACAACTTGGTCAAGTTGTCTTAGGCACTACACTATCTAGTTCTATACTAAACTTGTGATCATTTTGTATTCATAAGCAAGGATCTCTTTTTGTAATAAGGACTATCAAGAGTATTTTGCATGTTCAATACTTGGTGGCAATCTGTGTCTTTAGACATTGGATCCTAACCGCTTGATTTCTTTGGATATTGGCTACTTATAAATTGAGCATATTGGGAAGGTTGTCCCACCCATAAATTAGTCTGTGTTGATAGCGTAAGATATCATTATGCATGTTATGATTTGAATCCACATGATTTATATTTTGGAATACCCATATCTATATTTTAGCATCTACATAAGCATGAATTGGGGAAGACATCATTTTAGATCACTAGATGATCTATATAGATGATGTCATTTTAGATCACTAGAGTGACATGGTATAGTTTTTTTGAGGGACTTGATGATACTGGGAAATTGCATGGATGTATAGATTTAAAAACTTGATAAAGCCTTCACACTTTTGAGGAATTGTACTAAAGCATTTGATTGATGGAGTTGGGATGGTCAAACAATTTTGGATCTGTGGGGAGATAGACTCTTGAAATTGGTCAAGCTACTCTTTTATGAGTTCAATTATAGATGGTAAAACTTGGTGGTAAAACATGGATTGTTATGCCTACATGATATTGAAATCATTGCACACGGTTCTAATTCAGTCAAGAAAGAGGATCCTAATGAGATCAAAGTCATGGAATGATAAGCTTGCAAGATTGGCCAAGTTATCTTAGGTTGATAATAACTCAGATGATAGAAGCATAATGAAAAAGGAGGAGGCCTTTAAAACAATTCAGTAATAGCATGAACTGGAAATAAGTTTGAACTCCATGAGGCTTGTGGGACATGAAGATAGGAATGGTGGAGTCAATCTAGTGGAGACACCTATTGAATCTACAATGAGAGACTCACCAATAGCATAGGTCAAAGAGGAATTCCTAGATCCATACACGATTATGATTACCTTTAGATGTTGGGAGAATGAAACCACTTAGCTTAGTTTTGAATACATCAACATCATATCAAATTTTATGAAGTTAGGTGAATAGTTTCACATGGATAGAATTCTGGACACTTGGGATAGTGACGGAATGATTTTCTTTGGTGATTTATTTTATCTTAGAGATAGCTTGAACATGTTCTATTCTTGAGGAACCTTAGACACTTTAGAAACTTTTGGTTGGTGCTCACTTGTACTAAATAATTGGGCATAGGAGGATCAAGAAGATATAGCAAATGAATTCTTGTGGGATAGACTCATCTATCTAGTTGGAGCAATCCATGGAATGGACTATCAATATGTTGAATTTGAGATTGATTCTCTATGGCAGAAATGTTAGAAGATATGATAGGAGATATGTTAGAGGATTTACCTAGCTATGCAAGTCAAAACACTATACCCTTGGAAGAGGCAAACAATGTTGAAGATGTAGTGATGGATGAGATAGAGGTAGTGTCTCCTAACATGGTTCTAAATCCTACACCACTAAAGATAGGAATACTTCAAAGTGTTCTAAAGAAACATGGATTTTAAGTAACAAAATTTGAGACCAACACAAGCGACTCTTATCCTAATTTTATTGACTTCTATGAAAATTGGCACTAGAATCAAATTGTGACTATCTATGATAGCCATACTTTGAATAGTTTATGTGATATGGTATCTAATAAACAAGAAATTGGCACCTCGAATTGGGAGAGGTATGAAAGAGGTTTGGAAATCTTAAATTGATGTTATTAGGTGATAGAAAATTGGGACTAGTTTAATCCACCTGCACCAACAACACCTCGAGACTGAGCAGTTTAGGTGGAAGAAATAGTATTGAGATCAGATGAAGTGGTGTCTAAGATCAGATTCGATGGAGAAGGTGGGTTCCCTCGATGAAGGGACTCCAGTGAGAAAAACTAAACCTTCATGTTTTGGACATCATGGTACATTTTAGGTTGTACATGTTGGAAATATATGTGATAGGCTAAGTTACTAAGAGGGGGGGACTGAATCAATAACCAATAAAACTTAATTCTTTATTAGCAATTAATCTTTCATGTGTATTCTAATCTAATTGCATGCATAAGAAACTAAAAACATAAAAGCATTCATAACACTTTTGACACACAATTTGGTACCCCAAAAACCTTCCAAATAGAAAGTAGAACTAAGGTGGAGATGATACCCACAAGCTTTAGTATTTCAATATAAAATTGGCTTGTTAAGGCTTACAATGATAACTTCTGATGATCTACCCTATTAGGAGCAATAAAGACTACTAGGTGCACCTTGTAAAAGGATTTACAAACATACAATGAAGTATGCACTCGGTAAAGAGATTTTCAAAAGACTATTAGGTCTACCTTGTTAAAGGATTTAATTGATCCACCTATTAGGATGAAATAGTAACTAATCTTTGATCTACAACTTGGTTTGCTAAATGAGATTCATTTGAGTGTAATGATCACCTTACTATGATAGATAAATCTTTGTTGCTCCCTATATTGTTGTAGCCTTTTTAATTCTCTCTTTTTCTCTACTTTTCTTGTTACATTACTTCTTCTTTTTTCATTGGATGTGATACAACTAAATTACATACATACCAATCCAATTATCAATTACAAAGTTAGCCACAATACAAGTTTACACAAAATACACAAAGTAGGCCCAACTGTAGGAACTCGGGTTCTAAAGACTAGCTCGATGAGGTTATGATACGCGGCATCCACTATCAATGCTTGGCATCATCATGCACTCAGTAGAAGTAGAATATTGGTCCATACTGATCACTTCCAAGTAGTCTTGAACTCGATCTACACTGGTGACTCGGTGAATATAATGAAACTTGGCATATAAACTAAGTCACTTGATTCTGACTGCATAGCTCAGCAAATACTATCACTATGAGTTTGGTATAAATAGAATCACTTGGTTAATGTTGAGTTTCTAGGTTAACACTAGACTCACATCACTGCAACTGTGAACTCAGTACGTACTGTACAACCCAGTTTGCACTTAGGAACTCAGTAAAGCTTATGAACCTCAGTTTACACTACTAATCACCACAGTAGTAGAAATTGCTTGGCAGAAATTGAATATTGTCCCTTGGACTCGGTAGAAACTATAGAACTTGGTAGAGTCTAAAATGCTTGGTTAACACTGTTAACTATACAATATTCTTGGTAGATACTTATAATCTAAATAAGTATATGTCACTAATAACAAACATGGTTGTAATGTCAACAATCTCCCCCTTAGGCATTAGTGAAAAAACACTTATCAACCAAAACTATATTCAAAATGTTCAAGAACACTTTTTATTCATCACCTTGTGTCTCCAACTCGATAGAGTACTCTATTTTTGGATCTTTCAAAATTGCTTTTGTAAGAGATGTATCTCTAAATATTTGTACATGTATAATATTATAATGCTATCTATACTATACAGTAATGCCAAAATATGACCAAAAATCTAAATGTACCTTTAGGATTAGTTTCATTGTCTTGTCCTAATTCTCTTGCAACACCTTACATGTGTGCAATACAATCTACACTTTTGTTGATAGTTTTATCATGTGGTCCACAATTGAGAAGTTTTTGTCATGGATGACTATTTTGGCATGTGCAATATGTTTTTACAATGCATCCATGTATAGGAGAATCATGCTCTAAATCTCTATCAATGTAGCTCTTATTTTGGCTTCTTCTCTGAGCAATTCTGCCTGCATATTAGTCAAGAATTTGATCTTTGTGTAGTGGTCAGAGCTATAACTTGGGTCAATTTGAAATTGTTGTGAACTTTCCTTTAGATTATCATCAATCTTTGACAATTTATCTCTTATGTCCTTGGTGAAAATTGATGTATCACAAAATTTACCAAATAGTGAAGATACATTATCGCAAGAGGTCTCTAGTGAGCCTAAAATAGTAGATAATTCTAATTTATGAATAGCAATTTGTTGAGCAATAAGTTCCAAAACAATTTATTCTCAAATTTCCTCTCAACTCTCTACAACAATTTCTCTTGTCCATTCAAATCATCGTTGAATTTATGGACTACCTCTACTAACTAATTCAAAATTGGTTGAGAAGTGTCAACCTCTATGTTTAGTGTTTTAGCTAGGATATTCTTTACACCTTCAATTATTTGGAATTCCTTGTTTCTTTCATCTCTAAGCCTCTACTACTTATCTTTCTTTTGAAGAAGTTCTCCAAAAATATGCATCTGATCAAGATCGAGATTTGAGATGTCCTAGTTTGGAATAACAATCTCTTCATCAAGATCAATATCCTCTTCTTTCTCTTTGCCTTTACTCAAAAAATTTATACTTAGAGACTTGGTCTCAATTGTCCTTACACTTATTATTTTCATGCTAGAAATGGAAACAATAGTAGAAATGGTAGGATTTTCTTAAAAAGTAGATATTGTACTTATTGGTGAAATACCAATTGTAGAAATACCTAGAGTAACCAAAACTAATATAGAGGGAAGTGTTGGCTACTCAATAGATGAAGTGCTTGCCACTTCTATTAATGGAATACTAAGCTAGATAGGTACAAAAATTGATTGAGTACTTGTACTTACAGTGTTTGACAAAATCATTCCTACTATAGCTTTTTCAAGGCTTGATGTTTTCAATGTTTGGCTTGGAGAATGAGGAAGTGAGCATATGACCATTGTTGCAATTTTATCTAGGTTAGTCTCCTCAATGTTCTACACTTCAGATAAGTCTTCCTTGGTAGCTTCCTATCCCTGTTCCTCTTCATCATCATCTACATTGTCAAAACGTGTAACTTCTTCATCATCAATTTCCTCATCTTTTCATGCTCATCATCATCCTTGTCACTAGCATTGACAAAAAAATCACTTTGCTTATGAAGAACATAAATGTTCTTCCATGTGTTGGCAGCATTCCTTACCACATGTTCAATGTCATTCAACAATATAAGACAAGTGTTGAATTTCAAGGTAAGTTTTTCTTCATTCTTCTTCAGATGTTCCTTTACTAAAGTTGGCTTGTTAAGGCTTACAATGATCACTTCTGATGATCTTCCCTATTAGGAGCAATAAAACTGCTAGGTCCACCTTGTAAAAGGATTTACAAACATACAATGAAGTGTGCACTTGGTAAAGATATTTACAAAAGACTATTAGGTCTACCTTGTGAAAGGATTTAACTGATCCACCTATTAGGATGAAATAGTAGCTGATCTTTGATCTGCAACTTGGTTTGTTGAATGAGATTCCTTTGAGTGTAATGATCACCTTGCTATGATAGATAAATATTTTTTACTTCTTATATTATTGTAGCCTTTGTGATTCGCTCTTTTATTCTACTCTTCTTGTTACAGTGTTTTTTCTTTTCACATTAGATGTAATACAAATACATTACATATATACCAATGCAAATTACAAATTACAAAGTCAGCCACAATACAAGTTTACACAAAATAGACAAAGTTGGCTCAACTATAGAAACTTGGGTTCTAAAGACTAGCTTGGTGAGGTTTTGATACTCAGCATCCACTATCAATGCTCGGCATCATCATGTACTTGGTAGACATAGAAGCTCAGTCCATACTAATTACTTCCAAGTAGTCTTGAACTCAATCTACACTAGTGACTTAGTGAATACTATGAAACTTGAGATATAAACTGTCACTTGATTCTGACTGCATAGCTTAGCAAATCTATCACTATGAGCTCAATATAAACTGAGTCATTCAGTTAACACTAGACTCACATTATTTCAATTGCAAACTTAGTAAGCACTACACAACTCGGTTTGCACTAAGGAACTCAGTAAACCTTATGAAGCTCAATTTGCACTATTTATTGCCACAATAGTAGAAATTGTTTGGTGCAAACTGAATATTGTCCCTTGTACTCAATAGCAACTATAGAACTCAGTAGAGTCTAAAATGCTTGCTTAACATTGTTAACTATACAATATGCTTGGTAGATACTTACAATCTAAATAAGTGTATGTCACTAATAACAAACATGACTGTAATGTGAACAATATAGGCATTGGGGATGTTGCCACTAGTTTAGTGGGGGAGGATGTAAGGGGTCTAGGATATGTCTTAGCTTATTGGGCCAGATGACTTGGTAACTTTTTATAGATAGCTAAGATAATTTGGGACCTCATATTGGGCATGGTTCTTAATTATGATATTGTCGAGGCTAAACAATGTAACAAGTGCAACTTGGGCCCAAGTGGGTTTTTCTAAGCTTTGGAGGTTGAGCTTGTTTTCCCATGGAGATAGTTTTTGGAGACCAACCTTGAAGACCATTTAGGGCCTAGCTTTAATGTAACATGTGGACTTACATTGGTCACAAAAATAGGGTCAGACCTATTTTGATAATGACTAGCTTGGATTCACCAAAGGAAAACTGTTATACAAGGAAGGCATGTGTATCCATTTGGAGAAATCAAAAAAGTGAAGGAAACAAGTTCGAGCATCAGATCAATGGAGCAACAAAGTGCAAGAGTTGATGACTTGGTTGAGTTGTCTTGGACACTAGACTACTTGGTTGTATAATGAACTAATGATCATTTTGTATTCATGAGCAAGGAGCTCCTTTTGTAATAAGGGTTTTCAAGAGGATTTGGCACATTCAATACTTGGTGGTGATTTGTGTCTTTAGACATTGGATCCTAATTGCTTGATTTCTTTGTATACTAGCTACTTATATATTAAGCATATATGGGAGATGGCCCCACCCATATATTGATCTGTGTTGATAGTGTATGACATCATTGTGCATGTTATGATTTGAATCTACATGATTTATGTTTGGGAGTACCTAGATCTGTATTTTAGCATCTGCATAAGTGTGAATTGGGGAAGGCATAGTCTGATTTTCTTTTATGTGAGCTTGGCTTGCATAATTCTGCAAGAATAGTCAGTGTGGCATGGTCATTCTCCCAAGGTCTGTGACACTAGGTGTATACTTGATCTCATGTTAAATCTTAAAGCTGATAAAATATCTATTTTCAAGATTGCAAATCAAGGAAAATGTGTCCTTCAACACATTTAAAATGGTACCAATAATGAAAACTTAAGCTACTTTAATCAAGATAATTTAAAGCTATATAGGGTAATAATTATTCATTTTGATTTTTGAGATCCTTCCTTCTTAGTTCTTTCTCCTTCTTAATTCATTATTATGCATTTCTCTATTTAAACCCAAGAAGATTCTTAAAATTCAATTAATTGGTTGATTCATTCTTTTGTGATTGGTTAGAGTTCTTTTGTTTAGGTATCTACGTCTAATGGATACTTCAATCTACATGAGGTTGGGAAAATATGAGATTTCCTTTTGGGGGATAGTAAGTGACCTCAAGATCAATAAAATGGTAAATACTAAGGACAAATCAGTGTTTAGAGTCATTAATAGGATAGTTGAGGAAGGGATCTATGTTGTCCGGGACTGTCAAAAGCATAATACAAATATTGTGGCTAGGTTTATGGCTATAATACTACATGTTGATGAGGATAAACTAGTTATTAGGGATTTATGTAAGAAAGTTTTTATAAATTCAATCATTATAGAATTGGACCTAGTTCTTGAGAATATTGATGACAATCTTTGCATTCCTAAAATAAGTGAATATGGTGTTCATAGTTTCCTTGTCCAAGTTTATCCCATTTTTTAAATCAAGAATATCTTGAGCTTCTCTTATAAAAAGGAACAAATAATTAGAAATTGGATGTTCCTTTTGGAAACCACCAACACCTGAATCTTTGAGGATTGGAAAGGTTTTGAGTGGCATTTGGAAGCTGAAGGTCTAATGTGATATGGTTTTTATCTCCCTAGAATTTGGAAGCAGAAGGTTATATGCGACATAGTTAAGTTTTGCATCTGGGTCCTCATTTTTTTCTCTTTTGGTGGGCCTTCCTTCTTGGTCTTTCTCCTCATCCTTTTTGCTTTGTATATGGTTCTAGCTTGTTGATGTTGTAGTTCCTTTTTGTTTATAATATGAAGGATCAAACAATGTTCTTTCTCTAGATAGCCTAGCTCATAGGCTATAATGTACATACTAAATATCAATAGTGAGTATACTCTTAAACATTATGAGCACTTTGTAATTTTAGTAGAATGTGATCTTTTTGAGTTTACTATCATTGTGTTTATACTAGTCATGACAGGTTTAATTTTTCCTTATTCTTATAGTGATCTTAGCTTTAATGATTTGGAAGGCATTTCAATTCATATATCTAAATATCAAGATTAAATTTAAGCTCTGATTAAATGGCATTGGCATTTTTTTAGGCATTTTAAACTTTGATTTACTTATTCTATGAGGTTGGCAACTATTATTGTCCTTTTGGGTCCTTTTTTCTTCTTATTTCATTATATTTGTTTCTACCTAGTTTGTCTCTCTATGTCCTTCCTTTCTCTCTTGTTTTTGGTGTTTGTTGCAATGCCTACCCCTACTTGACTTTTATGATTTGTTTTCACTAGATTCTTTTAGGCCTATTCTATTATTATGTTTTATGATTAGTGGTGTTCGATTACCAGAATTGATTAGTTGTATTTCATATACATATATATATATATATATATATATATATGTGTGTGTGTGTGTGTGTGTGTGTGTGTGTGTGTGTGTGTGTGTGTGTGTGTGTGTGTGTGTGTGTGTGTGTGTGTGTGTGTGTGTGTGTGTGTGTGTGTGTGTGTATGTATGTATGTATGTATACATACATATATATATACATATATACATACATATATATAGATGTATATATATACATATATATAGATGTATATATATATATACATCTATATATGTATATATACATACATATGTATATGTACATACATATGTATATATATATATATATACATACATATGTATATATATATATATATATATATACATATGTATATATATATATATATATATATATATATATATATATGTATGTATAGGTATATATATATACCTATACATACATACATACATACATACATACATACATACATATATATATATACACCTATACATATATATATAGATATATATAGATATAGATGTGTGTGTGTGTGTGTGTGTGTGTGTGTGTGTGTGTGTTATATGTTGAGGTACTTAGTGCCAGTTATTTCAGTTATTGAATGATGTTAGACGAATGATTTTTATGCAGTTTCTAGGGACACTTACCTCATACTTGCATGTGTATACATGTGTATAGTGTGCATGTATATTTTCTTTATGTTTTACGTGTCTGATGTGGTTGAGGAAGGGAGTCATAGTAACTTGCTAGTCAATATCTACATGATGAACCACTTCCTACCATTACCTATTTAGTTTACCATATTGTGTTTGTACATGTGTGAATTTTATACAGATTGTAGGTACCAGGTATTGACTTGCTTGAATTGCCAAGATGAGCGTACCCTATCGCAATATTTCATTAATATAAGTGGAGAGATAACTCTTGACTCCAAATCCTAACCTAAGCCAATTGCCTTAGAAAATAGGACAAGTATTTGAGTTAGTTTCACCTTTCCAAATTTGTCAAATGACATGAATTTGTGACTTTGACCCTGAAGTTTGATTTCGGTTCTTCCCTTCAGTTAAGTTGTCATTTTTTATTTTGTGGGTATGTGGCAATTTTCTGTTATTATTAAATCAAATTAAAAGATAATTTAATGATTTAGTTTAATGGAAATTTTATTAAAAATTTTGATATTTAATTATATTTAATTAATTGATAAATTGATTAAATAAAAGAATTAAATTTAAAGATTTTATTAAAGTTTTATTTTGATGTATTTATATTTATTTAATTTGATGTTAATTATTAAAGAGTTTTATTTAATAATAAACTCTAAATAATGTTATTAATTAAGTTAATAAATATATTATTAAAAATATCTCATGAACTAATTGAATAAAAGAATTAAATTTCAAGATTTTATTAAAGTTCTATTTTTGACATATTTAATATTCATTTAATTAATGATAATTATTTAAGAGTTTTATTTTAATAATAAACTTTAAATAATGTTATTAATTAAGTTAATAAATATATTATTAAAAATGTCTCATGAATTACTTAAATAAAAGGATAAAATTAAAGATAAAGTTATAGTTCTAATTTTGGCATATTTATAATTATTTAATTTAATAATAATTTATTTATAAATTTTAGTAATAAACTCTAAATAATATTATTAGTTAAATTAATAAATATGAAATTAAAAATTTCTCATGATTAATTAAAGTGAGAAAGAAAATTAATTTAATAAAGATATTTTAATTTAAATTGCTTAAAGTTGTTGCATGAAAATTGTATATAAAAAAATTTAATATTTAATTATATTTAATTAATTGAAAAAATAATTAAATAAAAGAATTAAATTTAAAAGATTAAATTAAAGTTCTAATTTTAGCATATTTGTTTGTATTTAATTTAATAATTATTATTTAAAAGTTTTATTTTAATAATAAACTTTAAATAATATTATTAGTTGAGTAATAAATATTATTTGATTAAAAATAAAATATTAAAATATGTGAATATTTAATTAATTAAATTTATGCTTTAAATAAAAAGTCTAAATTTAGAAGTATAAATTAGAGGTCTAAATTTAGAAAATTGGTTAAAGAAATATTAGAATATGATGGTATTTAATTAATTAGAAATTAATTAAATATGTACTTCAATTTAAAATATTTATTTTAAAAGTGTAATTTAAGAAGTTGGATAAAAATAGAATTCAAATATTAAAAGATTTAAGATTTAATATTATTTTATTATGATTATTTAATTAATAATTATTAAATTAGAGTTGCATTTAAATAATGAGACTTAATTATTTTTATTAATTTAAATAGTAAATTATGCTTTAAATAGTACTTACAGTAATTAATAAAGTGGAGGAAAAAGAAAATATAAAAGAATATTTTAATTTAAAAGTTCTTTGAATGTGTTGTTTCTATCATTAAGAGTGAGTCTTAATTTTTCTACTAGGTGTGAGCTACTAGGTTGTGTGATGATGTTTAATAGCATTATGTGTGTTCTGCTTATGCATATCTTTACTTGTAGATATGTTTTTGGGTGGTCATATATAATGTGTGTAGTATTCATGATTACATGGGGTAGCAGTTGGTATCTAGTGGGGAAAATTTTAATGACTTGTGGATGGGAGATGTGATCTTAGTAATAATTATGATTTGGCATGAGGTTCTATTTTTCTATACTTAGCATGACATCCTATTCTTTGATGATGATGACTAGCCAATTTGTCGTATTCCATGTTGGCCTTTGCTGAAGTTTGCTTCTTAACAATTGGCAACATTCCCTTTTCTTTGAATTTGGTCTCTAACAAGTTTTGTACTTTATTCTTTTCTTATTCATAGGGTGGTGGCCAGTTGGTATTAATTTTGTTAGTTTGCATTGGTTTTCTTGTACTTATTTCATGTGATCTGATTTGCAGCTTCATTATGATGGATTCCATATCTTCGAAGCATAATTGGTTATCATTGTTTATAGATGTGTTATTCTATCATTTCTTGATATGCTTTTCCAGGTTATTTGAGTGCTTATTTTATCTTTGCATTTTGGGGAAGTTGTTCTTCACTATTGTCAAATAGCACAAATATGTCAAGTTTCCATAGTTATTTGGTTGGAGTTAGTTACCCAATTGATGTTTGCTCAACTTTCTCTTCTTTGCACATGGATTATTATCCAAGGAACTATAGGGTTTTCTTGGAGCTGGAAGATTGGGAGTTGTCATTTTTCGGCTGCATTAAGGATGACATGCTAGTAGTCATTTTCTTTTGTGATCGCCCTCACATTCATAGAGGTGTTAAGAGGATTAGTGGGCATGAGATTCTCTTTCCTCCTAGAAAAATATTGATTTATCCCTCTCAAATTTTGTTGGTCTTTCTGTCAAATGCTCTTGATTTACTGCAATCTTCATTTCATTTGGAATTGATAATTACCAGATTTGTAAGACTTGGCTTTTTGCAAGGTGATAGGCTTGTTAAAGCCTATCAGAAGTATGATCTTTGGAATGGTGCTTCTCTCATTGGGATCTTGTTTCACCACCACGCTCTTCTCAGTAATCATGGTGTTTATATGGTGTTTGAGAGCATTAAGAAAGCCCTTGAGAGACAATATTTTCACCTAGTTAAGGTTGCATTACAAAAATATGGTGGTTGTTTGCCCAAAAGTTGCATTAACAATGTATATCAAATGGTTTTTGCAAATCTAGATCTCTTGGAGCATGACTCCTCTCAAGCATCTACTGCACCGGTGATATCCCCTCCCATTCTCGCCTCCGATCTTAGTCTCAAGCTAGGTAATTTTGTTTCTAGAAGAGGTAGAACAGAGGAATAAAATTATTTGGTTCTATTTTTTTTGGCTTTTTAATATGTGTAGGTTGTCGCATGGAGTTATCTTAGAGTTTTGGCCATCAACTGGTTGGGTTACAAGGTTCACTTTTGCAGCATCCCTCTGTCATTTTTGGTGGTTTTAGTGGGTGTTATTTTTCAAGGTTGTATCATAAGTAACTTATGTAAATAAATGTACCTATTAGTTAGTTGATTTCTTCTTCTTCTTCTTCTTCCATATATATATATATATATATTGTAAGATGGAGTTTTTACTTTGGGATTGTTATAATCAAATTTTCCTACCATCTTCCTTCCTCTCCTCCTATCTCTTCTCTCTCCTTCTTCTACTTGATGGGGTTATGAATGAAGTTTTTCTTCCTGGTTCTTTTCTCTGAGAGCTTCTTATATTAGAACCAAAGTAGTGTGTGTGTGTGTGTGTGTGTGTGTGTGTGTGTGTGTGTGTGTGTGTGTGTGTGTGTTTGTGTGTGTGTGTGTGTGTGTGTGTGTGTGTGTGTGTGTGTGTCAAGCAGCTCTATCATTATTTTTTAGAAAGAAAAAAAAGGTTCTTTAAATGTGCATGAAAGAATTAAGTTTAAAAGATTTGATTAAAGTTCTAATTTAGGCATATTTATATTTATTTAATATAATAATAATTTATTTAGGAGTTTTATTTTTAATAAACTTCAAATAATATTATTAGTTAAATTAATAAATATTATATTAAAAACATCACACGATTTAATAAGGGAGAGAAAGCTTTAATTTAATAAAGTTTATTTTAATTAAATTGCATAAAGTGTGTGCATGAAAATTAAAATATATAATTAAAGACAAAGGGTTTTCGCATGATTGCATGATCAAAGCCTTGATTTTGGGGAAAAACTCTTTCCTAAGGAAATTAGAGCTCATTTCTAGATACATAGGTTTGGAGGAGCACATTTTTTAAAAGAGGGTTTTCGAAGAAAAAGGAAGATTCTTGCATGTTTATGTGTTCATTGTTTTAGCATTAGATCCAGGAAGAATCTTGTGGGTTTGTGCAGTAGTTGCTCATTCTTCGAATTCTTGTCTTCTTTATGTCTATTGTGTTTCTATTTTCAGAAGTTCTCTTGTTTGAGAAAATTGTTTTCCATTATAGAATTGTCTATGATTTAATCTAAAAAATTTTAGTAAATATTGAACTTTAGGGTTTTCAAAACTTATTGAATTATAAAATTCACTTTATGTAATGTGTGATTTACTGGTGTTGGGGTTTTTGGGTTTGTCTTAGCTTTAGCTAGTGAGGATGTTTACCAAAGGCTTGGGGGTTTGTTCTATGATGTCATGATGATGTTTGTATACAATCTTTTATATTCAACCATGGTAATGTGTCTTGTACACTCTATGAGATGTTTTGATGCATTGATTTTTATTTCTTTCCAGTGTTCTTGTGTGAAACTGAGGTGAATGGTGTGACCTGTCTGATATAACCTTTGAGTCTTTGATTAGTTGTATTTGGATTACTTTCCAATCACTTTTATAGGACTGAGGTGTCTGTATGATTTGTTCTTGGTGATGTCATTTTATGACATGGATTGGTTTATATGTATACTTGATTTTGGGATCAGTCCTATTAGGATGATCGTCTTGGTGGAATATGTGATTATGATTAGTGTTTTCTCAATACTTGTCAGTTTCTTATTTAAGAACTGATGTATGGTATGTGGTCTTTTGTATTTATTTTTTTTACTAAGCTTAGGGCAGGTTATCTATATGTAATGTCAAGAAGTGGCTTGCAATGGAGGTCGAGGCCCAAAGTGGCTACCAAGGTAACCCATTGTAAGTTGTTTAATAAGTGAAAATGCTACACTAAATGAGAATAAAATAAACCTAATAAGAGCCTTTGTATGTTCTCACCCATGCCTTGAGTGCTAGTACAAACTAGGATGGGAGTAGAGAGAATGCTTGGTTGTGACCATGCATCGTTATTAGTATGCCTTGTTAGTATGAAAGGATACTAGTATGACATAGAATCACTAGGGAGGTAGGGTCAAGTTAGACTACTAGGGTAACTCTAGCATTGATTCGTGTGATGAAACTTGCATGCTTGCATAGTAGATTCCCTACGTGTCTTTGTTTTCCTCTAGGTCTAGATGTCTATTTGGACCTTTTTAGGTTACCATGATATTAGGTGGTAGTGCTTTTTCTTATACCTTTGAGATCTGATTGTTAGATACCACTAGTAGATGCATTTGTGTAGATGTTCCTTTCTATCTATTCTTGGTATATTATGATGGATGATTATATCTTCATGATGGATGATTTCACTTATTGTATTGTACTTTTCTTCATCGATCTAAAAGGGATGATGTTATCTATTTTTATAAATGTATATTATTTTAGCCTTTCATACCCTATGACATGTACAGTGGATGATTGTGCATTCCAAATTTTATTGCCAAGTGGCATTTAGAACAAATGTATATTATTTAAATGGATTAGACTTGTAGTTATTCTTTTATGTGGATGTGTTATTTATTTTACTTAGTATTAATTAAAATTAAATGTGACTCAATGTCTTTGGATCCTTAAGGAATGTCATTTGTTATGTTTATTTATGTATGATTGTTTGTGTTGGTGTAAATACGTACTTTACTATTTACACTTACTTAAGTTTACTTAGGTTAATGCATTATTTAATTATTTTGCATTATTTTATTATTTTTATTTTTGAGACACTTAGGAGTTTGCATACCTTGTGAGTTGTCATGTTGACAACACAGGAGTATGCAACTCTATTTAAGCACATGGTGTCTACAACACTATTTTGCATGTCCCACTCTTGTAGGCTTATCCTCTCATCATCGCACTTACTTTCGTGCTTAATGGAGGATAACCCATATCTGGTGGACATGTGCTTGGCTGTATGACACTTCATGGTGCTAACTTCTAGTCATTCTAGAAGCTCTCTTGAGGCCTTTATATACAGGCACTCCTAGTGTGTTGAACATCACATTCTGAACAAAGCAATGTATTCGGACATACTCTGATTAATTGATCATGTTCATTTTTGGTCTACTGTGTGCTTGTGTTTGAGTTCTTAGTTCTTGGGTGAATTTTTCCCTTAGGAAAATTCTTACATGGTATCAGAGCTGAGGGAGATACTCATCACATACCCATTTCGAGACCACTCTTGCTTCATCACCTCAGCCCAAATCTGGAGTGCTACAGAAATTGGGAGTGTCTAGCATCAGATCTGACCTCACCATGGCATCCAGAATGTTGATTCGGTGAAAATTGGCTACAAAGTTGCCTACCCTAGGCCAAAGTCGATTGTGAGGCAATATTTTTTTTGCAAACCAGCACCCAAAGGACCGATTTGCAAAATTGGTATGATCATTTCAGATCTGTACATTTAATTCTCAAATCTACTTTTTTTCATTTGCATCTCTGCTATTTTTTTGGATCTACATTATTTTCTGAAAAAAATTTGGCCATGGGGCCATAGGAGAGATTTTTTGCAGGTGAAGATTGAAGCTTGTTGGTGCAAATCTGATATTTGTATCACATTCAAAAGGTCCAAAAACCCCCAGATCAGATTTTGTTTCATCCAAATCGGACATCTGAGGCAAAATATAGAGCCTTTTGTTTTTTGGAGGCACGGCGGGATTCAGAAAAAAATAATAGCAGCAAAAATTTTCAAACAACGATATCTTCCTCATATGGACTCCTTTTTGCAAGCAATTTTTTTTGTTTTGGGGTAAGATTTCATGATCTACACATTGGTGTAGGTGGTTTGAGATCTCTATTTCTAAATTTTTCTGCAACTCCAAAATCTCAAATTTTTCCACTTAAAATGCTTGGTACAGGCTCATCTGGACTCCAAATCAGGTTCCATTTTTTTTTAAAGTGCATTTTTTTTGTCTATTTTATAGATCTGCAATCACATTATAGGTTTTGTAGACAGAAATACTACTTTCAAAAATAGGATCTAAATTGGCAAGTGGCTTTCAAGTGCCAAAAGCATCTTTTTAGGGGGGGTTATTTGATTTTTTTGGAGGTTTCTTTGATTGGTCCATCATGGAAGAGGATGATTTGATTCAATTGACCCCACACAACTATTATGAATGGAGTCAACTTTCCATCAGATATCTTAGTTAGCACAATTTACTACCGTATGCACCTGATCTTGAGTATCATGTTGATACAATTGAGATCCTTTTTTGTACTCTCTGGTTACATATGGATTATGACGTTCTTGACTTCACCATGGATGAAGTTAAGTCCACTGATCCCTATGATGTTTGGATGTTTCTGTGGGAGACATATGGAGATCTAGCTATTCCTCCATTCCCAAAGGAACTCATTCCTCTAGTTGCAGCTAACACCTCTTCAGATGAGATCACACCTCCAGCTCTTGTTGCTCCTACTGATCCTATTTCTACCATAGATGCTTCAGATTCAGTGCAGTAGGATACTTCATGTCTTCCTACTCTACCTTCATGCGAAGACTTCCTTTCAGACATTGCATAGTTGTTCGTGGAGTCTCACATTGCAAATGTGGGAGACATTCTTGATGACATCTGTCTACTTTTTGAGGCAGATACTTCATCCTTTTTCATAGTGATAGACTCATGCACTTCAACACTGCAGGGTATGCATGGTCTTCCAGGTGTTGATTTCTTGCTAGACATTTCAACTCTGTTCTTGGAGTCACACACCATAGACATGGGAGACTTTTATGATGATTTCTCGCTTCTCTTTGCTGAGGAGTCTTCTACAATTGTTATGAGGGCCCGCTATGACCCTCAACTCCATGCTCTACATGGTCAATCCTTCCAAATTGGCATGATTATGGATTCTTCTTTACAGCATCTGTAGGAGATCTCTTCATCAGTTAAGAAGACTATTGGTTTCCTGAAGTAGGTTCTAAATCCTTCCTTGTTTGATCTACTCTTCTCTTCAGCAATTTTGGAGGAAGCCATCATCAGTATCGACACAAGGACTTTTGAACAAGTTTTAGAGATACCAGTCATCATAGAGATTCCTTCTCCATCCAGGGGATGCATCTCACAGGTACCCTTGCCTTTGTTTCTTCCAAAGGGGAGGAACATCATACAAAGGTCATGGATCAGCTTCTACGTTGGAGCATTTCTCACTGATCGGCACACTAATTTTAAGGGGGGGGGGGACTACCTTGTCTCCTTCTTCTCCTTTTTGGGGGGGACTTCTTCCTCATAGGAGGTTTTGTCCTTCTCCATTCTTTCTTGTATATACATGGATGTATGTCATAATGGGGGAGTCTTGATTACTCCATCCATCCATGCATCCTCTTTCATCTCTCTTTTTGGGGGAGGGTTTTTCCCATGACGTTTTCCCTCTTTCCTCGCTTTATGGGAGATTTGCATTTCATTATGTACATGGGTACCTAACATGGCCTAGTAGCCGGGACCCATTATGCATCTTCATCCTAGTTCATAAGCTTAAGCGCATTCCCCTAACTTGCACTTAAGGGGGGGTGTTGGTGTAAATACATACTTTACTATTTACACTTACTTAAGTTTACTTAGGTTAATGCATTATTTAATTATTTTGCATCATTTTATTATTTTTATTTTTGAGACACTTAGGAGTTTGTGCACCTTGTGAGTTGTCATGTTGACAATGCAGGAGTACACAACTCTATTTAAACACATGGTGTCTACAACACTGTTTTGTGTGTCCCACCCTTGTAGGCTTATCCTCTCATCACCGCACTTAATTCCATGCTTAATGGAGGATAACCCATATCTAGTGGACAAGTGTTTGGTTGTATGACACTTCATGGTGCTAACTTCTAGGCATTCTAGAAGCTCTCTTGAGGCCTTTATATACAGGCACTCCTAGTGTGTTGAACATCACATTCTGAACAGAGCAATGTATTTGAATATAATTTGATTAATTGATCATGTCTATTTTTGGTCTACTATGTGCTTGTGTTTGATTTCTTAGTTCT
This sequence comes from Cupressus sempervirens, assembly GCA_028749045.1. Lineage (NCBI taxonomy): Eukaryota > Viridiplantae > Streptophyta > Pinopsida > Cupressales > Cupressaceae > Cupressus > Cupressus sempervirens. Next base: position 606,244,704 of record CM053788.1, read on the forward strand.
TGGGTGAATTTTGCCCTTAGGCAAATTCTTACAGTTTGTTATTGCTTCCACTACTTTATGATTGTTGTAAATGTTATTCTTTATAAAAAAAATGTTTGGCAAACTTAGTAAAACTTTAGATTAGTTCTTTTGGATCCCTTGGTGGGGTGTCACATCTCTCCCTATCCTATTTGTTTCTTTTTCAGAGGTTATTCCCTAGGCTAGCTTCTAGTTAGGCTTTCTCCTAAATTTCTCTCTCTTAGGGTGTATTGTAGGTGTTTCTAGCTTCATCTCTTTTGAATGGTTTATTTTAATTATCAAGCTATTATTTAGCTCTAGGATCCCTTATACTTTTAGCATTTATGTTTTTAATCATTTAAATAATATTTTTGGTTGTATGGATGTTCTGGTTAAATTTGTTTAAGCTTAATCTAGGTAAGTTCAAGATAAAATGATAGTGTTTATTTGATCTTTTATCTTGGGCTTACAAGTATTTCAATTGTCAAGACTATTAATTTTGAAAAATTCTATGATCCTCTTTTAGTCTTTTCCCCATGCAGGTTCCTTTATAGAATCTAGATGAAAATAAAGTATCAAATATAAGATCTACTAATCATAAAGGAATCATGAAAATGATCTAAGACTCAATCTTTATAATAGTTCAAATTTGTAATGAAATGGGCTTTTAATCATGAAAATTTGTAATACTTAGATAAATACTATTAGGAAATATTTCTCTTATTAGGCATCTTTCTAAATTGATAAATTTAATTAAATTACATGGAAAGAAAGGTAAAGTAAATCAAATTCAAACCTTGAAACATAAACTGAATAAATCCAAATGGGGGAACACAAATACTGATAAAAGAATGATATCATTTATGTGTTATATGAAATTTAAATTACAAGATCAAAATGAATAAAGGAAAAGCATTGGATATCTTCTAAAACTTAAAAGGAATAAGTTTTGATTTATAAGATAGCAATCTTAATTTTTTATTCATTGAAACATGTCGATATTTTGTATAATCTAACAATGATCTTGGCCAATAATCTAAATTGTTTTGCAAGACATAGTGAACAATTCAATATAAAATAGCACAATGATTCGAAAAGCACATAATTCATAGTAAAGATGGAAGTTGGAAATCAATTAACTAGGAAGGTTCTTAGAATCCAACAATTATTGTAACTTCTAAGAAGGAAATAAATCCTTAAAAATGAAGATGTTCCCTTATTAAGGACATGTTCTAAATCTTATTGATATTTATTAATTTAACAGGGCCTTGGCCTTTCATCAATAAATAAACAAAAAAATTAAAAACTAAAAACTAAATTTCATAATAATAATAATAATAAGCATGAAATTATTATTTTCACATGTCTATGATCTTTTGAAACATGCAAGCATAATATACTTGATCTTCTATCTTGAATGTGTCTATTTTTCAAAAAGATTTTTAACTAATAATTTTGTTATATTCTAAGGAAAATATACATTTTATTTGATAAATCTTTATGGGGATTTCTATTGAAGTTTTCAAATAATATCTTTCAAACTCTAGCCAATAATAATCATTATCCTCTAAAATTTAATGTTGAATTTGTATTGGTTGCTTAGATCTGGGTTTTCTAAATTAATTTCTAGTAGCATAATCCTACAATTTACATTTGTCGATTGCTTCTAAACAACACATGAATCAAATTCTATTTCCTAATTATAAATCAGAATTATTCTATATATTTCATTCCATAAATTTTAACAAGTAAATTTTAGAAACATGGTAGACACGAGGTAGACATATATTCCAAAATAATTTCAACAAAGGAGTTCTCAAACCCTACCTCAATCTGAAAACTAAAATTCTAGATAATCTAGTGAATATATGTAGTCTAAATACTCTTAAGCTTTCAACAATTGCTTTTTAACTTCAATTCCCCAATTGCACTCCCAAAATTTGTGTGTTCAAATGACCAAAAACAAAATCTCTAATAAAGAGCCCTACTAATACGTAGGGTTTCTAACATCTAATTTACAAAAAGAAACTCACTAAGTATTTAGACTACATGTATTCACCAGATTATCTAGAATTTTAGTTTTTAGATTGAGGTAGGGTTTGAGAACTCCTTTGTTGAAATTATTTTGGAATATATGTCTACCTTGTGTCTACCATGTTTCTAAAATTTATGGTGAAATGCCCCCTGTACGATTGCTCGTGTTCTGCCAGATGTGGCCTATAGTCACCATACCCCTCATCGCGGTCACCATCAAGGATGTAGTTGTTTTGTTCACCACTCGCACATGCCTCACTCTCAACTGCATCACTCTCCCGGTGATGGTGTTTTTGGTTGGCACCACTCTTCTAGAGGTTCTAGTGGTCAACACTGCTCTGCCTCACCTCTCCAAAGGTCTAGTTCAAGGTAGTCCCCAATGGCTCATCCTGCTAGTCCTGCTACCAGTTGGCCCTCTACTCACTTAAACCCCAAGTGGATGTTTCCCCAGCTAGACTTAGCCATTTCTCCTCCTAGGCCTGAGGGAGAGAAAGATGAAGATAATGTTGTTGTTGCTCATGATGGATGGGCTCCCCCTGAGCCATCTACTCACCCCACCCTCGAGTGGGGCTCTAATGATAAGGATCCTCCTTTCTCGGCTAGTTCTACACTAATAGCATGAGGATTTCTTTGTTTTCTATTGACTAAAAGTTTTTTGAGGAATAGTTGATTTCTAGCTATGGTTGTATGAACTCACAGGGTGATCCTATTTCCCCTAGCCCCTTTTTTTGAATATATAACTTTATTATATATTTTTTAATATAAGGAAGGGACTATTCATCAAAAAAAATTGTAATAAATCAATTTATTAATTATTCCATGCATATTCAATGCATCTTTTAATTAAAATATTTTTTTTTGCTTTTTTTTTCCAACTTAATTATTTATATAAAGCACTTTAAAAGCATAATTTGTTATTTTAAGTAATAATAATAATTAAAGCCCATTATTTAAACACAACTCTAATTTAATCATTATTAATTAAATAATTGCAATGACTCAATATCAAATCTTTAATATTTGGTGCAGGGGCACCTAGTCAAACTTCTTGTTTAGATTTCTAGCTTTGATTTTGGCCTATACTAACTCTAGCCAAGTCAAGAGTGTGATTTTGTACCTTTCAAGGTCATGCTTGTTTCCTCCTAGGTGGATTGTGCTCAGTCTAGATGTTTTAAGTTCTTTGTTGTTGTTTAGGGTTTTTGAGAGAAAACCTAGGGATAGGGGTCAAATATCCTAGAGGTCCTTGATAAGAATGGGATTTGATCTAAATATGCCATCTAAGATGTTTTTACACATTTTTTCTTAGTATAGACATCACAAGTTGTCATTTAGGGAATGATTTCATAAGTTGTAAAAAACCTTGCAATTTTGTCAACTAGGCCTAGGAAGGCAAAAATATGAACTTGCATTGAAAATGGTGGTCTAAATGTTCAAACATACATAGACATCATTAAGGAACCAAGTTAAGGGTATGTAGCAAGTTCCAAGAGTTAAAATGCAAAGACGCTTAGAAATGCAAAATGTTGCTCATGACTACCTTTCATTTTCCAGTTTTGTCATGACAACTTTTACATTTTGTCATCCTAATGACACATGGGTCTAAGAAATAGTTAGCACCCATAGGGAAAAGGTATTTAAGTACCTCCAAATGATATTGCAGAGGTTGGATATTGTAAGAGGAAAGTTTTGTTATTGAAAACCATGAATTTTGCCCCAGTTTTCATAGTTTTACCTATTTATTGCATGTTCACAAGATTGGATTAAAGCCTAAGTTTTTGCATTAGACTATTAAAGTTCATTCTTATATAGTTCTTTCTATTTTAGGTTTCTAGGTTTTAGAAATTCATTTGATTAATTCTTGAAAATATTTTGTAATTACACTATGTGATGGTCTAGTCTTGATACTTTATGCAAAAATTGCTCCCCCATTAGTTCCTAGCATGGATTCATCACAGTCTTAAGAGGAATGGAAAAGGAGCTAGTATAGATTATGTATATAGATTTTGGGGCCCTGGAAAGCTGGTTAACTATTTTTAATGTGATGCCCTTGGCAAGTCACAATCACTTGGTTAGCCAATCACAACATTTTCAAGAAGCTTTTGGAGGTTTTAATGTGATAGATACTTCAAATAATGAGTTGAAAAAGGAGGAGGGGTGAGTGATTTTTCTATATGAAAGAGGAAGAAGTTTCAAAACAAGTTCTTTTAAGAGTATGATTAAACCCTAGTCAGCAAAATCATTCTCAATGTGAAACCCTTGATTATAGGCATAAAAATTGCTTTCAGGTGTATGGAGAGCTTGAGGACTTGATACCCACAAAAAATTTAGGTTTTCCAAAAGGTTACTTGAATCTATGATTTGTTTGCCACCTTATTCAGAGAAATTTGGGGTTATAGTCCAAAAATTCAAGTAGGAGCTAATTTAATTAGGCCTATTTTTTACAGTTTTGGAGTAGATATAAATAACTTGAGGAAAAATTGTTGGATTTGTGTCTAGAAGCCTAGGTGAAGTCTAACACCTCATTTATGAGTCCTTCACTCCATGTAGTTGAGGAAATGAACAAGATGGATCAAGAATTGAAGTTGGCAAGTTAGCTTATAAAGGCATTTAGTGAATGAAGAAACAAAAATTCCTGGTGTAACTAGTTAGTGAGAAGTTGGAGGACAAGATAGAGATCCTCTAGAGGTTAGGGTACTAAAATGAACCCTAATAGGCTAAAATAAAGCCTAAGAAAGTCCTAGATAAGATATGGACTAAGCAAACAAACTACCTAGCATTACATCAGATTGGTATCAGAGCCACAAAGATTGGGCTTGTGATTAGATGTATCAGACTAAAGAATCCATAGGTGAGTCAACAATGGTGACTAATGCAAAGTTAGCTAAGGAAATAGGTGAGTAAAAGGAAAGAAATAGAATCCTTAAAGAAGCCCTAGAAGAGATGAAAACAAAGTAGTTAGAAGAAGTTTTTGAGGTAGTTAAGAAGAAAGACCAAGAAGGTGAACCTAATAGTAAGGATAAAGAAAAGATAGATGAGGAAGATGTTATACCTATCTCAAACACTCCATTGAATGAGGAACCATTCTTAAAATCCATCAAGGCACTAGGTGGGAAATCTCTAGAAGACATCCATTTTTTTAGTGGAAAGATGGATACTAAACTTGTAATGGAGTGGATTGAAGGAATGGAGAACCACTTGAGTGTGAAGATGTAACAAAAGCATAGAAGGTTAAGGTAGCCAAATCTAGGCTAAGGTTATCAGCCCTAACATGGTGGAAGTACCTCCAAGAAGAGAGGGATAAAGTGGGAAAGAATCTCATTGTAAATTAGAAAGCCATGGTAACAAAGGTGAAAGAAAAATACTTACCAAAGGACTATGAAATTCAATTACATAAGAAGAGGCAAAGTTTATAACAAAAAGACATGGATGTAGCAACTTACACTGGAGAGTTTTAGAAGTTGTGTTCCAAGTCAAGAGTACAAGAATATGAAGCTATCAAAGTGGCTAGGTATCTAGGAGGCTTGAAGTGGAACACACAAGAAAAGATCAGCCTATGGACTCCCACAATAGTCCATAAATGCTTCCAACTTGCTCTAAAAGTGGAAGAAGTAAACAACAAGAGGGAAAACAAAAACTTTAGAGGAAGAGGTAGAGGTAGAAATGAAAGAAATCAAAGAAGCTATGGTAGAAGAGGATCAGATTCTAGGCCACAAGGAGACAACAAGTTGACTAAGCAATAAGAAGGAAGTTTGGGAAGGGGAAGGTTTAGCAGAGGTAGAGACTCTAAAACTGGTTGGAGAGGAAAGAGTAACAACTAGGGGAGAGGATCCTACTTTGTTAGCATGAATGTTCATGATACTACTTTTGGGGAGTATCCTAAGCATTGGAGAGTATTGACATGTTGCATTTATGACTATCTTTGTCATTGATATCAACATAGTATGGTTTTTATAAAGACTAGCTGAGTAGCAAATAGAGATCTTAGTTGAATAAAGACAATGGTTTGATTGTCTAGTGATGTATATTTATAGACATGTTCAACATAGTATCCTAGTATTGTGGTTCAGTGCCCAGATTCTAAGTCAAAGATGTACAAAATATGTACCTAATTTACAAAGAGCAGTTCAGAGACAGAGCACTTGGAAAGCAGTTCCTAATTTTTGTTCATTATCTTTCATCTAAGATGTAATGAGAAGATGCATAATTAGGTAGTGATAGAGGATAGTCAATTGTTGACATCAACAAGTGCAAAAGCCCTAGTATTGCATGTGTGAAGTTTTGTATAGACTATAAGCCAATAGTGCTATTGTAATTGTAATTAATTAATTATTTTATTATAATTAATTGGGAATAGCCTCAAGGTTGACTCAAGAAATTTTTTTGAAGATATGGTATAAAGGAAAGATGTTTTCTTTAATTGTAATAGTATGCATTGTAGTATGAAGTTCAAAGTGTGAAGAGTAGAGTGTTTGGAAAATGCACGTAAGCAATCCAAGGGATTATTGGATGTTAGATTTATAATCTAGTTACAAGATCAGAAGGTGTAGAGGTCTAGTTGACAAGAAAGAGATAAAGGAAGGAAGTACATTTCATTTCTATTATTTTACAAGGAATAATACAAAGATCATTTGGATAGTAGGTTCATTGGTCTTATCCTTGAAGTTGTTTAGGTAGTGGGTCTAGCTATCTTCCACAACTCTTAAGAGGATTGGAATTTCCTAACAGGGATTCAAAGTCTCCTAATAGGGACTCATATGTACTGAATGTATTCATAGAATATTAATAGGGTCCATCCTCTAATGAAGAATATTTATATCAGTACATCATTTTGTGGGTACCATCCCCACCAAGGTTTTCCCTCTGATCAAGAGTTTCCCTAGTTAACATATCTAGTGTTGTTGTGTATGAGTATCTTGTTGTGGTTTCTGATTATATTGCTCATATGGTTAAAGTTTAATAAGGTTAATAATTGTGATATTAGTTGGATAACTAATTCAGCCCCCTTCCCCCCCCCCCCCCCCCCTCCTCCAGTTATATTGGTGAACTATATATTCTAATAATTGGTATCAAAGCATCAAGTCCTTGAAGGATAAGCTTAACAATTTTGGGAGATCAATGGTGAATATTTCTAGAAAGGATGGTCATAGATTTGATGGTGCCAACTATGATAGTTGGAAGGAGAAGATGAAGACTCAAATGTTGTGCATGGGTCCTGGTTATTGGATCTTGACAAAGAATGAGAAGACAATTGTGAAATAAGACAAGCTTGAAGAATGCAGTGAAGGAGAGAGAGATTTGTTCATGTGCAACATGAGAGCTAGAAATTCTCAACAACTATTAGCTCTTCCAAAGAATGAATATAGTTAGGTAGAGTCACTTCAAACATCTCATGAAATTTGGAAAGCATTAGAATTTACTTTTGAAGATGATATACATGCAAAGAGAATTAAATTATAGAATTGGATATGTACTTTTCAAGATGCTAAGATAATGGATGATGAATCTGTAGGAAGCTATATTGGTAGATGTTTAGAAATTGTTGTAGGACTTTGATCTCATGGTGGAACCAAGGAAGAAAATGAGGAAGTATGGAAGATCTTGAAAAGTTTAATGCCACCATTCAAGATAGTAGCTCAGATGATTCATCTATTGATAACCTACACTAAGGATTTCACCAAGGAAACATTTCTTAGAACATTAGAAGCTATAGAAGTAGATCTAAGATAGTCTGGAGATATAGCTAGAATCAAAACAATCTTTAGTGGCCTGAACATTTGACCTAATCTAATAAAGAGTGCAAGCGCAAGTGGATATTTTACTAGAAGCAACAACTCTAATGAAAATAAGAGCTATTAGATTTCCACAATCCATCAATGTTGAGATTTGCTATCTGGATTTGATTGTGTGACCAATTTTTTACATCAACGTTTCAGATCACACTCCGTGATCCATCATCAGGATGCATACAATAGAAGAGAAGGATAAAAGAGAAAGTTATCAAACCAGACTTCAAATAAAAGGTAGGGGGTTGGGGGGAGAGGAGGAAGAAAGCACACAAAATGAGGACAACTACCAAATAAAGGAACCCAAAAGATAACCAAGCCAACCTGAAGAGGAAGAAGAGTTGAGAGGTGCAAGACACAAAGAGAAGATCCTAGTGAGCAACCTAAAGACCCCAAAAGATAAAAAATAAATAAAAGAAGGAGAAATTAATAATAATAAGATAATGGGTGAATTAAAAAGATAGAAAATAATTGAAAAATATTAAAAGAGGTTCTAACACAGAAAAAGAAGAAAAAATTAAATAATTAAAAGACTGAAAAAACCGAAAGAATGATAAAGAAATCTACTTAAATAAATTAAGAAAAATGATTAAATAGAAAGGAGAGAGAAAAGACCCCAAAAAAAATTTTAAAAATAAAAAAAAATAAAAATAAAAAAGAAAAAAGTAAAATATACAAAGAAGAAAAATTAGAAGATTGAAAAAACAAAATAATAATAAACTAATAAAATAAAAAAGGAAGATTGAAACATAATTTTAAAAAATAAGGAATAAAACAAAATTAAATTATTTGGGAGAATTAAAATTGGAAGAATTGAAAAAATAAGACGTAAAATATACAAAGAAGAAAAATTAGAAGATTGAAAAAACAAAAAAATTAATAAACTAATAAAATAAACAAGGAAGATTGAACCATGATAAAAATAAGGAATAAAACAAAATTAAATTATTTGGTTAGAATAAGCAAAAGGGAGGAAAAGAGAATAAAAAATAAAAAGAAATAAATAACTTAGTTAATAATTAAATTATAATTGGAGAGAAAGATAAGTAGAAAAACAAAACAAAAAGAAGAATAAAGGTAAGTTAAACAAAAGAACCATGAAAGAGCAAAAATTAAGTAAATAAAGGGACAATGAAGGGGGAAAGAATTTTAAAGGTGGGGGGGGTAGTAAATTTGAAAAAGGCCACAATAAGACAAAGAAATAAAGGAAAGAAAACCTAAAAATAAATAAGATAAACGAATAAAAATAATTAAATAAATAACTTAAGACAATGAATATAAAAAATTAGAAGAAAGAAAATGCAGAAGAACACAAGAAAGCACAAAAAGAAGAAAGCCAACATATACAAATATATATAAAGGAACACATGCAAGCCCATGCATGCAAATAAAGTACCAGGGGGGTAACACAAAAAGAAAACCGGCTCACAACAAAGAAACCAAGAAAGAAAGAAGGCCCTCAAAGCCCCAGAACTAGCACGGAGGAAAAAAAAAAAAAAAAGACACCAAGGCGGAAGGGGGCGACAAGGGGGAGGGGGAACCCAGGGCAGAACAGGGGAGACAAGGAACAATCAAGACAAGGTGGGGTTAGAATACTGAAGGGATGAAAACAAGGGACGCCAAGCATGGTTTAGGTGCCACCCATCATCATGGTTGAGGTTAGACGGGTTGTAATATATCTCAACCACCTCTTTGAACTTCCTTTTGAAGAAGTTATGCTCCTTGGAAACAATGAGAGCATCCTCCACACAGATATGATGTTTAGTAGAGGATGAGTGCTTGGCAAGGGCGGACTTGAGAACCCGCTCATGTCTGATATCTGCTGCATGTTCTTTGAGTCGGGTGGCAAAAGAGCGACCTGTTTTGCCTATGTAAGGGATGCCACATGAGCAAAGAACCTTATAGACTCCTGACTCCATGAAGGAATTCCTAGAGTCCTTGAGCGGGGGAAGGCATTGATTGAGAGTGGAGAGAGGCTTGAAGGACACCCGGATACCCGGAGCTCACTCACCTTCGCCAAGTGTTCCTGTGGAATGGTTATTCCAACAAACAAATCTCAAGAGCCTTCCGCCAGACTAGGTCCCTTGTTTGTTCCCCTCCTGCCTCCTCACCCCCGCCTCTCGATCCTACCCCTTTCTTCACCCTCCCCTATGTCAAAGGCATTTCTCACAAGATCTCTAAAATTTTAGTCAAAAAGGGTATCCGAGTGTTCTTCAAGCCCTTCTCCACTCTCAACCGATGCCTTCCCCTGCTCAAGGACTCTAGGAATTCCTTCATGGAGTCAGGAGTCTATAAGGTTCTTTGCTCATGTGGCATCCCTTACATAGGTGAAACAGGTCACTCTTTTGCCACCCGACTCAAAGAACATGCAGTGGATATCAGAGATGAGCGGGTTCTCAAGTCCGCCCTTGTCGAGCACTCATCCTCTACTAAACATCATATCTGTTTGGAGGATGCTCTCATTGTTTCCAAGGAGCATAACTTCTTCAAAAGGAAGTTCAAAGAGGCGGTTGAGATATATTACAACCCGTCTAACCTCAACCGTGATGATGGGTGGCACCTAAACCATGCTTAGCATCCCTTGTTGTCGTCCCTTCAGTATTCTAACCCCGCCTTGTCCTGATTGTTCCTTGTCTCCCCTGTTCTGCCCTGGGTCCCCTGCCCTTTTTGGTTTTTTCGCTCTCTCCCCCTTGGTGCTCCCTTTCCCTTCCTCCCTCGTCCTTGTCTTCTCTCCTTCTCTTGTTCCTCTTAGGCGCTTTGGTTTTTCTTGTGCCTGCCTTCTTGTTTCCTTCTTCTTTCCCCCTCCCCCTTGTCGCCCCCTTCCACCTTGGTGTCTTTCTTTTTTTTTCTTTTTCTTTTTTTTTTTCCTCCGTGCTAGTTCTGGGGCTTTGAGGGCCTTCTTTCTTTCTCAATTTCTTTGTTGGGAGCTGGTTTTCTTTTTTTGTTACCCCCCTGGTACTTTATTTGCATGCATGGGCTTGCATGTGTTCCTTTATATATATTTGTATATGTTGGCTTTCTTCTTTTTGTGCTTTCTCGTGTTCTTCTGCAGATTTTTTATTTTTTATTTTTTCTTTCTTTCTTCTTTCTTTCTTCTTTTTTCTATTTATTTTTCTTTTTATTATTTTTTAACTTCCTTCCTTTAGCTTAGTGTTTTCTTTCTTCTAATTTTTTATATTCATTGTCTTAAGTTATTTATTTAATTATTTGTATTCGTTTATCTTATTTATTTTTAGGTTTTCTTTCCTTTATTTCTTTGTCTTATTGTGGCCTTTTTCAAATTTACTACCCCCCACCTTTAAAATTCTTTCCCCCTTCGTTGTCCCTTTATTTACTTAATTTTTGCTCTTTCATGGTTCTTTTGTTTAACTTACCTTTGTTCTTCTTTTCGTTTTGTTTTTCTACTTATCTTTCTCTCCAATTATAATTTAATTATTAACTAAGTTATTTATTTCTTTTTATTTTTTATTCTCTTTTCCTCCCTTTTGCTTATTCTAACCAAATAATTTAATTTTGTTTTATTCCTTATTTTTATCATGGTTCAATCTTCCTTGTTTATTTTATTAGTTTATTAATTTTTTTGTTTTTTCAATCTTCTAATTTTTCTTCTTTGTATATTTTACTTCTTATTTTTTCAATTCTTCCAATTTTAATTCTCTCAAATAATTTAATTTTGTTTTATTCCTTATTTTTTAATTATGTTTCAATCTTCCTTTTTTATTTTATTAGTTTATTATTATTTTGTTTTTTCAATCTTCTAATTTTTCTTCTTTGTATATTTTACTTTTTTCTTTTTTCTTTTTTCTTTTTTGGGGGTCTCTTCTCTCTCCTTTCTATTTAATCATTTTTCTTAATTTATTTAAGTAGATTTCTTTATTATTCTTTTGGTTTTTTCAGTCTTTTAATTATTTAATTTTTTCTTCTTTTTCTGCGTTAGAACCTCTTTTAATATTTTTCAATTATTTTCTATCTTTTTAATTCACCCATTATCTTATTATTATTAATTTCTCCTTCTTTTATTTATTTTTTATCTTTTGGGGTCTTTAGGTTGCTCACTAGGATCTTCTCTTTGTGTCTTGCACCTCTCAACTCTTTTTCCTCTTCAGGTTGGCTTGGTTATCTTTTGGGTTCCTTTATTTGGTAGTTGTCCTCGGTTTGTGTGCTTTCTTCCTCCTCTCCTCCCAACCCCCTACCTTTTATTTGAAGTCTGGTTTGCTAACTTTCTCTTTTATCTTTCTCTTCTATTGTATTCATCCTGATGATGGATCACGGAGTGTGATCCAAAACGTTGATGTAAAAAATTGATCACGCAATCAAATCCAAATAGCAAATCTCAACAACTCTAATAAAGATAAGAAGATTGAGGAAATGTATAGCCCTTCTTGTGAGAAGAGAAAAGGATGGTAAGAAAATCCTTAAACATTGGACTTGTGATGAATTTAGTCATTATGCATCTAAATGTCTAAAAAGAGAGAAAAATTATAAGGGAAAGTTTGAATTTAGAAGAGATAGAAATTGTTTGTATGCAAATGAAGATGAAGAATCTAATAAGAGAGGTCAAAGTGAAAGTGATGATGAATTCAGATTTGTGGCTATCAAGGAAGATGATCTTGGTAGAGAAATTAGAGAAGAAAGAGCTCAAGTTTCCCAAGTGGAAAATAAATATGATTGGATAATTGATAGTGATTTTTTACATCATGACTGATGATATGAATAAGTTTTTTAAGTTCAAAAATCATGATGGAGGTATTGTTAGAGTTGGTAACAATCTAGCCTGTCATATAATGAGAATTGGATCCATTACTCTTGATGGTAAAACTAACACCGATGATGTTTATTTTGTTTATGGATTGAAACATAATTTGTTGAGTGTTGGACAATTGGTGGACAAGAGTTATTAGTTGCAATTCACTAAGAAGACCTGCATTATCAAAGACAAGATTTTAAGATGATTGGAATAGGAACAAGATCTAGAGGTATTGTATTTCAATTGAATCCTACTGAAATGAAATATTTGGTAGCTAAAGTGGAAAATAGTTCATTGTGGCATAGAAGATTTTGTCACATAAACTTTGATAATATTGTGAAATTTAGTAGCATATTTGCAGTTAGGGACTTAGCTGAGATAACAAAGCCTACTAATGTTGTTTGCAAAGAATGTATTTTGGCTAAACAAAATAAAATATCATTTCCTAGCAAGAAGTTCACTACTGCAAGGAAGCTAGAGATCAGTCACACTGATCTAAATGGTCCTTCAAGAGCAAGAGGATTCTATGGGGAAAGGTACTTCATGATTTTTGTTGATGATTTCACTAAAATGATGCGGGTAGCATTTCTTTAAAAAAAAATTGAAGCTTTTGAGAATTTTAAGATATTTAAGAATAGAGTTGAAAATGAATCTGGTGTTAAAATGAAATTTTTGAGATTAGATGGAGGAGAGTTCGCCTCTATAGACTTTAACATATTTTGTGAAGAGAATAGAATTAAAAGGTATCTATGCTCACCTAGAACACCTAAGTATAATGGGATTGTTGAAAGAAGAAATCAATTAGCTATAGAGGTGGCAAGAACAATGTTGTTTGAGAATTATGTTTCTAAAACATTTTGGAGAGAAGCAGTCAATATAGCAATGTACACTCTAAACAAAGTACAAATCGAAAAAGGTATGACCAAGACATCATATGAATTATGGTTTGGTCATTCATCATCAGCTAAGTATTTTAGAATCTTTGGGAGCAAATTCTATATTAAGAGAGATGATGACATTGGTAAGTTTGATCCAAGAAGTGATGAAGTTATGTTTCTTGGCTATTCATTGAAAAGCAAGGGATACAGATGTTTTAGCTATAGAACTAAGACAATAGTTGAATGCACAAATGTAAGGATTGATGAAAAGTTTGGTACTAAGGAAAAGATGGTAGATTATAATTTAGATGAAAAAGAAGATAATTCTGGAATTGTTAGACTAAATGTAGAAGTTTTCTTAGAGACTAACAATGATCTATAGAACGATGTGTTAACTATTGAGCAAAGAGGACAGCAGATATTTGAACCTAGAGATGAGATAAGAGTTGAGATGTCAACTCCTACCCCTAATAGGAATCTAATAAGGAGTTTCCCTCTAGAGAAGATAACTAAAAGCAAAGACGAAGGTGTTATGACAAGAAACATAGTAAATGAAGAGATATGTTTGATTTCTCAAGTTGAACATAAGAGCCCAAATGAAGCAAGTAAAGATGATCATTGGATTTAAGAAATGAAGGAATAATTAGAGAATATTATGAAAAATGATACAGGGGATTTAGTTCCTAGACCTAAAGATAAGAATGTGATAGGAACCAAGTGGGCATTCAGAAATAAGATGAATGAGCAAGGCAGAGTTTTGAGGAACAAGGCTAGACTTGTATGCAAGGGATATTCATAGCAAGAAGGCATAGACTATGAGGAGACATATGCACCTATAGCTAAAATGGAAGCAATAAGAATTTTCTTTGCTTAAGAAATGAATAAGAAGCTCAAGGTTTACCAGATGGATGTTAAATCAACCTTCCTAAATGGAGGACTTAAAGAAAAGGTATATATTGAGTAGCCTAAAGGTTTTCCCCTTTGACAAAAGATAGAGACATGGTATGCAAACTAAAGAAAGATCCATATGGTCTAAAGAAAACACCGAGAACCTAGTATGTAAGGTTGGACAACTATTTGGAAAAGTTTGGATTTGCTAAAGTTATGGTAGGTAGTAACTTATATTTGAAATAAATTGAGAATGGTTTGTTGATAAAATTAATATTTATTGATGACATCATATTTGGACATAATGATGAAGCAAGTGATAATTTTGTTGAAGAAAGGAAGAAGAAGTTTGAAATGAGCATGATAGGAGAAATGAAGTTTTTCCTAGGATTTCATATTATGCAAAATAGTGATGGCATTTTTATTTCACAAGCTGCATACCTAAAAGACTTGTTGAAAAGGTTTTGATTAGAAAGTTGTAAACCTATTGGTACACCTATGATAATTGTTTACAAGGTATCTAGCAAAGATGAGACACTTGCAATAGAGAAGAAGTATAGATCCATGATTGGAGGTTTGTAATATCTAACTCACACTAGACTAGATATAGCAAATGTAGTTTGGATTGTAGCTATATTTCAAGATGATCCTAAGGAGTATCATTTTGTAGTAGTAAAGAGGATATTCTAAAATTTGAAAGTAACATCTAACTATGGAATTTGATATGATAAATCAATTGATTTCACTCTATGTGCATATACTAATGTGGATTGGGCAGGAAGTATGGATGATAGAAAGAGCACTAATGCTAGAGCATTTTTTCTTGTAGGAAGATTGATTTCTTGGCTAAGAAGCAAGATTGTATTTCGTAGAGTACAGCTGAGGTAGAGTATGTTGCAGTGACAAATAACTATAATCAAGTAATGTGGATTAAGAAAATGTTTAAGGATATCAGAATTGAGTTTTTAGAACCTATTATCATTTACTATGATAACATAAGTATAGTGATTATGTCTAAGAATCTTGTATTGCATTCTAAGACTAAGCATATATCTATTAGGTATCATGTGCAAAGAGAGAGAGTAGAAGAAAAGGATATTAGATTGGAGTATGTGAGCACTAAAGATCAGATTGTAGATATCTTTATGAAGCCTTTGCCTAAAGATTCATTTGAGTACTTGAGACGTATGCTTGGGTTTATGGCCCTACCTACTTCTGAGTAGATGATACAGTAAGTGCATCATTCTAGTGTTACAGAGCACTATTGTTAGACTGGATTGAATGCTAATGCTTCCCATATGGGGGGGTATCTATGATAAGCTAAGTCATTGAGGACTCTTGGTATTTGGTCTTGAATAGTGTCTTTCAACACTCAAGCTAGTTGAAGAATTGGAACAATTGGTATTTTGTAATATTGAGGCCTTTGACATTGTTGTCAATGGAGGAGAATATGAATCAAAAACCATATCCTAAGTATTAGGAGAATAACTCCTAAGTAATGGGGGAGAGATATATCTTTAGAGAGATTTAGAAATATTCATGTGAGGAAGTAGGAGATATGCACTTGATGTGTTGAGAATTGTTCAGCATCTGAATAAATGATGGCAATCCTAGAGTCCAAAGGATTTTAGACTTGGTTTAATGAAGAGGATTTGAGAAGATAACAACAACAACAGAGTACTATTTGGTATTCTTGGAACTTAGATGGTTTTCATCTATGTTACCATCAATGCCAAAGCAGGAGATCTTTAGCATGACTGTTGATGATACTACTTTGGGGGGGTATCCTAAGCATTGGAGAGTATTTGCATTCATGACTGTGTTTTTCATTGATGTCAACATAGTAAAGTTTCTATAAAAACTGGCTGAGAAACAAATAGAGATCTTAGTTGTATGGACAATGGTTTGAATGTCTAGTGATGTGCGGTCATGGACATGTTCAACATAGTATCTTGATGACATGGTTTAGTGCACAAAGTCTAAATCAAAGATGTACTAATTTGTACCTTATTTACATATAGCAGTTAAGAGACAGAGCATTTGGAAAGTAGTTCCTAATGTTTTTTTGTTATCTTTCATCTGAGATGTAATGAGAAGATACATAGTCAAGTAGTGATAGAGGATAGTTTGTTGGTGATGTCAGCAAGTGCACAAGCCCTAGTATCACATGTGTGAATTTTTGTATTGATTGTGAGTTGACAATCCTATTGTAATTATAATTAATTAATTATCTTATTGTAATTAATTGGGAAAGCCTCAGGGCCAACTCAAGGAATTATTTTGAAGATATGGTATAAAGGAAAGATGTTTTCCTTGTTTGTAATAGTATCCATTGTAGTATGAAGTGTGAAGTGTGAAAAGGAACAAAGTGTTTGGTTAATGTGTGTAAGTGATTCAAAGAATTATTGGATGCAAGATTTGTGACCTAATTATAAGATCAGAAGGATTAGAGGTTTAGTTGATAGGAAAAAGGTAGAGGAAGGAAGTTTCATTTCTATTATTCTACAAGGAATAATACAAAGATCATTTGGATATTGGGTTCATTGGTCTTTTTCTTGAAGTTGTTTAGGCAGTGGGTCCAACTATCTTCTGCAACTCCTAATATAGATTCAAAGTCTCCTAATAGGGACTCATATATACTAAACATATTCATAGACTCTTAACAGGGTCCATCCTCTAGCAAGGAATATTTATGTTAGTACATCATCTTGTGGGTACCATCCCCACCTGGGTTTTCCCTCTGATCAAGGGTTTCCCTAATTAAAATATCTGGTGTTATTGTGCATTAGTATCTTGTTCTGGTTTCTAATTATATTGCTCATATGGTTAAAGTTTAATAAGGTTAATAATTATGATATTAGTTGGATAATTGATTCACCCCGCCCCCCGCCCCCCTCCCTTACTTATATTGGTGGACTATATATTCTAACATATTTTACCACAATGAAGTGCTACCATTGCAATCAATTAGGACACCTTGTATATAGATGCCTTAAAAAAGGCTCAACTTCCTAAGGAAGTACAAAAAGAGTTAACTATGTGCAAGAAGAGTCTAGCAAAAAATGTAAACAATTTGAAGTGCCTTTAGAATTAGAGGAAGGGATAACTTGATAATAAGAAGAACATTAATCAAGGAGCCAATCAAAGAAGAATCAAGTCAAAGAAGGGCACTTTTTAGAATCAGATGCAAAATCCTAGGGAAGGTGTGTAGAGTCATCATTGAATCAACCTCAATAGATAACATAATCAATAAAGAGGTAATTAGCAAGATGAAGCTACAAAGAATCCCACATGCAAACCCATATAAGGTCAAATGGCTCAATAAAGGGCAACATATTCTTGTGGGAGAGAAAGCATGGGTAGAGTTCACCATAGGGAGATACAAGGATAGAGTACTATGTGTCATTCTTCCTATGGATGCATTCCACCTTCTACTTGGAAGGCCATGGCAATTTGATAACCAAGACATACATGATGGAACCAAAAATGCCTACTCATTCAAGAAGGATGGTTTGACTTTCAAAATTTAGTCCTTGATAGAAGAAGCAAAGATGAAGACCTTAGGTCCAAGTGTGGCCATGCTTGGTGAGAAAGAGTTCTTAAAGACCCTAGAGGAAGGAAATGGAGTTAAGTTTGCATTAGTTTTGAAGCCCAAAGATGAAGTTGTTGCCAAGAAAACAAAGATAACAAGTGAAGTACAAGAATAGCTTAAGAGTACAAAGCTATTGTTAGTAATGGACAACCTGCCACCCTACCTCCTAAGAGACTTGTTAGACACCAAATAGACTTTATTCCAGGAGCTACCTTACCCAACATGACTTCTTATAAGATTTCCCCTTAACAAAATGAGGAAATTACCAGGCAAATCCAAGAGCTCCTAGACCAAGGCCTAATTAGGAAAATCATTAGCCCATGTGTAGTCCCTATTATTTGAGAACCCAAGAAAAGAGGAACTTGGAGACTTTGTACTAATTCTAGAGCCATTAATAGAATCACCTTTAGGTATAGGTTTCCAATACCTAGAATTGAAGACCTAATGGACTATTTAGGGGAAGCAAAATATTTCACCAAGATAGACCTAAAAAATGGCTACCACCAAATCAAAATAAATGAAGGGGATCAATGGAAAACAACTTTCAAAACTACAAAAGGTTTGAATGAATGGCTTGTAATATCATTTGTTTTGTCTAATGCTCCATCTACTTTTATGAGGCTTATGAACAAGGTATTAGTAGATTACATTGGTAAGTTTTTTTTTGTCTATTTAGATGACATATTAATTTTCAATAAAACAAAGAGAAGCATGTCAAGAATTTACAAAAAAAATCTAGTAAATTGTATAAAGAAAATCTAATGATAAACTTGGAGAAGTGTGACTTCATCAAATAGGAGCTAGTTTATCTTAGCTTTGTTTTGTCTCAAGGTAATCTCAAAATGGTTCAAGACAAGGTGGACACCATTCTAAGTTGGCCTACTACCAAGACTACATCAGATGTAAGAAGCTTCCATGGTTTGGCCTAGTATTATAGAAAGATTATCAAGAATTTTAGTTGCATATGTACTCCCACGTTGGATACAATCAAAGGAGGAGTGAAGAAAAAATTTCACTAGATGCCACAAGTTGATCATGCTTTTGAATGACTAAAAAGGAAGATAGCAGAACTGCCTACTCTAGTGTTTCCTAGATTTAAGGAACTTTGTCAAGTGGAGTGTGATGCCAGTAATATAGATATTGGGGGTTGTTCTAAGCCAAGAGGGAAGACCAATGGTTTTTCATAGTCAGAAGCTCAATGATGCATAGAGGAAATACTCCTCCTATGAATTAGAGTTGTATGCCCTAGACCAAGCTCTAATGAAGTGGAAGCACTATTTGCTCCCAAAAATATTTGTGGTGTACTCAAACAACCAAGCCCTCAATTTCCTTAACTTTGAAGACAAATTCAGTAGAAAACACATGAAGTGGGTATAATATTTGCAAGCCTACACTTTCAACATCAAGTACACACTATAAAATTTGGGGTCAAATTATGATGACAATTTGCAACAGTGATGTAATTTGTGGTCATTTTCATGTTTTTGTTTTTGCAATTATCCCTGATGTCATTGCAATATCAATGTCTATATCATAATTGTAATGCCCTTGAGAGCATAAAATAATAAAAAGAAAGCATGACAATCATTTTTCATTTGTTTTGACTTTGGAGAGCTATATGCAATAGAGGTGGAGAGCTTCGAATGAGGGTGGAGAATTTTGCCCTTGTGATCAGTGCATTTGGTTATTGTGCCCTCATGATCTCTACATCTCATTTTTGTGCCCTTGCTTTCTGATTTCATTATCATTTCATGCCCTTTTTCTATAGTTTCATTATCATTTCATGCCCTTGTGATCTACATTCTCTTGCTTTGTGATTTTCTTCAAGGGCAAGAAGAGGTACGTATGTAAAAAAAAATTATTTTCCTTGTAAACATGTATATCTTTATATTTCCTTCTAAACATGTATCTATTTATATATCTAGAGAGATCTTTTTCAAGGTGCTTATTACATATATGATCTAGCTACATACATTTTCTAGAATCCAAATAATAAAACATTAAAACTCACTCAACCAATACTAAGTGACTTACCTCAAGATCCTACATAAAAATAATGTAGACCATGAAAAAAGGGTCGAGTTCACAAGAAATTTTACAAAAACATATCATAGTAGATATTGTTAGAAAGAAACAAGCCATAACCTAGTTAAATTGGTCTAGTTGTTGAGTAGTTGGGTTGATTACAAATTCCTACAGAACTATCACTAGATTAGGTACAATAAAATGAACAATCAGCTTTATCAAAAATTATCTAGATGCATGCATATTTTAGAATCCAAATAATGAAACAATAAAACTCACTCATCCCGTGCTAAGTGACTTACCTCAAGATCCTGCACAAAAATAATGCAGACCATGAAAAATGGGTAGAGTTTGCAAGAAATTTTACAAAAACATATCATACCAAATATTTTTAGAAAGAAACAAGCCATAACCCAGTTAAACTAGTCTAGTTGTTGATTAGTTGGGTTGATTACAAATTCCTATAGAACTATCATCAAATTAGGTGCAACAAAATGAACAATCAACTTTATCAAAAAAAGATCTAGCTACATACATATTCTAGAATCCAAATAATAAAGTAATAAAACTTACCCAACTCATGCTAACTGACTTACCTTGAGATCCTGCACAAAAATAATGCAGACCACAAAAAATGAGCATAGTTCACAAGAAATTTTACAAAAACATATCATAACAGATATTTTTAGAAAGAAACAAGTCATAAACTAGTTAAATTGGTCTAGTTGTTGATTAGTGAGGTTTCTTACAAATTCTTGTATAACTGTCATCAGATTAGGTACAACAAAATGAACAATAAAGGGCATAATTCATATGTGTATTATAGCTTTTTAACACATAATTTAATTTTTGGTAGGTTCTATTCTAATTCAAGTTGGAAAATAGTTATTTCTAATTCAAAACTCTCAATTCAAAGGATTAATAATATTATGAAAGAGAAAACTTCATATTAGATTAAGGATTTTATCTTCATGACTTGTTCCTATAGAAACTCTTGATTTTCATTGGATACCTCTCCTTACATCTGCAAATTTTTCTATATACAATATTATTTTCTAAGATAAAGGATTTGGATAGTAATATGATTAATTTTCTATTTACAACATATTCAGTATATATGGTTGAAACCACATGGCTTTGGTTTCTAAGATAAGCATTATCTTTCCTTCATTTAGAAGAAACAGCATAATCTTGTGCATTATAGTTAGGGGTAATTGTTCGTAGTGATGTAGTATGTTTGAGACTAGTACTCCCAAACATAACTATCTTCCCAAAAATGATTTCCCTTGGATATTTCTCATTATATCTCAATGTATCCTCTCTCACTAAGAGTCAATTTTTCTATGTTTCTTGCTTATCTTCTAGTATAGATTTTAAGTTTAGTCTCTTTGATATCTAATGTTTTTAGAGTTAGATGATACTTTTCTATTATTATTTTAATCATATAGAAAATATTCTTTAAATTTTGTCCCTTCTTCATCATGGACCATATTGACCAAATGATAAAAATATTAATATTCATAATAGATCAATTTGGATAGTACATGGGGATTTTTACATCCTAGATTGGAAACCTTCCCCTTTTTTGGTCTATCATGAGGGTGAAACCCCCAGTATAAACTCAAAATAGAATTCTTCTTATCCTTCAATATACTTCTCTCATAAAGATTATTTATCTTTATTCCCTACATTAGATATGAAGGTATTGTGTGTATTAAGATTCTTGGATAACCATCCATATTTCTAGAAAATGATTTTACTTTATCTAAAAGTTAGTTTGGACTATCTTATATACTTAAACAAATTAATCCTTAGTTACTTTCAACCTTTCAATTATTTGGTTTTGTTTCACATTTTTTTTCCATTTTGGACAAGATATCTATATAATGTATAATTGATATATCAATAAAATACAGGATCAACTTAGATTAGGTCCAAGTATGGAAATCATCATCAGGCTTCATGGACCTACATATGAAATAGTATTTGATGGGCATATAGTAGAAATCATAATCAAGGAATGTCATTGTCTACACATTTTTTGGTCCTTAGAGTAGTTTATCAAAAACTAGGAAAGGAGTTCATTTTTAATCTTGACAAATATAGAGTTCCCTTTGACACTGCATCAAGGTTCGTTGCAATGGTATATATGGTCAAAGATTGCAAAGAACAGTTCATAACTCAAGAAATATGAACAATAAAGGTTTGTGCTCTTAGGAAGAGGATCAAGGATAGGTCCCCATCATCATGATAATTGCACATAACATGAAACCCAAGATCATGATTAAGGGTTTCAAAGTCATGAGGATGAACTAGGTGAGATTACCACCCTAACATGGTTATCAAAGTGAGTGATGGGGAAAAATAATAATAGCCCAACCCATTAGGAGTTAGCAAGGTAGATCTAATATCAACACCATGTTCTTGCTTCTGAGCTAACAATTCTTCAAGTGCATTTTCTTGTCAAACATTAATTTTGATGTAGGAGCATCCTATGTTGCACTGCTATCCCCCATGTTTTCAATTTTTATCTTGCTACTAAAACTGTGTTTTTTGAGTTATGGGTGCTTATTGCAATCAGTGTAACAAATTTTCCATAATAAATGAGAGTCTACACACTTCAATGATTTAAGAAGGCCTAATTATGATCCAAGGCACAAGTTCTAACTCCTTATAAGTTGGGAGATATGCCAATTCTACCAGAGTATCAATTTCTGGCAGTTCTACATGATAGTTTCCTATGCTTGACTTTCAGGTTGGATGCATTCTTTTCCTTGGTGAACTAGACTTTTCACACTTTAGGGGTCATATAGGACCTAAATATCTACCCATAGTTTGAAGTGCAAGTTCTAATTCAATCGAAGCTAGGAGATATCACAATTTTGCTCAGACATCAATTTTTGGACATTTAATTGCTAATGCAAGCTAACTTGTGGCTCTTCAAGAATTTAATGTTAGGTTTATTTTCATTTAATATTTTTTGAGAGCTGACTTGTGGATTCTCTATGTTCTAGAATGATCTATAAGCCATTTTGGATAGTATAAATAGAGTTTTTAGGCTTAGATCTAGGACAATTTTTGAAGAGATGATTTTGGAGAGCAGAACTGAAAAGTGTGAATTTGAAGCTTTGTATCTAGTCATAACCTAGAAGGCCTTATAGTTGGGCATGTATGTTGAATATTTTAAGAATAAATGAAAGTACTTTTCTTTTCTTCCTCCTTGGGTTGTTGTTCCTTCTGTTTTCTTTTGTTGTGTTAACTCTTGTAGGGTGGTTCGGAGAGTTGGGTGTGCCATTGGCCCTAGTTTTCCCTATCCTTCATTGCATCAGGTGGTATTAGAGATTTAAGTTTATCCTTGTGGAGATTGGATCATGTAGAACCCTATTTTTGATATTAGTTGTAGGGTTATAGATTTGTGGATTTGACCTATAACTTGCAAAAGGTTACAATCTTGCAGACACATGATTTGTAAAGATGGTTTGTGGAAGAGGAAATGTTGATAATGCTATATTGGATTAGTTGAGACAAATTGCATCCAGATTAGATGCTATGAAGATAGCCCAAAGGAGAGGAGCACATCTTGATGATGTAAGCAGCAACACCAAACCATAATCTAGAACTTGAAGAAGATCAAGATGAGGAAAGATTGTTGAGAGTATTATCTAGGGAAAATTCAAAGCCTATTGTAGAAGTTGTTCCTTATGATGGAAAATTGGATACCAATCTTGTGTTAGATTGGATCTCAAATATAGAGAAGTTCTTTGAGTATGAAAACACTCCTAATAATAAGAAGGTGAAGATTGCAATCACTAGGTTGAAAGGTCATGCATCACTATGGTGGGAGCATTTGCAAACTGATAGACAAAGGAGAGAAAAGGAGAAGATCAAAACTTGGCCAAAGATGGTAAACAAGTTAAAGAATAAATTCCTTTCTACTGATTAACAAGTTAGCTTGTTGAAAAGATGCAAAATTTGAGATAAAAGGACATGACTATGAAAGAGTATACTGAGGAATTCTATAGATTGGACATCAGATCCAGACATGTGGATGATGATGTTGAGAAAATTGCAAGGTACATAAATGGATTGAGATCTGGAATTCAAGATGAAATAAGTTTTTTGAAGTTAGAAAGTGTGGAAGAAGCATATCAATGCCTTGAAATCTAACAAGATCTTGAAAAAGAAGCATGAACAAAGATAAAGAGGTAGAGGTGGTAGATTTCAGAGAGGTAGAGGTAAATCTTATGGTGAAGGTGGTAAATTCGATAATTTTGTGCAAGATAAGGGAAAATTTGAATGGAAGAATGATGAAAAAGATAAGACCGAGTGGAAAGGTGGTAGCTTATACCAAGGAGGTAATAGATCTTACCAAGGAAGAGGTAATTCTTATCCTAGAGGTGATTTTTGTGGTAATTTTTTTAGATGTGGCAAAGAAGGGCATAGATATTTTGAATGTAGGTCTTCTGAAAGTGAGCAATATAATAGAAATGTTGTGATTCAAGGAGACATTGAGCATTCACCAAGTCGGCCTAAGGCTAGAGAAAATATGATGGTGAGAAAAACCTTATGTGATAAGGAACCTGTCCTTAGAAGAAGTCTTTTCAAGACCAAATGTAAGATGGTTGGAAAATTAGCAAGGTTATCATTGATAGTGGAAGTTCTACAAATTTGGCATCAGAAGAGTTGGTTATAAAGTTGTAGTTGCAAATGCTGAAACATCCCAAACCTTATCACGTTTCATGGATCAAAGATGAGCATAAGATATTGGTAAGTGAGAAATGTGTTGTGAAGTTCAAGATTGGACATTGCTTTGATGAAGTATTGTGTGATATTAGACCCATGGATTGTTGTCATATTTTGTTGGGTAGGCCTTAGCAATATGATAGATATGTTGCACATGATGGAAGATTGAAGCAATATACTCTTTCAGTAAATGGGAAGAAACAAATATTGTTGTCTTTGATTGAAAGTCTAGATGAGGTTAGTTGTACTATAATAAAATTTTGCATGGTTAATGGCAAGCAATTTGAAAAGGAAGTAAAGAAGAATCAAGTTTGTTTTGCTATAGTTCCTAGAGGATCATGTGTTGGTAATAATGACTGCCCAATAGAAGTAGGTAATGACAAAGTGATACAAGAAATTATAGAATTACTAAATGAGTATAAAGATATTGATGTTGATGATATTCTTAATGATTTACCTTCAGTAAGAAGTATAAGTCATTGTATAGATCTAATTCTTGGAGCTAGTTTCCCAAACAAAGCACCATATAGATTGACACCTATAGTGAATGAAAAAATTAATAGACAAGTGCATGAATTTCTATAAAATAGTCCATATGTTGTATGTGATGTACTAGCACCTAAGAAGAATGGAGAATGGAGAATATATATTGATTCCAGAGCTATTAATAAGATCATAGTGAAATATAGGTTCCCTATCCAAGGATGGATGACATAATGGATTGTTTAAGTGGAGAAAAGTACTTTACCAAGATTGATTTGAAGAGTGGCTATCATCATATCAGAATTAGAGAAGATGATGAATGGAAGATTTCTTTCAAGACAAAAGATGGTTTTTATGAATGGTTGGTTGTGCATTTTGGTTTGACTAATGCACCTAGTACCTTCATGAGGTTGATGAATGAAGTTTTGAAAAGATTCTTGGGTAAGTTTGTGATTATTTATTTGGATGATATTCTAATATTTAGTAAGACCAAGGAAGAACATCTTGAGCATATTATACAAGTATTGCAGATGTTGAAAGAGGAAAAGTTGTTGATTAATCTGAAAAAGTGTTCTTTTATGCAAGAGAAGATTGTGTATTTGGGATTTGTGATTTCAGCTAATGGCTTGAAGATGGATCCTGAGAAGGTTAAAGCAATATTGGAATAGCCTACACCTGACAATGTGGGTGAGGTAAGATCATTTCATGGTTTGGCTAGTTTTTACAAAAAGTATATAAAGAATTTTAGTGTTGTTTGTAATGCTATGACTAAGACAATGAGGGGAGATAAAAAGGAATTCAAGTGGATAGATAGAGCTGATAATAGTTTTGAGACTTTGAAACAAAAGTTTGTTGAATTACTTGTATTGGCTTTGCTTGATTTCAATAAGGTGTTTCAAGTTAAATGTGATGCAAGTGTTAATGCAATAGGAGTTGTATTAAGTCAAGAAGGTAAACCTATTGCTTTCTTTAGTGAGAATTTGAATGATGATAAAAGGAAGTATTCTATGTATGATCAAGAATTTTATGCTATTGTTCAAGCTTTGAAGAAGTGGAGACAATATTTTATTCCTAAGGAGTTTGTGTTGTATACTGATCATAAAGCTTTACAATACTTGGAAAGTCAACATAAATTGAATCAGAGGCATATGAAGTGGGTTGAGTACTTGAAAAATTTTACATTTGTCATTAAGTGCAAGAGTGGAGTTACTAACAGAGTTGTTGATGCATTGAGTAGAAGACATTCCTTGTTGACTGAAATGAAGGTTGAAGTTCTTGGTTTTCATGAAATGAAAGAGTTGTATAATGTTGATCCTAGTTTTTTTGAGGCATGGAGAGAATGCAAAGCACCAAATCTGATAGATCACATAATTAAGTATGATGAGTATTTCATTCAAGAAGGTATGTTGTTCAAAGGTATTTAGTTGTGAATTCCTAGAAGTTTTATGAGGTTGAATCTAATTAAGGAAAAGCATAGTGGAGGATTGGTTGAACATTTTGGAATTGATAAGACATTGAGTTTGTTGAAAGAGAAGGATTATTGGTAACTAATGTATAAGGATGTTCAGACATTTGTAAAGAGTTGTGGAGTTTGTCAAATTGAAAAAGG
This sequence comes from Cupressus sempervirens, assembly GCA_028749045.1. Lineage (NCBI taxonomy): Eukaryota > Viridiplantae > Streptophyta > Pinopsida > Cupressales > Cupressaceae > Cupressus > Cupressus sempervirens. The sequence goes on from CM053788.1 coordinate 606,271,483, forward strand.
AGTGAGTCAAAATACTAGTTTGTATACACCTATTACTGTTCATGAAAATCTTTGGAATGACATGAATGTGAATTTTGTTCTTGGATTACCTAAGACAGTGAAGGGGTATGATTCTATATTTTTTGTAGTGGGTAGGTTTTCTAAGATGGCTCATTTCATACCATGTAAGAAGATATCAGATGCTGAGAATGTTGTTGAAATTTTTTTTAAAGATATTGTGAGATTACATAGATTACTAAGAAGTATTATTCTTGATAAAGACAATAAGTTTGTTGGTTATTTTTGAAAGACTTTGTAGAAGAAGATGGGTACTAAATTGAAGTTTAGTTCTACATTCCATCCACAAACAGATGGATAGGTAGAGGTTGTGAATAGAATTTTGAGTAATTTCCTAAAATGTTTAGTCGGGAATAAGCCAAGTAATTGGGAGATGGTATTTGCACAAGCTAAATTTGCATATAATAATTCTATAAATAGGAGTATAGGGAAGACACCTTTTGAGATTATTACTGGAATGAAGCCTAAAGAAGTATCAGATTTGAGTGATATTGTTGGTGAAGAAAAGAGAAGTGTTGCAAGAGAATAATTTGTTGATTTTATGGAGTCTTTACATAAGGAAGTGAAGTTGAGGATAAAACAAAGTAATCAAAAGTATAAGGAGAATTTTGATCAGTCTAGAAGACATCATGATTTTCAAGTTGGTTATGAGGTGATGGTTCATTTGAAGAAAGGAAGATTTTCAATTGGAACATATAGTAAGCTAAAGATGAAGAAGTTTAGAACTTGTAAGATCTTGAAGAAGTTTGATAGTGGAAATGCTTATGAAATTGAGTTACCTAATGACATGGATATATCTCCTATATTCAATGTTGCTAATTTATACAAGTATCATGAGTCAAATGATAAAGTTGTATCAAAGGACTATCCTACAAAGTATATTGAAGAAGTTGAATAGATATTAGATCAAAGAATTGCTAAGAGCACAAGGGGAAAAGATTATTATGAATATTTGGTGAAGTGGAAGAAAAGACCTATGGAAGATGCTTCATGGATTTATCAATATGATTTGGATTTAGCTCAGCTTGTGAAATCTCAATGAATCAAGAGAATCATTTCTTCCAACCTTGGTTGTTTGATGTAGGAGCATCCTGGGTTGCACTGCTATCCTACATGTTTTCAATTTTTATCTTGCTACTGAAATTGTGTTATGTTGAAACTATGTTTTTTGGTTTCTAGGTGACTATTGTAGACCATGTAACTAATTTTCCATAATGAATGAGAGATTTCACACTTTATGGATATACAGGGGACTAGAGCACTATCTATGATCCAAGACACAAGTTCTAACTCCTTATAAGTTGGGATATATGGCAATCCTCCCAAAGTATGGATTTCTGGTAGTTTTGCATGACAATTTCCTATACTTGAATTTCAATTTGGATGCACACTTTTCCTTGGTGAATCAGCCTTTTTTCACTTAAGGGGTTGTAGAGGACCTGAATATCTACCCATAGTTCAAAGCACAAGTTCTAATTCAATCAGAGCTAGGTGATATCACAATTTTTCTTGGACATCAATTTCTAGACATTTAATTGTTGATGCAAGCCGACTTGTGGCTCTTCAAGAATTTAATATTAGGTTTATTTTTATTTAATATTTTTTGAGAGCTAACTTGTAGCTTCTCTATGTTTTAGAATTATTTGCAAGCCATTTTGGCTAGTATAAATAGAGTGTTTAGGCTTGGAGCTAGGACAGTTTTTGAAGAGATGATTTGGAGAGTAGAACTGAAAAGTGTGAATTTGAAGCTTTGTATCTAGTCGTAACCTATAAGGCCTTACAACTAGGCATGTATGTTGAATATTTTAAGAATAAATGAAACTATTTTCCTCTTCTTCCTGCTTGGTTTTTTTTCTTTGTGTTTGCTTTCATTGTGTTAACTCTTGTAGGGTGGTTCAGAGAGCTGGGTGTGTCATTGGCCCTAGTTTTCCCTATCCTTCCTTGCATCAAATTTTGTTCAACAATTATAAACTCTTAGAAAATTCATTCTTTTTTTCTATTACCATTGATGGGCTTCCCTTGAACAAAATCAAAATGAAGAGGCATAAATACACCAAATATTCCTTTCAAAATCATATGTGCAAATATAAACATTAAGTACAACATATCCGATATTTTTGTAGATATACACATTAATTACACCAAATGTTTCTTTCAAAATCATATGTGTAGATATAAACATTAACTAGAATATTTCCAATATTTTTTTAGATATACACTTAATTACACCAAATATTTCTTTCAAAATAATATGTACAGATATAAATATTAGCTACAACATGTCCAATATCTTTGCAGCTAATACACATTAATTACATTAAATTTTTCTTTCAAAACCATATGTGCAAATATAAATATTAATTGCAAAATGTTCAATATTTTTGCAGATATACACATTATTTGCACTAAATGTTTCTTTCAAAACCATATGGGCAGATATAAACATTAAGTATAACCAACTCATTAAGGGTACACAAATAAGTTATTTCAGTGAAGAAGGATCATGTTAGATAATACAAGGGAGTTTGATCAAAATAGGGAGACAATCACTAGATTATTGTCTAACTTTCAAAGAGTAGGTGATGACAAATGTTATTGTCTTTGCAAGTGTTGTAACGGCTTAAAGATAAGAAGAGTCAAAATAAAAATAGCTAAGAGTCATTGTTTAGAGAATGGTCACACTGAAGGGGGGTTTGATTATCATCCATTGGTAAGTTATTTGTTATATTGTTTTCACAATTAATATACATATGAACCATAGAATGATGGTTTGATTGTCATCATTTTTATATAGGTCAATCTCCCTAGGGTAGTACATGATATGGACCAATAAATCTTGGAGGAACATGGAGGTGTGAGTATTGAAGAAGAAGATCATGATCCCATGGACGATGATGATCATGTGCTAGAAAATACATTTGAAGATGATGGTATGAATGCATTGATCCATGACACATTTGGTACTAGTGTTGCTGATGATGATGAGGAGGAGGAGGATGGCATTAAGGTTGTCCATGAAATACCTCTACTTGAGAAGGAAAACATGACCCTTTAGGAAGGATCCCAATCAACTCTTCTCTTTATTGTGTTGTTGTTGGTGATTTTGAAGGTTATGAATGGTTTATCCAACATAATAATGTCATGTATGCTAAGGTTTGTGATATACATCATTATAGTCTATAAAATGTGAAATACATACCATTAAGATTTTCTATACTAACAACTAGTATTTTTGTTGTAGATTGATAGGTGACTATTTGTTACCACTATCAAATGTTCTTGATCACTTGTCCTAAGACTTATGTGCCACTATGAAACACATTGGGACAGAGTATCAATCAAGAGATACGTGTCCTCAAGATCATATAATTTATCATAAAGACCACAAAAATGCAACAGAATGCCCTGAATGTTGTACATCAAATATTGAGATGATCAAGTGATAAAAAAAGGTGACTCACAAGGTTCTTCTTTACATCCCCATTATTTTGCATCTTAAATGATTATTTCGGTATAATAGCTTGGCACAATTTATGGATTACTATGCATGCAATAGAAGTCAAGATGAAATTATTCAAATGCCTATGGATGGTTTAGCATCAAAGGACATAGAGGAAAAGTGGCCACACTTTAAGGGACCTCAAAATCTCAAGCTTTCTTTGGCAATTGACGATGTCAATCCATATGGAGAGACGAGAATCGTTTACTCAATCTAGCTTTTTTTTGTTATCAATAATAACCTTCCTCCATGGATGTCAATAGAGAGGGATCACATTATGTTGGCAATGATTGTTCTAGGTATTTAATTATTTTATTATTACCTACATGTAATTATAAGTCTTGGAGTGAAATGACCACAATAATTATCTGATGTTATTCATTCAACTAGGTAAGTATCAAGTGAAAGATATGAATGCATATATTGCATGCCTCTTATCAACGAGTTGCTAGTGTTATGAAATGGTTTCACTATGTATGATATCTCTAGACCAATTGTACAAAAATAATTTCAATTCCATGTAATGTTTGTGTGGACAATTCATGATGCCCCAAGGTTGACACATTTATGTGGTATGTTATGTTTAAATCTAATTGTATGTGATAATACTAATTCCAAAAATGAACATATTTAATCCAATTGTATCATTAACTTGTAGGTCTTCAAAAAAAGGAAAATTTTGCATGTCCAATGTGTGGTCCAAAGATGAAATCTCATCATTCCAAAAGTTTAAGAAAGTAGGTGTTTGATAAAAATAGGCACTTCCTCCATAAAAAAACATAAGTTTTGAAGTGTTGAAAAATATTTTTTCAACGGGAAAGAAGAGACTACATCAAAGCCACGAAGAATGACACCTCACCTATGGCAGTTGGAATATAATAGAATTCAAGGTGATCAAAGCATTAGCACTGACCACCTTCTAAAGGAACTAAAATGTTTTTGATAAGAAAAAACATGTTTTACAAGGATGTTGAAACCCAAAAGTTGTTAGATATCACAGGGCTATAAATAGAACAACAAAAGCCCAGAAATAGAAATATAGCCAACAAAAAGGCCAAATCAAAAGACAGGAAAAAAGCCAAACAGAAAAAACCTATAGAAACCAAAAAAGCCAAGAGACAAAAATTGATAAACATTTACTTACTCCTCTGCCTTCCTTTTAAGGTTTTGCATTGTTTCTGCCACTTCACAGGCTTTCTGACACTCCTCAGCCATTTGCTTCTAATTCTTCAAGTAGGTCTGATCTAACTGGCTATGGGTTATGTCCGTGATGGTTTCCTCATCCATCTTATATTCATCTTTTTCCTTTTCCTTATTGTCCTCTAGAAAACCCCTAGCTTTCAGCTTTCTAGTAAGAGTAACAATGTTTTCATTGAGAGAGTTCAAAATAGAGATCATCTGGTTAGCCATGTTACGATTGTAAGTCTCCAAATTTTTCATCCTTTTTTTGACCAACCTAATACCATCCCCCTGATTTGTCAAATTCCCTTTCTCAAATTTCTTCCCCTAGCTTTCCAACTGTCTCATTCTTTCTTTTACCTTCTCTAATTCATGAAACGGCCATTTAATTGATCTAAAATTGTCTATCATGTTATTTCTTGCATTGTTAAATAGGTTTATTCCCACTTCCCTTGCATTGTTAGTGATGGTCACCAACATCGGATCAATAAGTTCCTCCATCTAGATCTTTCCCTCTTTTTCTTCAAGGATTTGGGGATTCGTGACTTCTCTCACAATCACAATCTTTGAAGTTCTAACATTGAAATTTTTTCAAGCCATATGCCTATTTTCTATAACCATCTCACCACTTCCTCCATTTTCTCCTTTTCAGGCTCTTGTGGGGGACTTGGAGAGGGAGGAGGCACTAAAATCTCTAGACCAAAATCAATTTTCCCCTCTAAAGGTATGTCCTCCTCTTTTGTCCTTCTCTACTTTTTTCTAGGTTTATCAACTATCTCTTCTCTATCTTCATCTTCCTCACCCTTATTCTCCTCAATTGTATCCATATCTTCACCTTCCTCATTATACTCTTCTTCCCCCTAGCCAACAACTTTGGGCCCAAGGCCCATATGACTTTTTCTACATGAAACTTTAGTTGAAGTAGATGTTCCCTCATCTTTTCCCCTTGCCTTCTTTCTAGACAAGAGATAATCTTCCTCCTCCTCTGAGCTTATACTCTGAACATCTTATGTATCTAAAGAGAATTTAGAGCCCCATGTCTCTTCAGAAGTAGCCACTGCATGAGCTAGGGTTTTACTCCCAGATTGAGCCTTAAAATTCTCATAGATCAAGAGAAGTAAACCCTCATGTAGGGCAGAGTTAGAAGTAGGCTTTTTCTTGTGCCCAAAAATGCTCTTGTGCATGGAAGAATACAAATAAAATAGAAAGGAAACCTTAAACCTATAACAAAAATGATTAAGCAAAACAAAATGATGGGTTCTAACCCTATCAAATCTTGTATCCATAAATATATACTCAATAATGACCCTCAGCACATACCTCCAAAACTTCTTAATCGTGTCCATCTCATAGTAGGTCTCACATTTCACCAGTTCATTTTTCTCTTCCATATTCTTAGCAAAATCCTTAACCACATTCGCAAACACTTTTTTATCTCTATAGAACTTTACTCCCTCATCTACAATTTCAATGAGATGAACAATGACCTCCACGATAATTTGATACAATACCCCATCCACTTTGACCCTACTAGGAACTACAATGTTATCCTAGAAAATTTAGTAGGCTACCCTACTATGAGCAACTACAAATTGTGCATTTGTTTGATACCATGCATATTGGAAAGAATGTAACAGAGACACTATGAAAAATATTTGATGAAAGGTGTGACAAAGAAAAACTTGCCAGAATTTGTAGTGACATTCATGATTCCAATATTTCCATGAAAGATATCATTGAATCAAATAGCAATGGAGAGAAAATTAATGTAAAAGCCCTTCCTTGGTTATTAACGGAGCAACAAAGTAATGTCATAAAAAAAATCATACAAAAAATGAGATTTCCTACATGATTTTCTATAAATATAAGCAATCTCATATCAAAGAAAAGTGAATTTGGCCCAGAGCTAAAAATGCATGATTGACATACCTTCATCAAGGTAATTCGTGATCTTTTTGTATTTACAATATATTTGTGAAACTACATTCAATTTTCATTATATTATGCTAGAAAATAATGAAATAATCAGTTGACAATTGTTGTAGTATGTCCTACCCCTATCGCTCCCAAACAACTTTGAGAATAATATCAAACAAGTGATATATGATCTTGGAAAATACATAAGGTAAGTAGTGATATTTGTTCAATATATCAAACAAGTAATATATTGTAAAGCCACATATTTAAATATTTTTGCATCTTGAATCCATTGTAGGTGGTTGTCATCTAGAGAAATCCATAAAGAAGATATAAAATATTGGAAGAAAAGAATTCCTCTACTAATGTGTGAAATGCAAAAGTGTTTACCTTCAACTTTTTTCAATGCACACAAGAACACTACCTCATACACCAAGTTGAGGAGATTGAATTCTGTGGACCTATACAACCTAAGCAAATGTGGATGGTTGAGAGACACTTAAATTTTTTGAAGGGTTGGTTCAACAAAGAGAATATCCTAAGGGTTCTATGACTGAAGGATATATGGCATACCAGATGATGGTGTACATTACTCAATATCTTCCTAATCTTGCAACAAAGACCCATATAGATTACATTTGGAATCTTGACTCCATCAAAAAAATTGAAGGGGAGTAATTGGTGGGGAAAAGTAGATTTAGAAAAGTGAAAGGTAATAAATTATGAGATGTTATTGTAGTTAGTTAACTCTTAATCTTCAAAATAAATATATTCTAAGTCATCTATTTACTTTTGCACAACTACTAAAGAGTGAGATGCAATACATTTGTTTATTGCAAACAATCAAAGATTGGATGATGGTATGGATTGAATGACGTCAACATTCTAGTCATTTATTAAAATGGGAATCTATTTCTTCATTAGTTAAACAAGCTCATTTTAATGGAGATACCAGTGTTACACAAAAGGAAATAGATTTAGCATATGATTTAAGAGATCTCTATGTACTTATAAGTTTGTTAATCAACCATATAATTTTGAACTCGTGATGAAATAATTAGTTGGAATACTTTAGAATAAGTGAGAGGGTGAAGGGTGGGGGGGAATGGGGGTGGGGTGAATTAGTTATCCAAGGTCCAGATGTATAAATAAAACTTTTCACAACTTAGTGAACCCATAAAACATTTAACTTCATGCATGCATCCATAAGATTATGCAATCACAAAAAAAATTGTAGGTTACTGTCAAATCAACTTGCAGAAATATAAACATGAAACATGATAGATTCATTAGCACACTTGACACAATGATTTATGTAGACACCCAATTTGAAAAAAAACCACTAATAACATGTTACTCTTTTCACTCTTCTAAAGTGATGCCCTGTGAAAGGCTAACCCTATTAAAGATTACAATACACATTTTTAAAGGTGACCATATTAAAGGATTTCAATCACTCTGTTAGGAGTGAGCTTTGTTAAAGGACTTTAGACCATTCACTTGGAATGTCACCTGGTTAAAGAATTTACAAATGACTATTAGGTCAACCTTAATCCAAAGGATTTACCCTAGACTAATACAATTGTTAGAGAGTAACAATAAGGCTTTGATCTAATAACAACTTACAACTTCATTTGTAGATTACAAATCAATGTTTAGTTCTCCATTCTACTTGGCCTTCATACATTGTAGCTCTGATAGCTTGTTCACCCTTCAAGAATTCATATTCTTAAACCTTCTTGCTTCACATGTTATTGCAGACTCTTCTCTTAGGTCACTTGATGAAGAAAAACTCTTGTCTCCTTGGCTTCCTTAAGTTCTCACACATGACAACCTTGCTTCATGATCAACCATTCCTATAAATAGGAAAATAAGATCTTTTGTCGTTGATTCTCCATCATCCAATTTAGGGTTAGGATGGATTAGGTAGGATACAATGAATCTATCCCAATTTTTTATATCTCTTCTAAAAACTTCTCCTTGAATCCTCTTTGAATTCACCTAAAAATATTTTTCCTTGAATTCTATGCCACCATCTCAACAACCTTATCTTCCACCTAGTTCACATAATCTAAGAAAATAAACTTTTCAAACCTGATCCATCGAATTCACAATCTTTTAAATAATGCAACAACTCAGCATTATCTTGCTTCTAATGCTCAATACATACTATGTTGCTCAACATCCTCTAAAAAATCACTCGGCATGAACTAAAGTTTACTGGTGCTTGGCATCAATTAAACTTTACTTGGCATCCATTGTTTTGCTTGGCATACACTAGAATAAGCATTTACTCAGCTCTAATTAATTTTCTACTTGGCTTGCATTGACTTTTGTCAACACCTACTATCCATTCGGTCAAGCTTGGCAGACAAGCTTTATGTAACTTGTTCTTCTAAACTTTTTTAGTGTAACCAACCTTTGTAACCTTAAGTAGATTATGAATACATCATGTTATCATTATCTTAACCAATTCTTGTACTCCTTTACATAATCATAACTCAACCTTTCTTCTAGATGCTATTGTTACATCTTTTGATCAAATCCTCTTCATCAATCAAATAAGTGATTGTACTTAAATTATATAAGTAGTTGTCTTACTAGTAAATAGCAGGTTTGACATTAGTGACAAAACAATAATTGAAGTATATTGGTCATACTTGTATGTTGTCAACAATATCCCTCTTTGATTAGCTTCTTCAATCTATCATCAACAACCTCCCTCTTTGGCATTGATGGCAAACCAAATGTATCAATCAAATGGAAAACATCTTGTTCAACCAAACTGACTAGGTTAAAATAGTAAGACCAACAAAATACCAAAAAAAAATAATTCCTTGTATTGAAATCTCTCCCTCTATTAGCAACTTCCATCTTCTAAATAGGTTACAAAATTCTTCCTTATAACTCACTCTAGATTTCTTCTTATATCTCCTTACAATATCTCCCTCTCGCTAGGTTGATGTTGGAATTCCTCCCTCTTTAGGATTTCTCTTGATCAACTACTATGTCTCTCAACAATTATATACCTCTAAGATTAGTAAATCTCTCTAAGTGTCTTTCCTTTCTCCTTTTGATCAGTGAATCTCTCCCCTTTTGACAACAATGCCAAAGACTTATACCAAAAACTTGTCATCTTATCATGTAGATATAAGCTTCTTTAGTTTCTTCTGTTTTCTCCCTATATCACCTTGCTTGTGACTAATCTAAAGTTTTAGCACTTTGATTACTTTAGGAAACTCTTAAAGTAAAATCATCTACACCAATTTTTAATATATGAAATTCAGCTTATTTGATGCAGAGCACTCCTCATGTCATTTAGATATCCTTTCATAGGGATATCACTCCTAGTTTACCTCCTAGATACTCATGAGCATCCTTAAGTAATGCTTTTGTAAAGATATCAGCAATTTGCTCTTTAGTGTTAACATATTTCATCTTCACCTTTTTATCTTGAACTAACTCTTTCAAGTAATGATACTTGATTGTAATGTGCTTAGTCTTTGTGTGCATCATAGGATTTTTTGATATGTTGATAGCATTTGTATTATCATAGTAAAGTGTCACTGGTTCTGTGATCTCTTCATTCCTTTGAATAGTTGTTTGATCCATACAATATTTGTACAATTTACAGTAGCAGCAACATATTCAACTTCACCAATAGATTGTGAAGTGCAATTTTATTTCTTGCTCATTCATGTAACTAGCCTCTTGCCTAAGAAAAGTGTGCCTCCACTAGTGCTCTTTCTGTCATCAATGTTTCTAGCCCAATCAACATCAGTGTAGGGTCTTAATTCAAATTTCTCATTCTTCTTATAGTATAGACCAAACTCTTCTATTCCTTTTAGATATCTAATTATTTTCTTTATATCCATCAAGTGATTCTCCCTGGGATTAGCAGAGAATCTTGCAACTATCCCTACAGATAATGTAATGGCAGGTCTTTTATGTACTACATATTGCAATTTGCTAATCATGGACTTGTACAATGTTTGATTCACCTCAGTTGAATCATCATTCTTTTACAACTTTTTTCCTATCACCATAGGTGTACTTACTAGTTTGAAATCCTCCAATCCAAAAAAAATTAGTATTTCTTTGACATACTTTGATTGAGTGACGTATATACCATATTTCATTTGATATACTTGCAAACCCACAAAGAATTTGATCTCTCCAAACATAGACATTTCAAATTCTTACTTCATTTGATTTTCAAAATCTTTACATAAAGCATCTTGACCTCCAAATATGATATCATCAACAAAAAATTTAGATAACAAAATACATTTTCCTTTCTCTATCTTCATATACAAATTGTTGTTATCATTAGTGTTTTCAAATCTAATCTTCACAAGATAATTATGGAGTCTCTCATACCATGCTCTTGGTTCTTATTTCAAACCATATATAGCTTTGTGTAGTCTACATACAATGTCCTTATTATTAACATCAACAAAATCTTCTGGATGTTCTATGTAAACTTCTTCCTCTAATATGTCATTTAGAAATGCAGATTTAACATCCATCTGATAAACTTTGAAACCTTTGTATGCAGAATAAGCAAAAATTGTATTCCTAATCTAGCAACATGAGCAAGTTTCTCTCCATAGTCAATTCCTTCTTCTTGTGCATATCCCTTGCAAACTAATCTTACCTTGTTCCTTGTGAATTCACCATTTTTATCTAACTTGTTTCTGAATACCCATGTAGTGCCCACCTATAGTTTGTTTTTCCATTATATTTACCAAACTCTTTCATGCATATTTCATTAGTGTATTAGTTTCAAGGATGTTATTTCATAACTTGGACTAGAGATATATTGATGATAATTACTTAGTTGACTATATTTCATGTGTTGTTTAATGATTATGGTTATTGATGCTTTAATGATTCATAGTTAACAAATGTAATTCCTTTCATAGTAATGTCAGATGATGCTTTAATGATAATTGCTTCATATTCATAATAATGCATTATTTTATCTAAGTATTTGATGTTTGACTTATAATTATTATAATACTTACCCCATACTTGCATGTGTATGGTGCATGTGTCTTTCTTATCTTTTTGTTTGTTTTGTTTGATGTGGTTAAGGGAGGGAGTTGTAGTCACCTACTACTCAGGATCCACACAATGTACCACTTTCTATCATTGCTTGTTTAGTTTAGGTTTATTTATATACATGTACATGCTCATCTTTTATTTAGAATGGAGGTACTAGGCATTGACTACCTTGAATTGCCAGGATGAGCGTGCCCTATCACAATAACTCAATGGTAAGAATGGGAACATAATATTCAAGTTCAATCCTAGCCATAGCCTAAATACTTGTCTGGAGGACTCGTAACTGACTTTCCACCCTTGTTATAACCTGTAAGTTTATCTTTGTCTATGCTGTTTGATTTTGAGTTTCAGTCTGTTTTGGTAATGTTGCTTTCATATGGATTTCACTATGTGATTTTGCTATTTGATTAAAAAGAAAATATTAAAACATAGGAATAATTAATTAATTAAAAAACTAATTAAATATGTACTTTAATTTAAAATTCTTAATTTAGAAGTCTAAATTTAGAAAATTAGTTAAAGAGAAATTAGAATATGATGATATCTAATTAATTATTAAATATGTACTTCAGTTTAAAAGATTTAATTTAGAAAGTTGGACAAAAAGAGAATTAAAATGTTAAAATATTAAAGATTTAATAATTTTTTTATTATAATTATCTATTTAATAATAATTAAATTAGAGTTGCATTTAAACAAGGATCTTTCGTTATTATTAATGTAAATAATAAACTATGCTTTAATTAGTATTTGTACTAGTTAATAAATTAGAGGAAAATAAAATGTAAAATAATGAAATTTAAAGATAAAGTTATAGTTCTAATTGCGGTGTAGTTATATTTATTTAATTTAATGATAATTATTTAAGAGTGTTTTTTAATAATAAACTCTAAATAATGTTATTAATTAAATTAATAAATATATTATTAAAAATGCTTCAAAAATTAATTAAAGAGAAAAAGCTAATTATTTAAATTAAGATATTTTGTAATTAAATATCTAAATGAGTTGTGCATAAAAAGGTAAAAAGGTAATAAAGTGATAAATAGTAATTGATTAGTGAGTTCCCTCTCATGATTGCCCCAATTTAGGGTAGAACTATTTATCAAAGATCTAGAGTTTATTTTGCAATTACACAGGTTTTGGGGAGCAAAATTCGAAATTGGGTCGAAAGAATTGTTGAAAATTTTTGAGGGTTTGGATTTGCATGCTTCCACATATTGTGTCAGATTTTAGCTGTTGTTTTGAGGTAGGGTTTGAAAACTTATTGTAAAATTTTGTTGAAAGATCTATCTACTTTGTGTCTTCATAGGTGCTTGAATTATGCTTATTAATTTATTGTATTAATTCTAGATGAAGAAGTGTGTTGTAGATTTTGAAAAGGAAAACTTATTAATCAAGATAACTTGACTACGCAATAAACTATAGAAAATTATTATGACTGTATTCTTTTAAATCCCTTTTTAATATAGAGAAAATTCGATTTCAAAAAATTGGAAGAAAATAATAAATTGAACTGTTAAGTTTTCAACTTTAAATTTGTCATTAAGATCTTGTGATTATCATGAATTTTCTAAACATAGATAAATATTATTTTTATATCAAAAATAATTTAATTGCAAAATTTATTGAAAAAGGAAAAAAGATTAATTAAGAGGGAAGCATATTTTAACTAAACTTATGCATGTATGTGAAAACAAATATGCTAAAAATAGAAATTAATTATAGTATGGTTACATGCATATGAAAACAAATATGCTAAAAATACAAAGCTAAGTATAGAATGATTACATGCATGTGAAAACAAATATGCTAAAAATAGAAAGCCAAGTATAGTATGGTTGCATGTAAAAACAAATATGCTAAAAATAGAAAACTAAGTATAGTATGCTTGCATGATTTGAGAGATCAAAGACATGCAAAAATACTAATTGCATGTTCATTTTTATTTTATAAAAATATAATATAATTTTTAGATTTATTTATTTAAAAAATTAAAAGATAATAATTATTATTAATTAATTTTAAAAATTAAATTCATACTACTCATTTAGTTATAAAGTGATTATTAGTATTAGTGATTATTCAAGTCTAATTAAAATCTTAGTTGCATATAAATGATTTTATAATTATTAATGTAAGAGGGAGGATAATAAATAAATATTTAGAATTTAATTATATTGTAAGAGAAGTTGTGATAGAGTTCACTTTTTAATCATTTAGTTAATAACTATTTGACTTTATGAGAGAAATTATAAATAATTAAATTAAATTTATAATTTTATCTCTAAATGCATTATGAATTAAAGGAAAAGTAAATATTAATATTAGAGTTAAATAGAAGTCATATTAATATTTTAGAAATTGAAATTAATATCAGTATTTAATATAATAATATACATTTATGTTAATAATTAAATCATTTATAATTTAAGATTATTTAAATTAATAATATGATAATATTGCATGATATTTTATATGTACAAAAAGATTGGATATTTAAATACATATTGTTTTAAATAAGTATATTAGCACAATAATTTCTATTAACATGTATATTCTTACTTTATTTCTAAACACATCCTTAAGACCCAAACTAAACAAGAGAAATTGGTAGAATTAAATCATGTGGCTCAAAACTATGTATTTTCCAATATTCTATTTATAGCCTTGTGATGTTTATTTTCATGACGGTTTTTTTTTGTGGGTTTTTTAGTTGGCCAAGTTAGGATGTGCACTAGAGGTAGTTTTTGAGATTTCTTTTATGATTATTTGAATGGATGTCATGATGAACTTTATGATTTGAATTGAGATTTATGTTTTATGAGCTTTATACTATTGAGCATTTATGAGAACTTGGGTTTCGAGAACCAATGTTATTTTTTTGGGTTGCTTGTTAAGGAACCAAATTCGATTAATATTACTCTTGTGGTATAGGACACTATTGTAGTTTGTGATTTTTGAAAAGGTAGTCTAGGTGCATGTATATAGGAGTGGCTTGCAATAAGGGTCAGAGCCCAAAGTGACTACTAGGGTAACTCATTGTAAGTTGTGTAACAAGTGATAAATACTAATTAAAATATCTTGCCTAGCCCTTTCTTTGAGATACATTAAAAAAATATGTTAGAGATTTTTCTTCGTCCATGCCTTGAGTGTTTTTATAGACTAAGGATGAGATGGAGATTATAACTTGAGAGGTATGACTAGTTTCCTCTTCATCATGAGAAGGTATTCTGGTTCCACATAGAGTCACTAGGGAGCTGGGATCCTGAGAGACTATCAGCATAACCTTAAAGTTGGCTCATGTGATGGCAGTCCATAGTATGTAGCCTGAGTCTCCTTCATGATTTTTTTATATTTGCCTCTAGTAGTGCACTTGTTGGATATTATTTTTGATGGTGCATTTATTGTGAGTTGCTACTCATTGATTGGATGTCATTTATTATTGATAGTTGACTTTTATTAATGAATGATTAGTTATTCATTAGTGGTGTTTTTATTGTTGGAGTTAGTGATTAGTAGTTTACTTTTATTAATGACAGTTGTTATTTGTTGTTCATTGTGCTTGTGACACTTGACATTGATTTCAAGGTGGTTATATATTTTTTGTATTGGTATTGGTATGTTGACTTGGTATGAGATGTTAGTATTTAAATGAGTGTCCTTTCAATTTTGATTATCTCTTCTTCTTGAGTAGTTTGTGTTATCCTTGAGGTAGTTTTGGTTATTAGGATTCCTTGCCTAGGATTATTTTATCATTTGATTATCTATGTGTGGATCATACATTATCTTTCCTACACAATGGGAGTGGGAGCCTAATTAGGTGGCCATGTGGTCAAGAGGTTATGTATTCTTATCATTTGGGTCCCCTTCATATTGATAGATGTTGGATGCTCATTGATATAGTGGTACCATTATCATTCTTCCTCTTATTTTCAAGACTTCTATTCATTTGATGTATCTATGTATCATGTGTTTTGAGATCCTATAGGATATTGTATTGTATATTGATGTACTTATATCTATTTTCACATACCCTATGACATGTGCAATGGATGTTATTCATTGGATGTGCTTTCATATTATTGGTTCTACTTATGCATTTTCTTATATGATTATGTATGTGTTTATTCATTTTATGATTATGGACATTGTAATTGAGACTTAAACTTATTAATAAAACTTTTTAAAATGTGACTCAACATGAAGGAACCCTTAAGAAATTGAAACTGTATTTGTAATTGATTGTGTGTTCTTGATGTGTCTATATATATTGCTTTTACATTATTGTGACTTTGTTGTTGTTTAAACTTTTAAAAAAATAGTTCAATAAACTTTTTAACATATTTATTTCTTTTGGGTTCACAAGAAGGGTATTACAACCCACTTAGTGTTAATCACATTTTTGTTTGTAAGGTGGACCATTTTTGGAGGAGTTAATTATTTATAAAGTTATCAATTATATATATATATATATATATATTACAAGGTAGTTTTATATTTAATTAACTTAATAAAGTGGTATATTTTATTAAGTCATTAAATAAAACAATCTTCTAGAAGTTGCTGGAAGAAGCGAGGAAAAAATTAAAAAGGAGGCCAACCTATCGAGAAAAAAAGAATAAATAGGCATTGAGGGCTCATTGCCTATCATCCAGATTTATTATTCATATTTGTTAATGTGCATTGTGGAGCCTAGGGTTTCTACAAGTAGTCACAATTGCCCATTGAGAATGAAAACTCTCAATTGGTATGCAATTTTGAGGGTGTGAAAGATCACCCAAATTATTGCTGCTATCAGAAGGACATTTCAGTCCTTTCACTTGTGCTTAATTGGTGGCCAAGGGCCAAGTTCTTTTGTTGGTTTGGAGTTTCAATTGGAGTTGCATTTTCATCATATCATCTTCAACATTTGGTCTCCAATAGTTGCTCATTCCAGGTTCTTTCATTTCAGTTTGTAGTTGCAATAAATTCTTAATTGTATTCAACCAGTATGGTTTGTTTATAATGTGTCATGTTGTAATGTTTTGATGCTAAAAATTGCATATTGTATGTAAAAATATTTTGTTATCATTCAATGAATACATTGGCACTATTTTACATCAATTATTTAAGTAAATTGGTGGCACACAAATTTTATTTATTTAGCAATATACTTTCAACAATGTATTAAATTTAGGGTTTTTTTTTTAGTGGCCTATTGGTAAGGGTCATTATAGTGGTATCAGAGCAGGTTTCCTGCCAGCTTGATAGGGTTTATCCAGCCAATTTACATAGGGAACCAACATAACTAAGAATATGATTAAGAGACATTCTCAAAGCCCATCCAAAAGTGTGCGAGATGATGAGACTTTATAGCATCAAGAGAGGCTTCTACAGTCAATAGAGGCAAGTACACAGGCAATGATAGTTATGATGCAATATTTGATTGGGGAAAATAGGAGAAATAATCATGATACTAACTAGGAGGACAGGAGCATAGCAGGATCAAAACATAGGACACAGTCTGGAATAGTTGACAGACCCACACATCCTACATTCATGAAAGAAACTCCAGCACGCACACCTAATGCTATGGTAACAGATATTATAGATGAACTCCGACAAGTGAGGAATGAGTGGGATTCATTACCAGGATATGCACAGGATGGATGGACATTTGACAGGTACCTAAACTACAGAGCTGCTAGGAAAAAGTAGGCAGACAAACATAGTGAGTTGCAACAGGTCACCAACAAGTTAGCATTACCCACATTTGATGGTAGTGGAAAAATGACTACTCATGCTTGGATTCATAAGGTGGATACTTTCCTATCTCCAAAGACTATGATAGAATTTTAAGCACTCAAGTATGCCACTTTACACTTAGATGGGGTAGCACATGATTGGTGGACACATGGCATGATCACATTGCAACACAATCAAGTAACCGCTTATCAAAAGTTTGTGGATAGATTGATAGAAAAGTTTGATAAAAAAAATCTTGAAGTTTATTTTCGGGAGTTAGCCCAATTGAGACAGTTAGGAAGCTTACAACAATTTATTAATGACTTCTAGAATCTTGCAATGATGGTGCCTAACATTTCAAAATGGAGGCTAGTCATTTTATTCATAGAGGGATTAATTGAACCACGCAAGGGGTGGGTAAAGGCTTTTGATCCTCCTACATTATAGGAAGCCATGAAGAAAGCCCGCAGTATGGAACTTGTAGCTCCAACAAACTAGTTTAGTTCAAAGGGTTCTTCATCATTTAGAGATAACCAAGGGGAATTCAGCAAGGGTAAACAGAAGGTTAGTGACTCAAAAGGCAAGCCAGCTACACCTTGGGATAAGGAAATGCTTAATGGCCTATGTAGGAAGAAGCTATGCTTCTTTTACAAAGGTCCCTATGAGTTTGGTCATGATTGTCCTATGAGGCCTAAGGGGAAGGCTAACCAGGCAATGTGGACTTATTACAAAGGTTCAAATTCAAACATCTCAGAGCACCATGATGAGGATCCTGATGAGGAAAAGGGTGAACAAGAGGTAGATAGTGCTAAGAAAAAAGAGGCTCTAGAGCTACATTTACAGGAGGCACGTCTGTCTATTATTCAAAGAGAGGGATCTTTCAAATTTTGGGGAGTCTTGGCTGGACAGAAGGTTATTACTCTATTGGATACAGGTGCCATGCATAATTTCATTGATGCACAATTTGTCGAGAGGTGTGGACTCATTACTAAGGAGTTCAAGGGACTGAGAGTCAAGGTAGCTGATGGATATACTCTTCATTGTGACAGGATGGTGCGAGATCTACCTTTGCACCTGAACAACTATGAGTTTAAGGCGGACTATCATGTGGTCAACATGGGTGACATGGACATAGTACTTGGGATACAGTGGCTACATTCTTTAAAGGAGGTCACCCTGAGATTGGAGGATATGGAGATATGATTCGTGGTGGATGGCAGGACTCATGTGCTGAAGGCTATCCATAATGGTGATGTTAGGACTATCTCATTTAGGCGGTTGGAGAGATTAGCCAGGCATAATAATATAGATTGGGCAAAAATATGTGCCTTGATGCCTACCCATGAGGAGCAACATAAGACTCAATATCATCCAGATATTCAAAAATTGAGAATCAAGTATGAGAAGGTATTCAGTGAGATTCCACCAAGCAGGCCACCAAACAGAGGTATAGAGGACATTATCGAGCTGGAGGAAGGCACTAAGCCGATCATAATCACACCATACTGGCACCCAAAATGACTCAAAGGTGAGATTGAGAGGACCATTAAGGAGTTGCTAGCAATGGGACACATCAGACCCAGTAAGTCACCCTTTGCATCTTTTGTTGTTTTGGTAAAAAAGAAGGATGGAATTCTATGAATGTGTATTGATTACAGGGTGTTGAATAAGAGAACTATAAAGAACAAGTATCCCATCCCATGCATCGATGAGTTGATAGATGAATTGCATGGTGTAGACACCTAAATCTGATTACATCACTTAAGTAATCCTATTTAGTCATCTTCTAAGGCATCATTAATTAAGTATTTAATATTTAATTAATCTATTATCATCCCCTAGTTAATTAGTTAATTTAATTAACTATAGTCCAATTGATAAAATTAAAAGATCACCCAAAATCAATTTATCAATTGAATCCCTCTTCCCCTATTAAATTGAATAAATCCTCAAATCTATTCAATTTAATTCTATATCTCCATTTTATTAAATAAATCATTTAATAAAATATCTAAAATCCTAAGAGCCTCCCTAAACCCTATCCTAACCCCTAATCCAACCCATTCACACATACTAACCTCACTTAGCCACCTAACTAACCCATCCCATCAAATCTAAGCCACTTACCCCCTAATCCCCTTCTAATCCAATCCTATTCCTCTTCTAATCATGTGCACAATCATAAACATGGATTAAGACTTGCAAACCCAAGCCAAAGTCAACAATCTCATTCTCCCCTCACCCTCCAACATTTAAGAGCCAAGCCTAAGTCAACAATCTCATTCTCCCCCCAACCATCTCTATTTATGACCCAACCATCCCCATTTATGGCTCAACCTTCCTCATTACTCCTTTGACCAACCCATATCCTACCCTCTCACATCCGATCACCTTGTGACATGTGTCACCTCCTAATTGGCTTCAAACAAGCACAATCCATGTGCTCCCCTTTGAGTGCATCTTGACCCTCCCTCACCATCTTGCCATCCTTGCATTCTTACTGTCCATCCCTCTACCCCTTGGCCTATAAATAGAAGTCTCTTCCTTCACTAAAATCATCCACTTTTGAAGCAAACTTATAAGGCTATTTTGAGAACCTAAAAACTACCAAAATACTATTATAATAATGAAACCCCTCCATACCTTCATTGTTGAATCATTCATCCACACCCATATTTGATTATCACTCATCCACTTGGAGCTTGAGCACATCGTGAGCATACATCTACTATCCATTAGGGACATAGCTTCATCATCATGAGAAGCACTTGAGGAGTTTACCATCTTTGGTCTACTTTCCTCAATTTTGTCTTCTTTGGTCCTATCTTAAGTGTTTACTTGTTTTTAGTATTGAGAATGCTTTTTATAGATTAGTGTTCATTTTACTCTACTAAAATAGGTGATACACATGGGGCTTGTTATTTCACAAAAATTGATTTGAGATCAGGCTATCACCAGATTAGAGTTCGAGAGCAGGATATTGAAAAAATTGCTTTCAGATGTCATTGTGGGCATTTCGAGTTTGTAGTCATGCCTTTTGGTTTGACTAATGCACCTGCCACTTTTCAGTCCACTATGAACAAGGTCTTCCACCATCAGTTGAGGAAATTTGTGCTAGTGTTCTTTGATGATATTTTGATCTATAGCAAGACATGGCAAGAACATTTAGAGCACTTGGAGATAGTATTGAGCATTTTACAGAGGGAGTCCTTGTATGCCAAGGAGTCCAAATGTGATTTGGAGATGACAAAATTGTTGTATCTTGGACACATCATTAGTGCAGAAGGAGTGCGAATGGATCCTAAAAAGATCTGCGCTATTGTTGATTGGCCACTACTAGAGAACCTTACCTAGTTAAGGGGGTTCCTTGGTCTATGTGGATTCTATCACAGGTTTGTCAGTGGCTACTCATGACATGCAACACCCATGACTAATTTTCTAAAGAAAGGGGGATTTGTGTGGACTCGGGAGGCACAAGATTGTTTTATGCAATTCGAGGAAATAATGACTACATGCCCAGTATTAACATTGCCTAATTTCACAAAGCCATTTGAGCTTCAATGTGATGCTTTTGGAGAGGGAGTTGGTGTTGTACTCATGCAGGACAACCATCCTATAGCTTATGAGAGTAGAAAACTCAGAGGGCATGAGAGATCATTCAGCACATATGATAAGGAGATGTTGGCCATCATGCATGCCTTGGCCAAATTCAGACAGTATCTTGTGGGCAGCAAATTTTGTATTAAAACTGATCATAATAGTTTGAGGTACTTTTTGGGACAACGGGACCTGAATGATCGTCAGCAAAAGTGGGTGAGTAAGTTACAGGCCTATGATTTTGATATCACCTATGTTAAGGGGACATAGAATATTGTTGCAAATGCTTTATCCTGTAGGCCACACCTCACTTCTATGATTCAGATATCAGAGGACTGGCGACACTTGATTGTAGTAGAATATGCCAGAGACACATGGGCCTCTGATATAGTGGAGGGAAAAGCGATCGACACTAGGTACACTCTTGTAGATGATTTGATCATTTACAAGAACAGGATTAACTTAGTCCTAGGATCAAAAGTGAAGCAAGTGATTTTGAGAGCATTCCATAATTCACCTACAGCAGGCCATCCTAGGTATTTCAAGACTTACAGGTTAGTACAAGAGCAGTTCACTTGGAAGGGACTTAAGGCTGATGTTTTGCAGTATGTGCGTGAATGTCAAATTTTTTAGTAGAACAAACAAGAGCACACTTATCCAGCAGGACTCCTACAACCACTTCCTACTCCTAACAGGAAGTGGGAGTGCATCTCTACGAATTTTATCACGGGCTTGTCCAAGGCCCTGGGGCGCGATTGTATTTATGTGGTGGTGGATAGGCTGACAAAATATGCTCACTTCTTTCCTATCACTATTACATACTCAGCAACTCAGTTGGTAGAGGTCTTTTTTAGGGAGGTTTTTAGATTACATGATTTGGCTCGGAGCATTGTGAGTGACAGGGATAGTCGCTTCATGAGTCACTTTTGGCAGGAGATATTTCGGTTGTGTGGCACTGAGCTTACACCTAGCACCAGTTATCACCCACAGATTGATGGTCAAACGGAGATTGTAAACAAATGGGTGGAAGGGTATTTGAGGAATTATGTGGCAGATCAACAACGAGCTTGGATCAGATGGATATATCTTTGTGAGTATTGTTACAATACTACATATCATATGACTATAAAAATGACACCCTTCATGGCACTTTACAGTTATGAGGCACCTAGTTTCTTAGATTTGTTGTTGGGAGATAGTCAAGTACCCCATGCAGGTGAACTATTATAGGAAATTAAGGATATAGTTGCTACTCTCAGAGACAACATTGCTAGAGTTGAGAACCAACAAAAGCAGTATGTAAACAAGAAGAGGATTGAGCGTAGTTTTGAGGTAAATGATATGTTTTACCTCATGTTGCAGCCATATAAGTAGTCCACTCTCAAGAAAAGTGGTGCAGAGAAACTCAAGCCATGCTATTATGGACCATTCAGGATTATCAAGTGAGTTGGTGAGGTGGCTTATGAGTTGGAGCTTCCCACAGATGGTAGAGTGCACAATGTGTTTCATGTATCACGCCTCAAAAAGGCATTGGGTCATAATGTGATGCCTTCTACAATATTACCTCCCTTGGATGATGAAGGGAGTAATCAGAGAATATCTAGTTAAGTGGAAAGATTTACCTGTTGAAGATGCTACTTCGGAGGGAGAAGTGATTTTGCAGCATCCAATATTAAGATTGCTTGAGGCCAAGCAATTTTAGGAGGGGCGAACCTGTAATGTCCCATTTTTGGAGGAGTTAATTATTTATAAAGTTATCAATTTTATATATATATATATATATATATATTACAACTTTATATTTAATCAACTTAATAAAGTGATATATTTTATTAAGTCATTAAATAAAACAATCTTCTAGAGGTTGCTGGAAGAAGCAGAGAAAAAATTAAAAAGGAGGCCAACCTATCGAGAAAAAAAGAATAAATAGGCATTGAGGGCTTATTGCCTATCATCTAGATTTATTATTGATATTTGTTAATGTGCATTGTGGAGCCTAGGGTTTCTATAAGTAGTCACAATTGCCCATTGAGAATGAAAACTCTCAATTGGTATGCAATTTTGAGGGTGTGAAAGATCACCTAAATTATTGTTGTTTTTGGAAGGATATTTCAGTCCTTTCACTTGTGCTTAATTGGTGGCCAAGGGCCAAGTTCTTTTGCTAGTTTGGAGTTTCAATTGGAGTTTCATTTTCATCATATCATCTTCAACATTCAGTCTCCAATAGTTGCTCATTCCAGGTTCTTTCATTTCAGTTTGTAGTTGCAATAAATTCTTAGTTGTATTCAGCCAGTATGGTTTGTTTGTAATGTGCCATGTTGTAATGTTTTGATGTTGAAAATTTCATATTGTATGTAAAAATATTTGGTTATCATTCAATGAATACATTGGCACTATTTTACATCAACTATTTAAGTAGATTGGTGGCACACAAATTTTCTTTATTCAGCAATGTACTTTCAGCAGTATATTAAATTTAGGGGTTTTTTTTAGTGGCCTATTGGTAAGGGTCATTACATTGTCTTTTGGTCTAGGAACTAGACTCCATATTTTGTTTTTCTCAATTTGTTCAATCTCTTCTTCCATGGTTTTACTCTAATCCACATCTTCTAAAGCATCTCTCACTAATTTGGGTTCCTTCATACTAAGAAAACATGTATCATCTCTCAATCTATTTCTTGTCATTAGTCTAGTATCTTTGTCTCCAATGATTTGTGTAGCAGGATGATGTCTCTTCACATATTTGGACAATCTTGGTTCAACTCTTGTTTCTTCATTTTGTCTTTCAGCTTTTGAATCATTGTGTGCACCTCTATCAGGTAGTTCAGCATCTCTTTCATGTACACTAATCTCAGAATCAGAGTGTGCTTCAACTTCATTCTATAACTCAACATCTATATGTAGCTCAATTCCTGAATGCAACTCGGCATTCATGGGATGTGACTTGGTAGTCACTGAAAATTGTTGTTGATTTGTAGCATCTTCTTGAGCAATTGTACCTTCATAAAAGTATACAAATGATTTGTATTCTTCTAGTTCTTTTATAGTTCAACCTCATGTACTTATGTATATTCATCAAAGATCACATTTGCACTTTCAACAACTTTGTTAGTGTTAGTATTTAAACACTTATAAGCTTTACTTCTTGTGGAGTATCCTAGGAATATACCTTCATCACTTTTTTCATCTAGTTTACCATTCCTGAAGTCTTTAAGAATGTAACACTTAATTCCAAATACCTTAAAGTATTTCACATTGGGTGAGTACCCATACCATAGTTCAAAAGGTGTTGAATGAGTACATTTCTTGACTTATACATGGTTCAAGGTATAGACAGTTGTACTTACAACTTCTCTCTAGTATTTCAAAGCAATATTCTTCTCCATTATGAGTGTTCTAGCATAGTCCATTATAGATTTGTTTCTCCATTCAGCTATTCCATTTTGTGGAGGGGTTCTAGGTGTTGATGTCTATCTTTTGATTCCTCTGTCATTACAAAACATCTCAATCTCATTTGATGTGAATTCCCCTCCTCTGTCAGATCTCAAACACTTCAGACTTTTACCTATTTCCTTCTCAATTCTTGCAAAGTACCATTTAAACATTTGGAAAGCATCAAATTTTTATTTCAAAAACATAACTCTCATCATCCTAAAATAAACATCAACAAGTAGCATAATTTACTCATTTCCTTTGTAGCTTTGCACATCAATTGGACTGCACAAACCAATATGAACAATCTCAGTATTGCTTTAGAGGTATAAGCTTTACTCTTAAAACTTGACTTTGTCATTTTGTCTAACTGACATTATTTACACATTGCATTATCAAGCTTCTTCAACTTAGGAAAATGTCTAACTTTTCTCATGTTACTGATATTGACCAAGTTATCAAAATTGACATGACATAATCTCTTGTGCGATAGCCTCACATCATCAAATTTTACAACAAGACAAGTAGCATCCTCGATGTTAAAATAGAATAGATTAATTCTAGTTTGATCACCCTTTCCAATCAGTTTTCCATCAGTGTCATATATCTTAGCAATCTTGTTTTCAAACTCAACCTTACATCCTAAATTATTTTTTTGTGACACACTCAACAAGCTATAGTTAAGTCCTTCAACATAGTAATCATTGTCACATAAAATCTTATCTGTGAACTTGATAGATGAGGAGGACACAACCCAAGAAAAAATGAACGCAATTGAAAAAGGAGAATATTATTATCAAAAGTGATCTACTACTACATTTAGTACAATAAAAATAGACCCAAAGACATGCCCTATAGGCTTACAATGTTGTACCATCCTAGAGAAAAACCCTCCTCTAGTACATTCTCCTGAACTCCACAAAAAATTGCCTTTACAATGTCAAAAATATCTTTAAGTAAACTAAATTAGGTTTAGGGTTATAAATAAATTTTAGAAAATTCCATTTAGCATCCACCACCAAAATGAAAGGTTCTAGAAAATATGTCAGACATTGGTATAAAATTAGAAGAATCTAGAAATAGTAGTCCAACTTCTAGGAGGCATAACTTTTGATCCAAGACTCTGATTGATGAGCTATTTACATTTCTAGAAAGCTCTCCAAGCACTCTATAGCCCTATGAAGAGCTTTGCTCATCCTCCATTTTTTCAGGCCCATACGAGGTTGTTTAGTGCCTCAAATCTGACTTTGAAGTGTTCTTAAGAGGTCTCTAGGAAACTTAAAACTGCAGTAACTTTCAAACTATAAAGCCTTTTGACCTAATTCTTTTTTTGGATTGCTTTAAATAGCAAGTATAATCATCCCTCCAACTTATGCCCTCTAACTCATTATAATTATGACTCAATTACAAAGTAACCTATTTTTTACATTGGCACGTATCCAAAGGTGCTAAAAAACTCTAACCCAAAAAATCAATAGTGGAGCAATGAGAGTCAGAATCTTTGTTTGACCCAAATGGGTATCCAAAAATAAAAACACTTTAAACAAAAACTAACACTAAGCATATTTTTGGGTGATATAGTATTGTTCTTACACCACTGGATGCTCCTACATCAATATAACCTTTTCTTTTTATCAAACATGGCACATCATTACCAAATCTTACACTATTTCCATCATTACAATTTAAGGTAATGAACTTACTTTTTTCTCCAGTCATATGATGTAAACACCCACCGTCAATGATCCATCTATCATTCTTGTTCACACAAGTCACAAATGTAGTTGCCTCATCTTCATCAAATTTTTCCTTCATTGCAACATACACCACATCATCATCATGTTCATCATTTTCATCTCTTGTTTCCTCTTCAACAATGTAGCATGACTTTTTTCCTTTGTCTCTGTAGTCCTTGCTATCCTCATCTCTTTTGGTCTTGTATTTGTCACCACCTTTGTAAATGTTTTTCTCTGGACATCTAGTAGCAATATGACCAACCTCATTGCAATTGAAACAAATTCTAGGTAACTTACCTTTGAACTTGCCTTTACCTTTTTCGAATCTTCTTGCCAGTAGTGCTTCAAGTTGTTCTACATCATCCTTGTCTGTATCATTGTCACTAGACACATACTTCTTTTTTTTCTTCTTTTTCTTCTCATCGGGTTCTTTCAATGATACCTTAGCTTTGAAAGTAGATTCAATACTTTTAGGTTTGTAATTATCAAAGTTAGATAGCTCAAAAGTAGTGAGTCTACCTACCAGACCTTCAAGTGGTAGATCATTTCTTCGTATACATCTTAGCTCTTGAATTGTAGAAACTCTAAGCAGTAGTGTTCTTAAAAGTTTACTTAGCATAGTATCATCATCTATCTTAGCAGTAGCTCATATTATTGCATTGACAACTTCTTTTATCCTTGCAACATATTGGGTAGTATTTTCACCTTCTTCCACTTTCATATCATCAAACTTACCTCTAAGATTTTCTGCTTTGGCTCTTAGAACATTGAAATCTGCTCCATAGATAGTGGTTAGGGAATCCCACATTTTCTTTGCACTACCAAGACCTTTGATATCATCACACTTAGTATAACTTAGGGGAGAGGAAATCTCCAGCATTTCTTGGTTATGTTCTTTCTTCTTTCTCATATCCTCAACAGTTGGGGCACCGACAGGATTAACATGCTTAGTGGTAATGGTAGATTGTGCATGATCTCCAAGTCCTCGTCCTCCAAGGTGTAGCTTCATCAAAATTTTCCATGCAGGAAAGTTATCTCTATTAAGCTTGGGTACTTCTCTTTCTAACATCTTGATCTTTGTGCTTTTAGTACCTTCAAACTAGTCCTCTTAAGTAGATAGCTCTAATACCAATTGTTGGAATACTTTAGAATAACTTAGAGGGGGGGTGGGGTGAATCAGTTATCCAAGGTCCAGATATATAAATAAAACTTTTCACAACTTAGTGCAGCCATAAAATATTTAACTTTATGCATGCATCCATAAGATTATGCAATCACAAAAAAACTTGTAGGTTACTATCAATTCAACTTGTAGAATTGTAAACATGAAACATAATAGATTCATCAACACACTTGACACAATGATTTAGGTGGAAACCCAATTTGGAAAACACCACTAGTAACATGCTACTCTTTTCACTCTTCTAAAGTAGTGCCCTATGAAAGGCCAACCCTATTAAAGATTACAATACACACTATTAAATGTGACCCTATTAAAGGATTTCAATCACCCTATTAGGAGTTAGTCTTGTTTGAGGACTTTAGACCATTCACTTGGAATGCCACCTGATTAAAGGATTTACAAATGATTGCTAGGTCAACCTTAATCCAAAGGATTTACCATAGACTGATACAATTGTTAGAGAGTAATAGTAAGGCTTTGATCTGATAACAACTTACAACTTCATTTGCAGATTACAGATCACTATTCAATCCTCCATTCTTCTTGGCCTTCATACATTGTAGCTCTAATAGCTTGTTCACCCTTCAAGAATTGATATCCTTAAGCCTTCTTTCTTAACATGCCATTACAAACTCTTCTCTTAGGTCACTTGATGAAGTAAAACCCTTGTCTCCTTGACTTCCTTAGGTCCTCACACATGACAACCTTACTTCATGACCAACTAGTCCTATAAATAGGAAAATAAGATCTTTTACCACTTATTCTCAATCATCCTATTTAGGGTTAGGATGGATTAGGTAGGATACAATGAATCTATCCCACATTACATATCTCTTCTAGAAACTTCTCCTTGAATCCTCTTTGAATTTTCTTTAAAATAGTTTACCTTGAATTATGTGCCACCAGCTCATCAACTTTATCTTCCACCTGGTTCACATAATCCAAGAAAAAAACTTGTCAGCTTAGATCCATCAAATTCATGATCTTTTAAAAAATGTAGCAACTCGTCATTATCTTGCTTCTGATGCTCAACACATACTGCATTGCTCAACATCCTCTAAAAAATCACTCGACATGAACTAAAGTTTGCTAGTGCTTGACATTAACTAAACTTTACTCAACATTCACTGTTCTACTCGGCACACACTAAAATAAGCATTTACTTAGCTCCAACTAATATTCTACTCTGCCTACACTAACTTTTCTCGACACCTATAATCCACTCAATCAAACTTGGCATACAAGCTTTGTGTAACTTGTTCTTCTAAACTTTTTTAGTGTAACCAACCTTTATAACCTTAAGCAGATTATCAATACATCATGTTATCGCTATCTTAATTGATTCTTGTACTTGTTTACATAGTCATAACTCAGCCTTTCCTCTAGGTGCTATTATTACATATTTTGATCAAATCCTCTTCATCAATCAAATAAGTGATAGTACTTAAATCATATGAGAAAATATTTTACTAGCAAATAGCAGGTTTGACATTAGTGAAAAAAAAATGATTAAAGCATATTGGTCATACTTGTATGTTCTCAACAATCTTTCTTTACAATCTTCATCTTTGACTAGCTTCTTCAATCTATTATCAACATAATTTATACATGTTTGATATTATTGTAGGTGAAACACCATAAGACTATGTTTTGCAATGGTTATAAATTTTGCATCAAAGATTTAGATGACATGAAGAGAACTTGTGATTCTGGGATAAGTACAATCTTCCAAGTGACTGATATTTCTTCTAGAAATGACTTACATCCTCAACAATCTCAAAATTGATAATATGAAATTTTGGTTGATATACTTGACTATGAGTTTAATTCCTTCAAATTAATTATCTTTTTTGTCAAATGGTACAAACTATGACTCAATCAAAATGATCCTAATATAACTGTTATTGAGCATGAGAATGGATTTCCAATGATTAATACAAGGTTGTTTGAGCTAGTTAGGGATGAGCCCTATGTTCTTCCAAGCCAATGTGAATAGGTATTTTACTTAGAGGTTCCACATAAACTAGGTTGGTCATTTGTTGTTAGAAACAATCCAAGGGAAAGGTTGATAAAGTATAATACAATGGAAGAATAAGATATTAAGGAAGAGGAAGAAGTGGATCATGACCAAGAGTTAGTTGATGATGCTCTTGAAGAAAATGATGTCGCTACTAATCACGATGATGATTCTTCTACTGGTCATGATGAGGACGAGGAAGAGGAATATGATGATGATGATGATGATGATGATGACAATAATGATGATTGTGATGACAATGACAACCACTAAGATGGTGGTGGTGACAATATCAATGATGAAAATGTTCTTGATGATGAGATGGATGAAGAATAATATCAATGTATATACAAGTAAAAAAAAATTATTTTATTTTTTATTTTTGAATTATTAATACAAGTAAACATTTTAAATTGAATTTGGTGTAGTAATACAAATTTGACTATAATATGTGTTGGGATTAAGAAAATATATTGTATTGCAGTTACAAGGGATGTAGCTGATGAGTGTGTTGAGGTCCAAGCCGACATGCAAGATGATGTGGTTAGACAAGGTAAATAGTGCTAAAATATTCTTTAAAATCTTTGAAGTATCAAATTTTTTAAATTTAACCCTTTTATTTGTTATTGTAGAGGACCAACCTTTGAAAAGGATAGCAACTGCACATCCATAGGTGAGAAGAAATATCAATGATGACATGGATATGTCTCTGTAACAATATAAGAAAGGACAAAAAAAGAAAAAAAAAAGAGAAAAAAAATGATTCATGTGAACTTATGTAACTTATTTATGTAACTTATTTGACAATGATTGATGATTATCTATAGATGCTTTGTTTATGTTCTATTGAATGTTCATGTGAATGTTCTAATGAACATTAAATTTCAATGTTAATGTGAATGTTCTAATAATGAATGTTATCATGTGATAATTCATGAATGTTTCATTTTATTAACATAATGAATGAATTTCCCAGTAGAGAATATTAAAGTATTCTCGAAACCAAGTGAAGCTCAACATTAACCTATGATTGCATGACAAATAATTGTATGAAGTTCTTAGTTTTAGGCAATGTAGAAGGATGCCATAGTCAAACTTATTTATTTATGAAATTTAGCTATAGTGTATGAAGTATTCGAAAGAATGGCTTTGTATGAGATTGCTTCAAATTATGCCTCTCTAACATATTTTATTGTTTCTATTTATTTGCAGTCATGTTTAATTACATTTGATAACTTTTGTTGTAAATTGGGAGACATGAAGAAGAATTTGAATAGTGGAAATAGATGATATTAGATCATTCTAAAGTATACATTGATTCATGAATTGTTCTCATTATTTCTTTTGAGTGTGGTGATATGTTGAATAATATTATAGGGAGGAAGCAAAGGATCATAAAGTCTCCACAATCCTTCTTCCTCAAATTCCTATTATGATGACAACAAATTTTTCACCAAACTTATTTCAAGTCTCATAAGACTCCCATAGAAACTTCTCACAATACTCTCTTCAAAATGCTTTGTAAATTTGCATAGTCCTCTATATACTCATAAATTTTTCCATAGAAGCCTTCGTAAATCTGCACTTTATCTTTGCTAATAGATTTGGATTAATCTTGTGTGTGCTTCTTTATTCACAACCCATGCTCTTGCTAGGATCACAATCTCTTTTATATCTTGACATCTTCATGAAAGAATGCAGATTTTTTATCAATAAAAGGCTATAACTGGTGTTTATATTATATAACTAGGAAAAAATGACAATTACAAGGATGAAATAGAGTCTATATGAGTAGAACATAATTTTAAGCATCTCTAGAGAATACTTATCTAGCCTTATCTAGAAAAATTGTCCACAAACTCAATAAGTGATTATCCTTCAAAGAATTGGAGAAGGAAGAAATTTTTTTCAAATAGAGGATTATCATTACCTGTATTCAATAGAGTAGCAACATTTTGTATTTCAAAAATATAAAATTAAATAATATTCACTATTACTAATAGATTTTCCCTACTAAAAATTGTGTAACAATATTATAATCATGTATGTAGTAGCCACAACAAAGAGATAATTGTAGTTATTATCTCTACTGCACACAAAAAAATGAAGAGAATTTGAAACAAAAGAGTTTTAAAGTCATACTTTCCTAAAAATGTTCACTAGAGATAGATCAATCACATTTGTAAAAGGCATGATAGATAATTGAAACTATGATGACCGTATAGCCTTGAATGAGAACATTCTATTTGTGGCATTCACATTTTGCCAATTGCATATAGCAATTGGAGAAAGTTGCCCATTAACTCACCATAACCAAAATGCATGTAATTTGATCACAATGTATAAGAAAAGAAATGGGTGGAAAAAAATAAAATATATGGCCCAAATAGAGGACAAAACTGACATCAATAGAAAATCTAGAGCAATATCTACACCTCTCAAAATTGAGCACACCACTAAACCTTCAAAACTACAAAAGCCTCGTGGGACCTAGAGTTTTCTTCTTGATTGTTGAATCTTAAAACTTTCTTAATGGAATTGAACTTCTTATTATCATAGCATATTTTGGTGTACTTATATATTTAGAATAATCATTCTACTATATATCAAAATTCCATAACAAAGATGAATAGACACTAAAGATTGTTGATCACTAAAACATGACTATTCAACATAAAGATATGGCAAACTTGCCCAAACATGAAAAATGCAAAGAAATGGTAGTCATAATATAAATGAACACACACTAGCAATAGTTGATCATTTGTCCTTGAACATATGATTACAAATAAAGGATAACAATTATTAATATTTCCATCCCCTCCCAAACTACATTTATGGGACTTATCTAAAAAATAAATGTGGTTGAAGCTCTATTCTTAGATAGCATGGCATGTGTAGATTTGAAAACTCTAGAGCATTGCATTTGTTTCTACTACTATAGAACCATCTTTAGTAGACCCACTGTTGTTGTAGTTTTGAAATACATTGGTCAAGTTTCCCAAGATTTTCAAGGATTTTTCTCATGTCATGACTTCATATAGAAAATAAAATAATGAAACCTAGATCGAGTTGTGTATAGTATGAAATCTATCTCATTGTCCACTCAAATACTTATAGTCAGCAACTAAATATAATGGTGTGGAAAATAGGAAAAAAAAGGGATGTAAAGTGTATAGAATTCAGATAACAATAGTATCTAAGAAATTTAGGATTAGAGCATTGGCAGTCATTCCTTTTCTAACAATTTAGGATTAGTTTCTTTGTCATGGATGTAAGAAGGTGCTTTAATAGTCATTCCTTTTCTAACAATTTTTGTGGGGTTCTAAGTAATCTCCTTAACCACATGCATGCCTATATTAGTCAGTTACAACTAACAATGAATAAATCAACAATAAATATATCTAGAAAATATTTAACTTTAGTACAAGAAGAGATGCACAATATTTTACTTGTGCCATTTTTAGTCCTTAGGATACCACTTTCTCCATTGGCTAAGTACTAAAATAAGAGTACTACATTCTAATTAATTTTTTGATCTAATTTCTATTAACCTCTATTGAATATTGTAAGAATTTGACTTAGGCCAGAATTCACCCAAGAACTAAAGAACTCAACACAAGCACACAGTAGACCAAAATAGACAGAGTATGATCAGAATGATGATATTCATTCAATATGCCAGCTTAGCCAACTTCATAGTACACTAGGAGTGCCTGTATATAAAGGCCTTAGGAGAGCTTCTAAAATGCATAGAAGTTAGCATCATGATATGTCATACAACTAGGCACATGTCCACCAAATATGGGTTATCCTCCATTGAGCACGGGATTAAGTGCGATGATGTGAGGATAAGCTTACAATGGTGTAGCACACAAATCAGTGGTGTAGACAACATGTGCTAAATGAGGAGTGCAAATAATTGTGTTGTCAACACGACAACTCAGTTAATGATGCATACTCCTATGTTGTAGACACCATGTGCATAATTAGAGTTGCATAACTCAATGAGAGTACACAAACTCCTAAGTGTCTCACCTAAAATAATAATAAAATAATGCAAAATTATTAAATAATGCATTAACCTAAGTAAACTTAAGTAAGTGTAATAAGTAAATACTTATTTACACCAACACCCCCCCTTAAGTGGAACTTAGGGAAATGCCCTTAAGATTACGAAATATAGGATGAAATAAAATATGGGTCCTAGCTACTAGGCCATGTTAGGTACCCATGTACATAATGATATGCAATCTCCCATAAAGCGGGGAAAGAGGGAAAACCTCATGGGAAAAACCCTCCCCCAAAAAGAGAGATAAAGGGATGCATGGATGGATGGAGTAATCAAGACCCCCTCCATTATGACATACATCCAATCTGGTGAGGGGTTGCATCAGTGAATGAAAAGGTTAAATTTGATAGTCATACGGCCGTCACGGCAGTTAAAATTTGGCCTATTTTGACGTCCAAACAGGCATCAATTTTAAGTTACTGAAAAGATGACGTTAGCAATTTTCCCAAGCCTGATGACGTGACCTACCATACTATACAGATCTGTACGAAAAATCTACATGGCCTGGTACGATTGCTACCAATGCAATGACTAGGCGTGTAGCTATCTGATGACTTAGCTAACTAGGTGTGTACAATGTGGCAATTTTAGCCATGTGGTAGGCACGTAGGGTTTAAAATAATCATCAAAAAAAAAAATTTGAGTCGCTCGAAATGTCCAATCGTAATCAGAATATGCCAGTCGTCGCTGGGTTATACTGCAGGTGCCAGGAACTATTCGCTGGACTAGTGGAAATTATCCCACATTGTCGTGATGGGAGACTTCATAGCATTTTAAAAAGAAATGGTCGTAGCATTAAAATAAATTCAAAAATGCCAGTCAGAGTTTGAGTTCTTACCGTAAAATGGTGAGAGGCCGCCGGTGTAGGATGTGTGGTTAGCCGCATAAGGCCCAATATGCCAATTTCGCTGAGCTGTACGATCGAGATATAAATGCCCGTTGAATATATATAAATACCCTGCAAAATAAATTAAATAATTTGTGGGCTGGGGTGTGACGACCCAATACCACAAAAATATTTTCTCTGATAGGGCAATAATTTGCAAAAATAATTTTGAAAATACAAAGAAATTGTAGAGATTTAGATCTAAAAAGTATAATTAATCAGATCAATTAAAATGATCATACTCGAATTGCAAATCGGGGCTTTTGGGTTCTGATTTGTAAAAACAATTTGCCTCATGATCAACTTTCACCTAATATAGGAAAATTTATAGTCAATCTTCACCGAATCGACGTTCTGAATGCAACAATGAGGTTAGATCTAGCTCTAGACACTCCCAATTTCTACGGATCCTTTGGATTTGTGTCAAGGTGCTAAAGCATGAATGGTATCCAATGGTTATGTGCAGAGAATCTCCCTCAAATCTGATACCATGTAAGAATTTGGTTTAGGCCAGAATTCACCCAAGAACTAAAGAACTCAACACAAGCACACAATAGACCAAAATAGACAGAGTATGATAAGAATGATGATATTTATTCAATATGCCAGCTTAGCCAACTTCAGAGTACACTAGGAGTGCCTATATATAAAGGCCTTAGGAGAGCTTCTAGAATGCATAGAAGTTAGCATCATGATATGTCATACAACTAGGCGCGTGTCCACCAAATATGGGTTATCCTCCATTGAGCACGAGATTAAGTGCAATGATGAAAGGATAAGCCTACAATGGTGTAGCACACAAATCAGTGGTGTAGACAACATGTGCTAAATGGGGAGTGTGGATAACTATGTTGTCAACATGAGAACTCAGTGAATGATGGATTCAACATACATTTTGTGTGCAACATTAGTTTATTAAGGACTTGACATGAAAATCGGTGACCACTACTAAAAGACCACTTGGAAACATTTGACGGTGGTTTGCCTATTTTCATGTCAAGTCCTCAATAAACTAATGTTGCACACAAAATGTATGTTGAATCCATGGCTTCCTGCATGGAGAAATAATCATGGCGTTGGGCTTCTTATCTATATTAATATAAAAAGGAAATGGAAATACAACACTATTTGTGAAACACTTGAGCAGAAGTAGTATCAATCAGACAACTTAGAAGAATGTCAAACACAATCTCCATGAGAGGGGCAAAAGAGGAAATTGAATGACCTATGCTAAACAATGTACATGTGTGATCAACATAGTAAAATGTATTTCTAACAAAGAAGAACAATTTTTTAAAATTATATTTTAGCAGGCCATTAGAATTGTGATGGCCTAGTCTAATGAAAGGTCACTGGACCAACATCATTATTGTTGCATATCCATCACACTTACGATAGTTCAATCTAACAAATAGTCATCACACCCACGACATTGTTGTTGCATATTGTCACACTTGTGACAGACATTCTGAGAAATGACTATCGGCCCTAGAGTATGGGCGTCACTATTGCAATGACACAGTGAACCTGCTAGATGTCATAATTTCGATAGTGACCTATCACAATTATGGCAATGTCATAATGACCTCTTGGCCTTGCCTTCTACCAAATTGTGACAACTTTTTGCATCACAATTGTGATAGAGGAGCTTTCCATTACAATTTATGACACCAAAAGTCTGACGCCCATCCGATGGAGCCAATTCTTGGTATTATCACTTGGGCAATGGTCGACCATCACAATTCAGGTCCAAATGTAGTAGTGACAAGAAAGGGGTACAAAATAAGGTAGCTCATGCACTAAGAAAGAGACTCCTAATAGTGCAAGAGGTTCAGTTGCAGAGCATTGGGATTGACAGCTTTAAGGACCTATAGGATGATGATGAAGACATTGCACAAGTCTACAAGGTATGCAAGGAATTCAAAAATAATTTTCATGGTGAGTTTGTTGGTCTTAGATCAGTTTTGACAATTGAGTGTCAACACACTTAAGAAATTTTATTAGTTGATGCCAAGTATAATATAGATGTTGAGTTATAGTATGTGTCAAGCCAAAAATTCATTAAGTGTTGAGTTATAGATGTCAAGTCATTTAGATGCCAAGCAAGTTTCAACTGCTAAGTGACAATAGATGCCAAGCCAATATAGACACCGAGTAAACTATAGGTGTTGAGCAAGACAAAATTTCTATAGGAGCTAAGCAAGACATAATTCCTTTGTGTGTCGAGCATCAATAATTAGTAAGTATCGAGTAACAGAGAATTAGCATAAGAGTTTGTGCCCTCACAAACTCAGATGTAAACCATTTTTGAGCTAACAAAAGATGAATCTCGAAGGATCTAAAAGATAAGATCAAATTTTTTTAATTCCCTATGAAATCAACATGAAACTAATCAGAAAAATGGAAATAATTGAGTGGGAAAGATGGATGAATCTCAACTGTAGACTCATACCCAGCCCTAAGTCTCGAAACCTTTTTAAGGAGGTTGAAATTCCATAATTTAGAAATGTATGAAATGCATGAGAGAATGCTAGTGAAGTTTGAAGAAAAGTGAAAGGGTTGAAAAGACTTAGAGGAAGGATAGCATTGCAGCATCAGTTAACAAGAATAGAGTATCAACACTTTGAACAGAGTCATATTAGATCAAGAAGGATCAGATCAAATTGGACAGAACAAGGATCCAAAATTAGCAATTGAAGATTGTAAGTTATTAGGTCAACATTCTACTATACTTTCTAGCCATTGTATTAGGAGAATGAAAATCCTATGATGATAGGTTGGTTTAACAACCATATTGTAAATCCTTTAACATGGTGACATTCCAAGTGAATGTTTGTAAATTCTTTAGATAGGTCACTTTTAATAGGGTATTAGAGCCTTTAACAGGGTAGGCCTTTCACAGGGTAGACCATTGATGATGGTCAAACTTTGTAACCTTGACAAGTTACATATTGCTACAGTGATAAGTTGTGGGTGTCATCCCCACTCCTATTTTACCTTCTCATTTTGGAGGGTTTCTAGGTGATCAAATATTGTGTTGTCTATTTTCATGCATTCCTTTACTTTCATGTTAATTAGATATGTTCCATGCATGTATTAATTTTAGTTAAAAGTTTACACAAACCCCCCCTCAAACTAGAAGTATTCTTCCCACTTGTAAATTCCAACAATTGGTATCAGAGCCAAGTTCTTACAAGGAGAATCCTTATAGCTTGAAGAAAAGATCAAACAATGGAGGTATACAAGCTTGGGAAGATTATAGATAATCAAGAGATCAAGATACATCTCATTCTACATTCTCTAGAAGAAGCTAAAGAAGAATTGAGGAAATCCCTAAAGAGAAGAAGAGAAATTGTCATAGCTAAGAATGATACACAATACAAGGAGATTGACACCTTAGAAGTGTTTTCCAATGGATATTCTAAGGAGTTTGATGCAACAATTTCATACCTAATGGAGAAGAATAGAGCTCAAGCAAAAGAGATCAAAACTCTCAAGATTGAACAAGAATCACAAGCCATGATGCTTTGTGAAGTGACTAAATAGAAGAAGGGAGTTATTGAAGATAAAGCTATGATAGAAGATGATAAAAGAAACCTTGCCAACAAATTGGAGGAAAAGTCAATTGAGCTTGCAAGAATTTCCAACATGCAGCTAAACACCCTAAGCTAAATGATGAATGCCCATCATGAGCTAAATGTTAAGGAAATTGAGATCTCCACATTAAAGATGCAAAATGAACAACTGCAAAATGACTTGAGAAGAGAGAAGTAAATTGTAGAGAGCTTCAACAAACCAAATGAAGCCATCAAGTACTTTGAATAGCTACTGAAATCACCAAGATCTAGTAATGACACTTCAGGACTTGGATACACTAGCACTAAAAAAGGAGAGTCATCAAAGACTACAGAAGAAATAAATAATAAAGGTAAGAACACAAAACCCACTTGTCATTTTTGTGGTAAAAAGGGACATACCTCTAATGTGTGTAGGAGCAAGAATGCTAACCAACATGACAAACTTAAAAACATGGGTCACTGTCACAAGTGCAACAAGCAAGGACATCAGGCACATGACTATAGGATTAGAACCACCAAGACACCAAGATTTGAAGGTCATTGCTACAATTGCAAGAATTATGGACATAGAACTTTTGAATACAGATCTAAGCCTATGTGAACACCAAACCAACCAGCAAAGTCAAATAGACATGGACATCACTATAATTGGGACTACAACACTAGATAGAGATGTCGCTACTATGAAGAATATGGACATATTCCAGAGAACTGCACAAGACCACATTTTAGTGGAAGCTACAGCAAGTGGTTGAGCCAAACTACATGCTTTAATTGTTTGAAGACTGGACACATTAGTAGAAATTAGCCAACAAGGTCAAAGGCACCCAACTCTGAATTCAACAAAGGAAGAGGAAAAGTTAATGTTGAGCATGTTAGAGGAGAAATGAATAGAACATGGAAAAGAAAAGATGCAAATGGAGGGATCACTTCACCTAAAGGGTCAAGTGGTCACACTTCATCCAACTAAGAAAAAGAAGGTATGAGGGACTGATCTTTAAATGTTTTATCATACATCAGTTCTAAGACTAAATTAGTACTAAAAAGGATAGATTAGCATGGATAAAGATGCAAAGTTAAATTTAAAATTTTCACATTGTTATCAAGTAAGGAAAGTTGCCTTCAGTTGCCAAGTTGTCTGCCAAAGTTAATAGAACCCAAGTGAAGGGAAATTCTAGTTAAAGCTGAGTAAGGGAAACTCTAGTGTATGCTGAGTGATTTGAAAATCAATGGAAGCTGAGTGAAATAGAATTACATAAGGAGCCGAGTGGATAGCTGTATATGCACTAACCATTAAATGTTATGAAATGAAGGGTATAAGGTCAAGATTTCAATCATTTTTCCTCATCACGAACAC
This sequence comes from Cupressus sempervirens, assembly GCA_028749045.1. Taxonomy (NCBI): domain Eukaryota; kingdom Viridiplantae; phylum Streptophyta; class Pinopsida; order Cupressales; family Cupressaceae; genus Cupressus; species Cupressus sempervirens. The sequence continues at coordinate 606,310,787 of CM053788.1, forward strand.
AGAGCAAGAGCAAGAAGAGTGCAAAAAAAATTTCCAAGTAGAGATTGAAGCTTTTCAAAGATTTCAAGCCAAGATTCAACATCTTTTCATCGATTCAAGGTATTTACACTATTGTCGAGCTATACAATTAAGCCATTTTTTATGTTTTGAAAACCTAGTTTGAAGAAATGGCATCTAGCTCTAGGAAACCCCAAGAAAAGGAGTCATTTGAAGTTCAATTGGTTAGTAATGAAGTGAAACAACCTAACTTTAGAACAATTCCTAAAGTTTCTTATAAGAACGACCTGTCGGAGCTTTATCTATGATTCCACCCAAAGTTGTAATGGTACAAGATGTTAGGAGATGTTATAACTACAAAATTGGAGCTATTGGTGACATGGAGATTAGGGAAGCATACAATAAACTATGTGAGAATGGAGTATTGAAGGAAGAGTTTCAAATTGTTGAAAGGAAGGGCTTAACCCATGCCCTAGAGTTCCCTATTGTATTTAAGACTAAATGGGTAACAATTGTGCTGAGCAGAATCCATGATGGATGTCTATGGTTGGAAGATGGACCCATTAAACTATCTATAAGAATTATACATAGAGTAACTAGGTACCCAACCCTAGAATGGCCAAAAACCCTAAGTAGTGATTCTAAAGGGGCCATAGAAAAGAACATTGGTGCAAAGTGGAACAAGAGAGAATGACGATTGATACCATCAAGGATCCTCTTATAGAATTTTTTGTTAGAGCCATATCTCATAAATTCTACCAATCAAGCCAACTCAATAGTGTACCTTGTATTGTAGTAGACATGGGATACAAAATTGTTAAGAAGGATCATACTTATGATCTAGCTAAATTGCAATTACAATGGATTATGGAGAATCTAGGAGCCATAAGAAGGTCCATGGGAGCCCAATGCAAATTTGGAGCAATTCTGATATGTTTATTCTTTTATGTATAGAATGAATTCCCCTCTTTTGGAAAAGTAAGTTAAAAATCAAATAGGTCAATAGTAGTACAAGTGAATGAATACATAGAATAGATGGGGGCAAATTTTGAAACAATAATGACCAGCTACTTTGAAGACTTTAAGAAGTCAATGAAGCAGAGACTAAGGATACCTGTCTCTCTTGTTGAACAACACATAAATGACATTTTCTTTTTCGTAGACATTGATTTCACATACATTCATGCAATAGTACCAAGGGTGAGATGGCTAAGGCCACTTGGTTATGATATCAATATTGATGAGGCATCAGTAGTAATAATAGCATTGCTAGTAGAGGATATTGATAAAAGTGATCAACCCTTTGGCACTTATGATGTTTTCAGATCAAAGGTAGACATGGAATTAAAAATAGCTTTAGTTTTGAAAAAGAAAGATAAACTAATGAAGAAGCTTAAGGCCAAATTTGGGGAAGGCACTGCAGGATGTGAGGAAGATGATGAAGAGGAAAATGAGGATGAAGAAAAGTAGGATCAAGGGTCACTAGCATTGACCCAAGGCATGGGAGAAGATGCAGAAGAGGTAGAAGGTGTCAAAGAGGAAGAGGAAACCAAGGAAGCACCTATCAAGCTAGAGGCACAGAAAAGAAAAGCCTCCACCAAACCAGTTGCCAAGCCAAAGAGGGTTGCAAAGCCTAGCTCAGAAAAGCCTACCACAAGGGCTAGTAAAAGAGCCACATCAAAGAAGGAAAAGGAGTAGGAAAAGAAGAAGGCTACTGAATAGGAAGGAACAACCTAGAAGAAGCAAAGAAGAAAATATGTAGCACCTCCTAAATCAGACAAAGAAAGAATAGAGTCTGATGACAATGGACAATTTAGAGTGGTAAGTCACACCCCTAAGTCTGATTTGGAAAACATATGTGACAACATTAGGGATAATGCAAACTTATCTAGTTTAAAAGGTATGATTTTAATAAGTTGAATAGAGAGCAATAGAACATGGTTGAAGAGTTGGTCTACACCATGATGGAAAAGTTCAAGAACACTCTACTTGAACTTGACAATACATTGCCTAAGGAGTTATATTCTATTATAGAAAATAAATGGCATTATTGCCTTAATATGGAAAAAGAAATAAGGGAGTCAACACTGTCTTGAGTAATGCCTGAACTTACTAAAGGGAAAATAAACAAAGCAAATAAGAAGCATGGAAGCAAATTTGCACCCAAGTATAGAGCCTTTAGTATACTATAGAATAAAATTAAGGATGTTGTGAAAAATTATACTCAAATGTGGAAATTGATTTATGGGCTGACAACTATGAAAGAAGGAGATGCAAACCCCTTTGAGGGAAGAAACAATGAAGAGGAAGAAAAAAATGATAAGGAGGAAGAAGGAGACAAAGAAAAGGTAGATATTACAATGGAAAAGGAGACACAAAAAGATGAAATGGCAACTGTTGAGGAGTAGCAACAGGAACAGAGTGTGCAAGACACACAAATGTCATCACCAAGTCCTCCACATGTAACTCCCACACCTACAGATACAGTAACTATTCAAGATGTTCCTAACAATTCTAGTCAGAACATAAATCCACTAACTACAGAGGATCTTAAAAAGATTCTTCTCCAGACTACCTTGCAAGCATAGCTATGTACTAATCTAGTTTTGATGAGTGTAAAAGAATTGCAAAAGGTTGTAGCTAATATCACAAGGGATAAGGTGAATCCACAAGAACTACCCTCTCATATCCCAAATACTACAAGTGGACAACCCCAAGAGCAAACTGCACAAGACACATTAGTTAAGGTTGATTCCATAATTCAAGTCTTGATGATAAAACAAAAGACACGAGGGATAGAGGAGATAGAGCCTACAAGGGAGCAAACAAGACAAATAGATACCTTTGTCTCTACAACACAAGTACAAGGTGCAGTTCCAAAGATCACAATGATTGATCAAGGAAGAACAAAGGAAGAGACCCCAAAGGAGAAGGAGTAAGAAGCAATACAAACATTGGTCAATTTTCCTACAATAGGGACTCCAACGATGCCTCAAAAACTGAGCATTATTGCCATGCCACTGCAAATATCTGCCCCAGGCTTGAGCTCTACAAGAGTTGCAAGGGTACTTCACTATGGAGACCCTACACTAGATGAGGACATAGCCATTCCCAAGTATTACTATGAAAATATGAATATTGATCAAATAAATGAAGTGTAAGAGGTACTTGAGAGGAAGAAGAAGCAAGAGATACTTAGAAATGAGTATAAACAAAGACAAGCTTTGATTGAAATAAAGGACATCTTTTTAGATGCATTCAGCTTGCAGGTATCTAATGAAACCAAGCCAATCATGGAACAATTATCTAGTATAGTGGACCAAGTATAGAATGAAGACCTTGATGCAAATGCAAAATTGTTAGAATAGTCTGAAAAGAAGTTTTAAATGAAGGTGAGTGAAAGAATATCAAGTGAGATAGCACTTTCACAAGTTGAACTGGTAAAGAAGATTGAAAAGGTAAAGGCAGTACTTGAGAATATATTCTCACTGTACTCAAAATTGTGTGATCCATCCATTTTCACACAAGGAACTAGCCAGCAGATAATGAGCTTGGAGAGGAACCTTAAAATATCAAGCATGCAATTACCTAAGGATCTGGCTCAAAATGAGAACTTCACACTCAGAAGGAACTAGTTGTACTAACAGCAAATGAGGCAAATACAAAGGCCAAGCTAATATAGATTCAATCTACCATCACCCCACGCATAGAAATTTTGCAGAAAGAACTAGCCTATGTTGAAAATGTGATTAAGAAAGACCCCAATCTTTCTACATTGGTAGGCCTAGTTCACCTTGCAGTAGAGACAACCATCCAACTCAAATAATTGGAAATTGCACTAAACAATTGGGATGCTACTCTGAAGATAGTTATGGAGGTAAATAAATCCTTTTTGGCTAAGCATTCAGTTAATATATAGAACCCTTTGACATAAGTATCAAAAAAGGGGGAGATAAAACTAAGGGTGAGGTAAGGAGATAAATTTTGAGGAAGAAAAAAATAGATAAGCCAAAAGGAAACTAAAACTACAAGGGAATATGTGTAAAAGGGGGAGTTAGAATAGAGCAGATAGATCAGAATCAGCATGAGACAAATTTAGCATGATAAAATTTGGTTGCAGCAATGGCACATCAACTCAGGGGGAGTTACAAATTTTGAGGTATACAAAAATCTTGAAATTTTTTTGAAGCTTTGTATATATACCGAACATATGTATATTATACTCAAAAAGAGATTAGACTCATCATGTATAGTTAAATATTTTTGACACTAATGTCAAAGGGGGAGATTATTGGTCTCAGATTGGTTTTGACAATTGAGTTTCAACACACATAAGAAATTTTCTTAGTTGATGTTGAGTATAATATAGATGCCGAGTTACAGTATGTACTGAGCCAAAAATTCATCAAGTGTTGAGTTACAATAGATTTCGAGTCATTCAGATGCCGAGCAAGTTTCAACTACTAAGTCACAATAGATGCCGAGTAAACTATAGGTGCCGAGCAAGACATTATTTCTATAGGAACCGAGCAAGACATAATTCCTATGTGTTGAGCATCAGTAATCAATAAGTGTCAAGTAACATAGAATCAACATAAGAGTTTGTGCCCTCACAAACTTAGATGTAAACCATTTTTGAGCCGACAAAAGATGAATCTTGAAGGATCTAAAAGATAAGATCAAATCTTTTTAATTCCCTATGAAATCAACATGCAACCAATTAGAAAAATGGAAATAATTGAGAGAAAAAGATGGATGAATCTCAATCGTAGATTCATACCTAACCCTAAGTCTCAAAACCTTTTTAAGGAGGTCAAAACCCCATAATTCAAAAATGTATGGAATGCATGAGAGAATACTAGTGAAGTTTGAAGGGAAGTGAAAGGGGTGAAAAGACTTAGAGGAAGGACAACATTGCAACATCAACTAACAAGAATAGATTATTAGCACTTCAAACATAGTCATATTGGATCAAGAAGGATCAGATTAGATTAGATTAGATAGAACAAGGATCTAAAATCAATAATTGAAAATTGTAAGTTATTAGGTTAGCACATTCTAATATACTTTCTAGCCATTGCATTAGGAGAATGAAAATCCTATGAAGATAGGTTGGCTTACCAACCATATTGTAAATCCTTTAACAGGGTGACATTCCAAGTGAATGTTTGTAAATCCTTTAGACAAGTCACTTTTAATAAGGTTTTAGAACCTTTAATAGGGCAAGCCTTTCATAGGGTAGACCATTGATGATGGTCAAACTTTGTAACCTTGACAAGTTACATATTGTTGTAGTGATAAGTTGTGGGTGTCATCCCCACCCTAGTTTTACCTTCTCATTTTGGAGAGTTCCTGGGTGATCAAATATTGTGTTGTCTATTTTCATGCATGCCTTTAATTTCATGTTAATTAGATATGTTCCATGCATGTATTAATTTCAGTTAAAATTTTTATAGCTTAAAAGTTTGGTACTTCTAATTCAGCCCCCCCCCCCCCCCCCCCCCCCCCTGCCTCTCAGAAGTATTCTTTCCACTTGTAAATTCCAATAGAGTTTTCTTATTATACATTGCAAAATAATTTTTTGTTTAAAGAAAGTCAACTTTTTGTTCCTTGAGGGTCCATGAGGAAAAATTTGATCCAAGAAAAGCATAATGGGGAACTTAGTGGTCATTTTGGAGTCAACAAGACTCAAGAGTTAGTTACTAGGTTCTATTTTTGGCCTAGAATGACTAGATATATTAGGCAGTATGTTAAAAGTTGTATAGTATGTCAAAAGGAAAAGGGAACATCCACCAATGCTAGTCTTTGTCAACTACTTCCAATCGCTAATAGACTATGGGAGTGCATAAGTATGGATTTTGTAGTTGTCTTACCAAAAACAAGGCAAGCTTATCATAGCATTTATGTGATTGTGGATAGATTTAGCAAGATGACCCATTTTGTACCTTGAAAGACCATACATCATGCTTGTCAGATTGTTCACTTGCTTTTCAGAGAGGTGGTTAGGATCCATGGACTATCTATGAGCATTGTTTTAGATAGAGACACCAAATTCATGAGCCACTTTTGGAAGATATTGTGGAAAAATCTTACAACTAACTTATCTTTTGGATATGCTTATCACCCATAGATAAATGGCCAAATAGAGGTGATTAATATGAGTCTTGGAAACTTGTTGAGGTGTCTCACAAAGGTGTATGATCAGGCATGGGACCAACTCATTAGGCAGTTTGAATATGCATACAATGACACAATGAATAGATCGACTAGTAAGAGTCCTTTTGAAGTAGTTTATGGTTTGCATACTAGAGGGATGTTTGAGTTAAGGTAATTGAAGGATGGAGCACAAGGTAGTGGTTATGCTAAGGACTTTTTCCAATCCATGAGGGAATTCCATGAAAATGTAAGGAATACATTAACAGAAAATGTTGACAAACTAAAGCAAAAGGTGGATGCATAAAAAAGGGATGTTTAGATTCAAATAGGGGATCTTGTGATGGTGTATTTGAGAAAAGAAAGGTTGCAAAAGGGGTTATCACACAAGCTGCAAATGAGAATGTTGTGATGTGGAGCCTAATTAGACTTGGAGGTTTATTCGTCACAATTTTTTCCCCGTATTATTTCTATGAGAGTTTGGGGGCAACACCCCCAAGACAAGGTCAAGGGGCAGTGTCCCCAAAGCCAAAAATGTGTTGGAAATGATTGAAAAGATCATGAGGAAAGTTGTTGGAATGATCATATGGAACTAATAAAGAATGTTCTCAATCATTGTTTTTTCATTGATGTCAAACTTGCTACTTACAGGAATGACAATTGCTTTAGTGATCCAAATACTATCAATTAGTTGATTGACAAGAAGGAGGCAATCAATAAGATGTAACTAGAACACCAAGAGAAAGGTTGAAGTTATGATGTTGTAATGAAGTACAAGGATCAGTCAAGCCATTGATGAAATATGTGTGTTGATGACATACTATAAGACACAGAGAATGGGCACACTGAAACATATCAAAGATATAAGGTTTTAGCTAAGACATCTGTAAAGCCCAACTAAGATCATTAGATAGAGGGAGCCAAGAAAAGCTAGTAAGTGTCGAACAGATTCCTAGTTGAAGTCGAGCAAGTTCAACTTCAAGTGTCAAGTGAACTTCAGATGCCGAGTGATACAAATTTTGTCAAGTGCCGAGTGATACAGAGTTTATCAAGTGTCGAGTGATATCAAGTGCCAAGAAAATACAAGTGTCGAGCAAATACAAGTGTCGAGCAGATATAAGTGCTGAGTAACACAAAGGTGTCAAGCACCAGTAAAACCAACAGTGCCGAGTAACACAGAGGTGTCGAGCACTAGTAAATCAATAATGCCGAGTTGCTGCATTATTTTGAAAATCGAAGATTCACTAGATCTAAGCCGACAAGGTTGTTATCTAGAAGTTAGTGAATTAAATGGAAGATAAGAATGATGAGCTGGTGGCACAGAACACCATGTATAATGTTTTTGAGGTTACAATTGAAACCTAGACGAAGTCTTTAGATAAGAACAAGATATGAGGTAGATACATTGTATCCTACCTAATCCATTAGAATTCTTTAGAATCGAGAGGTAGATACATTGTATCCTACCTCAGATATGGATGCATTGGTATGATGAGTAAGAAGACTTAAGGAGACAAAGCTTGAGAGAAAGACAAGCAGTCAGAGCTGAAGTGATTGAAGCCAAGCAAAAGATTAAACTGAAAGTGTGATCTGAAATCTACAAAGTATGTTGTAAGTTGTATCAGATCAAACAACCATTATTGTTACTCTCTAACAATTGTAACAGATAGTTTAAATCCTATGGACTTAGGTTGGTTTAATAGCCATGAGATAAATCCTTTAACAGGGTGACATTCCGAGTGAACGTTCAGAAGTCCTTTAACCAAGCCCATTCCCATTCCTAACAGTTTGGTGAAATCCTCTAACAAGGTCACATTTAATAGTGTGTTGTAAGCCTTTAACAGGGAAGGCTTTTAATAGGGCATCACTTTAGAAGAGTAAAAATAAAGTAGCATGTTACTGGTGGTTTTTCCCAAATTGGGTTTCCACATAAATCATTGTGTCATGTGTTGATCTTGCATGTTTTATCTCTGCATGTTGATTTGCTATAACTTGCTAATATGGTTGATTTAAGTTTGGATGGATGAAAAGTGTATGGATTCATTAAAAGTAGTGAAAAAGTATTATTAGGGCATTTGGACCTTAAATAACTGATTCACCCCCCCCACCTCAGTTATTCTAAAGAATTCTAACAATTGGTATCAGAGCAAGACTGTTGATTCAATTTAAAGGGACTATAAGCAGAAAAGATCAAAATGCCTAAGAGAGAAGTTCTCATGCTCAACAAAGACAACTTTGTTGCATGGAAAAGTTTGATGAAGCTACATCTTGGATCCATAGGGGATTATGCCCAAAATTCAATTGTTACTGAACATGTTGATCCAACAGGTACTCTTACTGCAAAAGATATGAAAAATAAATAGGAACACAATCAAACAATGCTGGAGATTACTTCTGCACTCAATTATGCTAAATTTGATGATACCAAAGGATGTGACACTGCATTCAAAGTGTGGAAAGCCCTATCAGACATCTATGGAGGAGATCAGAATGTATAGAGAGCAAAAAGAGAAAGTCTCAGAGGAAAGTTTGATGATATGAAAATGGAGGAAAATGAGAATGTTGCTCAGTATGGCGCAAGAATAAAGGAAGTGGTGAGTGCAGTAAGATGCTTGAGTGGTCAATTGGATGAAGATACTGTTAATAGTAAGTTCTTAAGAACCTTGCTCCCTATCTATGCTATTAGAGTATCAGCAATACAAGAACTAAGATGTGTGCCAGGAAACAATCTAAGTTTTGAAGGTATAATAGGTAGACTCACTGCATTTGAGTTATCTAACTTTGACAACTACAGACCTAAGAATGTTGAATCTGCATTCAAGGCCAAGCTATCACTGAAAGATGTTGAATAGGTGAAATCAAAGAAAGGAAGAAAAATGAAATATGTATCCAGTGACAGTAGGACTGATGAGGAAGATGTGGAACAATTGGAAGCATTGCTTGCTAGAAGATTTCACAGAGGCAAAGGAAAATTCAAAGGTAAGATGCCTATCATTTGTTTCAATTGCAATGAAGTAGGTCATATTGTTGCCAGGTGTACATAGAAAAAGGATTACAAGGAAGGCAACAAAAACAAATTCAGAAGAGATGATGACAAGAGAGATTACAAAGAAAAAGGAAAAAAGTGTTATATTGTTGAAGAAAATTCTAATGATAATGATGATGAAGTTGTTTATGTAGCCATGAAGGACCAATCTGATGAAGAAGAGCCCACAACACTAGTAACATGTATGAACAAGAATGACAGGTGGATCATAGACAGTGGATGCTCACATCACATGACAGGAGACAAAAGTAAGTTTGTTAACTTTACTCAATATGATGGAAATAGTGTTAGATTTGGTAATGATTCTCCATGTCAAATCAAAGGAAAAGGTTCCATTAAGCTCACAGAGAAAATTTCATGTGACAATGCATACTATGTTGAAGGATTAAACTACAATTTGTTGAGTGTCTCACAGTTAGGCAATATAGGATGCAAAGTATAATTTGGAAACAAAATTGCAAAAATCTATGATACTGATGGTAAACTGATAGGAAAAGGAGATCAAACAAGGAGTAATTTTTTTTACCTTGATATGGATGATGTTTCTTGTCTCATTGCAAAATTTGATGATGAATGGTTATGGTATAGAAGATTATGTCATGTCAACTTTGATAATCTGGTCAATATCAGTAAAATGAAGAAAGTCAGAGGTTTACCAAAATTGAAGAAGCCTGACAATATCATGTGCAAATAGTGTCAGCTAGGAAAGATGACAAAGTCAAGCTTCAAAAGCAAAAACTATACATCTAAAGAAGTACTTGAGTTAGTTCATACTAATTTATGTGGTCCAATGGAAGTACAAAGCTATAAAGGAGATAAATACATAATGTTGTTTGTTGATGACTATTCTAAGATGATGACTGTTATGTTCTTAAAGCAAAAATCTGATGCTTTTCAAATGTTTAAGTGGTATGTGGCTAGAGTTGAAAAGGAAACAGGAAAGAGCTTGAAATGCCTGAGATCAGACAGAGGTGGTGAATTCACATCAAATGAATTCGAGATATTTTGTAATGATAAAGGAATCAAAAGACAAACGTCAGCTCCTAGAACTCCCCCACAGAATGGAATTGCTGAAAGAAGAAATAGATATGTGATTGACTGTGCTAGAACATTAATGATGGAAAAAATTGTTGCTCTAAAATACTAGAGAGAAGCTGTAAGTGTAGTTGTTCATACACTAAACTGAGTACAAGTCAAGAAAGGTACAAATACAACACCTTTTGAATTATGGTATGGTCACTCACCCAATGTAAAACATTTCAAAGTATTTGGTTGCAAATGCTTTATTCTTAAAGATGCTAGAAATGGAAAATTTGATGCAAAAAGTGATGAAGGCATATTCTTTGGTTATTCCACTAGAAGTAAGGTATACAAGTGTTTGAATACTAACACTAACAAAATTGTGGAAAGTGCAAATGTAAACTTTGATGAACATACAAAAGTTCAAGCTGAAGAACCAAAAAGAATGGATGAACACAGAACCTTTGTGTATTCTTATGAAGGAATGACTGTTGATGAGGATGATGTCAATCAAATTGAAACTCAACAACAACTTTCAGTCTCAGCCAAGTCCCAACCAGTGAATGTCGAGTTGTATTCAGAAGCTGAGTTGCAGAATGAAGAAAATGCACAATCTGATTCTGAAGATAGTACACATGAAATAAATGAAGAACATCCTGACAATGAAGTGCATAGTGATCCTAAATCAGAAAGATCAGACATGGAAACAAGGACAGAACCAAGATTATCCAAATATGTAAAAAGACATCACCCTGCTGAATAGATAATTGGTGACAAAAATGCAAGACCAATGACAAGGAACAGACTAAGACATGAATCATGTCTGATCAGCAAATATGAACCTAAGATAGTATATGGTGCATTACAAGATGATGACTGGTATAAAGCTATGGAAGAAGAGATTGATCAAATAAAGAAGAACAAAACCTGGAGTTTGGTTCCCAGACCAGTTGACAAGAATGTGATTGGCACCAAGTGGGTATTTAGAAACAAGCTAGATGAGAATGGTGAGATTACCAGAAAAAAAGCTAGACTAGTGTGCAAGGGTTATGCTCAAGAAGAAGGACTAGACTATGGGGAAACATTCGCCCTTGTTGCTTGAATGGAAGGAGTAAGAACTTTACTTGCATATGCTGCATATAAAGATTTTAAAGTCTATCAGATGGATGTAAAGTTTGCTTTTTTAAATGGTATACTAGAAGAAGAAGTCTATTTGAACAACCAGAAGGATTTGTTGATGAGAACAACAGGGATATGGTTTGTAAGCTACATAAAGCACTCTATGGTTTGAAACAAGCACCTAGAGCATGGTATGAGAGATTTCACAAGTATCTAGTGCAAATAGGATTTGAAAGAACTGATGATAACAACAACAAGTACATCAAAGCAGAAGAAGGTAAGGATATTATTGTATCTGAAATCTTTGTGGATGACATAGTGTTTGGTGGAAAGGAAGTGCTTTGCAAAGGCTTTTCTGACAAAATGAAACATGAATTTGAGATGTCTATGTTTGGAGAAATCAATTTTTTTCTTGGGTTGCAAGTACATCAACTCAAACATGGTATATTTGTGACACAATCAAAGTACATCAAAGAGATTCTTAAAATGTTTGGGTTGGAGGAGTCCAAACCAGTCAGCACACCAATGGCAACAGGAAATAAGCTATCCAAAAATGATGAATCAACTAAAGTCAATCAAACAATGTACATCTCCATGATTGAAAAATTACAATATGTTGTACATAGTAGACCAGACATAGCATTAGCAGTTGGAATAGTGGCTAGATTCTCTGTTAATCCTAAAGAAAATCATCTCATAGCAATAAAAAGAATAATGAGATATCTTAAAGGAACTGATAACTTTGGTCTATACTAAAAAAAGAATGGAAATTTTGAGCTACATGCATATACAAATGCAAATTGGGGAGGCAACATTGATGAAAGAAAAAACACAAGTGGAGGTGCATTATTTCTAGGCAAAAGGCTAGTTACTTGGACTAGCAAGAAACAAACATGCACATCCCAGTCCACTGCAGAATCAGAATATGTGGCAGCAGCAATCAATTGCACAAACATTGTGTGGCTCACACATCTATTGAAAGGAATGAAAGAAGAGGTAACAAAACTTGTGATATTGTATTGTGATAACACAAGTGCTATAAACATATCCAAAAATCCAGTAATGCATGCAAAAACCAAGCACATCGCAATCAAGTATCATTATGTCAGAGAATTGGTAGAAGACAAACAAGTGAAGTTGGAATACATTCACACAAAGGAACAAACTGCAGATATCTTCACCAAACCATTGCCCAAGGATGCTTATGAATATCTTAGAGGTAAGTTGGGGGTAATACCCCTAACTTAAGCAGTTTAAAGCAACAAGGATGATGCCCTGCATCAACAGGAACAAATCATTGAAGTATCAGAAGAATGATGCAGAGGATGACAGTAGGAGCAAAAACTCCAAATCAGTCACAAGCATGGTGACAGAGGGAGAAAACATCAAGAATCCAAAGCTTATATTTTGCATGATAAAGATGATACATCTTTGGCATTTATGTCAAAGAGGGAGAAATATGCAGAAACCTAATCAATACAAAGCAAGAGGGAGATATATATGAAAGAGGGAGATATATGAGATTAGTAGTAAAGATGCAGCAGCCAAGAAAAGTAGCAGACAACGTATACAATCTTGGTGGTAACTAAGTTGATTAATTGATTAGTTTGGTTTGCCATCAATGCCAAAGAGGGAGATTGTTGAAAATGATTGAAAAGATCATGAGAAAAGTTGTTGGAATGATCATATGGAACTAATAAAGAATGTTCTCAATCATTGTTTTGTCATTGATGTCAAACTTGCTACTTGCAGGAATGACAATTGCTTTAGTGATCCAAATACTATCAATTAGTTGATTGACAAGAAGGAGGCAATCAATAAGATGTAACTAGAACACCAAGAGAAAGGTTGAAGTTATGATGTTGTAATGAAGTACAAGGATCAATCAAGCCATTGATGAAATAAGTGTGTTGATGACATACTATAAGACACAGAGAATGTGCACACTGAAACATATCAAAAATATAAGGTTTTAGCTAAGACATCTATAAAGCCCAACTAAGATCATTAGATAGAGGGAGCCGAGAAAAGCTAGTAGGTGCCGAACAGATTCTTAGTTGAAGCTGAGCAAGTTCAACTTCAAGTGCCGAGTGAACTTCAGATGTCGAGTGATACAGAGTTTGTCAAGTGTCGAGTGATATCAGATGCTAAGTGATACAAAGTTTATCAAGTGCCGAACAAATACAAGTGCCGAGTGATATCAAGTGCTGAGCAAATACAAGTGTCGAGCAAACACAAGTGCCGAGTAACACAGAGGTGCCGAGCACTAGTAAAACCAACAGTACCGAGTAACAGAGAGGTGTCGAGCACTAGTAAATCAATAATGCTGAGTTACTGCATTATTTTGAAAATTGAAGATTCACTAGATCTAAGCTGACAAGGTTGTTATCTAGAAGTTAGTGAATTAAATGTAAGATAAGAATGATGAGCTGGTGGCACAGAACACCATGTAGAACATTTTTGAGATTACAACTAGAACCTAGACGAAGTCTTTAGATAAGAACAAGATATGAGGTAGATACATTGTATCTTACCTAATCCATTAGAAACCCTAAAATTTTTGAGGGAGAATCGAGCGGCAAAGGCAAATCAGATTTCTATTTAAGGAGTCATAAGTTTATGAAGGAGAGAGAGAGGCGGTCAAGCACGAAAGCATAAAATGCTAAAGGAGATGCTAAGGCGGAAAGAGAGCATAGTTACTCTGTTTCAATAAGAAGACCTCAAATATGGATGCATTGGTATGATGAGTAAGAAGACTTAAGGAGACGAAGCTTGAGAGAAAGACAAGCAGTCAGAACTGAAGTGATTGAAGCCAAGCAAAAGATTGAACTAAAAGTGTGATCTGAAATCTACAAAGTATGTTGTAAGTTGTATCAGATCAAATAGCCATTATCGTTACTCTCTAGCAATTGTAATAGATAGTTTAAACCCTATGGACTTAGGTTGGTTTAATAGCCATGAGATAAATCCTTTAACAGGGTGACATTCCAAGTGAATGTTCAGAAGTTCTTTAACCAGGCCCATTCCTAACAGTTTGGTGAAATCCTCTAACAAGGTCACATTTAACAGTGTGTTGTAAGCCTTTAATAGGGCAGGCTTTTAACAGGGCATCACTTTAGAAGAGTGAAAATCAAGTAGCATGTTACTGGTGGTTTTTCCCAAATTGGGTTTCCACGTAAATCATTGTGTCATGTGTTGATCTTGTATGTTTTATCTCTGCATGTTGATTTACTGTAACTTGCTAATATGGTTGATTTAAGTTTGGATGGATGAAAAGTGTATGGATTCATTAAAAGTAGTGAAATTATTAGGGCATTTGGACCTTGAATAACTTATTCACTCCCCCCCCCCCCCTCTCAGTTATTCTAAAGAATTCTAACAAAATGACCTTATATTGTAAAAGACGTCAACTACTATTTTTCTATTATTCTAGCCCTAATTCTGTAAGTGACAAAAAACTTGTATAAAAAGGTTTAGGGTTAGGGATTTTCATAAGGTGTGATGCAAAAATTGGTTCTTGTAGTGGTATTGAGCTATAAGGGATTACAGATTGTAATCAGGTTGTAATCACTAGATCATAATAATACTGGACTTGCTGTTAGTGGATGTAGCCTAGAGAATGGGTGAGCCATGTTAAATCTTGGTGTCTTGTGTTCTCTTTTATGTAATCTACTATTTTATGGTATTGATTATATTTTCATGTAACTATTATTTTTGTTTGAAATTAATCCTAACAAGTGGTATTAGAGCCAGGTTGTCATCATTTTTTAGCTAGACTACCATCAATTTTTTAATTCCTTTTAGCAATCATCTGCAGGAAGGTCTCATAGTTGAGTGGGAGTCTCATGGTTGAGTGGGAGTGATGGCAGATGAGGGTAAGCTGAGGGTTGACAAGTTTAATGGACAAAACTTTCAATAATGGAATATGCAAATGGAGGACTATCTCGATTAGAAGGATTTATGGAAGTTGTTGGAAGGAAAAACCAAGAATCAAGGATCTATGACAAATGGCGACTGGGATCTTTTAGATAGAAGGCACTTGGAAGCATTCAATTATGCCTAGCACCATTAGTGGCATTTAATATTACAAAAATGAAGATGACATAAGAGTTGATGGAAACCCTAGCAAAACTGTATGAAAAGCCTTCTGCTTCAAACAAGGTATTTCTCATGAAGCATTTATTTAATATGAAAATGAAAGAAGGTGGATTTTTTGTAGAACATTTAAATAAGTTTAATATTGTTACTAGTTAGTTATCTTATGTGGGTATAATTTTTGATGAAGAAATTAGAGCTCTCTTGATTTTGTGTTCTTTGTTTGAAAGTTGGAATGGATTGGTAATGGTTGTTAGTAATTTTTTTTCTAGAGCTAATACCCTAAAATATGATGATGTGATCAGTGTTATTTTGAGTGAGGAAACTCATAGAAAAACCTCAAGTGGATCTACATTAGAAAGTGCTTTGAATGCACAAAGTAGAGGTAGAACACCTTAAAGAGGAAATATTTCAAGAAATCATGGGAAATCAAGAGGAAAGTCAAAGGGCGAGAGATCTCAATCTAGAGGATTGAGAAATTGTTGGTACTGTGGTAAAATAGGGCATAAGAAGAAAGATTCTTGGACTCGAAAGAACAATGAAGGAGATAAACCATAAGGGAACAAGGAGGCAAATGTGGTAAGTAACGAAAGTATTGGTGATTCATGGGTTTTAGATTTTGGTGCTTCATTTCATGCTACACCTCATAGAGCTTATTTTATTGATTATGTTCAAGGGGATTTTGGGCTTGTTTATTTGGGGGATAATGAACCCTATTAGATTGTTGGAAAGGAAAAAAGTTAAGTTGTAGAATGGGAATCATTGGCTACTACATGAGGTAAGACATGTTCTAAGATTGAGTAGGAATTTAATTTCAGCAAGGCAACTCGATGATGAGGGTTGTGTAGTTACTTTTAATGATAAAAATTAGAAGGTTTCAAAAGGTTCCCTTTTAGTAGAAAAAGGTGTGAAAGTTGGCACCTTATTTTTTGTATAGGTCATATTGTTCCTTCTACCTTGATTGTTTCAGAGAAAAATGAATGTTTAGGAACAATTGTTGTAGTTGAGTAGGGAGAACAAATAGTTGTTGTAGATTCTAATACAGAGTTGTGGCACAACATAGTTGGGTACATGAGTGAGAAAGGTATGAAAGTACTTCATTTAAGGAAAGTTTTACCAGGTCTGAAATGTATTAATATGGATTTATGTGAAAGTTGTGTGTATGGAAAACAAAAAAGAGTGATTTTTGTGAAGAATGGGAAGAAAAATAAAAGCAAGAGATTAGAGCTTGTGCATACAGATGTATGAGGACTAGCTTAGGTATCTTCCCTTGGTGGCTCTCATTATTATGTTACATTTATTGATGATGCAACTAGAAAAGTATGGGTTTATTTCGTTAGACAAAAATTTGATGTATTTCAAACTTTGAAGAAATGGAAATGCTTGATTGAAAATGAGACTAGAAAGAAATTAAAATGTCTTAGATCTGATAATGGTGGTGAGTATTGCAATCATGAATTTTAAGATTATTGCTCCACTAATGGTATTTGTAGATAGAAAATTGTTCCAAGGGCTCCACAAGAAAATGGAGTGGCTAAACACATGAACAGGACTATAATGGAGCATGCAAGAAGCATGAGGTTGCATGTTGGGTTGCCCTTAAACATGTGGAAGAGACTGTCAATACTACTATATATTTGATTAATAGAGGTCCCTCTACTCCTTTGGGTTGTGGTATTCTAGAGGAAGCATGCATTGGTAAGAAGGTGAGTTATTCTTTTCTCAAAACCTTTAGTTGTGAAGCATTTGCTTGTATAGATTCTAAAAATAGAACTAAGCTGGAAGCTAAGTCAAAAAGATGTGTATTTGTTGGATATGGCATTAATGAATTTGGTTATAGTCTTTAGGATTTTGAAAATTATTTAATTGTCAGAAGCAAGGATGTCATATTTAATGAGAAAGTGTTGTACAAAGATCTGTTGTAGCAACATGAAAAGAAAGAAAATGATTGTGTAGTGCTCGATGATACTCCAAAAGCTGATATTCTAGCAATTCCTCATGATTTGCAACAATCACAACAACAAATACCACACACCCCAGTGAATGTTAGATTATCAACAAGGCTAAGTAGACCTCCAAAAATATTTTCTCCCTCTTTGTATCCCATTTTACTTACTAATGTTGGTGAACCTAAATGTTATGATGAAGCTGTGTAGGTGGATACTAAGATTCAGTGGGAGTCTATAATGAAAGATGAAATGGACTCTTTGATGACAAATAAGACATTGGATTTATGGTAAAAGGGCCTTACAAAATAAGTGGGTTTACAGGTTGAAAGAAGAGAGTGGATGTAAGAAACAATTTAAAGCCAAGTTAGTTGTAAAAGGATTTGTACAGAAAAAGGGCATTGATTTTGATGAGATATTCTCTCCTATTGTTAAAATGACTTCTATTCACATTATTTTAAGTATTGTGGCTACTGAAGATTTGCATTTGGAGTAGCTCGATGTTAAAACAACCTTCCTTCATGGTGATTTGGATGAAGAGATATATATGTCACAACCATAGGAATTTGAGGTCAAAGGTAAGGAGAACTTAGTGTGTAGATTGAAGAAAAGTTTATATGGCTTGAAGCAAGCACCTCAAAAATGGTATCTAAAATTTGACAAGTTTATGCATGAGCATGGATATAGTAGGTGTCATTTAGATCATTGTGTTTATTTTAAGAGGTTGGATGATGATAGCTACATTATTTTATGTTTATATGTTGATGATATGCTTGTAGTTGGGTCTAACATGGATCACATTAAGGGGCTGAAACACTAGTTAGCACATTCATTTTCTATGAAGGATTTGGGGGTAGCAAAAAAAATCCTTGGTACGAAGATTTGCACAGATAGGAAGAACATGAAATTGACATTATCTCAGGTTGATTATATTGAGAAGGTGTTGCAATGTTTCTCTATGGAGAACGCTAAAGTTGTTAGCACCACTTTACCTGGTCATTTGAAGTTGACTAAGGAGATATGTCCAAAGACACAATAAAAGAAGGATAAGATGTTCAAGGTACCTTATGCTTTAATTTTAGGAAGCTTGATGTATGTTATGGTATGTACTAGGCCAGATATTGCACATGTAGTGGGAGTTGTTAGCAGGTATATGAGTCATTCAGGAATTGAGCATTAGAATGCAATCAAATGGATTCTCAGATATTTGAGAGGTACATCCAATAAGTGTTTACACTCTGGGGGCTCTACTACTGATTTATAGGGCTATGTTGACTCGGACTTGACAGGGGATATTGATACTAGGTGGAATATTATAGGTTATGTATTTACTGTTGGTGGGGTAGCCATGAGTTGGGTTTCTAGGTTATAGAAGGTTAATGCTTTATCCACTATATAGCCAGAGTATGTTGTTGTTATAGAGGCAGCCAAGGATATGATATGGCTTAAGTTCTTCATGGAAGAGTTGGGACACTGAGAAAGGGATAATTATTTGCTCACAGATAGCTAGAGTTCCATTCATCTTGTAAATAATTTAGCTCTACATTCAAAGACAAAACATATATAGTTGTGGTAGCATTTCATCCGGTTAGTTTTGGATGATGGACAGTTAAAGTTGGAGAAGGTGCATACAAATGACAATCTAGTGGATATGCTTACAAAGGTAGTGACAAGGGAGAAGTTGAACTCCTCTTTAGCTTTGGTTGGTCTTCTTGACTGAATAGAATAAAAGAATAGTAGAGTCCAGGGTGGTTTGATATTCCAGTGGGAGCTACAGGTTTAGTAGTGCTATGATCAATCTCCAAGTGGGAGGTTATTGTTGTAGAGCCTAATTAGTCTCCAAGTGGGATATTGTTGTGATGTGGAGCCTAATCAGACTCAGAGGCTTGTTTTCTCCCCATATTATTTCTACAAGGGTTTGGGGGCAATGCCCCTAAGACGGGGTCAAGGGGTAGCACTCCAGGTGCACTCCCTGTTGTAGTATAGGGTGGGTCAAGGGGCAATGCCCCCACGGGGGTTTCTGGGGGTAGCACCCCTAAAACCAAAAATGAACTTATATTGTAAAAGGTGTTGGCTACTATATTTCTATTATTCTAGCCCTAATTTTAGAAGCAGCAAATAGCTTGTATAAAAAGGCTTAGCATTAGGGATTTTCATAAGGTGTGCTGCAAAAATTGGTTCTTGCAGCGGTATTGAGCTGTAAGGTATTATGGATTGTAATCAAGTTGTAATAATTGTATCATAATAATATTGGACTTGCTATTGGTGGATGTAGCCTAGTGATTGGGTGAACTACGTTAAATCTTGGTGTCTTGTGTTCTCTTTTATGCAATCTACTATTTTTTGGTATTGGTTATATTTGCATATAACTATTATTTTTGTCTGAGGTTAATCCTAACAGAGAAGATAGGGTCCTTGCAAAATATGGTAACAATACTTATAAGGTTGAGCTACCTGAAGACATATGGTTGTCACCAATCTTCAATATTGTAGATCTAATTTCATACAAAGGAAATGTTGAAGATGCTAGTTAGAATCTTCAAGAGGTCACCCAAGATGTAACATACCTGCACTTAACTCATACCCCACCTCTAACAACATATAGTATACTAGATTCAAGGGTCTACAAGAAGACTAGGAAGAAGGACTACATGGAACACTTTGTAAAATGGATTGGAAAGGATGATGTTGATGCTACTTGGATTAGAGACACAAAATTCAAGAGGTTGGGTATTTATTCCACCTTACTTAATCAAAGAATGGATTAACTTCTTTTGTTTGGGGGAGTATGGTGCAAGGGCACCTAGTAAAACTTCTTGTTTTGATTTCTAGTTTTAATTTTTGCCTCTATTGACTCTAGCCAAGTTAGGAGTGTAACTTTGGACCTTTCAAGGTCATGTTTTTTTGCTCCTAGGTGCATTGTGCTTCGTTCAATCTAGTCTAGATGTTTTAGATTCTTTGTTGTTTAGGGTTTTTGAGAGAAAACCTAGGGATAGGGGTCAAATATCCTAGAGGTCCTTTGTAAGGATGAGATATAATCTAAATATGTCATCTAAGATGTTTTTACACCTTTTTGCTTAGTTTAGACATCACAAGTTGTCATATGGGGAAAGATTTCATAAGTTGTAAAAAATGTTGCAATGTTGTCAACTAGGCCTAGGAGGGCAAAAATATGAACTTGCATTGAAAATGGTGGTCTGAAGGTTCAAATGTGCTTAGACATCATTAAGGAACCAAGTTAAGGGTATGTAGCGAGTTCTAAGTTTTAAAATGCAAAGATTCTTAGAAATGCAAAATGTTGCTCACACCAATATTGCAATATTGTCATGACAACATTATAACAATGTTTACATTTTGTCATCCTAACAACACATGGGTCTAAGAAATAATTATGACCCATAGGGAAAAGGTATTTAAGCACCTCCAAATGACATTGTAGAGGTTGGAGATTGTAAGAGGAAAGTTTTGTTATTGAAAACCATGAATTATGCCCTAGTTTTCATAGTTTTACTTATTTTAGATTTCATGTTCACAATAATGATTAAAGCTTGGGTTTTTGCATTGGATTATTGGAGTTTATGCTTGTACAGTTCCTTTTGTTTCAGGTTTCTAGGTTGTAGAAGTTTTTTTGATTAGTTTTTGAAAATCTTTTGTAATTAGACCATGTGTTGTTCTAGTCTTGATAGTTTATGCAAAAATGGCCCCCCCATGAGTTCCTATAGTGGATTCATTATGACCTTAAGGGGAATGAAAGTGTAGCCAATGTACATTATGTATATAGTTTTTGGGGCCTTGAAGAGTTGGTTAACCATTTTTAATGTGATGCCCTAGGAAAACAACAATCACTTGGTTAGGTAATCACAACATTTTCAAGAAGCTTTTGGAGGTTTGAATGTGATAGATACTGCAAACCATGAGTTGTAGAAGGAGGAGGGGTGAGTGATGTTTCTATATGCAAAGAGAGGAAGTTTCAAAACAAGTTTTGTCAAGGGTATGATTAGACCCTAGTCAACACTGTCATTCTCAATGTGAAACCCTTGATTATAGGCATTAACATTGCTTTCAGGTGTACAAAGAGCTTGGGGACCTTAGACCCACAAAATATTTTAGGTTTTCCAAAAGGGTACTCAAATCTATGATTTTTTTTCCACCTTGTTTAGAGAAATTTGGGATTATAGTCCAAAAACCCAAGTAGGAGGGCTAATTCAGTTAGGACAATTTTTGATAGTTTTAGAGTAGATGTAAAGAACTTGAAGAAAACTTGTGGGATTTGTGTCTAGAAGCCTAGATGAGGTCTAACACCTCATTTAGGAGCCCCTCACTCCATGTAGTTGAGGAAATGAACAAGATGGATCAAGAATTGAAGTTGGCAAGTTAGGTTGTAGGGGCATTTGGTGAATGAAGAAGCAAAAATCCTTGGTGTAACTAGCTAGTGAGAAGTTGGATGATAGGATAGAGATCCTCCAAAGGTTAGAGTACTAAAGTGAACCTTAATAGGCTAAGAGAAATCCTGAGCACGTCCTAGAGAAGATATGGACTAAGCAAGCAAACTACCTAGTTTTACATCAATATTTTAATTCATTTAATCTAATTTCTCAAATTAGAGTTTTAAATTAAGTCTTTTAAATTAGAGTACATATTTATTAATTTCTAATTAATTAAATATCACCACATTTTAATATTTTCTTTTTAATCAAATAATATTTAACATTTCTAATATCATAAGATTAATCCAAAAGTCATAGTTAAATTATTTACTAAGTAAATCACATTGCCAAAACCATATAAAAACATAAAAGTAAAACTGACCAAAGTCAACGTCAAACAACACACACAAAGAAAGAATCACAAGTTTAAAAAGGGTAGGCAATTAGATACATGTCCTCCTTAAGACAACTAGTTTGGCTTTGGATGAGATTGGACTTGAACATTACCTCCTCGTTCTTACCACTGAGTTATTGCAATAGGGCACACCCATCTTGACAATTCAGGGAAGTCGATGCCCAAAACTTGCAACCTGCATAAAAGTCAAGTGCATGCACATGTGCATATATATCTAAGCTAAACATGAAATAGCGAGGAGCGACATCTTGTAGATTCCAATGGGTAGGTGACTATGACTCCCTCCCCTAACCACATTAGACATGTCAGACATAAATATAAAATAAATACGTACACCATACACATGCAAGTATAAGGTAAGTACCATAAATAAATCATGCATACAAACAACATCATATTTCACTATAACAACTCATCATCATGAAGATACAATAATCATCGTTTGAAGACATATCATATGACATCATCAAGAAAATAATTACATTTAAATATGTAAGTATTTGCATTCAAACATAACTTAAGGGCTAACACATTTGCATGAGATTCAAATAGAGCTTGACAAAGAATACACAATGATAGAAAAAGGGATGGGTATTACACACTCAATGTACTAATTGCAACTAGGAAGGCCTTACAACTTGACATATATATTTTATCATGCAAGTTGTCTAATCAACCAATATTTGTTCATGAATAAAGTTGGCTCTTCGCCATTGTATATGTGTGTGCTTCCATATGTACTCTTGACAAGGTGTTAAGAGACTAGAATTGGTTCCTTCCTACTATCCACCTTGCATTAGTAAATTGGACATTGCCAATTGTAAGCTAGAGTTTTATTTGAAAACCCTGTTCTTTTTTCCTATACCCTTTTTTGGAAGTGCTTTGTTTTATTAAGATATGAACATGGATGTGGGTGAACAATGCACTTCTTATGATTCCATTCCTAAGAATTTGTTTGCACTAGTGTATTTGATTTTTCCTTCCTTCCATGGTGGACTATATGCCATCACTTATTAGTGTGACCAAGATTTGCTTGAATAGGGTTGTTGATTTGACTTTAGTTTATATTAATTCTTTGATTCAAAATGTAGTGTCTGTCTTTCGTTAGCAACACACAGGGATTTTCTATCTGGATTACATATTTGGGCTTCTGAAAATGATTCTCTATCTTTGCTAAACCACATGTATGAATTCACCTCATGGATGTCCACCCATCCGATCACATGTCCGCTTTCACTCTATATTGATAATAAGAAAAACCTATTCATTATTACATGTCTAGATGAATAATTAGATATCACTACTATATATTGTATTGTCACAAAAGCATGATATCAATATTGGATCAACACTTTAAATGCATTGCATACCTACCTATTTTATCTTTGATCATTGTTTTATAATGTTTACTTGGTGATAAGTGGTTTGATCAAATGAAAGCATTGCTAGCCTAATTAGCTCCTAAATGATGAACTATTAGTATACATCCTTTTAAAATTAGGTCTCAAACATCAAGGCAAATGGATTTTAAACATCCAAGTCAACACAATTCAAAGTTATAAGATATGCTAAGTTTTTTACATAGTGCTCAATTTTGCACTTATGTAAAATAATTATACTATCATAAACTTTACCTACAAAAGTAAACAAAAGATTTCTTAATCTTAAATTATTTATTCATTAATTTTTTTAACATTAATATTTAATATATAACCAACTTTTTTTTCACAATTATAATTTATTTAGCTATTTAAATTCATATTTAACTTAACCATTCTCTACTACATTAAAAATAAATAAATAAATTAGTTAATGCGACTCTAAAGAAATACACCCATTAATTTAATTCATTCCCAACTACCTTGGATTGATATTTTTAATTAGTCCAACCCATGTATGATGTAAGGGTGTGTTACTTTCTTTACCAACGCTTATGTTTTCATGCTATAGCTTAAGCCCAAATTCAACTTAAATTTATGTAGCTCTAGCCTTCCATAAATTTTTTTAATTAAGAAAATAAATAAATTAGAATCATTCTCTTGCAATAAGAAGCCCTTAAAAAATTGAAATATGTTTTGAAAAAATCAACTCCTCCAATTACTACTTAAATCATAGCCACTGGCCAAAATAAATTAAACAACTACATAAGAACCTACCCTAATTAACATTGTATTACAACAATATGGCAAAAAATGAGAAGAAAATAAAATTGATAATTCTTAATAAAATGGATGCAAACGATGGGCCAAAATATCAACCTCGAGTTAAGAAGCACCCTGTACCCGGAGTCCAAAGTCCAATAATCGGCTCGTGGTTATTAATACCGCTGTCTACATGGAGACTTAACTGATAATTAGATCATCAATTGGCGTTAATAACACGCCAGGAGGTCACCGAATGTTGCTCCTGCGGAGAAATTGGCATGTTAATCAAACCGTCTTTTGGGCGATTTAATCCTTGCTAATTAGACTTTTGACCAAGTTTATTTTCCAGGCTGACTCGCAAGGGAGAGGCTTATTGACTTGGGGGACCTGAAACCACATAAAACCCAAATAGCTCTGATTGTGCCTCTTGTTTGTTTTGTCCCGCGAAATTCAGAGCAGGAGCAGATTTGGCGTATTGGGCTTTTGGGTGTTGGATCGATGGCTTCTTCAGTCATGTCGGCCCTGAAGATTTTTCTCATCACAATTTTGTTTGCATGCTACTTCCTTCAGGCTCAAGGCCGCCCTGGTAAGCCCTTCTATTCTTGTAGGTCGTACATAGTTTCTATTTCATTTTCACTACCCCGTTATCATCATCCCAAGGAAGAAGGCCTGTTAGTGGCAGTGCCCGTTGAGACTCACAAGCTTGATGTTTTCAAGGGAGATCTGAATGGAGAGCCAAACCAGGTTGTTTATGAATCATGGGGATTCACCGACAAGTACAACCCATTTCACAAACCCAATGAAATTCATAACTCATTTGAGAAAATTAATCACCATGACCACCAGAAGCATATGATGAGCACCTTCCAGAAGAGGGCTAGGGATGTCCTGAGCATTCTTATTGCCCTTTTACTCGGTGCTCTATGTGGCGCCATTACATCTACAATCTTTCATGTGATCTGGGCCCTGGCCACACACAGGTATAGGCTTTCATCTGCTGAGGCAGAGGGTGTCGGTGCTGATCCCAAAGATTTTGGCTACCAGAAATTGCCTGCAAAAGAAGGGCTTGAGGTGCCCACCAAGGAAGGGCTTGAGGTGCCAACCAAAGAAGGGCTTGAAGTGGCCACCAAGGAAGGGTTTGGGGTTTAGGCTAAATAGGACCTCTGTAATTATCTGGTTTATTATATAATGCACATGCCTGCATAATTCTGTTAATTATGCTAGGTGAAGGCAAACTATGCAGAATATATTATGTTATTTTCAGTACATTTGCTTTTCTCACTCTTTTCTGTCAAAGAGTTGTTTATGCCAAACAATGTTTCTCTTAATCAACTTGATTATTATAAATTATTGTGCTAAATATAAGGCTTTTTATATGGATGACAATGATTTTCGTAGGTTTTGCAGTTTTAACCAATTTTGTAAAGCTTGTCGATTCTTGTAAAGCTTGTCGATTCTTATAATGGCTTTCGTTCTTCAATATTCTATTTTTAGGATTTTACATTTCTAGTCCTTTATCTGTTCAAGAGATAGGTAAGACTGGATTTTCATATAACAACTTGATGTTGTTGAAATGATTCCTTCATCCATGAGTCTGTATGCATTGATGGAAATATTTTTCATGGAATTTTCTGCTATAATCTGTTAAGATGAAATTTATGCTATAAAAATTGGGGTTATATATGCTAAATTGACGCTGTTAAACTTTTCTAGATATTTATCAGGCCTTATATCTAGGTGTGATGATGGTCATAGGCTTTGTCATTAGTCATGTTGATGACAGATTGATTTTTCTTTTATACCAATGTGAGATTATAAAACTGTTATGGTGCTTTTATATGTGAATGAACTTGTTAACTCGTGAGGATTATATACTAATTTTACTACACATAAGTTGGTTTTTTTGGAGATAAGTGATATTTGTAGGATTTACAAGTTCTTTGAAAGAATTTATGCTAATTTGAGGATAATATACTAATTTTACTACACATAAGGTGGTTTTTTCGATATAAGTGATATTTGTAGGATTTGCAAGTTTTGCATTTTCTTTATTCGATAGATTTGGGAAGCTGGTTGGGTTTCTTTATGCCAACTTGATTATTATCAGCAAATCATCAGGGTTTTGCATGTTCATGGAAGTGTTATTCGTTGGAATTACAATTTTATTCCCTTCTATTCATGATATTTTATAAACAATCTGAGTTTCATTCTGACTAACTTAAGGATTGAAAAGATATGCTGCTGTACATCCGTCTCTGTATGTGTATATTAATGATACTCCTAGGATTTTCCGTTTTTTTATAATACTTTTTCCATAAGCTTGCCAAGTCCTAAACTTTTACTTGTTGGGGATTGAGAAGTTAATTGGCGATTTAGTGACGGTGCTGGTATGTATGCCAGATGCCCTCATCGGGGTATGATGTTTTGGCATTTATAATTGATCTGCATATTCATACAGTATTAATCTTAATGATTTCAATCTATGTGGGGACATGACATGTTTTTTTTCATAACCGATAAGTTCTTTCTATTTTTTATGTTACTGATTGTGATGATGGTCATCCTACTTTTCCAAAAGGATGATTTCTATGTCTGTGCAAGTATTTGTATTGTGGACCCTCATAAGTTTTCTCCAGAATTTTGCTGCACTAGGGCTAATGAAAATCAATGCAGTAGAGGTTATTAACCTTTTTATCATGGAATTTAAATTCCTATTATCTTTTCTTGTCCATAATTGTAATAAATAATTGTCTAATTGTTGACAATGATTTGTATGTCCACTGTATGGGGTTGGAGTGTGTACCTGTATGATTGGTCATCAAACTCATACATGGACCTGGGCAATGAGGATTAGAGACTGCTTTTAATGCTAGTTACAGAAAGTTGCCATTGATGTATGATATTTCTAAGTTGCTTTTCATCTTCAATTTGAATGTATTACTTGGAGCCAAACAAGAGCCCTGGCTTCTTAAAATTTCAATAATAATATACTTGCTCTTTGAAAGTAATTGTAGATGTGCATTGTGTATATGTGTTCAAAGGCAGGATTTTGTATTTGTTTGAAATTGACTCTAATTTCTACTCATTCTTGGGACTTACAGTATGGGGAGTCAACATGCATACTTTGACTTGATTTTCCAAATTGTACAATGCAATTTCAATCTCGTGGCCATTTTCTGAAATGCATAAAGCAGGGATGGCTGTTTTGTATGATATGGGATATATGTTTCCACTTAATGGTCTCTTGTGTAGGATGTGAATTAGCTAGATTTTTTTACACAATGGAGCACTAATAGCTCTATAAAATATGTTTCTCTCCAGAACATTTCAATGTACTCATTTGTGGTTCCCGTATTTTGAACTGCAAAAGATTATAATCAACATTTTAAAACCAAATTCTTGCCTTGAAATTGGTTATGTTACTGTTAAGTCTAGATATAGATGTTACCGGTGAGTATTATTTGGCATTATTTCTAAACAAGTTTTCATCTGCCCTACATTTGGAAAGTGTTCTTCCTAAGTTGCCGGTTTGGATTCTGGTTTGGATGCGGGTTCGACATTCACTCATTTTTTTTGGGGTTGGTTTTGGGTTTGTCCGTACTAGATTTTTTAATTTTATTTTTATATATATGTAAAAATTATATCTATAATTTTCCTTCAAACTTATGTCTATATCTCTATATACATTTATTAAAATAATAAAAATGCAATTAAAATTATATCTCTATATCTCTGTATTTATATCTTTATATGCAATTAAAATTATTGATGTTGGCTTTTATAGTAGTGTGGTTTAATTTTTCCATGCAAGGTAAATATATAAATTTAGTATCCTTCACAAAACAAGAAGCTATTTCATTGAAAACTAATGATGATGCACAGTGCAGTCAGGAGGAAAATAACATATAGTTTCAGATTAGCGGACTTTTAATATGGGTGGACCAGATGGCATGAGCGTGGTGTGACCAGATTTCTTCATTGTGCAGAGATGTTCCATTTTGAACATTACGAAGGACCATCAACTGTGGAGGAGAATTAGCATCCCAGTTTGGATAGTGTTGTCCCAGGATTTTTATTGATATTTGTTTTCTCTGTGTGCATATTTTGTGTAAGGGAGGTGCCAGGTAATCTGTGGATGTTGTAGATGAACAGATATGATGCGATGAAGATCTTTAGAAGATTACCTGTGCCCTATTTGGTGAGACTGAAAATATTTATAAAAAACTTAACTAAAAAAAAAAAACCCGCATTAGCATCACAGGAAAGTTGGTCAAAATTCACCGGAAACAACATAAATATGTTTCCAAATCATTGGGAGAGGTCTGAAGTTGGTCAAAGTCTCGTCACATTCGACCAGGGTTCTGTGTGGCGATTTTACAGCTAATTTTCCAGAAAAATGTGAATCTGATACGAATTCAAATGTGGAGCGAATTGACTTCCGAATTTGGGGTAGACCAGCGAATATGGTAACTTAGTTTACTTGCATAAATTTGCAACTCAACCTTTGAATGAGGATTCTCCTCTTACCAGCAACTATAATCATAGCCCAACTCAGCCCTAGGCTGATTGGAACAAGGATCTGAATCTTCTGGTGGGCTATGGCCTCCTCTCAGAACACTCTTCTATTGAATCTGGAAAGCAAGTTAGATCCTGCTGCAATATATTCAGCACCATGGCCATGACAAAATTATTCTCTTCTTTGCTCACTAAGCACTTAAGTGTTTGTTACTGCAGAATAATAGAAAGCCTACCAATAGTAAATTTTACCATGGTTGAATGGAAATTAGACTCTGCCTGCCCAAGGAAATTTTCCTTAGTGGTAATTGTGCAAGAAAACTGGAAACCTGCAGAGTCTGTACATACTCGCATAATGCCAAAGGGATTTTTCATGTCTATTTTCTTCAATAAACAAGGAAAAAATTGCTTTTTAAGGAGACCTGTTGTTTCTGAAAAATAAGGTTTGTTATTTAAGGATAAGTCTCGTGTTTAATCTCATAGAAGATCTATTGAGCATGGTTCCAGTATGGGTTAGGCTACCCTTGCTTTCTAGTGGATATTTACAAGAATCCACCTTCAGAAAACTTTTTGATAGTTGAGTACATTGCTGCATCTGAATTTACTAAGTATCAATGTGTTCTTAACTACGTTAAAGGTCTGCTGTGTCAACAATGATTTGAAGGGACCTCGTCAACAACAGTCATATTCGATTTTGGTGTAGGATCTGCAATGAGCACAGCCACCCGCCCAGTGTTTGCCCTATGCATCAACTACAAGGAGAGAGACTTCCTAAAGAAATTGGGCGTGACAGAGCCCAGTAGCATCAACTGGCCTTCCCAAAGATGTACGTGTCCAATTACAAAGTCAGAGCTCTGTAAAATTAAGGAGGACTTATAGGTGGCATATGAATTTAAACTTAAAGGGAAAGATTGAGACACTTAAAGGGACCCACATACATCCAAAATATCTTTTCAAGATATAGCCAAAATATCTTTCCAAGCATGGGCCTTGGAAAAGGAACTCTAAATTGAACAGCTAGGTGAGTCGTCAAAATTCATTCAGGACCAACTTGGGAACAGAGAATCAAAGTGTTCCATTTGCTTTTCATTTCAAGAGCTGACGGTTCAAACTTTATCCCTCAGTTCAGGACTCATTGTCTATTCTTGAAGCATTAATTCTTCCGTTCATAACCCTGATTTTAAAACTGAAAAGTAAAAGACAACACCAGAAGTTTTCAAGAAAATCCCCAAAAGGAAAGCTCAAGAGATTGCAGAAAACAAATTGCAAACAAATTCGGAGGAAATGCTTGATCATATCCATGAGAAATGCCTTTAAAAGCTTTTGAAGAGTCTGTAGCAGTGTTAGCTTGAAATGAAGTATACAATTCAGTTCTGTATTACAATTCTAGTAGGATTACATATTCTTGGCTTTCTCATCTTGATGACGGATCACAGAGTGTGATCCGAAACGTTGATGATAAAACAACATACACAATCAAATCCAGAAACTATTTGGTGCATTGAAATGGATTCTGGAAAACTAATAATGTTAAAGGATTACATGTTTTTTGATTTTATAGAATTTTATTTTGGATTATCTCAATTTGGAAGTTGAAATCTGGTTTTCAATACTTTTCTAAATGATATATCCAGACATTATTTTTGTAGTAGATATTCTGTTTATTTTTTGATCAGCAAGGGGTAGAAGTCAAGATTAATTTATGTGTTGCAATTGATTATTATCATTTATTAAACTCGAGTAGACTTGAACCCAAGACCTCCTCCCATATAAGAGGCTCACAATTCACTATCGCATTGTAGGCTCTTGCCTAGTAGATATTCAGATATTGATATTAATAAAATGTTGGAAAACTTTTGATACATCACTTTTCATTATCCCAAAAAACTGAAATCTAAATTTGCATGGTACACTGCTGTTAGCTGCAGCGACAGAAAACATCACAGACTCCTCTGGGCATTACTAAGTGTGATGGTTGTCAATTGTGTGATTAAAAACTGTTTGACACCGTACAACTCTAAGTGTCATTCAAAGATTACAGCTAATGTCTAACTGGTGAGCATAGACAAGTATTATTAACCAGAGAGAAGATTATATTTTCAACTTAGATTTGTTGCCACTCAATTATTTAAGGTTCTGTTACAAGCACTTAATCCAATCAGAACACCAGCAACTAAAATTAGTTAGATCTGTTCACCATAGGCGAATCTCCAATATCTTAATATATTCAGATTTTATACTGCTTTGTAGTTGACTTACAATAATACAGCATTCATGCAAAAGGGAATGATCATCATGATCTTTCCTTCAATGCCTTTTTTTTCTTTGTCACAATCTACTAGATTGTTTAGATCTTGTCAAGATGCCCACTGTCCATAGCAACTCAGGTATGTGCTCATGCACTTCAGGCAAACATGTTGCTTTCAAGTGTTCTTTCAGTGATCTTATCAGTTACCTTGATTACCGACTTTTACATTTTCCTGTATGGCTACATTGTGTGCAATTAATTCACTGAGTCTGATCTTTCAAATCCTATATATCAACATGTTATTTCTTTGATTTTTAGTCTCGAATGCTTCAAATCCTATACATCACAGTTACTATATAATTTTTAAAAGCCTTTGTGGTATTGCCATGAGCTAAAATGCAGTATATGCCAAGGTGATGATAATTCTCTAGCTCTGAAGGCAATACTGGTTATGGTGTCATTATGATCTTTCTTCCAATGCCTGGGCTTGCTTCATCATGATCTTCTAGATGGTTTACATCTTGTCAAGATGCCCACTACCCACTACCAACAGCAACTTATGCTTGTTCTTATGCACTACAGGCAAACACAGTTTTTTTAAAATCTTTTTTTAAGTGATCTTTTTTGTTACCTCAAGTACCTACTTTTCCGTTTTCTTGAATGACTATTTGACATGCATGTGCTTTATTAAGTTCCTTTTTGGTAATTCTATCAATATTTAATTTCTCAATATTTATAGTCTCTAATGCTTTAATTCCCGTTCATCATAATCACACATCATATAATTTCTACAAGTCCTTGTGACATAATTACAACCTAGAATATGATACTAATTTTCTACGCTTGATGGCTGTTCTGGTCATGTTTAGTCCATGGGAATCTTGTGCAGTAGATTGGTGGGTTGCAATTCCTGTGCCCAGACTTATGCCTCAAGAGTGATACTTAAAGACTTCCTAAGGTTTTCTGCACCTCTCCAACTTCCAGTGATCCACAATTTTGCTTACAGTCCTTTCCCTTTTTGTCTTTAGATCCACAATTGAGCATATAAGTTATACTGCATAAATAATGTAAATCAAACACGGTTTGTGATACTGTCACCTCGAGGATTTAATTACAACATGGAGCCAAACTTTTTCTGGTTCTTTATCTCTCATCTCCATAGAGCAGATTCTGAACATGGTGCATTTGCAACATCTTTGACTGACACTGAATTGATGGGTTGTGATACCTTTGCTCAGACTCTGCTAACTTTTGGTTACTTTTGACTTTTCATTGTTGCTGCACCATAGTTATGCTCCAAATTTTAACAATGCCACTTCAATTTTCTTGTTACTTCATTTCTGTGATAAGGTTGTCACTGACCACACGTTTTATAATCTTCAAAGAGAGTGATATCATTATCATGATTTTGTGTCTTGATTCTGAGCAATTTTTTTTCCTCTTCTTACTGATTTCTATTGCTTAGTATTCTTTGGGTGATTTCTGTCATTCCAGTCTCAAGAGATTTTGTAACATCTACAGTGTAACTCTATGTTGTCTGCTCACTTAGAGTGCTTAAAAGAATCCGTGTCCAGTGGATTTATTTTGGTTTGCAATAGAATCAATCCCGTTTTCACATCTTTCTAGCAATTCTGCGTGTCTGTCTTATCATACAACTTTGATACATACCGACAAGAATTCCCAAGGTGTTAAAAGGTTATGTGAACAGATCGATTTTTCAAAAGATTTGAACAATAGGCCTGGGCAGTAATGAAATTTAAACCATTTGTAAGATAATTGAGGGGATGCTGCATATTGTGTTCTATGAACAGCCTGCTCCTGGCATCAAATACTTTCAAGGCAGCTTCAACCAATTAAGATTAGTGTAGAACTTCACCTTTTGCAACTTCAACCATAGCTTGATTCTGATTTATGTCAAATTCATTCTTTGATATTTGTGTTTACATAAAGAGATTCTTTTGTTGTCAAGCAAGTAGGCAATTCTAATATATAGCCAAGCTAGAATTGATGGTGAAAACGACCATTAACAACCACATGGCTTGATTCTGCTACTAGGCTTTGTGCTATTAGGATGTGCACCCTGATTGTTGACCGTGCTTGATCTTCCAATGTTATGTATCTCAAGAAGGAAAGGGGCAAGTTGAGTCCTTTTAGTCCACAATACCTGCCATGTGTTTTTGGGTCTACACAGTAACATCAATATGGGACTACTCCATACTCTTTGTGAGATACAACTAATTGTGCTACGAACAAGGTGTATATTGTTAGGATTAATGCGATAGAAATAACAATTACATGCAAATATAACCAATATCAAAAAATAATATATCGCACAAAACAAAGCACAAGACATAGATTTAATGTGATTCACACAATCCCTAGGCTATGTCCATCAAACAATGCCCAATTTTTTCATTATCCAATGATTATAACTTGATTACAATCTGTAATCCCTTATAACACAATATCGTCGCAAGAAGCTACAATTTCATCATTTATAATGAAATCCTTAACTCTTAAGCTATTTTATACAAGCATTTTGTTGTTCAATAGAAAAATAACAATTGTCGCCTTTACAATAATAAAATTGACCTTAGAACTTGCAAGGGGGAGTTCCCCCAAATCTTCCTAGTTAATTTTGAGGGGAAATTGCATCAAACACAGTGGGCAAAAATTAACCTTCGAGTTTGATAAGGCTCCACATCACAACAATCTCCCACCGTAGTAAATTTTGAGGGGAACTAGCATCAAATAAATGAGGAAAAGTTAACCTCGGAGTTTGATTAGGCTTCACATCACAACAATCTCCCACTTGGAGATAGATCAAACTTTACAACAATAACCTCCCATTTGGAGATTGATCATATCACCGTTGAACTTGTAATTCCCACTAGAATGTAAAATCATCTAGACTCTGCTGTTCTTTTATTTTATTCAGTCTTGAAGACCAATCGAAGTTGAAGACAAGTCTATGCTTTCTCTACTCTTCAGCTTCGGTTGGTAAGGTGAGTTATTTTTTTCTTAGAACCTTTGGTTGTGAAGCATTTGCACATATAGGTTTTGAAAATAGAACCAAGCTAGAAGCTAAATCAAAGAAATGTGTATTTGTTGGATATGACATCGATGAATTTGGTTACAGACTTTGAGATTTTGAAAGTTGTAAAATTGTAAGAAGAAAGGATGTCATATTCAATGAAAAATTGTTGTACAAAGATTTGTTGCAGCAACATGAGAAAAAAAAAAATTGATTATGTAGTGTTAAATGATATTCAAAATGATGATGTACCAATAGTCTCTCATGTTCTGCAACAACTGCAACAACAAATACCATACACCTCATTGAATGTTAGATGGTTAATAAGGCTAAGTAGACCTCTAAAAAGATTTTCTCTCTCTTTGTATTTTATTTTATTAATAGATGTTGGTGAACTTGTATGTTATAATGAGGCTGTGCAGGTGGATGCAAAGTTTTAGTGGTAGTCTGCAATGACAGAAAAAATTGACTCCTTGCCAAAAAATCAAATTTGGGATTTATGGAAGTTACCTGCAGGTAAGAGGGCTTTACCTAATAAATAAGTTTATGGTTGAAATAAGAGGATGGAGGCAGAATTTTTTTTAAAGCCATGTTAGTTGTAAAATGATTTGCATAGAAACAAATACATTGATTTTAATGAGATATTTTCTCATGTTGTTAAAATAACTTGTATTCGCACTGTTTTAAGTATTGTCGCTACTAAAGATTTGCATTTGGAGTATGCTGTCAAAAAACCTTTTCTTCATGGTGATTTGGATAATGAAATATATATGGTACAACCACAAAGATGACCAAACAAAGGTGTGCTGATAGTTTTGACATTCTTCATACAAAAATGTTGCACCACCTCAATATAATCAACTTGAGATAATGTCCATTTTCTATTTTTTCTATCTTTGGAAATTTTCATACCAAAGATTTATTTTGCTGCCCCCAAATCCTTCATAGCTCATGAATGTGCTAAGTGCTCTTTTAACCCATTAATGTGATCCATGTTGAATCCAACTACAAGCATATCATCAACGTATAAACATAAAATAATGTGTCTGTCATCATCCAACCTCTTAAAATAAATACAATGATATGAATAACAACCATTGTGTCTATGCTCATGCATAAAATTGTCAAGTTTAAGACACTATAGTCGAAGTGCTTGCTACAAGCAATATAAATTTTTATTCAATTTACACACTAAGTTCTTCTTACCTTTGACCTCAAATCTTTATGGTTGTACTATAAATATACAACAATATTGACAACTTTATCACATGTTTAAGGGAATCCCAACATGCAACTTCACGCTCAATGCACACTCCATTATTATCCCGTTCATGCGTTCAACCACTCCATTTTCCTATGAAGTCCTTAGAACAATTTTCTATCTACGAATACCATTAATAGAACAATAATCTTCAAATTATTTGCTACAATATTCACCACCACAATATCTGATAATCCCAAAACAATGTTGCTAACCAACAACCTGAAACTAGCTCTAAAAGCGTTCAACAATGATAACAAAATGCGAACTAGGGGCAGGCACTACATCGGCTAGGATCCATGATGGTCTAATGATGCTATTTACAGTTGGGAGGAACCGTGCATTTAGTTAGTTATGTTTGTGATATATGGTTATCTTTTATGATGGATGTTTATATCTTTATGATGATGATGTATCATGTATTGTTATGGTTTCATTATGTCATAGATTAATATTGGATGATGATGTACTTTATTTACATGAATGTTTATTCTTTCAAGCTTTTCATACCTTGTAACATGTATAGAGGATGATTGAGCAATTATAAAATGTAATTACTAAAAGGACACTTGTATATGGTTTAAGAATGTTGGATGTATCATTGTTATTTCATTGTTAAGGATGTAATGTTAGATGAATAAGTTATGATTAGAAGTAATTCAACGTTAAGGGATCTTTAAAGAATGTAATCTGTTATGTTATGTTATTTTCAGTTGGATGTTACTATTGCTTCCGCAAGTGTTGTGAATGGTTTTACTTTCATGTTTAAAAAAAAAATTGTTTGGCAAACTTAGTGAAATTCTTTGGATCCCTTGGTGGGGCATTACATTTGGTATCAGAGCTCGAGTTTCAACATTGGGAGCTCTGGGTATATTGGAATGACACTAGTTGTTAACTAGTTGAACAAAATGAAAACTTTGAACTATCATGTGTATCTTTTTCAAACTGAAAATTGAAAACTCATTCTAGTTGCAAAACATGTATCTTTTATCTATGTTGAAGGGTAGTGAACTTTTGTTTATCTTTGCAAGCATTAAGTTGCTTTTGTTTAGAATGTATTAGGGGATCTATTTTAGTAGTTGTTAAAGGAATGATGTTGGATCAATGTGGTTTTCGATTTACCATTAAACCAGACTCATATTGCTCTAAGGGTGTTCTAATATCCTCAATGGTATCATGTTTCCTTACAAAGGAAAAGGGTTCAACGAGACCCGCAAAGTGAGTATCTTAGCTTTTCATTCTTGTAGGCTTCCAAGAGTAAGCCTAATCCCAGGGGGGGTGGATGTAGTGCTTGCCCCTAGTTCGCATTTTGTTATCATTGTTGAACTCTTTTAGAGCTAGTTTCAGGTTGTTGGTTAGCAGCATTGTTTTGGGATTATCAGATATTGTGCTATGGATTCAGTTTATTATGTGATGAGATTACTTAGACTTTGCATTTCATGTATGTATGATGATTATTTTTAGTGTTCGCAATTATTGATGGTGATTATTACATTGCTTTCAGTTATTAATGATGATTAGTAAGATGATTTATTATCATATGTGTTTTATTATGGATACTTACCCCATACTTGCATGTGTATGGTGTGCGTGTTTGCTTTGCGTGTTTACTTTTGTATGGCATGTCTGATGTGGTTAAGGAAGGGAGTCATAGTCACCTGCTAGTCGGGATCTACACGATGCACCACTTCCTGCCATTGCCTGTTTAATTTAGTATATATTGTGCTTGTACATGCATGGTTTTTATGCAGGTTGTAGGTACCAGGTATCGACTTCCCTGAATTGCCAGGATGAGCATACCCTATCACATTATCTCAATGATAAGAGAGGGGAGATAAATTCTCAAGTCCAAATCCCAACCCTTTAAGCCATTTGTTCTAATTGAAAAATTAGGACAAGTATCCGAGTTGAGTACCCTCCAAATACGTTGCATAACGTAATTCGTGATATAAACCCTTGGTTTGATTTTGTATGTATTTTGGCTATGATGGGTTTTCATATTTTTACTTTGAGAGTCTTTGATGTATTTTCTATTAATTAAGCCTAATTAAAAGATTTAATTAGTGGTTTAATTAAATGAAAAATTAATATGGTATTTTAATATTTATTTTATTTAATTAATTAGAAAATCAATTAAATAAAATAATTAAATTTGAAAATAAAAAGTTAAAAATTTAAATTTGGAATGTGACAATATTTATTTTAATAATAATATATTTGGAGCTCATTTTATAAATAAATGACTAAATAATAATATTATTAAAGCTAATAAATATTTTAGCAATTAAGTTTTGGAAAATGAAATTTAAAAGTGAAAAATATATTTAAATTAATAAAAGATTCTAAATCTCATGTGATTAAAATATAAATATATTAAGATTGAAAAGTGGAATTATTAAAGTTTGTGCATGAGATTTAATAAATAAATAAATTAAATTGGGAAGAGTAAATTAATTATTATATTAATTAATGTGTATTATTTTAATGTTTTCTCACATAGGAGTTTGCGAATTCTTGAGAGTTGTCATGTAGACAACACTGGAGTTTGCACTCTAAGAATGCACTAGTTGTCTACACTTAGAAGTTAGCATTTTATTTGAGCACATGGTGTCTACAACCTTAAGACTTATCTAGAAGGTTGGAGAAGGCTCATGCTTGGTTGTCATGCTTATCTTCTAATTGTTTCTAGAGACACTCTAGATGCATCTTAGAGGCCTTTAAATAGAGACTCTCCTAGTGTGTTTGGAAAAAGCCTTATGGAAGCTACAAGCTACAAGCTCATATTCTTCTTTATGCTCATATATTTTCTATATGTTTCTATGCTCCTTCTAGCATTTTTAGTCACTTGGAGATTCTCGGTTGGCTTGGATCTTGGAGGAATTGCGAATGACAGAGAAGGAAGGGATTTTCTATGGACTTCTGAGGCATGGTGGATTAGCATCAGTGTCCATGTGCACTCGTGATAATCTCACACTCTATTTGCACTATTTCTCTTCCCGTCCATATCATATCTATGCGTCTGAATACTCTTGTGATTGAATCTAAAATTGAAAATTGGTATCTAGATATTCTATTTGGTTGAGAAGAAAACATTAGAAAACCCTAGATCCAATTTAGGAAAGAAATTAGATCTGAATCGGGTTTGGGTTCGAATCAAAATCAAATTGATAAATAAATTTAGAAAAATGGTTTCTAAAACTATAGCCAAACCTATTAGAAGAATTGGATAAATTTAAAGAAACAAATGTTCTTAGTTTTGGAAGTCTTTTAAAGTTGTGTATATGTTCTATACATGACTATTTACCTTTTTAAATTTGCAATATATTTACGCATTTGTATATATACATATATATACACATATATATTAATGTTGTAACACAAAACTTTGCGTATATATATACACACACACACACACACACATATATACATACATACATATATATATATATATATATAGTGGAATATCGAATACTTTATCACAGTCGAAATTAATCCGAATTCGCATATGGCCAAACGTTTGTTTGAAAATGTTTTTAAAAGAAATATATATGTAGTGGGGTGGGCGGGCTTTACCCCGACCGCACCCCCACCCTCACTAATCCTGGCGGCAGTACAACTCTGCGTATCGCAGGGTACTTGCGTAAGCAAGGTACCTGCGATCCACAGGCCGCACGTATTGTGGCCGACGGTTATCTGCCTTTGTTTAAAGGAATGTACATTGTTTAAAATATTTTATATTATGTTATAACATTATTAAATATGGTTTAAAATATATATATATTTATTAATCAAAGCTATTAATTATAGTTTGGTTTTAATGTTATAATGTTATAAAGATTTAACATTATAAATGTTATAATATATATATTTGTTAATAAT
Organism: Cupressus sempervirens; assembly: GCA_028749045.1. NCBI lineage: Eukaryota > Viridiplantae > Streptophyta > Pinopsida > Cupressales > Cupressaceae > Cupressus > Cupressus sempervirens. The sequence continues at coordinate 606,350,086 of CM053788.1, forward strand.
GGAATGTGATAATTAAAAAAAAAATTTAAAAAAAAAAAAAAAAAAAAAATATATATATATATATATATATATATATATATATATATATATATATATATATATATATATATATATATATATATATATATATATATATATAATCATGGATTAGCAATAATATTTGCTACATTATATATCATACTTGTATGAATACTCAAATCGTCGACTGTTATTAAACTGAGTAGAAAATGATGAAGGATCTGGTGTTGTAGAACTATTAATGAGAATTTTAATATAACTTGTTTAATAACAAGTTACCATTAACTTACTAATAATGGATCAGAATATAGTTAATTCTTTACAATTAGCGTTAGTCATTAGTTGATGAATATTCATGGAGCTATATCAAATAATTTATTGAGATAATAATATAGTTGACTTTTAATTTAGAAATGTTAATTTATACTATGGGATTTTGATAAAAGTGGATTAAGATTTAAATTGTCAAGGAGTCATTGTTATAGCATCGCTATGATCTGAGTTATTATTTACTAAGTTGTTGGGTCTACAAACTATTAGTAAATAATAGTATAGACAGCTAATTCAATTAGAATTAATCTAGAAGAGATTATTTAACGATTGAAGTTTTGTAAAGACAATAGTTTTTGGAATTGAAGTATAATTGATTTTAATCAATTAATGAGTTGTCAATATAATTAAATACGATAGAGATTTAACTAGGAAATGATTATCATTAATACGAAATCGTTAAGAAAGATGAATGTAGTCATTATGGATAAGATTTCTAAAATAACTTGTTAATATTATTATTATTAAAATATTAATATTTGTGTATTGGATTGAGCTTGACTTTGACGTACCACTATTGTTAGTCAACTAATACTCATTGAGTTGATGGTTTGGTTATGAAATTATTAATTAGATCAATTAATTAGAGTTAATTGGATTTAATACTTATGTAATGGAGATTTAATTAATATAAATCTTTTGACGAGATTGTAAATTATCTATATTGAGGTTGATAAGTCTTATGACTTGAATTAAGACTTTAGATATTATATGATTGACAATGATGATAACGATTGAATTAAAGGCTTAAATTTTAATAATATTTAATTTAGTCTTAACTAAGAATTATTAGAATGATAATAGGTCATAGATGGTGTGCCTATGTTAATTGATCATTTTAATTAAGTTATAATTCTTCTTATTCGAGGATTGATAATTGGTTCTTTTATAAAAGAATAATGATCCTTTGATAATGTTGAAATGTAGTCAATTAGTAATATGGATCTTGGTCAAATAAAGAGAACAATTTAATTAAAGGTCAATGATGATCAGTTTTATGAGTAAATAGTTATTCTTAGAATGTAATTCTTAATAATAGAAGGATAATGCTATCGAGAAACAAATGGGTTGACTTGTAAGTTAAATGATGAAACTTAGACACTTGAAGTATACTTGAAAATGGAAACTGAAACCCCTACAGTTGAAAATGGAAATGAAACTCTACACATTATTCAACTACGAGATTTTAGCAAAACCAAAACACGTGTTTGCATCGTGTATTCTATATGCTTCTTGTTTTGGGTTTTGGGTTGACTAGTGTTGACCAGTCTTAGGTTGTTACCAGAGGCTCGAGGGTTATGAAATGTGTTGGCATGTTGATCTTTTTGGTCTCGATCTTTATAAGCCCAACCATGGTTATGTGATCGTATGCTCTATGAAATGTTTGTATTTGTTCATCAGTCTTCATGTGTGAAGCTGAGATGTATGTGTATGAGATACCGAGCTAATCATTTTTGAGTCATCGATCAGTTATCCTTGGATTATTTTCTAGTTGCCATGATGGGACTATAATGTGGATTTATTCTTGATGATGTCATGTTGTGACATGTTTGACTCAACCATTTTGGAGTCTTCGATCAGTATGATTTTGAGATATTCTTGGTTGCTTGTGGAGAACCAATGGATATGGGGATTTATTTTGAGATATATTTTGGTTATTGAGAACCAATGGATACTTATGATTATCAGTGATGCCTTCAGTTGCCAATAGAGAACTGTTGTGGTCATGATTTTTGGATGCTCATGGAGATTTGAAGATTCTTATCTTGGTGATTTGATGATTCTTATTATGGATATTTGATGCTTATATTGTGGATATTTGATGATTCTTTTTATGGATTATCTTTTGGATTTTATTTACAGTCGCTTATACATGACTGTGGTGATTTTATGATTCCATGAGCATTAGGGTAGGTAATCTACTTGTAGTGTCGGGAAGTGGCTTGCAATGGGGGCTGGGGCCCTAAGTGGCTGCCAGGATAACTCATTGTAAGTTTGGTTAATAAGTGATAACATTTACACACTAAATGGGAATTAAATGAACCTAAAAAGATAATTGTTTTGATGTTCTCGCCCATGCTTTGAGCGCTTGTACAGGCTAGGATGGGAGTAGTGAGACGCATGGTTGCGACCTTGCATTCCATAGTATGCCTCGTCAGTATGAGAGGATACTAGTGGCCGCATGAGATCTGTATGGACCGGTGGAGTTTAGCTAACTGCCAAGGTAAGTTGTACAAGATAAATGTGATGACACTTTCCCGCTTGCATAGTAGGTTTTTTACATGTCTTTGTTGTGCCTTTGGGAAGTAGATGTCAGTTTTGTGATTGGAACCTTTGAGTTAGTATACTTTTAGGATTCCTGGAATCATAGAGATTTATGCTTGTGGTTTTGATATCCTGTTTGGGACTTGAGATTATCTCCTCAGCACAGTGGGAGTGGACCATTTAGGTTCCACGTGGTCGGGTGGTAGTGTTTTATCACTCTTATCATTTGAGATTCATTGAGACATCGTGGCTGGAGCATTCTTGGTTGGTAGTTATCTTCATTCTGTTCTTGGAGCATTATGATAGACGATATACCTTATGATGGATGTATTTATTGGTATGTTTCTTATATTGATAATTTGCATATGTTAGTTGATGATATATTATGCTTTACTTTGCATGTTAGTAGGATGTTTTAGGAGTGACATTCCTACTATGTTAATAGCCGATGATCTCTTCGGTGCTTTGGAATGTTATGCACGGAGGGATGGCTAGGATCCATGATGGTCTAATGATGCTATTTACGGTTGGGAGGAACCGTGCATTTAGTTAGTTATGTTTGTGATATATGGTTATCTTTTATGATGGATGTTTATATCTTTATGATGATGATGTATCATGTATTGTTATGGTTTCATTATGTCATGGATTAATATTGGATGATGTACTTTATTTACATGAATGTTTATTCTTTCAAGATTTTCATACCTTGTAACATGTATAGAGGATGATTGAGCAATTATAAAATGTAATTACTAAAAGGACACTTGTATATGGTTTAAGAATGTTGGATGTATCATTGTTATTTCATTGTTAAGGATGTAATGTTAGATGAATAAGTTATGATTAGAAGTAATTCAACGTTATGGGATCTTTAAAGAATGTAATCTGTTATGTTACGTTATTTTCAGTTGGATGTTACTATTGCTTCCGCAAGTGTTGTAAATGGTTTTACTTTCATGTTTAAAAAAAAAATTGTTTGGCAAACTTAGTGAAATTCTTTGGATCCCTTGGCGGGGCATTACAGTTTGTATCCAATTACTAAAAAATTAAATTATTTCAGAAAAATAGCATTTCAGTAACTCTTACTATTTTTAATGATTTTTTTTAATTCCATATAAACACAATTTTCTAGATCTTAGAGTCAAGAACATTCTCATATAGATTTTATAGTGTTCTAATTAAATTTAATATATTGTAGTTAAAAAATTCTACAAGCACATATTTTAACACTTGAAAAGATGCCAATTTTGACAAAGAAAAATATATTAAATCATATTAAAAAATTTAAAAATATATAACGTTCTAGAGGAGAGAGTGCTCGTCTAGAATATATATTTTCTATTCTAGTTAGAATAGATTTGTTTTAAAAAATATGGTGGGAGATGAATGCTATCGATTTTAGGTGCGTTGAAATTTGAATAATTAGAAAAGAGAAAATATAGGTCTAAAGCCAATTTTTATTTTTGAATGTTCTAATTATGTATGTTATCTATAACATAGTCTGATATCAAAGCTAGATAAGTTTATTTCCATATAATTTTGTGGTGGGAACTAGACCCCTAATTTTCAACATTTTTTAGTAGCTAAAAAATTATGTATAAAAATTAGGAAAATGTATCAATCCTTATTCCAAATAATTATTAAAAATTATAATCCTAAACTTCATCCATTTCTACACATTTTATTGGTTTACTTCATTTTCAAATTCAAAATAATAATACCAATTTTATATCATTGAAGGTGAACAATTATACTTTTGTTAGCCTTTTTCTTTACAGAACGGTGACATAGGTTTGTGCTTTTACCCAATATAAATATTCCTTGTTAGAGGATGGAACCTGTTAGGAGTTGTGCCCAACTTGTTAGGAGTTGTGGAAGATAGCTGAACCCATTGCCCAAACAACTTCAAGGACAAGATCGATGAACCCACTGTCCAAATGATCACTATATTATTCCTTGCAGAATAATAGAAATGAAATGTACTTCCTTCCTCTTCTTTTTTCCTATCAACCAAACCTTTTCTCCTTCTGATCTTGTAACCAAATAAAAAATCTCACATCCAATAATCTCTTCGATCGCTTACATGCATTAGGCAAGCACTCTACTCCTTTTCATTCTTTACACTTCATACAATCATCACAACACTCATACTCCCATTAAAAACAAGGAAATCATATTTTCTTTATTCTATATCTTCATAATAATTCCTTGAGTTAGCCTTGAGGCATTCCCAATTAATTATAATAAAATAATTAATTAATTATAGTTACAATAGCATCATTGGCTGACAGTCTATACAAAACTTCACATGTGTGATATTAGGGCTTGCACACTCACTGACATCATCCAAAAACTATCCTCTATCATTACTTGACTACACATCTTATCATTACATCTTAGATGTAAGATAGAAAAAAAAAATTAGGAACCTCTTTCCCAATACCCTATCTCTAAATTTCTCTTTATAAATTAGGTACATCTTCTATACATCTTTGACTTAGACTCTATGCACTTGACCAAATCATTAGAACACTGTGCCAAGTATGTCCATAACTACACATCACTAGACAATCAAACCATTGTATGTACCATTAAGATATCTGCGTGCTACTCAACTAGTCTTTATAGGAACCATTCTATGTTGACATCAATGAAAAACACAGTCATGAATGCAACATGTCAATACTCTCCAATGCGTAGGATACTCCACCAAAGTAGTATCATCAAAATTCATGCTAATAGATTCCTTGTTGATCAATATGCTTCATTCCAATAACTGTCTACTTAACTGCACTCATTTCTTCCCGTGTCATACCTTCTTCTTGCATGGATTTCTTTAGTGTTGCATCAACCTTCTTCTTTGTTGTTATCTCAATCACGTCCTGATTGGATGATTGCATCAACTCATCATAAGTTCCTAGTCTACTAAATTCGTCATCTTTATCTGATTGAAGGATAACATTAAAATACCTTTTGACTTCTACCTCTATCACTTCATAACCACGTGGCTTAACATACAACATTCTTAGTTCTACTACTTCAATATAGGTAAAATCTATATCTACCATAAAATATATGTCATTCTTGAATTCTCAACCATAGGAAATGGAATTCTATATCTTCCTCTAATTTAATTTTGAAATTTCTTTACAATCATATTTGCACTATAATGAATCTTGTCAATAGGATGTCTTTTATCCAAATGTATTATCTTCTCTATTGTACACTTGTAATTGTTCAACAAATTTGATATTGACATAAAAGGAAATCTCTTGAGTAAATAAAATAACATATGAGTAATTAGTGATTGGAACCTAAACTGGCTATTTCTAACTTTCTTAGTCCTTTCAAGGTTTTCCACTAACTGTGCTCTTAATATCTCACTTATGTTGACCTTTACTTTCTGAACACACACTTTAAAAGCTATTTTTCTGAATCGAGCTTCCATGTCATCATCCCTAGAGCTAGAACAAATCTTAGTTGCAATGATTCTTCTCACAAATCTCACATCATCTTGTGTGAAATTTCTAATGACAATCCCTCTTCCATTACATACAGATTTTGTGTTATCTAGATCTTCTTTCTTAACATTCTTCTCATGGACATGGATATAACCTTCATTAAAAAGTCCAGTCATTTCTTGGATTAGAATAGCTAAGATTTTAACTATATTCTCACTTAGCCAAAACTGTCCATGGTGGATTCTATTAAGTATTATCTTGGTTGACTCTTCATTTTCAAACTTGTAGAAATCTAGAAACTTAACTAGGCCAGTGAAGATATTCAAATCCTTGTTTGAAATTCATGTCTTGATTGTAAATAAAACTAATTTCCTTAGATATATGTTCCTCTCCAACTACTTCAAACTTTCTTAATGTAACTGCCCACATCTTCTAAGTAGATGACTCTGTCCATAATATTGGAAAATGTGACTATAGTGTTATCCGCTAAGGGTTTTATAGGATTAATATTCAACTTAAGTCTAGCCTCATCCTCAACATTATGAATTAATGACCTATCCATCTTATCAGCCAAATTTTGGATATAGTTCACAACTTAATTCTTCATAGAAAACTAAAAATACCTTAATTCACTTTGTAACTAGGTTTTTCTACACTTTGTACTTGAAAAATCTTTTTATTTTTCCTTCAATTTCCTCTTTACTACTCCTTAACTCTTCACATACTCAAACGGTATGTAAAATCTCATTCACAATATTTAAACCCCATTGCAATGATCAATGCATTAATTATGCAAGTACACAATTTGTAAAAAGTTGTTTTTGAATACTAGTAGACTTGATTTCTTTTGGTTGCTCACATACAATCTCCAAATCATATTCACTCTTATCAACTCATCACCTCATACTAACTACAAAATTCTTAATTCATCATTTGCTACATTTTGTCTTTTTGATGCTTATTTCAATTGTAAATGATGCTTAATTCAAATAGGATGAATCACATACAACTGCTGACTTTAGTCTTCCTTTAGGTGCATCAAATGACCATTCTTCCAATACTACATGTGAGCTTGATGAATCTTTTTCCTTCACAAATATTTCTTTGAATTCTTCTACATCCTCTCTGCTTTCTTCTTTCTAGCTATCATTCTTGCTATCACTTCTTCTAACATTTATGTTTGCATTCCTTCTAAAGTTTAGATTCTTGATGTTTGTCATGTCCATTCTAAAAAATCTTTCTATGTGACCAAAGTTATGTGTAGCTAAATGTGACCAAAGTTATACACAACTAAGATACTAGTGTATTGTTTCTGTAACAAGGTCTAGGTGGGTTAACATGTCCTTTACAATTTCTGGCAATGTGTCCAAAGTTGTTGTATTTGTAACACAAAATATCGCTCCTTTCTCCACTAGTTCCTTCATTGGATCTCCTTCTTTCTACTATAGGGTTAATACATCTAAACATTCTACTATTGCTACTATTATTATCAAATTTAGGTTTCTTACAATCAACTGCTCTATGACCAAAACCATGACAATTATAATAATAACAATCAATAACATGTTTAAATGACTTACTTGTGCATTCCCTTTTCACATGACCAATTTAATTACATGCAAAACATCTACCTTCATATTCATACCTTACTTCCTTGGGTGATTTAGTATGCTCAAATTTCTTAGGTTCATCAGTTTGTCTAGGTTGGTCAACTTGTTCATTCTCCTTAGGTGAATTATACGATTGATTTGGCTCAACTTTGTTCAGTTCATTTTTCTCTTGTGTAGGCTAATTAATTTTAGAATTAGGTTCCTTTCTAGTTTCATATTTATTGGCTGATTTTTTTCTTCAATACAATATCTAAGACCAATCACTAGTACAATTTTTCTCTTGTGTAGGCTAATTAATTTTAGAATTAGGTTCCTTTCTAGTTTCATATTTCTTGGCTGATTTTTTTCTTCAATACAATATCTAAGACCAATCACTAGTACAAAAATAACAATATGTGACTAAAAAAAACCTACTAAAAAGTGTATATATGTGACTAAACTTAGTCATGTGACTAATAGTAGTTAATATCCAATCATTTATAACACTACTAAATTTAGTATTAAACAATTTTAGTCATTGATTTTGATCATAGATTCAATCACATATCTAGTAGTATATTTAATTAGTTGATTTAGTCACATATATAGTGGTATATTTGATCACATATTTAGTATGTTTAATCACACATTTAGTAGTATATATGATCACATATTTAGTAGCATATCTAATAGCATATTTAATCGTATATTTAATAGTATATTTGGTCATAATAGGGTACGTTGGAATCAAACTACCATCCTCCTACTTGTAAAGCAAGTACTCTTCCATTGAGCTAGCACCCTTTAAAGAATAATAATGTACAATGTGTAATAGTAAAATGACTAAGATAAATTGCAAAAACCAAGAATTGCACCAAGTAATAGGAAGAAAAAGATCACTAATTTTAATACCTCAACATTTTCATAGTTTTATTGCAATGTTTCAAGATGGCTCTTTTGAATTAATTTGTTTAACCTACAAGATCAGCTAATGAGTCTCCAAACTCTAATATCGAAGTCCTTTATGTTACATAGACTCTTTTATTACATATGTTACATAGACTCTTTTATTATATATGTTACATAGACAAACCTTTGTGTTACCAAAATCCTCTACAAGTCCCACCAAACTTTCTACTTTGATACAACTTGATCTATAATTTTTCAAAACTTGTGCTTGTTAAAGTTACAAAACCAAAATTTTGAATTGTGTTGCTTGATTAAATTAGATGCTATGGACATTGACAAAGAAACTCATATTCTTTTCTATACAAAAAAGAAACTGTTGCAACATAACACGATATATGAACGGGTAAAAAAGAAAATTGGTAGAGTCAAATATTGGTTTCCTCCTAGCACATTAGTAATTTACCCATGAATAGATAATTACAAAGGTAATTCAATCCTTTTTCAAACTTACAAATAATTTATACTAAAAGATACAACATTCCATTGCTCACCCTTATAAAAATCTATGTTTTTCTCTTCCTTTTGTAATTATTGCTAATGGTGGGTAATGGAAGAATCTTCTTGGATGCTGGAAGCTCAAAAGTCTCATTTTTATATATGGGAAATTAAAGGAAATTGTGTTTTAATATGATGGACATGAAACCTGCCAAACCTATGTCAATACCAAGAGCAATGGGAAGAAGATACCCATAGTCTCCATGACTGTGGTTCTCAAATTTGGATGCCTTATGGGTGTCCTAGTAGTGGTCTTGAACATGGCTGAAATATCTTTGGGATGGATACGTTCAGCTATCACACCCATGGCTTTCATACTCCTATGGAGAAAACACAATGTAATGTGAGCAATATTAGGAACTATAGGAGGCTTCATATTTAGAATAACTACAAGGATCTATATGAATACTATAGAAAATGGAAGGATCAATCCTAGCACAATAGAATGGAATGCATCCATGCTTACTGAGAACCTAGTGTTGATACTAATAAGTGGTCTAATTCATACAACTATCAATTTTCTTTGGCTCCCAAACTATGATTGGGATATAATCAAATACATTACTGTGGTGGAGTGGGATAAGAAAGACTTAATTGTAGAAAAATTCAATTAGAAAATAACTATGACAAGGAATCAATACATTAATTGTAATAATTATTGATACTGATATCTACAAATCAAAACACAGGGAATGACTTAAATGTTTCACTTAGCTTCATTTGAGAGCATCAATTGGAAATACATTTTGGGGATCATGTTTGGTATTTGACAGCCAACAATTATATATTTTTTCAAACAAGTCAATCGAATAATTATCATTATGGATTGTTTCTTTAAAATTCTTAGTATTACCTCTCTTGGTATGTTTTGTGATACTTGTGTAATTGCTACTCTAAAAGGTTACACATTTAAGTTTGTAGAGGCCATTGCCTCTTTTCTTGAGGTAAAATGAGTATGATTAGTTATAATTTTAGACAAGAGGGGTAATCTTGCAAAGGAAAAATTCCATCATATGGTTCTTGTAAAATATATAATTTACAATGTTTTGCACACTAAAAGATTTCAGAATCATGAAAATACCCGGCTTGCAATGGAGTCATTAAGAATAATTGGAAGAATAAAAGCATCATTTACTAAAATGGAAAACTTAACCATCAAGGGAAGTCACAAGTCCAAACTATGGTGCTCCCAAACAAAAAAAAAAAGTATTACTGCACTTGCTCAATTACATGGAGATGTAAAGCCTGGATTATCAAATAGTTGTGAAGGAGTTGATAATTGCATCCAATTTGTGGATTGAAAAAGAATGAGAGATTTCCATTGCTGATTTATTTTCTTGTACAATATGGCAATAATAAAGGATTGTGTCTATATAAAGTAAATACTTCAATTCATCTAATTGTTGAGCATCTAATTGTTGTACATTATGGCAATAATATTGAGGATTGTGCCTATATAAAGTAGATACTTCAATTCATCTAATTGTTGAGCATCTAATTGTTGTACAATATGACAATAATATTGAGGATTGTGCCTATATAAAGTAGATACTTCAATTCATCTAATTGTTGAACAAAAAATGTGATATAGACTTGGGCCTAGAAGTTCGACCTAATGATTTGTAAATAGAACTTGGCATAACTTGTAAACTTTCCAAAGTGGAATTTGATGTTCCCAAATCTTCAACAGTTAATAGATAAATCTTTTATATAATGAGGTTGTAATTGAAATATATTTTACCAATTTTCTATTTCATTAAATAGAATGGTTTTACTAAAATTTGATCATAGTGATATGAAACTCTTTTGAGCACATATAATCATGATTGTATCAAATTAAAACATGCCAAATAAGAAATGCAATCTAGCATGATATATAATAGATATGTTTGGACGAGAGTGCAAAAAAAAGTTTTCCATTAGAGTTAACAAGGATATTCAATGGAGACATATGGAGAAGAGTCGCTAATATTCAATAGAAATAAAAATTTCCTATTAGAAACAGTGCTCTGGCCCATGAAATCAGTAAATCAGTAACTTGTTAAGAAGTTTCCATGGTTTATCTTCTAATTAATTGAAGGGTAAGGTATATCAAATGTTAGGGATATGAGTTAAGATTATTCTAGAGTTGGTGGCATTTAATTTCATTCAAAATTTTGGAATTTATAAGCAATTAAATACAGATTGCTTTGAAACAACAACTAGGGTATGGATAGGTAGTAAAATATAGTTTTCTAAAGATTTGGCACGAAGTTAGGCCTTTTATTTGGTTAGCAAATAGGTAAGGGAATAAATTCCTCTATTATAATGATGATAGGATGTCATGCAATAGATTGGTGTGGGATTGGACACAAGAAGTAACTATTAACATGTATGTTGAAGGAATGACTATCTTAGAATTTTCAGTCTTGGTGCACGAGCCATATCTCCCAAACCAACTTTTGGATTTCTTTGAGTTTTGGGTATGTTGTTGGGAGTCAAATTATGCTCAATATCAATAGTTAGATTGTCAAACCAAGGTTTGGTTCCAAAGATAGAGAACTCTTTGTATATATCTATCAAGAGGACAACAAATAGGAAAGATTGTTCTATTTAGTGAAATGGTGTTGTGTTAATGGATCATAGGTCTATGAATGATGTGGAAAATACATTGGAGTTTTAGGATGGTGCTAGAAGAGTGCCTCATTGATTGGGAGTGTAAGGGACACAATGGTTGCTAAGTTTGTGGCTATTTTAAAGGGTATTGGTTGATTGTTGTGTTTTAGGACAGTTTGAAGTCCTTTTATGTCAAGAATCTCATGTTGGAATATGGTAGAGTGTTTGGGAGTTGAGATAAGGGACTTAACATTCCTAGAGGTTGGGAGACGGGGGAACAATATTCAAGTTTGAGATCTAAATCTAGAGTCAAAGGAACTTCTGAAAGCTATTTCAGGTGCAAACAAATATTCTAGGTTTTTCTTTTGAAATGTGTATAGAGAACCTTCTACAAAATGCATGTATAGTTTAGCTAAATGAGACTTTAAAAGATGAGAAAAATAGAGAAGGGAGATTTAGAACAATCAATAGTTTAAGATAGTCATATGGAGAAATTTGATCTTGTTTGAAATATTAAATAATCAAGCATAGGAATAAAAAACTAACACCCATTATTATCTTGTCATTCATGCAAATATAATTTCAGAAAAATGGAAAAAAAATTAATTTGATATTAAAACATAGTACCATATAAGAAATTTGAAAAAATGACAAGGATGGGAATTTGATTAACCACATTTTAATATTTTATAATTAGATACATGTGCTAGCTTTTAAAAAAAAGGGGATTCTTAGGTTTTCTTAAAAACTCAGAAAACTCATGATGCACGAGAGCCAAAATTTAGAATGCTAGTGAGGCTGGAAATATTTTGAAATTTATGTTCAATATAGCCAAGCTGGATCAATTATTTCATGACTAGAAGCACAAGAAAACTTAATAAAAACATCAAATATAAATTGCATGATTAGAGAAAAATCCACCTTTCAAGAACATCTCATCTCACGTAGTTGTGAGTAGGCATCTAATGCTCATTAGTAAAGAGTGGCTTCCTTTATATTCAGATTCAGATTTTGTAAGAGTCCTCATAGATTGACCTAGGAATATATTGAAAAAAATCAAAATAAGGTTAAAAGACTTTTTTCTACATGTTTGATCAAAATTTCAACATAAACAAAACAAAATATTAAAATGGGACCAATAATTTACATGTAAATAGATATACAATAACAAAAAGAACCCAAATAAGAACAAACTTCAATAAGAAAAGTAATCACAATATTCTCATTAACTTTTTATTTTAACTGTTCAAAACTTCAAACTCAATTATCAAGAGAAAAACTCTGATTGTGAGAATTCTATATTCTTGTGTGATATTCATAGAAAAATAAATATACAGTGTAAATGTATCTTATCTAATTTAACCAACACACTAAAGTTGTCTCAAATCATGAAATTTAGCATCAATTGTCAAATGTAGAGTTGAGGCTGTAGACACCTAAATCCTTTAGAAAATAAAGTATTTTTATTTTCTGAAAAAATTTCTGATGACATCATCATTAATTAATTAATTTATTTTTATGCCATTAAATCCCTTTATCTTAATTAAAAATATTTAATTAAGGAATCCCTATTTTCTTATTTATTAATTATTTACTTAATAAATTGACCAAAAAACTCAAAATAAATAAAAAATTTATTTTTTGTCCAAAACTTGGCCAATTTCTTTAAGACCACTAACCTCTTCCAAAATCTTCTAATCCTTCTTTAATTTTGATTAAAGGCTAATCCCATCATTTCTTACCCCTAATCCCAACTCAAAATATTTAATTAAGATTAAATATTAATCCTCATGTTTATTAAAAAAGTTTTTATAAATATCTCCTCAACCCAAACCCTTGAAATAAATAAAACTTTATTTATTTCCTAAAATCTAATTTATCCTCATCCTAAGAAGTTCTAGACTCTTCTAAAAAGTCTTCATCCTCATCCTAGGAAGTTCTAGACTATTCTAGAAAGTCTTTATCCTCATCCAAAGTGTAGACTCTTCTAGAAGATGTCTTTAAACCAAATCCTAATCCCTTCCTAACCTTGTCACATTCCCTAAACATGGGTTAAGACTTACTAACCCAAGCCAAAGTTAACAAATATCTCCTCCTTCACCCACCCTCATTAAATGCCATCCACTTGCCTATCCCTAAGCTAATCCTAAACCATCCTAATCCATTCTCTAATCATTTGCACAATCCTAAGCAAGCTTAAAACCTTCCTAATCAACCCCAAGTCGAAATTCCTCTCATCTCCCTCAAAATATCCCAACCATAAAACTTTATGAAGCCCACTAGGCCATAAATGACTCTTCCAAGCCCTTTCATTACTCTTACAAGCCATTATGAGGGTTTTTATGAAGATTTTATCCCTTGAGCCTCCTTTGTTGACTCATCCTTCCCCTTTCTTCCATCCTCTCACCTTGTGACATGTGTCACTCCCTGATTGGCTATAAGGAAGCACAATCCATGTGCTCTCCTCTCATGCAATCTGAGCCCTCCATGAGCTTTTCCCCATCCTTGCATCTTAGCCCTCAATCCCTCAAGCCTCTTGCCTATAAACTGGATCCTTCCCCTTTGCAAAACAACACAATCCATGAAGTAAAGTCATAATGCCATTTTAAGAAGCCATTTTACATCAAAACCATACACTCACACCCAAATTCCAACTCCATTTGAAGCTTTTTTTGAAGCATAAGCTTGAGCATACATCCTATCTATTTAGACAAAGCCACTCAACAAGAGAGCTTCTCATTAGGAGAGCCCATTAATGGCTCATATTCTCAATTGAGAGCTCATCTTAGTCTATCTTGAAGTTTATGAATTTTGTTTAGTTTGTAGAAGCTTTATTTAAATTTGGTTTCTATTAACATACTAACATTGCTCATATACATTTTGGCACACCCGGTGGGACCCCGCATGGGTCATCTTCATTAGCTTTTTAAGTCAAGTTTTGTATGTCATTTGCTAATTTTGCTTGTTTTTGTGATTGGTAGGATTGTATAAATTGGTTTTGTAGGTCCACATGAGCATGAAGAAGACAAAGGAACTCATAGTCTATCTCATAGTGTTTGTAGATTTTTCAAGCTTATAGGTGGACAAAGCACTTGGAATTCTTCTTCCTCTTCTTGTCTATATTCTTCTTATTCCATCTACTTCTTCTTCTTCTTGTGGGAGATCTTGGCTATTTTTTTTAAGGAAGCAAAATCATACATTCTTTTTTTTAAGTGCTTAAAATAAACCCCCAAATCATACTGAAACCTATTAAAAACTAAAAATTTGCAAAAAAAAAAAAATCTTTTAACAAGTGAAACTAAACCAATCCAATCATTTGCATCCTTGCAACATCAAAGTTTTAGATGCATTCATGCAAAGTTAGGAACACTTCATTTTTGAAAATTTAAAAAGAACTTCAAATTTCCATTTCAAAAGGTTCAAAATCAACACTAAGTGCACACTAAAATCTAAATCAAACTCAAAGCATCAATCAAGGATAAAATGAACCTCATTTGCAAATATTTTAAAGTTCTTTTAAAATCTCATGAAAACTAAGAGTCCTAAATGGTTGCCAAAATTGTCCTAAAAGCTTTGTTATTTATTCCAAACAAATGTCTTGTTGCAAAATCTTGAATGTTTCTTAGGTTTTTCATGCATCAAAACAATCTAGGAATATCATTTTTGGACTTAAAACATGCAAACTAGAACACAAAATCTTGAATGAAAAGCAAAGTTCAAAGAGTCATTTTCACTTTTGAGTCCAAAACAATCTTTGAATGATCTAAGGTTAAAACAAAGCACTTCAAAGTTCTTAAAACAACACACAAAATCTCAATCTTGAATGCTCAAAGGAAAAAAACTTGAATGTTTAATCACTTTTCTTTGAATGCATGTTGCTAAAATCACTCTTGAGTGCCATGGATTAAAATCAAGTTTTTTTTATTTTTATTAATGCATGATTAAAACAAAAAATCCAATCTTGAATGCAAAAGGTCAATTAATCATTACAATATCTCACACTTCATCTTTTGGGGCATAAAAAGAATCTACATTTTAGAAACTTTCTAATTTATAAAAACAAATAAAGACACTTTGAGTGAATTTGTTGTTGGAATCACCCTCTTTAATCACCCATCATTCTAACCATTGGTTGCAATATCAGCACCATATATGGGGATGGGTCTACCTAAGAAGGTGTTAAGTGCTCCACAAAAATCAAATTCCACTCACTTAAGTTTTTATTAGTTTTTCTAAGTTAGAAAATTCCTTGAATGCAAATTAGTCTCGCTAACACTTCATTTGGGCATAAAAAAAATTGAACAAATCTTGACGTGGAGGGCCTCCGGGCGCGCGCTTGAAATCAAATTTCACACATCTTTGTTTTGGGCTTAAAACAAACTCACACTCAATCTTGAATGCCTTAAAGAAAAATCAATCGATACTTGACGTGGAGGGCCTTCGGGCATGCTAGTTTACTTTTGTTGACCCTAAATCTTCTTGGTGTATTCATTCTTCGATCGATTTTACTTTTGTTAATGCTTCAAGTTGGAATTGAACATTTGCATCCTAAACATGTGTGTTTGCAAGGTCTAGATTAGAAAACTTAAATGTCAGTTGGAAAAGAATTCTGTCTTTTAGCCCAAGATCATCCAAGTCTTCTCTCCCCTTGTCATCTTTCGAGGCCATCTTGGGTGCATAAGATTAGGATCCAAAATCTTGTTTAAGTTTTAGGAGGCCTTCTTGGGGATTTCATCACCCCTTGGGATGACCTCAACTCTAGCGTTTCGGTGGAGTATAAATATCGGGAGGTGAATCCAAAGACACCTCTCATAAAATCAAGATTTTGTCACTCGGACTAAGCCTCAAGGAACTTTATACCCTTGAGAAGTGAAAGAGGAGAAGTGGGTTACCACTCCTCTCGGCTGTGTGACATTGTTTTGGTTTCATCTATGGATTTGGGCCTCATGTACCTTGGGTATATTGAGGACTCCCTAGCTAAACCAACTGTTAGCTTTGTAGAAAACTATCTAAGATGTTAATGTGTTTGAAGTGATTGATTGAAACATTTATAGAACATACACTCTCCATGGAACAAGTATCACATTCTGAGAATCACAAACTTCTATCTGGTTGTTCCTGTCTATTGCTTGATTTTTTACTTTTTGAATGAATGTTTTCCAAACTTGGTCAATCCTAGCTTAGGGCACACTTATCATAGTTACTGCTTGTTCTAGAAGTTGAATGAGTTGAAGCAAAACAACCAAAATCTCTCTAAGCCAAGCACATTCAGGAATTTATGTCAGAACAACCCAAACCCAAACAGAAGTTTCACAAACTCAAACTCAAGCCATCTCAGGCATACCAAGAACTTTCAGCCAAGAGAAAGGAAATAACACCAAGCCCTCAAATTGCCAAACTCCACAAAGCAAAGGACACAGTTGCCAACAAAGCCCTTCAAGATGCCTAGTTAGATCACACTATCCAACTTAACCAACATCCAGGAGTTAACCTTGCTTATGCCTTACCAACTAGGCATGATTTCTATGATTATACCCCCTTGTTTCTCCACATCTTCTTGCATAAGCTTCACTTTAGAGTCATCCTTGTAGGTAAGCCAGCCATCCTTGGTCATCCCCTTAAGCATTTTAGCTCACCCATCTCATTTAGATCTTTGCCTTAGAACCAAACCAATCCCCTCAAACCTAGCTAGCATCCCAAAAGCCTAAACTTCACATCCAAGCCTTCAAAATTGTTGTCACCTTGCCAAAGTTTTCCATTCCTACCATCTTGTAAATCCATCAATCTCACCAAGGTTATCCCTTTGACAAAGCTTTGTCTAGGGTAATCTAGCTTTGTCACTTGTTATCCCTCATCACCTTGAGCTAAAGGTTGGGATCCATAAGTGATCAATCTCGTGTTTTTCCTAAAGGATCATTAGTCTATCCTTAAGTTGACACAATCACCACCAAGCTTGCACATAGGAAAGTAGACCTTTCATGATTTGGCAACATATATTTGAAGTTAGAATCCCCAACCCAATCCTCCTTAGGTTTTGTCATATAGCTTTGCCTCAACTTAGGAAATCATTTGCATAGAAAAGCCTTCCTCTTTTGCATCCATCAGCATTGTTGCATCTCATCCCTAGGAAACATTTTGCATTTTCATGCCACCCGTCACTCGCTTAGGCAAGAAAAAGAAGGAAACAATGGAGCCCTATCATTTGGATCGAATAGCTTTGCTTCCCTTGAGCAGTCAACCATCCTTCAGCCCAGAGAACACTATACCATCACCTACTGACATTGAAGCTTTCATGAACCAACTAGGAAATGCAGTATTAGTGAATGCCATTATAGAAGAGAACAAAGAAACAATCATGGCTAACTTTCGAACAGACAACATCAGAGTCTTCGACTTTTGAAGACCTCCTCCCTTATCAGAACCATCTCACCCATTTTTTGGGCAACTACCACTCCCGATAGGCTCTTATAATTCAAATTATCCTCAATATGAGCCAAAAGAAGAGTCTCAAACCAGTCCTTATGATCAAACAGACCTAAACATACCAGCCTCCACTCAAGTTGAAATCTCCCTTCGGCAAGCCAATCCAACCACCACCACTCCACCATTGGTCCATACCACTCCATCCCAAACTCCCTTAACCCAAAACACCTCATCATTCACTCCCTTCACTATTGCTATTGCTGCTCTCCAACCCAGCCTTCCAAATCCACCCATCTCTCAAATCAGTGCTAGCATCTTTGGCCAACCTCAAGAATATACAACTGGGATGCCACCCACGGGGCCAAGTAATCAACCCTTCATCACCCCTAGCTTGTTTACCTCAGCTCAGAACACAATTCCATCATTTCCACTAGGTCCTTGGAGCTCAGTGCCATCAACCACAAATCCACAAGCTACTACCCTCACTCCATAAAGCTATCAAACCCCACAAGCTACTACCAATGTTCTGCCAAGCTCTCAAGTGACCCAAGCTCCTGCCACCCCTCTACCAAGCTTTCAAATCCAACCACCAAGCTATCAAACCCCATCAATTCCATTTCCAAGCTTTCAATTCCCACCACCTCCACCACCAACTAATCCATTACCTCCTATTACCAACTATTTTTTATGCCACTTCTAGGAGGAAATCCACCACCACCAACTACCAATTACTTGGCCTCTTTTTCCATGCAGATACCTTCCCAAATGGGGGCACAACCCACATATATTGGTCAAACTCCTCAAATCCAAAGTCAAGTTCCAAAAGCTCCCCGATCCTTTCCCCAAGCTTCACAACCATCTTATACCTTACCTCTACAAAGCAATCCATTTATCCCATAGCCAGCTTATGTTCCTCAATCCCAACCTCAAATCCAATATCAACAGTAAGCCTCACAACACATGCAAAAATATGTGCCATCTCCACCACAACAACCCATCATCCACCATTCAGTTGCCCAAGCCATGTACAATCCCTACCAGCCCATACCTCAAAGCCATCCATATTCCATTGCCCCATCTAGTACATACCTACCTCATGGAACTCCTACATTGGGGGCACCCCAGCCATCACCCATTAATTCAGAATGAGAAGCCATGAAGATAGCTTTGAAGAACATCCAAGAGGGAAATGATCCAAAAACCTTCAAATTTGAGAATGTGTGTCCTTACCCATTTGATAGAGCCATTACTATGACTCCATTCTCCAAGCATTTTGAGACACCCAAGTTTGACAAATTTAGAGGAAAAGGAGACCCTATCACACATATCAAAGAATTTTACATGCACTGCTAAGAAGTGGCATATGATGATGTCTTCCTCTTGCGTCTCTTTCCCAAAAGCTTGGCCGAACAAGCTATTGAATGGTTTTATAGAATACCATATGACACAATTAAAAACTTTGCTAAATTGTCTGAGGCATTTGTAGCCCAATATGGCCATCTTGTTGAAACAGAGCTATCAGTAGTGGATCTTGTCCACACTAAACAAAAAGGTGGAGAAAGCCTTCCCAAATATTTGCAAAGATGGAAAACCCTTACCACCCACATATCTTGCACCTTGCCAGAGCACCATTTGGTGAAAATGTTTATTGATAATGCCCATCCCAGCTTGGCTCACCACATGACCATGAACTGTTTGCAGACCTACAAAGATATCAAAGAGAAAGGAATGATCCTTGAGCAAGGACTCATTAAAGATGGTGTGATCAAGATTTACAAAGAAGCCAACCAAAATCAAACACATTCAAATGAAAAGTCTAGGTATTGGAACAAAAAAAAGCACGTTACAACAGATGGGGTTACTGATACGAGACATGTGAATATTGTTGGTCCTTCCCAAAATCAATCTAACCCACCTTATCAACCAAACAATCAACAAGCTATCAACTACCAACAGCAGAATCACCAAAGCTATCAAAGCCACAATCCAAGACCCAACTTTCAAAGGTCTAACAATCAAGCTAATGCCATCAATGTAGTTGCAAGGCAAAAGCTTAGATTCCAACTTGCACCTAGAAACTATACACCCCTTGGTGAGCCATTGGATGTCATTTTTGAGAAATTGACTAAGGAAAACCTCATCAAATTTCCTCCTACCCAGCAAATTGACCCAAGCCAATCCAAAGCTGCATGGTACAAAGATAATGAGTACTGCAAATTTCATAGGGTAAAAGGTCACACTACCCTCAGATGCATGAAACTGAAAGATTATGTGCAGGACCTCATTGATCGGAAAGAAATCACCGTTGGTGCCCAAACCTCTCCCAATGCAGGCTTACAGATGTATCAAAATGCTTTTCCTCCTCACAACAACCAAAATCCTGGAAAAAAACCTATCCAAACCAACAACAACAACACCAACAACTATTAGCCAAACCAATAGCATGGGAAGAACAATGACCACACTTCATCCTATATAGACTATGGTAGCCTCATAGGTTGTATATCCAAGAAATATCCTTCTGTCAATGTTGTCAATATCCAAGGACCAAACAATGAGTGTGCAGTCACCACTCGAAGAGCATGATTTAACATCATAGGCCCACCCATTTCACCAGCACCATTAGCTCCATCAAAAATCTAGTACAATATCTTGGAACACCTTGGGAACATGCTAGCCCAAATCTCCATTTTAGACCTTCTCCGCACTAGTCCTGTGTACAAAAACATCCTTGACAGTGCTCTCATAGAATCCCGTGTCCCTTCAGATATCAACGCTATTGATTTTCATAATCTCATTGGACACCTATCCTCCTCATGTGCCCTATCTTTCAAACCCATTGACATACCCGTGGTTGAGCCAGATTACACCCTTCCACTTCGCATAGCCATTATGGTATCCAATTTTGCCGTAAAAAGAGTAATGATAGATAATGGATTAGCCTTGAATATTTGCACCCTAAAATTCATAAAACAAGCTAGGTATATTGAGGCAGATATCATCAGTGAGGTTATCACCATCAAAGCTTATGACAACTTGGAAAGAACCACAAAAGGAACTATTTTACTGCCAATCAAGGTTGGTCCAGTCATCGAAGAAACACTCTGCCATGTTATTGATCTAAACCTACCATTTAACATCCTCCTTGGTCGCCCATGGATTCATGCCATGAAAGCCGTTCTATCCACTTACCATTAGTGCGTCAAATTTCTGCATCAGGGCATGAGGTAACCATCCATGCCGATCCAAAACCCTTTGCTTACTGCAATGCAGTTGAAGCTTCATATGCAAACCATTGCCCTGGAATTGATATCGGCATAGCCATCGCCAGCTCATCCCACACTTGTAATGACCCAAAAACCATCCTTGCCTCCATCCTATCTATCGTGAAGATCAATAAAAAAGGTTGTGGAGAGTATAGTTTGTCAGATGCATTTGCTGTCGGGGCACTCCCACTTGATCCACATGCCCATAGATGACCGACATATCACAAAGCTAAGGAGATTCCACCTCCTCAATACAAACAGTTTGGCCCAACAACCTTTGTATCCTCGAAAATCCCTCTTCATGAGGAGCTCACTCCAGCTATCAACAATTGGTTACATAAGGATGCACCTCCAAGAAATCAAGCACGCCTTGATCACTTCAGCCAGAAGTATCCCCAAGAACATAAGCTCATCACTGAAAAATGGAACTATCAATATGGTGGTCTAGGACCAGAAGAAAGAGGCATGCAGTGCCCCATTGATGCACACAAGTGGGAATCAAAGTCAGGTCTTGGCTTTGGCATACCCACAATTGGGGGCACCAATGAGAACGGTCACGCTTTTTCAAACATTCACCGCGACCTTGCGAAATCAAAGACATTCCTAAGGAAGTTGAAAAGAGAGCCTACGACGATATCCCAGACCAAATCTCCTTGGGAGACTCTGTTCTCCAAGAACTATCCATCCATTTCATTGACCTACCACTCGCCCATCCACAACTCATAGATTGGGACCAACCAAGTGTCATACACATTGATGAGTTCACATTAGAGGAAGCACTTTTGAGATTCATGGGAGCTGAAGCTCCTCACAAGCAAACAAAGCTAGATTCTGCCTATATCTATAAGCTAGATCCCAAGGGGTATTTTGGAGAAAATCCCCAACCTAGTTCTGATACACCCAAAACTGGAACTAAGGTGAAACTGAGACTAGTTAAGGTAGCGAAGACAACCCCTCAGTAAGAAAATCTAGAGTCACAAGAAGAACATGAGGATTTAGCATTGCCTCCTCAAGATAATTGACCAAAGATATCTTCTATTCTAATTAAGGATACTAGAGAAGTCAACATCGGTTCTTCAGAGATCCCCAAACTTGTTCACATTGCTGCATCCCTATCACAAGACCAAGCCGATCTCCTCTTTGAGGTCTTAAGAGAGAACATTGGCCGATTTGCATGGTCATATCAGGACATGCCAGGACTTGATCCAAAGCTTGTAGGTCATCATCTTGCAGTCAATCCAAAGATCAGGCCCATTAGAAAAAAGCTTAGAAAAATGCATCCCAAGGTGGCATTACTAGTCAAAGATGAATTAGAAAGAATGTTAGCTGCTAAGTGTTAGAATCTGATAAGATTAATAACCCATAAAACTAGTGCAAAGAATAAATATCTAAACTATGAATGCAAATGATACAAAATCAAAATAGCATCATAGAGTTAGTCTCCAAGAGAGTAATACAAATGCTGGAAGCAAAATAGCATTAAGAGGATGCAAAAAAAGAGAGATGCAAATACAAGCCAGGTAGCATGCTTATATAGGCTAGGAAGAGGGAGGAAGTGGCAACACCAACCAATGAGGAGCAACCATCTATCGAACTAAAGATAGCAAAGTATCTTCCCAAGATAGCTAATGGATGCCCACATGTAGGAAGGTGACACCTCACAACCATTCACCTAATAAGACATGCTTTATTAACCTAAGCGAGATTATTAAAAGTGTAGGAAAAACCTAGCAAAATAGGAAAAATAAAAAACTACACTAACACCCCCCCATAAGCGAAGCTTAGGTGGATGTAGAAATGGGTCCTGACAAGTCAAGCTTGATGAGGTATCCATGTACATAAGATTTCCCAAAAGAGAGAGAAAAGAGACCCCCCCACAACAAAAATTAGAACTCCGAGCGAGAGGAAGAGGCCCCCCCAAAAGATGAAGCATCCCACACCCTCAACAAAGCTTGCAAATGAAGGAACTTGCTCTCAGTGAAGGGTTTGGTAAAGATATCAGCAACTTGCTTAGAAGTCGGACAATAGCGAAGGTCAATGACATGACCATGGATGAGCTCCTGGATGTAGTGCATGTGGACCTCTATGTGTTTGGTTCGTTGACGATGAACTGGATTCTGTGAGATCTGAATGGCACTCTGGTTGTCACAAAATATGACTGATGGCCATCTAATTTGGATACCAAACTCAGTGAGAAGATGTTGAAGCCAAATGGCCTTAGTGGCGGCATTTACAACCCCTGGATACTCAGCCTCAGTAAAAGAAAAAGCAATAGCAAACTGCTTTTTGCTCGACCAACAAACAGGACTTGACCCAAGTGAGAAGCTATACCCTGAAGTAGACTTGTGATCCTCAGAATCACCTGCCCAATCTGAATCTATGTAGCCCACCAAATCAAGCTCAATTCCTACTACATAGTGAATCCCACAATTATGAGAACCCTGAATGTAGTGAAGGATCCACTTGGCTGCTTTTTAGTGCAACTCATGGGGCTCCTGCATGAATTGAGAGACCATGCCTACAGCATAGGAGATGTTAGGTCTCGTATGAGTCAGATAAATGAGACTCCCAACAAGTTGGCGGTACAAAGTGCCATCAACAAGTGGAGAAGAACATTGAGCCTCAAGTTTGACTCCAGAAAGGAAGGGAGTCGAAGTAGGCTTACAGTCAGCCATATGAAACCTTGAGAGTAAATCTAGAGCATACTTGGATTGTGTGATGGTGATCCCAGAAGGAGATTGAAGGATCTCAATCCCGAGAAAGTAATGCAACAAGCCCAAGTCAGTCATCAAAAAACTATCCCGAAGGGCCACTTTGACAGCCTTAATGGTGGGTGAAGAACTTCCTGTGATCAACAAGTCATCAACACACAAAACCAAAAATAGAAGTGAATCACCCTATTGCAAAATGTAGACATTAGTATCAGAATGGCACCGAGTGAACCCAACTAATAGAAGGAAGGAGTCCATCTTGGCATACCAGGCCCGAGGAGATTGTTTGAGTCCATAGAGAGACTTTTGAAGATGACACGCAAGTGAAGAATCCTAAAGGAAGCCCTGTGGCTACTCCATGTAGATCTCCTCATGAAGGTCACCATGAAGAAAAGCACTCTTCACATCCATCTGATGTACTTCCTAATGATTAGCTACAACAATGGCAAGAACAATTCGAATGGAATTCATTCGGGCAACTGGCGCAAAAGTCTCAGAGTAGTCAATCCCAAAAATTTGGGAGAATCCTTTGGTGACCAAGCGAGCCTTGTGTTTGTCAACTGACCCATTTGCTGCAAATTTTGTCCAATAGATCCACTTACATCGAACAAGTTTTCTTCCTTTAGGAAGAGGGACAAGATCCCAAGTTTGGTTCCTCATCAAGGAACTATACTCTTCCTGCATAGCTGTATCCCGCTCAGAAATACCAGAAGCCTCATGAAAGGACTGTGGATCTGAGGTAGTAGCAAAGAAGACATGTGGAGCATCCTGGAATTGTGAATGAGTTCGCCTGGTGTCTGATGGATCCCCAACCCAATCACCTACAAACTGCAAGGTCTTTCTAGCCCAAAGTGGACAAGAAGATGGAGAATCTAGAGGGGAATCATTAACCTCTGAATGATGACTAGGAGAGGAAGGAGGTGAGTTCTCTAAATCACTTTCTGCATCAGAAGTAGAGGTAGAAGACTGTTCAATTGAATTTGACTCATCAGAAGATCTGTCATGTATTCCAAGTGACTCTAATGTCAAGGTAAAAGGAGTTGGAGAAGTGATAGAAAGTGAGCTTGAAGATCCCTCCTCAAATTGAACACTCCTCTCAATGAATAACTCATGTGTAGTAGGGTGGAGCAACCGATAACCCTTCACACCATCAGGATAACCTACAAATATGCAAGATTTTCTTTGCAGATCCAAGGCCTTACGTTTCTCTGTAGGAATGTGGGCCCATGCAGGGGAGCCAAAAACTCGAAAGTGCTTAACTGATGGTTTTCGACCGCTCCAAGCTTCAAAAGGAGTAACTCCCTTCAAGGCTCGATGAGGAACATGGTTCTGGATATAACAAGCACAGTTAATGGCTTCTGCCCAATACTATGGTGCAAGAGATCTAGAGTGAATCATACAGTTTGCCATTTCCTTCAAGGATCTATTCTTCCGTTTTGCAACACCATTTTGCTGAGGATTGTATGGAATCGAATGCTTTAAATCAATCCCCTCTGAAGTGCAAAATCTTTCAAACTGATGGTTGACATACTCACCACCATTGTCTGTGCGCAAAACCTTGATGGCTTTCCCAGATTGCTTTTCTACAAAATTTTTGAAGTCTTGAAAATGATCAAATACCTCGTACTTTTGTTTGAGAAAGTACACCCATGTATATCGAGAAAGGTCATCAATGAATGTGAGGACATATCGGGCCCTGCTGAAAGAAGGATGTTGAAATGGACCGACCAAATCACTGTGAACTAACTCTAGTATCTGTGAAGCTCTCCATGCCTTACTTTTGTCAAACTTTTCCTTAGGATGCTTACCAAGAATGCAACCTTGGCAAACACCTCCTGAGAATTGAACCGAAGGCAACCCTGTGACCATGCTCTGCTGGTTGAGCTGATGCAAATAGCGAAAGTTAAGATGGCCAAACCGCTCATGCCATAATTTAATCACATCATTAGAGTGAGTGAGAAAAACAGATGAAGGAGGATCAGGAACAAAGTGAGAAAATAGATAGAGCCGTGATTGATGATCTGCTCTCCCAACTGCAACTACAGAATCACTATGCAACTCACGTATCTCCACTGAATCAGGAGTGAACTCAACTCGCTTGCCTAAACCTGTGTGAGTGATCTGGTATATTGATAGTAGATTAGTTGATAATGAGGGTACACAAAGAACATCATGGAATATGCCATCCCCCACATCAACAGACCCTCTCCCACACACCTCAATAGGAGTGTCATCACCCATCAAAATAGAAGGCATAGTACATGGCTCCAAGGATGCAAGTTCTTCCTTAGATGAAGCCATGTGGTGTGAAGCACCTGAATCAAGAACCCAAGTGGATGGTGAGGAAGCAACTGCAACAAGAGCCTTGCCCTTTCCTTTCCCCCTATTGTTTTCTTTTGCCTTGTTAGACTCTTCATTAGAACTTTTTTTGATAGACTGAGGAACACTAATATTATTCTTCTCAAGAATGTATGTCAAGTGATCAATTTGTTTCTTCAAACATTTATGTTCATCATGATCGGGTCTTTTACAATAGGCACATTTAACCTTTTCTTTCTTAGGCTTATCACCCTTAGAGGATGAGGTATCAATAGTTTCTTTTGAAGCAATTGGTACCCGATCCTTCTTTTCCTCACTATTATTTTGTTTCTCATCCTTACTATTGTTGTTACTACTTTGTCCTTTTTGTCCTTTTGTGCCTTGGTTGGTTGCTAAGGCATGTGACTTAGAGGACTTAAGAGTGCCCATCTGGATTAGCTTGTCCTGTTCTCGAGTGAGATTGACAACAAAATCATCTAGAGATGGCATGGTGAATTGAGTACCAAGTGCACCCTTAGTAGCATAGAAGGTAGAGACAAACACAGAATATTCTGAACTTAGCTTAGAGAGAATACTAAGAATCAGTTGTTCATCTTTCTTTTCAATTCCACATTGTTTTAATTGCAGCCTTAGTGATTTCAATTTGGTGAAGAAACCTTGAATTGTGTTGAAATTTCCTGGACTCAAACTAATTAATTCATTTTCCAACATATGACCCCTCATTGAATCTTGTGTGCCAAATAGTGTTTCTAGCTTTGTCCATACTTCATTTGGTGTATCCAAGACTCAATGTGAAATAGCAAGTCAGGAGAAACAGACAAACACAATGTTCCATATGTCTCGTCACATTTGTTAAACCACTTAGGCTTGTCTTCATCTTTAGTAGGTTCAGTTTCAAGTCCCATAGTTATCTTATTTAATCTAGCTTTCCTTAAGTGAATTGTCATGCGTGATTTCCACTCAAAGTAATTGTATGGAGTTAAGATGGGCATATTTGTTTGACCCATGATGAAGAAATGCAAAGAAATGCTAAAAAGAAGAGAACCCAACCACGACAATGCCCCCCCCCCCCTTTTTACTCAATCAAAGAACCCCCCCCCCCCCAAAAAAAAAAAAATGATTTGGCACTTTATTTTAGTGCGTTTACAACTACCATTAGAAAGAAATACTTAGTGTTCTTCATTTCAATGCATTACAAACTCTCATGAAGAGTATATGCTAAAAGTGAAACTTGGGCACAATAATCACGGAAACAAATAGCACCACTGCAATCTACTCAAAAAATCATGCACTTTCAAAAAAAGAATCACCTCGATACGAGGTCGTATGAGAAAGTTATGATCCTCTGAAGTTTCTAAAATGAGAATTGTGCACAGTCATGGCTGAGAATCTACAATTTCTGAAGAATTCATGCATGAAAATCAAAAAACAACTCCACTAGTGGATAGAACACAAAAAAATAGCCAATTTCATAATAAGAATCATCAAAATCGGAGTTCGTATGAGCAAGAACAAGACATTTGAAAACTGCAGTCAAATTTGCGACTACCAACGGAGAGGGGTATGGCTATAGCCTTTCATGCTCGATTCTGCAAAATATACAACTTGCATGCAAAATCTAAAAGATACCCAGATGGGTTTTCGAGGCTACGAACAAAACTTAGAAAGCATTTTTCTTGTTGATGTATAGAAGATGCTGTTGTAGTGTAAATTAGACGCCTTTAACAGTAAAAAAATGGCTCCAAAAATCAAAAACGGACCCCAGCAACCAAAATATGACATGCAAATGCTGGATCAGCTTCCTAAGTCCATCAATGGCATTCTGGAACCTGCAATACTGATTGAAAACTCCAAATATGCAAGTTGGTTGTCATATTTGAGATTGAAACCCTAGAGAAAAATCATTTTTGTCAAAACTTTTTTGATTCTCAAGATCATCCAAAGATGCAAGAGAAGAGCATACTTCGTTTGTCAAAAAACTACAATAAAGTTTATTAGCCCCCCTCCCCCCCCGAATCTCTCAAATAAGGAAACTAAAATCTACTCTTGCACATAGAAAAGCTCTGATACCATGTTAGAATCTAATAAGATTAATAACCCACAAAACTAGTGCAAAGAATAAATATCTAAACTATGAATGCAAATGATACAAAATCAAAATATCATCATAGAGTTAGTCTCCAAGAGAGTAATGCAAATGCTGGAAGCAAAATAGCATTAAGAGGATGCAAAAAATAAGAGATGCAAATACAAGCTAGGTAGCATGCTTATATAGGCTAGGAAGAGGGAGGAAGTGGCAACACCAACCAATGAGGAGCAACCATCTATTGGACTAAAGATAGCAAAGTATCTTCCCAAGATAGCTAATGGATGCTCACATGTAGGAAGGTGACACCTCACAACCATTCACCTAATAAGACATGCTTTATTAACCTAAGCAAGATTATTAAAAGTGTAGGAAAAACTTAGCAAAATAGGAAAAATAAAAAACTACACTAACACTAAGGTTATTCGACCTATCGACTACTTAGAGTGGATCGCCAACATGGTCCCCATCACTAAGCCTTCTGGTGACATCAAAATCTGCACTGATTTCAGAGATCTTAACAAAGCTTGTTCAAAAGATGATTTTCCCTTACCAAACATAGATATGATTGTATACCTTACAGCTGGACATGAAATTCTGTCCCTCACGGATGGATTTTCTGGGTATAATCAAATCAAGATTGCAGAAGAGGATCAGCATAAGACAACATTCACTACCCCTTGGGGAACCTTTTGCTACAACATGATGCCTTTTGGCCTAAAGAATGCTGGGGCTACCTATCAAAGAGCTATGACAACCATTTTTCATGATCTCATTCATAGCATTTTGGAGGATTATGTGGATGATATCTTGGTCAAATCTCATACCTTCATGGATCATCTTGCTGACCTGGAGAAAGTCTTTGATAGGTTAGCCAAATATCATCTCATGCTGAATCTCAAGAAGTGTGTCTTTGGGGTCACATCTGGCAAGCTTCTAGGCTTTATAGTTTCTAAACGAGGTATAGAGATCGACCCCAAGAAGGTCAAGGCTATCTTAGACATGCCTCCTCCCCAAACACTGCGACAGCTTCGCTCTCTTCAGGGAAAGCTTCAATCCGTTTGGCGCTTCATCTCCTAGCTTGCAGATAAGTGTACACCATTTGCACATTTACTGAAGAAGGATGAGAACTTCAAGTGGGATCCTTTATGTCAGCACAGCTTCGATTAGCTCAAGCAGTATCTCACTAATCCCCCTATCTTGGTTCCACTAGTTCCTGGTCGTCCCCTGATTTTGTACATATCAGCAACGCCTACTACTTTAGGGGCACTTCTAGCATAGCTTGATGACTATGGCAGAGAAAGAGCCATCTACTACATCAGTAGAACCCTAGTTGGTTATGAACTCAATTATACTCCTATGGAAAAAGCTTGTTTGGCAGTTGTTTTCTCAACTCAAAAGCTTCACCACTACATGCTAAGTCATACCATCCAACTAGTCTTCAAGATCGACCCTCTCAAGTATATGCTGTCCAGAATAGCACTTACAGGCCGTTTGGCCA
Organism: Cupressus sempervirens; assembly: GCA_028749045.1. NCBI lineage: Eukaryota > Viridiplantae > Streptophyta > Pinopsida > Cupressales > Cupressaceae > Cupressus > Cupressus sempervirens. The sequence continues at coordinate 606,380,117 of CM053788.1, forward strand.
AATGGGTTATGCTCCTTAGTGAATTTGACATCCAGTATGTGGACAAAAAGGCAATCAAAGGGCAAGCTATAGCAGATCACCTAGCTGATGCGCCTCTAGTAGATACATATCCTTTGATCACAGAATTTCCAGATGAACATGTTTGTCTAATTGAAGAACAACCCCCATGGCAACTTTATTTTGATGGCTCACACACATCTCGTGGATCAGGGGAAGGAATATTGTTGGTCACACCTCAAGGAGATTACATTCCAAAAGCCTTCAAGCTACAATTCCCTAGCACCAACAATATAGCTGAATATGAGGCTCTCATAGCAGGATTAAAGATAGCTGCAGAATGGAACATTACTGAGTTACAAATCTTTGGTGATTCTCAGCTCATCATCAAGCAAGCCCTAAATGAATATCAAACCAAAGATGAAAAGCTATTACCCTACAAAGAGCTAGTTGATCAGCTAACCCAGCATTTTACAAGGCTTCAGTTTACACAAGTGCCTCAAATACAGAACAAAGCAACAGATGCTATGGCTACTATAGGCTTGCTCTTGGAAATTCTCCAAGCAGCTACACAGTATGAGTTTTTAGTCGAGCAGCTCCTCACACCCGCCTATGCGAATGAGGATTCAAACCGTGTTTGTATCTTGGTTGATCCCCAATCCCCTTGGTACCATAATGTTTAGATCTTTGGGACCCAATTATACTAGACAAGCCTAAAAATGAATCTCGAGTTAGATTTGAGGAAGCCGAAAGGGAATTGGAAAAACTTGAAAAATTAAAAGAGTAGGAAGTAGAGATTGGTGAAGATAATTAACCTCATTTATTTAAAAGTTGGGATATTGAGTTTTCTAATGAAATATTATGCCAATCGGTTGTGGTGCCTACAGATAAGCAATTGTAACCTAAGCTTGAATTGGACTCAGACAATGAACTAGTTCTAGAGGTAGAAAGTCTCTTGAGTTTCCAAGATGGGGAAGATAGGGGATAGTGGGACAAGTTTTTGGGACGGCAATTTTTTTTTGGCTAATTTTGGGAATCGCAGAGGACGAAAAATGGGTATGGAAAAAGTGACATTTTGTAATTTTTTGTGTGTTAAAAAATTGGGGACAGATGCAAGTCCCCAGAACGAGGACATTCCCATCCCTGAAACACTGGCTTTTTTTTGGGGGACACATCCCCAGGGAACATAGGTAGAAACATTTGAAGAAAAAAGACACTAAAACATAAGTTAAAAATAATTTGTAGAAGACTAAGCTTTATGTCATAAATAAGTGTAACTTAGCTACAAAATAGGATGGTTTATGCATAGATGAGAAGAAACTCGATAATAACTTAATTCTAGATCATGAAGGCAACTTTGAAAATGGGGAAATTTTTGGCCAAACTTACTTGCCACAGAAGTTGAAAGCTCTCAAGATGTTTGAAGATGACATATTTTAAAAACGAAACTCAAAGAAGTACAAGAAAAATCATACCCATGGAGAGATGGAATTGGGTAGGAACAAAATTCACAGTTAATGGGCATTGATCAATGTAGTGAGGGTGATTCAGAGTTGTCTTTAAATTAAATAGTGTGAGCAAAAATAGGGAAGGTGGCATGATTTAAATAATTGGTATTCCCTAAAAAAATGATTGTGTAATAATGTTGGATAAGAAAAAGAGAAAGGTAACATGAAGTCAAGAGTTCATTTTCCTCTAGTTGATCAATGAACAAGATTGAAGGATCCTATCTTATGTGCTATGGTGCATGAATATGGTATAAATTGGGTTTTGGAAAGTGATAATCTATATGGAATATCTAGTGATAGGTTTTACAAGAGGGGTATCACCACACTACTCTCTTTCATGAAAGGCTTGGAGAGCTATTTCTTAATAACATATCATGTACCAATACTGATTCAAATAGAAAGAAAGCTAAATCATCTAGAAAGACAAAGTTAAGAGTGACAGAAGAACATGTCAAAATATCACTAGACATCATGCAAGAACTACCTAATAATGTGAAACTTTGCAGATCTAATTTAGATGTGACTTTCTAAATTTGATTGTTTGGATTTGCAGTCTCCTATGATTTGGGGCTTGCATTCTGATCATTATTGTACAAATCAAAAGAAAAAATGCATGAAAAATAAATTGAAGAGATTTGCAGTCTACTCTGATTTGTGGCTTGCATTATTGATTCCACTGTATAATAAATTATTCCAATTCTAGTTTTGTACAACCGAACATAAGAAAAACATCTTCCCCATCAAATTCTAGATGAACCAAATAGATCCAATCATAATCCCAAAAACCAAATCCCAATGAACAAATGTATTACACAAATGTACTTTTACCAAACGGACCCCTTATGGTTGAAACCCTTTTTTTTATAAGTGCCTGACCGTGTCACTCGGGCAACACAAACTTGACTTCAGATTAAAATGTGCCACATTACTAGTTACTAGTTTTAACAAAAAGAGTTTTTGTCCTTTTCCCACCAAATAGCGAAGAAAATGGTTACTGAAGATCCCCACCGACAAAAATGATAAATTTGAGACAATTATTGAACGAGTTTTTAATTTACGTTAAAGCCACTCGTCAATATTCGTCTTCCCCGGAAGACTCCCTAAAAGGCGAGAGGAACAACCGGTTACGACCACTGCATTTTCGACAGGGCGGTCCCAGAACGACTGGACACTAGTATACGAGCCAATTGAATAATAAGCATGAGAAGCGAGTTCATCAACGGCACCGACAATAGTTTCTATTACTTTTATATTAATATTATATACATATATTAAAACTTTTCAAATATGAAAACACAGAAAGGTTGGCGACTGAAATCAAGTAGACTTAAATATATACCTATGAAAAACTGGACCTATAAACCACGGGAAAAACGAACCGCATAGGAGATCTTGTGACAGCACACAGTTATATTCGGTGCTTTCCATGATGCTCTTCTCCTTTCGTCGTGATCCACATTCGACATGATTAAAATTTAGTGGAACTCCACTCTGTCCGCCGAGCTCTGTTATCATAAACGTGACCTCTACCGCTGTTTCGCGTTAGCAACAGCCGTTTCTAAGCGGAGAAAATGCGAGCAAAATAATTCCATCACTTTTCTGCCTACCCATCCCGTTTCTTGTGTACACTGACTCTCACCTACCCATCACATTCTACCTGTAAGTCTTCAAATTATATTTTCCCAAAGATTCCCTTATTATTTGCCGGCCATTTCGATTGACCAAGAGTTTCTGCGAGTCAAATAAGATATAAGGTGTAATTGGGTTCACTGAAATGACAAAGGTGCGCTCAAGCTCAATCAACAACTCTATTCATAATAAAAATTAAAATCGAAACTTATCATAACGATGAGGTCACGATCATGTGCTTGCCGTCTGTTTATATTAAATTAACGGTTTTACTTACTAGTGGGTCAAATATGTCGACCCATATGGCAGCTTCTCGATTTTAATGAACAATATTCAGCCATGGATTTTCGCGAATTAGTCCTCACATTATTGCTGCTGGTTTTGCCGATATTAGCAGATCCAGAGATTAATCTCCTGCAAGCCGGATGCAGTAGTGTGAAGAGCAACAACGTCAAAGTCTTTCAGCAAAATTTAAATGCCAGTTTGGCATCTGTTGTTCAAGCGGTGGCTTCATTTGGTTTTGCTACAGATGAGGAAATCACAGGCTCCGATCCGGTTTATATGTTGGCTCAGTGCAGAGAGGATAAAAATTCATCAGATTGCGTCGAGTGCATCAGGGCTGCAGAGAAGCAGATCCGCAATTGCTCCAATGTTTCCGGAGGAAGAACGATCTATGACGGCTGCTTCCTTCGCTACGAGAGCAACAATTTTTATACGCAGAGTACCGCCGATGGAAATTCACAGCTTTGCGGCAACCACAGTATTACAACGGGTGCCGATTCGTTTTCCGCCACAGGCAAAAGTTTGTTGAGCGATCTGTGTACAGCGACTCCGAAGACGAGTAATTTCTTTGGTGCGCAGTCTCGAAACGACGTGTCCAATCGAACAATATATGGGCTTGCCTGGTGTTTGAAATCAGTGAGTAAAGAAGGGTGTGCGAATTGCCTAAGCATAGCGCAGACAAATATAGCGAGTTGTTTAGGTCGGTCGGAGGGACGAGCCGTGGACGCCGGCTGTTCTCTGCGTTATGCAACCTACTCTTTCTTTTCAGACAACGCCACCACTGATCTTGCCCAGTTTTTGTCTACAGGTTTGAAAATCTTAACCCACTCATGCCTGAAAAACATGTTTTATTGATTCCAGTTATTACAAACGCATTTCAAATCAGTTGACTGTCTTTCTTGCTAGTTGCTTCTTTTTTCATGGCCTACAGACAGATCATTTCTTTGTTCTCGTGAATTGGTTTTGTTTCTTTCAATTATACTATTCTCACCGCAGCAGCCAAACAAATTTAAAAAATGTAAATGAACTTCTATTTTTAAGAGAATAAATGGGAAGTGTAAATATTTCAACATTTTATGTCTTCTCCAGGGAGTAAAGTCGGCGCTACAGTGTGGATAATAATTGGAGTTGTGGGAGGCGTCATTTTTGTCGCTATCTTAAGCTCCTTGTTTCTTTTTCGACGGAAAGTGTTAACATATTTTAGGCGGCCACCACAGAAACAAGGTAAGCATATTATTACAATATTCTCCTAAAGATAAAATTAATATGCGCTACATATTCTTATCTAGAGAATTCTGTGCAACAGTGAATACAGAAACCGCAACGGAACTCCGCGGACCCGTAGATTTTGATTACAAGATCCTCAGAAAGGCAACCGATAATTTCAGTGCAGAAAACAAGATTGGAGAAGGAGGGTTCGGCCAAGTATATAAGGTGAGTGAGTAATTGCTACGAATTGGGTTCTAAAGCATGTTTTATGTCAATTGGAATCCATTATCTGAAAAATGGTTCATTTCGTTGCAGGGCACGTTAAAAAACGGCAAAGTCATTGCGGTAAAGAAGTTAACTTTGAACCAATCTCCGCGCGCGATATCAGAATTCGAAAGCGAAGTAAAGCTTGTATCGAATGTTCATCACAGGAATCTTGTGCGCTTGTTGGGATGCTGCAATCAGGGCCCCGAGAAGCTGCTTGTCTACGAGTACATGTCAAACAGTAGCCTTGACAGATTATTATTCGGTTCGCAATTTGATCCCCCATTTCGCCTTTCTATTCTCAAGTCTCTCGCGTTTTCTTTGTAATAAAAATAGGTTTAATGCAGGGCAAAGCGAAAAGATACTGAGCTGGAAAGAAAGATTTGACATTATACTGGGCACTGCTCGTGGTCTGGCATATCTGCACGAAGATTTCCACGTATGCATCATCCATCGCGATATCAAATGCAGCAACATATTGCTCGACGACGACCTTCAGCCTAAAATCGCAGACTTCGGACTAGCGAGACTTCTTCCCGACGACAGAAGTCATCTTACGACAAGAATTGCAGGGACTCTGTAAGAAAACATAAAACTATTTGTCTTACTTAAAATAATTTTAGTCATTTTCTGAGCTGAGATGTTTTGTTTTGACAGAGGATACACAGCTCCAGAATACGCAATCCACGGACAATTGACTGAGAAAGCAGACACATACAGTTTTGGTGTTGTTGTTCTTGAGCTCATTAGCGGCAGAAAGAGCATCGACCTGAAGCAACCGTCCGATATGGAATATCTGCTGGAACGGGTATTTCTTCTCTACTATCATCTTTAATGTTCTTCTGGATGGGACTGCTTAAACATGAACATTAAAGTTTAATTCTTCGACAAAAATGTTAATTTTTTCCTACGTGATGTTCAAAGGTGGCTCTATCGAACATCTATATTTTTCTGACTTATAATAGGTAAACTGTATGATCCATGTTTATGAAAAATGGTGCAGGTGTGGAAGGTGTATGAAGCAGGAAATATGTTGGAAGTGGTAGATAGGAGGATGCAAGAGGAAGAAGATTACAAGGAAGAGGAGGTATTGAAGGCGCTGAATCTGTCGCTGTTATGCATACAGGCTTCTGTTGCAGATAGGCCATCGATGTCCCAAGTGGTGGCTATGCTGGTGAGCAGCACAGACATTGATTATAACAAAAGACCGTTTCAACCAGCATTCGTAGATGTGGGGAATCGAATCCGAGGTGAACGGTCGAGTTCTGGCACGGCCTCCTCTGCGTCGAATGCGAACATTACAGAATCGCTGGTTGCTCGTTAACTGTAGCAGCTCCTCTTTACTCTACGCAACGCTCTTGATAGATTTCCCGAGTCAAGTATCTTTTGCACTTGGGTACTGTTTATTATTTTCAGAAAAATAAATTAGAAATTAGTGCATAATATGCATTTTAAAAAAGATATTCAAATTTCCATATAGCTTGTATTTCAAAGAGAGCAATTATCATCAACGGGTTCATGGTGCATTGGTGAAATAGAAAGCTTTTGAAGAGTAAGACTTTCATAATAATAAAAAAAAATAATTATAAATTTTTTATTTATTTAAGATAAGTAAATGATTAATCAATATTAGTTATTTGTTATTCTACTTGCAATGTACTACTGTGTTCATTTCAATCGATAATTTAAATAATTCAAAGAATATGTACCAATCACAAATAATTATTTTTATGTAATTTACATATTTCTTAAGTTCTGTAATTTATTTATGATTGTTTATATTATAAAAATTAAATATCTTAAATTTGATTGACTCAATTCATTTTGTGTTATAGGAGCCCTTTTTCGAAAGCTTCTTTATATTGCATATTTTTTGGCTAAAATTTTTATACACAATTTGTGAATTGTAATATTGTTATATATGAGTTATAGATTCAATTTGATAATGTGTTAGATATTTTTAATTCTTATTAAAATGCAATATTGTTCTTAGATTTCTAGAATGTAATTTTTGAATCAATCTGACTAATCTATGTTTCAAAAATAGTTAACAGCCATTACATATGAGTGATGTTCATAAGATAAGAAATTAATTTAATAATATTATTATTGTTACATTATGACACTTTTTCAAGTATAAGTTTAAATTAAAGATGTACTTTCTATTCAGCTACAATATATATATATTTTTATGTATCATTTATTTAAATAAAATTTATTATATTTCTTTATAATTCATAATTTTTAAATAAAATATGAAAAGATGATTTATGTGTATAATTGAATTCTTCATTTGCAAATTTAAGATCTATTTTTTAAAATTTTACTTTATTTATTTATTAAATAATCTTTGGATACTTTTGTAAAGAATAAATTATATGTTATCTTTTAATTTTATGGTAAACATTTCTAATTAACATTATAAAGTTGGCATTTAAGGTTAATCTTAGAGAAATACTAATTTATAGATTTTAAATAAATACTTTACTTCACTTTTTAACTAAATAACGCGTAAGGCTCTATAATTGTTATAAAAAGTTAGGAAAAACTTAATGATAAATTGAACATAAATTTAATAAAACATAGATCTTTCACAATAAAATAATATAAACAAGATTTTAGCATAGAATATTTCATATCTATGATACAACTTGTTTGAGAAAATTGTGAAAGTCAAAGTTCTGTATGATTTAAACCATATTCAAATGATAATTGTTGTTCCTACAATGAGCATAGCATGATAAGTTTACTTTCCCATTTATAAAGTCTTGAAAAATTATTGGACATCTTTTCAATCTTTCAACATAATTCTATGATTCAACAAAAATATTGTGAGATCCACTATTTACAATGACTTTTGGCCTTTCTTCTAGTTACTACTTGTGATTATGTTGTCTTAAATAATTATTCCAATACATAATATCTTCTTGAGAAGTGTTCAAATATTTTTAAATACCAAAAATTCCATTTCCTTCTTGGGTCACCTAGCTTGACTAACATTTCCAAAGTAATGAAATAAATTGTAAATGGTTGCTGCCTTGGTTTCGCAATGGCCAATTATTTCAAAATTTCATTTCAACCAGCCCAAGGGACATCCAAGTGTGTTTAAAGTGTTAAGTAACTTGGATCTTTTCTACAAATGTACTAACATGGCCATTGTAATTGATGTCTTCCAAATGCACATATGGATCTCATGTAAATATGAGAGAAGGAGACATGTATCTTCAAGAGACATGTCCCTATAGTTAATCATCATTAGTCAATAAATAACTATATGTATAACTCACCTTTAAGCATATATGTAATATTAATATATTAACCATATATGTAATACATTATTATTATATATTATAATATATAATGTATAATATATATTACGTATATTATATTATATATAAGATATTGATCTTATATAGATAATTTACTATCAATGAGGCATCTCATGATAAATTCAATTTGACAAAAGCTACAACCTTAACAACAAAGTCATGTCCCCATAAAGACATGACTCTACATGGCCAAAGGCCACGTAAGGTCATGTCCCTATTTGATCAGCATCAATGTATAAGAAAACACAATTAGTTTGCTTCTCAATCAACAATTATGTGGTGGTAAAACAATTACATTCTGGAACTCCATAACATAATAGTCTCTTCTAATTATAAGAGCTCAATTAGTTAAGTAAATTCATTTATAAATAAATAGACATACATACATATAAATTCTTATCAATAATATAAGACAAAAAAATGTTCATATAAATCATGGACACAAATACTTAATGAAATGAGTATATCACTTGGATTGATGCTATACTTCAACACTCCCTCTTAGCAAGGGAGAAGTGACAATTTTTTTTAATGAGATATCAGTATCAAGGATATCTATACACAACATATTATCTAGCTTTAACACTCTGAAATGGTGACTTGTCAAATAACTACAATCACAATGTTATGAGCACTATCATAACATATATTATGATCTCTAATTGTTTGAAACAATAAATAGAGTAATCATAATGCTTTCTTTATCAATGACTTTTGGCATATCTAGAACAAAATCATCATAATAACAAGCCTATCATTTGCAAGATCATCACCTTACAAAGATTACCTTATGTCTATTCATTATCATGATTTCCAGCACTCTAGGACAACAATTTAATGAAGTCTGTCATGATTAGAGGTCTACCATTTATAAGATCATCATCTTACAATGGTTACCTTTTATTTATATATGTCAATGAAAGATCGTCACCTTTCATTACATATCATATGTGAAATAGTAACCACCATGAACCCAGTCAGAGGGTGGTACAAAGGTTTTTACCTTAATTCTCTCTCAAAGAGAAGAATGTATTTCAAGGAATTTCACTTAGAACTTCTTCTCATAGAAAAGATATCATTCACAAAGGATTTCATCTCAAAATTTCTCCCTCTGAACATCGATCTTGGAAAGTTAGGTCCTCTAGTTACTTTCTAAAAAATTCTCTTCACCCAATGATGCCAGTTGAAGACACTCAAAATCAATTGTTTGATTTTCTAGTAATAATTCATCACTTCCTCATGATATACATAGTAGTAGGCCCATCAAAATCATGTAGTCACACACATGTATTTCTAGACTTCCTCTAAGTATCAATCTTGTAAGCTCCTACATTACCTTTGAAGAAGTGTTGTACTCCCTCTTAATGTAGAAGAATCTCATAATCTCAATAATCAAAGATACTTGCTTCACGAGCCTCACTTTATCCATCTTGATCATCAGGGTCTTTGGAGCTACTATCATTAGATTAAGTTTGCACAATATTTGGTAACATATGTAAAGTACCAACTTTCTTTTCCTGTAAGAACATGAATACTTATCTGCACATAAAGATTCAAAAATTGTCTATTTAGATTATTTGAGAATGGAACATCTCCCCTCTAAATAAGGTTCAAGTGGGAATGGAACATTTACTATTATTCTCCCCATAATGTAAAATATTCACTCATTCTTATATTGTTGAATTTTTTTTGTATCAAATATGACAACTCCTTCGTAAGTTCCAACTTGCTCTTTTCATCCATTGAAGCTCCAAACATTCATTAAGATTAATAGTAGAAGTGAACACAAACTTGTCCACAATATTCCAATATCATGATTGAGTATGATTGTGCCACTTGAATGAATTTGCAACTCATATGTCAAGTTTCATTTATCAAAGAGAGACTCATACATAGTTTAATTAAAGCCACAACTTTCTTAAGATGTGCACAAGGGGTAGGTCCATTCACATAGTTGAATGAATTTCAGTCCTCTTGATGTTACAATTTATCGATCACTAAAAATTCTATCAAAATATTGATTTACTCCTTTTGAATCAATATGATCGATATCACTAATGGTTGACGAAACCATATCCTTTATCTACCCCCTCTAACAAATGTGTTAGAATCAGCTTCTAAAATAAACTTCCCTTTAACAAAGTGTTAGACTCTCTCTGAATTTGATATAATTAATCCACCTTTTGCTACAAGAACATTCTCAGAGGATAAGATCAAGGCAAATCTTGTATAGAAAAAAAAGTAAGTGAGATATTACAATTATTAGATAAATAAAATAATCAAGGATAATAAATTCTCTTTTGTACATCAATAATTCTTTTATTTAATATTTCATTATTTTAGACATTAATCTAAGAATCATCCCAATTATTTCCATATAAAGAATTTCTAATTTAAGTATATGCATTAACCATATATATATATATATTCTATTTTCTATAGATATACTTTAATCAATATTTTTCAACACATTATTATTTTCCTATGGAATAAATATAATATTTCCTTATTGTAACTTAGGATGTATGTATTGTCTATATACCCTTATAAATTTCACGATTGATGTCATTATTCATAGTGAATAGCTTTATGTATATATATTTTTCATATAAATAATTGATTATCACAAATATTCTTATTTTATTTTAATATATAGAATCATTTGTATTTGTATTCAACTTGATAATAAAATGTCATTAAATGAATATTGAAGATAAACATAATATAACATCACCTTGAAATAATAATAATATGCTTACCTTTTAAACAAAAATGGATGCATAGTCATACCTTAGATATGTGGGATGTGATGTTTTAATATCAACAAGGGCCCACTCTGTTAGGATAAATCACATACAGAAATAAAAACTACATGCAAATATAACCAATAACAAAAAATAATAGATCACATAGAATGAACACAAGGCACCAAGATTTAACATGGTTTACCCAATCCCCGGGCTACGTCCACCAAACATCAAGTCCGATCTTATTACAATCCAGTGATTACAACCTGACTACAATCTGTAATCCCTTATAGCTCAATACCGCTACAAGAACCAATTTTGCATCACAACATAATGAAAAATACCCAACCCTAAACCCTTTTATACAAGTACTAAACCACTTTAGGGTTATAACATGTCGGCCATAATTAGCCATAACTTTAGTGGCGAATCTACGAATGGTGAATAGTGCCAAAACGATTGGCGAATAGTACCAATTTTTTTTTCCCCCACTAATTATGAAATATGTACAATACTTTCCTGATTAGTCACCACAATCTAACAATCTCCCACTTGGGGACTGATCAGGCTCCACACTAAACAACAATCTCCCACTTGGAGACTGATCCTGTAGCAATACCACTACCACATGGGGCTCCCACTGGATCAAACCACCTTGGACTCTGCTGTTCTTTTATTCATGTTCAGTCTAAAAGACCTACTGAAGCTGAAGAAGAGTTCAAATTCTCCCTTGTTACAACCTTTGTCAACATATCTGCTAGATTGTCATTGGTATGCATCTTCTCCAGCTTTAACTGTCCATCCTCCAAAACTGACCGAATGAAATGGTACCACAACTGTATGTGTTTGGTCTTAGAATTCAGAGCTGAATTCTTAGCAAGATGAATGGCACTCTGACTATTTGTGAACAAATAATTATCCTTGTGAGAATGTCCCAATTCTTCCAAGAAGAACTGAAGCCATATCATCTCCTTGGCTGCCTCTGTAGCAGAAACATACTCTGCCTCTGTAGTGGATAGAGCATTAATATTTTGTAACCTAGAAACCCAGCTCACAGCTACCCCACCAACAGTAAAGACATAACCTGTAGTACTCTGCTTGGTATCAATATCCCCTACCAAATATGAGTCAACATAGCCCTGTAAATCAGTAGTAGAGCCCCCAAAGTGTAAACACTTATTGGATGTTCCTCTCAAATATCAGAGAATCCACTTGACAACATTCCAATGCTCAAATCCTGGATGACTCATATACCTGCTAATGACTCCCTTTGCATGTGCAATATCTGGCCTAGTGCATACCATAGCATACATCAAGCTTCCTACAACTGAAGCATAGGGTACCTTGGACATCTTATCCTCCTCTTCCTATATCTTGGGACACATCTCCTTAGTCAATTTCAAATGACCAGGTAAAGGTGTGCTGACAGCTTTAGCATTCTCCATAGAGAAACGTTGCAACACCTTCTCAACATAATCAACTTGAGATAGCGTCAATGTTCTATTCTTCCTATCTTTGCAAATCTTCATACCAAGGATTTGTTTTGCTACCTTCAAATCCTTCATAGAAAATGCATGTGCTAACTGGTGTTTCAGCCCCTTAATATGATCCATGTTAGACCCAGCTACAAGCATATCATCAACATATAGACATAAAATAATGTAGCTATCATCATCCAACCTCTTAAAATAAACACAATAATTTGAATGACATGTGTTATAGCCATGCTCATGCATAAACCTGTCAAATTTTAGATACCATTGCCAAGGTGCTTGCTTCAAGCCATATAAACTTTTTTTCAATTTGCACACTAAGTTCTCCTCACTTTTGACCTCAAATCCTCGTGGTTGGGCCATATATATTTCTTCATCCAAATCACCATGAAGAAAGGTTGTTTTAACATCCAACTGCTCTAAATGAAAATCTTCAGTAGCCACAAGACTTAAAACAGTATGGATAGAAGTCATTTTAACAACAAGAGAAAATATCTCATCAAAATTAATTCCCTTTTTCTGTGCAAATCCTTTTACAACTAACCTGGCCTTAAATCTTTTCTTATCTCCTTCCTCTTCTTTCAACCTATAAACCCACTTATTCTGTAAAGCCTTTTTACCTACAGGAAACTTGCATAGATCCCATGTCTTATTCTGTAGCAAAGATTCCATTTCATCTTTCATTGTAGACTCCCACTGAATCTTAGTATCCACTTGCATAGCTTCATCATAACTTTCAGGTTCACCAGCATCAGTAAGTAAAATAGAATACAAAGAGGGAGAAAATCTTTGTGGAGGTCTAATTTTCCTTGTTGACCATCTAACATTCACTGGTGTGTGTGGTATTTGTTGTTGTAGTTGTTGCACATCATGAGGAATAGATGGAACATCAGCTTTTGGAGTATCATCCAACACTACATAATCATCTTCTTTCTTCTCATGTTGCTGCAATAGATCTTTCTACAACACTTTCTCATTGAATATGACATCCTGACTTCTAACAATTTTAAGATTTTTAAAATCCAAAAACTTATAACCAAATTCATTAATGCCATATCCAACAAAGACACATTTCTTTGATTTAGCTTCTAGCTTGGTTCTATTTTTAGAGTCTATATGAGCAAAAGCTTCACAATCGAAGGTCTTGAGAAAAGAATAACTCACCTTCTTACCAGTCCATGCTTCCTCTGAAATACCACAGCCCAAAAGAGTAGAGGGACCTCTATTAATCAAATATGCTGTAGTATTGATAGCCTTCACACACATGTGTAAGGGCAACCCAACATGCAACCTCATGCTCCTTGTGAGCTCCATTATAGTCCTATTCATGCGTTCAGCCACTCCATTTTCTTGTGGAGTCCTTGGAATAGTTTTTTGTCTACGAATACCATTAGTGGAGCAATAATCTTCAAATTCATGACTGTAATACTCACCACCATTATCAGATCTAAGATGTTTTAATTTCTTACCAGTCTCATTTTCAACCAAGCATTTCCATTTCTTAAAAGTTTGAAATACATCATATTTCTATCTAAGAAAATAAACCCATACTTTTCTAGTTGCATCATCAATAAATGTAACATAATAATGAGAGCCACCAAGGGAAGATACCTGAGTTGGTCCCCATACATCTGTATGCACAAGCTCTAATTTCTCCTTTTTTTTTCCTTCCCAGTCTTTACAAAACTCACTCTCTTTTGTTTTCCATACACACAACTTTCACAGAAATCCATATTAACACATTTCAGACCTGATAAAACTTTGTTTGAATGAAGTACTTTCATACCTTTCTCAGTCATGTGCCCAAGTCTGTTGTGCCACAATGCTATATCAGAATCTTCAACAACTATTTGTTCTCCCTGCTCAACTGCAATAATTGTTCCTGAACATTCATTTTTCTCTGAAAAAATCAAAGTAGTAGGAACAATATGACCTGTACAAAGATATAAGGTGCCTACTTTCACACCTTTTGCTACTACAAGGGAACCTTTTGAAACCTTCCAATTTTTATCATTAAAAGTAACTACACAACCCTCATCACCGAGTTGCGTAGCTGAAATTAAATTTCTACTCAGCCTTGGAACATGTCTTACCTCATGCAGTAGCCAATGATTCCCATCCTGCAACTTAATCTTAATTTTTCCCTTTCCAACAATATGACAGGGTTCATTATCCCCCAAATAAACAAGCCCAAAATCCCCTTGGACATAATCAATGAAATAACCTCTATGAGGTGTAGCATGAAATGAAACACCAGAATCTAAAACCCACAAATCATCAACACTCTCTAAAGATAGAAGCAAAGCATCCTCTTTGGATTTGTTATTTACCACATTTTTCTCCTTGTCTCCATTTGATTTATCTCCTTCATTTTTCTTTCAATTCCAGCAATCTTTCTTTTTGTGCCCTGGTTTCCCATAGTACCAGCAATCATTTGGTCCTCTTGATTGAGACCTCCTCCCCTTTGACTTTCCTCTTGATTTCCCACAATTTCCAGAGTTACTTCCTGTAAGGAAACTTGGCAACAAAGAATATAACCGTTTCCACATAACCCATAATAGATCTAAATTAAACATGGAATTAAAATCCACATGCAAGAGAATAGACAGCATACCCATCAAATGTGACACAAGATATACCTTGGGAAACCCTCATTGAGAGAAAAACCCAGCCTCCAAAAGCATCCATCATCATGTATTATTCAACAAAAATACCATTTTCATACAACCATGGAAGCCTTCATGGCCATAGCCACAACCGAGCAAACTATGTGAACAAGCATGAATTCACACATCCCATGCCATGCTTTCAACCTTCACAAATGCTCCCTTGGCTAACCTGTCAAGCCTTGTCCTGCTCGACTCTTGCCTTTTTTCTTCTCCTTGTCACTCTCACTCTCTCTACAACAACTACCCTTGTGGCTGCTTATATAGTAGCAAGTCCCACAAAAACCACCAAGTGGTATTACATAAGCCATGTGTTAAAACCATGTGCTACCTAACTCACTGACCCCACATTTAATATTGGGCATTTAATTCTTTTCCCCAATATTAAATAATTACATGAAATATTATCACAATGTTACAATACAACTCATCAAGAATATTCTATGGGAATCTTTACATGTTGCACGTCCATCTAGGCACAACATTACATAATAAAAAATAAAATAATAAAATAACAATATTATGCAATGTGTGCAACACCCATTATCTCAACAATCTCCCACTTGTTGTATACATTGCATAGGGTCAATCCGTAGCCACATAAATGAACAAGGGAACAATCCCTTCTAGCACATCCACCATCATGGATAAAAATACACCAAGTGCTCCATCCTGGTACCTGCAACAAAATCAAAGTATCCAGCATCTCGAACATGAATGATCTCACCTCCTATTATGCCACTCCCACTAGACATACATATAAGCCATCCAAAGAGAAAACCACCCAACCTGTTGCATTAGAAGATCATAAAATCCTGTACCAACTGAAATTCCAAGCACAAATAACCTGATCCAAAGGTAATCACATGTATCCGTAGTTGTCAAAATATCCATAGCTGAAATAGAACCCATAGCAAAGTGCCAAACCCATCTAACTATCCATACCTCAAAGGTATAACAAGTGAATCTTATATCACCGACATATCCAATCTGCAACCTACAATCACAAGCCTCAAGAGCAATACCTGCCACATATATACCAAGAAGCTCCCACTACAAAAGATAATGTCAAATCTATAACCAATCCACTCAACACATCTCAAAGAAGTGAATCCATGTAGTATCAAGGACATCCACAATACATAATCCAATATCCTGCAAGAATAACTCTCATAACAAGTCTCCAATGCTCTCCCAAGTTCACCACAACCAACAAAGGAAAGAGATAAAGGAATAACCATGTCATCTCTCACATGACATACATGAGCACAAACCAGTGATCACACTCTCCAACCAATCTCAAATCCAATGTAAGAAAAATTGAACATCCAGGAAGATAACCAAGACCAGAGAAACCATGCAAATCATAACCTGTATCATGTCCTTCTACACACACCTCTAGATGTAAACTGTGCAAGTATGATCTCCTCCATAAAACCCCAACAAAAAGCTTCAACAACACCCAAACCATACCATATAACTCATCATGGATGTAAGCCTCTCACAAGAAGATCAAACTCAATAAACCATTCCTAATCCAAAAAAAATGCCCAATATAAAACCATCTCCCAAACTCAACCAACATAACAACATATGCACATGGAGATAACCAATGCTTAACCATCTCTCAAATGAACCCTCCAGAACTAACTCATGTACCATAGCTCAAGATCCATATCCATGAAAGATAAGCATAAATATAATGCAACTGAGAGAAAATAATGGGCTATACCTCTCAAGTAGCAAACCGCTGAGTAGACCAAGAGTGGGGAATGAGAATTCTCATCAAGATACCCAAGTCTCCAACCAAGACTTATCTAAGAACAATCTCCTCTCAAGTCCATATCAGGTGACTGCCCCTCGGACTTTCTGCTGAAACCATCAACCGTCCAACAAATACTTCTCTAATCCAAGAGAAATCAGCATCACCACCGTCTCTAAGTATCCATGAGCACCTATAACCAATCAATCTATGCCAACTCCAAATGTAACATAGCAATATCATGAAGTATCCAGCTTATGATCAGTGTACTCAATACCAATAAACTAAACCAAGATCAATGTCAAAGTTCCAACCATGGCCTCAAGAACATAAACATGACAACACGATCTTACCATCTCAACTAAAAAGAGATAACATGCTCTATATGAACACACCATAACATGTCACAACTCTAAACGCGTATCAAGAGTATACCATGACATAATAATGAAACCATCCTCACACCAAGGATAACATGCCAAATAAAAGCATAAACCACACCTTTGCCGAGAACCCTGTGAGTCCTCAAGATGCAACCATCTCCATACACCATGAAGAAAACCATCTCCATATACCAGGAAGAATCATCTCCACATAACATGAAGATAACCAAGAACTCCATGAGTCCTCAAGATCTAACCATCTTCACACACCATGAAGATAACAAGTGCACCATGCAAATGTCAAAGACGCTTCTGCAGCAACAGGATCTAAGACAAACCTCCAACATTTGCAAACACTCAATAAATATATCAATGCCAACAACTCCCACTCAACCGTGGTACCAAGTCACCTATGGAATCATAAAATCCATCCTCTCCAAACCAAGAAGATATAAACCAAACCAGGAACTAACCCTGCACTGTCACCCCATCACTGTCACAAGCTCCCACTAAACCGTGTATCCAAGCTATCCATGACATCATGATGAAAAACCATCCTCTAACCATGAGAATCAACCAAGGCATCAAACCATCAAAGAACTCAAAGTGCACATCATGAGCTCCTCAAAAGAAACCAAATAACCATGATCCTCAACCAAGAAGATATACCGCCATAACCAAATCAAAAAATCCAAGCTAATGAACATCAAGGATGTACCTGTATAACCAATCATGTCATGCCAAAATCTATGACACCATGATCACATCCATGAACCGAGCATCTGGCTCTCAATATGTCCAACCTGTTAGCATAGTCAACCACACTCCTCTACCATGACTGTACCTGGTAACAACATCTAATCCCTTCTACATGAAGATAAAATCATGTGACTTAAGGCATAGACAACCCAAATCCAAGCCACCAATCTGAATATGCATCAATAATGAAAGATCAATGGGCAAAGACAACCCATAACCAAGCTATAAATGCAACCTATAAGTATAGACCATTTACAACACTGCACAACTTGTAGATCCAACAAGTCATCATGCATATCCAAACCTAAACACTGATAACCATATCATCATGAGACCAATCTGAAATATGAACTGAGTATACAATGACATCAAATCTTAAATCTCCAATGTCATAAACTCACAATGTTACCATAGTCAAAATATATACCATAAACTGTTCAGATCAATATATCACAAAATAAATCATGCCAAACCTACACCAAATCTGAACCAACGTGTAGAGCTCTCTAAGAGCTTTCCGTTGACTACTCGAAGTCCAAAATCCGACTCTGTATGCCCAAGTTATGCCCCAATTCGTGCTCAAAATAAATAACATCTGACTTTAGGGCTCTTAAAACCTGACAAAATTTTAAAATCACAGAACCAAACTTATACTATGTTGTAGAGCTCTGAATTATCTTTCCAACGCCTACAAGAACTCTGAAATCCGATATTTTGAGAGAAAGTTATGGCCGTTTTACTAAGACAGTCTTTTTACCATTTTCAGTACGATTTTTTATTTTTTTATTTTTTCAGTGACGAAAATTCCGACGGGATTAAATTTGACGGCCATCATGGGTTGAAACTGAAAAACTCTTTCATTTCCTCTGAACATGGCCAAACTAGGGCATATTATATATCAAAATTTATGGAAATGTCGACTTGGATCCAATGGTGAGGTCTTTTTTTACCTAGGAGGTCATTTATGCAAGCTACCCCCCAAAATCCTCATTTTAAATGAAACATCTGAAAAAATCCTTTTGTCCAAAAAATTTCACATGCCCAAATCTTTTAACATCCCATTATAACAGCAAATCCAAAACCCTCAGATCTACAATAAATCATTCATATATCTTGCCCTTTCTTTTATCCTCTCATGCATTCTCATGGATTCAATCTAGGGTTACAATAATAAAACCATAGCTCTGATACCACGTGTAAGGAAACTTGGCAACAAAGAATATAACCGTTTTCACATAACCCATAATAGATCTAAAATAAACACGAAATTAAAATCCACATGCAAGAGAATAGACAACATACCCATAAAATGTGACACAAGATATACCCTGGGAAACCCTCATTGAGGGAAAAACCCAGCCTCCAAAAGCATCCATCATCATGTATTATTCAACAAAAATACCATTGCCATACAACCATGGAAGCCTTCATGGCCATAGCCACAACCGAGAAAACTATGTGAACAAGCATGAATCCACACATCCCATGCCATGCTTTCAACCTTCACAAATGCTCCCTTGGCTAACCTGTCAAGCTTTGTCCTGCTCGACTCTTGCCTTTTTTCTTCTCCTTGTCACTCTCACTCTCTCTACAACAACTACCCTTGTGGCTGCTTATATAGTAGCAAGTCCCACAAAAACCACCAAGTGGTATTACATAAACCATGTGCTACCTAACCCACTGACCCCACATTTAATATTGGGCATTTAATTCTTTTCCCCAATATTAAAGAATTACATGAAATATTATCACAATGTTACAATACAACTCATCAAGAATATTCCATGGGAATCTTTACATGTTGCACGTCCATCTAGGCACAACATTATATAATAAAAAATAAATTAATAAAATAACAATATTATGCAATGTGTGCAACACCCATTATCTCAACACTTCCTCTTTCAGTCGTTTTGCCTCTACTTTGTGCATTCAAAGCACTTCCTGATGTAGATCCACCTGAGGATTTCCTATGAGTTTCCTTACTCAAAACAACACTGATCACATCATCATATTTTAGGGTACTAGATCCAGGAACATAATTACTCACCGCCATTACCAAGCCATTCCAACTTTCAGGCAAAGAACACAAAATCAAGAGAGCACTAATTTCTTCATCAAAATTGATACCCACAGAAGATAACTAATTAGTAATAGTATTAAAATCACTTAAATGATCTACAACAGATCCACCTTCTGCCATTTTCATATTAAATAAATGCTTAATGAGAAATACCTTGTTTGAAGCAGAGGGCTTTTCATACAATTTTGCTAGGGTTTTCATCAAATCTTCTGTCGTCTTTACTTTTGTAATATTAAATGCCACCGATGGTGCCATGCATAACTTAATGCTTCTGAGTGCCTTTCTGTCTAAAAGATCCCATTCAGCCTCTAACATAGTTCCCTGATTCTTGGCTTTGCCTTCCAACGGCTTCCATAAATCGTTCTGATATAGATAGTCTTCCATTTGCATCTTCCATAACTAGAAGTTCTACCCATTAAACTTGTCAACCCTCAGCTTACCCTCATCTGCCATCGCTCCCACTCAACTGTGAGACTCCCACTTAACTGTGAGACTTTCCTACAGAGGATAACTGAAAGACAACCTCGCTCTAATATCACTTGTTAGGATAAACACAGACAGAAATAAAAACTACATGCAAATATAACCAATAACAAAAAATAATAGATCACACAGAAATGAACACAAGGCACCAAGATTTAATGTGGTTCACCCAATCCTTGGGCTATGTCCACCAAATAGCAAGTCTGACCTTATTACAATCCAGTGATTACAACCTAATTACAATCCGTAATCCCTTACAACTCAATACTGCCGCAAGAACCAATTTTGCATCACAACATAATGAAAAAATACCCAACCCTAAACCCTTTTATATAGTTATTAAACTGCTTTAGGGCTATAACATGTCAGCCATAATTAGCCATAACTTTAGTGGTGAATCTACGAATGGCGAATAGTACCAATTTTTTTTTTTCAGGGCGATGCCTCGAACCCCACTAATTATGAAGCATGTACAATACTTTCCTGATCAGTCACCGCAATCTAACACACTCTTCTTATGAGTCATCCAACTCCTCACCATGGCCCAATAATCTCATTGTTTCCTCACATATATGTGACCCTTCTCATTCTTCCTATCAACTACTACTATATAATCCCTCTTACTATATGAGGTGAACAATGTATAGGCAAAAACCTTTCTAATTTCTTCCCTTTACTTTTGACATGATGGGTCAAGTTTTCAAGCCTTCGGTGTTGGGTTTCTAATTGATAAGTAATTATGTCCATGCATTCCTTTATTTAAGACTTCACTTGGACTTCCCTTATTTCCAATGTCTTAATTGACTTCCCCTTATTTGATTTACCTTATGTTAATATCACATAGCTTTGTTATCTTAAAAAATCTATTCTTCAATATGCAATATCTTTCCCATTGATTGGTCCAATTGTTGGTGTCTTTCCCTAAATTCAAAGATAGTCATTACTCCTTCACCTCAAGTTTATTAAATCATACCTCCTCCTAGCATTATCATTGAATATGATCTCCTACCATGCAATATGGGTCGAGCATTTCATGTGGAATCATAGTGTCATCCCCCCCCTTTGATTCTTCTATTTATTATTGTTTTCCATATTTCTACCTTGTCATATGTTATGGTTTGGTTTCATATTTTAATATTGCCTTCCATTATCCTTTTTTTTTATTTCTTTGTTACATGTGCTTATCACTGGAGTGGCCTTTTTTCCTTGTCAATCTATTACTTTCCTTTCGACAATGAGATTCTTTTCACCCTTTGATGATATTTGTCTTATATATATATATATGTGTGTGTGTGTGTGTGTGTGTGTGTGTGTGTGTGTGTGTGTGTGTGTGTGTGTGTGTGTGTGTGTGTGATTAGTCATTCTCTATTGCCTTTCAGATATAATTTTCCTTTCAAATATGGTTCATTCTATTGCATGAAAAGGGAGATTATAATGGGTCACCATCTTTGATAACATAAAACTCTTATGTAGACCTTTCCATGGTGGTGGTGGGGTAAAAGCACAAACCTGTGTCACCTTTTATAAAGGAGAAGTGATATTAGAATTTAAAGTCTTCAACTTTAACGAAATAAAAGTGGCATTTGTGCTTAAAATTTGAAGATGATGTAAACTAATGAAATGTGTAAAATTGGATGAATTTTATGTCTATAATTTTTTTTAAAAAAAATTGAGTGAAAATTTTATTTATGTTTGAATTTTTAAAGTGTATTTTTTAATTTTTTAAAAATACTAAAAATATAGAGTTTTTTTCCCGTCAAACAAATATATGCAAATGTTCATATTTTGGTTTGATTTTGGAATATGTTAGAGTTATACCTGGTGCACTGAAAAAGAAAAATTGAAATTCGGCTAATATTTTTGAAGTTATAACTGGTCAAAGTCAAAGTTATAAAAAATAGACAATTTTTTTCTCCCGTCAAACTTCTTCCATCAAATCTACATATTTTTAAAAACAAGTTACATATTCTTGAAGAAGACTCTCTCCTCTAGTGCACCATAAAAAAAATTTAATTTTTTTAACATGATTTACTATTTTTTTCTTATTTTTGAATAGACATCTTCCTGAATCTTAAGATACCTACTTGTAATATTTTCAAATTATAACATATTATTCATAATCAAAACTTAAAAAAAATTATACAATCATAATCGTGACTCCGAGAAATACAAAAGTATATTTTTAGTTTTAAAAAATACTTCAATTTAGTTGGTCAAATTGGCCTTCAAAGTGAGATGTTTATAGAAGTTCTAATTTTTGCTTGTTTGGCTGCCACATAGACTGTTTCGGCCGGAACTGTTTCGGCCAAAACAGTTCCGACCGAAACACCTGTCGGCAGGAGAAACCGCTAGTGGTTAATGTGACTATTTGATATAAAAAAATATTGTTTTTCCTTTTTAAAAAAATTAAATATACAGGGACAACGAAAATTGGAAGAAGATTTTCAAAAAACAATTAATTTTGAAGCAATTTTCAACAACTGTTTTGTAGATTTAATCAATATTGCAAAGGATCGAATATTTTGAAGGTGCTTTTTTTCTCTTCTAATTATTTTTATTTTTATGTATTATATATTGAACCATTAGCTGATATTTAGTGAAATCTATTTTTTTTTTCTTTTCTATAGATTGAAATATTCAATGGGTAGTAAATGGAAAAGATCAAGGAAATATGATAGAGAAAGAGATGACAAAATGAAAGGCCATACAAAACATGCTCAAAATCAACCTATTGAAATTCTTGAACATGATGAGATTCATGAAGAAAATGAAAGTAATGAAGAGGAAGAAATTGGTAGTTCTATTGATAGAGACAAATTAGAAAGCATAAAAAATTTGATGGATTTGGATGAAGAACTACTTTTTAACCAAATTCCATCTAAAGATATGATAAATGATAACACTATCAGAAAGCATTGTCAGAACATGTGGGATGAATATTTCAAGGATAAAAGTATATTTGGACAGGCACAATTATTTGTCAAGTTATTTAGGAGTAAAGATATGAGACCTGTTTTAGAGTTGTTGGGTGTTGATAACAGGAAAAGCCATGCCCATAATATTAATAAAACAATAGTTGAAAATTTGCAAAATGCTTATAACAAAATTGACAACACAACTCGAGGAGGTGATTTGAGTAATGCACGCAGAGCATTGATGACTACTATATCTAGTAGAAAATTGACACATAGAAAATAAGTACATGCAATTTTTGATGTACTACATATATCTAAAAGAACTGTCCAGAGATACATCAAGAGGAGAAATATGCTAGATGATAACATTGAGAATAACTGGGTGAATATTTGTAGAGTTCCTCGAAAAGACAGGATTTTTGAAGAAGTAAAAAGACAAGTTATTGAATTTTGGACCACACATTCTCGTGTTTCTTCCAACAGGCGTGATACTATACAAATTAAAGATCAAGAAATAGGGGCCAAAATTGAACATCTAAAACATTTCATAGATATAACTCAAAGTGAACTTTTTGAAGCATTCAAACAAAAATTTTCAAATGTCAAAATATGTCAGAGAATGTTTGAGAGTTTACGTCCTTCCTTTGTACGCATAAATAAGATGCGAGAAACTTGTTGTTGTAGAAATCATGTTGAATTTGGTCTACACTTGCAATCATTTAAAAAAGTTATGGCAATACTTGATCCTAATTTGGTCATCCCTAGCAGTACAACACAATTTGTGAGGTTCATATTATGTGATAAATTAGAAGATTCAGATGAATTCAAAGTGCAATGCATCAAAAATCAGTGTGAAGATTGTGTAGATTTACACAAATTTTCTGAAATTATGCAAGTTGAGAATATTAATGAATCCACACCAGTTTCATGGATGAGATATGAATATGAGACATACCAAAATAATAGAGGGGATGAATCCAGAAAATTTGTATTGAAGGAGAGTGAATTGCATTATGATGAGTTCATGGCCAAGTTTCGTCCATTGATATATCCACATATCCAACATTTGCATGGTGCACAATGGCAAGCTAAACAGTTTCGTGATTCCAAAAATTGTTTTCCACCTGGTTGTATACTTTCAATTGTAGATTTTTTTGAGAATTATACATTTGCACCTCATACAGAGCTCCAAAGCCAATATTATCATTCTGAACAAGTTGCAATATTTGTGCAAGTGACCTATAGACATGCATCATTTGAGGTGGATCAGATAGAAAGATTGGATGAAAATGAATGCATCATCATCAAAGAGGTTCATTTCTATATTAGTGATGATAAAGTTCATGACAGGAGTTATGTGGCTCATTGTTTTGCAATGTTCTCTGAAGATCTCAGAAATCGTGGAATAAATGTTTCAGAGCACTGAATTTGGTTTGATGGATGTGTAGGTTAGTATACACGAAATAGTTACACATTTATTTAACTTTATTTTAACTTATATTTATTTGGACATGTCTATTTCTATTTGATATATGTACTTGGATAATTGTAGATACTTATCATGTTTCACGTTCATAGGACAATTCAAATCTGCAAAAGCATTTAATTGGTTAGCAATGCAACATGCTAGAACCAATGTTAAGTTTTTATGGAATTTCTTTGAAAGTGGACACGAAAAAGGGGAGCATGATGGAGCAGGAGCATGTATAAAACGTGTGCTTCGACAACATGAACTTGCAAGTAAATATAAGCATTTTTTAAATGTACATGTTTAATACTCTAATAGCATATATTTTAAATTTTATATATACATGCATATTATATGTACATACAGGGAATAGGATAGAGAGCGTAAATCAAATTGTTGAATGGTGCAAAGTTCATTTTGCTACTCGAGATACTGAATACAATAATCGTTACTTTTGGGAGGTGAAAGGTGAACTAAGTTATATTTATTTTTAATGTCTTTTTCAAATCATGTTGAGTTTTTAATTAAATATTTATTTTGAAATATGACAATTTGTTTTTGTATTTGTAACAGATATAGATCGATCTAATCCTTACAATTGTCAAACGATTCCTGGAATTAGAAGTTTACATCAAGTGACGACTACAGGAAACCATAAACCTCTAGTAATTAAAGTAAGAGAGAAAACATGTTTTTGTGATGACTACATTAAGGACAATGTAGTGAGTGCATTTGAAAATATTGGGAATGGATATGTTTCACATTGGGATTTGAAGGAGATAGTTAGAAAGCCTCCTTTTGAAGATGTTGACATTGACATTGACATTCATGATCCTGTATATTCAGCTGATTATGAGTGCATTTCTGATTTAGTTGTGGCAGGTTTGTGTGTATATATACATATATATAAATTAATATACATGTATATTTGTTTTAAAAATAATTTATATTTATCTTTTTATATACATGCAGGAGATATTTTTGCAGTTCAAGCCTTACCAGATAATGCGGAAAATGTGGACTATTATCTTTTAAGATGCACAAAAGCAAAACACAAGTTGCTAGAAGGAACTATAGATGCTGATGAACAGTCATATCCAATTGGATCAGTTGTTATTGAAGGAACATATTATCAACAAATAAGGGTAATTGGTAGTGGTATTGAATTTATTGAATACAAGCCTGGAGAAAAGGTTTTACACTACAGTAACCATGTTATAGCAACCAAATTACAATTTGAAGCAGTACAAAGAAAAGGACATCGTGGAAATCAAAAGTGGAAATTGCCTATTGAAGAACATGAAAAACTTCTAGAGATAATAAAAAGTAGAGAGGATCCTAACAATACATTGTTTGTGGAGCTCTAGTTTACCTATGTACTTATTGTGGAGCTCTAGTTGAGTTATGCCTGTATAGCTCTTATACTTTCATATTTAATATTGATAGGATATTTGTTTTATAAATTTTTGTACATTGGATCACTTATCTTGCATATGCAAAATTAGACATGTATTTTTATTTTTATTTAAATTCGACATGGATATCTCATTTAAGACCAGGTCTCTTAGGACCTCCCCTTAAGACAACCCTTTTAGTATTTGTATGTATTTGTATGTACATATAATCTTTATATGTTCTTATATGATACATTCTTTATGTTTGTATATAATCATTATGTTCTTACATGTATATGTTATATGAACTATGTTACATATTACATGTACATTATATTTTATTAATTAAATGTTGTTAATTATAGTTAATTAAGAATGTATGTCATTAAATACAGTTAATTAAGTCATTAAATAGAGTTAATTATTAAGACATTAAATATAATTAGATTAAATATAATTAATTTAAAAGTTAAATATAGTTAATTATAGTTAATTAAGGCATGCCATTAAATAGAGTTAATTAAGTCATTAAATAGAGTTAATTATTAAGACATTAAATATAGTTAATTATAGTTAATTAAGACATGTCATTAAATAGAGTTAATTAAGTCATTAAATAGAGTTAATTAGTAAGACATTAAATATAATTAGATTAAATATAGTTAATTATAGTTAATTAAGGCATGTCATTAAATAGAGTTAATTAAGTCATTAAATAGAGTTAATTATTAAGACATTAAATATAATTAGATTTAATATAGTTAATTATAGTTAATTAAGGCATGTCATTAAATATTGTTAATGCATGATCTACATTAAATATAATTAGACTAAATATAGTTAATTATACAGTTAATTAAGACATGTCATTAAATATATGTTATATTGTTATGTACATCGACCATTAAAATTATATAGTTAATTACACTTAGATTAAGGCATTACGATGAATAACTATACATATACATGTAAACTTGAATATTGAAAATATGAATAACATATAGAAACATGTGCATAGCACATACATAAGTTACATAAAAGATGAAGAAATCAAAAGATCAATAAAATAGACGTCTACATTAAAAGATCAATAACATACATGTGCATATATCTGGAGAATATAATGTACCCATATCAAATGTATAAAAATAGATCATGTAGATCAAATGTCTGGAAATAACATATATAAAACATCAAAATCTCCATATAAACATGTATCTGGAAATAACATATAAAACATCATTTAGTGTCCATGATATAAACACGTATCTAGAAATAACAAATAAAACATCAAAGTGTCCATATAAACCATGTATCTGAAAATAACATATAAGACATCAAAGTGTCTGGATATAAAATGTATGCATATGGAAATAACATATAAAACATCAAACTGTCCATATAAATATGTATCTAGACATAACATGTGTGTAATAAAGGCCACATATGATCTAATCAGCTACATCCCCCCTCCCGATCCTGGGCCTTGTCCCCAAAAGGGTCTATCAGCTGCATCTGAACCCTGTGTCAAATGATAACATGTGAACCATTTAATTATGTGTATAGAAAAATTATATCAAGATCTACATGTATATAAATCAAATATATATATATATATATAAATTGTAACATACTTGGGACTCACGACATGTAGGATCTGTCGGTGTCTGCAAATCAGAAAAACGTAACATACTATCACTCAAACCCTATAACACATACACAAACACAAAAATATACATTAATTTAAACATGTATATAGACATATTATTTACTATAATAAAAATAAATCTAAACATATAGAGATATTTACCGTAGCATTATGTAATGCTCTGCTGATCTGACTGATATCTGAATCATGTAATGAAAAAATAGTATCAGCATCCAAGTCAATAGTGCAGCCCTGATCTGAAAGCATGGAAGTAAATAGACTAGGCTGTATGGTGCCACTGAGATCCTGAGTAGGGGGGGGTTGCTGTAGGGTCCTAAGTAGCTGGGCCTGGTGCTATAGCCTGGGCATGTGTAGCAGTAGGAGTAGTAGAAGGTGCAGGAATGTCCTCCTGCCTCTGTGAATCCTCTGGGACTACTGTACATGACAAAATATGTCTAATCTAAAAGCTCATGTCACAAAGTGGAATCCTTGAGAGTGTAGATAATGCTCGATATGCATCTAAAAGATCAGATGCTAAATATGATGCCAAACGATGCAATGCATCCACCTCTAAGACTGCAAAAATGTCTACAGGAGAAGGTATGTCTGCAACTCCATAATCATCATCAACAGGTGTGCTAGATGATGTAGCTATGGGAGCCGTACCTCGAGACCATAGCATATATCGACTACATCGATAAGAAGAAATCTCGTGTAACTGTGTGGCAACGGTGGCGATGCTCGAAAAAATCTGTGTCCTAATTGTGTCATCAGGAACACTCTCGCCTGCAGTAGCCATCTGTGGACCTCTCGGCATAACCAAAAGGTTTGGACCCACCATTTCCCATTTGTTAATGGGTACATGAGTGTTCGCGGGTCTAAATCTGTCAAAAAGTCTCCCCTGACCCTGCCCAACATGCCCTGGATAATCTGTATAGTCAACATCATAGTGTAAATGAAATTCTACAAACAATTGTTTGTAGAAATATAGGGGGAACTCATCCTTCTATGGCCATCTATGACGAGTAGCCAACCAACGAGGATACATCAATGGTGCGACGAGTGGATCAATACACTTCGTCATAGAGTAGCCTCTAACTCTGTGATGATCTGCATAAGATGGAAACATGGTTTTCACCATGCCGGTGGAAACCTTAGTGTCAATCTGTGTGTACTTCATAGTGCCAGTGACACTGTGAGATAAAGAAGAATAAAATGTCTCAATGCTCATATCATCAAAAAGGTTGTATGATTCAACTATCTAAATCATACGAAATAACTCCTCTTGCATCGCTATGACCTTCTCCCTATTAGGGAGGGTGGTAGAAGAGGAAAGTGAGGTATCCAAAACTTGCATAGCATGAGATAATCTCGCAACTGTATCTCTAAATAACTGCTGTCTATCATGGGTGGAGGAGGTCGATCTACGTGCTGTACTAGACTCAGCACTTTGACCCCCACCACGAACACTGGCATCCCTTGAGGATTCAGGAGCACGATCGCCAGAACCGAATGCCATAATGTATATATGAAAATAAATATGAGGATATGAATGTGAAGCTACAATCTGAGTGATAAATATCTAGAGATCTGCACATGCATATATATACAAATATAAACATACAAGTGTATTTAAATTAAAATAATTAAAAGTTAAATTTAATTTGAAACACATGTACATATAAATACACAACATTAAATGTATGGTGCTAAATTCAATCATGTAACATACATATGTATTTTAAAACAAATTATCTTAGAGACCATATCTAATGTACATTGTAATGTGCTCATGCAACTGTGAAAAATAAATATTCGTACATGTACATGTATATGCAATAAAAATAAAATAAAATTTCTTGATTAAATGATAACTAAGTGTACACATGTACATACATGCAATAAAAAAATATAATTCTTGACTAAAATCTAGATTTTGATGTAAATGCTTTGATGATTATGGGGAGTGTAGATGAGAGTTAGGACATAGGGATAGAAAAATTTGTTACTAGATAAGTAAATGAGTTTAGTTAGCAAATGTTAGTTTACAATTTAGAACTCATGACTTAATTTAGTAGTACCTATTAGAGTTAAGAATGTTAATAAAGTAAATGGGATATAGTTTTATTAAGGTTGATAGTAAGGTCGGTCTATTATGTGCTAGTAAACATATGAATACCTATTGCAACCTATAACAGATGTAATGACCTAGTAGGAGTCCCTAGGTCCCCTTAACATATATATGGATAAAAATACCTAGAAATGTATCATGAGGTCGTTATGTGTCATTTGGTAATGTAAGAATCATCATTACCTAATAAGACCTATTATATCCTAATAATACATATTAAGACTTATTAGAACCTATAAAAAATAGTATGATAATACATATTAAGACTTATTAGAACCTATAAAAAATAGTATGACCTATTACGACTCCTATGTCCCCTTAAGACACACATGTATGGATAACGTATTGAAAAACGTAGTTGACATAAGTGATCTTAATGTGTTGTTTGGTAATGTAAGACTCATTATTACCTGACAATACCTATTATGTGCTAGTAAACATATGAATACCTATTACAACCTATAACAGACGTAATGACCTAGTAGGAGTCCCTAGGTCCCCTTAACATATATATGGATAAAAATACCTAGAAATGTATCATGAGGTTGTGTGTCATTTGGTAATGTAAGAATCATCATTACCTAATAAGACCTATTATATCCTAATAATACATATTAAGACTTATTAGAACCTATAAAAAATAGTATGACCTATTACGACTCGTATGTCCCCTTAAAAAACACATCTATGGATAACGTATTGAAAAATGCAGTTGACATAAGTGATCTTAAAGTGTTGTTTGGTAATGTAAGACTCATTATTACCTAACAATAACTAGTTGTTAAAATGAACATCATCAATATCTAAGTGTGGTTCATTCGGTTAGTAGAGGGCCTATGTTATGGTTAGAATGTGGTATGGGTTATGATTGTAGTTAATATAGGGTTATGTTAGAAGATGTATTTAATGTCAAAATTAATTTCACCATAAGATATTATTGTTTCACCTCTAGATCCATCAGGTTATGTTAGAAACTGAATAATGTCCCCTAAAGGTTTGCTACATTTTTTACTAATATTTTTCTACATGTTTACCTCATAACCTAATATTTTTCTATATTTTAACCTAATTTTTTTCCTAATGTTTTTCTATATTTTAAAATAATGTTTTTCTACACTTTTAACTAATGTTTTTCTATATTTTAACCTAATGTTTTTCCTAATATTTTTCTATATTTTAACTTAATGTTTTTCTACACTTTTAATTAATGTTTTTCTATGTTTTTATCTCATGTTTAACTACATTTTTGCTAACAAATTAATTTAAATACCATTCTAAAACAATGTAAAATAATTAAAATAATTTAAACATATTAAAAAATAAATAATTTTAAGCATTTCACTCACAAAATAGGTCAAAAACAACTATTTTAAGTACGATTAACATCTATTAATAAAAAAATATGTTTAAAAACTATTAAAAAATGGGGAGGAAAAGACCACTAACCAGTTACGACCGAAACCCTTAACCTGCTCTCCAAACATCCAGGAACCGCAACAGTAACAATGATAGTTGCTAGAGGTTTGCGGTGGTTTTTATACCGGCTTGAGGTTTCGGCCGGCCGAACAGGTTTCGGCCAAAATGGTACGTGCCACGTAGGCACGCGAAACTGCCACGTGTGTACGGCTAGAGCCGTTACAGCCGAACCGTTACGATCGAAAGCCTTCCGGCCGAAACAGTGCAAGATATCACAAACGGTGACAGAGCTTTGTGCTTTTACCTAGTGTATGTGTTAACAATGTTTTATAAGATGCATGAATTGAATCCCATCAGTTTCTCCACGTACCATCTGTAGACCTCAAGGTAAAAGCTATGATTAGCTTTCTTTTACTTTCAATCAACAAAATTGCAGATTCTCAATATGAAGTTAGAGTCATTTGTGTTGTAACTTCATATATAATGGCCTTTGTGTGAATATTGGCCTTTTGTAGTCTTCATTTACAACTTAACTTTGATACCATGTTACATAACTTGGATATTTTTTGCAAATGTACTAACATGACCATTGTAATTGATGTCTTCCAAATGCAGATTTGGATCTCATATAAATATGAAAAGAGGAGATATGCCTCTTCAAGAGACATGTCCCTATAGTTAATCATCATAACAATTATATGTATAACTCACCTTTAAGCATATATGTAATATTAATATATTAACCATTTATGTAATATATTATTATAACATTATATAGTGTATATATATATATATATATATATATATATATATATATATATATATATATGTTAATGATAGTTTACCATCAACGAGGTATCTCATGATAAAATCAATTTGACAAAAGCTACAACCTTAACAAAAAAGTCATGTCCCTGTAGAGACATGACTCTACATGGCCAAAGGCCACATAGGGTTATGTCCTTATTTGATCATCGTTGGTGTATAAAGAAACACAATTAGTTTTCTTCTCAATTGACAATCATGTGGTGGCAAAACAATTACATTCATGAACTCCATAACATAATAGTTTCTCCTAATTATAAGAGCCTAATTAGTTAAGTAAAGTCATATATATATGTAAAATTCTTATCAATAATATAAGACATAAAACAATGTTCATATAAGTCATGAATGTAAATACTCAATATAATAAGTATATCACTTCGACTGATGCTATACTTCAACAAAAAGAGGCTACAATTTATTGCCTTTTAGGTAATTTTGTGATCTTAATGCTTTCAGCTTGTTTCCAGTCTTGCTTAGCACTTAAAATTTCCAAAATCCATCGCTTGAGTCTTAAATTATATTAGGTTAATGGAAGGTGCCAAAACAAATGTTTTTTATGACAACATTAACCTTTAAAACTTTAAAAGGTTAACAAACTAAGTTCAAAACGTGAATTTTCATTCGAAATCTTAACATGTCATCCCATAAAGAGCTAAGAAAAAATATTTCAAATGCGCATTTTCAACCCCGAATCTAAACCTCCAAAAATCAAAAAGGTTAAGATTGAAGCTGAAAACATGTCAGCCTCTTCGAAAATTCGGAATCTTAACATGTCATCCCATAAAGAGCTAAGAAAAATATTTCAAATGCGCATTTTCAACCCCGAATCTAAACCTCCAAAAATCAAAAAGGTTAAGGTTGAAGCTGAAAACATGTCAGCCTCTTCGTCCAGTTGATAGAGATTAACAGTTGAAAGATGAATCATCTCAAAAGACATGTGTATGATGGAAAATTTATATATTGGTAAGATACCTGAATCTATCGCATCCATGCCCTCTCAAAGGAAGCAAAGGAAGCCATCATACTCTTGCACATTTTTCTTGCAGATTTTGAACATGCACAAAGAGATGAAATCAATAGTTTGAAGATTAGGAGCCGCGGCATATCCAACATCATTCAAGAAAAATCCAAAACACTTGCTTGTTGCATTTCGCCAAACAGATAATGCCTAAGGAATCGGTGGGGGAAAGTGCAGTTTCAAAGTTTCTAAAGAATGTAAAGAATAACTCATACCTACCTCCTTCCCAGCGCGCAAAGAATATTCAGTGAAAGTGGAACATCATCACAATCTGAATTACCTCAAAACATAATGTTGGAAATAGAAGCCGCGACATATTTAATATCATTCAAGGAAAGGCCAACACACTTTCTCATTGATAATGTTTCAAAGCAGGTGATGGTGGGATTAAAAATCTTCAAGGCGAGATAACCACACCTTATCTCCAACCCGCGATATATCATTTCTCCATGTCTTGTTGCAGATGCGTGAGAAGAGAACGTTTATTTGCTCACCTGATGAGAACAAAGCTACATATGGTGTGTTTCCCTCAATGCCTGCGCGCAGATAGAGTGTTCGAGGTTTTCTCTGGTGAAACTCGAAGTCTTGGAGAAGAATTTTGATAGCCCACGCTTTCCCATCCACGACACATTGAATACTGTTGGTCGATTGATCACTCATGTTTGCAATGAGTTTGGTGTCCCAAGCATTTGAAAGTTGTCTTTGAACGTTGATATAGCAGGGGTTACAAAGCACGATAACTGTTTTACAGAATACTCCAACTCTCAGCCTGCGACATGTTAGTCTCCAACAACTTAGACATTCCACGTGAGCAAAGAATGATGAATGCTAACAAATGAGAATCTATTTTTCATGTACCCGTGCGCAAGTAGATCCTTCAAGCCATTTGCGGGAGAAGGTTGTAGTCTTGGGAGAAACATACGAGCATCCCATGAATACTTCCCGATTCGCAACATAATTACATGGATGTGAGGAGGTTGGTAACATGTTCTACAACAAGTTATATCATTCCTCGTGACTTTGAAGGTAGCAAATCTTTGACATATGGCTGTGGTAATACTCAAGTGCAAAAACTATTATGGTGATAATGCCCACCTCCAGGCCGCATTTTTGCATAGTGATCACATGTAGATGGAAGCTTTGAAGCGCTTGGTGGTAAGTTTGGAGTCTTGGAGAGAACTTGTCGTGACCCACACCTCGTCGCCAGCTCCCAGCCCATTATATAGCGTTTGGGGATCATTGACCCGAGTCTGCGAAGGTCTATAGACAAAGCATATAGAGGTCGTTTTGAGCATTAACATAGAAAGAAAGAATCCGGCAAATTATTTGGCAAAGTGATTGAGCTTTGTAGAAGAGATATACACATCACCTCTCCAACTTGAGAGAAGTACTAGCTGCATCAAATGGCCAATGGACATATGAAAACAAAGCTTATCGTTATGTCTGGAGGGGGTTTGTTGGAATAATGTTTATTTATTGAGTGGTAGGAATGAATTTAATGCATACTTCTGAACTTTCTATATATTTCATGAAGCTTCTTTCTTTGAGCAATATGTAAATTCAAAAATATATAGAAATCTCTAGAATGTTTCCTTTCTTGAAGCTTCTCAAGAAGTTTCTAGAAATATGTATGAGCTCTATAAATAGAGCATTCCTCTCAGCTGTAAATGCATGAAGAAAAATTATAGTGCTTTGATAATAAAGTGTGCCTCTTTGATATATTCAGTCTTTTTTGCTACTCTGTTTTTATTCTTTGTGCTTTTGTTTTTAATTAGTTCAACTTGGTATCAGAGTCTATGGTCAACAATCCAAGAGTTTGAAGAGCTATGGTTGAAAGATTGTGATTGAGAAGTGTGGAGGATTGCTATTCTCTCATGAAGAAGACTGCAGTAGTGAAAAGACTGCTCATTACAAAGATGGAATGAAGATTGGTGAATGTTAATTTGTTAAGTGAGCTGAAAAAAAGCTAAAAAGTGTTAAGTGATTAGCAATTGTTTATGCAGCAATAAATCATATTGTGTATTTGACTACTATTGTGTTCTTCATTCGCCATCAAGGAATCTAAGCAATGTGGGCTTAGAAATGGGCTGCTATGAAAAACTAGTAGAAGTCTGATTTAATAAAATGATTGCCCCAGTCATGTTTTGGAGCAGCCAGCTCGTAAGGATTTCTAAAGGACACCACTTTGTTTATAGAGCACATTGAGGTGTATTCAAAAAAGGGGTTATGTGTCTTTAGTAGGAGATTGAAGTCTTCAGCTCCTGACCAAAGTTGAAAGTGATCAAAGTTTACAAATTGCTACCAGGAGTGTCATAGAAAAATGAATCAGGGTAACCATGAGATTTGATGGCAATTGTTGATGTTGACAAAGGGTGTTAAGAATTGCATATTTCACAATAATCAAAATAAAAAATAGAAGGGTGTAGCTTAAGGATTTGTTTGTGTTTTTTAAAGATTTGAGATACTATAAAGAAATTGAAGAAAGAGTGTTCAATCTCAATGGGAAAAGCTGGAAGAGTTAAAAAGGAGAAGACCAATAATTTAGAAGAAGAACTAATGAAGGTAAAGAAAGAAAATGCAAGAGTGATATGTGAAAATTATGTTTTACAAAGAGAATTGACAAAGCTAAGAAATTAACTAAGTGTAAAAAGATATAACTTTTAAAATCAGATTAATGTTTATATAGAAGCAAATGGAGAGCTAGAACAATAATTAAAGCCATTTGATATTGTAAAAATATAGCACTTGTAAAAAGAGAAAGATGTGTTGGAATAGAAAGTATAAAAATATTTGTATGGACAAGTGCTTAAAAATGGACTTTGGATGGAGCTATGGATCAAGTTGGCATAAAATTGTAGGTATGATCAGAGGTTTGTTTAAGTGCAAATGTTCAAGTGTGAGCAATAATAAAAATCATTCAAAGTGTGAATTCTCAAGAAGGAGTACAAGTAGTTTGAGCAAATCAAAATCATTGTCGAAGAATGAGATTTCATAGAGGAGAAAAACTCAGAGATGATTTCCCCATCATTGAGATGATATTTGTGCCAGGTCTTTGAAGGGTTTGTCGTAATCCAAAATCACTTGCTAGGGTGAAAAACTTAAAGCATAAGGAAATTGTAGTAGCTGGAAAATCCCAAATGGTTATGGGTGAACTTCTAAAAAACCCAAAGTATAATGACCAGAGAAACAAAATGATAGTGATAAGGGGAACAAAAAATCTTATGTTCTAAATGGGTACCTAAGAAGGCTTAATGCCAGGACCCATGTCCTATTTGATTAATTTCTCTCACATATAGATCCATTAGTGGTACAAATTAAGGGAGGGTGTTGGAATAATGTCTATTTATTCAATGGTAGGAATGCATTTAATGCATACTCCAGAACTTTCTACTTACCTTATGAAGCTTGATTCTTTAAGCAATATGTAAATTTGAAAATATATAGAAATCTCTAGAATATTTCCTTTTTTGAAGCTTCTCAAGACGTCTCTAGAAATATGTATAAGCTCTATAAATATAGCATTCCTCTCAGATATAAATGAATGAAGAAAAATTATAGTGCTTTGATAATAATGTGTAAATCTTTGATATATTCAGTCTTGTTTTGCTGCTCTATTTTTAAGCTTTGCTTTTATTCTTTGTGTTTTTTTATTTAGTTCATCAGGGTTGTCTTTCCAAATGATTAGAAATCTTTTGAATGACAACATTGTGCTCTATAAATGAAAGTTTGAAAACCAAAGACAAAGCAGTATGATGGGGCAATTCTACACTAGCTATTGGCACATTAGTGACATCATCCTAGGAAGTATCATCATGCAAGACTTTTCGTCATCTCTTGAAAAAGTGGCCACATGACCCCCTGGGCTACAAAGATCTTGGAAAGTAGATTAGCTCGAGTTGGAGGCCATCCCATCTCAGCATTGTGTCATGATCTAGTGTTGGAATGTATGAAGGCTTATCACCTAGACATCAGAGAAGTGATTGTATCAAATAATGAAGTGATGGTTTGGTTGTATCCAATTTCTACTGTCATAGCTTTTTAGTTTCCTATCAAAGAACAATATGTCGATATAGACATAAGGGTGGCTAAGGAGTATTATATTTCAAATCAAACTCAATGCTTGAACACCGTTGCCAAATCATGGTTCTCAAAACCAAAGAGACATAAATTTCAATTAGTAAAGTCCATCCACATGTCATCATTAAAGTAAGATGTGGAAAATATGGTAATCCTTTTGAATAGAACAATAGGACTCAAGGACTCATATGAGTTTGAAGGTTGGATGTTTCTATTTATCAACATGATTTGTGAAGGGAAACAACACATTGATTGGGCATAGCTTATTAGGGATAGCCTTCATAAACATCTTGTAGAGCTTAAAACTAATGATTACTTCTATATAACTTCTTACCTCTTCTATGCTATAGCAAGTGCAAAAAGTTTTTTTGGGCTTAATAGACAAGGTATATATGATGATTTGGCTCTAATTTATAATCACTTCCCTTAGGTGTAGTACTAGAATAGTCTACATCATTTTAGGAGAGTGGATGATGCATTCACTATGTTAACAGTTAGATAACTTCAAGGAAACATAGGACTCATAATTTCTTTAGAAGCAATAGTGACAATACAAAAAATATGGAAGTTACTTCATACAATTTACAAAGTTCACTTATATCTAGTTGGTGGATTATTATGGATACCCCCTCATGCTACCCAACTTCACTAATGATAAAATAGTCTTGATTGAGATGTGCAAGAAAATTAATCAAATTAATAAGCTTTGTAGAAATAGGAGAGTATATGCGATCCCTTTTCCTATTAGCGTTAGGCATTACATGTGTGACACATGGGCAGATGCAAATAACATATTGAGACTCATTACTAAAATAAATTTATATCCTTACATCATGTAGTTCCCTTATGATAATATATGATATATAGTCAACAGATTGAAGCTAACTCCTAGCCTTGGTCACTTTCTAGCTCTAGAAGACTTTTTGAAAGATTGTGAGAGTGATTTCTAAGTTAGGAAACACAACTGGATGAGGCTTACAATAAGGTAAGTGATAGATTTCAAAGTAGATATTGATGTGATAGGTATGGAATATGATGAATGTTCATTGATTGGTCCTTTCTACCATAAGAAGATTGAATTTTTAGAATTCCCAACAATTGATTGGTCTATTCAGGAATTGAAAAAATTGAAGAAATGCACATCCTATGTCATCAAGAGGACAAAGGAATGGATAAGAAAGATGAGAATAGAAAATAAAGATACTAGACCTCAAAGTCAAGGGGGTAATCCTACCAGGAGGAACAACAATTAGGGAGAATCATCTTGTATGACACCTAAAGTGACATCGAATAACAAAATGTAGAAATCAAATTTAGGTGATAATGGCGATGATGAAGACCCAAATCAGCTAATTGATTTATCCAAATCATGTGAGGTTGAATTCATAGTCAATAGAAGGAGATCAAAGCTGAAAGGTAAAGTTGATGAGGTAAATTAGAGATAAAATAGACCCAAAAAAAATATTCAAAAATCTCCTAGAACTATTGAACAATCTATTCCAGTTACTTCTTCACTTGTAATGGTAGCTTCTCCCTATGATTTTTGTCCTCTTGAGATATCATTAATTGAAATCCAAAAATTGGATAACCAATCATCCAACAACAAAGATTTTAATGGCAATCATTGATAATTAAGTGTATAATACAAAAGTATCATCTCAAGCTTATACACTTTCATGGTTGTGAGCAGTTTTGCAAAAGAAGAAGGTAGTCCAAGTGGTTCTCCCTTCACTTATGTTTTTTTTGGTTTTCTCTAAAAATTGCTTAAAGTGAAGAGAACCAAGGTGATGTCTAGTTTGATCAATGATGAAGCTTTAGGCACTTTATAGGTAGAGATAGCAAGGCAAGTAATAGAGAAAAATGTATAAGAAGTCACATAATCAGATTTCACTTTGAACAAAGTATATCACGGTCCATAAAATGCTAAAGGAGATTTTTAGAACTTCAAGTTGTTTATAGAACACATATTACAAAGGGAAAAGAGAGAGAAAAGATTAAAGGGAAAACTCAAGGAACAAGTTCAAATGTTGATATCTTACATTAACTCATTTAACAATTTCTTTGGTATCCAAGCAATAAGTACTTCACCATCTCTAATAGGTCTTGAATGTATTCTTGATCATATTGTGGTGGAAAATGTAAACAAAAAAAAGTCTCAAAACATAATGGTGGAAGCATGGATAGATAGAATGATACAAGATGCTTCAAAGTTCATAAAAAGAACAAATGAAGTATGTGGGAAAATCATTGCACAAGTACAAGAGATGTTTAAAGAGCTTGAAATCACCATGGAACAAAAAGTCATTTGGAAATGAGTAGTTGATGAATTGAAAGAGATGTCTAAGGTAGATATGAACACTATAATCCTTGAAAATGTTATTTCTGATCTGAATGATAGTCAAGTGCACATGTGGAGTAAGAGTATGAACTAGAAAGCAGTAAACATCATCAAAGGCAAATCACTGAATTTGAGAAATTGATAAATGCATGTGAACAAAAGAAAGTGAAAGTCTTGGATAAAGTGGTCACAATTATTACAGGTGGAGAAGCAATGAACAATCTTCAAAATGTTGATTGTTAGTTTCTTGTAGATTTCTCCAATTTTAGAATTCATTTAGAGATAGAGAATCAAGTGTCAAATGTTGAAACAATGAAGAAGCTCACTCTAGTCTCTATCACTCTTGAGGATTGCAACATTTCAACATATCAACAAGAGTTGGAAGAGATCCAATATAAATACTTCATAGCTAAACTTAGGATGAAAATGTATTCATTCCTAATTATGATTCAATGGTTATGATCCTTGATGTTTACAGGGCTTTCAAGAATAAATCTATCACATCTTGACGAATGGATTCACATAGCTAGAAGGCTTAGAGATTAGATGTATATTTCATGGATTTTTATGAATTTTCACTTGAGTCATGTTTTTAGATGTTCCCCTTGTATAGGTTAATTTTAGCAAGTTTAATTAACCTCACTAGAAATATGTGATTGGTAGGTAGTTATTAACCACTTAAGAGGTAGTTTTTGACCTCAAGTATAAGGGATCATTTTTCTTTGTAAAAGGACATTTTGAAACTTGAAGAATTGAGATGAAAATTTTATTATTGAAGTAGTATCACTTCATGAGTTTAGAAAAAAGTTAATTTGAAAGAATTTCATTATATCTTTGGTTGTTCAAAATCTTATCAGTCATGTTCATGTATGAAAATATAACATTTTATGCTCTCTTTTTCTCTTGTAAAGTTAAGTAGTCAATTGAAAATCCATTCTATGTGATCAAGTACTTTTCTTGGTATCTAAAAATGCACTTGTGATATAGAAAGTCAAAGTTGCTTCATTTGATACATGGATTCGTAGTTCATCTATATTTGTAATGGAGTTTAAATATTTATTAGTTAGAGTTTTTGTTAGAAGTTTGTACACTCTTTGAGCAAGAATGAAGTGCGACAAATCTTAATCCTTTCTTTTCCCTTATCCTTTTTAAAGTCCAATTTTTTACATCTTATGAGGGAGCCATCCCTCTAGATTCAAAGGAAGGTTGCATATTAAGGACCTATCCAACTATTGGGAATAGTTTGCCTCATACATAATTTCGTTGGACCAAATTACATAATTTTAAAAGTGACAAATCTATTGACCAACAATGGTTTATGGAAAATATGAAGATGCACTCAAGAACATTCAGCTCATTAATTCTTTAAAAAAATTGCTCAATGTTATTTAAAAATCCATAACCTCATATGTACCCATGTGATAGTAGAACTATAATTTCTCTTTTTTTAATTCAAAAAATGTAAATAATAAGTAGTTCAAGTACTAGGCAAGAGTCTATAGTATAATGGTAACTTGTGAGCTTCTTATCTAGGAAGTCTTGGATTTAAGTCTACTAAAAATCAACACATACTAATAATTATCCTCAGCTTTAGCCCATTATCTATTAAAAAAAAGTAACAATTTCATTAATAAAAATTTAAAACTTGATTTTCTTCTTTTTTATTCATTTATTAGGTTTTTTCTTCCAAAATATTTTTTATTATCAGTACTTGTTGTTAAGCTATGTACCATTGTAATGATTTTTAGATTTCATGCTTAAACTAGTGATTAGATAAGCTATGTAGACCAATCATAGTTTATAATAATTTTTATTTTATTACAAATTTTATATTTGTATAGTATAAATGAAAATTTTTTAAT
The DNA here is from genome assembly GCA_028749045.1 of Cupressus sempervirens. NCBI lineage: Eukaryota > Viridiplantae > Streptophyta > Pinopsida > Cupressales > Cupressaceae > Cupressus > Cupressus sempervirens. The sequence goes on from CM053788.1 coordinate 606,421,806, forward strand.
ATTATAAATTATAACAATTATTTATTGTTCATATCATTGGCTAACTAGATTTGAGTCTTATATGGGAACACTCTTCCCACATTTTAAGTCATTTTATTAGTCTATGGAACTCAATTTTGTTGCCAAACTTATGATAAATTTTATTTTGAATTAATAACAATAAACTATTGTATACAATATTATATTTAGAAATAATATATGTTTTAATAATGTAATGTATTTAATAATCTACGAAAATAATTTAGATTTTTAGAACTAAATAAATAATTTTGTGTGTGTGTGTGTGTGTGTGTGTGTGTGTGTGTGTCTATATATATATATATATATATATATATATATATATATATATATATATATATATATATATATATATATATATATATATATATAAAGGATTTTTTAGAATATTTTATTTTTTTAAAATATAAGTAATAATTTGCATTGAATGAAAAAGATATATAATTTATGTACTATTCAATTAATACATTTAACACAAAAATATAGATTTTATGGGTGAATGCACAAAGTTGGGTCGCAATTTCGCGGAAGTCAAATCTGCAAAATGAGACCTCTTAAAAACAGGTACTCGGTTTTAAAAAACGGGCACCCGTTTTTGGCTTGGGTGCCCGACCCTAAATTTAAAAAATAGGCACCTATTATTTTTAAAAATCCAGCACCCGTTTTTCAAAAAATTAAAAATTTAAATTTTTAAGAAATGGGCACCCGTTTTTTAAAAATAAAAAATGGGTACCCATTTTTTAAAAGTAAAAAATGGGTACCCGTTTCTTAAAAATTCAATTTTTAAAGTTTTTGACGAATTTTACATGCCGCTTTTAGCTTTTCAAAATGGGTACCTATTTTTTGAAATTCAAATAACGGGTGCCCGTTTCTTACAACATGAGGCGGGATTTTTTTTTCCTGCCTTGGATTTTGGTTTGGGACAGGCTTGGTGAGACCAAGCTTATGCCTTGGCCTCTCAAGATTTGGCTAAGGCATTGAATTGACAAATTCATGCCTTGCCATAATTTTTAGAAGGTCTTCCCGATCGAATTTTTTTACGAAACAAAAACCCATTAGAGCTCTCACTATCCCGATTTCAGAAATATAAATTTTATAGAGTTATGATTTTATTCACTATTTTATTATTATTTTTTAATCAAAGGTGGTACCTAAATGTAAAATAGCAACGTTCACTAAAACTTTAATAACTTTTTTATTTTATTTTTGTTCTTAAATTAATTTATATGTCATCAATCTACATTCAATTCTTTTGAAGTTAAATTTTTTTTTTTTTTTGAAAAAAGTGAAATTTTGATCAAATTATGGTGTTCATACATGAGAGGTTTTAAAATTTTCTTTTATAGCCAATTAAAAATTAATAAAAAAAAAATTCATTAAAAAATTCAAGAAAAATATTCTCATCAATCTTTGGTGTGTCAAGTAACTCCAATTAAAAGGATTTGCAAAAATTCATTCATTTGTGTCAAATTATGGTGTCCGTACACGAGTGTGGTATGGTCCTGAAACATGCATTTTGAAAAAGTGGTTTTTAAAGATCCATGCCAAAAAAAAATCTATCAAATGGGTATAGAAATAAATTACATATTCAAAAAGAAGATTTTAGGCACTACAATTTTTATTTTTGAAGTTTTTTTAATATTTAATTTCTAAATGGCTCAAATTTTGGCATCAATTGACAAAATATTTCAAAAACAGGAAAAACACTTCCACTTTTTGGCCAAAAGTGAGACCCAACTTCTTGCACTGACCCTTATAACACACATAAATATATTTTATAATTTAAATTATATAATTTTTTAAAAGTTTGATATTACTTATAATATAATATTATTCTTCATATAATAAATTTTCAATTTCAATAAGTTAAATTTAATATTTTAACTATCACTGCTCCTATGATTCTACATTACATTTCTTTAATAATAAAAATATATATTACTTTGAGTATAACTTTAAAAATATAGTACATAGAATTTTTGAAATGTGTTCCGTAATGGTCATGTGGAAAAATGGAGGCTTCAAAACTTTCCCTAGGATCATATTGTAGGAGCTTCATGTTGGAGCAGAGGAGACAAGGAAAGCCTTTGTATAGAATGATGTCAGGAACCTTAGTCAAGGTGAGTTGTCTTCTGCTCTAGTTGATTCATTCTCTTCTCTTCTATTCCCTCAAATTATAGGGTTGGAAGATGTTGTGGGTTTTTCAATTCCCCTTAAGACCCCCACCCCATCTGTAGGTGTATCTTTTCTCTACAAGGGGACCCAGAAAGGCTTGTTTGGAGAGATGCCTAAAGTGGAAAAAGGGGCTATCACAATGGTGAAATCTATAAAATGGACATATATCCAAAATTTGGATAGCTCAATTGTTAGGAATTTGGCTAAAATGGCTACCTCCTTAGTTGTAAAGTTGGTAGGGCAAAGGCTTGACATTCTCTTTATTTGTAAATAGGTTTTCTCTACCTAAGATCTCAAAGGTTTTGTGGGGGTTTGAGTTATCTTAGTGGACTTTACTTTCTAACAATCTCCCATTTTCAACCCACACGTGTTGGAATACTATATAATAACTAAGAGGGTGGGAGGGGTGGGGGGGGGGGGGGGGGGGGGTGGTGTGTGAATCAGTTATCCAAGGTCCAGATGTATAAATAAAACATTTAACTTTATGCATGCATCCATAAGATTATGCAATCACTTAAAACTTGCAGGTTACTATGAAATCAACTTGTAGAAATGTAAACATAAAACAAAATAGATTCATCAACACACTTGACACAAAGATTTATGTGAAAACCCAATTTGGGAAAAACCACCAGTAGCATGCCACTCTTTTTCACTCTTTCAAAGTAATGCTCTATGAAATTCCAACCCTATTAAAGGTTATAATACACACTATTAAATGTAACCCTATTAAAGGATTTCAATCACCCTACTAAGAGTGAGCCTTGTTAGAGGACTTTAGACCATTCACTTGGAATGCCACTTGATTAAAGGATTTAGAAATGACTATTAGGTCAAGCTTAATCCAAAAGATTTACCCTAGACCAATACAACTATTAGAGAGTAACAGTAAGGCTTGATCTGATAACAACTTACAACTCCATTTGTAGATTACAGATATTTGTTTCAGTCCTCCATTCTACTTGTCCTTCACTCATTGCAAATTTAATAGCTTGTTTACCCTACAAGCACTCATATCCTTAACCCTTCTTGCTTAACATGCCATTGCAATCTTTTCTCTTAGGTCACTTGATGAAGCAAAACTGTTGGTGTAAATAGGTATTTACTATTTACACTTTACTTAAGTTTACTTAGGTTAGTGCATTATTTTATTATTTTGCATTATTTTATTATTTCTCTTTATGAGACACTTAGGAGTTTGTGCATCTTCTACAGTTTTCATGTAGACAACATAGAAGTATGCAACTCTAATTATGCATATGGTGTCTACACCAGAGGAGTTTTCATCATTCACTGAGTTGTCATGTAGACAACATAGTTTTTTGCACTCCTAATTTTGCACAGGTTGTCTACAACACTGATGTGCGTGTTTCACCTTTGTAGGCTTATCCTCTCATCATCGCACTTACTTTCATGCATAATGTAGGATAACCCATATTTGGTAGACATGTGCCTGGTTGTTGGACTTATCATGATGCTGATTTCGAGGCATTCTAGATGCATCTCAGAGGCCTTTATATTGAGGCACTCCTAGTGTACTTGTACATAGAATTGAATACTATATAGTTATTCTGATCATAATCTGGTCTAATTTGTGCTTGTGTTTTTGAGTTCCTTGGTCTTGGGTAAATTCTTCCCTAAGGGAGATTCTTACATGGTACCAGAGCTAAGGGAGATACTCATCACATAGCCATTGGAGACCTCGTTGCTTCATCTCTTTAAGGGACCCGATTCAAATCCAGAGCATCAATTGCAATTGGGAGCATCTAGAGCCGAAGCGGACCTCGCTATTACATCCGGAGCAAAGATTCGATGATTATTGACTATAAATTTGCCTATTTTAGGATATAGTCAACCGGGAGGCAAATTTTTTTTTGCAAATCGAAACTCGAAGGCCCAATCTGCAAATTTGAGTATGATATTTTTTGATCTGTTAATTTAATTTTTGGATCATTTTAATTTTCTGCTTTGTTCGTACTTTTTCCTACTCTATTCGTGCTTTTTCAAAATATTTTTTGAAATTATCGACAGAGAAATTTTTTTTGCTCAAGTACCGGGCAATCACACCCCGACCTTGAGTAGTATGGATTATGTTTCGTAGAATATTTCTATTTTTTCATAGGCATATCATTTGGTGGGCATTATAGTAAATTCTTGGCATCGATTTTGAAATCTCGGCATACATCACAGTTTATCAGGAAGCCAAACACTAGCAGACATAATTATAATTTTTGACGAGTTCAGATAAATCAATAGCAATAAAGACCCGACACAGGCGGTACCCTCGACATTCATTTTAACACTCGCAACACTTTGTATTTACGCAACAACGCAATCTCCACATTACCAATGTGGGACTAAAATCATAGTCCTTGCCCATTTTTTATTTATCGACGACGATGACTGACCTCCGACAACTTTCCACGCGGTGCTCCTTAACGATGCCCCTTGTCAGTCACAGCCACACAGAAGGCCCTTTTTCTGGCACGTGGTGAGCTCCCAGATGCCCTTGACCTCCACGTTGTTGTAACCGTACTGTACACTCAATGGCTTCATAGATGACACATGTCCCCACTCCACGCAAGCTACCAATGAAGATGCACAATCAATGCTGACATAAGCTTCCAGCTATTAGCCACCTCACCTTCTGTACTTGCATAGTTAGCAGTCCACACTTGCATAGTCCATACAATTCGTACAAGGATACATCATCATCTGTACTAGTGATGTCATCAGAGGCCTGAACAAATGCTGACATCAGCAAACCAACAACCTAAAATTGATGGCCATCAGACCATCATTTGAAGGCATTTTTGAACTGTTGAGATGGCAGTTTGGATGTCAAATTTAACACAGTGTTTTCCTCTGCAGACCCCTCTTCAAATGCATTTTTGATTTGGCAGCCTGACTTCAAACAACCATAACTTGGTCATACAGACTCCAAATCAGGTGCATTTTTTTTTGGGTAAAATTTCCTAAATTTTTCAGTGGTGTAGTTTGTTTCTAGTTTTGGTACTCAGATTGGTCAAAAATCACAGTTTTTTGTGGCTGTACCTGTCTAATCCTATTTTTTGCAACTTCAAATGCATCTTATGAGCTCATCTGGACTCCTTTTTAGGTTCCATTTTTTTTGAAAGTGTATTTTTTTTGTCTAGTTTTCAGATCTGTAGTCACATTGTAGCCTTATTTGGACAAAATTATTACTTTTAGAGATAGGTCTTGTTTTGCATTGTAATGCTTCACAATTGATGTAATTTTTGAGGTACATTGTAATAGTCCAGATTTGTACTCTATACAGAGGTTGTAATAAGAAAAATCAAAAAGCCCACTTTGTCCATTTTGACAAGTGGCCCATTGTAAACGCACTATATATAAAGTGCCAAAATCATTTATTTGGGGGGGTGGGGGGATTTTTTGATTGAGTGAAAAAAGGGGGGGTGTGTACTATGTACTGTGTCTCCTTTATCTTGTGTTCTTGCATTATGGATTCTTTTTCAAAGTCAACTCCACATAATTATTCTACTAAGAAAGAAAACATTAAAGAGCGATTGGTAAAAAAAGGTTTATGGAGGTATGTCACTAGTGCAGCCAAGAAACCTCTTGTTGATGCTGATGAAGCTCGTAAAGAAGATTGGGAATCCAAACAAGAGATGGCCTTAGGAACCTTGTTGAAACATATCTTTGATCTTGTCAAATTTCACATTAGGAAGCTTATAGATCCAATCGATGTTTGGGATAAACTAGAAGCTTTGTATGGGACAGTAGATGAAGACATGGCTTACACAATAGAGGATAAACTTCTCAAGTTGGATCCTAGAAAATTTGACACAATTAAAGGCTATCTTATCCAAGTAGAAATGTATAGGGCATAGTTGAAGGATTGTGGTGAACCCATCAAGGATAGAAAGATGATCAAACACATCATGACTCATCTTCCACCCGAATATGCTCCTTTTGTTTCTAGCTTTAATACACACAAATTAACAATGGGTAGTGCCTATGTTAAGCCTTCATTTGAGAAATTCTCAAAAATGTTGATCTTAGAACATGACAATCTAGTGGGTATGGGAATTCTCAAGTCTTCCAAAACTAAAGCCTTGGTAGAAAATGAAGGTAATTCAAGTGGCAAAAACTCAAACAAGAAGCAGAAGCAATAGAAGGCTAAGCCACAAGATGACACACAACAATCCTCCTCAAAACAATATCTTTCAGAAGTCAATCTTCTTCCACTCAAGATTCTTCTTCACAAAAAGGAAAGTCTTCTTCCAAAAACAATCAAAAGGGGAACAATTCCAACAAGAAGGAGAAGAAAACATGTTCCTATTGTAAGAGGAATGGACATGAAGAACATGAGTGCAAAGATAAGCAGATTGATGAATTGGTAAACATTATGAGGAAACACAAAATTGATGTTCCTAATACATACAAAGACAAGGGTTCTTCAACCACTTTAAAGGGAAAGGGCCAAGCTTTAGTTGCAAGTACAAACAATCCTTGTTAGGATAAACCACGGACAGAAATAAAAACTACATGCAAATATAACCAATAACAAAAAATAATAGAACACACAGAAATGAACACAAGGCACCAAGATTTAACGTGGTTCACCCAATCCCTGGGCTACGTCCACCAAACAGCAAGTCCGATCTTATTACAATCCAGTGATTACAACCTGATTACAATCCGTAATCCCTTACAGCTCAATACCGCCGCAAGAACCAATTTTGTATCACCACATATCAAAAAATACCCAACCCTAAGCCCTTTTTATACAAGTATTAAACCGCTTTAGGGTTATAACATGTCGGCCATATGTCGGCCATAATATGTTGGCTACCATGTCGATGTCGGCTACTTCCAAAATTTTTTTTTTTCGGGGCGATGCCCCGAACCCCACTATTTATGAAGTATGTACAGTACTTTCCTGATCAGTCACCACAATCTAACAATCTCCCACTTGGGGACTGATCAGGCTCCACACTAAACAACAATCTTCCACTTGGAGACTGATCCTGTAGCAATACAACTACCGCATGGGGCTCCCACTGGATCAAACCACCCTGGACTCTGTTGTTCTGTTATTCACATTTAGTCTAAAAGACCAACTGAAGCTGAAGAGGAGTTCAGCTTCTCCCTTGTGACAACCTTTGTCAACATATCTGCTGGATTTTCATTGGTATGTATCTTCTCCAGCTTTAACTGTCCATCCTCCAAAACTGACCGAATGAAATGGTACCGCAACTGTATGTGTTTGGTCTTAGAATGCAGAGCTGAATTCTTAGCAAGATGAATGGCACTCTAACTATCTGTGAACAAAAAATTATCCTTTTGAGGATGTCCCAATTCGTCCAAGAAGAACTAAAGCCATATCATCTCTTTGGCGGCCTCTGTAGCAGCAACATACTCTGCCTCTGTAGTGGAGAGAGCATTAATCTTCTGTAGCCTAGAAACCCAGCTCACGGCTGCCCCACCAACAGTAAAAACATAACCTGTAGTACTCCGCCTGGTATCAATATCCCCAGCCAAATCTGAGTCAACATAGCCCTGTAAATCAGTAGTAGAGCCCCCAAAGTGTAAACACTTATTGGATGTTCCTCTCAAATATCTGAGAATCCACTTGACAGCATTCCAATGCTCAAAACCTGGATGACTCATATACCTGCTAACGACTCCCACTGCATGTGCAATATCTGGCCTAGTGCATACCATAGCATACATCAAACTTCCTACAGCTGAAGCAGAGGGTACCTTGGACATCTTATCCTCCTCTTCCTGTGTCTTGGGACACATCTCCTTAGTCAATTTCAAATGACCAGGTAAAGGTGTGCTGACAGCTTTAGCATTCTCCATAGAGAAACGTTGCAACACCTTCTCAACATAATCAGCTTGAGATAGCATCAATGTTCTGTTCTTCCTATCTCTACAAATCTTCATACCAAGGATTTGTTTTGCTGCCCCCAAATCCTTCATAGCAAATGCATGTGCTAATTGGCATTTCAGCCCCTTAATATGATCCATGTTAGACCCAGCTATAAGCATATCATCAACATATAAACATAAAATAATGTAACTATCATCATCCAACCTCTTAAAATAAACACAGTAATCTGAATGACACCTATTATATCCATGCTCATGCATAAAACTGTCAAATTTCAGATACCATTGCCGAGGTGCTTGCTTCAGGCCATATAAACTTTTCTTCAATTTGCACACTAAGTTCTCCTTACCTTTGACCTCAAAACCCTGTGGCTGAGCCATATATATTTCTTCATCCAAATCACCATGAAGAAAGGCTGTTTTAACATCCATCTGCTCTAAATGCAAATTTTCAGTAGCCACAAGACTTAAAACAGTACAAATAGAAGTCATTTTAACAACAGGAGAAAATATTTCATCAAAATCAATTCCTTTTTTCTGTGCAAATCCTTTTACAACTAACCTGGCCTTAAATCTTTTCTTACCTCCTTCCTCTTCTTTCAACCTGTAAACCCATTTATTCTGTAAAACCTTTTTACCTGCAGGCAACTTGCACAAATCCCATGTCTTATTTTTCAGCAAAGAGTCCATTTCATCTTTCATTGCAGACTCCCACTGAATCTTAGCATCCACCTGCACAGCTTCATCATAACTTTCAGGTTCACCAGCATCAGTAAGTAAAATAGAATACAAAGAGGGAGAAAACCTTTGTGGAGGTCTAATTTGCCTTGTTGACCGTCTAACATTCACTGGTGTATGTGGTATTTGTTGTTGCGGTTGTTGCACATCATGAGGAATGGCTGGAACATCAGCTTTTGGAGTATCATCCAGCACTACATAATCATCTTCGTTCTTCTCATGTTGCTGCAACAGATCTTTGTACAACACTTTTTCATTGAATATGACATCCCGGCTTCTTATAATTTTATGATTTTCAAAATCCCAAAGCCTATAACCAAATTCATTAATGCCATATCCAAAAAAGACACATTTCTTTGATTTAGCTTCTAGCTTGGTTCTATTTTCAGAGTCTATATGAGCAAAAGCTTCACAACTGAAGGTCTTGAGAAAAGAATAACTCACCTTCTTACCAGTCCATGCTTCCTCTGGAATACCAAAGCCCAAAGGAGTAGAGGGACCTCTATTAATCAAATATACTGCAGTATTGACAGCCTCCGCCCACATGTGTAAGGGCAACCCAGCATGCAACCTCATGCTCCTTGCGCGCTCCATTATAGTCCTGTTCATGCGTTCAGCCACTCCATTTTCCTGTGGAGTCCTTGGAACAATTTTTTGTCTACGAATACCATTAGTGGAGCAATAATCTTCAAATTCATGACTGCAATACTCACCACCATTATCAGATCTGAGACATTTTAATTTCTTACCAGTCTCATTTTCAACCAAGCATTTCCATTTCTTAAAAGTTTGAAATACATCAGATTTCTATTTAAGGAAATAAACCCATACTTTTCTAGTTGCGTCATCAATAAATGTAACATAATAATGAGAGCCACCAAGGGAAGATACCTGAGCCGGTCCCCATACATCTGTATGCACAAGTTCTAATTTCTCCTTTTTGTTTTCCTTCCCTGTCTTTACAAAACTCACTCTCTTTTGTTTTCCATACACACAACTTTCACAGAAATCCATATTCACACATTTTAGACCTGGTAAAACTTTCCTTGAATGAAGTACTTTCATACCTTTCTCACTCATGTGCCCAAGTCTATTGTGCCACAGCGCTGTATCAGAATCCACAGCAGCTATTTGTTCTCCCTGCTCATCTGCAGTAATTGTTCCTGAATATTCATTTTTCTCTGAAACAATCAAAGTAGAAGGAACAATATGACCTGTACAAAGATATAAGGTGCCTACTTTCACACCTTTTGCTACTACAAGGGAACCTTTTGAAACCTTCCAATTTTTATCATTAAAAGTAACTACACAACCCTCATCACCGAGTTGCCCTACTGAAATTAAATTTCTACTTAGTTTTGGAACATGTCTTACCTCATGTAGTAGCCAATGATTCCCATTCTGCAACTTAATCTTAATTTTTCCCTTTCCAACAATCTGACAGGGTTCATTATCCCCCAAATAAACAAGCCCAAAATCCCCTTGGACATAATCAATGAAATAACCTCTATGAGGTGTAGCATGAAAAGAAGCACCAGAATCTAAAACCCATGAATCATCAACACTCTCTAAAGACAGAAGCAAAGCATCCTCTTCGGATTTGTGACTTACCACATTTGCCTCTTTGTCTCCATCTGATTTATCTCCTTCATTTTTCTTTCGAGTCCAACAATCTTTCTTTTTGTGCCCTGGTTTCCCACAGTACCAGCAATCATTTGGTCCTCTCGATTGAGACCTCCTCCCCTTTGACTTTCCTCTTGATTTCCCACGATTTCCAGAGTTACTTCCTCTTTCAGTCGTTCTGCCCCTGCTTTGTGCATTTAAAGCACTTCTTGATGTAGATCCACCTGAGGATTTTCTACGAGTTTCCTCACTTAAAAATAACACCGATCACATCATCATATTTTAGGGTACTAGATCCAGGAACAGAATTACTCACCGCCATTACCAAGCCATTCCAGCTTTCAGGCAAAGAACACAAAATCAAGAGAGCCCTAATTTCTTCATCAAAATTGATACCCACAGAAGATAATTGACTAGTAATAGTATTAAAGTCATTTAAATGATCTGCAACAGATCCACCTTCTGCCATTTTCATATTAAATAAACGCTTCATGAGAAATACCTTATTTGAAGTGGAGGGCTTTTCATATAGTGTCGCTAGGGTTTTCATCAAATCTTCTGTCGTCTTTGCTTTTGTAATATTAAATGCCACTGATGGTGCCAAGCATAACCGAATGCTTCCAAGTGCCTTTCTGTCCAAAAGATCCCATTCAGCCTCTGACATAGTTCCCTGATTCTTGGCTTTTCCTTCCAACGGCTTCCACAAATCCTTCTGATATAAATAGTCTTCCATTTGCATCTTCCATAACTGGAAGTTCTGCCCATTAAACCTATCAACCCTCAGCTTACCATCATCTGCCATTGCTCCCACTCAACCGTGAGACTCCCACTTAACCGTGAGACTTTCCTGCAGAGGATAACTGAGAAACAACTAGGCTCTGATACCACTTGTTAGGATAAACCACGGACAGAAATAAAAACTACATGCAAATATAACCAATAACAAAAAATAATAGAACACACAGAAATGAACACAAGGCACCAAGATTTAACGTGGTTCACCCAATCCCTGGGCTATGTCCACCAAACAGCAAGTCTGATCTTATTACAATCCAGTGATTACAACCTGATTACAATCCGTAATCCCTTACAGCTCAATACCGCCGCAAGAACCAATTTCGTATCACCACATATCAAAAAATACCCAACCCTAAGCCCTTTTTATACAAGTATTAAACCGCTTTAGGGTTATAACATGTCGGCCATATGTCGGCCATAATATGTCGGCTACCATGTCAATGTTGGCTACTTCCAAAATTTTTTTTTTTCGGGGCGATGCCCCGAACCCCACTATTTATGAAGTATGTACAGTACTTTCCTGATCAGTCACCACAATCTAACAATCCTAAGGAATGGGTTCTAGATTCTAGAGCATCTCATCACATGGGTGCTTCAAGGAAGCAATTTTCCTCTCTAAAAAATTCAAATGTACCTTACATCTATGTGGGCAATGATACTCAAATTAAAGTAGAAGGTAAAGGGAATGTTGAGTTAGAGAATGGTGTCTTCAAGGATGTACTTCATGTTCCTAGCCTTAGCACCAAACTTCTCTCCATCTATCAAGTCACTCACTATGGATGTGGCAAAAAAGTAGAGTTCCTCCCTAAAATAGTAGTGGTGAAGAATCTCCAAGATGATTCAATGGTGGCGATTGGAAAGGCAAACCATGAGACTAGACTTTATTCTTTCTCACATTTTGTGCCTAAGTCCACGTCTCTTGCCTTGTTGACTCATTCAAATACTCAAAGTAAACTATGACATGAAAGATTTGGACACCTTAATTATCGCTACCTTCAGCAATTAAGCAGCAAGGAAATGGTCATTGGTCTACATCAAGTCCAGTTTTAGAGGGAGTATGTCCAAGTTGTGAAGTAGGAAAACATCCCAAAGAGAAATATGACAAGGGGAAGTCTTGGAAGGCAACTACTATTCTAGAATTAGTACATAGTGATGTAGCTGGTCCTTTTCTAGTACCTTATTTTGGTAAGGCCCACTATGTTCTCACATGTATTGATGACTTTTCAAGGTACACTTGGGTCTTTTTTCTTGGTCATAAGAGTGATGTCTTTAACAACTTTATCACATTCAAAGCTCAAGTTGAGAAAAAATTTGGGAAAGCAATCAAGATACTAAGGATAGATAATGGCAGAGAATATGTCAACTCTAGACTTATAGACTATTGCACAAATGAGGGTATAGATCTTCAACATTCAGTTGCATACACGCCATAGTAGAATGGTGTAGCTGAAAGAAAGAATAGAACCCTTAAGGAAATGACTACTTGCATGCTTCAACACAAGTCTCTTGATCAAGTGTTTTGGGCTGAAGCCATGTGTTGTGCCAACTACATTCAAAATAGAAGTCAGCATAAAGCCTTAGATGGAATAACACCTTTTGAGGCATGGTGTGGAAGGAAACCAAGTGTTAAGCACTTCAAAGTTTTTGGTTCTCCAGCATGGGAAAGGATACCTCCACAAAAGAGAAAGGCATTAGAACCACAAAGAAAACCATGCATATTTGTTGGATATCTTGATCATCTCAAGGCATATAAATTAATGGATCCAGAGACTCATGAAATCTTCTATGAGAGGAGTGTTCATTTTGAAGAAACATGCCCAAGTTTGGCTTCTTCAACTCCTCCTTCTTGCTCCTATGTGGATAGTGATCATAGTGATGAAAGTGACTCAGAAGGTGAAACTCCTTCAACCTTGACTCGTAGGACACCACCTTCGTAGTGTCAACAAATAGTTGAGGACATTCCTTCATCTTCTTCCACTAAACCTTGTTGGGCACAACAAACTCTTGATGCAGCAGGTTCATTAGTGAGAAATCCTTCAGATAATCGAAGAACTAGGTCACAACACAAGTCATTTCCACATGCATACGTAGCCATTGCTTTAGATCCACAGTCTTTTAAGGAAGCATCAAGGATTCCAGAATGGGATAAAGCTATGGAGGAAGAATATAATTCATTGATGAAAAATAACACATGGCACTTAGTTCCCCTTCCTAATGGAAGAAAAGTGGTTCGATGCAAGTGGATCTATAGAACCAAATTTGTAACAGATGGAAGTATTGATAAACATAAAGCTAGACTAGTTGCCAAAGATTTCTTGCAAGTTCCAGGTATTGACTATACAGAGACTTTCTCACCAGTTGCCAAAATGAACTCCATTTGCATGACACTAGCAATTGCTGTAGCTCAAGGATGGGTTGTACACCAGATGGATGTTAAGAGTTCATTTTTAAATGGAGACCTTCATGAGGAAATTTATATGGAGCAGCCACAGGGGTTCATATAGGATTCTACTATGGTTTTTAGATTAAAGAAGTCTCTTTATGGTTTAAAGCAGGCTCCTCGAGCTTGGTATGCCAAAATGGATTCATTTCTCCTCTCAGCAGGTTTTACAAGATGTCATTTTGATTCAAATGTTTACATTCTTCACCAAGATGACTCTCACTTGATCTTAGTGCTTTATGTCAATGATTTGATCATTACAGGGAGCATTGCATCCATCATAGCTAGTGTCAAGACCTCTCTTTAGGATAGATTTTCCATGACAGACTTGGGTTTTCTATACTACTTCCTTGGCATTGAAATCATACAGTCTTTAGCAGGGATTTCACTTGCACAGCCCAAGTATGCTCTTGACTTGCTTTCACGGTTTCACATGAGTGATTGTAAACCTGCTCCTACTCCCTTCTTATCAGGTGTCAAGCTAGAGGCTAAGTGTACCACTCCACTTGTTGATGCGACATTATATTGATAGTTAGTTGGGAGCCTTATCTATTTGACACACACACGCCCTGATATTGCCTTTGCAATTGGTATCATTTCACGCTTTATGCAAGAACCTCATGAGCTTCATTGGAAGGCTGCCAAATGCATTTTGCACTATATCAAGGGAACATACACACATGGGATTCATTATACAATAGGTACAGGGCTTCAGTTGATTGGATACCTAGATTCACACTATGCAGGAGACTTAGATTCTCGAAAGTCTACTTCAGGGTACACATTTCAGCTTGGTTTCGACCCTATTTGTTGGCAAAGTAAGAAGTAGAACAATGTTTCTTTTTCTTCCATAGAGGCTAAATATCGAGGGGCTATCAATGTAGCTACAGAGGCTCTTTGGTTACAACACATCTTGGAGGAGTTTGGATTCGATCTACCTAAGCCGACAACTCTTCATTGTGACAATCAAAGTGCCATTGAAATCTCTAAGCATCTAGTTCAACATCAGCGAACAAAGCACATTGAGGTTCACATGCACTATATTAGAGATCTAATACATGAGAAGATCATTGCACTTTAGTACTATCCTACAACAAAGTAGGTCATTGATATTTTCACCAAACCCTTCACCGAGGTTGAATATACTCATTTACGAGATCTCTTGGGGGTGTAGGATGTTGCAGATAGGGGAGTCCCTTGACTTCTCTCTTCTTCTTCTTCTGGGAGGGATTTTTTCCTCTTATGAGGTCTTTTCCTCTCTTTTTCTATATTGTACTTATCTCTCTTTTTGGAGGAGGGTTTTTCCTATGTGGTTTTCCCTCTTTCTCCGCTTTATGAGAGATTGCATTGCATCATTTTAACATTGCTTTTTTACATGGGTACCTAACATGGCCTAGTAGTCGGGACCCATTATGCATTAGTGAGCTTAAGTGCATTCCCCTAAGTTGAACTTAAGGGGGGGGGGGGGGGGGGGTGTTGGTGTAAATAGGTATTTACTATTTACACTTTACTTAAGTTTACTTAGGTTAGTACATTATTTTATTATTTTGCAATATTTTATTATTTCTCTTTATGAGACACTTAGAAGTTTGTGCATCTTCTACAGTTATCATGTAGACAACATAGAAGTGCGCAACTCTAATTATACACATGGTGTCTACACCACAGGAGTTTGCATCATTCACTGAGTTGTCATGTAGAAAACACAGTTTTTTGCACTCCTAATTTTGCACATGTTGTCTACAACACTGATGTGCATGTTTCACCTTTGTAGGCTTATCCTCTCATCATCGCACTTACTTTCGTGCATAATGGAGGATAACCCATATCTGGTGGACATATGTCTAGTTGTTGGACTTATCATGATGCTGATTTCAAGGAATTCTAGATGCATCTCAGAGGCCTTTATATTGAGGCACTCCTAGTGTACTTGTACATACAATTGAATACTATACAGTTATTCTGATCATACTCTGGTCTAATTTGTGCTTGTGTTTTTGAGTTCCTTGGTCTTGGGTAAATTCTTCCCTAATGGAGATTCTTACAAAAACCCTTGACTCCTTGTCTTCCTTGGTTCTCACACATGACAACCTTTGCTTATGACTAGCCATTCTTATAAATAGAAAATTAAGATCTTTTTCTACTCATTCTCCATTGTCAAATTTATGGTTAGGACATACTATGTAGGATACAATGAATCTACCCCACATTCCATACCTCTTCTAGGAACTTCTCCTTGAATCCTCTTTTAATTTACCTAAAAATGGTTGACCTTGAATTCTACACCTGTAGCTCATGAATCTTACCTTCCATCTAGTTCACATAATCTAAGAAAATGAACTTGTTGGCTTAGATCCATTGAATTCATGATCTTTTAAATAACATAGCCACTCAACATTATCTAGCTTTTGATGCTTGACACGTACTATGTTTCTCAACATCCTCTGTAAAATCACTTAGCATGAACTAAAGTTTATTGGTGCTTGATATCAACTAATCATTACTCAACATCCATTGTTCTACTTTGCATACAATAGAATAAGCATTTACTTAGCTCTAACTAATTTTCTACTCAACTTACACTAACTTTGCTCGACACCTACTATCCACTCGGTCAAGCTTGATAGACAAACATTGTGTAACTTATTCTTCTAAACTTTCTTAGTGTAACCAACCTCTATAATCTTAAGTAGATTATCAAGACATCATGTTATCACTGTCTTAATTGATTCTTTTACTTCTTTACATAAGCATAACTCAAATTCTCCTCTAGGTGCTATTGTTACATCTTTTGATCAAATCCTCTCCATCAATCAAATAATGCTAGTACTTAAATCATATAAGTAGTTATCTTATCAACAAATAGTAGGTTTGACATCAGTGACAAAATAATGATTGAAACATATTGATCATACTTCTTCAACAATCTCCCTCAAATAATCTCACTCTTTTTTGTTTTCAATCTATTCTCAACAATCTCCCTCTTTGCCATTGATGGAAAACCAAACTAATCAACCAAATTGACTAGGTTAAAATAGTAAGAAAATACCAAAAAAGAAAATGATTCCTTGTGTTGAAATCTCTTCCTCTATTAGCAACTTCCATCTTTTGAATAGGTTATA
Organism: Cupressus sempervirens; assembly: GCA_028749045.1. Lineage (NCBI taxonomy): Eukaryota > Viridiplantae > Streptophyta > Pinopsida > Cupressales > Cupressaceae > Cupressus > Cupressus sempervirens. The sequence goes on from CM053788.1 coordinate 606,438,600, forward strand.
AAATTCTTCCTTATAACACCCTCTAAATTTCTAGAATCTCTTCTTGTATCTCCCTCTTACTAGGTAGATGTTAGGATTTTGTTATCTTTTTTCTCTTGATAAAAAACTATCTCCCTCTAAGATCAGTAAATTTCTCCTTTTATCTCCATCTGCTATTATCTTTTCTTTGATCAACAATTATCTCCCTCTTTTACAACAATGCCAAAGACTTGTCATCTTAACATGTAGTTATAGGCTTTTTTAGTTTCTCTAGTTTCTCTAGGATTTGAAGTGGTAGCTCTTTGATTACTTTAGGTAACTTCTAAAGTAAGATCCTCTACATCAATGTGTAACATATGAACATTAGCTTGTTTGATGTAGGACACTCCTCTTGTTACTTAGATAGCCTTTGATAGGGGTATCACCCCTAGTTTACCTCTTAGATACTCATGAGGATCCTTAGGTAATGCTTTTGTAAAGATATTAGCAATTTTCTCTTTTGTATTAACATATTCCATCTTCACCTCTTTATCTTGAACTAATTCTCTCAAGTAATAATACTTGATTGCAATGTGCTTAGCTTTTGTGTGCATCATAGGATTCTTTGATATATTTATGGCACTTGTATTATCACAATAAATTCTCACTAGTTCTATGATCTTTTCCTTCATACTTTTGAGCAACTATTTGATTCATACAATGTTTGTACAATTTACAGTAACAACAACATATTTAGCTTCAACAGTAGATTGTGAGGGGTAGTTTTGTTTCTTGCTAGTCCACGTAACCAATCTCTTGCCTAAGAAAAATGATCCTCCACTGGTGCTCTTTCTGTCATCAATGTTTCTAGCCCAATCAACATCAATATAGGCTCTTAATTCAAAATTTTCATTTTTCTTATAGTATATACCATACTCCTCTATTCCTTTTAGATATCTCATTATTCTCTTTACAACCATCAAGTGATTCTCCCTAGGATTAGTAGAGAATCTTGTAACTATCCCTATAGATAATGCAATGTTAGGTCTACTATGTACTACATATTGTAATTTTCCAATCATAGACTTGTACAATATTTAATTTACCTTTGCTAAATCACCATTCTTTGACAACTTGTTTCTAGTCAACATAGGTGTACTTACTAGTTTGGAATCCTCCAATCCAATTTTTTTTAGTATTTCCTTGACATACTTTGACTAAGTGATGTATATACCATATTTCATCTAGTATACTTACAAACTTACAAAGAATTTGATCTCTCCAAACATAAACATTTCAAATTCTTGTTTCATTTGATTTGCAAAATCCTTACATAAAGCATCTTGACCTCCAAATATGATATCATCACCATAATTTTTAGATAAAAAAAATACCTTTTCCTTTCTTTGTCTTTATATATAGATTGTTGTTATCATCAGTCCTTTCAAATCCAATCTTCATAAGATAATTATGAAGTCTCTCATACCATGCTCTTGGTGCTTGTTTCAAACCGTATAGAGCTTTGTATAGTCTACATACCATGTTCTTATTGTTAACATCAACAAATCTTTCTACTTGTTTTATGTAAACTTCTTCTGCTAATATGTCATTCAAAAATATAGATTTAATATCTATTTGATAAACTTTTGAATATTTGTATGCATAATAAGCAAGTATAGTTCTTACTCCTTCGAATTCGGCAATAGGGGAAAATGTCTCTCCATAGTCAATTCCTTGCTCTTCCATGAAGTTCTTTTTTCTACATGTAGATTAGAAATGGTGTTCTTCATTTCATGATGAGATTTTGGAGTATTGTGGTGTGTTTATGAATAAAAGATCTTTGTTGTGTGTTGCATGTGAATAGTGTTTTGTGAGTCTTTCTTGATATTGCTTGCTTCATGCTATGTGTTTGTGAATTGGGTGTGAGGCATCACTCACCCTTGGGAGGGAAGAGATGCTTGGGTGAAGGGGTTAGTTGGGCTCACACATGTAGTTGAGGAATCCTCCCTTGTGTGGAGATGGTTGTATATGTTCTATGGAATGTGAATTATCTTGCTCACTTGAATCTTGGGAGGTATAAGGAGTTATGTAGAAGGGAAGATATTGGTTTCCCCAAAAGGGAATTTTGATATTGAAAAGATGTGTTTATTGTGAATAAAACTATGTAAAACCTCCTCATGGTGAGAGCCCACCTTCACCCTATTCTTGATTCATTTTTTGAATCTTTGTTCAATGCCTTGGGAAGGGATGTGTTGAAAATGTATTGCATTAAATCTGTCATTTTGTTGTGATTATGCATGGCATGTGGAAGTGTAGAATGCAACTATTTATGCCTTGTTTCCCTGAGCTCGATGGGTGGCCTCCTTGAGGCCTAGGTTGGGAGGTGAGCCTCCATGGTTCCATTTCGTCTCTCTTCTTCTTTTTGTAGTAGGTATTCTCTTGTAAAGGTTTTTTTTTTGGGAGCCTAATGTTATGAAGTTTATTTTGCATGTGAGGAGATTTATTATTGTGTTAAAATGGAGGAATAATCTTCAATTTTTATGTGAAGAAATTTGTAGTACAAGAGTGTAGAATCCCTTACAAACTAATATTTCCTTACTCCTTGTGACTTCACCATTTTCATCTAGCTTGTTTATGAATACCCATTTGGTGCCAATCACATTTTTGTATTCTTGTCTAGGATCTAAAGTCCATGTTTTTTTTTCTCAATTTGTTCAATCTCTTCTTCCATGGCTTTACTCTAGTCCACATCTTCTAAAAAATCTCTCAATGATTTGGGTTTCTTCATGCTCAACAAACATGTATCATTTCTCAATTTGTTTCTTTGCATTGGTCTATCATCTTTATCTCTAATAATTTGTGTAGTAGGATGATGTCTTTTGACATATTTGGACAATCTTGGTTCAGCTATGGTTTCTTTAATTTGTCTTTCAACTTCAGAGTCACTATGTACATCTTTTTTAGGTAGTTCATCATGTCTTTCATGTACACTAATCTCAAAATAAAAAATGTGCATCAATTTCATTCTGTAACTTAGCATCTGAATGTAGCTCAATTCCTGAATGCAACTTGACATTCATAGTATGTGACTCGATAGTCACTAAAACTTGCTATTAGTTTGTAGCTTGATTTGCAGCTTCTTCTTCAACATGCATACCTTTATAAAAGTATAAAAATGATTTGTATTCTTCTAGTTCTTTTAGAGGCTCAGCCTCATATACCTCTCTATATTCATCAAAATTTACATTTGCACTTTCCACAACTTTGTTAGTGTTAGTATTTAAACACTTATAAGCTTTACTTCTTGTGGAATATCCTAGGAATACACCTACTTCACTTTTTGCATCTAGTTTACCATTCCTGAAGTCTTTAAGAATGTAACACTTTCTTCCAAATACTTTAAAGTATCTTACATTGGGTGAGTATCCATACCATAGTTCAAACTATGTTGAATGAGTACCTTTCTTGACTTGTATAGGGTTCAAGGTATATGTACAACTATACTTGCAACTTCTCTCCAGTATTTCAAAGCAACATTTTTCTCCATCATGAATGTTCTAGCATAGTCCAATATAGATTTGTTCCTTCTTTCAGTTATTCCATTTTGTGGAGGGATTTTTTGTGTAGAGATGTCTATATTTGATTCTTTTGTCATTATAGAACATCTCAAACTCATGTGATGTGAATTCTCCTCCTCTGTCAAATCTCAAGCACTTTAGAATTTTACCTATTTCCTTCTCAAATCTTGCTAAGTACCACTTAAACATTTGTAAAGCATCATATTTGTGTTTTAAAAACATAACTATCATCATTCTAGAATAGTCATCAACATCCAACATAATGTACTTATCTCCTTTGTAGCTTTGCACACCAATTAGTCCACACAAGTCAGAATGAATAATCTCTAGTATTCTTTTAGAGGTAAGATTTAATCTTAAAAATTGACTTTGTCATTTTTCCTAATTAACATTGTTTGCACATTACATTCTTCAACTTAGAAAAACCTCTAACTTTTCTCATGTTACTGATACTGACTACATTATCAAAATTTACATGACATAACCTTTTGTGTCATAGCCACACATCATCAAATTTTACAACTAGACAAGTAGCATCCTATATATCAAGATGGAATAGATTACTCCTAGTTTGATCACCCTTTCCAATCAATTTTTCATTTGTGTCATATATATGCTAGAAATGCTTTAGAATAATTGAGAGGGGGGGGGAGTGAATTAGTTATTCAAAGTTCAAATGTCCAATTAAAACTTTTTCATCAAGTAAAGTGAGCCTTCAAATTTTTTTTTTTCATTCAAGCTTAGATTTTATTACTTAGCAAGCTACTATAAATCAACATGCAATCATAACACATGAAGAATCAACACATAACACAATGATTTACGTGGAAACCCAATTTGGAAAAAACCACCAGTAACAAGCTACTCAATTCTCACTCATTTGAAGTGATGCCCTATGAAAGGCCTACCTTGTTAAAGGCTACAACACACTATTAAATGTGACCTAGTTAAAGGATTTAACCACCTTGTTAGAAGTGGGCCTGGTTAGAGGACTTTGAACATTCACTTGGAATGCCACCCTATTAAAGGATTTACAAATGGCTGTTAAACCAACCTAAGTCCATAGGATTTTTAGCCTAACTAATACAATTTCTAGACACTAAGGGGTTTTGCCCTGATTACAATTTACAACTTATCTTACAAATTTTAGATCTTTTTTTAACTCTTCACATTGCCTGGCTTTTAGTCTCTACAACTCTTGACAGCTTGCCCTCCTTTCAAGCTTTTTCTTTTTGAGTATTCATGCTCAATATACCAGTGCAATCCTCTCTATGACCACTAATCGAAGCAGAGTCCCAATGCTCTATTCTTCCTTCTCCTGTTGATGTCTTCTTCTTGACACCCTTCAACCACTTCACAATTTTGGCACTCCAACAACTCTTGCTTCTTGGTCTGTGACTCCTTAAATAGAAGTCTGGAATTGCTTTTCCCACTCAATTCTTCCCTTCTTTATTTTCTATTCAAATGGATTAGGTAGGATTCATTAAATCTAACCCATATTTTGTTCCTTCTACAAACATCATGAAGAATCCTCTTGAATTCTCTCATAAATGATTTACATATAATTTTGTGCCACCAGCTCATCATCCTTATCCTCCAACTAGTTCACAAAATTCGAGATAACAATTTTGTTGGCTCAGATTTGGTGAATCTTTGACTTTTCTAATAATGCAACAACTCGGCACTATTAAAATTTGAGTGCTGAGCACATATTGTGTTACGTGACATCAACTATGTTTTAGTGATGCTCGACACCTACTGTGGATTCACTTGGTATCCACTAAGTTTTTCTGATGCTCAACACCTATTACTTTGCTCGGCACTTGGACACACTTGACTCCTATATCACTCATCACACACTAGATTTTTCATTTTCTCAGCACTAACTAAAATTTTTCTTAGCTTGAACTAGCTTACTTGGCACTCACTAATGAACTTAGTTAAGCTTTGCAGTCAACCTTGTTACAACTTATTCCTCCAATGTTTTTAAGTGTGACCAACCTCTGTATTTTTAGGTGTGTTATTAATACATCATTTAACCATTGTCTTAACTGATCCTTGCACTTCATTACAAAACCATAACTCAACCTTTCCCTTAGGTGCTCTTGTTACATCTTGTTGATTAAATCCTCTTCATAAATCAACTAAGTGATAGTACTTGGATCTTATAAGCAATTGTCATTCCAAAAAATAGAAAGTTTGACATCAATGACAAAGCAATGATTGAAAACATTCTTTTAACACCAATGTCTCTTTTTGATAGTATTCATTTTTCAATCAGATTTCCAACAATCTACCTCTTTGGCATTGATGGCAAACCAAACTGATCAACCAAGTTAAGAAAATGCTAACTAGGTTAGAATAGTAAGTCAAATGCCAATTTTTTTTTAAAATTCAAAACTATTCATTCTATCAACAACATAAACTAGCTTATAGCTCCCTCTAAATTCTTTGCTGATAAACTATCTTCCTCTAATTGATTCTTGTTTACACTATTTTCTCCCTCCTAGCTACTATTACCTTTGTCATATTTGAACATTCTTTTTCTTTCGGTTGCAACTAACTCCTTCTATCATTATTTCTCCCTCTGCATACATTGATTAGCTTCTACTATTCTGGTATCTAACTATTTCTCTCTTTGTCCATAAGTTTGATCAGTTTCTTCATTCTTTTCCCTCAATAGTTTCTTCATTCTTCTTCCTCAACTGTTGATCAATTTCTTCATTCTTCTCCCTCTTTGAAAATAATGCCAAAGACATTCTATTTCAACATCTTAAATGCAAGTGTAGTATTTGTAGGCACTCCAATTTCTCCCTCTGTCACCTTTCTCGTGACTGATTTGAATTTTAGCACTTTTAATTACTTCAAGCACAATCCTAAAGTAAATATCCTCTACATCAATTTGTAATATGCCAATAATAAACTTATTTGGCCCAAGGTAACCTTGCTTGTTCTTCAAGTAGCCTTGGCTAGTGGTATCACCCCTAACTTGTCTTTAAGATACTCAAAAGCATCTCTAGGTAGTGCTTTTTTAAAGATGTCAACAATTTGTTCCTTTGAGCTAACATACTCCATTCTTACTTGCTTGTCTTCCTCCAATTCTCTTACATAGTGATACTTGATTGCAATATGCTTTGTTTTGGCATGCATTATAGGATTCTTTGATATGTTGATAACACTTGTATTATCACAATAGAGTATCACAGGTTTAGTTACTTCTTCTTTCATACCTTGTAAGAAATGTTTTATCCATACAATATTTGTACAATTGATAGTAGCTACAACATAGTTAGTTTCTGCTGTGGACTATGAGGTACAACTTTGCTTTTTGCTAGTCCAAGTAATCAATCTTTTTCCTAAGAAAAGTTCTCCTCCACTTGTGTTTTTTCTGTCATCAATATTACCTCCCCAATCTTCATCAGTGTGTAGGCTCTCAACTCAATCTTTTCACTTTTCTTGTAGTACAAACCAAAGTCATCAATTCCTTTTAGGTATCTTAGTATTCTCTTCACTGCCATTAGATGATTTTCTCTTGGGTTAGCAAAAAATCTTGCCACTATTCCAACAACTAATGCAATGTTTGGTCTACTATATAAAACATATTACAACTTTCCAATTATTGATCTATACATTATCTGATTCACTTCAGTTGACTCATCATTCTTAGTTAACTTATGTCCTATTACTATTGGTGTACTGACTAGTTTTGAGTATTCTAATCCAAACGTCTTGAGTATTTCCTTGATATATTTGGATTGGGTCACAAATATGCCATGCTTTAGTTGATTTACTTACAATCCAACAAAGAATTTGATTTCTCCAAACATTGATATCTTAAACTCATGTTTCATTTGATTAGTAAAATCTTTGAATGGGACATCTTTTCCTCCAAATATTATATCATCAACAAAGATTTCAGATATCAGAATATCTTTACATTTTTCTACCTTGATATACAAGTTGTTGTTGTGATTTGTTCTCTCAAATCCTATCTTCACAAGATATTTGTGTAGTCTCTCATACCATGCTCTAGGTGCTTGCTTCAAACCATAGAGTGTTTTATGCATTTTGCAAACCATATCCTTGTTGTTGTCATCAAAAAATCCTTCTAGTTATTCTATGTAGACTTCCTCTTCCAGTATACCTTTCAGAAAAGAAGACTTTACATCCATTTGGTAGACTTTGAAGCCTTTGTAAGCAACATATGCAAGTAATTTTCTTACTCCTTCCATTCTTGCAACAAGGGAAAATGTTTCTCCATAGTCTAATCCTTCTTCTTGTGCATAGCCTTTGTAGACTAGTTTGACCTTGTTTCTTGTTATCTCACCATTCTCATCAAGTTTGTTCCTAAAGACCCATTTGGTACCAATTACATTCTTATTAGCTAGGGTCTAGGTTTTGTTCTTCTCAATTTGGTCTATCTCCTCTTCCATAGCTTTATACTAGTTATCATCTTGTGGTGCATCTTTTACTGTTTTGGGCTCAATCTTTCTTAACAAACATGATTCATTTCTTAGTTTATTCCTTATCAATAGTGATTTGTTCTATAGGGTGATGTCTTCTCACATACTTGGCTAATCTTGGTTCTATCCTTCTTTCCATGTTTGGACCTTTAGCTTCATATTCACTTTACACATCATCATCATCTATTATTTCATTATCTCTTTCATGTGTGCTGATTTTAGAATCAAAATGTGCATTCTCTTCATTTTGCCACTCAGATTCTAAATGCAACTTGGCATTCACTAGTTGTGACTCAACTGATATTGAAACTTGTTGCTGATTCCCAACTTGATTACTAGCATCATCTTTAGTTGGTATTCCTTCATAGAAGTATACAAAAGATCTATAATCTTCTGGTTGCTTGAATTCATCAACTTGGACTTTTATATACTCATCAAAATTTACATTTGCACTTTCCACAATCTTTTTAGTATTAGTATTCAAACACTTATATGCTTTGCTTCTAGTGGAGAGTATCCAAGGAATATGCCTTCATCACTTTTTGCATCAAACTTGCCATTTCTAGTATTCTTAAGAATATAGCACTTACAACCAAATAATTTGAAATGTTTTACATTAGGTGAGTGACCATACCAAAGTTCAAAAGGTGTTGCATTTGTTCCTTTCTTGACTTGTACTCGATTTAAGGTGTAAATAGCAATACTTACAACTTCTCTCCAATACTTGAGAGAAACACTTTTCTCCATCATTAATGTTCTAGCACAATCTATCACTAATCTATTACTTCTTTTTGCAATCCCATTTTATGGTGGAGTTCTTGGTGCTAATGTTTTCCTTTTGATACCTTTATCATTGCAAAATATCTCAAATTCTTTTGATGTAAACTCTCCTCCTCTGTCTGATCTCAAGCACTTCAAACTCTTGCTTGGTTCCTTCTCAACTTTGGCCAAATACTACTTAAAAATTTTAAATGCATCACAATTTTTTTTTAAGAATGTGGAAGTCATCATCCTAGAGTAGTCATCCAAAAATAACATTATGTATCTATCTCCTAGGTAGCTTTGTACTTCTATTGGGCCAGATAAGTCTGTATGGACTAGTTCTAGTACTTCTTTAGAAGTGTAAGTTTTGCTTTTGAAACTTGACTTGGTCATCTTTCCTAGTTGGCATTGTTTGCACATTGTGTTTTCAAGCTTCTCTAGCTTAGGCAAAGCTCTAACTTTCTTCTTTTTGCTGATACTAATTAGATTGTCAAAGTTAATATGAATAGCCTTTTATACCATAACCACACATCATCAAGTCTAACAATAAGATAGGTTGCATCTTCCATATCTAGGTAAAATAAATTAATCCTAGTTTATTCACCTTTTCCTATTAGATTTCCATTAGTATCATAAATTTTGGTAGTTTTGTTTACAAATTCTACTTTGCAGCCTAAATTGTCTAACTATGGCACACTTAGCAAATTGTAGTTCAATCCTTCTACATAGTATGCATTATCACATAAAATTTTCTCTATAAGTTTAATAGAACCTTTTCCTTTTATTTGACATGGAGCATCATTTCCAAATCTAACACTATTTTCATCATATTGAGTAAAGGTAATAAACTTACTTTTGTCTCCTACCATGTGATTTGAGCATCCAATGTTTATGATCCATTTGTCATTCTTGTTCACACAAGTCACCAGTGCTGTTTCTTCATCTTCATTTGATTTATCCTTCATGGCTACATAGACTACCTTATAATCATTCTCATTAGAGTCTTCTTCAACAATGTAGCATCTTTTTCCTTTGTCCTTGTAATCTTTGCTATCATATTCTCTTTTGTTCTTGTACTTGTTTCCTTCTTTGTATTTCTTCTTCTATGTACACCTTGCAGCAATATGTCCTACTTCATTGCAATTGAAACAAATGATAGGGAACTTATCTTTGAGTTTACCTTTACCTTTGTGGAATCTTCTAGCTAGTAGTGCTTCCAATTGTTCTACATCTTCTTCATCTATGTTGCTATCACTAGACGCATGTTTTCCTTTTCTACTCTTCTTCTTTCATTTCACCTCCTTAGTATCTTTCAATGATAGCTTAGCCTTAAAAGAAAATTCAATATTTCCAGGTCTGTAGTTATCATAGTTGGACAACTCAAATGTAGTGAGTCTTCCCACTATACCTTCAAAGGTTAGTGTGTTTCCTGGTACACACCTTAGCTCTTGGATGGTTGAAACTCTAATAGCATAAATGGGGAGAAAAGTTATTAAGTATTTTCTATTGATAGTGTCATCTTACAAATGAACACATAGACTTCTTATTGCACTTACCACTTCTTTCATTCTAGAGGCATACTGAGCAACATTCTCACCTTCCTCCATTTTCATGTCATCAAACTTTCCTCTAAGGCTTTCTCTCTTTGCTCTTTGAACATTCTGATCTCCTCCATAGATATTTGATAGGGCTTTTCATATCTTGAATGTAGTATCACATCCTTTGATGTCATCAAATTCAACATAACTGAGTGCAGAGGCAATCTATAACATTGCCTGATTGTGCTACTTTCTTTTGTTCAAATCATCTACAAAGAGGGGTCCAACTAGATCTACATATTCCACTCCAATTGAGGTTTTTTCATAATCACCTATTGATCCAAGGTGCAGTTTCATTAGAAGTTTTCATGCAACGAAGTTATCTTTGTTGAGCTTGGGAAATTCTCTCTTGGACATCTTGATCTTCCTATTTTTAGTACCTTTAAACTAAATCAGTAGATGGATCTGATACCAATTGTTAGAAATGCTTTAGAATAATTGAGAAGGGGGGGGGGGGGGGAGGGGGGGGGGTGGACGGCGGTGAATTAGTTATTCAAAGTCCAAATGTCTAATTAAAACATTTTTATCAAGTAAAGTGAGCCTTAAAAACTACTTTTAAATCCAAGCTTGGACTTTCTTACTTAGCAAGTTACTATAAATCAACATGCAAGCATAACACATGAAGAATCAATAGATAACACAATGATTTACGTCGAAACTCAATTTGAGAAAACCCACTAGTAACATGCTACTCAATTCTCACTCTTCTAAAGTGATGCCCTATGAAAGGCCTACTCTATTAAATGCTACAACACACTATTAAATGTGACCTAGTTAAAGGATTTAACCACCTTGTTAGAAGTGGGCCTGGTTAGAGGACTTTGAACATTCACTTGGAATGCCACCCTATTAAAGGATTTACAAATGGCTATTAAACTAACCTAAGTCCATAGGATTTTTACCCTAACTGATACAATTGCTAGAGAGTAACAATAAAGGGTTTTGACTTGATTACAATTCACAACTTGCAGATTTTAGATCTCTGTTCAGCTCTTTACATTGTCTGGCTTTCAATCTCTACAACTCTTGACAGCTTTCCCTCCTTTCAAGCTTTTTTTCCTTGAGTCTTCATGCTTAATGTACCAGTGCAATCTTCTCTATGACCACTAATAAAAGTAGAGTCTCTATGCTCTATTCTTTCTTCTACTCTTGATGTCGTCTCCTTGACACCCTTCAACCACTTTGCAATTTTGGCACTCTAGCAGCTCTTGCTTCTTGGTCTGTGACTCCTTAAATAGAACTTTAGAATTGCTTTTCCCACTCGATTCTTCCCTTTATTATTTTTAGTTTGAATGGATTAGGTAAGGTTCATTGAATCTAACCCATATTTTGTTCCTTCTAGAAACATCATGAAGAATCCTCTTGAATTCACTCAAATATGGTTTACATAGAATTCTATGCCACTAGCTCATCATCCTTATCCTCCAACTGGTTCAAAAAATTCAAGATAACAACTTTGTCGGCTTAGATTTGGCTAATCTTTAACTTTTTCAATAATGCAGCAGCTTGGCACTATTAAAATTCTTGTGCTCGAAACATATTGTGTTACTCTGCATCAACTATGTTTTACTGATGCTCAATACCTACTATGGATTCACTCGACATCCAGTAAGTTTTCCTGATGCTCGACACCTGTTACTTTTCTTGGAACCTAAACACGCTTAGCTCCTTCTATATCACTCGGTACACACTAGATTTTTCATTTGCTTGGCTCTAACTAAGAATTTGCTCGGCGTGAACTAGCTTGCTCGACACTCACTAATGAACTTAGTTAAGCTTTGTAGTCAACCTTTTTACAACTTATTCCTTCAATGTTTCTAAGTGTGACTAACCTCTACATTTTCAAGTATGTTATCAATACATCGTTTAACCATTGTCTTAGTTGATCCTTGCACTTCATTACAAAACCATAAGTCAACCTTTCCCTTAGGTGCTCTTCTTACATCTTGTTGATTAAATCCTCTTCATCAATCAACTAAGTGATAGTACTTGGATCTTATAAGAAATTTTCATTCTAGCAAATAACATGTTTGACATCAACAACAAAACAATGATTAAAAACATTCTTTTAACAACAATCTCCCTTTTTGATAGTATTTACTTTTCAATCAGATTTCCAACAATATCTTGGCAATCTTGTTTCCAAACTCAACCTTACATCCCAAATTATTCAGTTGTGACACACTCAACAAATTATAGTTAAGTCCTTCAACATAGTAAGCATTGTTACATAAAATCTTATCTTTGAGCTTTATAGAACCTTTTCCTTTTATCACACATGGTGCATCTTTACCAACTCTTACACTATTTCCATCATAACAATTTAGGGTAATGAACTTACTTTTGTCTCCAGTCATGTGATGTGAACACCCACTATCAATGATCCATCTATCATTCTTGTTCACACAAGTCACAAGTGTAGTTTCCTCATCTTCATCAGATTCATCCTTCATTACAACATACATCACTTCATCATCATGTTCATTAGATTCATCTCTCGTTTTCTCTTTAGCAATGTAGCATAACTTTTTGCCTTTGTCATTATAGTCCTTGTTGTCTTTATCTCTCCTACTTTTATACTTGTCACCACCTCTATTGTTCTTCTTCTCTAGACATCTAGCTACAATATGAACAACCTCATTGCAATTGAAACAAATGATAGGTAATTTATCTTTGAACTTACCTTTACCTTGGTGGAATCTCCTAGCTAGTAGTGCTTCAAGTTGTTCTACATCCTCCTCATTTGTATCACTGTCACTAGACACATACTTCTTTTTCTTCTCATCAGGTTCCTTTAACGATACCTTGGCTTTGAAAGTAGGCTTAATACTTTCAAGTTTGTAATTATAAAAATTAGATAGCTCAAAAGTAGTGAGTCTACCTATCCGACCTTCAAGTGATAGATAATTCCTTGGTATACATCTTAGTTCTTGAATTGCATAAACTCTAATAGCATATATAGGCAGTAGTGTTCTCAATTTTTTGTTTAGCACAATATCATCATCTATTTTACCAGTAGCTCCCCTTATTGCATTAACAATTTCTTTTATCCTTGCAATATATTGAAAAATATTTTCACCTTCTTCCATTCTTGTATCATCAAACTGACCTTTGAGACTTTCAATTTTGGCTCTAAGAACATTTGTATCTCCTCTATAGATAGTGGTTAGGGCATCCCACATTTTCTTTGCACTGTCAAGACCTTTGATATCATCAAATTTGGCATAGCTTAGGGAAGAGACAATCTCCATCATTGCTTGGTTATGTTCTTTATTCTTTCTCATATCCTCAGTAGTTGGGGCTCTAGAAGGATTAACATGCTCATTAGTAGTTATAGATTGTGCATGATCTCCAAGTCCTCCAAGGTGTAGCTTATCAAACTTTGGCATGTAGGAAAGTTATCTCTATTGAGCTTGGGTACTTCTCTTTTTGACATTTTGATCTTTGTGCTTCTAGTATCTTCAAAATAGTCCTCTTAAGTAGATGGCTCTAATACCAATTGTTGGAATACTTTAGAATAACTAGGCGGGTGAATTAGTTATCCAAGGTCTAGATGTATAAATAAAACTTTTCACAACTTAGTCAACCCATAAAACATTTAACTTCATGCATGCATCCATAAGATTATGCATTCACTTAAAACTTGTAGGTTATTATCAAATCAACTTGTAGAAATGTAAACATGAAACAACATAGATTCATCAACACACTTGACACAATGATTTATGTGAGAACCCAATTTGGGAAAAACCACTAGTAACATGCTACTCTTTTTCACTCTTTTGAAGTGATGCCCTGTTAAAGGCCAACCTTGTTAAAGGTTACAATACACACTATTAAATGTGATCCTGTTAAAGAATTTCAATCACCTTATTGGGAGTGATCCTTGTTAGAGGTCTTTAGAGCATTCACTCAGAATATCACCTAGTTAAAGGATTTACAAATGACTGTTAGGTCAACCCTAATCCAAAGGATTTACCCTAGACTGATACAATTATTAGAAAGTAATAGTAAGTCTTGATCTAATAACAACTTACAACTCTATTTGTAGATTATATATCTCTATTTCAGTCTTCTATTGTGCTTGGCCTTTACTCATTGCAGCTCTGATAGCTTGTTCACCCTTAAAGAATTCATATCCTTAAGTGTTCTTTCTTAACATGCCATTCTAGTCTTTTCTCTTAGGTCACTTGATGAAGCAAAACCCTTGACTTGTTGTCTTCTTTAGTTTCTCACACATAACAACCTTTGCTTCTGACCAACCATTCCTATAAATAGAAAATTAGGATCTTTTGCTACTCATTATCCATCGTCCAATTTAGGGTTAGGACAGATTAGGTAGGGTACAATGAATCAAACCCACATTCCATATCTCTTCCAGAGACTTCTCCTTGAATCCTCTTTGAATTCTCCTAAAAATGGTTTACCTTGAATTCTGTGCCTCTAGCTCATGAATCTTATCTTCCACCTAGTTCATATAATGTAAGAAAACAAACTTGTTGTCTTAGATCCATCAAATTCATGATCTTTTAAATGATGCAACCACTTAGGATTATCTAGCTTTTGATGCTTGACACATACTATATTGCTCAGCATCTTCTGTAAAATCACTCAGCATAAACTAAAGTTTATTGGTGCTTGGCATCAACTAAAATTTACTTGACATCCATTGTTCTGCTTAGCATACACTAGAATAAGCATTTACTCAGCTCCAACTAATTTTTTTCTCAACTTGCACTAACTTTGCTCAGCACCTACTATCCACTCAATCAAGCTTGGTAGACAAACTTTGTGTAAGTTATTCTTTTGAACTTTCTTAGTATAACTAGAATTTGTAACCTTAAGTAGATTATCAATACATCATATTATGACTGTCTTAATTGATTCTTGTACTTCTTTACATAAGCATAACTCAACGTTTCTTCTAGGTGCTATTATAATATCTTTTGATCAAATCCTTTTCATCAATCAAATAAGTGGTAGTACTTAGATCATATAAGTAGTTGTCTTACCAACAATTAGAAGGTTTGACATTAGTGACAAAATAGTGATTGAAATATATTGATCATGCTTCTTCAACAATCTCCCTCAAATAATCTCCCTCTTTTTTCTTTTCAATCTATTCTCAATAGCATGTATTGTGCACACATTTTCATCTACACTTTCCATTGGGATTTCCACCTCCTATGCATGTACAAACATCAAGATATACCAAGTTAGTATTCTCTTGCATGGGGAATGATGTTTTCTATGGGCCTCTATAATTTGGAAGTGTTTTGAGCACTATGTGCCCTTCATCCTCCAAGTGATCCTTGTTTTTGGTTGCAACCTTGGGTTTCAAGAACCTTTTTCATGCACTATCTCAACTATTTTACTTGTGCTCCTCTTTGTTTTTTCACGTGCTTCGTGAATGAGATGTTGGTGGTTTTATGTTGTTGACTAATGATTTGTGTTTTATTCCACACATTTCAAGCATTGTTTAGGCAATTTGGAGTTTATTTTCAGCTTGATCAACAAAATTGTTCATGTTGTTTTTTGCCAAACCAAAAATTTTGGTATCTTTTGGCCATTTCTTCTTCATTTTTCAAATGCCATTTTGGTCTAGCAGTTTGAACCTTGGGTTTGCAAAAACAATTTTGGCAATTGATTGGTTGTTTCTATGATCATTGGTGAGCATTTTTCTATTTGACATGCATTTTTTTACACATGGGGTATATTATTTTTGGGTATCCATCAGAATATTTACTAGTACCAATCCATTGGGTTTTCTAGTTATGATGATTTTTTGGAAACTTAGTCATTTTATCTGACATTGTTTTCTAGCTTGATGGCCATTTGATCATCAAATTTGGGCTCATCACTTCCTGATGCAAGCATTGCACCAGCATACCTTGCAAGCCTTTCTAGCTTAATTTTCACCTAGCTATGGTTTTTTTCCACATATTTCTCATTCAAACTCTTTTTTCCACAAACAAGATATCATTGGAAAGCTAGTTCTGAGTCTGTCATAGTGGTTTAGGCAATTTTTAGTTTTGATGCATTTTTTATGGCTTTCTTTACTGTCAAAGTTAGGAGTTTTTTTTGCACACTGAGAGACATATCTTGAGCATCCATAATTCTTTATACCATTGGAAAGGTTTTTTAGAGCTCTTTCAAATGATTCTAGTTATTTTTCCATATTCTACTCTAGGCACATTCTATTTAGTTTTCTTTCCTTTTTGTCATTTTAGTAGATATCTTGGTTGTTTCAATTTTGGGGATCAAATTCATTGCTTCAAATGATTCACCATGGGTTGTCCTATCCATTGTATTAGCATTATGTCTCCTCTAGTCTTTGTAGATACCAATTGTATCTATTTTTGCAAACACACTCAAATAAAGTATCATATTGCATCTATATTTTTATTTTAGTTATTTTGCCTTATTTTTCCTTCTATTTCAAGCATTGTCATCTTAGGAAAGTCATTTAGATTATTTTATTCTTGGGATTTATTATATCTTGTGCCATGTTGCGCATGTACTACTCTAATTAAAGTGCCAATGGGGGTTGATGTTTTGCATTTTTTTTCCATCTTCCTTTGTTTACTGAGTTTCCCTTCTATGAAATTAGCCTCATGACATGTCTAAGATTGATTACCTCAATACACACATATGTATTCTTTTGTGCATCTTGATTGTGGTTCCTTGACATGTAGTTCTTTTGGAAAACTTTATCAATTGCCTGTCACCTCACCCTTGTCTGCATCTAGGGGTTGTTTTGTTGGTTCTTATGCTTTATTGATTTGATGGAGTGAGCTATGTATTCAATATTTTTTCCCATGTACTAGGTGGATGTAGTGGCTAGATACCTATGCATTTTAGTGAGATGAATCATTTACTATATAGACACTTTTCTTTTTTCTCCTACTTTGGTTGTAGCCTTCCATGTTCAATTGATCATCTCTTCAGGCTTTGGTATTTCATGCCATTTATATCTTAGAGTTTGGTTCTTTTCCTTTGTGTACCTCCTCATTTGAGTAGTGTCTAACAATAGCACTCATCAAAACTATAGCCTTCTTTTCCTATTTAGGTTCTATTATAGTGGAGATGTTGACCTTATGGTCAAATCATTTATCAGTTAGTGCCTAAACACTTAATCATTTGGTTGGTTACATTGATATCGAGCTTCAAAGAGTCTATTGAGCTTCACAAGTAGAGAGTAGTGTAAGTTGAGCCTTACAGAGTCTACTAAGATTCATAGTGTAAACCAAGTAGGAAGTAGTGTTAAGTGAGCTAACAATGTCTAGTGAGTTAGCCATGTTAACCAAGCAAAAGGAAGGTAGTGCTAACTAAGATGTAGTGTCAACTGAGTTCTTTAGTTTTTTCCAAGTCATCAATGCTAACTAAGTTCATGTCTACTCCTAAGTGATCAATGTGGAATGAGAACTGATGTCATCCAAGTGCTAGAGTTTGCCAAGTTGACAGTGTTTTTGAGTGTCAAAATATCACTTGAGTGACCTTCAAAGACCGAGTTATAACATTAAGCTGACTCTAGAATGTAATTATTTGGTTTGGTATATATGTAATATATCTTGTGTGATCCAAATGGGAGTATGAAATGAACAAGAAGAAGAATGAATATGAATTGAAGAGTAAAGGCAACAAGTAGTATAAGGAAAACTAGAGTGTAATCTATCACATAAAGGTGATCATTTCTACATCAAAGGAATATCAATAACAAAAATAAGTTGTTGTTGGAAATATAATAGGGATAGTAAACTTTGAGAGGGAGGGGGGGGTGGGGGAGGTGGGGTGAATCAATCCTTCAAAACTTTAACCATAAATTCATTCACCACACATCCATCTCACAATTTTCATGTAAACTAAAATAGCTAGCTAAACATATTCATCCCTAACATGAAAACAAATAGCATTCAACATACATATAACACAATATATTTGGTTACCTAGAAACCCTCTAATGAGAAGGTATAACTAGGGTGGGAATGACACCCAAAATCCTCTACAACTATAGTAATAAATTGTATCCAATGAAGGCTACAATGTTTGATCATAAACTATGATATACCTTGTGAAAGGTTTGTCTTGTTAAAGGCTTACAAGATTGTTAGATCTTACCCTGTTAAAGGATTTTAACACCCTATTAGAAGTGTGAATAATTAAAGGAATTTAACTTGCAATGAAGTAAGAACCATGTTAAAAGATTTACAAAAGCCTGTTAGGACTACTCTGTTAAGAGATTTAATTGATTCACGTACTAGAATGTTTCAACAATGATCCTTTAGTTAGCACTTTGCTACTAGATAAAAAATCACCTCTTTACTGATGTGTACTCGATCCTCTCTGATCATATGTATCACTTCTATTCTCAACTCCTTTCCCATGTTCTCCTCTTATTGATATTCTACAATGTATCTCAATTCACAACTCCTTAGCCACCATAAATGCTCTATTTGCGCATGCAAACTTCTCTCTTCTCACATTCCACACTTCCATCTTTTAGGGTTTTTACCCCTTAATAATACCTATGTGACTTAGAGTTAGGAATGAATCAACAATTGTGATTCACCCAGTTTTGCCTCTCAAAATAACCCTTCAATTGATTGGTTGCATGTATTGCATAGGGATCTACAATATAGATTCATGCGTATCATCTTAGAATCACAAAACAATCCTTAAGTTGGCTCGAAAATGGTTTACATAGAAATTTGTGCCATTATAAGCAATTATGTCCAAAATTATTTACTTGGCACTTGAAGTGTCCGATACTCGACATCCACTATATCTAAAATGTTGTAACTCGACCTCTGAATGACTTGGCATCCACTGATCACTCAACATCTTAATGACTCAGCATCTACTATCTACTCAACATTTGAGTGACTCAACACTTATTATTTACTTGGTACATACTGTATATCTGTCATTTGACATATACTATTTGGCAACTTATGCTTGGCATACATTACTTATTCAACATGAACTAAGAAAATGACTTAAGTGCGTTGTTACTCATATGTCAAAACCAATTTGAGATTAACAATCTCCCCCTTTAACATGATGGAAAAAACACTCGGTCATGCATCAATATTCTTAACTCTTAAGCATAACTTCAAATGATATCCATTTCGTACTTGTATACAAAATTTCAAAATTTCCAAATTTTACAAAATAATTATGACTTAATAGTCATACCTCAAAATTTCTATAACTCCCCCCTGAGTTGATTATTCTACTATGATTTTGAAACTGAATACTCCTGCAAAGTAGATGGGTATGTGTAGGATCATGGTGTGCCAAAAAGTGGTGATGTGAAAAAAATAGAGCTTGAAAATGTCTAAAAGCGTTTCACAATCCACTTTGACTTTTTTTCACCCATCCTGGTACCAAACCTAGAAAGTAGGCCCCCAACCCTTATTGGGTATCTGATTTGATATCATATACCCAATATTATCAGATATCTGATATAAAATTTGATATTTAATAATATCAAGATTCTGATATAAAATTGGATATCCAATAATATTGGGTATCTGATATCAAATCAGATACTTGATAACCGTACTATTATTTAAAAAAAAACACAACCCAAGGGTTGCTATTTTGACAATGATATAGCATTTTTTGAGCTTGGATATCCATTTTGTAATTGGATATGTGATAATAGGTTTTTTTTAATGTTTTTAATTAATTTTAGTATAAATTTATCAAATTTTGTTATGAATTTGTTAGTTTTAGTTGAATTTGTTAGAATTTAGGTTTTTTCTGATAGAAATTGTTTAAATTTAGGTTTTTTTAATATAAATTATGTTTTACAAATTAATAGGTATGGTTGACCAAAATGATGATACTAAGGCAAGGGATACTATTCCTCATAACCCCCCACCAAATGATTCAATGCTCCTGCAAAATCATCCACCAAATGATTCTTTACCCCCTCAAAACCCTCCTTGAATCGATGATTCAATATTTGAAAATCTCACTGAATTGAGGGCTTTGTGAACAACATATAATATTGTAGTTGCATTGGCTCCTATGTTATCTACGTTAAACACAATAGTGGATATCATTGAAAAACTTACCAAGGAACAAAATGTCACTCTTTGTTGACATGCCAAAATGCATGAGATGTTTGATGATGGTTTGGACTATGATGAGGTTGCAGCCATCAATATAAGTAAAGATGATTTGGTTTCCCTTTTTGTGAACCCAAAAATTGGTTTACCAGTTGACCACAAAAATCCCAAAATATCGATTAATGGTGCATAAATGATGCCATATGTGCAAACTTTTGGGATCATTGGTGGATGGTTTTTAACATCCCTCCACATAGAAATTTAGAGTTGCCATTCATTTCCTTAGAAAATTGTATTTAGAATTTGTGTTGAAACTCAAGGTGAACTATTGGAGCATAAAGCCCAACATGGGTGTAGGACTAGGAGCTCCTCAAGATAGACCCTCTTCCAAGTGGAAGAAAGTTGGCACTTTTTTCCCCCCTACTAATTTCTCCCCCCCTCCTTGAGTGTAGCATCCTAATATTATTGTAGAGGCTAGCTCTTAGACCATTAGATCCATCCATAGATTGAGTAGCCTATTGATATCCCAAGCTAGGTCAATCTTGCCTCCCTGTGTTGATGATGCTAGTGCAAGTTCATTATTGGCTAGCTCATCACACATTTGTGTGCTCCATACTTATATTACATGCAAGAATATTTTTCTGGGTCCCATAGGTGATCTTCTTGAGTATTAATTGTATTAGACAAGGATACACCAGATGCACGTATAGTAGCTATAGACCCTGATGCAAGAGAGGAGGGGCATGTAGAGGCATGGACTCCTTCTGTTTCGATACATGTATACATTTTTTTGTTATGACATAAGTGATTTAAAGTTAATTTTTATAATAGAGTAATTTTAATTTTTAAGCCATACTAACTTATACATGTATGTGATCTTCATTCATGTTTAGTTGATGACTGAGGAGGAGTTGAGATAGGTTGATGATGCCAGGCTCTTGGCTATTTCATTTTTCCTTGAGACATCTATGATACATTATGTTGTGTTCTCATTATTTTTTTAATTTGATATTGTAGCATATATGGTTTCTAATCTTTCTTTTATCTTGTAGGTACCACCTATCCCTTGGGGACAAAGTGTGGGGGATGAGCTAGGATCGATTGACAAAGGAAAGGTAATTAGGTGATTTCTATTTGATTAAATATCAATAAATTCTTGTAAAATGTTTGTGATAATAAAATTTAATTACATTCTATATTCTATAGGGTGTGGCTATTGGCAATGAGCCCATGCAAATTTTGCATCGTAGATGCTCAGGAATTTCCATTCACACTAAGAGCCCCATTGTATGTATAAGTATCATTTATTTTTTATTTTCCTTATCTTCATAAATAAATTCAAAACTTATTTCTATGATATTATCAACTACTATTTTGTATCTCATAGGAAACTCCTAGTGTACACAAGGTTGGATGGTAGAGTTTTGTATCTTTGATGATGCAACCACTATATCCTGAGGAGGAGCCTACACTAGTAAGTTGTAGTTTGAATTCTTGATTAAATATGTTATAAATTTAGCATGCTATGAATTATAATGTTATAGTTTAAGTTGTAGATTTATCTGAAAAACATATATGAACATACACAGGCCACAATCAGTGAGGTACAAGCATTACTGAGGGCATATGAGAGGACTCCTAACTAGCATAGGAGGTCAATGAGAGAGGTATTTATTATGAAATTTTAATAGTATAAAAGATCATTAAAACAATATCATTATACATTTGAGTAATTCAATGTTAGATACAAAGAATCATATAAATTTAGTAGTCTAACTTTGGATTTTCCTTTTTTGTTATGTAGGAGGCATCCGATCCACCTAGTGCAGTAAAGAGCTTGCATTTTGATCATCCACCAGCAACCTAGGATAGTATAGTTGTCATACGATGCATCATGAGACATTTTGAGATGACATATGCCACATTGTTTACAAAAACATCGATATTATACACATTCTGATGGCATGATTAGCAACATTTTGTTTATGGATCTATGTTTTTGACATATATTTGTGCAATTTCTCTATGGATACATGAACTTTGATATATATATTTGTGTAATTTGTCTATGGATACATGTATTTTGATATATATTTTTGTCATTTATGTGCACAATGATATACATATTATTTTAGTATCTAGTATTGTTCAATTTATCATGGATCATGTGTATTGTTCATGTCTATGGAATATCACTAATTTTGATCATGTTTGTTATATTTAATTCAAATGCAATAATTTGTGAATAAAATTTTAACAACCTTTACTATCAAATTTGGATGCAATGTTTAATTTGAAGTGCTATCATGACATAAAGACACTTATTAACCTTCTACACAAGGTTCACATAACCCCAATTTTGATTTTAAACTCCACCTTCAACCTTGAAACTAACTCTTGGCTTCAAATCTAATCTCAACACACTTAAGTACTCCACTCCTCAACCATGGATTCTATTCCCAACTATGATCTCATTCCTAGACTCATAATCTTTGATAACTAGCCCTTCACTTTGTTACTATCCTCATACTGCAACGTTTCAATTTCAACATAACCCCAAAATATTCCAACTTAAGAGACATGATTGGATCAAACCTTTTTAACTTGGTTCCCCAATAACATATCCATATGAATAACATCTATACATTTCTCACATTGATCAGATTACCCATATTGATCCACTTAACAAAATTGGCTTCATTAATGCATGTTATCATTTCACACCTTATATAGGTGTTTCCAACCTTGTATGGTCATGCTCAAACCCCTAACTAACTCTTTGCACTCATTTTCACTTTGCAAGAAAAAGTTGCAAAAGTTGCAAAATTGCAATTTTGTAACTTTTGCAACTTTTGCAATTTTGAGCAATTTTTGCTATAAATTTAAATTCTTAATTAGAAAATTTCACCAAACTTGGTAAGGGGTTATTGATAGCCTGCATGAGCTTTGAGTTACAACCCTCAAAAGATTGATCTCAAAATGCACTTAGAGCACCTTAGAGTCTCCTTAGTACGAGGTGGCTATGAACAATGGGTGGTCTTTGCAGCTAGAACAAGGGTATCACTAGGGTTCACCCACCCATCTAGAGCTAATGGAGCTGACAATTTGATGCCAAGATTAGTGGTTTCAAAGTTATGCTGTGGTGCACCTATGAACTGAGGCAGATTGCAAGTTTTGGCATCAAGCGAGATCACTATGCTGAATCCAAATGGAATGTGATAACTTGAAAATGAGATATATTATTTTAGGCCTTAGCATTATTGTCCTATAGCATTTGACATTTCATTGATAGCCTAGATGAGCTTCAAGTTATGACCCTTGGAAGATTGACCTCGAAAGTACTTGGAGCATCTTGGAGTCTCCTTGTTATGGGGTGGCTAGGGATGATGGATGGTCTTTGCAGCTAGAACAAGGGTGTCACTAGGGTTCACCCACCTATCTAGAGCTAATAGAACTAACAATTAGATGCCAAGATCAGTGGTTTCAAAGTTGTGGTGCACCTATGAACTGAGGCACACTGCGAGTTTTGGCATCGACCAAGATCACTATGTCGAATCCAAATAGAATGTGATCTCTTAAAAATGAGATAGGTTATTTTAGGCTTTGACATCACCATATTGTAACATTAAATATCTCATTGATAGCCCTCACGAGCTCTAAGTTATGACCCTTGAAAGATTGACCTCGAAGTACACTTAGAGCTTCTTGGAGACTCCTTAGTATGGGGTGGCCGTGAACAATGAAAGGTCTTTGCAACTAGAAAAAGGGTGTCACTAGGGTTCACCTACCCATCTAGAGCTAATGGAATTGACAATTTGATGCCAAGATTGGCGGTTTCAAAATTACTCTGTGATGCACCTATGAACTAAGGCATATTGCAAGTTTTGGCATTGAGCAAGATTGCTGTGCCGAATCCAAATAGAATGTGATGTCTCAAAAAAGAGATAGGTTATTTTAGGCCTTTGCATAACCATCCTATAGCATTTGATGTTTCATTGATATCCCTCATGAATTTTGAGTTACAACCCTCAAAAGATTGACCTCAAAATGCACTTAGAGCACATGGAGACTCCTCGGTACGGGGTGGCCACAAACAATGGATGGTCTCTACGGCTAGAACAAGGGTGTCACTAGGGTTCACCGACCCATCTAGAGCTAATGGAATTAATTATTTGATGCCAAGATCAATGGTTACAAAATTACGCTGTGGTGCACCTAAGAATTGAGGCACACCAAGTTTTGGCATCGAGCAAGATCGTTGTGCTGAATCCAAAAAAAATGTGATCTCTTAAAAATGAGATAGGTTATTTTAGGCCTTGACATCACCATCTAGTAGCATTCAATGTTTTATCGATAGCCCTCACGAGCTCCAAGTTATGACCCTCAGAAGATTAACCTCAAAATGCACTTAGAGCACCTTGGAGACCCCTCGGTATGGGGTGGCCATAGGCGATGGATGCTCTTTTCAACTGGAACAAGGGTGTCACTAGGGTTCACCTACCCATCTGGAGCTAATGGCATTGACAATTCAATGCCAAGATCAGTAGTTTCAAAGCTACATTGTGGTACGCCTATGAACTGAGGTACACTATAAGTTTTAGCATCGAGCAAGATCACTGTGCCAAATCCAAACAGAATGTGATCACTCAAAAATGAGATAAGTTATTTTAGGCCATGACATCACCATCCTTTAGCATTTGACATTTCATCAATAGCCCTCATGAGCTTTGAGTTATGACCCTTAGAAGATCGACCTCAAAATGCACTTAGAACACTTTGGAGACTCCTTAGTACGGGGTGGCCACGAATGATGGATGGTCTCCACAACCATAATAAGGGTGGCACTAGGGTTCACCCATCCATCCAAAGCTAATGGCATTAACGATTTGATGCCAAGATCAGCGATTTCAAAGTTACACTGTAGTGCACCTATGAACTAGGGCACACTACGAGTATTGGCATCAAGTGATATCGCTATGTCGAATCCAAAAATAATGTGATCTCTTAAAAATGTGATAGTTTTTTTAGGCCTCAGTAGCACCATCTTGTAGCATTTGATGTTTCATCGATAGCCCTCATGAGCTTTGAGTTATGACCTTTGGAAGATTGACCTCAAAACACACTTAGAGCACCTTGGAGACTCTTCGGTACATGGTGGCCATGGATGATGGATGGTCTTCGCAGCAAAAATAGGGGTGTCACTAGGGTTCACCTACCTATCTGGAGCTAATGGTGTTGATGATTCAATGCTAAAATCAGCGATTTCAAAGTTATGCTATGGTGCACCTATGAACCGAGGCATACTACGAGTTTTGGCCTCGAGCAAGATCACTGTGCCGAATTCAAATAAAATGTGATCTCTCAAAAATGAGAAAGGTTATTTTAGGCCTTGGCATCACTATACTATAGCATTTTAAATTTCATTAATAGCTCTCATGAGCTTTGAATTGCGACCCCCGAAAGATCAACCTCAAAATGCATTTAGAGCACCTTGGAGACTCCTCGGTACGGGGTGGCCACGGATGATGGAGGGTCTTTGCGGTTGGAATGAGGGTGTCACTAGGGTTCATTTGCCCATCCAAAGCTAATGACACTTATGATTCAATGCCAAGATCAACAGTTTCAAAGTTACATTGTGGTGCACCTATGAACTGAGGCACACTGCGAGTTTTGGCATCGACTGAGATTACTGTGCCGAATCTAAATAGAATGTGATTTCTCAAAAATGAGATAGGTTATTTTAGGCCTTAGCATCACCATCCTATAGAATTTGACATTTCATTGATAACCCTCACAAGCTTCGAGTTATGACCCTTAGAAGATTGACCTCGAAATGCACTTAGAGCACCTTGGAGACTCCTTGGTGTAAGGTGGCTGAAGATAATGGATGGTCTCAGTGGTTGTAACAAGGGTGTCACTAGGGTTCACCCACCCATCTAGAGCTATTGGCACTGATGATTCGATGCTGAAATTAGTTGTTTCAAAGTTATACTGTGGTGCACCTATAAACTAAGGCACATTGTGAGTTTTGGCATTGAGTGAGATCGTTGTGCCAAATTCAAATGGAATGTGAACTCTTAAAAATGAGATAGGTTATTTTAGGCCTTGACATTACCATCCTATAGAATTTAACATTTCATTGTTAGCCCTCATGAGCTCTGAGTTACGACCCTCGAAAGATCGACCTCAAAATGCACTTAGAGCACCTTGGAGACTCCTCAGTATGAGGTGGCCATGGATGAAGGATGGTATCCATGGCTAGAAAAAGGGTGTCACTAGGGTTAGTATTAATAGAAAAAACATTATTTTTTACCTCTCTCAAGTTTTTGGCATTTGGCACAATGCATGTTTGGTGTTAATATGTATTAAAATCATCATTTTTTAGGTCCCACCACATAAATTGCATTAAGTAAAATCATCTTTGCTTCTTACATTAAATCAACAAGTTTATATTTACAATATATCAAGTGTTTCATCATTATTACATTAATATACAACTACCAAAAATTGTTGTGTCAAAAATAGTAGTGTCAAAATCGTAGTATCAATAAAAGTATTGTCAAAACTTGTAGTGTCAAAAATAGAATAGATTATTCTTCATTTTTCTCCTTATTTAACTTTTTATCTTCATGCATGGCTACTCTTCATGATGTACCTACATTCCAATATCATAAAAAAATTAGTAACTTATTGTATTAAACAAGATAATCATTGGTTCACTGAATCATTATGAAGAAAATAACATAAGAAGTAAATATACCTAGTCGAGTGTTCTAGTAGGGTCCTCTCTCTATTTTAGGGATTCCAATAGGGCTTCAAGATCAGAATTAGTAATAGTAAAAAGTTCTTTTACTTGTGATCTTCATTAATGCTTCAAGAAATTTACATTTTTTGCTATAATGAGATGCGAATATATGAGAATTATTTTGTGCTTCTGATAGTCTTCAAATGTAGGAATTTCGTTCCTTCTAAGCATGTATGCATGCAATCATGTTCTAGTGAGAACCACTAAACCAGTAGGATATGTGAATCCATCATCATCTGTGATCATTTGTGTAAGCATTTTTTTACCTCTTAAACAATGTGCTAACCAATAATTAAATTTCTGATCATTCCCCTATGGTGCAACCAATGCAAAGACATGTCCTAGTTGAAGAAGATATGATAGATGGTTATGCTCAAGTGAACTTTACATGTCATTATTTCTAATAGAGGGCATGATAAACAATGGAGTAAGATAATGTGGAGCCCATGTGTCCACCCACTCACTCAACTCACAATGATCGCAATCACACTAAAACCAACTAGAACAAAACCAAGCTAGCTATCATGTCAAAATGGTCCATGTACTAGAATCAGAGCTCTGGAATGAATGCATTTTTGATGAGTCTCTCACTATAGCACAATCAAGAATCAGAGCTCTGAAATGAATGCATTTTTGATGAGTCTCTCACTATAGCACAATCTAATCTATCACCTATGGACCCTTCCTCAACCAACCAAAAGAACCTATGTAGCACTAAATCAAGAGTCCCCCCCTGTGATAATGCTAAACTACACCAATCAACAATCCTACAAGCATCAAGAAGCTCTACTCCTAAAATCTTCAATTGCTCCTTAACTAGAGCTCTCTTCACACATGCCCCTACTCCATTATGTTCCCCTTTTCCATAGCCAGACTAAAAAAATACCAAATATGAGGCACCCCCCTCTCTATTTGCATCCTACACAACCAATAAAACATGTGAGCATTCTTGAATTGACCTATATAGTTATTAGACCAAATGATATGTCTATTCATAACAATTGCATGCTCCTATAAGAAATCAAAATAATTCTCAAAACAATGTTGCACAAACTCATGAGAGTGAGATCTATCATCACTCATATAAAAATGATACTCTTTAATAATCTTTCGATTATCTTCTGCACTATTAGGGGCATGTCTATATGTTATGTGGATGAAAATAACAATATGAACGGAGTTGTAATACTAAGATTGTATCTCACTTTGAGGTTGCAATGTGTAGTTCTTAGCAAAGTTAACAACTGATATAATAGTGCCAATAGGAAAAGTCTTGTTACACATTCTAAATTTTTGATTGAACCACTGAGACCCGTGACTATGTCTTGCATACTTGTAGAAAATATTTGTCTTGAAATCTAAAATAAAACTAGCCACACTAATTTATTTTGCAACCAATTAACATCTAGAGTCCCCACTCCCACTCTTCAATGTGTATTTCACTGTTTAATATACCTTTTTTTTTACTATTGTCTTTCCAAGATCTTGTTTGGACCCCTTATGGAAACATGTGTCAAACTTGGATAAGCCACCACATTCTAAACACTTCTTATTTAAGCAAACATTTCTATAAAAGAAACAACCATCAACTCTACGACATAAAAATTGATCTAACAAGTCTCTTGATAATTTTGGAAGCCCACTAGCACCACAATTCTCTAACATTTCTTTACTATGCAAAGTAGAATGGATGGATCATAATAGTTCATGGTGAAAAGAAAACTCGACATGATATTTGTAACAACATGTATTTTGAATTTTAAATGGCACACAATAAAATGGCTTCAAAGATTCAAAAGCCCTTTGTGATATATGAAGACTTGGATGACTCTTTCTAAATTGTTTGAACAACATAGTTTGACTTACCTCCAAATAATATTTAAGATGTGGCGTGTGGTCTCTGATGCCAATTCTCAACTTTGGCACGTTTGTAGCATTGGGTGATACTCTAGAGCTAGAGTGCCAAAATTATGTAATTTCTTCCTTCACATCATTGGATAGCTTCTTATCAGAATATGGAAGTCTCCAACCAAAAGTCCATGTTTCATTTTGAAGAGGATCATCAATTCTCTCTCATCTACTAAGTGCTCTTCTCAAAGTAGTAAGATTTAAGTTCAAGTCAATACAAGTTTGTCTCATATATCTACCCTTTCTCAAATGATGACTTACCAAAGAGGTTGTAATAACCTTTTGAGCAACTCTCTTATCCTTCTCCCTGCTATTTTTCCCAATGCTATTGAGAGTAGTGAAAAGATTCTTCACAATAATAACATTTCTTTCCAATTTTTTATTGACACGAATCTTCAATTTGGAAAGCATAGGTCCCATCTTTTGCATCTTTAATAAGTGCATAAAAAGCTGACATTGCTCTACCAATGTCTTGTTGCCGAAAAACATCTTATATAGTCTTGAAGCCTATAACTGAATGGTTCTTTTTGATTTTTTTCCCTTCTGAATTGGTAATAATCATTTCATCAATTTCAATTATCCTTTTTAGTGTTCTAGAACCTTCATGTTGATTATAATTAGGAGATATGTAAGGTTCTTGTGCATTGTCATGTTCAACATGGTCAATCATGCAATTTACATTGACCTAGTAGTATTTCATCTTCTAAATTTTCATTCTCTAAATTTTCAATCCTGACATTATTGTTATCAATTGGTACATTTTCATTCCCCAACTACACATATTCATTATCTGACTCTATGATTTCACCTTCAACCAATTCATTGTCAACTTGACTTACATTTAACATACCTTGTCTTTTCCTTTAGTGATTTACCTTGTCCCTTTCCCTATATGCCGCAATGTCTTCATTGGATACCTTCCTTTTGTGTTTAACCTTTCATAGACTACTACTCCCCATTCAAATGACAATATCAAAGAACTAATGTTATAATATCAAACCTTTTTCAATTGTTTGGGCTGCAAAATGTGAGATTTTCCAAAACCCATAAAAATGGCCCACAAAAAGCAATGTTGTCAGGTCTGTAGTGACAGGAAATATTTTTGGAAAATCATGCTAGTTTAATCGGACATCTGATCTAAGATCAGACACTCAATAATAAATCAGATATCTAATTTTAGATTGGATATCCAATATCAATGCCAAAATTTTGGAGGGAATTAAGGGGAATGTATGATGAGTAATATTATTATGTATTATATATTATTATGACCTATTATTATTATTAAATATAATAATATATGTTATTATTATTATTATTATAATCTATAAATATAATAATAATATATATATTATAATTATATTAATAATATATAATAATAATAATATATATTTTAATATTAATAATATATATAATATAATAATATAATAATAATAATAATATATATTATACTTATATTAAATATAATAAAAAATATATATTATAATTATACTATAATAATATATATTATTATTATTATATATAAATATAATATATATATATATATATATTAATATTATATTATTATTATTTTTACTATATTATTATAACATATAATAAAGTAATATATTATATATGTTATTAATATATGTTATCATTATTATTAAATATAACAATATATTATTATTGTTATTATCATTACTATGACCTATGATCCATTTGGTCAGTTCTAAAATGCATCGAGAGGGGTCATAGGTTAACTTATGATCCCTATCGACACATTTGATGATAGTGTATGTCCCTAGGGGCCCTAGGACTGCTAGGGATGCATGTGGTTGGTTTTAATGCATCAAGAGTTCATATGTTAACCTATGGCCCCTCTTGATGCATTTCATGACAACGTATGTCTCTAGGGGCCCTAAGACCTCTAGGGATGCATGTGGTTGGTTCTAATGTGTCGAGAGGTGTTGTAGGTTAACCTATGATATCTCTTGGTGCATTTCATGACAATGTATGTCCTTAGGGGCCCTAGAACCCCTAGGGACACATTTGGTTGGTTCCAATGCATTGAGACAGGTCATAGGTTAACTTATGACCCCTCTTAATGCATTTCATGACAACCTATATCCCTAGGGGTTCTAGGGGCCCTAGGGACACATTTGGTTGGTTCTAATGCATTAAGAGAGTTCATAGGTTAACCTATGACCCCTCTCAATGCATTTCATGACAACGTATGTCCCTAGGGGCCCTAAGACCCCTAGGGATGCATTTGATTGTTTCTAATGCATCAAGAGGGGTCATAGGTTAACCTATGACCCCTCTCGATGCATTTCATGACAATGTATGTCCCTAGGGCCTTAGGACCTCTAGGGATGCATGTAGTTGGTTCTAATGTGTCAAGAGGGATCATAGGTTAACTTATGACCCTTCTTAACGCATTCCATGACAACATATGTCCCTAAGGGACATAGGAACCCTAGGGACAAATTTGGTTGGTTCTAATGCATCGAGAGGGGTCATAGGTTAACCAATGAATCTTCTTAATGCATTTTACAATAACATATGTCGCTAAGGGTCATAGGCTAACCTATGAACCTTGTTGACACATTTCATGACAACGTATGTCCCTAGGGGCCCTAGGACCACTAGGGATGCACTTGGTTTATTCCAATGCATTGAGATGGGTCATAGATAAACCTATGACCCCTCTTGATGCATTTCATGGCAATGTATGTCCCTAGGGGCCATAGGACACCTAGGGATGCATGTGGTTGGTTCTAATGCATCAAGAGGGGTCATAGGTTGACCTATGGCATCTCTCAATGCATTTCATGAAAATGTATGTCTAAAAGGGCCCTAAGACCCCTAAGGATGCAAGCGGTTGGTTCTAATGT
Source organism: Cupressus sempervirens (assembly GCA_028749045.1). Lineage (NCBI taxonomy): Eukaryota > Viridiplantae > Streptophyta > Pinopsida > Cupressales > Cupressaceae > Cupressus > Cupressus sempervirens. Next base: position 606,470,621 of record CM053788.1, read on the forward strand.
GTCGAGAGGGGCCATAGGTTAACCTATGACCACTCTCTATTCATTTTATGACAATGTATGTCCATAGGGGCCATAGGAACCCTAGGTTCATATTTGGTTGGTTCCAATGCATCAATCCTCTCGACACATTTGATGACAATGTATGTCCCTAAGGGTATTAGGACCCCTAGGGATGCATTTTGTTGGTTCCAATGCATTGAGATGGGTCATAGGTTAACATATGATCCCTCTCAACATATTTCATGACAATGTATGTCCCTAGAGGCCCTAGGACCCTTAGGGAAGCATTTGGTTGGTTCCAATGTGTCAAGAGGGGTCATAGGTTAACATATGACATCTCTTGATGCATTTCACAACAACATGTCCCTAGGGGCCCTAGGACCCGTAAGAATGCATGTGGTTGGTTCTAATTCATCGAGAGGTGTCATAGGTTAACTTATGACCCCTCTCAATGCATTTCATGACAATGTATGTCCCTAGGTGACCTAGGACCCCTAGGGACACATGTGGTTGGTTCTAATGTGTCGAGAGGGTCATAGGTTCCTCTTGATGCATTTCATGATAATGTATGTCCCTAGGTGCCCTAAGACCCCTAGGGATGCATGTGGTTGGTTATAATGCATCGAGTGGGGTCATAGGTTAACTTATGACCCCTCTCAATGCATTTCACAAATAAGTATGTGCCTAGGGGCCCTAGAACCCCTAGAAACATATGTGGTTGGTTCTAATGTGCTGAGAGGGATCATAGGTTAACCAATGATCTCTCTTGACACATTTCATAACAAAATATGCCCCTAGGGGCCCTAGGAACCGTAGGAATGCATGTGGTTGGTTCAAATGTGTTGAGAGGGGTCATAGGTTAACCTATGACCCCTCTCGATGCATTTCATGATAGTGTATGTCCCTAGGGGCCCTAGGACTTCTAGGGATGCATTTGGTTGGTTCCAATGCATCGAGAGGGGTCATAGCTTAACCTATGACCCCTCTCATTGCATTTCATGAAAATGTATGTCCCTAGGGGCCCTAGGACCCCTAGGAATGCATGTGGTTGGTTGTAATGGTATGAGAACCTATGACCCCTCTTAATGTATTTCACGACAATGTATGTCCTTAGGGGCCCTAGGACCCCTAGGACCCCTAAGGATGCATGTGGTTGGTTCTAATGTGTTGAGAGGGGTCATAGATTAACCTATGACCCCTCTCAATGCATTTCACGACAACATAGTTCATAGGGGCCCCAGGACCTCTAGGGATGCATTTGGTTAGTTCTAATGTGTCGAGAGGGTTTATAGATTAAATTATGACACCTCACGACACATTTCATTACAATATATGTCCCTAGGGGCTCTACGACCCATAAGGACACATGTGGCTAGTTCTAATGTGTTGAGAGGGGTCATAGGTTATCCTATGACCCCTCTCAACATATTTCATGACAACATATGTTCATAGGGGCCCTAGGGTCCCTAAGGACACATGTGGTTGGTTCCAATGCATCAAGAGGGGTCATAGGTTAGCCAATGAATCCTCTCAATGCATTTCATGACAATGTATGTCCCTAAGGGCCTTGGGAGCACTAGGAATGAATTTGGTTTGTTCTAATGCATTGAGAGGGGTCATAGGTTAACCTATGACCATCTCGATGCATTTCATGACTACCTATGTCCCTAGGGGTACTAGTGCCCTAGTGACACATTTGGTTGGTTCCAATTCATTGAGAGGGGTCATAGATTAGGCTATGACCCCTCTCATCACATTTTATGATAGCATATGTCCCTAGGGGCCCTAGGACACCTAAGGATGCATTTGGTTGGTTCTAATATGTCGAGAGAGGTCATAGGCTAACCTATGATCCTTGTCGATGCATTTCATGACAACATATGTCCCTAGGGGCCACACAACCCCTAGGGACACATGTAGTTAGTTATAATACATCGAGAGGGGTCATAAGTTAATTTATGATCCCTCTCGAAGCATTTCATGAAAACATATGTCCCTAGGTGCCCTAGGACCCCCAGGGACACATTTAGTTGGTTCCAATGTGTTGATAGGAGTCATAGGTTAACCTATGACCCCTCTTGATGTATTATAGGACAACTTATGTGCCTAGGTGCCTAGGACCCCTAGGGATGCATGTGGTTGGTTCTAGTGCATCGAGAGGGGTCATAGGTTAAATCAAGAGGGGTCATAGGTTAAATTGAGAGGGGTCATAGGTTAACCTATGACACCTCTTGACGTATTTCATGAAAACATATGTCCTTAGGGGCCCTAGGAACCCTAGGGACACATTTGATTGGTTACAATGCATGACAAAATCTGTCCCTAGGGGCCCTAGGAACCCTAGGGACACATTTGGTTGGTTCCAATGCATTGAGAGGGTTCATAGGTTAACTTATTACCCCTCTTGATGCATTTCATGAAAATGTATGTCCCTAGGGATGCATGTGGTTGGTTCTAATGTGGTAGGAGGCTTCAATGGTTAACCTATGACCCCTCTCGATGCATTTCATGACAACATATGTCCCTAAGGGTGCTAGGACCCCTAGGGATGCATTTGTTTGGTTCTATTGCATCAAGAGGGGTCATAAGTTAACCTATGACCCCCTCGATGCATTTCATGAAAAACTATGTACTTAGGGGTCCTAGAGCCCCTAAGGATGCATTTGGTTGGTTCTAATGCATTAAGAGGGGTCATAGGTTAACCTATGACCCCTCTTGACACATTTTATGACAACATATGTCCCTAGGGGCCCTAGGACCCCTAGGGACACATGTGGTTGTTTTTAATACATCGAGAGGTGTCATAGGTCAACCTATGACCCCTCTCAATATATTTCATGATAATGTATGTTTCTAGGGTCCCTAGGACCTCTAGGGATGTATTTGGTTGGTTCCAATGTGTCGAGAGGGGTCATAGGTTATTGATGCATTTTAGGACAACCTATGTCCCTAGGGTCCCTAAGGACACATCTGGTTGGTTCTAATGCATTGAAAGGGGTCATAGGCTAACCTATGACCCCTCTCGATGCATTTCATGACAACCTATGTCCCTAGAGTTCCTATGTACCCTAGGAATGGATCTAGTTGGTTCCAATGCATGGAGAGGGGTCATAGGTTAACCTATGACCCCCCTCAATGTATTTTCATGACAATGTATGTCCCTAAGGGCCCTTGGACCCCTAGGGATGCATCTGATTGGTTCCAATGCATTGAAAGGAGTCATAGGTTAACCTATGATCCATCTCGATGCATTTTATGACAACCTATGTCCTTAGGGGTTCTAGTGACCTTAGGGATGTATTTGGTTGGTTCCAATGCATTGAGGAGGGTCATAGGTTAACTTATGACCCTGCTTGATGCATTTCATGACAACCTATGTCTCTAAGGGCCCTAGGACCTATAGGGATGCATTTGGTTAGTTCCAATGCATCAAGAGGGGTCATAGGTTAAGCTATGACCCCTCTTGATGCATTTCATTAAAATGTATATCCCTAGGGGCCCTAGGACCCCTAGGGACACATGTGGTTTTTTTCAATGTGTCTAGAGGGGTAACCTATGACCCCTCTTGATGTATTTCACAACAATATATGTCCTTAGGGGCCCTAGGACCCCTAGGTATGTATTTGGTTGGTTCCAATCTATCGAGAGGGGTCATAGATTAACCTATGACCCTATCAATGCATTTCATGACAACCTATGTCCCTAGGGGTCTTAGGGCCCCTAGGGATGCATTTCGTTGGTTCCAATATGTCGAGAGGGGTCATAGGTTAACCTATGACACCTTTCGATGCATTTCATGATAATATTATATTTAATAATAATATAATACTATATGTTTTAATATAATAATAATATATTATTAGATTATATAACAATAATAATCATATATGTTACTAGATTATAGATTTAATGATAATAACCATATATATTATTATATATAATAATAGTCATATAATATTACTATATATATTTAATAATAATATTCATCATATATATTACTATATTATATTTAGTTATAATAATAATTATTATATTTATAACTATATTATATTTAATAATAATAATTATACATATTACTATATATAATAATAATTATAGTCATGTATAATAATGATAGTTAATAATAATAATCATAATGATATGTAATAATAATATTATTGTCCACTCTTCCCCCAAATATATTTCCCTCTAAAACCCTCTAAACTTTCCCTCTCAAATTTCTCTCCCTCGAAAATTGCAATTGGAAAATCTCTCCTTTTAGGTTTCCCTCCAAAATTGCAATTGGGAAACTCGCAATGATCGAATACCCGATTTCATATCAGATATCTGATTACAGATTAGATACCCAATTTTATTTTGGGTATCCAATTAGGCTTGGTATTTACCAAGCCTATTTGGTCAACCCAAAAAATGTGTTTGAGAAGGGTTTCACTGACACTCAGACTTTGGGTAGCCATCTAACAATGTTGTTTTCATCAAAATTGAATGAAATGAAAAGGATTTTTTTGTAACACTCTCAAGATTCCATCAATATAATTGCTAAAAAATTCTGAGTTTGATAAGTATTTATTAGTTAATTTTCAATGAAGATGATTGTAAAGTGTTGATTGACATACTAATTGAAAAATAGCTATAACTTTCAAATGGTATAACAATTTTTTGAATCCAAAAGTTGTGTCACATTCTATGCTTCACCTAATATAAGGAAAAAAATAATTTGGTAAAGTTTTCAATTAGTTAAGGTGGTCAAACATGGGATTTTTTTTTTATGAAATTTTTTTAGTAGAAAATTCATAGTTAATTATTTATTTGGAATAAAAATACCCAAAAATTTGTGTCACATCTAGGCATAGCCTACTTTTTATATCTATAATTATATTAAAAAATATTATCATTTGATTTTGATTAAGGTGGTCAAGCATACACCTACTTTTTATTTTTGCCCTAAAATTTTTGTAGTACTGCATTAAAATCCAAACTTTTGACCAATCGTATACTTTTTTCTCCAGATAAGGCCTAGTAGTTTAGAAACTAAATTTAATTTCCTACAGATTATTTTCTTACAAATTTTTGATATAAAGTCCAAAACCACTTTAAAATTATGTGTCAAGTTGACATAACCCCAATTTACTAATTCTTCACTACCACTTAAGGCCATAGTTTGGTTGACCATGATCTTGCACATACCTAGATCACTTTGTTACTAGTTTTGTATTGTAGACACTATCTCTATTTGGTCTCCCCCAAAATGTATTCTCTACTTTCATGCATTCTCTTCCCCTTTATTCATTCTCCCCCTTTTGATACTTATACCATGGGTTATACACAAATTGTGTGTTTTTCCACGAAAGATTTATGGACCTTCATCATAATCTTTAGTGATGCATCCCAATTGTCACATGCTACCTCTAGAGATTTGATCTGTATGTCTAACTCTGTAGCAAGGGTGATTAAGCCTTCATGTGGAGAAAGATGGGGATCTTTTTTCAACAATGTCTTTAGATAGGCTAGTTCCTTATGTAACATGGGCTGGATACAGATCAATGTAGCCCTAATATGTGCATCTTGAGCTTGTAGTGCTGCTAACTGACCCTATGCTAATAATAAATTTCTAAAATGAGACTGAACTTAGCCAAAAAATTGTTGTAGAATGTTACCTATTTTCTTCAAATCCACCTCCAAATGGTCAACATGTCTGTGCACTTCTTATGTGAATATGGGAACATCACACAACTTGGTGTAAAGAGAGAAAATTTTCTCCAAAACCTTCTTTACACCCCAAATCTTGGTTTCTAACTCAACTTGGTGTAGTGAAATGGTACTAGCTATTTGTTCATCCACCTTTGTCTAAAATTTCTTCTTAGATCATTCCAATAATTTGACATTGGTATCAAAGTCTTCATCATTGATTTTCTCTACAGTATTTTCCTGTTGCTCAATGATTGGATTACTTTCATCTAGTGCAAGCAAGCTAAATGCATCAAGAGAGATATCCTTGATGTCATGAAGTTCTTGTTTATGCATGTGCTCCCTTCTAAGCAATTCTTGGTGTTACATCCTTGCTAGAGCATCTTGCAATATGCTCATGTTATTAATAATTGGCTAATGAAGATATGTAATTTTTGTCATTTATGAAAACACATTATGTACATGCTTGTAGAAAACCTTAGAAATAAAGATACTTAGCTTTTGATACTCAGAAAATTGTCTAAGTATGAAACTAGTTTAAAACAATGTATTATTTTGTATGTAACTTGTTATTGACATCATATTATGATTAGTGAAGTGAGATGGAGATAGTATACATGTTTACAATGATGTGCATAACCTTAGAAATCAATATAGATTTTTTAGAAAAGAGATATTTATGTTTTACTAGTGAAACAGAACAACGAAATTAAAGGTAAAGGAATTATTTTGTTTACAATATAATTACTTGATTAATTAGGGCTGACATCCTAGATGTTTACTCTAAGTTAGAAAAGTATATTATGGTCTTAGTCGACCTAGCACCAATTTCTGAAGAGGCATGTGGTATTTATGCAAAGGACATCTTGCAAATTGAAATGTGTAGTGATGTATATCAAGTGTGTGTAATTGTGATAAGTGAACTTTCTATGAAGTGATATATGTGAAGTTGGTTTTTTGATCCAAGATCTAGTTGAGGTCAGAGATTAGTCAAGAAAGAAGTTACAACATCTATTCTAGAGGACTAATTACTTTTTTGGGAAGTGAGATCTTCTTGTAATTGGAAGTGCATGTTTGGGTAGTGGGCTCATCTTGCATCTATTGTACTACAACTCCTAACATGGGCTCTCTATATTGAATTTTCTTATTGACTCCTAATAGAGTCTATCCTCTAACAAGGAACATATATATTAGTATATTATCTAGTGGGTATCATTCCCAATAGGGTTTTCCCTTGGCCAACATTTCCCTAGTTAACAAAATATGGTGTTATGAGTTATCTTTGTGCATCATTACTATTGCATCGTTATGGTTACTATTCATCATTACTTGTTTACTTTCATATGTATGGTTCAAAGTAATAAATAATATTTATTTGGTGACTAAAGTTTGTAAATTATTGATTCACCCTCTCCTCTTAGTAATTCCTATTTCTAACAATTGGTATCAGAGCATAGTTACTTAGAAGAGGCTTAACAACTTGAGTAAGATCCCTATGGATATGAAACAATTGATGAAGAAACTTGAAGAGGCACTTGAACAAATTGTATCTCCTTACTAAAGAAAGAGATAAGATAAAGGATAAATATGAGGACTCCAAAGTATATATTGGACAATTGAAGGCCAAGATTGAATATCTCAAATCCAAGCTTGAATCTACTAAATCTGAGAATAGTGATGATGACTATTGAAAGTTGAAGATAGAGTAGAAGATCTTGAAGCATGAATTGAAGATTACCAATCTAAAGTTGACTTTAAAGAATGGTCTTAGAAAATTTGAATCTGATTTGATGACTAAGAATATAGATCTTAGAGTGAGTCTAGTGAAGAAGACATATGAATATGAAATACTGAAAGAAGATCATGAAGAACTTCATAAATACAACACTATTGTGAAAGGTGAACTAACTTAGTGGAAGCAAAAACTTGAAAATCTTTATTCTAGCAGAGAAAAGCTTGACTATTCAATGTCAATACAAAGACCTGCCTATGATAAGACTAGTTTTAGTTATCTATTTAACATGTCTCCAAAGAAACCTAAAAATAGATCAGATCCAAAAGAGAAAGATAAATCTAATGATAAGATTGAATCCAGTCAATCTTCTGATAAATATAAAGAAGTTGAACAAGGCAAGGAAGTTGATGAACCAAGGCAAATGAAATCTCTTAAAGAAACTAGGTATGAATTTAGAGGTTAGTGTTTTTCATGTAATGAAATAGGTCACATGAAAAGAGATTGTACAAATAAATCATTTAATCATGTTAAGAATTTTTATTGTCATAATTTTCATAGTATGGGTCATAAAGTAATTGATTGTAGGAAACCTAAGTATAAAAATGATAGAAGGAGTAGTAGAATGTATGAAAATACTAACCCTATAGATAGAAGAAGATCTAATGAGAGGACATTGAGAGAAGGAATACCTTATGAAGAAAGAAGATAGATCATGTGTTATAAGTGTAACAACTTTGGACACATAGCTCAAAATTGTCATGCACCTATTGATCAATAGAATCTTAGAAGTAGAACTCTAGTATGTTAGTTATGAAACAACTTTGAACATACAAAAAAGTATTATAGAATGGACAAAAACTTCAGAGATAGAATGAACAATGGAAGAAACTTTGGAAATAGAAGGAACAATGGAAGAAACATCAAAAATGATAGAAGGAATCATGAACAAAACTCCAAAACTAAGAAAGACAATGAGGATAAAAGAAATGTAGTTAGTGAACTTCGAGAAGGACTCAATAAGACATTTGTAAAAGGATTAGACATATCGAAAGGAAAGCTAGAAGATGGTGAGATAGGAAGATCAAAGTCAGTAATCTAGTTTGATTCAACTAAGTTGAATTAAGCTTGTTCACAACACCAGAATTAAAACCTTCATTTAGAGATTGAATTATGGGTAGTGAAGTTGGGAAAGGGTGTATTGATAAAAATTAAATGGCATCTAAGCTCACTTGAAATTTGGAGCTTATTAGAACTTGTTACGAAGGAATTAAGAGTTACTGTTATTATAGAGAAAATTAATTCTATAGTAGAAGATGGAAAATATGTTTTTATAGAGAATTTCATGGAGCAAAGATTCTTGGAGCATTGTCATGATGCAAGGAAGTTGTGGTAAACTTCAGGTAGCATTGGAAGATCAAACAAAGATTTAGAGCAATTACTTGATTCAGAATGTAATTGACAACTTTTTCGTGTATACAAAGTAGACAATTAATGCAAGTTTGAATTGAATGAATAAAATGGAGTAAAAAATTGATTACCACTTCATTATGATTACATCAGAAGCATAGAGCACTCATAATAGACTTGACAAGGTGATTTCAAACTAAACCCTATTTTCAAAAAGAGGCATTTTATCATTTCTCTGCAAGATTTCTTCGATAAAGTTTATATTTGATAGAATCATGGATATGTCAGTAGTTCATAATGTTGAGAATGAGAAGAGACAATAATTAAAGGTTGTTTCCATGAAACCCATAAAACAAAACCCTAATTCAACATTATCCATTACACTAAACAATGTAGTGTATTTGGAAGATGTAGGAGGTTATCTTAACAACAAGTTAGAAACTATTGGAAGTGATTATACTAACAAAGATATGTAATTAGTCTTTAACATGATATGACTGTGAATCTTAGATTTGAATATTTGAAAGAACTAGACCTTTTTAAATCACTTCTACTAAGAATTGGACACTAATGAATAGACTTAGATCATACTACATAGAATTCGTGATGGAAAACTATGGATGGAAGAAAATTTAGTTGACATTTCAACCAACCTTATTCATGAGCTAATTAGTCCTAGCGAACAAGGCAGTGTACCTATAGGTGAGAAACTTGTTAAGAAGAAGGTTGAGAGTTATGCAAAAGTAGTTTATAATGGGAAGGCCATGGTGATTAGTACCATTGAACAAGATGATGTAAGATTCCTAAGTAGAATCATTGCCTACTCTATTTGTGCAAGTTATAAGATTGATGAATTATTAGCAAGATTCATCTCTGTAGCCTATAAGATTTGCATTGAGAAGGAACAAGTTAACCTTAGTGAAATTCTAAGAATGCAACTTCTTGAAAACTTAGAGAAAATCAAGAGGACCAAGAATGGAGTGTTTAGATTTCAATCATTGATCAATTATATGTTCTTTCATGTACTTAAAAGATTTCCATATTTATTATTTACTAAGATTATCAGTAGTGAGAGATGTACCATGGAGAAGATTATAGATGTATGTAGAAGACATCTAATAGATAAAATCTTGGATACCAAAAATTTGATAATGAGAACATTCCACAATGGGATGAGACAAAGATTTAGAATTGCACTTACAATAGTAGAAATATTCAAAAATGATATATGTGTCATGGTTGATATAGATTAAACTCATATCCAAGCAATAGAACCTCAAGAAACATTCCTTGATCCCTTAGGTTATGATTTAAGTAATGATGTAGCAATTGGATATATTGATTTATTGTTGAACTCCAAGAAGGATCAAGCTGAGTATAGATTTGGGACTTATGAAGAAATTACCCAATCAACCCATCAAGCATCCTTAAAGAAAACATCTCACAAAATTTTTGAGACAATAATGAAGAAATCTCTAATTGAGGTCGGTATGATAGAAAGTAAGTCATAGGAAATTAGGCAGACAATGAAATAAGGAATATTGTATGTGCAACCTTTATTAGTGACTATTGCAGAGACATCCTCATAATAGATCATTCCATATGTTGTAGTGTTAGCTGAATAGCCAAGTGAGCCAAAGAGAAAATTAGAGAGATTAGTGGAAGCTGTGACTACCAGGACCAAAAGAGTCAAGCAACATGCTACTAGACTAGGAAAGAGATAAAAGACATTGTTGACAATTGTGGAATCTAGTGAAGAAGAAGAAAAATAAGAAGAAAAATAGGCATAGAAAGAAACTAATTCTAAACAAATAACAGGAAAAGCAAAACAACCTTGGAAGTTGAAGATTGAGAAGATAAACTAAACCATTTCTAATGGAGAGAACTTTGTTTAGATGAAAAAATTTTATGATTTGCATAATGATATCGAAAAAGATCAGATTGATATCTCTACTGTGAGATATATAATTGCTAACAATCTAAAACTTAAGGATATTGAAGGCACCATAAATCAAAAAGTCTATGATAGACTTATAGAGAAGAAAGCAACAGCTCGGGAAGAAGACATAGAACTTTGAAAGTCTATGATAAGGACAATATGCAAGATTGATGATGAGGAAGAAGACAATAATTTGTTGAATAGTTTGGCACCTTACTTGAGAAACAAGGTGAGACCATTTCTATTTATGGTGGGTGAGAAGGATAAAATAAGAAGTGAAATAGCTATAGCTATCAGTTAGATAATGATAGAGTCTAAGGCAACACCTTCACCAACACCTAGAACTTCAAAAGTGTTAGTAAGTGGTGACAGTATGTAAATTAATCAAACTAATGTTACTATTAACATTGATGATACTAACCTTTTGAGATTTTGAATAGCCTAAACCTTAGGCCGAGGATATTCAAGATCAATTGAAACAAATTGAAGAGAAGAAGAGGCTATTAGAGGTATAAAAGAGAAAAATAGAAGAAGCAAAGTAGAAATTACTTGAAGATGAAATCAAAAGAAGAGTTGAGGAAGAAAAGAAGAGGACAATAGAGGAAGAAAAGAAGAAGAGAATAGAGAAGGAAGAAAAGAAAGAAAAATAAAGAAAAGAAAAGGAAGAGAAAAAGAAAGAAGAGAGAAGAGTTAAAGAGGTAGCTGAGAAGAAGCAAAGGGAAGATGAATCTAAAGCATCTAGTTTATCTACTCCAATTTAACTTACTAGCCTAACAAGTAATGATGATGATCAAATTGACTTGATCTTATCTTTGTCAAAACTTATTGAGAAGAAGAGAAAAGTTGAGAGTAGACAAAAAACCTTAATGGAGGTAACTGATAGATTATGCAGTACTCTGGCCGTCAAGCATATAGAAGCAGATCCTAAACAGAGGGCACAAGTAGTGTTCAAATCTTTTGATGAATAATTTACAATTTTTTTGACCTATTTAGCACCATTTGTCAGAATATCAAGAATGATTTTCTAAGTCTTGATACTTCTATCAAGGAACTTTGGAAATGCCAAGAAGATGGAAAGGTATTGTACATCAAGTGTACCTTATCTCACAAGTTGACCAAGGATTTTGATAGTAAGAGTGAAGGAAAGCCGAGTGAGCTAGAAGCCATATCAAGCTAGATACAACAACCTTCTAACAAAGTTGATGACTTTGAAGGACATGTGGCTAGCGTTCATAGTGATATCAGGAAACTGGAACTTCAAAAAGAACAAATTTTTAAGAGATTATCAGAATTTAGAGAGTCTATTTCTTTGAAGATATCTATTATTGAGAGACAATTGGAGTGCATCAAAGCCAAGGACACCTATTCAAATTTCTTATACTTTGATCTTAATGCAATTGAGATTGCACCATATGCACTATGTGCAATTCTCACTTCTACAGACACATGGATAAAAGGCTTAAATAGTCTTAAGGAAAGTTTTGAAAATTTATGAAGATATTATCAGATTAAGGATGATGAACATAGTTTTTGATAGCAGATGGACAATTTTTGACAATTTTTTGACATTCTGACCTTTGTCATTGATGTCAAAGGGGGAAAAGATGCATAAGAAAATTATAAATAAGGTAAGGTATGAAATCACATTTAAAAGGGGAGTATATGTAAGATGGATAAGTTACAAAAGATGATTAATGTATTAATACTATAATATTTTGACAAATTTTTGATGCTTAGCCAATTTTCCCTATTTTGTTGCCATTAATGCCAAAGGGGGAGATTGTTGACAATTTTAACCAATTTTCCCTATTTTGTTCCCATCAATGCCAAAGGGGGAGATTTTTGAAAATTGGATAATAAATATATGTAATTATTGTCATTTATCGCAACACATGATGTACATTCATATAGAAAACCTAAAAAATAAAGATACTTAACTTTTGGTACTTAGAAAATTGTCTAAGTATGAAATTGGTTTACAAGAGTGTATTATTTTGTATGTAACTTGTTATTGATGTCATATTATGATTATAAAAGTTAGATGGGGATAATATACATGTTTATGATGATGTGTATAACCTTGGACATTAGTACGAACTATACAAAAAAGAGATATTTACATTTTACTAGTGAAACCAAACAACAAAATTAAAGGTAAAAGAATTATTTTGTTTACAAAATAATTACTTGATCAATTAGGGCCGACATCATAGATTTTTACTCTAAGTTGGAAAACTATATTATGGTCTTAGTTGACCTAGCATAAATTTGTGAAAAAGCATGGTATTTATGCAAAGGACATCTTGCAAATTTAGATGTGTAGTGATGTATATCAAGTGTGTGTAATTGTGATATGTGAACTTTCTATGAAGTGATATATGTGAAGTTGATTTTGTGATCCAAGATCTAGTTGAGGTTAGAGATCAGTCAAGAAAGAAGTTACAACATCTATTCTAGAGGACTAATTACTTGTTTGGGTTGTGAGCTCCTCTTGTAATTGGAAGTGCATGTTTGGGTAGTGGGCTCATCTTGCATCTACTATACTACAACTCCTAACAGGGTTGGAATCTCCTAACAAGGATTCAAAGTCTCCTAATAGGGACTCTCTATACTAAATTTTCTCATTGACTCCTAATAGGGTTGATTCTCTAATAAAGAACATACATTTCAGTATATTATCTAGTGGGTATCATCCCCACTAGGGTTTTCCCTTGGCCAAGGTTTCCCTAGTTAATAAAATATGGTGCTATGAGTTATCTTTGTGCATGGTTACTATTATTGTTTAGAATTACTTGTTTACTTTCATATGTATGGTTCAAAGTAATAAATAATATTCAGTTGGTGACTAAAGTTTATAAATTACTAATTCACCCTCACCCCCCTAGTAATTCCTATTTTTAGCACATATGTTCTATTGTGATTGTTGTAAGATCATACTTTGGTAACTCAATCACCTCATCTAAGTTAATGTCACCATAGGATGTCATATCATCAACCTTGGATGTGGTAAGACTTAGCCTTGATGCTTGCAATGGGGTAGCTTTTGTACTCGGCCTATGAGGTGCTTGACTAGGAGTAGGAGTAGAAGTGTCTGGTAAAGTTACTAGTGTCTGTATTGCTATTAATTCCTCTAGCTTCATAGTAAAGACTGAATATTTAGTCCTATCATTCTCCTTTTCCTTGATTTTTTCTCCACCTTGTGTTTTTGGTGCATGTATAAGACCATCTTCCTGACTTGTTTGGACTAGTGTCCTTCCTTTTTGAATTATTATAATGGCTAGCACTAAAACCTTATATACATGGGTGCTAACATGTGAAGGAATTGTGTGCTTTCTTTGATATACTACCATATGTATGGAAGGTTGCACCTCTGTAGATTGAGAGGGGGTAATAGATAATGCTTGCATTTTCTCCCCTGCAAATGCCAATTTTTCGTTCTCAATCTCGTCCACAATCACCAACATAGGATGAATGTATAGTTGTGCTTTGGTGGTGGAATCAGTCAATATTTTTTCCATATCCATCTCTATTAGGGGATTGATGTTCTGAATGGTGGTGTTAGACATATCCTTAACCTTTATTATATCTTCTTGAGGATTGACACTTGACAGGTGTACTTCTAGTACACTCTAGTCTTATTGTTACTCTTCCTCAACTATTGCCTTTGTAGTGGCTTCCCCATGTACTTCCATCATAGATTCATTATTAATTGCTTCAACTACCTCTATTTTTGATTTTTGTTCACCTACTTCTTTAGGTGCTTTCTAAATAGCCTTTTGAGTTGTCAGCCATAGATTACCTTCCATATTTGTGTGCTCTGCCGAACAATCTCTTCAATTTTAGTCTATAAAATATTAAAGACTTGATATTTTGGATAAAATCTTCCCTTATATTTGTTAATATCCTTTGTCATTTCATATTTTTTCAAATCTAACATCACACTTGCAAGTGTAGTCTCTCTTATGTTTCTCTCTATTGTGAGACTACATTTCCACCTTTGCTCAACTCTATCATATAGCTTCTTGGGTAAAGAGTTGGAAATATCACTTGGAGTCATCTTGAAAGTTGCCATCATGGAATATATACACTCTTCTACTTTATCCATATCTAAATTCCCAAGTGTATCAATCTCAACATGTGTAAATCCACTTAAATCAACATTATTCTTAATATTTTCACTCAAGTTGTCCAAATCATAAGAGGAACTATGAATTACCACTTTTAATTGGTTGTTATCATCTAAAACTATCCTCTTCTTATCTAATTCAGCTAGGGAAATATAGTTCCTTCTTTGCTTTTGCTCAAGTTCATCTTCTTCTATAGTTGTACTAGCTCTCTTTCCTTTAGGCTTTTGAACTTCTTGAGTCTTCTTGGTAGTAGCTCTTGTGCTAGCCCTGATAATAGGTTCTATAGGCTTTTATTGTGAAGGTTTCACAACCTTTTTAGGTTTTCTTTCTATAGGCTTCTTTTCTTTCCTCTTCTTCTCTTTTGTGGCAATAGGTGTTTCATTGGCTTCTTCTCCCTTGGAAACTTCATCAATTTTTGTTTCTTCTTCTCCTCAATCCTCACCTTGACCCAATGTGAGAGAAAGTGGTGCTTGGGTAGGTGCATCTTTTTCATCTTTATTATCTTCTTCCTCTCAATCTCCTTCTGCCTCTTCATAAAATTATTCTTTAAGTTCCTTCACAAGCTTATTCTTCTTCCTCATCATAGAAGTTGTCTTCAAATCCATTGTGATCTTTTATTTTACTACATCATAGTTTCAAAAAGTAGTAGCCTCCTTATCTATTTCTTCTACCAGTAAAGCAATGATGGTTGTATATGCCTCATCAACATTAATCTCATAAGGAAATGGTCTGAGCCATCTCACCCTTGGAGAAACAACTTGTACATATGTGAAATCAACATCAACTAGAAAATAAAAATATTTGAAATGCTTTTCTACTAGTGATACTAGAATCCTTTGTCTTTGTTTCATTGACTTCTTAAAGTCTTCAAAGTAGCTAGTCATCATAGACTCAAAAGTATCTCCCAATTTCTTTATAAATTCACCAATCTGCACTGCATTTGACCTGTTGGTCCTCCAAGATAATTTCCCAAATGTGGGAAAAGTGTTCTACACATAAAAAAAATGCAAACAAGTATTGAACCAAAATTTCATTATGTAATTTTTTTTTCCTTTATGGCTCCCAAGTTTTTAGATAACTACTGGAGTTGTAACTCAACAAGGTCGTAAGAATGATCTTTCTTCACTATCTTGTCACCCAAATCCATAGCCATACATTGTACACTATTTAACCTATTGGAGTGAAAGAACTTATGTGCAATAATTTTCACTACAAATGCAATTAAGGGATCAGAAATTGTGTCTATGGTCATCCCTCTCTTGTTCAATAGTGCCTCTATATTCTTCTCAATTGCCTCTTTTGCATCACTCCTCATTGTCTTTTGGTTTGTCTAGGGTTGGATACCCTATCCCTCTATGAATGATCCTCTTTGTTATTGTAATAGGGCCATCCTCCAATCATACATAATTTTCATGAATTCTACTAAGAATAATCTTTATCCACTTTGTCTTGAACACATTTGGAAAATATAAGGCATGAGTTAACCTTTTCCTCTCTACAACCTTGTATTCTTCTTTCAATACTCTATTCTCACACAATTTTCCATATAACTCTCTTATTTCCATGTCTCCAATGCTTCCAACCTTACAAGTGTAGTAACACCTTACATCTTGTATCATCAGAACTTGTGGTGGTATCATAGATAACGCACTAGATAGGTCTCCTTTATATGAAATTTCAAGAATTTCCTAGAAATGTGGATTTTTGATCTCATTATTTATCAATTGGACATTCAAAAATTCCTTTCCTTCCTTAACTAGATCAATAGAAGAGCTAGACGCCATTACCAGTAACTAGGGTTTGTTAAAATTCAAACAACGTGGCATGATATATACCTTAAAAAATTTGATGACTGGTGTTGATTAGTAGTTGAATTTAGTTTACAAATTCTTGAATCCTTTTATCCAATTCACCTTTAGCTCTTCGTGCTCTCTTTAATCTTGAATAATAGCGAATGAGTAAAAAATTGACCATATAGCCCTTAAAACTTCACAATTAATGCTTAGTATTTACACAATTGTAAGCTCAACTCTAATAGAAATTTTGACTCACTTAGATTCAATGTGATTCATATTACACTTGATAAGCATAGTGAGCTCAACCAACACTATCACCTTTGATAGCTCAGAAACAATGGACTTTCACTCATAAACTATAGTGAAACTATGATGTGAATATCAGGATTTAACTGTGTGATTTTTGAGTCAGACTCGATGAACCATGTTTCATGAGTAGTGATTCAACATGAATCCATATCTCATGAGAATAAATGGAACACTTAGCACTCATTGGATCTAGGTGATGCTCACAGGGGTGAAGCACCGGGACTTCTCGGGAAGTCCCAGTGCTTCACCCCTGTGAGCATCACCTAGATCCAATGAGTGCTAAGTGTTCCATTTATTCTCATGAGAGATGGATTCATGTTGGATCACTACTCATGAAACATGGGTCATCGAGTCTGACTCAAAAATCACACAGTTAAATCCTGATATTCACATCACAATTTGACTAGCTGTGGAAATCATCTCCTACTTATCTATAGTGAAACTTTTCATGCTTGGCATCAATATGAAAACTTAGAGATTTATCCTAAGTTCTTACCAATACTTTGCATCTTACTTCAGGCATATATGATCCCTTTAGAACTTAATCCTTGGAACTGATATATAATTGAACTTTGGAATATTAGCCCCACACATACCTCTTAATTGCCTAGTTGGGGGTGGTGTGATCACCTGATCCGTTAAATGAAGTGATCCCATCTAAACTTGATGTACTACTATCTTCCTTTTTCTTCCATGTCTTTTTCATCTACACATTGACTTGTTAAACATCAACCTTTCCTTTTCCTATGTTGAATTCATTGGTAGGTGCTCTTGACCTTGTTGAACAATTTCTACTTATGTGACTAGTCTTCAAATAGCTAAAACATGTAGTTTGACTCAACTTTTAGAAGATTAGCAAGAGTGGAGAGATTGGTTTGATGATGAAATGTTATATTCATGAATAATTTTGTCATTAATGTCAACATAGCATGTTTTATGTATTCTAAAGTATCTCTCATAACCTCGGGTTGTTATCATGCTCAACTAGCCATTTGTACCAACTTAAATTTTTTGCCGTTCTTCTATCAAATACCACATAATACATCAAATATGCTATGTTGACATCAATGAAAAAATTAGTCATGAATGTAACATATCATCATCAAGCCAATCTCTCCAATCTTGCCAATCTTCTAACAATCTCCCCCTTTGGCATTGATGGCAACATAGATGAAAATCATCTAGTTCCAAGAATACCAACAAAAGAAAAACATTCTTCAAATCCTCTTTATCAGTCATACTCCCCCATTGATGTACCTCAATGTTCTCTAATACCAATTGTTATAAACAATAGTCCACCAAGATAATTGAGAGGTGGAGGGAAAGGGTGGGGGGTGAATCAATTATCCAATAATTAAAACATTTATCTTCCTTAAAAAAAATTAACCATTCAACCAAAGTCAACAAAAACTATAAAAATATGCACATAGAAAATTACACCACATATGTTGACTAGGGAAACCCTTTATTAGAGGGAAAATAGTAGTGGGAATGATGCCCACAAGATGATGTACTAATATAAATATTACTTGTTAGAGGATAGACCTTGATAGGACTCTGTTACAATATTTAGTACAATGAGTTCCTCCTAGGAGACTTTGAATCCTTGTTAGGAGATTCCAATCCCATTAGGAGTTGTGCCAACCTTGTTAGGATTTGTGGTCTAATGTATGCTAGAAGAGCTCATTTCCTAAACATGCAATTTCAACTACAAGAAGAGCTTACTACTCAAACAAGTAATTTACTAGTATCTTCTTCTTTCCTCTATACTTTCCTCTATCCTATCAACTAGACTAATCATTGTTAGACCTTTTAGACTAGGTCATGAACCTTGGATCCAAATACCAAACCTTAGATCACTTAGCAAAACCTTAGCAATGAAGTTTCCTTCACTTTTTCACTGCTCAACTCAACTTTGTATTTCACACTCTCTTTTTCTTTTCAAACATTAATAATTCACATATCACCATATCCACATACTTCATGATAAAGGAAAATTTCATTCCTTTATTCTAAGTCCATAAAAATTCTTGAGTTGGCTATTAGTCATTCTCAATTAATTATTATAGGACCACATTAAGAACATGTTACACTTAGTGATAACCTTAATCTTCTACCTTTCAACTTGAATAACTTTCCATACATGAAATATTATGATGAGTGAGCTTAGTCACATCATACTTAACATCTCTTCTCCATGTCCTCAACCTCAATCTTTAAGATATCATCTCTACTAGGAGATATAACAAGTTTATCTGAACATAGTAAATGTAGGGCCCATTTTCCATTGCACCAAAAGCCATGACTGTTAGTGAACATGGAACACCACATAATTAACCACCTATGGGCAAGGGAGCACATCTCATCACCCAACAATCCCCCCCTCGATGTGCATGCTAGGTGATTACATAGTTCGAGAAGGCATCAGGGATATTTGAACCCATGACTAGGCCAAAACCAGGCTCTAATACCAATTGTAGGGCCCATTTGTTGTTGCACCAAATGCCGTGACTATTATTGAACATGGAACACCACATAATTAAACACCTATGGGCAGGGGAGCATGTCGCATCACCCAATAGTAAACTCTATCTTAGAATAGACATCACCAAAGCTCACATAACTTCTTCTAGACTTATCCTTTTTTCTTCTGATGTTAATTGCATATACCAGATACTTAGAAGAATCTCTCATAACCTCAAGTGGTTATCATGCTCAACTAGTCATCCATACCAACTTAACCTTTCCACTATTCTTCTATTAGATACCATACAATACATCAAACATGCTATGTTGACATCAATGACAAACTCATTCATGAATGTAACATATCATCATCAAACCAATATATCCAATGTTTCCAATCTTATAACAATCTTCTCCTTTGGCATTGATGGCAATATAGATATCTAGTTCCAAGAATACCAACAAAAGATAAACATTCCTCAAATCCTCTTTATCAATCATACTCCCCCATTAATGTACCTCAATGTGCTCTATACCAAACTCTTATTTCAAATACATGCCAAAATTGAAGGATTTATTGGAAAGATTTGGTTTGGAAACATGTAAACCTATTGAAACACATATGGAAATTGGACACAAGTTATCTATAAAGGATGAGACACCTACTATTGAGAAGAAGATATATTGATCTATGATCAAAGGTTTCTAATATCTAACTCACACAAGGCCAGATATAGCTAATGTAGTGGAAATTGTTGCAAGATCCGAGGCTGATCCTAAAGAAGCACATTATGTAGCAATGAAAAGGATATTAAAATATCTAAAAGGAACTTCAAAATTTGGATTATGGTATGACAGATCTAATGATTTTACTCTAAGTGCTTATATTGATGTAGATTGGGTAGGCAGTATGGATGACAGAAAGAGCACTAGTGGAGGAGCTTTCTTTCTTGGAGGGAGATTGATTTCTTGGTCAAGCAAGAAGCAAGATTGTACATCTCAAAGTACAATAGAATTAGAGTATGTTACAGTAGCAAACAATTGTAATCAAGTTATTTGAATGAAGCAGATGCTAAAGGATATAAGGATATAACTTAGTGAACTTGTTATTATACATTGTGACAACACAAGCATGGTAAATATGTCTAAGAATTTAGTATTGCATTTGAAGATTAAGCACATTACTATTAAGTATCATATGTTGAGAGAAAAAGTTGTAGAAAAGGAAATCAAATTGGAGGATGTGACCACTAAAGAGTAGATTGCAAATATATTCACTAAGCCTCTTCCTAAAAAAACTTTTTAGTGTTTGCGAGGTATGCTTGTGATTATGCCCCTTCCTACATCAGAGTAAGAAGATGCAATAGTGCATCAATTTTGGGTAACAAAGAACCATTATTTGTCTAGACTAGATGCTGATGTTTCCTATATGAGGGAGTATATGTGATGGACAGAGTCACTTAGGATTCTTATTGATGATGTTTTGAATAGTGCCCTTTGACACTCAAGTTGAGTATGTATCAATTGTTGCAAATTTTGATGTAGAGATGTTGGTTGTAGAAAACTTTGACATTGATGTCAATGGGGGAGAGTTTGGCATGAAAAACATAACACTATGAGGGAGAGATTGGCATGAAAAACATTATACTGATTGATAAAGAGGATTTGAAGAATGTTTTTCTTTTGTTAGTATTCTTGGAACTAGATATTTTTATCTATGTTTCCATCAATGCCAAAGGGGGAGATTGTAAGAAGATTGGCAAGATTGGAGAGATTGGTTTGATGATGATATATTACATTCATGGCTGATTTTTTCATTGATGTCAACATAACATATTTGATGTATTGTGGTATCTAACAGAAGAACAAAAAAAAGGTTAAGTCGGTATGGATGACTAGTTGAGCATGATAACCACCCGAGATTATGAGAGATACTTCTGAGTATTTGGTATATGTAGTTAACATTAGAAGCAAAAATGATAAGTCTAGAAGTTATGTAAGTTTTGGTGATGTTTGTTCTGAGATAGAGTTTATAGAAGTAAGTTTTGGTAAACTTGTTATATCTCCTAGTAAAGTTGATATCTTGAGGATTGAGGTTGAGGACATGGAGAAGACATGGCTAAGCTTTCTCATCATAATATTGCATGTATGGAAAGTTATTCAAGTTGTAAGGAAAAACATTAAGGTTATCGCTAAGTGTAACGTGTTCTTAGTGCGGTCCTATAATAATTAATTGAGAAGTATTAACAACCAACTCAACAATTGTTTTATGGAATTGGTATAAAGGAAGGACATTTTAATTTTTCATGAAGTATGTGGATATGGTGATATGTGAATTGTGAATGTTCAAAAAGCAGCAAAGAGTTTGGAATACAAAGTTGAGCTGAGCAGTGTAGAAGTGAAGGAAACTTCATTGCCAAGGTTTTACTAAGTGATCTAAGGTTTGTGACCTAGTCTACAAGGTCTAATAGTGATTGGTCCAGTTGACATGATAGAAGAAAGTATAGAGGAAAGAAGAAGATACTAGTAAGTTAGTTTTCTGAGAAGTGAGCTCTTCTTGTAGTTGAAATTGCATGCTTGGGCAGTGAGCTCTTCTTGCATACATTATAACACAACTCCTAATAGGTATTCAAAGTTTCCTAATAGGGACTCATTGTACTAAATGTTGTAATAGACTCCTAACAGGGTCTATCCTCTAACAAGGAATATTTATATTAGTACATCATCTTGTGGGCATCATTCCCATTAGGGTTTTCTATCTGATCAAGGGTTTCCCTAGTCAACATATCTGGTGTAATTGTCTATGTGCATCTTTGTATGGTTTCTATTTACTTTGGCTGAATGTTTAAGTTTGTTTAAAGAAGATAAATTTTTTAATTATTGGATAACTGATTCATGCCCCCCTGTTATCTTGGTGGACTATTGTTTCTAACATCAACCATCTACTATAGTCACTCTGTTGGTATGATTTTTTACTTTTGTAGAAGTTATGAATTTTTTCTAGAAATTCTGGTGAAAAATCACTTAGGTCTCTTGTTTTAAGTAGATTAGGGTTTTCACTCCTCATATTTTTAAAAGTTTTAAGGTTGCCCTAGTTGTGTCTTGCTTCGTATGATGGTAGATTCTATTAACTTTTGAAGGTTGGTCTCTTAACTTAGCCATGAAAATGCCCTAAATCTGAAAACCCTAGGTTCCCCTTTGAATTTCTGAAGAGGAGTTATGAAATGCTTTAAGTTCATCCTTTACGATCTTATGGTGTAAGGTTTCACGTAAGAGCGAAATGCCTTTCTCTTTTGTTTTTGTGGTCGTGTTTTATAGCGCAGTGAAGAAGCATAAAGGGTTTCATGTCTATGAGGATACGTTCTTCTTTTTCGTAGTAGCAAAATTGCTTGGCCAGAGGCTTCTCGATCATACGAATGGTTTTGTAAGTGAAGAAGCGTAAAGGTTTATTGCACTTTGAATGATCTTGTTACGGGGCTATGAGTAAGCAGTTTGAGCGAAGGGACAGAGAGGTATTGAGTTGTGATCTGTGCATATATGTTTCAATGAATAGCGTAAATGCATAATACTCCGACATGGTGTAAAGATTTATTTGAAAGGTGCATGAAATTTTTTTACGATTCTATGAGTAAAAGGGTAGACGTAAGAGTGAAAGTAAGGTTCAAATGTGATTACGTGCATACGTTCTTGAGTTTATGGACAACCCTAAAGCCTTGTTCTAGCAGTAAAGATGTCGAGTGGGACCTGTTGAAGTGTCAGAAGGGCCTAATTACAACAAATCAGATGAAGGCACGACATTTATGTCAGATGGGCCCAGCCCATGTGGTATATGACTCAAAGTATGAATTTAGCATGTGCACAAAATCAACGACAATGTTATTTAAAAAATTTTCTAAGATCAAATCTGGGTCGTTGATATTTGAAAGGGGTAGTTTTTGTCATTACGCCCTTATGCTTGCCAGGAAAGTGTATGAACAAAGGGCTATTTTATCTTCTCTCTGTAGTCACAAGTTTAGTCTTAGCGTATAGGTGTAAAATGGTAAGTGGGAGATAAAAGAGAAGGCTTTACATTTTTACGATAAAAGGTAAACGTAAGAGGGGGATGTCAGTTTGGGAGGCTCTTCGAGCATACAAGATAAGTGGATTTCGTAGAGGCATAAAGGATTGTTCAAAGAGAGCCATAAGGTATCTCGATGCTATGGGAAAAGCTAAATTATAAGAATGGAAGGTAAGTTTTGAAGTCTTACGGTGTCCCATGAAATGAAGTAAGCAAAGCAATGTAGAAGAGATTTTCAAGTTTTTTGCTGATACGAGGACGTGTGAGCGTAAAAGGAAAAAAGGAAAGAAGAGGTAAGAGCTTTACACTCATACGAAGAATTTTTGAATCGTAAGATCGAAGGTGATAGTCAAAGGGATTCCGATCCTGCGGTGTGAAGGGCAGCGTATAAGCGTAAAAGGTGAAGAAGGACTAAGATAATGGTTTTACGCTTATATGACGAAGGTCTAAGTCATAAAAATGGAAGATGCAGTGAATAGGTTTGAGATCCTCCAGGGTAAAAGGCATCATAAGAACGTAAAAGGGATTTTTAGAAGAGTGCCAAGGCGTCATTACATTCTTATGATTAGGGCATACTGAAGCATCTCTGAGTGAATGTAGAGATTCATCGAGGGCACTTTCAACATTACGAAGATTGAAGGTTTGACTCAGCATAAGAATGGAAGACAGTCATTTAAAGAGAAAATAACTGATGTGTCATGACAGGTAAGCAAAAAAGACAAAACTACTGTAGCCAAGTAAAATAAAGCTTTGAAAAGTACATCAAAATCAAATTTTGTGGTTGATATACCTTGATGGCAACTTGCATTCATAGTTTTAAAGCTCATGCATGCTAAATTTATTGAAAAGGTTGATAGATGTATGATTGAAACATCGAATAGTGATTAACTATCAGCGTATTTACTACTGTGAAGTAGATTGTTTTCTGTCCCATTCTGGAATTTGAAAGTTTTAGAGCTCTGTGTATTCTATGCTGCTGTCAAATAATCCAAAATATAGCTTGAAGGCAACTCTGTGTATTCTATGCTGCTGTCAAATAATCCAAAATATAGTTTGAAGGCAAACATTGTTGACAAAGAAGTTGAAGAGATACATGAACAAGAAGTTGAAATCGAAGATGAGGGTGATGATGTTGTAGAAGTCACACCAGAAGGAAAAAGAAAGAAATTTGCTATTAAGACAAAAAAGAGGACAAGGGTCAAAAAACTGAACAAGCATGTAGAAGACTAGTTAAAACTCCTTCCAGGGTTGTTAAACACAATTTCTGCAAATGATCATATATTCAGAGACCCTTATGTTTTTGTTCAAGATGTTGAATGCCCTAGAATGACTGGTTATGATCTTTTTATATACTTCTATCAAAATAGAACATAAAATGTACTAGTGTGTAACCCTTGGAACAGAAATATGGCAAAATTGATTTTTCCAGAAGTATTCATTGATGTTGATTTGATAAAAGCCCTAATAAACTCCTACAATCCAGTAACCAGGACTTTCCACAGGCACAATGGGAGTGTATTATGTAAATTAGACAGAACTTCTTTTGTTGAGGCTTTTGGATTGATGGGACAAATGGATGTACCTATTGACATTGCTAATTTACAAGGAAAATTCGCCAGGAATAAAACCTATTTTGTAAACAATGTCATGTTGCCAAATATTCCTTACAGAGTTAAGAAGGCAGGGTTAATTCCAAGAAAGGTGGGAGACTTTTTACCTTTGAGTAGGTTCAAGAATTATTTCAAAATACAGTGTATGGGTTGCACAAAGTGTTGGGAAGTGATGGTGCAGAGGATTGTGTATATGGCTCTCTTTTTCTAATGGCATGTGATATAAAGGATCCTTTTCATCATAAGGAGTATGATTATGTGGCCTTTATCATTGACAGTATGCACATGTAGATTTGTGATGCTAAGAAAGGAGAGCTGAAAGACTTCAAGTTCCACCATTATTCATTATTGATGCACCTTATCTTATATAGCAACATTGGGTACATCAATGGAGATTTCATTGATCAAACTTCTGATGAATTTGGTGAGTTACCTGTGCAACTCTAGACTCGTATTTGGCATAAGGATTTCTTTTATTCAAATGCCCTAGTGGTTTTTAATTTGTTTAGTTTTGTTATCATGAGGCAACTAGATCATACTTTCTTTAGGGCACCTAATGTTTTGAAGACTCTCCTTAGGCCCTCTTTCTTAGATGAAAAAAAAAAATTAGATCATAACTGGGGGAGTATATTTTTATTTAAAGAATGTATATTAATCAGAGTATTTGCATGCCCACAAGCTCCTCATCTACTGCCAAAATATTTACCCCCCAGACTGGCTATTATTGAATTCTTTTGGCAATTCTTATTGATGAATATAGAAATGATCCCTCCCTCTTTGCATAAGCCTACTTTTGTGTGTAGAAATTTTAAAGTAGGAGATTTTGAGATAGGAAAAAATGCATTTGAGGAATTAAGTGAGTTTTTAGGTGAATACAAATTTGCTACCAGACCCTATAGGATGTATGACCCTGACAGTTATACTGCAAATGAGGTTAAGGCCATTAGGGGTTTTATTCTGCCTCCAAGCAAGCCAATCCCTATAGAGGACCTAATTTCCAACATAGTAGCAATAGGGGAGGTAGATGAGTTATTAAGGAAGTATGAGAAAATAAGGAGAGTGGAGAATGCTTTGAAGAGGACCAACCTTGATTTTAAGGGTTTCTGTACAGAATTTCCATATCCTAATAATCTGAGAAAGATGGTTGAAAATTTTGACCATATTATGTCACAAATGCCTCATGAGCCAGAGGGAGAGGAAGCCACTGTAAATAGAGAATCCCCTGAGCCAGACACATAATTGGAAATTGAGTTAGAAGAGGAGCAACCATCAACTTTAGCCTGGGTACCACAAGGAAATAAGAGACAAAAGACAATGCACATCCCTGCAAAGGTGGTAACCAGAGCTATACAAGTCATGTCTGGAAATAGTGAGTATTTTGCTGATATTAGGAAAAATTATTTTCACCAAAGGGCTACTGAAGCAGGGAAGGCTTCTACTGATTTACAAATTATAGCATCAAGGTTGGATGACAGGCTCATTCAATCTAAAAAGTTCATGGAAGATGATGATTTCATTAAATCATCAGAATTTAAAAGTTTTCTCTATAAGATCAAACAAAATGAACTCACATTGAGTCTCATGCCAGGAGAAGATCCAGAGAAAAATAAGGAGTTAGTTGAAAAATTATTGGCTTATGATTCTGAGAGTGAAATAATGACTACTGCAGAAGCCAGAGAATTGGTACATAGGAGTGGTATGATTCTAATACCACATTGGGATATTGAGAAGGCCTTTGTGTTGGATCAAATGAGAAGACAAGACAAGGCCATCAGTTATGAAGCCACTAGCAATGAAGGCTTTAAAAGAGGGTCAGGTTTTAATGTGGACACAAAAACCTTAGCAGTATGGAGTGTGGCACCTGACACTAAGAAGCCCAAGATGATGGATATAGAAGAAACTGCTCAGGGCAATATGATTGTGTGGACATTGGAGAGCACTACTGGGAAGGAGATCTCCAACTTGGTCAAACATTTTGCTCTCATGAATGAAGAAAAGGTTGATGAAATTGAGGATAAGTTAGCTGCAATTTTCAATGAATGCCTTGATATTAGAAGAACATATGAAGAAGAGCTCAAAATGAGCCATGTACAAAAAAAAAGAATAGAAGAGTTGGAGGAAAAAATTAAAATACTAGAAATAGAAACAAAATCCCTCAAAGAACAACTCAAGGTAACAAAAAAGGTAGAACATGCACCAAGGAAAGAGGAAGAAAGAAGGCACATGGTAGAAGTAGAGGCCCAAACAAAAGAAATACCTATACGGGTAACAGTGCCAGTGCCTGTGATTAGTGTGGAAATAGAAGTGTCCCAATCTGATAGTGACACCAAGAAAAGTGCCTTAATGAATGTATTAAATCATAGAATAAGCATTCTGAAAAGAATATCTCAAGATACTTATAATACATTCATCAATATTCAATCTACAGAACATGTATGCAAGGATGCAATCAAATGGCTTGAGCCTATCTTTCAACAATGGGGGTCATATATGCAATTCTTTGACAGGTTGATACCCTTGTTAGCTAAAAAGCTAGATCTTCCAAATAAAGTTATTACTATGAAGGAAGGCATGGATAAAGTGAAAGACTTATTACAAACCTTAACACGGAAGCTGGCAGTAATTAAAAGCAAATTGAAAGTGCTGACAAATGGTTTCTATTCTTTAATTCTTTCTGTTATTAATTCTGATGGTAGGCTAAAAGATTTTAATGATTGGTCTAGTTCTTTTGATCACATTATAGACTTGCCACAAGTGGTATATGTTTTCCAAGATGGTATTGATGAATGTCTCTTCAATAAACTAATTGATACCCTTTTCAAGATTGAAACTAAAATGAATAGGTTTACCATAGAAGGAAGGGTGATTACGAATGCCAAGGGGCAGAAAACTGTTGATGAACTAATGATGGTTAAGGAATGTGAATGGCCCACCAAAAGAAAAGTATTTGTTTGGGAAGCAATCACAGAGATTAAAGCATTACCATCAAGGAGCAGTTAGAGAAAAGGACAAAATTGAAGATTTTATGCTCCAGTTGTCATCTGCTACTGTTTTATTTGTTCCTTTTTGAGTTAAGGTGTTCGGTTTTCTTTTGAAAAAGGGTAATATACCCAATTTTGTAAAAGGACACCTGTCTTCTTTCTTTTGGCCTAAAGCTTGTTGCATCTCACACTATTTAAGTGAGATTCCAGGGCTAAAGAATGGTCTGAATTCTATTTTTCTAAGTAATATGCTTAGTCTGTTTTTGGTCCAAATTTTGAAAGCAAGTTTATGATGTATTTTCTCTATAAATTCTCTGCAAATAGATGAATATAGAATGAGCTGTGTTTCTTTCTGAAGGTCATTCGGAGTCTATTGTAAATGATATACCATTTTCAAAGAAAATGAATACAAATTATGAACTATCCCCATATCAGTTCTTTCTGAATCTTGTCTCCTTCCAATTACTTGGTTGTCTTGATATTGTATAAGTAAAGGCTTGTGCAATTGAATGCAATCTAGTTAGGTTGTATATCTATTTATCACTGCTATTAATTCAATGGATTAAATAAAAGCTTTGATGAATGTGATAAGGTTTTTTTAGTAGTAAAAAGGGTTTTGAATGATTAATTCTAATAAGAATTGCTGATAGAATTTGTTGTAAGGAAACAAGCTAGATCTAAGAACTTGCTATAGACTCTGAACCCCAATGGATTAGGCACTAATCAAATTGATTCAGCTGAAGGAGAAATATATCATAAATGATTATCAAAATGCAGCATCAAATCAAATTTTACTTCTATTTCCTGTAGATCTTCAAAGCTGGCCAGCAAGTTTGTCTGCATGGAATATTTTAGCTTTAGTTAGCCACTATTGTTAAGAACATCTGCAGATCTATAGAAGAATTCTTGGCCATATCTGTTTTATGGGATGTGTTTATCAAGTTAGTAAGAATTATGTATATGTTTGAGGATTTTGAAATGAGAATCAGAATGAAACTAAGAATAATACTCATATAGTTGTTCAAGTTTTGAATCATCCCTGGGTATACCCACCCTAGTTTTGTAGAGCCAAAAGAGGAGAAAACCACCTTTGGTTTTGTAGAAGTTGGATCCAAATATTTTACACATGCAATTGTTAACAAGAATTGGCTAGTTTTCAGATTGTATGAGTATTATCATCTTGGTATTAAGCATTTTGTTGCTTAGTAGTTTTAGTGCATTTTAAAACTCCAACACACTCCATAAATGTGTTCTAATGCAATTTTTAGAAACATGTCCATACTCTTGACAATAGTGACAACTATACCTTGTATTTTAATTCTAATTGTAGGATCTACTAGTATGGTTTACTTTAGCTTTCTTATTTGATGACTACTTAGGCTTTGATCTACACTAATATGCTCTATGTCCATACTTCTTACAGTTGTAGTGGTAATCTTCAAATATTTGTTTCCTTGATGTCTTGACCTTGCATTCATGTGCTTGATGTTCTTGTTTGTCGTACTTATGACAAATACCTATGAATTTCTTCTTAGGGTTCTAATTTGCATTGTTTCTTCTACAAACATTTGTTTTATGACCAATCATACCACAATTATGACAAGTGGGTTTATAGTTCTTACTCTGTTGTTCCTTTATTCACCACTTTTGGATGATTCTCCTTCTTCACTACTGGTATAACCCAATCCAGTAGTATCGCTGTTAGATCTAGGAGAACTCATCAATTTCTCAAAATACTTGATGGCTTCATTAGGTCTACTGAAACTTTCAACAAATTATTTTTCCCTTTTCAAATCATTTCTGAGTTGTTCATTCTACAACTTGAGTGTAGTGATTTCAATATCCTTTCCATTCAATTCATGACTAAAAATCATCATTTTATTCAATGTTTCTAGTTGCATGTGAGGAATCCTATTTACCTTTGAGGTCCTCTCTTCTAGTATGTTGGTTAGTATCCTTTTTTCATTTTCAATCATGACTTTGTCTTCTTCAACTTTCTTTTTCTGCTCAGTCACCCCACATAGCAATAATGATTGGACTTCTTGTTCCATCTTAAGATTTTTGACCTCTTTGGTTAGGGATCCATTCTTTTCCATTAGATCTACAACTGCCGCATCAAATTCACTTGTGTTTCCATCTACAAGCAATTCAATAGTGTTGATCTCTTGGTATTGTGTGTCACTCTCTTTAATACCTATCTCTTTCCTTCTCTTTAATGAGCACTTCAACTCATCTCTTTCTTCATTCAACTAATGTAGGGCAACTTGGATTTCAAAATTTTCCCAACTCGTATACTTTCATCTTTAAGATCTTTTCTCAAAGTTGTAGAGCTTTCCTTTCCAGAGAATCTTCACTCTAATAGAAATTGTTGGCAATACAATAGGGAAAGTAAAATATGAAAGGGGGGGGGGTGTGCAAAGTGAATCAGTCCTTCAAAACTTTAACCATAAATTCATTCACCACACATCTATCTCACAATTTGCATGTAAACTGAAATAGATAGCTAAACATATTCATCCATAGCATGAAAAAAAATAACATTCAACATATGTATGAAACAATATATTTGGTTACCTAGAAACCATCCAATGAGAAGGTAAAACTAGGGTGGGAATGATACCCACAAATCTCCACAACTATAGTAATACAGTGTATCAAATGAAGGCTACAATGTTTGATCATAAACTATGATCTACCATGGGAAAGGTCTACCCCATTAAAGGCTTGCGATATTGTTAGATCTTACCCTATAAAAAGATATTAACACCCTATTAGAAGTGTGTTTGATTAAAGGAATTTATCTTACAATGATGTAAGCACCCTATTAAAGGACTTACAATAGCCTATTAGGACTACTTTGTTAAGAGATTTAATTGATTCACCTGCTAGAATGTCTCAGCAATGATCCTTTGGTTAGCACTCTACTGCTAGATAAAAGATCACCTCTTTACTAATGTGTACTTGATCCTCTCTAATTATATGCATCACTTTTTTCCTTTAACTCTATTCCTCTTTAATACCCTAACTGATATTCTACAATGTATCTCAATTGAGAACTTCTTAACCACCATGAATGCTCTATTTGCACATGCAAACTTCTCTCTTCTTGCATTTCACACTTACATCTTTTAGGGTTTGTCCTTAAGAAGACTTAGGTGACTTAGGTTGAGGTATGAATCAATGATTGTGATTCACCTAATTTTTCTACTTAAAACATCCCTTCAATTGATTGGTTTCATGTACTACATAGGGATCTGCTATACACATGTGTCCTTATCATTGTAGAGTCACAAAATAATCCTTAGGTTTGCTCAAAAATATTTTACATAGAAGTTTGTACCATTACAAACAACTATGTCCAAAATTTTTTACTTGGTACTTGAAGTGTTTGATGCTTGGCATCCATTGTATGTTCAATGCTGCAACTCAACTTTGAATGACTCAGCATCCATTGATCATTTGACATTTGAATGACTCAACATCTATTGTTTGCTTAACATTTGAGTGACTCAACACTTACTAGTTACTCTACACATATTGTATATCTCTCACTCAACATTTACTATCTAGAAACTTATGCTCAACATACATTACTTGTTTGGAATGAACTTAGAAAATGACTTTAGTGTATTGTTGCTCATATGTCAAAACCAATTTGAGATTAGTAGTTGCAAAGCAGAGATCATCCACTATTTCATCTAAATAGGTGCATAAGTCAAATCTGCTAACAAGGTAGAACAATATTATGGTAAGTCTCCTAAGTTCATACTTCATTGTATTGTATAAATCCTTTTACAAGGTGGACCTAACATTTTTTATTGCTCCTAACAAGGTAGATCACCATAAGTGATCATATGTAAGCCTTAATTAGCCAACTTTATACCATAGTACTAAAGCTTGTGGGTATCATCCCCACCCCAATGTTACTTTCTATTTGGAAGATTTCTACTTTAACAATAATTGTGTCAACTCCTATGAATGTTTTATTGCTTGTAATCTTTCATGCATGCAATTAGATTAGATTATCTTAATGAGGATTAATTGATGAATTAAAGTTAAATTTTTATTGGTCCCTGATTCAACCCCTTGCCCCTCCCCTTATCTTGTCTTAGTCACCTAGCCCACCATACATTTTAAACAATTGGTATCAAATCATTTGGTTTACACATCAGAAGTTTAGTAGCTTGAGAAAATATCAAAGGCAATGGAAGTGTATAGACTTGAAAAAGCTATTAAAAATGAAAAGTTGGATCTTTAAGAAAATGGTAAAGAGGTAGAAGCCTCCATTAATGAAATTTACCTAGATGAGGATATAGTTATTCTAAATTGGGATACCTCTAATCTAAATCCTAAAGAGATGGACACCCTTGGAGAGCTTTGGAAGAAAAGGGGAAAACAACAAAAACTGGGAGTAGAAAGGAAGAAGAGGAATCAAATACTAGAAGACATAAAAGGTATATTTGTTAATGTATTTAGTATTCAAGTTGATGAAAAGAAACCTATATTGGATCAAATTGTTGATATAGTTCACAAGTTTAATGAAGATCTAACTAGAAAAGAAAAACTACTGCATAGGGAAGAAAGGAAGTTTGATAAAAAAGTTTTGGAAATGGTGGCACAAAAGATTCCCATTGATCAAGTAGACTTGTCCACTATTCTTGTTAATTTTGAAAATGTTGTAAATAATGTTGTTTCCTTATTTGAAAAACTAAGTGATACAACAAATTTCACCAAGGAAATAAAGGAAAAGTTATCTAAGATAGATACCGATTTGAAGGCAAGTGCACATCAATTGTCACTTGACCCAAGCACTAGCTTTGTATAGTTCTAAAGTTTTGCAAGATAATTGGGAAAACAATAATGTCCAAAATTTTGAAGGTACATAGTGATTTCCTTTCACATGTTGGTGTTACATTTTAACTATGCATCTTTTTGGCATTTGTGTCAAAGAAAGGGAGAAAGAGTTATATCATACAAAAAGGGATATATATATATATATATATATAGAAAAGGTAGAATACATAGAAGGAATATATCTAGAAAGGGGGAAATATATGTATAAAAAAGCTACAAAACCAAATTTGAAAAAGCAAAAATAGAGTTAGTGTTAGCCGAGTATCAACACATCAATCAAAACTAAGTTATAGACCCAAGAATATTGATAGGAGGAGTTTTGACTTATATTTTTGAAGTATTTGGAATTTTGGGAGTTTTGACTTGATAGTCCTTATTTCTCCTAATAGGGAAGATCACTAGAAGTGATCATTTGTAAGCCTTAACTAGCCAACTTTATAACACAATACTAAATCTTGTGGGTATCATTCCCACCCTATTTTTACTTTATATTTTGACTTTTTTTGGTTTACCAATGATTGTGTCAACTCTTATGAATTTTTTATTGCTTTTAGTCTTTCATGCATGCAATTACATTAGATTAACTTAAAGAGGATTAATTGGTGAATTGAAGTTAAAGTTTTATTTCTCCCTAATTCACCCCCACCCCCACCCGCTCAGTCACCTAGCCCACCATACATTTCTAACAAATGGTATTAGAGCATTTTTGTAGTGCCTCTCCCATTTAATTTCTTTAAGTCATCTTCATCAATGCAACCTTGTTGATCTCTCCTTGAGAAGGGAGCATGTTTGGGACCATGAGTAGTCTACACCCTTGAGGAGATTGGATTTATGTTACTATATTAGTTTCTTTGATTATGGTTATGGCTGATTTATGAGATAATGATGTGATTTATGGTTCACTAGAATTGATGTGGTATCATGATGATTTTCTGTGATTACCCTAAGATGTGTGCAAAGATTGTAGTGTGTACTATTATCATGCTACACTAGATTACGTTCTTGTAGTAATGGTTAGTCATGTATATAAATGTGTTTGCTTATGAGTTTTAAGTGCCTTTTCATGTTGTTTAAACAACCATTATTAAATGCTTAAATAATTAGAAATGGATTATCCATGTTGGATTCATTGGTTATGTGCTGTGAATATTTACCTTGTTATATTTTGATCTAAGAGATACTTTTTACTCGTGTTATGTTTTACATTTGAGATGACCTGAGGGTCAGATGTTATACTTTGATTTTAGTATCATAGATGTTAGACTACTATACTCTTCAGTTGATCACAATTGCATGATGATGCCATTTTGAGATGACAACATGCTTTATGATGATATTTGGTCATTTGGTATTTGGGCATATCTTTGATTATGTTATGTGATGGATTTAATGTATGGTTATTTAATTTATTCTTGCTTCATTATGCTATATGCAAATGTGAGTGATGTAAGTGGATTATTTCAATATAATTGCATAAATGGTTAAATTAGGTATTTAATACATTTATTTCTTTGGCTATGTTATTCTATACAATTGTACTTGATCATGTGTTTTAGTGTACAGGATTTATATCCCTAGTAGTGGCACATGGAGTTAGTGATTTAGTTGTTCATATTTACCAATGTCATCCCTATATGGCCAATATATCTTATTTAAATGTTTAAATTAAAACTTCTAGTGATTTGATAAATTTGGACTCATTTTCATTCTATGATTAGACCAATAAGCATTTGTGTGTATTTCGAGTTTCACATTGTTACGAAAGTTGTTAAGATTTTTTTTGTGATTTTGAGTTTTCATGCTTTAAATTTTAATGAATTTAATTTCTAGAAACTTTTCCATAGATGAATTCCTATTACTAGTAATAGCATTTTTTTTTTTTGGGTCAATTGGGGTTCAACTAGGTTGGCTAGTTATTTTTCCTCATCAACTATTCACTCAAAAAGTGAATAAGTATTGAAAAAGGAATTTAATTCCTCACTTCTCACTTTTGAATTAGAGAGTTTGAGAGTTTTGAGAGTAAAACCCACAATCTTCTTCACGCAGAATTACTATTTTCTTTTTTGTGGGAGCTATGGATGTGGGATCATTGCGAGATTGGTCTTGTTGGATCTAGCTCAAGGAGACCTTGGGTTGCCACAATTTTGGCTACTTCTATGAGATTTTTATTTTATGGTTTAGATTCCCATTTTTCCCTTTTGGCTATGAGATAAGACTCTCTTATTTTATTGTTTTAGCTCCATCTCTACTTCTATTTTTGATATCCATTTGTTAGGAGGCTGAGAACTAGTGTTCCCCTCCATTTCTATATGTTAGTTCTACCTAGTTAGGCATGTATCAGCATTTCCCTATTTTCTAGGATGGGGGTTTAGGGTTTTTCACTGTTATGCTAGCCATTTTTGCATATGGATTGTAAACCTAGATTTTATTTGATATTCATGGCTTTTGTGCCCTAAGACCAAATGGGTTTTAGTTTTAAAGTTTTCCATTTTTTGGGTTTTTTACTTTGTTTTGTGTGTTGCCCTATTTTCTTACTTTTTCTTGGCATGATG
Organism: Cupressus sempervirens; assembly: GCA_028749045.1. NCBI lineage: Eukaryota > Viridiplantae > Streptophyta > Pinopsida > Cupressales > Cupressaceae > Cupressus > Cupressus sempervirens. The sequence continues at coordinate 606,506,142 of CM053788.1, forward strand.
TTGGTCATGGACCTAGATCATCCATTGGGATGCTAGTTAGATCATTGTTGCACTTTAATGTTTTCATTGGGATGTGTGTCACATCCATACCTCTGATCTTATGTTCAGTTGAGTAATTTTATATACTTCATCTTACTATTTTGTTTGGACCCTTGTTATTGCTTCATGGACACTAGGATTTTTGTAGAATCCATACTCCCAGATTGAGGCCAGTTGAGAAAGTTCATGATGTATGATTTTATTGTTCATTGGGATTAGTGTAGAATTTATCCTCCCAAGCTTGTTTTTAGTTGAGTGGTATCTTACATTCTATTCTCATCCATTCCTTGTGTGATGATCATCGTGTTGACATTATAGTCATGTTTGTTATTAGTGACATATACTTATTCAGATTGTAAGTATCTACTGAGCATACTGTACAATTAATAGTGTTAACCAAGCATTTCATTTTCTTCCAAGTCCTTTGGAAAATATTCAGTTTGTGATGAGTAGTTACTACAAAGTTGTTGATCAGTAGTGTAAATTGAGCATCATAGTTTATGTCAATTTTATCAGTGCAAACTGAGTTGTGTAGTACTTACCAAGTAACTCAGTTTATACCAAGCTCCTAGTGATTCATTTTATATGCCAAATTTTATAGTATTCACTGTGTCACCAATGTAGACTGAGTTCAAGACTACTTGGAAGTGATCAGTATGGACCAGGATTCTACATCTACCAAGTGCATGATGATGCCAAGTATTTATAGTGGACATCGATTATTAGAACCTCACCAAGCCTATCTTCAAAAATCGAGTTTCTTCATTTGGGTTGACTTTGTTTATTTTGTGTAAATGTGTATTGTGGCCAACTTTGTAATTAGTAAATTGGATTGATATATATGTAATGTATTGTATCATATACAATATAATTAAATGGAATGAAATAATGAGGCTATAATAATATAAGGAGCTATAAAGATTTATCTAACACAACAAGGTGATTTCTACACTGAGAGGAATCTCATTCAGCAAACCAAGTTATAGATCAAAGATCAGATACTATTTCATCTTGATAGGTGGATTATTCAAATCCTTTAACAAGGTAGACCTAATAGTCTTGTGTAAATCTCTTTACATAGTGCTTACTTCATTGTATGTTTGTAAATCCTTTTGCAAAGGTGGACCTAGTAGTCCTTATTGCTCCTAATAGGGTAGATCATCAAAAGTGATCATTGTAAGCCTTAACAAGCCAACTTTATACTATAGTACTAAAGCTTGTAGGTATCATTTGCAACCTAGTTTTACTTTCTATTTCAAAGGTTTCTAGGTCACCAAATTGTGTGTTAAAAGTGTTATGTATGCTTTAATGTTTTTAGTTTCTCATGCATACAATTAGATCAAAATATACATGAAGGATTAATTGCTAATTAAGGATTGAGTTTTATAAGTTACCAATTCACCTCTCCCCTCTCAGTAACTTAGCCTGTCATAATATTTCCAACAATTGGTATTAGAGCTTTGTGGTTCTCATAGAAAAATTTAGCAACTTGAGCAAAGATAAAAAATAATGGAGGTATTCAGACTTGACAAGGCTATTGATAATGAAAAGCTAGATTTGGAATTGGCTATTGGACAACTCAAGAAAGCAAAAGAGCAACTCTGTCAATCCCTAAAAAGAAGAAAAAACTTGCAATCTATATGAATGACCAACTCTACATTGAACACATCTATTCAAGAAATTCAGATGAAGTCGATGAAGCAATCAAAGAACTACTTGAAAAGAATTGTACTCTATAAGAAGAGATAAGAAAACTAAGAAGAGAGCGAGAAATTCAGTCAGTAAGATTATGTGAAGTCATGGAAGTGAAAAACAAGATAAAAGAAGAGATAGAAGGAAAGAACAATGAAATTCAACACCTATCCCTTCAGCAGACATACTTCATTGATTAGCTCACCAATGCAAATGAAGAAATAATGAATTGAAGATTAGAGAATGAAATATTGTAGAATGATCTAAACATAGAAAGGAAAACCAATGAGAGAATGATGAAATCTCAAGAAGGCATCGAGTAGTTAAATGAGCAAAGTCATTATAGACAAAAAAGAAAAGTAGGAATTGGATATACTGAAGAAGGTGAATCATCCATACAAGGAGCTCGAAAGAATCAAAGACCTACTTGTAGTCACTATGGTAAGATAGGTCACACATCAAACAAATGTTGGAGAAATGGGAAAGAAAAATTCAATGTTAAGTGCTATAGTTATAATCAGCATGGACATAGGGCTAATGAATGCAAACAAAAGCCTAAATTTGAAGGCAAATATCACAAATGTAAGAAGCATGGGGACAAGTCATCAGAATGAAAAACTAAGATATTGAACCCAATATAGAAAATTATAAAAGCTATATTTGGTTAGGATTATAAAACTTCGTGTAGATGTTGTTACTGTGGAGAATTGGGACACATAGGAATAAATTGTGTAAAACACCATATGAGGACAAGAGATATTACTAGAAGATGTTACATTTGTATAGAACTTGGTCATCTTGCCAAGAACTACATGAAGATTGGAAAAATTGAAGATGAAAAAAAGGCAAAAACTGATAACATTAGAAAATATATGAGACATCAATGGGTTCCAAAATCTTCTAAAAATATAAGTTTGAGCACTAATGAAGATGTCATTCAAGAATTCAGTGACTCTACAATTTTAACTTGATCTCTCATAGGATAACTAGAACTAGGATTCTGAAGGAAACATCTCACATTAGTTCTAGTTAGTAGGTTGAAAGATCCAAATCAGCATCCAAGATGCTAGTGGTTACCAAGTAAGGTTAGTTTACTACCTTACCAAGCAAGGTCAGGTTGTAGACCCTATTGAGCAAGGTCAAGAGTAACTAGGTTCTGTGTGGTTACTGAGTCATGGAAGACTCTACTGAGCATTCAATGCAAGTGTAGTGGATGATGGTCTATCATTTGAAAAAACAATCATACCAAGCATTTATGGAAAAATTCAATGAAAAAGGGTGGAATCAAAATCATTTCTCACCATGAATTTTTGAGAGCTATCTGTGTAGACTGATTTTCAGAGCATCCAGGTGATTTGAGCAAATTGGTATTGAAGATTTTTTAATTTTCTCAAAACCCTACTGAGAGAAGATGGCATCCATTATAAGAAAATTAGATAAAGGTTCATACATCTTAGTTTGAGGTGTGGAATGGAGAGCACCAGATTTTAAGTTGACTACTATCATTGTAGAAACCCTAGATTTGAGCAGAGCTTAGTCACAAATTCCACCCAAGCTACTATTAATCAATGCTATTCATTCACATTTCAAATGTGCTATTCAAGACATAGGAACATTGGAGATGGATGAATCATTGAAGGAGCTGTGTGTTAATGGTGTGTTGAAACCTGAGCATCAACATCTGCAAACTAAAGGTTTAGCTCACATTTTGCATATGCCACAGGAATTTCAAGTAAAATGGATAAGATATATTCTTAGTCATGTACACAATTGTTAGCTATGGTTAGAACAACCCATTTTGATAACTAAGAAGAAGATCCATAGGATCATTGGTCTTCCCATGTTAACAAAAGCAAAAATGACTAAAACCTTAAGTCGGGTTGAACTAGAGAAGAAAACCCTTGCCTAGTGGGATGGAAGGGGAATGAAGATTAATTGAGTTACTAACATGGAACTCGAGTTTGGGATACATTTCATCACTCAAAAGATATATGGTTTGAGTAGATTAAATAGTGTATCATGTGAAGTAGTGGATTTTGAATACAAGGTAGTCAAGAATAACCTATCACTTGACCTTGTAGAGTTGTTGTTGAACCAATTCAACAAGAAAATGGAGAGTATAAGAATTTCCAAGAACAATCCATGTAAGTTCAGTTCACTTTTGACCTATTTATTTTTTCTATATGCAAGAATTATTCCCATCTAAAGGTATAGTAATATGGAGGAAAGATGTACCTATTCTATATCAGATTAATGAGTATATTGCTGAAATGGGAGAGAACTATGTAACTATTATGGATAACTACTTTGATGCATTCAAAGAGAAGGTGATTAAAAAATTTAGAATTCCTAAGAAAATAGTTGAAGACTAGAAAGATGATTTTTTTTTAAATGGTTGATAGTGATGAAGTATACATTTAGGCATGTAGACCTAGGATAGTATGGGTAATGCCTCTTAATTATAAGGTAAACATAGATAAAACCAAAGATATTATTGAGGCATTCATTAATGAGCTGGCTAACCTGAAACCTACAGACTTTGGCACTTGTGATGAGGAAAAGGATAGAATTGAGCTTGAAATTAAACTCCCTTGGGCAGCTAAAAAAGGAAAGAAGAGGATTGCTAAAATGAAAATCAGTTCCACTCTTTTGTTGATTGAAGGCAAAGGAGAAGATGTAGAAGCAGAAGATGAAGAAAAATTAGAGGATGAAGAGCCACTGAAGAAGAAAGATAAGATAATCATTACCGAAATTTCCAAGACATCTACTAATGTGTTTACCACAAGATCATCTAGGAAGAAAGTAGATAAAGAAGGAGGAGATGTAATCTTCAAGAGGCCTCCACCTAATTTTTAGGAAAGGATGAAAGAATTAGAATCCAGATTTGGTATAACAAATTTCAAGGCATTGAAGTATGAGACCAAGACCGTAGATGAGCAAAAGAAAATAGAAGATATATTAATAACTAAAATGGGCAAGTGGAAATACTCCCTAGATCAGCTTGCTTAGCAAATTCCAAATTTTCTAATGGAGAAGTTTAAAGCCAAGATGGGAGAATGCCATGAAGACTCCAAAAGACATATATGATCAAACCCTAAGGAAACTCATGAAAAATTTGGATGATAAGGAGATAAAGGAATCTCTAAAGAAAAATGAAGAAAAGCTCACTTTGAGATTCAACACTTGTCTTGTACTATTGAAATACATTGAGCATGTAGTGAAGAATGCTACAAATACATGGGAGAATATTTATCTTCTTCACAAGATGAGTGATTTTTTAGTAAGTGTTAGTGACAAAGATGATGATAATGAACAAGAAAAGGATGAATAAATTTATGTTGAAGAAGTAACTCATTTTGATAGTGAAGATGAGGAAGAGGAATAGGGGCAGGAAATTACCAAGGAAGATGTACAAGATATTGAGGAGAATGGCCCAATGAAATTTTTTGTAGTAGTCATAGCCTCACTTCCTCATTCTCCAAGAAAGGCAATAAAAAAATCAAATGCTAAGAAAGCTTCAGTAGGATTGATTGTGACAAACATAGTTAGCACAAGCACTTAATTAGTTTCTACACCCATCCATCTCAACATCACAATGTTAGAAGTGACAATCACTTCCCTCCATATTAGTTTTGGTAGCTCTAGGTATTTCTACTATTGGTATTTTGGCAATAAGTGTAGTGTCTATGTTTTCAGCAAGTGCTACTACTTCTACAATTGTTTACATTCTTAGCATGCAATTAATAAGTGCACAGATAGTTGAGACCGAGCCTCAACTGAGCACAAGATTTTTGGTTAAAGGAAAAGAGAAGGAAGAAGAAATAGATCCTAATGAGGAGATTGCTATTCCTAATTGGGATATCTCAAATCTTAATCTTGATCAAATACATGTTTTTGGAGAAATTCTTTAGAAGAAAGCCAAGCAATAGAGGCTTAGAGAAGAAAGGAATAAAGAATTCTAGATAATTGAGGATGCTATGAATATCCTAGTAGAGGCTCTAAGCATAGAGGTTGATACTTCTCAACCAATTTTGAATCAGTTAGAAGAGGCAATCCAAAAGTTCAATAATGATTGAATGGACAAGACAAATATTTGCAAAGAGCTGAGAAGAAGTTTAAGAATAAAGTTTGAGAACTTATTGCTCAACAAATTTGCATTCAAGTAGAATTATCTACTATTCTAGGCTCACTAGAGACCTCTTGCAATAATGTATCTTTACTATTCGATAAACTATGTGATATATCAATTTTCACTAAGGAAATAAAGGAAAAACTATTGAAGATTAATGAGGATCTGAAGGCAAGCGCATAATAGTTGCAACTTGACTTGAGCTACAACTCTACCCATTACACCAAGATCAAATTCCTGATTGATATGCAAGTAGAATTTTTGAGAGAAGAGGCAAGAATTAGAGCTACATTGATAGATATACAGAATATGATTCTCCCAAATATGGATGCATTGTAAAAACACATTGCACATGCTAAAATACTCATCCATGACAAAAACTTCTCCATTGTAGACCATATGATAGAACTATTAACAGAAGTGTAGATTGCATTGCACACATGCAAGGTATTGCAAAAAATTTGGGAAAAGACTTTTGCACTTATCATAAAGGTGCATTCATATTTCTTGCCACATGTTGGCATTATTGTATAGTATATATATGCAAAATCTTTGGCATTAATGTCAAAAAGGGGGAGAAGATTGAAGGATTGAAGATTTCTTGTAGAGAAGATTGAAGATTGTAGAAAAGATGTATATTGTATAAAGGGGTAGAATATGTACATAGATGTATTGTATAAACGATGTAAAGTATACTGTGTATTATGATGCCAAGCATTGACAGTGGACACCAAGTATCAGAACCTCACTGAGCTAGTCTTTAGAACCCGAGTTTCTTTATTTGGGCCAACTTTATGTATTTTGTGTAAACTTGTCTTGTGGTCAACTTTGTAATTTCTATATATATATATATATATATATATATATATATATATATATATATATATATATATATATATATATATATATATAGTATTGTATGAAATCTAATATGATTAAATGGAATAAAATAATGTAATAAGTAGAGAAGAGATAAGGGTGAATTACAAAAGTCTACAACAATATAAGGAGCAACAAAGATTTATCTATCACAACAAAGTGATTTCTACACTCAGAGGAATCTCATTTGGCAAACCAAGTTGTAGATCAAAGATCAACTACTATTTCATTCTAATAGGTGGATTAGTCAAATCCTTTAACAAGATAGACCTAATAGTCTTGTGTAAATCTCTTTACTGAGTGCATACTTCATTGTATGTTTGTAAAATCCTTTTGCAAGGTGGACCTAACAATCCTTATTGCTCCTAACAAGGAAGATCATCATAAGTGATCATTGTAAGCTTTAATAGGCCAACTTTATACTACAATACTAAAGCTTATGGGCATTATCCCCACCTTAGTTTTACTTTCTATTTGGAAGGTTTTTGGGTCACCAAATTGTGTGTTAAAAGTGTTATGTATGCTTTAATTTTTTTAGTTTCTCATGCATGCAATTAGGTCAGAATATACATGAAGGATTAATTGCTAATTAAGGATTTAGTTTTATAAGTTAATAATTCACCCCTACCCTCTTAGTAACTTAACCTATCATAATATTTACAACAAATCATGATGGTGGTGCACCACATACAAGCACGTGCGTGTGTATTTTTCAGGTGACTTGTGAGGCCCAATCTTCCATGGTACTTCTAGAAGTTATGATCATTTGGGGTTGGGTTGGGAATATGTATGCCTATAGGCACTCATTATTGGATGAGTATGGGTAGGGTAGGGTAGCATATGGATGGGCTTGTATCTCGCAGCCTGGTGATCATGGCAACATAGGTTGGCAGAGGGAGTTTTAATCAGGTGATAACTAAATAAAATACTGGGTGGTAATAAAACTTAAGATAATAAAATGTGTGAGCACCCAATTAAGTTTGAGGATATAGTGTGTGAGCCTTTCATTGGGAAATTGAGTCCATATGATCCAAGCTTCAACTTATTGATGCCAAGCAACTCTACATGATGTCAGCTACTACATAGTATCCCATTGAGTGTTTGACTAGGACATGTAGTTTATGCATTATCTCTAATATTGGTTTCAGTCATCATACTATCTACCATGAGTGTTAGCCATGGACTTTCTCTTTAAGTATGTTTGTGGCTGGATCATTATCTCCATCAGCATGATGGGAGTGGACCTATGGGTTTCATGTGGTTGGGAGGCATAACTACCTTCACCACTACTAGAGACTAGTGTACAAAGATGATCTATAGTCCTAGTGCGACCATTGCTGGATGTTTTCACTTGGTACTTTGGGTTCTGGAGTATGCTTTCTTATGATTTATGCTATCATTGGAATGCTTATATATCATGTTTATATGATGTTAGTTTTGACATATTTTCGTATTATAATGTTTGGCATATGATTAGATGATGTATCTACTTAGTTGGAGTATCTATTGCTTTTGGTTTAGAATGTTAGATTTCATAATCTTATGATGTTATTATGCGTTAGTAGTGGTGTCCTTATAAAAAAGCTTTGACTATGTAGTTAGTAGTTTGTGATGTTATGCATGGGGGATGGCTAGGACCTTCAAGGTCTCATGATGCTATTATGGTTGGTAGGAATTGCACATTTAATTTTTTATTTTAGTACATTGCGATGCTAATTTCAATTATTTCCCTTCATTGCTATGTTAGATGGTTAGATGCAATTTCTATCTTTCAGTTATTTCGTTTGAGTTTTTTGTCTCAATTGTGGATCTGGTACTCCCCAGTGTGGAGAAAATTTATTTCCTAGCTTTTTATCTTTATATTTTCTAGCTTGTTTTTTTGTTTTCTTGCACAAAATTGCACTTTCTCACACGAGAATGAGAAAGATCGTGTGTTGTGTTGGGTTTCCTTAAGTAGCTTATAGTGCATCCTCACGTGAAACCCAACACCAGTTTGGGGTGTTTTACTTGCTGGGCCAAGCAAGTCCTCACGTGATTGGACAGATCCTTGCATGGCTTGTTGTACATCCTCACACAAAAAATATGGGCAATCTCCACTATTTTTTGCGAAACAAAAATTAGATTTTTAAGTACCCTTTGGGTTTGCTTAATTTTCCATGCTTTAATAGAATAGAGATTTTGTGTTCTAATGTCATCTTTGGTTTTTGTTCTTTAGTTTGTTTGTGTCAGTTAGGTAGTGGCATTTGGAGATCCGTTGGATGCTAGGATTGTTGGTCAAGTCTTCCATTATGATCTTTGCGATCTCTATATGATGTTGTCATGTGCATTCATACTTGTAAAATAATTTATTGTGGCTTGAATTGAATCCTTTTTCCAAGGATCTCCAAGTAGGGCATTACAATTTGGTTCTCACATTAGAAGTTTAGTAGCTTGAGAAAAGATCAAAGGTAACGGAAGTGTAAAGACTTGAGAAAACTATTGAAAATGAAAAGTTGGATCTTCAAGAAAAGGGTAAAAGAGGTAGAAGCCTACATTGATGAAATTGACCTAGATGAGGATATAATTATCCCAAATCAAGATACCTCTAACTTCACTTATGAAGAGATGAACACCCTTGGAAAGCTTTGGAAGAAAAGGGCAAAACAACAGAAGTCAAGAGTAGAAAGAAAGAAGAGGAATCAAGTGCTAGAAGACATAAAAGGTATATTAGTTGATGCACTTAGTATTCAAGTTGATGAAAAGAAACCTATATTGGATCAACTTGTTGGTATAGTTCATAAGTTTAATGAAGATCTAAGTGGACAAGAAAAACTACTGTAGAGGTCAAAAAGAAAGTTTGATAAAAAAGTTTTGGTAAAGGTGGCACAGAAGATTGCCATTGATCAAGTAGAATTGTCCATTATTCTTGTTAATTTCAAAAATTTTGTAAATAATGTTGCTTCCTTATTTCTAAAATTAAGTGATACAATAAATTTCACCAAGGAATTAAAGGACAAGTTTTCTAAGATAGATACTAATCTGAAGGCAAGTGCACATCACTTGTCACTTGACCCAAGTACTAGCTTTGCACAGCTCCAAAGTTTTACAAGATAATTGAGACAAAACAATGTCCACAATTTTGAAGGTACGTAGTGATTTCCTTTCACATTTTTGTGTTACCTTGTAATTATGATTTTTTTTGCATTTGTGTCAATAAAAGGGAGAAATAGTTATATCATACAAAAAGGAACACACACACACACACACACACACACACATGGGTGATCCCACAATAATGGGTTCCACTTTAGTGGGACGAACAAACTTAGAAAAGTTAAGAAATTTTTGAAATTCAATACACCATCTATTCGCACAAACATATGGGATAGGCATGTTCGTGCAAACATGTTAGCAGCTTTGAAGGCATGTTCGCACGAACATGCCTATGTCATATGTTTGCGTGAACATGTATCGCGCTGATTTTTGGCAGTTTAAAACATTTTTTAAACTTTTATGAATTCATTTTCACGGCGAGTACTGTTCATTTTGGGCGTTGGGACGAACATGTGATTTGTGCTACCTCTGTCAGTGTCATCTTGTCACTTTCATTCTGATTCTCATCATCGGGTATGTCAAAATATTATTAATTTAATGTTTTGAACATTTTAAAAATATTTTTTAATGTTATCAAAGTAGATTTTAATGTTTTCAATGCATTTTTTTAATGTTTTAAAAACATAGTTGAATGTTATTTATGTTTTTAATGGTTTTGAAAGCATATCTAAATGTTAATTTAATATTTTTATTATTTATTTACATTAATTTAGAAAACAGAAAAATATTATATAGAAAACATTAGAAAACAATTTTAGAAAACATTAGGAAAAATAGTAGAAAATTTATAATATAAAATTTAGGAAAAACATTAGAAAGCAAATTCAGAAAATACATTACAAAAACATTAGAGAATTTATAATTTAATATAAAATTTAGAAAACAAATTTAGAAAAAAAAGTAAATAAATAGTAAATAAATATTAAAAAATTTATAAAAAAACATTAGAAAATTTAGAAAAAACATAACAAAAATATTAGAAAATTTAGAAAAAAACATTACAAAAACATTAGAAAATTTATAATTTAATATAAAATTTAGAAAACAAATTTATAAAAAATATTTTAAAAAATTAGAAAATTTAGAAAAAGCATTAAATTTTTTTTAGAAAATTTAGAAAAAAATATTACAAAAATATTAGAAAATTTAAAAAACAAATTTAGAAAAAACATTACAAATATATTAGATAATTTATAATTTAATATAAAATTTAGAAAAAATATTAAAAAAAATTAGAAAAAAAATTAAGAAAAACATTAGAAAATTTATAATTTAATATAAAATTTAGAAAAAAATTTAAAAAAAATTACAAAAACATTAGAAAATTTAGAATTTAATATCAAGGTTAGAAAAAAAATTACGAAAACATTACAGAATTTATAATTTAATATAAATTTTAGAAAATAAATTTAGAAAAAACATTAGAAAAACATTAGAAAATTTATAATAATATAAATTTTGGAAAAAAAATTTAAAAAAATTAGAAAAAAATTAGAAAATTTATAATAATATAAAATTTAGAAAAAAAATTTAGAAAAACATTAGAAAAAATATTTTAAAAAACATTAGAAAAACATTACAAAATTTATAATAATATAAATTTTAGAAAACAAATTTAAACACACACACACACACACAAACACACACACACACACACACACACACACACACACACACACACACACACACACACACACACAAATGTTAAATGTAGACATGTATGTTTTTAATTTTAATGTTTATGTATATATGTCAAATTCACCTTAATGTCTTAATCTTAGAAGTTTAATTAAATGACATATCTGAAGGGTCTAGATCCTAAATTATACATGTAAAAATATAGATTAGAATGTATAATTTTTTATTTTGAACATAGATGTACATGTATATTTGTTCATGATTAAAAGTAGATGTATGTACATGTTTTTAATAAATTCACATTTTTATATGTATAATTTGTGTATATGTTAACTATTGATCTTAATTTATCTTATAACTAAGTGTAATTAACTATATTTAATAACACATGTCTTAAGGGGAGATCCTAAATTATACATAAGAATGTAGATTAAAATGTATATTTTATTTCATATATGTACATGTAAATATGTTCATGTGTTAGATATAGACGTGAATACATATGTTTTCAATATTCATGTTTAAATGTACATATGTTATTATTTTTAATGTCTTAATAGTTAGAACTATATAATTAACTATATAATTCAATGACATGTCTTAAGGGGAGATCCTAAATTATACTATCTAATTCTACACCATTACCCAGCCAGTTACACAGTCCACTTCACTTAGATTTACTAGCAGTTGGACATGCAGTTTCAGGCTCAGGTGCATCAGTAGATGATACGATGGAGTCTGCTAATCATCCTCCACCTCCGGAAACCCAGGTACATATATAATTTATTTTTAATTTTAAATATATATGAAATTAAAAAATATGTTCATTTATTGAAAAATTTAGTTCAGATATATATGTAGATATTTAATTTAATCTTTAACTCATAATAAATCATGTAGGCACAGGTCGCTGAGCCCATGGTTACACATACTGTTGGTTCAGGGCATCATGTACATGAGAGAGATGATTCTATTGAGGCACCTAGTAGTGCTCAGGTACTTGAGTTTTAAATAGTTTGTTTAAAGTTATTTAAATATTTTGAAAACTAGATATATATTTATATATATGCAAGTTCATATTTAATTTGAATGTACATGTACATGATGCACGTATGTATATATATGTTTTAAAGATAGAACTCTAACACATGTATGTATATATATATATTTGCAGGGCTTGGTTGATGCGCCTCAGCAAGAGGATGTATAGGAGACTTGATCAGAGGGTCGTTCTGTTCGTATGTGTCTTGAGGGGTCCCTCTAGTAGTAGACCAAATTTATATATTTTTTGATGCATTTATATATTGGAGGTCCAGCTTACATGTACACATGTGTATTTTAGTTCCTTGATGACATACATGTACTTTCACTATTTATTTGATTATTGAGTATTTTAGTAGTTAGATACCATCACATGTATGTATATATGACTTTTTATATTTTGCTACATACATGTATTTATTTGAGATTTACAGTTTGCATTTCAGATACATAGAGATATATTAGATCTGTAGAAGTTTATTCTTGAGACGTGTATATGTGTATTTTTTTTGTGTTATAGCTATAGAACATGATCTTGAGACATGTGTACATGTATATCAATTATCAATTAGTAGGAAGTTAGAAAGATACATATTTCTTAAATTATCAATTACTAACCCACTAAAGATAAATATTAGTTTTATGTGGATAAAAAATTATTAATTAGGTAAGCCAATACATTATTTTAGAAAACTTTTACAAAATATAATATTTAAAAAACATATTAATTTAAACTAATTTAAACTTTAAGAGTACATAACCGTAGATGTAATAAAGTAACATTAAAATATATAGTTTTTTAATAAACTAACCTAAATGATAACTATGAACTTATAATCTTACAATTTTAAAAACAGATGTTTAATTTTCACTTATGAAATTCAATCTAGTTTGGAAAAAAGTTGATAAATGAATTTAAATTATTAAATTCATCCATGGTACAATTAATTTAAATTATTAAATTATATAGTTTTTTAATAAACTAAATTTGTTAATTAAGAACTTATGATCGTACAATTAAAAACACATTTAATTCAAGATGAAATTCAATAGTTTGAAAAGAAGTTGATATTTAAGAATTGCAAGATATTAAATTATTTTTGATATAAATCTATAGATAATGATTGTGTAAGTTTGAACTAACTTAAAGCCTATTTATATCAAGTTGTTAAATTATTAAATTCATCCATGTGGTACAATTAATTTAAATTATTAAATTATATAGTTTTTTAATAAACTAATGATAATTAAGAACTTATGATCATACAATTCAAAACACATTTAATTCAAGATGAAATTCAATAGTTTGAAAAGAAGTTGATATCTAAGAATTGTAAGATATTAAATTATGTTTGATACATATCTATAGATAATAAAATTGTGTAAGTTCGAACTAACTTCTAGCATATTTAAATATCACTTGTTGTTAAATTATTAAATTCATCCATAGTACAATTACTATTATAGTTTTTTAATAAACTAATGATAACTAAGACTATGATCATACAATTAAAAACACATTTCATCAAAGTTGATATTCAAATTATTATAAAATAAATCTAAAAGGTGTAATCAACCATGATGTACACTTATAACATGTAATATCTTTTCATGATCTTCACTATCTAGTCTCCACTTGCGACGTACACGCTTAAGTTTGACTGGATGTAGACAAAGCCCAGTAGCAACAACTAGGTGGCTGTATTGTAAAACTTTGTTGTTAGGTTAATAATCAACAAAGTGTATTCCATGTTGGACTATTTTTTCTTGCTTCAAATATGTTCCCTCTATCACAATAGAACCTGCACCACAAATTTAAGTATTTTAAGATTTGATAGATATAAAGTTACCTAGATATATATATATATATATATATATATATATATATATATATATATATATATATATATATATATATATGTATATATATATATATATATGTATATATATATATATATATGTATATATATATATATATATATATATGTATATATATATTTAAATATGTATGTTCATACATGTATATGTATAATTTACCTATGGGGAAAAACATTCCATCACTTTCTTTAGGGTCATATAACTTTGTCCTCTCTGTAGTACATCACAATAAATAATAACTGACACCTTCATGATTTCCAGGCTCATCAATCACTGCAAAGATATCTCTTGCATAACAAGTATACATGAATGTATGTGTACAATATATATAACATAGTTGAGATCAATTGATAATTAACTAACAAGTTGAGATTAATTTTTATGATACTCACCCACTTTTACCAATCTAGAGATATGATTATAATCATCAGAAATCAATCAAATATCTTCAAAATTTTCATCATCTTTATCAAATGTATCGGTAACATCAAGTGGTACCGAAATTCATGCACTTGTATATCCACATGTTTGATTGATGCATTCTTCATAGTCTTCATCAATGCAACTATCACAAAAACATGAGTATTCTCTTGTCTTCAATGTCCAATTGCAATTATCTATACTCATGATTGAATGTAAGGAATGTGTCTTTTCTATCCTCTTGCAACCATGCATGTTTTTTCTATTAACACCTAAAAGTTTGAATTAAATTGAAAATATAGAAAAATTGAATTTAAACTTCAACGAATTGAAAATAAAAACTTAACAATACAATTTTATAACTTAATTGCATAAAAGTTAAATAGACGTACACATCCATTTACCTATTATCTCCTAGAAGACTCTATATGGTACCTGTCGACTTGTGGTTGATGATGTCCCAATCTCATCTAATGCAAAATGAGTCTTACACCATTCAACAACATCATGTGCATCATTTACATGAACTCCCTAATAATTCATTTGATACTTTCGCAAAGCACATTTGATGCAAGCTCCAACACCATCATGTTCACCTTTTCCATGGCCACTCTCGAAGAAATTCCATATGTGTTTTATATTCTCATTGTGATGATATCTACACAATGCATAAAATGGTCTAGATGATTTAAACTGTGTGACACATCCATCAGACCAAACATAATGTTTAACAACATTTATGTTTCTTTCTTTCAAATAAGAAAAGAACATATTGAAGCAATGTTCTACATAGTGAATGTCATGTTCTTTATCATCACTTATATAAAAATGATATTCCTTTATAATTACTCGTGCTTGAACTGTACTTTGAACACCATCCAAATCTAACTGTGCATGTCTATAACAAACATGTACCATAATAGTGACCTACTTATTAAAGTAATAATTTGATTGAATTGCTTTCTAATGAACAAAGGAATAGTTCTCTACAAAATCAACAACTGATACAATTGTTCCAAGTGGTAAATTATCTCTTAGAGTTTGAAACTGTCGTGCTTTCCACTTTGCAAAAAATGCGTGACGAATATAAGGTTGAATCAATTTCTTAAATTTGTCCATAAATGTTAGAACAAGAAACTCCTCTTCAACATATTCCAACCTTTTTGTTTCTTTCCCCAACTTTGTTTCATTCTTGACATACTTGTGACTTTTGCAATTCAATATTTTTGTTACATCAATATTTTCAGTTTTCAAAGGAAATAGAGCCAATTCACCACATGTTTCACATAATCCTTTGATACAATTTATTTGACCAGCTGGATCATCTATGTTGTCACACAAAATGGATGATATAAACTCACTTCTCCTACTAGGAGGAGCAGCATGAAAACCATGTGTCTTCTACAAACTTTTGAAATACCTGATAGTGGAGATCAAACTCAATATGATGATGACAACAACACGTTTCAAACACTTTGTTTGACCTCACAAAGTATGGCTTCAATTTTTCAAACAAAGTTTGACCAACTTTTACATTAGGATGTTCACTGCAAAATGACACATATAACTCATGTTGTGTTGTGTCCAACCAATGTTTTGTATGATGTTCATATTGACTAGGTGCAATCCTATGCCTGATAACATCTCTACTATTTGATGAAGGACGAGTGTTATCAATCCAAAATGATATGACTAAATTTTTTAATAACTCTTCAATCCTATCAGAATGAGGTGCTCTACACATGATTTCCCAATTGCCCTCCATAATACTATCATCCACAATTAATCTTCTCTTAACATATTCTCTCATTGTTTTCCTACTACAACCCATTTCAGATGAAATTGAAGAAATTTGTCTATTTTGGGTCATATTCTTACTTACAAAAAACATCAACATCACTTTTTTTGCTGCAGACTTATTTTTAGTTCGAGAGTGTTTTCCTATGTTTCTCAAACCTTGTTTAACATTTTCAATCAGATCAGTTTGCATGTTAGAAAATCTTTTTTTTTTTGATGTTGTGTCTACACCTAACAATTTCAATGCCTCTTGCAACTTCTTTTGTGTAAGAAAATGTGAAAGCAATTGAGCTTGTTCAAGTATTTCAGTGTTATCAAATTAAGTCATAATTTCTCTTATCTTCATATTCATTAACCTTTTCTTAGACAAACTTAATGATTGAACACTAGCTGCAAGTTTTCTCAATTTATCCACATCCATTTTAAGTAAATGATCTAAATTCTTATGAAAAATACTATTCTTTACAGATTGGGCAATTCCTGCACCTAATCCTGACCATTCTCTGACTTCTGTTACTAGAATTTCTATAGGGATCGATCTTTAGCCTTCTCCAACATCCATTGTTTGAGATTCTGCAGGGAAAGATTCTGACCCTTCTTTGACTTCTGTTATTTGAACCTCTGTAGGGAGTGATCTTGAGCCTTCTTCAACATTCATTATTTGAGATTTCGTAGGGAGTGTTCCCGACCTCTCTCCCATATGCACTGCTTCTACTTCTGTTGAGCCTTCTTCAACATTTCCTTCACCTTGTTTAATTCGATGATAACATGCCGCAATCTTCTCAATATTTCTTTTTTTTGCTTCATCAGATCTTTTCCTTGCATATTTGTTTTGCCTTCCTTAATTTTTTTATATTATAAAAAAAAAAAAAAAAATTTATCCCTTGCCTCAAGATAAATTTTGTGCAATAACTAGATAAAAAAATCACTGTATGGTTTTTTCTGTCATTGTCAGTACTTTTAAATTGTTTGACAGAAATCAATAGAATGCAGTCATTTGCAACAAGGCATAAGTATTCTTCATTGTATGACTAAAATCTATGAGTCACATTCTTTACAAGTGGCAAAGCACCAAATCCTTCTTAAGCCATCATTGAATCACAAACAAATAACATGGTATGAATACTAAAATGTTTCTCCTAAAAACTAAAATTTTCTTTCTTATAAAATATATAATTTTTTTGTCTCTTTAATTTTTTCGTTCTTATTGTAGGACTATAAAAATGAGTTAAATGCATAACATACTATGAGAAATCACAAAACTCAATCAACATACATTAGCACCCACTAGTCTGCCATGAAAGCCAAACTAATCAAAAGAAGCAAACACAAGGTTAGAAACCCCCTCTTTCATTTGTAGCTCCCATGTCCTTCTTTGTTCTCCAAATGATGTTTAGGTGACTCAAAATGGTGATGATGCTGAATGGATATGTAATATGCAAAGGTCCTAAGGTGAAAAATGAGATTTTGGGTGCAAGATGCAGTTTTGGGTCAAGTGTAGAATGAGGAGGTGCAGAGGCTTCTAGATGCAGTTTTGGGGTCCTAAAGTGCAGTTTGGAGGCCCAAAATGGTCATGCAGGTGCCTAAATGTATTTTGGAAGTACCAAGTGTGCTCCAACAGTACCAAATATGCTCATGGTGTAGTTGGGGCTTAGAAGGGTGCAGTTGGGAAGCTAGGATGAACATCTGCTGATTCAGAATGGTATGGTTGCCAAGTTGATATGCCAGGAAGCTAAGATGCTAGGGTTGATGTTATGATGGGTTAGGAGATGAAGAATAGAGTTTATGACCTAAGGAATGATGTCCTAAGTGAAGACAATGAAGACTAGGAGGTGCAGAAAGCAGTTCAGGGCATGCTAATGCAAGGGGACCTATCTAGGTACCTAAGGACACTTCTGAAGCCTCAAAATGCTGTCAGGAAGCCCAAACTGGGTTCTTAGACTACAAACTATGCCCATGGTGCAGTTGGGGCTCAGAAGGGTGCAGTTGGTAGTTTTAGAGCACAGTTGGGAAGCTGGGCTGAAACTAAGGCAATTCTAAGAGCTATGTTTTCCAGATTGATGCGACAATGAGGTAAATAGTAGAGGACAATGCAAAGACCAGAATGAATGCTCAAAATAATGTGTAGGACATCTAGAATGATGGTTAAAGTGGTCAATATGAGGGTTGGGTATGCAAAGATGCAAGATGGAAGATGCAAAGTGATGATTTTAGAGGTGAAATGCAAAGGATGTAAGCTTAAATGCTAATGATTGCAATGTGAATATGAGGGATACTAAAAAGGTGCAATATGAAGTCTATATGATGCAAGTATGAGGCTCAAACTATGGAGAATGCAAGTGGATGCTATGCAAGAGTGAAATCTATGTTTTGCCAAGCACGTTTAGGAGGACAAGTTGCCATGTTTTCCAAGGTTTGGATGTATTGAACCAAATTTTGTGATGTTTTGACAAGGTTTTGACAATGTTTGATGTTTTGATAAGGTTTTGCAAGTTTCTAAGGTGTAAATTTGAATGTTGGCTTTTATCTTGATTATGTTTTACACACATGCAAGACACATTCAGACAAGAATAACTATTGTTAAAAGTGAAAAATCACACCACAACCTAAGCTTTAGGACTGTATCCACTAAATTCCTACTTGAACCAAAGTTTAGCTGCACTTATCCAAAGTGGACAACTTAGGACCTTGGCACCAAAGGCTCCCCCTTACAGCGCACTCACTTCTTAGGGCTACCAAGATCTGCTTCCCAAGGGATTGTTGTCTCTACTAAGGACCGCGAGAATATAGGATGTCTTCATGGGCATGGGTGACCCCTTAAGCCAGTGGATAGAAAGGATTTTGACCACTAAAACATGGTTTTTAGTAATGGAATTTTGTTCAAAAAGTGAGTGATAAACTTCCTCAGAAGGTCTCCCAACCTCGAGAACTTGGGTTTGACATACCACAAGGGTACTGGAGGAGAGCAATCACTCAGCAATACCGCTGACATGTCTTTCATTGTAATCAAGTTTTATATAGCGGCTAGAATATTGACTTGGCTTTTGGCCCATTAACACTCTAAGGT
This sequence comes from Cupressus sempervirens, assembly GCA_028749045.1. NCBI lineage: Eukaryota > Viridiplantae > Streptophyta > Pinopsida > Cupressales > Cupressaceae > Cupressus > Cupressus sempervirens. Next base: position 606,525,815 of record CM053788.1, read on the forward strand.
CATCTCCTAACATACCCAATATCAAGTATCTTGGTCCAAGGCAGGCCTCCTATAGAAGTTACATGGATTTCTCTTACACCCAAGATCCACGAATGACAAGGGGAGAGGATACGTCCAATGCAACTCCTAGGGATTTAAACACTATAGACACGCCAGGTAGAAAATGAAAAGTTTATTTTAAGCACCAAAAAAAGTTTTATTTAATCTAATAAGTCCACACACATGGTTTTGACAAACACACAATGGTCTTCGACAACATCCTGCAAAGCAAGCATTAGTAGTTTGTTATGATCATGTCTTCATCCCACAATTACCACATGCTGTAAGGAGACCATTAGTAACACAAAATCATCTAATCTATCTTCTAGAAGGAAATGAAAACCTTAGATGTAGATTTTGTGTTATGTATGTGCTCACTATGAACCAAGTGTGCTCTGATAGAGTAGATTACACCCCAGAAGGCCAAAATGGCTCAGAACACCCCCAAGTGCACCTAGATAGTGGAGACTGCGTCAATGATGCAGTTGGGGCCCAGTTGGGTGTAGTTAAATGAATTTGATTTGAAAATAAAATTAAGTACTTTAAATTAATTTAAGTTGTAAATTAAAAAATTTAGTTGAATGTAACTACCAAGATAATTAAAGTGAGATAAGTAAAACTAACATGTAACCACTCTTTAAAAGTATCTAGTTTGAATCTATTTAACTTCAATGTATCCTTTAAAAAACTTCACTAATGAAAGAAAGAAAGAAATAATTTAGATGTTCAATTTTTTTTTAACAAATTCAATATTTAAAAAAATGAAAAAATCAATAAGAATATACATTTCTTAACACCATGAATGTGTTACTAATTTTTAATTTAACTTAAATGCATCCATTAAACAACTTCACTAATGAAAGAAAGAAAGAAATAATTTAGATGTACAATTTTTTTACCAAATTGTGAAAGAAGATAGGAAATATTGATGGAAGCCTGAATGAAGATAGGAAGAACATTAATTTGCATATATTGAGAAATCTCTCAGCTACCTTCAATTTGACTTTTACAAATGAAATTTGTGGCAAAGATAGGCAATGCACTACCAGGTTGATGGAAAATAGCTTTACAAATTGATCTTTTTAAGGTTTTTTGATTGTTCGCACAAACATAATGGATCTAGGCATGTTCGCCCAAACTACCCCTTTAAATTTCTCGACGACTGTGAAATTTTAATGGGCATGTTCATGCGAACATAGGTTCACATGAACATGCCTAATATGTTCGCATGAATGGATAAAATGAGGAAAATTTTAAACCTTTTTTTTTTTTTTTTTTTTTTCCTCTTTTGACTCTCATAATTGTAGGAGAATGATCTCCTACTGTAAAATAAAAAATGTCAAAATGTGCTGCTTGGAGCAAGCTTTCCAATGACTATAATTGTAATACATATTTTAGTCATTAAGACTTTCAAATATAAGTTTAACTCATTATAGGTTCATTACAGGTTCATTACCAATTGAACATCAACCAACTTCGACACCTTAGGAAAATTAGTAAATCAGGTCAATTTTTTTTTGAAAAATATGAAGGAACTAGCTTATTGAGATACCTTTATATTCAATTTTTTTTTAAAGGTTTATGATAAATTGACTTCAAATTATCTGTGTTAAACAGAACGTATGTCTGAATTATGATTCGTGTCACTTCAAAACTTCATAAACTATACAATATTCAACCAAAATAAATCAAACCAAATGCATCCTCTAGATATTGATGTTATAAATCTAACGCCGAAAGAATTACTTCATTATCATTTAAAAAAAAAGTTATGTGTGTCAAATGGACTGTCACTCTTAAAAAATTTTGAATTTTATTATGTACCACTTTTTGGAGGAGATAAAAAAAATTGACATAAATTTTTTTTTTTTAAGATTAAAAAATATGGTTACAAAGTAGGAACAAAGTACTCAAAATCGCTAGTTTATGTCATCTTGAAATTATTTATAGTTTTGGAGATATAGTCACTTGAATGTGACGTTTGTTGCAAAAATATTGATTTCAGTGTCAAAATTGGTCAAAAAGTGGAACCCATTATTGTGGGATCACCCAATATATATGTGTATATAAATATGTATATACATATATATGTATATAAATATTTATACATACATACATACATACATACATACATACATACATACATACATACATACATACATACATACATACATACATACATACATACATACATACATACATACATACATACATACATACATACATACATACATACATACATATATATATATATATATATATATATATATATATATATATGCATGTATGTATGTATGTATGTACATACATACATACATATACAAGGGAGAATACAAAGAAGGAATATATCCAAGAATAGGGAAATACATGTACAACAAAGCTACCAAAACAATTTTGAAAAAGAAAAAATAGAGTCATTGTTAGCCGAGTATCAACACATTAGTCAAAACCAAGTTATAGACCCTAGCATGTTGATAGGGGGAGTTTTGACTTATATTTTTGAAGTATTCATAATTTTGGTATGATAAGTGTTTTTTTCACTATTGCTAAAGAGGGAGACTACTAAACTTATGGTCAAATCATTTATCAATTAGTGCCTAAACACTTAATCATTTAGTTGGTTACATTGCTACCGTGCTTCAAGGAGTCTACCAAGCTTCACAAGCAGAAAGTAGTGTAAATTGAGCCTCACAGAGTCTATCGAGCTTCATAGTGTAAACCAAGAAGGAAGTAGTGTTAATCGAGCTAATAGTGTCTACTAAGTTAGCCATGTTAACCAAGCAGAAGGAAGGTAATGTTGACCAAGCTGTAGTGTCAACCAAGCCCTTCAGTATCAACCAAGTTTTTTAGTGTTCACCTAGTCATCAGTTCTAACCAAGTTCATGTCTTCTCCCGAGTGATCAATATGGACCAAGAACTAGTTGCAGCCAAGTGCCAAAGATTATCGAGTTAACAGTGTTGTTGAGTGTCAGAATATCACCCGAGTCATCTTCAAAACCCAAGTTACAACATTGAGTTGACTTAGTGAAGATTATTTAAATTGGTATTGTAGCCGACTCCAAAAGGTAATCATTTGGATTGGTATATGTGTAATATATCTTGAGTGATCCTAATGGGAGTATGAAATGAATAAGAAACAGAATGATTGTGAATTGAAGAGTAAAGGCTACAAGTAGTATAAGGAAAAGAAGAGTCTCATCTATCATAGCAAAGTGATCATTTCTACATCGAAGGAATCTCAATCAACAAACCAAGTTGCAGAGCATAGATCAGCTACTGGTTCATCCTAACAGGTGCATCGGTCAAATCCTCTAACAAGGTGGACTTAATAGTCTTATGCTAAGTCTCCTAATTGAGTGCATACTTCATTGTATTGTATAAATCCTTTTACAAGGTGGACCTAATAGTCCTTATTGATCCTAATAGGGAAGATCACTAGAAGTGATCATTTGTAAGCCTTAACTGACCAAATTTACATTGCAATACTAAACCTTGTGGGTATCATCCCCATCCTAGTTTTACTTTCTATTTGGAAGGTTTCTATTTTACCAATCATTGTGTGAACTCTTATGAATATTTTATTCCTTTCAGTCTTTCATGCATGCAATTAGATTAGATTATCTTAGGATTAATTGGTGAATTGAAGTTAAAGTTTTATTGGATCCTAATTCACCACCCTCCCGAAGTCACCTAGCCCACCATACATTTCTAACTGGATGTTCTTCATATCAATAGTTACTTTTGAAAGAGCTTTGTAGCTTCTACATGCTTTAACTTGGTAGTCTACATGAGCATCTTTTTGTTCCTATCTTCTGGGAGATTCTCTAGCTTGGAGCCTTCTCTAGTCCTTCACTAGTCTTTTAGTATTCTTTCCATCTATTTTTGGAGAAGGGTTTCTCCCAAGCGGCTTTCTCTATTTCCCCTCTTTACACAGGGTTGGTTGTGCTTGGGTACCTCATTAGACCTTTTTATCCAGACCCAAATCTACTTTCAATAGTATTTTCTAGGTTTTTAGCTACTCCCTAAGTTTATCTTAAGGGGGTGTTAGAGTAATTAGATATTCTCTAATTAACTCTATTCTACTTAAGCTAAAGTTTAGACATATACTAATTAAATATTTTATTAATTATTATAATGCAACCTAGGTTTTACCTTTTAGGTTTTTTCTCTCCTTTATAAGGATGATCTCTCTTGTAATTTATATTTTCATTAAATTTTGATAATTGCAATTTATCTTTTTGCTCATCAAGAATGTCTCATCCATGGATTTGCAAATTCCAACCTTTATAGCTTTTCCTTCTCTATTTTTGTGATAAGTGTTTTCATACAGATGATTCTTGGGAGCTGTGGGGTTGAGCATTCATCAACTTCAACATAACCTTATTTTCACTAGTTGTCTCTTTAACCTCTTCTTCAATAATCCCTAGCTCTCCCTTTTCTCACTCCCCTTTATTCCTCACTCAAGGTTCACAAGTTAGTGGATATTGCTATTTCTCAAAGAGTTGGTAGACACTGTAAGAGAGATTAGGAAAATGACTACAACTAAGGAGGTGTACTCAAGATAATTTGGTCAAAAATATATTTTCAATGATTATTATCTCCTAGAATATAAGATGTCTTAACAACCCACATAGGAAGATTCTTATGAAGAATCTAATTAAGGATTTTAACTTGTGCATGATTCTATTATAGGAAGCTAAGATGTTCATTAATGTTTTCACTATTGTGAATAGAGTTATCTGGCAGGTAAAAGCACAGATCTGTGTCATCGTATAGGATACCAAAATCTTTTTTGGTCAAATCTCATTTCTCTATCAAAACAAATTTTTTTCAAAAACTAAAAATACCCTTTTATAGATCTCAAATTCAATATCATCATTATATAGATTTTTGAGTGTTTTGATTAGTTGTAATATGTTATAATCTCAAAATATTATAAGTCGATATTTCAAAATTTCAAAAAATGCTCCCTCAAAAAAGGAAAAAAATAAAATAGTAAATCATATCAAAAAAATTAAAAAATCATATTTATCTCTAGAGGAGAGAATCCTCTTCATGAATATGTAATTTTTTTTTCAAGAAGGTATAGATTTGATAGGGAAGTTTTGATGGGAAGAAAAAATTGTTGGATTATGATAAGGTCAAACTTGAATACTTATAACAAAGAAAATATACACCAAAAATAATTATTTCTTTTCTTTTTCTCTAGCTATACATGTCATCTATAAGATATTTTCAAATCAGAACAAAAGAAGATGATTTCCATATACTTGTTTGATGGGAACTACACCCTATACTTTTTATAGTTGAAAAGGGACTTCAAAATACAATAAAATGAATAAATTCTTACTCAAAAAAATTATTAAAATTATAGGAATAAAATTCATTCAATTCTACACATTTCATCAATTTACATCATCTTCATATTCTAAACACAAATACCACTTTTTTGTCATTAATGTTGAACTGTCACATTTTGATATCCTATTTCTTTATAAAAGGTGACATAGGTTTATGCTTTTACCTTGGACCTTTGTACATTTCACTACAATAGATTTTGAGGGTGCCTCAATTGGTTTGGCTACCTTGTAGAAACCTAATTCCCTCTATAGTACTAAATTTTGTAAAGGAAAACATGCTGAACATATGGATTTCTCCTACTCCAATAATGCGTTATCTTGGAGTTTGAATAATGTATATGCCCCTAATACTATGAGGGCTAGAAAATATTTCTATTCTAAACTACCAGAAGAAAGGAAAAGTAATGATAGTGGTTGTTGAATGGTCATGGGTGGTTTCAATACCCCTTTATACCCTTACAAGAAGAAATGAGGGAATATGTAATTTTTTGACTTTATGCTCTATTTCTGTAACTTTATTACGGAAGGTAAGCTAGTGGATTTGGATCTCGAGGGAGGTAACTTTACTGTTTGTAATATACGAAGTGGCAATTGTCTTATTGAAGTTAAATTTCATAGATGTATTCAATATTATAATTAGAATATCATTAATGGCTATTGTGTCTCCTTGGTGGTGAGATACAACTCAAATCACAATCTCATTCCATTTAGATGGGATCTAAAAATGTACCTTCATAAATACCCTTTCCAATTTTAAATTATGTGGACCCCTAATCTAGACTTTGCTTCTTTCCTTAAGGATTGGTGGGATCTCAAGCTTATGGGAATTGAAACATTTATGTTAGCTAGATTGAAAAGAGTTAGAGGTAATTTGAGACACTAGGATGGTTTCTCTTTTGGGAATTTTTTTTGAACAAAAAGTTGACATAAAAGATAAACTACAAATTATCCAAAAAGAGACATCATCTATGGGACGAGATAGGTATAGGGTGAATGAGTATAAGTTGTTGCTAACAGAGTTACATAACATCATTTTCAAAGAGGAAATGTTTTGGAAATATAGATCTAATATTCAGTGGATTACTAAGGGTGATAGAAACAATATTTTTTTTCATCAATCTACTTTGAAGCATAGAAAGAGGAATTTTACTAAGAAGGTGACCACTGACAATAACACTCTAAACAATAAGGAGGATATTGCACATTTGTATGCACATTTGTAGATCTCTCCCACCCATAGGTAGAGATAGTTTGTGCACATCTGTGAGCTAGGCGCACTAGACATATATCATCAAGATGTTGCAACATTATGTAGACTGAGAGGCAAATATACAAGGTAGATGATGGTTTCATACACATGGAAACTTCCTGAAGAGCTTGTACTTTCATCAACTCCATCAGGGATACTAAGATAATATCACCAATAATGAGTTTGTTAATATTATTCTTTGATTTGGGTAGCTATCTACTCACCAAATAGGTCTATCCTAGAAAGAGCTTTTGGACCTCTACCACGTATCCCTCTCATATCAAAATATTTGTGGACTTGACTAAAGATAAGCTCAAAGTATTATTTTGCTAAATCATGGAGAGCTATATTAAAATTATTATAAGGCTGGTTGAAGACCATTCACCACAAATTTTAAAAATTAGACTTGACACCTTCATAATTATGCCAACATATTAGAAATATCCTTAAATTTAGAGGAATATGAACTCACTCATTCTAGGATTAGTGAAAAGAGCATATATTTTTTATTTTCTTATTCATTTATCATTTACTATGTTCATATGTTAAGCCATTTGCATAATACTAATAATGACATAAATCCATATAAGTTTTTCAATTAGTTATTTGTATAACCACATTAACACTTCATACCATAATTTATAAGGCTATGAAAAGGAATGCATAGTGCTCATGTTTTAAAATTTTCATTATCAAAACTATCTTGGAAATAGTGGCATTTTGTTATAGATGACCTAATAAATAATCTTAGGTTTGTTGTGCACATTCTCTATGATGATTCAAAGGGTTGACCATTTGTAAGTTCTTGTAGGAGTTTTCACAAAGTTCAAGAACACCTAATATTTTATTATAATATTATAGTACAACATTATACTAAGATATATTATTAATACTATTAAATTATTTTATTCTATGTTTAAAGCTAGATTTATAAATTTTAATCTTTATACTAAGCAATTGTTAAATACAAAATAATAACTTTTGCTTTGCATAATATAACATAATAATATCATAATATTACTTTACAAAAATTCTAATATAATATGGAATATTCTCTAACAAATATCCTTCTAAGAACCTATTTTTAAGGTGCAATAAACACCTAGTAAGGGCTTAAATAATAATAATAATAATAATAATAATTTTAGGATCAAAATATATTATGGGTTTAAGAACAAGAAAATTATTAAGGATCAAAATAAAAATCTAAGGTTAATTATATTTTAATAAAATTATATTATAATATAATCCTCTCTTTTATTATATGTATTCAATATATGATCTTATTGTCACATCTTTCAAAATTGCAATCAACATTCTAAAAATACTACATTTTATGTATGTATGTATTAGTTCATGTAACATTCACACATATCTCTTGTTCAAATATAATACATCTTAATCGATATTTGATTAATTTTTATGTACTTAAATACTTCATCTAATGTCAATATTGTATTCTACAAAAACCGATTTAATATCCAAAACCTATTATATAAAAAACCATAGACTAAAATGAATAAAGCTTCTCACATACATACATATATTCTTTGCAGCACCCAAAATAACTTATTTATTCTAACTACTTGTATTCATTGTTATTCAAACTTTAATTTATTAATTCTGACCACCTTCCCCATTTTAATGTTTGTGTCAAATTCAACAACTTGTCGACCGGAATCCAAGATACTGCTCTTGTCAACGGGTTTAAGTCTCGAAATCGGGCTCCCCATTTGCTATATCTATTTGATTACCCTACGCTTTGCTACGCATAGTCCTTTCCAAGGCAGGTTTTACAATTTTAAGTAGAAAATTTGAGGCCGCCTAACTATGGTCGAGGGCCGCCGTTTGATGGCATGTCCTATTAGACCTAATTTAATATTTTTTCTACTTCCGTGACCAAATCTAACACAAATTTTCTTTGAAAACATTAATATTCAAATGGTCAACCATTAATATTTTAGAAAACGTTTCAAAATCAAATTCGTTGACCCGTAATGAATATGGCGACTCCTAAAACGTGTTACAGAATTGTGTTTGGAGAAAGGGAATTTATGGACGGCGAGCGAATGGAGAGCTTTGTACAGGCTCTGTTATTAGCGCTGCTGTTTGTGGGCGTTGCAGCGGCAGGTCCAGAGGCGAAGCTGTTGCAGGATGGATGCAGTGACGTCAAAAGCACCAACGTTACGCTCTTTCAACAGAATTTGAATACCACTTTGGAATCCCTTCTTCAAGCGGTTTCTTCAGCTGGTTTTGCAACAAAAGAGTCGGTGTCTGGAGCAGATCCAGTCTATGGGCTCGCCCAGTGCAGGCAGGACAAAAACTCTTCTGATTGCGTTGCCTGTATCACCGCCGCAGAAAAGCAAATCCGCAATTGCTCCAATGTTTCCGGAGGAAGAACGATCTATGACGGCTGCTTCCTTCGCTACGAGAGCAACAACTTTTATACGCAGAGCACTGCTGACGGAAACGAGCAGCTTTGCGGCGACAAAACAATCGGTAATGACAGCAATTCGTTTTCTGCAGCGGCACAGAGCTTGATAGGTGATATTTGTACTGCGACTCCGAAGACGGGCGATTTGTTTGCGGCGCAGTCAAGGAAAGATGGATTGAATACGACCATTTATGGGCTCGCTTGGTGCCTGAAATCTGTTGGCGAAGATGGATGTAAGGAGTGCCTCACTATTGCAAAGACGAATATTGGCAATTGTTTACCTCGATCGGAAGGGCGTGCTGTGGACGTTGGCTGCTCTTTGCGTTACGCGACCTACTCTTTTTTCTCCCCCAACGCCGCCACTGATCTCGCTCAGTATTTGTCTTCAGGTTAGAGCGCTTTCAACTCTGGCTGGTTTATGATTAGAAATGCTTCCCGTGAATTGATTTTATTATTTTTATAATAGTTATGTGGTGGTTGGATTCAGAGCTGTAACTTACAATTCTAAACTTGCATGAGTTCGGCACAGTAGTCAAAGAAATTTATATATTTATGTCTCTATGTGGAGAAGACCTGATTTCAATTGTTTTAGGGACGTAGTCTACAGTTTAAATGATAGAAGTTCAACACGTTTATTAAAGAGAAATACAATATGAACAATTTATGTTGTTTTTATCGAGAATATTTGATTTCACATCGAAAACGAATTTATTTTTTATTTATATTGTACAGAACAGTAAGCGTTCCTATGTTTCTATTTGAATCGATTAATTATTTCATATTTAATTTAATTTGAAATTAATGACCAAGCTTTTTTTATACCTGCAAATGTCATTTTGATAACTACAAATAAAAATATATTTATTTCTCCATTTAATCCTAGCATGTCTACTTTTTAGAATATATTTCTTACTATATTATATAAATCAATTTAAAGATATATAGAACCATTTTTATAATTTTATATTTGTATGAAATTTTATATTTTAATATTTGTTATTTAGAAATGGCTATTTAGTCATTAACATATACAATGACATTCATAACTAGATGAACTTTTCTTAGATATTATATGTTATGTAAAATTAAATTTTTAAAAAAGTCAATTTTGACTATTTAACACTTCTAATCAAGAATATATATGATATTTAAACTCTCCCAACTATATATTAATTGAATACTTTAACTACTTAAATTTTTGATGAAGAATAACATTCAAACCAATTTTAAAAAGTCATGGATGAACAACCAAACCAAACAAACCTAGCAAACCTACAATTATAGAACACTTAACTATGAATAACATAAGCGGTTTTTATACTACTTTGAACGCTTGTTTTGCAGGAAGTAAAGTTAGCTCTGCTGTATGGATAATAATTGTGGTTGTGGGAACAGTCATTATTATTACCATCTTAATATCTCTGTTTTTATTTCGACGGAACCTGCTGATATATTTGAGGCGGCCACCAGAGAGACAAGGTAAATCATACAAACTGAATTATTATGGCTTTTACAATCTCCTCCTTATTTGTGGCTTTTAAATTTGAAATATTTTATCATCATACGTACAACAGTGAACACTGCAAGCACAACAGAACTCCGAGGACCCGTAGATTTTGATTACAAAGCACTGAGAAAAGCCACGAATAACTTCGCTCCAGAAAACAAGCTTGGAGAAGGAGGGTTTGGCCAGGTTTATAAGGTGAGCAGCTAGGTACTAATTGGGTGCCAAAGACATGCAGTATTTCCTTGGGATCAATTATTTTAAATACTCGTTTACTTCGTTGCAGGGTACACTGAAAGACGGGAAAGTAATTGCAGTAAAGAAGTTAACTTTAAACCAATCTGCTCGTGCGATATCGGAATTCGAAAGCGAAGTAAAGCTGGTGTCGAATGTTCATCACAGGAATCTTGTACGCCTGTTGGGATGCTGCAAACAAGGCCCAGAGAGACTGCTCGTTTATGAGTATATGTCAAACAGCAGCCTCGACAGAATATTATTTGCAGGTTAGTCTTTTTAACCCATTTCCCTTCATATAACTGCAGCGTCTACTGTTTATTTTCTAAGAAAAACGGGCCAAGTGCAGGAGAAAGTGAAAAGATACTGAGCTGGCAAGAAAGATTTAACATTATATTGGGCACTGCTCGTGGTCTGTAATATCTCCACGAAGATTTTCATGCGTGCATTATCCATCGAGATATCAAACCCAACAATATATTACTAGACGAAAACCTTCAGCCTAAAATAGCGGACTTCGGATTAGCCAGACTTCTTCCCGGCAGTAGAAGCCATCTTACGACAAGAACTGCAGGGACTCTGTAAGAAAGCATACCGGTATTTGTACTACTTACAGTTTTTAGTTTTCTTGTGTATATTGACAAGTGTTGAGATGTTTTATTTTGGTAGAGGATACACAGCTCCAGAATACGCCATCCATGGGCAACTGACTGAGAAAGCCGACACGTACAGTTATGGCGTGGTTGTTCTTGAGCTCATCACCGGCAGGAAAAGCATTGACATGAAGCAGCCGCCTGAAATGGAATACCTGCTAGAATGGGTATTTTTCACACCTCTGGTTTCGATAAAAAAAATGATAGTTTTATGGCCTTGTTTATAATCATACACGTGTGCGAAGAAGCTGAATGTTTTAGAACAAACTGCAGGTGTGGAAGCGGTACGAATCGGGAAATATTTTGGATGTGGTGGAGAAGAGGATGGAAAGAGAAGAAGATTATAATGAAGAAGAGATATTGAAGGTGTTAAAGCTTGCTCTGTTATGCATACAGGGTTCTGTTGTAGAGAGGCCATCGATGTCCCAAGTGGTGGCCATGCTGGTGAACGGAGCAGACGTTGATTGCAGAAAACCATTTCAACCTGCATTTGTAGATGTGGGGAATAGAACTTCAACTTCTGTCTCGGGTTCGTCCCATTCAAATGCAACCATTACAGAATCTCTCAATGCTCGTTAGCACTAGCAGCTCTTCTTTACTCTCCGCGTCATAACCCATTTCCTTTTAACGGAATAAATCGCTATTGTTATTGTCACTTGGAATTATTTAAAAAAATCTTTATCTCAGATTTTATCAGTTCTATGTTGGATTTTAGATTTTCTGTCCATAATACTTACCTCTTACTTTCTGATTGTTTCTATATTCTGTAGATTTCTAATTTAAACTATTCATTCTATATGTTTCTAATTTAATCTTTAATTTCTATTATCTATCTATATATTTCTAATTCAATCTTTAATTTGTAAAAACGGACAAAATGAGAATCACCAAAAAATTGTCATGTCCATGCTTAGAATAAGTTGGAGCATTCTCTTGATCTTATGACATTTTGTGAGAATGTATTATTATATTTTTAATGTTTGATTATTTAACAATGTCAATTTATTATCATTAATTATATGACTTTTTAAATTTTAACAATAGATTTTGCCAAATTTATATCATTTTTTTATTTAAATAATTTAATATATACAAAAAAATATAGATTAAAAATAATAATTTTTATATTAATATATTATAAAATATGAATAAGGGATAATCAGATGATACAAAATTTGTGAAGTCTATTTTTTTAGCAGTCTTAGTATTAATTATATCTAACTTTGTTTCCATTCAATATATCACTTCTATAAGCTTTTTTGTTACACATACAAAACACACAATGCTAGTTAAATTGAAATGAAACCATTCTATTATTGGTTCCATTAAGAGTAAAAGTTGCAAGTAATTTAACAAGGTTTTTGGAGAATTGGAAAGATCTATGATGTTTTGAATTAAAACATTAGTTGGTTGTTATGACTAACACAAGATGAAATATTTTTGTGCTTTAATGGATCCACACATCAACATATGTTTCAGGGGTGTCACCTGACTCAAAACACAAAGATTGAATGAGCCCTTCATGTTCGTCACCTTGCACTCCCCTGCCTCTAAACAAGTAGTAGGGAAAGACATTTTCAAGGGAATACTTGGACTCTTCATGGGGTTTCCTCAAATAATTTCAATTTAATGCATTTTTAATGTATTTATTGGAAAAGATATCATTGTTTGCCTTCCATGTCTCATTTGGAAGCTAAGATTTTTTGATTTTTCTTTAAGTATGATGCTTTACAGAATAAATGCATGCCATGTACATTATTGAGCAAGAGGCATGATGATTTCACTTTTGTTCTTTGTTTCCAGCAGTAGAAAAGTGAATGCTATAAATTCCCACTAAGTTCCTACCAAAAAAATTAGAAATATGAGTTTGCTTTGAATAATGAAATTAGAAATTATATAGATTTTTAAAATTGATAAATAATTTTTTCTCAATTTTTTTTTTTGAATTTTAAATCTATTAAAAATAATGTGTATTTACTCTAACATCAAAGAATAGTATAATAATAGTCATATAGTAAAGACCATATTTTGGTTGCCAAATGTTTAAAATTAATAAATATTAATATTTAAAGAAAAGATAAATGTATATTTAAATAAATTCATCAATATTTAATATACAATTCTTGACTTCAATTCTATAATTGAAAAAAATGATTATGAACTTTTACAGACCATTACAATCTACAATAATATTAAAAATAATAATAATAGTTATGTTGGAAATATAAGAGTAGTAATTGAGAGGGGAGGGGTGAATTAGTTACCACAAAAATAAATCCCAAATCCCTTAGATGTCAGTACAATTTTTTATATAACAAAAACTTAATTCTGTTGATGCTCGAAAAACAAATAAATGTTGTAACTGGGTAAATACTGAGAATGCTCAACAAACACTTAACATTAAAATCTTAAGATGTTATCTATGATCACTTATTACTTTAACTTAGTGGTAAACACATAAGAGAAATAGCATGAACACATTTGACACCAAGATTTAATGTGGAAACCCAATTTGGGAAAAACCACCAATCGCAACTAGTTACCGATTTTCACTCTTCTAAAGTGAGCCCTATTAGGAGCCAACCCTATTAAAGGTTACAAAACACACTATTAGGTGTGACCCTATTAGAGGATTTAATCACCCTATTAGGAGTGGCCTTATTAGAGGTCTTTGGACAATTCTATAGAAATGCCACCTTGTTAGAGGATTTACAAATTGTATTTAAACCAACTTTGTTAAGAGATTTAGATCACTGCTACAATGGTTAGAGAGTAACAATGTGATGACTTGATTTTAGATGCAACTATATTGCTGATTACAGATCTCAATTCTAGCTTGTATACTTGGTCCTTCTTGATCTAATATATATTTTTAGCTTCTCAAGGATATTCTTCTTATCCTTCTAATTCGCTTCTTCTTAGCATCATTAAATCTTCAGTTATCTTCCATGGACTCACTCACTTTCTAACCCTCAACTTGACCTTATATTTATAACTTTCCTATAGTCAATTTAGCTAGAATACAACTTAGAATAATTAATATTTATCTTCTTAGATGGAAAGAAACAACAGATAAATCAATTGAACTTAATATGTCAAAATAAGAAAATCCTTCGTTATTCGACCTTGCTTGTAGACACTAACTCAGAAATGATTTTACTATGTTAACCAAGTGAACTCAATCAATACTGCATACTTGCAAAGTCTCTTTGGTAATAGAGTGAGCTCGATTAACATTGGTTCCATCCAACATTTCCTTCATTAACTGAGTGAGCTCGGTTAACACTCATCTTCTGCAGACTTTCCTTTGGCGCCCGAGTGAAGTCAATAGATACTAAATTTTGAACTAGGAAAACTTTAGAATGCTAGATAGTCATAGAAAATTGTCTTCAATGCTTGAGTGAGCTCAACATACACTGACTAGTGATGATATGACATTTTGTGTAAGATCAAAGACAATACACAATTAATCAATTATTCCAACAATCTCCATCTTTGGCATTGATGGCAACACAACATGTCCTAATACAATGAAATTTTGGAGCAAAAATAAAGTAAAGAACATATTGTTAGTTTCATTCAAATTCTCATCCATGAGAACTCCCTCTATCAGTGTGAACTCTTTCCGTCTTCAGTTTCTCCCTCTGTCAAAAAACTTTTGTCTACTACATCTTCTTCTAATAACAAACTCTGCCTTTGATATCAGACTAATTTCATTCTCCCTCTTTGACATCTCTTTACAAAATTTGTATAAGATATGGCAACAAACTTCTCCTTTTTTGACATCTCATGCCAAAGATAGTATTAAGTGAATGGGTAAGTGCACCAAGTTGTGGTGCCAAAAAGATGACACCTTTTTTTTTTTTTCTAGTTTCACAAAGCGTGTATGTTCTATAGCGTGTACGCGCTTTGTAAAACAATTTTTTTTAAATAAATATGCTATAAACCCGCAACCCATTTTATTTTAACTTCATTTTGCAAGATTTCCTCCTCACAATGCATACGTGAGTTGACAAAATTGAAGATTTTTGCCACCCACCTCCTCAAAATGTCTCCTTGTCACTGAAGTTCAAGATTGAGATCATGCTATATGTTTTCTACCCTTTTTTTGCATTATTTTATATGTTTTTGCATTGTTTTGTAGGTTTTTTCAAATTTTTCAAAAAATTGTTTATTTATTTAGATTGCAATTGGTTTCTTATTAGGAAATGTGAATAATGAACTGACAAATCCCCAACAAGATCAAAACCAAAATGATCCACAAGATCCAAATGAAAACCCTCCACAAGATGAGAATCAAAACCCTCCATAACAAGAACAAGAAATTCTGCAACCTCCATCGATTGGAAGATCTCTTCCTAACACACAAGACAACATAATAAATGAAATAGAAAGAGGGAAACATGAATTAGAAGCACTCATTGGTAGGTTGAGAGCTTGTGGACAAACAATCCAATGAGAGCACAATTGGCATCCTCCCTTGAGTCCATTATGATCCATGTAGCTTCTATTAGTGGTCAATTGGATATTTTCTATGTTAAGAGGGAGGAACAAGAAAGATATTATGCAAACAAATTATCATATCAAGATGTTAAAAAAAAAACAAAAGGTAGCATTTGTGCACTGTTTAAAAATCTTGGTGAACAAAATATTGTTAGAGAGATAACTAAATGGTTCCCCATCCATTGGTGCATACATGATGGTATTAGAAATAATTTTTGTGATAGATGGTGGATGGTCTTTGATGCCCCTCCTTACAATAATCATGAGGTCCCAATGTATTTCTTAAGGAAATTGTATTGTGAATTTGTCCTTGGGGAGATCCCCAATTATTTTGGTATATTAGAATCTCAGGGTAGAAGTGGGGGGTCATCATTTGAGAGGCTGGGGGCACATCATGACCCTAATTTAGTTAAGGCACCTATTGTCAAGTCACAGGGTGAGCATGTGATTATTCCTTCAATTGTGAAGGAACATGTAGAGACTAGTACTCTAGGGACTATTAATGCTTTATTGTAGACCCTCATTCATTGCACAAGTCCATTAGTTGAGGAGGAGCCTTTTGTGAGTCACCGTCACATGTGCACATCATGCGAATACTTATGTAGTTTGGCAGTCATGTTAGAGATAGTATAGATGATGGGTTGGTCACTGATTTGTTCTTGAATGAGACATTTGGCATTGACACATAGGCAAATTACAATTATAATAAACTAATTTGATCACATTTCATATGTATAATGAATGACTAATTAATTAGCATGTATTTACATTCTTCAAAATTCAGGGTCAGAGTGTTGGTGACCCTAGTAGAGATCCCTCGGCCCCATTTTTTATCCCATCCCATCAACGAGTTCAAAGGTATGTATCAATTAATCATTTAAATTAATGTATATATTTATTAAGTAATCATATGAAGGATTGACAAAAAAATTTATGCATATGCATCAGTTCTCTACTGAACCATTGACATTCACTAGGGACTTTGAGCCTAGGTGTGATATGAGCTTTGTAGAGGTACATTTGTTTCATGTTAATTTAATTCATTTGATTATATGTGTTTCATGTTTCATGTTACATGTAACATGTATTGTATGACATGTAGCTCTTGACATCTGAGACTCCTCCTCATCTTCGGTAGTCCATTGATTATGGATTTGCTCTAGTGATGGCTAGTTCAAAGCCATTGACTGAGGTATGAAAGAATTATCTTGGTTTTAGTTATTTTTTTATAATATTTAGTATCAAAATATCTAATTTTATTTATAAGTGATTATATTGATTGAATTGTTGTAGGGCCTTGTTATAGCTGATCGTCCTCGAGCCTTTGAGGTGGATTTGCAAAGTGACTATTTGATGGTGGTAAGAAAATAATTAATTTTGTGCGTACATATTTGATTTCAATGTATAATAATTATTGATTCATATCTACTTTGTTTGTATTAGCTCAAGTTAGAGAAGAGCCTAAACAAGAGGATGAGCGAGCGTGTGAGGAAGACCCCATCATCCCCATCATCTCCCTCCACACGACGAACAAAGATCTCTATAGATTTATTTCCTTCCCCTAGCAAGAAGAAGAAGATATAGTTGATAGACACACATGTATAGGCATCAGTGGACATATATGGTTGATTTTATGTCAGTGGACATATTTTCAATATACATTATATATATATATATATATATATATATATATATATATATATATATATATATATATATATATATATATATATATATATATATATATATATATATATATATATATATATATATATATATGAATGACATTTTATATTTGATGCATGACATATATTCAATGCATGACATTATTAGACTTATGACAATATTTTTTAATATATGATATGTTTGTTCATGTATGACATTATTGGTTATCATAATATATTATATGTCCATTCATGTATGACATTATTGGTTATCATAATATATTATGTGTTCATTCATGTATGACATTATTGGTTATCATAATATATTATATGTTTGTTCATGCATGACATTATTAGTTATCATAATATATTATGAGGTTGCATGGGTACTTGTACCCACACCCCTGGTACTCATACCCATGTACCCAAGTATGGGGTACACATATCCCAAGTACTGAGTACTTGATGGAGAGCATCATAGCTAAGGACTTTGATTGAGATTTCTAATTTTTTTTTTCAATTTTTTGTTTGTGTATTAAGTTGTTGTTTATCAAGCTTAATTCAATACCTAATCAGTTCAAAACTTTAATATAATATTGATTAACAATAAACTTTATCACTGTTCATACATAAGTTTATCATTTCCAATATGTCATCATCATATGATTTAGGATCTTGTTCATGCTTAAATTTTTCCTTCTCTGTTATTTTTTTATCAAGCGTAATTCAATACCTAATCAGTTTGAAACTTTGATACAATATTGATCAATAATAAACTTTATCAGTGTTAAAGCTAGAAATTTATCATTTGTAGCATGTCATTGTCATATGATTTATGATCTTCTTGTTCATGTTTAAAGTCTACCTTCTATGTTATGCATCTAGACATTTATCATAAATTATTATTACAAATATATAACAAATTTGAAATTGAAAACAATACATTACATTTGTAAACTTTATCACTATTCTTGATTTGAAAAATCATTGTCATGACTCATAAATTCAAGTTTTCTATAAATATAAAAGGATAATTAAAAATAAAGTTTGACATACCCAAGTACCCACATCCCCTATTGTTAGGATAAACCATGGACAAAAATAAAAATTACATGCAAATATAACCAATAATAGAAAAAATAATAGATCACACAGAAATGAACACAAGGCACCAAGATTTAACATGGTTCACCCAATCCCTGGGCTACATCCACCAAACAACAAGTCCGATCTTATTACAATCCATTGATTACAACCTGATTATAGTCTGTAATCCCTTACAACTCAATATCGCCGCAAGAAGCAATTTTGCATCACAACATAATAAAAATACCTAACTCTAAACCCTTTTATACAAGTATTTTATGCATTTTAGGGTTACAACATGTCGGCCACAATGACCCAAATTTTTTTTGAAGCAATGCCCCGAACCCCACTAATTATGAAGTATGTACAATACTTTCCTGATCAGTCACCATAATCTAACAATCTCCCACTTGGGGACTGATCAGGCTCCACACTAAACAAAAATCTAACACTTGGAGACTGATCTTGTAGCAATACCACTACCACATGGGGCTCCCACTGGATCAAGCCACCTTGGAATCTACTATTCTTTTATTCATGTTTAGTCTAGAAGACCAATCGAAGCTGAAGAGGAGTACAAATTCTCCCTTGTTATAACCTTTGTCAACAGATTTGTTGGATTGTCATTTGTATGGATCTTCTCCAGCTTTAACTGTCCATCCTCCAAAATTGACCGAATGAAATGGTATTGCAACTGTATGTGCTTGGTCTTAGAATGCAGAGCTGAATTCTTTGTAAGATGAATGGCACTCTGACTATTTGTGAACAAATAATTATCCTTCTGAGGATGTCCCAATTCTTCCAAGAAGAACTGAAGCCATATCATCTCCTTGGCTACCTCTATAGTAGCAACATACTCTGCCTTTGTAGTGGATAGAGCATTAATCTTTTGTAACCTGGAAACCCAACTCATGGCTGCCCCACCAATAATAAAGACATAACTTGTAGTACTCTACCTAGTATCGATATCCACTACCAAATTTGAGTCAACATAGCCCTATAAATCAGTAGTAGAGGCCCCAAAGTGTAAACACTTATTGGATATTCCTCTCAAATATCTGAGAATCTACTTGATAGCATTCCAATGCTCAAATCCTGGATGACTCATATACCTGCTAACGACTCCCACTGCATGTGCAATATTTGGCCTAGTACATACCATAGCATAAATTAAGCTTCCTATAGCTGAAACATAGGGTACCTTGGACATCTTATCCTCCTCTTCTTGTGTCTTAGGACACATCTCCTTAGTCAACTTCAAATGATCAAGTAAAGGTGTGCTGACAGCTTTAGCATTCTCCATAGAGAAACGTTGCAACACCTTCTCAACATAATCAGCCTGAGATAGCGTCAATGTTCTATTCTTCCTATCTCTACAAATCTTCATACCAAGGATTTGTTTTGCTGCCCCCAAATTCTTCATAGAAAATGCATGTGCTAATTGGCATTTTAGTCCCTTAATATGATCCATGTTAGACCCAGCTACAAGCATATCATCAACATATAAACATAAAATAATGTAGCTATCATCAACCAACCACTTAAAATAAACATAGTAATCTGAATGACACCTATTATATCCATGCTCATGCATTAAACTGTCAAATTTCAGATACCATTGCCGAGGTGCTTGCTTCAAGCCATATAAACTTTTCTTCAATTTGCACACTAAGTTCTCCTTACCTTTGACCTCAAAACCCTGTGGCTGAGCCATATATATTTCTTCATCCAAATCACTTGAAGAAAGGCTGTTTTAACATCCAACTACTTTAAATGAAAATCTTCAGTAGCCACAAGACTTAAAACAATACAAATATAAGTCATTTTAACAACAGGAGAAAATATTTCATCAAAATTAATTCCCTTTTTTTGTGCAAATCCTTTTACAACTAACCTGGCCTTAAATCTTTTCTAACCTCCTTCCTCTTCTTTCAACCTATAAACTCACTTATTCTATAAAGCCTTTTTACCTGCAGGCAACTTGCATAGATCCCATGTCTTATTCTTTGGCAAAGAGTCCATTTCATCTTTCATTTCAGACTCCCACTAAATCTTAGTATCCACCTGCATAGCTTCATCATAACTTTCAGGTTTACCAGCATCAATAAGTAAAATAGAATACAAAGAGGGAGAAAATCTTTGTGGAGGTCTAATTTGCCTCATTGACCATCTAACATTCACTGGTGTGTGTAGTATTTGTTGTTGCAATTGTTCCATATCATGAGGAATGGTTGGAACATTAGCTTTTGGAGTATCATCCAACACTACATAATCATCTTCTTTCTTCTCATGTTGCTACAATAGATCTTTGTACAACACTTTCTCATTGAATATGACATCCCGACTTCTTACAATTTTATGATTTTCAAAATCCCAAACCCTATAACCAAATTCATTAATGCCATATCCAACAAAGACACATTTCTTTGATTTAGCTTCTAGATTGGTTCTATTTTCAGAGTTTCTATGAGCAAAATCTTCACAGCCGAAGGTCTTGAGAAAAGAATAACTCACCTTCTTACCAGTCCATGCTTCCTCTGAAATACCATAGCCTAAAGGAGTAGAGGGACCTATATTAATCAAATATACTACAATATTGATAGCCTCTGCACACATGTGTAAGGGAAAACTAGCATGCAACCTCATGCTCCTTGCGTGCTCCATTATAGTCCTATTCATGCGTTTAGCCACTCCATTTTCCTGTGGAGTCCTTGGAATAGTTTTCTGTCCATGAATACCATTAGTGGAGCAATAATATTCAAATTCATGACTGCAATACTCACCACCATTATTAAATCTAAGACATTTTAATTTCTTACCAGTCTCATTTTCAACCAAGCATTTCCATTTCTTAAAAGTTTGAAATACATCAGATTTTTATCTAAGGAAATAAACCCATACTTTTCTAGTTGCATCATCAATAAATGTAACATAATAATGAGAGCCACCAAGAAAAGATACTTGAGCTAGTCCCCATACATCTGTATGCACAAGCTCTAATTTCTTCATTTTATTTTCCTTCCTAGTGTTTACAAAAATTAGTCTCTTTTATTTTCCATACACACAACTTTCATAGAAATCCATATTAACACATTTCAGACCTGTTAAAACTTTCTTTGAATGAAGTACTTTCATGCCTTTCTCACTCATGTGCCCAAGTCTATTGTGCCATAGCGCTGTATCAGAATCTACAACAACTATTTGTTCTCCCTACTCAACTGTAGTAATTATTCCTGAACATTCATTTTTCTCTGAAATAATCAAAGTAGAAGGAAAAATATGACCTGTACAAAGATATAAGGTGCCTACTTTCACACCTTTTGCTACTATAAGGGAACCTTTTGAAACCTTCCAATTTTTATCATTAAAAGTAACTACACAACCCTCATCACCGAGTTGCCCTGCTGAAATTAAATTCCTACTCAACCTTGGAACATGTCTTACCTCATGTAGTAGCCAATGATTCCCATTTTACAACTTAATCTTAATTTTTCCTTTTCCAACAATCTGATAAGGTTCATTATCCCCCAAATAAACAAGGCCAAAATCCCCTTGGACATAATCAATGAAATAACCTCTATGGGGTGTAGCATGAAGTGAAGCACCAAAATCTAAAACCCATGAATCATCAGCACTTTCTAAAGACAGAAGAAAAGCATCCTCTTTAGATTTGTTACTTACCACATTTGCCTCCTTGTCTCCATCTAATTTATCTCCTTCATTTTTCTTTTGATTTTAGTAATCTTTCTTTTTGTGCCCTAGTTTCCCACAGTACTAGCAATCGTTCCATCCTCTTGATTGAGACCTCTTCCCTTTTGACTTTCCTCTTGATTTCCCATGATTTCCAGAGTTACTTCCTCTCAGTCATTCTGCCCCTGCTTTGTGCATTCAAAGCACTTCCTGATGTAGATCCACTTGAGGATTTCCTACAAGTTTTCTCACTCAAAACAACACCAATCACATCATCATATTTTAGGGTACTAGATCCAAGAACATAATTACTCACAACCATTCTAGCTTTCAAGCAAAGAACACAAAATCAAGAGAGCTCTAATTTCTTCATCAAAATTGATACCCACAGAAGATAACTGACTAGTAATTGTATTAAACTCATTTAAATGATCTGCAACAGATCCATCTTCTGCCATTTTCATATTAAATAAACGCTTCATGAGAAATACCTTATTTGAAGCAGAGGGCTTTTCATATAGTGTCGCTAGGGTTTTCATCAACTCTTCTGTCATCTTTGCTTTTGTAATATTAAATGCAAATGATGGTGCCAAGCATAACTGAATGCTTTCGAGTGCCTTTCTATCCAAAATATCCCATTCAACATCTGACATAGTTCCTTGATTCTTGGCTTTGCCTTCCAATGACTTCCACAAATCTTTCTAATACATATAGTCTTCCATTTACATCTTCCATAACTAGAAGTTCTTCCCATTAAACCTATCAACCCTTAGCTTACCCTCATCTGCCATTGCTCTCACTCAACCATGAGACTCTCACTCAACCGTGAAACTTTCCTGCATAGGATAATTGAAAAAAACAACTAGGCTCTGATACCACTTGTTAGGATAAACCACAAACAAAAATAAAAACTACATGCAAATATAACTAATAACAGAAAAAATAATAGATCACATAGAAATGAACACAAGGCACCAAGGTTTAATGTGGTTCACCCAATCCCTAAGCTACGTCCACCAAACAACAAGTTTGATTTTATTACAATCCAGTGATTACAACCTGATTACAGTCCGTAATCCCTTACAGCTCAATACCGCCACAAGAAGCAATTTTGCATCATAACATAATGATAATACCTAACCCTAAACCCTTTTATACAAGTATTTTATCTATTTTAGGGTTACAACATGTCGTCCATATGTCGGCCATAATATGAAGTATGTACAGTACTTTCCTAATTAGTCACCATAATCTAATACCTATTATAAGAAATAGTTGTACCTATACTCGTACCCTAAGTACCCCAAGTTCCCCCATCCCTGTGCAACCTTGTATATTATATGTTTTTTCATGTATGACATTATTGGTTATCATATGTTAGTGAATAGATTATCTTGCGAAGAAATAAATACAAATTAACTCTAAATGCCCAAATAGGAAGATTGAATCAGCACTAACGGTTGGATAGGTTATCATTGAAATGATAACCTTCCTCTGAATTTAATTAGGTACAACTCCCTGTACATGATTTACAATGTTCAATTAAATATGAATGCTTTTAACCAAAAAGCACAAAATGTTTACAAACATCTACTTGTAAACACGAAATAGATGTGGAAACTAAGAGATTGAAAGAAAAGAATAGGAAATAACACAAAGTCTATTTGCGTGGATGCTAGACTACAAAACAAATGGAAATCTTGAGAAAGAAAAGAATTAGAATTTTAAAGGTATCTTGAAATCAAATATATTTAGGAAATAGTGATACTAAATGTGTTTAGATAAAACTAAAAGTTACACCAAGATAATAGTCAGTGGAAAGAAATCTGCTCAAACTTAAAGTTTTGGTATACAATTTTCTCCCAAATCTCCCTTCCCTAACATGTATACAATTACACAAACCTCAACACATATTGCATCAAAATCACTATCTGAAATAAAACAGAATCTCCCTTCATTACACCTAAAATCAAAATTTCCTATTCTTACATGTTTCAGAAAAGACAATAAAGATCAACTCTCCTATAGTCCCAAAATCTATTGTCTCTCTTTCCTATTGTAGCACCCCAGTCCACCTTTAGGAAAGAAAAGTGGAACCCTCTACCTCTGGCTCTCTCCCTTTATATAATTTTTCATCTTCTTGATAGGTCTTATCAATTATAATAGTTGATTCTTGAAAGAAAACCACCTCCCTTTGTTCTCTTATACTTCTATGTGTGCGTAATGTTTAATTTATAATCAAACATTTTATTATGATTCACTTTTAGCATTACATTGGTTTCTTTTGTATGGAAAGAATAGCATCTTCAAATTTATATTTGGTTAGGAAATAAGTAATGGCACCTATTTAAAGGAATCTATGTACTTTGTCTATTAATCTTCACATGTCATTGTTTACCAACACCACATCTTCTTTTCACCACATTCTTTGGGTTCCCACAACTTCTGATTTGTGACAGTCATCTTTTGATGAGGAATACAAGGCTCAACTTTGATGAGGCTTCTCCATAAATCATGATTCCATCGAATATTTAATAACTTGACCTATCATGAAAAACTTCAGCCTTTTATTTGAATGCCACAGCTTTGAGTCTTCATGTGTTGGCTTGGGATGATGCTAACCATCTTAGTAGCTCAATTACTTCCTTATCTAAATCCTTCATCTCAGTATTTTGTGTCATTTTCTTGTGATAGTAGGAGTGAGTATTTCGAATAATTTGTTTTCTTCTTATCCATATTAACAAATTTTGACAATGAATTATGATATTCTTGTCCATGTGAATGTTTTCAATATTCTTTCAGAAGATGGCTTCTACTCATCAACCTTCTCTATTGCCATGTCTATCCCTATTCTCAAACATTCCTCCTCCCAAATCTATATTAATAACTGAACCATTTTCACTGCCGGTCCAACTTGAGACAAAGGAAAATGCATTAGTTGATGTTAGTTCAAAATTTCTTGTACACTCATATCTCCGTCAAGATCATAAGTGCTATGTCACTTATACAGTGGCTATCTTCTATGGCTTGGAGAACCTTCCATGAAATCCGACACATGTTCTTTTTACTTTGCTCGTGGGTTCTCCTAGGATTAGATCATGTTCAATGCAAGTGCATAGGTGTTTTAACCAACACTTGATGGATGCTAGTTAAACTTTAATTTGTCTATGCAAGGCTCAATCCAATCCCATTAATGGAGAGTGCATGTTGCTAGTATTTGAAATAAGAGTAATCATAATAAGTTCGATCTAATGATCTTTTTCTACACTCGGGTCACTGGCTTTGTTTTTAAACATGTAGCTGGACTAGTGTAGATCAAGGAGGGATGATGCTGTGGTGAGATTTCTAAATTCTCCCTGGAAAATTTTGTCTCTTCATGGTAGAAGATGAGCATTAGTCTTCTTTCTTTTATTTAAATTTGAGACTCCTCCTTGCCGAGGCTTCATGTTAAGCCTAACTTCTCAACTCAAGATGCACCAATTGAATGTTGAATATGAATTTACAATTCTTCACACTCGTGTTTCTACTTTTGATTGTTTCAAATATGGAGATGATGGCATTGAATCTCACCTTTTAATGTTAAATTATAAACTGTGATTTTCATTTAGATGTTAAAAAACACCAAACCAATTTGTGCCTCTTAGAGGGGATTAGGGGTCCCAATTAGTCATCATAGAATGGCTTTTCTTTCTATTATATCGTCCCATACTTGGTGGTGCAACTAAATTGCATCTTTCATGTGAATGGCTTGGTGGAGATCAGGATACTAATCACCCTAGAGTGATTCCATTGATGAGATAACGTACTCGAGTCTCTTTATTAATTCTATTAAATCTCCACCAATATTCAAACAAACAAGTTATGATGAAGAAAGATCATATCTACATTGTTGTATTTGGCAATGGGAATAAAAAATGAGGAATAATCAATGCATCCTAGAATAAAGAGTGTCTCTTTTTGCAACCTAACATCATCATTCCTTGCATTTTTAGATTCATCTACTTTGTATTTAAAACTGCGCTACATGTTGAGTGAATGTATAAATGCTTTTGGTTTCTCTCATCATATTAATGGTAGTTAATGCACTTTATTCTCTTCTTCCAAATTGTGATAGTTCTGCATATTCTTTAAGTCCATTTTCCCAACATACCTCATGAATTTGGTCTTCACAACTGGTACCACGAATCTTAAGAAAAGGTCTTGAGTTTCTACTTCTAGTCTCTATAAGTTATCAATGTCTAGTTATCTCATGATAGACAACTGTAATGTCCATTGCTTTGTATATAAATATTCAATGTATTTCTTCTTCTTAACACTTAGCCTAAATCTCCCTCAATGAAACCACACATCAAATTGAGAAAAATTATGTATTTAATCTTTTGAACATTGACTCTTGAGCCTTTTGAATTCAGACTGAAACAAGAGACTGAACTTCAATCTTGAGAACCATTGAATTCTGGTGTTAAATCAAATGTGGATTCTAAACTTTTCTTGAACTAAACCTACAAGATGCCTCTTTGAACCACTTCAAATTGCTTTGAACCTTAGTTTGAAGCAGTTTGAAACCATAATTTTTTTAATAAAAAAACTGTGTCTATATCGGGTACCAACATCATAATATACATCTTGTTTTTATTGTTTATATTTTAAGTACCTAGAGCTAATGGAACAGATAGTTTGATCCCACAAAAAAATATGAGATAGATTTGGTAGTTGGCAACTTTGTACTAGCCAACACTACAAGTTTCAACACCCAAGATGGCATTACAAAATCAAAACGGAGTAAGATCACCAAAAAGTGAGTAAGATTATTGTACATCTTTTCAACATAGTCCTATAGCACCTAGAATCACATTTGTACTTTGCACGAGCTCTAAGATATGCCTTGTCAAAGATCACTGCCCTATGGCATTTAGTGACCCTTAGGGACATTTCAATTTGGCATGCCTGAGAATGTTCAAGTGCTCAATAGGATGGGACAAGATTGGGGCTAGGGTTTACTTAGACACCCAAAGCTAATGAAATAGATAGTTCAATCCCACAATGAATGGTGAGGAAGATTTGGTTGTTGGAAACATTGTATTGGCCAACACTATGAGTTTCAACATCACCCGAGATGGCATCACAAAATAAAAATAGAGTAATATCTCTAAAAAGTGAGAGAGGTTATTGTAGGTCTCCATAACATGGTCCTACAGGACCTAGAATTGCATCCATACCTCACACAAGCTCCGAGATATGCGCCATAAAAAATTGCTTCCCTATGGCATTTAGTGACCCTTAGATATGTTTCGATTCAGCATGCCCAAGAATATTTGAGTACTCAATGGGATTGAACAAGCTTGGTTCTAGGGTTTACCCAACCACTTGGAGCTAACAGAAAAAATAATTTGATCCCATGACAAATGGTAAGGGAGATTTGGTAGTTGTTAACTTTGTACTAGCCAACACTACGAGTTTCAACATCACCTAAGATGGCATTGCAAACTCAAAATGGAGTAAGATTACCAAAAAGTGAGAGAGGTTATTGTAGGTCTCTACAACATGGTCCTATAGGATCTAGAATCACATCCATACCTCACACAAGCTCAGAGATATGCCCCATCAAAGATCATTTCCCTATGGCATTTAGTGACTGTTAGGGATGTTTTGGTTCGGTGTGCTCGAGAATGTTTGAGTGCTCAACAGGACTAGACAAGCTTGGGAGTAGGGTTTACTTAGCCACTTGGAGCTAACATAATAGATAGTTTGATCCCATGATGAATGGTAAGGGAGATTTGGTAGTTGGAAACTTTGTATTGGCCAATACTACGAGTTTCAGCATCACCCAAGATGGCATCGCAAAATCGAAATGGTGTAAGATCTCCAAAAAGTAAGAGAGGTTATTGTAGGTCTCTACAATATATTCCTATAGGAAATAGAATCATATCCATACCTCACACGAACTCTGAGATATAATCCATCAAAGATCACTACCCTCTAGCATTTAGTGACTCTTAGGGATGTTTTGGTTTGGTGTGCCCAAGAATCTTCGAGCACTCAACAGGACTAGATGATCTTGGAGCTAGGGTTTACTTGACCACCTAGAGCTAATGGAATAGACAATTCAATCCCACGATGAATGGTGAGGGAGATTTGGTAGTTGGTAACTTTGTATTGGCCAACACTATGAGTTTCAACATCACACAAGTTGGCATTGCAAAATCAAAATAGAGTAAGATCTCCAAAAAGTGAGAGAGATCATTATAGGTCTCTACAACATGGTCTTATTGGACCTTGAATTGCATCCATACCTCACATGAGCTCTGAGATATGCCCTATCAAAGATTGCTGGCCTATGGCATTTAGTAACCCTTAGGGACATTTCGGTTTGGTGTGCCTGAGAACATTTGAGGGCTCAACAAGATTGGATGAGCTTAGGGCTAAGGTTTACCTAGCCACCTAGAGCTAATGGAATAGGAAGTTCAATCCCATGATGAATGGTGAGGGAGATTTGACAGTTGGCAACTTTGTACTAGCCAACACTATGAGTTTTAGCATCACCCAAGATGGTATTGCAAAATCAAAATAGAGTAAGATATCCAAAAAGTGAGAGAGGTTATTGTAGGTCTCTACAACATAGTCCTATAGGACCTAGAATCACATCCATACCTTGCACAAGCTCTGAGATATGCCCTGTCAAAGATGATTGCCCTATGGCATTTAGTGACACTTAGGGATGTTTTAGTTCAACATGCCTAAGAATTTTCAAGTGCTCAATGGGACTAGAAAAGCTTGGGGCTATGGTTTATCTAGACACTCAGAGCTAACAAAATAGATATTTTGATCCCATCCCACAATGAACGGTGAGGGAGATTTGGTAGTTGGAAACTTTGTAGTAGCCAACACTACGAGTTTTAGCATCACCCGAGATGGCATTACAAAATCAAAATAGAGTAAGATCTCCAAAAAGTGAGAGAGTTTATTGTGGGTCTCTACAACATGGTCCTATAAGACTTAGAATCGTATCCATACCTCATATGAGCTCCAAGATATGCCTCATCAAATATCACTGCCCTATGGCATTTAGTGACCCTTAGGGACATTTAGGTTTGGCATGCCAGAGAATGTTTGAGAACTCAACATGATAGGATGATCTTGGGGCTAGGGTTTACCCAACCACCCAGAGCTAACAAAAAAAATAGTTTGATCTGACAGTGACTGGTGAGAGAGATATAAGCAAGATATGAATGCCTAGGCCACTTTGTGCAAGATATGAGCAAAAGTTGCTAATTAGGGTAAATTGAGTCTTTTTGAGTTTTTGGTCAAGATAGCCTAGTATTAGGTGTTTTTAATTGTCTTTTAATAGTTTGGAACCTTTTCTAAGTCTTAGAAGTGAAATCTAGTGAACTATGCATTTGTTGCACTTTTTGTGCAAAATTGCAAAAGTTGCTTAAAAATGCAAATCTAACTAGAAACCTTGTAACCTTCAAAAAAATGTTTTCCATGCTCATATACCCAAGCATGGATAGTTACAACTTCCCAAACTTTGATTTGCAACTTTTTAACAAAAATTGCAAAAGTTGCTCAAGCAACTTTTTGAGCAACATTGCAACTTTACATTTATAGGACTTGGGAAGCCAAGATACTCAAGTTGGGCATGATACCTCAAAGTTCTCATAGAAATATATTAATGATCTTAATAGAACAAAAAAACTCATTGCCACCTTTAAATGAAGACCTTAGCTTAAATGGAGATTGTTAGTTCCCAAACATGTCATTGTCAAGTAGATGATTGGTTTACAAAGCAACCAGTAGGAAATGTTGTCATGGAAATGAACTTGATGCTTAGGAAGGTTTGGCAATAGTAAAATAACTTATTTCCAAATGCTCAACCCTTCATCAATTCCCAAAATCCTACCATTCACAAATCAACATGCTATAAGAGGTCAAATCCTTCATGGTACTTGACCTAGGGCTTGATTGGAAAAATCACAAAACACATCCTCCAGCCTTGAAACCTTGGAATCTTAAAAAGGACCCTACTAACTACCATTTCCCAAGTGGCCATAAAATTTCAACCAAGGCAATTGTAGTTAGAGGCCCATTTTTGCTGTGTGCACCAAAATGCTATCCTAAAAACCCAGTTTCATTAAAAACGCAATAACTTGGGTTAGAAAACACATAGAATGATAGTAAAAATAATACAACATGAAAATAATAGTAAAAATGACTTAAAAATTGAATTTCTTTCTTTGCAACTTCTTCCAATCTGTATATTAATGCCCTCCAGACCTCACAAATGAGGTATACATACATACATACATACATACATACATATATATTTCCTATGTATATTTTAATAGTTATAACCCTTTTCCCACTAAGTTGCAAATTTGAGCAACTTTTACAACTTTCAACAATGCAACTTTGCACAAAAAGTGCAATTTTTACATTTTTCACTTGATTCACTTATAGGACTTGGAAAAGGTTCCAACATACCTAAAAACAACTAAAAACAACTTAGTCCTAGGATTTCTTGACCAAAAACATTAAAATTTCCAAATTTTCCTAATGATCAACTTTTTCTTAGAAATTGCATAAAGTATCTTAATCATACAAAATGGTGTCTTTCTTTGACAACCGTGGACTTCTCATCCAAGGGTTGTCTATTCTAGCCTAAGTAGGTAAAAAAAACATGAAAACAAAAATATAAACCAACTGCCTTGGTGCTCTGCACTAGGAACATACCCCCAAACATGAATGAAAAGAGAACAATGACCATGGACATAGTGAGATTGGTGAAATGCAGCAATAAAACTCTTTGTGTTTGTAAGTTTGCAATAAATGACATCCAATACCCATACTACCACACCTAGGTCTAATTTGAAGTTTTCATTTATTTAGATGAAGTGCAGTAGATAGTCATTTTCACATTGTTTCTGATGTAGGGCTTACAACCTTCTTTCACCAAAAGCTTCATAAGTGCCTAGTAGCACGCAACCCACTGCAAGATGCCAATCAAGCTTACCAACCTTTACCAAATGTTGAACACTATCTCTCTAAGTGGACTCCACTTTTCTATGGTCTTTCCCCTTCTCTAGGGTTTTTAGCAAACTTGGGTCAATTATAAGTTTTAGGGACACTAGCCCTCAACTAGGCCAAATAAAGTAAAATGTAAAATCTAGTTTCCAAACTCCAAACTTAGGCTAGGATCAACATAGATAGGCCCATACCATAGAGATCCATGCACTTTTAGGGTTCTAACACCCCCAAAAGGTCAAATTCCCAAAATCAGGCCTAGAAATTCTAGCAGGTCAATTTTCAGTTTTCTATGGCTAACTTCCAAAATTTCCAAACGAGGTATCAAAAAAATTACCTTTTTGAATACCCTTCACTAGGTTCTTGAAGAATCCAAAATATCTTGGGACGAACCTACTCTAGCATGTCCTAACTCCCACATGGTTCATAGACCTAATAGGCCTAATTAGGCTGGCTTTCCAAAGCAAGTGTTAGAAAATGGGTTCATAGAACCAACACAACTACATGGAACTCTTCCTCCCCATGCCAAATATCCATTTAACCCTTTTACTAGGTCAGATCAGTTGGTTTGGAAATCTAATCACCACTTCTCCTACAAATGTGGGCTAAACACATAGGGATGTTCAGCCTAGGGCTGGCTAGTAAAAATATGAAACCTTATCCTCCAAGACTAAAACTCTACCATATTAAACTACACTCTCCTAACTTGTATCCCTCCAAGTGGCATCAAATTCAAACTATGGGATTGCAAGTTAGAGGTACATGTTTGCCAAAACCCTCGAATTTAGCCCCAAACAAGCAACTTGAACAAAAAATGCAATAACTTGAACAAGTGGAAAGATAAAACCTTTAAACCAAAAGAAAATGAAGCCTAGTTCATTAGGTTATTAAATCATGTCAACTGATCCTTTCTCCCAATCTATATAGTTCTATACAACACATAAAAATAGTAAAAATGGCAAAAAAATAGAGTTTTATTCATGCAAATGTTCACTAGTCTGCACCATCATGTTGTCCTCTACATGTACAAGATATTTAAACATGTACTCTATGTCTTTGATGGTCATAACCATATTTCAAATGGTTATCTCAATTTACAACCATTCAATCATATTGCAAAGTTGTTAGCATTTTTGCAATTTTGCTTGACAATTTTTGCAATTTTTGACAATTTTTGACAACTAACTTCCTATACACCTTGGACTTGAGCAAATGACCCTAAGGACCATTTAAACCTTCTAAAGATCAAAAAAATCCTATTTGCATTTAAAAACCAGAAAAATTGCTTTTTTTTTTACCCGTTCATACAATTTGGCACTTTGGCTTATAATGGCACCTAGAGCCCAATTGACCTTACATTTTGGTCTTATTACAACATTCTTATTAATGTTCTAAATCCAAAACTAGGACCACTATCCATTTGCCATGGTGCCCTACACTAGTTTTGTTCAAAAAAAATGATGTAACCATCCCCTTTCTATTCTAATTATGAATTAGGGATGGATTATTAACATAGATCATATGTAATTATGCATACTAATGCAGGGAATAGTCAGAGGATGTAGATGAGTTTGGAGTGCTTGGGTGCATGAAAATGCATTAAATTTGATGCCATAGGTATAGTAGCGAGAGATCTGCCTAAAGGAGGCATGGTTTTATGTAAAATAGTCAAATTAATCATCATAAACATGGTGTAGGATCAACTAATAAGTCCTGGAAGTGATTTCTTGGTCAGGTTTGAAGAGGACTTAGTTTTTGGCCTTGTTTGGTGAGGGTTTCATAAAAAGCACATACAAAGACTTGATGGGTTTAATACAATTGAAGATTACTCAATTTAGCATCATACTAAGATACTTTACCAAGTGTTATGGTTGAGGGATAATTATTCCATATAGTTCCTTTGTAAATGGAAGAGTTTTTATGCCTAAAAAGTGGCCCATAGTGTAACAATAGAGGCTTGGTCCAAAAGAACCATACCTCATCTTTTGATATGTTATAGAGAAGCCAAATGGTTATCATAATATTTAATTTATTTTCTTAATATAATGGGAAAATGTGAAGAAAAATGCAAGAGGATAGCATTTGAGGGCTAATTAGGGCTTGTAGTCCTAGTAGGCTGGGATTATTGGTTTACAATATAGATAGGCTCTTGGTATTTGGTAAAATGGTTATTTTGGGTGTATTAGGGTATTAAAAATCATTATATTACTAAGAAGTCTTTGGATAAGTCATTTACCTCATTTGGGAAACTTAAGCCTTAAGGTTGCATTCAAAAACCTTTGGGAAAACACATTGTTCGAAGTATTTTCTCATAGAACTTGGAAGGGCCCATCTTGCTCTGCATCACTTTTCCTACAAGTTTCTATAAAGAAGATATGTAATCATACCCTAAAGACTTGATTGCAAGAATAGAAGAGATACAATATGTAATTGGGTCCTAGAGCTACATTACACGTTGTAAGTTCAATACATGTTCATATCCAGTCAAGTCTCAAATACTTAACTATGATAGTGTTAAGAGGGTGATATGCAATTAGGTCTTCAAGACTAGATTGTAGGGATGCCAGACTTAACCCAATGACATATGAAGATGCTTAAATAGCTTGCAATCAATTCCTAGAGACTTAATTACAATACATGCCTATCAACATAGAAGGATGACTTATTGGTTGGGTCTTAAGGCCTGCCAACCACTTAGGCATGATAAAACTTGCAATCAAGTTTGTGAGACCCAATTTTATTTTATTAATGCATGTAATTTATGACTTGTAATTGATGTTAGGGACCTTGACTACATATGAGAACTAAGACAAACTATTCACATGTTGAGATTCAAATACCGACCTATATACTAATAACTATGAGGATAATGCAAGGGCATTCAAAGAAATAAAAAAAGGCCCTAAGTGATGCAAGTGGTAGGGTACTAACAAGGTAGATTGGGAGAGTAAAACCTACAAGAACAACCTAACAAGGTTTGACAACCCAAGCAAGGCTGAAGACCCCACACTTGCACCTTGACAACAAATATTGCTCAATACAAGAAACCTACACCAGACATGGAACCAAGAACTCAAACTTAAGAAATGATGTTCTTAAATCAACATAGGCATATGGACTAGAATTAAAGACCCCAAACTGAGAAAAGGATATATTTCCTTCATTAACCTCTTGGATTCCTAGTAGCCCAAGGAATGAGACTTAGGTCTACAACCTATACACTTATCATGAAAAGAAAAGACTAACACCAAGATTGCTTCCTATTCTTGATGTACTATTAGATTCCAAAATGGAGAGATCCCATTAGCAAGAAAATTATCAAAACCCATGGGGACAACATTTAGACACAAGGGCTAATAGGCCACATTTACAAAGGAGGTACCATTTAAACATGTGCTAAAAAAATGAGACCAATTAGAGATGTTGAGGAATGATCCAAATATGATGATTACCAAGTTAAAGACAATAATATGGAGTTTTGAGGCCTTAAAATGTTGGGACAACAGGTTTGTGTATTGATGTATACAAGGTAGATGCATCTAGGGCATCATGTTTCTTCCTTCTCCCTACATCTTATCACCTGAAACCAAAAGTATCTTAAAGTGAATTAAAAATACAAGGATTCCACAAAAGGCCATAATTTTCCTATGGTGGAATCTCGCATTATATCTTGATTTCAATCAAAACCCTTGAATTTCAAGTTGTCAGCACTATAGGAATAACTTGAGCTCTACAGTGTTTCAAGACCTCAAACCAATTGAATTAGAAAGGTGATTCAAATATCTATCCAACCATACCAAACACAGATCCCTAGGTATCTATACATGACTGTGCCATGTAGAAAAACAACCCAGAATGTAGAAAACAAGGTTCTTTTTATTGATTTCAATGCTAAAAATGTACATTGTACCTTCCACCCTCCTGAAAGGGATATATGAAGGTCTTCCCAAACTGATCCAACCATATTTGAAAGGTTTTGACCATTAGAGGAAAGATTATAAGCATTTTTGCTTAATTATGCAAAAAGTTGCAAAGTTGCATAGCAACTTTTGCACTTCTAATGCATTTTTTACATTTTAGAGCCGAAAAGGCATTTTAACCATTCAAATGAGTCTAGATTGACCCAACACAACTACTAGACCCTAGATTGTAAGTATATACATTCAAATTGCATAAATTGTTCCCTTGTGACCTCATTGAGCAACGCGTTCATAATATACCCAAATTGCTAATGGGCCACATAAAAGGGTTAAAGGTGAACCTAAGAGTCTAGGATAAATGACTTGCTGAAAACATATAAAATAAACTTTGAACGAGGTCGTAAATGACCTTAACAACCTTATTTCATAATTCCATGTGAGAGTGCTCCTGTACCACTAAGAGACGTGAGCCACAATGCAAATGGATTTTTGTGTAGATTTATACTTAATTCTCACCAAGCAAAATTCAAGAGCAACATATTGAAAGGTTATGTTAAACAAAAATAATGTTGATGATGACCTTCAGTCTATTGTTAAACCCTTTTAAGGAAAGTCAGATCTCAATATACTTTGTTATTTAAGATGAAAAAATATGTACATTGTTCAATTCACTTTCTTCATATGTTCTTTCCTCTTTTCTATCCCTGCCTATATAATTCAAACTTCTACTACATGCAAACTACTTTTTAACACTTCCAACTTGTTAAATGGGCTATCCCTTAGCAATTCCATGCTAGGGACCCTTACCTAAGCTAGAGACTTATCCCTTAATTTTCTTATTACCCTATGGTAAGGTATGCCTTGACTTTTAGGCCAATTAGTGACTCATCCAAATACATTGTGACTTCCTACACCCTAGCCATCACACCTAGGTCTAATGACCCTTATTGATGCAGAGCACACAA
Source organism: Cupressus sempervirens (assembly GCA_028749045.1). Taxonomy (NCBI): domain Eukaryota; kingdom Viridiplantae; phylum Streptophyta; class Pinopsida; order Cupressales; family Cupressaceae; genus Cupressus; species Cupressus sempervirens. The sequence continues at coordinate 606,562,137 of CM053788.1, forward strand.
CTTACTTTTGCCACTTGGTTCTTAAACCTCTAAGGGTACCCAAACCCACTTCAAGATGATGTCTTGGTTACTAGCCTTTTCCAAATGATGGCCTTTACTTATCCAAGTGGACTCTACTCTCCTAAGGTCCTTCCCTTTTCCTAGGGCTCTTGGCAAACTTGGATCAAAATATGGCTTTAGGGACACTTGCCCTCAACTAGACCAATTAAGGAAAAACAAGTAAAAAGGTTTCAAGAATTCAAAGTTAGACTTGATTCAGCATTTCTAGGATTAAACCACTAGGATTCGTGCACTTTCAAGGCCCCAACACCTTCAAAGGATCAATATCCCTAACTTAGGCTTAGAAATCCTAGTAGGTCAAAATTTAGTTTTCCTTGAAAAACTTCCAAAATTTCCAAAGGGAAAGGAAAAATTATCACCTTTTCAAATAAATTTTACCTAGTTCATGAGGACTCCAAAGGATCAAGGTCTGACTCCATTCTAGCATACCCAAACTCCACTTTAGTCTGTAAACCTAAGAGGCTTAATTAGGATGGGTTTCCAAAGAAAGTGCTTGAATATGGGTCCATATAATTAACTCAACCCCATGGAACTCTTCCTCTCCTTCCTAAAACTATATTTTACCCTTCACCTAGGTTTATACAATTATTTTGGAAGCCTAAATACCACTTCTTCTTCAATTCCTAGTTGAACACGTAGAGATGTTCAGCCTAGGGCCAGCTGGTAAAAATATCAAACCAATTCCTCCAGGTCTAAAAATTTTCCATATCAAAGTAAACTCCCCTAATGTTCATCCCCCAAAGAGGCATTAAATTCCAACCATGGGTTTGCAAGTTAGAGGCACATGTTTGCCAAAACCCTTGAATTCAGGCCCAAATAAGCAATCTCCACAAAAACTGCAATAACTTAAGAAAATGAAAAGATATAACCTTCAAACCAAATGAAAATAAGACCTATTTCATTAGGCTATCTAAAAATTATATCAAATCTTCTTCACCAATCCATACACATCTGTACAACTCAGAAAAATAGAGAAAAGGTAGAAAATTAGAGTTTTATTGATGTAAATCCTCACTAGTCCGTACAACTATGTTGTCCTCTCAATGTAAAACATTTTTAAAAATTCATTACTTGCCTCCAATAGTTGTAACCATAATTAAAATTTTTATTACAATGTTCAAATTTCTTTTCAATTATTTAGCAAGAAAAGTTGTCAGTTTGCATTTTTTTTGCATGACAACATTGACATTTTTGCTTTAATAACCTCCTAGACACCTAAATCTTTGCCCAAAGACCCCAAGGCATTTAAATCTATCTAAAGACCTAAAAAGTCCTTATTTCATACAAAATACCTCAAATTCCCCAAATTTGACCTTTGGTTCAATTTGGTATCTTGGCTTATAATGACATCAAGGATCCAATTCAATCTAATGAACCAACTGGATCTACTCTACATTTTAATGTCTCAAGTATTGCCTCATGGTATGACTTGCAAACTTTCCAAAGAGTCTTATTATGTGGTTTTCCACCATATTTTATGAAGTGGACATTTGATGTGACAATGAGGTTCAAATAATGAAGAATCTTCCTCTTTGTTTGCCAATCCTCGAATAACCACAAGTTAGGGTTCTTCATAGAATATTGTCTAAGCCATGTGCCGGTTACAACCACCACATTGATATGGTACACTAAACCTTCACCATGTACAACTGAGTGATCCAATTTTTTTTTGGCTCGGAGACAATGACACAAATAATAATGTGTCCCTTCTTCATTTTCTTTAGGTGCAATAAAAACAAAAACATGGCCTGTAGTGATAAATGTACAAAATGCAGTCATTAATTCAAAAAATACTTAGGTAAAAGTTATAAAGTTACATACTGAAATTAAGATATATAAATATATATATTGCCAAGTTTCACTAGATTAGAGAAGTGGTCAAATTCAATAGATGAATCCATCTCTATCATTTCTAGTACTTGTGGGGGATGATAGGTGTTAATTAGGTCCAAAACTTGTATATCCCATTTGTTCACCCATTCAGTTGAATCACAAACATTCCAATTTTTCTTTGCACATGATGGACAATAGCATGCCATTTTCCATGAGTGGATACTCCATGAACTTGCATCGAAGCTTTTAAAAGAGTGCAACTCACTTGATCCTGTTAGTGTGCAACAATCCTCATATGGTGCAATGTTACTATCAACCAAAAAAATCTATGAACCGTAGACTCACCTTCCTTACCTAGATCCATTGTAGCTTTACACCAGTGGACCATGGATTCTGCATCTATCAATATTGCTCCATCTTTTTACTCTAGTTCTTCATGATCTAAGTCTCTTTTGATGCATGCACCTGCACCACCGCGTTCTCCCTTTCCATGACTAGCCTCTATAAAATTCCACATATATTGAATTATACACAACCTGTGCATCCTGCTCAACCAATAGAAAATTTGTGCATTCTTGAATTGAGATGTGCAATTATCTAACCAAATAATGTGCTGATGATATGGTATGCCCTTGTTAGTCAAATCTCCATAAAATAGTAAAAAATAACCATGTACAAACTTTGTAGAATGTGATCAATGATCACTAATGTAAAAATGGTACTCCCTCAAAATCTTCTTGTCATCCTTTGAAATCATAGGTGAATGCATGAATTTTGGTGAACAAATATGGAAACCTATTAAGAATTATAATACTTTTCTTGCACCTCATTTTGTGGTTGTAGTGTGTAGTTCTCTACAAAGTCTACAACTGAAACAATAGTATCTAGTGGAAATGTATCCTTGCACAACTTGAATTGCAAATCTAGCAATCGAGCTCTATGTGTATGGATTGCATACTCGTAAATAATCTTTTCACAAAAAATATTCATGAACTCATACACTAGAATCTTTTCAATGACTAAATCACATCTTTTACCTTGTTTCCCATCTTTTAGAGCATATGCCACTGTCTTAAATTTTCCATAATCTACTATTTCATTTTCAATTGCATGTGTACTATCCATATGTTCACAAGTTGATAAAAGTTACAAAGAACCACAAAATAAGCATGTACCATCCAAGCATGATGTTTTGTAAAAATTTTGGTCATCCCCTATTTCACATAAAATGTTGGCTATGAATTCCCTTGAAGGTCTTGGTGACTCATTTATGTCACAATCTTGCAAAACAAACTTAGAATGCAAAAACACACATATATGCCTAAAAACATCAAAATGGTTAGAAAATTCAATATGTATCCTACAACAACATGTTGTGCATGTGTGATTTATCTTAACATAAAAAGGTTTACCCATCTCAAAATTTTTTTGACTTATTTGAATTTGATGATATATACTAATAAATTTTGCAAAAAATTGTGTCTAAGTTGAGTCCAAAAAATGTTTCACATGTGGGTCATGATTTTGTCTACCAATCCTCCTTCCTACAACATCTCTTTGATTAGGGGAAACACGTGTGTTATTTTTCCAAAAATCTTCAATCAATAATTTCAAAGCTTCACTAATTTCTTTATCCTTTTGTGGTAGTTTACTGCTAAATGTCCATAACTCATTTTTTGTTGGATCTTCCAATCTCTCATGCCTTAGCATGGCTCTGCTTAGAGTACCTCTACCAATTTTCAATGTTTTTCTTGTCTTTCTCATGAGTTGAGCTTTCTTCATTTGGGTACTTACTATTGTCAATGTAAGTACTCATCTTGTAATATTACTATCTTTGGTACATGATTTAGAACCTAATTTTTCATAAACACTCATTAGATTCTTTACAATTCTTTTTTCATTTGAATTGTCCATCGTTCTTAGCCCAAGAATCTTCATGATAGGCCTAAATTTTAAATTTCTCATCATTTCAAAAAATAATTGGCATTGACTTGTAATATTTAATTCTTCAAAGAATAATCACCACATATGATTAACTTTTCTTTGACAAGTATGCTTGCTAATCTTGTTATGCATTGATTTCAAAATGTTAGTATCAATATCAATCAAATATTTTGGTCTTCTAAAATGAATTTTAGAAGGTGTTATAATATCTTCCATTCCCTCAACATTTTGAACATCAACATAAGGTTGAGTTTTTTTTGTACCTTGAACTAAAGATGATGTGCCTTAGCAATAAGATGCATAAGATGGAATATCAACTACTTGATATGTTGATGTTATGCCTTCAACATGACATGATGGAGTGTACACATCTTTGGATCTACAAATTAGCATCTCTTCAACATGAGAGAATGATATGACTCCAACATTGGAAGATGGTGTAGCTTCACAATTCAATTGTCTTCTTGAGCATAATAGTCTCATTCATTATCTTTGTCTTTCCAATTCTTCCTCTTTGTTTCTTTGTATTGGTGGTACTTGTTCCTCTTCAAAAGTCAATTCTTTATTATTGCTTTGCAATTTTTTTTGTTTAAATTTTAGTTTCATTTTATCTCTTTTAATTGCCAAATCTCTCTCTCTCTCTCTCTCTCTCTCTCTCTCTCTCTCTCTCTCTCTCTCTCTCTTTGTTTCAATTTTTGGTTTCTTCCTTGGCATGATGATGATTTTTATATGTCAAATTATTCAAACATCTGAATTACTTACAATTTATAAAATATAGATAATTTAAATACATATAAAAATTATAATTATTTCAATGAATACACTATATATTAAACAACTTGCCAAATTTCTAACCATTTCCAAATAACAATTCATTCAAACATACAAGTTTCAATGAATTCACTATATATTAAACAACACGTCAAATTATAATCAAATTTGTCTCTATATATCAACAAACGATATTTAAAAATGTTTGCACTAATCTTTTTTATAGAAAGAATATTTAAAAATCCTTCAAATAGCATATCCAATGGTTGAATTTGGTTTTTGCTAGCTTCAAAAAGTCTTCAAATAGTGTTTTCTAACTACCAATAGCTTGAAACTTGTGTTTTTTGTTAGAACAATAGAATGCACAATAGACAAAAAGTAGAATATGGATCAGCAGTGACCCAAACTTGCTTTATGCACTATAGCACGTATGTACTATGTGAAAATAAATCTCTCCCTAGTCCACTATCCCCCATCCCCTACTCTCTCTCTCTCTCTCTCTCTCTCTCTCTCTCTCTCTCTCCCTCTCCTACTCCCTCTCCCATTGCTTACTCTCTCTCACTCTCTCTCTCCCATCCCCTATTCTCACACTCTCTCTCCTCTCCTATTCTCTAATCTCTCTCACTCTCTCTCCTCTCCCATCCCCTATTCTCTCTCTCTCACTCTCTCCTTTCCCATTCCCTACTCTCTCTTGCTCTCCCTCTCCCAACACCTACTCTCTCTTCCATCCCCTACTCTCTCTCCCCCCTCTCCCATCCTCTACTCTCTCTCCTCTCCCATCCCCTACTCTCTCTCACTCTCTCTCCTCTATCATCCCCTACTCTCTCTCTATCTCTCTCCCCTCTCTCATCCCCTACTCTCTCTCTTTCACACACACACCCATCCCCCTCTCTTTCTCTCTCTCCTCTCCCATCCTCTACTCTCTCTCACTCACTCTTCCTCTCCCACTCCTTCTCCCATTGCCTACTCTCTCTCTCTCTCTCTCACACACACACACACACACACACACACTCTCTCTCTCTCTCTCTCTCTCTCTCTCTCTCTCTCTGTGTGTACTCTTTCTCACATTCTCACACTCTCTCCCATCCCCTACTCTCTCTCTTACACACATTCCCATCCCCCCTCTCTCTCCCTTTTCCACTCCCTCTCCCACTGCCTACTCTCTCTCTCTCTCCCCCCCATCCCCTACTCTCTCTTTTTCACACACACACACACACACACACACTCCCATCTCCTCTCCCATCCCTTACTATCTCTCCCCTCTCCCATCCCCTACTCTTTCTCACTCACACACTCTCATCCTCCTCTCTCTCCCTCTCCCACTCCCTCTCCCTCCCTCTCTCTCTCTCTCTCTCTCTCTCTCTCTCTCTCTCTCTCTCTCTCTCTCTCTCCCTCCCCCCTCCCCTACTCTCACTCTCACTCTCTCTCTCCCATCCCCTACTCTCTGTCTGCCACCCTCCTCTCTCTCACACTCTCACACTCTCTCCCATCCCCTACTCTCTCTCTTTAACACATTCCCATCCCCCTCTATCTCTCTCCCTCTCCCACTCCCACTCCCACTGCCTACTCTCTCTCCCATCCCCTACTCTCTCTCTCTCTCTCTCTCTCTTGGGACACACACTCTCTCTCCCCTCTTCCATCCCCTACTCTCTCTCTCTCTCTTGGGACAAACTCTCTCTCTCTCCCCTCTCCCATCCCCTACTCTCTCTCTTTCACACACCCACACACTCCCACCCCCCTCTCTCTCCTCTCTCATCCCCTACTCTCTAGATCTCTCACACACACTCCCATCACCCCTCCCTCTCACTCTCCCACTTCCTCTCCCACTGCCTACTATCTCTCTCCCTCTCTATTTTATCTCCCATCCCCTACTCTGTCTCACACTCTCTCCCATCCCCTACTCTCTCTCTCTCTCTCTCTCTCTCCCATCTTCTACTCTATCTCTGCCACCCCTACTCTCTCTCACACTCTCCCCCATCCCCTACTCTCTCTCTCTCTCTCTCATACATTCTCATCCCCCCTCTCTCTCTCCCTCTCCCACTACCTCTCCCATCCTATTCTCTCTCTCTCCCCCCCTCTCCCATCCCCTACTCTCTCTCTTTCACACACCAACACACTCCCATCCCCCCTCTCTCTCTCCTCTCCCATCCCATCCCCTACTCTCTAGATCTCTCTCACACACTCCCATCCCCACTCTCTCTCCCTCTCCCACTCCCTCTCCCATTTCCTACTCTCTCTCTCTCTCTCTCTCTATCTCTCTCTCTCTCTACTCTCTCTCTCCCATCACCTACTCTTTCTGCCACCCCTACTCTCTCTCACACTCTCACACTCTCTCCTATCCCCTACTCTCTCTTACACACACTTCCATCCCCTCTTTCTCTCCCTCTCCCACTCCCTCTCCCAGTGCCTAGTCTCTCTCTCCCATCCCCTACTCTCTCTCTTTCACACACAAACACACCCATCCCCCTCCCCTCTCTCTCTCTCCTCTCCCATCCCCTACTCTCTCTCACTCCCTCTCCCTCTCCCACTCCCTCTCCCAATGCCTACTCTCTCTCACACTCACTCTCTCCCTCTCTATTCTCTCTCTTCCACCCGATATTCTCACACTCTCTCCCATCTCCTACTCTCTCTCTCTCTCTCTCTCTTACACACATTCCCATCCCCCTCTCTCCCTCTCCCACTGCCTAATCTCTCTCTCCCATCCCCTACTCTCTCTCTTTCAAACACACACACACACACTCCCATCCCCCCTCTCTCTCCTCTCCCATCTGCTACTCTCTCTCTCACTCACACACTCTCATCCTCCTCCTCCTCCTCCTCTCTCTCTCTCACTCTCCCTCTCCCACTCGCTCTCCCACTGCCTACTCTCTCTCTCTCTCTCTCTCTCTCTCTCTCTCTCTCCCATCCCCTAATCTATCTCTCCCATCCCCTACTCTCTCTCTCTCTCTCACTCTCACACTCTCTCCCATCTCCTACTCTCTCTCTACCACCCCCTCTTCTCTCTCTCCTATCCCCTACTCTCTCTCTCTTACACACACTCCCATCCCCCCCTCTCTCTCCCTCTTCCACTCCCTCTCCCACCACCTACTCTCTCTCTCTCTCTCTCTCACTCTCTCTCTTTCATAGACACACACTCCCATCCCCTACTCTCTAGATCTCTCACACACACTCCCATCCCCCCTCTCTCCTCCATCCCCTACTCTCTAGATCTCTCACTCATACTCCCATCCCCCCTCTCCCACAACCTACTCTCTCTCTCTCTCTCTCACTCTCCCTCTTTACTCTCTCTCTCTCTCTCTCTCCCATCCCTTACTCTCTCTGCCACCCTATTCTCTCTCACACTCTCTCTCATGTCCTAATCTATCTCTTACACATGCTCCCATCTCCCCTCTCTCCCTCTCCCACTCCTTCTCCCACTGCCTACTCTCTCTCTCTCCTATCTCCCATCCCCTACTCTCTCTCTCTCTCATACACACTCCCATCCTCCTCCTCTCTCTCGCTCTACCTCTCCCACTATGTCTCCCACCACCTACTCTCTCTCTCTCTCTCCCCCATCCTCTACTCTCAATCTATCTTTCCCATCTCATACTCTCTCTCTCTACCACCCCTACTTTCTCTCTCATACTTCCTCTCTCACACTCTCACACTCGCTCCCATGCCCTACCCTCTCTCTCTCTCACACACACACTCCCATCCTCCTCTCTCTCCCTCTCCCACTACCTACTCTCTATCTCACTCGCACACTCTCATCCTCTCCTCCTCCTCCTCCTCTCTCTCTCTCTCCCATCCCCTACTGTCACTCTCTATCCCATCCCCTAATCTCCTCTCCCATCCCCTACTCTCTCTCACTCTCACACTCTCTCCCATCTCCTACTCTCTCTCTCTCTCTCTCTCTACCACCCCCTCTTCTCTCTCTCCCATCCCCTCCTCTCTCTCTTACACACACTCCCATCCCCTCCCTCTCTCTCTCTCCCACTCCCTCTCCCACCACCTACTCTCTCTCTCTCTCACTCTCTCTCTTTCACAGACACACACTCCCATCCCCATCTCTCTCTATCTCTCTCCCATCATCTACTCTCTAGATCTCTCACACACACTCCCATCCCCCCTCTCTCTCCTCCATCCCCTACTCTCTAGATCTCTCACTCATACTCCCATCCCCCCTCTCCTGCCACCTACTCTCTCTCTCTCACTCTCTCCCTCTTTACTCTCTCTCCCATCCCCTACTCTCTCTGCTACCCTATTCTCTCTCACACACACTCTCATGTCCTAATCTATCTCTTACACACATTTCCATCCCCCCTCTCTCCCTCTCCCACTCCCTCTCCCACCACATACTCTCTCTCTCTCTCTCTCTCTCTCTCCTGTCTCCCATCCCCTACTCTCTCTCTCTCATACACACTCCCATCCTCCTCCACTCTCTCTCTCTCTCTTTCTCTACCTCTCCCACTGTGTCTCCCACCACCTACTCTCTCTCTCTCTCCCCCATCCCCTACTCTTAATCTATCTTTCCCATCTCGTACTCTCTCTACAACCCCTACTTTCTCTCTCATACTTCCTCTCTCCCATACCCTACTTTCTCTTTCTGCCACCCTTGCTCTCTCTTACACTCTCTCACTCTCTCCCATGCCCTACCCTCTCTCACACACGCACACTCTCATCCTCCTCTCTCTCTCCCTCTCCCACTACCTACTCTCTCTCTCTCTCTACCATCCCCTACTCTCAATCTCTCTCTCCCATCCCATACTCTCTATCTCTCTCACACTTCCTCTCTCTCTCTCACACTTTCTCTATACTCTCTCTGCCACCCCTACTCTCTCTCTCTGACTTCCTCTATCTCTCCCATCCCCTACTCTCTCTCTCTCTCTCACACACAAACACACACACACACAGAAACACCTCTCTCTCTCTCTCTCTCTCTCTCTCTCTCTCTCTCTCTCACTTTGCCTCTCTCCTTCCCTCTCTATGCACTATTTAGGTCTCAATAGTGCATGCACGCTAAAGCACATACACACTATTAAGACTCAAATTTAAAAAGCTTTAAATAGTGTGTGCACACTATAGCACACACACACACACACACACACAATTCAAGGCTTTGCATTCTATCAAGCCTAAGGCTTGGTTTTTCCTTGGGGATCCAACCCAATGTTTTGGAGTCTATAAACTAGTGCAAAACGTGTTTTGCTGCAAAAATACTAAAAATGATTGATTTTTCTTGTGTACTCTCCTTCAAGTTTCCTTGTGGTTGAGCATCGATAAAATTAGGTTACATGATATTGTAGGTCTCTATGTTAGCTATATAGCCATATAATTTATTTTTTATTTGAACTATTTCAAGCCTTTCATATATAATTTCTTTTGAATGTATGTCTATTTTTTGTCAAAAATCAACATGTACTAATTGAGCTATAGATTTTAGCTCGTTCATCAAATTTTGCAACAACTTAGTTTTTCAGAAACTAGACTCCATTCTACACACTTTGAAAAAAATAAGTTTTGATTTTAGATTAGTTTTCAATTATTTCTAGGGAGAGCACACATATATTTCACATTTTTGGGATATGTCTAGTTAAAAAATTCATAAAAAAAATACACATTATAAAATTACCTATAAAAATTTGGGATAATCTACATAGTGTTAGGTATATTTTGACCAGATGATTAAAGAATTTAAAAAAAAAAGTTAAAATTTTAGGGGGGCACACTTTGTACTATGTTATATTTTTTTGGAATAAACAATATTACTTTCTGTGGCAGCCTTTTTTGAGGACCTAAAACTAAACCATTTTGAAAAAAAATTAGTAGTTTAGAAACTAGATTCAATGGACTACTACTTTTTCTTTTGTCATATCTTAAAATTTCAAGCATAACTATCTTCAAATTCTTGTTGAAGTTCAAAAATTGCTGATTTAAAAAAATAAGTGTCCACTTATACCCCCCTTTTGGCACCACAACTTGGTGCACTTACCCCAATATTAATGTACCTCAAGTACTAATTCATTTGCAATATGCCCATGTCAACATTGCACCAACTAATTGATCTTCAATATGCTCTAGTTGATGCATCACTAAAATTCATTTAGTGAGCTTTAGATAGGGGAATGACCCCTTGCTTACCTCTTAGAGATATAAATGAATTCTTAGTTAATGGCTTGGTGATTGTGTTTGCAATTTGTTCTTTTGTATTTACATATTCAAATTTGACTTCTTTATCTTGAACCAATTCTCTTAAGAAATGATATTTCATAGCAATATGTTTTGTTTTGATATGCATCACTCGATTCTTTGATATATTGATTGCACTATTGTTATCACAGTATATAACTACTAGATCCTTGATTTCTATCTTCGTACCTACTAATAGTTGTTTGAACCAAATAATATTAGAATAATTAACTGTTGTTATCGCATATTCTCCCTCTGTACTGAGAGATGCAATTTTGTTTCTTAGTTGTCTAAGACACAAGTCTTTTACCAAGAAAGAGTGCTCCACCACTAGTGCTTTTTTTGTCATCAATACTTCCTACCCAATCAGCATCAATGGATACAAATAAATCTAAATTGCCTTCTATTTTGTACCATAAACCATATTCTTTAGTACCTTTCAGATATCTCATGATTCTTTTGACTCCTATCATGTGATATTCTTTGGGATTTGCTAAGAATCTTGCCACCATACCAACTACTAATGCAATATTAGGCCTTGTATGTACTAAATACTACAATTTTCCAATAATTTATTTGTATGTGGTCTGATCTACCTCTTTGGAATCATCATTTTTGAAAATCTTATGTCTAGTAGACATAGGGCTTCCAACTGGTCTCAAGTCTTCCATTCCAAATTTCTTTAGTATCTCTTTGATATATTTAGATTGAGTAATGTAGATACCATCTTTCTTCTATTGAATCTATAATCCAACAAAGAATTTTATCTCTCCAAACATAGACAACTCAAATTCTTTATTCATTTCTTCTGAAAATGCCTTGCACAAGTCATCATTTCCTGTCAATAAAGTATCATCAACAAATATTTTTGCCAATGGAATCTTTTTATATGATCCTTCTTTGATATATAGACTGTTGTTAGCATTAGTTCTTTGAAAACCAATCTGTATCAAGTAGTTATGAAGTCTTTCATACCAAGCTTTGGCAGCTTGCTTAAGACCATGTCCCTTTTGCTAGGATCTACAAAACCTTTAGGTTGTTCAATATAGACTTCTTCACTAAGAATTCCATTCAAGAATGTAGAGTTTACATCCATTTGATAAACTTTAAATCCTCTATGGGGTACATAAACTAGTAAAGTTCTAACACCTTTAATCTTGCAATAGGAGCAAAAGTTTCACCATAATCAATAACTTCTTCTTAATAATAAATTTTACATACCAACCTTTCTTTATTTCTAGAAAATTTTCCTTCTTCATTTAGCTTGTTTTTGAATACCCACTTTGTGCCAATTACATTTTTATCCTTGGGTCTAGGAACAAGAGTCCAAGTTTTGTTCTTCTCTATCTATTCTATTTCTTCATTTATTGCTTCAATCCAACTTTCATTCTCCAAAGCATCTTTAACATTTTTAGGTTCAAATTCAACAAGTAAACATTTACCTTTCAATTTTCTTCTTGTCACCGTTCCATCTAATTTGTCTCCAATGATTTGAATAGGTGCATGATGCCTTCTAACATATCATGCTAACACAAGTTCTTTGGATTTGGAGTGTGTTTCACTGATTTCATCATGAACTTTAGTATCAAGCTTAGGTCCCACTGTCTATGATTTAGTTCCTTCAAACTTTGTTTGTACTAGCTTGGTAAACTTTGACTGTGACTCGGGTTGCATTATCTACAACTCAATAGCTATTGGAGATTTTGGGGATTTAGGAGGTGAGTCCTCCTATCCATTAGATAGATTTGGTAGGGTATTAGGTTCAAAGTAAAAAAATCTTCTATAATTCTTAGGTTCTTTATTGCTTTCTTCTTCACTCTTTTCTGCAAACTTATCAATTTTCACATGTGCACTTTCAATGATTTTACAAGTAGACAAATTCAAACACTTGTATGCTTTACTTTTGCAAGAGTATCCTAGAAATATGCCTTTATCACTGTTGACATCAAATTTACCTTACTTAGATTCTTTCAAAATATAACATTTTCTACAAAATACTTTCAAGTAACTTACATTAGGTTTGTAGCCATACCATAGTTCATAAAGAGTTTGATTTGAGTATTTCTTCAGCCATACTCTATTCAAGGTATGAATTGCAGTGTTGATAACTTCCTTCTAGTATTTAATTGCAACATTCTATGTACCAAGAGTTAATACTTGTCTTTTAATTCCTTTTTCAATGTGAAATTCATTTAATTCATTGGAGATGAATTCACCACCTCTATCTAATCTCAAACATTCCAACTTCTTTCAAGTTTCTTTTTCTACTCTTACTAGCTACAACTGAAATTTTTGAAAAGCTTTTGATTTTTCTTTTAGATATATTACAATCATCATTCTAGAATACTCATCAAGAAAAAGAATGAAAAATTTATGTCCATTGTAACTCTCTATCCCAATAGGTCCACATAAGTTTGTATGCACAAGCTCTAAGACTTCTTTAGAATGATATTTCTTACTTTTGAAACTAGTCTATCCCATCCTATTGATTTGATAATTTTTTCATAGACCCATATCAAGTTTCCTCAAAATAGGAATACATCTTACTCTTTTATGTTTGCTTATCTTAACTAGGTTATCCAAATTCACATGTCATAATCTTTTGTGCCATAACTAGCTTTAATCTACTTGAGCAATAAAACATGAACTTTAAGTGAGATCAAGATAGAATAGGTTACCTTTTGTTTGTTTGTTAGATCCAACAAGATTTCCTTTGCCATCTAGTAGTTTGGCATTCCCATTCATAAATTTTACCTTGAGTCCAATGTTATTCAACTGTGCCACACTCAGTAGATTATGCTTTAGTCATTCAACCCAATAAGAATTATCAAATACAAGTTGATTGGTCAAAAAGATGCATCCTTTTCCTTTTATGCAGCAAGGTTCATTATTTCGAATCTCACACTACCAGCATCATAATCTTTCCTGTGCTCAAATTTTGTTTTGTTTGCGGTCATACGATGTGAGCAACCACTATAAATAATCCATGTCTAATTTTTGATAACATGAGAGATAAGTTTTGTCTTATCTCCTTCATCATCATATTCATCTTTTACAACAATATATTGTTGCAAATATAAATGGGAAATATATATACTTCTTAGAGGCGGGAGGGGGGGGGGGGGGGGGTGAATTAGAACTACTAATCTTTAACCAATAAAACTTTTAACTTTAAAAAAATGTATGCATTAACATGTAAAGTAAATGCATCCACATAAACACTTAACACCAGATATGATTACCCAAAAACCCTCCAATGAGAAGGTAAAACTAGGGTGAGGATGACACCCATAATTCTTCACTACTGTAGCAATAAAATTCACCTATCAAAGTTACATAGTTTGACCATTTTCATGATCTGCCCTATAAAAGGCTTACCCTATTAAAGGCTTACAAAGGATTGTTAGATCCTACCCTGTTAAAGGATTTTAACACCCTACTAAAAGTGTTCCTGGTTAAAGGACTTTAAAAACACTCACTTGGAATATCACCCTATTAAAGGATTTTACAATGAATGTTAAATCAACCTTAGTCCAGAGGATTTTACCTTGTTGATGCAATTGTTAGAAAGTAATAGTAGAATGCTTGATCCAATAACTTACAACTTTGCCTTGCTGATTTTAGATTGCAATTCTATCCATCTTGATCTTCTTGATCTATTATAACAATGTTGTATATCTTCTCCTCTTTTCTACAAATTGATTCAACAATTCTTTCACACTTCTAAGTCACCCTGTATGCTTTCTGATCAATTCACCCCTTTCACTTCCTTCAATACTTCACTCACATCACTTTCTCTCCTATACATACACACATCTTGAATTATGGGGCTTCATCTCCCTTTTAAAATACTTTGGTGGCTTAGGGTTAGGTATGAATCTACAACTAAGATTCATTCATTTTCTCGCTTAATTCCTTCCATTTTTTTGATTAGTTGCATGTTGATCGCATAGGGAATCCAAATACATTTGATCTTATTGTCAAAGCTTCAAGATCTATCCATAAGTTGGCTCAAAAATGGTTTACATAGTTTTTTGTGCCATCACAAACAACTAGGTCTATTCTGTGTTACTTGACACTTGATAATACTAATGCTAGACCCTTCTATAATTCTATTTTTCTTGGCACTTGAACTTGTTTGGCATCAATTGTTCACTCGAAACTTGAATTTCTCGGCACATGAGTGACTCAACACTCATTGTAACTCGACATTTGTACATATTATACTTAGCATGTATTACTAGGTCATCATGAACTTAGTAAATATCTTAAGTGTGTCAACACCCAATTGTCAAAATGAAACTAAGATCGACAATCTCCCCCTTTGACATGAGTGTCAAAAATATTGAACTATACATAAAAAATCTAATTTCTTCGAGTATAATATATAAATAATTTGGCATATATATAAGACTTCAAAATTTTGAAAACTTTGTAATATACCCATATATCTCAAAATTTTGCAACTCCCTTTGAGTTAATGTGCCCATTTTGTATCCAAATTTTCTTCTCTTCTCTTACTAGATTTTCCTCATGTTGATCCTCTTTGTCTTCAAAATTACTAACACTCTATTTCTGTCTAATATACTCTATTTTCTATTCTTTTTCTGGTTTCTCCCCCTTTGCTTGCTCTCCCACTTTATTCTATATTATCTCCCCCTTTTATATTTGTCTCCCCCATTTAGTTGTTAATATTCTCCCCATTTTTGACACTAATGTCAAAGGGTTTATACATTGATTGTGCATTTTTCCAACAAATTCTTGTGGACTTCCATTATAATCTTCAAAGCAACATCCTAGTTTTCTAATGCAACATCTAAGGACTTGATCTGGATGGTTGTCTCTGCTGCTAGATGAACTAGTTCATCCAATGTTGAAAAGTTGGGATCTTTCTTTAACACTGTTTCTACATAGGCTAGTTCTTTTTGGAGTATTTCCATATGAGGGATAAGGGAGAATTGTATATTAATCAACTTGGCTTTAAGTACAGCTAGTTGATTTTGTGTATGAAGCATTGAATGAAAGTGCTTCTCACTTTGAGTTGGATTTTGGGGCAGTTGCATACCTAAAACTTTCAAGTTGCTTTCTAGAATTAGAATTACGTGGCTCATTTCTTGTGTGAAGAGTGTGGGATCACACAAATTTTTGTACAATGATAATATATTCTCAAGTACTTTCTCCACTTTCTTAATTTTGTTAGCCAATTCAACTTGTGATAGTGCTATTCCACCAAATATCTTCTCATTAACTTTCCCTTGAAATTTCTTTTTAGACCATTTCATGAATTTAACATTAGTATCTTGGTCTTCATTTGTACTTGTTCAATAATTTTTGATAGTTGTTCTAATATGGATTTAGATTCATCAGGTATTTTCAAGCTAAAAGCATCTAAAAATATGCCTTTGATCTCTTGAAGTGCTTGCCTTTGTTTATACTCTTTCTTTAGTATTTCTTGATTCTTCTTTTGCTCCAATGCTTCTTCAATTATATTGATCTGCTCTAATGTCATTGTTACATAATCATATTTTTGTATCACTTTGTCTTCATCTAAAAGTGCATCACCATAGTGGAATGCCTTAGCAACTTTTGTTGAGCTAGAGCCTAGTGCTAAAATCTGCAATGGTATTGCATCAATGCTCAGTCTCTGAAGGACTTTTGTAGGAGTACCAGATGTTGGTAAGTTTACCAATGTCTGTATGGCTTCTTGCTCCTTCTCCTTGGGTATGTCCTTTTCTTCATTCGATTTTCCTTGATCAATTACGATCAATTGTGGTGCACCTTGTGTTTGTGCATTAGGTACAAAAACATCTATTTGTCCTACTTGTTCTTTTGTTGGCTCCTTTACTTCTGTAGTATAAGCTTCATCAAATTTTGTAGTACTTTCAACCTTTGTATATTTATTCTCTATTTGTATTAATGGTTGAACACTAGTAGCCATAGGTATGGCAGAAGGTGGTTCTTGTGTGTTCACCTTATCCCTTGTTATGTCAGCTACTACCTTTTGTAATTCATGCACACTGACCAATATATGATTTTCACATAACCTTGCCTATAATGTGGATTGGTCAAGTATCTTTTTCAAATCCTCTGCAGTTAATGGATTAGTGTTCTAATGTGATTTATCAGGAACATCTTTCACTATTATGGTCTCTATAGGTGTGTTTGTATCATGTGGAGGGCTCATGGTTGGCAATTGCAAGTCTTCAACACTTTATTCTTCTTGTTGCTCCTCAACTATTGCCATCTCATCTTTCTTTTATTTTGTCTCCTCCATAGTTGTGTCTTCTTTCACTTTTTCTATTTCTTCCTCCTTGTCCTCATCTTCTTCCTCATTGTTTCTTCCCTCAAAGGTATCTGCTTCTCCTTCTTTTACAATTGTCAAACCATATATTAATCTCCACATTTGTGTGGATTTTTTCACAACATCCTCAATTCTATTCTACAAAATGTCAAATTCCCTGTACTTTGGTGCAAATCTACTACCATATTTCTTATTTGCCTTTGTTATTTATCCTTTTGACAACTCTAGCATCACTTGTGGTAGTGTAGATTCTCTTATTTCTTTTTCCATATTTAGGCAATAGTGCCATTTATTCTCAACAATTGTATACAAGTCTTTATGCATTGTGTTATCAAATTCAAGAGGGGGGTTCTTGAATTTTTCCATTATGGCATATATTGATTCTTCAATCATGTTTTGATCTTCTTGACTAAGTTTACCAAATTCAATGTTTTTCAAACCTGTCAAATCTACATTATTTTTAACATTATCACAAATTTTTTCAAGATCAGACTTGGGAGCATGACTTACCATTCTGAATTGGCTTGTGTCCTTTGATTCTATCTTCTCATCATCTATATCTAGTTGTGCTACATATTTTCTTCTTAGTTTCTTCTGCACAAGACTAGTCTACTTAGTAGCCTTAGTTTTCTCTTTTGCCCACTCCTTGGCCTTTTGAGTAGTTTCCCTCATAGTGGCTCTTGTTGTTGGAACTGTAGGATTTGTTGCACCAGGCTTTATAGTCTTCTTTATCTTTGGTTGTGCAACAGGCTATGTCTTGGCTTTTCTCTTCTTTGTTTGTGGCTTTATTGGTACTTCCTTAGCATCTCCTCCCTTGACACCTTCTTCTTTTTCAAAGAAAGAGGTTCTTGACCTTGTTCCTCTTCTTCCTCTTCTTCTTCATCATCTTCTCCATCATTACCTTTTGCTCCTTCCCCAAATTTGGCTTTTAGTTTCTTCACCATTTTATCTTTCTTCTTCAAGGTTGAAGCTATTTTCAATTCCATCTCAACTTTTGACTTTACAATATCATAGTTACCAAAATTTTTGGCAGCCTTATCAACTTCTTCAACAAGTAGTGCAGTGATAGTAGCTAAATCTTCATCAATATTTAATTCATATCCTAGAGACCTTAACCATCTAACTCTAGGTACTACAGCTTGGATGAAAGTGTAGTCAATGTCTATGAGAAAGTAAATACCATTATAATATTACTCTACTAGGGAAACATGAATTCTCAACCTCTGTTTCATGGACTGGTTGAGATCTTCAAAATAGCTAGTCATTATTGACTCAAAATTTTCTCCCGTTTGCTCAATATACACATTGATTTGCACAACAACTGACCTATTGGTCTTTCATCCTACTCTACCAAAATATAGGAACTCATTTTGAACATAGAAAAATATACATATCAATATTGAACCAAAATTACATTGAGCACTTTTTGACTTCCTTATTTCTCCTAAGCTCTCCATTATCTACTATAACTATAGTTCTGCAAGATCATAGGTATAATCTTTCTTGACTATCTTGTAGCCTACATCAACTGCTATATAGGGAACACTATTTAGTTTTCTTGACTAATAGAATTTGTGTGAAATGACCCTAACAAAAAAATGTTCCACTTAGCTCCTATATTTTTCTCAATCACCTCTTTTGAATTGCTTCTCAATGTCTTAGTAACCCTATATACAATCCTCTTTGAAATTTTGATAGGTCCTCCTTCTAGCCATAGACATCTATCATGTATCCTACTCATAAATTTTTTGATCCATTTAGTTTTAAAAACTATTGGAAAATCTAGGGCATAGGTTAAGCCCTTCCTCTCTACAATTTTAATTTCCCCCTTCAACACTATTTTTGCATAATCTATCATATGCTTGTCTCATTTCTATGTCTCCAATGTCTCCTACCTTGCAATTATAACACTTCCTCACATGTTGGACCATTACAACCTTAAGCACAATGACAGATAACACACCTTATGGGTTATTCTTATATGGAACTTATGGTATGGCCCTAAAATCTAGTTGTTTTACCTCATTGCTGACTAACTAAACTTTACATGGTTCCTTATCCTTTATATTCTTTGAACTTGAGGCCATTATGCAAACTAGGGTTTTAACAAATATGTAAATTGCGTAGCTCTGTAGGTGAAGAATACCTTTGAAATTGATGAATTGACCCTCAATCTTCAATATGATTCGTGCAAATGCTTTGTTTTCACTTGTAAATTGCTTCTTTGCTCTGCTCACTCTTGCCTTGTGTTCATAATAATGAAAAGTATATGAAATTTGACCTTAAATCCTTTCAAAATATAACATTTATTGCATGGCACATGTACAACTATAAACTCGACTCTAATACAATTTCTATTTCACTCGGCACTCATTGATTTCACCGTCGCTCGATAGCTATAAGAATTACCCTTACTTGGTAGCTACTACTAACTTAGCTTCAACTGACTTTGGTTGAAAGCTCAACATATACTAATACTTTACTCGACAATTGAAGAGGACTTTTCACACTTGATAGTAGTATGAAAACATAAAGATTTAACCTTGGATTTTCCTTATTACCATGCAACTTCCTTCATGCTAATATATATTTTTCAGTACTAAATTCTTTTGGAATTGATGTATGATAAAATATTTTAAATATCAGTCTTGCATACCTCCTTTTACTTAATTTGATGAGATGTGGCCACTTGACCTATCAGGTAAAGTGATCCCTTCATTTGATGTCTAGCATCCATCTTTCTTCCTCCATGTTTTTCTCATCTCTCCTTTGATGTGTTCAACATATACCTTGTCTTTTCCTTTGTTGAACTTTGAGTTGGGTTCTTTTGTCCTTGTTGGATAGTGCTTGCTGATATGACCAATCTTCAAATAGCTAAAGCATGTAGTTTGACTCAACCATCTATTGTAGTTACCACTAAAGTGTGTTCTTATACAATTCTTAGGGATGTGTCCATACTCTTGACAATAATTACAACTATGTCTTGTATTGTAATCCTAGTTATAGGAATTTTCATAACCTCTTCCCTTTGTTGGCTTGTTTGATGACCATGTGGACTTGGATCTGCATTCAGAGGCTCTGTGTCCAAACTTTTGACAATTGTAGTAGTGTCCTTCAAATTTTGGTGTATGCATGGTTCTGGTTCTACATTCATGTTCTTCATGACCTTGTTTGTTGTGCTTGTGACAATGAGTCATGTTCTTAGACTTAGAATTCTAACTAGTATTCTTGCTTCTACAAACATTGGCTATATGTCCTTTCTTACCACAATGATGACAATTAGGTTTAAAATTCTTACCTTTATTATTTCTTTCCTCAGTAGCTTTGGATGATTCTCCTTCCTCAGTGCTTATGTAGCCCAATCTTGTTGTGTCTTTACTAGATCTTGGGGATTTTAGTAGTTGCTCAAAGTACTTGATGACTTCATTTTGCTTGTTGAAACTTTCACCGAACTCCTTTTCTCTTTTCAGGTCATTCTATAGTTGTTCATTCTACAACTTCAATGTAGTTATTTCAGTGTCCTTGACATTCAACTCATGATGAGCATTCATCAATTGGCTTAGGGTGTCCAATTGCATGTTTGAGATCCTAGATAGCTTTTTTGAATTTTGTTCCAATCTATTTGCCAAAACTCTTTTATCTTCTTCAATCATGGCCTTGTCTTCTATAGCTTTCTTCTTTTGTTCAGTTACCTCACATAGTAGTATAACTTGTGATTCTTGTTCCAACTTGAGATTTATGATTTCTTCAGCTTGTGCCCTATTCTTTTCCATGAGATCTATAATTGCTACATCAAATTCACAAGAGTTACCATCTACAAATAACTTTGTGGTGTCAATCTCTTTATATTGTGTTTCATTTTCTATCATAGCAATCTCTTTCCTTTTCTTCAACGAACTTTTCAAAGAATCTTTGGATTCATTTAGTTATTGTAGTAAGAGATGTATCACAATCTCCTAATTTTCAATGGTCTTTCCCAACTTGTAAACTTCCATTTCAAAATCTTTTCTCCAAGCTATAAGGTTTCTCCTGATGAGAACTCAACTCTAATACCAATTGTTGGAAATATAAATGGGAAATATATATATACTTTTGAGGGGGGGGGGGGGAGAGGGGGTGAATTAGAAGTACTAATATTTAACCGATACAACTTTTAACTTTAAAACAATGCATGCATTAACATATTGAAATAACATGTAAAGTAAATGCATCCACATAAACACTTGACACTAGATATGATTACCTAGATACCCTGCAATGAGAAGGTAAAACTGGGGTGGGGATGACACCCATAATTCTTCACTACTACAGCAATAAAGTTCACCTATCAAGGTTACATAGTTTGACCATTTTCATGATTTGCCCTATAAAAAGCCTACACTGTTAAAGGCTTACAAAGGGTTGTTAGATCCTACCCTGTTAAAGGATTTTAACACCCTATTAAAAGTGTGCTTGGTTAAAGGACTTAAAAAAAATCACTTGGAAAGTCACCCTATTAAAGGATTTTACAATGACTATTAAATCAACCTTAGTCCAAAGGATTTCACCCTGCTAATACAATTTTTAGAAAGTAACAGTAGAATGTTTGATTTGATAACTTACAAATTTGCCTTGCTGATTTTAGATTACAATTTTGTCCATCTTGATCCTCTTGATCTACTATAACAAAGTTGTATATCTTCTCCTCTATTTTGCAAACTGATTTTGTAATTCTTTCACCCTTCTAAGTCACCCTGTATGCTTTCTGATCAATTCATCCCTTTCACTTCCTTCAATACTCCACTTGCATCACTTTGTTGCATACACATACAGACATCTTGAATTATGGGGTTTTTTCTCCCTTTTAAAAGACTTTGGTGGCTTAGGCTTAGATATGAATCTATGACTGAGATTCATTAATTTTCCTACTTGATTCCTTCAATTTTTTTGATTGGTTGCATAGGAAATCCAAATAGATTTGATCTTATCATCAAAGCTTCAAGCTCTATCCATAAGTCATCTAAAAAATGGTTTACATAGCTATTTGTACCATCACAAACAACTAGGTCCATTCCATGTTACTCAACACTTAATAATACTAATGCTCCACACTTACTATAATTTTGTCTTGCTCAACACTTGAACTTGCTTGGCATCAACTATTCACTCTGCACTTGAATTTCTTAGCACATGAGTAACTTGACACTCATTGCAACTCAACATCTATACATATTATACTTAGCATGTGTTACTAGTTGGCATGAACTTAGTAAATATCTTAAGTGTGTTGACACTCAATTGTCAAAACCAAACTAAGATCAACATGTATACCATTTCATCTTCACTATTATTAGAATCTTTAGCCGTAAAACAAGATTTCTTACCTTTGTCCTTGTAGTCCTTGTAGTTTTTGACTTCCTTCTTGCCTTTGTACTTTTTACTTTTCTTTTCATTCATGTTTTCTCTATTTGGGCATCTAGTAGAAATGTGACCAACTTCTTCACAAGAAAAGCATATTAGAGGAATCTTACTTTTGTACTTTCCTCTGCCTTTAGAATTTTTCTTGCAAGTAGGGCTTCAACAACTTTAAGATCACTATAAAAAATTTCTTCTTCATCTTCTTCACTTCCTGATTGATTAGCCTTTGATTTCTTACTCTTTTTATTGAGTGAGAGTTTGGCTTCAAATGCAGACTCAATACCTTTGGAACTAGGAAAATAGTTATCATAGTTATCCAACTCAAAAGCTATCAATGTTCCAACTAGAACATCGAAAGATATTTTTCTATTTGGATCACATCTCATCTTTTAAATAGTAGAAACTCTAATTGCATAGATAGGAAGAAGGGTTCTAAGTACCTTGCTTACAACTATTTTTTCATCAATGCCTCATCCAGATGCTTTGATTACACTTACACTTGCTTTGATTCTTTCCACACATTTTGCAATGTTTTCATGTTCTCTCATTTTCATTTAATCAAACCAACCTCTGTGACTTTTTTCTTTAGCTCTTCTTACATTTTCATCTCCTCCATAAATTTCTTTGAGTTTGATCCACATTGCATGAGCTATTGTATGGTCTTTTAATTCATCAAATTCAACATAACTGAGAGCAGATGCAATATCAATCATCATGATGTTATGATTTTTCTTTTTAGCAATGTCTTCAACTGATAATGTTCTAGTGGGAGTTTTGTAGTCAACATCAAGATACCTACAACTTGAATCACTAATAATTTCCATATGTAATCTCATAAGTCCTTATCATGCTACAAATTTGTTTTAATTTAACTTGGGAATCTCTCTTCTATAAGACATCCTAATCTTTAGCTTAGGTCCTTCAAACCTTCTCTATAAGCACCAAAAGCTCTAACACCAACTATTGGAAATATAAGAGGAGTAACTAAGAGGGGAGGGGTCAATCAATTTTTACAAAAATAAATCCTAGATCCCTTAGATGTCAGTACAAAATAATTTTGTGAAATATTAATTCTATTGGTGCTCGACAAACACAAAAATGTTGTAACTTAGCAAACACTTAACATGAATATCTTAAGATGTTATTTATGATTGCTTATTACTTTAATTTAGTGGAAAACACATAAGAGAAATAGCATGAACACATTTGAAACCAAGATTTAACATGGAAACCCAATTTGGTAAATACCATCAATTGTAACTAGTTACTAATTTTCACTCTTCTGAAGTGAGCCCTATTAGGAGCCAACCCTATTAAAGGTTACAAAAAACACTATTAACTGTGACCCTATTAGAGAAATTAATCACCCTATTAGGAGTGACCTTGTTTGAGGTCTTTGGACAATTCAATAGAAATTCCAACTTGTTAGAGGATTTATAAATATCTACTAAACCAATTTTAGATCACTCCTACAATAGTTAGAGAGTAACAATGAGATGGCATAATTTTAGATGCAACTGAATTGCTGATTATAGATCTCAATTCTGGCTTTTATATTTGATCCTTCTTGATTAAATATATCTTTTCAACTTATAAAGGATATTTTTCTTATCCTCCTAATTTGCTTCCTCTTAGCATCATTAAATCTTTAATTATCTTCCATGCACTCACACACTTTCTAACTCTTAGCTTGATCTTATATTTATATCTTTCCTATAGTCAAGTCAACTAGAATACAACTTAGAATAATTAATATTTATCTTCTCAATTGGCTAGAACCGATAGATAAATCAATTGAACTCAATATGTCAAAACAATAAAATTATTTATTAGCTGACCCTGCTTGGTAGACACTAACTCAGAAACAATTTTCTATGTTAACCAAGTGAACTCGGTCGACACTGCATACTTGCAAAGTTCCTTTGGTAACTAAGTTTGATCAGTTAATATTGGTTCCATCCAACATTTTCTTTATTAACTGAGTGAGCTCAATTAACACTCATCTTTTGCAGACTTTCCTTGGCACCCAAGTGAGCTTAATAGATAATGACTTCTAAACTAGGCAAACTCTAGAATGCTTAGTAGTCACAGAAAACTGTCTTCAATGCCTAAGTGAGCTTAGCATACATTGATTGGTGATGATATCACATTTTGTGTAACATCAAAAACAATACACAATTAATCAATTGTTCCAACAAGTTAAACTTTAGTGGTAAACTTTGACATGGCCAAAAAATCCACCCTTATCACCTTATTTTTTAAACCAATCATATTGACAACAATTTTTTTTGTAAATTAGTAATTTTAAGTAATTTTCATCTCACTTTACTAGATATTAAAATCTAAATTTGTAAATTTTTTAATTTTAATCACTAGTTAGATTTTGGTTGTTGCCTATAGTTCTCTACCCTATGACAGGAACTAAAAACTCTACAATGTTTATCAAGTCAACCAATTTGAAACATTATTTTTAGCTTTAGTGAGACCTAATCCTAAAAGAGGTCATTTAGCTCACCATTATTCAAAATTCCCTTTGGTTATTACAAATTTATTTAAGTGGATAAGCATAGACTAGACCGTTGAAGTTGCATCTGAACTAGAGGATCATCGATGGACTCTCAACTACAAAAGTCGATTATACAAATTTTTTTATTCCCCCTTGTGCTCTGCACAATCATTCATTCTACATTTTTTCTAATTGTCTCCTCTCTTTCATATTGACAAAAATTCCAATGAAAGATGTTGTCAAGTGTTGTATTATGTCAAGGTGTAGATTTCTTCACACCCACATGCTTAAAATCTAATAATATTTTTATCAGCATCTTGCTTCTTCATTCAAGTGAATTGGAGGTGGTTGGAAGGAAGCACAAATGATCTAAACTGGAAGAATGGAGCTTTTATACACTTAGTTTCTTTCTTCATTTTGTAGCTTTGCATAACCATGTGTATATATTTTTATGACTATAAATTTTGTGGATTTGTAGAAGTAATCTATGAAATATGCTCAAATGGATCATGACTATGTCATTACTTCTATATGGTAAATAAATCATGTAATTAGCTCTAAAATAGATGATTGAAGACTCCTTTATTACTTGGTCGTGTTAGCTTAGAGGAGATTTTACCATAACCAGTTAACCAAGTTTGCAAATTTAAAAGTCCTCTATACTATTTTTATGAACCATACCTAAGTGACATTTCTTTGATAGCTATTAGCCTCAAAATAAAATGCATACTTGAGCTAGTGGGGGATTAGCAGTTGGGTACATAGTGCAAGTATTATCAACTTGGATGCTATTGAAATTTAGAATAACCAATTGCATATGCTTGATAAAAAGAACAACTTGGAACTTTAATTAGGCCATCATATATTCTCCTATTTTTTTTCTTTTGCATTATTCAAAATTATCATGTCATGTAATGTTTGACTTAAAGTGACTATAGGAATGATATTGTTATTTTTGGTTTAATAGACTAGACTAATACACTTTTTTTTGAAGATTTGGTGTTATTATTCTATTCTAGGGCCTATTTTTCCAAATCACAGCCTTGATGATGGTCTTTTCTCATTTCCTATTAAATACTTTTAGAACATATAGTTATAAACTAGTAAGCTGACATTTATCTATCAATCGAGGACTTAATTGGGAATCTACTTAGTTATTTAGGTCAGCACCATCATGGCTATGGCCTTGACCTAGTTAGAGATTAGCCATTTAGTAAACAATAAGAAATAAATTTTTTTTTTTCAATGAGATGAGGAATTATCATTAGGATTTTCATATAATTGAATTTTATTTTGTGTTGGTTACAATGAGAGGTTGTAAAGTGAGATTAAGATGAAAACCAAATGTTTTAGAGATGTTTTGTTCTATGAGGATTCATGAACTATTATGAAATTGTGATGTAATTATCCCTTGATTTGTGAGAGCTTCATGTGTTGAAATAGAATATGATTCTTCACACACACACACACACAAATATATATGCATATTTATACATATACATATATGTATATATGTATATATATGTATATATACATATATACATATACATATATGTATATATGTATATATATGTATATATACATATATACATATACATATACATATACATATACATATACATATACATATACATATACATATACATATACATATACATATACATATACATATACATATACATATACATATACATATACATATACATACATATATATATATATATATATATATACACACACACACACACACACACATATACATATCCAT
Source organism: Cupressus sempervirens (assembly GCA_028749045.1). Taxonomy (NCBI): domain Eukaryota; kingdom Viridiplantae; phylum Streptophyta; class Pinopsida; order Cupressales; family Cupressaceae; genus Cupressus; species Cupressus sempervirens. The sequence goes on from CM053788.1 coordinate 606,588,885, forward strand.
ATATACATACATATATATACATACATATGCATGTATGTGTGTGTGTGCATGTATCTATATATCTTGTGATTAGACTAAATGTTTCTTTTGTTGCTTAGTATGCACTTTGTGTAATTTTCTTATAAAAAGAGTTCAAGATATGTTGGAGTTCTTGAGATGCTTTGATATTGAGTAGGAATTGTATTAGCTATATGCTTTGATAATGAAATGATTAAATGTGTAATTGATGATGTTTTATATCAATGGAGTGAGGTTGTATATTGTTGGAAATATAAGAGGAGTAACCAAGAGGGGAGGGGTGAATTAGTTACTACTAAAACAAATTCTAGATCCCTTGGATGTCAAAATAAATTTAGACTAGTAAAACTAATTATTGCTAATACTTGGTAAACATAAGTAAATTGTTATAACTCAGTAAATGTAGAGTATGAATTACTTTAGTAGATCTTAAGATGTTATCAGTAATTTACTTTCAAGAATGAAAGAAATAACATGAACACATAAGATACCAGGGTTTAACATGGAAACCAATTTGGGAAAAACCACCAAATGTAATTGGTTACTATTTTTCACTCTTCTAAAAGGCTTTGAAACAATTCAATGGAATTTCCACCTTGTTAGAGGATTTACAAATGGCTATTAGACGAACTTTGTTAAGAGACTTTAGTTAATTGCTACAATGTTAGAGAGTAACAATGAAATGACTTGATTGTGATGCAACTGAATTGCTGATTACAGATCTTTGCTCTAATTTATACTTGATCCTTCTTGATCAAACAAAATTTTTCTACTCCACAAGGATACCTTCTTATCCTTCAAGTCCACTTCCTCTCTTCTTATCTCTTTCATCCAACTTGCATATCACACACTTTCAAATCACAACTTGACCTTTTATTTATACCTTCCAAATTGTCACGTCAGCTCAAATACAAATTAGAATAACCAATATTCATTACCTCAATTGGCTAGAATCAATAGGTAAAATAATTAAGCTTTACATGCCAAAATAATAAAATCCTTTGCTAGCCAACCCAACTTGGTAGAAACTGATTCTGAAGTGATTTTCTATGTTAACCAATATAAGCTCAGTTAACATTGTGAACTTAAAAAATTCCTTTGGTAATCAAGTGAACTCAGTACTCTCCCTTCATTAATCAAGTAAGCTCAGTTAACACTCTTTTCTACACAACTTCTTTTGATGCCCAAGTGAGCTTGATAGATACTACCTTATATACAGATTAAACTTAGGAACACTCAGTAGACTAGAAAAACTGTCTTTACTGACCAAGTGAGCTCGACATGCACTGACTGTCAATTGATATGACATTTTTGTAACATCAAGGACAACTCATAATTAATCTATTGTATCCAAAAATCTCCCTCTTTGGCATTGATAGCAACACAACATGTCATCGCACAATGAAATTTTGAGAGCAAGACTCCCTCTATGAGAAAATTTCTCCCTCTTTGATTTTATATAGAAAAATTCTCCTATAGTATTCTCCCTTTGTGAAGGAATTGCTTAACTTCTTCCTTTGCAAAATTTTAGAAAAATATGATAGTAAACTTCTCCCTCTTTGACAACACATGCCAAAGGAAATTTGAATTAGTATCAATGTACCTTGAGTATAGATTTGTCTGCAATATGTCCTTGTCAATACTACATCAATTGATTGATCTTCAACTTGGTTCCTATTGATGCATCACTAAACTTTATTTAGTGAGCTTCAGATAGGGGAATGACCCCTAGCTTACCTCTTAGATACAAAAGTGCACCTTTAGGTAATGGCTTGGTGAATATGTATATAATTTTTTCTTTTGTATGCACATATTCCAATATGATTTCTTTTTCTTGTACTAATTCTCTTACAAAGTGATATTTTATAGCAATGCGCTTTATTTTGGAATGCATCACTGGATTCTTTGATATGTTGATTGTACTAGTGTTATCACAATATATCACTATTGGCTCTTTGATTTCAACCTTCATTCCTCCCAACAACTATTTAAACCAAACAATGTGAGAGCAATTCATTACTACTGCTACATATTCTACTTCTACTATGGATTGAGATGTGTAGTTTTGCTTCTTGCTTGTCAAAGATACTAGCCTTTTACCAAGAAAGAATGCACGACCACTAGTGCTCTTTCTGTCATCAAGATTTCTTGCCCAATCAACATTAGTAAATACTATTTGTACCATAAGCCATAGTCTTTAGTACCTTTTAGATATCTCAAGATTCTTTTTATTGCCATCATATGGTTTTCTTTAGGTTTAGTTGAGAATCTTGCCACTATCCCAATTGCTAAGGCAATATCAGACCTTGTATGTACCACATACTGTAATTTCCCAATCATTGATCTATATAAGGTGTAATCTACTTTCGAGTTATCATCTTTGGTAAGCTTAAGTCTAGTACAAATGGGGGTTCCAATAGGTTTTGAATCTTCCATTTCAAACTTCTTGAGTATCTCTTTGGTGTACTTAGATTGAGTGATATAGATACCATTTCTATTCTACTGTATCTACAATCCAACATAGAATTTTATTTCACCAAACATGAACATTTCAAATTCTTTACTCATTTGTTTTGAAAATAATTTGCATAAGTCATCATTTCCTATGAATAAAGTATCATTAACAAATATTTCTGCCAACACAATCTTCTTATCTGGTCCTTCCTTGATGTACAAAATCTTGTTATAATTTGTTCTTTGAAAACTAATTTGTATCAAATAGTTATGTAGTCTTTTATACTAGGCTCTAGGAGCTTGTTTTGGACCATATAGGGCTTTATGTAATTTTTAGACCATGTCCCTCTTGTTTGGATCAATAAAATCTTTTGGTTGTTCAATGTAGACTTCCTCACCAAGAATTCCCTTCAAGAATCTAGATTTAACATCCATTTGATATAGTTTGAATCCTTTGTGAGCTACATAACCTAGTAAAGTCCTAACACCTTCTAATATTGCAAAAAGGGAAAAAGTTTCACCATAATCAATACCTTCTTCTTGAGAATAACCTTTGCATACCAATCTTTCTTTGTTTCTTGGCACTTTTCCATCTTTATTTAGCTTATTTTTGAATACCCATTTTGTACCAATCACATTTTTATCTTTGGGTCTAGGTACAAGAGTCCAATTTTTATTCTTTTCTATTTTTTCTGTTTCTTCATTCATAGCCTGAATCCAACTTTCATTTTCCAATGCATCATTGACACTTCTAGGTTCAAATTTAGCAAGTAAACATGTACCTTTTAGTTTACTTCTTATCATTGTTCTATCTGATTTTTCTCCAATGATCTAATCAGGTGCATGATGCCTTCTAACATATTTATCCAATATAGGTTCTTTGACTTTTGAAATAATTGCATTGTCTTCATTTTGAATCTTAACTTCAGACTCGAGTGCTTCTATTTGTGGCTCAGGTTCTTCATACTTGGTATGCACTAACTTTGTAGCCTTTGAATGTGACTCAGGTCCTTGTGACTTGGTTTTCACTTCCTACAACTTGGTAACTGATGGAGATCTAGAGAGCTTGCGAGATGAAGTCTCATTTTTGTCAAATGTGTTTAGCAATGTATTAGGTTCATAGTAGAAAAATATTTTGTAATCTTCTGGTTCCTTTTTGCTTTCTTCTTTAGTATTTTTTGCAAACTCATTAATTCTCACATGTACACTTTTGATGATTTTGTGAGTGGATAAATTAAGACATTTGTATGCTTTACTTTTGCAGGAATATCCTAGAAATATAACATTTGTTGCCAAATACGTTTAAGTAACTTACATTGGGCTTGTAGCCATACCATAGTTCATAGGGAGTTTTGTTTGAGTCCTTCTTTAACTAAACTCAGTTCAAAGTATGAATTATAGTATTGATAGCTTCCTTCTAGTATTTGATAGCAACATTCTTCTCAATCATTAGTGTTCTTGCACAATCCATGATGAATTTGTTTCTTCTTTCAGCTATTCCATTCTGCTCAAGAGTACCAAGGGTTGATACTTGTCTTTTGATTCCTCTTTCAATGAAGAAATTATTGAATTCATCACCTCTATCTAATCTTAAGCATTTCAATCCTTTTCTAGTCTCTTTTTTCACACTAGCCAGATACCATTTGAATTTCTTAAAAGCTTCTAATTTTTCTTTCAGATACATAACAATCATCATTCTAGAATAATCATTAACAAAAAGAATGAAAAACTTTTCTCCACTATAAGTTCCTATTCTAATGGATCCACATAAATCAACATGCACAATTTCCAAGACATCTTCTGACTGATAGTTTTTTCTTTTAAAACTAGTCTTTCCCATTTTACCAATTTGGCAATTCTTGTGTAATCCAACATTAGGTTTCTTCAAACTAGGAAGATCTCTTACCCTTCTAAGTTTTCTAATCTTGACCATATTATCAAAATTTACATGACATAATCTTCTATGCCATAGTCAACTTTCTTCTACTTGGGCAATAAAGCATGAACAATCACCAAGATCAAGATAAAATAGGTTACCTTTTGTTTATTTGTCTAATCCAATCAGATTTCCTTGGTTATCTTGTAATCTTTCCTTGCCATTCATGAATTCTACCTTGAATCTAATGTTTTTCAATTGTGCCAAAATTAGTAAATTATGTTTTAGTATAGTAACCTAATAGGCATTGTCACATACAAGTTCATTGGTTAATGAGAAACAACCTTTTCCTTTTATGCAACAAGGTTCATTGTTTCCAAACCTTACACTACCTCCATCATAGTGTTCAAAATGTTCAAACTTAGTTTTGTCTCCAGTCATATGGTGAGAACATCCACTATCTATGATCCATGTATCATTTTTTCTAACATGAGAGACAAGTGCCATCTTATCTCCTTCATGATCAAATTCATCTTTTACAACAACACACACTATTTCATCTTCACTGTTATCAAAATCTTTAGCCATAAAATAAGTTTTCTTACCTTTGTCTTTGTAGGATTTCTGACCTTTGAATTCCTTCTTGCCTTTGTACTTGTGGCTTTTCTTCTATTCCTTACTTTCTTTGTTGGGACACCTAGCAGCAATATGACCAATTTCTTCACAAGAAAAACATATTAGAGAGATTTTACCTTTGTACTTTCCTTTGCTCCTAGAATATTTCTTTGCAACTAGAGCCTCTACAATTTCAAGATCACTATTAGAAATTTCTTCAATTTCTTCCTCACTTTCTGATTGATTATCTTTTATGTTCTTGCCCTTTTCTTTGAGTGAGATTTTAGCTTCAAATGCAGATTCAATATTCTTGGAAGCAAGAACATAGTTGTCAAAGTTGTCTAGTTCAAAAACTATCAGTCTTCCTACTAGGGCATCCAAGCCTATCTTGTTATTTGGATCACATCTCTTTTCTTGAATATAAAATGATCTGATTGCATAGATGGGAAGCAAAGTATGAGTATTTTACTTACAATAGTTTCTTCTTTGATTTGTGCTCTAGATGCTCTGATTGCACTTACACTAGCCTTGATTCTTTCTACGTATTTTGCAAAATTTTCATCTTTTTTCATTCTCATTTGATCAAATTGTCCTCTAAGACTTTCTTCTTTGGCTCTTCTTACATTGTCATCTACTCCATAGGTTTCTTTCATTTTATTCCACATATCAAAATCAATTTTACAATCTTTGACCTCATCAAATTCAACATAACTGAGAGTAGATGCAATGTCAATAATTATGATGTTATGGTTCTTTTTCTCAGAAATATCTTCAAAAAATAATGTTCCAAGGGGAGTTTTATATTCTTCATCAAGATATTTGCATCTTGGATCACTAATGGTAGCCAGATGAAGCCTCATAAGTCCTTGCCATGCTGCAAAGTTGTCTCTATTCAACTTTGGAATCTCTCTCTTGTAAGACATCCTAATCTTTGGCTTAGGTCCTTGAAACCTTCTCTACAAGCACCAAAAGCTTTGATAACAATTGTTGAAAATATAAGAGGAGTAACTAAGAGGGGAGGGGTGAATCAGCTACCACTAAAATAAATCCTAGATCCCTTGGATGTCAAATAAAGTTCAGACTAGTAAAACTAATTACTGCTGATACTCAGTAAACATACATAAATTGTTGTAACTTGGTAAATGCAGAGTGTGAATTACTTTAGCAGATCTTAAGATGTTATCAGTAATTTACCTACAAGCATGAAAGAAATAACATGAACACATAAGACACCAGGGTTTAACATGGAAACCCAATTTGGGAAAAGCCACCAAATGTAACTAGTTACTATTTTTCACTTTTCTGAAGTGAGCCTTGTTAGGAGCCAACCTTGTTAATTGTTACAAAACACACTGTTAGGTGTGACCCTACTAAAGGATTTAATCACCTTGTTAGGAGTGGCCTTGCAAAAGATCTTGAAAAAATTCAATGGAATTGCCACCTTGTTAGAGGATTTACAAATGGTTATTAGACCAACTCTGTTAAGAGATTTTAGTTTACTACTACAATTCTTATAGAGTAATAATGAAATGACCTGATTGTGAAGCAACTAAATTGCTTATTATAGATCTCTATTCTGGTTCATACTTGATCCTTCCTAACCGAATAACACTTTTTTGCTCCACGAGGATACTTGCTTATCCTTCAATTTCACTTCCTCTCTTCTTATCTCTTTCATCCAACTTGTATATCACACACTTTGAAATCACAACTTGACCTTATACTTATACCTTCTAGATTGTCAAGTTAGCTCAAATACAAATTAGAATAACCAATATTTATTACCTCAGTCGGCTAGAATCAATAGGTAAAATAATTAAGCTTTATATGCCAAAATAAGAAAATCCTTTGGTAGTTGACCCAGCTCAATATAAACTGATTCTGAAGTGATTTCCTATGTTAAGCAATAGAAGTTCAGTTAACATTACAAACTTACAAAATCACTTTGGTAACTGAGTGAACTAGATTAATACTAACTCTATTCAACTTTCTCTTCATTAATTGAGTGAGCCTAGTTAACACTCTTTTTTGCACAAATTCCTTCGATGCCTGAGTGAACTCAGTAGATACTACCTTCTTCATAGAGTAAACTTAGGAACTCTTGGAAGACTAGGAAAGCTATCTTTACTGACCAAGTGAGCTTGGCATGCATTGACTGTCAACTAATATGACACTTGTGTAACATCAAGGACAACACACAATTAATCAATTACATCCAATAGTATATGACACATCACTAGTAAATTTGGACCTACTTTTTGATGCTTTTCCATTGAAATGGTGACTCAAAAATGTTGAAACCTACCGTCGCTAAACTAGAGTTGAAAGATTAACAACCAAGATGGGTGTCAATATATCTGTGGCAAAAACCATTGAAAATTATTTCCGTCATTGTCCCATGGTAGTGCTAAAAAACTACTTTAGAATGTTGAACTATCAACACCTATGAGAGATAGTTTGACAGGTCATCCACATCATTGACAACAGGAGGTGTTGAACTATGGACTACCTAGAGATATGTTGTGATGGGTTTGTCATACTCTCAACTGTAGTATCTGTCAAACTATCGATGACCTATAGAGATGTTTTGATGGGTTGTTTATATCGTTGATGACATTTTTCATCAAAATAGTGACAATAGTTAGAGTTAAAAAAAAATATAGTAGCAAGCAGAATTCTATAAAATAATTGATATAGAAATCATTTGTTGATTAATTATTCTTTACACCAATCTTTTCATTAATTGATTTACTTTATGATTATTGTTTAAAGTTTTCACATGTTGAGGGACCTTACCTATTTTTCTAATAAAATATATAATTGGACATTGAGGATGATGTATCTATAAGATTTCAAGAAAAAATAATTTTTCATGTTTTCTTTTTGTACAAACTTGGTGAAGGTTGAGACCAGAACCTTAGTAGAAATAAAGGAGGTTTTGTCATATATTGATCAAGGAATATCTATGGTAATATGTATAATGTTAGACAATATTATTGTTCCACTCCTCAATGGAGATGTTGATGTGTCCATGCTTAAAGAATTTTTTCAATTGATCAATGGAAGATTTGAGTCTAAGGCTATAATTTTTTTCAACATTCTACTTTCCCTATCCCATGTGGTTGCAAACATGAGATGATTCTTTGATTTTAGTATAAGCATTTGGATGTTTCTCAATGTTTTTCTATAGTCTAAAACTTTGTTCAAGTATGAAATAAAGAGAAAGACATGATTTGATGATTTATTATTGTAAGAATTTTCCTTAGGAAAAAATTCACCCAAGAACTAAGAACTCAAATACAAGCATAGTTGTAGATCAGAAAGGAGTATGATTAGAATAACAATGTATTTGATTCAATATGCATAAAAGTACAATGGGAGTACTTGTATATAAAGGTCTCTGAGATGCATCTAGAATGCCTAAGAATCAGCATAATGATAAGTCATACAAACAAGCACATGTCCACCAGGTATGGGTTATCCTCCATTATGCACGGAAGTAAGTGAGATGATGAGAGGATAAGCCTACAAAGGTGTAACATGCAAATCAATATTGTAGACAACATGTGCTAAAAATGGAGTGCGAATAACTATGTTGTCAACATCAAAACTCATAAAAGTGTGCAAACTCCGAAGTGTTTCACAAAATAAATAATAAAATAATGCAATATAATATTTAAATAATGCATTTATCTAAGTAAATTAAGTAAGTGTAAATAGTAAATGCATATTTACATCAACACCCCCCCCTTAAGTGAAACTTATGGGAATGCCCTTAAGTTCACAAGAACTAGGACAAAAATGCATGATGGGTCCTGACTACTAGGACATTTTAGGTACGCATGTACATGATGAAATGTAATCTCTCATAAACCAAAGAAAGAGGGAAAACCTCATGGGAAAAACCCTTCCCCAAAAAGAGAGATGAAAAGACTAGATGCATGGATGGATGGAGTAATCAAGATTCCCGATTACAACATACATCAAGTATATACAATAGTGAATAATGAGAAGAACAAGACCTCATAAGAGGAAAAAGTCTCCCCCCCCACCCCCCACCCATAAGAAAGAAGAGGAAGAGAGACAAAGTAGTCCCCCCCTAATGAAGAATGCCAACTAGTGATTGCTGCTCCAAGGAAGAATCTAGTTCATGAGTGCAAATTGATGTTCCTCCCCTTTGGAAGAAACAATGGAAAAGGTACAATATGGAAGATGTATGGTGGCTCTGAAACCTGCTCAAGTGTCCCTATGTCAATTTTAATGTTTACCCCTTCCAATACTCTTGAAAAGAATGAATGCAAATATAGAAATGATGTCTATTGAACATGTGAAAATGAACCATCAGTCTCCTCAACTGATAAATAGACCTCCAACAACTACTATTCATAAGGATCTATAATCATGCCAACTTATGAAGATTGATCATCTAGAGAATGGACATGAGGGTCAGAGTGAGACCTCGCAACAATTGTAGAAGGATCATCTTCATCAAAGAGAAGATGCAAATCATCAAGGCTATCTTCCAAATCTATAGTGTGTAACTCCACAAACAAACTTGCAATGTCTACCAAGAAGTCATCAACTAAAATTGGACCTAGAAGACAATGTATACCCTACTGTGTTGGACCCTTCATTATGAAAATGTATGGATGTGGACTATACTGGTGCTGTGACCTCTTATTGCAACTGTCAATAGAACCCCATGTGTTTGAATTTGTTGAAGCACTATTTTTGGTGTCACTATTAGTTTTCCTAGTGTAAGAAGTGCAGAGAGGAGTAGAGGATAAGATTTGTGAACTTTCCTCAAAGTGTACATTCTTCTCCACAAAAATCTCATGTGTCTCTAGATCAATAAGTTTGTATGCCTTAACATTATCTTCATAAATGATGAAAGTACAAGGCCTAGGTGCTGATGTCTTGCATCCCCTAGAAGATAGGTTTGCCCATGCTAGACAACTGAAGACTTTGAAGTTATTTACAATTAGTTTTTTGCTACACCATGCCTCAAAAAGAGTCTTACCATCCAAGGCATTATGAGGAGACCTATTAAGCATGTAAGTAGCACTGTTAATGACTTCAACTTCAAGTGTTGGATTAAGAGACTTGGCATTTATCATGCAACTTGCCCTAGTTTTGAGAGTCCTAATCCTCATAGCTATAATATCTATCTTGTGCAAACTAAATGCTAGTGAATTCTAAAGATCAATCCCCTCAAGTTTGAAAAAGTCTTTGAGTTTTCTGTCCACATATCTTCTTTCACTATCCACCTATAGAACCTTGATGGCTTTCATTTATTTCTATTCAACATGACTCTTAAAGGCTTGAAGCTTATCAACTACTTCATTCTTATGATGAAGGAAGTAGACCCATGTGAATCATGAAAAATCATCAACAAATGAAAGGATGTAGTGGCCTTGGTTGACTAATGTCACTGCAAAGGGTCCTACTAAAACTATGTGAACCAACTAGAGAAAAACTAGTGCTCTAGAAGACTTCCCTTTATCATACTTCTCCTCGAGATGCATATCCACTAAACATGATGAACACTCACCCTTAGAAAATTTGATGTTAGGTAGACCTTTGACCATTTGTTTTGAGAAAAGTTGTTGAATGTAGCGGAAGGTAAGATGACCAAACCACTCATGCCATAGTTTGATTTGTGAATGTGAGTGAGTTAACAAGGCTTGTGAAAAAGACTTAGGCACAAAGTGGGAGAAGGAATAAAGCCTCTTTTCATGATTGACTTTTCCCACTACAACCAATGAATTATCTCTAAGACTACACACCATCACTAAATCGAGAAGGAACTCAACTTTATGACCATCTCCAAGGTTAGTGATTTGGTAAACTTAGAGGAGATTGGAGCTAAGGTTTGGAATGTAGAGAACATCTTTGACTTCCCCATTGTCCATTTCAAATTTTCCTTTCCCTTCAGCTGCCATTTTAGTATCATCTCCCATCAAGATGTGTAGTACCTATGACTGATTCAATGAAGAAAAGTTTCTCTTTGAAGAACCCATATAATATGAGGCACCTAAGTCAAGTATCCATTCCAAAGAAGAACTTGTATTTGCCATAAGTGCTTGCCCTTTTCCCTTTGAAGAGGTTGGAGTTGAATCCTTGGAAGTACCTATCACTTGAATTCTTCTTGAGTAGGTTTTCCAACTCATCAATTCTTTTAGTCTTGCAATGATGCTCATCATGATTTAGCTTTTTGCAGTATGCATAAAAAAGTTTATCCTTCTTTTCATTACATCCCTTCTTGTTGGAAGAAGAATTGCCTTGCTGTGAGGAGAATTGTTGTGTCTCAGATTATGAATTCTACTTCTACTACTTCTTCTTAGTATTTCTAGAACTTTTCCTTCCTTGACTTGATTGGTTCTCATCAACAGCCACCAATGCTTTGGCCTTTGATCTTGTGAGAAGTCCCAAATCTATCAAGTGAGATTGTTCAACAATCAACATCTCTGCAAATGCATCAAATGTAGGCTTCTAGTAAGCACTTCCCATGGTCAACCTATGAGTATTATAACTTGAAACAAATGAAGCATACTCTAAAGGCAACCTCTTCAGGTTGTGATGAATCAACTTGTCATCTTTCATGGGATTTCAACAATCTTTAAGTAGTACCTTATACTCATTAGCTTTGTTGATGTAATCTTGAATTGTGTCAAAGTTCTTTGGATCTAAGAGAAATAGATCATCATCAATCTAAAAACCCTTTTCCTCATCCACCTTACCATTCAATGATTCAAGTTTTTCCCATGCAGGTTTGGATCTCGTAATATTGGCAATGTGGAAGAAGAGATCTCTATTTAAAAAACTCTTGATAATTCCTAAAGCCCAATTGTTTATAATTTTCCAATCAATGAGTTCTTTAGCATCAGTGGGTTTTGGAATTGTACCATCAACATAAAGATTTAGACCTTTTTCCATTAAACTACTCCATACAATATCTTTCCATGTAGAATAATTTCATGAAGTTAGAAGTGGACATTTTGATGTAGGACCATCTTGGGTTTTCTCAGTGACTACTTTGGATTTCATGGGAGAAGGCTTGGTAATTACTTTTGAGGGTGCTTTGACTAGTATTTAGATAAAGATGGTTTCAGATCTTGGCATGGTCTATGGGACTCGACATGGTCTTTGGAGCTTGACATGGTTTGGGAGCTTGGCATTTTCTATGGGACTCGGCATGGTCTATGGAGCTTAGCATGGTTTGGGGACTTGGCATGGTCTTTGGTTTCTCCACATAGTCTTTGGTTGCTTAGCATGGTCTAGGAGGAACTCAGCCTTGCTTAGGAATTTGGTGCATGTTGAAGGCCATGTAACTAATTTTCCACAATGAGTTAGAGGATGAAAATTTTAGGGATTGAAGAGGGCCTAGAGTAATAACTATGGTTTGAAGAATGAGTTCTAATTCAATTATATCTAGGAGATATCACAATTTTACTCAGACATCAATTTTTTGCATTTAATTATTGTTGCAGGTTGACTTGTGGCATTTAATTTATGTATTTGTATTTAATTTGTGTTCTAGTCTGAGTTGTGGCATTTAATTTATGTATTTGTATTTACTTTATGTTTTAGGAAAACTTGTGGCTTAGATTGGTATAAGTAAGGATAGTGTGGAAGTCTTTAGTGATTATTCATCCATCCTGGAGAAGAGGAGCAACTTGAATAGTAAATTTGGAGTAGAGCTAGTAGTTGTGGCTTGGAAAACAAGGAGATTGCTTGGTAGGCTTGTAGGAAAAAGTTGAGATATTCCATTTTGGTTTCAACTAGAGTGTGGACCTAGACTAGCTAGTGTTTGGATTAGATCTTGGGGGATCTTACAAAACTATTACTTTCTTTGTATTTGATCATAACTAGAAAGGCCTTACAGCCCAACACATTGCATGTAATCAGTTATATTTTATGAATATATTATTATAATTTGGTATCAAATCTTGCACTATTACTTCTTACTATTGTGTTTCCACTATGTGGTTGCATAGCTGGGGGCTAGGACATCTCCTTTGGGGATACTCCTACTTGGCATTACATCAGGTGGTATTAGAGCATAGTTGTTCTTGAGTGTGTAGATAGATCTAGAAGTTTGCACTAGGACTTGGGTTGGAGAAGTAGATCTAATTTAATCTTGATCTAGTGGGGGATTTTCTTTTTGGAGTCCTATATCTCTTGGTTGCAAGGTGGCAGATCATGCTTCTAACTTGCAATTGTAGAGGGCTTGTAGATGGATTGATGGATGCAAAGATGGAAGGCCAACTTTGTTGAGGAAAGACTTGTGATGAGGGTCCTGATTGTTCATGTGAGGTGGTAGGTTGCGATCTAACTTGTAAAAAATTCAAGATTGTCATAAGGAGCATGGGAAGGATTTTTTGTAGAGTATTTACAAAGATCTTACAAGATGGCTCCGAGAGGATTGGACCCTGAGATGATTGTTAATCTCCGTGATGTGGTGAAGAGAAGGTTTTTTGAGATGTCTGCTTGGTTTAAAGCTAGCTTGGTTGATTGAGTTAAGGATGGGGTGAGGAAGGATTTTCATAGCTATTTGTGGAGTTGGATTCTATTGATTTGAAAGAAATTTGTTTGGCCAATTAAGAGACTTTTTCATGAGAGAAGATGACATGACAAGCTTGAGGTGGTTGAGTTTGGTTTTGTTGATTAGATTATGGTGTCTGATACCAAAACTTGTAGAGCAGCTAGAGGTTGTTGCTAAAGATACTCCTATCCTTGTTGATGCTATGATAAAGGTTGGTTTTCATGATTAGTTGGCTGAGTTTGACATGGGAATTGTAGAGCACTTGGTTGTGGATGATCTAGTTGTTGGTGGTGGTGAGTTATGTATTGTAGAGCATCTTGTTGTGAGCATTGAGATTGTTGGTGTTGTGAGTTTTTCATGTGTTGATGGAGATCTACATGTTTCTTTTGATGTGGAGCTTTTTTCTGTGGATGTGGAGTCTATTGTTGCTAGTATGGATTCACTAGTTGCTCGACTTTTTTCTACTAGTGTAGATTCACTAGTTGTTGATGTGGATGAGGGTTTGTTATTGAAGCATTATGTTTAGTTTGTTCCTAGGAGTGTGCATGCTAATTGGATGGTTGAGACTCTAGTGTTTGATAGCATGATGTAGATATGGATGATGTGCAGATTTGTTTTCTTGTCCTTGTTGGAGTGGAAGCCTCTGGTGAAGATGAAGATGGTTGTTAATCTTTCTTTGGGCATCAAAGTTTTGGACACACTTTTCTATTTACTTGGGGAATTTTATGCAGGAGCATCTTGGGTTTGCTTAGTGACTAATTTAGATTTCATGGGAGAAGGTTTGGTAGTTGCTTTCGAGGCTGCTTGGACTAGCATTTGGTGAAAGATGATTTGGGATCTTGGCATGGTCTATGGGACTCAACATGGTCTTCAGAGCTTGGCATGGTCTGCGAGCTCGGCATGGTCTATGAGACTTGGCATGGTCTATGGAGCTTCGCATGGCCTAGGGATTTAGAATGATCTTTGGTTGTTTGATATGATCTAGGGACTCAACATGGTTTTTTGTTACTCGACATGGTCTTTGGTTGCTCGGGATGGTCTGGAAGGAGCTAAACCTTACTTAGGAATTTGGTGCCTAGTGCAAGCTATGTAACTAATTTATTACAATGAGTTAGAGGATAGAAATTTTGGGGATTGAAGAGGGCCTAGATTAATAACTACAGTTCAAATCATGAGTTCTAATTCAATCGAAGCTAGGAGATATTGCAATTTTAGTCAGACATCAATTTTGGACATTTAATTATTGTTGCAGGCTGACTTGTAGCATTTATTTTATGTATTTGTATTTAATTTGTGTTCTAGGATGACTGGTTTCTTAGATTGGTATAATTAAGGATTGTGGGGAAGTCTTTAATGATTATTCATCCATCATGGAGAAGAGAAGGAGCTTGAAGAGAAAATTTGGAGTAGAGCTAGTAGCTATGGCTTGGAAAATAAGGAGATTGCTTGGTAGGCTTGTGGGCACAAGTTGAGATCTTCCTTGGGGGTTTGTACTAGAGTGTGGATCTAGACTATTTAGTGTTTGGATTGGATCATGAGTGATCTTGCAAAACTAGTACTCGCTTTATATTTGGCTGTAACCAGGAAGGCCTTATAGCCCGACACATTGTATGTAATCAATTATATTTTATAAATATATTATTGTAATTTGGTATCAAATCTTGCACTATTTCTTCTTGCTATTGTGTTTCTACTGCATGGTTGTATAGTTGGGGGCTAGAACATCTCATTTGGGGATATTCCTGTTGGCATCGTGTCACATTTAGGTTAACCCATGATGCAAAAAATGAAAAGAGCACAAGAAAGAGACACAAAAACATACTACACACCCCCCTTTTACTCAATCAAAAGACCCCCCCAAAAAAGATGCTTTTGGTACTTTATATGTAGTGCATGTACAATGGGCCACTTGTCAAAATGTACAATGTGGACCTTTGATTTTTGTTTTTACAACTATCCTTTGAGGCACAAATCTATCACTAAGCATTGTAGCTCAGATGTACAACAATTTTGAAAAGTAATCAAAGCAATACGATGCAGAAAAAGCCCTAATTTTGAAAGTGAGATTTTTGTCCACACAACCCTAGAATTTGATTGTAGATCTAGAAAGTAGATAAAAAATAATGCACTTTCAAAAAAAAAAAGGAAACCTATTTTAGTGTCTAGATGAGCCTACATGGAGCATTTGAAGTTGCAAAATGCAGATTGAACAAGTACAATCACCAAAAAATGAAATTACTAAAATATCCTTGGACCAAAACTAGAAAAAAACACCACCATCAAAAATTTTAGGAAATTCTACCCAAAATAAAAAAAAATTGCACCTAATTTGGAGTCTGTATGACTAAGTTATGGCCTTGCAAAGTTAGGCTACAAAATCAAAAAGCAATCTGAAGAGGGGTTTGGGTAGAAAACTACTATCTTAAATTTGACAATCAAATAGCTGTCACAGTAGCTATAAAATGCCTAGAAATGATGGTTAGATGGTTGTCAAATTTAACCTCATCAACTGATGATGTCAACAAAAAAGATAGTCCCCTAGGTTGATGTGGCACACTGACTAGACTATACGGATGGATAACTGTACTTGATGATGTGGTTGTATGGTATGAAAAAATGTAGTGATGATGTGGGCAAGGTCCATTGGGGCTAGTAGCTAACGTATCAGTGGTTCATAGAGTGCCACATGGTAAAGGAAATGGCACAGTCACTACTTACATGTCTAAAGTATAGTGTGCCATGTCATGCTTGTAAATCGGTCCACGTGGTGGACTATCAACTTGGCTAGGCTAGAATGTCCCATGGGCACTAGTTTTGAAAACTTTTCGCTAGAAATCCAAAAACTTCATTGGAGTTCCAAACAATGTCGTCATAAAACTGAACGAAAAGGACAAAGAATTAAGTATTCTAATGAAACCACATGTTATAAACTATAGTTGACATGGAGTGTACTAGAATTTTAGTAGCATGCTAGAAAAATTGGCAATGCTAATAGGGAGAAGATTGGGATGCCAGACATACAACTGGTGGCCAGGTTTGTAGTGAAAAGATGGCTGAGAACTTTCTGCGATGGTGGCCTTTGATACATGGTTGATGATGGAAAGAATTCTAGCATGTGGCTTAAGATTTTATCCCATATGCAACAGAAGCCATGTTTGTGGGTGCTTTAAAATAAAGAGCCCACAACTATGATGCAAATGAGTAGGGTTGCCATGAATGAGTGTGTGAAGCTGGGTTTGATGTTGGTTGGTGGGTACATAGATCTGTTGGCCAGATTATGTAGACCTACTCAAAAAAGTTGAAGCCACTGGATGCCAATGGGATATTCCATACAATTGTACAAGGCCAGGGTGTGACTACCTAGTACCTATAAAAACATTTCTCTGCAAGGCCGCTTGGCCAATTTTTTTTTGTGGAAAACCCTATCCAAAAAATGCAGAGAAATAATAAAATTATAGATCTAAAAAAGAAATTAATTAGATTTGCAAATGACCATACTTGAATTGCAAATCAGAGCCTTTAGGTGTTGATTTACAAAATTTTTTTGCCTCATGATTAACTTTGGCTAAGGATAGCTAAATTTATAGTTGATTTGCACCCAATCAACATTCTAGACATAACGCTGAGGTCTGTTCTGGTTCTAGAAGCTCCCAATTTCTATAGTACTCTAGATTCGGGCTGACATGTTGAAGCAACAATGGTCTTGAATGGCTATGTGAAGAGAAAATCTCCAAGCTCTGATACCATGTAAGACCTTTCCTTAGGGAAAAATTCACCCAAGAACTAAGAACTCAAACACAAGCACAACTATAGACCAAAAAGGAGAATGATTAGAATAACAATATATTTGATTCAATATGCATAAAAGTACATTGGGAGTGCCTATATATAAAGGCCTCTGAGATGCATCTAGAATGCCTAAGGATTAGCATCATGATAAGTCATACAACTAGGCACATGTCCACCAGATATGGGTTATCCTCCATTATGCACAGAAGTAAGTGCGATGATGAGAGGATAAGCCTTCAAAGGTGTAACACACTAATCAATGTTGTAGACAACATGTGTTAAAAAGGGAGTGCAAATAATTGTGTTGTCAACATGACAACTCATAATAGTGTACAAACTCCTAAATGTTTCACAAAATATATAATAATAAAATGCAATATAATAAAATAATGCATTTATCTAAGTAAACTTATGTAAGTGTAAATAGTGAATATGGATTTACACCAAAAATTATTTTTAATGCTACCTTTAATGGGAAATACAAGATGAACAACTATCCATTCTAATGACAATTTTTGCACTGAACTAACTAGAGTCTCAAAACTAAACTAACTAAAATATTGTTCATCATTATCAAATTTCCACAATCCATATCAATATATATTTTTAATTTTGGGGTTCAACATCAACACCTAAAATCACAATACACAATCCATCATTAGGATGCAAGAGAGCCAAGAAAAAAAAAATATTGCTATTGTGATATGTCAATGTTCCCTGCCTTAAGAAACTATTGCAATAAGATATTGATAGTAACAAAGATAGTATAAGAAACCTAAAGCCAATAAACTTAGAAGATTAATATACATTAATACTAACAATCAAATACTTGCTCCTCCTTGGTGGACAAATGGGATATACAATCTCTTGTTAGAGTAGATCTAGGTCTGCATACAACTTATAGAGAAAGCAACATGTTGTCTATTTGTACCATAGAAGCAATTGGTAATCAATGATAAATCACAAGTGGCATACAACTTATAGAGAAAGCAACATGTTGTAATTCATAGTACTTATGTTAAGGCTATCTTAAGCCATTCACCTAGAACCTACTATGTTCACTCACTAAAGGTCAGTACCATGTTGGAGATTTGAAAGTTCAAGCATCCCCATGATCTACAATAATGACAATAATGCATCTGAGAGTCAATAGTGACATGATACAAAAACAAGTTGTAACTAACATGCTTTTAATAGGTTTAATTTGAGCTACACTTTATTTTGAGAATCCTTTCATATTTTCTACTTAACAAGGCCAACCATGTGATGGTGGAAGCTCATTTGGCCTCTCCCCCACTATAATCACTCTAAATTCCCCATTAAAAACTAAATAAATATTTCATTCATTCATTTTGGAAGTATACCATTGAATCATTATAATCACATAACATACATTAACATGACATACAATTAATTAATACATATAAACATTCATCAATAATTTGTGAACACATCAATCATTATATTCACATAACATTCATTATCATGACATATAATTCATTAATACCTATAAACATTCATCAATAATTCATGAATGCACCAATCATATAATTACATAATAGTATTTGATAACATGACATAAAATTCATCAACATTCATAAAATTGCATCAACATTCATCACTAATAAGGAACATTAAAAAAAAATCCATTAATAAGCAACATTCATAAATATCCATCAACACATTCATCATCAAATAAGGTTTTTAGCATTCATTTTTTTTTTTTGAAGATAAAGGTTAATAGACACATCTTGACTATATTTGACATCAAGTGGCTTTTTTTTTTTTGATCTTATGATATGAGGCTTCCTCTTTCTTCATCAAGGAAAAGGCTGATGTGCCCCTACAATAAGAAATTATGGGGTTTAATTCTAAAATTTTTTAATGTTATAAGTATTTTATTAATCTAAAGAATATAAAAGTGATTTTCCTTTAGCTGATAGTGCCACATTATCTACTATTGAATTCTATTCAACCCCAACATCAACATGATCAACACTAACATCACATTTTGCATACTCAAAACATATCACATAAAGTTTACACCAATTATAATTTAGGATGTTAAATTTTATTAATAATTACATGATTAATTTGAAATAGAAATTGAATATGTACTTGTATCATTTTGATGCACATTGAGGTCTTCATCATGTATAGGCCCCATGCCTTTGTCATTATGAGTAAGATCTGTGTCGAGAGTAGCTGTAGTGAAATGTCATGTGCACATTGTTATCATTGTTCAAAATTAACATAAAATAGATTATTTTTCATGAAGTTCTTAATTACTTTTATTATTCATTTGGCCTATTTACCTATGTCTCAACTGTTACAGCAAAATCTTCTACACTTGTTTGGCCACTAGAATTTGTGTGGTGGCAGGCAAGCATTGCTTTATAGCCTTGCTTGAAGCCAATTTGTTTGTCCTCTTCTATGGGAACTAGATTAAATTCATTTCCTTTCATTTTTTGCATAATATCATCAATAGTTAATGTATTTCTTATTTGTAATTTTATATTAAAAAATTGATATGAAAATTCATTTACTGCTACTTACAAGCTATGAGTGAATTTTCATATATCTACCAGAGTCTAGATGGTGTTGACCAACCTTCTCTTTCCTACCTTGTGTTGCCTTTGATATATCCTCCAGCCTATATATGAAAACTTTGAAAAATGTTAGAAATATGTTAGATTATATAAATCCACAATCAACATGGCTGATCTTCTCTGTTAAACTCTTTAATAGGTTAACATTTGAAATAAAAGAAAAACTCTTGAATGAAGTGCATTCTATATCTAGAGTATAACTTACACATTGCTAACATCAACAAGTTATAGAATTTCTTTTATGTGTTAGATATAATAACTTATAAGGATTAACTCATTAAGGGGTGTCTTGTTTTTATTTAGTGAATCAACTTCTATATACTAAAGAAAAGAGTTACAAATATGACAATATACAATCATATGCATTTATATAGACAAGATACAATTATTCCTTGCATTTATCTCCATCTAATTGGTAGCACTTGATGCCATTCAAAATCCATCTAATTTAATATGGTGTAATGCTGGCATAGCTCCACTAAATGTGTCATAAATAATAATGAATCTTGGGCATAGGTAAAATGAAAGGTGAAATAAAGAAGAAGGAGATATTGGTGAGCTAAGCATCCATTACTATCAATAATTGTGGTAAGAATATAAGAGAGGGAGGCATATTAAATACCATTTTTAGGAAATGGGTTACATGTCTAAATAGAATATATCTTTTAATATCACATGTTGTTTCTTATGTCTTCAAAAAAAATTGTTTGAATATATTCAAGAGAGCTAAACGAAAAGTAATATTTTTTTGGGTGCTCATCCAAAAATGATGGTAGCCATGAAACCACATTTTTAACATGGATGATCTACACTTCCACTAGATGCATTTATTGGGCTTTGATACCTCCAAAACTCCAAAATTCCCAATCTCAACATAGGAAAAAAGGCACCAATGAATCTTCCTTGCAACTTGGCTTCCTTGCAACTTGGCTCGGGGGTTGTTAAAAAAATTAAATTAGGACTTCAACCTACAATTATTTTATGCACTCATTGCAACACACAAGATAACATCTTTGAGGGACACATGTTCATTTTCATTTACTTGGAAAGTTTTAAAATCCCAAAGGAAAAAGGCCTCACTTCTCACTACTCATTGTTAGAAAGTAAAGGAGAAAGGCAAAGGTAATGGCAAAAGGCCTCACTGCTTACTATTAGACAGTAAATATTCTTGAAAAAAATGTGACTAAAGTTTATGATACACATTCCTATTTTTTCCAAGTGGTGGGTTAATTCCTTTATCCCTTAGTCTCTTCTCTTTTTCATCTTCAATGATTTCATTCCCCTCCAGTTATGGCACCATAGGAGGATGCTCATGCTTTGGGTTGATCTTTAGAGCCCTTTTGTATTGGTCTCATAGCCTTTAGATGTTTGCAAGCTTTTTTTAGAAGTTGGGCTCTGTTCAAAATATTTTTACTAAAGAACTTTATAGTTTTTATGAGATGATCTTTTAGTTTAGGGGCTTGGTCAGTCCAACTTTTAATAGATAACAAAATTGTTAGATAAAAAAAATTAGTTTAAGGATGAACAAAAAAATGTAGCGACCAATTATATCAAGCTATGTACCTTTTATGTAATGTGGGCCCAAATATCTTCAATGTTAAACCATAAAAAGTTTCATAAAAAAATCATTTATTTCAAAATCATCACCTCATCATTAGTTGAAAAAGAGTTATGAATAAGTAATAACAATTACACTCTAAATAATTACAATTTTAAAGTACCTAGAAGCTTAGGCAATTTTAAGTGAATCATATCTTTCTCTATCATAAAAAATGATGCCTCCAATGTTCTAGTACAAGTAACATAGGTTGCTCAAGGAAAGGTTGGTAAATTATCTGCAATACTAGTATCAGTTCTATCGTTAGCATGACAAGGTGTACCTATTATATAAAAAAGTTAATCAATGTCATAATATACTCAGATGAACAAGAAAGTACAAATATTATCATATTTGATGTATAATAAAATGTAACAAAATAAGGATTTACCATCTCTAGTTGTAGCAAGTGTAGATGTTTGCATGCTCCTTTTTGTTCATCTTGAAGTTAGCAATCTCAAAGTGCTAGCCGACCTCATGGAAGTAGGCATATGGAAATCATGAGCACCTATATGTATGTATGTATGTATCTATATGTATATATATCTATATAGACATAGATAATGTATTTTTCATGTCTTGTACTTTCCTCTATTAGAATTTAATAATAAATAATAAATAACAATGGCATCGCTATTGGGAGAAACTCTCCACCCATGACCCATTCTAAATAAATATTATCAAGTCAAGAGTAAGCATTATACCATTATAAGTAGAACTAGTCCTATAGCAATATATTAGGAATCATCATACCACAATAAGCAATATTTGAAAGATAATTGCATATGTACAACACCATATGACCAATGAATGTCATACAAAAAAAAAAAGGGAACAATGATTTAATTATATAAATAGTATTAAATATAATCCTAACCTTGTTTTCAAATTGCAATTTATAAGACTGCAACTTCTAAATGAAGGCCAAACAATCAACCATATTACCCATCATTAGAAAATAAAGAAATTAATGAAACTTGAACCAAAAATATCCTATTTCTAATATTAAAATTAATATATGCAAATGGAAATAATCACAATATGATGAGGAAGCTGATGGAAATATTGTCATTAATGTCAAAAGAATTTGGGTGATTGTTAGAAGTTTTCACTGATGTCAAAAGTATGTTTATTAGGTAAATTTATATCAGGACCAACATATACATTACTTGGCATTTGGGCATTGCAAATAAGTATGAATATACCAATCATAATTGAACTTGAAGGACAAACTAATTCACTGAATAGTGCATTGAAAATTATGATATGGAGTGATATGTTCCTCACACTAACCAAGAAGAAACATTATCTACAATTGTAGATATTAAAATAAGATCCATTTGTCAAAAAATATAGTACACTACTACTGGAGATAGAAAATGAAGGAGAGACACATAAGACAATGCAAGCCAAGATGGAAACAACCAACATTAATAAAAATTTGGTAGATTGAATAGTCAACATTAAAGAGCACATAAATTGGGAATGATATGTATATATACAACATGATTGTATTTTTAAAGAGTTTCATTATTAATTAACCAAGAAATGTAGAGCAGAAGCAATGAAGTAAAGACAACATTGGGTACTATGCATTAAATGAGAGAAAGAGAAACTTTATGAATCATATGCTAAGTTACTTCAAAGCTAGTAGATAGTATAAAAGAAACTTAGTGATAAACCATATGACCAATAAACCATATGACCAATGATTTATTGCTATGTACAACAAAAATATCAGAATCATATCATCACAAACTCATGGACATGGAATTGGTCAAGATGATATACATTTAAGACTATATCAACATAAAGATTCAATAGTTATAATTAGAAAAGATATATGATTTTTCCACATACAACAATTATCTTAAGTATCAAAGAATGAATACAAGTGGTTAAGTAAAGGAGAAGAGTGAACATGACAACAATGATATAAAACTGTCAATAATAATTATGAAGAAAATAATGTCCCTTCTGATGATTGAGAATTGAAATCACATACCGATAGGACCTACATTGGTATCCTCGTTAGGTGGAAGAATTCAGCATGGTCTCAAAAAATCCTATAAAAAAACATACATATTGTGGTTCATGATCCATAAATTAGTATAAAACATAAAACTTTATTGAACTATCATCCTAGCAAAAGACTCATTGTTGCTTACTTCTAGACAATGTGCTCTACAACCAGGGATAACTTTAAGAAACCCATTGTTAGAAAAAAGTATAAAATTTTGGTGAATCGAACATTAGTTCAGGGGGAAAAAAATATTTCTATTGGCAAATTTTTATTTTTAAGTAGGAAATTTTTTTAATTTAATGGTGATTATTTTTCAATCATATGAAAATTATATAAAATCTTGATAGATCTTTCATTATTGATGAAAACCATGAGAGAAAGTACACAAACAATGATTTTATTATTATTGTTATATGAGTCCTAATTAATTATCAAACTTTAAGGTTGAATTTTGTCCACTTTTATCATTACAATTTCCCTCCAAATTATTGAATGGTAGTTTGGGGAAAGTGTCTCTATTATTTTTAACCATTGGATGATCCTAGAACAATGGCCTAAATCCTATTTCAAGTCAAACTTTTAAAAGGATACCAAAGTTTTAAAGAAATTTCCCAAAGTAAAGACATGTGTCCCTAATCAAACCTATTTCATGGAAAAGTGAGAAAGGATAAAAAGTTTCATGAAAAGTCTTTAGAATAGAGACACATGTCAAATCTACATATTTAATTTCGAGTGTAACTTAAATGTTTACCATATATTGGTGAATATGACCATCAATTAAGAAAAGCATTGAAAATTACAAGTGAATATGTTTAAATTACTACGTAGAAAAATTAGATTCCATTGGCAAAGTCATCACTAAAATATAAATACTTATGTATTATTATAGGTGATTAGCTTAAGCATGAGACCCAATTTTGGTAAAGTGTAGGCGACATGGACACCCCAAAAGTGGAAATTTTTTATCCAAATCTAGGGTCCTTGATGAGTGAGATTAAACATTTGGTAAATATTAGCCACTAAAGTTACCCCTATCTATGACACAATTCATTTCTTGTGGCCTCTTTTTCTTATGTTGGATTTGGATCCATCGCAAGCCTACAAATTTTTAGATTGATGTTCTTTAGGGTCTTTTTATATAGGCTAACAGGGTCACTGCTATATGTGATGTCATCATCACATAATATAGTGGATGCCATATCAGTGAGTAATTGTTGTTGTACAATTTCTTCCTTTCCCTTTCTCTTTTCCCATCCCTATGAATCAAATTGTGACAACCAATATTAGTAAAAGAATTAAAATAAGTCCAAAACCTTCACGAAAGTAACATAATACTTTGACATTTTGTAAAATTAAAATTGCATTAATTTTTATACAAAAGTTTTACCTACACTGGAGAATGGGTGGGAGCAACATTCTTGCCTTTGTCATTTGATTGCTCAGCCATGTTGCCCCATGGAAAAGAATATATATATATATATAAACTTTAGCATAATCAAGGAATAGTCCACTTAGATAAAAAAACTTATTATTAAAATGGTATATTGTATATTAGAGTTCTAATTGGAAGTAATTAGTTTTAAATTTTACATATATAGTACTTACAAGTATCATGATAGTAACTTTCTTTGTATCTATGTGATTCAAATTGTAATCTATTAGCAACTCTTCCCCTAAACTTATTGATTTTATCACACATACAAAAACATGATTTCCCTCATGCACCTCGAAAATACAATTAGGTCACTTATTAGTTGACCTAGGATGCATACTATTTATAAAATCTATAATGTTGCCTGTTTCTTTTGGCCTTCCATCAATGTGCACAACAAGTCTTTTTCTTTGATCATTTTATTTCCATTGTAGATAATTTTCTAACAATGCATACTTAGACATAATTTTTTAATACTAAACTATACGTATCGATTTTTAGTAATTGTAACAAGGTCCTACATATTCCATCAATTCAACAACCTTGTTATAATTGACCTTTATGCCATCCATGGAAAATAGGTCCAAACCATGTAATGATGATGGAGCTATGTGATATATCCTCTCATTAATACAAAAATCAATATTAATTGGAGGTAATTCCTTGGGTATCCATTCTTTCTCAAGATGTGTGTACCTCAAGGGAACATTGATGTCACCGTTTGTCTCATCATCATAGGATCATGACTCCCCTTAAATAATGAAAAATTGCATGCATTTATTGAATTTTCTTCTAATCTTTTGCCCTCTAGTTTGTCTCTCTTTTTGTAGACCTACTACATGTCTCACTATCCTATTCTATTCCCACATTTCCCTCACTTGAGGAAGACAAATCTAATAGATACCTATTTGGTGGTACTTGGAGCCCATTAAATGAGAGATATAGTTGAAGGAATGATATATCAAGATATAAAGTTTGCCTAAAAGTTAATGTTGAAAGTAAAGAGAAAACAAGCATGTAATAAAATTATACCTCTTGATCCTTGTCACTTTGTATGATCCTCATTAAAGGGGTATAGTTTCCTCCATATTTAAATAATTTGTCTTAATGATGTCTTCTTGATCCTTCACAATCATATATCTCAATGCTATATACTTTTATCTATCCTCTATTCTTTTCTAACTAATTCTAAAATTCACTTTTTGTTAACAACTTCTAAGTCACCTTGAATTCTCTGCATGCAAACTATCTTGTTCACTCCTTCAACTCTCCTTTAACTAGTTTGTGCTTGTTCAAAAGAGATTTATGGACATCCATTATTAACATTAGGGCTGCATCCCAATTATCACATGCAACATTCAATGACTTAATTTGGATTGCAAGCTTGGAAAAAGGTGTACTAGACCATCTAAAGTATAAGGATTGAGGTCTTTCTTCAATAGAGTTTCAACATTGCCTAGCTCCTTGTGCATTATCTCCATATGTGGGTTGAGGCTAGCTTGTATGCTTTTTAGTTTGGCTCTAATGTTTGCCTCATCTACTATTATGATAGCTAACTCACTTTGTGCAGGAAGCAACATCCTAAAATGATTCTCACTCTGAGCTAGATTTGTAGGTAATCTTGCACCTAATGTAGATATTTAACTTTCTAGGCTTATAATGTGACTTCTAGTCTCTTGGGTGAAGAGTTTAGGATTGCATAGTTTTGTGTACTATGAAAATATATTCTCAAGTACCTTATTCACATCCTCAACCTTGTCTGCCAATGCAACTTGTTGTGGTGTTATATCACTAGATATTTTTATATTTACATTGCTTTGAAAATTCTTTTTAGACCATTCTAATAGTTTTACATTTGTATAAAGGTCTTGATTACTGACCTACTCCACTATTTCTGTTACATTTTCTATTAGTGGCTTCGTCTCTTTAGGAGGTTGTGTCCTAAATGCATCTAGAAATATTTCCTTGATGTCTTGAAGTGGTTTCTTTTATCTCTGTTCTCTACTAAGCATTTCTTGATGCTTTTTCTTTTCTAAGGCTTGTTGTAAAATGCCTATTTGTTCCAATGTCATAGTATCATAATCATACTTTGGAATAAATTTTTTTTATTCAAGGTTTATGTCTTCATAGTGTATTACCTTTTCAACATTTGATAAGCTTGGGCTTGGTATTGAGATTTGCAATGAAGTAGTATTTGTGCTTGGCTTCTGAAGAGTATGTGTAGAAGGAATGGTAGTTGCTAGTAAAGCTACCATTTCTTGGATGGCCATTGGTTCCTTCACCTTTGGTTCTATCTCTTTAGACTTGCCTTGGTCTATCACTATGACTTGGCTTGCACCCTATTCTTGTGCTTTAGGTAGAGATGAATCTATCTATCTGGTTTCCTTTTGTTGTCCTGCAGTAATATCTTTTTCTTCTACTTTCTTCTCAATTGTATCAACATTGGTAGATGTGTCTACTATCATTTGGGTCAAAGGTTGTACATTAGTAACTAAAGGAATGATGGAAGGTGGTTCTTGTAGATTCACCTTTTCTCTTCTGACATCAGTTACAGCCTTTTGTAGTTCTTCTATGCTAACCAAAACTGGATTGCCACATAATTTTTCTTGTAGTATAGATTGATCTAAGATCTTATTTAAATCTTCTATAGTAAGAGGATTTATTTTCTAAGATGATGGATTAGAGACATCCTTGAAATTTATAGTTTTAGTAGTTTTGGTTGTGTCATGGGGAGGACTAACACTAAGTAATTGTGTCATGCACACTCTATTCTTCTTGTTGCTATTCAGTTGTTGCCTTGTCATCATCTTTCTTTTTTGTCTCTCCTCCAACTGTGTTACATTTGTCAACATCTTCCCTATCATCATCTTTATCATCTGAAGGGTCAACGTCTCCTTTCTTAATAGTGGTTAACCCATAAATGAATTTCCATAGTTGTGTTGATTTCTTAACAACATCTTCAATATTATTTTGGAGAATGCTAAAGGCTCTATATTTAGGTGTAAACTTAACCATATATTTCTTTAGTGCCTTAGCAATTTTTCTCTTTGTCAACTTTGGCATTACTTGGGCTAGTGTTGTTTCCTTGATTTTTCTTTCAAAATACAGACAATAATGCCATTTTTCTTCAACAATGTCATATAGACTTTTTGGTACTAAGTTGGCAAATTCTAGTGGTGTGGTCTTGAACTTTGACATCATGGCATATATTGCCTCTTTCACTTGACTTTTCTCTTCTTTACCCAATTTATCAAAATTAACATGACTAAAACTTGATAAATCTACATTGCTCTTAACATTTTCACATAAGTTATTAAGATCTAAAAGAGGATTCTGACTTGCCACCTTGAATTGGCTATTATCATCTGATTCTATCTTCTCTTCATTAGAATCTGGTTGAGCCACATACTTCCTTCTTTATCTTTTCTGCTCCTGTCCTCCTTACCCTTTTTGCTTTGACTTTTCCTTGGCCTTTCAATTAGTTTCACATGTGGTGGCCCTTGTAGTAGGTATAGTGGGCTTTGGCTGACTTGGTTTTACAATTTTATTTTCCCTTTCCATTGGTTGTGCCTTTGCCTTTCTTTTCTTTTGCTAGGCAAGAGTAGGTGCTTCCTCGACTTCTTCTGCCTTGGCACTTTTAGTCTCCTCCTCTTCTTTGTCTTCTCCCATGCCTTGAGTTGATGCTAGAGGTTCTTGAGCTTGTGTTTGTTTGTCCTCTTCATCCTCTTCTTCTTCTTCCTCTTCCTCCTCGACACTTTCTCCAAATTTTTGTTTTAACTTCTTTATCAACTTATCCTTGTTCTTGATTGAAGAGGCAATCTTCAATTCCATGGAAATATTTGATTTCACCATTTCATAATTTATAAAAACTTTTGGAGTCTTATCTACTTCTTCTACAAGTAGAGTTTTTATGGTTGTTGAGGCATTATCTACATTGTCCTCATAACCTTAGGGTCTTAACCATCTTATCCTTGGTGTAGCAGCTTGCACAAATTTGTAGTCAGTGTCAACAAGAAAATATACATCATTATAATGTTTCTCAACTAAGGAAATTGGTATTTTGAGTCTCTACTTTATTGAATTTTTGAAGTCTTCAAAATAGCTAGTCATTATAGATTCAAAGTTTTCTCCTAGTTGCTCTGTGTACTCCTCAATTTGTGTTCCAACTAATATGTTAGTCTTCCATTATACTATTACAAATGAGGAAAATGTGTTCTGTTCATAAAAGAATATGCAAGCTAGTATAAAACCAAACTTGCATTGCGCACTCTTGGTTTTCCTTATTGCTCCAAGGTTCTCCATTATTTTTTGTAATTAAAGTTCTACTAGATCACATGGATGATCTTTCTTAACAATTTTATAACCAACATCCATAGTTATGCAAGGTACACTATTCAATCTATTGGATTGATAGAATCTATGTGAGATTACCCTTACAAAAAAATTGATAAGATGATCTGTAATTGTATCTATAGTCACACCTCTCTTATTCCAGACTGCTCCACTATTCTTCTCAATCATTTTCTTGGAATCGCTTCTAAGTGTCTTGGGCCAATCTAGGGTTGGGTAGCTAGTAATCATATCAATTATTCTCTTAGTTATTTTGATTGGTCCTCCCTCTAGCCACAAGGAAGGATCATGAGTTTGGCTCAGTACATTTTGTGTCCACTCAGTTTTAAATACATTTGGAAAATCTAGGGTTCATGTTAAACCCTTTTTTTCAACAATTTTGTATTTGCCTTTCAAAAGACCATTTTCACGTAACCTATTGTATGCAGCTCTTATTTCCATGTCACTAATGCTTCCTATCTTGCAATTGTAGCATTTTCTCATATCTTGTACCATTATCACATTTGGTAGGATAATTGACAATGCACTAGAAGGGTTTTTTTATTAGTGATGCCAAGAATGACTTTAAATAAAAGCTTCTTAACTTCATTACTAACTAGATGAACATTTAAAACTTCCCTTCCTTCAAGATTTTTTGAACTATATTCCTTTATGACAAGTTAGGGTTTATGATAAGTTATATTGCATAGCTCAGCTCTTGATAAATACCTTAGAAAATTTGATGAATTGGCAAGAATCACTACACAAATCTTCTATAATTGCATCTGACAATTTTCTAGGTCACCTCTAGCTCCTCTCTCTTTCTTGATTTCAAAATGATGAAAAATGAGCTTAAATTGATCATATAACCTTTGAAAACCTTGTATTTTTTACTAAGTGCTTACATAGCTATAAGTTCGGCAATAATCAATTTTGGGTTCACTCGACAACTATTGATATTTCCATCACTCAACAGCTACTACAAGCTTGACATCAACTAACATTCCATTCAGAACATACAAGAAAATTTTCATACATGACAACTACATGAAAAACTCAAAGATTTGTCTTGAACTTCTAATAACATCTTTCATCTTTATTTACACTAATGTAGTCTTTTTAGTGCTATCTCCTTTTGGAATTGATGCATGATATAACCTTTAAATATTAGTCCCACGTACCTCTTGTTTGCCTAGTTTGATGAGGTGTGATCATCTGACCCATTGGGAAAAGTGATCCCTTCTCCATTTGATTTGTTGCAAATATCTTTGTTTTTCCATGTCTTGTTCATCTCATCTCTGATGTGCTCAACATCTATCTTGCCTTTACCTTTATAAAATTCACAACTTGGTGCCTTTAACCTAGTGGGACAATATTTACTAATCTAACTAGTCTTCAAATAGCTAAAACATGTAGTTTGAATTAACTATCTTTTGTAATTAGCTTTGAAGTGTGTTCCAATACGATTCTTAGGAACATGTCCATATTCTTGATAGTAGTTATATCTATATCTTGTATTATAATCCAAATGATAAGAGTTGCCACTATTTCTTACCTTTGTTGGCTTGTTTGATGACCACACTTTTGACAATCGTAGCAATATCCTTCAAATCTTTGTGTATGCATGATCTTGGTTTTGCATTCATGTACCTAATGACCTTTCTTGTTGCACTTATAACAATAAGTCATGTTTTTAGGCTTGACATACTGATTTGTGATCTTGCTTCTACACACAATAGAAATATGTCTTTTCTTACCACAATTATGACAAGTAGGTTTGGAGTTATTACCTTTGGTGTTCCTTTCTTTTGCACTTTTGGACGATTCTCCTTCTTCAATGCTTGTGTGGCCCAATCTGGATGTATCATTCTTAGATGTAGGAGATCTTAGTAATTGCTCAAAGTATTTTATGGCTTCATTTTGCTTGTTGAACCTTTCAAAAAATTCCTTTTCTCTCTTTAGGTCACTCTACAATTTTTCATTCTGCAACTTCAATATAGTTATCTCAATATCCTAGACAATCAATTCATAGTTGGCATTCATCATTTGACTTAGATTATCCAATTGTATGTTAGAAATATTGGTTATCTTTATTGACTTCTCTTCCAATCTATTGGCCATAATTCTTTTGTATTCTTCAATCATGGCTTTGTCTTCCATGCCTTTCTTATTTTGTTCAATCACATCACATTGCAGTATAGCTTTTGATTCTTGTTCTAACTTGAGAGTTCTAATTTCCTCAACTTGGACTCTATTCTTTTCTATTAGATCTACAAATGTTACATCAAATTCATTAGAGTCACCATCTACAAATAACTTAGTAGTGTCTATCTCTTTGTATAGTGTGTCATTCTCCACCATAACAATCTCTTTTCTTCTCTTCAAAGATTTCTTTAGTTCCTCCCTTGCTTCATTCAGTTGATTTAGTATGGGATGTATTTCAATCTCCTGATTTTCAATAGTCTTTCCCAAATTTTAGACTTCCTTTTCAAGATCTTTCCTCAAAGCTACAGAACTTCTCTTTTAGAGAACAAGGCTTTGATACCAATTGTTGGAATTACAAGAGGAAAGATAAAATTTTGAGGGGGGGTTGAATTAGTATTTAAACCTTGGACCCATACAAATTTCACCATACATCTACTTCATGCATTCAATGAGTAAATTAAAATAACATGTAAAGCATATGCATCTAAATCATATAATTATGTAAGCATTGACACACATAACACTATATATGATTACCTAGAAACTCTCCAAGTGAGAAGGTAAAATTGGGGTGGGGATGATGCCCACAAATCTTCACTACTACAGTAATAAAGTGTATCTAATGAAGGTTAAAATTTTTTGACCATAAAACATGATCTATCCTATGAAAGGTCTACCTTGTTAAAGGCTTACAAAGACTGTTAGGTCTCACCTTGTTAGAGGATTTCAACACTCTATTAAAAGTGTGCCTTGTTAGAGGACTTCAACTTACAACTATATAATTACCTTGTTAAAGGATTTGATATAGCCTGTTAGGACTACTCTATTAAAAGATTTGACTGAAATCACTTACTAAAATATCTTAGCATAGATCTTGTAGTTGGAACTTTCTTGCCTAATAAAAAATCACCTCTAAGAATGTATTCTTGGTCGTTCATGATTAGATGTCTCAATGTTGTATCCTTTTCTCTATCCTTTATTCTTCTATAACTGATTTTGTAATTCAATCTTTCTTCATAACTTTTAAGTCACCTTGAATGCTCTACATGCAAATTATCTTGTTTCCTCCAACTCTCCTTACATACATGATAGATGGTTTTTGGTTTTCATCCTCCTTAAGAAGACTTAGGTGGCATAGGGTTAGGTATGAATCTACGACTAAGATTCATCCATTTTTTCCACTTAATCCTTTCCATTTTTTGATTGGTTGCATGTAATTACATAGGGAATCCATATAGAGATTCATCCTTATCTTCCAAATATCAAAATATAATCTTAAGTCAGCTCAAAAATAGTTTACGTAGTTGTTTGTGCCATTACAAACAACTATGTCAAAACTATGTTACTTGGCATATGAAGTCTCGGATGCTCGAAATGCACTATTCTATATACTATGACTCAACACCTACATTAGTTGGCATCTACTACTTACTCAACTCCTAAATCACTCGACATGGTCTAATATTTACATGTTGTGCTCAACATGTATTACTAGTTCGACATGAACTAAGTAAATGGCTCAAGTGTGTTGACACTCACTTGTCAAAACCAATCCAAGATCAACAACTTTGTGGTGCTTGATCTATTATTTTTCAAACATGTCAAAATTATGTATCCATCCTTGAGTTGATATTAATAAAATGGGTCATGATAGATTAACTTATATGTACATTTCCAACTCTTAAACCATTTGCTAGATCAATTACCATTGGCATAACATTAGGATCTCCATCATGATGAGCTTCTTTAACCAATGAAGTAATACCTTCCCATGTTAATGAGTGACCATTTTTTTGAAATCATTCAATCCATATCATTATCCAATCAATATTGTTTTCAATATACAAATAAAGTGCATCCCACTCATGAGAAATTGTATAAAATAAATAAACTAGTTAGAGAAAACTTACATTGATGATGGATAAGAATTAATTAACTATAGTAACATCTTATAACTACCTCTCACTTTCCTCATTTTACCTTTCCCCATCAAGTACACCCCTTCAAATATTTTAATGGAGTTGGGATCCCCAATGCGATCTACATGGATTCTTTGATACAAACTTGGGAAAATATTCAATAATGTAAACCATGGTCTGGTAGACCATGAAACCCTTATGATGTGCTCTTTTTTGAACCAAGCTCTTCAAAAATTTTAAGTTCCTCTCAACCTTTCATATTTTCCTAATTGGTATAGGTCCATGCATTTCAATCTCCTCAACTAGATGTATGATGTAGTGTTCTTATGCATTTGAAAAAGTTGAAGGTAGACCATTTTGCATCTCACACAAAAGCTAAGGGATTTTTCTCTTCAATAGCTTTATATCCCATTTATTAGTTTCTTTAGATGAAAACCACTTAAAGAAGATATTCATCATGAAAAAATATATTAATGAGACTAATAACACTTCTACACAATAAATCTAACAAATAACACTTCTAACCGCATGTATTTCCGAAGATCATATATAACACATTTAGCACTCATGTTGTCAAAGTTGTGTGGGAGAGATAGAGGTAGAACATACTACACTAATAATAAAAAGATATTTTTAATATATTATAAAATAAAACAATCAAAAGTACATAATGTTTTACAAATTTATTATAAATAGAGAAAATTATGACTTACCTTGATGAAGGTATACCAATCATCTTTCTTTGATATGAGATTGTTTATGTTTGCACCAAATCTTATGGGAAATTTAGGTTTTTTATGGCTTCATATATGGTATTAGTTTGTTGTTGCATTAATAACCAAGGAATGACACTTGTTTTAATCTAGTTTCCATCTCTATTTGATTCAAAAAAAAACTTCAATGCATGATTGGATTCATCAATGTCATTGCAAAATTTGACCAATTTTTCTTTTTCTTGCCTTCCATCCAATATTTTCCATATTGTCTTTGTTACATTCTTTCCAATATGCATAGCATCAAACAAATGTATGATTTGGAGGTGCTTGTAGTATGATATCTTACTAAATTAAAATTATCTAGGATAGCTTTTAAGTCCTTATAGAAGTTTCTCATTGATTCCTTGATGACCTTCATGAACATCAATTATATCATTAAAAAAAAAGAGATAGTATCCAAATTTAAATTTTATATAAAAACCTACATTTGATGGAATGACAGTACCTCGATGATTCATTCTATTGTATTCCAACTTCCACATGTGAGGTGTCATTCTTTGTGGCTTTGATGTTGTATCTTCTTTCCCATTGAAAATATATTTTTTCAAAAAAATTATTACTCTCTTTAGTACATATGACATCTAAACAAACCAAATGAGTTATACAATATAAATATTAGCATTGATTCTATACTTCATTCAACTTGGTAAAAATCTTTTGAACTATTACATTGAGGAGGTAAGGCTAGAGGAAGTGCATACCACATTGTGATGGTCCACACTACCTAACTACATCCAAGGTGTCTGTACACTGGAGGCATACTTCACCTACTAGGCTTCCTACATACTTGTATACATGGGATCAAGACCTTTGAACCACTCACTCTAACAAATATGTAGTTCTAGTTTCTAATTGTTTTGATGTAGTTGTATTCCTATAACCACTAGTGAGCTTTACTCACCTAGTACAACTCTTTGCCATCATACACCCACTAGGGTGAATCAAGCAGTTTTCTATAATTATAATCTCATAATACCCTAGTGCAACCTTTGTATTGTAGTTTATGATTAATGCAAGGCTAACCTATATACATCCTATCCGACTCCTTATATATCTATATTTTAAAGCTTGTGACAATACTAAATGGGTCTAAATAGACTAGTCAAGTTAATGCTAGCTGGGAAAAATTGATTGTTCATTTTACTGTACCTAATCTGATGACATTTATATAGGAATTTACATAATCAACCCAGCTAATCAGTAACTAGACCAATTGACTTTTATACATCGTAACTCATTCCTTATATAATTATGTTTAAGAGCTTGTGGCCATGCTACCTATTGAGTGAGTTTTATTATTTATATACATACATACATACATATACAAATATATATACATATACATATGTATATATATTTATATACATACATCCATACATAGACATCAATCAAAAGGGAATGGAAAATTGGACCATCCATAGGAATTCACATAAAATAGAAATTAAGCAAGAAAATAGAAGAGGACTAGACATTACCTTGATGGTGCTGAAAATCTTTTAATTGGTCATGCCTAAAGCCTCCTACCCACACTTTGCCATGTGATATGAAATGAAGTTTCAATTTTTTTTAAATATCCAACACACACACACACACACACACACACACACACACACACACGTACATCAATAAAAAGGGATGACAATGAAATCCTAGATCTTGGTGCAGGGGCCCTACGTCCTAAATAAGGTGGTCAAACACCATGTATGATAGTATAGAAGGTGATCAATAAGCATCCAAGTTGACACAAGATAGTTTAGACAATCTCAAACATGCATTTAAGCAATTTGTTTACATGTTGTAATAAGGTTATAGGAAAGTCAAAGGTTGGTCAATGATTGGTTAAACATTGTGAGTTGACAAAAAAATCCATTTTTATGTTTTATAATATTTTTTCATATTTTGGTATAGTTTTGAAGGTATGTGGAGTCTTTTATTTGATGTTTGTTTAAAAGTTGTAAAAATTGAAAAAAATGCAGTAAAAGTTGTCATGCAATTTTTTGCAAATTTTCTTGCAATCTAGAAGTGTAATAGTCAGATCATTATTTTGATTGAACATGGAAGGATGAAGTTTTAAGGTGAAGACTTATGACCCATAAATGGATTATCTTCAACGTAGACTGGGGTGGGAATAGTACTGTACAAATGTGGAATGAAATAACAATCCTTTTGGTGGGAAAATCCTTACTCTTGTTGATTCAGTCTTCATCCTACCATAACATATACATACATATATACATACATATATACATTCATTCATTCATTCATTCATCTACATATGCAAATTTATCACCTCATTTATCTCTTCATACTAATATGGATTTGGATGAAAATGAGAAACTAATACATGACCATGATGATCACAATTGGAACATGATTTAGGTTGAACCAAAGAAAAATTTGGTAGAGGAAGCTTTTAATTGACATGAATTTAAAATTCCTTTAGCAACATATTTGATAGGTTTCAAATACTCAGGGATATAAGACCCAACAAAACCCTTATAACAAAGACTACATTTTCCCTTATTTATTTTCTGAGTCACAATCTTTCACAATGTATTTTTTACTTGCTTGCTATGTTGAAATACTAGAAATAATATCTTGTTCACTATTTTTCTTTTGTGTTAAGGCATTAGGTGTTTGATTTTGCAACCTATCCATCATTTATTGTAGGAAAATAAATTGAGCACAAACTGCATAATAGTAGGCTAAAATAGTCACCAACATTTTGCTATTTGGTTTGTTTCTTTTAAGTTCTCAATTTTGATGCATAAAAAAATAATTCTATATTCAATCAAAGTAGATCCTAGTTCCCACGATGCAAGCTCTATCAATACCTTATAAACATTGATTTCTTATTAAAAAGAAGCACGTTATAACTATAAATCAACATTTCATGTCTCTAAAACAAATTTTACCTTATTAAAAATTGTTCAAAATTTCTACATTGATATTTACACCACTCTCCTCCTTCCCTTCTCCTTTATTTTTGTAGTTATATTCCATAAAATGTACATATCAACAATGTAGTCTCAGGATGTAATGAAAAAATGAATGCAATTGAGATTATTGTATCATCATTATATATTTTATATTCCTTCACTAAATACTTTTGTGACCATAGTGGAGGTTAGTTCTTAATATGTGAATTATAGTTTAAAAGTGTCATCCTTTCCCTTGAAGAATAATTTCAATTATCTACATCTCAACTATTTTGATTGCCACCTATTACTAATAGTAATATATAGTTGGAAAGGCAAGCAAAGATTCAATCCCAATTGATTAATTTTTACACAGGAGAGTTGGTAGCCTCTTGTGTATGGACTATATGACACATTTTTTGGGCATATATATTTTCTTTAATTTGAAGTCCTTTAGTTATTATATAAACTCCAATTAATATGACAATCTACAGAACAACAAGATTGACTAATAGTGTGGGTTAAGACTTTTTTGGGGGTTGACCAGATAACAAGTAGTTGCCACAAAGTAGTTTTCGTCTATAGACCTAGTATATAAATAGATCTTAGAAAGTGGAATTAGAGCATTGGTAAAAATCCTTTTAAAGTGAAATCTGATTACTTTTAGTTAGTTGAAAGTGCGGTACATATATCTTTGAAGAATCATAATTATCATAACCTTCAAGAAGAAAAAGTACACATGCAAATGTTTTTTGTGCATGCTCAAGATTTATTTGTTTATTATTAATTTAATCTAACTTACAATGTGAGTGACATAAGACTTAGATATGCTAACACTGTATATTTTCAGTTGTAAAATTTTGTATTACTTATCATTGAACAAAAATATTAATTCAACGGTTGACATCAGATTGCAAAGACTTTGACAGACTTAATCTTTGTGTTTTTTGGTTGTTTGGTTGGATGTTCATAGATAGTGAATCTAGATCTCTTATTTTCAAGTAACATAAAACTTTGTCTATGGAACTGATAGAAGGTATATGAATTGATTATTAGAAATTATTGTGTCATTGGGTTTTTTATAAAGAAAAATATATTCTCTCTAGTGTGTTGAGTATTGAGCATGAAAAAATTGTTCACTCTTTGCTCTTGGAGAAAGTATAGTGTGCTAGTTTATTTTGAGGGTTTTCATTGGTTCCACAGTATTGGAAAGTGAATATAACTTTTCTACTTATGTCCATTTATAAACATATGTTGGTAAATATAGAGTCTCCTAAATATTCTCCTATCAATTTCATTTAGAAAATAGTCATATTCCTCTAGTAACCTAGCTAGCTCAAACATATCAAGCCAAATTTGTAATGTTACAAGGGGATGCATCCTGGTCCCCAAACCTAATGTGAGACAAGGATGTCCTTGGGATGAGGATCATACATATCCATTACCATGGTATTAATGCCTCCATGGAATATTCCTCACTAACACTCTTAGTAGGAGATCAAGGAAGATAAATCACTTAATTTCCAAAAGTCTCCCAATTTCTTTCTAGGGTATATGTTCAAATTAATTAGGCAATTTGTTAGAAACTAGGCAATATGAACAATGTCTAAATCACCATAATCAATGGCCAAAGTTAAAATTACCTTGAATCCTTACCCTGATATTAAACAAGTTGTAAACAAAAATTACCTCGAACCCTTACAATGAAAATGAAAAATACCTTCAACCCCTAAGTTGAAATTAAGTAAGAAAATAGAAGAGAATCAAATGAATCCATCAACCTTACCTTGATGGTGCTACAAATTTCTTAATTGGTCATGCCTGAAGCCTCTCACCTGCACTTTGCCCTATGATATGAAATAAAGTTTCACTTTTTTTTTTTATATCCTTGAAAATGTCAAACATTTGATGCCAATCTTAACTATTGTCAAGATATTGATGTTATTGTTGACATTATAGTCATATTTGTTATTAGTGACATGCACTTATTTAGATTGTAAGTATCTACCAAGCATTTAAGTATCTACTGAGTTCTATAGTTGCTATCGAGTCCAAGGGAAAATATTCAATTTGCATTGAGTAGTTACTACCAAGGTATTGATCAGTAGTATAAACTGAGCATCTCAGTGTATATTGAGTTTATCAGTGCAAACTGAGTTGTATAGTGCTTACCAAGTTTGCAATTGATGTGATGTGAGTCCAACATTAACTAAGCTACTCAATGTTAACCAAGTGACTTAGTTTGTATTGAGCTTGTAGTGATAGCATTGATCAAGCTATGTAGTGTGAATCGAGTGATTTAGTTTATATGTTGAGTTTCATAAGTTTTGCCAAGTCACTAATGTAGACCAAGTTTAAGACTACTTCAAAGTGATCAGTATGGACCAAGCTTCTATGTCTATTGAGTGCATGATGATGTTGACCATTGACAATGGATTCCAAATATTAGAACCTCATCAAGCTAGTCTTTAGAACCAAAGTTCCTATAGTTGGGCCAACTTTGTGG
This sequence comes from Cupressus sempervirens, assembly GCA_028749045.1. Lineage (NCBI taxonomy): Eukaryota > Viridiplantae > Streptophyta > Pinopsida > Cupressales > Cupressaceae > Cupressus > Cupressus sempervirens. The sequence continues at coordinate 606,628,496 of CM053788.1, forward strand.
TTTTTGTGTAAACTTTTATTGTGGTTGACTTTGTAATTTTAAATTGGGTTGGTATATATGTAATATATTATATCACATCTAATATATGGAAAATATGAAGTAATGTAATAAGTAGAGGAGAGAGGAAAAGAAAATTACAAAGGCTACAACAATATAAGAAGTAACAAAGATTTATCTACCATAGTAAGGTGATTACTATACTCAAAGAAATCTCATTCAACAAACCAAGTTGCAGATCAGAGATCAACTACTATTTCTGTAGGGCCCATTTACCGTTGCACCAAAAGCCATGACTATTAGTGAACATGGAACACCACATAATTAACCACATGTGGGCAGGGGAGCGTGTCGCATCACCCAACAATCTCCCCCTCGACGCGCATACCAGGTGCTTACGTGGGTCAGGAAGGCACCGAGGAGATTTGAACCCATGACCAAGCCAAAACCAGGCTTTGATACCAATTGTAGGGCCCATTTACCATTGCACCAAAAGCCATGACTATTAGTGAACATGGAACACCACATAATTAACCACCTATGGGCAGGGGAGCACGTCGCATCACCCAAAAATTTCATCCTAGTAGGTGGATCTATCAAATCCTTTTAGAAGGTAGACTTAGTAGTCTTACGTAAATATCTTTACTGAGTGCATACTTCATTGTATGTTTGTAAATCCTTTTGCAAGGTGGACCTAGTAGTCCTTATTGCTCCTAATAGGGAAGATCATTAGAAGTGATCATTGTAAGCCTTAATAGGCCAACTTTATACTACAATACTAAAGCTTGTAGGTATCATCCCCACCCTAATTTTACTTTCTATTTGGAAGGTTTTGGGTCACCAAACTGTGTGTCAGAGTGTTATGAATGCTTTAATGTTTTTAGTTTCTCATGCATGCAATTAGATCAGAATACACATTAGGATTAATTGCTAATTAAGGATTAAATTTTATAAGTTACTAATTCACCCCTCCCCTCTCAGTAACTTAGCCTATCATAATATTTCAAAAAATGTGTATTAGAGCTCTGTGGTTCTCAGGAAAGAAGTTTAATTGCTTGTGCAAAGATTAAATGCTATGGAGGTATTCAGGCTTGTCAAGACTATTGACAATGAGAATCTAGATTTGGAATTGGCTATTGGACAACTCAAGAAAGAAAAAGAGCAACTCTCTCAATCCCTGGGAAGAAAAAAAGATCTTGCAATCCAAATCAATGACCAAATCTACATTGAAGAAAGAATTGAAGACATCCATTGAAGAATTTAGATGAAGCTAATGAAGCAATAAAAGAACTATTTAAAAGGAATAGTACTCTTCAAGAAGAAGTGAGAAAACTAAAAAGAGAGAAAGCAATTTAGTCAGTACGATTGTGTGAAGTTATAAAAGAGAAAAACAACATAAAAGAAGAGATAAAAGGAAAGAACAATGAAACTCAGCACCTATCCCTTTAGCAAACAAACTTCATTTATTAGCTCATTAATATAGATGAAGAAACCATGAATCTAAGATTAGAGAATGAAAGACTACAGAATGATCTAAACACTAAAAGACAAACCAATGAGAGGATGATGAAATCTCAAGTAGATATGAATCAATTGAATGAGAAAATCCATTATAGATAAAAGAGAAAAGTAGGAATTGGATATAAAAAAGAAGGTGAATCATCCAAGCAAGGAGCTCAAAAGAATCAAAGACCCTACTTGCAATCATTGTGGTAAGATAGATCATACATCAAAAAGATGTTGGAGCAATGGAAAAGGTAAATTCAATGGTAAGTGCTACAATTGCAATAAACATGATCATATGAAAAATGAATGCAAAGTGAAACCTAAGTTTGAAGGCGAATGTCATAAATCTAAGAAGAATGGGCACAAATTGTTAGAATGTAAAACTAAGATATTGAACCCAATAGAATAGATTGTGAAAGCTATATTTGGTTGGGACTATAGCACTTGGTGCAAATGTCATTACTATGGAGAGTTTGGACACATTGGAATGAATTGTGTAAAACATCATATAAGGACAAGTGATACTACTAGAAGATGTTTTATTTGTATAGAACTTGGTCATCTTGCTAAGAACTGTATGAATACTAGATGAATTGAAGATGTAAAGAAGACATAAATTGATAATAATAGAAAGCAAGATGAGATAGCAATGGGTTCCAAAATCTTCTGAGAATACAAGTTTGAGAAATGATAAACAAGTCACTCAAGAATTGGGTGACTCCAACATTTCCACTTTATCTCTCATAAGGAGAACTGGAACTAGGATAATGAAGAATATATCTCACATTAGTTCTAGTTAGTAGAATGAAAGATCAAAGTCAATGTTCAAGATTCAAAGTAATCACTGAGTAAAAGATGCAATAATTACTGAGCATGTTTAGGTTGTAGACCTTATGGAGTGAGGTCAGGTTGCAGACCTTGCTGAGCAAGGTCTAGAGTAACTAAGTTCTATGTGGTTACTGAGTCATGGAAGAATCCACCAAGAAATCAATGCAAGTAAAGTGGATGATAGTCTATCATTTGAGAAAAAATCATACTAGGAATTTATGGAAAAATTTGATGAAAAAGGGAGAAATTGAAGTCATTTCTCACCACAAAATTTTTGGGAGCTATTTGTACAAGGCATTCTTTAGTGCATTCAAGTGATTTGAGCAAATTTTTATTGAAGACTTTCATATTCTCTTGAACCCTACCAAGTGAAGATGACATCCACTAGTAGTAAATCAAAGAAAAGTTTGGACATGTTAATTCAAGGTGTGGAATGGAATGCACTAGATTTTAAGCCGAGTCTTGTCATTGTTGAAACCCTAAATCCAAGTGGAGTACAGTCGTAAATTTCAACAAAGGTACTATTAATCAATGATACCTATTCAAATTTTAAATGTGCTACTCAAGTTATTGGAACACTCAGGATGGATGAATCATTGAAAGAATTATGCATTAATGGTGTGTTGAAACCAAAACATCAACATCTTGAAACAAAAGGTTTAACTCACATTTTTCATATACCATAGGAATTTCAAGTAAAATGAATAAGATATATTCTCAGTTGTGTACACAATGGTCAACTATGGTTGGAACAACCTATTTTGATAAATAAGAAGATGATCCATAGGATCACTAGTCTTCCCATGTTGACAAACGTGAAAATGACCAAAACCCTAAGTGGGGTTGAACTAGAGAAGAAAACCCTTGCTAAGTAGGATGGAAGGCGAATGAAGATCAGCTGTGTTACTAACATGGAACTCAAGTTTTGGATACATATCATCACTCAAAAGATTTATAGCTCAAGAAGACTAAATAACATGTCATGTAAAGCAATAGATTTAACATATAAAGTGGTCAAGAATAGTCTATCACTTGACTATGTCGAGTTAATGCTGAATTAGTTCAACAAAAATATGGAAAGTATAAGAACTTTAAAGAACAATCAATATAAGTTTGGTTCACTTTTGACTTGTCTATTTTTCTATGTGCAAAAATTCTTTCCATCTAAAGGTGCAATAGTTTGGAGGAAGGATGTACTTTTTCTTTATCAAAATAATGAGAATATAGCTGAAATTGGAGAGGACTATGTAACTATTTTGGACAAATATTTTGATGTATTCAAAGAGAAGAGGAATAATAGATTCATGATTCCTAAGAAACTAGTTGATGATTATAAAGATGATGATTTTTCTATGGTCCATAGTGACAAAGTATACATTCAGGTAGTTATACTAAGGATAGTATGGGTAAATCCTCTTGGATATGAGGTAAGCATAGATGAAACTAGAGACATTATTGAGACACTAATTAATGATCCTGTTGACCCTAAAGCTATATTGGGTGATCCCACAATAATGGGTTCCACTTTTTGACCAATTTTGACACTAAAATCAATATTTTTGCAACAAACGTCATGTTCAAGTGACTATATCTCCAAAACTATAAATAATTTCAAGATGACATAAACTAGTGATTTTGAATACTTTGTTCCTACTTTTAACTATATTTTTTAATCTAAAAAAATAAATATTTATGTCAACTTTTTTATCTCCTCCGAAAAGTGGTACATAATAAAATTCAATATTTTAAAGAGTGATAGTCTGTTTGACACACATAACTTTTTTTCTAGAAATGATAATGAAGTAATTCTTTTGGCGTTAGATTTGTAACATCAATATCTAGTGTCTGCATTTGGTTTGATTTATTTTTGTTGAATATTGTATAGTTTATGAAGTTTTGAAGTGACACGAATTATAATTCAGACATACATTCTGTTTGACACAGATAATTTGAAGTCAATTTATCATAAACCTAATTTTTTTTTTGAATAGTAAGGTATCTCAATAAGCTAGTGCCTACATATTTTTCAAAAAAAATTTGACCTAATTTAATAATTTTATCGAGGTGTTGAAGTCGGTTGATGTTCAATTGGTAATGAACCGGTAATGAACCTATAATGAGTTAAACTCATATTTGAAAGTCTTAATGAGTAAAATATGTATTAAAATTATAGTTGTTGGAAAGCTTGCTCTAAGTAGCACATTTTCACATTTTTTATTTTACAGTAGGAGATCATTATCCTGCAATTATGGGAGTCAAAAGAGCAAAAAATTAAAAAAATTATGAAAAATGGGTTGAAATTTTCTTAATTTTGGGCATTCGCCTGAACATGGTGTTTGCGCAAACATATTAAGCATGTTCGTGCAAACACATGTTTAGGTGAACATGCCCATTTCAATTTCATGGTGGTGGGAATATTAAGTGACCATGTTCGCGTGAACATGCCTAAATTTTTCATGTTCGTTCGAATAGTCAAAAAATCCAAAAAACTATCAGAAATGGGACCTGCGTCTACATGCATGAAACATCATTCTATCCGCAAAAAAAAACCCACCATGTCTCACGTTTCAATCATTGACTACAAATTTCTATCATAGACATCATTTTGTGCCATCAATCTTCGTATTTGGCATCAACCTGATAGTGCATTGCAGGCTTCTCTTTGCCACAAATTTTGTCCACAGATAAATCGAAGGCAGGTGAGAGATTTCTCAATATTTGCAAAATTAATGTTCTTCCTATCTTTGTTCACACTTTCATCAATATTTCCTATCTTCGTTCACAATTTGATAAAAAAAATTGTATATCAAAATTATTTATTTATTTCTTTCATTAATGAAGTTGTTTAACGAATGCATTGAAGTTAAATAAAAAATTAGTAACACATTCATGGTGTTAAGAAATGTATATTGTTATTGATTTTTTCATTTTTTAAAATATTGAATTTGTTAAAAAAAAATTGAACATCTAAATTATTTCTTTCTTTCTTTCATTAGTGAAGTTGTTTAAATGATACATTGAAGTTAAATAGATTAAAACTAGATACTTTTAAAGTGTGGTTACATGTTAGTTTTACTTATCTCACGTTAATTATCTCGACAATTACATTTAATTGAATTTTTTAATTTATAACTTGAATTAATGAAAAATATTTAATTTTATTTTCAAATCAAATTCATTACATAAAAATAAATGTGCCATAACTCTTTATGAATTCTCAATTTCAATAAAGAAATAATCTAAGGTTTTCATTTCCTTCTAGAACATAGATTAGATGATTTTGTGTTACTAATGGTCTCCTTACAGCATGTGGCAATTGTGGGATGAAGACATGATCATAACAAACTACTAATGTTTGCTTTGCAGGACGTTGTCAAAGACCATTGTGTGTTTGTCAAAACCATGTGTGTGGATTTATTAGAATAAATAACACTTCGTTTGGTGCTTAAAATGAACTTTTTATTTTTTGCCTAGTGTGTTTATAGTGTTTAAATCCCTAAGAGTTGCATTGGACGTATCCTCTCCCCTCGCCATTCGTGGATCTTGGGTGTAAGAGAAATCCATGTAACTTCTATAGGAGGCCTGCCTTGGACCAAGATACTCGCTATATAAAACTTGATTATGGTGAAAGCCATGTCGGCAATATTGCTGAGGGATAGCTCTCCTCCAATATCCTTGTGGTGCATCAAACCCTGGTTCTCGGGGCTGGGAGACCTTCTGAGGAAGTTTATCAATCACTTGCTAAACGAAATGCCCTTACTAAAAACCATGTTTTAGTGGCCAAAATCCTTTCTATCCACTAGCTCAAGGGGTCACCCATGCCCATGAAGACATCCTACATTCTCGCGGTCCTTAGTAGAGACAACATTCCCTTGGGAAGTCATGCCCCTTGGGAAGCGAGTCTTGGTAGCCCCGAGAAGTGAGTGTGCTATAAGGGGGAGCTTGTGGTGCCAAGGTCCTAAGTTGTCTGCTCTAGATAAGTGTGGCTAAACTTTGGTTCAAGTAGGAATTCAGTGGATACAGTCCTAAAGCCTAGGTTGTGGTGTGATTGTTTACTTTTAACAACAACTATTCTTGTCTTGATGTGTCTTGCGTGTGTGCAAAACATAATCAAGATAAAAGCCAACATTCAAATTTACACCTTGGAAACTTGCAAAACCTTGTCAAAATATCAAACATTGTCAAAACATTGTCAAAACATCACAAAATTTGGTTCAATACATTCAAACCTTAGAAAACATGGCAACTTGTGCTCCTAAACGTGCTTGGCAAAACATAGATTTCACTCTTGCATAGCATCCACTTGCATTCTTCATAGTTTGAGCCTCATACTTGCATCATATAGACTTCATATAGCACCTTTTTAGTATCCCTCATATTCACATTGCAATCATTAGCATTTAAGCTTGCATCCTTTGCATTTCACCTCAAAAATTATCACTTTGCATCTTCCATCTTGCATCTTTGCATACCCAACCCTCATCTTGACTACTTTAACCATCATTTCGGATGTCCTACACATCATTTTGAGAATTCATTTTGAATTATCTCCTTGAATGTGTCTCTCCCTCATTGCTCTCTCCCTCTCCCACACACACACAAACACTATTTACTTGTGTCTCATTTTTATATTCATCCCTCCATCTCTGTCTACCCCTTTCACTTCTCTCATCACCTATCCCTTTTCTTCTCCACATACACCTCTCCTCTATATCCATATTTCTTCTCCATCTCTCCCTTTATCCATCTCTATCCCTATATCTCCCTCTCTACCTTCTCTTAGTTATATATTTCATTCTCACTATCTTTGTTTATCTCTTCCTTTCATCTCCATATCCCTCTTCTTCTCAATTTCTTACTCTCTCTTTCTCTTCCCTTTGCATATTCTCTCTTTTTGTCTCCTTTCCACCCCCCACCTTACCAAACCCCATCTCTCTCTCTCTCTCTCTCTCTCTCTCTCTCTCTCTCTCTCATTATTATTTTTTCTTTATGTCAATTATAACATATCAAATAATTATATATTTAAATTAAAAAATATGTTATTATGAATCATTTAATATTAAGAGTTTAAGTTTGTTAGATGATTTTTTTTAATCTATATTATCTTTTAATTATCATTTGGAGTAGTGATCTATATATAACTATTGTAAATATTTACATTCATTATAATATAATTAATAAGTATACATTTTAATTGTAAATTTATTTTTCATTAAATTATTATAAACATAAGAATTAATGCAACCTATTTAATTGAATAAATTTATATTTAAGAATTTCAATTATTTTTGAAGCTTTTACAACATTGTTATATTACTAATATTTCAAATTTAAATATCCTTTTGAGTGAATATCAATATAATAAGAAAATATTTATGTTTGAATAAGAAAAAATATATTATAAGACATGTTTTATTTTAGATGTATTTTAAGAGTAATATATTTTATTTATTATTTTCAGGTAAAAATTAATAATAGATTAAATAGATTAGGTATAATTATGTTAAATAGTAATAATGATACATATACATATTTACATAGATACCTTTTTTTCGATTAAATATATATTAAATAATATATTTTAAAATAGAAGAAGATGAATAATGCATTTAAATGATAAACTTTTATTTTGTGAGAAATTTGAAAAGCTATTTTTATTGAAATAAAAAACAATGCAAATGACTAGGTCAAAACAATCTCAGTCCTTTCGTGGAGCCTATCAATGCATTCACCAACAATGACACCAATTTGGGAAAGAGACCTAGTAGTCACTTAGGCTAATTTCGGGTACCTAGATCTCCTAAATCATAAGTTGAATTATGTTAATTTTTTGGTGTACCTCCATAGGTGACTCAAAAGCTTAAGGCTAAGGTTTCAACATTTGGGCCTTTACAGATCTCTCTATAGAGGCACTAGTAAAGTTTGACCCATTTTTCAACAAAAAATCTAGAAAACATAGCTCTTAGAATTGCCTTAGTTTGAGCCCAGCTTCCCAACTTCTACCTATGTCAAGGTAGATTTGGCTTTGTCATTTTGATCTTATCTTTTTTTGTCATTTTTTTGGTCAAGATCCAAAGTCTATTGTCATAACGTTAAACTCTTAGGTTAATACCTTGTAAAGATTTCACCTAAGTTCAAAAAACCTTATGTATACCGAGCTATCATTAGCATAATCATATTCCTAAATGTCATTTTTGACTTACCCTAGTGGTATATCCCCCTCATATTGCATTTTTCAAACCCTAGCATCATTTTCACTATCAAACCCTATCAAATTGTCCATCAACCAACTTGTCTTCTTGATCACCTATCCTCATTTTGCATAGCCTAAACATCATTATCAAACCTAGGAAACCATCCCTTGCATAGTCCACTTTGCATACACCTACCTTTAACATCCTTACCAAGTCCAAAACATAACCCTAACCTTCATTTTGCACATCATAATCTTCATCTTGTATACCTTCAAAATGACACCTTGCATTTGCACTTGCATAACACCCCTAGGACATTTGTACTTTGCATATAAAAACCCTAGGTCATTTAACATTTCCTCACATTGCATAACATCCCCAAACACTTAAAAATATCAAAAACACTCATATCTTGCATACCCACATCTTAATTATCAAGTTTTGACCTCTTTTATCAACTGCAACCCTGTTTTACCAACTGCACACTTCATGGGCATAGTTGGTAGTTTTAGGGTGCACTTGGTAATTAGGTGTTTCATTCTAGGTTCCAAAACCCTAATTTGCACTTCCACACCTTGCATTGCATCCCAAGACCTTAGGAAACAATCTAAATCACTCAAAACACTCAAAATTTGCTTTTTAGGAAACTTTGGAGCTACATCATTTGCAGAAGAAAGAAGGACATGGGAGCTACAAATGAAAGAAGGACATGGGAGCTACAAATGAAAGAGGGGGTTTCTAACCTTGTGTTTGCTTCTTTTGATTAGTTTGGCTTTCATGGTAGACTAGTGGGTGCTAATGTATGTTGATCGAGCTTTTTGATTTCTCATAGTATGTTATGCATTTAACCCATTTTTCTAGTCCTACAATAAGAACGAAAAAATTAAAGAGACAAAACAATTATATATTTTATAAGAAAGAAAAATTTATTTTTTAGGACAAACATTCTAGTATTCATAACATGTTATTTGTTTGTGATTCAATGATGGCTTAAGAAGGATTTGGCGCTTTTCTACTTGTAAAGAATGCGACTCACAGATTTTAGTCATATAATGAAGAATATTTATGCCTTGTTGCAAACGATTGCATTATATTGATTTCTATCAAATAATTTAAAAGTACTGACAGTGACAGACAAATCCATACAGTGATTTTTTTATCTGGTTATTGCACGAAATTTATCTTGAGGCAAGGGATAAATTAATTTTTTTTGATTTTATAATGGGAAACAAGAGAGGAAGGAAAAAAAAATATGCAAGGAAAAGATCTGATGAAGCAGAATAAAGAAATATTTAGAAGACTGCGACACGTTATCATCAAATTAAACAAGGTGAAGGAAATGTTGAAGAAGGCTCAACAGAAGTAGAAGTAGTGCCTATGGGAGAGAGGTTAGGAACACTCCCTATGGAATCTCAAACAATGAATGTTGAAGAAGGTTCAAGATCAGTCCCTACAGAGGTTCAAATAACAGAAGTCAGAGAAGGGTCGAAATCTTTCCCTATTGAAACTCAAATAATGGATGTTGGAGAAGGCTCAAGATCAGTCCTTGTAGAAATTCCAGTAATAGAAATCAGAGAAGGGTCAAGATCAAGTGTAGGAACTGGTATGGATGAACTCTTAAATATTGTCCAATCTATAAAGTATGGTATTTCTCATAAGAATTTAGATCATTTCCTTAAAATGGATGTAGATAAATTGAGAAAACTTGTAGCTAGTGTTCAACCATTAAGTTTGTCTAAGAGAAGGTCAATGAAGAAGAAGATAAGAGAAATTATGACTCAATTTGATAATACTAAAACACTTGAACAAGCTCAGTTGCTTTCACTTTTTCTTACACAAAAAAAGTTGCAAGAGGCATTGAAATTGTTAGGTGTAAACACAACATCAAAGAAGAGAAGATTTTCTAACATGCAAACTAATTTGATTGAAAATGTTAAACAAGGCTTGAGAAACATAGGAAAACACTCTCGAACTAAAGATAAGTTTGTAGCAAGAAAAGTGATGTTGATGTCTGTTGTAAGTAAGAATATGACCCAAAATAGACAAATATCTTCAATTTCATCTGAAATGGGTTTTAGTAGGAAAACAATGAGAGAATATGTTAACAGAAGATTAATTGTGGATGACAGTACTATGGAGGGCAATTGGGCAATCATGTGTAGAGCACCTCGTTCTGATAGGATTGAAGAGTTATTAAAAAAATAATCATATCATTTTGGATTGATAAAACTCGTCCTTCATCAAATAGTAGATACATTATCAAGCATAGGATTGCACCTGGTCAATATGAACATCATACAAAACATTGGTTGGAAAAAACACAACATGAGTTAGATGTGTCATTTTGTAGTCAACATCCTAATGTAAAAGTTGGGCAAACATTGTTTAAAAAATTGAAGCCATACTTTGTGAGGTCAAACAAAGTGTTTGAAACATGTTGTTGTCGTCATCATTTTGAGTTTGATCTCCACTATCAGGTATTTTGAAAGTTTGTAAAAGACACATATGTTTTTCATGTTGCTCCTCCTAGTAGGAGAAGTTAGTTTATATCATCCATTTTGTGTGACAACATAGATGATCCAACTGGTCAAATAAATTGCATCAAAGGATTATGTGAAACATGTGGTGAATTGGCTCTATTTCCTTTGAAAACTGAAAATATTGATGTAACAAAAATATTGAATTGCAAAAGTTACAAGTATGTCAAGAATGAAACAAAGTTGGGGAAAGAAACAAAAAGGTTGGAATATGTTGAAGAGGAGTTGCCTGTTCTAACATTTACGGACATATTTAAGAAATTGGTTCAACCTTATATTTGTCATGCATTTTTTGCAAAGTGGCGAGCACAACAGTTTCAAACTCTGAGAGATAATTTTCCACTTGGAACAATTGTATCAGTTGTTGATTTTGCAGAAAACTATTCATTTGTTCATTAGAAAGCAATTCAATCAGATTATTACTTTAATAAGTAGGTCACTATTATGGTATATGTTTTTTTATAGATATGCACAGTTAGATTTGGATGGTGTTTAGAGTACAGTTCAAGCATGAGTAATTATAAAGGAATATCATTTTCATATAAGTGATGATAAAGAACATGACATTCACTATGGAGAACATTGCTTCAATACGTTCTTTTCTTATTTGAAAGAAAGAAACATAAATGTTGATAAACATTATGTTTGGTCTGATGGATGTGCCGCGCAGTTTAAATCCTCTAGACCATTTTATGCATTGTGTAGATATCATCTCAATGAGAATATAAAACACATATGGAATTTCTTTGAGAGTGGCCATGGAAAAGGTGAACATGATGGTGCTGGAGCTTGCATCAAACATGCTTTGTGAAAGTATCAAATGAATTATCAAGGAGTTCATGTAAATGATGCACATGATGTTGTTGAATGGTGTAAGACTCATTTTGCATTAGATGAGGTCGGGACATCATCAACAGTGAGTCGACAGACACCATATAGAGTCTTTTTGGAGATAACAGGTATGGATGTGTACGTCTATTTAAATTTTATGCACAATTAAATTATAAAATTTTATTGTTAAGTTTTATTTTTGAATTTGTTGAAGTTTAAATTTAATTTTTCTATATTTTCAATTTAATGAACTTTCAGGTGTCAATAGAAAAAACATGCATGGTTGCAAGAGGATAGAAAAGACACATTCCTTACATTCAGTCATGAGTATAGATAATTGCAATTGGACATTGAAGACAAAAGAATACTCATGTTTTTGTGATAGTTGCATTGATGAAAACTATGAAGAATGCATCAATCAGACACATGGATATACAGGTGCATGGATTTCGGTACCACTTGATGTTACTGATACATTTGATAAAGAAGATGAAAAATTTGATGATATTCCATTCATTTCTGATGATTATAATCATATCTCTAGATTGGTAAAAGTGGGTGAGTATCATAAAAAATTAATCTCAACTTTTTATTTAATTATCGATTTCAACTGTCTTATATATATTGTACACATGCATTCATGTATACTTGTTATGTAGGAGATGTCTTTGCAGTGATTGCTGAGCGTAGAAATCATGAATGTGTTAGTTATTATTTATTGCGATCTACTACAGAGAGGAAAAAGTTATATGACCTTGAAGAAAGTGATGGAATGTTGTTCCCCATAGGTAAATTATACATATACATGTACATGCACATATATATTTAAATAAATATATATATTTAGGTAACTTCATATCTGTCAAATTATAAAACACTTAAATTTGTGGTATAGGTTCTATTGTGATAGAGGGAACATATTTGAAGCAAGAGAGAATAGTCCAACATGGAATACACTTTGTTGATTATCAACCTGACAACAAAGTTTTACAATATAGCCACTTGGTCATTGCTACAGGGCTTTGTCTACATCCAGTCAAACTTAAGCGTGTACGTCGCAAGTGGAGACTAAACAGTGAAGATCGTGAAAAAATATTGGATGTTATAAGTGTACATCATGGTTGATTAGACCTTTGAGATTTATTTTATAATAATCTGAATATCAACTTTGGTGAAATGTGTTTTCAATTGTACTATGGTGAAATTGTGAATATCAACTTTGGTGAAATTGTGTTTTTAATCTGAATATTTGAGTTTCAGTTATCATTAGTTTATTTAAAAACTATAATATTAATTGTACTATGGATGAATTTAATAATTTAACAACTCGATATAAATAGGCTAGAAGTTAGTCTGAACTTACATAATTTCATTATCTATGTTAAAATTCTTAAATATCAACTTCTTTTCAAACTATTGAATTTCATCTTGAATTAAATGTGTTTAGATTAATTGTATGATCATAAGTTCTTAATTTTCATTAATTTATTAAAAAATTATATAATTTAATATTTTAAATTAATTGTACCATGGATGAATTTAATAATACTCCACCTTAAAAAGTTCCACGAAAATTCAAGTAGTTGCAAACAATAAATATGGTGATTTTGTATTATTGTAAAACAAAACGCATACTTTCTAAGCCCACAAAGGTCCTCCAAAAGCTATAATTAAAAACCATCCATTAAAGAAGATCAGAAACATTATTATTACGATAAGCTTCCATGAAAAAACACTTTAGAGTCAGTTCGAAAAAATTCGTTGGATGACTAAAAATTGAATTCTCGTTAAAAAAAAGTATTTTATGATTGTAGACTTTTATAAAATTAATTTGAAAATGAAAAAAATTACTCTTCTTAGTTAGGGTATGTAATCCTTTGATTTGACAATTTAAAATCAGTAGAGAACATTTTATTCTAGTTAAAATCATTTTCTATTTTTCAGGTAGTTTATTAACATTGAGTTATTTACAAAAAAAATGAGCCTACACATTGATCAGGAAAAATTACTAGCTGAGGCTTTTGAGTGCATTATTTCTCTCACTTCCATCACAATGCGAGGAAACTCATAATTTAAAATAAATACAACACAACTTAAATGTATTCCAAATCGATGAAGAGCAACTTCTGCTCCACCAATACTAGAAAATAGAGAAAGTACTCTGACACCATCAAGATATAATGCTTTCAAGACTGATAAATGATATGCAACTGTATCTGTTTGGAATGAATTACCCAAACAACACAAGCGGTCAGTTGGACAAGAAGTTCTACGAGTCTGATCTCTATCAAATTTTAATATAAGCTCTATCTCATGGAGCTCTAGAGGGACGAGGGCACCTGGCCCCACCCATACCAAATTCCACTCTTCACACTTTTGAAGTATATATTTCTGTGCACTATCTTGCAGTTGCCCTTGTGCATTCTAAATCATAACTCTTAGTTGATCAATAAGGACAGTGCCACATCATCTTGAGTCTATGGGATTTTTTTTTTGTCGTCTGATCCCATGAAGGCCAGTACTTTTTTATTTGCAGAAGTGCTTCCTGAATAGTCATGGGGGGAGAGGTTCTTCTTGAAATTGCTCTTCTATTGGAAGGTTATGCACATACCTTTTGCTCTTCTGGAAGCTGAAAAGAACATTGAGTCCACCAACTTTGGTTCAACACTATTAAATTGTTCGAATATTGTCTTGCAAATATCCTTCGATGCAAAAGCATCATTCTCATAGTAGAAGAAAGGTGGCCCTTGCATGAACACATTGATTTCCTTTGAACGCTGGCCAATAGGTTTCCCAGGAACTCTAAAACCAATTAGTTCCTTGGGACACAAATTAGGGATTGCCTCACATACTTCAAACATTGCTTGCTTGTCTTGCATATCCTCTATGTATTTTTTATACTTCAACACTTTCATTATCTATGTTACAATTTCAAACTTACACAATTTCATTATCTATGTTACAATTCTTAAATATCAACTTTTTTTCAAACTATTGAATTTCATCTTGAATTAAATGTGTTTTTAATTGTATGATCATAAGTTCTTAATTATCAAATTTAGTTTATTAAAAATTATATAATTTAATAATTTAAATTAATTGCACCATGGATAAATTTAATAATTTAAATTCATTTATCAACTTGTACACATATACACGTCTCAAGAATAAACATCTACAGATCTAATATATCTCTATGTATCTAAAATGCAAACTGTAAATCTCAAATAAATATACATATGTAGCAAAATATAAATAGTCATATATACATACATGTGATGGTATCTAACACTGAAATACTCAATAATCAAATAAATAGTGAAAGTACATGGATGTCATCAAGGAACTGAAATACACATGTGTACATGTAAACTGGACCTCCAATATATATGCATCAAAAAATATATAAATCTGATCTACTACTAGAAGGACCCCTCAAGACGCATACAAACAGAACAACCCTCTGATCGAGTCTCCTATACATCCTCTCGCTGAGGTGCATCAACCAAGCCCTGCAAATATATATACATATATACATACATGTGTTAGAGTTCTATCTTTAAAACATATATATACATACGCGCATCATGTACATATACATTCAAATTAAATACAAATTTGCATATATATATATATATATATATATATATATCTAGTTTTCAAAATATTTAAATAAATTTAAACAAACTATTTAAAACTCAAGTACCTGAGCACTACCAAGTGCCTCAATAGAATCATCTCTCTCATGTATATGATGCCCTGAACCAACAGTATGTGTAACCATGTGCTCAACGACCTATGCCTACATGGTTTATTACGAGTTAAAGATTAAATTAAATATCTACATATATATCTAAACTAAATTTTTCAATAAATGAACATATTTTTTAATTTCATATATATTTAAAATTAAAAATAAATTATATATGTACCTGGGTCTCTAGAGGTGGAGGATGATTAGTAAACTCCATCATATCATCTACTGATGCACTTGAGCCTGAAACTCCATGTCCAACTGCTAGTAAATCTGAGTGAAGTGGACTGTGTAACTGGCTGGGTACATCTGGTGTAGAATCAGTGCTACCAGGTCCGAATAATAGGTCCATGTATGATTAAAGACCTAGGGTTGAACTAGTATCAATCTCAAATAGGCCTCACAATTGCTCACCAAAATCATCAAGGCCCTCAGCTGTGATATGGACATCTCTAACTCGTATGCTTGAGTCATCTGTAGAGTGTCATGAGTCTGGTGTTGAATGCTATGAGCTACGCACAGGTGTATCATCTATCACTTGTGTGGTAGCCTGTGCCTGTGGAACTGTGTCGGGGCTCTAATGCTATCTAACAACATCCATCGCCACGTGTACTAGAATCCTCTGTGTATCATAAATATAGCTAATAAAGTGCAACATATCCTCCAAAAAATATAGTTCCATATCCATATGTGTCTGCTGTCCTGAAAGACCAAAAATATCGCTTGGTAGTGGTAGCCTAGCAACTCTATATGCATCATCAGAGGAGGCACCTGAAGTGCTACTAGATTCCTGTGAAGATGACCAAGTGGATGAGGACATCGACTATGAAAATAACGACCAATAGAATTTGATGTGATACTAGCTACCACAGATGCAATGTGCCCAATAGTGTCAATTGCTTCCCTCTAGGAAGCAATGATGACTCTATCTGCAATAGGTGCATGTGTAGGAATCATAGGAGGCATCCTCAGTCCAACAAACTATCTAAGATCTGCAGGTGGCAGACGATCTACACTGTGGTACTAGTCACGATCTGCGATCCGACCATGCCCCTATCCATAATAATCAGGAATATCAAAGTAGTTGATGTTGAGCCCTATACGAAACTAAGCATACAATTGCTGTGCAAAATAAAGGGGTATTTGGTTGTTATTAGGATAATGATCATATGCAGCTAAAAATCATGGATAGATCATGCTAGCAATAATAGGGTCTCTGCATCGTGTGACTCTGTAGCCTCTCACCCTACCCTGTGTCCCCTCATAAGCTGGAAATAGCTCTCTCTGGATGACATCTTTGGGGGCTACCCTCTTGATTTCATCGAATGATGCATCTCTTGAAACCTTAGCCCTAAGCTCCCTAGATATGGAAGCTAATATGGTAGGAGTAAATGAATGGTGACCTCTAAACCTAGCTGTCAAATCCTGTAAACTCCTACATATTGTAGTACATATGTCTCTATAAAGACCATCATCAGAGGTCAATATAGAGTGCTGTAGTCTAGCAACCTCATGCTCTAAAAATGCAAATAATGCATTGATATCAATTCATGGAGGTGGTGCAGCAGGACCTCCAGTAGGAGCTGCAGGTGCAGCCTGACCTAGAACATGAACCACACCAAGAGCTAGAACATGAGTTGCACGATGAGCCCTACGTCGAGGTACAAAAGGACCCCCACCAGAAGCTATAGCATGAGCCCCACCATGAGCTATACGAGGAGCCATATCAGGAACTACATCAGGTGCTGCAACAGGAACCACATCAACCTGTGCCGTAGTAGGAGCCGTAGTAGGAACTACATTAGGTGTCACACCAAAAGCCGCATCAAGCATATCGTGTGAAGCCATATCTGTAAAAATGTATGAAGAACTAAATTTCTTGTTGTACATACTTTTTTATTTTTAACATTAAAAACTATACACATGTAATTAAACACACATCACACATCATGGACCTAGATAATCTATAACACATCTAGACCTAGATTAATTTGCAGATAAGTATAAGATAACTTTAAAGTTGAGAGTTTGGTTATTATTAGAGTTAATTTGTTATTCTAAGATTTTATTATATTTTGGGGGGTATTATTAGAGAATTCAATTAAAGGGTACCTAATAAATTATTTATATTACTCTTAAATGATAATGTTTCAAGGTTTGAAATTCTTGGTTGATATTATTAGTAGAGGAGTCACTGGACTCATAGGTGGCTCTCATTTGTTGGGAGAGTTACCTTGCTCAAGACTATGATTCAGGCTCTTCATATTTATAGGTGTTTAGTGCAAAAACCTCCTGTGGGAGTTTTGAAAGATTTTGATGCTTTGTCATGACAATTCCTTTGGTCAGGCAATCTCCAATCCTCTAAATGGAGCTTAGTCAACTGGGACCTAATTTGTTTGCCTAAGTTTGCTGAGGGTCTAGGCCTTAAATGTATGGCTCTCAGTATCAAAGCTCTTGCTGCAAAGTTATACTGGAGATGGTGCAAGAATGAAGATCGGGATTGGGCCAAGATTCTGACCCATAAGTATTTCTCAGGAGTGGAGGTCCAGGATATTCCTAGACTTGAGCTTGATGGTAAGGGGTCCTTTATTTGGGAAACCCTTAAAAGGGGTGCTCCTCTTATCAAGGATGGCCTTTTCTGGATCTGTAATGAGGGGTCAAGTGTGTTATTCTGGTAGGACTCTTGGGATGGCCACCTTCCTATTCTCTCCAGTTTTCCCCACCTTTTGCCTCTATTTTAGGTTTTTTCTTCTATTGGTTAGACCATGGTAGCTCACTTCAAGACTGTTCAGAGGTGTGGATTGATGGAGGTGGCTAGTTGGAAGCATCCATAGATTTGGCCCATAGGGGGCTCTTCAGAGATTCAGGCTGAACTGGCGCATCTTCTCTCTACTAGGCTTTGCAACTCTTCTAAAGACAAAGACATCCTGGCTTGGGGTCCTTGCCCAAAAGGTGAGTTTAGTGTGGCCCAGGGATATGCTTAGCTGGATAGCCAATGTAGTGTAGTTCAGGTGGTTCCCTGGTGGAGGAAGGTCTAGAATACATTTTCTTGGCCGAAATGTAATTTTTTTCTATGGTTGGTTGCGCAAAATAAGTGTCTTACTTGGGATAATCTCCAACGAAGAGGGTTTCAGGGACCCTCTTTCTGTCCCCTATGTATGTTGGATGGGGAAGATGTTTCTCATGTTTTCTTCTTATGTCCTCTCTCTAGAGAGATCTGGCATAAGTGGTGGGAGGCGTGGTGCCATAGCTGTATTCATGACGAATCTCTTATTGAATTTTGGGACATCCTTGGTAGACCCCCTACAAAAACTTAATTCCTTCAGGTGGCCTAGGCTATTGGACCTTATTTCATTCTTTCATTCTATGGTTGGAGCATAACCATCAGATCTTTTTTAATTCCAGCTTTGGAGCCACTAAACTATGATAGTTGATCCTAACTAGGCTTCAAGAGACTATCTCTGCTAAATATGATATGTCAAAGCTGGTGGATCCTGGTGATTCTTGTATTGTTAGGAATTTAGGATTAGTGGATAAAGGATTTGGAACTAGTAGCAGTAAGATATCTTAGCCATGAAAGAGGAAGGTTTGTAGAGTGGGGAGATGGAGTCTTCCTCCTAATGTAGTCCTAAAGATTAACATTGATGGCTCCTCCTGTGGGAATCCTAGACTGGCTGGAGTGGGGGGGATTGGGAGAGATGCAGATGGCAATGTTATTTTCATATTCTCTATTGACAAAGGAGTTCAATCCAATAACATAATGGAGGCTTTGGCCATTAAGGTGGCTATGGAGTGGGCTTGTTCTCTTGGTTGAAGGAGAATGGTGTGTGAATCTGACTCTCAGATTGTTGTGTATATGATAAATAACCAGAGAGTGGATGAATCTACCTGGCAAATTGCCTCTATTGTTAGAGAGATTCTCCACTTTAGTAGCTTTGTGGATGGGATCTCTTTTTGTCATATTCCTAGGGAATGGAATGGAGTGGCTGATGTCTTAGCCAAATGGGCATCAGAGAAAGGTGCTGGTTGGGATATTTCTATTAGGGATGATCTTCCTACTGATCTTGCTAGGACTTTCGAGCAATTAGTGGAAAAGGACAGAATGTAATTGGTTTTGGGTTGGTGTTTTGGTTGGTTGGGCCTGAGGCCTTCTGTAATCTAGTTTTATTTGAATAAATTTTTACCCCTTTTTAAAAAAAAAAGAAAGATAATGTTTTGAGGCTTAGGTTTCAAGTTGGGTTATATATATATCATTTAAAACAAGAGTCATACTTCATGTATGTACATGTGTTTGAATGTATGTGCATGTATCTCAAATGTAATTTTTAACAATTTAGGATTAGGGTCAACTTGTTTTAATTTTAAGTAAGTTAGGCTTCAATTAGGTTTTCAAATAGGGTTTTAATGTAATTAGGCTCAATTTTAGGGTAAGATTTAAGACCTTATGACACTGTCAGGGTTTACACAAACTTACATAATTTCTAGCATTAAATTTAGGGGTTAATATTAAAGTCCATGGTTAAGAATTTTCGATAAGGGAACTTAGCATATGAAGTTTATGATTTGGTTCAAGATTATGATTTAGGGTATTTATTATCATTTATAATATTGGGTTTAGAAATTAAATTTTAAGGTCAAGGTTAGGGTTAGGGTTTGGATGTACATGTATGTTATATTCATACAGGTAGAAATGCAAATTAATCTACATTCTTATATATGTATAATTTAGGATCTCCGCTTAAGACATGTCATTGAATTATATAGTTAATTATATACTTCTAATTATTAAGACATTAAAAATAATAATATATGTACATTTAAATATGAATATTGAAAACATATGTATGTACATCTATATCTACCACATGAACATATTTACATGTACATTTATGAAATAAAATATACATTTTAATCTACATTCTTATGTATAATTTAGGATCTCCCCTTAAGACATGTTATTAAATATAGTTAATTACACTTAGTTTTAAGATAAATTAAGATCAATAGTTAACATATACACAAATTATACATATAAAAATGTGAATTTATCAAAAATATGTACATACATCTACTTTTAACCATGAACAAATATACATGTACATCTATGTTCAAAATAAAAAATTATACATTTTAATCTATATTTTTATATGTACAATTCAGGATCTAGACCCTTAAGATATGCCATTTAATTAAACTTCTAAGATTAAGACATTAAAGTGAATTTGACATATTTACATTTAACATTAACATACATACATACATACATACATACATACATACATACATACATACATACATACATACATACATACATACATACATACATACATACATACATACATACATACATACATACATATATATATATATATATATATTTATTTATTTATATTTTAAATTTGTTTTCTAAAATTTTGTAATGTTTTTCTAATTTTAAAAAAAATATTTTTCCTAATGTTTTTCTAAATTTATTTTCAAAATATTTGAAAACTATAAATTTTCTAATATTTTTTTAAATTTGTTTTCTAAAATTTATATTATTATAAATTTTCTAACATTTTTCTAATGTTTTTTCTAAATTTGTTTTTTAAAATTTATATTAAATTATAAATTTTCTAATGTTTTTGTAATGTTTTTTCTAAGTTTATTTTCTAAATTTTATATTAAATTCTAAATTTTCTAATGTTTTTGCAATTTTTTTTTTAAAATTGTTTTCTAAATTTTATATTAAATTATAAATTTTCTAATATTTTTTCTAATGTTTTTTAAAATTTTTTTTTTAATATTTAAAAAAAAAATTATTTTAAATTATAAATTCTCTAATATTTTTGTAATTTTTTTTCTAAATTTGTTTTCTAAATTTTGTAATGTTTTTGTAATATTTTTTTCTAAATTTTCTAATTTTTTTTAATGTTTTTTCTCAATTTTCAATTTTTTAAAATTTTCTAATTTTTAACTATTTGTTTTCTAAATTTTATATTAAATTATAAATTCTCTAATGTTTTCATAATGTTTTTTCTAAATTCGTTTTCTAATGTTTTTCCTAAATTTTATATTATATATTTTAAATAATTTTTTCTAATGTTTTCTAATGTTTTCTATATAATATTTTTCTGTTTTCTAAATTAATATAAATAAACAATAAAAATATTAAATTAACTTTTAGATATGTTTTATAAACTATTAAAAACGTAAATAACATTCAAATATGTTTTAAAAACACAAAAAATGCATTGAAAATATTAAAATCTATTTTGATAATATAAAAAAATACTTGAAAAATGTTGAAAACATTAAATTAATATTATTTTGACATACCTGATAATGAAAATGAGAACAAAAATGAGAGGATGACGTTGACGGAAGTTTCTCAAGCCACATGTTTGCCCGAACACTCAATCAACAGTGCTCGCCATAAAAATGAATTTCAAAAAGTGAAAAAGACATTTTAAGGCACCAAAAATTTGGTCAATGCATGTTCACATGAACATGTACCTAGCGCGTGTTCATGTGAACATACCTAGCCATGTTTGTGCAAACACGCGCTAGGTACATGTTCGTGTGAACATATCTAGGGTGTTCGCGTGAACGTATGATAAATTGAGATGCAAAAATTTGCCATTTTTTTCAAGTTTCTTCGTCCCACTAAAGTGGAACCCATTATTGTGGGTTCACCCATACTTTGGCACTTATGATGAGACAAAGGCTAGGATTTAACTTGAAATCAAACTCCCTTAGGCAATCAACAAAGGAAAAAGAAGAGAATTGCCAAATTGAAAACCAGTTCCACTCTTCTGTTAACTAAAGGAAAAGGAGATGATATTGAGGATGAAGAAGCATAAGATGAAGTGAAATTAGAGGATTAAGAGCCACTAAAGAAGAAAGGTAAGGTAATTATTACCAAGCCTGCCAAGACATCTACTGTTGTGTTTACATGAAGATCATCTAGGAAGAAAGAAGAAAAAGAAGGAGGAGATGTAATCTTCAAAAGGCCTCCACCTAGTTTTGAGTAAAGGATAAAAGATTTAGAACCAAGATCTAGCATAATAAATTTCAAGGCACTAAAGTATGAGATTAGGACTACAGATGAGCAAAGGAAAATGGAAGATGCATTGATGAATAAGATGGGTAAATTAAAGTATTCCCCAGACCATCTTATTCAGTAGATTCTAAGCAATCTAATGAAGAAGATCAAGCCAAGATGGGAGAATGTCATGAAAATTGCATTAGACATATATGGGTAGACCTTGAGGCAACTCATGCCAAGTTTAGATGACAAGGAGGTAAAGGAATCTCTAAAGAAAAATGAAGAAAAATTTACTTTGAGATTCAACATTTGTCTTATTTTGTTGAATGACATTAAACATGTGGTAAGGAATGCTACAAATGCATGGAAGGACATTTATGTTCTTCACAAGCTGAGTGATTTTGTTGTCAATGTTAGTGAAAAGGATGAAGGTGATGATGAATAAGAAAAAGATGAGGAAATTGATAATGAAGAAGTTACTAATTATGAAAATATTGATGATGATGAAGAGAAATAGGGGTAGGAAGCTATTGAGGAAGATGTACCAGATGTACAAGATAGTGAGGAGACTAAACCAAAAAAAATTGCTGCAGAAGTCATAGCCTCACTTCCTCATTCTCCAAGAAAAGAACTAAAAATATCAAGGCTAGAGAAAGCTTCAACAGGATTGATTGTGACAAACATAGTTAGCACAAACACTCAATCAATTTCTACACCCATCCAACTCAGTACTTCATTGACTAAAGTGACAAGCACTTCATCTACCTAGCTACCAACACTTCCCTCTACATCAGTTTTGGTAAATCTAGGTATTTCTACTATAGGTATTTTGGTAGTAAGTACAATATCTATAGCTATTCCTACTATTTCTACTATTTCTTTCATTCTTGGCATGCAATTAATAAGTGCATAGACAATTGAGATCAAGTCTCAGCTGAGTACAAGATTTTTGAGTAAAGGAAAAGAGAAGGAAGAAGACATAGATCTTGATGAGGAGATTGTAATTCCAAATTGGAACATCTCAAATCTCAATCATGATCAGATGCATGTTTTAGGAGAAATTATTCAGAAGAAAGGAACAAGGAATTCCACATAATAGAAGATTCAAAGAATATTCTTGTAGAGGCATTAAATACAGAGGTTGGTACTTCTCAACTAATTTTGAACTAGTTAGTAGAGATAGTCCAAAAGTTCAATAATGATTTGAATGGACAAGATAAATTTTTGCAAAGAGCTAAGAATAAGTTTGAGAATAAAGTTTTAGAACATATTGTTCAACAAATTGTTATCCATCAGGTAGAATTATCTACTATTCTAGGCTCACTGGAGACCTATTCCAAAAATGTGTTTTCTCTATTTGGTAAACTCTATGATATTTCAAATTTCTCTAAGTAAAAGATAAACTGTTAAAGATTGATGAAGATTTGAAGGAAAGTGCACAACAGTTGCAACTTGTCCTGAGCTACAGCTCTACCCATTACACCAAGCTTAGATTCCTGATTGATATGCAGGCATAATTGCTGAGAGAAGAGGTAAGAATAAGAGCTAAATTGATAGATCTATAAGGTATGGTTCTCCCAAACATAAATGCATTGCAAAAATTCATTGCACATACTAATATGCTCATTCGTGGTAACAACTTCTCCATTACAAACTACATGATAGAACTATTAGTAGAAGTGAAATCCACATTACACACATATAAGTTGTTGCAACAGAATTGGGACAAGACATTGGTGATAATTTTGAAGATACATTTAGATTTCTTGTCACATTTTTGCATTACTATGTAATATACATAGCATACATCTTTGACATTAATGTCAAAAAGTGGGAGAAGATGTATATTATAGAGCTAATGTATATTGTGTAAAGGGTAGAAGATGTAAAAAAGAGAGGAGAAATGTATATATCAGACATGAAAAGATGTGTAGTATACTATATGCAAGAGCATTATAATATTATTCATGTATAGATACTTAGAAGTACATCTCTTACAAAACCAATTTTGAAAAATCTCAAAAATAGTAAACTCTACTGACTTAGAGACATAAGGTGATGGATAATTTTTGGATTCAGTTTTGACTGATAAGTGTCTTTGTCACTAACGCCAAAGGGGGAGATTGTTGACATTATAGTCATGTTTTTTATTATTGACATACACTTATTCAGATTGTAAGTATATACTGAGCACATTATATAGTTAATAGTGTTAACTAAGAATTTTAGTATATATGAAGTTCTATAGTTGCTACTAAGTCCAAGAGACAATATTCAGTTTGCACTGAGCAATTACTACCAAGGTATTGATTAGTAGTATAAACTGAGCATCTTAGTGTATGTCAAGTTTATCAGTGCAAACTAAGTTGTGCAGTGCTTACCAAGTTTGCATTTGATGTGGTGTAAGTCTAGTGTTAACCAAGCTACTCAGTGTTAACCAAGTGACTGAGTTCATACTAAGCTTATAGTAATAGCATTGACCAAGCTATGAAGTGTGAATGATTCAGTTTATATGCTAAGTTTCACAGTATTTGGTGAGTCACTAGTGAAAACTAAGTTCAAGAATACTTGAAAGTGATCAATATAGACGAAGCTTCTATGTCTACTAAGTGCATAATGATGTCAACCATTGACAGTGGATGCCAAGTATCATAACTTCATCAAGCTAGTCTTCAGAACCCAAGTTCCTGTAGTTGGGCCGACTTTGTGGTTTTTGTGTAAACTCGTATTGTAGTCGACTTTGTAATTTTTAAATTGGGTTGGTATATATGTAACATATTGTATCACAACCAATATATGGAATATATGAAGTAATGTAATAAGAAAAAGAGAGAAGAAGAGAAAATTACAAAGGCTATAACAGTATAAGGAGCAACAAAGATTTATCTATCACAACAAGGTGATTACTATACTCAAAGGAATCTCATTCAACAAACTAAGTTTTAGATCAAAGATCAGATACTATTTCATCCTAATAGGTAGATCAGTCAAATCTTTTCACATGGTAGACTTAATACTCTTATGTAAATCTATTTACCGAGTGCATACTTCATTGTATGTTTATAAATCCTTTTGCAAGGAAGACCTAGTAGTCCTTATTGCTCCTAACGGGCCAGATCATCAAAAGTGATCATTGTAAGCCTTAACAGACCAATTTTATACTATAGTACTAAAGCTTGTGGATATCATCTCCACCCCAATTTTACTTTCTATTTAAAAGTTTTATGGGTGACCTAATTGTGTGTTTTAGTGTTATGAATGCTTTAATGTTTTTAGTTTCTCATGCATGCAATTAGATCAGAATACACATTAAGGATTAAGATTTATGAGTTACTAATTCATCCCTCCCCTCTTAGTAACTTAGCCTATAATAATATTTCCAATAGTTATTGGGGTTAAAAAAATTTAAAAATGAATTTGACAAGCCAAATTGGCCTACGTCGAAAACTAACATCAAAAATTACCCCCAAATATACTAGTGCATTATGATAATGCTACATACTAAATTGCTTATTATTCTTATCTTACATGTGTTAGATACATATATGAGGGTTATGATGTGAATTGGAAATAGGGATGATAAATTTATATGATAATATTGACCCAATTATGTGATTTTTTGACTATCTAAGTTATCGTGAATGGCATTAGAACATGACTCCTTTTAACCACATGATTCCATTACCACTCTTGGTTTTACCTACTTAAATTCCTCAATGTCAGGCTGGGTATCTTTCATATAAGGAAATATTCTAGGGAAGCTTAATATCTTCATGGTAGGGTGGTAAAGCACTCCTACAATATTCAATCCCTTATTTTTTTAGATAGGTTCTTGAGCTTCTGACAACATGGTCAACATAATTAGTAAATCTTAGTATTCTGGTAATAAAATTATGGTTTCTTTTAGATTTACAAATATATGTATATGCATCATTTTTCCTAAAGTTAATGATAGTTAATCAACTAATGTTGACTGGTCAATATTTTGATTATAAAGCATTGAGAAAAGCCACAAACAACTTTGCTTCAGAAAATAAGCTTGGAGAAGGAGCGTTTGGCCAGGTTTATAAGGTGACCTACTACATACCAATTGGGTGCCAAAACATTCATTATTTTCTTACAGGATCGATTATTTTAAATATTCATTGACTTTGTCATAGGGTACACTAAAAAATGGGAAAGTAATTGCAGCAAACAATTAACTTTAAACCAATCTACTTGTGTGATATTAAAATGTGAAAGTGAAGTAAAGTTGGTGTCAAATGTTCATCACAGGAATATTGTACACCTATTGGGATGCTACAAACAAGGCCTAGAGAGACTTCTCATTTATGAGTATATGTAAAACACGAGCCTTGATAGAATATTATTTGTAGTTTCTTCTTTTTAACCCATTTCCCTTCATATAACTACAGGGTCTACTATTTTTTTCTAAGAAAAATGGGCCAAATGCAAGAGAAAGTGAAAAGATACAGAGTTGGCAAGAAAAATTTAACATTATATTGGGCACTGCTCTGGTCTACAATAACTCCACAAAGATTTTCATGTGTGCATAATCCATTGAGATATCAAATCAACCAATATATTACTAGACAGAAACCTACAACCTAAAATAGTAGACTTCAAATTAGCCAAACTTCTTCCTAGCAGTAGAAGTCATCTTACGACAAGAACTACAGGGATTCTATAAGAAAATGTACCATTATTTTTGTTTCTTATGGTTTTTAGATTTATTGTGTATATTAACAAGTGTTGAGATGTTTTATTTTGGTAGAGGATACATAGCTCTAGAATATGCCATCCATGGGCAACTGACTAAGAAAGTTGACACATACAATTATGGCATGGTTTTTTTCGAGCTCATCACCTGTAGGAAAAGAATGGCATGAAGTAGCTACTTAAAATGAAATACCTATTAAAATGGGTATTTTTCATACCTCTAGTTTCAATACAAAAAATGATAGTTTTATGGCCTTTTTTATAATCATACACATGTGCAAAGAAGTTGAATTTTACAGAACAAACTATAGATGTGGAAGTGGTATGAATCACAAAATATTTTGGATGTGGTGGAGAAGAAGATGGAAAGAGAAGAATATTATAACAAAGAATATATGTTGAAGGTGTTAAAGCTTGCTCTGTTATGCATACAAGGTTTTTTTGTAGAGAGGTCATCAATGTCCCAAGTGGTGGCCATGCTGGTGAATAGAGTAGATGTTGATTACAAAAAACCATTTCAACTTGCATTTGTAGATGTGGGGAATAGAACCCAGGGTGAACATTCCACTTCTGTCTAGGGTTCATTTCAATCCACTGCAACCATTATAGAATCTCTCAATGCTCATTAGCACTAGCAACTCTTCTTTACTCTCTACATCATCATGACTATTGGGTTTTCTTGAATAGGTTGGGAAATTTTGACATTTTCTTAATGTCTTTATTTAAATTTTCATGTGCTTTAAAAAATACATAATTTGAAGTATAATCAGGAATCATTTGATGTTTCTATTCTACTAGCTAGAAGATCAACAAGGGTTTGTTTTGATATCTAGTTTGTATGGCTATCTTGATTTTGAGAGTAGATGACATTAATTTTTTCATTGAAGGTTAGCAATGGCTATATGAAATCCTCATCATATGGCCATAGATATTCACACATTAAGGCTTCATTCCTATGCTAAAAGTGTTAAATATTCAAAGTTGACTTAGTTTTTCAGGCTTACTTTCCTACTTAGTGTGTGATGTTTAAAGGTGGCAATTTTTTATTTGTTATCATGGTCAAATTAACTAGCACCTATAATCCTTAGGTTCAAGGTTAGGTGGATTTTTAATTCAATAATATTCGATATTTACATATATTTTACTAAATCACAAACTCTTGTCTTCACATTCTTTGGTTTACTCTCTCTTCAACTCCTAAAATTCTGAAATTGTGTAGAGTAAATGACTGAGTTGGTGGTCTTGAAAGATTTCTTGAACTTTGAGTAGTTTTCAAACTTTTTTTCTTGACCAACCTTTTGAAATTTATGAGTTGACATTTAAATTGTTCAATTTTATTCATTTTGAACTTACAATTTCTTGGAACTATAAGAATTTTCCTTGGGGCAAAATGACACCAAGATCAAGAAGCTCAAGAACTTAGCACAATATTGACCAACAATGTATGATCATAATAACAATATGAAAAATGAATAATTGATGTATACACACTAGAAGTGCCTATATATAAAGGCCTTTAGAATGACTAGGAGTTAGTACAATGATAAAAATAACAACTAAGCACATGTCCACTAAGAGTGGATTATCCTCCATTAAGCATAGGAGTTTCTGTGAAGGTGAGAGGATAAGCTTACAGAGGCGTATCTCATAAAGAGATATTGTAGATACCATGTGCTCAATTAGAGTGTGAATAGTTGTGTTGTCTACATTACAACTTAGATAAATATGCAAACTCTTATGTTGTCAACAAGACAACTCATATGACTATGCAGACTCCTAGGTGTCTACATGAAAAATAATATAATAATACATTAACCTAAGTAAACTTACGTAAAGTGTAAATAGTAATTAATTATTTATGCTAACACCCCCCTTTAAGTGCAACTTAGGGGAATGCACTTAAGCTCACAAATGCTATGATGAAAATGCATCATGGGTCCTAGCTACTAGGCCATGTTAGGTACCCAAGTACAAATGCAATGCTCTATATACAATGGTATGCAATGCAATGTAATCTCTTTGAAAATGGAGAAAGAGGTAAAACCACATGGGAAAAACCCTCCCCCGAAAAGAGAGATAAGTAAAATAAAAAGGAGAAGATTCATGTGACCCCCCTAGTGAAAAATCCTGCACCCCCAAGAGATCTTGCAAATGAAGATACTTGAATTTTGTGAAGGTCTTGGTGATGATGTCGGCAATCTACTACTATGTAGGACAATATTGTAGTGCAATGACCTACTCATGTATCAACTCTCTAAGGTAGTGCATATGAACCTCAATATTTTTTTTTGCTAATGTTGAACTAGATGTTTTGAGATTTCAATGGCACTCTGATTACCACAATGTATGACTATGGGTCTAGGTATGTTAAAACCAAACTCCTTCATAATTTGTTGTAACCAAATAGCTTCTTTAGCCATAGTGACAACTCCTCAATTCTCAACCCCAGTTGAAGAAAGAGAAATAGTATTTTGTTTCTTACTCTATCAAAAAATAGGGCCACAACCAAGACAAAACATGTAACTTGAAGTAGACTTGAACGAATCAAGATCCCCTACATAGTTTGAGTCGGTATAACCAACCGACTAAAGTCTAGTACTTGTTGCATAATGTATTCCATATGTATGTGTACCATATATGTAATGCAAGATGTATTTGGTGGCCTTCCAATGAAGCTCATGAGGCTCTTGCATGAAGTGAGAAACCATGCCAACTACAAAAGCTATGTTAGGGCATGTATGTGTCAAGTAAATAAGACTCCCAACCAACTATCTATATAATGTAGCATCAACAAGAGGAGTGGAACACTTGGCCTCTAACTTAACACCTCAAAGAAAGGGAGTAGGAGTAGACTTATAATCATTCATGTGAAAGTGAGAAAGTAAATCAAGAGAATACTTGGGTTGTGATAATGTGATCTCTAATGAAGAATGATGTATCTCAATACCAAGGAAATAATGAAGTAGACCCAAATCTATCATCAAAAATCTGTCCTACAAAGTAGCCTTGACACTATCAATGATGGATGATGTACTCCTTATAAACAAGTAGCAAATGAGAATCACCCTACTAAGGAATGTAGACATCCACATCTGAATGAAATCTACTGAACCTTGTTGAGAGAAGGAAATCATCCATCATGGCATACCAAGCTCTTGGAGCTATTTTTAGTCCATAGATAGACTTTTTCAACTTGCAAACCAAAGTATAATCCTCAATGGAACCTTCTGGATGCTCCATACAAATCTCCTCATAAAGATCACCATTAAAGAATTCACTCTTCACATCCATCTAATGAACAACCCATCTCTGAGTTGTGGATATAGCTAGTGTCAAATGAATGGAATTCATTTTTGCAACTGGTAGAAAGGCCTCAATGTAGTCAATGCTAGGTACCTAAGAGAAACCTTTCACAAGAAGTCTTGCCTTATACTTATCCACACCTCCATCTACTACAAACTTGGTCTGATAGATCCACTTACATCAAACCAATTTTCTTCCCTTAGGAAGAGAGACTAAGTCCCATTTGTTGTTTCTCATAAGAGAATTATATTCTTCCTCCATTGCTTTATATCATTCTGGAATTCTTGAATCTTATTTGAATGATTGAGGATCGAAAGTAACTACAAAATAGGCATGAGGGAGTGAGTTATATTGTGATATAATCCTCCTAGTATCTGACAGATTCCCTACCAATGGTCCTACTACATCCAATGCCAGTTGAGCCCACTTAGTTCTAGTGGAAGAATATGTAGAAGGGATACCATCAACCTCATCTGACTAATGCCTCTATTTGGGTCATGGATGAACATCTTTCAAGTTACTGTAATCGTTGTCACTCTCTTCAATGAAGGAGGAAGAAGGAGGAGTTGAAGAAGTAAAGCTTGGACAACATTCTTCAAAGTTTACACTCCACTCATAGAAAATGTTGTGTGTCTCAAGATCCATCAATTTGTAGGCTTTATGAGAGTTTGGAAAACCAACAAAGATGCAAGGTTTACTTTGAGGTTCCAATTCCTTGCATTTCTATGGAGGTATTTGTGCCCATGCTGGACAACCAAATATTTATAGAAGGTTTCCTCTAAGTCCAAGCTTCAAAGGAGTTACTCCATCCAAAGCTTTATGAGGACTTGTAGTCTAGATGTAGTTAGCACAATTCATTGCTTCAGCCCAAAGGACTTGATCAAGAGACTTATGTAATAGTATGAAAGTGTTCATCTCCTTGAGGTTTCTATTCTTCCTTTCAGAAACACCATTTTACTATAGTGTGTATGGTACTAAATTATAAAGGTCAAATCCCTCTTGAGTACAAAAGTCTATAAGTCTTGAGTTCACACACTTCCCTCCATTATCTATTCGAAGAACTTTGATAACTTTCTTTGAATACTTTTCTACTTGAGCCATGAAGCTAATAAATCATTCAAACACTTCACTCTTATGAGCCATAAAGACTACCCAAGTCTAACAAGAGCAGTCATCAATGAAGGTGAGTGCATAGTGAGACTTTCCAAATGATGGCACTGGAAATGGGCCTGCCACATCACTATAAACTAGTTCAAGAACACTTTGTGCTCTCCAAGACTTCCCCTTTCCAAATTTATTTTTTGGATATTTCCCAAGTGTGCAACCTAAAAAAACACCATTTGAGAACTTGACTTGGGGTAGACCATGAACTATGTTCTTACTACTAAGCTATTGAAGATACTTGTAGTTGAGATGTACAAATCTCTCATGCCATAGTTTGCTTTCTATATTTGAATGCATTAACAAGGCTTGTGAATTAGATTTAGGCATAGAGGAGGAGAAAGTCTAAAGCCTTTAATCATGATTAGCTTCACCTATTGCAACCATAGAATCATCTTTGATGCTTTTCAAAAAAGCTGAATCTAGAAGAAATTCAACCTTGTTTCCACCTCCATAGTGAGTGTTTTGATATATTGAAAGAAGGTTGGAGGTAAGATTAGGAAATAGAGAACATCCTTGAATGCTTTATTTTCCATCTCAACTTCACCTTTTCCTTCAACTTCCACTTTAGTATCATCAACTACAAAAAATGTGAGGTACCTCTAAAGGTGTTATTGAAGAAAAATCTCTCCTTGAAGCACCCATGCGATGTGTGACACCTAACTCAATAATCCATTTTCCCTGATTGACAATGTTTGTGAGTAAATCTTGCCCTTTGCTCTTAGAATCTAAAGATGAAGAACCTATTTCCTTATAAGCATTAGGCAATGGAACATTGTGCTTCTACCCTTTAACTTGACTATTTTATCCTTATAATAATAAGATAATTAATTAATTATAATTACAATAGCACTATCGGCTCCTAGTATATACAAAACTTCACACGTGCGACTTCAAGACCTACACACTTGCTAGCATGACCATTAGACTGTCCTCTATCACTAGCTAAATGTGCATCTTCTTATTACATCTTAGATGAAAGATATCATACAAATATCATAAGCTACTTTCCAAGCACTTTTTCTTTGTATTGCTCTTAGTAAATCAAGCATAACTTTGACATGTCTTTGACTTATGTGTTGTACATCTAACCACATCATCATGACACTATACTAAACATGTCCATTAATATACTAAACATGTCCATTAATGCACACAACCGGACACTCAAAACAATATCTGTAAAACTAAGATCTATGTCTTCCACTCTATTAGTCTTTACATACTTACTACTATGCTAACATCAATGAAAAACATAGCCATGAATGCAACATGTTAGTACTTCTAATGCTTATAATACTCCCCCAAACTAGTATCATCAACATTTGGTGTAGGGAACCCATGCAAGGACAAGAAACAATGGGGTCATCATCTCATCAACAACTAGGATTGGGATCATCATGATTTGATCGGTGATTAGTCATATTAGGTCTTGGTAACTTGTAAAGGAAAATGCATCAAGATGTTTTATAAATCTTGTTGGTATTGGTTCTAGATGACACTTAGTTAGGAGTTTTTCTTTAGTTTGGTTGAACAAGGCCAAAAAGGTATAAACTATGGCTTTAAGTATGTTTTTAATATTATTTTAGTCATCTAATAAGGTAAGGAGTTAGGTTTTGTTGTTTGAAGAAAAATTGCACTTTGTTGCAAAGGTTGTTAGCAACTTTTTGTCAAGAAGTTGCAAAAACTTGACAAAACAACCTCGAGTGGCCAAATATGGTTGTAGCTATAGGAGGGAGGCTATATTAGATAGGTATCATCTCTCTTAGGTTAGTGAACACCATATTATTGAAGTATACCTTTGAAATCAATAAAATATACCCTATTTATATGCATTTTTATTGTAACTACAATTGGTATGTATTGGTATGGATGTTATGAAATCTACTAGTGACATGGTTGGATAGAGGGGAGAAATTTTATGTTACTATGATTTATTTGAATTTATTTGATCAAATAGGAAACAAGTAGAGTTGATTTGTGTAAAACTAGTCTACAAAACCCTTAAATCTAGGGTACCCATCAAAGTACAACCCTAACTTGACTTCCCACAAGTGGATTTTTATGGCCACTTGGGGGGATCAAGTTAGAATGATGAATTCAGATACCAAAGACACAGAGCTAGGGGATGTATTTTTCTATTTTTCAAATTCCTTGTCCTAGGCTAAATATCTTAATGTATTTGGCATCTAGTAATTGTGTTTGAAAGATTAGATGGCTAAGAAGTACTGATTTGGCTAAGTGAGAGTAGATTTGGTGTGTTTCAAAGTCAAGATACTTGTTGGAAATAACCCATTTTAGAACAATACCTTAAGAAATCACACCTAATTAGGACTATTAGATTTTTGAGTCTTAGGACAATTCTGGGATGTTGCAGTAGGGTTGGAATATGAAACCTTGTAGTCTCTAAGAACTTCCAAAAGGGTATTAGAATGTCTAATTCACTTTCCAAGTATTTTGAATAAATTTCAAGTTGTTTGGGAAATATCAAATTAGGAATCCTAATTAGAATTATGCCTAAAAGTGCAATTTTCTAAGTTTCATAGTTTGGTAATTGGTGAAGTAAATTTATTGAAGGATCTTAGTAAGGGTATCAAGTGGACATTATAGACAAGGAGTTAAAGATTCACAATCCTTTTTAATCACATTTTGAAGATCAAGAAATTTCTCAAGGGAATTGAACAATATTGCATCTTTGTAAGTGAAACCACCTTTTGTTGTCATGTCTTTGTAGCAAGTGGTATCAGAGCCCCCTTGATTCTGATCTAGGAGTCTACATAGAACAAGAAGTGTGAAGGTGAAGAATGGGATAGGGAGATCCCTTTAAGGGTGACTAGCATGGAGTTGGCCAAGATAGTAAAGGAGAAAATAGGAGAAAGTAGAGTAGTCAAGGCTAAGAATAGAGCCATGAGAAGAGATTTGGACAAGTTGAAAGGGAAAGTAAGGAGAGGAGACAATGAAGAGTCAGCGATAGAAGAATTAGAATAAGAAGATAAACCTAGACTAGCATACATGCCAGAAGATCAAAGGGCTATATGTGTATCCCTAGAGAGGGTAGGGAGGAGGGACAAGGGTGACCTACCTATGTTCCAAGTAAGTTAGAACCAGAGGAGTGCATGGATTAGTTGGAGGCCCTTGAAAATCACTTTGAACATTATGATATGCTTGGAAACTAGAAGGTTAAGATTGCTAAGTCCAAGTTGAAGGGACCAATTCTTATTTGGTGGAACTACCTACAAAATGAGAGGGCAGAGGAAGAGAAGTCTCTCATATCAACTTGAAATAGGATGAAAGAGGATATCAAGAAGCAATTCATCCCAGAAGACTATGAGATCATGGTCCACAAGAATCTACAAAATATAAGGCAATGGG
Source organism: Cupressus sempervirens (assembly GCA_028749045.1). Lineage (NCBI taxonomy): Eukaryota > Viridiplantae > Streptophyta > Pinopsida > Cupressales > Cupressaceae > Cupressus > Cupressus sempervirens. The sequence continues at coordinate 606,663,725 of CM053788.1, forward strand.
ACCTAGATGTAAGTGCCTATACTCAATAATTTTATTTGTTATCTTTGAAGGCAAGAATGTATGCAAGTAAGAAACAAAATTTGGCTAGCTATATAAATGGTCTTAAGTATAGTATTCAAGATTAACTCACTCTAGTGTCTGTATATTCTATTCATAAATGTTTTCAATTATTCTTGAAGATTGTGAATAAACAAAAGAGGAAGGGAGATAAGAATAATAGAGGTTTAAGAGGAAACAACTTCAAAGGAAGGGAAAGGTTTCATAATAAGAACTTTAACAAATACCAAGGAGATTCAAGTAACCTAGACTAGGAGAGGGATAATTCACCAAGGAGAAACTCTAGAGGTGGTATAGGTAATAGTATAGGGAGATTTAGAGGTAGAGGTCAAGGTATCTTCACAGGGAAGTGTTTCCTCTATAAACAAGTTCGTCACCAATCCTTCAGGTATCCAAAAAAGGAAAATACTAGTAGAAATAATTAGAGGGGTGATAGGAGGATGTGATTGATACATGAGGCATAAGAAGATGAATGCCAAAGTATAATCTCCTACCACACCATACAATCAAGGTACTAATATAGAACAAGGTGAGTGCATAATGTTTAATAGGACTTTGTTAAAAGAACCAATTAAGGAACCACACTAGAGGAAGTCTTTATTGAGGACTAATAGTAGGGTGAATAGGAAAGTATGAAAAGTTATTATAGATAATAGGTCTATTGAAAACTTAGCATCCACTAAGATGATTAAGAAACTAGGACTTAAAATAATCTCTCACCCCACACCCTATAAAGTCTCTTGGTTAAACAAAGAGCAACAGATTGTAGTAGATGAATAGTGTTGGGTAGATTTTCATATAGGAGAGAATAGAGATAATATTTTGTGTGAAGTTGTAGGTATGGATGCATGCCATCTCCTTCTTGGAAGGCCTTGGTAGTTTGATGTGGATTCCTAACATGGGGGAATAAAAAATCTTTATACTTTAACCAAAGATGGAATCAGTTACACAATGAAGGCCTTACCTGATAGTGAGAAGGAAAGAGTCTTGAAAAGTGATGTCATATTGATAGGAGAGAAGGATTCCCTAAGGATCCTTAAGGAGAAGGATACACCTTATTTTTCCATTGTGGTAAAACCAAAAATAGAGCCTAAGTTGAAGACTAGGAGCCAAGAACCTTTGAGGAAGGTAGGGTCTAAGGGAGTACAAGAATTGTTGCAATAGTAACAAGGAATAGTAGCAAATGAGAGATCAGATTCCTTGCCACCCAAGATAGACATAATCCATTGTATAGACCTAATTCTAGGTGCCGCATTACCAAAAAAAGCTACCTATAAATTGACTCTAGAATATAACACTAAGATTGAAATTTTTTTTTATGGATTACTATAAAAGGGATTCATTAGGAAGAGTATCAGTCCTTGTGTAGTTCTTGCAGTGTTGGATCCAAAGAAGGATTGTATATGGAGACTATGTATAGACTCGAGAGCCATTAATAGGATAAAAATAAGATACATGCTCCCTATGTATAGAATGGAGGACCTCATGGATTTCCTAGGTGGAGCAAGCTATTTCTCTAAGATTGACTAAAGAGTGGTTACCATCATATAAGAATAAGGGATGGGGATGAATGGAAGAAAACCTTTAAGACTAATGAGGGCTTGTTTGAATGGCTAGTCATGTGTTTTGGCCTCTCAAATGCCCCTAGTACCTTCATGAGGCTAATGAATGAAGTCCTCAAACCCTTCATAAGCCTCTTTTTAGTAGTATACTTGGATGATATCCTAATCTTCAATAGGGATAGAAATTAATATTTAAAAAGATTACATGAAGAACATTGAAAGATAAATTTGGAAAAATGCATTTTTTTGCAAGAGGAACTAATATTTCTTAGTTTTTTTTAAAAATATCTAAGGAACACTTGAAGTTGGATCCCTCAAAGGTGGAATTTATTCTAAACTAGCCCACTCCAAGAGTTGTAGGTGAAGTAAAGTGTTTTCTTGACCTAACAAGTTTTTATAGGAATTTTAAAAGGGATTTTAGTTTAATTTGTGCACCAATGATAAATACTATCAAAGGGGGTTGAAAATTTCAATTTGTATGGACAAATGAAGTAGATAGGTCTTTTGAATATCCCAAAACAAGAGTGGCCCAACAACCCATAATAGCATTCCTATATTTTCACAAGGTGTTTAATATTGAGTGTGATGCAAGTAACAAATCCATAGGTGGTATTTTAAGTCAGGAAGGTAGGCTAGTGGCCTATTTTAGTGAAAATTTGAATGAGGTTAAGCAAAAATACTCCACCTATGACTTAGAAATGTATGCCATGGTCCAATCACTTAAGAAATTGAGGCAATACCTTTTGCCAAAATAATTTTTTTGTTTATACTGATAATAATGCTTTAAGCTTCTTAAATAGGTAGGAAAAGTTGAGTCACAAGCATCTTAAATGGGTGGAGTACTTTCAAGCATTTACTTTCACCATCAAGCATAAAAAAAGGGGTGGCTAACAGGGTAGTAGATGTCTTGAGTAGATAAAATCTTACCATTCAAAAGATCCAGTTGGAGAGTATGGGCATTTCAACACTTAAGGACATGTATTAAGAGAATTAAAACTTCAAGAATACATTTGAGGTTTTGTAGAACTTGGGCATAGGTATCACAATGAATAATCTAATTTTCTCATTTAAGAAGGTCTTATTTTTAAACTCAGACAATTATATATCCCTAAATTCTCTATGAGGTAGAGTATAATAAAAGAAAAATGTTGTGGCAGCCTATTAGGTCATTTTGGCCTAGATAAGACTATTGAACTACTAAGAAGATTTTATTGCTGGCCTAAAATGTAGATACATGTTAGGAGATTTTTGGAAAGTTTCATGGTATGCCAAAGGGCTAAAAGAGTGACTTCTAATGTAGGATTGTATGCAACTCTAGCAATGTTTCTAATATTTATGCCTATAAATCGATCAATACTAATGATTGTGCAATGGGACAAAGTCAAAGTTGAATCTTAGGAAACTCTTTAAGTTTTACCAATCTAAGATCCACCAAGCATTTAATGCATTGTTGACAAAATGATAAGTAAACAAACAAGGAGGCATGTGTATTATGAATACATGGTAAAGTGGCAACAAATTTTTTTGGAGGAAGCCACTTGGATGACAAAGGCTCAGATTGAAAAGCTTGGAGAAAAGTTTTCCACCATTCCAACTCAAGGGACTTGAGTTTAATTTGCTAGAGGAGTATGGTGTAGGGAACCCATGCAATGACTAGGAACAATGGGATCATCATCTCATCAAAAACTAGGATTGGAAACATCATGATTTGATTGGTGATTAGTCATATTAGGTCTTGATCACTTGTAAAGGAAAACACATCAAGATGTTTTATAAGTATTGTTTGTATTGGTCCTATATGACCCTTTGTTAGGAGTTTCTAGTTTAGTTTGGTTGAATAAGGAAAAAAAGGTATAAAATATGGTTTTAAGTATGTTTTTTCATGTTATATTAGTCATATAATAAGGTTAGGAGTTAGGTTTTTTTGTTTGAATAAAAATTGCACTTTGTTACAAAAGTTGTTATCAACTTTTTAAAATTTCCTTAGCAACTTATTGTCAAGAAGTTCCAAAAATTTGAAAATGAATCTCTGAATACCAAATATGGTTGTAGTCAATGGAGCAAGGCCATATTAGATAGGTTTCATCTCATTTAGGTCATATTGCACTATTGCACATAAGGATACCTTTAAAATCAATAAAATATACCCTATTTTTGTGCTTTTTTGTTGTAACTGCAATTGGTATGGATTGGTATGGATTTTCTAACATATGCAAGTGACATGGTTGGATAGAGGGGAGATTTTTCATGATAGTAAAATGTATTTTAAGTCATTTCATCAAATAGGAAGAAAGTAGTGTTGATTTGTGTAAAACTGGTCTACAAAACCCTTAAATCTAGGGTATCCATCAAAATAGAGCCCTCACTTGACTTCCCACTAGTAGATTTGTATGGCCTCTTGGAGAGATCAAGTTAGGATGATGAATAATCAGTTTCCAAAGGTACAGACCTAGGAGATGGAGTTTTCTATTTTTCCTTCCTTTCCCTAGGGCAAATATCTCAATGTATTTAGTATCTAGCAATTATGTTTGAAGGATCTGATGGAGAAGAAGTACTTATTTGGCTAAGTTGGAGTAGATTTAGTGTATTTTGGAGTTAGAGCACTTGTTGGAAAAAAAAATTTAGTTCCATTAACCCATTTTAGAGTAGTTCCTTAAGAAACCACACCTAATTAGGCCTATTAGGTTTGTGAGTCTTAGGACCATTCTAGGATGCTTGAGTACAGTTAGAACCTAAAAGCTTGTAGTCTCTAAGAACTTCCAAAAGGGAATCAAAATCCATAATTCACTTGCCAAGTCTTTGAATAAATATCAAGTTGTTTTGGAAATATTGAATTAGGAGGCATAATTGGTATTAGGCCTAAAGTGCAATTTTCTAATTTTCATAGTTTGGTGATTGGTGAAGGAAAGTTATTGAAGAATCTTAGTAAGGGTGTCAAGTGAAAATTTTAGAAAAGGAGTGAAAGCTTCACAAGCCCTTGTGATCACATTTTAAATATCAAGTGATTTCTCTAGGGAATCAATGAATATTGCATCTTTGTGAGTGAAACCACATTTTGCTATCAATTCTTTGCATCAACATTCATGCTAACATTCACAATATTTCTCTACTTGGTGACCACTTTGGTTATTGTTACAACATCAAATTGATCAATAACAATGAACATCTCATTCATCCCTTAAATAGAAAGGTTATTGCCACTACATCAAATTCTCCAATATTTTTTCCCTAAGTCACAACCATCTAATCATCTACCAACTTACATACATTGAATATAGGCACTCAGTTAGTTCATTCTTTTCCTTAAACTTTGAGATCCTCTTCTAACCAATAAATCTCCATCATTAGATCTTAATTGAATTTCTCCAGTCATAGATCTCTTAACAAACTTATTCCTTATCTTACATACTTCTCAATCAATCTCTTTTTCATGAAATGTCAGTCTTTTATTGATTCTTCTAGAAAATATTCATCCGTCCTTTGTTTCTTACCTCTACATAATGTGATTCCTTAGGATCAACCTAAAATATTACTACTGTACCAGCTATATTTACTATATCTAGTCCTATGGGAGTTATATAATCTAAACCTCCAATCATGAATTTGTACTTTTTATGCTCAACCATAGGTGTCTCATCTTTGCTAGATAACTTATGACTAGTTATCATAGGTGTGCAAACAAGCTTACAACTTTCCAAAAAAAATTTCTTCAATGAGTCTTTCAAGTACTTCATTTGTGATAGGAAAATACTATCATTGTTCTACACAATTTGTAAAATCAAATATGTTTCATCTCACCAATCATGTTGATCTCAAATTCATTCTTCATTTCATTAGCAAATTTATCACATGCTTCATCATCACCTCCAAATATTATATCATCCAAAAATATGACAAAAATTGACAAGCTATTCTAAATTTCTTTTAAATATTAGTTACTATGTATAGTAGCTTTAACAAATCTTAATTTTTCCAAATACTTGTCCAAACTTGCATACTAGGTTTAAGGTGTTTTCTTTAGTCCATACAACACTTTCTTTAGCTTGCATACCATATTCCCTTCTTTTGTTAAGGAAAATCCTTTAGGATGTTCAATGTATACTTATTCTTCAAGTTCTCCATTCATAAATATTGACTTCGCATCCATTTGATACACTTTGAACTATTTATTTGTTGCATAAGTTAAGAACATTTTTACTACTTCAATTCTGGCAATAGGTGAAAATGTCTCTTCATAGTCTACACTTTCTCTCAATGAACATCATTTTCATACCAATATTTCTTTATTTCTCACAACATCACCTTGTTCATTCATCTTGTTTTGAAAAGCCCACTTGATTCCTATAACATTCTCATCCTTAGGTCTAGGGACCAATTCCTACATCTCATTCTTCACAATTTGATCTAGTTCTTCTTTCATTGCTTGAATCCAATAATCATCTTTACATTCTTCATCTACACTCTTTGGTTCAACTTGAGGAATCAAAAATAATTCTTTATGTACTTTATTTATTTTCATAATTCCTTTGTCTTTGCTTCCAATAATATGATTAGCAGGATGTTTCATTTTCAAATTTGTGTTTGGTGTGGGTCTCATTGCCTCAACTCTTACTTCTAGTCTAGGCTTAGATCTTGGTTCCTCTTTGTGTTCCAAAACTTGAATGCCATCTTGAAAATTATTTTTACTCTCATAGAAAGGCTCAAAATTTTCTTGGATAGGTTTAGGATTAGCTTCTTCATCATCAAAATTATAATCATGTATTGTCTCTTGAACTCCACTTTTACATTTGCACTATCAACAATAGTCTTAGTCCTTTGATTAAAACATTTATAAGCTTTTCTTTTTAACAAGTAACCAAGAAACATACCTTCATCACTTCTTGTACCAAAATTACCAATTTCATCATCTCTTTTGATATAACATTTACTTCCAAATATTATAAAATATTTCATTGATTGTGCATGACCAAACTATAATTTATTAGGTATGTTGTTTGTACCTTTTTTGATCTACACTATATTCATTGTATGCATTGTTGTATTAATTTCTTATCTCTAAAATATCTTTGATACATCATTCTCAAATATCATAGCTCTTTTTTCTTTTGTTACAAACTTATTTCTTTTCTCAACAATACCATTCAGCTTTGGAGTCTTAGGGTTTGATAACTATCTCTTAATACCATTCATTTCATAAAAAGTAGTAAACTCATTCAAGATATATTCTGTGCCTCTATCTGATCTTAAAAATTTAATCTTCAATCTAGACTCATTCTTATCTATATTCTTAAACAACTTAAACTTCTCAAATGCTTAAGACTTTTGTCTAAGGAATGCTACCCACATTATCCTAGTAAAGTCATCAACAATAATCATGAATTATCTTTCACTGTAGAATCCTATTGTCTTTGTGGGACCACTAAAATCTATTTGAAAAATCTCCAACTTTGTTGTTATAGGAAAAAAATGTTAGGAAAATAACTTTTCTTCTACTTAGCCATAATATATTCCTTCCACACAACATTAGTAGGATTAAAATTTTTTGGTAAATCTCTTACAACAAATGTACTATTTTCTTTCATAGTAATATCAAAATTTATATGTCAAAAACTTATATTTCTTAACCAACTATTATGCACTTTATAAACCAAACATGTTATATCTATAGGATTCAAATGAAAAAAATTGTGTATAGATCTTGTGTCAGTACTAATCATCTTACCATTCTTATCCTTGATGATGTATGTCTTCTTTGTGAACTGTAACTGATATCCCTTATCAACCAATTGTCCAACACTTAGAAGATTAGCTTTCATTCCATCAACAAAATAAACATCATCTATGTTAGTTTTCCCATCAAGAGCAATATGTCCTATTCTATTAATGTGACAAGCTACATTGTTACCAACTCTAACAATCCCTCTATCATGGTTGTTGAACTTAATAAATATATTCATATCACTAGTCATATAATGTTAAAAATGATTGTCTATGATGTAATTATCTTTCTTTTCAACTTGTGACACTAGGGCTTTCGTCTGAATTATGAATTCATGTTACATATCTAGTGTAAAACATGTGGTATTGTGATTTAATTGAAATTCATTGAAATGCCACAATAAATGTTTTTGCAAGCCAAAAGTGATCCATTTAATTCAAAAATAGAGTTTATACAAGTATGATGGATCCCAAGGGTCATCACTATCCCTTGGAAATGAAAATGAAGAGTCCACAACGTAATTAATTACAAAATAAATTCTAACAACTATAAAAACTACAAAAATCTCTATTACAAATAATGTCTACTTGTAGAAGACATAACTTTCTACTTGTAGCTCAAAATCATGAACCATTAGAATTTATGGAAATGTGTGCTAAAGTTCTAAATTTTTTGTACAAGGTCTTAACCATAGCTATGATTTTGTCACCTTGCTAAAGCCCAAAAATAACCTAGAGGCCTTCAAAAATGGAAAATACTAAAACATAGAAAATACCAAAAAATAGATTTTGGTATTTTTCCATCTTTGCTTGTTCCAATATCTTTTGAATCTTCCTAGACTTTTTTTTGATCAGGCTTTCTCTTTTTTGACTTATTATTCAAGATTTTCTTCCTTTATAAGAACAAAGCCTAACTCGTCATCTCTTTCACTCTTTTGTACAGATTTATCATCATCATTTTCATACAATCATTATTTAGGCCTTTTAGACTTGAAATTATTCTTAAAATTCTTTACTCTCTTAGGACACTTAGAAGCATAATAACCAAACTTATTACAAGTCCACAATTTAAATATTTTTCTACCATCTATTTCTCTCATCACAAGAAAGATAATTCCTTCTTTAATCTTTTTGTCTTCCTCAAATGATCTATTACTACTAGCATAATATCCACTAGTGCTTGCACTTCTTGATAAGGAAGCAAGAATAATTAATGCACCAAAATTAGTCTCTAGTCTAGGAAAATCTCTAGACTATTTTAAACTTACTTATGCTACTTCCAATCTTCAAAGGAGAGTCTCTCTAGAAAAAAATTTAGTACATAGTATCACTTTCTCAATCTTCTACATTGTCTTGTTGAATGGTGGTGTCAAAGTCTTCAAGATCTTCCATATGATATCATCTTCATCTTTAGTTCCATTAAAAGATTTGATTCATCCAATAGATGTTGATATTCTACCAATATAACTTCTTACAGATTCATCTTCCATCATTTTAGCCTCTTTAAATAACCATATCCAATTTTGCAATTTTTCTCTCCTAGCATGCTTATCCCTTTCGAAAGTAGGTTCCAAAGCTTTATAAATTTCATGATATGATACCAAATATTTTATTTTATTGTACTTATTTTCAGGAAAAGTTAATTGTTGACTCAAAAGTATTCAACCTTCCTTGAGGTATGACCCTCAAGTGACCTTGTGTAACATGCAAACAACCTCCAAGTGTGGGACTTGCACTCTAAGATTGAATCTCCAGAGAAGGTTGACTTCCTTACAATCAGGATACATTTAAACTACTACTTTGAGGGAAAAGGAAGAGTGATTGTATGAAATAAAATGTTGAAATTATAGGGGGTGATATACCAAATTAAAACTTGGTTACTAACTCTACCTACTATACACATGACACCAATAAAATATCCAAACATACACATTTCATAATCTTATAGAATCTAAAATACATATATGAAGATTGTAACTTAACATATGTTGCAAGAATAATGTATTCACAAAACAAATTCTACCATCTAAGTTACACAACATATATGATAAAGATAGAGATGAGAATCACCCAACACAAGGCAATAAGAATATGCACAAGATAGTTCAATGCAGAAAAAGGTAAAACATGATATTTTGTTACAAATTATAGTTGTAAAGCATAAGATGCTACAAAAAAACTAGAGAGGAACCTAGAAAATATTTTCAAATTTTATTTTTAAAGAGTTTAAGCATAACTCATATCTAAACTTGAAGTTCAAACCCCAACAAGAATATACTTAAGAGTTGCAAAGAAGCAATAATGAATATCATAATAAAATTTGATCATGAATGCAACTTGGTTCGAGAAGTGACAAGAAAGATAAAAGGAAAATGCACTCAACCATAAAAGATCAAATCTGAAAAGATCTTATCATTAAAAGAAATGAACATGCATGGGAATACATTGGCATTATGCAAACAAGGCCCAAAAGGTCACTCAACATTAAAGAACTTGGCCTTGTGATGTGTGGTGGTTGCAAGAAGTCAAATCTCATCACTATAAAAAAAAGTGGGATGGGAGAACACACATATTAACCCACTTGTGTAAACTATAGTGTTGACCCACATGAAAAAAATAGGTTTGCCCATAAAAAGTGATGACTATTGATGAAGATCTCTCCATTTGAAATAGATGGTCCATATGCTTTTAAAAATCTCCCAATGAGTGATTAAAATACAATCACATATGAAGAACCCTTTTAATTTAATGGTTGACATGTTTCCCAATGCATGGTGGAAGAAACAACAAAACACTTTCTCTATTTTGCAGGCTACCAAAAATGACATCTACAAAATAACATGATGGGATAATATGAAAAGAAAATTGGCAACTGATTTGCTAACTCACAAAAGAATCTAGCCCATTGAAGAACTCCTAAATCGGTTATATGTGATGGGTTGAATGGGGGGAAAATATCCAACATTCTTGGTGACTCAACAAGATACTTTCTTGCTAAGCATAGATTAGCGGCCTTAATAAATCCATTGGGCATAGTGTCACTAGAAAAAAATGACACATTATCCCACATGAAACATCCTAAACTTTTGGAACCAAAAAAAGAAAAAATCTCTAGATAGCTCTAGGAGGAGAACAACTATACCCACACACTTCTTGGAAAGCTAAAATACCTACTCTACTATGTACAAGTATTTGCAAACAAAAAAAAAGAAAAAAAAGGCATTAACAGACTTGTTGAAATAGCCACTCTTCCTCATAATTTAGTTTCTTGTTCCATGCATTGGGGTAGTCAAATGGATCATAGGTATGAAAACATACTATTTCATGAAATACTTTATGAATGGTGAAAAAAATGAAGCTTTATAGAATTGGGGCATTATCTTGGTGAGAAAGAGGTGCTTGCTCCTTGTTGTGGAATTCACCATCATGATCAAAAGTAAGCATGAATAAGGGAACCTGTCATTTTGTTGAAGAGCTAGATGTCTTATGGGACATCCTCTTTATGGCGTTGGGTCTAAGCAATCAGCCTTGACCATGATGTTGTGCTCTCCAAGCTTGGTGTCCTTCTAGTTTGGAAGTGGTTCCTACTCATCTTGTGAAGAAATAATCTCCACCTTATCTGCATGTTTCTAATGAACAACCTTTTTGGCATCTAGAATCATGGTGTGGGTTTCCACTTGTTTCTATTGTAGAATATTCTCTTCATATATAGGAGATGATAAATCAACATCTATAGAAGAGAAGATAGCATCAAACTCGTCCAAAATGTCATCCTCATCATCAATCTCATCATTTATGGGAAACCTCATGCATATCAAAATATTCCTCCTTATGGATAAAGCTATCCTTGGAATCCTCTTTTTCATCCTCCATATCATGGAGGACTGGCTACTACAATAAAATATCTTCTTCTTCTCTATCTCGTAGAAGATCCCCGTCTTCTTGTAAAGGCTCAAAAGCCATGATTTGTTCCTCAAGAGAAGGAATAACCTTGTTGTCTTTTTCTTCCTCAAAAAAAGAGGGAATCTCTTCAAATGAGAGGATTAGACCATCTTCATTTTTCTCAAAAATTACCTCTTTGTCCACCTTGATGGGTTACAAATCCTCCCAATGTAGCTTTTTTTAGCTTTGTTTCACTCTCTCATAATGTTATGTTTCGACCATCAGGAATCCATACAACTAGTCAACCCTGAAAGAGTGAAATGGTAATAGGTATGGAAGGCTCATAGGGCCATTTTTTTTTTGAAGGGAATGGAGAATTTATAGCAAAAGGCTCTTATAATGGAGGGGGCTTCTTGAAGCTTGGAATGAAATATTTTGGAGAAGGGTCTAACTCTTCTTCTTTGGTAGCTTAATTAATCCTCATTTCCTCATCTTTTGTTGCAGTAACTTGTATAACAAGTTTGTCCTCAATATGTCTTTATTTCTCCCTCTCTTGTTGTTGTTTTTGGAGATATGCCTAGTATGCCATCTCCTCCTATTGTTGGTCTATTTATTGGTGCCTTGAAATCTCATCAAGCCACTTATCACAAGCCATCAATTACTCATTTTTTCATGAAACCTTGAGCTCATTCTGGACTACTCCATTCATCCAACTCGCAATCAATCTATCTTTGGAACTCCAACATCATATCTTTAATATTTTTATATGGGGATGTTGGGATTAGTAGAGAAGATGTAGGAGGAGAGTAGTAATTTTGAGCATACTAGCTATAACCACCTAGAGGTTGAGATTAAAATTAATAGTATGAGGGTGGTGTGAGAGTTCCAAGGGTTATTTGCACTGCTACTCAAGGGACCTAGCTATCTCTTTTTGGCACCTAGTCCACCTAGGTCCCTGATTGGTTTAAGTGATTAACTAACACCAACCCAAAATCTTCTCTAGGAGTTTGATCCTATGTGTTTACCCTCAGAAGACTAACACACTAATTTAGCACTCTTCTCGACACACACTTAGAGGGTTCTCAATGAAACTTTCTCTATAAATTCATCCTTCATTACAAGGTCATCAAACATCATGAGATCACTCCATTTTCTTTCATTTGTCTCCATTTGAAAAGTTCTTTAGATATCTTCCTTAACAATTTCAAGCTTTTGTCTCAAGAAGCCTAATCAGGCCTAGGTCCAATTAGCTCTAGTAATCCACTAATTCCTCTTTCTTACAAAAACTCTCCAAACAACCTAGTTAAAAAAATCCAAATTTGAACACCCTTTTGGATTCCCTAAAATATTTTATAAGTCTTGGAACCCTAAGTTATCCATATAGGAAATTCCTATTATGTAGGTCAAATAGGACTAAAATGTTTATTTCCTAAGACTAGGCCACAAACTTGTTTGGAAACTTATCTAAATGGATTGGTAAGACGCCAATCTATAGGATACATCAAGATATTTCTATCTCCTTCTTAGAACTATACATTTTTTGTACATACTTTTCATTCCCTTCACTTAAACATTGGTTTCATGGTGTAGGGAACCAAGAAAAAATTGCACGATAATAGGTTAGGTGATGGAGTCTTGAAGGACTTTTAGAGACAAGACCACACGTAATGTGAAATGGATCCTTGGTATCATTATAAACTGAGATGCCATTTGAACTAAATGTCATTTTTAGTCAATATAAGTTGTTTTAGGAGGGAATAAGGAATTTTTTGTTTCCTAGGAGGTCCTACGTGTCTTAGTAATCATTTGATATGATTTTGAAGCCTAGGTGGATAATTAGGACAAAAATTGTCAAAAGGTTAAAAATTGTAAAAAAGTGCAAAAAAGTTGCTAACAAATTTTTTTGCGAAAAAGAAGTGTTGTTAAACTAAAAATTAGTTGTATGGTCTTCATAACCATTAAAAAAGTTTTTGTGACCATTGGTGAACATCTATTTAAGGTTTCTACATGGAGAGAAACCCATTGTACAAATAGGTGAACATTAAGCATTAATAAAAACTCAAATTTTTTATCATTTTCTCTATTTTTTATTTCTATATGGCCTGTATAGATTGGTAGGGGTGAAATTTTGGCATGGTTGGATAAAGGAGTGAATCAATTTTCTAATGCATTTTGTTTGAAGTCTTTATCCAAGCTGTGGCAAGAGTTATGCTAGTTTTTGTAAGAGGTGGTCTGTTTGGGACTAAAACTGAGGGTTTCACAAAGATGTCCTCCTAACTTGCATTTCCACCATGAAATTTCAATGTCCCTTTCAGGAATGCAAGTCAGGGGAGGGTACTTAATGATGGTAGAGACTCAGAGTTGTAGGTGCAAGTTTCCTAATTTTACTAGCAATCCCTAGACTAAACATTGCCATATGTCTAGTCTAGATTTAAAGAAGAAAGAGAGTTCTAGCTCCCAAACCAATTGATCTGACCAAGGTGAAGGGTGTAGAAGGATTTTTTGGAAGAGAGCAAGAGTTCCAAGGGTTGGAATTGTGTCTTTGAACCCATTTTCTTACGCTTCCTTTATTAACCTAGCCTAATCTAGCCAACTAAGTATGTGATTCAATGTGAGTGTTAGTTTGTGTTGGATTAGAGTTAGAGTTTGATCTCTTGGAATCTTTAATACAAGATTGAAGGGTATCGAAAAAATTAAGAAGAAAGTCTGGTCCTTTGGGGAGTTTGGGAGTTTGACCAAGAAAGCAAGAATTAGACCTATTTGGAATGCTGGTAACATTAGTGTAAATCACTTATTGGGTTTTGAGAACTTCAAAGTTGGGAGAGTCTTGGTAGATTAGGTCCATGTAAATCCTTTCTACTAGGAGAGTTGAGTTACAAAACCATTTAGGAAGAGTTTTCCTTATTAGGTCTATTGGAGAAAGGGAGTCCCTAAAAGTTTTAGTTGATCTAAGTTGGTCAAGAACCCTAGGTTTGAAGGTTAGGCTTGAAAAGAGTGGAGTCCACTTTCAAGGTAGAGGATACCTTTTGTTAGAGCCTTTTGATCAGTCTGCAACTAGTCAAGAAGGTTGAAATGTTGTTTGGGATTTGAAGAGTGAATAGGTACTTTTGGCTGCAAGCCCTACATCAAGTGGTATTAGAGCCATTAAGAGCCTAATTGGAGAGGAAAGATGTCAAAAAATGAGGAAGGAGAGAGGGAGATACCTCTCAGGATCAAAAATGTGGAATTGGCCAAGTTGGTTAAAGAAAAAATGGTAGAGAGTAGGGTAGTAAGGGAAGTGAATAGAACTATGAAGAGGGAATTAGATAGATTAAAAAGGAAAGGTGGAAAGAGGAGTCCTAGAAGAATCTAAAGGAGAAGAAGACCCTTGGCAGGATAGAGACGTGATGTCTGTAGATTAGAGAGCAATGTTAGAAGCCTTGGAAAGGGTAGGAAGGAAGGACCAAAGGTTAGAACTTCTTGTGTTCAATGGAAAAATAGATCCAGAGGAGTGTATAGACTAGATTGAAGCACTTGATAATTTCCTTGAGTGTGATAACATACCTGAAAGCCAAAGAGTGAAGGTGGAAAAATAAAAAATGAAAGGATCTTCCCTTAGTTGGTGGAACTTCTTATAGGATGAAAGGAAGGGTGAAGGGAAGGAACCTTTGGCAACATGGAGGAGGATGAAGTTAGAGGTCAAAAAACAATTTGTACCAGAGGACTATGAGCTCCTAATACACTAGAGGTTGCAAAGTCTTATATAAAAGGACTTGGACATGGGGGCCTATACAGAGGAGTTTCATAAACTCACTGTAAGGGCCAAGATTCCTAGGAATGAGAAACAAAAAATAACAAGGTACTTGAATGGACTCAAGTACTCCATCAAGGATGAATTGATATTTATTAACCCCAAATTAGTACATCAATGTTATCAGTTGGCCCTCAAGATTGATGACAAACAAAAAAGGAGTGGCTCTCAAGGTAGAACGAGAGGAGGAAATGCTAGAGGTGGAGGAATATGTGGAGGTAGAAGTCCATCCAATAAGTCTCAAGGGGAGACAAGTAATCACAAGAAGGAAAAAGGAGATACAAATCCTAGGGGAGGACTTAGAAGTAGGAGAGAGAAATGTTTGGAGGAAGAACTCTAGGGGTATTCAGTCAAAGGTGTTTTACTTGCAATCAAATAGGGCATAGATCCTCTAGATGTCCTAAGAAAATGGAAGGTAGTAACCAAGAAGGAGATAGAAGAATCCACTTGGCTCAACAAGAGGATGCACAAAGTGACCAAGGAGAAAGAGGAAATGCTGATCCAGAGAGATGGGAACCTCTAATGTTCAATAGAACCTTGCTAGAGATAGTAGCAGATCAAGAACCTCCCCAAAGGAAGTCTTTATTCAAAAATTTATGCAAAGTAAAAGGTAAAGTGTGCAAGGTAATTGTTGATTCCGGCTCAACTGATAATATTGCATCAGTAGAGATGGTAAATAAGCTTGGATTGAAGAGGTCACCTCATCCTAACCCTTAAAAATTTTCATGGTTAAGAAGCAACAAGTTGTAGTTAATGTTTTATTTCAAATTGGGGAGTACAAGGACAAAATTGTTTGTGATGTTGTAGGGATGGATGCTTGTCATTTTTTTTTAGGCAAGCCATGGGAACATGATGTCAAATCTAAGCATGATGAGAGGAACAATCTCTACATCATCACCAAAAATGGGAAAGAGTACACTATCAGGCCATTGCTACAGGATGGAAAAGAGGACCAACATGCATCTAGTATGATGATGGTTGGAGAGAAGGATTTTTTGAAGACCCTCAAGGTGAAGAATACACCATGCTTTGCCATTGTAGTGAAGCCAAAACTAGAAGACAAAAAGGAGGAAGGTAGATCAAGAATAAGGAATGTAGAACCCAAGGAAGTGAGGCAGCTTTTGGACAAATACAAGGAGGTTATTTCAGACCCTACTACTGATACTTTAACACTATTTAGAGAGGTATGTAATTGTATTGACTTTATTCTAGGCTCTACATTGACTAACAAGCCTACCTATAGGTTAACACCAGAACAAAATAATGAATTAGCAAGGCAAGTTGAAGAATTGCTTGCAAAAGGGTTCATAAGAAGGAGTATCAGCTCTTGTAAAGTCCTTACTTTGTTGGCACCTAAAAAGGAGGGTACATGGAGGTTGTGTACAGACTCAAGAGCCATATAAAAGATAACCATCATATATAGGTTCCCTATGCCTAGGATGGAGGACTTGATGGACCATCTATGAGGAGCAAAGTACTATTCCAAGATTTATTTGAAAAGTATATGCCACCAAATCAGAATAAAGGAAGGAGATGAATGGAAAACTTCCTTAAAAACTAATGAGGGACTTTATGAATGGATGGTGATGCCCTTTGGTCTTTCTAATGGCCCAAGTACATTCATGAGACTCATGAATGAAGTTCTAGAACCTTTCATAAATCATTTCCTTTTTTTTTATCTTGATGACATATTGATTTTTAGTAAATCTAGAGAAGAACATCTAACACACTTGGAATTGGTTTTGAAGAAACTCAGGGAGAAGGAATTAAAGATCAACTTGGATAAATGTGTCTTCATGAAGGAAGAGTTGGTGGTGCCAGGTTTTTTCATATCCAAGGGCAACCTCAAAATGAATCCAAAAAAGGTGGAAGCCATTCTCAACTAGCCTACACCAAGGATTGCAAGTGTGGTAAAAAGCTTTCATGGTTTGGCAAGCTTTTATAGGAAGTTCATTAAAGGTTTTAGTAATGTGTGTGCCCCTATGATTGATACAATCAAGGGTGGAAGGGAATGTCAATTTGCATGGAATGAGGTTGTAGATCAGTCCTTTGAATACTTGAAGAAGAAGGTTGTGAAAGCACCCATCCTTTCTTTACCCAATTTTAAGAAGGTATTCACCATTGGGTGTGATGTAAGTAATAGGGCCAGAGGAGGAGTCCTAAGTCAAGAAGGTAAACCGGTAGCCTTCTTTAGTGAAAAGTTAAATGAGACAAAGAAAAAATACTCAACATATGATTTGGAATTGTATGCAATGGTTCAATCATTAAGAAAATGGAGACATTACTTGTTTTCCAAAGAATTTGTGATTTACTATGGCAATCATGATTTAAGATTTTTGAACATGAAGGGGAAACTGAAGCATAGGCATGTTAAGTGGATGAAGTACATCCAAGCATACAATTTCACCATTGAGCATAAAAAGGGGGTTGCTAACATAGTAGCAGATGCCCTTAGCAGAAGGAATCTAACCATTCAAGAAGTTAGATTGGAGAGTGTGGGAATCCATTCCATGAAAGGAATGTATGAAGGAGATGAATGATAAGTACCACATTGATTTTGTGGAGGACTAGGAGGGCACTTTGGTTTGGATAAGACATTGTAGTTGGTCAAGAGATTCTATTTCTGACCTAAAATGTAGATAGAGGTGAGAAGATTTGTGGAGAAGTGCATGGTGTGCCAAAGAGCCAAGGGGACAACATCAAATGCAGAGTGATACACACCATTACCCATTCCTAGCAAACCTTCAAATTCCATTAGTATGGATTTTGTGCTTGGGCTTCCAAGAACTAAACAAGGCTATGATAGCATATATGTTGTTGTGAATAGGTTTTCTGAAATGGCCCATTTGCTCCCTTGCAAAAAAAGTCATGATCCATCACATATTGTAGGGTTATTCTTCAAAGAAATTGTAAGGCTACATGGACTACCTTTGTCTATAGTGTCGGATAAAGACCCAAAAATTTTAGGACATTTTTGGAGAACCCTATGGAAAAAGATGGGAACCAACTTGTCTTACTCTTTTGCATACCACCCACAATTAGATGGCTAGATAGAGGTCATAAATAGGTCCTTAGGGAACCTATTAAGGTGTTTAACAAAAGATCATGGAGTCACATGGGACTTATTCTTGGCATAGGAAAAATTTTCCTATAATGACTTAGTAAATAGAAGTACTAGTTATAGTCCCTTTTAGATTGTTTAGGGGACTCATCCCAGAGGTGTGATGGAACTAAGGGATGCTAGCACATTAGAGAGAAAGATTGCATAGGTAGAGGACTTTGCTAAAGTCATAAAAGAGATCCATTAAGAAGTTAAGAGTAGGCTACAAAAGACAACTGAAAAGTATAAAGAAAGAGTAGATAAAACAAGGAGAGATCTTCAATACATGGTAGGAGACATGGTGATGGTACACTTGAAAGCAGCAAGGCTTCCTAAAGGAAAATATACCAAGCTAATGATGAGGAAAATGGGACCCTTCAAAATTTTGCAAAAATGTGGCACAAATGCCTATAATGTGGAACCACCACCTGATATTGGGTTATCTAAAATTTTTAATGCCTTTGACATCTATCCCTATAAGGGATCTATTATTTGTGATGTAGGTGCAACTCATGAAGAAAAAGTCCCTACATGACTTCCTAAGTGTATATACTAATCGAATATGCTAGAAATACTAATTCAATGACAACATTTACACATTAAACTAACATAACATATAAGAGAGACAAAGAGAAGACAAACTCAAATGAGAATGTGAGCCATGGATAAGCTCTCTCAATGAGATTGTTCTCTTGTTTTTGAGATGTGTCTATGTATAGATTGGGGATGTATGCTCAAATGCTCAAATGGCTTCAATGGAGATGGGTAAATGGAAAATTGGTAGCTTTGTGAGCTCTCAATTTGGCATTATAAGGGTATGAGTATGGATTCTGGCTCTCAAAAGGGCATGATAACTTTAGCTCAAAGATTGTTATTGAAATGGCTTGGGATGGGATTCAATTTATAGGCCAAGGGGTAGAGGGATGGAGGGCTAAGATGCAAGGATGGGGAGATGGTTAAGGAGGGCTAAGATGCACTCAAAGGGGAGCACATGGATTGTGCTTGTTTAGCACCAATGGGAAGGTGACACTTGTCACAAGGAGGATGAGTGTGAGAGGGTAGGGTGAAGGGTTGGTTAAAGGCATGATGAGTGGGGTTGAGTATGTAAGAGAGATGTAAGAGGAATGAGTGTGGAAGAGGGAAGAGTGTGGAAGATGTATGTAAGAGTCATGAGTGGGCGTGTAAGAGTCTTTTATGGTTTGTAAGAGCACTCATGACTTGGTGGTTGGGATTTTTGAGGGAAGACTTTGGTTTGGTTTAGGAAAGTCTTAAACTTTCTTAGGGAATGTCACAACATTAGGGCGTGGATTAGGCTTGGGTTTAGGATTAGATTAAGGATGTTAGAGATGTGCAAGTGGATGACATTAATGAGGGTGGGTGAGTTAGTGGCTAAGCTTGGTTAGTATGGGTGGATGGGGTGGATTAGGCTAAATGGAGGATTAGGGATAAGTTAGGGGTTTTTGGATTTGAGGATTTTATTTATCAAATAGATTTATTTAATAAATGGGGATTTTTGGAATTAGATAGAAGAATAGGATTTAATTGATAAATGATAGGTTATTTGATTTATCAATTAGGACTATAGATGATTAATTAAATTAATCAGCTAGGGGATGTCAAAGGATTAATTAAATAAGAATTTAATTAATGATGCCTTTAGAGATAACTAAATAGGATTACTAAAGCAGTGTAATCAAATTTAGGTGTCTACACTAAGAAGTCACCACCAAAAGTGGAGAGTGTCTTGGACACCAAGATCATGAAAGAAACTAGGAGGGAGACATACTATTAGTACCTTATAAAATTGAAACACAAACCTATGGAAGATGCAACTTGGGTGACTAAAAAGGATCTCAACAAAATGGGGCTCAAAGTGGAAGACTTGCCAACTCAAGAGACTTGAGTTTTCTAGCTTGAGGAGTATGGTGCAGGGCACCAACACAAAATTGCATGATAATAGGATAGGTGATGGAGTCTTGAAGGACTTTTAGAGACAAGACTACATGTTAGGTTAAATAGATCCTTGGTATCATTATAAACTAGGATACCATTTGGACCATCTTTGAGGTATTTATTTTGTGAATCAACAATCTCTTAATAGTCCTAATTTGGATTTCCGTGGTGTCTTAGTAGTCATTTGATATGATTTTGAAGCCTAGGTGGATAATTAGGAAAAAAATTGTCAAAAGGTTAAAAATTGCAAAAAAGTGCAAACAACAATTTTTGAAAAAAAAAAATGTTGTTAAACTACAAAATAGTTGTGACCATTATTGAACATCTATTTAATGTTTCTACATGAAGAGAAACCCTTTGTACAGACAGGTGAACAACAAGCATTAATAAAAACTTAGAATTTCCATCATTTTCTCTATTTTTTCATTTTTGTATGGCCTGTACAGATTGGTATGGGTGAAATTTTGGCATGGTTAGATAGAGGAGCAAATCAATGTTCTAATGCATTTTTTTTGAAGTCTTTATCGAACCTATGGCAGGAGTTATACTAGTTTTTGTAGGAGGTGGTCTGTTTGGCCCTAAATCTGAGGGTTTCACAAAGAAGTTCTCCTAAATTTCATTTTCAACATGGGATTTCAATGCCTCTTTGGGGAATGCAAGCTAGGGGAGGGTACTTAATGATGGCAAGGACTCAAAGTTGTAGGTGTAGGTTTCCTAATTTTACCAGCAAGCCCTAGACTAAACATTGCCATATGTCTAGTCTAGATTTAAAGAAGAAGGAGAGTTCTAGCTCCCAAACCAATTTATTTGACCTAGGTGAATGGTGTAGAAGGATTTTTTGGAAGAGAGAAAGAGTTCCAAGGGTTGGAGTTGTGTTTGTTAACCCATTTTCTTACACTTCCTTTGTTAACCTAGCTTGATCCGACCAATTAGGTCTGTGATTCAATGTGAGTGTTAGTTTGTGCTAGAGAAAAGTAAAAGTTTGATATATTGGAGCCTTTAATATGAGGTTGAAGGGTATCCAAAAAGGTAAGAATAAAGTCTAGTCCTTTGGGGAGTCTGGGAGTTTGAACAAGAAAGCAAGAATTAGACCTATTTGGAATGCTAGTAACATTTGTGTAAATCACTTATTGGGTATTTGAAAACTCTAAGGTTGGGAGAGTCTTGGTAGATTAGGTCCATGTAAGTCATTTCTACTAGGATATTTGAGTTAAAAAACCATGTAGGAAGAGTTTTCCTTATTAGGTCTATTGGAGAAAGGGTGTCCCTAAAAGTTATAGTTGATCTAAGTTGGTCAAGGACCCTAGGTTTGAGGGTTAGGCTTGAAAAGAGTGGAGTCCATTTTCAAGGTAGAGGATACATTTTATTACATCCTTTTGATCATTCTACAACTATTCAAGAATTTTTAAGTTATATTTTGGATTTGAAGAGTGAATAGGTGCTTTTGGCTGCAAGCTCTGCATCATTTCAGCACTATCAAACCTCTAACTAGGCCTTCCTAGCTTGCCTAGGGCTTGAGTTTAAAAATAGCTTCCCAAAATTTCACAACTCAAGGTCCCATACATAT
This sequence comes from Cupressus sempervirens, assembly GCA_028749045.1. NCBI lineage: Eukaryota > Viridiplantae > Streptophyta > Pinopsida > Cupressales > Cupressaceae > Cupressus > Cupressus sempervirens. The sequence goes on from CM053788.1 coordinate 606,685,354, forward strand.
GTAAACTTATGACTCCCCAAAATTTTTCATCTTCCCTTGGGTGTTTCCCATGGTTAGATTTCACTAGGGAGCCATTTCTTCACAGGTTGGTTAGTACAGATCTAGTGAACAAGTTGTATGCAAAAGAATTTACTACATCAACTAAAATAACTCTACACTCAAAGTAAAAAAATGAAAAACACTTAAAAATAATCCTATTACATAAATCCAATGCAATTTTTACTCCTTCAATCCATATAGTGTCATATAAGAAGAAAATTTTTGGTCTACACTCTAATCATAGTCACAATCACTAAAATTCTTTCAAGAACTTCTTAAAATAGCCCTCTCTCCCTTGAGGTTGAGCCATTATTTAGTAATAGATACCTTTTACCTAGTTTCAAGGCCATATTAATGGATTTTACACTCCTCATACTTAGGGGATCCATTGTAACTGAGTTGCATGCAACACTTGCAACTTATTGCATATGTTGTCATGACAACTTTTTAGCAACATTTGGCATCTTTGCACTTATGTCATTTCCTTTGTTTCTAGGACCTCTAACCCCTCTAGGTCGATGTATAAAAATTATAAATGACCTTAAATCATGTTCCCTAATGATTCAATGTGTGAGGACACATTTAAAGACTCAAATTCACTGTTACTTCTAAACACTAAGAAATTGAAATAACTACTAACAATGGCTATTTTTGTGACCTTAGTCCTAATGAATAAATCACCTAGAAAAAAATGCAAATGGCCTTCTAAGGTCTAAAAAAATACTAACCTATGCTCTTGACTTGGCTAGAGTCAAGTACAAGCCAACAATTAACTAAACAATAGAGGTTTCATAGGTGTGCTCCAGCACTATCCTCCCCAAAATGAAAAGATTAATCCACTTTTGGATTGAGGATGTTTGAATGAATCCCCAACTTTTTGAACCCTGATTCCTTTATCCATACTACATCAACATCCATATGTTGATTCTTATTTATTAAATGTTCCTTGTATTCCCTTGTTCTAGTCTTTTTATAAACTCTTGTGTCCAGTATGCTTTTTGGTTTTGAAGTTGTAGCATTAGGTAAATGGAGATTCTCTACATCTTTTACCACTTCATGAAGAGCTTGATCCAGTTCCTACAATGGTCCCTTGCAATGGAGTAAGTATAAAATGTTGAAGATTGGTGATAGTCCATTGTCCTTAGGCAGTTCAACCTTGAATGCATTGTTACCGTACTTAGCCAATATAGGATAGGGTCCTATCCTCTTCATCTACAACTTGCGAGAGACTCCCTTCTTTAGTCTTGACTTGTTAAGAGGTATCATGACTAAGTCACCAATATTTAACTCAACTATTATTCTACTTGCATCTACCTTTCCCATATGTTTCATGGTATTCTCTGTTAATGTTTTTCTCACTATTTCATGAATCTCTTTCATGCATATGCAAAATCATCAGCATAACCACTTGCCTTCAATCCATATTTCAAATCTCTCAACTCATTGACACCCCTAGGATGTAGTACATGAAATATCTCAAATGGACTCTTCCATATGGATATATTTGTGGTGTCATTGTAGGCATATTCAACTTGTCCAATCAATTGATCCCACTATTTTTTGTACTCCTTTCTCAAGAATCTTATAATATTTCCAAGACTCCTATTAACAACTTATGTTTGACTATCTTCTTGGGGGTAGTAAGCTGATCCAAAGGACAAGTTGATAGGTAACCCATGGATTCTCACAATCTCTTTGAAGAATAGGGAAGCTATGTGAGTGGCATCACTAGTGGTCTTCCATGGCACAAAGTGAGCCATTTTGCTAAACCTATCTACAACCACATACACACTATCCATACCTCCTCTTGTCTTGGGTAACCCAACTACAAAATCCATGTTTAGACATTCCCATGGCCTAGTAGGGATTCATAGTTGTTGGTAAAGACTAGCATTTGTAGAAGTGCCCTTAGCTTTTTGACATATGACACAACTTTTCATATACCTCTAACATCAAGATTCATTCTAGGCCAATGATAAAACCTTGAAATATGTTCCTAGGTCTTAGTGATCACAAAATGTCCACTCAAAGCTCCATATGATTTTCTTGTATTAAATTCTCTCTAATAAAGCCTCTAGGAACACACAACTAATTCCCTTTGAAAAAAAGATCACTTTGAAAAGTATATTCAATATACCTACTATGAAAATGATTATTGTATTCAACACATATCTTATATATGTCAAAAAAGTACTCATCATCTTCATATAGGTCCTTGAAATTATCTATCCCCATGCTCTTTAACTAAATTTCTTGGAGTGTGAGTGTCCTTCTAGACAATGCATCTGCCACCTTCTTTAGAACACCCTTCTTATGCTTGATATTGAAGTTATATGCTTGTATATATTCAACCCACTTCATGTGCTTGTGACTTAACTTTTCTTGTAAATTCAAGAAACTAAGTTCTTTATTGTCTAATTACACTATGACTTTGTTTGAAAGAAAATAATGCCTCCACTTTCTTAGTTATTGGACCAATGTATACATTTCTAGGTCATAAAATGAGTATTTCCTCTTGGCTTCAGTCAAATTTTCAGAATGAAAAGCTACTCTTTTTCCCTCTTGGATCAAAATAGTCCATTGCTACATTACTACCATCACACTCAATAGTGAAAAGCCTTTCAAAGCTTGATAACACTAAAATAGGTTAAGTATCTATCTTTTCCTTGAGTAACTCAAATCTCTTGTTAGCATGATCATTCCACACAAACTTGGTTTTCATTCCTCCTTTGATAGTATCTAACATAGTAGAAAAAATTGCACTAAATTGTCTTATGAATTTCCTATAGTATTGTGCAAGAAAATGAAAACTTCTTACCTCTATTGCTAACTTTGGAGTAGGCCAATTCATGATAGTGTCAACTTTTCTTGTATCCATTTTCGGTTGACCATGTGCTAGAACAAACCCAAGGTACACTAGCTCTATTTTGATAAACTCACACTTCTCCAAGTTGATCATCAACTTCTTCTCACATAGCTTCTTGAAAACAATGTAAAGTTGTTGTAGGGGCTCACTCCTTGTCTTGCTATATATTAGTATATCATCTAGATATACAACTAAAAACTTTCCTATATAGTCCTTGAGAACTTCATTCATGAGTCTCATGAATGTGGAGGGGTCATTAGAAAATCCAAATCACATGAAAAGCCATTCATATAGCCCTTAATTGGTCTTGAAGGTTGTTTTCAACTCATGTCCTTCATGTATCCTTTGTTTGTGATAACCACTCTTCAAGTCTATCTTGCTATTGTATTTGGCTTCATGTATAGAGTCCATTGGTTCTTTAATCCTAGGAATAGGGGACCTATACCTAATGGTTATCCTATTTATTGCTCTTGAATCTATACAAATCCTCCAAGTTCATCCTTTCTTTGTTGCAAGTACAGTAGGTATGACACATGTCCTAATACTCTTCCTAATTAGACCTTGGTTTAGGATTTCTTGTATTTGTCTTTCTATTTCCTCATTTTGTTGAGGCGTCATCTTGTAGGTTTCTTTGTTTGGTAGGGTAGCTCCTAGAATAAGGTCTATCCTATGGCTTATAGCTCTTTTTGGGGGTAAGGTTGATGGTTGTCCATCACTTACAATACCTTGGTAAGCTTGTAGCATCCCTTGAATCTCTTTAGGTAACTCTACTTTCTTAGTCTCCTTATCTTCATTTCCGTCCTTTGGTCTCAACACCAATGCAAAACCTACACCTTCACTTTCTTCCATGGTTTGTAGGAACTCCTTTTCACTCACCATGAGCATATTTGAACTAGTTATCTTTGCTTCAACATCTTCCAGCAATGATTGCATTGTTAAGGTCACAATATCCTTCTTAAAGGTATAGGAGTTCTTTCCTCCATCATGGATAGCTTGGCGATCAAATTACCATGGTCTACCTAGGAGAAAATTACATGCATCCATAGGTAACACATCACATAAAACTTTATCTTTGTACCTTCCAATTTAGAATTCCACCAATGCTTGCTCATTTACTAAGACATGTTGGCCTTTATTTAGCAATGTGACCATATAAGGATTAGTGAGTGGTATCCTTGTTAGTTTTAGCTTGTTGATTGTTTCTTTTGACACAATGTTGTTAATAGAACCTAGGTCAATAATGATTCTGCACACTTTTCCCATCATTTTTCACTTTATCCTAAATAAAGATCTTCTCTGGCTTGGCTCCTCCTTCACTGGCTCCTTAATCAAAGTTCACCTCATCATGAGATTCTCCCCTTCTTCTAAATTTAGTGGTACTTTAGCATGCTTGTCTATTGTATTGGACTCATGTTGAACTAGATTTTTCCTCAATTCACCTCCTTCTGATGAACCACTTTTCTTTGGACATCTATAAGCTAGGTTCCCGATTTGATTGCAATGGTAGAACTTCATATTAGATAAGAAGTTGCCTCTTTTTCCTTGTCCACCACTTCTTCCTCTAGAATTAGAGTTTCTTACTTTACTACCTCTACTTGAGCTTCCTACTTCTTGTTCACTAAATTTCACCTCACCTTGAGTCCTTTAATTTGAACTTTTTCCACCATAGCCACCCCTTTGACCTCTATTATACTTTCCCTTAGCTTTACCTTTAGAGATTTCTTACTTCCTGTTGCTTTTTTCTTCTATCTTCTAGGCCATTTGATAACATTTCCTAATGGTTTTGAAATTTACTAGGCTCATATCTTCTTGAATAGACCATTTGAGGCCATTCAAGTACCTTGTAAGCTTAATGCTTTCCTCTTTAAATAACTTTCATCATAAACAAAAATTTTAAAATTCCTTTGTATATACTAGGACATCCAAATCTTTTTCTCTAAGATTTTGTCTTCTCCTATGAAGTTGAACTTCATAGTCATTAGGAAGATAGGTCTATATCACCTTGGTTAGCATACCCTTCCATGTAATAATAGGACCTTTCCCATCCTTCTCTCCTTTAGTTTGTACAAACTTGCACCAAGTAAGAGTTGAACCTCTCAATCTAGACTTGGCCACCACAACTTTTTGTGCCTTAGAGATACCATCATTTTCAAAAATGGTTCTCAATGTTGTCAATCTAGTCCACAACTAAATTAGGATCTATTTGTCCACTAAATAGTGGTACTAATTTGAGAGATTTTTCACTCAATGCTTTTAACTCCTTTAAGAATGGCTCTTTAGGAAGAACAGGGTCAAGGGTTGGCTCTTCCAACTCTAGTTCCTTCTCCCTCACTTCTTTTTCTTCCTTTAGGTAAATCTTCTCTTTGACCCTACCAGCTTTGTCTTTGACTTCACCTAAGAGTTGCTCCATTTGACCTATTCTTTCCCTTAGTAACTTGTCTTCTTCTTGTTCTTCAACCCTTTTGGCTAACTCAATGCTAGTGACCATAGTTGTCGTTGGCATAAAGATATTTGCCATTAGTGACAACACTCATTATATAGTTCAAACCAAGCATCGAATACATAGTTCAAACCAAGCATCGAAGACACAGTTCAAACTGAGCGTTGAAGACACAGTTCAAACTGAGCGTCAAAGACATAGTTCAAACCGAGCGTCGAAGAAGCAGTGTTAATCAAGTAAAGGTAGAAGTAGTGTTAACCGAGTAAAGATGGACGCAATGTTAACCGAGTGAAGATGTACTTAGTGTTAACCAAGTAAAGATGGACACAGTATTGACCAAGTGAAGAAGGACTCAGTATTAATCGAGCTCAGTTGGTTAACAAAGAAATTAACTTTTATCGAGTGACACTATATCTACCGAGTTACCAATGGTTACCGAGTTCCAGGCACTGTTGTATGACTAGTATGAACCAAGCCCCTACCTCTACTAAGTGCATGATGATTCCGTGTAATGTAGTGGATGCCGTGTATCAGAAGGTCATCAAGTCTTTCTAAAGAACTCGAGTTTATTTTACTATTTGGCCAACTCAGTTATATTTTGTTTACTTGTGTTCAGTCGACCTTGCATCTATAATTACTGAAATGGTATATATGTGTATAATACAGAGTTGTAATTGTGGTAATGGATAAGTGTGATGTATGAATATGTACAAGAGACAGATGTGAATTCAGTAGTAGAGCAGTATATTAGCAAGGTTCACAAGGTGCAGTAAAGATTTCATCAATCACAAGAGGTGATTATTGCAAAGGATCTAATCAAAGTATATGTAGATCTGATTGATTCATCCTAATAGGTGAGTCATCTAAAAATCCTCTAACAAGGTAGACTTAACAGTCTTTGTATAAATCTCCTAACAGAGTGCATACTTGTAAAGTGTGTTTTAAATCCTTTAACAAGGTGGATCTAGCAATCCTCTTTGCTCCTAATAGGGCAGATCACCAGAATTGATCATTGTATGCCTTAACTGGCTAACTTCCTACTGTAGAAAAGAAGCTTTGCGGGTTTCATCCCCACCCTAGTTTTACTTTCTATTTTGGAAGGTTTCTGGGTCACCAAAATCTCTGTGCATATGTGTTATGAATATTTATTTATCTCTTGCATGCATCAGATTAGGTAAATGAATGATTTTCAGTTTATGCTGAATTAACTTGAAAGTTGTATAGTTACTGATTCACCCCTCCCCTCTCAGTAACTTGTTATATCTTGAATATTTCCAACAATTGGTATCAGAGCTATTTGGTTCTCAGGACAAAGCTTGACAGCTTGAGCAAAGATCAAAGTCAATGGAGATATTCAGATTGGAGAAAGTTATAGAAAATGAAAAGTTAGATCTAGAAATGGCCATGGTTAAACTCAAAGAAGCAAAGGAACATCTTTCTCAATCCCTAAAAAGATGAAAGGAACTTGGAAGATAAATGAATGACCATTTTTATGTTGAAGAAAGGATTGAAGATTTGTTAGCATCAAGTAATTCAAAAGAAGCTGACAAAGCAATCAAAGAACTTCTAGAAAAGAATGGATCTCTACAAGAAGAGGTAAGAAAGCTTAAAAGAGAGCAAGAAATACAGTCAATCAGGCTATGTGAAGTTTTGGAACAAATAAACAAAGCACAAGAAGAATTGGAAGATAGAAGTCATGAAATTCATAATCAATCCCATCAGTATGAAGGTCTTATAGACCAACTCTCTAATGCAAATGAAAGAATAAGGAATGATTTAAACACTGAAAAGAAATCAATAAAAGTCTACAGAGTGACTTAAGAACTGAGAGACAAATCAATGAAAGCTTGGAAAATGACCTAATCTTTGAAAGGCAAGTCAATGAAAGAATGATGAAATCCCAAACAGATATAAATCAATTAAATCAACAAAATGAGGAAAACCTTCATAGACAAAAGGGTAAAGCTGGTCTTGGATACAAGGAAGAAGGTGAATCCTCCAAACAAGGTGAAAAAAGGAATAAAAGACCCACTTGTAATCACTGTGGCAGGTTAGGACATACATCAAACAAATGCTGGAGCAACGAGAAAGCAAAATTCAGTGGCAAATGCTTCAATTGCAATCAACATGGTCATAAGGCAAATGAGTGTAAAGAAAAACCAAAATTTGAGGACAACTGTCACAAATGCAAAAATCATGGTGAAAAAGCATTCCAATGCAAAACCAAATCATTCAATCCAGCTAAACAGATTGTCAAAGCAATATTTGGATGGGACTACAACACCTGGTGCAGATGTCACTATTGTGGAGAATATGGACATTTTGGCATAAATTGTGCTAGACACCACCTAAGGAAAAAGGACACTACAGTAAGATGCTACACATGTACAGAACTTGGTCATATAGCTAAAAATTGCATGAATATCAAAAGAATTGAAGATGAGAAGAAAATCAAAGCAGACAACATACGGAAGCAAATGAAGCAACAGTGGATTCCAAAATCTACCGAGCAAAATAAATCGAGTAATGGAGATGTTCATGTCACTCAAGAAATGGGTGATTCCACCATTTCCAATTAATATTCATAAAAGAATGATTGGAACTGCATCCTCCAAGATTTATCCTAAGCAGCTCCAAAGGAAGAAGGATCATTAAATCAATATTTCAAATACACTTTGACTTCAGGACGGTTCAAGACTTTACTGAGTTCGGCCAGGTGTAACAAAGCTTCATTAACTGAGTAGCAGCTACTGAGTTAGGTCGGTAAGACTTAACTGAGTTTGGTTAGGCGCAACAAAGTTTCATTAACCAAGTTGTGTCAACCGAGCAAGGTCAGTTCGTGACCTAACCGAGTTAGGTCGGTACTTCAATGATTTCATTTGATCACCGAGTTGATAATATCTACCAAGCTAGTGGATGACAACCTGTCATTTCATCTACCATCATACCAAAACATTTATGGTGAATTTTTTGTCAAAAGGGGCAAAATTTGATCTCATTTTTCACTGCGAAGAAAGGGCTAAGTTATCTTCTGCAATTCCAAAGTGAGCTTAAAGCATTTTCGAAGAAAATTTTATTTCAAAAGGGAAAAGAATCTATTCAAAATTGTTCTACACCTACTGAGTAGCAATGGCATCTAGAAGTGGCAGCTCCAAGACAAAGAAAAGTTCAGAAATGTTGGTTAGAGGAGAGGAATGGAAGACCCCGAACTTCAAATTGGCACCGACAATTGCAGAAGCATTGGACCCCAACGGTGCTCAGTCACAAATCCCTCCAAAGGTACTTCTTATTAATGACATTCACTCTCATTTCAAGTGTTCCATTCAAGAACTTGGAAACCTAGAAATTGACAATGCCCTAGGTGAAATGAGCATAGATGGAACCTTGAAACTCGAATATAAACATCTTGAAACAAAAGGGTTAACCCATATTTCACATTTGCCAAGGAAATTTCAAGTAAAATGGGTTAGGTATGTACTCAGTCGGGTTCACAATGGCCAATTGTGGTTAGAGCAACTAGTACCTATCACTAAGAGAATGATTAGCAAAATTACTAGACTCTCCATGTTGAACAAAGCCAAGACTACCAAAACCCTAGGTCGGGAAGAATTGCAAAGACTAACCCAAGCATAATGGGATGGTAGAGGACTTAAGCTTAGTATAGTAACTGACATTGAATTAAGATTTGGCATTCACGTCATTGCTCATAAAATCTACAGTTCAAGCCATCCAAACAGTGTATCCTATGAAGCTATGGATTTGGGATACAAAATAGTAAAGAAAAATGTAGAGTTTGATTTATCGGAATTGCTTTTGTCCCAATTCAATAAAAATATGGAAAGCATAAGGACTTCCAAGAAAAACTCCTGTAAATTTGGTTCACTTTTGATTTGTTTATTTTTCTATGTTCTAAAGTCTTTTCCATCTAAAGGATCAATAGTATGGAAAAAGGATATCCCAATTCTTTATCAAATTAATGAATTCATCGCCGAATTAGGTGAAAATTTTGATAGTGTTTTGGATAGTTATTTTGAAGAATTTAAGGAAAGAATGAACAATAGGTTTTGAATTCCTTCAAGACTTGTTGAAGAGTACAAGGAAGATATATGTTTCATGGTAGACTGTGAAAAGGTATGTATACAGCCAGTCAGGCCTCAGGTAGCATGGGTGAAACCTCTTCCCTATGAGGTAAATATTGATGAAACTAGGGACATCATAGAAGTACTGGTAAATGAACCTATAGACCCAAGGCAACCAGTTTTTGGAACATATGATGAAGCTAAGGCCAGAATTGAGCTTCAAATAAAGATCCCTGAGGCCATTAGCAAAGGAAAAAGGAACATAGCCAAATTGAAAATAGATGTTGGCCCTCTCATGATAACAGAAGGGAGAGGAGAAGATGAAGAAGAGGAGGAAATTGAGTTTGAAGAGCCTCAATGAAAGAAAGGTAAGGTGACTATCACCAAACCTACAAAGAAAACCACTGCAGTGTTCTCCAGGAGAACATGATAGGGAAAGAAGGAACCTGTACTTGTTAAGCCTCCACTCACCTTTGAGGCAAGACTGAAGCAATTAGATGTAGGAGCTAGCTTCACAAACTTCAAAGCATTAAAGTTTGAAACCGGAACAGAACAGGAGAAAATGTAGATTGAGGAACTGGTACTGAACAAAATGGGTAAATGGAAATACTCCCTGGACCAGATAGCCTCTCAGATCTCCAAAGAGCTATTGGAAAGGTTGCAACCAAGATGGGAAGCTGCAACCAAGACTGTTAAAGACATTTATGAGCAGACCCTAAGGAATCTCCTGCCAAGTCTCACTAATGCTGAAGTAAAGAAATCAATGAAAGACCACGAAGGTAACATGATGATTAGATTCCACACTTGTTTGATACTTGTCAAAGACATTGAGCATGTAGTAAATGATGTAAAAAAAATGTGGAAAAATATCTATCATCTACACAAACCCAGTGATGATACTGTTGAAATCACAGACAATGACAGTAGTGATGATAATAATGATGATGATGATGGTGATGACATTGAAGACATTCCAGAAGACCTGCAATCATTAATGTTAGAAGTTGAGGAAGAAGCTGAAAGAGAAATGAAGGAAGAAACAGAACAAGCTAAGGAGGAAGAAGCTGAAAGAGAAATGGAGAAAGAAGCAGAACAAGCTAAGGAGGAAGAAGATCCACTAATAATTGCAGTCAAAGTCATTGCATCTCTTCCTCACTCTCCACCTAAAATAGGTACATCAACTATGGAGATAGCTTCTATTGGTGAGATTGTGAGCTCAATAGCCTCATCAATTGATCAATCTCCACCTGTCTCCTCTCAGCTCTGGGTACCATCTATGCAAATGTCTACCACTTCATTAACCGAGCTACAGCCACCTTCTTTGAACAAGTTATCCTCAATCACAGTAGTAAGTTCTTCAAGTATATCAACTTCTACTACAGAGTGTACAGTAAGTGTACCTATAGGTACTACAATTTTGACTTCTCTTGCTCCAATTTTGGCAACTGTTAGTTCTCCCACTCCATCCTGTACAACAATTTTGGGAGCAACACCAATTTTTGATACTATTAGCACTTCTCTTAGTCTTCCTCTAGTTGGTCCTATTCCAGTTTTGTTAGCTAGTCCAGCATCATCAACTATTGTTTCAATTTCAAAGGGAAAAGGTGCAGTCACTACAAAAAAACCAAAGAGATACATGTTTTCCAGTAAGGCAGTGGATGAGGAAATAGATCTAGATAAGGACATTGTCATTCCTAAGATATATCTAGATACTGCATCAATTGATGAAATGAGAATGATCAGTCAGTTATTAGATCAGAAAGCTAGGTAAAAATAGCCGAGGCATGAGAGAGACTAGGAATATAGCATTATTGAGAATGCTAAAAATATCATAACAGATGCTATAGGTGTTAAAGTAGATACTACTCAACACATTTTGATTCAGTTAGAAGAGGCTGTATATAAATTTAATGAGGAAAGCTCCGGCCAAGAGAAATTTATTGAAAAGGCAGAGAAGAAATTTGACAATAAGGTGCTTAAGCACATTGCTCAGCATATTGTAGTAAAACAGGTAGAATTGTCTACAATTTTGAGTAATTTTGAATATTCTTTTAATAATGTAACTTCACTTTTTGGAAAACTCTGCAATGTTACCGAGTTTACTAAAGAAATAAGAGAAAAGTTGAATAAAATTGATGCGGATATGAAGGTCAGTGCCCAAATGCTGCAATCTGACCACAGTGCAAGTTCATCCCATCATCTAAGAATAAGGTTTTTGTCAGAGAAATAGGTAGAATTGCTGAGAGAGGAAGCAAGGATCAGGTCTACTCTGATTGACATCTAGAATATGATCCTTCCTATCATGGACACAATGTAGAAGCATATTGCTCATTCTAAAACATTGATCCATGACAACAACTTCTCTATTGCAGATCACATGATTGAACTCTCTGCAAAAGTTCAAATTGCACTCTCCACCAGCAAAATTTTGCAAGAAAATTGGGATAAGACTTTGACTCTTATTCTCAAGGTACATTCAGAATTTATCTCTCATTTTGGAATCTCCATGTAAATATATACTATTTGGCATTATTGTCAAAAAGGGGGAGATAGAATTCAAGAGCTAACTATGCAAAAGATATATGTATTGACTTATAAATACTGTACATATTGTATGAGGGAGATATATGTAAATAAAAGGATATGTGTTGCAAGATTTGCAAAAAGATCAATTTTGAACTGTATGTCATTTTTATTTTGCACATAAACTTTGATTCATAATTGCTTTTGTCACTAATTCCAAAGGGGGAGATTGTTGGCATAAAGATATTTGCCATTAGTGACAACACTCATTATACAGTTCAAACCGAGCGTCGAAGACACAGTTCAAACCGAGCATCGAGGAAGCAGTGTTAACCGAGTAAAGATAGAAGTAGTGTTAATCGAGTAAAGACAAATGCAATGTTAACCGAGTGAAGATGTACTTAGTGTTAACCGAGTAAAGATGGACACAATATTGATCGAGTGAAGAAGGACTCAGTATTAACCGAGCTCAGTCGGTTAACAAAGAAATTAGCTTTTATCGAGTGACACTATATCTACCGAGTCACCAATGGTTACCGAGTTCTAGGCAACGTTGTATGACTAGTATGAACCGAGCTCCTACCTCTACCGAGTGCATGACGATGCCATGTAATGTAGTGGATGTCATGTATCAGAAGGTCATCAAGTCTGTCTAAAGAACCTGAGTTTATTTTACTATTTGGCTAACTCAGTTATATTTTGTTTACTTGTGTTCAGCCGACCTTGCATCTATAATTACTAAAATGGTATATATGTGTATAATATAGAGTTGTAATTGTAGTAATGGATAAGTGTGATGTATGAATATGTACAAGAGACAGATGCAAATTTAGCAGTAGAGCAGTATATTAGCAAGGTTCACAAGGTGCAGTAAAGATTTCATCAATCACAAGAGGTGATTATTGCAAAGGATCTAATCAAAGTATATGTAGATCTGATTGATTCATCCTAACAGGTGAGTCATCTAAAAATCCTCTAACAAGGTAGACTTAACAGTCTTTGTATAAATCTCCTAACAGAGTGCATACTTGTAAAGTGTGTTTTAAATCCTTTAACAAGGTGGATCTAGCAATCCTCTTTGCTCCTAATAGGGAAGATCACCAGAAGTGATCATTGTATGCCTTGACTGGCTAACTTCCTACTGTAGAAAAGAAGCTTTGTGGGTTTCATCCCCACCCCAGTTTTACTTTCTATTTTGGAAGGTTTCTGGGTCACCAAAATCTCTCTACATATGTGTTATGAATATTTATTTATCTCTTGCATGCATCAGATTAGGTAAATGAATGATTTTCAGTTTATGCTGAATTAACTTGAAAGTTGTATAGTTACTGATTCACCCCTCCCCTCTCAATAACTTGTTACATATTGAATATTTCCAACAAGTTGTTTCTTCTACTATTCAACTTGGTGTATTATCTCGCACTAATTTTGTAGGCTGCAACATCCACCACAAGTTTGATCAAACTCAGCTCTAATACAATTATAGTGTGAGAGTTCCAAGGGTTGCTTGCCCTACCCTCAAGAGAGCTAGCTATTTCTTTTTAGAACCTAGTCCACCTAGGTCCTTGATTGGTTTAGATGATTAACTAAAACCAATCCAAGCTCCTCTCCAAGAGTTTGATCCTTTGTGTTTACACTTAGAAGACTAATACACTAATTTAGTGCTCTTCTCCACACACACCTATATGGGTGAATTGTGGGCCTCATATTCTCACACAAACTTCAACATAGTATTTACCTGAGAGATCATCTTAGAATAAACATTGTATTATTCATCCAAGTAATCTAATCAGTGTGACCTATTTTCTTCTACCTAAAAGGTTTTTTCCTTGCTCTTAGACCAAGAAGTAGGAAACCAAACCTTTTAGTATGAAGGATTTATGTAGCTAAATGTTAATGCAATTAATCTAGATGAGAGATCTAATTAATCTAATAACAAACAAAGAAAATTAAACTATATGATTGCATTTTAATCTATATGATATTAAAGCTAAACAATGAAAGCTATGAGAATATTTAAGCAAATGAGTATGTAATTCGGCAATAATTTGATGCAATTCAAATTCCAACCCCTATAATGAGGAATTAGAAGACTCCTAAATAGAATTCCCAAAATAAATCAATGATTGAGATCAACTTAGATCAATGGCCAAGATTAAAGATGAGATCTAGTCATGATGGAAAATTCCCAGTGTAGGTGAGATTATCTAACTCAAATCCTAAGTGTGATGAAGAGTTAACTAAAATTCACTTGAGTGTGAGAATAAGTGGATTAAGTGAATTCAAATTTGAGAGATACATCACTTATAATTCTTGTTCTTGAACTAAAGAGAAGGATTTGGAAGGTTATTTAATTTAATAAAATGAGATATGACCCAACAATTAAAATAAGGACATTATTAAATTAAATAAATTTAATTCCTTAGTAAATTAGCTTTAGGAGATAATTTAATTTAACAAAAGTATAAACACTTTAAATTAAATTAAATCTAATAAATTGGTTTAATGTAGCTCATTTGAGTTGATACTTTTGGAATTAAATAAATAGTGTGATTAATGCAGATTAGGATTTTCTACATCTAACAATTGAGTCTAGTAGCGAGAATTAGAATAAGAATTGCCTAGTGACATAGGAATTTACATTTGATCAAATAGACCAAAATTCATGGCAATGTGAAAATTTTTGGGTGTTACATTTACCTCTGTTTGAATGAATGTGCGAGTAGTACGTTCAATACAAAAAAAATCAGAAGTATGATGCGAAGATCAAGAAATAAGATTGGTTCCAAAATTGATGATACAAACACCAATTGATAAGCTTTTAAAAATATTATCTCCATAATGGATCTTAATCTTAAGGGATCTAGATAGAACATCTAGATACCTTAATTGATAAGCTTTTAAAGATTATCTCTAGAATGGAGCTTAATCTTAAGGAATCCAGATAGAACACCTAGATACCTAAATTGATAAGCTTTTAAAGATTATCTCTAGAATGGAGCTTAATCTTAAGGGATCCAGATATAACACTTAGATACCTAAATTGATAAGATTTTAAAGATTATCTCTAGAATGGAGTTTAATCTCAAGGGATCGAGATTGAACACCTAGATACCTAAATTAAAAGATAGCAAGATCCCATCGTGAATCATAGAATCATCCCCAAAACAAGGCCTGATACCTATCCATTAAACTCTGATAAAGACTACTATAAGATGTGATCAACTAATCAAAAGATGAGATAGATGACATAGATGTCAGATAGAAAGGGGACAAGATGTCCTGAGTGATGAGGACATAAGATTTAGATTGAGTTGATATTCAAATTCAATGATGTAAGCATCATGTCCCCTCAAAAGTGAAATCAAAAGATGACACACAAAAAATATGATATAGAGGAGTATATTGATAGTTATAGAAGAAATTAGAGATTGAAAATATTATAGAAGAGATCAAAATGATCAGGAGAAAATTTGAAGTCAATCCGAAGTGATTGTAAGGTCCAAAAGACCAAGTTTGACCAAAGGTTTACTATAGTTGACTCAAGTTGACTTTTTCCAAAAAATTTAGAGAAATTGAAAAAAAGGTGATTTGAGAAGATTCCAAGATTCACAACTATCAAAAAAATTGGGCTGCACAAGCATTCGATCGCATCGGTCTCAAAAAATTTTAATGCATTTTTGGGCTATGTAAGTGTGTCAAATTTCAAATTTGATCTTGAAAATGGATTTAGAATGGTCAAATTAGCTAGGGGTGATTTTAAACCTATAGAAGGGCCAACAAGTTCATTTTCAAATCATTTACATTTTTTTCTTTAGTAAAGAAGAGAGCTCTAAGGCGAAGATGGTGATCCCATTGTCTACACATCAATTTGAGTTCTCCCAACGACATAACTAACCAATGGACTATGGGCATTTGGTAAGTGGTTGATAACCTTGCCCCACATTAACTTTTTCATGCTTTATGATTTATTTTTAGCATGTTTATAGGGATTTTAAAAAGCATCATATCGATTCTTGCACGAGGATGTCTCTCCTTGCACGAAACCAGTCTCTTCACATCTAAAAAAGTACCAAGCTTTTACTTCTTCACCTAGTTTGGTGGATTTTCTCACATGGGAGATGCCTACATGTCGCATAAGGAACCCTAGATATTGGGTTTTTCTCATTGAGTTCTTGATTTCTCTTTGCACAAATAGTTGTTTCCTCATGCAAAGATGTACAATCTCTTGTGAGGACCTATGCTTTTACACAAAATCCTAGTGTTCTTTGCAAGTTTTAAAGTTGAAATTTTGATTTTTTGTTGCATTTTTTTATAGTTTTTTTTTTAGTTTTATTCATTTGTCGAGCAGAGACTGATTATTTTCCTATTTTATTTGTTCGTGTGTGTAGGTTACCTTTGATGATACCAGATTTTGATCCCATTACCTACCACATTGAGCTTTATTGTGGCAACTTGATGATGTAGATATGGTGCATATTGATAGATTGGGTTTATCATATCTAAACCAAATTCCACCAATGTTGGTGAGTCATGGCTTTCTGACTGGTGGAGGGTTTCTATTTGGAGACAAACACCTTCATCTTTCACAAGGGGAGGTGACTATCACGCCAGAGTACATCTATCAAATATTGAGGATCCCTTTCCATAGGCTGAGAGTGGTCTATGATAGAGTTCCCCAGGTAGGTAAAGAGGTGTTGCAAGAAATTTTTTCGCAGGACTTGATTATTAGTAGAGCGATCACATGTGATGAGCTCATGCATACATATCATCCCATTCATAGGTTAGCATCAGTTTTGGGGTTTTTAATCAGTTGTTTCTTGATGCCTGATAGAGGCCAACATAGATTAGAGTGGATGGGGTAAGATGCTCTAGATGATGTTAGAGATCCTAGAGAGATATGAGTGGGGATAGTGCATGCTTGCACATATGTACCATGAGATGCATGAGATAGTGTATCCAGAGCAGAAGAGCATGGCTACTAGGGTCTATGTTCTCTAGATCTGGGCATGGGAGCATCTACCAATCATGAGGCCCATTTTTGAGGATAACAGGCAGCCTATGGAGCCCTATATTTGTATATATAGAGGCTAGATTCCATAGAGAACTCTAGGGAAGACTAATTAGTGGAGGGCCTGTCTCGATTACTTGGTATGTGTTGTGTGGTAGTCCCAAAGAGAGGCTAAGTCCTAGGATGATTTTCCTGGGAAGCTGAGTTATATGTTAGCATCTTGACCACTAATACGTTGATCTGTATAGATAGTTGAGAGATTTCCACTTACTCGTGTGTGGCAGAAATATAGGAGGCCACAAGATATCTCATAAGAGTATTGCTCCTATGTATGATTAGTGAGAGATTTGGAGTGCAGATGGTCCCAGTGATTGGATCCTGGGAGGTCTATGATCGATGTGTGCAACTTGGTTGTGACACATTAGGATGCTTACCAGTGGTAGTGGACAGAGGGATGAAGCCAACTTACAAAGCATATTTTGTGAGTCATTCCTTCTCATGCTTTATAGATCTAGTAGGGATGGCAGCTCCCAAATAGCTAGTGCAGGCTCCCTAGCTACCGCCATAGAAGCTAGAGTAGCCACTGCAGTTGATACATTAGCCCATACGAGTTCAAATTCTATTGAGATAGATGGGATTAGACCTAGATACTGGTGGGAGTAGGATAGGTTAGAGGAAATTATAGAGACCTCACATAAAGGAGTAGCCAACTAAGGGTGGTGATGAGGAGATGTAGGATTAGCTTGCTAGAGGAGCTTAGGGTGGGGATCTCCTAGTATAGACATAGGATGTATTGAGGAGATCCTAAGCGAGGATATAGGTTGCACAGTGAAAGCTTAAAGAGCTACAAATCTAGGTAGCTATTAGAGACTCCCAAATTATGGACTGGGAGCATGAGATCCAAGAGTTGTGAGATTGGCTAGAGTGAGCAGTAGAAGGATGAGATCCAGTTGTAGTCAGCCTGAGTAGCCTACTATTTTATGAATAACTTAGTGTTGTGCTAGATGAGGTAGAGAAAGTGCCTTGGTTTTCATGATATTCTCAAGAGTTAGGAGGTCTACACCCTACAACGAGACTAGATATGCCTCCTCTTCCTCTTCCTCCTCTACCACTAGGAGGTGAGGGGGAAAGAGATATTTATATTCTTTTTTATTCTAATTTTTATCTGGATCTATATCCTTTTGTGTGTCAACACTATTTTGTACCATTTTTGATTGACAATGCTCAAGTAATGTGAGCAATGTTTCTGGATTAGATTGTGTGAGTTTTTTTAGCATCAACATTTCGGATCATACTACATGATCCATCATCAGGATGAGAGAGCATTAGAATATGAAATGTGCAGACCAAGAAACCACAAGAAGTCCTAAAAGGAGAGGGAGGGAGGGGCACAAAAACCAAGAAGACCAAAAATAAAGACACAACCACAAAGAGAACAGGTACAGAATAACCAATGAGAAAATGGTAGGAGCAAAACCAATAAAATTAAGTAGAAAAGGTTCAAATGGAGACTGGAGAAGGTGAAGAATTATTAAAAAATAAAAAAGATCAACTAGAAAAAGATAGAACACACAATAAATAAATAAATATATAAATATAAATATATAACCGAGTATATGTATATACATGCATATAAATAACTAAACCAATGTACTAATATATATAGATATATATGCATCTATAACTAAATGAATAAATTTATGTACAAATATATATACATACATACATACATACACACATATATATATATATATATACATATATATATATATATATATATATATATATATATACATATATATATATATATATATATGTATGTATGTATATATATATATATGTATGTATATATATATATATATATGTATATATATATATATATATATGTATATACATATATATATATATACATACATATATATATATATATATACACACATATATATGTATATATATACACATATATATGTATATATATACACATATATATATGTATATATATACACATATATATATGTATATATATACATATATATATATATATGTGTGTGTGTGTGTGTGTGTGTGTGTGTGTGTGTAAGTATATACAAATATATATATACAATTATAAATAAATCTATGCATATACATAACTCTATATATATATATGTAAAGGAATTTTATTTTATTTTAAAAAAAAATAATTCAAAAATATAATAAAATTCCTTTACATATATATATAGAGTTATGTATATGCATAGATTTATTTATAATTGTATATATATATTTTTATATACTTACACACACACACACACACACACACACACACACACACACATATATATATATGTATATATATATATATATGTGTGTGTGTGTGTGTGTGTGTGTGTGTGTGTGTGTATATGTATATATATTTGTACATAAATTTATTCATTTAGTTATAGATGCATATATATCTATATATATTAGTACATTGGTTTAGTTATTTATATGCATGTATATACATATACTCGGTTATATATTTATATTTATATATTTATTTATTTTTTGTGTGTTCTATCTTTTTCTAGTTGATCTTTTTTATTTTTTAATAATTCTTCGCCTTCTCCAGTGTCCATTTGAACCTTTTCTACTTAATTTTATTGGTTTTGCTCCTACCATTTTCTCATTGGTTATTCTGTACCTGTTCTCTTTGTGGTTGTGTCTTTATTTTTGGTCTTCTTGGTTTTTGTGCCCCTCCCTCCCTCTCCTTTTAGGACTGCTTGTGGTTTCCTAGTCTGCACATTTCATATTCTGATGCTCTCTCATCCTGATGATGGATCATGTAGTATGATCCGAAACGTTGATGCTAAAAAAACTCACACAATCTAATCCAGAAACATTGCTCACATTACTAATGGATTGTGGAAATCTGATTATGTTAAATGCTCAAGTAGTGCCCATTTTTTTGCATCAATGTACTCTTTCTGATATATATATACAAGATTTTGAGCCAAGTACCATTTGCATGTGTCACTTTCTATATTTTAATTTGATGTACATGAGATATTTTATGTTATGATTAAGTGATACAAATACGATGAGATGTATGAATGCAAATTTGAATTGATGTATGAATATAGTGTAGATGAGATGGATTATGAAATTATGTATGAAATGCAAAATGTGAATGGACTAACATCTCATGTAGCATTCCATTTTTTTTTTTATAGTAATAAGCATCCTTTGAGGAGTGAGAGAATGAATCAAAAAACCAAACACTTGTGCATCCATGAAGAAATATGATACTTTAAAGGAGCAAAAAATCCATCATTACAAAGGATGTAAATGAATTAGTCATTGAACCATGTATTTATGCAATGCAAGCCACTACTAAATGAAACCTTAGACTATATGCAACCCTGGATCAATCTTTGACAATTATCATCATTGAGTATTTAGATAAATCCCACCTATCATACAATTCACACTGATATTGCAATCATAGGAATATAAATATGACACATGTTCTAGTTTTGTTGGGATTAAATGTAAGCATTCGAGGCACAAGAAGCTAGAATGACCAGAACATTTTCCCCTTTTAATGTAGCAAGTTAACATAAGCATCAAAGCATAAATGCTAGGATGACCAAAATATTTCTTGGATGCACACACACCAAAAAAATGAGATATGTTTCTTATGCTAAGTAATTAGTCAGTGTTCTATCTGTAATGACCCTTGCATCTGTAACCTAAGACAACAATGTGCTAGATATACTCACAGTGATTTGTACATTCACTTAGCAGGAAAAGTATCAGTATTTAATATACCATATAGAATTCACTCAAACAAGCAAGGAAAAGATTCAACCTCAATGAAGAGTCCATATAAAAGGAGTTGAGGTACACATAACCATCTAGTAAAAGCTAGAGGCTCTTATAGTGGACACCCCTCTTATATGGACACTCCAAATCATTGAACTAAACCACAAACATAAGATAGAGAAAAGATCATGCCCTCAGTCCTTGCTTCTTTAGTTGAAAGAGACATTATCAAGTTGGTTGAAGAGACATAGTAAAGAAAAAGTGAAACAAACAAAGAAAAGCTTAGCATATCCCAACAAAATTAGTCATTTTGAGTTCATTTTTTGTGTTATAGGATTGATGTCAAGTGTCAATGTCCATAACATGGATGAAAGAAATCTCTTCGGTAGGGTGAGAATAGTAGATAGATGTAGTTAGAATAACTAGTGACTAAAATCAAAGAGGAGTCTTCAATAAGAATAACCTTAGTAGGAAACTGAGCGACAATAGATAGACATAGTTAGGACAACTAGTGACTAATTCGAGAGAGATCTTTCATGAGAGGAATCTCAAAAAGTGACACTAGCAATAGTAGGCAAACATAGTTGGAATAACTAGTGACTATTGCGAGAGATTGTCAAAAAGAGGAATCTCATAAAGTGACACTAATGATATTAGGAAGATGCAGTTAGAGAAACTGGTGATTGTTATGAAAGAGATTGTCCATGAGAGGAATCTCAAAAAGTGGCACTAGTAACAATAAGTAGACACAGTTAGAATAATTGGTTTCTATCGAAAGAGATTGTCAAAGATTGTGATAGTAGGTAGATGTAGTTAGAACAACTGGTGACTATTGCAAGACATTATTGAAGAGAGAAATCTTGAAAAGTGACACTAGAAATAGTAGGTAGGCATAGTTAGAACAACTGGTGACTATTGCAAGAGATTTTTGAAGAGAGGAATCTCGAAAAGTGACACTAGCGACAGTAGGCAAATGCAGTTAGAACAACTAATGACTATCACAAAAGAGATTGTCCATGAGAGGAATCTCAAAAATTGACACTAGTGACAATAGGCAAACAAAGTTAGAACAAATGGTGAGTATTGCAAGAGATTCCTATGACATTTTAGGGTGTTTCCCTCGAGTTATGACAAGATTCAATCTATGGATACATAAACAAAATCATTAAAGTAAAGCAGGAAAGAACTATACATGAGCCAAAAGATGCACCATAAGATGTAGCATTGGGAAGAAAAGGCACCTATTTACTAGGTTTTCACCTTCTTAGTAGAGATTTTTTTTTTTGCTACCTTGATGCCTTTTTACCAAGTTTTCATCAATGGCACTTTTTTTCTTTTTCAATTTTTTTGTATTTTTCTCTTTCTTTGTTCTTTTTTGTATTTTTGAGTTTTTGTATTTTTTTTTATATTACCAAAGTGCCTATTGTGATATTTTCACCAAGGTAATGGTTTTTTAGGACTTTTTGCAATTTTTAGATTTTTTTACGAAATTTAGATATATAGAGAGCTTTTGGAACTAGATCAGCTATAGAACCACTTTAGGTGGAGAGTGTTGATGGACTCCTTGATCACCTCTCCTTTAGTTGTAGAAAGTTGGTAAGCACCAAATCCAAACACTATAGTAATTATGTAGGGACCAAGCTAGTTGGGTTTGAACTTCCCCTTTTATACTGTTTGTTGCTAATTCTTAGGGTTTTCTCTAAGAACAAGATCACCTAGTTGGAAGTTGTGTGGCTTAACTTTCTTGTTGTAACTTCTGGACTTGTGTTGCTGATAAGTTCAAAGATGATCACATGCCACTTGCCAAAATTCATCTAATAACCCTAGCTCTTGAAGATGAAATATTCTATAGTCATCATTAGTAACAAAGCCCTTCATGGAGATTATTAGAGTAGGGATATCAACCTCAATTAGGATTATAGCATCCACTCCATAGATAGAAGCAAAGGGTGTTGTACCTGTTGGAGTTTTGATACTTGTTCCATAAGACAATAAATTTGGATTAATCTGAAGGTTCCAGTCCCTTATAGATTTGATGACTGTGCAATGTAAGATCTTATGTATCACCTTGTTGGAGGCCTCTACTTGACCATTACCCTGAGGATAATAGATAGAAGAATTGTGTTGCATAATTCTAAGATTTTTTCATAACTCTTTAAAATCCTTGTTTTTAAATTGTCCTCCATTGTCAATAATAATGGAGGTAGGTACACCATATCTACAAATGATGTAATTTGTGATGAACAAACCTACAATTTTGCCATTTTCCATAGAGAGAGGTACTGCCTCTACCCACTTAGTGCAGTAGTCTATAACTATAATAATGAACTTGTGTCATTTGAAGAAGAAGATGGGTGAATCTGACCTACAAGATCAAAGGTCCATTGTTGGAATGGCCACAATGTGATAGATGGAATTAGCTCCTTAGCTAGCATAAATCAGATTACCATGAAGCTGGCATTGTTTGTAGGACTTGGCATATTTGATTGCCTCTTGCTCTATATTCAACCAATAGTGACTAACTCTAATAAGTTTATGAGCTAGTGTCAAGCCGTTAGAGTGAGATCTGCAAATGCCCTCATGGAGATCGATTAAAGCATGTTTGGACTCACTGGATTCTAGAAACCTAAGGAGTGTTCCTTCAAGATCTCTCCTAAACAATTCATCAAAAATAATGACATGCCATAGAGCATTATAGATAAGGTGACATTTTCATTTTGAATTAAACCGTCTAGAATGGTTTGGTCATGTAGATAGGAGTATATGTGGTGGTAGGAGGATGAATCATGCCTTGCAATAGAACAAATAATCCAAGATTTAGGGGTATCATAAATAGACTAGAGTAATGTTTCCACCAAGAACTCATGTTAGAGATCATTCTCTAGCATCTATAACAAGGAAGAAGGAGCAGTCATTGCATCAACCCCTTTGTTGTTTGCTTGAGGAACCTATTGAAAAGTGATATGAGCAAAGTATCTCTTTAGTTCATCAACCATACATTTATAAGGAATCAATTTATCATCTTTTGTCTGATATACATTATTGACCTGGTTGATTATGAGTTGTGAATCACCAAAGATGTTCAACTAATTGGATCTCCATTCAATTGTGATCATCATGCCATTAATATGAGCCTTATATTTTGCAATATTGTTTGCACAAGGAAACAAAATCTTGTACACTTTAGGAAGTGAATACCTCTATAGTGTTATGAATAGTAACCTAGCATAGGATCCCTATTGCGTGAAAGAACCATCAAAGAACATCGCCCAAGTTTGGTGTGTGAGTGCTAGAATTTATTCATCAAGAAAATCAATGTTCATTGGGAGAAGATTCTACATCGATGCATCTGCTAGCTGATCAGCAATCACTTCTCCCTTGATAGCCTTTTGTTCAACATATTAGATGTCAAACTTGCTTAGTATTATGACCCATCTAGAAAACCTTCTTGTTAGAGTTGCTTTGCTAAGTAAGTACTTCAACAGATCAATTTTAGCAACCAGTCATGTAGCATGGGAACGTATGTAGTGTCTCAACTTTTGGGAGGTGGAGACAACTAGCAATCAAGCCTTCTCAATGATACTATAATTCTTTTCATAAGAGATCAATGTGCAACTTAGATAGTAGATGGTTCTTTCCTTGTTATAATTGTCTTCTTAAGCTAGCAAGATTGCTAAAGATGTTTCTATTGTAAAGATGTACAAAATAAGAGGCTTCCTTTGAATAGGAGGCATCAAGATCAATGAATTAGAAAGGTATTTCTTTCTCTGTGTTAGACTCTAATTACAATCTTGGTTCCAGTTATATTTCACACCTTTATGTAGAGTCTTGGTAAAAGGTTATGACCTATCTGCTAGTTGTGAGATGAATATGTGAATGGATTGGAGTCTTCCTTGTAAGCCCCTCATCTAACTAATATTACAAGGTGGAGGCGTGTCCATTATTTCTTGAGCTTTCTCTAGATCAACCTTGATTCCTTTTGTAGACACAATGTAGCCTAGTAGTTTCCCTAATGTTATGCCAAATTCACATTTATTGGGATTAAGTCTGAGACTAAAATTCTCCATGTGATCTAGGATAGGTCCCAAATCTTGAAGTTGAGTGTGGCATTTTGTGCTCTTTACTAATGTATCATTGACATAGTCTTGCATAGTCCTATGCATCATGTCATGGAAGATTGTAGTAAATACTCTCTAATATGTAGCACCAACATTTTTTAGACCAAATAGCATCACGTTGCAACATAAATTTTCCCATGCACAAGTGAAAGTGGTCTTTTCCTGAACTTTTGGTGTAATTTTGATTTGGTTATAACTAGAAAAACCATCCATGAGTGAATACATGTCATATCTTATTGTCATTTCCACTATCATATTAGTATTAGGGAGTACAAAATGATCCTTTGAATATGCTAAGTTAAAATCCTAGAAATCTATACAAAATATGAAAGATTTGTCATGCTTGGAAACTAGAAAAATGTTTGATATCCATTCAACATAATCAATAGCATAGATAAAACTAGCCTTTAAAAGTTTTTCCAATTCAGCTTTGACAAGCAACACAACATGAGAGTGTATTTTACTAAGTTTTTGTTTGACTGGTTTAATTTTAGGAGCAATAGACAAGTGATGCATAATGAGATCAGGATCAAATCTCGGCATGTGTGATTATGTCCACACAAAGTTTATCTTATTCTCTTAGAAGAAGGCAATAAATTCCTATTTTTTCTTTGGAGATAGTGACTATGTAAAATGTATCATATGAGCCTATTCCTCTATTCCTAAGTTAATCAACTATGTTGTCTTTATCAACATGGGTGATCTTTTCAAAAAATGACTAGGAAGTGCATCAAATATCTCATCCATGGGTGCCTCAAAGAGGTTTTCACCCTTGGATATGTCTTTTTTTAAACCTTTTTAGGTTCTAACACTACCACAATGTGGTTTTCACCATCAAACCTTTTATTTATTTTCTTTTTGATTGTATGACAAAGATATTTGATGTTAGCTTCAGTCATGTTGACACTTTTTTTGTTGGTGGAAGATGTTACTGGTTTGACAATGTTTAAGTAGAAGGCTAGAGCATAGTCATTCTTATATGTGAGGACTTTTCTAGATGTATTAGAATTATAGTCTATGAGTTCAAGATAGGTGAATGAAAGAGATGTGGCATGTTCAAGTGTGTTCATGGTATAATCATTAAATGCTTGGATATGCAATTTGAGACCTAGAGTAGTTTCGGCCACAAGGGTGTTCAAATGCCTTTTAGCACTAACATCATCAATCAAAGACTTGAGGATACTAGTTGGATAGGACTCATCCAACCTAACCCTAGATGATTTAGCTACTTTTAAAAGGTTTTCATAGACATGAACTTGATCTATGTCTTTTTCTATAGTTGCTTCTAGGAGAGAGTTGAATTCATACTCTCGAGAACTTGTACTGCATGGAGACAGACTATAGAATTCTTTGATAGTAATAGGAACAAAATCTCCTTAATCTTCTAGATTTTTGCAAAGGTACTCAATGTGTAAAGAATTAGTAGACTCTCCTTGTCCTTATT
This sequence comes from Cupressus sempervirens, assembly GCA_028749045.1. Taxonomy (NCBI): domain Eukaryota; kingdom Viridiplantae; phylum Streptophyta; class Pinopsida; order Cupressales; family Cupressaceae; genus Cupressus; species Cupressus sempervirens. The sequence continues at coordinate 606,711,660 of CM053788.1, forward strand.
GGTTATGATGTGAACAAGTGGTATCCTCAGAAGAATCACTATCACCATCCGTGTCACTAACATGTGGTAAAAGTCATCTAGTTCTGTAAAGAATCTAGCCAAGTCATCAGGAATTGAATAAGGATAAGTATCCTTACTATCAACATTGTCTTCATGGTCATCAAACTCAAGGTGTGACTCATGTTTGGATGAACTCTCAAGTTTTGGTATGAATTTGTTACTTCCTAGATGGAAGGGGACCTTTTTGAAGCCAAGACTAGATGTATCTTACTTCCTTCTAGCTATCACTTTGATAGGATCAATCAGACCATTTTTGTTGCATCCAATAGGACCAATTCCCTAGCAGCCAAAGTGTTTGATGAGTCTAAGACTTGGAACATATTTATTAGGAGTAATTTCATGAGCCTATTCAGTGAGATCAACTAGAGTTTCCTTTTTGTAGATCCATGCAAAAATGGCTTTGTTTTCAGCTTCCTCCTTAAGAGGAACAATAGAATAGATGAAAGTACCACCAAACTTAGTTTGAGGTGTCATCATGAAAAGTCTATTCATTTCAGATGGTCCCCCATAATGATAGGGAGGCTTAGGAATAGATGTCAGAGATAGACCTAGTTCCATGTGACATTCACCCATTCTAGTTTCCTTCATCTTAAATGACTACTCAATTTGCTTCAACTTGTTATCATGATAGTCCATAGATTCCCTATTAGTAGGCACAAATTTATTAGTAGATTTCAGCATGTTACATGTATAGCTGGTGCTTGTAGGTATGGTGACTTCAGAGCCATGAAATGGGAATTTTATGCATTGATGGTATGTGGATGCAGAGCATGCATCTCATATATCCATGGCCTTTCTAGTAGAATATTGTAAGCCAAGGGAATGCCAAGGACCTGACAAGTGACATCCCTTTCTACAAGATGAACATAGAGAGGCAACACTACAAATCTAAAGATTTTTGCTTGACTTTTTCATATTCTTTGATAGTGATCTTGACATTGGGATCAATGGACTCTTCAAACTAGTCCAATTGTTTGAGCAAAGTAGTAGAGACAATGTTTAAACCAACTCCATTATTGGTGAGAACATGATGGACATGTTTCTGATGTATCATGACCTCAATGTGTAGAGGTTTATTATGCCGGTGACTCAATGAATTTTCATCCTCCTCAAACAAGGACATATAGTAAGGTGAGGTCATATGACCTATCATAGATTGGAACCTCTCAAGATCAAAAGCTTGAGGTATGTTTGCCTCAGTGAGAGATTTGTTGAGAAAATGCCTATGAGTAGGTGAGATTTAGAGCAACTCAAAGTTTGTGATTTGAGCATTAGTTTGCTATAACTCATTGAGGATATTATAGATAGTAGCCATAGAAGTTGTTGCATGTTTTGCACCTTTTCTAGATAGATCAATTTGTCTTTGTTTTGATCTGACTCAAAAGTAGAAGGCGTAGGGCCTTTGAGGACAAACTTAGCATGAGAAGGCAAAACAATGTTAGCACAAGATTGTGATGATTCATTGTCAAATGTGTTGGAATTAGAGACCCTTAAGAAAAATGGTATCTTAGGTTTATTATTATCTTGGTTGCCCTTGATGGTGAAAACATTACAGTACTCAAAATCCACAAGTTCAACCATGTTGATCACATTTTCATTATTAGAGTATGTATAGTTGATCTTGTTATGAGATTTTTGTTTTGATGTTTCTCCTTTTTTAAAAGATGGGGATGGTTCCTTGAAAGTCTTGTGATCTAAATGTAGAACCAGAATCAGTATGCAAAGAACATTAACAAATAAAGTAAACATTCACAAACCAAAAACTGAATTCACATATATGCTTAGACAAAGGAAGAAAACAAGAAGTGCAAACCTCACAAGAAAAAGCACTCCATGGTTTCTTGATTCTGTAGATGTGTCCTTTTGCTGTGGATGTATGCTCAAAGATGCTCAAAAGCTGCTTCAATGGAGATGGGTAATGGAAAATTGGTAGCTTTGCGAGCTCTCAATTTGGCATTATAAGGGTATGGTTGATGGCTTTGGTTCTCAAAATAGCATGGTAACTTTAGCTCAAAGATTGTTGATGAAATGGCTTGGGATGGGATTCAATTTATAGGCTAAGGGGTAGAGGGATGGAGGGCTTAGATGCAAGGATGGATGAAGGCTTAAGGAGGGCTAAGATGCACTCAAAGGGGAGCACATGGATTGTGCTTTTTTAGCACCAATGGGAAGGTGACACTTGTCACAAGGAGGATGAGTGTGAGAGGGTAGGGTAAAGGGTTGGTTAAAGTCATGATGAGTGAGGTTGAGTATGTAAGAGGGATGTACGAGGAATGAGTGTGAAAGAGGGAAGAGTGTGGAAGATGGGTGTAAGAGTCATGAGTGGGCTTGTAAGAGTCTTTATGTTTTGTAAGAGCACTCATGACTTAGTGGTTGGGTTTTTTTGAGGGGAGACTTTGGTTTGGATTAGGAAAGTCTTAAACTTGTTTAAGGAATGTGACAACATTAGGGGGTGGATTAGGCTTGGGTTTAGGATTAGATTAGGGATGTTAGAGATGTGCAAGTGGATGGCATTAATGAGGGTGGGTGAGTTAGTGGCTAAGCTTGGTTAGCATGGGTGGATGGGGTGGATTAGGCTAAATGGAGGATTAGAGATAGGTTAGGGGTTTTTGAATTTGAGGATTTCATTTATCAAATAGATTTATTTAATAAATGGAGATTTTTGGAATTAAATAGAAGAATAGGATTTAATTGATAAATAATAGATTATTTGATTTATCAATCAGGACTATAGATGATTAATTAAATTAATCAACTAGGGATGGAAAAGGATTAATTAAATAAGAATTTAATTAATGATGCCTTTAGAGATGGGTAAATTAGATTACCAAAGCAGTGTAATCAAATTTAGGTGTCTACATTTTGCCACTCTTTGACATAGTGTTGAAACAACACTATTTCAAAGAAGTTCGAATGAAGATGACACGAGGAAGATGTTTTAGCAACAAGGTTGCCCCAATCTTGGATAAGAAGAGGAGAGACTAGACTTAGATGATGCCCCCTCAAGAAGGCGGCGGGGAGAGAAATGAGGCTCGATGACTTCTTGAAAAGTACAAGAAATTGAGATGAGTTGAGACGCAGGTTGGCAAAGAGAAGGGGCTGAATTAGTTCAAACTCTCACTACGGGAGAATGATAAAGGGAAATCAGAGGCACAATAGTAAAGCAAGCTTAAGACTTTCTAGGATTGGGGGGGGGGGAGATGGAGGAGCGGAGTGCTATAAAAGGAATCCATGGTAGGGAGATTGATGATAGAATGATAAAGCTGATGCAATAGGATTTCAAAGAGTCAGACTGGTGAAAGATGGGTTTCGGAGATCCCTAGGACTAGGATTGTGGATCTCGAAGGATGAGGCTTGGTGGATTGATTTGATTGGTGGATCCCTAAGACTAGGATTGTGGATCCCTAAAACTAAGCGTGAGGAGTGATTCAAAGAGATACTGATGCATAAGCTGGGGTAGGAGTGACATATGTAGGATATGGATGGGGGATAATGGAGATGAAGGGAATCCATTGAAGCTTTTTGAGCAGGGGGATACTTCAAAGAGAAGTACCACCATCTAGTTGAGCACTAGATTTGCTATAAGACTGTTAGTTAATTGCCAGGGTTACAAGGAGCATCAAGGCCTTTTTACCAACCGTCCAGAGGACTGACGAACTGACTCAAAACAAACACACAATGATTGCCCCAGTATCATACATGAATTCTAGAGGAAGCAGCATGGAAATGACACTAGGTAACCCACAAGCAGAAAAAGAAAACAAGCAAAAGACCTGATCAAGACTTTACGCTCTAATTGCCCCATTCGCAGCATACCATGATATGGAAGATCATGGCAACCTTGAGGAGGGAACAAGGAGATTGCTTGGAAAAGATATTTCAAGACCCAAAAGGGAAGATCCCAAATCAAAAGAAAGTGAAAATCCAAAAGAGAAGTGTTTGCCAACGAGATGGGTAGGACGAGGTACTAACGGACCAAGATTAGACATGAGGAAAGCTATATCTTGCAAGGACCTATCGGAGAGCACCTAAGCTAATGGATCGGGATGAGTGATGCATCTGGCAAGCTAAACTAAGAAGGATAACACTTTGGTGACAGGAGATCTAGCTAAAGGATGCATTGGAATATCTAACCAAGGTGTGCGATGTGTGCAAGATGTTGACCAAGGATGAACTAACACGAAAGTCGGATAGATACAATGATACTAAGCTAAAGAGGATGTACAAGCTGACAGACCAAGATATGTTACAAATGTACAAGTTTGTTCATGTTTTGGTTTTTTGTGAGATGGAAATGTTTGTGAAGGATGGGGTGTCTATAATAGTTGATAGGTGGATAGGTAGATGGTTTGTGAAAAGCTTAAGGAAAATGGAATTCTGTGTGTGCATGTGATAGGATACAAGCTAGGATACAAGATCATTTACAAGATGGAATATGGTACAAGCTTTGGACAAGATTCGAATATATACAAGGTATGGTACAAGATTTACAAGGTATAATACAAGCTTTGGTACAAGATTTACAAGTTGTACAGGAGGTATTGACAAGCTCCATTAGATTTTGTATATTTGATTGGAACACCAAGGGAACAAGCAGGTGTTTTATGGGATGGTGGGGGGATGGATGAGGGATAGGATAGTGATAGATAATGGGTTAGTCTTTAGCACACAAGGTGCCTAAATTACCAAGTTTTCACCAAGGTACCTACCCAAGGTGCTTGAATTGCCAAGTTTTCACCATTGGACGCTTATTTCTCTTTACTATTTTTTTTTTTGTTTTTTTTCAAAAGCTGGGTATACTAAGGATCTTCAAGCATAGAACTTCTTGAGATGAATGATGTTAGTGGAATCATTCAAGAGTTCTCCCTCTGGTGTAGATAATTGATAGGCTCCAGAGCCAAAGGAGGCAGTAACCACATAGGGGCCAAGCCATGTAGGTTCAAACTTGCCTTTCTTTTCTCGATCTGCTTGGACTTTCATATTTTCTTTGAGGACCATGTCACCTGGCTGAAATTGTCGTGGGAGCACCTTCTTGTTGAAATTCCTTTTGAGACGAGTTTGATAGACTGTGAGATGGTCATAGGCTTGTTGTCTCTTCTCGTCTAAGAGATCTAGCTGGGTGAGTCGAGCTACTCTGTATTCTTCATCTGAGATTTTCCCTCGCAAAGATATGCGTAGTGAGGGAAGTTCAACTTCTATAGGTAATACCACTTCAGCACCATAGACTATGGAGTATGGAGTTGTGCTTGTGGATGTATGGAAGGAAGTTTGATAGGCCCATAGAGCCAAATTTTTTTGAAGGTGCCAATCACGGCCGGAATCATTGACAACTTTCTTTAGGATTTTGAGGAGGGTTTTATTAGTTGCCTCTGCTTGGCCATTACCTTGTGGGAAATATGGGCTAGAAAAGCGGTGATGGATGCGGAGGGAAGTGCATAATTATTCCATGTTGAGATTTTCAAAGTTACCTCCGTGGTCAGTGAAGATGGTGGATGGTATGCCGAAGCAGCAAACAATGTGGTACAAGATGAACTTGGAGACTTGAACTCCTGTAGCTGAGACTAGGGGGATTGCTTCCACCCACTTAGTGAAATAGTCTGTAGCTGTTATTATCCATTTATGTCCATCAGATGAGAGAGGGCTGATAGTTCCAACTAGATCAAGGCCCCAACAAGCGAAAGGCCAAGGTGGTGCAATAGGCTGTAGATCCTGTGCTGGAGCGTGCACAAGATTTGCATGCTGCTGACATGGGAGACACTTTCTGAAAAAGTCACAAGAGTCTTCTTCAATGGTAGGCCAATAGTAGCCTGCTCTAAGGATTTGTCGTGCTAGGACAATACCACTCGTGTGGGCACTGCAAAGTTCAGAATGTACTTCTTTTAATGCCATCGCGGCCTCATTTTCATCTAAACATCGAGAGAGAGTATCGTGATAACCCTGACGATATAGGGTATTGGCTATGATAACATAGCGGGATGATTTTTGGATGAGGTTCTGGCGTTGGGTACGTGTGAGGTGAGGGGATATGATACCATCGTTAAGGTAAGTGTGAATTTAATGGTACCAAGGGGATTGGGGACCAACCAAGATACAAACACGGTTTGAATCCTCATTCGCATAGGCAGGTTTGAGGAGCTGCTCAACTAAAAAATCATACTGCATAGCTTCTTGGGGAATTTCCAAGAGCGAGCCGATAGTGGCCATGGCATCTGCTACCTTGTTCTGCATTCAAGGCACTTGTGTAAACTGAAGCTTTGTAAAATGCTAGGTTAGCTGATCAACTAGCTCTTTGTAGGGTAATAGCTTTTTATCTTTGGTTTGATATTCATTTAAGACTTGTTTGATGATGAGTTGGGAATCACCAAAGACTTGTAACTCAGTGATATTCCATTCTGCAGCTATCTTTAATCCTGCTACAAGAGCTTCATATTCTGCTATATTGTTGGTGCTAGGGAATTGTAGCTTGAAGGCTTTTGGAATGTAATCTCCTTGAGGTGTAACTATTAATATTCCTGCCCTTGATCCATGAGAGGTGTATGAGCCATCAAAATAAAGCTTCCATGGGGGCTATTCTTCAATTAGGCAGATATGCTCATCTGGAAATTCTATGAGCAAAGGATATGCATCTACTAGAGGTGCATCAGCTAGGTGATCTGCTATAGCTTGCCCTTTGATTGCCTTTCTGTCCACATAGTGGATGTCAAACTCACTTAGTAGCATAACCCATTTGGCCAAATGGCCTGTAAGTGCTGTTCTGGAGAGCATATACTTGAGAGGGTCAATCTTGGAGACTAGTTGGATGGTATGACTTAGCATGTAGTGGCGAAGCTTTTGAGTTGAGAAAACAACTGCCAAACAAGCTTTTTCCATAGGAGTGTAATTGAGTTCATAACCAACTAGGGTTCTACTGATATAGTAGATGGCTCTCTCTCTGCTATAATCATCATGTTGTGCTAGAAGTGCCCCTAGAGCAGTAGGTGTTGCTGATATATATAAGATCAAGGGACGACCAGGAACTGGTGGAACCAAGATAGGGGGATTGGTGAGATACTGCTTGAGCTGATAGAAGCTGTGCTGACATAAAAGATCCCACTTGAAGTTCTCATTCTTCTTTAGCAAGTGTGAAAATGGTGTACACTTATCTGCAAGTTGGGAGATGAAGCGCCGGACAGATTGAAGTTTTCCCTGAAGAGAGTGAAGCTGTCGCAGTGTCTGGGGAGGAGGCATGTCTAAGATAGCCTGGACCTTTTTGGGGTCGATCTCTATACCCCATTTAGAAACTATGAAGCCTAGAAGCTTGCCAGATGTGACCCCAAAGACACACTTCTTGAGATTTAGCATGAGATAATATTGGGCCAACCTATCAAAGACTTTTTCTAGGTCAGCAAGATGATCCATGAAGGTGTGAGATTTGACCAGGATATCGTCCACATAATCTTCCAAAATGCTATGGATAAGATCATGGAAAATGGCTGTCATAGCTCTTTGATAGGTAGCCCCAGCATTCTTTAGGCCAAAAGGCATCATGGTGTAGCAAAAGGTTCCCCAGGGGGTAGTGAATGTTGCCTTATGTTGATCCTCTTCTGCAATATTGATCTGATTATACCCAGAAAATCCATCCATAAGGGACAGGATTTCATGTCTAGCTATAAGATCTACAATCATATCTATGTTGGGCAAGGGAAAATCATCCTTTGGACAAGCTTTGTTAAGATCTCTAAAATCAGTACAGATTCTAATGTCACCGGAAGGCTTAGTGATAGGGACCATGTTGGAGATCCATTCTAAGTAGTCGATAGGTCGGATAACCTTAGCAGCTAACATTCTTTCTAGTTCAGCTTTGACTAGTAATGCCACCTTGGGGTGCATTTTCCTAAGCTTTTGTTTGACGGGCTTGATCTTTGGATCGACTGCAAGATGATGAACTCCAAGCTTTGGATCAAGTCCTGGCATGTCCTGATATGACCATGCAAATTGGCCAATGTTCTCTCGTAAAACCTCAAAGAGGAGGTCAGCTTGGTCTTGTGATAGGGATGCAGCAATGTGAACAATTCTAGGGATCTCTGAAGAACCAATGTTGACTTCTCTAGTATCCTCTATTAGAATAGAAGACACCTCTGGTCAATTATCTTGAGGAGGCAATACTAAATCCTCATGTTCTGCTTGTGGCTCTAGATTTTCTTGCTGAGGGGTTCTCTTCGCTGCCTTAGCTAGTCCCAGATTTACCTTAGTTCCAATTTTGGGTGTATTGAAACTAGGTTGGGGATTTTCTCCAAAATACCCTTTGGGATCTAGCTTGTAGATGTAGGAAGAATCTGGCTTTGTCTTCTTATGAGGAGTTTCAACTCCCATGAATCTTAGAAGTGCTTCCTCTAATGCGAACTCATCAATATGTATGACACTTGGTTGGTCCCAATCTATGAGTTGTGGATGAGCAAGTGGTAGGTCAATGAGATGGATGGATAGTTCTTAGAGAATAGAGTCTCCTAGGAAGATTTGGTCTAGGATATCGTCGTAGGCTCTCTTTTCAACTTCCTCAGGAATGTCTTCGATTTCGACAAGGTCGCGATGGATGTTCGAAAAAGCGTGACCATTCTCATTGGTGCCCCCAGTTGTGGGTATGCCAAAGCCAAGACCTGACTTTATTTCCCAATCATGTGCTTCGATGGGACATTGCATGCCCCTTTGTTCTGGTCCTCGTCCACCTCCTTGATAGTTCCATTTTTTAGTGACGAGCTTATGTTGTTGGGGATACTTCTGGCTGAAGTGATCAAGGCGTGCTTGATTTCTTAGAGGTGCATCCTTATGTAGCCAATTGTTGATATCTGGAGTGAGCTCCTCATGAAGAGGGGTTTTTGAGGACACAAAGGTGGTTGGGCCAAACTATTTGTATCAAGGAGGTGGAATCTCCTTAGCTTTGTGATATGTTGGCCATCCATGGGTATGTGGATCAAGTGGGATTGCTTCGACAGCAAATGCATCTGATAGAATATATTCTCCACAACCTTTGTTATTGATCTTTACAGTAGATAGGGTGGAGGCAAGGATGGTTTCTGCATCATTACAAGTGTGGGATGAGCTGGCGATGGCTGTGCCGATGTCTATTCTAGGGCAATGGTTTGTATATGAAGCTTCAACCGCATTGCAGTAAGCAAAGGGTTCTGGATCGGCATGGATGGTTACCTCAGTGCCTTGATGCAGAAATTTGATGCACTAATGGTAGGTGGATGGAACGGCCTTCATAGCATGAATCCATGGGCGAGCGAGGAGGATGTTAAATGGTAGGTTTAGATCAACAACATGGAAAACTGTCTCTTGAATGACTGGCCCAACCTTGATTGGTAGCAAAATAGTCCCTTCTGTGGTCCTTTCCAAGTTGTCATAAGCTTTGATGGTGATAACCTCACTGATCATATCTGCCTCAGTATACCCAGCTTGTTTTATGAATTTTAGGGTGCAAATGTTCAAGGCTGATCCATTATCTATCATTACTCTTTTCACGGCAAAATTGGATACCATGATGGCTATGCGAAGCGGAAGGGTGTGATCTAGCTCAACCGCGGGTATGTCGGTGGGTTTGAAAGATAGGGCACATGAGGATGAAAGGTGTCCAACAAGATTATGAAAATCAGTAGCATTGATATCAGAAGGGACACGAGATTCTATGAGAGCACTGTCAAGGATGTCTTTGTACACAGGACTAGTGCGGAGAAGGTCTAAAATGGATATTTGGGCTGGCATGTTCCCAAGGTGTTCCAAGATATTGTACCGGCTTTTTGATGGAGCTGATGGTGTTGATGAAACTGGTGGGCCTGCGATGTTAAATTGCGCTCTTCGAGTGGTGACCGCACACTCATTGTCTGGTCCTCGGATATTGATAACATTGACAGAAGGCTCTTTCTCAGATATACAACCTATAAGGCTACCATAGTCTATATAGGATGAAGTGTGGTCATTGTTCTTCCCATGCTGTTGGTTTGGCTGGCGGTTGTTGGTGTTGTTTTGGATAGGTGCTTTTCTAGGATTTTGGTTGTTGTGTGGAGGAAAAGCATTTTGATAAATCTGTAAGCCTGCATTGGGAGAGGTTTGGGAACCAACAGTGATTTCCTTGCGATCAATGAGGTCTTGCACATAGTCTTTTAGTTTCATGCATCTAAGGGTGGTGTGACCGTTTACCCTATGGAACTTGCAATACTCATTGTCCTTGTACCATGCAGCTTTGGATTGGCTTGGATCAATTTGCTGGGTAGGAGGAAATTTGATGAGGTTTTCCTTAGCCAATTTCTCAAAAATAACATCCAATGGCTCACCAAGGGGTGTATAGTTTCTAGGTGTAGGTCAGAATCTGGGCTTTTGCCCTGCAGCTACATTGATGGCATTAGCTTGATTGTTAGACCCTTGAAAGTTGGGTCTTGTATTGTGGTTTTGATAGCTTTGGTTATTTCATTGTTGGTAATTGGTAGCTTGTTGGTTGTTTGTTATATATGGTGGGTTAGACTGGTTTTGAGAAGGACCAACGATATTCACATGTCTGGTGTCAGTAACCCCATCTGTTGCAACATGCTTGTTTTTGTTCCAATACCTAGACTTGTCATTGGAATGTGATTGATTTTGGTTGGCCTCTTTGTAAATCTTTACCACACCATCTTTGATGAGTCCTTGCTCAAGGATCATTCCTTTCTCTTTGATATCCTTATAGGTCTGCAAACAGTTCATGGTCATGTGGTGAGCCAAGCTGGGATGTGCATTATCAATAAACATTTTCACCACATGGCGTTCTGGCAAGGTGCAGGATATGCGGGTGGTAAGGGTTTACCATCTTTACAAGTATTCGGCAAGGCTTTCTCCACCTTTTTGCTTGGTGTGGACAAGATCAACTATTGATAGCTCTGTTTCAACAAGATGGGCATATTGGGCTACAAATGCCTTAGATAATTCAGCAAAGTTTTTAATTGTGCCATAGGGGATTCTATAAAACCATTCAAGAGCTGGTCCAGCCAAGCTTTTGGGAAAAAGGCGCAAGAGGAAGACATCATTGTATGCCACCTCCTGGCAATGCATGTAAAATTCTTTGATATGTGTGACAGGGTCTCCTTTTCCTCTAAATTTGTCAAATTTAGGTACCTCAAAGTGTTTGGGAAATGGTGTCATGGTAATGGCTCTATCAAATGGGTAAGGACACACATTCTCAAACTTGAATGTCTTTGGATCATTCCCTTCTTGGATGGCTTTCAGAGCTGTCTTCATTTGCTCCCACTATGAATTGATAGGTGATGGTTGGGGTGCCCCCAATGTAGGAGTGCCTTGAGGTAGGTATGTGCTGGATGGGGCCATTGAATATGGATGGTTATGAGGGATTTGCTGATAGGGATTGTACATTGTTTGGGTAGCTGCATGGTGGATGACGGGTTGTTGAGGGGGAGGTGGCGCATATTGCTGAATGTGCTGCGAGGCTTGCTATTGATATAGGATTTGAGGTTGGGATTGAGGAATATAAGCTGGCTGTGGGGTAAATGGATTTATTTGTGGAGGTAAGGTATAAGATGGTTGTGAGGCCTAGGGAAAGGATCAGAGGGCTTGTGGGGTTTGACCAATATATGTGGGTTGTGCCCCCATTTGGGATGGCATCTGCAAATAATTGGTGGTTGGCTGGGGTGGTGGATTACCTCCTAGAAGTGGCATTGAAAAGTAGTTGGTAATTGGAGGTAATGGATTAGTTGGTGGTGGAGGTGGTGGGAATTGAAAGCTTGGGAATGGAACTGATGGGGTTTGATAGCTTTGTGGCTAGATTTGGAAGCTTTTTAGAGTGGTGGTGGGAGCTAGGGTCACTTGGGAGCTTGGTAGAAGATTGGCAGTAGCTTGTGGGTTTTGATAGCTTTGTGGAGTGAAGGTAGTAGCTTGTGGATTTGTGGCTGGTGGTATTGAGCTCCCGAGACCTAATGGAAATGATGGGATTGTGCTTTGGGCTGTGGTGAACAAGTTGGGGGCGATGAAAGGTTGATTACTTGGCCCCATGGTTGGCATCCCTGTTGTATATTGCTGAGGTTGGCCAAAGATGCTAGCACTAATTTCGGAGATGGGTGGATTTGGAAGGCTAGGTGTGGGAGCAGCAACAATAGTGAAGGGGGTGAACGGTGAGATGTTTTGGGTAAAGGGGGTTTGGAGTGGAGAGGTATGAACCAAGGATGGAGTGGTGGTGGCTGGGTTGGCTTGCGGCATGGAGATTTCAACTTGGGTGGATGATGGTATGTTTGGGTCTGTTGGGTCATATGGATTGGCTGGAGGCTCTTCTTTTGGAATATATTGAGGATAATTTGGATCATAAGAGCCTATGGGTGGTGTTAGCTTCCCAAACAATGGGTGAGATGGATCTGATAATGGAGGGGGTCTTCCAAAGTCAAAGGTTCCTACATTGTCCCTTCGAAAATTAGCCATGATTGTCTCTTTGTTTTTGTCTATAATGGCATTTACCAATACTGCATTTCCTGGTTGGTTCATGAAAGCTTCAATGTCAGTAGGTGATGGCATAGCTTGCTCTGGGCTGAAGGATGGCTGAGTGCTCAAGGGGGGTGAGGCTGTTCGATCCAAATGATAGGGCTCCATTGTTTCTTTCTTCTTGGCTAAGCGAGTGATGGGTGGCATGAAAAATGCTCCTAGGGATGAGATGCAATAATGCTGATGGATGCAAAAGGGGGAAGGCTTTTCTATGCAAATGATTTCCTAGGTTGAGGCAAAGCTATATGACAAAACCTAAGGAGGATTGGATTGGGGATTCTAACTTCAAAGATATGTTGTCAAAGCATAAAAGGTCTGCTTTCCTATGTGCAAGCTTGGTGGTGATTGTGTCAACTTAAGGATAGACTAATGATCCTTTAGGAAGAACACGAGATTGACCACTTGTGGATCCCAACCTTTAGCTCAAGGTGATGAGGGATAACAAGTGACAAAGCTAGATTACCCTAGACAAAGCTCTGTCAAAGGGATAACCTTGGTGAGATTGGTGGATTTGGAAGATTTTAGGAGCGGAAAACTTTTAGCAAGGTGACAACAATTTTGAAAGCTTAGATGTGCGGATTTTGGATTGCTGGCTAGATGGTTTGATTCTAAATGAGATGGATGAGCTAATAATGCTTAAGGGTATAACCTAAGATGGTTGGATTTTCTACAAAGATGACTCTAAAGTGAAGCTTATCCAAGAAGATGTGGAGAAACAAGGGTGTCTAATCATAGAAATCATGCCTAGTTGGTAAGGCATAAGCAGGATTAACTCTTGGATGTTGGCTAAATTTGATGGTGCGCTCTAACTAGGCCTCTTGAAGTGCTTTGTCGGTAGCTTTGTCCTCTGCTTTGTGGAGTTTGGCAATTCGTGGGCTTGGTATTATTTCTTTTCTCTTGGCTGAAAGTTCTTGGTATGCTAGAGATGGCTTGAGTTTGACCTTGTGAAACTTCTGTTTGGGTTTGGGTTGTTCCGACATAAATTCCTGAATTTTCTTGGCTTTGGGAAAAATCTCAGTTGTTTTGCTTCAACTTGTTCAACTTCCAAAATAGGTAGTGACTACGCTAAGTGTGCCCTAAGCTAGGATTGACCAAGTTTGGCAAACATTCATTCAACAAGTAAAATAAAAACAAGCAATAGATAGGAACACCTAGATAGAAGTTTGTGGTTCTCAGAATGTGATACTTGTGCCAAGGAGTGTGTATGTTCTACAAATGTTTCGATCAATCACTCCAAACACATTAACATCCTAGATGGTTTTCTGCAAGGCTGACAATTGGTTTAGCTAGGGAGTCCTCGATATATGCAAGGTACGTGAGGCCCAAATCCGTAGATGAGACCAAAAGGATGTCACACAGCCGAGAGGAGCGGTAACCCACTTCTCCTCTTTCACTTCTCAAGGGTATAAAGTTCCTTGAGGCTTAGCCCGAATGACAAAATCTTGATCCCAAGAGAGGTGTCTTTCGATTCACCTCCCGATTCTTATACTCTGCCGGAGCGCTGGAGTTGAGGTCGTCCAAGGGGTGATGAAATCCCCAAGCAGGCCTCCTAAAAAGAAACAAGGTTTTGGATCCTAATCTTATGCACCCAAGATGGCCTCGAAAGACGACAAGGGGAGAGAAGACTCAGATGACCTTGGGCTAAAAAAACATGCTTGTTCTTTTACCAACTGACTCTTATGTGTGCTAATCTAGACTTTGCAAGCACTCATGTTTAAGAGACAATGTTCAATTTCAACTTGAAGTGCCAACAAAAGTAAATCGATCGAAGAATGCAAACAATAAGAAGAGTTAGGGTCAACAAAAGAAAACTTGCGCGCCCGGAGGCCCTCCACGTCAAGTATCGATTAATTTTCTTTAAGGCATTCAAGATTGAGTGTGAGTTTGTTTTAAGCCCAAAACAAAAGTGTGTGAGATTCAATTTCAAGCGCGCGCCCGGAGGCTCTCCACATTAGTTGTTGTTCAATTTTAGTGCCCAAACTTGAAGTGTGATCGATTTAATCTAGAGTTTTGGCCATTTAAGAATTTTGATAAAGTTAAAGCAAACGTTCAAAGACCAAGTGAGTGAGTTAGATTGTGGAACATTTAACACCTTTTTCAAGTAGACCCATCCCCATAAATGGCACTGAGATTGCAACCAATGGTTAATATTTGATGGGTGATTAGAAAAGAGGTGAGTCCAAGGAACTACTCAAATTGATTTTTGTAAATTTGTATTTTAACTTAACAAAGTTTCTTAAATGTCCAAAAATCAAACTTTACCTAGATTGCATGTGAAAAAGAGATTTGTTTTGTTCAATTTTAGAAGCTCCAAATGAAGTGTTTGATATTGTAATGGTTAATTGATCCTTGGCATTCAAGATTGGATTTTTTGTTTTAAGCATGCATTCCAAAGAAAGTTGATTTTAATCCATGACATTCAAGAGTGTGTTTTGAGCAACATTCATTCAATGGAAAATGTGTTTAACCATTCAAGTTCAAATTTTTTTTTTAGCAACATGCATTCAAAGACAAATGGTTAAACATTCAAGTTCATTTTTTAGCAACATGAAAACCTGCAAGAAACATGGTTAGTGGTTCCATATGTGCTCCAACCTGCAATGAGACAAAAAAAAAGCAATTTAGTTAGTTAGCCAAAATCTTCAAAAATGAGAGCTTAACTATGGGAAATTTTTTTAAAACTTTTTTTGTTGTTTTTTCTACGCGTAAAAATGCTTAAAATGGTCTAAATCCTACGGAACCACTAAAAGTGCAGAAATAATAAAGCAGAAATGCAACATAAGCAAGCAGAGAAGACAGTCTGTCAAAATACGAAGACGCTGAAATATAGAGATGCCAAAATATGAAGAGGACAAAACAGATTTGCAGCACAGAACACAGGTGACAAGCAGAGACGCCGATTTGCTTAGATGCGGATTTTCGCAGACGACAATTTTTGTAGACGTGGATTTTCGTAGATGTCAATTTTCGTAGACGCAGATTTTCGCAGACGTCGATTTTCGCAAACACGAATTTTCGCAGATGTCGATTTTTGCAGACGCAGATTTTCGCAGACAAAACAGGTTGTAGACGCCAAAACTGTGCCAAAAAAGCTGAAAAACATGATTTTTTTTTTTTTAAGATGGTATTTCTTCTTCCTAAGTGCGTTCTTTAACCTGCAAAAATAAGCAAAACACCCTCACAACACACTCAAACAACAACAAACATTAGATGGTTAGAAAAATGACATATAGATGAAAATAGATGATTAAATGACCCATAGTGGGGTCCCACCGGGCGTGCCAAAATGTAGAACCAAAATCAGTATGCAAAGAAAATTAACAAATAAAGTAAACATTCACAAACCAAAAACTAAATTCACATATATGCTTAGACAAAGGAAGAAAACAAGAAGTGCATACCTCACAAGAAAAAACACTCCATGCTTTCTTGATTCTGTAGATGTGTCCTTTTGTTGTGGATGTATGCTCAAAGATGCTCAAAAGATGCTTCAATGGAGATGGGTAATGGAAAATTGGTAGCTTTGTGAGCTCTCAATTTGGCATTATAAGGGTATGGTTGATGGCTTTGGTTCTTAAAATAGCATGGTAACTTTAGCTCAAAGATTGTTGATGAAATGGCTTGGGATGGGATTCAATTTATAGGCTAAGGGGTAGAGGGATGGAGGGCTTAGATGCAAGGATGGATGAAGGCTTAAGGAGGGCTAAGATGCACTCAAAAGGGAGCACATGGATTGTGCTTTTTTAGCACCAATGGGAAGGTGACACTTGTCACAAGGAGGATGAGTGTGAGAGGGTAGGGTAAAGGGTTGGTTAAAGTCATGATGAGTGAGGTTGAGTATGTAAGAGGGATGTAAGAGGAATGAGTGTGAAAGAGGGAAGAGTGTGGAAGATGGGTGTAAGAGTCATGAGTGGGCTTGTAAGAGTCTCTATGTTTTGTAAGAGCACTCATGACTTAGTGGTTGGGTTTTTTTGAGGGGAGACTTTGGTTTGGATTAGGAAAGTCTTAAACTTGTTTAAGGAATGTGACAACATTAGGGGGTGGATTAGGCTTGGGTTTAGGATTAGATTAGGGATGTTAGAGATGTGCAAGTGGATGGCATTAATGAGGGTGGGTGAGTTAGTGGCTAAGCTTGGTTAGCATGGATGGATGGGGTGGATTAGGCTAAATGGAGGATTAGAGATAGGTTAGGGGTTTTTGAATTTGAGGATTTCATTTATCAAATAGATTTATTTAATAAATGGAGATTTTTGGAATTAAATAGAAGAATAGGATTTAATTGATAAATAATAGATTATTTGATTTATCAATTAGGACTATAGATGATTAATTAAATTAATCAACTAGGGATGGAAAAGGATTAATTAAATAAGAATTTAATTAATGATGCCTTTAGAGATGGGTAAATTAGATTACCAAAGCAGTGTAATCAAATTTAGGTGTCTACACTAAGTTCTTGTTATGTCCATCCACAACAATGTCACCATCATCAATCAAGTCTCAGACTTTGTGACACAAGTTTATGCAGTTGCTAGTTTTGTGAGCCTTGTTTTGGTGATATTCACAAAATGCAATTTTGTTCCACCATGGTGATTATGATTGCAAATCATAAGGTCAAGAGTTATCCAATGGAGAAATGAGCTTATTTTGTGGCAACGTCTTATAGACCACATCCAAAGATTCACAAGGAGCTGTATACTCTCATTTTGGGTGTAAGACCCAAGAGTTCCTTGGTTTATTTCCATATGCCTTATTGTTAGAAGGAAATTTCTCAACATTAATGGATGCTTTGGGATTATCTGTAAAGATTGAATGCTACCTTGGCAGGTTTAGAAGTGATGTTTTCAACAACGCCATCATGTACAACATCTTGGTTTTTGTTCATATACTTGAGTTTTTCCTTGTTAGAGGTGGATCCTTGTGTTGTGTCTTTTTGAAGGGTAAGTTCACCCTTTTTGACCATGAGTTCCTCTACATAGATAGCTTGTGTGACCATGTATTTGAAGGTGCATGGACCTTGAAGTTGAACTCTATACCCAAAATTAGGTAGGAGGTTATCAATGAAGATACCAAGCTTTTCCATCTTAGGAATCTTTCATGAATATTTGGTGTAAAGTTGTCTCCATGTCTGAAGAAATGTGAGGAAAGGTTCCCCAACTCTTTGTTTAAGATTACACAAGTCCTAGATGTTAATTGGGTGTTGTATGTTATGAGAGTGCTATTGGAAAAATAGGTTAGCAATCTCATTGAAACATTTTGATACTAGGAGGCAAGTGTGAAAACCACTCCATGGCCTGACCACCTAGACTTCTTAGGAATAGATGCATGAGATAAGTCTAATTATGTATAAATTCAATATACAAGGCCCTAAATTCCTACAGATGATCTTGGGGATCAGTAGTTCCAAAGTATTTTTTGTACTTGGGTAACTCAACTCCTCTTTGAAAAGGAAGCATGTCTATACTCTTGTCAAATGGGAATGGACAACAAAGAGCATCTAAAGTGTATGTTCTTGCAGGTCTGTCTTTATCATGCATCATTTTGGCTAGTTGGTCTTGGATGATCTTCAACTATTTTTGCAATTTGGAAGTGTCAATTTCCTCCTTAGGTGTAATGACGGTTTCCATGTTAAAGTGATGAGGCAACTTGGCTCCCTTTTAGGCAATTTTGAGAAAGTATTTCTCTTTCTCATCGTTAAGCAAGATTTCCATGCCCTTTTGGAAATTTTTGTCCTTATGAAATTTCTCAATATGATCAAGGAGTATTTCTACCTCTTCTTCATTCTCATAAGTAAAGAGAGGTTCCTTATGTCATTCATTCCTATGTTGATCTTGGTCTCTACTATGTTCACCATGTTCGGGTTCATGATCAGCTATTGTAGGAATGTGAATGATTTTAGTATGTTTTGATTGGAAAGGTCCTCTGAATAAGAATTTAGTTGTGTTGTTTAGAGATGTAGGACCTTTGCTAGTTTTAGGATCCTCTTGATACAAGGGGTTTCTGGTTTGTTGTAAGTTGATAGAGAATGTTTTCTAAACATGAGCTGATCTGATGGGTGAAAGAGATAATGAAGACTCCTCACTAAATAGAAATAGACCATGTATGAAATATAAAGCAACCTCTACCATGATTATGACCCCTAGCTCTAGATTGTCTAAGGGGATAAAACACGTTTTGGCTTCTTGTTGAAATAGTCATAGACAAGGACAAAAAGAAAAACCTAGAAAAGGACCACACTAGAATGTAGTCTTATGAAAACAAGATAAGAGTGTTGTATACTAAGGTACAAGTAGTTTGAGTAGGGGCTAGAACTGCCAAAGATTATGACTATCATGACACAGAGTATAATAAGCACTAAAGGACAAGAACAACATAACTAAGAGATGAGACCAGTTTAACTATATGTCACAAGTGGTTAGCCGAGTGAGATGCCATTGTTTGAGACTGTTTGTAGACAAAAGAGAGGTAACAAGTTCTAGGTATAGACTAGACTTAAAGAATAGATAGCTTTGATAGAGATTTTTGGCAATCACAAGGCAAGATACCATGCGAATATTCCTAGGGACGTGTGCAAGAAAGTTCAATGAACCAAGCAATGACTTATATTAGCAAATTTTGCAAAGTTTTCTCATGTGAAGACTTGTTTAAAGTTACATGAGGATGTGCCAAAATGATAGGAAAATAGGATCTTGACACAGAGGAAAATTTTGCAAGATCTTGTATGGAGATTTGTATAGGGTAGTGTGAAAATCTAGATAGGACCGTATGAAGAACTGATGACCAAAAGGTTCTCATGTGAAATTTTTCAAAATTGGGCATGAAAATAGGGAGCAAACCGACAACAAAGACTAAATTTTGAAGAGATTTTAAAGGTTTTAGACTATTTTGGATAGATTTGTTGGTTGTTTAGATAGATTTTAGACAGTTAGGAAGGTTGGTTTTGAACAAGATAAGTTGTTTTTAGAAAGATGCGTGAATCAAGCAATAGTCGAATATAATCCAACCAAGGACATTGCAACTCAGAGGGATGAGGGAGTCTTGATTTTCAATTTGTTTTGATAGGTTTGGACAATTTTAAGACTTGATAAGAAACATGCTTTATCCCTAAAACAAAAAATTATGGAGAATTCAAAACCTTTGTCCCACAACTTATGTACATATGGTCACCTCACATAGCCATGTCACCCTACTAGAGGGCACCCATGTTTTTGGTGTATTCCAAGGGCTCAATAACATATACACTAAATAGAAACCCTTATGATAAGGATGAAGCATGTATACCACCTTCCAACACCCACGTACATGACTATGGTGAGTTCTATAGAAGAGATTCTTCCCCCTCCTTGCACAAAGATTATGCCCCCTTTCAGAGGTGAATTGGGTAGCAAATAACTAAAAGGTTTTTACTTGGCTTCCATTTATATTAATCCTTGGTGGTTCCACAAGTAGAGTTGAGACTAACAGTCCACACCAACATCTAAAAGTGCACACACTTAACTAAAAAGACTAGGGCCAGCATTAGCTAGTGCAATAGAAAGAGCCTCCTCTTGATATGTGATATTAGGAATCAAGAGGAAGAAATTAATATGGCTTTGGAGTCCTTTTCTCTACAAAGCTTCTTTATTATAGTGAGTTGGAATCTCTAGCAAAAGGAGTGTGCTCACTTGGGTCATTCCTAGAGGTTGGATCACTCTAGAAGGCCTCTATGGGTTGACTCAGATTGGTGGTTCGGATCTAAGTGTATGAATGTCTGATTTGCCTCAAGGGGAAAGAGCATACTCCTGTACCTCATCACCTCACCCAATCACACAAGACATGTTAATCACTGAGTTCGCTTAATCGATCTAGACTTTTCCTTTCTCAAGATTTTGATTCCCTAAAAGGAAATTATCATCCCTTCGTAGAAGATGACTCATACTAGACAACCACTAACTTTCTTGCCTCCCTCGAATGTTGTCTTTAAGAGGCTTCTAGGTTTCTCATTTACTGTTGGTCATGACTTCCAAGTGGTAAAGAGCATACTCCCCTATTCCCCTATCTTGTACACTATGAAGTTCACAAGCCTTAATTATACTATGTGTGGAAAGCAAGAAAAATACAAGACATTTAAAATAGTTTTGAAATTGGTCTTCGACATAAATTTCTTTAACAATGTCATGTAATCACACAATTAGTACATGTTTGAATTGTTTATATAAAGACGTCTTCATCAAAACATCCTAAAAACCACTTTTATGCTATAGAAAAACCAAAAATCAAAATGAAAATGCTTCAAGAAAAATACATTAGTCAAATGAAATGATAAACTAAATTTTGGAAAAACTCTAATTTGCATGATGTTGCAAAATTTTGTGCAAAATCTTACATAGGCCCGTGCAAGAAAATTTTGTGCAGCATACAAGAAAGTGTGCAATTATGCACTTTTTCACATGAAGAAATGCTAAGAAAGGGAAAAATCCTCAAATCTTTATGCAAAAATTAGATTTCTTGTTCAAAAATCTAGAAATGTGTACAAATGTGTGTGATAGAAACATTAAAATAACAAAAAAAAAAAGGTAGATGAGGCCAGAAAAATTGGTTCTTTGAGCTACATGGTGAGCACTAGAAATGCATGGTTGAGTTGTGGGCCTCAAATTCTCACACACACTTCAACATAGTTGTTACCTAAGAGGTCATCCTAAAATAATCATTAAATTATTCATCTAAGTAATCTAACCAGCACGACCTATTGCCTTCTAACTAGAACGATTTTGCCTTGCTCTCAGATCAAGAAGCGGGAAAACTAACCTTTTAGTATGAAGGATTTATGTAGCTAAATGATAATGCAGTTATTCTAGATGAGAGATGTAATTAATCTAATATTAGACAAAGAAAATTAAACTATATGATTGTATTTTAATCTATATGATATTAAAGCTAAACAATGAAAGCTATGAGAATATTTAAGCAAATTAGTATGTAATTCGGTACTATTTTGATGCAATTCAAATTCCAACCTCTATAATGAGGAATTATAAGCCACTTAAATAGAATTCCCAAAATCAATCAATGAATGAGATCAAATCAGATCAATGGCCAGGATTGAAGATGAGATCCAGTCAAGATAGAAAATTCCCAATGTAAATGAGGTTAGCTAACTCAAATCCTAAGTGTGATGGAGAGTTAACTGAAATTCACTTGAGTGTGAGAATATGTGGATTAATTGAATTCCAATTTGAGAGATAGATCATTTAGAATTCACATTCCTAAACTGAAGAGAAGGATTTGGAAGGTTATTTAATTTAATAAAATGAGATATGACCTTATATATGCATAAAAAATTAATTGAGTAATTAAACCCAACAATTAAAATAAGGACATTATTAAATTAAATAAATTTAATTCCTTGGCACATTAGCTTTATGAGATAATTTAATTTAACCAAAGTATAAACACTTTAAATTAAATTAAATATAATCAATAGGTTTAATGTAGCTAATTCAAGTCGATACTATAGGAATTAAATAAATAGTGTGATTAATGTAGATTAGGATTTTCCACATTTGACAATTGAGTCAAGTAGTGAGAATTAGAATGAGAATTTCTTGGTGACATAGGACTTTAGGGTTGATCAAATAGATCAGAATTAATGGCAATGTGCCAATTTTGGGGTATTACAACACTTAGAAGTTTCTAAGTGCAACTTGCTCTTTAACTTCAACCTTCATTTTAGGGTCATTAAACATCACAAGATCACTTCATTTCCTTCCATTTATGTCCATCTAGAAATTTCTTTAGACCTCTTTCTTAATGATTTCCAATTTTTTTATCAAGAAGCCCAATTAGGCTTAGTTCCAATTAGCCCTAATAATCTACTAATTCCTCTTTCTTCCAAAAACTCTCTAAACAACCTAGTTAACAAACTCTAGATTTAAACACCCATTTTGATTCTCTAAAATATTTTATAGTTCTTGGAACCCTAACTTATCTATATAGGTGATTCCTATTATGTAGGTCAAATAGGACTAAAAAGCCTATTTCCTAGCAGTAGACCACAAAATTGTTTAGAAACTTACCTAAATGGATTGGTAAGACCTCAACCTTTAGGATATGTCAAAATATCTCTATCTCCATCCTATAACTATACTTTTTCCATACATCCTTTTCATTCCCTACACTTAAACATTGGTTTTAGCACTGTCAAACATCTAACCAGGTCTTCCTAGCTCACCTAGGGCTTGAGTTTAAAAATAGCTTCCCAAAATTTTATAACTCTAAGTCCTATACATGTGTACATTAATGACTCCCCTAAGTTTTCCATCTACTCCCAGGGGTTTCCCATGGTTAGATTTCATGGGGGAGCCATTTCTTCACAGACTGATCAACACAGATCTAGTGAACAAGTTGTATGCAAAATTTTTTTCTAAAGCAACTAAACTAAGTCTACTCTAAAATTACAAACAATGAAAAAAACTTAAAACTAATCCCCTTACACAAATCCAATGCAAATTTTACTCTTTCAATCCATATAACATCACATAAGAATAAAATGCCCAGTCTGCACTCTAATGATAGTCACAATCACTATATTTCTTTCAAGAACTTCTTACAATATCCCACTCTCCCTTGATATTGAGCCTTTCATTAGTAATAGATGCATTTTCCCTAGTATTTAGGCTATCTTAATGGATATTACACTCCTCATACTTAGGGATCTGATGTAACAGGCTGAAAAACTTCCCTTAAACTGTAAAACTGTGTTCTCTAATCTCAAGACCCGATCCCCATTATCCTATATGTCTATTGCATTCCATCCTGGTGCTCCATTTAATTTTACCATTTCATCTCCCTTATCGAGTCCTCATCAGCTTCCTGCTCTTTGCAAGTCAGGTTCTCACTCCCTCACAAGACCATGAGCCTCTGTTCATACTTTGATATGCCAAACACCCACCAACATTCACTCATACAATACCCATGTTTTTCAAAACACAAACATGCACGTGTAGTTCGTGCTGCCACCTTTTCTCTATTTCAAACACTTGATGTAGAGAGCATCAATGCCAGTCTCCAAATCTGCATACCTCGCTATCTTTCTGATTAATAAAGCTGCCACCTTTACATTCTGGACATGTTGGTTTGAAATAAAAACAATCTTATTGGGCTCCTTTGCAAATCAAGCTGCTTCCACCATTACCATCGAGCTTCTCCTTCCTTCTATCGGGTTCAGTCTCCTACCAAGTGACTATTGAACAGCCACCCTGTGGTTTCTCTTCACATCAACTGGTTCGTCGTATGCTTTGTCAATACGGCCATCACCCCTAGTGATGTACTTCAACACTAACACAAAATGCGTTTATAGAACAAAAATTGGGACGTATATATAAAATAAGAAACGAAACTGCTTCCTCATATTAACATTTTAAAACAAGAATCTATTATCATAACCGACTCTTCATTCTTTTGCAGGCCACTATCAAAACCTAATAGTTATGAAAGGTGTATGAAAGAATAACCATAACATTGAGTACTCATGTGGAGATAGAAATATATTGTTTCTTCCCATTTCAAATTGGGACTGCATCAATTTGGCCACTAAAATGAATATTAACATCCCAAATCGAGATTATTATTGGAGACTGAATATAAGCAATAGAGACACAAAGAAAATTATGAACTCAAAACACTATTCATTAATCATAATCTTTAACTCTAAAATCTCTACATGCATGGCTCTCTGGCTACAAGCCAGAGAGCCGATCTTTCTAGTCTTACTTGCACACCAAGAATCGATTCTTTTGTAATTACCCTCTCTTAACTCCAACTGCCCATTCGGTTCCCACTCTTTCTTTTTAAAGAGTTGCTGGTGGTTATACAAGGTTGGTTATTAAAACCATACCTCCACTTTTTAAGCCCTATGTTTCCCACATTCTCTCCTTATGGAGATCGCTTTCCTATTCTAATGGAAATGCTTTTAAAATACATCTTAATGCTATACATAACCATTAAAACATATACTTCAAGTTTCTAAACCATGTCTACCCCATGGTTCCCAGATTTGAAATTTCTCCAATATTGTGAACTCTTGCCATGATTGGCCATGTTGGAGGGGTCTCCCATCAAACTCCCGGACTGACAAATTTCCTTGTCCCAAGGAAATGTGCTTGCTTCTTCTTCGTGGTCTTTCACTCTTTAGCTTTCGTTGCGTCACTCTGATGACGTCCTTGCATTATCATTGCTGTCCACCATTCTTCATACTACTACTATACAGTCATCGTAGCCATCGAAGATTCTGGAAGATGCTTCCCACTCTCGCTCAGTGGTTGCTTCTTGCACCTTCTACCCAGCTTCATCCTCATGGAGACAATATCGAGATCTCCGCCTGAGACCTTCCCAAGAACTCTCTTCATTCTTCCTGCAGCTTGATGGATTAATGCAACCATTTATGCTTCTTCCCACTGCAATGTCACCAGACCATTCGCTAGCTCTGATACCACTCTGATGTAACAGGCTGAAAAACTTCCCTTAAACTGTAAAACTGCGTTCTCTAATCTCAAGACCCGATCCCCATTATCCTATATGTCTATCGCATTCCATCCTGGTGCTCCATTTAATTTTACCATTTCATCTCCCTTATCGAGTCCTCATCAGCTTCCTGCTCTTTGCAAGTCAGGTTCTCACTCCCTCACAAGACCATGAGCCTCTGTTCATACTTTGATATGCCAAAAACCCACCAACACTCACTCATACAATACCCATGTTTTTCAAAACACAAACGTGCACGTGTAGTTCGTGCTGCCACCTTTTCTCTATTTCAAACACTTGATGTAGAGAGCATCAATGCCAGTCTCCAAATCTGCATACCTCGCTATCTTTCTGATTAATAAAGCTGCCACCTTTACATTCTGGACATGTTGGTTTGAAATAAAAACAATCTTATTGGGCTCCTTTGCAAATCAAGCTGCTTCCACCATTACCATCGAGCTTCTCCTTCCTTCTATCGGGTTCAGTCTCCTACCAAGTGACTATTGAACAGCCACCCTGCGGTTTCTCTTCACATCAACTGGTTCGTCGTATGCTTTGTCAATACGGCCATCACCCCTAGTGATGTACTTCAACACTAACACAAAATGCATTTATAGAACAAAAATTGGGACGTATATATAAAATAAGAAACGAAACTGCTTCCTCATATTAACGTTTTAAAACAAGAATCTATTATCATAACCGACTCTTCATTCTTTTGCAGGCCACTATCAAAACCTAATAGTTATGGAAGGTGTATGAAAGAATAACCATAACATTGAGTACTCATGCGGAGATAGAAATATATTGTTTCTTCCCATTTCAAATCGGGACTGCATCAATTTGGCCACTAAAATGAATATTAACATCCCAAATCGAGATTATTATTGGAGACTGAATATAAGCAATAGAGACACAAAGAAAATTATGAACTCAAAACACTATTCATTAATCATAATATTTAACTCTAAAATCTCTACATGCATGGCTCTCTGGCTACAAGCCAGAGAGCCGATCTTTTTAGTCTTACTTGCACACCAAGAATCGATTCTTTTGTAATTACCCTCTCTTAACTCCAACTGCCCATTCGGTTCCCACTCTTTCTTTTTAAAGAGTTGCTGGTGGTTATACAAGGTTGGTTATTAAAACCATACCTCCACTTTTTAAGCCCTATGTTTCCCACATTCTCTCCTTATGGAGATCGCTTTCCTATTCTAATGGAAATGCTTTTAAAATACATCTTAATGCTATACATAACCATTAAAACATATACTTCAAGTTTCTAAACCATGTCTACCCCATGGTTCCCAGATTTGAAATTTCTCCAATATTGTGAACTCTTGCCATGATTGGCCATGTTGGAGGGGTCTCCCATCAGGATCCAATGTAACCGAGTTGCATGCAACATTTATAATTTATTGCAAATGTTATCATGATAATTTTTTAGTAGCATTTGGCATCTTTGCACTTATGCCATTACCCTTGTTCATAGGACCTCTAACCCCTCTAGGTCAATGTATAAACATCATAAATGACCTTAAAGCATCTTTCCTACTTATTCTATGTGTGAGGACATAGTTAATGACTCAAACTCGCTGTTACCTCTAAGCACTAAGAAATTGAAATAACTACTAATAATGGCTATTTGTGTGACCTTCATCCTAATGACTAATTCAACTAGCCAACAATGCAAATGACATTCTAAGGTCTAAGAAAATACTAACCTATTCTCTTCACTTGGAGAGAGTCAAATACAAGCCAACAATTAACCAAATAATAGAGGTTTTCTAGGTGTTCTCCTGCACTAGAGGGCTAAGGAATAAAAAAAATTATATAGGGGAGAATAGTAGTTGTTCCTATGAAATGGGTCCATTGTTAGAACTTTGTAACAGCTTCAATTTCATAGAAAAGTTAAAAATTGCAAAAGATTAAAGATGATTTTTCCATACCAATGTTGGGTCTGCTTGAAACCATTAGATATACACTTAGAGTCACTATGGTGTTTGATGAAATGCCTCCAAAGGATAATTGTGCTGAGAAAAACACCCAAATTCTTAATGAATAGAGATCAAATAGCTAACCAATAGACTTATGAAACTAAAATTTCATCCCATCGAGTATGTCAAAAACTATTGACAGAAATGTTTGCAGCCTTGCTTGAGGTATACACCCTCAAGAAACCTTGTGCAACATGGAAACAACCTCCAAGTGCAAGACTTATGCTTTGAGTTTAATGATCTCTAAATAAGGTTGAATTCCTTACAATTAGGATCCATCTAAACTACTCCTTGATGGAAAAGGGAGAGAGATCGCATAAAATAAAATGTTGAAATTAAAGGGGGTGATGAACAAGATTAAAATTATATCTACCTACAATACAAATGACACCAATAAAATATCTAGTCATACACATTTCCTAATCTTATACCATCTAAAATATATATATGAATGTTATAACTTAATAAATGTTATAGGAATAATATTCATAAGAACAAAAATACTAGACCAGTAACATGATACATAAGATAAAGAAAGTGACAAGAATCACACAACACAAGGCAATAAGAATATGCACAAGATAGCTAAATGTTGAAAAAGGTAAAATAGGAGATTTCATTAGAAATTAAAGTTACAAAGCATAAGCTAATGCAAAAGAACTAGATGAGAACCCATAAAATATTTACAACTTTGGTTTTTAAAGAGGTCAGGTATAACTCAAATCTAAACTTGAAGTTCATACCCCCAACAAGACCAAAGTTAAGAGTTGTAGAGAAGCAATAATAAATATTAGAATAAAATTTGATCATGAATGTAATTTGTTGTTGGAAGTGACATGAAAGAGAAAAATAAAATGCACCCAGTTGTAAAAGATCAAATCCAAAAAATCTAATCATTACAAGTAATGAATAGGCATGGGAATACATAGGCGTCTTGCATAGAAGGACCAAAAGGTTGTTCAACATTAAAGATCCATTCCTTGTGATTTGTGGTTGTTGGAAGAAGTCAAATCATGCTACTATCAAAATATGCAGGATGGTATGACATGCATATTAACCCACCTACATAAACTATAGAGGTCACTCATATGGAAAACATTAGGTCTGTCCATAAATAAGTGATAACTGTTGATGAAGATTGTGTTGATCTCAAATTGGTTTTGATAATTGAGTGTCAACACACTTAAGAAATTTTCTAACTTGATGTTGAGTATAATATAGATGCCACGTCACAATATGTACTAAGACAAAAATTCAAAAAGTGTCGAGTCATTCATATGATGAGAAAATAGATAGTACCAAGCAAGTTTCAGATGCTGAGTGACTAATAGTTGCTGAGCAAAGTTCAAGTATTGAGCAAGACAAAATTCAATATGTGCCAAGCATCAATAACCAGTAAGTGCCAAGAAAAACTAAATCAACATAAGAGTTTGTGCCCTCGCAAACTAAGATGTAAATTAACCATTTTTGAGCTGACATTTGGATAAATCTCAAATAATTAAAAGATAAGATTGATTCTATTTGATTACCTATGCAATCAACATGAAACCAATCATAAAAATGGAAAGATTTGAGTGGGAAAGATACATGAATCTCAATCATAGATTCATACGTAACCCTAATTCACAGAACATTTTTAAGGAGGTCAAAACCTCATAATTCAGTAATGTATTAGAGAGTATGTGAGAAGATAATGCATGCAAAGAGATAATACTAGTGAAGTTTAAAGGAAGTGAAAGGGGTGAATTGACTTAGAAGAAGGATAATGTTGTAGTATCAGTTAGTAGAATAGTGAATCAAGATCACAATAGTTTCATACTAGATTAGTGAGGATCAAATTGGATAGAACAAGTATTTAAAATCAATATTAGCAGATTGCAAGTAATCAGAAGTACACTTCTCACTTGTTAATTCCCAACAATTGGTATCAAAGCCTAGTTCTCATCAGGAGTGGCCCTAAAGCTTGGAGAAAAGATCTTGAGATGGAAGTCTACAACTTGGGAAAAACCATTGAGAATCAGGAGATTGAGATACACCTCATACTGCAACAATTGGATGAAGCCAGAAATGCCTTGAGGAGTTTGGTAAAGAGAAGGAAAGAGATTGCCATAGCTAAGAATGACACTCAATATAAGAAGATTAACACCACAAAGTTATTTGTAGATGGTATCTCATGTGAGTTTGATGCAGCAATTATAGATCTCATGGATAAGAATAGAGCACAAGTTAAAGAGATTATAAATCTCAAGTTGGAGCAAGAATCATAGGCAATATTGCTATGTGAAGTAAATGAACAAAAGAAGAAAGCTATTGAGCATAAGGGCATGATTGAACAAGATAGAATAATTTTGTCAAACAAATTTTAAGAAAAGTTAGCAGATTTTTCTAGGATCTCAAACATGCAATTTGATACCTTGAGCC
The DNA here is from genome assembly GCA_028749045.1 of Cupressus sempervirens. Classification (NCBI taxonomy): domain Eukaryota; kingdom Viridiplantae; phylum Streptophyta; class Pinopsida; order Cupressales; family Cupressaceae; genus Cupressus; species Cupressus sempervirens. Next base: position 606,741,134 of record CM053788.1, read on the forward strand.
AAATTATTAATGCCCATCATGAATTGAATGTCAAGGACATTGAAATAACCACATTGAAGTTACAAAATAAGCAGCTACAAAATGATCTAAAAGAGAGAAAGAATTCATTGAAAGCTTCAACAAGCTAGATGAATCCATCAAGTACTTTGAGTAACTACTAAAATCCTCTAGATCTAGTAAAGACACATTAGGTTTGGGCTATACAAGTATCAAGGAAGGTGAGTCATCCAAAACTGCTGAACAAAGGAATGACAAAGGCAACAACTCTGAACCCACTTATCATTTTTGTGCTAAGAAAGAACGTACAACTAATGTTTGTAGGAACAAGAATGACAATTATAATGCTAAGCCAAATAATATGACACATTGTTACAAGTGCAACAAACAAGGTCATCAGGCACATGAATGTAGAATGAGGATAGTGCATGCAACAAGATTTGAAGGACACTGCTACAATTTTCAGAAGTATGGACATAAAGCTTTTGAATGTAGATCCAAGCCCACATGTTCATCAAACAAGGGAAGAAGCCATGAAATTTCCTATAATTAGGATTACAACACAAGACATAGCTGTTACTACTATCAAGAGTATGGACACATCCTTGAAACTTGCATAAGAACACATTTTAGTGGAAGCTACAATAGATGGTTGAGCCAAACTACATGCTTTAGTTGTTTGAAGAATGGTCACATCAGCAAGCACTACCCAACAAGGACAAAGGCACCTAAATCTAACTCAAACAAAGGAAAAGGTACGTTAGATGTTGAGCATATTAGAGGAGAGATGAATAAAACATGGAAGAAGAAAGATGGATGGAACACATCAAATGAAGGGATCACTTCACCTAAAGGGTTAAGTGGTGATACTTCATCAAACTAAGCCAGAAGGTATGTGGGACTAATATTTAAATGCTTTATCATACATACATTCCTAGAATGAGTTAGAATTGAAAAGGTTAGATCAGCATGAATAAAGATGCAAGGTTAAAACTTCAAAAGTTTTCACAATGTTGCCGAGTAAGGAAAGTTTCCCTCAGATGCTAAGTAAAATCCTAGTGTATGTCTAGTTGTCTACCAAAGTCTGTACGAGCTGAGTGTGTAGTGATTGTTGAGTAAAAGGAAAATTCTTATTGAAGCTGAGTAAGGGAAAGTCCTATGGATGTTGAGTGTTGGAAAATCAATGGAAGCCGAGTAAAGAAAAATTGCATTAGAAGCTGAGTGGACAATTGTACATACACTAAGCATTAAATGCTATGAAATAAAGGCTATAAGGTCAAGTTTTTGATCATTTCTCATCATTTTAAACATAGAGTGAGAGCAAGAAGAGCCTAGAAATTATTTAAAAGCAGATATTGACACTTTTGCAAAGATTTAGCATTCTTTAAATTATCTAAGGTATTTACTTAAGTGTCAAGCTATGCAGTTATGAAATTTCTATATTTTGAAGTCCTAGTTTGTAGAAATGGCATCCAACTCTAGAAAACCTAAGGATAAGGAATCATTTGAGGTTTAGTTGGTCAGCAATGAAGTAAAACAACTAGATTTTAGAGCAATTCTTGAAGTCACTTATAAAAATGACCCTACCAATACTTTATCTATTATCCCACCAAAGGTTGATATGGTGCAAGATGTTAGAAATTATTACAATTGCAAAGTTGGAGCAATAGGTGACATGGAGATTAGGAAAGCTTATGACAAAATTTTTGAAAATAAGGTATTAAAGGAGGAATTCCAGATTGTCGAGAGAAAGGGCTTAACCCATGCCCATAGTTTTCAAAACTGAATGGATAAGGATAGTGTTGAGTAGAATTCATGATGGATTCTTATGGTTGGAGGGTGGACCTATAAGTTTTTCAAAGAGAATCATACATAGAGTAACAGGGTACCCAACCCTAGAATGGCCAAAGACCCTAAGGAGTGATTGAAAGGAAGCTACAAAGAAGAACACTGAGACTAAGTTGAACAAAAGAGGCATGACAATAGACACAATCAGAGATCCACTTGTAGAATTTTCTGTTAGAATAATATCCCATAAATTCTACTAGTCAAGTCGACTAAATAGTGTCCCATGCATTACAGTTGATGTAGGATACAAACTTGTTAAGAAGGATCATAATATGATCTAGCAGAGCTGCAACCATAATAGATTATGGAAAATTTAGGAACAATAAGGAGATCCAAGTGTTCTTAGTGTATGTTTGGATCAATTTTGATATATATATTTTTCTATGTTCAGGATGAATTCCCATCTTTTGGTAAAATAAGTTGGAAAAAAAATAGGTCTATAGTAGTACAAGTTAATGAGTATATAGAGTACATGAGAGCCAATTTTGAAACATTAATGACAAACTATTTTGAAGATTTTAATAAGTTTATGAAGCAAAGGATCAAAATACCAATATCTCTAGTAGATCAACATATAAATGATATTTGTTTCTTGGTTGACATTGATTATACATACATCCAAGCAGTAGTACCAAGGGTAAGATGGATAAGGCCACTTGGTTATGAAATTAAACTTTATGAGGCATCAGCAACAATCACAACATTTCTAGTAGAAGACATTGATAAAACTACAAAGCCCTTTGGAACTTTTGATGTTGTGAAATCCAAGGTAGAGATGGAGTTGAAGACTACTTCAACCCTAAAGAAGAAGGATAAACTAGTCAAGAAACTAAAAGCCAAATTTGGTGAAGGGACTACTAAAGTAGAAGAAGAAGAATAGGGCCAAGGGCCACTTACCTTAACAAAAGGAATAGGTGCAGATGCCAAAGAAGAAGAAGGTGCTAATGAAGAAGAAAAAGCTGAGGAGACACCTATAAATCTAGAGCCAAAGAAAAGGAAAGCTCAAAAGTAGCCTACACCTCAACCCAAAGGTAAGAAGATAGCCAAGCCAAGCCCAACAAAACCTACTACAAGGGCAAGCACAAGAGCTACAAAAAAGAAGACTAAGGAGTAGGAAAAGAAGAAGGATATTGAGTAGGAAGGTCTACCTAAGAAGAAGCTGAGAAGAAAGTATGTTGCACCTCCAAAATTACATGAGGAAATGACTGAATCTAATGATAATGGCCAATTTAGAGTGGCACGTCACACCACCAAGTCAGATTTAGAAATTGTACGTGATAACATTAGAGATAATTCAAACTTATCTAGCTTAAAAGGAATTAATTTTAATAAATTTAGTAGAGAAGAATAGAACATAGTTGAACAATCTATTTACACTATGATGGCCAAGTTCAAGAACACTCCACTTGAGCTTGACAATTCGATGCTTGAGTTATATTCTATTGTTGAAAATAAATGGCATTACTACCTTAATATGAAGAAATAAATAAGAGAGACAACATTGGCTCATGTAATACCTAATCTCACTAAAGGGAAAATAAGAAAGACAAATGGGTAAAAGCACAGATCTGTGTCACCGTTTGTGATACAAAAACTTGTTTTGGTCAAATCTCATTTCTCTATCAAAACTCAATTTTTTTCAAAAACTAAAAATACCCTTTTATAGATCTCAGATTAAATATCATCATTATATAAATTTTTGAGTGTTTTGATTAATTATAATATGTTATAATCTCAAAATATTATAAGTCAATATTTCAACATTTCAAAAGATGCTCTCTCAAAAAATGAAAAAAAATAGTAAATCATATCAAAAAAATTAAAAAATTATATTTATCACTAGAGGAGAGAATCCTCTTCATGAATATGTAATTTTTTTTCAAGAAGGTATAGATTTGATAGGGAAGTTTTGACGGGAGGAAAAAACTGTTGGATTCTAACAAGGTCGAGCTTGAGTACTTATAACAAAGAAAATAAATATCAAAAATAATTATTTCTTTTTTTGTTCACTAGCTATACATGTCATCTATAAAATATTTTCAAATTAGAACAAAAAAAGATGATTTGCACATACTTGTTTGACGGGAACTACATCCTATATTTTTTATAGTTAAAAAAGGGACTTCAACATAAAATAAAATGAATAAATTCTTAGTCAAAAAAATTATAAAAATTATAGGCATAAAATTCATACAATTGTACACATTTCATTAGTTTACATCATCTTCATATTTTAAACACAAATACCATTTTTTTGTCATTAATGTTGAACTGTCACATTCTGATATCACGTTTCTTTGTAAAAGGTGACACAGGTTTGTGCTTTTACCCAAATAAGAAGCATGGGAGCAAATTTTCACCTAAATATAGAGCATTCAGTATCCTCTAGAATAAGATTGAGGATGTTGTGAAAAAGTCCACACAAATGTGGAAATTAATCTATGGCCTCACAATAGTAAAAGAAGAAGAAGAAGATCCCTTTTAAGGGAGAAATAATGGAGAGGAGGATGAAAATGAAAAGGAAGGTTCAGGAGAAAAAGAAAAGGCAGATACAATGGAGAAGGAAAGAAAAAAGGATGATATGGCAACTACTGAAGAGTAGCAAATAGAATAGAGTGTGCAAGACACACAATTGCCACCTCTAAGTCCTTCACATGACACTTCTACACCTAAAAAAACCATAAAAGTAAAGGATGTTGCTAACAATTCTAGTCAGAACATAAATACATTGACTGTAGAGGATCTCACAAAGATGCTTGACCAAATAACACTATAAGCCCAATTATGTAGCAATCCAATGTTGGTCAATGTAGATGAATTGCAAAAAGTAGCAGCTAACTTAACTAGAAATAAGATGGGAACACAAGGAACATCTCTAGTCATCCCTACAATTATAAGTGGACAACCTAAAGAACAAGCTATACAAGATACATCAGCCAAGGTTGACTTCATAGTCATAGTCACTACAACTATTGAGGAGCTAGCAAAGGATAAAATAGGATAGATGGATACCTCTATTCCTACTACACAAGAATAAGGTGCACCACCTTAGATAATAATCATTAATCAAAGAAGTTAGAGGAGGAGAAGGAGACCCCAAAGCAAAAGGAGCAAGAAACAATTCAAACTTTGGTTAATCTACCAACCTCTGAGACTCCAATGAAAATGCAACAAAATTCAAGCACTAAAATAGTACCACTTCAAATATTAGTACCAGTCTTGAGCTCTACAAAGGTTGCAAGGGTACTTCACTATGGAGACGCTACACTAGATGAAGAAATAGTCATTCCTGAGTATGATTATGAAACTATGAGCATTGATCAAATTAATGAAGTGCAAGAGGTACTAGAGAGGAAAAAAAAGTAGGAGATACTTAGAAGCAAGTATATTTATAGAGGCAAGCATTGATTGAAATAAAGGACATATTTTTAGATGCTTTTAGCTTGTAGACACCTGATGAAACAAAGCCCATAATGGAGAAACTTCCAAACATAGTGGACCAGGTGCAAAGTGAAGACCATGATACAAATTCTGAGCTAATGGAATGGTTAGAAAAGAACTTTTGGAAAAAGGTAAATGAAAGAATACCCAGTGAGATAGCACTATCTCAAGTAGAGCTAGCAAAGAAAATTAAAAAGGTGAAGCAAGTACTTGAGAACATTTTCTCATTATAATCAAAATTGTGTGATCCTTCCATCTTCACATAGGAAACTAGCTAGAGAATCATGAGCTTGGAGAGGAACTTGAAGATATCAAGTATGTAACTACCCAAAAATCTAGCTTAAAGTGATAAGCATTTTAATAAAATGTTTCATACTCAAAAGGAATTAGTTGTATTAATAGTAGAAGAGGCTAACATAGGAGCCAAACTAGTAAAAATACAAGCATCCCTCACCCCTCACATGGAAATTTTATAGAAGGAACTAGCCTATATAGAGAATGTAATAAAGAAAGATCCCAATCTTTCTACATTAGATGACTTAGTTCACCTTACAACATAGACAACCATTGAAAATAAATCCCTAGAAGTTGCAATACAAAATTGGGATGCTACTCTGAGAATTGTAATGGAAATAAATAAGAACTTCTTGGCTAAGTCTTCAGTTAGTGTCTAAGACCCTTTGACATAAGTGTCAAAAAAGGGGGAGATATTGTTAATAAGGGGGAGAAGAAATTAAACAAAAGGAGAAATTGAAAAGCTAGAAGGACACTTAAAACTACAAGGGAAACATGTAAAAGGAGGAGCTAAGAGCTTAAATAAAAAAGGGGAATAATAAAATAAATAGGGAAGGATTAAAATAGACCATAACAAGGACACATCAAAGAAAGAGTATCGGCATTGAAAATAAGGAGTATTAGCTAAGTCACATTAATCTATTCATAGATATTTTGGTTAGAAGGATATCACACATCAACTCAGGGGAGATACAAAATTTTGAAGTATATAATCTTTCACAAAATTTTGAACAATTTTGAAGTTTTGTATATATGTTGAACAAAATTTATATTACACTCAACAAGATTAGTTTTATTATGTATAGTTAAGTGTTTTTGACACTCATGTCAAAGGGGGAGATTTTTTATCTTAGATTGGTTTTGACAATTAAGTGTCAATACACTTAAGAAATTTTCTATGTTGATGCCAAGCATATTATAGATGCTGAGTCATAATATATGTTGAGCCAAAAATTCATCAAGTGTCAAATCATTTAGATACCAAGCAAATAGATAGTGTTGAGAAAGTTTTAGATGTCGAGTGACTAATAGATGCTAAGAAAAGTTCAAGTGTTGAGCAAGATAGAATTTAGTATGTGCCAAGCATTAGTAACGAGTAAGTACCAAATAACACAAAAGTAGCATAAGAGTTTGTGCCCTCACAAACTAAGATGTAAACTATTTTTGAGCCAACATATGGATAAATCTTGAAGGATTAAAAGATAAGATCATAAATCTATTTGATTCCCTATACAATCAACATGTAGTCAATTAGAAAAATGGAAAGATTTGAGCATGAAAGATGGATGAATCTCAATCATAGATTCATACCTAACCCTAAGTTATGAAACCTTTTTAAGGAGGTCAAAACCCCTTAATTTTGTAATGTATGAGAGAGTATGCAAGAAGAGAATGCATGCAAGGAGAGAATGCTAGCGAAGTTTGAAGGAAGTGAAATGGGTGAATTGACTTAGAAGAAGGAGAACATTATAGTATCAGTTAGTAGAATAGTGAATCAAGATCATAACAATTTCATACCAGATCAGTAAGGATTAGATTGAATAGAACAAGAATCTAAAATCAGCATTAGTAGATTGCAAGTAATTAGAAGTGCATTTCCCACTTGTCAATTCCCAATAGATTGCTCCATTTGATATAGATGGCCCCGATGAATTATTAAATCACAACCATAGATGAAGAAACCTTTTAATCTGGCAGTCGAGACATTTCCCAATACATGGTGGAAGAAACAAAAAAAAACTTTCTCTATTTTGCAAGCTGCCAAAAATAACCTTTTCAAAATAATGTGTTGGGATAACATGAAAATACAACCGCCAACTAACATGTTAATCCACCAAAGAATCCATCCCATTGAAGATCTCTCAGGTTGGTTATATATGATTGGTTGAATGGGGGAAAAATAGCCAATGCTAATAAAAGTTCTTCTATGGAAAACATGTTACACATGAACAAATCTCTTTTAACTTATGTACATTCTTCAAGTTTTCTTTCTTCCACAATGATCTTCTCATTCTTTGTAATCACCCAATATCCTAGAACTATGCATAGAAGATGTGTTGTCATCTTCTCTTTCTAGTTTTGATAGTTAACTCCATCAAACTTGGACTTTCTTTTCTAAAATGACATGTCATTGATCTCCTTAAGATATTAAGCTTTTCCTTAAAGGGCCTAATTCTCTAATACAAATTGTTAGAAAGTAAATTTCACCAAGATAACTGAGAGATGAGGGATGAATTAATTATTAGATTGATATTACTTTTATCAAACTTATTAAGCTTCAAACATGTGATCAATAAAAAAAAAGAACATAAAAAGATGCACATACAAAATAATAGCAGATATGTTATCTAGGGAAACCCTTGATCAAAGGGAAAACCTTGGTGGGCATCGTACCCAAAAAATAATGTACTAATATATAAGTTCCTTTTATGAGAATAAACTCTATTTGGCACCAATAAAAAATATTTAGTACTGATCTTTCCCTATTAGGAGACTTTGAATCTCTTTGAGGATATCCCAACCCTATTAGGAGTCTTAGAAGGTAGATGGACCCACTATCCAAATAGGTTCAGGGAAAAAATCACCAATCCCATTGCCCAAAAGGCCTCTATATTATTCTTAGAATAACAGAAATGCAGTTGATCTTAGAAACTCAATATTTTATGTATCATATTATTGTACCACTATTGCACCAAAATACTTCTAAGTTCTCAATACTTGATCTCCAACTTCACATTACAATGATCTCTTTGATTTCTTACACACATTTACCAATCTTCAAAAATCGAATACAATTTTCTTATATACCTTATTACAACCAAGGAAACAATCCTTCCTTTTTACTATTTCTCAAAATAATTCATTGATTTAGCCTTGATGCTTTCCCAATTAACTACAATAGGACCTCATTAAGATAATATTCTACAATATAATTTTTTATAATTATAAAATATTGTTGCTCATAGTCTTCACAAATTTTCATATATTCAACCTTGGACTTCACACACTAGTTGATGTCATCAAGTTGACTTTTGTTTTTGTCTAATTTTTATCATCCAGATTATATCCCTATTAAGAGATATAATCCAATTACTAGAAACCACTTCTTAGGTACTCTTGATGTAAGGTATCTTTTGTAAATCACAAAAAGCTCTCACCAATCTTTGACATTTTGCATGTGCACTTGTACACTAATTTAAGACACATTGTAGAACATGTCTTCAACTCCACATAAGCTACTCTTTATTACTTGATCTGTATGTCCTTATTCTCTATTTTCCACTTTGTCAATCTTCTCAATATATTGGCATCAATGGAAAATATAGTAATGAATGCAACACAAAGTCATGCTAGTGTCTCTCCACTACTTCAACTATGTTAGAATACTCACTCATAGGAATACCATCAAAATTCATGATAAAAATTAGGAATCTTTATACCCTTTCTTCTATGATGGAAAAAAAGGATACTTTATCCTCATTACTGGTTGACTCTTTGTTAGTCACACCTCCTTCAATGATGTAGCATCACTTTTTTTCTCTCTTCTTGGACCATTTCTTGTTGGAACCTTTTCAATTGTTATTCTCTATCTAGTCACTGGTATCTTTTTTGACTAGCGTAGGACATCTAGTAGAATAATATCCCACCTTCTTTCCATGTTAAAATATTTGAAAGGAATTTTTCCTTTGTACTTTACTTTTCCTCTAACTATTATTTTTGTGAATAGAGCCTCTAACTCCTCATATTTGACTTCTTCAACATACACACTCTTTATTTATTTCCTATGTCTAGATGACCTTGATTCTCCTTGTTCCCTTAGCATTGTAGCTAGTGCAACTGGGGATTTGAATGCAAGTTCAACCTTAGATGGCTGATTGTTGTCATAGTTGCTAAGTGAAAATGTAGTGAACTTTGCTATCAATGCGTCAAGTGACACCTCCATCTTATCTATGGTTCTTAGTTTTTGGAAAGTTGAATCCCTTATGGAATATTTGGGTAGTATGATTCTTAACATCTTTCTTACACACTCATCATTGAATATTACTCCTATGAATACTTTAATGGCTAGTGTGATGTCATCACTCATTTTCCATAGGCTTTGACCTCTTCTCCTTCTTTCATTCTTATGTCATCAAACTTTCTTCTCATGCTCTTTGCTTTGTCTCTCTCGACATGTTTGTCTCCACCATGGACAAATTTTAATTTTTCCCACATTTCATATGTGGTTTCTATCTCTCCCACATCCTTATAGTAAAAGTATGATAGGGTGCTCACTAGAGAATGGATTGTAGTAGTGTGTATCTCCTTCTCCTTTGGTTGGTTTTCATTGAGCATGCCTATTGGTTCAACATATTTGACTTCTACATGAGTCTAGTAAGTATCTCCCAAAGTCTTCAAATGAATATTCATCTTTTTGCACACCATAAACTATAGTTCTCCCTAGATAACATGGTGCATCTCTTTTAAACATCTTTATCTTTTCCTTGATCTATTCAACTCTTGTCTCCTCAAGATCTAGATTTTGATAGACATTTTTTGTTCCAACCATAAGTCAACATACTAAGAGGGTTGGGTGAATTAGTATACTTTCTATGCATATCCTTTTACTTTAAATTACACCCACTACTTATTTACAAGTTAGTGTAGGTTATAACTTAACTAGTCAGGATTAAGAAAAATCATATCACATGAAAGTAGAAACACATAGCATAGTATTTATCTCATGGAAACCCAGATAGGGAAAAAAATATGATGAGTGAGTTAGTCCTCACAAGTTTTTACTCTTCTAAGGTACACCTAGTCAATAAATTATCCATGTTAAAATATTAAAAAGATCTTGCTCTATTAGGAGTAGCCTAGTTACATGAATTTGAAAAATAAGTTAATGTGCTACCCTATTAAGGGATTTGTACAAAGAACTTGTTAGGATTTCACTCTATTAGGAGTAACCTAGTTAGATGACTTTGAAACACAAGTTAATGTGCTGCCGTATTAAGGAATTTGTATAAAGATCCTATTCGAGTCCAACCTCAATGAGATTTGTTGTTGCCAGGGCAAGTAAACAAAAATAAAATAATCTAATTAGCTACTAAAATTAGCTTGTTATAGATCCTTGGTTGGCTCACTTGACTAGTTTGCAACTATGATTTCCTTCTTTGGGCTTTACAACCTTAGCCTTTGATCACTTCTATGCTTGCTTCACCTTGTTGAAGCATGGGATAGTCTTTGAGCTATATAGAACACTCTTCTTTTCTTGGCATAATCAATTCCTTTTAAAATGATCTCTCCTTTAATCAATCTCCTTTACTATATGAGATTCCACTTTATCTTGGCTCTTCTAAATCTTTGGCTATTCATTGGGAAATATAACCTTATCTCCTTCTCCTTCATTTCATTTTAATCTTTTCTTTTGACTGTGATTGAAAGCTCTAATCTGTGAATTAAAAGTTAGAATTACCTCCATATTAAGAACTCAACTTCCTATTGTAGTTTTATGCTACTCTTGTTAGGTTGTGGTATGTTTGTAGAAGAGTCATAGGTGTCATGTGTTTGTAGTGACTTGCATCTTCTATAAAGAACTCAAATTTCAATTCTTTCAACTATTCTATGATCCTTCCTCCCATCATCATTAAATGCACATTGAGTGCACTATTTTCCCTCTACATGATTAGGTAGTCATGAGTATTCTTACTTCATGCTCTCTATGTTGAGTCACCTTGCTACTCTATTCATTGTTCCTATCACTTGTCTTCATTCTACTTGCATGGACTTCACTTAATGTGCTATGTCTAAGTGGCTTACCTTTTCAATTATTTGCATTGGGCTTCTCATCTTTTCTTCCTTTCCTTTTTTGTGTTAGAATCACACACTAGTGTTCCTTACCAATTATGTCAATTTACCTATCTATATCCCTTTGTTTGTGTTTCTAGAAATGACAACATCTTTGATGATGATGTTTACTAGTTAGTCTTCAATACTTTAGGCCAATACAATATACTAATATGTTCATAATAGACCTTTAATTCCCCATCACAATTTCTCATCATAATTATATGCACACATCTGGCATGGTTATGTTGCAACTATAATCTCAATGCATGCAAGAAAAACCATAAAATTAGTTCAAATATCCTCTTTCAAAAAATGATTGGTTTTTTTTGGTGAAAGGTGGCAAGCCACCAAAAATATAATTATATTAATAAAGCTAGTTCAAAAGCTCATGAAGGGAAGAAATTAGCAAGAAACCCTTCAGTCTTTACCCTAATTACAAGACTTGCTTGGAGTATAACTATACATTTCTACAATATTGATTCCTTTGCTGAAAGTTACGTTTGTGAATAATAAAAATTCAAACATTTACAAAAATCATTGAATTCATACTAAGAACAAAATTGTGAAATTGAAAATTGTACACCCCAACAACCTTGGCCTCAAATTGGTATGCAAAAAATGTATTACATATCCAAATAAAAAGAAAAAGAATCTCCCCAACTATACCAGCATGATACCATAAAACCACAAACTAGTAGAAGGCATGTTTTATCCATTACTATTCTCACCAAAAAACCAACTGTACAAGTATGTAGTCGGTCAATACTCCTCAATATAGTTCTCACTCCATCTGAGAAGGTGCCAAATCTATTGAGAGGTCCAACATGCCCAATGGGTTATCAATCTAGATAGTACTAATAGGCTTTCTAGCTGAAGACTCCACCATTTTAATTTGTGCCAATACCTCATGATCATGCATTATAAGTTCATCAACTACTCTAGCCTTTCCTTTTAACTCTTCACAAGCTTGTTGGGATAAATAACCTCTATAGAAGTAGATTAAATGATCCACTTGTCCTAAGTTTCCACCACCCAAAGCTTTGGAAAAGGATGCCACAAAATATAAGAAGTTCGAATTACCCTTATCTTGCAAAAAACCACTCACCTCTACATAAGATAACACACCCACTACCAAGACATACTCATGAAGAGCACTCCTAAGACATTCCATTCCAAGTAGAGTATGAAAACCAAGCTTATCTACAACATCATCCACCAGACTCAAGTCTTGAAGTAGGCCGGTAACATTAGTAGAGAAATAAGATAAGATATGAGATGGGAAAAAGACTTGCGGTTGCATTGAACAAAAAGGTGTTGAACCCAAAATTTCTCTAAAACAATGCATGCAAACATCACAATTTATATGAAAAACTTCCTTTAACTCATTTATTGACACACTAAAAAACCATGGGAGTTCATATTCTCTCCCCAAGATGAACACTCTAAAATATCCACACTCACTTTCCTGAATAACCATGATCCCAAATTCAAAAAACACTAGGGAAATTGAAACAAAACTTCATATTTAACAATCTCAACCATGAAAGCAATTAATGAACACACATACTAAAAGCCACCTTTTGAATGTCATGAAATGATCTCAAACTCCAATATTCATCCATGTAATGTACCATTTCTGTTAACTTGCAATTCGTAAATCTCCAAATCCACTAACAAATCTTCAATTAACTTGTGTTGAACTTAAAATGACAAGTTGACATAAGCACATCAAATTTTTTCTAACCATATTAAACACTAGCATGAACAACCAATTAATATTTCATACCTAGTTATAACTAGACTTGAGCAATTCAACCAGTGTTAACCGACTCACTGAGTAAATACTAGACAGAATTAACTCAGCAATCACTCTTTCCATTCAAACTTGAGCAACTTGACATTAGGTCTTTACTGAGTCACTCAGCAATGAAAGAACCTAACCTAACTTGGTGTACTCTTCATAGGGTCATTTGGCCAGCTCTATATTGAGTCACTTAGTAATAAGTGAACCCGACCAAAGTCAATCAACTCTACCTCGGGTCAATCAGCCAGCTCTATATTGAGACACTTGGTAATCATTGAATCTAGCCAGTCGGCAAAAGCTACACTCGAGCATCTCCAAAAATTGTAAACCAAGTCACTCAATAGACACTAAAGCACATCACACATTAAAAGTTGTGATCAATTTTCAACTTTTACAAACTCTCCCCTAACAAAATTCTCTTTCTAAGATCTAGTTTTTGGAAAACTACTGAGTTCCAATAGAATTTGTACACCCTTGAATTTCTCAAATCTACTTGTTGATCATTATACTTTATGTGCAACCATCATAAAATGATAAATGGATTGGACTTGTATTAAAAGGTTTTCTCTTACTAGATTGAGGAATATAACATGGGAAAGTTAGTAGGTATAAACTTTGTAATATTTTCCTCAATAGTCTTCAAGTTGCAACCAATATTAGATAAATTATCTGCAACTTGATTTCCCTCCCCAAGAGTATGAGAGAAGGACACCACTTTAAATTTATTAATCATTTCCCAAGCTTTTTCCAAAATATAACCAAACTTTCGATTCTCTGATTTTTTCTTTCCACATGAATTAATAACCACTAAAGAATCCCCCTCAATGTGAATATTAACCATGTTTAGTAGAAATGATAGTTCTAAACCAAGTAAGAGTGCCATGGCTTCAGCTTTATTATTTGTACCAATCGAAAATTTTTGAGCTAACATGCCCAACACCCACCCATTGTGATCTCTTATACACACTAGCTCTTGATTCACCAAGATTACCTCTCAAGAAGCCATCAAAGTTTAACTTAAAAACTCCCCTAGTAGGAGGAATCCATTTAACCAAATTTTTGTTAAATTTCTCACAAGGACCACCAGATGTAATTAGTTGGCAAGATGGAGAGGGTAAAGAAGCCCATCGATTAGCCAAAGCAATATCCCAACTTGTGATAATAAGATGTTCAAAAGTTCTTTTGATATAGGCAACTATAACCTCCCCTACTAGAACTTCTAAAGTTGACAAGATAGATTCTAATGTCAAAGATTGATTTCTAAAAATCCTTTTATTCCTTTCTTACCAGATTGCCCAAATAACTATTGTTGGGATACACTTCCAAATACATGCATAATAATAGTGATTGATCAGAGTTGGCAAATCTTGGAACATCTCCCATAAGGTGTTTGGAAGGGACATACTAAAATTCAATTTTTGAAGAACAAAGATCCAGCATTGATATGCTAATTTAAACTGAACAAAGAGGTGATCAACATTCTCCTCTACCTCCATGCATAAAACACATTTCATATTATGAAAAATTAAATTTTGATAGCTTTTCGCCTACCAAGATTCTCTTTTCTAAAGCTAACCAAGAAAAACTACCTACCTTTGGTAAGACTATTGGGTTCCAACAAAATTTGAATGCTTGAAATGACTTGCACCCAGTTTCTAGATTCTTGGTAGCTAAGTAACACAATTTTACTAAGGATCTTCCCTCTTGGTGTGGGGTCCAAATCAATGTATCTGGAAGATAACATACTAAAATAGTCCTTGATTTGCAAATACTAACAAATTCTTTTTTGATCTAATCAGGAATTGGTTACTTGTTTGGGTTTTTCCAAGTAACTCTACCTAACATTGGATCAACACATTAAAAATAATTAGCTACATAGGGGCCCCATTTAACACAAAAAATTGTAATCTAGTTGTCAAAGGATGGAGAATTACAAAGTGGAGGAAGACCATCCATGAATCCTACCAAAAAAGTGCCTTAAAACCATTGTTAATTTTCCAAGTCAAATATCTAGCCACTAAATCTTGAGATTCTACCAAGAAGTTCCAAACAACTGACCCTTTAGGCAAATGATCCTTAGTGAAAATTCTAGAGGAGTTAGAAGAATCTAAATACTTTCTCTAAAAGATCCTACACCATTTAGCATATGCTTTCTCATACATAGGCCAAACTAATTTTCCTCCAAAAGAAATATTTCTTAAAGCCAAATTAGGAAGATTAACCCCACCTTAGTACTTCTCTAGAGACATTTCCTTTAATGAGATGAGAGGGATTTTGCTATTACCTGATATATTTTCTATCCATAAAAAATCCCGAATAATGCCTTCAATCTACTTAATAATAAACCTAGGAGCTGAAAATATAGAGAAGTAATAGTTTGGGATAGTTGATAAGATAGACTTAACTAAAAGAATTTTGCCAGATAGTGAGAGCCATCTTACCTTCCAAGCCATTGTTCTAGCTTTAATTCTATCTACTATATTTTTCCAATAAGAAGCTTTATTATTGCCCATGAAAAAGGGAACACACAAATATGTAGATGGTAATTTTTCCTCCTCAAAATTAAGAATCTTTTTAATCCTTTGTACAATAGGTGGATTTGTGTTGAAGAAGAAAATTTTAGATTTAACCCTATTGATCATCTGACCTAAGAACAATGCATATTGGTCCAATAAGTACTTAATATGTTTGGCTTAATTAATGTTTTCTGATCCAAACAATAAAGTGTCATCTTCAAAGAGAGAGTGAGTGACTACTAGAACATTTCCTCCAAACCGGATGCCTTTGCAAAGCTCCAGCTATTGAGATTGAATTATGGCCCTATTAAAAGCTTCTACCATCAGAATAAATAAGGTAGGTAAAAGAGGATCACCATGTCTGATACCTTGAGAAGATTTTAAGTATCCCTCTAGAGACCCATTAATAAGAACTAAAAGAGTAACCCTAAAAATACAAGTTTTAATCCATTTGCACCAAGCTTTGCTAAATCCAAATTTCTCCAATAGTTTAATAAGAAAGGACCAATTAACTCTATCATACACCTTCATCATGTCAAATTTAATAACAAAGGAAGGGATTTGGTTTTCTTTAATATCATGAAGAGTTTCATGAGTGAAAATTGCCCCTTCCAACATCTCTTTACCTGGCACAAAACCACCCTATAAAATGATATTGGGAAACAAAACTTGAAGTCTAGAGTAAATTGCCTTTGTGAAATTTTTTTATATAGTATTGCACAATGAAATTGGTCTAAAATCAGCAAAATTTTGGGGATTTCCAGACTTAGGAATAAGGGAAATATTAGTAGAATTAAAATTCCCACACATATAACCCTTGTGTCGAGAGGATTCTAAAGCCATAAGTAAATCCCAACCCAGAACATCCCAACATTTTTGAAAGAAGAGAGCTATAAAACCATCAGGACTAGGTACTTTATCTAGAGGTAGATATTGAACTATTCTCCAAATTTCCTCCAAAGTGAAGGGCTTCAGTAGAGCATCATTATCTTGATCTGATATAATTCTTGGAACTACCTCTAAGAAAGAGTCAAGTTGATGATTATTTACATCCATTTTCACTGATGGATCAAGAAGTTCTTTAAAGAATCTAACCCCTTCCCTTTTGATACTTGCCTCATCCAATAATTTCTTACCCATAAGTTGTTCCATGATTGAAAAAAATGGATTTACTTGCCTTTTTTTTGACTTGCTAAAGCATGAAAGAATTTTGTTATGATCACCATCACATAACCATAATTCTCTAGATTTTTTCTGCCAATATTCATCCTCCCTATGACACAACTCGACCCATTGAAATTGCTTCTCTTTTTGGCAAGAATATGAATTTATATTCAAGCCAAAACTGATGATTTCTTCATTAATTTCTTGAAGTTCCTTCTGCACCTTTTTTTTCTCCTCAAAAACATTTTAAAAAACCTATTTGTTCCATACTTTGATTTTATCTTTAAGATATTGGAGTTTCTTATATAACCAAAACATACTATTACATTTTTCCTATGGAGCATTGACCCACCATTGTCTAATTAAAGGAAGAAACATTGGATGTCTGAACCACATTCTTTCAAATTTAAATGAAGATTTATAATGTCATTTTGACTGGTCCACTTTATTATCTAAGGATAATGAAATAGAAAAGTGATCCAAATCCAAAAAAGAGAGAATTTCTGCCAAGAATAAAATAGATGTTACTTTCCATGCTTGTGAAACTAAAAATCTATCAAGTTTCTCAGTAATTGGTAGGAAACCATCTCTTCTATTATGCAAAGTGAAGCATCCATTGGACATTTCAATTATAAACAATTCATTGGTAGTGATAATTTATCAAATTCCTCCATAAATTTTAGAGATTAAAACATTCCTCCCTATTTCTCCTTGTTATTTTTAATTGCATTGAAGTCACCACCTATGATACAATTTTGTTGTGGTAAAAATCTATTTTTTTTTGAAATGAAATTCCATAGTTTAGCCTTATCTAAAATACTTGAAGGACCATAAATGTTAAAGATAACCATCAAAATTTCAAAATATTGAAACATGAAACATTGCCAACCCAAATATTGATCTATTAAGCTTCCAGTAACTACTTCCAAGTTCCACACATTGGTTAAACCTCTCAATGCACCAGCACTAGGATAATGACCATATTTCCATTATTTCCATTTAGTAATTGACTCCTTATACTTTTCATTTGATAACTTTGTTTCTTCAAGTAATATAATGTCACCTCTCAACTCATGAAGCAGTTTTTTAATCTTGCTTCTTTTGTTAGGGGCATTGATGCCCCTGACATTCCATGTTATGATCTTCATCCTTCCACCAGAGGAAATTTAGTCATTCTAGTGACTCTTTTATCTAATTTACATTTCTCTTACAAATTGGATTGAATGCCTTCTACAATTTCTTCTTTAACTTTTGTACTTTTACTCTTTCTGCCCTAAGTCTTTGGTGTAGAGATACCATAATGGAATCTCCAAGTGACTTCATAATTGAAAGGGTTTGTGAAGAATCAAAAGTAAACCCATGGCCAATGTTGCCATTAACCAATTGTTCAGGTTGGAAATTTCCTACTTGTCTTTGACCTTCCTCAAAATTTTCTATTGATATTTGAGTCATATCTTCTTGCATAACTTCTTCTAAAACTAATTAATATTGTTTTGATACCACAAATGCTGAAATCTCATTAGCTAATTGATGTAACTCAAATTCCACATTACTACCCAACATGAGCCCTTGTATGGCCTATTTACATGTCAGGACAAACATATCCAGAGGGGACTAATTAAACATAACATGATGCATGACTAAATCTATTGCAGACCAACTTTCTTTGTTCCAATAAGGCAAAATAAAGTCCCATGAATTCAACTGCCTTCAAATTGTTTGATGATATGAAATGTTGTGGAATTTTTGAGCATGTGCCATCAAAAAAAATTGATTTTCAAAACTTACTCCTAGCAAGTATATTAGAAGCTATTTAACAAAATGACATTTGACTAAACCCCTTCTATCCATAATCTTATGAAAATTCTCTGAAGTATTGGAAATCTATAGTTCTAGCCCATCACTAAATTGGTTATCCTTATAGACCTCCATTGTAGGATTTACACAAGAGTAGTGGCCTAAAAAAGAGAAGGAAGAATGATCTAAATGAATAGTGCCCTCAATTTCCAAATTTGATGTAGGGATTTGATCTTGTGAAGGTTTGTTTGGTACATCCAAGTCTTAATGATAAATAGGTAGAGTAACATCATTATTACCATAAATTTGATGGGTATCTATACTATTTACATCAAAAACCTACCTAAACTTACACTTCTTAGGCATTGATGAATGATCCTCACATACAATAATCTATTATGAAATAGCACCTTGGCAATCAACATTAAAATGGCCCAAAATTAAAGAATGTTGATCAATAACCTCTAGTTCTTGAATACAAACAATTTTCTTCCAATCACCCCATTTGGAGTAGTAAATTATATATTGTGGAATAGGTTTTTGATTGCTCAGAAGTATGCAAACCCTAACTGGGCAAAAGAATTGTTCAAAAATGGATAAGATCATGCCTAATAAATATACCCACCTTGTTTTCTATCAATTCAACAATTTATGTGTCTCTATATTCAAGGGGCAAATCTAGTAATTCAATCTAGTGGGGAAAAAAGATAAAATCACTCAACTTAGAGGAAAATTTGGGGAAAATGGATAGGTAGATATACCAAAAACTTTATAGAACCACCCTTTGAATTTATGCACCCAACCCCTAGTCTCAACTAAAGTAAAGAGAATAGCAAAATAGTTTAAAACTTGATCATGGAATAATATCTCTTTTGTACCTAGCCAATTACTAAATACCCATGCTTGTATGTCCATATTGCTTAAGTTATGGATTTGAATCTGCATCCTAAGTGCTATCTTTCTCAAAAATTCAACATGTGGGGAAATCAACCTTTCTAGAATAGTGATTTCCATTATCAACCGATCTTTAAACCGTATGTCTATATGAAGAATATTCTCTGATTGATGCTTCCTCCAAATCCTCTTTGGTCTACTAGTATTTCCATTAGCCTCAAAAAATTTGGGTTTGGAGGGAGCTCTCCCAAAGTTTGTGTAAATCATTTTTATGTTGCATTCTTTGTAATGAACTCTCACCCTTCTCCAATAAGCCCTTTCCTACCTAGGAAGAAAGCCCATATAATTATTTTATTTCAAAAAAATATAAAAAATTGTTTGTCAATTCTATGAGAGATGCAAAATGTCATTATTTCAAATGGATACTAATAAGCACATCATTATTTTCTAATGGAGGCTCATTTCTCTTAAAAATGTCATTTCATTATACAAAGAATATTTATTGACAAGTTTGTAACAAAGATTTAATATTTTTAGTGGTTGGTTCTTTCTCACAATTTTTCATTTCTCTGTTTTCAAAACTAATAACTCAATTCTTTTGTTATTATATTGACATATCCTTGTAATGATGATAGGGTGTGGCTAATACTCCCACATTATTATGCATAGGAGCCACTTCATATGTTGAAAAACATTAATTACTCTAACAAAGATCCTTCAAAAAATATCCTATATGGTAGTTTCTACACACATCCTAAGCTCATATAACTATTTTGATCTAATGTAATTATCCTTCTTATATAAGGATAATTAAAAAGTTAAAACTATAATTGATTGTTCATTTCATTCTTACTCTAAATTATTTCTAGTATTATTTGCTTAAATCTTTCAAACATATACTTTATAAACCTCTCTAAATGAGTAGTTTATCAATAGTAGATTATTTTTAAACTAATTATTGTAATTTAAAATATAAATTTGATATAAAATGGTAGAGACCAACCTTCCAATATATAGTACTAATTATGGTTGGCCCAATTAAGGGATTTTCGCTCACAAAAGAGTTAGTCATGTACTCATTTGATCAATGTTTACTACCTCTTATATTATCCTCTCAAAAAAATGTATTCACCAAATGGAAGCCATCAAATTGTATGATTAATAAATTGATTTGAATATTTGAATTTTTTTAAAAGTATTCAAGTTGTTTTTTTTGCTAGGCTAAAATATTCACTTTTAGGTTTCTTGCTTCAATAATGTAGAATATAAAATGAAATATATAAACTAAAATATATGAAAAAATTATATATGAGAATCATTGAATATAAAGGTCTAAAGTTTACTAATATAATTAATAAATCCTCTAATAAGATAAATTTTCCAATAACACATGAAAAATGCAATGTACCAAACCAATAACATAAAAATTCCAAGTTGGTAGTACAATAGAAAATTAATACAATAAGTTTACATCCAAAATCACATGCGCTCTAATTTTATTTTTTTGAAATTCAAAGATTGTTAACTATCAAACAAAAAGTAGAAAATTGATTCAAAAAATAATAAACTTAAAATGAGCTCCAAGAAAATTTGAAATCAATAATGCAAAATAAATCCCATATCAAATATTTAATGACCCAAAAAACTCCTCAAAGATTTGTATTTCATATTTCTCCAAGTTAAATTCTTTTTCATCACCTATCCTAGCGAGCATTCAAAAGGCTTTCCTACTACTCTATTGGTCATCCTTACTATATTTGTAGAGCTTGGAAGGTGGTCTAAATATTTTTCTACTACTAGTTTTCCATGCAAAGTAGGCTAGTAGTGCTCGTTATCCATCACTACCCACTAGAAGTTTCAAATTATACATTGATGAACAAATTTCCCTAACTTTAGTGGAATAATGGAGAAGGCTCTGATGGAAGTGTTAATGCAAAAAGAAAAATTTCCTCATAGCTCCATCACAAATAACTCCATGTCTCTTATCCATCTTATGCATGCTCTCCAAACCCCCATATAAAGATAAGATAGAATAGAACTTCAAATCATTACCAACCATAGTTCCTAATAGTGTGAACCCTGTTATTTTTACTAAACTAAATAGGGTACTTCCTGAGACAAGATCCCATAGGAGATAGTCTCATTATCTCAAGATGGTTTACCATTAATCAAGTCTATGTCTTTTTTTATGTACAACTAAATTCTCAATATGTGTTGATATATCATTTACACCCTTAGAAGAAGTTCATTTTCAATCTCACTAGAAGGGAAACATTTTCAAGAAAATCCCATGTATCTAGTACTTGAAAAGAGATTATGAATTGGACGTGATGATTTGTGGTTGAGAATTGAATCAATTGATATGACACTCTAGACATTAGTAAATGTCTCTCTAGTAGTTTTGACATCAATTCTAACCTAATAATTGTTCGATTTGTAGTTTCCAACAATTTCCCTCTTTTGCATTGATAGCAACACCTCTAGTTACCATGTAAATGAAAAATATTTTGCTTGATGTAATTATCAATTTCCTCTATGATTTGGTATAGGATCTTCATTAATATAGTTTCATTCTTATTTTCATCTTTCACTCACTTGCACTTCTCTTTCTATGATACTAATAGTATATTCTTCGATGCTGACAGAAGTTGTAATATCAATTATATTGGCTCCCTCTTTCACATTTCTTCATGTGATTCAACTTCTCCCTTTGTCAGTGGATTAATGCTAACCTCTTTTAACATCTTTGGAATATGATGATCTAGCATCTTCATCAACATGTGCAACTTTGGCTTGGCCTTATATTCTTTGGTGTATCCTTCCTTAGTATTGGAAACATTAAAATTATCTATGCCCTTCTTCTCCATAGTGGAATAATTTTCCATGAAAACCTCCTCTTCTAGATCCTTTCCCTCTTCCTCTTTCTCTCTGATCTCTATTGTTTCGATCATGGAAACAATTGGATTTGTTTCTCCTCTAGTTCATGGAAACCATCATTTTGGCCTCCATAAGATCACCTACCAGATCTTCCACTGTGACCTCTTTCACTATTCTTGTTGTCAAACTTTTTGCTCAATTTCTACTCAACTCTTAGGGAAAACTAGTATGCCTCCTCAATACTAGTCATTAGAACTAGCTCAGCTACTTTTGAATGCTTGGCTTTAATCCATTAAGATAGCATGCAAATTTATCCTTATCAACTTCCACATGGCTAATTCTTATGAGAAAATTAGAACTCTTCCATCTAGTCTTGAATTTATCTTCCCTCTTTCTTAAACCCTTGCATATTCTTCAACAAATTAGGCTCATAATCCACAATAATTAATTACCACTTCATTTTAGCTATCATTCGATCCCATTTGGTGATTTTTTCTTTTCGTCTTTTATTTTTCTCTAATTGGATCTCCTACTACCAGATCTTCATAAAACCCTTTAGTTTTTCTTTTGCAAACTTGACCCTATAAGGATCCTCAATATCTTCGTGTTCAAAATAATCTTCCAATTCATTGAACCAATTGATCAATTTCCTCTACGTTAAGATTTTTCAAAAATGTGGGAACATCAAACTTCGGTCTTTTTACAATCTTAGAAATATCCTTGACAAGATTTTCCTCCTCTAGGTTCAAAGTTTTATCTTCTACTACTTGATCAACATTTCCTTCTTCTTACATTTCATCTTCACTTTCATCACCACCTATAGTAAGATTCAATCCTCTATGCATTTTCTCTTGCTATGCTTGCATTTGCCTCTAGAGGGCTCTAAAACCCTTAGGTGTAACACCTACAACTCTCCCATCACACTCTCTTTATCAAGGCATCTTCGCACTTATGTTGAAACCTTAGTGTAAACTAACTCAAACTCAAAAATATGTCTACATGCTCAACCCAAACCATGGTCTTGGTGTGAACTATCTCATAATCAGTAATCTTTCCACACTCTTAGGAACTCCAACTCTCATACCACTTGATGAATGGTACTCCTCTTAATACTATAAACACATAACAAAAACAAAGGAAGAACAACAGTTTGTAAGAACAAATTATGGGCTTCTTATTATTGCTACAAATATGAAATTGTAGAATTCAGGATTACAAAATATTAACCCACATGGGCACCTTCATTACAATAATCTACAAGACAAAGCTACAACTATCACCTAGAGTTGTCCTAGACAAAGTTCAAGCATTTTTGAAATAGGAAATATTATGCCACTCGAGTAGATTCTAGATGCTCAAACTTAATATCTAGGGCCACCAAACCCTAACAATATATGTACAATTGGCCAAATACATTTTTGACATTTATTTTGGAATATTTGGTTGGCCTAACTTTGGAAGGCCATAACTCTCAAACAGTTGCTCTGATTAGCTATTATACCCACTTTTTAGAAACCTCATCTTCTGATCTATAGGCTTCAATTTGGGAATCATCGTGGCACATTTAGGCCTTCAATAGTGAGCCTGGAGTTTTTATACCAAAATTGCACACCAAAAATCCCTAATAAATCCATCAATACACATGATATGGAACTAACCCTCAATTGGTAGGCTAATATATCCAAGATGAGCATCAACTTCTAAAATTAGGATATTCTGAGCTTGTATGACTGACTTACTAAGTAGCAAGCCTCCATAGACAACCACTCAGCATTAAGAAAATTCTTATTCAAAAAAATAAAAATAAATATTCTTGGTTGATGCAATATTTCTCCTACACCCATAATGATCCTACATCATATTCATTCACTTTCGTCAAAAGAGATTCAAATTGTCTTCGAAGCATTTGCAACTCACAACATAGACTTGATCAGTCCCTTTGAATGTAGTCTCAATAATATCCCAATCTTCTTTTGAAGAACTAGTTGTTGCTATTCTAAAAATTAAAACCTCTATTAAGGCTACTTCAGTCATGCTCGTGACCTTAGTATTTTCCCTGCTTGTCTCTTTTAATGGATTCTTTTGGTTGTTTTTGAGGGAATTAAAAGCGAACAAAGTAGGGCCTATAGTATCTGTGAAGCCATTCTTCACAAGATCCCACAAATTATTTTCTATCATGATGGTTTTCATTTTTCTTGCCCAAACATGCTAGTTATGTCCATTAAAGGACAGTGCTTGCTGCCAACATTTTCACTCATATTTAGCCATATCTCATGTACAATAACTTTAAAATATCCAACAAGCACAAATACCTGAACTCAATAGGATTAAGTGGTTATCAGCTCTAATACCATTTGAAGATTTTAGCAAAAAAAATAGAACAACAAATACCAACAATAATGCCTCCAAAATAATATATTTTCATCTGCAAAGGGAAAAGTGGTGGATGCATAAAGATGGTTGCTCTATATCTATGCACGTAGAGGAATCAATTCAAATGGAGACAACAAAAAAAAACTATTGGAGTGTGCAAGAGATTTCTCCTTTCAATTTAATAACTAAATACACTAATACAAGTATTAAACTTCTACAATACAAAAGATACTGATCTTACAAAACAAAATCTACATCACTTAATGATTGTATACAAACTATCCTTGCTTGGAGCAATCACTTCACTATTATGCAATGCATGAAACAAGCTTAATGTTGAAATCTTAGTGCTGAAGTAGAGTACCTAATAAGTTTAATTTATGGAACAAATATCACTACTATAAATGCCCAATTACAAGCTTTATTGTGAGCTTTGTCTTCTATTACATACACATCATATCAAACTAAAAAACATTCTCCTTATTTATAAATTAGGAAAACTTAATGAGTGTCCTATTTGGAGAATTCACCATTAAGTTATTGGAGTGAAGATGGATTATATTTCTAATCAATATCATATTTGACTTGTTGACATCCATTAGCTACTCAATCTCCTCAAGCTCCTGGAAGCTATTGGAGTATAAATTGAAGGATTTGGACAACAAATCAAACCTACATGCTTCAAAAGGATTTTTTGAAGCCAGATCTACACAGGGCATAAAAAAAAGTGAAGATGAATAAAATATTTATATTTCCTTTAAAATATTAGAAATTTAAGTTTGTAAACAAATTCTTTAGCAAGAGGAAGATGGTAGAAGGATAAAATTGTCAAATGAAGAGATAATGATAAAATCTCTAAAATATTTGAATTAAACATTCAAGGAATCAAAAGTTTAGTAGTCACAGAAACTATGAAAAAATATTTGTAATAGAATGAGATGATATTACTTATAAATTTTATGATTTATAGCTAGATTTATGATCTTCTAGGATTTTCTTCAATATCAAAACTATTGATTAATTTTAGCTAGTGAATGTTTAGTTCTTTTAGTGTAAGTCACATGATCAACTGAATAGTCATGAAATAAAATTCTAGCTAATTTTTCTTATTTGAGTCAAAGACACCATTCTTTCCAACATATAAAGAAAATTCTTATGAGTGATCATTGATATTGGATTACTATTTACAATTATTTAATGTTTTTCTCTGTTGAAAAGCCTATATTCTTATGTTTTAAGTTAAAGAACAAGGCCAAGTTTGTATTTATTATTGTAACTTCTGGTTGATTAACTATAATAATAACACATTCACAATCAAGTGTATTCAATTTTATTTTTTCAATATTTGAAGATCATTAAATGTTAGGTGAAAGTAGAAAATAGATTCAAGACAGATTAAACTTAAAATGATTCCAAGAAATTGAAAATTCCCAAATCAGTAATGCAAAATAAATTGAATACATTAAGTGTAATGATAACATATTCAAAATAAAATATACTCAATTTTATTCCTCCATTATTTAAAGATTATTAGCTATTAGGTCAAAACTAGGTAAAAATAGAGAATATATTCAAGATAGATTAAACTTACATTAATTTGCACGAATTTGTATGTCAAAAGTGAATAATGGAGATGTGTGAGTGCCAAGAAATCATAGGCTAAAAGTGAAATAATAGAGATGTGTGAGTTCCTATTAGTGTAAATAATTAATTACTATTTACAATTTACTTAAGTTTACTTAGATTAATACATTATCATATTAGTTGTCATGTAGACACCTAGGAGTATGTGTAGTAACATGACTTGTCTTGTTGACAACATAAGACTTTGCATATTCATCTGAGTTGTCATGCAAACAACATAGACAAACTCCTATGCTCAATGGAGGTTAATCCACTCTTAGTGGACATGTGCTTAGTTGTGAGGCTTATCACTTTGCTAACTACTAGTCATTCTAGAGGCCTTTATATACAAGCATTTCTAGTGTGTAAACATCAATTATTCATTTTTCATATTGTTATCATGATCATACATTGTTGGTCCATATTGTGCTAAGTTCTTGAGCTTCTTGATCTTGGTATCATTTTTCCCTAATGCAAATTCTTACATGGTATCAAAGCTGAAGGAGCTTCATTTCATCGCCATTGGAGACCATTTTTGCTTCACCTCTCAAAGGAACATGATTCAAATCAAGATTATCTAGAGCTATTGGGAGTGTTTAGAGCCAAAGAAAACCTCACCATTGCATCCAGAGCGTCAATTTGGTGAATTTTGACTATAAATTTTCCTATCCTAGGCCATAGTCAAATTTGAGGATTTCTTTTTGCAAATTGGAACCCAAAGGCCTAATTTATAAAATCAGTATGATCTTTTTAGATTGTATATTTAATTTTTAGATCTATATTTTTTAGTTACATCTCTGCATTGTTTTGTATCGGCAATTTTTTTCCAAGAAAAATTGGCCATCAAGCCTATAGGAAAGCATTTATTGTAGGAAAACTAAGTGGTCAAACCTTGATAGCCTATGGCCAGTATATTCCTCTATGAATCAGGCACATCATAACCAATGTTCACCTCACATATCAATGTTACAATATACCAATGAAACCACTGCAATGGATCTCACTAAACCAGTGGTCTCAATATTCCCACAACAATCGATCCCTTTTTGCATTTGTTAAACAACTATAGGTTCCACTTTTGATAACCTACAACCTTCTTAAATCTCATGAATGTGGGACAAAACCCACACAACCCTCCTGAAAGTGACCAACAATCATTTCCCTTTGGGCCATCACTGATTTGCTCCCCTGCCAGCCCCAAACACCAGTGTGATACTGGAGCTCCATCTCTGGTGGTGATCTCTATAATTCTAGTGCCACCCAACCTTAGCTAGTGACCTCTATAGTTTCAATGACACCAACTCAACACCTATGCAAATTTTTGACTGTTTCCTTTTCTTCCACCAGCTCCCAAAGACTAAGTTCTTGTTGGAGATAGTTTTCTCCCTATGACACATTTTTTGTCATGTGGTACAAGTTACCACTGCTAACTAGATCTTCATCATTAGACACATCAAGTGATAGCTTAGCTAGACATGTTATTTGCCAGCATCACCTACATTATATTGTACAGTTAGCATCCAAGTCAGCTATCTGTACAGTATGGATTTGACATGTCATCAAATTGTAGTGTCACATTAGCTAGTTGGCCTATTTTGTTGATGTCATCATAATCACTATCTTAAATTTGATGGTCAGTTGAACATTACAAGTAGACCATATTACACTATTGTGATGGTTGTTTGGACATCAAATTTAACATAGCAATTTTTGAAGTAGACACCTCATGATATTTAGTTTTGATTTAATAGCTCAACTTCAGGAGGCCATATCTTAGTCATCTAGACTCCAAATCAGGCACAATTTTTTTAAATTTAGGCTATAATTTCCTAAAAATTTTAGTCGTACTATTATTTTTTGGTTTTGGTGCATGGATTTGTCAAAAGATTCAGTTTTTGCCAACTATACCTATCTAATCCTGCATTTTGCAAATTCAAATGCTTCGTACGAGCTCATTTGGACACATTTTAAGGTTCCATTTTTTTGAAAGTGTATAATTTTTTTTCTACTTTCTAAATCTACAATTAGATTATAAGATTGTATGGAAAAAAAATACCACATTTAGAAATATGTT
Source organism: Cupressus sempervirens (assembly GCA_028749045.1). Lineage (NCBI taxonomy): Eukaryota > Viridiplantae > Streptophyta > Pinopsida > Cupressales > Cupressaceae > Cupressus > Cupressus sempervirens. Next base: position 606,769,668 of record CM053788.1, read on the forward strand.
CTTTTTTGTATTTTATTTCTTTGATCAAACTTCAAAATTGTTGTATATCTGAGCTACAGTGCTAAGTACTAGATTTGAACTCTAGGAGGAGGTTGTAAATAGAAAAATCAAAAGTCCACTTAGGCCTAAATTGGAAAGTGGCTATTGTAAATGCACTAAGTATAAAGTGCCAAAATCATTCATTTGTGTGGGGGGGGGGGGGTTGATTGAGTGAAAAGGGGGGGTGTCTCTTGGTGTTGTGTTCCTCTTTTCTTGCTATTTACAAAGTCAACACCACATAATTATGCCACTTGGTTAGTTAAAAAATAGTGTGAATTGATGAATGAAGAAGTTTGCCAATATGTAGATGGCTCTTTTCCTAAACCATGATCAAATATCTCAAAGTGAAATTCATGCTTTGGAAATAGAAGATAGGAAAGCCCTAGGACTCATTAGGTTAGGGGTCAATGACAAGATCCTCTATCAGATCATAAAATATAATACATCCAAGAAAACTTGGGATGCCCTAAAAAATCTATATGGAAAAGTGATTGAGGAGGATGTCTACAAGATTGAAGATGAGATTATCTCCATAGATCCTAAGAGATTTGATTCTATCTAAGATTTTATCATTAAGGTGAATGAGTTGATAATAAAACTTAATGATTGTGGTAGTCCCATTAAAGATGACATGTTGATTTATCTAATTCACAATAAGGTTTCATCCAAATAAGGTTTGATTATATATGAAGAGAATATTCTACAATAGAAATAAGTGGAAACCCACACTGGTCATGATTCTAGATGCCAAAAAGGTTGTTCATTAGAAACATGTAGATAAGGTGGAGATTATTTCTACACAAGATGAGTAGTAACCACTTCCAAACTAGAAAGACACCAAGTTTGGAGAGCACAACATCATGGTCAAGACTAAATGCTTAGACCTAGAGCCATCAAGAGGATGTCCCATAAGACATCTAGCTCTTCAACAAATCAACAAGTTCCCTTAGTCATGCTTACTTTTGAGCATGATGGTGAATTCCACAACAAGGAGCAAGCATCTCTTTCTCACCAAGATAATGCCCCAATTCTATAAAGCTTCATTGTTTTCACCATTCATAAGGTATTTCATGAAATAGTATGTTTTCATACCTATGATCCATTTGACTACCCCAATGCATGGAACAAGAAACTAAATTATGAGGAAGAGTGGCTATTTCAACAAGTCTGCTAATGCCTTTTTTTTCTTTTTTTTTTGTTTGCAAATACTTGTACATAGTAGAGTAGGTATTTTATCTTTCCAAGAAATGTGTGGGTATAGTTGTTCTCCTCCTAGAGCTATCTAGAGATTTTTTCTTTTGTTTGTAGCAAAAGTTTATGAGGTTTCATGTGGGATAATGTGTCACTATTTTCTAGTGACACTATGCCTAATGGATTTATTAAGGCCACTAATCTATGCTTAGCAAGAAAGTATCTTGTTGAGTCACCAAGAATGTTGGATATTTTCCCCCCATTCAACCCATCACATATAACCGATTTAGGAGTTCTTCAATGGGCTAGATTCTTTCGTGAGTTAGCACATCAATTGCCAATTTTCTTTTCATATTATCCCATCATGTTATTTTGCAGACATAATTTTTGGCAGCCTACAAAATAGAGAAATTGTTTTGTTATTTCTTCCACCATGCATTGGGAAACATGTCAGCCATTAAATTAAAAGGGGTCTTCATATGCAATTGTATTTTAATCACTCATTGGGAGATTTTTACAAGCATATGGGCCATCTATTTCAAATGGAGAGATCTTCATCAATCGTCATCACTTTTTATGGGAAAACCTTATTTTTTCATGTGGGTCAACTCTATAGTTTACACAAGTGGGTTAATATGTGTGTTCTCCCATCCCACTTTTTTAATAGTGGCGAGATTTGACTTCTTGCGACCACCACACATCACAAGGACAAGTTCTTTAATCTTGAGTGACCTTTTGGGCCTTGTTTGCATAATGCCAATGTATTCCCATGCCTATTAATTTCTTGTAATGATAAGATCTTTTTGGATTTGATCTTTTATGGTTGAGTGCATTTTCTTTTGATCTTTCTTGTCACTTCTCGAAGCAAGTTGCATTCATGATCATATTTTATTATGATATTCATTATTGCTTCTTTGCAACTCTTAAGTTTATTCTTGTTGGGGTTTGAACTTCAAGTTTAGATATGAGTTATGCTTAAACTCTTTAAAAATAAAATTTGAAAATATTTTCTAGGTTCCTCTCTACAACTATAATTTGTAACAAAATCTCATGTTTTACCTTTTTCTGCATTGAACTATCTTGTGCATATTCTTATTGCCTTGTGTTGGGTGATTCTCATCTCTATCTTTATCATATATGTTGTGTAAATTAGATGGTAGATTTTGTTTTGTGAATACATTATTCTTGCAACATATGTTAAGTTACAATTTTCATATATGTATTTTAGATTCTATAAGATTATGAAATGTGTATGTTTGGATATTTTATTGGTGTCATGTGTATAGTAGGTAGAGTTAGTAACCATGTTTTAATCTGGTATATCACCCCCTATAATTTCAACATTTTATTTCATGCAATCACTCTTCCTTTTCCCTCAAAGTAGTAGTCTAAATGCATCCTGATTGTAAGGAAGTCAACCTGCTTTGGAGATTTAATCTGAGAGTGCAAGTCCCATAGTTGGAGGTTGTTTGCATGTTACACAAGGTCACTTGAGGGTCATACCTCAAGGAAGGTTGTATACTTTTGAGTCAACAATTAGCTTTTCCTGAAAATAAGTACAATAAAATAAAATATTTGGTATCATATCATGAAATTTTGAAAGCTTTGGAACCTACTTTCGAAAGGGATAAGCATGCTAGGAGAGACAAATTGCAAAATTGGATATGGTTATTTAAAGAGGCTAAAATGATGGAAGATTAATTTGTAAGAAGTTATATTGGTAGAATATCAACATCTATTGGATGAATCAAGTCTTTTAATGGAACTAAAGATGAAGATGATATCATATGGAAGATCTTGAAGACTTTGACACCGCCATTCAACAAGACAATGTAGAAGATTGAGAAAGTGATACTATGTACTAAATTTTTTTCTATAGAGACTCTTCTTCGAAGATTGAAAGTAGCATAAGTAAGTTTAAAATAGTCTAGAGATTTTCCTAGACTAGAGACTACTTTTGGTGCATTAATTATTCTTGCTTCCTTATCAAGAAGTGCAAGCAATAGTGGATATTATGCTAGTAGTAATAGATCATCCGAGGAAGACAAAAAGATTAAAGAAGGAATTATCTTTCTTGTGATGAGAGAAATAGATGGTAGAAAAATATTTAAAATTTGGACTTGTAATAAGTTTGGTTATTATGTTTCTAAGTGTCCTAAGAGAGTAAAGAAGTTTAAGAATAATTACAATTCTAAAAGGCCTAGATAATGATTGTATGAAAATGATGATGATAAATCTATAGAAAAGAGTGAAAGAGATGACGAGTTAGGCTTTGTTCTTATAAAGGAAGAAAATCTTGAATAATAAGTCAAAAAATAGAAATCCTGATCAAAACAAAGTCTAGGAAGATGCAAAGGATATTGGAACAAGCAAAAATGGGAAAATACCAAAAATCTAATTTTTGGTATTTTCTATGTTTTAGTATTTTGCATTTTTGAAGGCCTCTAGGTTATTTTTGGGCTTTAGCAAGGTGATAGAATCATAGCTATGCTTAAGAACTTGTACACCAAATTTATAACTTTAGTACACATTTCCATAAATTCTAATGGTTCATGATTTTGAGCTACGAGTAGAAATTTATGTCTTCTACAAGTAGACATTATTTGTAATAGAGATTTTTGTATTTTTTATAGTTGTTAGAATTTATTTTGTAATTAATTATGTTGTGGACTCTTCATTTTCATTTCCATGGGATAGTGATGACCCTTGGGATCCATCATACTTGTATAAACTCTTTTTTTGAATTAAATGGATCACTTTTGGCTTGCAAAAACATTTATTGTAGCATTTCAATGAATTTCAATTAAATCACAATACCACAGGTTTTACACTAGATATGTAATATGAATTCATAATTCAGACGAAAGCCCTAGTGTCACAAGTTGAAAAGAAAGATAATTACATCATAGACAATCATTTTTAACATTATATGACTAGCGATATGAATATATTTATTAAGTTCAACAACCTCAAATTAGTAAAGGAAAAGGTCATTGCTAGGTTGTAGTGGTCACTAAGATAAAGTGGTAAATGGTTTCAAAGTGGTCACAAAGAATAAAATAAAATGGATATAGTTTCACAAAACCACATGGTAAATAAAGAAATGAAGTTCTCAAGGAGCTAACAAAGGGAATCACAATGTTAGAAACCAAATTTAGCAGTTAAAAAAAAGAGGTGTGAGGTTCCAAAATGGTAAAGATAGCCTTATTTGAATGGTCACAACTGGGGAGGAAAGAAAAGAGAAAGTCTTGGTAAAGTAGCAAGAAAAAGGTCATTGCATCATCATAGCTTTCAATTTTAAAGTGTAAAAGTTTTTTTAATGGCCATTTTAGAGCTAGATAAAAAGAGTATGAGTTGGAAGTACAAAATATGAAAAAGAAAATATTTTACTAGCTTTTCAAGGATTGATAGGTTTTGAAGTGTGCCAATTTAAATTCCATTAATGCCACACTCCTATTGCAGAGATAGATAAATGTTGGAAGACAAAGAATTTCATTACCAATTGCATAATTGTTTGAGCATTCAGACAAAAATTTAAGTTGTAGAGTGATTTCCAATTATTATTGAAGATATAGCATTTAGAATTGATTGAATATTTTGAAGAGATGTCTCAAAAAGAAGGATATTTGATTGCATAGGCTATGATTGAAGAATCTACTTCACAAATAAAAATGCCTAACTCATTTTTTGAAGAAAGGATGCACATTCTACCTAGTTCAACTAATGCACAATCTATAAATGACCACACTTTCAGAGATCCATATGTATTCTATAGAGATGCAAAGGTTCCACATACAAATCGATATTAATTGTTATGGTTCCTATATAAGAAAAAAATGGAGAAGGTTCCACTTTGTAACCCTTGGGTCAAAAATATGGGCAAACTAATTATGCTAGAAGTATATGTGGATGTGAACATATTAAAGGCATTGACCAGATGTTACAATCCATTTAGCAAGTCATTCCATAGGAGAGACAAAAGCATTTTCCTATCCTTAGACAAAGATACATTCATAGAGGCATTCAATCTAAGGTGCCCAATTCCATTTCCTATTGACATCAATGACCTGATTGAGAATTTCAAGAGACATAAAAGTTTTTATATGGGTTAGAAAATGACAAGGCATATCCCCATGTCCCATAAAGAGAAGGGAGAAACTCTAAAGAAGAAGGAAGTAGAGAAAATCAAGCCTCTTGAATTCTTTCAAAAGTATTTCCAGAATATAGTCTTTGGCTTGAACAAAGTAATAGTTGTAGATGGAACCATGAATGCCCTAGTACGACATTATGTCATGGCCCTAAATATTCAAGACCCCAACACCAATGTTGGGTATAATTATATGACATACATAACTGATAAGATACATGAGGAGATCATTTTTGCACAACAGAAATAACTAGAGAATTTTAGGTTCCCTCACTATTCATTGATCATGCCTTTGATCTTTTTCAAGAATGTTGATTCATTTAACTTGAGCTTCTTTGAATTTGCACAGCAATGTGGAGAAAGAATACTAGTGCAAAGGTGGGCAAGGGTATGGAAAAGGTTTGATCCAAACTCAAATATTATTTCCTCCTATAATGATTTTGTGCATCCTATTTTAGAAACGATAGAATTTTCTAATTGAAGAATACCTAGGAGCATTAGAAAGGTTATTAAGTCCAACATGTGTTTTGATGTTGGGAAACAATTGACACATGATTGGGTGAGTGTTTTTCTATTTGAGGAGTATGACATTGTTACAATATATGGATGCCCTTAGCCACCTCACATTCTACCCAAGTATGTCCCAGAGAGACTAGGATTTGTAGAAGTTGTATGTTTGTTGATCTCATTGAACATAGAGTATCTAGGTAAACTTGTTAAGAAGGGAACATTTTTGTGTAGATGCACTAAGGTAGGAGATTTTGAGATAGGAAAGAATTCTATTGAGGATTCTAATGCATATTTTAGAAACTAAAAATTACCAATTGGACCAACAAGAATGTATGACCCCTATAGTATAGTCAAGAATACCCTAAAAAGCATGAGGGGGTGCAATTTACCTCCTACAAAACCTATGTGGGAAGAGGATGTCATTTTTGAAAGATTGGATGAGAGTTTCTGTAGGGAAATAATGATCAAGTTTTGAGATGTTGTTAGTTTTAAGCAAGAGATGAAAGAGGTAGATCCATCCTTTAAGGGATTATATCCTAAAAAGGACTATTGGGCTAGATTAGACAAATGTGTCAAAAATTTTGATGAGATATCAGCCAAAGTTCTTGAGGAGATAAGGAAGAAGGTTGATCCTAATTACTCCAATGAGGACATTGTTTTTGATGTTAGTGATAATGAAGAGGCTCATCCTAAAAGCTCAGAATAGGAAAAATAGAAGAACTAGAAACAAAAGATCATGGAAATTCCACAAAAGGTTTAACAAAAATCCTTAAAAATTCTACCAAGGGGTAGTCAATACTTTAATGATTTTTGAAGGAGGTATGTCATAGCTTAGGCCTCTGAGGATGAGAAAAGGGAAAATAAATTAGAATTACAAGCTTAAGTTATTGACAGTAGAATCATTGAAGCTAATGAATTTATGAGCGATGATAATTTCATTAAAAATGAAGAGTTAAAGAGCTTCCTATTCAAGTTGAAACATAATGAATTATCCTTGAAACGGAAGCCAATGGAATTTGATGAGGTAGTGGCTGAGATGGTTTAGAAACTACAAGAGTATGATCCTGCCAGTGAAATTCTCACTATGGAAGAAGTAAGAGAATTAGTGAGAAGAAGTGGCATGATTGTCTTCCCAAGATGGGATATACTTTATTCTTTACAATTCTATCTCATTTGAGGATGAGAAAAAATTGGGAGAATTGAGAGGCTCTAAATATAATATTGATTCCCAAACTATGGAAATATGGAGCTTGGCTCCAGAAAATTAGAAGCCTACTCTGGTGGAAATCAAAGAGTCCCCAAGAGAGAATGTTATATTTTGGAATGTGCACTCCACCTATAGTAGCCAAATATATGTGATATAAACATCTGTGGCATTGTTAAGAAAGAATAAGATGAATGTTCTTGAAGCACAATTGGAGGAGCCTATGAAAGGTACATTAAAACTAGGAGGCAGTATGAGGAAGAAATGAAGAAGACTTATGTCTTAGAATACAAGACCCTCAAATTGGAAAATGAGGTAGCAACATTAAGAAATATTGTAAGATCTACTATAGAAATTAAAGACCAAAGCATCTGGATAGAGGGCCAAGAATCAACGATTAGAGCTACTTCAAATTAGGCTATAGAAGTTGATGAAGAGGATTTGAAATTAGGGAAGGAGATTGAAATTAGAACTATCAAGAACTTGTTGGTTCATAAAATAAATAAAATTGGTCTCCTAGAATGTGCATAACAACTATCTTGTATTGAATGGAGTAGAATATAGATGTTCAGAGGAAGTTTCCCTATTATCTTCTTTGTTTACTAGATGGGGTCCTTATACTCCATTTCTTGATAGTCTAGTACCTTTATTGGCATAGAAGAAAGATCTTCCCAAGGTAACTATTATAAATACTAGAAAGATGATCAATAAGGTAAGAGATCTAAATGGTTTTTTTATTGGCAAGTTGTAGCTAATCTAAAATAATATGAAAGCAATTTCCATAGGAACACCAAAAATTATACGTACAATTTTGGGGAGTAATGGTAGAGTTAGGAACTAGGTAAAATGGTTAGCATCTTTTGATAGAATTTTAAACCATTCTAGATTACTGGCATACTACAATGATGAGGTAGGTGTAGTAGAGGTGTATGATTTGATTAAGGAAAAAATCAGAATAAAAAATGTCAAAAATAACTACAAAGATTAAGGCAATAACACAAATTCCTTGAAGGGTTAGATTCAGTTAGAGATGCTACCTAGCTTGATATAGATATAGATAGTACTATTTGGGAAGTTATTGGAGACATAAAGACCTTACCATCTGATGATAATGATTACACAGTGCAAGCATGAAAATGGGATGTAGTTAGAGGCAAAATAAACAAAGAAAAGGAAAGGAAAGTGACAAGAACTTGAAGATAAACATAATTCTATTGAAGACACCTACCAGTTTTGTAATTACATCTAGAATTTGATGAAATACAAAGAATGTTTGAAATGTAATAGAATATGAAATATATTTGTATTTGTTTTCAAATAGGATTTTGACATGTGTCCTCACATATGAATCTTGTTTCAATCCTTCCTATAAAAGGATTTCCAAGATGTGGATTTGGGGCTCGAAGTATGTATAATTTCTTGTGTTTTGTTATTGTGTTGTCGATCTAGTTAGTCTTTGTGTCAAATTTTGTGATGTATTCAATATAATAAATCTGAGAATACAATTGAACATTTAATGATAGACTTTCATATCTTGAGTCAATAATGTATTATTTTCAAGGAAAATTAATACAAAGAAAGATTCTACAATAGTTGTATCTCTAAATTTTGTCTCCATCTCCATGTGTCTATAATTTTGAGATTGAAATGAACAAGGTTCTTTCATTTTAATGCAAATTGGATGGTTGTATGTCTTTTCATTGATTTTGTTTAATTCAAGGAGTTAAGTAAATAGTTTCATTGAATTGATAGGGTTTCTAGGTGTGTGGGAGGGCTATTCATAAGAATGAAATTTAGGGTTAATTTCTAATAATTTAATTATAAGGCAATTAAATAGGTCAAGTTTTGCTAGTTAGACTTTGTGTAGAGATAGATAAGGTACTAATCATCAATTTAGATGAAAATTGTGATATGGTTGCACAAAGAAAAAATTTAAATAAAATAAAATTTACTCGTCTATATGAGGAAACAAACTACTAGTCATTTCTTATCTATAAAAAATTCCCTCTAAATTATCAGTTAGCTATTGCAAACAAGTCTTTTCAAATCTAAGAAGAAGTATTGAACATTTCTTCTATAAGGGACAAATCTAATAAGATAATATCAGTGAGCACATGTCTAAAGAAAGAGTCATAAATCAGTCACATTTCCATCCCCAAGGTTTACCCACATAGGACCTGTAGAGCCTAAAGTGTAGAGAATCCCTATGATTATTTTAATGTTTGTCCAGATCTGAAGACAATTTAGTTGAATATAGGAAGTAGCTAACCCATAGACTGAGTCTTGTCTTATGTATCCTATAATTCAGTTTTAGATTAGCCTAGTAGCTTTCAAACACCAAAAAAATGGTGACTTTGTTGGGAAGCCTTTGAAAGAAATAAAAGTTTGAACTCTAAAATCTATGCTATGAGTCACACATCTGCAATCATATTTTATTATATTGTTACAACTATTCTATGATATTAGTTTTTGTTGAGTGACAAACCTTGAGAATCTAAAAATTCCAATACCATGGGAGCTGTTTGAGATAGAGTTTTCTTGCAAAGTGCCTTATTGGCTATATAGAGTTGTATTCCTAAGGTATACAATATATTCTTTTCATTTGGGTTGGGTCCCTTTTTCAAATCTATTGTGGAAATTTTTTATTGTGAAGTTTCTTGTCTTTTAGCTATTATAAAAGATTTTTTTCTTAGTGGGTAGTGACTCAGCCTTAGGTTTTGTAACTAGTGCTTTTATTAAAGTGAAATATGGTTGATAGAAAGAAAAATATAAGAGCTTATGTAAGGGATAACCCTAATATCCCATTGTATACAGAATTAGCAAAGGGTGGTAAAAAGAATTGGCCCAAAAAGAAAGGTGAATCCAATCATACATGGAAACCTAAGGTTAGCCCATAGTATCGGCCCTTAGTTGAGAAAGAAATCTCATCCCATAGTTTTGAATCTAAAATTACTAGGCTCCTAGGTGATATATTCACAAAACCATATCATGAAGATAGGATTTACCAAGACAAAATGGTATCATCCATGGGAAATATTTTTTTCAGTCCAAATGTTATAGAAGAATTGAACCAACATCTCAGACCCAGAAGTGTTCAATCTAATAGGACATGGCTTGGGCAAGTTCCATATATTGAGAGAAACCTAATAGATTTGGAAGACCCTATAGAATCTAAAGAAACTACCACATACCATGATGACTTTATTTATGAGATAGAATTTCTTAGAAGAAGGATTTCTAAATAATAAACCAAACACATTAATTCAAAAAAAGAGGAAGAATAAATCGGCATGAACACTCTCATTGAGAGAGATAATTTTCCTAGGAGAATGGTTTCTCTAAAATTTGAAAGAGAGATCCTCCAAAGTGCATTTAGATGTATTTGGGGATGTTCAAGATTTGAGTTCTAAAGTCCAAGAGAAGGAACATCTCCTAAATGAAAAAGAAGGATTAGTGATATCCCAAATCTGGCCCTATAAACCTATTGAACCTAAGATCATAGATTTAACTATAAAAGATCTTGAAAAAGGAAATTGGGATGTTGTAGGGATCCAAATAAATGAACCTCAAGTCATTCCTAGAAAATCTATAGATCTTGGCATGTCCAAATTGGATTTAGACTAGAAAAAGCTAAGAAGGTGAGAGAGGATTTAGCTAAAGAGCTTGAGAAGGTTGAGAATTATGCACAAGCAACTGAACCCAAAAGGAAAATCTAATTTGTTAAATCTAATTCTACTTTATCTTCTTGGCCAAATATGTCCTCACAAGCCACACCCCATGTTCTTTCTTGTATACTAACAATTCCTCTCCAAAATATTTCACAATCAGCCCATGCTTCATCTTCACCTACATGTAACCAAATCCTATTGCTCACTAGGTTTGGCAGCCTCAATTCCAATAAAAACTCAAAACATTGGAGAAAGAACATTAACTACTATTGGTTTTCAAAGAAGGCCTATTTATATGGAAACATATAAATAGATGTCCTTTCTAAGAATTCCTAAGTTCCCACATCCTATTTCCAATGACTTTAGAGATAATGTCATTAAATTTTCAAGAAAGAATACCATTACTAGTGAAGAGAACCTAAGGAAATTCACTAATATCCTCAATTATTATGAAGTAGAGCACAAGGATGTGGTGATGAAGTTATTTGTTCATTTACTAACTGAAGATGCCTGAGATTTGTTTAGGAGATGGCTCAATGATAGTATTAGTTCATGGAGTGATTTGGAGACATTTTTTAAAGAATAGTATGGGGATAATACCAATGTTGGCTTTATGATAAATGACTTTAATAATAATAAAAAGAGGCCTAATGAGTCCACTTTTGACTTCAATATCAAATTTCAAAAGGGAATGTACAAGTTATTCCAAGTAATGAGACATGGTGATGGTGTTTGTCTCTCTACTTACTTTAGTGCATTTGATAGTAAGATGGTCTATACCTTTAGAGACAAAGATCCCAAGACACTATGAGATGTTGACAAGATGGCTATGAATATTGAGATTAATAGAAGAGCCTCAGGTAAGTTGGAAGAAGAGATTACCCAAAACTATTCAATCCAAGATACACAAATAAAAAAAGTGAAAAACCTATTGTAGGTAAGAATCCTAAAGAGGATATAATGGGTCAAGTTATAAACCTACTTAAAAATATGAATTCACTAGCATTTAATGTGAATAATCTTAATAATGGAGAGAAAGTTCCATTCAACAATAATTACAACAAGTAGAATAGAATGCAAAATTTCTCTGATACCACTCAATGGTAGGATGGGAAGCCTGTTGTTCCTCTTACTAAGAATTTTGGTGAGAAAAGTACACTTGATCCTCTACAAAAGACATCTATCAACATGGTTGATGACCCTCAATGGTGTATGATCTATCAATTGCCACATGCACCAGAGTATTGTGTTGTTGCTTTATCATTTGTTTCTAATCAAGAAAATAATGAATAATAGCTACGTTACGATGGTGGAGTTGAAGATGTTGGATGTAACATGGTAGGTTCATATTCTGATAATGTTTCTAAATGTGATGCCAATGAATATGTTGTTTATGAAAGAAGGCATTTTAGTAGTATAGTGTACCAGCAAATTTTCTCAGATGAGGAGGATGAAGATGATTCTACTTGCAATATGATGTCATCAAAGAATGAAGTAACTTTTAGAATGCCAACCAAGGAAGAGATTAATCAGATCACTACAGATAGGGTTTCTCAAGTGTAGATGAGAGGTATGATGTACAAGGATGAATGTAATAAGATGTATGATATTTTTATTAAGAAAACTAATCCAAAGAAAATAGAGATCAGTAAAGAAAAGGACAAGAGCAATATCAAGGTGAAAATTGTTAATAAGGAGTGGGAAGCCAAGAAAGAAGATATTGCAAAAGGTCTTGAGATCCAGATGTATGATAGTAAGAGAGAAAAGAGATCATTGGTAACAACTACTATGAGTGAAAAAAAAAAAGGTTAGAACAATCTGAGCTAATTTGACAAGAAAAAGGAGGTGAAAGATATGTCAATTGATAACTATATTGTCCCTCCTATTGATATGTTATCACTATTATCACAAATCAAAGTAAAAGTTCCTTTGTTAAAGTTGTTAAGAATTCCTATATTGACAATTTTCTATATACAAATATGAAAATGGTTTCATTAATAGAAACACATGATGTACATACTTGTAGTTAACCTAAAAAATAAAGGTACTTAGCTTTTTGGTACTCAAAAAATTAGCTAAGTATGAAAATGGTGCACAACAATACATTTTTTATATGTAAAATGTTCTTAACATCTTAATATGACTAGCGAGGTTAGATGGAGATAGTATACATATTGCTAGTATACATATTTCTAATGACATGTATAACCTTGGAAATCAATACAAATAGTACAAAAGGATGATAATTAAAATGTATAGGACGTCAAAATGAAAGGTAAAGGAATTATTTTTTTTATAAAATAATTACTTGACCAATTAGGGCTGACATCTTAGATGTTTACTCTAAGTTGGAAAAGTATATTATGGTCTTAGCTGACCTAGCAAAAAAAATTTAAAACTCATGGCATTTTTGTAAAGGATATCTTAAGAGATTAAGAGTGCATTTTTTATGTGGAAAGTGATATGCAAACTTTTTGTGGAGTATTATATGTGATGTTTTTGAGAACCTAATTTTGTGATTTGAGATTGAGTTGAGATCAGAGATCATCCGAGAAGAAGTTACAACATCTATACATCTATATTTGAGGAACTTAAATTCTAGTTACTTGTTTGGGAAGTGAGCTCTTGTTGTAATTTAAAGTGCATGTTTGGATAGTGAGCTCTTCTTACATACTGTTAACTAAAACACCATCCAACGAAAAAACCAAATTTAAATGATAAATCACCCAATAGTCACCTAGGGTTAGATTCATGTGGTCATAGTTAGTTAAGTACTGACCAAGGTCAAGATGGAAAAGGTGCACTTTTCTTTGTATTCTCTTGATTGCATGATTACATTGGCATGCTATGGTTTAAGCTGTGATAGTGTGGAAAAAGTAGATCAAAGGATAGCCAAGCTTTGAGTTGCGATCAAGCAATTTCCTTGTACCTCTTGATCACAGGGGCCTAACAATAACATCAACTCAAGGTGACAAAGATGCAATGAAGGTCAGATCTTACCTTTTGTAGGCTTGCAGCAATTAGTAAGGAATGCTAATGGCAAGTTGCAAAGCAACGATGAACTATTGGGTAATAGTTTTGTAGGTAGTAACTATTATCCAAGGAGGATAGTGGCAAGGTTGCGATCATGGATGGTCAATGTAACGCATAAGGATTGGACCAGTGATAGAGTGGCATAATGATAAGAAGTGTTTGGTCTTAGCAAGACTCCATGATTAAAGCTCAGCCAATCAAGAATCATGGTCGATTTGGAGGTTGGCAGCTATGGAAACAATTCATTGAGTGATGAATCTAATATTTTGATCCCCCATAACTACTCTCATCAATCTCTAGGCTTGATAAATCCAAAGGGGGTACTCCGTTGTCATTAGTCAACCTATTCATTCACTCAAAGATTAAGCAATTGTCACTCTTCACCTCTCAGAGATTTTTTTTTGGTGGAGAAGTGATCCTCTCATGTATAGATTTCCTCAATAATCAGATTTTCCCTATTTTGTAGTAGTTATTCTCTGATTCCTTATCTTGTGAGGGGAGTCATCCAATACATATTGGCACTATAAAGGCATACATTGTACTCTTTCTAAGGGTCAAATCTTCTCTATTTTCCTCTAGTATTGCCTTGGTATACTACTGTAAATTCTCTCTTTGCCTTTGAATTATATGATTGTCTGCCTTATCTCTTTTAATTGTCATCATACAATGCAAGCTTGCCTACCTCTCTCAACATATTATGGATAGTTTTAGTCTATATTTTTTTGTATCTCTTTGTCCCATGAATGATAAAAAGTGAATCATTTTTCCTTGAGCCACTCGTGGTTTTTTTATCTTTATGTAGTTTATAGATTAAAGAAATTTTAAATCTATGTATCTTTAGGCTACCATAATGATAGTAATGTGCATGTATGGGCATGGATTGGTTTGAACACCCTATTTTGGTGCATCACCTCATTAGAATAGATTAGGTATTTTTTTTCCATGTATTCCTTTTCACCTTTATCTTCAAGAATAGTTTAAGTGCATCCTAATAGTTGTTGCGGTTCATGCTCAAGAGACAAACAAGGGCATCTTTAAGAGGTGAGTTCCAATATCAAGAGCATTCTCTCTCTAATTCAAGAAGAAAAGTTAGACTATCCTTATCACCTATTAGGAGCATGGTAGTAACATATACCCATGCAAGATTTATCTCCACTCCTCCTATTGTTAGATCTCAGCCTAGAATACCATTTGCACAATATCAATAGAACCCTTGTTTACATGGCTAGAGCTCACATTTTCACCACCTTTAATGGTGGAAGCCCCCTCCTATAAGCCCAAAGGCATGAAATACTAGCATCAACTCTTAAAAGTGCACCTAATTTTATTGGTGAGACCTCCACATCCCCAATTAAACATATTCAATAGGTTTCTAATGTCTATAATATTCATGTTATCACTGAGGATGATGTAGCAGTTAGACTTTTGGCATCATCCTTAAAAGGAAAGGCATTATAATGGTATAGAGGTTTTTTTCATAGCTCCATTACTAGTTAGGATGGATTAGGAGCAACCCTATAAAAGAATTTTGAGGACCAAAGTAAACACTTGTCACTTTTGGAACAACTGAAAACTATCAAGAGGGCCCCCTATGATTGTATGACTGATTTCAATTATAGATTTTAGAAGATGTGAGATAGAATACCTATTGCAGTGAAACCTTCTCTCGCTAATGCATTCTTGTTTACCCCAAAGCCTTCAAAGTGATAAAGCTACCATTTTACAATCTATGGGGGGGGGATACTTTACCAAATGCTTATGAGATTTCTATAAGAGCTGAAAATATCTTGATATAGGGAGGGAAGTTAGCTTCAAGGACCCCAATGCCTTTCCTCCCTGACATGCCTAATCATTAACCTATAGTAGCCCCTATTCATGTCCCTTCTCTATGTTATCCTTTAGCTATGGTTCCAATAGCCTCTACATCCTCTAATGGAGTTCATAAGATTAAGGCTATGATGTAGAAACTAATGTAGAATGTAGATAGAAGGATGCTAGATCAAGAAAAGAAGATGGAGGAAAATAGTGTAGTAATACAGAAAATGGGAAATGAGTTTGTAGCCATGAATAGGCAACAAACTTAGAATAATAAGTCTCTCCAAATCCAGAGTCAAGGTCCTATTCATGGTAGACTTGCAAACTAGAGTCATCCCTGCTACAATTAGAATAGACCTATTGACTACACTCTATCTTCAAATGCCAACATAAATAGGGACTTAGTCCCTTAGAATAACCTTGCCCAAGCTCAAGATTTATGCCCTTCTTGTAACTACTCTTATGGATATTGCATGTGTCAAAAGGTAGAATCTTACATGTCTTTAACTATACTAGAGTGAGTAGTTGTCTAGCAACACAATGCTAATCAACTTGTCAATACCTTTCAATAGGATGATTGGTCTTTTATGAACTGCCTTGTGGAAGAAAATGGAAATGTAAACTAGGATTCCTATGCTTACAATACTAGGAGAAAAAAAGATTTTTTTAAGAGATGGCTCCTCAACATCCTAATCAGCTTTTCACATCAAGTGCAATACTTCATGTACAAGTAGTCATCCAACAACACAATGTGAATCAACCTACCAATGCTTCTCAACGAGAAAGGCAAGGTGAAAGCAAACATAATGTGAACAACTAATAAACTATCCCACCCTAAGCTTCCACTTTCAAGGCTCCTACTAGAACATCTAATGCTCCTTTTAGTGTAGTAAAATAGATGAGGAAGCCCAACACAAAAATTTCTATGTGGGATACTATAACTATTGTTTTATCACAACGGAGGTTTCTACTGTAGGAGTTGGAAAGCATTAAGCTTGAGATCATCCACCTAGCACCAAGAATGTTACAAGATTGGTACAAAAATCTAAGGAGGCAGAGATAAACAAAAATGTTAGACCTCCTCCCTTCTATGATTCTCTAATTATAGGAGATAAGCAAGTATTCAACTATATGATCAATTCAGGGGCCAATAGTTCAGTAATGACTAAGTGTGTTTTTGATACCTTAGAAATGGAATGTGAACCCATTGTTAAATATGTGTTGCAATTAGGTAGTAATAACGTCAAGAGCATGGGAATATTTAGGAATGTTGAAATGCCCTTACGTGCATGTCCAAGTTGCACTATAGTTCAAGATATATCAATTGTTGAGGTCAAATCACACTTTTCTATTTGTCTATCAAGAGACTTCACTACCCAAATAGGTGGTTACATATCTTCTAATTGGTCATATATGTTTTTTAGAACTAGGTATGGAACCAAGGCTTCAATCAAAGAAGAACCATTAGTCATCTACCACATTGAGTCTTATACTCATAATCTCATCAATATCAATTGCACCATCTTGGAAATAGATGAAAATGATACAACAAACAATCCTAACACTTCTTTAGCTGATACACCTAATTTCCTCTTGGATGAGTGGGCCAATGCTTACTAGCTTGACCCTATATCAGAAACCTTAGAGACTAGCTTGGGTGTGTATTTTACATTAGAGAAGGATGCTCTTGTCCCTAACTTGATAAAAGCCAAAGAAGATATAAGAAGAATATGGAGGATGTATTTTGATGGATCAAGAAATAAAAATGGATTAGGGGCTGGTATAGTCTTGGTTTCTCCTACATCATAAATGTATTATTTCTCATTTAGGTTGTAGTTTAGTTGTACTAATAATGTAGTTAAATATAAGGCATTGATTTAGGGTCTCTTACTTGATCAAAAAATAGGAACCTAAGCATTGAGTGTGTATGGGAATAGTGATTTGGTGATCAATTAGGTGAGGAATCAAAATGTCACTAAGAATAATTTTCTCAAGTCTTACAAACATAGAGTATGGGATTTACTTGAAGGTTTCAATGCATTCAATATTCAAAGTATCCTTAGAAGAGGAAATAAATGTGTTGATAGACTTGTAGTGGTGGGTGCATCTTATGATGTCCTAAGGATCCTTGAAGATGAAGGTAAGTAGAAGATCAAAGTGGTGGTTAGAGCCACCATCCCTAATAATGATACCAATTGGTAGGTCTTTGAATCTGATTTACAAATTGTGAGTTTCCTATAGAATGAAGAAAAATTCTTAGCTCCAACAAATTTCCTAAGGGTTTCATTACCTTAGAAAGTTTCTTCAACCCTAATGACCAAGTGACGATGAGAGGCATGAATCTTGCTACAAGCAAAGAAGACCATGTGCCAACTATCATTATTGATGGAAGGACATTGAACATGGGAAGGGTATATTTTGAAACTAAGCAAGAGTTTTTTGTCTAACTATGTCAAGAATTAAATGATGTATTTTCTTGGACATACAATGATTTAAAGGGGTTTAACTCTAGTTTGTTTCATCCTACTATAGATCTGGTGGATAATGTCAAGCCTATTAGGTAGTAATAAAGGCCAGTAAACCCCTAATGAGAAATAGAGATATTAGATTGTGCATAGATTTTAGGGATCTTAACAAAGACTCCCTTAAATATCACCATCCTCTCCCTTCCATGGAACATATATTGTCTAAGGTTAGTGGTTTAGAGAGATTCTCCTTCTTAGATGGATTCTTAGGTTATAATCAGGTGTTAGTCAAGGAAGCTGATAGATATAAGACTTATTTTACTACCAAATGAGGTACCTATGCCTATAGCAAGATTCCTTTTGGACTAAAAACTGTAGGTGTCACATTTTAAAAAGTAGAAAACCTTCAAAAATATGATTGAGAGGTTCATGTTAGTCTACCTTGATGACATCACAATATGTTCTAAAAATTTAGTAGAATATTTTGATCATCTCAGACAAGTGTTTATAATGTAGAGAGTGGGGACTATCCTTGAATCCAAGAAAGTGTGTCTTTGCCACTAATCAAGGAAAATTATTATGACACATTGTATCTAAAGATGGTTTGACTATCAATCCAGAGAGGGAAAAGTCAATACATGCCATTTCTCTTCCTATTCACAATAAAGCTCTGCAAAGCTTTCTAGGTAGAATAAAATTTGTGAGAAGGTTTATTCCTAACCTAGCTACCATGGTGAAACCTCTTAGAACTATACTAAAAAGTAATATGGCCTTCTTATGGACCAAGGAAGGGAAAACAATTTTTGAAGAGATCAAAGAAACCATAGCTTCAACTCCTACTCTCATTAATCCAAATTTTGATAAGGATTTCATTCTATATACCTTAGGAGGTGAGTTGAGTATTTCTACTATTTTGAATCAGATAAATGAAAAAAATAAAGAGTAGTATATTAATTTCTTTAGTGAAGGAAACAAGGAATATGAAAATAAACATAGGTATGTAGAAACGAAGGCCCTTGTGGTCATAAAAGCCTTGAAGAAATTTAGACAGCTATTGTCTCATAACAAAATCCATTTGTTGGTTCCTCATGCTAGTGTAAAGGATTTCTTGTTAAGAAAAGACATTAGTGAGAAAAGAACTAGTTAGATCACCAAGATAATGGAATATAATGTGGATATTTAGATCACCAAACTAATCATGGGAAAAGGGTTGTGTAAATAGATGATCTCATCTCATGAGATTAATGATGAGGTTGTCCTTGTATTGACATAAAAGTAGGAGGCAAGAAGTTGTAATACAAGTGGTTGGACAGATGATATGAGGACCTTCTTAGCTAGGAATGGGTATCCTCAAGGGTTGGACAAAGCTAAAAGGAGATAATATAAGCTACAATATATTCCTTGTGCTAAAATTAATGGCGTTCTATTTAGGAGAGACTTCAATGGAGCCCTACTAAGATGTATTGATGTTGATCAAGCACAAAGGGTAGTTAAGGAGCTTCATGATGATCCTAGTGGTGGTCACTTTTCAAAAAAATCCACAACGATAAAAATCATGAGAGCCAGTTACTACTAGCCATCCTTGTTCCATGACTATCATACACATGTAAGGAAGTATGGGAAGTGTGCCTTCTTCTTAGGTAAATAGAAGCTTGTGGATCTCCCACTTCACCCCATCTAGGTTGATCAACCTTTTGGTCAATGGGGATTGGATTTTATTGGTCCTATTAACCTACCTTCTAGCTCTAGTCATAAGTGGATTCTAATTTCCATGGATTGTTTTACAAGATGGAAAGAGGTAATAGCCTTAAAAGACTCTACAAAAGCTTCTCTTGTAGAATTCCTTAATGGAATGTTCTCAAGGTTTGGTGCCTGTTTACCTATCATTTTAGATAATGCTAAATCATTCATAGGATCTTAGATCTTTACATGGGAAATTGATCATGGTATTTACTTGAGCACATCTTCCAATTATCATCCTCAAGGTAATGGTCTAGTTGAATCATCCAATTAAAATTTGATAAAAATCATCAAGAGGACTATTGAAGACAACCAAAGGTGTTGGCACCAAAAATTGAAGACCACCCTATGGGCTAATAGAATAACACCCAAAAGAGCCATAGGGAATTCTCCCTTCATGTTGCTCTATGGAAGGGAAGCTAGGCTTCCTGTCTCACTAGATTTTATTACTCTTTAAGCTAGTTCATTAGCTGGAATTGATTGAAAATGGTGCTATGTCTATGAGAATGACAGATTTTATGGAGCTAGAGAAGAAAGGAAGTCAACCAATCTAGACCATAGAGGCACATTAGTAATACATGAAGAGGAGTTTTCATAAGAAGGCTAAGACTAAACATTTTATGGAAGGTGATCTTGTGCTTAAGTGGGATGTAGACAGAGAAAACTAAGGAGGCACTCAAAGTTTGATGCCTTATGGAGTGGCCCCTATGTTACAATCACTAGTTCTGAACAATCTAATGCTTTCCAGTTGGGTAGGCCTAATCGCGAACTCTTTCCTATTCTAGTCAATGGAATACATCATAAGCTATGTTTTTGATGGAGTTTAATATTTTATTTATATAGTTAGAGTATTTTTTCTTTCTTGTTCTTTCCTATTTACCAAGAAGTGCATGGGCACACATTTTTTTTTGAGGGTGTTTTTAGTTTTGCAAGCTATCGAGGAAGAGGGCATGTTATGGCCCAAAATATAGTAGAGGTGGTAAATGGATGAGCTTCATAGTTTTAGAGACTCCATAGTCCAATGGATTTTTTGATTGTCACTAGTCATATGCTAAGAAGACTTACATCCCCTCTAATTCACCAAAAATGTTAACTAAAATACCCTCCCACTAGAAAATCAAATTTAAATGATAATTCACCCAGTAGTTACCTAGGGTTTCTTATGAAATGATTTAGCATTGGCCATATTCTTATTTCATATCACACCTTAAAATAGTTTTGATTCACCAAGGTCAAGATGGCAAAGGTGTGATTTTCTTTGTATTCTCATGATCACATGATTGCATTGACATACTATGGTTTAAGCTGCGACAATGTGGAAAAAGCAGATTAAAGGATAGCCAAGTTTTGACTTGTGATCGAATAGTTTCTTTGTTTCATTTGATCATAGGGGAATTTTAGTAACATCAACTTAGGGTGGTAACGATGAAAATTTGGTTAGATTTTAGCTTTTTCAGGGTTGCAATGGTTAGTAAGGAATGCTAAAGGGAAGTTATGAAGTAATGATGAACTATTGGATTGTAGTTTCACAAGTAGCAACCATTACCCAAGGAGGATAGTGGTGAGGCTAAAATAATAAATGGTTAATGCAAGGTGTAAGGATTGGACTGGTGATAGAGAGGCACAATAATAAGAAGTGTTTGGTCTATATAGTAAGACTTGATGATTAAATCTTAGTCAATCAAGAATCGTGATCAAGTTGGAGGTTGGTGGCTATGAAAATAGTTATTTGAATGGTAAATCTAATCTTTCAACCTCCTACAAGTACCCTCATCAATCCCTAGGCTCAATAAATAAAAAGGGGGTACTCCACCATCATTAATCAATCTATTCATTTAGTTAAAGATTAAGTAACCATCACTCCTGACCTCTCAAACATTCATTTCATGGAGAAGTGATCCTCTCATGTATGGATTTACTCAATAATTAGATCTTACCAATTTTGTAGTGAATATTCTCTGAAGATTTGATTGTAGTGGTTGATTTACCTTGTGAGAGAAGTCATCCAAGACATACTAGCACTATAAAGGTACACATTGTACTCTTTCTATGGGTTGGATCTTCCCTATTTTTCTCTAGTGTTGCCTTGGAATACTACTGTAAATTCCCTCTTTGCCTTTGAATTATATGACTATCTGCCTTATCCCTTTCAACTGTCATCATAATGTGCAAGCCTGCCTACCCTTCTCAATGTATTATCGATATCTATAGTCTACATTTTTTATATCTCTTTGGCCCGTAAATGATAAGAAATGAAGCATTTTTCCTTAAGTCACTCATGTGATTGTATGATCTTTATGCAATTTATAGATTAAAGCAAATCTGAATTTGTATATATTTAAGATGCCATAATGATAATATTGTTCATGTATGAGCAAGGGCTGGTTTGAACACCCTAATTTGGTGCATCACCTCATTAGAATAGATTAGGTAGTTGTTTCCATGTATTACTTCTTCCTTTTCTCTTCAAGAATAGATTAAGTGTATCCTAATAGTAGAGGAAGTCAACCTTCTCTAGAGACTCAACCTCATCATTCAAGTCCCACATCTTTAAGGTTGTTTCCATGTTTCAAAAGGCTATCCTTACATAAAACTTTGGACAAGGGAGCAATATTTTTTGAAAACACATACTGTACTCAACAACTCCTAATTGGGTTGGAATCTCCTAACAGGAATTCAAAGTCTCCTTATAGGGACTCTATATATTGAATTTTATTATTGACTCCTAATAGGGTCTATCCTCTAAAAAAGAATATATATATCAGTATATCTTTGTGGGCATCATTCCCACTAGGGTTTTCCTTTGGCTAGAATTTCCCTAGTTAACAAGATATGGTATTATGAGTTCTCCATGTGTATGGTTACTTTTACTATTTAATATTGTTTGTTTATTTTTTTTATCCATTGTTCAAAGTAATTAATAATATCTAGTTGGTGACAAAAGCAGGTAGAAAACTAATTCACCTCCCTCTTAATATTCACTATTTCTAATGATTGGTATTAGAGAACAATTACTCATAAGAGGATTAATAGCTTGAATAAGATCCCTATGGATATGGAATTGTTGATGAAGAACCTTGAAGAGGCACTTGAACAAATTGATCTCCTTACTGAAGAAATAGATAAGCTGAAGGATAGATATGAAGACTCCAAAGTATGCATTGGACAACTAAAGGAAAAATTTGAAAATGTCAAATCAAAGACTGAATCTATTGGATCAAAAATAGCAGTGATGAATATTCAAAGCAAAAAATAGAGTACAAGATCTTAAATCATGAGTTGAAGATTATTAATTTGAAGCTAAGTTTGAAGAGTGATCCTAACAAAGTTGAATCAAAATTAAAGACTCAAAATTTAGATCTTAGGGCCAATCTAGCAAACTTGACATCTGAGCTTGAAGCATTAAGAGAAGATCATGGAGAACTTCAAAAGTACAATACTATTGTGAAAGGTCAACTAACTCAAACTAAGGTACAACTTATAAAGCTTTATTCTAGTAGAGAAAAACTTGATGAATCTATGTACAATACAAAGACCTACCTATGATAAGATTGGTCTTGGTTACCTATTTTAATATGTCCATAAAAACCTAAAAGTGGATCAAATTTAGAAAAAAATATAATTTGATGATAAGATTGAATCTAGTCAATCTTTTGATAAATCTAGAGAAGTTGGACTACAAAAAGAAACTAAGAAATTGGACAAACCTAAGCAAGTAGAATCTCCTAAGGAAACTAGGTATGAATTTAGAGGTAAGTGTTTTTCATGTAATGAAATAGGTCATATAAAAAGAAATTGTACAAATAAGTCATTTAATCATGTTACAAATTTTTATTGTCATAATTGTCATGGTATGGGTCATAAAGAAATTCATTGTTAAATGCCTAAATATGATAATGATAAAAGGAATGGTAGAATGCCTAGAAATACTAACCATGTAGATAGAAGAAGATCTAATGAGAGGACATTAAGAGAAAGAAGACCTTTTCATGAATGAAAGTATATTTTGTGTTATAAGTGTAACAACTTTGGACACATGTCCTAGAATTTTCAAGCACTTATTGATCAATAGAATCCCAAAAGAAAATCCCTAGTATGTTAGTTATGCAACAACTTCATACATACAAAAAAGTACTACATAATCGATAGAAGTGATAATGGAAGAAAATTTAGAAATGATATAAGGAATCATGAAACAAACTTCTTGAATAGAATCAACCATGGAAGAAAATTTGGAAATGAAATAAGGAATCATGAAAGAAAGTCTAAAACAAATTAAGATAATGAAGATTGAACAAATGTAGTTAGTGAACTTTGAGAAGAACTTGATGATGCATTTGTAAAAGTATTAAATATTTCTAAAGAAAAGTTAGATGATGCAGAAATAAAATGATTAAAGTCGAGAATTGAGTTTGATTCAACTAAGTTGAATCAAGCTTGCACTAGGACTCAAAACTCTAGGTATTCTAGATTGTGGCTAAGCTCATGTGTAATGTGGATCTTTTAGTAACAAATTATGAAGGAAATAAGAGTTATTGTTGTTATCAAAGAAGGTTGAGTCTATAATAGTAGACGGAATCTATGTTTTTATAGTGAATTTCATGAGGCAAAGTTTTGTGAAGCATTATTATGATGGATGGATGCTATAGTTATCCTATAATAGTAGTTAAAGATCAGATAGATGATCTCAAGTGGATATTTGATATTGGAATATAATTAAAAATATTTTCAAGTTAGCAAAGTATGCAATCAATCTAAGTTCAATATTGGATAAAAGGAGTACAAAACATAATTATTTCCGCATTGAAAACCATCTCATAATATTAGAGCATGCATAAGTGATTTGTAAAGATGATTTTGAGAAAAATCCTACTCCAAAAAAAGGTATTTTTATCATTTCTTGTGTAGAATTTATTGGATAAATTTCTTTTTGGTGTAATTCTAGATATGTCAATAGTTCATAATGTATATAATGTTGATAGACACAAAGTGAAAGTTGTTCCTATGAAAACATTAGAGGAAAACCCTAATTTGGCATTATCTATTACTCTGAACAATGTAGTATATTTGGAAGATGTAGGAAGTTACTTGCCTAACAAATTTGAGGCTATTGGAAGTGAATTCATGAACAAGAACATGGAAATTGTTTTAAATCATGATATGACTATAAAGTCCAGATATGAGGATCTAAAGGATTTAGACTTAGTTAGATATTACTTTTACCATAAACTTGATACCAAATAGTGGAATCAAATTATATTAAGAACAATTCACAATAGAAAGATTTGGATGGGAGAAGGTGTAGTTAATATTTTTGCTGACCTTATACATAAGGTTATTAGTCTTAGTAAGCAAGGAAGTGTACCTATTGGAGAGAAACTAGTTAGGAATGTTAGAATAATTAATTAATTAATTATTATTTATTTATTCTATTACTTAAACTTACTTAGGTTAATGCATTTATTTAATATTTAGTATTTAATTCATGTAGTGATGAGTTGTTGACAACACGGGAGTTTGTTCCCTTCTAACATGTTTCACCTTTTTGTGGAAGTCTACTTGGTTGTGAACCTTATCTTCTACCACCTTCCAACTTGTTCTACAAGCTTCCATGAGGCCTTTATATTAGGTCTCTCTCTCTCTCTCTCTCTCATTGTATCTCACATTCCACTTTCATTTTATTTTTGTATTATTTATCTCTCATGTCCGTTTAGGGTTTTATCCAAGCTCCACCTCTTCCTTCTTGGTTTCCCTTCAATAGGTTATTTTGCATGTAGGTGATCTTGATTAGCTACAGAGTTGGATTTCATCAACTCCTACAAAGAAGAAGGTGGAACTTAACACCAAAGCAATTTACAATGGTAAGGCAATGGTGATCAAACACCATCAGACAAAATGATGTGAGATTTTTTAGCATAATCATTGCATATTCTATTTGTGCAAGTTCCAAAGGTGATGAGTTGTTAGTAGGTTTCATTTATGTAGCTTATAAGATTTGTTTTGAGAAATAACAAGTGAATTTGAGTGACATTATGAGAGTGCAACTCCTTGAGAATTTGGAAAGGATTAAGAGGACTAAGAATGGTGTATTTAGATTTCAATCTTTGATTAATCACATTTTCTTTCATGTACTTAAGAGATTTCCATTTCTATCATTTATTGATATTATGAGCAGTGAATGATGCACCATGGATAAGATAGCATATTTGTGTAGAAGGCATCTTAGATAATGAAAGTCTAATTATGAAGACATTTTAGAATAAGATGAAATAGAGATTCACAATTTCCCCTACAATTGTTGACAAATTTAGGAATGATATATATGTTTTATGGTAGATATAGATCTAACCTATATTTAAGTAGTGGAACGAAGGGAAACATTTCTTGAGCCCTTAGGTTATGAGTTGAATGATGATGCCACTATTGGATACATTGATTTAATGTTGAAATCCAAAAATAGATCAAGCTTCATAAAAATTTGGAACTTATGAGGAGGTAATTAAGTCGTCCTACTAGGCATCATTAGAGAAATCATCTCATAAGTAATTTTAGACTATGGTGAAGAAATAACTAAGTATGGTTGATATGATAGAAACTAAGTCATAGGCAGTAAGATAAATGATCTTTAGACTGAAACACATTAGCGAACAAGGTGTTGTGACACCTCTATTAGTTGGTGAAGAATCTAGTGGATCTATTGTAGAAACTCCTATAGAAAAAAACATTCCATATGTTGTTGTATCAATAGAACAACCTAGTGAACCTAAGAGGAAGTCTAAGAGGTTAGTAGAAGTTGAGACTCACAAGGAAAAGAGACTCAAGTAACAAGCCACTAGACCTAGAAAAAGGAAGAAGGAATTGTTGACAATTGAAGATTCTAATGAAGATGAAATAGAAGAAGAAGAAATCAAACAAATAGAAAAGGTTACCATTCCAAGCAGCCAATAGGTAAGACAAGGCAACCATGGAAACCAAAGATATAGAAAATAAATACAACCATTGTCAATGAAGAAAAATTTGTGCAAATGAACAAGTTCTACAATTTATACGATGATATTGATAAGGAACAAATAGATATATCTACCGTGAGATATATGATTCTTAATAACTTCAAACTTGAGAATATTAAAAGCATCATAAATCAAAAAGTATATGATAGACTTATAGTTAAAAAGACACCAATTCATGAAAAAGATATGGAACTTTAGAAGTAAATGCTAAGAACTATGTGCAAGATGGATGATGAAGATGAAATCAAGAAATTGATGAAGAAACTAGCACCTTACTTGTGAAGTAAGATGAGTCCATTTTTGTTCATGGGAGGAGAAAAGAATGTTATAAGAAGTGAAACTACAACAACCATCAATCAAATGATGAGTGAGTCAATAGGCATAAACTACCACTGTAGAGAAAACTTTGGAAGTATTTGTAAGTGGTTATTCTATGTAGATTGATCAGACAAATGTTAATGTTAACATTTATGAAAACCCTTTCAATCAACTAGAATCTTGCCCAAAAGATATATAGGATCAATTGAGACTAAATGAACAAGAGAAAAGACAACTAGAATAAGAAAATTAAAAAGTTGAAGAAGCCAAGTTGAAATTGCTTGAGGAGGAGAAGAAACAAAAATAAAAATAAAATAGGAGAGAAAATGAAAAAAACAAGAAAGAAGTAGAAAAGAAAGGAAAATAAAGAGAAGGAAAATAATAAAAAGAGAGGAAATCATATAAAACAACATAAAGGAAATAAGAGGAAGATGTGGTAAAAGCATCTAGCTCATCCATTGCTATATCTATAGTGTCTACCTAGGTAGTTTACATCTGTTTTATCATTGCCAAACTCTTTTAGGATACTTTTATGTTTGACTATTAGTAGTATTGTTTAGAGATTATCAGATATTATTTATGATTCAGTTGATATATGATGAGATTACTTGGTACTCTATACTTCATGTATGCATGATGATTATTATATTGTTTTCAAATATTGATGATGTTTAGTTAGATGGATTATCATATGTGATCTCTCATGGATACTTACCCCTACTACATGTGTATAGTGTGTGTGTGTGTGTGTGTGTGTGTATGTTTTATTTATGTATGGCATTTCTAATGTGGTTAAAGAAGAGAGTCGTAGTCACCTGCTAGTCAGGATCTACACAATGCACCACTTCCTGCCATTGCCTATTTAGCTTAGAATATTGTGTTTGTACATGCATGAATTTTATGCAGGTTGCAGATACCGAGTATCAACTTTCCTAAATTGCCAGTATGAGCATGCCCTATTGCATTATCTCAATGGTAAGAGAGGGGAGATAAATTCTTAAGTCCAAATCTTAAACCTTTAAGCCACTTGTCCTAGAAAATTTAGTACAAGTATCTGAGTTGACTACCCTTTGATTTTGTATGTGTTTTGCTATGATGGGTTTTTGTATTTTATTTTATGAGTCTTTGGTGAAATTCTCTATTAATTATGTCTAATTAAAAGATTCCATTAATGATTTAATTTAATGAGAAATTATTGTGATATTTTAATATTTAATTTAATTTAATTAATTGGAAAATTAATTAAATAAAAAGAATTGAATATGAAGATGAAAGTTATAAGAATAAATTTACAACATGATTAAATTTATTTAATTTATTAGCAATATATTTAGAGTTTATTTTTAAATAAATGCTAAATAATATTATTGTTTACGTTAATAAATATTTTATCAATTAAATGTTCAAAAATAATTTAACAAGTGGGAAAAGAAATTAATTTATTAAAAGTTTCATGATTTGCGTGATGTGTGCATGAGATTAAATTTAATAAATTAATTAAAAGAGAAGTCAAGTAAAAATTAAATAAAGTAATTTGAATAAATCATTAAACATGCATGGGAAAGAAAAAAGAAAAGATAAAGAAAAGTTAATTTAGAATTGAAGTTTGGTGAGTAAGGTTGTCTCTCGGGTGAACGCACAATTAGTGACCCAATTTTAGGAGAGAACTTTATATCACAATTTGGAGTTTCATTTTCGAGGGACTATGAATTTTGGAAGAGGAAGGAATTTTCAGAAAGGAGAAGGTTTTGAGAGGAGGAACTTCTCTACAATTTTTTTGGGCATAGCAATTAGCATCAATTTCCAAGTAGATGCTTATGATTATTTGCTAAAATTCATTACACTCCTCCTTTCCTATCTTCATCATGTCTCTTGAATGTTTTTCTAAAGAATTCTTGTGTCAAATGTTTTAGTATTATGTGTTTCCCACATAAATATTAAATCTTTTGTGTACAAGAAAATCAAAAGATCTATACAACCCTCTTTCAATAGATTTTAAGAAAGGAAATTAATCCAGGAAGGGTTTGAATTTAAAGTTGTAAAATTTTCTTTATAAAAAATATATATATATATAGGGTTCATTATATGTTTCCCATCAGATTAATGTTGAATTTGTAATTTAAAAAAATAGGTTTTAAATAAATTTGTTTTATTTAATTTTGTAATAACAAAATTTTATAAAATAAATTAATTTTGAAAAAAAAGAATTTTAACTCGAAAATGTTATATAACAAATAAATCTTCTTTTTAAAAATTATAAATTAATTTGGGAGGGGTGGGAATAATCCCGTACCCCCTTGCCTTTACATGTGGTCGAGTACTGTTGTTGCAAGTATTGTGATGCTAGCGATAATTTGTACCATTGCCACCACAGGCCTTGTGACAATAGGGTACTGCGTACACAAGCTCGGCGGGCCTTAAAATAAATGCCTTTGTTTTTTTTTTAAAAATATTTTTTCAAATTTTTTATTAAATTAATTTTTTATATTAATAACATTTTAATATATAGTTAAATTTAATTCATTTTTAATTAATGAATTTATTATTATAATTTTCATTATTAATAAAGGATGTTAATGTAATTAATTAATTTATATGGTTATTAATTAATTTGATTAAATAGAATTTAATTAAGATAAATTAACAAAAAAGGAATATTTAATAAATTTTAAATTATTTTATTTTATTTTATAATGATAATGACTTTTCTAAAATTAAAACTCTTTTATTGAAAGATCATTAGTTATTATTTTGGTAATATAAATAAATAAATGATTATCCTTAGAATATTTTAGGTAATTGGCTTAAAATATAATGGGGTAATCCTATATTTTAATTGATTAAATGAATGAGTTAAACTATAAGGTAAATGAAGAATATTTTTACTTAAAACATACACTGAAATGAATGCTGAAACTTTATATTTAACACAACCTTATGTTTTCAAAAAAAAATCAAAACATGAAGCTTACACCTTGTTTTCTATGTGATGTCTATGTTTCGAGTTTGGGGTTGACTAGATTGTTGACCAGTTTTAGGATGTCTAATAGAGGCTTGGGAGTTCTATGGGTGTGAAAGTATGTTGACTCAATCTTTATTTTTACTGAACCATGGTAATGTGTTGATATGCTCTATGATGAGTGTGATTATATTTTTTGTTTACTAGTTTTCATTGTTACTATGGGATAGAAAGATAAGTGTTATGATATATTTGACTTAACCATTTTGAGCCTTCGATCAGTACTATTGTGATACATTCCTATTGCTCATTGAGAACTGATGGGTATTGTGATTATCTATTATGCTTTCTAGTCACTTGTATAGGATTGAGGTATTTTACTATGATTCTTTAATTTGAGATTTCATGAGCTTAGGGTAGGTTATCTATATGTAATATTGGGAAGTGGCTTGCAATGGGGGTTGAGGCCCTATGTGGCTGCCAGGGTAACCCATTGTAAGTTGTTTAATAAGTGAAAACACTACACTAAATGAGAGCAAAATGAACATAATAACAGTCTTTGTATGTTCTCACCAATGCCTTGAGTGTTAGTACAGTCTAGGATGGGAGTAGAGAGAATGCTTGGTTGCAACTTTGCATCCGTACCATGCCTTCTCAATACAAGAGGATACTAGTGGCTAAATAGGGATCACTAGAGGGTTGGGGTCTTGAGAGATTGCTAGGGTAACTCTAGCATAATTCATGCGATGACACTTGCCCGCTTACATAGTAGGTTTCCTACGTGTCTTGTGTGCCTCTAGGTATAGATGACGACTTATCTTGGAACTCTGGAGTTAGAATATTTTTATGATTTCCTAGACTTAGAGAGTACTTCTGATATTTGGTTTGATATCCTATTTGGGACTTGAGACTATCTCTTCAGTGTGGTGGGAGTGGGACATTTAGGTTCTATGCGGTTGGGTGGTATTGCTCTTTTACTCTTACCATTGAGATTGACCCATAATCACCATAGCTGGATGGTTATATTTTGTGATGGATATTTATATCTTTTACGATGGATAGATATATCATGTATGGTGGATGGTTTCATTTATTTTATTGTACTTGTGTCATGAATTTTAGGAGGATGATGTATTTTTAGTTCTACATATGTATATTCTTTTAGCCTTTCATACCCTGTGACATGTACAGTGGATGATTGAGCATTCCAAATTTTATTTGCCAAGTGGCATTCAGAAGAAATGCATATTATTTAAATGGACATTAGACTTTTAATTATTCTTTTAGATGGATGAGGCATTTTTTAGACTTAGTATTAATTAAATTTAAATGTGATTCAATGTCATGGGATCCTTAAGGAATAACCAATTGTGTATGCTTATAATTGATTGTATGTTTTTGCTTCCACTACTTTATGTTTGATGTGTATGTTATTCTTCTTGTTCAAAAAAACAAATGTTGGCAAACTTAGTAAGACTTTAAGTTATTTCTTTTGGATCCCTTGGTGGGAAATTAATCTGGTATCAACGATGAAGCACGACATTACTGATTTTGTAGCTAGGTGTCTTGAGTGTTTGATAGTCAAAGTAGACCACCAACATCCAATAGGGCTTTTAAATAAAAATCTCATTCCTTCATATAAGTGGGACTTCATAGTAGGATTACCAATGACTTCTCATCGTCATGATACTATCATGATCGTTGTTGATGGATTAACTAAGGTGACACATTTTTCACCAATAGGGTCTTCCTACATTGTAGCTTTGGTAGCTAATTTCTTCATGTGTGACATTGTGAGACTACATGTATTCCTTGAAATATCATTTTGGATAGGGATCCTATCTTCACTTCCGCATTTTGGACATTGTTGTAGCATGATCTTAGAGTGCAGTTGAATTTTAGTTCAGCATATTACCTAGAGAGAAATGGGAGAATAGAGAGAGTGAATCAAGATATGTTGAGGATGTATGTGATGGATAGGCAGACTCATTGGGAGGACAATCTCTACCTAGTGGAGTTTACTTACAGCAATGGATATCAAAATTCTATTGGCATGGCACCTTTTTAGGCTTTATATGGTCATCCTTGTCATACACCTTTAAGTTGGGATAGCCTTGAGGATCACATCCTATTGGGTCCTAAGATACTTTGAGATATGGAGCAACATGTAGCACTTCTCTAAGAGCACTCGACTATGACATGAGATAGGCAGAAAAAGTATGTCAATGCACATAGGATGGATAAGCAGTTTGCTATGGGAGAGAAGGTTTTCTTAAGAGTGTATCCATGGAAGAGTCCAATTAATTATGGAAAGGGTTTGAAGCTAGCACCTCACTTTGTGGGACTATTCGAGATACTTGAGAGGATTTGTCCAATTGCCTACTATCTTGTTTTACCACCCAGCCTAGCTTGCATTCATGATGTTTTCCATGTTTCATTACTTAGGTAGTATATAACTAATGTGGCACATGTTCTTGATTGGAATGGATTGCA
This sequence comes from Cupressus sempervirens, assembly GCA_028749045.1. Classification (NCBI taxonomy): domain Eukaryota; kingdom Viridiplantae; phylum Streptophyta; class Pinopsida; order Cupressales; family Cupressaceae; genus Cupressus; species Cupressus sempervirens. The sequence continues at coordinate 606,802,260 of CM053788.1, forward strand.
GGTAGAGGATAGGCAGTTGGCTTTGGAGCCGGTTCGCATTCTGGAGCAGCGAGAGTTGACCCTCAAGGGTCAAACCATAGAGCAAGTAAGGGTCCAATGGGACCCTACTGATGATTCATCAGCTACACGGGAGGATGCATCTAGATTACGAGATTTATATCCCTACTTGTTTGTAGTCATCTAGGAGTAAGCCTAAGTCTCAAGGTGGATGTAGTGCCTACCCCTAGTTTACATTATCATTGCCCAACTCTTTTAGGCTAGTTTTATGTTTGATGATTAGTAGCATTGTTTAGAGATTATCAAATATTATTTTAGATTCAGTTGATTTATGATGAGATTACTTGGTAGTCTATACTTCATGTATGCATGATGATTATTATAGTGTTTTCAGTTATTGATGATGTTTAGTTAGATGGATTATCATATGTATTCTCTTCTGGATACTTAACCCATACTACATGTGTATGGTGCACGTGTATGTTTTCTTTATGTATGGCATTTCTGATGTGGTTAAGGAAGGGAGTTGTAGTCACTTGCTAGTTAGGATCTACACAATGCACCACTTCCTATCATTGCCTGTTTAGCTTAGAATATTGTGTTTGTACATGTGTGGATTTTATGTAGGTTGTAGATACTGGGTATCGACTTTCCTAAATTTCTAGGATGAGTGTACCCTATCACATTATCTCAATGGTAAGAGAGGGGAGATAAATTCTTATGTCCAAATCCTAAACCTTTAAACCATTTGTCTTAGAAAATTAGGACAAGTATTTGAGTTGACAACCCTCTGAATGCATCGAATGATGTTAATTCATGATTATAACACTTTAGTTTGATTTTGTATGTGTTTTTCTCTGATGGATTTTCATATTTTGTTTTATTAGTCTTTGGTGTAATTCACTATTAATTAAGTCTAATTAAAATATTAAATTAATGTTTTAATTTAATGAGAAATTATTTTAATATTTTAACATTTAATTTTATTTAATTAATTAGGAAATTGATTAAATAAAAAAATTGAATTTGAAGATGAAAGTTATAAGAGTAAATTTAGAATGTGATTACATTTATTTAATTTATTAGTAATATATTTAGAGTTTATTTTTAAATAAATGCTAAATAATATTATTGTTTAAGTTAATAAATATTTTATCAATTAAACATTCAAAAATAATTTTAAAAATGGGAAAAGAAATTAATTTATTAAAAGTTTCATGATTTGCATGATACGTGCATGAGATTAAATTTAATAAATTAATTAAAAGAAAAATCAAGTAAAAATTAAATAAAGTAATTTTAATAATTCAATAAATGTACACGGGAAAGAAAAAAATAAAAGTTAAAGAAAAGTTAATTTAGAGTTGAAGTTTGGTCAGCAAGGAGTTCTCTCAGGTGAGGGCACAATTAGTGCCCCGATTTTAGGAGAGAACTTCCTGTCACAATTTAGGGGTTCATTTTAGAGAGACCATGAATTTTGAAAGAGGAAGGAATTTTTAGAAAGGAGAAGGTTTTGAGAGGAGGAACTTCTCTACAATTTTCTTGGGCATAGCGATTAGCATCAGTGTTTAGGTAGATGCTTGTGATTATTTGCTAAAATTTATTACACTCTTTATTTTCTATCTTCATCATGTCTGTTGAATGTTTTTCTAAAGAATTCTTGTGACGAATGTTTTAGTATTATGTATTTCCAATATGAATATTAAATCTTCTGTGTACGGGAAAATCAAAAGATCTACACAATCCTCTTTCAATAGATTTTAAGAAAAGAAATTAATCTAGGAAAGGTTTGAATTTAAAGTGTAAAGCTTCTTTATATATATATATATATATATATAGAAACATATATAAATATAATGTATATGTATATGTGTATATATATATACATATATATATGTGTATATATATACATATATACATATATATATACACACACATATATATAAGTATACATATATGTATGTGTGTATATATGTATGTATGTAGATATATGTATGTCTTGTTGAAAAATGAAGATGGTGTAACTGAGAGGGGAGGGGTGAATCAGTTACCACAAAAATATTTTCAAAAGTCCCAAAGATGCCTTAAACTTAGTTGCTGCTGCTACAAAAATCACTGCTTAAAACTTGATAGGTGTTTAGTTAATTTATGAAGCATTTACTGAAATAAGCAACTATGCAAAAGAAAGTAATCATTAACACAGTAGACACTAGATTTACGTGGAAACCCAATATGGGAAAAACTACCAGCAACTAGTCACCAATTTTCACTCTTCTGAAGTGAGCCCTGTTAGGAGCCAACCCTGTTAAAGGTTACAAAACACATTGTTAGGTGTGACCCTGTTAGAGGATTTAATCACCCTATTAGGAGTGGCCTTGTAAGAGGTCTTTTTGAACAATTCAACTGAATTGCCACCCTGTTAAAGGATTTATGAAATGGCTGTTAAACCAACTCTGTTAGGAGATTTTGGAATCACTGTTACAATGGTTAGAAAGCAATAATGAATGATCTGAAAATACATGCAACTTATCTTGCTGAATACAGATCTCAGTTTAGCTCTACGAGATCCTTACTGATCAAATATATCTCTGCAGCTCCAAGATTTCCCTCTGCTCAATTCTGCTTAGGCAAACGCAAGTCTCTTCCTTGCACTTCCTTGCACTTTTCATATATTCATTCTCTCCTCTCCTTTTTTTCATCTTGAACACCTCTTTATATATTATTCATAATACCAGGTCGGCCCAACCAACTTGTTAAAACAATTCCAAAGTCGGCTTGCCCAACCAACTTGACTAAACATATTCTAAAGTCGGCTTGAACTAAAAAAAACTTTCACTGGCCGACGCTGCTCGGTTAATACAGAACAAAAACTTCCTTCCTGTGTTAACCGGCAGAACTCGGTAAGAACTACAATTATCGAGAAATTCGGTAATCCTACCACTTCCTTTGGAAACCGACTGGACTCGGTAAAAGCTGTCTTCGACTACCGAGTAAGCTCGATGAAAACTCAGCTTTCCTTAGCTTACCGTGCGAACTCGGTTAACACTTAACCGTTCATTACAAAATCCTTTGATACCCGAGTGATCTCGGTAAGAACTAAACTTTCTTTAGCTTACCGAGTTAACTCGGTTAACACTAACTCACCGTGTGACATACCAGAATGCTCGGTATACACTGCAAAAGGATTTTACTGACCAACTGAGCTCGGTAGACTCTGTAAACTGTTTTCCTGGTTGATAGAACTTGGTAGACTCTGTCTGATAACTGATATGACATTTGTGTAACATCAAAGACAATACACAATTACTTAATTGTATCCAACAATCTCCCTCTTTGGCATTGATGGCAACACAACATGTCATAGCAGAAATGAAATTTGAAAGCAAGTCTACTGTAACACAACACAATTAAAAATTCTCCCTCTTACAGTAATCTCCCTCTATGAAGAAATTACTTAATCAAATTTCAGATTTCGGAAAAGATATGACAGTAAAACTCTCCCTCTTTGACAACACATGCCAAAGACCATCTAATTTCAAATGAATTTCATTGTACCTTTAGTACTGATTCATATGCAATATTTCCTTGATTTGCTGCATCAACTGATGATTGTTCAATTTTGTAAGAGCTGATGCATCACTAAAACTTATTTTAGTGAACTTCAGATAGGGGAATAACCCCTAACTTACCTCTGAGATACAAAAATGCATCCTTAGGTAAAGGCTTTGTGAATATGTCAGCAATCTGTTCCTTTGTATGTACATATTCCAATCCGATTTCCTTGTCCTGCACCAATTCTCTGACAAAGTGATACTTGATTGCAATGTGCTTAGTCTTAGAATGCATTACTGGATTTTTAGATATACTGATTGCACTTGTGTTATCACAAAACATGACGACTGGTTCCTTGATTTCCATCTTCATGCTTTGTAGCAATTGCTTGAACCAAACAATATTAGAATAGTTTACTGCTGCAGCAACATACTCTGCCTCTGCTGTTGATTGAGCTGTACAGTTTTGCTTTTTGCTTATCCAAGAAACCAACCTCTTTCCAAGAAAGAATGCACCTCCACTTGTGCTTTTTCTGTCGTCAAGGTTTCCTGCCCAATCAGCATCAGTAAACACTTTTAAGTCTAGGTTTCCTCCAAGTTTATACCATAATCCATAATCTTCAGTTCCTTTCAGATATCTCATTATTCTCTTGATTGCCATCATGTGATTTTCTCTTGGTTTGGCTAAAAATCTTGCCACAATTCCAACTGCAAGAGCAATATCTGGCCTAGTATGAACTACATATTGCAACTTTTCAATTATAGATCTGTACAATGTCTGATCTATTTCCTTTGAATCATCTTCTTTGGTAAGTTTTAGTCCAGTACACATGGGAGTTCCAACTGGTTTACAGTCTTCCATACCAAACTTTTTCAATATCTCTTTGATATATTTTGCTTGAGTGATGTAGATGCCATTCTTGTTCTGCTGAATTTGAAGTCCCACAAAGAATTTGATTTCACTGAACATTGACATTTCAAATTCCTTGCTCATTTGTTCTGAAAATTCTTTGCAAAGATCATCATTCCCTGTAAAAATAGTATCATCTACAAATATTTCTGCCAGGACAATCTTATTTTCTGATCCTTCCTTGATATACAAACTACTGTTATCATTATTTCTTTGAAATCCAATTTGAATAAGATAGCTATGCAATCTTTCATACCATGCTCTAGGGGCTTGTTTCAGACCATACAATGCCTTGTGCAATTTGCAAACCATGTTCTTTTTATCTGGATCAATAAAACCTTCAGGTTGTTCAATGTAGACCTCTTCATCCAGTATACCATTTAGAAATGTTGACTTGACATCCATCTGATAAACTTTAAATCCTTTGTAGGCAGCATATGCTAGTAAGGTTCTAACACCTTCCAATCTAGCAACGGGAGCAAAATTTTCTCCATAATCTATGCCTTCTTCTTGAGAATATCCTTTGCACACTAATCTAGCTTTGTTTCTTGATACTTTACCATTTTCATCCAACTTATTTCTGAAAACCCACTTTGTACCGATTACATTTTTGTCTTTAGGCCTGGGTATAAGAGTCCATGTTTTGTTTTTCTCTATCTGCTCTATTTCTTCATTCATTGCTTCAATCCAATTATCATTTTCTAATGCATCTTTGACAGTTCTAGGTTCAAAATCAGCAAGTAAACAAGTACCCTTCAACTTACTTCTTGTGATGGTTCCATTAGATTTATTTCCAATGATCTGATCTGTTGAATGATGTCTCCTGACATATTTGGCTAGAATAGGTTCTTTTTCTTTTGGATAATTTTTGTCGTTATCTTCTTGCATTTCTCCTCTTTGCTCGGTTTGGTCTGGCTCGGTATCAACTGGCATGGTATGTACCTACTCGGTTACCTCAGACTCGATAATCTCTAACTCAGTATTTTCTGACTCGGTAGACGTTGGCTCAGTAGATGTTGGCTCGGTAGATGTTTCCTGCAACTCGGTTAGTGATGACTCGGTAGAAGAAGATTTCTGATTCTTAGATGTAGTTGATATTATATCCAAATCACTGAAGATGAATCTTTTGTAATCTTCTGGTTCTTTTCTGCTTTCTTCTTCAGTCTTTTCTGCAAATTCATCAACTTTCACATGTATACTTTCTATGACTTTGTGAGTAGATAAGTTTAAGCATCTATATGCTTTACTCTTACATGAGTATCCAAGAAATATACCTTAATCACCTTTTACATCAAATTTTCTTTTTCTAGATTCTTTCAAGATATAACATTTGCTTCCAAATACTTTCAGATAACTTACATTGGGTTTATAGCCATACCATATTTCGTAAGGAGTTTTGAATGAGTCCTTTTTTAACTGTACTCGGTTTAAAGTATGAACTGCTGTACTGATAGCCTCCTTCCAGTATTTGATAGCAACATTCTTTTCTATCATCAAGGTTCTTGCACAATCCATGATGGATCTATTCCTTCTTTCAGCTATGCCATTTTGTTCAGGTGTACTTGGTGCTGAAACCTGTCTTTTGATTCCTCTTTCAATATAAAAGTTATTAAATTCATGTGAAATAAATTCACCACCTCTATCTGACCTTAGGCATTTCAATCTTTTCCCTGTTTCTTTTTCTACTCTTGCCAAATACCATTTGAACTTTTCAAATGCTTCTGATTTGTTCCTTAGGTACATGATGGTTATCATTCTTGAATAATCATCAACAAAAAGAATGAAATATTTTTCACCAGTATAGCTTTCAGTTTCAATAGGTCCACATAAGTCAGTATGCACAATTTCTAATAAATCTTCAGACTGATAATTTTTGCTTTTGAAACTAGACTTACCCATCATTCCAATTTGACAATTCTTGCATAAACCGACCTCTGGTTTCTTTAAATCAGGAATGCCTCTCACTTTCTTGAATTTGCTTATTTTTACTAGATTGTCAAAATTCACATGACATAATCTTTTATGCCATAACCAACTCTCTTCTATTTGAACAATAAAACATGAATGTTCATCAAGTTCAAGATAGAACAAGTTACCTTTAGTTTGAATACCAGATCCAATCAGCTTTCCTTTACCGTTCAGCAGTCTTGCTTTGCCTTGGATGAATTCTACTTTGAGTCCATTGTTGAGTAACTGTGCCACACTCAATAAATTGTGCTTTAGTCCTTCTACCCAATAAGAATTATCACATACAAGTTCCTGAGTTAGAGTGATTCTTCCTTTTCCTTTGATGCAACAAGGTTCATTGTTTCCAAATCTTACACTGCCACCATCATACTCTTCAAATTGATCAAACTTTGTTTTATCTCCAGTCATATGATGTGAGCAGCCACTATCAATGATCCATGTATCATTCTTACTTATGTGAGAGATGAGTGCCATTTCTTCATTGTCAGATTCATCTTTTACAGAAATGTAAACAATCTCATCCTCTTCTTCATCATTAGAATCATTAGAATCTTTAGCCATAAAACATGATTTCTTACTTTTATCTTTAAATGATTTGAAATCTTTCTTACTGTTCCATTTATTATCTTTCTTTTCATCTTTATCTTTCTTGTTTGGACACCTTGCAACAATATGACCGACTTCTTCACATGAAAAGCAGATTAGGGGTACTTTACCTCTGTATTTACCTCTTCCTCTTGAATATTTCTTTGCAAGTAGGGCTTCAATTACTTCAAGGTCGCTGTCAGAGCTCTGATCTGATTGATCTTCACTTTCTGACTGAGATTCCTTCTTCTTTTTGCCTTTGTCCTTGAGTGAGAGCTTGGCTTCAAATGCAGACTCAATGTTCTTTGCAGCTGGAACATAATTATCAAAATTATCTAATTCAAATGCTGTCAATCTTCCAACTATGGCCTCTAGGTTTATCTTGTGATTGGCCTCACACCTTCTTTCTTGAATGGCTGATACCCTGATGGCATAAACTGGAAGTAGAGTTCTAAGAACTTTACTTATGACTGTCTCTTCACTGATACTTCCTCCAGAAGCTTTGATAGCACTGACACATGCTTTAATTCTTTCAACATATTTGGCAATATTTTCATCTTCTTTCATTTTCATCTGATCGAACTGTCCTCTCAGACTTTTAGCTTTGGCTCTTCTGACATTGTCATCTCCACCATAGATCTTTTTCAGTCTTTCCCACATTTCATAGGCAGTAGTGTAGTCCTTGACATCATCAAACTCTTCATAACTCAAGGCAGATGCAATATCAATCATCATAATGTTATGAGTCTTCTTTATAGTAATGTCATTGACTGATGATGTACCTGATGGTTCTACATATTTCTCATCAAGATATTTCAAACCAGTGTCACCAATGGAAGCTAGATGAAGTCTCATTAATCCCTGCCATGCTGAAAAGTTGTTTCGGTTAAGCCTTAGGATTTCCCTCTTATAAGACATCTTGATCTTTGGCTTAGATCTTTGAAATCTTCTCCTGCAAGCACCAAAAGCTCTAATACCAATTGTTGAAAAATGAAGATGGTGTAACTGAGAGGGGAGGGGTGAATCAGTTACCACAAAAATATTTTCAAAAGTCCCAAAGATGCCTTAAACTTAGTTGCTGCTGCTACAAAAATCACTGCTTAAAACTTGATAGGTGTTTAGTTAATTTATGAAGCATTTACTAAAATAAGCAACTATGCAAAAGAAAGTAATCATTAACACATTAGACACCAGATTTACGTGGAAACCCAATATGGGAAAAACCACCAGCAACTAGTCACCAATTTTCACTCTTCTGAAGTGAGCCCTGTTAGGAGCCAACCCTGTTAAAGGTTACAAAACACACTGTTAGGTGTGACCCTGTTAGAGGATTTAATCACCCTGTTAGGAGTGGCCTTGTAAGAGGTCTTTTTGAACAATTCAACTGAATTGCCACCCTGTTAAAGAATTTATGAAATGGTTGTTAAACCAACTCTGTTAGGAGATTTTGGAATCATTGTTACAATGGTTAGAAAGCAACAATGAATGATCTGAAAATACATGCAACTTATCTTGCTGAATACAGATCTCAGTTTAGCTCCACGAGATCCTTACTGATCAAATATATCTCTGCAGCTCCAAGATTTCCCTTTGCTCAATTCTGCTTAGGCACACGCAAGTCTCTTCCTTGCACTTCCTTGCACTTTTCGTATATTCATTCTCTCCTCTCCTTTTTTTCATCTTGAGCACCTCTTTATATATTATTCATAATACCAGGTCGGCCCAACCAACTTGTTAAAACAATTCCAAATTCAGCTTGCCCAACCAACTTGACTAAACATATTCTAAAGTCGGCTTGAACTAAAAAAAACTTTCACTGGCCGACGCTGCTCGGTCAATACAGAACAAAAACTTCCTTCCTGTGTTAACCGGCAGAACTCGGTAAGAACTACAATTACCGAGAAATTTGGTAATCCTGCCACTTCCTTTGGAAACCGACTAGACTCGGTAAAAGCTGTCTTCGACTACCGAGTAAGCTCGGTGAAAACTCAGCTTTCCTTAGCTTACCGTGCGAACTCGGTTAACACTTAACCGTTCGCCACAAAATCCTTTGATACCCGAGTGATCTCGGTAAGGACTAAACTTTTTTTAGCTTACCGAGTTAACTCGGTTAACACTAACTCACCGTGTGACATACCGGAATGCTCGGTATACACTGCAAAAGGCTTTTACTGACAACCTGAGCTCGGTAGACTCTGTCTGATAACTGATATGACATTTGTGTAACATCAAAGACAATACACAATTACTTAATTGTATCCAACATGTCTATATATATATATATATGTATATATATGTATATATGTACATATATATATGTATCTATATATACATAGATATTTATGTATATATACATATATATATATGTATATATAGACATGTCTATATATGTACACAGATATATTTATATACATACATACATACATATATATATATATATATATATATATATATATACATATATATATATACATATACATATACATATATATACATATATATACATATATATATACATATAGATATATATACATATACACACACACACACACACACACACACATATATATATATATAATAGGGTTCATTATATTTTTATCATCAAATTAGTGCTAGATTTGTGATTTTAAAAAATAGGTTTTAAATAAATGTTTTTAATTTAATTTTGTACTATAAAATTTTATAAAATAAATTAATTTAAAAAATATATATTTTAACCCAAAATCATTATATAATAAATTAAATTTTAAAAAAATATAAATTAATTTGGGAAGCTGGGAATAAACCCATACCCCCCTGCCTTTACATGTGGTCGAATACTGCTATCGTAGGTACTATGATGGTAGTGGTACTTTGTACCACTACTGCCGTAGGCCTTGCGATAACAAGGTACTATGTGCCCAAGGCCGACGGGCCTTAAAATAAACACCTTTGTTTTTTCAAAAAATTATAATTTTTTCAAATTTATTTTATTGTTAAATTTAATCAATACAATTTATTATTAAATTAATTTTTTTATATTCATAAAATTTTAAAATATAGTTCAATTTAATTCATTTTTAATTAATGAATTTATTATTATAATTATCATTATTAATAAAGGATGTTAATATAATTAATTAATTTATATTGTTATTGATTAATTTGATTAAATATAATTTAATTAAGATTAATTAGCAAATAAGGAATATTTAATAGATTTTTATTTTATAATGATACTGATTTTTCTAAAATTGAAACTATTTTATTGAAAGATCATTAATTATTATTTTGGTAATATAAATAAATAAATGATTATTCTTAGAATATTTTAGGTAATTGACTTAAAATATAATGGGGTAATCCTATATTTTGATTGATTAAATGAATGAGTTAAACTATAGGGTAAATAGAGAATCCCTTTACTTAAAACATCCACTGAGATGAAAACTGAAACCTTATATTTAACTCAACCTTATGTTTTCAAAAACAAACCAAAACATGAAACTTACACCTTATTTTCTGTGTGATGTCAATGTTTGGAGTTTGGGGTTGACTAGATTGTTGACCAGTTCTAGGATGTCTACTAGAGGCTTGGGAGTTTTGTGAGTGTGAAAGTATGCTGACTCAATCTTGATTTTTTTACTGAACCATGGTAATGTGTTGATATGCTCTCTGATGAGTGTGATTATATTTGTTGTTTACTAGGTTTCATCGTTATTGTGGCATAGCAAGATAAGTGCTATGATATATTTGACTTAACCATTTTGAGTCTTTGATCAATACTATTGTGATACTTTCTAGTTGCTCATTGAGAACTGAAGGGTATTGTGATTATCTATGATGTTTTCTAGTCACTTGTATAGGACTGAGGTGTTTTACTATGATTCTTTGATTTGTGGTTTCATGAGCTTAGGGTAGGTTATCTATATGAAATGTCAGGAAGTGGCTTGCAATGGGGGTCAGGGCCCTAAGTGGCTACTAGGGTGACCCATTATAAGTTGTTTAATAAGTGAAAACATTAAACCAAATGAGAGTAAAATGAGCCTAATAAGAGTTTTTTTATGTTCTTTCCCATGCCTCAAGTGCTAATATAGACTAGGATGGGAGTAGAGAAAATGCTTGGTTGCGACCTTGCATATGTAGTATACCTTGTTAGTACAAGAGGATACTAGTGGTTGCATAGGGATCACTAGGGGGTCAAGGTCCTAAGAGACTACCAGGGTAACTCTAGCATGATTCATGCGATGACACTTGCCTACTTGCATAGTAGATTTTCTACATGTCTTGTGTGCCTCTAGGTATAGATGTTGACTTATCTTGGAACCCTTGAGTTAGAATACTTTTAGGATTTTTTGGACTTAGAGAGTACTTTTAATATCCTATTTGGGAATTGAGACTATCTCCTCAATGTGGTGGGAGTGTGCCATTTAGGTTCCATGTGGTTGGGTGGTAGATCTTTTTTACTCTTACCATTGAGATCCATCCATAGTCACCATAGCTGGAACTTCTTTATTTGCATTTCCTTTCATTCTACCAATGTATCATTATGATGGATGGTTATATTTTATGATGGATGTTTATATCTTTTACAATGGATGGATATATCATGTATGGTGGATAGTTTCATTTTTATTTTTATACTAGTATCATGGATCTGAGGAGGATGATGTATTTTTAGTTATACATATGTATATTCTTTTAGCCTTTAATACCCTATGACATGTACAGTGGATGATTGAGCATTCCAAATTTCATTTTCCAAGAGGCATTTAGAATAAATGTATATTATTTAAATGGACATTGAACTTTTAATTGTTCTTTCATATGGATGACACATTTATTAGACTTAGTATTAATTAAATTAAATGTGATTCAACATCATGGGATCCTTAGGGAATGTAAGTTGTTGTGTATGCTTATAGTTGATTGTATGCTTTTTCTTATGCTACTTTATGTTTGATGTGTATGTTATTCTTCTTGTTCAAAATAAAAAATATCGGCAAACTTAGTAAAACTTTAGGTGATTTATTTTGGATCCCTTGGTGGGGTATTACAATATCTCTCCTAACCTTACAGGTGATGATGATGATCAAACTGACTTGATCTCATCTTTGACAAAATTGATTGAGAAGAATAGGAAAGTCAAGAGTTTATAAAGAGCATTAATGGAGGTGATTGATAGATTCCACAATACTCTCTTAACCAAACATACAAAAGTAGACTCATTTGGGTTTTTCTTGATGTTATTGAATTTATTCAACATGAATCCTGCATTAGTGTTGTCTCCATATTGCTCCTTGAAAAATTTCTCCAAGTCACTCCATGAGGTGATACTATCATCAACCAACCTCCTAAACCAATCCCTTGCATCCTCAGTTAGTGAATGCACAAACAATTTCATTACCATACCTTCATGTTCAACTTCATAATCATTTAATATATCAATGAAAATTCTCAAATGTTCTTCACTAGTAACAACATTATTCCTGGAGAACTTAACCACTTTGTCTCTTAAATCAAATGATATGGGATGTGGAGCACCAGGAATGCCAGCAAATGATATTTTTCTATACTTTTCCAAGTTTACAAGTTTCTTCTGGAAACCAGGAACATTTGAGGTGCTAGCTATGTTAGCTTGGTTTAGAGGAGTAGCTTGGGATTGTTGAGGTTGGACAAAGGGGACATGGGTGCTAATGGTTGAAGATGAGGTAGGGGCAAACTAGGATATTCAGTGAGTTGAGATTATTGGACCACTAGTTGGTGCAGGAGTTGTAGGTGGGATAGAAAAATTGGGCCATGAAGCCAATGCAGAATTAGATTTTATGAATTGAATTTTTCTCCTAGTTTCTGTGGCTTGAGCTTCATTCTCAACCTTCTCAAGTTCTTTTGTAAGATCTCCCTTCTCTTTTCTAGCCTTCTCCAGATCTAGATCTAATTTTGACATGGAGGGTTGTATGGGTTTTCTTGGTAGAGCTTGAGGTTCATTTATTTGGATTCCTATAGCTTTGCCTTTCCCTTTATCTGGAGCTTTCACAGTGGGCTCTACAGGGTCCACTTAAACAAGTTTATAGGCTTGGACTTGAGCAATAACTAGTTCTTGCCTTTGATTCAGGCATTTTCCTTGTTCTTGAACTTTAGCTCTCTGTTTGTCTACATCTCCAAATACATTAGTATGGAGAGTTGTGGTATTTTCTTCTAATGTTTTGTTTTGCTCCTTCAAGGCAGCCATCCTTCTTAGCAAAACATCCCTTTCTATTATGGAATCCAAGGTGGCTTGCTCCTTCTCCTTTTCAAGATGAATGTGTTTAGCTTCTTCCTCAACAATTCATTTCTTTAGAACTCCTATCTCAGAATGTACTTCTTTAAGATTCGTAGAAGTAGGCTTTAAATCAGAAGGATCGTCAAGAACTATAAGATTGGGCTCCATATACGGGGCTGCTCTCAGATTAAAAGGATCATCAAATGAACTCCTAAATCCTAGTCTATAGTTCATATCTACTATGGGATCTAGACTTGATGAAGCAATTCCTACCATGGACACATCTTTGTCCTGGAAAACTCTCTCATCTGGTAATGGGGTACTGAAAATGCCTCCTAAGAGTCTTGTAGTTTTGGATTCAGAACTAAGTAAAGAAGACTCTCTCCCTAATACTAGTTGATACTAGGAATTGATGGATGCATTACCTCTGGGTTTCTAGGTGGGATTTGGATCTGTCCTTCTCTTATTTTGGTTCTTCCTACCACCTTGGGGTAAATCAGCATACATTGGTACATCAAGATTGGCTTTCATATAAGCTCTTGTGTTCTTTCTCTTGTTAGCCATATTCACCTTTTGTTAAAACAAGCACTAGCTTCAAAATCTTGACTAAGTTGCTACCCTATTTTTGGGAAAATGACAATTATTCCTGACTCCAAGGAGAAACACACAAATAGAACTAGAAATATTTGACGTAGATAGACCAATCACTGGGATCATTAGACTACAACTCTTGCTTGTTAGATAAGACACTTGGGTAGGCTGGATACGTCAATGTGTAGCTATGGTACTTGGGCTATTTCCTCTTTAAATTCTCAAGGTATGTCAGTAAAATATTCCCTTATAACCATGGGCAAAACTTAAATAACTTGTCACACACATACACAACAGAACCAATGAAACTACAGTACTTTGCACAAATGTGTTGGACAACTACCTAGTAGAGTCACCATTTTGTTGGTGTTTTAAAACTACCAAGCAACAAAATGCTCAATACCAAGATGACAACACTCACACAATCTAAAGACTAGCCAATTCTTATTAACAATTGTATGTGCAAACCATTTGGGCCCAACTTCAACAAAACCAAGGGTGGTTTTCTACTCTTCAAACTCTGCAAAACCAGGGTGGGTATACCTAGGGATGATTCAAGACTGGGAAACAATGTATGAGGATTATTTTAGTTTCATTCTGATTCTCATCTCAAATCCTCAAATACATCTATAATTCATGAAAATTTGCTAAACACATCCCATTTAACAAATCTGGCCAAAATTCTTCTCTAGGTCTGCAAATGTTCTCAACAATAGTGGCTAACTGAAGCTTAAACATTCCATGCAAACAAGTATAGGAAAACTTTGAAAATCTTTAGGAAATAAAAGTAAAATTGATTATAATTCTGCATTTGAAAACCATTTATGATAAATCTCTCTTTCAACTGAATCAATTGACCAGTGACTAATCTATTGGGGTTCAAAGTCTACAACAAATTTTATCAGCAATTCTTATCAAAATTCATCAATCAAAAAATCCTTTCCCCTGCTACATAAATCTTATCAAATTCATCAAACCTTTTACTTAACCCATTGAATTAACAGTAGTGATAAACAGATATACAACCTAACTAGATTGCATTCAATTGCACAAGCCTTTACTTATACAATATCAAGATAAGAAAGTAATAAAAAAGAGACAAGATTCAGAAAGAACTGATATGGAGACAGTTCATAATTTGTATTCATTTCCTTTGAAAATTGTATACATTTACAGTAAACTTAGAATGACCTTTGGAAGAAACACAGGGATCATTCTATTATTCATGTATTCTTAGAAACTAATAGAGAAAATACATCACAAACTTGCTCCAAACAATGGACATAAAATAGACTAAGTATATCACTTAGAAAAAATAGAATACAGACCCTTTGGCTTGCCCTGGAATCTCACTTATATAGTGTGAGATGCAACAAGCTTCAAGAAAATGTGATTGACTGGTGTCCCTTACAAGGAATATTTACATACACCTATCACAAAATGACAAAAATGTGGGTAATAGAAGATATCCAAATCAAAACATTCTTTTTGGTGCGTTATCTTCTGTCACATGTTCTAGTTTTGCTAAGTTGGCTATTGATCTGATCCCTCTTTGTATGCAACTACCAAATTAGGCAACGATGAAGTTTGTTTTGACAATGGCACATTAGCTTCCATCTATAGGCTTTCACTATCTTTATCCTGTATGGTAGGAAAAACTTCTACCTTTTCCCCTTCTTTAGTTGTATCAACATCCTGTGGTACTGGGTCTGCAACTAAAAGTGATAGATAATTCTTGTCTTCTTGTTCTAGTTGGGCCTGAGTAGTGACGGTGTCAATGATTTGGATTTCCTCATGCTGCACCTCATCACTGTCAATTTCATCTTCATCAAACTATTCACTAGGAGCCATTTTTGCCATCCACTTGTAAATAATGTGTCATCTGGCCAATTGAGTTTCAAAATATCTCTCTGTCTCTTTAATATATATTCAGCCTCATTATCAATAGCAACAAATTCTTTTTTTAAAGAATCAAAGAATATTTGGTCCTTCACCATTTCTTCTGTTGTGGTAGTCCACCATGCATGCCATGTTTCATTTATGTCTTGATTCATTCTTAAAAAGAATGAATCAACAAGTTATTTTGCCCATTCCTCTTTTCTTTTCAAATTATTTCTTTTATCTATGGCACGAGGAAACAAACTGAATTTCTGGCTCATGTACTTGTTCAAGTAGCCTACTATTATTTTTTGTAAATGAATCTTTTTATTGTCAAAATCAGCAAGATCAGAAACAATATCAAATCTTTTTTCAATTTGATCAAAAGAATCATCTATAACAGAGAAACACAAAAGGGTTATTGCTTTCTCTCTTCATACCCATTTATTCACAATAGGCTTCAGAGCCTCATCATTGGCTTTCAAATCCTCCCAGATACTGATCACCTTGGCCAGTTGATCATAAATTAGTGGCCATTCAACTTTTTCCCCCAAAATATGTGAGAGCATTTCTTAGTGTATCTCCATATTTGGATTCCAATTCTACATGTAAGGCCCACAGTTTACCTTTTTCTTCTTAAAAATCCTTAGCAGTGTAGTACTATGGCCTTTGGGGTATATTTAATATTTCTATGAGGGGGGTGGATTTGAAGGGTTCAACTGTGGGGTGAGGGTATGTAATTCTTGGCCTAGTGGATTTTCCCAATAGCTTGTTCTCAAGCTCAATTCTCTTTTCTACCTCTTTATTATAGGCATCCACCATTGTTTCATACTTGCTCTGTAGCTCAGTCATCTCCTTTTCCTCCCTTTCTGCAGTAACCAAGGAAAATTGAGAATAATCCACATTCATGTGGGTTGCTTGTACATTTGAGGTATCAACAACTCTCCTCACAATGATACTCCCTATTAATCCTAAATCATCAAGCTATGATGCAGCAGCCCTGGGTCCTCTCCTTAATGACCACATAACAAGATCAACTTGGTCATTATTGAATATAGTTCCCAAGAACTCCTTTTTATCTAGATCTTGTAATCCCAAATTATTTGATACAGAATTAAAAATCAAGGCATCGACAATGTACCAATTGGGCAATACTAAAATATTTGTAGCCTTTACCATCCATCTCCCTTCTTCAGGGGTTATATTCTAGAACTCTTGTATCATTTGTTCCTTTATTTGATTCTAAATGGAGGCTTCATCCATTTTTGGATGCTCTACTTTCATATTTTTAAATCTTTCCTCAAAAACGTGCATGTTTGCCCTCCAAGAAAATTTATGGAAAGCCCTAGAACTTACAAAATTGTCATCAGACAAAAATTGTTGACTGGCTTGTTCCAAAATAGGGTCTAATTCCCTTCCCCTGAAATCTACTATAGTTAACTCAAAACTTGGCAAAGGAGGCTCCTTGGGGTTCCTTTCATCAATCTCTACCTAGGTAACAAAGACTCCCCCGTGTGATCCAATTTGTTCAATTTTCTCATCAGTGAGTTGCTCCTCCTCAATTCTCATAGGTGTTTGGGAAGGTGAGTAACTTTCATCATGCGGTTTCTCTTCCCTTATTATCTTTCTTCTCTTAGGAGAGGGTTTAGGTGGCCTTTCTTCAAAAGCAGCACTAGTAAGTTCAACTATTTGTTTTCCTTTATTCACAATGGGCCTTTGATTCTGAATGATAGTATATCCTGTCCTCCTTTGCACAACTAGTAGGCCTGCCTCTATATTGGGAGTGAAACCCAATCTTCTCATCATTTTCCTAGCTTTTCCTAGAAAAGAATCAATGAAATGTTGCTTCTTATCATTCATTACCTCCATTATTTCAAGGAATGTACTCATAAGTTTATTCATTTTATCTACAATAGTTACAACATTACTAAGAGGGTTGTAACCTTTGTCAAAACAATTAATAAAATCCAAAACTTTTGAATAGACTCTCCATTTTTCTTTCTTTGTTTCTTGCTCCTACAGAGAGTACTCATTCCTTATTACATCTTCAGGGAAATAGAATTCATGCTCAACTAGACAAAGTTTGATCCTATGCCTAAGGGTTGAATTAAAGAAACTTTTTGCATCAAAAAAATGAGAGTGAGATACTGCCATTTTATACTACAAAAATTTGTAGAGGAAGACCCACCCTTCCTTGGCTATTACAAACTAGTTGGCTATTGTGCAAGTGGGAAAAATTGATCCTGTTCCCCTTTTTTGCAAAAAGGCTTCTTCTACTCCTCCCAACTGCCACAAAAATTCAGCTACTCCTACCTTTAAGGGAACTTGGTAACGTAGTGGTTGGGGTGCTCCCTTGAATCCATAAATTCTAATAATAGTTGAAACTGAATATGGGATAATATCTCCCCAATTATGTGAAACTTTCAAATTATGGGGATTGTCCATAGGCCTAATAAGGTGGATTAGTGCCTTAGGAATTCTGTGATTGTCACTCAATATGAGGCATCTCTATTTGGAGGCAAAGTGCCTATCAAATCTAACATAACTATCATTTTTTGCCTCCCCAATCATATCTTCACTCCATAATTGAACTAGCAGTGCTTCCCCCTCTTGTTCTCTATTCATTACCATTTCTTTACCAAAGTATGTAACACCCTTAAACAGAAACATATGCATTAACATGGAGTATTGGCCCCAAACCTTCTCCACCTTGCTCTTTGCAATCCACACCAATCCATTGTGAATCTCATTAGCCAAGTAGGAAGGAAAATCAAAATTTATTTCTACACCAAATGAGGAGATTTGAGTGATCATATACATAAAATTCATAGGGATAAAGTCTTCTTCACCCTCCCTAAAAACTCTGCACAGGGTCCTGTATATCTCTACTGCCCTGGCATTGAAGCATGATTTCTTGAAATGTTCTTTAGATGATGATGTTGTTGCTCATAGGGTTGCAATTCTGCCAATGTGGGCCTTCAGTACACCTTGTCTAAGTACATCCTTCTTTGACATATATTATTTTTCTAACTCTGTCAAATCAATGGGCACATGATACCTAGTCAGAGGTCCCAAACATATAACTTCACTAATCTCTTCTGGACTAATGGTGATTAGAATTTCACCATCTACTCTTCTCACTACCCTAGTGGGTTGATCATAACTCTTCACCACAGCCCCAAGGAGGTTATAATCCATGAATACATTGGGAACAACTAGCTTTCTCAGGTCAAAATTCCATATATTGGCATGTGGGGCATACAATTTTCTTTCTGCAGACCATTTCTTGAACAAATTTAAACTTGTTTGTGAGGTTTGAGCATCTTGGACCCAATTACCCTTATCATATAACCCATCAACTATCCTCAACCTAGGGTATAGTGAGGTCAACTTTTTAACTTGCATTATCTCTACAGTAGACTTATGCAACAACTCAAGCAAGTCATCATGTATATTTCTATACAAGTAATTTACTTGACCTGAAAAAATCCCTTCTTCAGAGGCATCTTTGATTATTCTTTTTAGAACTAAAACACCTATAGAGATTACAGTAGGATTACTTACTTGAATTTCATCATCATTTTCCTCTATATTCCTACAACTTCTTCCATGAACAAACTGCCTCACAAAATTGCCAAACTCCAGCATGATTTTCTTCAGTAATTGCTTCTACTCGAGAATAGCTCGAAATCTTTGTTCGCATAAGGTGAAACTGATAAAATCTTCTATGTTATACTCTATTTTCCCTCACATGTGGAGCTTTCATGTCTAATTAATACAAAGAGTGGCATCACCTTCTACATTTAAATCTTGGCCATTGATCTTTAAAAATCCTACGATCACGAGATATGGAGCAAGACAACTAGGCGTTGAACTTGACAAGTTGGTTAATTGATCTAATGAAAATTTCCCATGTACACAGCTCCTTCCTTGATGACACTTCTATCTAGACCCACTAGCGACTGAGGACACATGTCAACAAGTCACTACTTTGCTATACATAAAGAATGAGAACCTTACCATAGTGAAGCAGCGATAGCCATCGATCTAATCTTGATCTTTGCAGATGATATGTTATTGTACTAATTAGAAAGATAGTGGTGGGCCCTCATTTTCTATCTTGGTATATGTATCACCCTAGAAACTGTTCATGGTGAGACAGTGATGGCCATTGATTTGAGATTAAATCAAAGGTGAAGAAATTGCATGAAGTTGCCTGAAAGGTGGTGGGCCCCATACTCACTATGTTGCATAGCTTAAACAAGTTCCAACTTTCCAAAGTGAGATAGTGAGGACTATTGATTTTGCTTTGATCTGATGATCAATATCTCGTGTACACTTTATGAATGGGGTGTGGGTCTAGGGTAATGATGACATAAGAAAATCTACATTGCTGGCACCTTACCAGACCTTACTTCAGTCTTAGTCACCAACCATGTTACTTGAGGTCCCATCGGCTATTGATTTTCATGGCACCTCGCTACTTTGCTAACAGGAAGACGTCAAATTTTTTTGATAGTGAGGTAGCAAGCTCTGACAACTTTAATCAATCTCGGTACCATGAAGTACAAGGACCCATCAAATTGTTATTTCTCCTACCAACTGCTTCTAACAATAGAAGTTATTACTTTTCATGCCACCTCGACAAATCATGGTTACCAATAAATTTTGAGGGGACCATGTCTTTAATGTTATGGTGCCTCGCTACTTCACTAATGGTGAGATGATAAAGTTTTTTTTCGATAGTGACATAGTGAGGTATCAAAAAAATCATTATTCCGGCGCTGACTTTTGACTGCTTTCACTGGGTCCCTTTTTTGGTACTAACAATACTTGCAAGGTGTACATGACTAAATGATCGACTAGAAAACAATTCTCCAACTGTCATGTCTTCATTTTGCAGTCCCATCTTATAACATTCTGGAACTCACTACCTCGCTATACATAAAGAGTGCCCATGTTTTCATGGTGAGGAAATGACAATGGTGGATCTATTTAGATCAGATGGCTGGGGAATCTAAGAGGAAAAGTAGCTCAGGGGCGTGGAAGATAAAAAGACAATAGAATATTTGCCCTATTTGAAAATTCAAATATTTCACACCTGACTATTTATGAATGGAATGAAACATAGGGTTTTCACAAAAATTTTCAAAGGGTAGCAAATGGATGACTTATCTAGAAACCTTATTATCCATTAATGGGTACAATTTGACTTTTCTATATCTGGACAAAGGATTTCTATCATACAAAAATTCAAACCAATAGTGGCTCTGTCTGGGGACATTGAATCCTATGGATTCAAGTGAGGGCTCAAATTTTTGGGGAGAAGTAGACCACATACCTGAGCTTTAAAATGACAACTTAGAGAGAGCAAGAACGTAGAACAAAATAATATACAGGGACTATACAGAAAAGACAAAGATTACACAAAATGTAGAAGGAAACCTGGACTACTGTTCATGGAGAAAATAAGTATTTTTCAAGAAAAATAACTCTTCAAGAACTGTCCATGAACTGGCAGTTCAAGAATATTGTCTAATAGATCTTTGAGTATATAGGAATCCTCACCCCAAGAATTTTCAATTAGATAAGGGCCTAACTAGATAGGATCAAATTTCCCATGTTTTCCTTTATCTTCTATCTTGGCATTCCACATAAGGACCAAATCTCCACTTTCAAATTTCTTGCTTAATGTTCTTTTATCATAGAGTGTCTTAACTTGTAGTTGCAACTTTTGGTTCTTAAGAGATGCTTCTCTTCTGATTTCTATCAGTCCTACCAATTCATCCACCCTTTCTTGCATTTCATCTATAGTATCTTCAACATACAACTGAATGTAATTGTAGAGTTCTATCAAGTTGTTCTGAGGCTTTTGTGCTTGAATTCCATACACCATATCAAATGGGGCTAAAACAATGGCTTTCTTCATAGTTACCATGTCAACCCATATTGCTAACTGTAACTTGGAATCCCATGCTTTCTTGTTATCATCCAATGTTCTCTTAATAACATTTAACAAGCTCTTATTTGTGGATTTAGCTTGTCCATTTCCTTGTGGATGATAAGGAGAAGATGAGGATCTTGTTATTCCATATTTATCACAAAATTTGATGAATTCTTCAGACCTAAAGCACATTGCATTGTCTATTAAAATTTTTTGCGGACAACCAAATCTAAAAATAATATTATTCAGTAGGAAATTGTTGACAATTTTACTTGTTGCATTTCTTGTGGGGATAGCCTCTACCATTTTCTAAAGTAGTCAGTAGCCACTAGTATCCAAGAATAGCTCATGCTAGACTTGGGGGAAATCTCTTCTATGAAATCCATACCCCATTGTTGAAAAGGTGCTTGGACTTCCAGTGGCTTCAATGGAGTATTACCTGAGAACTTCAGTTTCCCAAAAAACCTCTGACAAGGGTCAAATTTTCTAATCATAATTTGAGCATCCTTGAAAAGTGAAGGCAACCAAAATCTAGCCCTCATCACCTTATGTGCAGTGGTCTTGGCCATATAGTGTCCTCCACACACTCCAACATGCATTTCCTCCAAGACTTCTTTTGCCTTTTCATGATCAACATACTTCAACAACACTCCCTCAAAATTTCTCCACCATAAACTGCCTTGGACAATTATGTATCTAATGGTTTTCAATTTAGTACTCCTCTTTTCATTTTTTAGGAAAATGAGGAGGAGCTTCCATGTGTTGCAAGTAATATATAACATTGGTGTACCAATCACAACGATCCATGTCACATAAGTCTGATTTGAGGTCATTGACCACCACATTTATCTAATTGGAATCCAAATTAGATTTAGCCATGAGCTTAGCCAAACCTTGACCTCTTACCAACTTAGTTATCTATATTTCAATATTAAATTCTTGGATCCTATTGATCCATCTACACCTTCTTCCTAATACTTCTTGTTGAGAAAATATGTCCTTCACAGCTACACTGGGTACAAAGGCAATAATAATAGCACCTACTAGGTAGCATCTAAAAGTCTTTACAACCTTTACCAAAGCATATGTTGGTTTTTCATTTATCTCATATTTTAATTTAGTAGACTGCAGTAACTTACTAGAAAAGGCAATGGGCTGTTCATGTCCTTCATTTTTCTGCAACAAGACTACAGCTACAGTGTGAAAGGATGCAAAAAAAAAAAATGCATAGGCTTTGTGTAATCTAGAGTCCTTAGTGCTAGAGAACTTTTTATTGTAGTTTTAATATCCTGGAATGCTTTTCAAGGATCACCATTCCAATCTATAGTAACTCCCTTCTTGAGCATCTTTGAGATAGGTCTACTAATTTCAAAAAAATTGGTAACAAACCTTCTAAGAAAATTGACTTGCGCAAAGAAGGATTTAATTCCTTTTACATTCTTTGGCTTGGGGACTTTATCAATAGCTGCTACTCTCTCAGGGTCTATTTTCACCACATCCTTGGACATGATATGTCCTAGTAATTTTCCTTCTGTGACCCTGAATGTCCATTTCTTTAGGTTCAACGATACTCCATATTCCAGAGCTTTGATAAAGATTTTCTCCAAATGCCTATAGTGATCCTCAACCTTCTTAGAATATGATGTAAGATCATCCTGGTATACAACCATACATTTGTCAATATAATCATCAAATGCCACATCCATGGCTCTTTGGAAAGTAGCTCCTGCATTAAGTAGGACAAATGGCATCCTTACATATACATATGTTCCCCATGGGGTTGTGAAGGTTGTCTTGAATTGTTCACTTTCCTTTACCAAAACTTGATTGTATTTAAAGAAACTATCCATAATTGACATTAGCTCAGAACTAGTCACTTGTTGCAACATGGCTTCCATATTTGGTAATCCATAAATGTCCTTCAAGGATGAAATGTTCAAGTTCCTGAAATCCATGCACAATCTTATATATCCATTTTTCTTTTTGGTTGGTACCAAATTTGAAACCCAGGTGGAATGCCTAATTGGTTTGATTATCCCCCCATCCCTTAGTTTCATCAACTCTTCTTGCATTTTGGGAGCTAGGGTAGGGTTTACTGGTATTTGTTTCAATCTGAAAGGTTTTACATTATCTTTTAATGGTATGACATGCTATAAAAAATCTTCCCTATAAGACTTAAGGTCATCATATGACCATGCAAAAACATGTCTATACTTCCTAAGCAAGTCAATCAATGTTTTTCTAATTTTAGCAGGTAGATTTTGGCCAATATAAACCTTTTTAGGAGCTTCATCAATACCAAGATTTATCTCTTCTAATTCCTAAGGCTTAGGGTCCTTAACTTCTGGTTATCAAAAATATTTTCCAAGACCACTAACCCCTTTGGCACCTTGTTGGTTTTCAACTGCATGATCTCCTACCCAAAAATGGTTTCCCTACCATCTATGGTTATAATTAATTCATTGCAATCCATTTCCTAACCATGGTACTTGTCTTCATTTAACTAAAATTTTATAATGTCTTTGTCATCTTCAAAGACTTGTCAATTTTCAACATTATTATGTATGGAAGGTCTATTTTGTACCTCAATTTGAGATATTCCTGCAAATAATATCTCCTTAGGCTTGATTGCTACATTTTCTAACAAATCAGCCATCTTATTTTGAATCCTATCTCTCCATGAGATACCAAATGCATCAAAAGATTCTATCTGATCCCAAACTACATTTATATGCTACTTTAATCTCCTATTCTTGGATGCATAAGTTTCTTTTATCTGGGAGATAACTAATTCAGAATCCCCTATGACATGTAACTTCTTAATCCCATGATGTGTGGCAACTTTCAATCCTAGCAACAAGGCCTCATACTTTGCTATGTTATTTGTGCAAGAAAACTGCAAAGTAAATGAATATTTGAAAGTATTTTTCTCAAGGGAGACAAAAACTACCCCTACCCCGGAACCTTCTTTTTAACTTGCCCCATCAAAAAAAATTGTCCATAATACTAGTGAGTTCATGCAACATTCAACTTCATGTTCAGTGATAGCAGGTAAATTTTCAACTTCTTGAATAATCAATTCAGCTCTGAAGGAATTTACACCAGTATCTAAGAAACAAGGGGAGTCTCTATCAATTTCTCCCCCTAAAATGGGACTGACCCTAGGCTCTCTATTTACCTTGACTACTTTATCCCCTATGTGGAAAGTAGCATAAGTCAAATCACATTGTAGGCTTCCCCACAATGCAACACTCCATTTTTTAGAGAGTAACATTCCATAATGTGGAGGTATATCCACTACAAAGATAGACATAGTTAACTCTACTTCGGGATATGCAACTAATTTGAATGGTAAAGCATTTATGGTTCCTATGACTAGGACTTCCCTAGCATCCATTCCTCTACATCTACCCTACTTGGTATCCACCTTCAATCCTAAGGCTTCCATTACTTTGAAAGGCATTATGGTGTTAGAAGCTCCTGAGTCTATCATGCAATTTTTTAGGGTCTTCTCTTTTATCATCAGACTGAGGAAAAAAGGGTCAATATCTTCCATAAATGCCACTAATGAATCATCTAAAAACATCTGGGGAATCTGGGATATGATACCACTTTCCTCTACTAGTAATGGGGTTTGTTGGGAAATAGTTTATTCTATAACAATATTAATGTTTCCTATCCCTCCCAACCACGGTAAAGCCTTGCTCTTATGTTCTTCAATTCTAAGAAGTTTAGACAAAGGTGACAATACCAAGATGAAAATACTCACACAATCTAAAGACTAGCCAATTATTATTAACAATTGTATGCACAAACCATTTGGGCCCAACTTCAATAAAACCAAGGGTGGTTTTCTACTCTTCAGGCTTTGTAAAACTAGGGTGGGTATACCTAGGAATGATTCAAGACTGGGAAACATTGTATGAGGATTATTTTAGTTTCATTCTGATTCTCATCTCAAATCCTCAAATACATGCATAATTCATGAAAATTTGCTAAACACATGCCATATAATATATCTAGCCAAAATTCTTCTCTAGGTTTGCAGATGTTCTCAGCAATAGTGGCTAACTGAAGCTAAAATATTCATGCAAACAAGTATAGGCCAACTTTGAAAATATTTAGGAAATAAAAGTAAAATTGATTATAATTCTACATTTGAAAACCATTTGTGATAAATCTCTCTTTCAACTAAATCAATTTGACTAGTGCCTAATCCATTGGGGTTCATAGTCTACAACAAATTTTATCGGCAATTCTTATCAGAATTCATCATTCAAAAAATCATTTCCCCTACTACAACAATCTTATCAAATTAATCAAAGCTTTTACTCTACCCATTGAATTAATAGTAGTGATAAACAGATGTACAACCTAACTAGATTGCATTCAATTGCACAAGCCTTTACTTATACAATATCAAGATAACCAAGTAATCGAAAGGAGACAAGATTCAGAAAGAACTGATATGGGGACAGTTCATAATTTGTATTCATTTTCTTTGAAAATTGTATACATTTAAAGTAAACTCAGAATGACCTTTGGAAGAAACACAAGGATCATTCTATTATTCATGTATTCTCAGGAACTAATAGAGAAAATACATCAAAAACTTGCTCCGAACAATGGACCAAAAACAGACTAGGTATATCACTTAGAAAAAATAGAATTTGGACCCTTTCTCTTGCCCTAGAATCTCACTTATATAGTGTGAGATGCAACAAGCTTCAGGAAAATGTGACTAACAAGAGTCCCTTACAAGGAATATTTACATACACCTATCACAAAATGATAAAAATGTGGGTAAAAGAAGATATCCAAATCAAAACATTCTTTTTGGTGGGTTAGCTTTTGTCACATGTAGTGTTGATGAGTTGGCTATTGATCTGATACCTCTTTGTATGCAACTACCAAATTAGCCAATGATGAAGTTTTTTCTGATGATGGCACATTAGCTTCCACCTATAGGCTTTCACCATCTTTATCCTATATGGTAGGAACAACTTCTACCTTTTCCCCTTCTTTAGTTGTACCAACATCCTGTGGTCCTGGGTCTACAACTGAAAGTGACAGATTATTCTTGTCTTCTTCTTCTAGTTGGGCCTGAGTAGTGACGGTGTCAATGATTTTGATTTCCTTACCCTACACCTCATCACTGTTAGTTTCATCTTCATCAAACTATTCACCAAGAGCCATTTATGCCATCCACTTGTTAAATAATGTGTCATCTGGCCAATTGAATTGCAAAATATCCCTCTATCTCTTTAATATATATTCAACCTCATTATCAATAACAACAAATTCTTTGTTTAAAGAATCAAAGAATATTTGTACCTTCACCATTTCTTCTAGTGTGTTAGCCCACCATGCATGTGCTATTTCATTTATGACTTGATTCATTCTTAAATAGAATAAATCATCAAGTTCTTTTGCCCATTCCTCTTTGCTTTTCAAATTATTTCTTTTATCTACGGCATGAGGAAACAAACTAAATTTTTGGCTCTTGTACTTGTTCAAGTAGCCTACTATTATTTTTTGTAAATGAATCCTTTTATTGTCAAAATTAGCAAGATCAGAAACAATATCAAATGTTTTTTCAATTTAATTAAAAGAATCATCTATAACTGACAAACACAAAAAGGTTATTGCTTTCTCTTTTCTTACCCATTTATTCACAATAGGTTTCAGAGCCTTAGCATTGGCTTTCAAATCCTCCCAGATACTGATCACCCTGGCTAGCTAATCATAAATTAGTGGCCATTCAACTTTTTAGCCCAAATATGTGAGAGCTTTTCTTAGTTTATCTTCATATTTGGATTCCAATTCTACATGTAAGGCCCACATTTTACCTTTTTCTTCTTCAAAATCCTTGACAGTGTGGGACTATGGCCTTTGGGGTGTATCTGGTATTTCTATGAGGGGGGTGGATTTGAAGGGTTCAACTGGGGGGTGAGGGTATGTTAATCTTGGCCTAGTGGATTTTCCCAATAGCTTATTCTCAAGCTCAATTCTCTTTTTTACCTCTTTATTGTAGGCATGCACCACTATTTCATACTTGCTCTATAGCTCAATCATATCCTTTTCCTCCCTTTTTGTAGTAGCCAAGGAAAATTGAGAGTAATTCACATTCATGTGGGCTACCTGTACATGAATACTCTCCTCACAATGATACTTCCTATTAATCTTGAATCATCAGGTTGTGATGAAGTAGCCCTGGATCCTTTTCTTAATGACCACATAACAAGAACAGCTTCGTCATTACTGAATGTAGTTCCTAAGAACTCCTTTTATCTGGATCTTGCAATCCCAAATTATTTGATACAAAATTAAAAATCAATGCATCAGCAATGTCCCAATTGGGCAATAATAAAATATTTGCAGACTTTACCATCTATCTCCCTTCTTCAAGGGTTATATTCTAGAACTCTTGTATCATTTGTGCCTTTATTTGATTTTGAATGGAGGCTTCATCCATTTTTGGATGCTCTACGTTCATATTTTTACATCTTTCCTAAAAAATGTGCATGTTTTCCCTCCAAGAAAACTAATGGAAAGCCCTAGACCTTACAAAACTAGCATCAAACAAAAATTGTTGACTGGCTTGTTCCAAAACAAGGTCTAAATCCCTTCCCCTGAAATCTACTATAGTTAACTCAAAACTTGGCATAGGAGGCTCTTGGGGGTTCCCTTCATCAATCTCTTCTTGGGTAACAAAGACTCCCCTTTGTGATCCAATTTGTTCAATTTGCTCATCAGTGAGCTCCTCCTCCTCAATTCTCATAGGGGTTTGGGAAAGTGAGTAACTTTCATCATGTGGTTGCTCTTCCCTTATTATTTTTCTTCTATTAGGAGAGGGTTCAGGTGGTCTTTCTTCAAAAGTAGCACTAGTAAATTCAACTATTTGTTTTCCTTTATTCACAATTGGCGTTTGATCTTGAATGATAGTATATCCTATCCTCCTTTGCACAACTAGTGGGCCTGCCCCTATTTTGGGAGTGAAACCCAATCTTCTCATCATTTTCCTAGCTTTTTCTAGAAAAGAATCAATGAAATGTTGCTTCTTCTCATTCATTACCTCCATTATTTCAGGGAATGTACTCATAAGCTTATTAATTCTATCTGTAGTAGCTACAACATTACTAAGAGGGTTGTAACCTTTTTCAAAACAATTAATAAAATCCAAAACTTTTGAATAGACTCTCCATTTTTCTTTCTTTGTTTCTTGCTCTTGCAGAGAGTACTCATTCCTTATTACATCCTCAGGGAAATAGAATTCATGCTCAACTGGACGAAGTTTGATCCTATGCCTAAGGGCTGAATTAAAGAAACCTTCTGCATCACAAAAATGAGAGTGAGATACTACCATTTTATACTGCTCCAAAAAATTGTAGAGGAAGACCCACCCTTCGTTGGTTATTATGAAGTGGCGGGCTACTGTGCAAGTGGGAAAAATTGATCCTATTCCCCTTTTGTGCAAAAAGGCTTCTTCTACTCCTCCCAACTACCACCAAAATTTAGCTACTTCTACCTTTAAGGGAACTTGATAAGGTAGTAGATGGGGTGATCCCTTGAATCCATAAATTCTAATAATAGTTAAAATTGAATATGGGATAATATCTCCCCAATCATGTAAAACTTTCAAATTATGGGGATTGTCCATAGGCCTAATAATGTGCTTTAGTGCCTTAGGAATTCTTGGATTGTCACTCAATATGAGGCATCTTAGTTTTGAGGCAAAGTGCTTGTCAAATCTAACAAAACTAGCATTTTATGCCTCCCCAGTCATATTTGCACTCCATAATTGAACTGATAGTTCTTCCCCCTCTTGTTCTCTATTCAAAACCATTTCTTTACCAAAGTATGTAACACCCTTAAACAGAAACATATTCATTAACAGGAAGTATTGGCCCCAAACCTTCTCCACCTTGCCCTTTTGCAATCCCCACCAATCCATTGTGAATCTCATCAGCCAAGTAGGAAGAAAAATCAAAATTTATTTCTACACCAAATGAGGAGCTTTGAGTGGTCATATACATAAAACTCACAAGGATAAAGTCTTCTTCACCCTCTCCAAAAACTCTGGACAAGGTCGTGTATATCTCTACTGCCCTGGCATTGAAGCATGATTTCTTGAAAGGTTCTTTAGAGGATGATGCTATTGTTGGTAGGGTTCCAATTCTACCAATGTCGGCCTTTAGTACACCTTGTCTAACTACATCCTTCTTTGACATATATTCTTTTTCTAACTCTATCAAATCAATGTGCACATGATACCTAGTGAGAGGTCCCAAATGGAAAACTTCCCTAATCTCTTATGGACTGATGGTGATTAGAATTTCACCATCTACTTTTCTCACTACCCTAGTGGCTTGATCATAACTCTTCACTACAACCTCAAGGAGGTCATAATCCATGAATACACTAAGAACAACTAGTTTTCCTAGGTTGAAATTCCATATATTAGCATGTGGGGCATACAATTTTCTTTTTGTAGACCATTTCTTGAACCAATTTAAACAGATTTACTAGGTTTGAGCATCCTTTACCCAATTACCCTTATCTAATTACCCATCAGCTATCCTCAACCTAGGGTTTAATGAGGTCAACTTTTTAACTTACACTGTCTCTACAGTAGACTCAGGCAGCAACTCAAGCAAGTCATCATGTACATTTCTATCTAAGTAATTTAATTGACCTCAAAAATCCCTTCTTCAGACGCTTCTTTGATTATGATTTTTAGAAATAATACACCTATAGAGATTATAGTAGGATTACTTACTTGAATTCTATCATCATTTTCCTTTGTATTCCTACAACTTCTTTCGTGAACAAACTGCTTAACAAAATTGCCAAACTCCAGCACAATTTTCTTCAGTAATTGCTTCTACTTGGGAATAGGTCAAAATATTTGTTTGGATTAGGTGAAACTAATCAAATCTTCTATCTTATACTTTTTTTTCCCTCACATGTGAAGTTTTCATGTCTAATTAAAACACAGAGTGGCACCACCTTCTACATTTAAATCTGTGTCGTTGATCTTTAAAAATCCTACGATCATGGGATATGGAGCAAGACAACTAGGCTTTGAACTTGATAAGTTGGTTAATTGATCCAATGAAAATTTCCCATGTACATAGCTGCTTCCTTGATGGTGCTTCTTTCTGGACCTACTGGTGACTAAGGACATGTGTCAACAAGTCGCTACTTCGCTATACATAAAAAACAAGCACCTTTCCACAGTGAAGTAGCAATAGCCATCGATCTGATCTTGATCTTTGCAAATGATATGTTACTATACTATTTATAAATATAATGGTGGGCCCTCATTCACCATCTTGCTATATGTATCGCCCTAGAAACTCTTCATGGTGAGACAATGAGAGCCGTTGATCTAAGATTAAATCAAAGGTGGATAAATCGCACGAAGTTCCCTGAAAGGTGGTGGGCCCCATACTCACTATGTCGCATAGCTTAAACAACTTATAAGTTTGCAAAGTGAAATAGTGAGGATTATTGATTCTACTTTGATCTGACGATCAGGATCTCATGTACACTTTATGAATGGGGTGTGGGTTTGGGGTAATGATGATGTAAGAAAATCTGCATTGCTGGCACCCAACCAGACCTTAATTTAGTCCTAGTCACCATCCACATTACTTGAGGTCCCATTGGCTATTGATTTTGACGGTGCCTCACTACTTCACTAATGGTAAGATATCAAATTTTTTCAATAGTGGGGTAGCGAGCTCCGATGACTTTAATAAATCTCAACTCCGTGAAATATAATGACCCATGAAATTGTTATTGCTCCTACCAACTGCTTCTGACAATAGCAGTTATTACTTGTCATGCCACCTGGAAAAATCATGGTTACTAATAAATTTTGAGGCCACCATGTCTTTAATTTTATGGCACCTCACTACTTCACTAACGGTGAGATGACCAAGTTTTTTGATAGCGAGGTAGTGAGGTATCGAAAAAATGCTCATTCCGGCGCCGACTTCTAACTGCTTTCACTGGTTCCCTTTTCTAATACTTGTAGGGTGTACATGACTGAATAATTGGCTAGAAAATAATTCTTTGACTGTCGTGTCTTCATTTTGCAATCTCGTCTTATAACTTTATGGAACTGGCTACCTCACTATACATATAGAGGGCCCATGTTTTCATAGTGAGGAAATGACAATGGTGGATCTATTTAGATCAGACGGCTAGGAAATTTGAGAGGAAAAGTAGCTCGAGGGTGCAGAAGATAAAAAGACAATAGAATATTTACCCTATTTGAAAATTTAAATATTTCGTGCGTGACCATTTATGAATGGAATGAAACGTAGGGTTTTCACAAAAATTTTCAAAGGGTAGCAAACGGATGACTTATCTAGAAACCCTATTATCCATTAATGGGTACAATTTGACTTTTCTATATCTAGACAAAGGATTTCTATCATATGAAAATTTAGACCAACATAATCCTCGCCTCTGCTAAAGCAACAAAGGACACATGGGAGAAAGGAATGAACAATTTGAAGACAAATTTTGATAATTGAATGAAGATAATATCAGCTTGAAGTAGCAAGAAGTTTGGACATTTTGTGGATCTTCCAACCTTTGTCATTGATGATAAAGGGGAAGAAGTTGTAGAAGAAAATTGTAGTAAGTTATGTATATAGTAATCATATTGAAAGGGGGAGCATTTTTAATATGAAGTATTTATAATAGATAATAAGTAATGTAGATTTCAGTAAAGTTTTTATTACTTAGCCAAATTTCCTTTCTTTATTGCCATCAATGCCAAAGGGGAAGATTGTTGAAAAGTGGCTATATAAAGATATGAATATGTTGTAATTAATGGAAACACATGATGTATATACTTGTAGTAAACCTTAAAAATAAAGTTACTTAGCTTTTGGGTACTCAAAATTGTCTAAGTATGAAAATGGTTTATAGTAGTACATTGGTTTATATGTAAAGTGTTTTTAAGGTCATATTATGACTAGTGAGGTTAGATGGAGACAGTATACGTGTTGGTAATGAAGTGTATAAAATAAAACATTAGTATGGATAGTACATAAGAATGATAATTAAGATGTACAGGACATCAGAGTGAAAGGTAAAGAAATTATTTTATTTACAAAATAATTACTTGACCAATTAGGGCCAACATCCTAGATGATTACTCTAAGTTGGAAAAGTATATTGTGGTCTTATCCAACCCAACAACAATTTTTGAAAAGGCATGGTATTTATACAAAGGATATCTTGTGAGATTAAGAGTGCATTTTTTATGTGAAAAGTGATTGCAAACTTTTTGTGAAGCAATATATGCAAAGTTTTTGAGAACCTGATTTTGTGATCTAAGATCAAGATGAGGTTAGAGATCAACCAAGAAAAAGTTATAGCATCTATAGATTTACATTTTAGGAACTTAAAGTTCAATTACTTGTTTGGGCAGTGAGATCTTCTTGTAATTGAAAGTTCATGTCTGGAAAGTGAGCTCTTTTTGCATACTTTACTCGACAACTTCTAATAGGGATTCAAAGTCTCCTAACAGGGACTCTATATACTAATTTTCTTATTGACTCCTAATATGGTCCATCCTCTAACAAGGAACATATATATCAGTATATCTTTGTGAGCATCATTCCCACCAAGGTTTTCCTTTGGCTAGGGTTTCCCTAGTTAACAAAATATGGTGTTATGAGTTCTCTTTATGTATGGTTAGTTTTACTATTGAGCATTGTTTGTTAACTTTATTATGCATGGTTCAAAGTAATTAATAATATCTAGTTGGCAATAAAAATTTGTAGAATATTGATTCACCCACCCTCTTAGTATTCACTATTTCTAACACCATAAACATAAGAGTAAAGTTGTTGTATGGCCCAAGGGTGTAGATAGTAAGATCAATCATGACTATAATATAAATCAGATCCCTAATGAGCTTGAAAAGAAAATAGAAACTAAGGTTGTCGTATCCCAAATTCCAACTATGTACTTAGATGATTATGTGAACCAATGTCTAGGAAGTGTATATCCTTTCTTCCTAAGTATCATTGTAAGTAAAAAGACATTGAAAAAATGTATGATTGATTTTGGTGCATCTAATATAGTCATTCCTTTTAAGTTAATCAAGGATCTAGGACTAGAACAGGCTGCCCCTCTAGGTAGATGATGTAGGAGCATCTTGTGTTTTCTTGGTGACTACTTTGGAGTTCATGGGAGGAGCCTTAGTAGTTACTTTAGAGAGTGCTTGGACTGGTACTTGATTGAAGAAGGAGTGGTGTTCTATTGATAATAGAATGAAGGAGATTGTTAAAGAGGGAGATTTTAGGTTTTAATCATTATTTTGTCATTAATGTCAAACCTACTATTTTCTGGTAAGAAAAATACTTATATGATTTGAGTACTATCACTTATTTGATTGATGAATAGGATTTGATCAAAACATGTAATAATAGCACCTAAGGGAAAGGTTGAGTTATGATTATGTAAAGAAGTACAAAAATTAGTTAAGATAGTGATAACATGATGTATTGATAATCTTCTTAAGGTTACAAAGATTGGTTACACTAAGAAAGTTTAGAAGAACAAGTGAAACAAAGTTTGTGTGCCAAGCTTGATCAAGTGGATAGTAGGTGTTGAGAAAAGTTAGTGCAAGCCGAGTAAAACATTAGTTGGAGTTGAGTAAACATTCATTCTAGTGTATGCCAAGCATAACAATGGATGCCAAGGAAAGTTTAGTTAATGTCGAGCACTAGTAAAATTTAGTTCATGCTAAGCGATTTTATAGAGGATGTCGAGCAATGTAGTATGTGTTGAGCATTAGAGACTAGATAATGTCAAGTGGCTACATTATTTAAAAGATCATGAATTTGATGAATCTAAACCAAAAAAATTGTTTTCTTGGATTGTACAAACTAGGTGGAAGATAAGGTTGATGACTTGGTGGCATAGAATTCAAGGTAAATCATTTTTAGGAAAATTCAAAGAGGATTAAAGGAGAAGATTCTAGAAGAGGTATGGAATGAGGGGTAGATTCATTGTATCCTACCTAATTCATCCTAACCCTAAATTGAATGATGGAGAATGAGAAACAAAAGATCTTAATTTCCTATTTATATGAATGATTAGTTAGAAGAAAAGGTTGTCATGTGCAAGAACCTAAGGAAGACAAGGAGTCAAGGGTTTTGCTTCATTGAGTGACCTAAGAGAAGGGTCTGTATTGGCATGTTAAGCAAGAAGGCTTAAGGGTATGAATACTTGAAGGATGAACTAGCAATTAAAGCTGAAATGTGTGAATGGAGGATTGAAATAGTGATTTGTAATCTACAAATGGAGTTGTAAGTTGTTACCAGATCAAGCCTTATTATTACTCTCTAATAATTGTATCAGTCTAGGGTAAATCCTTTTGATTAGGGCTGACCTAATAGTCATTCATAAATCTTTTAATTTGGTAACATTCCAAGTGAATGGTATAAAGTCCTCTAACAAGGCTCACTCCTAATAGGGTGATTGAAATCCTTTAACAAAGTCACATTTAATAGTGTGTATTATAACCTCTAGTAGGGTTGGCCTTTCATAAGGCATCACTTTAGAAGAGTGAAAAAGGGTAGCATGTTACAAGTGTTTTTTCCCAAATTGGGTTTCCACATAAATCATTGCATCAAGTGTGTTAATGAATTTTTTATGTTTCATGTTTACATTTATGCAAGTTGATTTAATAGTAATCTAAAAGTTTTAAGTGATTGCATAATCTTATGGATTCATGCATGATGATAAATGTTTTATGGATTCACTAAGAAATGAAAAGTTTTATTTATACATCTAGACCTTGGATAACTGATTCACCCACCCTTTTATTTAAAGTATTCAAACAATTGGTATTAGAGCCATCTACTTAAGAGGACTAGTTTGAAGGAACTAGAAGCACAAAGATAAAGATGTCAAAAAGAAAAGTACCCAAGCTTAATAGAGATAACTTTCTTAAATGGAAAAGTTGTATAAAGCTACACCTTGGAGGACTTGGAGATCATGTACAATCTACCATTACTACTAATCATGTTAATCCTATTGGAGCACCAACTACTGAGGATATGAAAAAGAAGAAAGAACACAATCAAGCAATGTTGGAGATTGCCTCTACCCTAAGTTATACTGAATTTGATGACATCAAAGGTCTTGATAGCACAAGGAAAATTTGGGATTCCCTAACCACTATCTATGGAGGAGATGCAAATGTTCTAAGAGCCAAAGCTCAAAGTCTCAAAGGTAAGTTTGATGATATGAGAATGGAAGAAGGTGAAAATATTGCTCAATATGTTGCAAGCATAAAAGAAGATGTTAATGAAATAAGAGAAGCTACTAGTAATATATATGATGAGAGCATACTAAGAAAAATTTTAAGGTCACTATTGCATGTATATACTATTAGAGTTTCTACAATTGAAGAACTAAGATGTATAATAGGGAATAATCTATCACATGAAGGTCTAGTAGGTAGACTCACTACTTTTGAGCTATCTAAGTTTGATAATTACAAACCTAAAAATATTGATTCTAATTTCAAAGAAAAGGTAGGATTGAAGGAACTTGGTGAGAAGAAGAAGAATTAAAACATAAAGTAAATGTCTCATAATAGTGATACAAATGACGAGGATATAGAACAATTTGAAATAGCTTGCAAGAAGATTCTATAGAGGTATAGGTGAGTTCAAAGGTAAGTTACCTATCATTTGTTTCAATTGCAATGATGTTGGTCATATTGTTGCTAGATGCCGAGAGAAGAAGAGCTATAGAGGTGCTGAAAAGTACAAAAGTAGAAGAGATGAAGACAATAAGGACTACAAAGACAAAGGAAATAAGTCTTTCTATATTGTTAAAGAGGAAACAAAAGATGAATCTGATGAACATGATGATGAAGTGGTGTATCTTGCAATGAAGGATGAATCTGATAAAGATGAGGCAACTACATTGGTGACTTGTGTGAACAAGAATGATAGATGGATCATTGACAGTCGATGTTCACATCACATCACTAGAGACAAAAGTAAGTTCATTACCTTGAATTGTTATGATGGAAATAGTGTAAGATTTGGTAGTAATGCACCATTTTTGATAAAAGAAAAAGGTTCTATCAAACTCATAGATAAAATTATATGTGACAATACTAACTATGTTGAAGGACTTAACTATAATTTTTTGAGTGTGACACAACTGAATAATTTGGGATGTAAGGTTGTGTTTGAAAACAAGATTGCTAAGATATATGATAGTA
Source organism: Cupressus sempervirens (assembly GCA_028749045.1). Classification (NCBI taxonomy): domain Eukaryota; kingdom Viridiplantae; phylum Streptophyta; class Pinopsida; order Cupressales; family Cupressaceae; genus Cupressus; species Cupressus sempervirens. The sequence continues at coordinate 606,839,199 of CM053788.1, forward strand.
ATGGGAAACTAATTGGAAAGGGTGATCAAACTAGGAGTAATCTATTCTATCTTGATATATAGGATGCTATTTGTCTAGTTCTAAAGTTTGATGATGTATAGCTATGGCACAAAATGTTATATCATGTTAATTTTGATAACTTGGTTAGTATCAGTAACATGAGAAAAGTTAGAGGTTTGCCTAAGTTGAAGAAGTCTAATAATCTAATGTGCAAACAATGTTAGTTAGGAAAAATGAGAAAGTCAAGTTTTAAAAGTAAATCTCATACCTTTAAAAAAATAGTAGAGATTGTTCATACTAACTTATGTGAACCAACTGATGTGCAAAGATACAAAGGAGATAAGTACATTATGCTACATGTTGATGACTATTCTAGAATGATGACAATTATGTTTTTGAAATAGCAATCTAATTCTTTCCAAATGTTTATGTGGTACTTAGCAAGAGTTGAAAAGGAAATAGGTAAAAGTTTGAAGTGTTTAAGATTTGACAGAGGGGGATAATCTACATCAAATGAGTTTGAGATGTTTTGTAATGACAAAGGAATTGAAAGAAAAACATATGCACCTAGAACTCCTCCACAAAATGGAATTTCTATTCAAGAAATATATATGAGAGATATGTTAGCAAGTAATACTAATCTATTCAAGAACAAAAGCATTAACTACCATAAAAACCATAACATATATGAGAGACAAAGTGAAACCCTCAAATGAGAATATGAGCCATAGAATGGCTCTCCCAATGAGGATGGTCACTTGATTTAGGGATGAGTCTATTTTCTTAGATTTGGTATGTATGCTCAAGGTTCTCAAAACTAGCTTCAATGGAAATGGAAAATGGAAAATTGGTAGCTTTGTGAGCTCTCAATTTGGCATCATAAGGGTATGGTTAAGGGCTTTGGTTTCTCAAACTAGAATTATAACTTTAACTCAAGGATTGTGCTTGTTTAGCACCAATCAGAGAGTGACACATGTCATAGGATGAGTAGATGGAGGCAAGGGGATGGATGAGTCAACAAAGGAAGTTCAAGGGATAATATCTTCATAAAGACACTTCATAATGGCTTGTAAGAGAAATGAATGGGCTTGTAAGAGTCTTTATGGCCTTTGTAAGAGCATTCAAAGCTTAGTGGTTGGGATATTTTAGAGGGAGTTGAGATTGTTGACTTTGCTTGGCTTAAGAAAGTCTTAAGCGTACTTACGAAATGTGACAAGGTTAGGGGGGGGGGGGGGGGGATTAGGAGTGATTTATGATTAGATTAGGCTTGTTAGAGATTTGCAAGTGGATGGCATTCATGAGGGTGGGTGAGTTAGTGGCTAAGCTTTTTTAGTATGGGTAGATGGGGTGGATTAGGCTAAAAAAAGGGGTTTAGGATAGTTTAAGGGTTATTATATTTGAGGGCTTTATTTATCAAATAGATTTATTTAATAAATGAGGATTTTGGAATTAGATAGAAGAATAGGATTAATTGATAAATAATAGGTTATTTGATTTATCAATTAGTACAATAGATGATTAATTAAATTAATTACCTAGGGGATGGAAAAGGATTAATTAAATAAGAATTTAATTAATGATGCCTTTAGAGATAACTAAATAGGATTACCAAAGTGGTGTAATCAACTTTAGGTGTCTACAACAAAGGAATAAAAAGACAAACATATGCACCTAGAACTCCTCCACAAAATGGAATTTCTAAAAGAAGGAATGGATACATAATGGAATATGCTAGAACACTCATGATGTAGAAGAATGTTGCTTTGAAATACTAGAGAGAAGTTGTAAGTACAGTTGTCTATACCTTGAACCCTATACAATTAAAGAAAGGTACTCATTCAACACCTTTTGAACTATGGTATGGATACTCACCCAATGTAAAATACTTTAAGGTATTTGCACACAAGTGTTAAATTCTTAAAGACTTTAGAAATAGTAAACTAGATGCAAAAACTGAAGAAGGTATATTCCTATGATATTCCACACAAAGTAAATCTTATAAGTGGTTGAATGCTAACACTAACAAAGTTGTGGAAAGTGCAAATGTGAATTTTGATGAATATATAGAAGTATATAAGGTTGAACCTATGCAAGAACTAGAAGAATAAAAAACATGAAAGAACTAGAAGAATTTGTATATAAGGTTAAACCTATGAAAGAACTAGAAGAATTTGGATACCTTAATGAAGGTATGCCTACTGAAGAAGATGCTACAAATCAAGATACAAATCAACAACATGTTTTAGTGACTACTAAGTCACATACTATGAATGTTGAGATGCATTCAGGAATCGAGCTACATTTAGATGCCAAGTTACAAAATGAAGTAGAAGAAAATTATAATTTTAAGATTAGTGTACATGAAATAGATGTTTAACTACTTGATAGAGATGTACATAGTTAGTTAGAAGTTGAAAAACAAAATGCAAAAACTAGAGCTGAACCAAGATCGTCCAAATATGTCAAGAGATATCATCCTACTACCCAAATTATTGGAGATAAATATTCTTGACCAATGACAAGAAGAAAATTGAGAAATGATACATGTTCACTGAGCATGAACCTAAATCAGTGAGAGATTCTTTTGACAATGTAGATTGGAGTAAAGCCATGGAAGAAGAGATTGAACAAATTGAGAAAAATAAAACATGGACTCTAGTTCCTAGACTAGAAGATAAAATATGATTAGCACCAAGTGGGTATTTAGAAACAAGTTAGATAAAAATGGTGAAGTAAAAAAGAACAAGGAAAGATTAGTTTTCAAAGGATATGCACAAGAAGAAGGAATTGACTATGGAGAGACATTTGCTCCTGTTGTAAGATTGGAAGGAGTAAGAACTTTACTTGATTATTCTACATACAAAGGTTTCAAATTTTATCAAATGGATGTTAAATCTACATTTTTGAGTGGTAATTTACATAGAAGAGCCAAATGGATTTGTTGATGTTAACAATAAGAACATAATACACACAGAACTCTATATGGTTTGAAACAAGCATCCAGAGCATGGTACGGGAGACTTCATAAGTATCTTGTGAAGATTGGATATGAAAGGATTGATGATAACAACAATCTATACATGAAGATAGAGAAAGGCAAAGGTGTTTTATTATCTAAAATTTTTGTTTATGATAACATATTTGGAGGTCAAGATTCTTTATGTAAGGCTTTTGCAAATGAAATGAAGAAAGAATTTGAAATGTCTATGTTTGCAGAGATCAAATTTTTAATGGGTTTGCAACTATATCAGATGAAATATGATATATAATCACTTAGTCAAAATATGTCAAAAAAATACTGAAAACTTTTGGATTGGAGGATTCCAAAAACTAGTAAGTACACCTATGGTGATAGGACACAAGTTGTCAAAGAATGATGATTCAGCTAAGATAAATCAAATATTATACAGGTTTATGATTGGCAAATTAAAATATGTAGTACGTGGAAGACCTAAAATTGCATTATTTGTAGGGATAGTTGCAAGATTCTCTACTAATCCCAGGGAGAATAACTTGATGGCTAGAAAGAGAATAATGAGATATTTGAAAGGAACAGAGAAGTATGGTCTATACTATAAGAAAAATGAAAAATTTAAATTAAGATCCCAGTCTGATGTTGATTAGGCTAGAAACATTGATCACAAAAAAAGCACCAGTGGAGAAGCATTTTTCTTAGACAAGAGGTTGGTTACATGGACTATCAAGAAACATAATTGAAGTTGAATATGTTGCTGCTATTGTAAATTGTACAAACATTGTACGAATCAAATAGTTACTCAAAGAAATAAAGGAAGACATCACAAAACTACTGACACTTTATTGTGATAATACAAGTGCTATCAATATATAAAAGAATCTTCCAATGCACACAAAGACTAGGTACATTGCAATCAAGTATCATTATTTGAGAGAATTAGTTCAAGATAAAGAGGTGAAGATGGAATATATTAACACAAAAGAGAAAATCACTGGTATCTTCACAAAAGCATTACCTAACGATGCTCATGAGTATCTAAGAGGTAAATCAGGGATGATATGCCTATCAAAGGCTATCTAAGTAAAAAGAAGAGTGCCCTACATCAAAGACGTTGAACTTCATATGTTACACATTTATGTAGAGAATCCTATTTTAGGAGCTATCAAAAGTAACAAAGGAATAGGCACTTCAAATCAATTATAGGTAAGGTGACAAAGGGAAAAACTAAAGAAGCCTATATCTACATGTTAAGATGACAAGTCTTTGGCATTGTTGTCAAAGAGGGAGAGATTTACGGATTAGAGGGAGAAATACAAGAATGAATTAAAAATAATCATAGAGGGAGATAGTTGTTGATTAGGAGAAGAAAGAAAGAGAAATCCTAACATCTACCTAGTAAGAGGGAGATATAAGAAAAAAATTTAGAGAATGACTCAAAAAAGTTTTGTAACCTATTTAGAAGACAGAAGTTATTGATAGAGGGAGAAATTTGTAGAGGAAGAAATTTCAATACAAGGAATTATTTTCTTTTTGGTATTGTTTTATTATTTTAACCTAATCAGTTTGGTTGATCAGTTTGCTTTGCCATTAATGCCAAAGAGGGATATTGTTTATAATAGATTGAAGGAGATTGTTAAAGAGGGAGATTATATGTTTCAATCATTATTTTGTCACTAATTTCAAGCCTACTATTTGCTGACAAGACAACTACTTATATAATTTGAGTACTATCACTTATTTGATTAATGAAGAGGATTTGACCAAAAGATGTAACAATAGCACATAGAGGAAAGGTTGAGTTATGATTATGTAAAGAAGTACAATAATTAGTTAAGATAGTGATAACATGATGTATTGATAATCTACTTAAGGTTAGAAAGGTTGGTCACACTAAGAAAGTTTAGAAGAACAAGTGAAATAAAGTTTGTTTGCCAAGCTTGACTAAGTAAATAGTAGGTACCGAAAAAAGTTAGTGCAAGCTGAGCATAAATTAGTTAGAGCCAAGTAAATGTTCATTCTAGTGTACATCGAGAAGAATAATGGGTGTCAAGTAAATTTTAGTTAATGTTGAGCACTAGTAAGCTTTAGTTCATGCCACTTAATTTAATAGAGGATGTCAAGCAATGTAGTATGTGCTGAGCATTAGAAGCTAGATAATGCCAAGTGGTTGCATTATTTAAAGATCATGAATTTGATGAATCTAAGCTGGCAAGTTTGTTTTATTGGATTATGTGAACTAGGTGGAAGATAAGGTTGATGAGCTAGTGGCATAGAATTCAAGGTAAACCATTTTTAGGTGAATTCAAAGAGGATTGAAGGAGAAGTTTATAGAAGAGATACAGAATATGGGGTAGATTTTTTATATCATATCTAATCTATCCTAACCCTAAATTAAATGATGGAGAATGAGTGGTAGAAGATCTTAATTTCCTATTTATAGGAATGATTGGTCAGAAGCAAGGGTTGTCATGTGTGAGAACCTAAGGAAGATAAGGAGTCAAGGGTTTTGCTTCATTAAGTGACCTGAGAGAAGAATCTAAATTGGTATGTTAAGAAAAAATTCTTAAGGCTATCAGTGCTTGAAGGGTGAACAAGCATTTAGAGCTGAAATGTGTGAAGGCCAAGCTAAATGGAGGACTGAAACAATGATATGTAATATGCAAATGGATTTGTAAGTTGTTATTAGATCAAGCCTTTCCATTATTCTCTAATAAATATATCAATCTAGGGTAAATCCTTTGGATTAAGGTTGACCTAACAGTCATTTGTAAATCCTTCAACTAGATGACATTCCAAGCGAATGAACTAAAGTCCTCTAACTAGGCTCACTCATAATAGGGTGATTGAAATCCTTCAACAAGATCACATTTAACAGTGTGTATTGTAACCTTTAATAGGGTTGGCCTTTCACCTTTAGAAGACTAAGAAAGTTTAGCATGTTACTTGTACTTTTCCCAAATTGGGTTTCCACATAAACCATTGCGTAAAGTGTGTTGATGAATCTATTATGTTTCATGTTTACATTTTTGCAAGTTGATTTAATAGTATCCTACAAGTTTTAAGTGATTGCATAATCTTATGGATGCATGCATGATGATAAATGTTTTATGGGTTCACTAAGATGTGAAAAGTTCTATTTATACATTTGGACCTTGGATAACTGATTCACCCCCCACTCAGTTATTATAAAGTATTCCAATAGTGCTTGACATGGTTTGTGGAGCTTGTTATTATTTAGAACTCAGAATGGTGTCTAGATCTCAACATGGTCTTGGAGCTAAACATGTATTGGTTCCTAGCATTGCTTGTGGGAGCTCAGCTTTGCTTTGGAGTTTACTAACACTCAGGAGTGTGTTGGTGCTAACTAGATTTCTTGGTGCATTTAATATATCTAGCGTGTGATCATGACATGGATTGATCTAAGATATTGTGTGGAACTATGTGTTGTCTTGGTTATCTCTCTTATGTGTATTTAATCATGGTTGTAAACTTGGGGATTTTCCTAAGTATTTTATGTGGTTATCATGTGTTAACTATAGGTTAATGTGAGGGTTAACATTTTTTGTATTTAATGTTTGTTGTGAGCCAACTTGTGAGGATTTCTATTTAATTTGTAATTTCTATGTCGACTACTTTCCTATTTGGGTATAAGTAAGGTCTTGTAATATGTTTATGCATTCATTCATTTGGAGCAGTGAGTCTATAAAGTGGTTGAAGTGCAAGTTTTCTTTAGTCTATGGACAAAGCTCCAAATGTTGGGCATTTTAAAATAGGATTGCATTGGAGTTGTGAGTCTTGGAGAAGGGCTAGTGTTTGCAATTTAGAAACAAGGAGGTTACTTGGTATCTTTTGATCACAAGTTGAGGTCTTAAGGGCTTCTACCAAAGTGTTATTGTGTTACAAAACTAGACTAGCTAGAGTTGGATTGGATCTTACAGAGCTATTTTTTAATTGTTATTGTATTTGGCCCTAACCTGGAGGCCTTATAGCTATGCATATTGCATATAAACAATTGTTTTATAAATAAAGAGTTAAGATTTGGTATTAGATCTTGCATTTGTGTTTCTTTATTATCATGTTTCCATTGTGTGGTTATTTGTTGGGGGCTAGGACATCTTCTTTGGGGATTATCCTATCTTGCACTGCATTAGGTGGTATCGGAGAAAAGGTTTGATTTGGTTTGGTGATCTTATCAGAGTGAAAGTTGTTTCTCAGTGTGTAGACAAATCATTTAATTGAGGCATTTTTCACTAAGACTTGGTTTGATAGAACTTGATCCATGAATATCTTGATCTGGTGGTTTATTATTCTTTCTAAAGTCCTAGATCTCTTTGTTATATGGTAGAAGATCATGGTTCTAACTTGTAATTATGGAGGACTTGTAGATGGACCAATGGATATGAAGATGGAAGATTCATCTTGTTGAGGCATGATCACAAAGATTTTGTGGATTGTTAATCTGTGTTCTTGGACTTGTGATGTGGTTCTTGATTATTTGTGCATGGTGGTAGGTTTTGATCTCATCACTTGCAAATAGTTTGGGTTTATCACAAGGAGCATGGGAAGGATTTGTTGTAGAGGGTTTGCAAAAGTCTTGGGAGATGGCTTCAAGAGGACTGGACCCTGGGATGGTTATGAATCTTTGTCATGTGGTGGAGAGAAGGCATTTGAGATGTCTATTTAATTTGAAGCTAGTTTGGTTGATCAAGCTATGTAGGTGTCTACTTGGTTTGAAGCTAGTTTGGTTGATCGAGTTAAGGATGGGATAAGAAAGGCATTCTATAGATGGTTATGGAGTTGGAGTCTACAATTCTAGAAGATTTTTTTTGGCCAGTTAGAAGACTTATTAAGAAAATATAGACATGTATTTTTTTGGTCCTATGATAATTTAAAATCTTATAGAGAAGATTTATTTCAATATGAAGTTCTTTTAAAGGATAGTGAAAAGCCTTCCAGATAGAAGAAAAGACCAATCAATCCTACTCTTGCATCCAAGATACAGGAAGAACTAACAAAGTTAAGAGATGTCAAGATCATCAAGCCTATCATACATTTATCTTGGGTGTCAAATTTGGTTATAGTAGGATCATTCAAGAGTTCTCCTTCTGCTGTAGATAGCTGATAGGCTCTGAAGCCAAAGGATGTAGTGACAATATAAGATCCAAGCCATGTAGGTTCAAACTTGCCTTTCTTTTCTCAATCTGCTTAGACTTTCATGTTTGCTTTGAGGACCATGTCACTTGGCTGAAAGTGTTGTGGAAGCACCTTCTTGTTGAAATTCCTTTTGAGATGAGTTTGATAGACTGTGAGATGATCATAGGCTTGTTGTTGCTTCTTGTCTAAGAGATCTAGCTAGGTGAGCTGAGCTACTCTGTATTCTTCATCTGATATTTTCCCTTGCAAAGATATGTGCAAGGAGGGAAGTTCAACCTCTATAGGTAGTATGGAGTTCTACCTGTGGATGTACAGAAGGAAGTTTGATAGGCCCATAGGGCTGGATTTATTTGTAGGTGCCAATCGTGACTAGAATCATTGACAACTTTCTTTAGGATTTTGAGGAGGGTTTTGTTAGTTGCCTCAGCCTAGCCATTACCTTGTGGGAAATATGGGCTAGAAAAGCAGTGATGGATGTGGAAGGAAGTGCATAATTCTTCCATGTTGAGATTTTCAAAGTTACCTCCGTGGTCAGTGAAGATGGTGGATGGGATACCGAAGTGGAAAATAATGTGGTATAAGATGAACTTGGAGACCTGAACTCCTGTAGCTGAGACAAGGGGGACTTCTTGCACCCACTTAGTGAAATAGTCTATAGCTATTATTATCCATTTATGTCCATCAGATGAGAGGGGTGTGATAGTTCCAACTAGATCAGGGCCCCAACAAGCAAAAGGCCAAGGTGGTGCAATAGGCTATAGATCCTGTGCTGGAGCATGCATAAGATTTGCATACCGCTGATATGGGAGACACTTTCTGACAAAGTCATAGGAGTCTTCTTCAATGGTAGGCCAATAGTAGCCTACTCTAAGGATTTGTCATGCTAGGAAAATACCACTCATGTGGGCACCACAAAGTCTGGAGTGTACTTCTTTTAACACCATCGTGGCCTCATTTTGGTCTAAACATCAAGAGAGACTATCGTGATAACCCCAACGATATAGGGTATTGGCTATGATAACATAGCGGGATGATTTTTGAATGAGGTTCTGGCATTGGGTACGTGTGAGGTGAGGGGATATGATACCATTGTTAAGGTAAGTGTGAATCTCATGGTACCAAGGGGATTCGGGACCAACCAAGATACAAACACAGTTGGAATCCTCATTCGCATAGGCGGGTGTGAGGAGCTACTCATCTAAAAGCTCATACTGTGTAGCTGCTTGGGGAATTTCCAAGTGCGAGCCTATAGTATCAATAGCATCTATTGCTTTCTTCTGTATTCGAGACACTTGTGTAAACTGAAGCTTTGTAAAATGCTAGGTTAGCTAATCAACTAGTTCTTTGTAGGGTAATAGCTTTTCATCTTTTGTTTGATATTCATTTAGGGCTTGCTTGATGATGAGCTAAGAATCACCAAAGATTTGTAACTCAGCAATGTTCCATTCTGCAACTATTTTTAATCCTGCTATGAGAGCCTCATATTCAGCTATATTGTTGGTGCTAGGGAATTGTAGCTTGAAGGCTTTTGGAATGTAATCCGCTTGAGGTGTGACCAACAATATTCCTGCCCCTGATCCATGAGATGTGTATGAGCCATCAAAATAAAGTTTCCATGGGGGTTGTTCTTTAATTAGACAGATATGCTCATCTGGAAATTCTGTGATCAAAGGATATGCATCTATTAGAGGTGCATCAGCTAGGTGATCTGCTATAGGTTGCCCTTTGATTGCCTTTCTATCCACATATTGGATGTCAAATTCGCTAAGGAGCATAACCCATTTGGCCAAATGGCTTGTAAGTGTTGTTCTAGAGAGTATATACTTGAGAGGGTCAATCTTGGAGACTAGTTGGATGGTATGACTTAGCATGTAATGGCGAAGCTTTTGAGTTGAGAAAACAACTACCAAACAAGCTTTTTCCATAGGGGTGTAATTGAGTTCATAACCAACTAGAGTTCTATTGATGTAGTAGATGGCTCTTTCTCTGCAGTAGTCATCAAGCTGTGCTAGAAGTGCCCCTAGAGCAGTAGGCATTGCTGATATGTACAAAATTAGGGGATGACCAAGAACTAGTGGAACCAAGATAGGGGGATTGGTGAGATACTGCTTGAGCTGATTGAAGCTGCGCTAACATAAAGGATCCCACTTGAAGTTCTCATCCTTCTTTAGTAAATGTGAAAATGGTGTACACTTATCTGCAGGCTGGGAGATGAAGCGCTAGATGGATTGAAGCTTTCCCTGAAGAGAGCGAAGCTGTCACAATGTCTGGAGAGGAGGCATGTCTAAGATAGCCTTGACCTTCTTGGGGTCGATCTCTATACCTCGTTTAGAAACTATAAAACCTAGAAGCTTGCCAGATGTGACCCTAAAGACACACTTCTTGGGATTCAGCATGAGATAATATTTGGGTAACCTATCAAAGAATTTCTCTAGGTCAGTAAGATGATCCATGAAGGTATGAGATTTGACCAAGATATCATCCACATAATCCTCCAAAATGCTATGGATGAGATCATGAAAAATGGTTTTCATAGCTCTTTGATAAGTAGCCCCAGCATTCTTTAGGCCAAAAGGTGTCATGTTGTAACAAAAGGTTCCCCAAGGGGTAGTAAATGTTGTCTTATGCTGATCCTCTTCTGCAATCTTGATTTGATTATACCCAAAAAAATTATCCATGAAGGACAAAATTTCATGTCCAGCTGTAAGATCTAAAATCATAACTATGTTGGGCAAGGGAAAATAATCTTTTGGACAAGCTTTGTTAAGATCTCTAAAATCAGTGTAGATTTTGATGTCACCGAAAGTTTTAGTGATGGGGACCATGTTGGAGATCCACTCTGAGTAGTCGATAGGTCGAATAACCTTAGCAGCTAACATTCTTTCTAATTTAGTTTTGACCAGTAATGCCACCTTGGGGTGCATTTTTCTAAGCTTTTGTCTAACAGACTTGATCTTTGGATCGACTGTAAGATGATGAACTACAAGCTTTGGATCAAGTCCTGGCATGTCCTGATATGACCATGCAAATCAGCCAATGTTCTCTCTTAAGACCTCAAAGAGGAGGTTAGCTTGGTCTTGTGATAGGGATGTAGCAATGTGAACAAGTCTAGGGATCTCTAAAGAACTGATGTTGACTTCTCTAGTATCCTCAATTAGAATAGAAGACACCTTTGGTCGATTATCTTGAGGAGGCAATGCTAAATCCTCATGTTCTGCTTGTGACTCTAGATTTTCTTGCTGAGGGGTTCTCTTCACTACCTTAGCTAGTCCCAGATTCACCTTAGTTCTAGTTTTGGGTGTATCAAAACTAGGTTGGGGATTTTCTCCAAAATACCCCTTGGGATCTAGCTTATAGATATAGGTAGAATCTGGCTTTTTTTGCTTATGAGGAGTTTTGGCTCCCATGAATCTCAAAAGCACTTCCTCTGATGTGAACTCATCAATGTGTATGATGCTTGGTTGGTCCCAATCTATGAGTTGTGGATGGGCGAGTGGTAGGTCAATGAAGTGGATGGATAGTTCTTGGAGAATAGAGTCTCTGAGGGAGATTTGGTCTAGGATATCATCATAGGCTCTCTTTTCAACTTCCTTAGGAATGTTTTCGATTTTGACAAGGTCATGGTGAATGATCAAAAAAGCGTGACCGTCTGTATTGGTGCCCCCAGTTGTGGGTATGCCAAAGCCAAGACCTGACTTCGATTCCTGCTTGAGTGCATCGATGGGGCACTACATGCCTCTTTTGTCTAGTCCTAGACCACCATCTTGATAGTTACATTTTTTAGTAATGAGATTATGTTTATGGGGATAATTCTAGCTGAAGTGATCAAGGCGTGCTTAATTTTTTTGAGGTGCATCCTTATGTAACCAATTGTTGATATCTGGAGTGAGCTCCTCATGAAGAGGGATTTTTGAGGATACAAAGGTTATTGGTCCAAACTGTTTGTATTGAGAAGGTGTAATTTCCTTATCTTTGTGATACGTCGGTCGTTCATGGGCATGTGGATCAAGTGGGAGTGCCCCGACAACAAATGCATCTGATAGACTATACTCTCCACAACCTTTGTTATTGATCTTCACGATCGACAGGGTGGAGGCCAAGATGGTTTCTGGGTCATTACAAGTGTGGGATGAGCTGGTGATGGATGTGCTAATATCAATTCTAGGGTAATGGTTTGTATACAAAGCTTCAACCCCATTGCAGTAAGCAAAGGGTTTTGGATTGGCATGGATGGTTACCTCAGTGCCTTGATGCAAAAATTTGACGTACTGATGGTAAGTGGATGGAATGACTTTCATAGAATGAATCCATGGGCAATCAAGGAGGATGTTAAATGGTAGGTTTAGAACAATAACATGGCAGAGTGTCTCTTGGATAACTGGCCCAACCTTGATCTCAGCAAAATAGTTCCTTCTATGGTTCTTGCCAAGTTGTCATAAGCTTTGATGGTGATAACCTCACCGATGATATCTACCTCAGGATACCCAGCTTTTTTTATGAATTTTAGGGTGGAAATATTCATGGTTGATCCATTATATATCGTTACTCTTTGCACGGAAAATAGGATACCATGATGGCTATGCGAAGCGAAAGGGTGTGATCTGGCTCGACCATGGGTATGTCGGTGGGTTTGAAAGATAGGGCACATGAGGAGGATAGGTGTCCAACAAGATTATGAAAATTAGAAGCATTGATATCTAAAGGGACACAATATTCTATAAGAGCACTATCAAGGATGTTCTTGTACACAGGACTAGTGCGAAGAAGGTCTAAAATGGAGATTTGGGCTGGCATGTTCCCAAGGTGTTCCAAGATATTGTACTAGCTTTTTGATGGAGCTGATTGTGTTGGTGAAATTGTGTACACTCATTTTTTGGTCCTTGGATATTGATAACATTGATAGAAGGCTCTTTCTTAGATATACAACCTATGAGGCTACCATAGTCTATATAGGATGAAGTGTGGTCATTGTTCTTCCCATGCTATTGGTTTGGCTGGCGGTTGTTGATGTTGTTGTTGTTGGCTTGGATAGGTGCTTTTCTAGGATTTTGGTTGTTGTGAGGAGGAAAAGAATTTTGATATATCTGTAAGCCTACATTGGGAGAGGTTTGGGCACCAATGGTGATTTCTTTCGGATCAATGAGGTCTTGCACATAATCTTTCAGTTTCATGCATCTGAGGGTAGTGTGACCTTTTACCCTATGCAATTTGCAGTACTCATTGTCCTTGTACCATGTAGCTTTGGATTGTCTTGGGTTGATTTGATGGGTACGAGAAAATTTCATGAGGTTTTCCTTGACTAATTTCTCAAAAATGACATCCAAAGTTCACCAAGGGGTGTTTAATTTCTAGGCACAGGTTGGAATCTGGGCTTTTTCCCTGTAGCTACATTGATGGCATTAGCTTGATTGCTAGACCCTTGAATGTTGGGTCTTGGATTGTGGTTTTCATAGCTTTGGTGATTCTATTGTTGGTAGTTGATAGCTTGTTGATTGTTTGGTTGATATGGTGGGTTGGACTAGTTTTGAGAGGGACCAACAATATTCACATGTCTGGTGGCAATTATGCCATCTGTTGCAACGTTCTTGTTTTTGTTCCAATACCTAGACTTGTCATTGGAATGTGATTGATTTTGGTTGGCTTCCTTGTAAATCTTGACCACACCATCTTTAATGAGTCCTTTCTCAAGGATCATTCCTTTCTCTTTGATATCTTTGTAGGTCTGCAAATAGTTCATGGTCATGTGGTGAGCGAAGCTAGGATGAGCATTATCAATAAATATTTTCAGCAAATGGCCCTCTGGCAAGGTGCAAGATATGCAGGTGGTAAGGGTTTGCCATCTTTGCAGATATTCAGGAAGGCATTTTCTACCTTTTTTCTTAGTGTGGACAAGATCAACTACTGATAGCTTTGTTTCAACAAGATGGGCATATTGGGCTACAAATGCCTTAGACAATTCAGCAAAATTTTTAATTGTGCCATAGGGGATTCTATAAAACCATTCAAGAGCTAGTTCGGCCAAGCTTTTAGGGAAGAGATGCAAGAGGAAGATGTCATCGTATGCCACTTCTTGGTAGTGCATGTAAAATTCTTTGATATGTGTGACAGGGTCTCCTTTTCCTCTGAATTTGTCAAACTTGGGTGTCTCAAAATGCTTGGGAAATGGTGTCATGGTAATGGCTCTATCAAATGGGTAAGGACACACATTCTCAAACTTGAAGGTTTTTGGATCATATTCTTCCTAGATATTCTTCAAAGCTATCTTCATGGCTTCCCATTTTGAATTAATGGGTGATGGTTGGGGTGCCCCCAATGTAGGAGTGCCCTGAGATAGATATGTGTTAGATGGGGCAATGGAATATGGATGGCTTTGAGGTATGGGCTGGTAGGGATTGTACATGGATTGGGCAACTGAATGGTGGATGATGGGCTGCTGAGGTGGAGGTGGCACATATTGCTACATGTGTTGCGAGGCTTGCTACTGATATTGGATTTGAGGTTGGGATTGAGGAACATAGAATGGCTGTGGGATAAATAGATTGCTTTGTGGAGGTAAGGTATAAGATGGTTGTGAATCTTGGGGGAAGGATCAGGGAGCATGTGGAACTTGACTTTGGATTTGAGGAGTTTGACCAATATAGGTGGGTTGTGCCCCCATTTGGGAAGGTATCTACATGGCAAAGGAGGCCAAGTAATTGGTGGTTGGTGGTGGTGGATTTCCTCCTAGAAGTTGCTTAGAAAAATAGTTGGTGATAGGAGGTAATGGATTAGTTGGTGGTGGAGGTGGTGGGAATTGAAAGCTTGGGAATGGAATTGATGGGGTTTGATAGCTTGGTGGCTAGATTTGAAAGCTTGGTAGAGTGGTGGCAAGAACTTGGATCACTTGAGAGCTAGGCAGAACATTGCTAGTAGCTTGTGGGGTTTGATAGCTTTGTGGAGTGAGGGTAGTAGCTTGTGGGTTTGTGGCTGATGGCACTAAGCTCCAAGGACCTAGTGGAAATGATGGAATTGTATTCTGAGATGAGGTAAACAAGCTAGGGGTGATGAAGGGTTGATTACTTGGCCCCATGGGTGGCATCCCAGTTGTGTATTATTGAGGTTGGCCAAATTTACTAGCACTGATTTGGGAGATGGGTGGATTTGGAAGGCTGGGTTGGGGAGTAGCAATAGCAATAGTGAAGGGAGTGAATGGTAAGGTGTTTTGGGAAAAGGGGGTTTGGGATGGAGTGGTATGGACCAATGGTGGAGTAGTGGTGGTTGGATTGGCTTGTGGAAGGGAGATTTCAACTTGAGTGGAGGCTGGTATGTTTGGGTCTGTTGGATCATAGGGGGTGGGTTGAGGCTCTTCTCTTGGCACATATTGAAGATAATTTGAATCATAAGAGCCTATGGGTGGTGGGAATTGCTCAAAAAAGGGGTGAGATGGATCTGATAAGGGGGGATGTCTTCCAAAGTTGAAGGCTCCAATGTTGTCCCTTCAAAAGTTAGCCATGATTGTTTCCTTGTTTTTAACTATAATGGCATTCACCAATACTGCATTTCCTGGTTGGTTCATGAAAGCTTCAATATCAGTAGGTGATGGTATAGATTTCTCTAGGCTGAATGATGGTTGAGTGCTCAAGGGGAGCAATGCTATTGGATAGAAGTTTTTGATTCTTAGAATGTGATACTTGTGCCAAGGAGTGTGTATGTTTTACAAATGTTTCGATCAGTCACTTCAAATACATTAACATCCTAGATGGTTGTCTACAAGGTTGACAGTTGTTTTAGCTAGGGACTCCTCAATATACCCAAGGTATGTGAGGCCCAAATTCATAGATGAAACCAAAAAGATGTCACACAGCCGAGAGGAGCGGTAGCCCACTTATCCTCTTTCACTTCTCAAGGGTATAAAGTTCCTTGAGGCTTAGCCCAAGTGACAAAATCTTGATTTCAAGAGAGGTGTCTTTGGATTCACCTCCCAATTTTTATACTCCGTCAAAATGCTGGATTTGAGGTCATCCCAAGGGGTGATGAAATCTCCAAGAAGGCCTCCTAAAAAGAGAAACAAGGTTTTGGATCCTAATCTTATGCACCCAAGATGGTCTCAAAAGATGACAAGGGGAGAGAAGACTTGGATGACCTTGGGCTAAATGACATGATTCTTTTCAAACTGACGCTTAAGTTTTTTGATCTCGACTTTGCAAGCACTCATGTTTAAGAGACAATGTTCAATTCCAACTTTGAAATGCGCCAACAAAAAAAAATTGATTGAAGAATGTTAACAAGAAGAAGAGTTAGGGTCAACAAGAAAGTAAACCTGCACGCCCGAAGGCCCTCCATGTCAAGTATCGATTAATTTTTTTTAAGCC
Source organism: Cupressus sempervirens (assembly GCA_028749045.1). Taxonomy (NCBI): domain Eukaryota; kingdom Viridiplantae; phylum Streptophyta; class Pinopsida; order Cupressales; family Cupressaceae; genus Cupressus; species Cupressus sempervirens. The sequence continues at coordinate 606,855,681 of CM053788.1, forward strand.
ATTCAAGATTGAGTGTTTGTTCATTTTAAACCCAAAACAAAGATGTGTGAAACTCGACTGTCAAGCGTGCGCTTAGAGGCCCTCCACATCAATTGGTTGTTCAGTTTTAAAATCCAAACTTCAAGTGTGATCGATTTAATCTTAATTTTTGGACATTGAAGAAATTTTATAAGTTTAAGACAAACCCTCAAAAAGCGAATTAAGTAGAATCTGATTATGGAACACGTAACACTCTCTTAGGTGGACCTATCCCCATAGATGGCGCTGAGATTGCAACCAATGGTTAAATTGATGGGTGATTAAAGAGGGTGAGTCCAGTGAAGAAACTACTAAATTTGATTTTTTTTTTAAAAAATTTTAACTTAAATTTTTTTTTAAATGTTCAAAAATTAACTTTGCCTAAGCTACATGCAAAAGAGAGATTTGTTTGTTCTTTTTAATGCACCAAAAATTGAAGTGTGAGATATTGCAACGGTTACTTGACCCTTTGCATTCAAGATTGAGTTTGTTTGTTTTAGTCATGCATTCCAAGAAAAAATTTGATTTTTATCCATGGCATTCAAGAGTGTGTTTTGAACAATATACATTCAAAGAAAAATGTGTTTAACCATTCAAGTTCATTCTACAAAAAATCTAAAAGACATGATTAAGTTTGTTGCTCCAACCTGCAATGAGACAAAAAAGCAAATTGATTAGTCACCCAAAATCTTCCAAAATGAAAGCTTAACTATGGGAAAAAAATTTTTAACATTTTTTGTTCTTTTTTCTATGTGTAAAAATGCTTAAAATAACCTCTACTCTATGGAACCACCAAAAGTTAATTTTTTTTTTTAACTACAAAGTGCAAAAACAAAGATGTTAAAACAAAAATGCAACAAAGACAGGCAGAGACGATAGTTCATGAGGCGCAAATGCCAAATTGCAGAGATGTTGATCTGTAGAGATGTCAATCTATAGAGACAACAGAGAAAGAGGCAGACATGACTATTCAGTTTGGCAGTTCAGAAAATAAGAAATCGGGAAGAGACGCTAAACTGCGAAGATGTTGATTTACAGAGATGATAGTTTAGGTTGGTGGCAGCGGAGATGATAGTTTGGGTTGTGGAGATGATAGAGTAGCTGGCAGAGATGACAGTTAAAGATGCAGAGACAACAGTCTAGTGGCGGCAGCGATAGAAAAAAAACCAGACGGAGATGCCAAACTGTAGAGATGACAATTTAGTTGCAAAGATGATAGAGTAGCTAGCGAAGATGATAGTTTGCAGGTGCAGACGCCAATATGTGGAGATGACACTACACGAAAAAATTGAAATGCACAAATTTTTTAGTTATTTTTGGATTTTTAGAGGGTATGTCTTCTTCCTAAGTGCGCCCTTCTACCTGTAAAAATAAGTAAAACACCTTACAACTCACTCAAACAACAAAAAACATTAGATTATTAGAAAAAATAACATATAAATAGAAATGGATGATTAAATGACCCATAGTAGGGTCCCACCCGACATGCCAAAATGTATATGAGAAATATGTTAGCAAGTAAAACTAATCTATTCAAGAAAAAAAACATTAACTAGCATAAAAACCATAACATATATGAGAGACAAAGTGAAACCCTTAAATGAGAATATAAGCCATAGAATTGCTCTCCCAATGAGGATGGTCACTTGACTTAGGGATGAGTCTATTTGCTTAGATTTGGTATGTATGCTCAAGGTTCTAAAAACTAGCTTTAATGGAGATGGAAAATGGCAAATTGGTAGCTTTGTGAGCTCTCAATTTGGCATCATAAGGGTATGGTTAAGGGCTTTGGTTTTTCAAACTAGCATTATAACTTTAGCTCAAATATTTTGATGAAATAGCTTGGGAGGGGATTCAATTTATAGGCTAAGGGCTTGTGGGATGGAGGGTTAAGATGCAAGGAAAGATGAAAGCTTAAGGAGGGCTAGGATGCACTCAAAGGGGAGCACATGGATTGTGCGTGTTTAGCACCAATTAGGGAGTGACACATGTCACAGGGTGAGTGGATGGAGGCAAGGGGATGGATGAGTCAACAAATGAGGCTCAAGGAATAATATCTTCATAAAGACCCTTCATAATGGCTTGTAAGAGCAATGAATGGGCTTGTAAGAGTCTTTATGGCCTTTGTAAGAGCATTCAAAGCTTAGTGGTTGGGATATTTTGGAAGGAGTTGAGATTGTTGACTTTGCTTGGCTTAGGAAAGTCTTAAGCTTACTTAGGGAATGTGACAAGGTTAGGAGGGGGATTAGGAGTGATTTAGGACTAGATTAAGCTTGTTAGAGATTTGCAAGTGGATGGTATTCATGAGGGTGGGTGAGTTAGTGGCTAAGCTTGTTTAGTATGGGTGGATGGGGTAGATTAGGCTAAAAGGGGGGGTTAGGATAGTTTAAGGGTTATTAGATTTGAGGGCTTTATTTATCAAATAGATTTATTTAATAAATGATGATTTTGGAATTAGATAGAAGAATAGGATTAATTGATAAATAATAGCTTATTTGATTTATCAATTAATACTATAGATGATTAATTAAATTAATCAACTAAGGGATGGCAAAGGATTAATTAAATCAGAATTTAATTAATGATGCCTTTAGAGATAACTAAATAGGATTACCAAAGCGGTGTAATCAAATTTAGGTGTCTACAACAAAGGAATAAAAAGACAAACATATGCACCTAGAACTCCTCCACAAAATGGAATTTCTAAAAGAAGGAATGGATCCATAATGGAATATGCTAAAATACTCATGATGTAGAAGAATGTTGCTTTGAAATACTAGAGAGAAGTTGTAAGTACAGTTGTCTATACCTTGAACCCTATACAATTAAACAAAGGTACTCATTCAACACCTTTTGAACTATGGTATGGATACTCACCCAATGTAAAATGCTTTAAGGTATTTGCACGCAAGTGTTAAATTCTTAAAGACTTTAGAAATAGTAAACTAGATGCAAAAATTGAAGAAGGTATATTACTATGATATTCCACACAAAGTAAATCTTATAAGTGTTTGAATGCTAACAGTAACAAAGTTGTGGAAAGTGCAAATGTGAATTTTGATAAATATATAGAAGTATATAAGGTTGAACCTATGAAAGAACTAGAAGAATAAAAAACATTTGTATACCTTAATGAAGGTATGCCTACTGAAGAAGATGCTACAAATCAAGATACAAATCAACAACATGTTTTAGTGACTACTAAGTCACATACTATGAATGTTGAGATGCATTCAAGAATCGAGCTACATTTAGATGCCAAGTTACAAAATGAAGTAGAAGAAAATTATAATTTTGAGATTAGTGTACATGAAATAGATGTTTAACTACTTGATAGAGATGTACATAGTTAGTTAGAAGTTGAAAGACAAAATGAAGAACAAGGAAAGATTAGTTTTCAAAGGATATGCACAAGAAGAAGGAATTGACTATGGAGAGACATTTGCTGTTGTTGTAAGATTGGAAGGAGTAAGAACTTTACTTGATTATTCTACATACAAAGGATTTAAATTTTATCAAATGGATGTTAAATCTACATTTCTGAATGGTAATTTACATAGAAGAGCCAAATGGATTTGTTGATGTTGACAATAAGAACATAATAGACATAGAGCTCTATATGGTTTGAAACAAGCATCCAGAGCATGGTACGGGAGACTTCATAAGTATCTTGTGAAGATTGGATATGAAAGGATTGATGATAACAACAATCTATACATGAAGATAGATAAAGGCAAAGGTGTTTTATTATCTAAAATTTTTGTTTATGATAACTTATTTGGAGGTTAAGATTCTTTATGTAAGGCTTTTGCAAATGAAATGAAGAAAATATTTGAAATGTCTATGTTTGCAGAGATCAAATTTTTAATGGGTTTGCAAGTATATCAGATGAAATATGATATATAATCACTTAATCAAAATATGTCAAAAAATAATTGAAAACTTTTGGATTGGAGGATTCAAAAAACTAGTAAGTACACCTATGGTGATAGGACACAAGTTGTCAAAGAATGATGATTCAGCTAAGGTAAATCAAATATTGTACAGGTTTATGATTGGAAAATTAAAATATGTAGTACATAGAAGACCTGAAATTGCATTATTTGTAGGGATAGTTGCAAGATTCTCTACAAATCCTAGGGAGAATAACTTGATGGCTAAAAAGAGAATAATGAGATATTTGAAAGGAACAGAGAAGTATGGTCTATACTACAAGAAAAATGAAAAATTTAAATTAAGATCCCAGTCTGATGTTGATTGGGCTAGAAACATTGATCACAAAAAAAGCACGAGTGGAGGAGCATTTTTCTTAGGCAAGAGGTTGGTTACATGGACTATCAAGAAACATAATTGAAGTTGAATAAGTTTCTGCTATTGCAAATTGTACAAACATTGTACAAATCAAATAGTTACTCAAAGAAATAAAGGAAGAAATCACAAAACTACTGACACTTTATTGTGATAATACAAGTGCTATCAATATATAAAAGAATCTTGCAATGCACACAAAGACTAGGTACATGCAATCAAGTATCATTATTTGAGGGAATTAGTTCAAGATAAAGAGGTGAAGATGGAATATGTTAACACAAAAGAGAAAATCGCTGATATCTTCACAAAAGCATTACCTAAAGATGCTCATGAGTATCTAAGAGGTAAATTAGGGGTGATATGCCTATCAAAGGCTATCTAAGTAAAAAGAAGAGTGTCCTACATCAAAGAATTTGAACTTCATATGTTACACATTAATGTAGAGAATCCTATTTTAGGAGCTATCAAAAGTCACAAAGGAATAGGCACTTCAAATCAGTTATAGGTAAGGTGACAAAGGAAAAAACTAAAGAAGCCTATATCTACATGTTAAGATGACAAGTCTTTGGCATTGTTGTCAAAGAGGGAGAGATTTACTCATTAGAGGGAGAAATACAAGAATGAATTAAAACTGATCATAGAGGGAGATAGTTGTTGATCAGGAGAAGAAAGAAAGAGAAATCCTAACATCTACCTAGTAAGAGGGAGATATAAAAAAAAATTTAGAGAATGACTCAAAAAAGTTTTGTAACCTATTTAGAAGATGGAAGTTATTGATAGAGGGAGAAATTTGTAGAGGAAGAAATTTTAATACAAGGAACTATTTTCTTTTCTGTATTGTCTTATTATTTTAACCTAATCAGTTTGGTTGATTAGTTTGCTTTACCATTAATGCCAAAGAGGGATATTGTTTATAATAGATTGAAGGAGATTGTTAAAGAGGGAGATTATATGTTTCAATCATTATTTTGTCACTAATTTCAAGCCTACTATTTGCTGATAAGCAAACTACTTATATAATTTGAGTACTATCACTTACTTGATTAATGCAGAGGATTTGATCAAAACATGTAACAATAGCACCTTGAGGAAAGGTTGAGTTATGATTATGTAAAGAAGTACAATAATTAGTTAAGATAGTGATAACATGATGTATTGATAATCTACTTAAGGTTAGAAAGGTTGGTCATACTAAGAAAGTTTAGAAGAACAAGTGAAATAAAGTTTGGTTGCCAAACTTGACTAAGTGAATAGTAGGTACCAAGAAAAGTTAGTGCAAGCTGAGCATAAATTAGTTAGATCCAAGTAAATGTTCATTCTAGTGTACATCGAGAATAATAATGAGTTTCAAGTAAATTTTAGTTAATGTTGAGTACTACTAAACTTTAGTTCATGCCACTTAATTTAATAGAGGATGTCGAGCAATGCAGTATGTGCTGAGCATTAGAAGCTAGATAATGCCAAGTGGTTGCATTATTTAAAGATCATGAATTTGATGAATTTAAGCTGGCAAGTTTATTTTCTTGGATTATGTGAATTAGGTGGAAGATAAGGTTGATGAGCTAGTGGCATAGAATTCAACGTAAACCATTTTTAGGTGAATTCAAAGAGGATTGAAGGAGAAGTTTATAGAAGAGATACAGAATATGGGATAGATTCATTATATCCTACCTAATCTATCGTAACCCTAAATTAGATGACGGAGAATGAGTGGTAGAAGATCTTAATTTCCTATTTATAGGAATGATTGGTTAAAAGAAAGGGTTGTCATGTGCAAGAACCTAAGGAAGATAAGGAGTCAAGGGTTTTGCTTCATTAAGTGACTTGAGAAAAGAATCTACATTGGTGTGTTAAGAAAAAATTCTTAAGGGTATGAGTGCTTGAAGGGTGAACAAGCATTTAGAGCTGAAATGTGTGAAGGCCAAGCTAAATGGAGGACTGAAACAATTATATGTAATCTACAAATGGAGTTTTAAGTTGTTATTAGATCAAGCCTTTCTATTTTTCTCTAATAAATATATCAATCTAGGGTAAATCCTTTAGATTAAGGTTGACCTAACAGTCATTTGTAAATCCTTCAACTGGATGATATTCCAAGTGAATGATCTAAAGTCCTCTAACTAGGCTCACTCCTAATAGGGTGATTGAAATCCTTCAACAAGATCACATTTAACAGTGTGTATTGTACCCTTTAATAGGGTTGGCCTTTCACCTTTAGAAGACTAAGAAAGGGTAGCATGTTACTTAAAGTTTTCCCAAATTGGGTTTCCACATAAACGATTACGTCAGGTGTGTTGATGAATCTATTATGTTTCATGTTTACATTTTTGCAAGTTGATTTAATAGTATCCTACAAGTTTTAAGTGATTGCATAATCTTATGGATGCATGCATGATGATAAATGTTTTATGGGTTCACTAAGATGAGAAAATTTTTATATATACATTTGGACTGTGGATAACTGATTCGCCCCCCACTCAGTTATTATAAAATATTCCAATAGTGCTTGACATGGTTAGTGGAGCTTGGCATTATTTAGAGCTCAGAATGGTGTCTAGATCTCAACATGGTCTTGGAGCTAAACATGTATTGGTTTCCTAGCATTGCTTGTGGGAGCTCAGCATTGCTTCAGAGTTTACTAACACTCAAGAGTGTGTTGGTGCTGATTGGAGTTCTTGGTGCATTTAATATATCTAGCATCTGATCATGACATGGATTGATCTAAGATATTGTGTGGACCTATGTGTTGTCTTGTTTATCTCTCCTATGTGTATTTAATCATGGTTGTAAACTTGGGGATTTTCCTAAGTATTTTATGTGGTTATCATGTGTTAACTATAGGTTAATGTGAGGGTTAACATTTTTGTATTTAATGCTTGTTGTGAGCCAACTTGTGAGGATTTCTATTTAATTTGTAATTTCTATGTTGACTATTTTCTTTTTTGGGTATAAGTAAGGTCTTGTGATATGTTTATGCATTCATTTATTTGGAGGAGTGAGTCTATAAAGTGGTTGAAGTGCAATTTTTCTTTAGTCTATGGACAAAGCACCAAATGTTGGGCATTTTACAATAGGATTGTATTGGAGTTGTGAGTTTTGGAGAAGGGCTAGTGTTTGCGATTTAGAAACAAGGAGGTTACTTGGTATCTTTTGATCACAAGTTGAGGTCTTGAGGGCTTCTACCAAAGTGTTATTGTGTTACAAAACTAGACTAGCTAGAGTTGGATTGGATCTTATAGAGCTATTTTTTAATTGTTATTGTATTTGGCCCTAACCTTGAGGCCTTATAGCTAGGCATATTGCATATAAACAATTGTTTTATAGATAAAGAGTTAAGATTTGGTATTAGATCTTGCATTTGTGTTTCTTTATTATCATGTTTCCATTGTGTGGTTATTTTTTGGGGGCTAGGACATCTTCTTTGGAGATTATCCTATCTTGCACTGCATTAGGTGGTATCGGAGAAAAGGTTTGATTTGGTTTGGTGATCTTATCAGAGTGAAAGTTGTTTCTCAGTGTGTAGACAAATCATTTAATTGAGGCATTTTGCACTAAGACTTGGTTTGATAGAACTTGATCCATGACTATCTTAATTTGGTGGTTTATTATTCTTTCTAAATTCCTAGATCTCTTTGTTATAAGGTAGAAGATCATGGTTCTAACTTGCAATTATAGATGACTTGTAGATGGACCAATGGATGTGGAGATGGAAGATTCATTTTTTTTAGACATGAGCACAATGATTTTGTGGATTTTTAATCTGTGTTCTTGGACTTGTGATGTGGTTCTTGATTATTTGTGCATGGTGGTAGGTTTTGATCTCATCACTTGCAAATAGTTTGGGTTTATCACAAGGAGCATGGGAAGGATTTTTTGCAGAGGGTTTTAAAAGTTCTTCGGAGATGGCTTCAAGAAGACTGGACCCTGGGATGGTTATGAATCTTTTTATGTGGTGGAGAGAAGGCTTTTTGAGATGTCTACTTAATTTGAAGCTAGTTTGGTTGATCAAGCTATTTAGGTGTCTACTTGGTTTGAAGCTAGTTTGGTTGATCGAGTTAAGGATGGGATAAGAAAGGCATTCTATAGATGTTTATGGAGTTGGAGTCTACAATTCTAGAAGATTATTTTTGGCCAGTTAGAAGACTTATTAAGAAAATATAGACATGTATTTTTTTGGTCCTATGATAATTTAAAATCTTATAGAGAAGATTTATTTCAATATGAAGTTCTTTTAAAGGATAGTGCAAAGCCTTCCAGATAGAAGAAATGACCAATCAATCCTACTCTTGCATCCAAGATATAGGAAGAACTAACAAAGTTAAGAGATGTCAAGATCATCAAGCCTATCACATATTTATCTTGGGTGTCAAATTTGGTTATAGTTAGGAAGAAGAATGAAGATATTAGGTTATGTGTTGCTTTCAGAAACTTAAACATATCTTCATTGAAAGACAACTATGGTCTACCTAACATGGATGCAATGTTATAGATAGTTACTAGAAAATAACTCATGCCTATGATGGATGGGTTCTTAGGCTATAACTAGATGGTTGTAAAAGAATCAAAATAGTATAAGACTACATTTTCAACACCTTGTTAGAATATATTGTCCATTGATTAACTGACGGATGGAGGGGTGGGGGGTGAATCAGTTATACAACTATTACCACAATGATTTTCTTTAAAAAATCTTAGCCATATGAGTAATCTTAACTAAAACCACAACAAGATACTCATACACAATTAAAACTAGAGATATTAACTAGGTAAATCTTTGATCAGAGGCAAAACCCTGGTGGGGTTTGTATCCACAAGATGATGTACTAATATAAATATTCCTTATTAAATAATAGACCCTATCAGGATTCTATTATAGAATTTAGTACATATGAGTCCCTATTAGGAGACTTTGAATCCCTATTAGGAGATACTAACCCTATTAGGTGTTGTGCCAACCCTATCAGGAGTTGTGGAGGATAGCTAGACCCACTGGCCAAATAGCTTCAAGGTTAAGACCAAAGAACTCATTATCCAAATGATCTATATATTATTCCTTGTAGAATAATAGAATTGGAATTTACTTCTTCCCCTGTCTCTTTCCTATCAATAGGACTTCTTCTCCTTTAGGTTTTTGAACCAAATCTCATACTATACATACAATGATCCCTTGGATCAATTACACACATTTAGCAAGCATTTTTCTGCTTCTCACATTGCACACTAATACTTCACATTCCAGTTGATCCTCTAAATCAAAATCACATCACAAGAAAGGAAAAAAACTTTCCTTGATACCAGATCTTCATAATAATTTCTTGAGTCATCCTTGAGGCTTTCCTAATTAATTAAAATAAGATAGTTAATTAATTCATGATTACAATAGCACTATCAGCTTGCACTATATATAAAACTTCACACTTGCAAAACCATGTCATGTACACATGTTGGTGTTGTCACATGACTATCCTCTATCACTATTGAATTACACACCTCTTCATTACGTCTCAGGTGAATGATAGTGATATATCATCCGAACTATGTTTTCCAATACTCCATTCTTGCTCTGATTCCTATAAATCAAGTGTAACTTCCATACACCATTGGCTCAGACTTAGTTCTCTTGACCACATCATTAGAAAAACCTCAAGAACATGTCCTCCATTCCACATCATCTAAAGCATCCTCAACTTTTGTACATACTAAGATTATTGAATGCTATTCTTCTAGTCTTAACATAATTACTACTATGTTGACATCAATGAAAAATCTAGTCATGAATGCAACATATCAATACTCTTGAATTCTTAGGATACTCCCCCAATGTAGTATCATTGTCATTTATGCTAACAATCTCCCACTTTTTCATTGATGACAAAATAGATGAAAAACATCTAAGTTCCCAGAATGTCAAATTGAACTCTGGCAATGATGCACTCTGATGTTGCTCATCTTCTTTAGGATCTACAACAGTTGTTCATAGTGAACAACTTACAATATTTTCTAGCTCTATATCTCCCTCATAGAGATATCCTTTTGTACATCAAATATTCTTCTATGCACTGACATATTATTTTTCTCACTTACATATTATTCTTCACACTTACACAAATCTTTTGTAATCTCCCTAAAGATATAACTCTCCCCCATTGACAAATCAATAGGTGCCTCTTTCATATTTTCTCTCCCTATTTCCTTGGAGATGTTTTTCATGAACACATTCTCTCCCCCATTGACATTAGTGTCAAAGGTATCAATACAAGTCTACAATACTTCTTCCAACTCTTTCAATTGGCTCAAGTGTCCAAAGATACTATTTAATACAAAATACCAAAATACCAAGAGTCCCCAATGACTTAGTACATACCAGATACTCCCCCATATAGGAATCATCAACATTTAGTCTAGTCTAACCATAGTGCTATATACCATTGGACTAATTTACACCTTGCATCATCTACTTTGAAGTAGGTAGGGGCATAACTCCTAACATACCTCTTAGGTATTGAAAAGTATCCTAAGGAAAAGGCTTCATAAAGATATCTACAATCTAATCTTTAGTACTAAAATATTCCAACCTTATTTCATTTTTAGGTGCCTTCTATCTCAAAACATAATATTTAATGGATAAGTACATTTTCTTAGAATGCAATAGTAGATTCTTAGACATACTTATTGTACTTGTGTTATCACAATAAATGATAACAAGTTCTAAAAAATCAATCCCAATATCCTTCAACATTTGTTTCAACCACATAACTTGATTATAGTTATTTGTTGTTGCAACATACTCTACCTCAACTATACTCTAAGAAATACAATCATGTTTTTTTCTTAACCAAGAAACTAATCATCCTCCAAGAAAGAATGCTCCACCACTGGTGCTCTTTCTATCATTTATACTACTTGGACAATCTGCATCAGTATATGTGCACAAAGTGAAGTCACTTGATCTACCATAACAAATTCCATAATTAGATGTACCCTTCAAATATATGAATATCCTTTTTATTGCTACATAATGATACTCTTTTGGATCAGCTTGGAATCTTGCCACAATTCCAACTATATTTTCTATATATAGTCTAGTGTGAGTCAGATATTGCAATCCTCCAATCATAGATCTATACTTCTACTAGACTATAGGTGTTTCATCTTTACTAGATAACTGGTGACAAGTTATCATCGGTGTACCAACAGGTTTGCAACTTTCTATACCAAATATTTTTAGAAAATATTTTAGATACTTGGTTTGTGAAATAAATATCCCATCTTTGCTCTCTATAATTTGCAATCCTAGGAAAAAAATTATTTCTCCAATCATGTTCATTTCAAATTCATTTTTCATCACTTTAGAAAATTTATCACTTTCTTTAACATTTTCTCCAAATATTATATCATCCACAAATATTACACTAATAAATAAACCATCATCATTTTTCCTTACATACAAATTACCATTTGTTGTACATTTGATAAATCCAAGCTTAGACAAATACCTATCCAACCTTGCATACCAAGCTCTAGGTGCCTACTTCAGACCATACAATGGTTTCTTTAGTCTACATACAAATTCTTTATCTTCTATTAGAGGGAATCCATCAAGTTGCTCAGTGTAAACTTCTTCTTTAAGTTCTCCATTCAAAAAGTTGACTTGACATCCATCTAATAAACTTTGAAATTCTTGCTTGTTGCATAAGCTAGGAACACCCTTATTACTTCCATTCTTGCCACAAGTGCATATGTCTCTTCATAATCTATTCCTTCTTTCTATGAGTAACATTTGCAAACAAGTAGTGCCATGTTTCTCACAACCTCTCCTTGCTTGTTCATCTTATTTATAAATGCCCACTTTGTTCCTATAACATTATTGTCTTTAGATCTATGAACTAATCCCCATGTCTCATTCTTCACAATCTGATCTAGTTCTTCTTTCATTGCTTGTATCTAGTGATCATCCTTACATGCCTCATCTATGCTCTTAGGTTCCACTTGAGAAATTAGACATAATTTCTCATTCACTATGTTTCTTGTCATCACACTTTTATCCTTGCTTCCAATTATTTTCTTTGGAGGGTCATTCTTTGTCATGATTTTGCTGGAAGTAGGAGTTGACATCTCAACTCAGATCTCTTCTCTAGGTTTATATCTCAATTCTTCTCTATGCTTAATAGATATATGATTCTACAAGTCATTTTTAGTCTCAAAAAGAACTTCAACATTATGTCTGATGCAAGGAAGGATAGGAAAAACTAAGGCCAATGGCACACCCAACTCTCTGAACCACCCTGCAAGAGTTAACACAATGGAAGAAAATACAAAGAACAAAAACCAAAGGAGGAAGAAGAGAAAAATACTTGTATTGATTCTTTAAATATTCAACATACATGTCTAGCTATAAGGCCTTCTAGGTTACGACCAAATACAAATATATTCAAATCCAAGATCCAACAACAAATTTGCACTTTTCAGTTCTACTCTCAAATCATCTCCTAAAATGTTTCTCTCTTCCCTAGCTCCTAGCCTAAACACTCTATTTGTACTAGCCAAAAAATCTTATAGATCATTCTAGAACATGGGGAAGCCACCAGTTGGCTCTCAAAAAATATTAAATGAAAATAAACTAAAATTAAATACACAAGTTGGCATACATCAACAATTAACTATTTTGAAATCAATGCATGAGAAAAATTATGATATCTCCTAGCTCCAATTGACTTAGAAATCATGCTTCAAATTGTGGGTAGATATATAGTTCCTCTACAACCCTTTAAGTGTGCAAGGTTTGTTTCATCAAGGAAAAGTGTGCATCCATTCTAAAATTTGAGCATAGAAAACTATCACACAAAATTGCCATAACTACTAGCCTATAAGGAGTTAGAACTTGAGCTCTAAAAAATAATTATTACTCTAGGCCCTCTTGAATCCCTAATGTGTGCAACCCTCCATGTATTACAAAAATTTAGTTACATGATCTTCAATAGGCACCTTGAAACTAGAAAATACAACTTCAATAGGACATAGTTACAACAGCAAGATAAAAATTGAAAACATACAGGATAGAAGGGCAACCTAGGATGCTCCTACACTAGAAAACCAAGGTTGGAAGAAATGATTCTCTTGAATTGTTGAGATGTCACAACCTCAATTGAATCCAACTTAAATTAAGAAATCTATGAAGCATCTTACAAAGGTTTGTTCTTCCACTTCACCAGATATTTATAATAATGCTTTCCTTTTTTTCTCTTACCAATTCTCTGATCCAATATCTATTCAACTTCTCTAGTCTACTTCTTAGGATAGTCCTCTAATAAAAACTCATGATAATTGTATAAATCAAAAACATTAAATATAGGAGATATATCCATGTCATCAAGTAACTCAACAACATAAGCATTTTCACTATCAAATTTCCTCAAGATCTTACAAGGTCCAAAATTCTTCATCTTTAGTTTACTGTATGTTCTAACTAGAAATCTTCCTTTCTTCAGATGAACCATCACCTCATCACCAACTTGAAAAACATAATGTCTCCTAGACTAATCAATATTCTCCTTATACTTCTAATTACTTTGTTCTATAATCAACAAATTCTTCTCCTGCAACACTTCTCTTTTCTTCACTAGAAATATCCCTCAAATCTGATACTCGTCTAGGCTTCATTCTAGTAAAAATATCAAAAGATTTCTTCCCTGCACTCCTATTCACAGAATTACTGTATGAAAATTCATCTTGTGTCAATACTATCTCCCAATTACTTTTCTTATTCCTAACTAAACATCTCAAAAGTTGTAGTGCCTCCCGTGTTGCAGTTTGTACCTTGTTTATTTGATTTGAGAGATATTTGATACTCTTATTTGTACCTTATGATAACCCAAGGGAAAAAAGTTATACTTTGATTCAGTACCATAGATGCTTTACTGGTATACTATTTAGTTTATCATATTTGAAGGTTGAGGCTATTTTAAGATGACAGTAGATCTATGAGGATATTTGGTTATATGGTTTATTGGACATATTTTTTGATTATGTTGTGCGATGAATTTTATACCATGATTAATTACTTCATTCTTGTATCTTTATGCTTTCTACGAATGTGATTGATGCAAATGGATTCAATAGGTATTTTTAAAAATGTTCCTTTAACTATGATATTATGTGTAATTGCACATGATTGTGTATTTTAGTGTCCAAGAATTATATCCCTAGCAGTGTCATATGGAGTTACTAATTCAACTGTTCATATTTTACCAATGTTATCCCTATATGGTTGACATGTCCTTATTTTAATTGTTTTAATTAAAACCTTTCGATGATTAGTGAATCTAAGCTCATCTGCATTATGTGATTAGACCAGTGAGCATGTTTGTGCTTTTAGAAGTTTGCATTATCACGAAAGTGTTAAGTGATTTTCTATGATTTTAAGTTTTTGGGCTTTAAATATTTTTGGATTTAATTTCTGGCAGCTTTGAATTAGTTGAATTTTTATTACAAGGAATAACCTCTTTTTTTTTGGGTCAATTCCAAATCTAGTTGCTATAGTTAGCTATTTTCCCTAATTGGCTATTCACTTGAAAAGTGAATAAATATTGAAAAAGTGAATTCATTATTCACTTCTCAATTTTTGAAATAAAAAAAATTGAGAGCTTTTGAGAATCTTCTTCTAAAGGATTCAAATTTTGTTCATTCTAAGAGCTGTGAGTGTGGATTTTTTGGGAGGTCAGTCTTGTTGGATTTGGCTTGGGGAGTTTATTCTTTGTCATCATTTTCAGCAGATTTGGTGGGTTATTTATTTTATGACTTGGGTTTTAGTTTATGCCCCTTTTGCTGAGTGGTAGGGTCTTCCTATTTTATTATTTTTATTTTGTTTCAGCTTCAGTTTCTTGTAATAGTATGTTAGGAGGCTGAGAACTAGTGTTCCCCTCCATTTCTATTTATGGGTTTTGCCCAGTTGGTTAGGTATGAATGCTTTCCCTTTTTTTGGGATGGGGGTTTGGGATTTTGAGTCATTATTGTGGTCATTTTTGCATACGGTGTCTGATTTCATTTATTTTTGGATTTTCAAGGTTTTCACACCAAAAATCCAAATGGGTTTTAATTTTGAAATATTTCAAAACTTTGGTGTTTTTGCCTCATTTTACTTCTATTTTCTCAGGTTTTCTTGGCACAATGTGTGTCATGGACCTAGATTATCCATTTAGATATCCATCAAACCACTATTGCACTTTATGTTGTATTGGGATGTGTGTTACACCTCTCCTCTTGATTCTATCTTCATGAGGGACTTGTTGCTTTGTGTTTTCATCTAGTCCTTGTGTTTGATCTTCATGATGGTGGTGTGCCACACATGAGTACATCCACGTACATTTGTTGGGTGACCTATGGGGTCTGATCTTCCATGGTATTTTTGGAAGTTATGATCATTGGGGTTGCACTTGAAATTTGCATGCCTATGCGAACTCATCATTGGATGAGCATGGGTAGGGTAGGGTAGCATATGTAGGGGGCTTCTATATTAGCAACTCGGTGCCTATTTCTCGAGGGTTGGCATGTAGAAGCTTGGTAAACAAGTGATTACTAAATTTAAACATTGGATGGTATTAAAACTTAAAGATAATAAAATGATTCAAGATGTGCTCCTTTTGTTGGGAAGTGGAGAATTGCCAGTACCTTCTTGGGCTTGTCAATGCCAAGAGACTCTCCATGATGTCACCCCCTTCTTAGTATCCCATTGAGATGTTTGACTAGGACCTCTAGTATATGCATTTTCTTTGTCTTGGATTCCATCATCATACTGCTTGGTGTGTGTGTTATCCATGGATGTTGTTTCATGTGTGTTTGTGGTTGGATCATTATCTCCATCAGCATGATGGGTGTGGACCAATAGGTGCCATGTGGTTGGGAGGCATAGCTACCCTCACCACTACTAGTGACCTATGTATAGAGATGGACTTTTGTTCTAGTTCTACCATTGTTGGATGTTGTCACTTGGTACTTTAAGTTTTGGAGTATGCTTTCTTGTTATTTATGCTATCATTGGAATGCTTTTATATCATGTTTAGATGATGTTATTTGCTAAGGAATTCCTTACATTGATGATTAGGATATGATAGGTGATGTTATCTACTTTGTAGGATTATCTTATACTTTCCACTAGAATGTTAGATTTCCTTATGCTTATGATTGTAGCATGTTTTAGTAGTGACGTCCCTATTATGATAGTATAGATGATCTAATCAGTGGCTTGGGATGTTACACACAGGGGATGGCTAGGGCCCATGATGGTCTTATGATGCTATTGATGGTTAGGAGGAATCACGTACTTAGTTAATTGTTTTATTCATTGCAATGTTAATTATGTTATTACAATGTTTTTGTCAGTACACTATGATGTTTCCTACCATACTTTTACTTCTTACTATTTTTTAGATGGATAGTTGTTGTTCTTTCTATCTTTCAAATCTAGTTTGAGTGTTCTTGCCTTGAAATGTGGTTCCGATACTCACCGATGTAGAAGTTTTATACTTTGTTTTACCTTCTTCTTTGTCTTTTTAGTGTATCTTGTTTTTCTTGGGTGACCATGTGTCATCATGGTGTGATACAATAAAGTATTGCATGCTATTAGGATTCTATCATGCAATACTAGAAATAATCACACCCCTTAGAAAGGAATACCATGTGATACTAGAAAGTATTGCACCCCCTTTGAAGAATTGCATTACAATACCCTTAATCTATCACATGCCCTTATGAGTTGTATCACCTCATCCCTGAAAATGTCACCCTACTTCTTTAGAAGTATTGCACGATACTAGAAAGTATCAACTAGTGTTGATTTAAAGTATCGCCAGGAAATTGTGAAAATCTATGCAAGTGGGTAGTGGGCACTTTTTGGTAAGGCCTAAACTTTTTGAGAAGTGTTTTAGATACCCTCTTTGGTGTCACATTTTGGATTCAGAATGTCTCTATTCAAATTTAATTATGTGCCTTTTTGTTGTTAGTCATTTTGGTTAGTAGTGGCATTTGGAGATCTGTTAATGTTAAGATATTTGGTTAGTCTTCCATTGTGATCTTTGTGATCCTAGTATGCTTTTACCATGTGCATTCATACTTTCTTTAAAAAAAAAATTATCTTGCTTGTATTTCATCCTTGTTTCCATAGATCTCTGAGAAAGGCATTACATTTGGTATTAGAGCCCATGTTGCAACATTGGGATCTCTGAGTTATGCTTCTGCTATGGTTTTTCTTTCCATTGTATATTGTTATATTTTGTTTGAATATTGTTATCTCTTTGGTTCATGTTTTGAATCTTATGATTTTGATCCTTATGTTTGATTTTTCCTTGTTGCTTCCATAGGGATGCCTCTTGCACGTAGGCCTAGTTAGGGTGGTAATCAATGGGTCATTCAAGAGGAAGAACACTATGAAGATGAACATTGAGATGGAGAGGGAGAATGAGGTGATAAAGCTAATTAGAATGACATAGGTGTATTGTTGTCGATACTCTAGGAGATTCTTGCTTAGTTGGGTCCCTATGTTGAGGAGTGCCAAGAGGATCATGATCAGGAAGAAGGATCTCGCCATGGAGATTCCCATCATTAAGAGCATAAAGAGGAGGAATGTGAACATTCCTATACTCTACTCGGTGACAGAGGGCACCCTCGAGGTGGTAGGGACTACAAAAGTAAAGATTCCATTAGGTTGGATATCATGAAGTCACTTCAGCAATTTAGACCACCAGTGTATGATGGCAAAGGAAGTGGCTTCAAGGCTAAGACTTGGATATTGGACATGGAGAACTACTTCACCATCTATGCATATTCAACCAACATAAGGGTATGTTGTGCAATTGAGGGACCATGCATCCATTTGGTGTAATATTGAGAGTTAGAAGATTTAGGTTAGTGTTGCAGATCTCACCTCGGAGATCTTTGAGGAGAGGTTTTGAGAGAGATTCCTATCTCCTCGATTTAGAGAGGCCTATGTTAATAAGCTCCATGTGATCTAAGAAGGAAACATGATAGTGGATTAGTACAAAATTTGATTCTTTGAACTTAGGTAGTATTCATGCTACACCAATGATGATTTAATCTTAGCTCATCATTTCATCTAAGGCCTTAAGGACTCCCACATTGGAGAAGTCTGCATGCATCAACCTAGGACTCTTGTTATCACTATTTCAAAGGCACAAATTGTATAGGAGAATCTGGCTAGAGGTTTTAGTAGAAAATTTGGTTCTCAGAACCAAAGTGCAAAGAATTTAGGGTAGTACAGTATTCTTAGTCCTTAGCGAAGGGTTAGGCCTGGTTAACACCCTCTTAGGGTGAATCTCATCTTAAGTTTAAGAAAAGGTTTTGGACCAAGGGTGGATAGGATTTTGGTACCTTAGGTAAGAAAGGAGATAACTAGAACCAAGGACAAAAATTTTAGCAGGATCATCCTCCACAAAGTGGTCAACAGAATTCTAGAAGAGGTAGTGCACCATATCTTAGTGCTACTCAGGGTGGTCATGGGATAGGTCCCAACTTTACTAGGAACTATTATTATTGTGGCTGGCCTAGCCATAAATCATTTGAGTGTTCCATCAAACTATCTATAGGACTTGGTAAGGGTACAATAAGATTTGAGCCTATTGTAGGAGATGTAGGTAGAAATCAAAGAGTCTTTGCAGCAATTGAAAACCATCAAGCTAGGCATCAAGGTATTGTAGTTGAGGCTATAGGTACATTACATGGTATTTACACTTTAGTTTTGTTTGAATTTGTTGGTTTATATTCTTTTATATTACCATCTCTTATTCAACAATGTGGGCTAGTGGTAGTATGCCAAGTTGATAGGTGGCAGGTTGAGTTAGCTACGAGTTTCAAAGTGGTTGTGGACTCATTGGTTAGCAGTTGTAGTTTGAATTTGGGAACCTTCACCACCACAGTAATCTACACATTCTACCTCTAGGATCATATGACATTGTGTTGGGCATGGATTAGTTAGCCACCCATCAAGTGAATATCAATTTCCATCATAAGGTGGTATAGTATGTGGATGACACAGGTGGACAAGTGGAACTTTTGGGAGTTTAGAGACTAATCTTGCTTCGTATGATCTTAGCTAATCAACTAAATTGGACTGTACAAAAATGTTGCCAATTGTTTTTTGTGTCTCTCAATGATCTTGAGGAAGTTGAGAGCCATATGGTGACTCTTGATGATCACCCACTCCTTCATGAGTATGCAGATGTGTTTCCTGATGAGAATCTAGGTATGCTACAATAGTGTGACATTGATTTTTGGATTGACCTTGTACTAGGAGTGGAACCAATTTCATGATCTCCTTACTAGACGACTTCTCAAGAGTTGAGTGAGCTCAAATTATAGTTGGAGGAATTGTTGGCCAAGGGCCATATTTTTCCTAGTGTATCATCATGAGGTGACTAGTCATCTTTGTGAAGAACAAAGATGGTTTATTGCATTTGTGCATTGACTACTAGTAGTTGAATAAGGTGATGGTGAAGAATCATTGTCCTTTTCCAAGGATAGATGACTTGTTCAATCAGATGAAGGGATCACAAGTGTTCTCAAAGATTTATTTAGAAGTTGGGATACCATCAGCTTTGTATTCAGGAGGCTAATATTCATTGAATAGCTTATGTACACAATGTGAGCATTATGAGTTCATGGTTGTACCCTTTAGGTTATCTAATACACCATCAATGTTTATGAGTTTGATGAATAGTGTATTTTACACTTACCTCAATTAGTGTTTCATTGTACTCTTAGAATACATATTGATCTATTCAAAGACTATGGAGGAGCACAAAGTCGATTTACATTAGGTAATGTAGTGCTTGAGAGACCATCAGTTGTATGGCAACTTGAGTAAATGTGAGTTCTTCCAGTCAGAGGTGAAGTATTTGGGACACATCAATATAGGTGATGGAATTATAGTGGATCTAGAGAATATTTGTGCTATCATGGATTGGCCAGTACCCACTAATGTCTTAGAAGTTCATAGTTTTATGGGATTGGTAGGCTACTATCATCGCTTCATGAAGGATTTCTCATGAGTAGCTCATCCCATTACTTCTCTTCAAAGAAAAGGGCAAAACTTTGTTTGGTCAAACCAGTGCAAGGAAAAATTTAATGCTCTTAAGGAGTGTTTGACCAATGCACTAGTCCTTGTAGTACCTAATCTTGTAGGTGATTTCATGGTTTGCATAGATTCTTTGTTGGAAGGCATGGGTGTAGTGTTGATGTAGGATGGTCGAGTGATTGCATATGAGTCTATAAAATTCAAGGACCATGAGTTTAACTACCCCACTCATGATTTGGAACTCGTAGACATAGTGCATGCCCTTTTCCATTGGAGATATTTTATTTTGGGACACAGGTTTGAGTTGCGTAGCAATCATAGGAGCTTCTAGTATATCTTTACTTAGCCAAACTTAAATGCATGACATCATCATTGGATGGAGTTCTTGTGCTAGCATGAATTTGATGTTCATTACATTAAAGGGAAGGAGAATGTCATTGTGGATGCCTTGAGTAGAAGGTGACATGAGGTATCAGTGATGTCACTAGGAGTGGATTTACAAGGTCGTATCTTGGAGGATTTTCCTAGTGACACTTGGTATCAGGAGGTGATGGTGGATATTGAGTCTAGATGTACCCTTGAGGGGAGACTTTTAGGTTATGTACTTAAGTCTGATGGACTACTATGTCACATGGGGCATATTTATGTACATATGTTGGGTGATCTTCATACCTTGGTTTTGTCAAAAGCACATCATGTATCATATTTTGCACATCCTAGAGTCAAGAAGATCCATGCTAATCTCAAATAGCTATACTTTTGGGTAGTGATGAGTCACAATGTTGCTAATTTTTTTGCTAGATGCCTAGAGTGTGAAGGTAGAGCATCAGCATCTGGCAGGTCTTTTCCAACCACATACCATTCCAAAGTGGAAGTGGGATACAATATCCATTGATTTTATTATAGGGTTACCTATGTCATCACAGAGACATGATTGTATCATGGTGATAGTGGACAACTTGTCCAAGGTAGCACATTTTTCACCCATGAGAGCATCCAACATAGCTTTTTCTATAACAGATGTTTTCTTAGAGAATACTATTTGTTTGCATGGGATTCCTCATTGGATCATTTTAGATAAAGATCCAATGTTTACTTTTGCACTATGGATATCTCTCTAGCATGCTTTGGGTGCACAACTCAATTTTAGTTCAGCTTATCACCTAAAGACTAATGATCAAACTTAGAGAGTGAATTAGGTTTAGAAGGATATGCTTTGCATGTATGTTATGGATAGGCAAGTGAAGTGGTAGGACTATTTGTACCTTCTTGAGTTTGAATACAAAAATGGATATCATAGTTCTCTTGGCATGCCACCTTTTCAAGCCTTGTATGGTAGACCATGTTATACCCATTTGATTTGGGATCATTTAGTGGGCTAGGTTCTTTTGGGTCTAGAGATGCTTTAGTATATGGAATAGTAGGTTATTCTCATTAGGGAGAATTTGGTTACTACTCAAGACAGGCAGAAGAAGTATGCATATGTTCACAGGTTGGATCATCACTTTTCTATTGGTGACAGAGTGTTTTTGAGAGTGTGTCTGAGAAAGAGCCTCATCCATTATGGGAAAGGCTCTAAGTTGTTGCCACATTTTGTCAGACCTTTTGAGATCCTCAAGAGGATTGGTCATGTTTCTTATCGACTAGCATTGCCACCTAGCCTATTACAAATCCATGATGTTTTTCATGTTTATGTTTTGAGGAAGTATATTCTGGATGTGACCCATGTTCTTAACTGGGATGCTTTGCAAGTAGTAGACAAGCATCTTACTTTAGAGCCCATTGTATTCTACAACACTAGAGGCTGACCTTACGAGGTTAGGACATAGAGAAAGTAAGGGTCCAATGTGACCTATGTGATGATTCCTCTACAAATTGGGAAGATGCTACATGAGTGAGGGGATTGTACCCCTATTTTTTTGCTGGCTTTTAGGAGTAAGCCTATACTAGCTAGGGAGGATGTAGTGCCTTTCGTGTTGTAGTTTGTACCTTATTTATTTTGATTCAAGAGATACTTGATACTCTTATTTTGTACCTTATGATGACCCGAGGGTAGGATGTTATACTGTGATTTAGTACCATAGATTTTTTAATGCTATACTATTTAGTTTATCATATTTACTTGTTGAGGAAATTTTGAGATGACAGTAGATCTATGAGGATATCTAGTTATATGGTTTATTGGACATATTTGTTGATTATGTTATGAGATGAATTTTATGCCATGATTAATTACTTCATTCTTGTATCTTTACATTTTTGTGAACATGAGTGATGTAAATAGATTAAATAGGTATCTTAATACATGTTACTTCAGGTATGATATTATATGCAATTGCACTTGATTGTGTATTTTAGTGTGCAAGAATTATATCCCTGATAGTGGCACATGGAGTTAGTGATTCAACTGTTCATATTTTATGAATGTCATTCTATATGGTTGATGTATCCTTATTTTAATTATTTTAATTAAAACCTTTCAGTGATTAGTGAATCCAAACTCATTTTCATTATGTTATTAGAGTAGTGATCATGTCTATGTTTTTAGAAGTTCAAATTGTCACAAAAGTGTTAATTGATTTTATGTGATTTTGGGTTTTTAGGCTTTAAATCTTTTCAAATTTAATTTCTGGCATCTTTTCCTTAGGTAAATTTCTATTACGGAGAATAACCTATTTTCATTTAGGTCAATTTGGAGTCTAGTTGCTATAGTTGGCTATTTGCCCTAATTAGCTATTCACTTGAAAAGTGAATAAGTATTGAAAAAGTGAATTCATTATTCACTTCTCACTTTTTGAAATAGATAAATTTGAGAGCTTTTGAGAATCCTCTTCTGAAGGATTTGAATTATGTTCATTCTAGGAGCTATGAGCATAGTTTTTCATGAGGTCAGTCTCGTTGGATTTGGCTCAGGGAGTTTATACTTTATTGTCACTTTCAGTAGATCTGGTGGGTTATTTATTTTATTGTGTGGGTTTTGGTTTCTACCCCTTTTGTTGATAAGTAGGGCCTTCCTATTTTATTATTTTTATTCTATTTCAGCTTCCATTTCTTGTAGTGGTATGTTAGGAGGCTGAGAACTAGTGTTTCCTTCTATTTTTGTTTGCTAGTTCTACCTGGTTGGTTAGGTATGAATGTTTTCCCTATTTTTGGGATGGGGGCTTTGGATTTTTAGCCATTATGCTGGCCATTTTTGCATACAATGTTTGATTTCATTTATTTTTCAATTTTTGAGCTTTTTGCACCCAAAACTCAAATAGGTTTTAATTTCAGAATTTTTCCTAAATTTGAGGTTTTTCCCACATTTTGCATGTTGCCCTATTTTCTCAGGTTTTCTTGGCACAATGTGGGTCGTGGACCTGGAATATCCATTTGGATATCTGTCAAACCACTATTGCACTTTATGTTGCATTGGGATGCATGTTGTGTCCATCCTCTCAATTATATCTTTGATTGAGGGACTTGTTGCTTTATGTTCTCACTCAGTCCTTGTATTTGATCTTCATGATGGTAGTGCGCTACACACAAGTACATGCATATACATTTGTTTGATGAATTGTAGGGCTTGATCTTCTGTGGTATTTCTAGAAGTTATGATCATTGGGATTGGGATTGGAATTTGCATGCCTATAGGCACTCATCATTGGATGAGCATGGGTAGGGTAGGGTATCATATGGAGGGGCTTCTATCTTTGCAACCCAGTGCCTATTTCCAAAGGGTTGGCATGCAAAAGCTTTGTAAATAAGTGATAACTAAATATACATATTTGGTGGTAATAAAACTTAAAGATAATAAAATGATTCATGATGTGCTCCTTCTATTGGTAAGTGGAGAGCTTCTAGTACTAGCTTGGGCTTTCAATTCCAAGTGACTCTCCATGTTGTTAGCCCCTACTTAGTAGCCCATTGAGATGTCTAACTAGGACCTATAGTATATGCATTGTCTTTTTCTTGGATTTAGTCATCATACTACTTGGCATGTGTGTTAGCCATGGATGTTGTTTTGTGTGTTTTTGGTTGGATCATTATCTCCATTAGCATGGTGGATGTGGACCTATGGGTGCCACATGGTTGGGAGGCATAGCTACCCTCACCACTACCAGGGACTGATGTATAGAGATGGTCTTGTGTTCTAGTGCAACTATTGCTACATGTTGCCACTTGGTACTTTGAGTTTCAGAGTATACTTTCTTATGATTTATGCTATCATTAGAATGGTTGTATATCATGTTTAAATGATTTTATTTACCAACGCATTCCTTACATTGATGATTAGCATGTGATAGGTGATGTTATCTACTTTGTAAGATTATCTTATGCTTTCCCCTAGCATGTTAGATTTCCCTATGCTTATGATTGTAGCATGTTTTAATAGTGACATCCCTATTATGATAGTATCGACAATTTGATTGAAGGCTTGGGATGTTAGTTTGGGGAATGGCTAGGGCCCACAATGGTCTTATGATGCTATTAATGGTTGGGAGAAACCACGTACTTAGCTAGTTGTTTTATTCATTTCAAAGTTAATTGTGTTATCACAACATTTCTTTTAGTACAATGTGATTTTTTTGTCGATACTTTTACTTCTTACTATTTGTTAGATGGTTAGTTGTTGTTATTTCCATCTTTTACATTTGATTTGAGTGTTCTTGCCTTGAAATGTGGTTCTGGTATGACCCTGAGTGGCAATTTTATACTTTTTTTTACCTTCTTCTTTGTCTTTTTAGTGTATCTTGTTTTACTTGGGCAACCATGTATCAGCATGGTGTGATATGGTAAAGTATCGCATGCCCATTAGGATTCTATCATGCAATACTAGAAAGTATTGCATCCCTTAGGAAGGAATATTGTGTGATACTAGTAATTATTGTAGCCCCTTTAAAGAACTATCATACGATACCCTTACTATATTGTATGCCCTTGTGAGTTGTATCACCTCATCCCTAAAAACATTGCCTTGCTTCTTTAGAAGTATCACATGATACTGGAAAGTATCACACAGTGCTAATTTAAAGTATCACCTCTAAATTGTGAAAACCTATGTGGGCGTGCAAGGAGTACTTTTTGGTAAGGCCCAAACTTTTTAGGAAGTGTTTCGGATACCCTCTTTGATGTTCTTCAAACCTTTGGTGTTGCATTTTGGATTCAGAATGTTTCTATTCTAATTGAGTTCTACATCTTTCTATTGTTAGTCATTTTGGTCAGTAGTGGCATTGGAGATCCATTGATGTTAGGATGTTTGGTTAGTCTTTCATTGCGATCTTTGTGATCCTAGTATGTTGTTTCCATGTGCATTCATACTTTCTTTTATAAAAAAAAATTCTTGCTTGTGTTTCATCCTTGTTTCCAAGGATCTATGGGTGGGGCATTACAAAAGTTACCCAAACTTCTATTGAAAACCTTTGTCTATCCATCTATTTGTGGATGGAATGTTGAACTAAACTTCAATTCAATACCCATCTTCTTCCAAAAAGTCTTTCAAAAATAACCAACATGCAATCTCACAATCTCTTTAAAGAAAAGTTTAGCAACATGCTCAGCATCTGATGTCTTCTTAGATGGTATGAAATGAGTTATCTTAGAAAATCTATCCACTACAAAAAATATGGAATCATACCCCTTCACTGTCTTAGGCAATCCAAGAACAAAATCCATACTGATGTCACTCCAAGGTTTCTCAGACAATAGTAATAGGTGTATACAAATAGTATTTTGACTCACTCCTTTTGCAACTTGACAAATTCCACAACTCTTTACAAATTTTTGAACATCCTTATACATTTGTGGCCAATAATACTTCTCTTTCAATAAACTCAATGTCTTATCAATTCCAAAATTTCCAGCCAATCCACCCCTATGATTTTCCTTAATCAAATTCAACCTCATAGAACTTCTAGGAATACACAACTGAATACCTTTGAATAGCATACCTTCTTGAATGAATTCTTTATCATACTTACTTATGTGATTTGTCAAATTTGGTGCTCTACACTCTCTCCACACCTCAAAAAAATTAGGATCAACATCATACAACTCTTTTATTTCATCAAAACCAAGAACTTCAACCTTCAATTTAGTCAACAAAGAATGTCTTCTACTCAATGCATCAAAAACTCTATTAGTAACTCCACTCATATGTTTAATGAAAAATATAAAATTATGCAAATACTCAACCCACTCCATATGTCTTTGATTCAATTTATATTCACTTCCCAAGTATTGTAAAGCTTTATGATCAGTATTCAACACAAACTCCTTAGGAATCAAACAACATCTCCACTTATTCAAAACATGAACAATAAAATAAAACTCTTGATCATACAAAAAATACTTCCTTTTAGTGTCATTCAACTTCTCACTAAAGAAAGCAACCGGTTTACCTTCTTGAATTAATACAGCTCCTATTGCATTACCACCTGAATCACATTCAACTTGAAATACTTTATTGAAATTAGGAAAATCCAATACAGGTAATTCAAAAACCTTTTGTTTCAAAGTCTCAAAAGTCTTATCAGCTTCATGTGTCTACTTGAATTTTGTTTTATCTCCTCTCACTATCTTAGTCATAGCATTACAAACAACACTAAAATTCTTTATAAACTCTCAATTAAAACTAGCCAAACCATGAAATGATCTTACCTCACCCACATTCTTAGGTGTAGGCTACTCCAAAATTGCTTTAACCTTCTCAAGATCTATCTTCAATCTATCAGTTCAAATCACAAATCTCAAATACACAATCTCCTCTTGTATAAAAGTACACTTTTAAAGATTAATTAGCAACTTTTTCTCTTTCAACCTCTACAATACTTGTCTAATATGTTGAAGATGTTCTTCCTTAGCCTTACTAAACATCAAATTATCATCCAAATAAATAATCACAAACTTACTCAGAAAAGAATTTAGTACTTCATTCATCAACCTCTGAATGTACTAGATGCATTAGTCAAACCAAAAGGCATAACAACCATTCATACAAACCATCTTTTGTCTTGAAGGAAGTCTTCCTTCCATCACCTTCTTTGATTCTAATCTAATGATAGTTTCTCTTCAAATCAATCTTGGTAAAATACTTTGCTCTACTCAAACAATCCATTATGTCATCCATCCTTAGCATAGGAAACCTATATTTCACTATAATTTTGTTAATAGCTTTGGAATTAGTATGCATTCTCCATTCTCCATTCTTTTTAGTTGCTAATACAACAAGTACAACACATGGACTCAAAATTTATCTAATCAAACCTTTTTGTGACAACACATGCACTTGTCTATTAAGTTCTTCATTCTCTATAGGTGTCAATCTATATGGTGCTTTGCTTGGAAAAATAGCTCCAAGAATCAGATCCATACAATGGCTTATGCTTCTTACTAGAGATAAACCAAAGGAATATCATGAGCAACAATATATTTATATTCATTTAGAAATTCTACAATTTTTTATGTCACTTTGTCATTATCAACTTCTACTTCTTGGTCATTACTACCAACACTCGATCCTCTAGAAACTATGGCAAAACAAACTTGATTCTTTTTTACTTCCTTTCCAAATTGCTTTCCATTAACCATGCAAACTTTTATTGTAGTACAACTGACCTCATCTGAACATTCAATCAAACACAACAATGTTTGTTTCTTTCCATTTACTCAGAGAGTATATTGATTCAATCTTCCATCATTCACAACATATCAATCATATTGCCAAGGTCTACCCAAAAAAATATGACAATAGTCCTTGGGCATAATATTGCACAAAAATTCATGAAAGTAATGTCCAATTTTGAATTTCACAAGGCATTGTTCACTTACCAATATCTTATGCTCATCTTTGATCCATTAAACATAATAAGGTTTTGGATGTTTCAGCCTTTGCAACTACAACTTTGTAGCCAGCTCCTCTGATGCCAAATTTTTTGAACTTCCACTATTAATGATCACCTTGCAACATTTTCCATTCATCTTACATCTGGTCTTGAAAAAAATTCTTCTAAGGACAAGTTCCTCATCACTTCCCTTATTACATAAGGTTCTTCTCACCATCATATTTTCTCTAGCCTCAGATACACTTGGTGAACTTTCAATTTCTTCTTGAATCACAACATTTCTATTATTTTGCCCACTTTCAAAGGATCTACATTCAAAGGATCTATGCTCTTCTTTACCACATCTGAAACAATTACCATGAAAACCACCTCTAAGATAAGAATTACCTCTTCCTTGGCATGATCTAGTACCTCCTCAGTATGAGCTACCACCTTTCCACTTAGTCTTTTCTTTGTCATCATTTTTCCATTCAAATTTACCTTTATCTTGCACAAAAATTTTAGATCTGTCACCTTCATGATAAGATCTACATCTTCCTCTCTAGAATCTACCACCTCTACCTCTTTGTCTTTGTTCATGCTTCTTTGTCAAGATCTCCTTAGCCTTCAAGGCATATTGGTATGCTTCTTCACACTTTTCAACTTCACAAAACTTAGTTCATCTTGTATACCAGATCTTAGTCCATTTATTTACCTTACAATTTTCTTAACATCATCATCTACATGTCTAGATCTAATGTGCAATCTATAGAATTCCTCAGTATACTTGTTCACAGTCATGTCCTTCTGTTTCAAATTTTGCATCTTTCTCAATAAGCTAACTTGGTAAATAGCAAGAAGGAATTTTTTCTTTACCTTTTTAGCCATCTTCGACCATGTTCTAATCTTCTCCTTTGTCTATCAATTTGCAAATGCTCCCATCAAAGAAAAGCATGACCTTTCAGCCTAGTAACTGTAATCTTCACCTTTCTATTATTAGGAGTGTTTTCACACTTTAATAACTTCTCCATATTTAAGATCTAATCTAACACATCATCTATATCCAATTTTCCATCATAAGGAACAACTTCTACAGTGGGCTTTGAACTTGCCCTAGACAACACTTACAACAACCTTTCCTCATATTGATCTTCTTCAAGTTCTAGATTATTGTTTGGTGTTGCTACTTCATCATCAAGATGTGCTACTCTCCTCTAGGCTATCTTTGTAGCATCTAATCTAGCTGCAATTTCTCTCAACTAATCCAATATAGCATTATTAGCATTTCCTCTACCATAAACCATCTTTACAAATTAGGTTCGCACAAGATTGTAACTCTCTACAAGTTATAGGTCAAATCCGTAGATCTACCACCCTACAACCAAATCCAAAATAGGATTCCACATGATACAATCTCCACAAGGATGAACCTCAACCTCTTATACCACTTGATACAAGGAAGGATAGGGAAAACTAGGGCCAATGGTACACCCAACTCTCTAAACCACCCTACAAGAGTTGACACAGTTGAAGAAACAAAAAGGATAACAACTAAAGGAGGAAGAAGAGTAAAATAATTTTATTGATTCTTCAAATATTCAACATACATGCCCATCTGTAAGGCCTTCTAGGTTATGACCAAACAAAAATACATTTAAATCCAAGATCCAACAGAAAATTCACATTTTTTAGTTCTGCTCTCAAATAATCTCCTAAAACTCTTAACTCTTCCCTAGCTCCTAGCCTAAACACTCTAATTATACTAAAAAAAATGTCTTATAGATAATTCTAGATTATGTAGAAGCTACAAGTTAGTTCTTAGCAAATATTAAATGAAAATAAACTAAAATTAAATGCACAAGTTGGCTTGCGTTAGCAATTAATTGTTCTAATATTGATGTCTGAGAAAATTTGTGATATCTCCAAGCTCTAACTAAGTTAGAACTCATAATTCAAACCATGGGTACATATCTAGGTCCTCTACAAACCCTTAAGTGTGCAAGGTCTGATTCATCAAGGAAAAGTGTGCATCCATTCTAAAAGTTTAGTGCAGAAAACTATCATGCAAATCTACTAGAAATCAATGTTCCAAGAGAATTTCCATAACTCTTAACCTATTAGAAGTTAGAACTTGCACTCTAGAGAATAGAAATTACACTAGGCCTTCTTCAACCCTTAAAATTTTCAACCCTTAATGCATCATGAAAAATTAGTTACATGGTGTACAACAAGTACCCAGAAACCAAAAAATACAACTTCACCAGAGTCCAATTCCAACATGAAGATAAAAACTGAAAACATGCAGGATAGTAGTACAACCCAAGATTCTTCTACATCAATGTCTAACAATTCTAGAGTTATCCTCTTCCTTACAATCATAAATAATAGTTACCAAGTCTATATCTTCTAATAATTCCTCTTTCTTAGCCAATTTAAGCTCATTATCCTTATCATCACAATCATTTAATAATCTTTCCATACTTTCTTTAAATTCTTGATCTTCATTAAAAAAAAACTCTTTCTATATTTTCTTACTTTGTTAGGACAACTAGATGAAAAATGACTAAACTCTTTACATGTCTAGCAAGAAAAAAATTCCATACCTTCTGGCCCCCTTTTCATAAGTAGATCAATACCTTCTTTGATCTTTATGTCTTCCTCAGATCTGGATCTATCTTTACTTGCGCATCTATTCTTTTGTATGCAACAAAAAGATTTTGGATCTAGAAACTCAATGCTTGGTTCATTGCACATATCTAATAACTCACCAAGAATATCCATCTTCTAGGTGTCAAAATTTCCTCAATTAGACTTAGGACTATCCTTTCTAAAAGGACTCACCGCTGATCTCCCAAAGCTATTAAGATTATCCATCAAGGACTTGATGCTCTAACACCAATTGTTAGAATATATAGTCCACTGATATAACTGAGAGTTAGGAGTGAATCAGTTATACACCTATTATCAAAATCATTTTCTTTAAACAATCTTAGCCATATGAGTAATGTTAACTAAAACTACAAGAAGATACTCATACACAATTAACACTAGATATGTTAAGTAGGGAAACCCTTGATCAGATGAAAAAATTTAGTGGGGATGGTACCCACAAGATGACATACTAATATAAATATTCCTTATTAGAGGATAGACCTTGTTAGGAGTCTATTACAGTATTTAGTACATAGGAGTCCCTATTAGGAAACTTTGAATCCCTATTAGGAATTATGGAAGACAGTTGGACCCAGTGCCTAAACAACTTCAAGGTTAAGATCAAAGAACCCACTATCTAGATGAACTATGCATTATTCCTTGAAAAATAATAGAACAAAAATGTACTTCTTCCTCTATCTCTATCCTATCAATTAGACTCCTTCTCCTTTAGCTCTCATAACTAGATCTCATATTGCTCCTCTAATGATCCCTTGGATCACTTAGACACATTGAAAAATCATTTTTCTCCTTCTTACACTACACACTAATACTTCACATTGCACTTGATCCTCTAACTCAAGATCACATCACAAAAAAGGAAAACAACTTTTTTTTTATATTGTATGTTCATAATAATTTATTGAGTGAGTCTTGAGACTTTCCCAATTAATTAAATTAAGATAGTTAATTAATTCACAATTGCAATAACACTATCAAATCGTAGTCTATACAAACATTCACATGTGTGAAACCACATCTTGAACACATGTTAGCATCATCACATAACTATCCTCTATCATTGTTGAACTATGGATCTCCTCATTACATCTTAGATGAAAGATATCAATAGGTCATCAGAAATTTGTTTTCTAATACTTTGTTTCAGCACTACTTCTAGTAAATCAAGTGTAACCTCCATACACCATTTACTCATACTTTACCCTCTTAACCAAGTCATTAGAATAACCTTAGGAACATGTCTTCCACTACACATCATCTAAGCATCCTCAACTTGAGTGTATACTATGATCATTGACTGTTATTTTTCTAGTCTTTAAAAAATTATTGCTATGTTGACATCAATGACAAATCTAGTCATGAATTCAATATACTAGTACTCTTCAATGCTTATGATACTCCCCTAATGTAGTATCATCAACATTCATGCTAACATAGCTTGTGATAACTATTTTTATAGTATAATTCCATTTGGTTTAAAAAATGTTGGTACTACTTTTCAAAGAGCTATGGATGTAGCCTTTGGAGATATCACTACAAAATTCTTAGCAATATGTCAGGATGACTTAACAACTTAAAAAAAAAAAGAATGATCATTCCACGTACCTTGAGAAGGTATTTATTAGAACATTAAAGTTTGGAATATATTTGAATCCTAGAAAATGTGTATTTTTTTCTTACTAAGGGTAAGTTATTGAGGCACTTAGTTTGAAAACAAGGAGCTAGAATAGATCCTAAGAGAGTTGAAGCAATAGATAAAATTCAAAAGCCAAAGAATGGAAAGGGTATTCAATCATTATTTGGATAAATAAAATTTCTTAGGAGATTTGTCCCCAACTTTTTTGAGATAAGTATGCCTATTTATAAAATGTTAAAGAAGGGTTCAAAGATCAAATGGGATGAAGAACTAAGAATGTCATTTCATAATATAAAACAAGCTATCAAGGATGCCCCTTTTTTAAGGGCTCCAAATTATGCAAAGCATATTCATATTTTTTTCTTTTGCCTTGTTTCACATAGTTGTTATTGTCATATTGGAAAAGAATGACAATGGATTTGAACAACCTTTTGCATTTTTCACTAATTCTTTGCAAGATCCTAAAATTAAATATGATATCAAGGATAAATAGGCCTATGCATTGGTTAAGGCAGTAAAGGCATTTAGGTGCTACTTGATGGGAGCCACTATAATTGCATTTATTCAAAGTGATGCAGTGAAAGATATTTTCTTACAACAAGAAGACTTAGGGAGAAAATGCAGATGGATCAATAGGATCCAAGAGTTTAATATTGATATTCAAACTACCAAGTTGGTTAGAGGTCAAGGCCTTGCTAAACTGATGGTAGAGGCTAACCTTGAAGAAAACTAGATAAATCAACTTGATGATGACTGTAGAAGTGATTTGTGTGACATTGACACTTTTGGTTGGTACAAAGGCATAATATTTTACCTAATGTGTATACTAATATGTTAGCAATAAATACTAATTTATTATGAGAACAAAGCATTAACTAACAAAGATTGACATAACATATAAGAGAGACTAAAAGAGGAACCCCTAATTAGGAATGTGAGCCAAATGAATAGACTCTCCCAATAGGAATTAGCTCTTTGCTTGGTAGATGAGTCTAAATGAAGGATTATTATGTATGCTCAAGGCTTCTCAAACTAGCTTCAATGGTGTTCTTGATGGATTTTGGTTTGGGTGAATGGATTTGATGTAAAACTTGCTCTTAAAATGGCATTATAACTTTAGCTCAAGGATTGTGATGAAAATGGCTTGGGAGGGGATTCAATTTATAGGCTAAGGGCTTGAGGGTTTGAGGGCTAAGATGCAAGGATGGGGAAAAGCTCATGGAGGGCTCAGATTACATGAGAGGAGAGCACATGGATTGTGCTTCCTTACAGCCAATCAGGGAGTGACACATGTCACAGGGTGAGTGGATGGAGGAAAGGGCAAGGATGAGTCAACAAAAGAGGCTCAAGGGATAATATCTTCATAAAGACCCTTCATAGTGGCTTGTAAGAGCAATGAATGGGCTTGTAAGAGTCTTTATGGCCTTGTAAGAGCATTCATGGTTGGGTGGTTGGGATATTTTGGAGGGAGTTGAGATTGTTGACTTTGCTTAGCTTAGGAAAGTCTTAAGCTTGCTTAGAGAATGTGACAAGGTTATGGGGGGGATTAGGCTTGGTTTAGGATTAGATTAAGCATGTTAGAGATATGCAAGTGGATGGAATTCAATGAGGGTGGGTGAGTTAGTAGCTAAGCTTGGTCAGTATGTATGGATGGGGTGGATTAGGCTAAAAGAGGGTTTAGGGGTAGGCTTAGGGTTAGGATAAATAAAGTTTATTTATCTCATAGGTTTGGTTTGAGGAGATATTTATTAAAACATTTTTAATAAATATGAGAATTAATATTTAACCTTAGTTAAATATTTTGAGTTGGGATTAAGGGTAGAAAATGATGGGATTAGCCTTTAATCAAAATTAAACAAGGATTAGAAGATTTTGGAAGAGGTTAGTGGTCTTAAGGAAATTGGCCAAGTTTTGGGCAAAAAATAAATTAAATATTTATTTTGGGATTTTAGATCAATTTATTAATTAAATAATTAATAAATAAGGAAATAATGTTTAAATAAGATTTAAACATTTTTGGGAGGGATTCCTTAATTAAATATTTTTAATTAAGATAAAGGGATTTAATGACATAAAATAATTAATTAATTAATAAATGGTGATGTCACCAGGGACTTTTCAGAAAATAAAAATACTTTATTTTCTAAGGGATTTTAGGTGTCTACACCTACAACATATGAAGACTATGTTAGGACTTACTAAAAATTAGAGGGCTCTAAAGTTCCAAGCCATCAGATAAATTATTGTGAGAGGTCAATTATGGTCGAGAGACATGAAAGGTCTTCTTCTAAAATGTGTAAATGTAAAAGAATAATAGAAGATCTTGAGTGAAATACATGAAGGAGTGTGTGAGGGTCATTATATGGATAAAAATAGTACATAAGGTCCCTAGGTCTAGCTTCTAGTGGCCCACATTATTCAACAATGCATAGGAGGTAGTAAAGAAGTGTGATGCAAGTAAGATATTTAGTGGACAATTAAAGTTTTCTAGAAATCTACCATTGAGGCTAGTAGAAGTGCAAGAAGCTTTCAATTAGTGGAGTATTAATTTTAGAGGGCACTCCTAGATTCTAGTTGCCACGGATTACTTTACAAAGTGGGTAGAAGCCATTCCTACTAGGAATGCAACAAGCAAGGTTGTAAGAAATTTCATATTGAATAATATCATTATCAGATTTGGATGCCTAGAAGAAATTGTCACTAATAATGCTATGTGCTTTAGATCAAATGAACACAAAAAATTATGTAAGAAATATGGTATCATTGGATCTACATCATCACCTCACCATCCCTAGGGAAATGGTCAAGATGAATCCAACAATTAAAACTTTCTCAAGATTATCAAGAGAATTTTAGGAGAAAATAAGAGAGCTTGGGATGCCAAGTTTCCTCTGCCACTATGAATAGACAATGTTACAGTGAAAAAGGCTATTGGTTGTGCCCCTTTTAATGTAGTGTATGGAATCCATGCAAGATTGCCTCAAAACAACCTAAATGAGATGTATAAGTTCATCCAGGCTTATGATGAAAACATTGTTGATAATATGCAAGTAAGAATGGATGATATTTTATAGTTGGATGAGACAAGGAGGGATGCTTCTACATAGAATGAAAATTACAAGCATGGATGAAGTATTTCTTTGACAAAAGAGCATCAGATAAGAATTTTTAGCCTGATGAGTTAGTATTATTATGGAATGCTAGATTGGAAGACAAAGGAAAGCATGGTAAATTTGATCCCATTTGGCTTGGCCTTTATCTAATCCATGGAAACAAAGTTAAAGATTCATATTTCATAAGAGAATTATCTAGTAATATTCTTGAGATGTCAG
The DNA here is from genome assembly GCA_028749045.1 of Cupressus sempervirens. Classification (NCBI taxonomy): domain Eukaryota; kingdom Viridiplantae; phylum Streptophyta; class Pinopsida; order Cupressales; family Cupressaceae; genus Cupressus; species Cupressus sempervirens. Next base: position 606,891,537 of record CM053788.1, read on the forward strand.
TTCATGGATAGTTCTTGAAGAAGTATTTTTATTAAAATAATTATTTTCTGTGAACAATATGTTGGGACTCAAAATTGAAGACCTAATTTTGAGTACCATTCAAAAAATAAAGCCCTATAAGTGCTTTTTAATACATGGGTACCCAGCTATCTTTTTGAGGCCTAAGAGGTGTTTAATATTTCTAACACATTGCATATTTACTTGTACCATGAAGATAAACTACCATTGTGAGTCATTCTATGAAGCTCTATTTTGAGCAATGTCAAAATTTGCATTTTTTCCTAAATCTTAAATAGTGATAGGAGGCCTTGTTTACAATTGACTATCTCGCAGCCAATAATATTTCATATTTCAAGTCATTTTGGTATGTTTTGACTTGGTTTTTAATCCATCAAAGTTGGTCATTTATTGTTGTCAAGTTGATGCAAATTATTCAGAATTCTAGGAGGCCCTATTTGACTTGTTATAACTTTGACCCAGTTGATCAAAATGAGAAATTTCCTTTTATATTGAATTCTAGAGGTTAGAGATTTTCTATGTTTCAATTTTAAGTTTATGAAAAAATTGTTTGATTAGTTTTTTAATGTGATTCCAAAAGAAATTTGTAAAGTTTTACTAGTGTCAATAATTATAGATTGGTTGGTACCCCTATTCGAGATGTCATAACTTTGAATCTGTGATAGGTGAGGTGAAATGGATTGTACTGTTGCATTTTTCTCTAAAAATTATTTAAGTGTTCTAGTTGGTAAATCTTGCTAAATCTGTTTGCATGTGTTCTTAGCTCCATTCTATTTGCAAAAAATGTTTTTCTGCCATTGTTTCTAGTCTGCAAACATGAGTAGCCCACTTTGACCATTCACCAAATGCATCCATTTATTCATCATGAGCCCTAATTATAGATTTATATTTTCCTCATTTTAGTGAACCAATTCCCTATTTTTTGTTTCCCCAAGTTTTAGTTTTCCATATTTTCAAAGCAAAATTTGAATGTGTTTTATGGTTTTCTGACTTGTTTTCTTGCAAGGAGTTGTAAGAAGGCAACTTTGACAGTCAATATCTTTTGAGTGGTAATTCATAATGAGATGATATTTGGTAGGATCTAAGAATGTCGAATAAAAAATTAGTTGGTTTGATTTCAGAGCCTAGTTAGGTGTTTGGATCAATTTTTAAAACTGATCAAAGGACCTCCTAGGACAAAGTTGACAAGTTGTAGAAAGAAGTGAATTGAGTTTTATAAATTTAATTAACAATGATCAAATGTTAGTCAATGTCAAATGTTAAGTCAATGTCAAATGTTTAGTAGGACACTATAAGATTTTAGTTGTTCAAAAATAATTTTTTTTTAGCCAGGCCCAGTTAGGGGCCCAACTAATTGCATCAGGCTATTAGATATGTGGGATTGTGCATATTTTGAGAGATCCAAACAACTATGACTCATTGAATGTTAGATATACATATATTCCTTTTTCAAATCAAGTGGTATGTACATGGGACTATGCATGCAATGAGTGAGATAGATTTGATTAGAAAATATAATGCATGATAGGCACAATAAAGCATTGAGTTACTAAAGTCTTATTCTTGAGATGTACAATTATGGGAGGATCAATTTCACAACACATTAAGATAAATTCAACCTACAAAATCCAATTTGAATCTCTCTTCAAAGCTAATAATTTTCAAATAAGTAATTATTATCCATGACATGTGGCTGGGATTAACGGATGGATTAGTTTTAATCAATTTTGAGTGCAAAGGAGCTCCTCATAATAGTCAATGGTAGTTTGTCTTCAAGATTTGAATGCAGATTTATGAATAATCTTGCTTGATATGCATGAAACCCCTTTTCATATATAGTGGAAGTCAATGTTGAAAGAGAGTGTTTTGGTGTTAGTGTGAACAGGAGTAGCTCTAAATAGAGGATGTGCCATCAATACCATAGGGAAAGTGAATGGAATGGAGATGATTGTTGGCAAATTGGAGATGTAGCCACCACAAGCCCATGTATTTGAGACATCATTGAGTAGTATTTAAACAATGAATACTTCTAAAGGAGAGATGATGCTTCAATTTATGTTCAACACTACATTCAGTAGATCCAATATTTTGATGCTAAATAGTGATGAATGCTACTTTTTATGAGTGGCATCTTGAGTAACAAGAAGTTTTTTAATTTTTCCAATTTGATCAATGCCTCCCAAAAAAGTGCAGCTTCTAGCCCATTTTTCCACAATTGGTAGTGCTCACATTAAAAGCAAGGCGTGTTTGATGCATGGGGACATGAAATGACATCTGCTCTCAAGCCTATAGGAAAAAAAGGAGAAAAATGCCCAAATGGAAAGTGCCCATCCATCTATGTTCATGGTTAGAGCCTTTTTCTTTTGTAGTTGTCAATGAACTTGGAGATTGCTGAATACATTTCTATTGTGAGGAAGGAGAGTGCACAAATAAAGATTGGTTTGGAATTTTAGTCCCATATTGTTTGGGTAGGTGTTCTTTTAAATTTTTAAATATACCAATAATTCATTACTTAGTGTCTAAAAGGCTAATGCCTTTTGAGGCACAAGGCAAGCTCATTATGGTACCCATGACCATCCAGAGGAGTATACAATTTTTTGACTAACACACATGCCAAAGAGATGATGTAAGTGATGGTGTGGAACCTAAGAATGAACTAGAGGAAGACACATGGGAACATAATGACACATGGCAGTCCAAAATCTAAGGCACAAAATGGAGATACGTGGTAGATCGGATGGTGGTCAGCATGTTACCAAAGAAAATATGTAAGAAAGATAACTATGTGACATGGTGCCCAACTGATGTGGTAGTGACATAGCAAGCTGAGGTGGCATGATGATAGGATAGTGATAAGGCATGTTGACTAGGTGCTGACATGATGTAAAATGATACATGTCACATGGTTGCTATGTCATGATGACATGGCGAAATGCTGACTAGGATAGCGACATAGAGACCGACGACATGGCAATGACATGGCATGATGATGTGGTGGAGTAGTTTAGGGGGGGATTAGGCTTGGTTTAGGATTAGATTAAGGATGTTAGAGATATGCAAGTGGATGGCATTCAATGAGGGTGTGTGAGTTAGTAGCTAAGCTTGGTTAGTATGGGTGGATGGGGTGGATTAGGCTAAAAGAGGGTTTAGGGGTAGGCTTAGGGTTAGGATAAATAAAGTTTATTTATCTCATAGGTTTGGTTTGAGGAGATATTTATTAAAACATTTTTAATAAATATGAGAATTAATATTTAACCTTAGTTAAATATTTTGAGTTGGGATTAAGGGTAGAAAATGATGGGATTAGCCTTTAATCAAAATTAAACAAGGATTAGAAGATTTTGGAAGAGGTTAGTGGTCTTAAGGAAATTGGCCAAGTTTTGGGCAAAAAATAAATTAAATATTTATTTTGGGATTTTAGATCAATTTATTAATTAAATAATTAATAAATAAGGAAATAATGTTTAAATAAGATTTAAACATTTTTGGGAGGGATTCCTTAATTAAATATTTTAAATTAAGATAAAGGGATTTAATGACATAAAAATAAATTAATTAATTAAATAAATAATTAAATGATAAATGGTGATGTCATCGGGGACTTAAAAAAAATAAAAATACTTTATTTTATAAGGGATTTTAGGTGTCTACATTTTGCCCCTCTTTGATGTGATGCCACAAGTGGCATGGCATCAAAGATAAGAAAATAAGATGCCCAAGGCTAGAGCAGAAGAGGAGAGAATGGACTGCAAGATGCCCCCTCAAGAAGGTGGCGGGGAGAGAAAGCGAGGCGCGACGACTTCTTGAAAAAATACAAGAATCTGGGATGAGCAAGGAGACTGAGATTGGCAAAGAGAAGGGGCTGAATTAGCTCAAACTCTCACTATGGGAGAATGATAAAGGGAGAATCAAAGGCACAAGAGGAAGCAAGCTTAAGACCTTTGGGAAGGTGGAGGATGAAGGAGCGAAGTGCTATAAAAAGGAATCCAGGATAGGGAGATGGATGATGGGATTACAAAAGCTGATGCAACAAGATTTCAAAGAGTCAAATTGGTGGAAGATGGGTTTTGGAGATCCCTAAGAATAGGATTGTGGATCTCGAAAGATGAGGCTTGTTGGATTGATTGGATTGGTGGATCCCTAAGACTAGGATTGTGGATCCCTAAAGCTAAAAGTGAAGATTGATTCAAAGAGGTACTGACGCATAAGCTAGGGTAGGAGAAACAGATGCTGGATATGGATGGGGGATAATGGAGATGACGGGAATCCATTGAAGCTTTTTGAGCAAGGGGATACTTCAAAGAGAAGTACCGCCATGCAGTTGAGCACTAGATTTGCTATAGGACTATTGGTTAATTGCCAAGGTTACCAAGAACATCAAGGCCTTTTCACCAACTATCCAGAGGACTAATGGATTGACTCAAAACAAACATGTAAGGATTGCCCCAGCATCACACATGAATCTCAAAAGAATCAGAATGGAACTGACACTGGGTAACCCACAAGTAGAAAAGAAAAACAAACAAAAGACTTGATCAAGACCTAACGCCCAGATTACCCCATTCACAGCATACCATGATATGGAAGATCATGGAAAATTTGAGGAGGGAACAAAAAGATTGTTTGGAAAAGATACTTCAAGACCCAAAAGGGAAGATTCCAAATCAAAAGAAAATGAAAATCCAAAAGAGAACCATTTACCAATGAGATGGGTAGGACGAGGTACTAACAGACCAATATCAAACATTAGGAAAGCTATATCCTACAAGGATCTATCGAAGAGCACCTAAGTTGATGGATTTGGATGACTAATGCATCTGGCAAGCTGAACTAAGAAGGATAACACTTTGGTGATAGGAGATCTAGCTAAAGGATGCATTGGAATAGCTAACTAAGGGTTGTGCGATGTGTGCAAGATGTTGATCAAGGAGGAATTGACACGAAAGCTGGATAGATACAATGGTACTAAGCTAAAGAGGATGTACAAGTTGATGGATGAAGATATGTTACAAATGTACAAGGTTGTTCATGTTTTAGTTTTTGTGAGATGGAAATGTTCATGAAGGGTGGGATGTCTGCAATAGTTGATAGGCAGATAGGTAGATGGTTTGCAAAAAGCTTAAAGGAAAATGAGATTCTTTGTGTGCATGTGATAGGATACAAGCTAGGATACAAGATTTGGCATATAATACAAGCTGGAATATGGTGCAAGCTTTGGACAAGATTTGGATATACAAGCTATGATAGAAGAGATGATAAAAGATTTACAAGTTGGGTACAAGATTTACAAGTTGAGGTACAAGATTTACAAGCTATACAGGAGGTATTTACAAGCTTCATTAGATTTTGGATATTTGGTTAGAACACCAAGGGAACAAGTAGGTGTTTTATGCGATGGTGGGTGGATGGATGAGGGATAGGATAGTGATAGATAATGGATTAGTCTTAGTACACAAGGCACCTAAACTACCAAGTTTTCTCCAAGGTACCTATCCAAGGTGCTTGAATTACCAAGTTTTCACCATTGGATGCTTATTTCTCTTTACTATTTTTTTGTATTTTTCAAAAGCTGGGTATATCAAGGATCTTCGAGCATAGAACTTCTTGAGATGAATGATGTTAGTAGGATCATTCAAGAGTTATCCTTCTGGTGTAGATAGCTGATAGGCTCCAGAGCCAAAGGATGCAGTGACAATATAAGGACCAAGCCATGTAGGTTCAAACTTTCCTTTCTTTTCTCGATCTCCTTGGACTTTAATATTTTCTTTGAGGACCATGTCACCCGGCTAAAAGTGTCGTGGAAGCACCTTCTTGTTGAAATTCCTTTTGAGATGAGTTTGATAGACTGTGAGATGATCATAGGCTTGTTGTTGCTTCTCATCTAAGAGATTTAGCTGGGTGAGCCGAGCTACTCTGTATTCTTCATCTGATATTTTCCCTTGCAAAGATATGTGCAAAGAGGGAAGTTCAACCTCTATAGGGAGTACCGCTTCAAAACCATAGGCTAGGGAGTATGTAGTTGTGTCAGTGGATGTACAGAAGGAAGTTCGATAGGCCCATAGGGCTGGACTTATTTGTAGGTGCCAATCGCGGCCAGAATCATTGACAACTTTCTTTAGGATATTGAGGAGGGTTTTGTTAGTTGCCTTTGCCTAGCCATTACCTTGTGGGAAATATGGGCTAGAAAAGTGGTGATGGATGTGGAGGGAAGTGCATAATTCTTCCATGTTGAGATTTTCAAAGTTACCTCTGTGGTTGATGAAGATGGTGGATGGGATGCCGAAGTGGCAAACAATGTGGTACAAGATGAAATTGGAGAATTGAACTCCTATAGCTGAGACTAGGGGGACTGCTTCCACCCATTTAGTGAAATAGTCTGTAGCTGTTATTATCCACTTATGTCCATTTGATGAGAGAGGTGTGATAGTTCCAACTAGATCAAGGCCCCAACAAGCGAAAGGCCAAGGTGGTGCAATAGGCTATAGATCTTGTGCTGGAGCGTGCACAAGATTTGCATGTTGTTGACATGGGAGACACTTTCTAACAAAGTCACAGGGATCTTCTTCAATGGAAGGCCAATAGTAGCCTCCTCTAAGGATTTGTCATGCTAGGACAATGCCACTCATGTGGGCACCGCAAAGTCTAGAGTGTACTTCTTTTAACGCCATCACGGCCTCATTTTCATCTACACATTGACAGAGAGTATCGTCATAACCCCGACAATATATGGTATTGGCTATGATAACATAGTAGGATGATTTTCAAATGAGGTTCTAGCATTGGGTATGTGTGAGGTGAGGGGATATGATACCATCGTTAAGGTGAGCATAAATCTCATGGTACCAAGGGGATTGGGGATCAACCAAGATGCAAACATGGTTTGAATCCTCATTTGCATAGGCAGGTGTGAGGAGCTACTAGATTTAAAACTCATACTGTGTAGCTGCTTGGGGAATTTCCAAGAGTGAGCTGATAGTAGCCATAGCATCTGCTACTTTGTTTTATATTCGAGGCACTTGTATAAACTGAAGCTTTGTAAAATGCTAGGTTAGTTGATCAACTAGCTCTTTGTAGGGTAATAGCTTTTTGTCTTTGGTTTGATATTCATTTAGAGCTTGCTTGATGATGAGCTAAGAATCGCCAAAGATTTGTAACTCAGTGATGTTCCATTTTGCATCTATCTTTAATCCTACTATGAGAGCCTCATATTTAGCTATATTGTTGGTGCTAGGGAATTATAGCTTGAAGGCTTTTGAAATGTAAATCCCCTTAAGGTGTGACCAACAATATTCTTGCTCCTGATCCACAAGATGTGTATAAGCCATCAAAATAAAGTTTCCATGGGGGTCGTTCTTCAATTAGACAGATATGCTCATCTACAAATTATGTGATCAAAGGATATGCATCTATTAGAGGTGCATCAGCTAGGTGATCTACTATAGCTTACCCTTTGATTTCCTTTCTATCCACATACTAGATGTCAAATTCGCTAAGGAGCATAACCCATTTGGCCAAACGGCCTGTAAGTGTTATTCTAGAGAGCATATACATGAGAGGGTCAATCTTGGAGACTAGTTGGATGGTATGACTTAGCATGTAATGGCAAAGCTTTTGAGTTGAGAAAACAACTGCCAAACAAGCTTTTTCCATAGGAATGTAATTGAGTTCATAACCAACTAGGGTTCTACTAATGTAGTAGATGGCTCTTTCTCTGCCATAGTCATCGAGTTGTACTAGAAGTGCCCCTAGAGTAGTAGGCATTGCTGATATGTACAAGATCAAGGGACAACTAGGAACTAGTGGAACCAAGATAGGGGGATTGGTGAGATACTGCTTGAGCTAATCAAAGGTCCACTGACATAAAGGATCCCATTTGAAGTTCTCATCCTTCTTCAATAAATGTACAAATGGTGTACACTTATCTACAAGCTAGGAGATGAATCACCAGATGGATTAAAGCTTTCCCTAAAGAGAGTGAAGTTGTCGCAGTGTCCGGGGAGGAGGCATGTCTAAGATAGCCTTGACCTTCTTGGGGTCGATCTCTATACCTCATTTAGAAACTATAAAGCCTAGAAGCTTGTCAGATGTAACCCCAAAGACACACTTCTTGAGATTTAGCATGAGATGATATTTGGCTACCCTATCAAAGACTTTCTCCAAGTCAGCAAGATGATCCATGAAGATGTGAGATTTAACCAAGATATCATCCACATAATCCTCCAAAATGCTATGGATAAGATCATGGAAAATGGCTGTCATAGCTCTTTGATAGGTAGCCCCTGCATTCTTTAGGCAAAAAGGCATCATGTTGTAAAAAAGGTTCCCCAAGGGGTAGTGAATGCTATCTTATGTTGATCCTCTTCTGCAATCTTGATTTGATTGTATCCAGAAAATCCATCCATGAGGGATAGAATTTCATGTCCAGTGGTAAGATCTACAATCATATCTATGTTGGGCTAGGGAAAATCATCTTTTGGACAGGCTTTGTTAAGATCTCTAAAATTAGTGTAGATTCTGATGTCAGTCGAAGGTTTAGTGACGGGGACCATGTTGGAGATCCACTATGAGTAGTTGATACGTCAGATAACCTTAGCAGCTAAGATTCTTTCTAATTTAGCTTTGACCAGTAATGCCACCTTGGGGTGCATTTTTCTAAGCTTTTGTCTAACGGGCTTGATCTTTGGATCAACTACAAGATGATGAACTACAATCTTTGGATCAAGTCCTGGCATGTCCTGATATGACCATGCAAATTGACCAATGTTCTCTCTTAAGACCTCAAAGAGGAGGTCAGCTTGGTCTTGTGATAGGGATGCAATAATATGAACAAGTTTGGGGATCTCTGAAGAACCGATGTTGACTTCTCTACTATCTTCAATTAGAGTAGAAGACACCTTTGGTCGATTATCTTGAGGAGGAAATGCTAAATCCTTATGTTCTGCTTGTGGCTCTAGATTTTCTTGCTAAGGGGTTCTCTTCACTGCCTTAGCTAGTCTCGAATTCACCTTAGTTCTAGTTTTGGGTGTATCGAAACTAGGTTGGGGATTTACTCCAAAATACCCCTTGGGATCTAGCTTATAGATATAGGTAGAATCTGGCTTTATTTTCTTGTGAGGTGTTTCAGCTCCCATGAATCTCAGAAGTGCTTCCTTTGATGTGAACTCATCAATGTGTATGACACTTGTTTGGTCCCAATCTATGAGTTGTGGATGGGCGAGTGGTAGGTCAATGAAATGGATGGATAGTTCTTGGAGAACAGAGTCTCCAAGGAAGATTTGGTCTGGGATATCATCGTAGGCTCTCTTTTCAACTTCCTCAAGAATGTCTTTGATTTTGACAAGGTCGTAGTGAATGTTCAAAAAAGCATGACCGTCTGTATTGGTGCCCCTAGTTGTGGGTATGCCAAAGCTAAGACCTGACTTCAATTCCCACTTGTGTGTGTCGATGGGGCACTGCATGCCTCTTTCTTCTAGTCCTAGACCACCACCTTGATAGTTCCATTAGTCAGTGGTGAGCTTATGTTCTTGGGGATACTTTTGGCTGAAGTGATCAAGGCGTGCTTTATTTCTTGGAGGTGCATCCTTATATAAGCAATTGTTGATATTTGGAGTGAGCTCCTCATGAAGAGGGATTTTTGAGGATACACAGGTTGTTGGGCCAAATTGTTTGTATCGAGGCAATGGAATCTCCTTAGCTTTTTGATATGTTGGTCATCCATGGGCGTGTGGATCAAGTGGGAGTTCCCTGACAGCAAATGCATTCGACAGACTATACTCTCCACAGCCTTTGTTATTGATCTTCATGGTAGACAGGGTGGAGGCGAGGATGGTTTTTGGGTCATTACAAGTGGGGGATGAGTTGGTGATGGATGTGCCAATATCAATTCTAGGGCAATGGTTTGTATATGAAGCTTCAACCACATTGCAGTAAGCAAAGGGTTCTGGATTGGCATGGATGGTTACCTCAGTGCCCTGATGCAAAAATTTGACACACTGATGGTAAGTAAATGGAACGAATTTCATGTCATGAATCCATGGGCAACTAAGTAGGATGTTGAATGGTAGGTTTAGATCAATAACATGGTAAAGTGTTTCTTGGATGACTGGCCCAATCTTGATTGGTAGCAAAATAGTTCCCTCTGTGGTTCTTTCCAAGTTGTCATAAGCTTTGATGGTGATAACTTTACTAATGATATATGCCTCAATATACCCATCTTGTTTTATGAATTTTAGGGTGCAAATATTGAAGGCTGATCCATTATCTATCATTACTCTTTTTACAAAAAAATTTGATACCATGATGGCTATGAGAAGCAGAAGGGTGTGATTTGGCTTGACCATAGGTATGTCGGTGGGTTTGAATGATAGGGCACATGAGGAGGAAAGGTGTCCAACAAGATTACAAAAATTAGTAGCATTGATATCTAAAGGGACACAAGATTCTATGAGAGCATTGTCAAGGATGCTTTTGTACACAAGACTGGTGCAGAGAAGGTCAAAAATGGAGATTTGGGATGGAATGTTCCCAAGGTGTTCCAAGATATTGTACTGGCTTTTTGATGCAGTTGATGGTGCTGGTGAAATGGGTGGGCCTGCGATGTTAAATAGCATTCTTTGAGTGGTGACTGCACACTCATTGTTTGGTCCTTGGATATTGATAACATTGACAGAAGGATCTTTCTCGGATATACAACCTATGAGGCTACCATAGTCTATATAGGATGAAGTGTGGTCATTTTTCTTCCCATGTTGTCAGTTTGGCTAGCGGTTGTTGGTGTTGGTTTAGATAGGTGCTTTTCTAAGATTTTGGTTGTTGTGAGGAGGAAAATCATTTTGATTGATTTTTAAGCCTACATTGGGAGAGTTTTGGGCACCAATAGTGATTTCTTTCCGATCAATGAGGTCCTACACATAATCTTTCAGTTTCATGCATCTGAGGGTAGTGTGACCTTTTACCCTATGAAATTTGCAAGACTCATTATCTTTGTACCATACAACTTTGGATTGGCTTGGGTTGATTTGCTAGGTAGGACAAAATTTGATGAGGTTTTCCTTGACTAATTTCTCAAAAATGACATCCAATGGCTCACTAAGGGGTGTATAGTTTCTAGGTGCAGGTTGGAATCTGGGCTTTTGCCCTGCAGCTACATTGATGGCATTAGCTTGATTGCTAGACCCTTGGATGTTGGGTCTTGGATTGTGGTTTTGACAGCTTTGGTTATTCTGCTATTGGTAGTTGATAGCTTGTTGATTGTTTAGTTGATATGGTGGGTTGGACTAGTTTTGAGAAGGACCAACAATATTCACATGTCTGGTGTCAGTGACGCCATCTGTTGCAACGTGCTTGTTTTTGTTCCAATACCTAGACTTGTCATTGTAATGTGATTAATTTTGGTTGGCTTCCTTGTAAATCTTGACCACACCATCTTTAATGAGTCCTTGCTCAAGGATCATTCCTTTCTCTTTGATATCTTTGTAGGTCTACAAACAGTTCATGGTCATGTTGTGAGCCAAGCTAGGATGGGCATTATCAATAAACATTTTCACCAAATGACGCTCTCGCAAGGTGCAAGATATGCGAGTGGTAAGGGTTTGCCATCTTTGCAGATATTCGGGAAGGCTTTCTCCACCTTTTTTCTTAGTGTGGACAAGATCAACTACTGATAGCTTTGTTTCAACAAGATGGGTATATTGGGCTACAAATGCCTTAGATAATTCAACAAAAATTTTAATTGTGCCATAGGGGATTCTCTAAAACCATTCAAGAGTTGGTCTGGCCAAGCTTTTGCGAAAGAGATGCAAGAGGAAGATGTCATCATATGCCACTTCTTGACAGTGCATGTAAAATTCTTTGATATGTGTGACAGGGTCTCCTGTTCCTCTAAATTTATCAAATTTGGGTGTCTCAAAATGCTTGGGAAATGGTGTCATGGTAATGGCTCTGTCAAATGGGTAAGGACACACATTCTCAAACTTGAAGGTTTTTGGATCATTTCCCTCTTAGATGTTCTTCAAAGTTGTTTTCATGGCTTCCCATTCTGAATTAATGGGTGATGGCTAGGTTGCCCCCAATGTAGGAGTGCCCTGAGGTAGGTATGTGCTAGATGGGGCAATGGAATATGGATGGCTTTGAGGTATGGGCTAGTAGGGATTGTACATGGCTTGGGCAACTGAATAGTGGATGATGGGTTGCTGAGGTGGAGGTGGCACATATTGCTACATGTGTTGTGAGACTTTCTGTTGATATTGGATTTGGGATTGGGATTGAGGAACATAAGCTGGCTGTGGGATAAATGGATTGCTTTGTGGAGGTAAAGTATAAGATGGTTGTGAAACTTGGGGAAAGGATTGGGGATCTTGTGGAACTTGACTTTGGATTTGAGTAGTTTGACCAATATATGTGGGTTGTGCCCCCATTTGGGAAGGTATCTGCATGGCAAAAGAGGCCAAGTAATTGGTGGTTGGTGGTGGTGGATTTCCTCCTAGAGGTGGCATAGAAAAATAGTTGGTAATAGGAGGTAATGGATTAGTTGGTGGTGGAGGTGGTAAGAATTGAAAGCTTGGAAACAGAATTGATGGGGTTTGATAGCTTGGTGGCCGGATTTGAAAACTTGGTAGAGTGGTGGCAGGAGCTTGGGTCACTTGAGAGCTTGGCAGAACATTGGTAGTAGCTTGTGGGGTTTGATAGCTTTGTGGAGTGAGGATAGTAGCTTATGGATTTGTGGCTGATGGCACTGAGCTCCAAGGACCTAGTGGAAATGATGGAATTTTGCTCTGAGCTAAGGTAAACAAGTTGGGGGTGATGAAATATTGTTTACTTGGCCCCATGGGTGGCATCTCGATTGTATATTGCTGAGGTTGGCCAAAGATGCTAGCACTGATTTGGGAGATGGGTGGATTTGGAAGGCTAGGTTGGAGAGTAGCAGCAACAATAGTGAAGGGAGTGAATGGTGAGGTGTTTTGGGTGAAGGTGGCTTCAGATGGAGTGGTATGGACCAATGGTGGGGTGGTGGTGGCTGGATTGGCTTCCGAAAGGGAGATTTCAACTTGAGTGGAGGCTAGTATGTTTCGGTCTGTTGGATCATAAGGACTGTTTTGAGGCTCTCCTTTTGGCTCATATTGAGGATAATTTGAATCATAAGAGCCTATCAAGAGTGGTAGTTGCCCAAACAATGGGTGAGATGGTTTTGATAAGGGAGGAGGTCTTCCAAAGTTGAAGACTCTAATGTTGTCCCTTTGAAAGTTAGCCATGATCGTTTCTTTGTTCTTGTTTATAATGGCATTCACCAATACTGGATTTCCCGGTTGGTTCATGAAAGCTTCAATGTCAGTAGGTGATGGTATGTTGTTCTCTGGGCTAAAGGATGGTTGACTGCTCAAGGGGAGCGATGCTATTTGATCCAAATGATAGGGCTCCATTGTTTCCTTCTTCTTGGCTAAGCGAGTGATAGGTGGCATGAAAATGTAGAATGTTTCCTAGGGATGAGATGCAAGAATGTTGATGGATGCAAAGGGGGAAGACCTTTCTATGCAAATGATTTCCTAGGTTGAGGCAAATTTGTATGAGAAAACCTAACGAGGATTGGGTTGGGGATTCTAACTTCAAAGATATGTTGCCAAAGCATGAAAGGTCTGCTTTCCTATGTGCAAGCTTGGTGGTGATTGTGTCAACTTAAGGATAGACTGATGAGCCTTTAGGAAGAACATGAGATTGACCACTTGTGGATCCCAACCTTTAGCTCAAGGCAATGAGGGATAAAAAGTGACAAAGCTAGATTACCCTAGACAAAGCTCTGTCAAAGGGATAACCTTGGTGAGATTGGTGGATTTGGAAGATGTTAGGAATGGAAAACTTTTTGCAAGGTGACAACAATTTTGGAGGCTTGGATGTGAAGTTTTGGATTGCTGGCTAGATGGTTTGGTTCTAAATGAGATGGATGAGCTAAAATGCTTAAGGGGAGGACTAAAGATGGCTAGCTTTCCTACAAAGATGACTCTAAAGTGAAGCTTATGCAAAAATATGTGGAGAAACAAGGGAGCCTAATCATATAAATCATGCCTAGTTGGTAAGGCATAAGCAGGGTTAACTCTTGGATGTTGGTTAATTTGGATAGTGCGATCTAACCAGGCATCTTGAAGGGCTTCGTCGGCAGCTTTGTCTTCTACTTTGTGGAGTTTGGCAATTCGAGGGCTTGGTGTTATTTCTTTTCTCTTGGTTGAAAGTTCTTGGTATGCCTGAGATGGCTTGATTTTGACTTTGTGAAACTTCTATTTGGGTTTGGGTTTGGGTTGATCTGACATCAATTCCTGAATTTGCTTGGTTTTGAGAGATCTCGATTATTTTGCTTCAACTCGTTCGACTTCTGAAATAGGCAGTGACTACGATAAGTATGCCCTAAGCTAGGATTGACCAAGTTTGGAAAATATTCATTCATCAAATAAAAAATAAAGCAATAGATAAGAACAACCAGATAGAAGTTTTTGATTCTTAGAATGTGATACTTGTGCTAAGGAGTGTGTTGGTTTTACAAATGTTTTGATCAGTCACTTCAAATACATTAACATCCTAGATGGTTGTCTACAAGGCTAATAGTTGGTTTAGCTAGGGAGTCCTCGATATACCCAAGGTACGTGAGGCCCAAATCTGTAAATGAAACCAAAATGATGTCACACAGCCGAGAGGAGCAATAACCCACTTCTCCTCTTTCACTTCTCAAGGGTATAATGTTTCTTGAGGCTTAGTCCAAGTGACAAAATCTTGATTCCAAGAGAGGTGTCTTTAGATTCACCTCCCAATCTTTATATTCTACTAAAACGCTAGAGTTGAGGTCGTCCAAGGGGTGATGAAATCCCCAAGCAGGCCTCCTAAAAAAGAAACAAGGTTTTGGATCCTAATCTTATACACCCAAGATGGCCTCGAAAGACAACAAGGGGAGAAAAGATTTGGATGACCTTGGGCTAAAAAACATGTTTGTTCTTCTACCAACTGACTCTTATGTATGCTGATCTAGACCTTGCAAGCACTCATGTTTAAGAGACAATGTTCAATTTCAAATTTGAAATGCGCCAACAAAGCAAAATTGATTGAAGAATGTGAACAAGAAGAAGAGTTAGGGTCAACAAGAAAGTAAACCCACGCACCCGAAGGCCCTCCACGTCAAGTATCGATTAATTTTTTTTAAGGAATTCAAGAGTTGGTGTGATTTTGTTTTAAGCCCAAAAAGAAAGATGTGTAAAACTTGGTTTCAAGCGCACGCCCAGAGGCCCTCCATGTCAAGATTTGTTCAAATTTTAATGCCCAAATGAAGTGTTAGCGAGCCTAATGTGCATTCAAAAAAATTTCTAATTTAGAAAAACTAATAAAAACACAAGTGAAGTTTGATCTTTGTGGAGCACTTAACACCCTCTTAGGTGGACACATCCCCATAGATGGCACTGAGATTGCAACCAATGGTTCAATTAATGAGTGATTAAAGAGGGTGAGTCCAACTACAAACTGACTTAGAGTGTCTTTATTTGATTTTTATAATTTAAGAAGTTTCTAGAATGTAGATTCTTTTTATGCCCCAAAAGATGATTATTTGATCTATGGCATTCAAGATTGGATTTGTTGTTTTAATCATGCATTCAAAGAAAATTTTGATTTTAATCCATGCCATTCAAGATTGTGTTTGAGCGACATTCATTCAATGAAAAATGTTTAAACATTCAAGTTCATTTTAGCAACATGCATTCAAAGACAAGTGTTTAAACATTCAAGTTCATTTTTCAAGTGCATTAAACCATGAAGAACTTGCAAAAAATATGATTAGTGGTTTCATATGTGCTCCAACCTGCAAAGCTACAAAAACCAATGTGATTAGTCACCAGAAAATCTTAAAATTTGAAGCTTAACTATGGGGAAAATAAAATCAACTTTTTTTGTTCTTTTTTCTAGGTATAAAAATACTTTAAAAAACCTCTACTCTATGGAACCACCAAAAGTTAAAATTTGATTTATACTCTTTTCTTTTTTTTCTTTTTTTTTTAAAACTAAAAAAGTGCAGGAACAGAGATGCTAAAACAAAAATGCAACAATGACAAACGAAGATGATAGTTCATTAGGCGGAGATGCAAATTTGCAGAGACACTGAACTGCAGAGATGCCAATCTATGGAGACGCTGAATTGCAGAGATGCCAATCTGTGAAGACGACAAAGAAAGAGGCAGAGACGACAGCTTAGTTTGGCAGCACGAAAAATAAGAAATCAGGCAAACATGCTTAACTGTGGAGACGACAGTTCAGTTTGGCGATGGCGGAGATGACAGAATATTAGAGGTGATGGCAGAGATGACAAAGTATTGGGCAGAGATGACAGTTTGCAGGCGCAGATGCCAATCTGCGAAGATGACAATTGAGGTTGTGGAGACAACAGTTTACCAAGCACAAATGATAGTTCACCAGGCGCAAACGTCAATATGCGGAGACGCTGATCTACGGAGACAACACTGCGCAAACATAACTAAAATGCGTGGATTTTTTCAAAAAAAAAAAAAAATTTAATTATTTTTGAGTTTTAGAGGGTATGTTTTCTTTCCAAGTGCATTCTTCAACTTGCAAAAATAAGTGAAACACCTTACAACTCACTTAAACAAAAAAAAATATTAGATTATTAGGAAAAACAACATATAGATAGAAATGGATGATTAAATGACCCATAGTAGGGTCTCACCGGGCGTGCCAAAATGTGTATACTAATATGTTAGCAAGAAATACTAATCTATTAAGAGAATAAAGCATTAACTAAAAAATATTAATATAACATATAAGAGAGACTAAAAGAGGAACCTCTAATTAGGAATGTGAGCCAAATGAATGGACCCTCTCAATAGGAATTAGCTCTTTGCTTGGTAGATGAGTCTAAACGAAGGATTAGTATGTATGCTCAAGGTTTCTCAAACTAGCTTCAATGGTGTTCTTGATGGATTTTGGTTTGGGTGAATGGATTTTGGTTTGGGTGAATGGATTTGATGTAAAACTTGCTCTTAACATGGCATTATAACTTTAGCTCAAGGATTGTCATGAAAATGGCTTTGGAGGGGATTCAATTTATAGGCTAAGGGCTTGATGGTTTGAGGGCTAAGATGCAAGGATGGGAAAAAGCTCATGGAGGGCTCAGATTGCATGAGAGGAGAGCATATGGATTGTGTTTCCTTACAACCAATCAGGGAGAGACACATGTCACAAGGTGAGTGGATGGAAAAAAATGGCAATGATGAGTCAACAAAGGAGGCTCAAAGGATAGTATCTTCATAAAGACCCTTCATAATGGCTTGTAAGAGAAATGAATGGATTTGTAAGAGTCTTTATGGCCTTGTAAGAGAATTCATGGTTGGGTGGTTGGGATATTTTGGAGGGAGTTGAGATTGTTGACTTTGCTTAGCTTAGGAAAGTCTTAAGCTTGCCTAGGGAATGTGACAAGGTTAGGGGGGGATTAGGCTTGGTTTAGGATTAGATTAAGGATGTTAGAGATATTCAAGTGGATGGCATTCAATGAGGGTGGGTGAGTTAGTAGCTAAGCTTGGTTAGTATGGATGGATGGGGTGGATTAGGCTAAAAGAGGGTTTAGGGGTAGGCTTAGGGTTAGGATAAATAAAGTTTACTTATCTCATAGGTTTGGTTTGAGGAGATATTTATTAAAACATTTTTAATAAATATGAGAATTAATATTTAACCTTAGTTAAATATTTTGAGTTGGGATTAAGGGTAAAAAATGATGGGATTAGCCTTTAATCAAAATTAAAGAAGGATTAGAAGATTTTGGAAGAGGTTAGTGGTCTTAAGGAAATTGGCCAAGTTTTGGGTAAAAAATAACTTAAAATTTTATTTTAAAATTTTTGATCAATTTACTAATTAAATAATTAATAAATAAGGAAGTAATGTTTAAATAAGATTTAAACATTTTTGGGAGGGATTCTTTAATTAAATATTTTTAATTGAGATAAAGGGATTTAATGACGTAAAAATAAATAAATAAATTAAATAAATAATTAATTAATAAATGGTGATGACATAAGGGACTTTTCAGAAAATAAAAATACTTTATTCTCTAAGGGATTTTAGGTGTCTACAACTACAACATATGAAGACTATGTTAGGACTTACTAAAAATTAGAGGGCTCTGAAGTTCAAAGCCATCATATATATTATTGTGAGAGGTCAATTATGGTAGAGAGACATGAAAGGTGTTCTTCTAAAATCTGTAAATGTATAAGAATCATAGAATATCTTGAGTGAAATACATGAAGGAGTGTGCGAGGGTCATTATATGGAAAAAACATAGTACATAAGGTCCCTGGGTCTAGCTTCTAGTGGCCTACATTATTCAACAATGCATAGGAGGTAGTAAAGAAGTGTGATGCATGTAAGATATTCAGTGGACAATTAAAGTTTTCTAGAAATCTACCATTGAGGCTAGTAGAAGTGCAAGCACCTTTCAATTAGTGGGGTATTAATTTTAGAGGGCATTCCTAGATTCTAGTTGCCACGGATTACTTTACAAAGTGGGTAGAAGTCATTCCTACTAGGAATGCAACAAGTAAGGTTGTAAGAAATTTCATATTGAATAATATCATTATCAGATTTGGATGCCTAGAAGAAATTGTCACTAATAATGCTATGTGTTTTAGATCAAATGAATACAAAAAAATTATGTAAGAAATATGGTATCACTGGATCTACATCATCACCTCACCATCCCTAGGGAAATGGTCAAGATGAATCCAACAATAAAAAATTTCTCAAGATTATCAAGAGAATTTTAGGAGAAAATAAGAGAGCTTGGGATGCCAAGCTTCCTTTGGCACTATGAGTAGACAAAGTTACAATGAAAAAGGCTATTGGTTGTGCCCCTTTTAATGTAGTGTATGGAATCCAGGAGAGATTGCCTCAAAACAACCTAAATGAGATGTATAAGTTCATCCAGGCTTATGATGAAAACATTGTTGATAATATGCAAGTAAGAATGGATGATATTTTATAGTTGGATGAGACAAGGAGGGATGCTTCTACATAGAATGAAAATTAAAAGCATGGATGAAGTATTTCTTGGACAAAAGAGCATCAGATAGGAAGTTTTAGCCTGATGAGTTAGTATTATTATGGAATGCTAGATTGGGAGACAAAGGAAAGCATGGTAAATTTGATCCCATTTGGCTTGGCCTTTATCTAATCCATGGAAACAAAGTTAAATATTCATATTTCATAAGAGAATTATCTAGTAATATTCTTGAGATGTCAATTCATGGATAGTTCTTGAAGAGGTATTTTTATTAAAATACTTATTTTCCATGAACAATATGTTGGGACTCAAAATTGAAGACCTAATTTTGAGTACCATTCAAAAAATAAAGCCCTATAAGTGCTTTTTAATGCATGGGTACTCGGCTGTCTATTTGAGGCCTAAGAGGTGTTTAATATTTCTAACACATTGCATATTTACTTGTACCATGAAGATAAACTACCATTGTTAGTCATTCTATGAAGCTCTATTTTGAGCAATTTTAAAATTTGCATTTTTCCATAAATCTTAAATAGTGATAAGAGGCCTTGTTTACAATTGAATATCTCACACCCAATAATGTTTCATAGTTCAAGTCATTTTGGTATGTTTTGACTTGGTTTTTAATCCATCAAAGTTGGTCATTTATTGTTGTCAAGTTGATGCAAATTATTCAGAATTCTAGGAGGCCCTATTTGACTTATTATAACTTTGACCCAGTTGATCAAAATGAGAAATTTTCTTTTATATTGAATTCTAGAGGTAAGAGATTTTCTATGTTTCAATTTTAAGTTTATGAAAAAATTGTTTGATCAATTTTTGAATGTGATACGAAAAGAAATTTGTAAAGTTTTACTGGTGTCAATAATTATAGATTGGTTGGTACCCCTATTCGGGATGTCATAACTTTGAATCTGTAATAGGTGAGGTCAAATGGATTGTACTGTTGCATTTTTCTCTAAAAATTATTTAAGTGTTCTAGTTGGAAAATCTGGCTAAATCTGTTTGCACATGTTCTTAGCTCCATTCTATTTGCAAAAAATGTTTTTCTACCATTGTTTCTAGTCTGCAAACTTGAGTAGCCCACTTTGACCATTCACCAAATGCATCCAGTTATTCATCATGAGCCCTAATTATAGATTTATATTATCCTCATGGTAGTGAATCAATTCCCTATTTTCTGTTTCCCCAAGTTTTAGTTTTCCATATTTTCAAAGAAAAATTTGAACATGTTTTATGGTTTTTTGACTTGTTTTCTTGCAAGCAGTTCTAAGAAGGCAGCTTTGACAGTCAATATCTTTTGACTGGTAATTCATCATGAGATGATATTTGGTAGGATCTAATAATGTAGAATAAAAAATTAGTTGGTTTGATTTCAGAGCCTAGTTAGGTGTTTGGATCAATTTTTAAAACCGATCAAAGGACCTCCTAGGACAAAGTTGACAAGTTGTAGAAAGAAGTGAATTGAGTTTTAAAAATTGAATTAACAATGATTGAATGTTAGTCAATGTCAAATGTTCAGTCAATGTCAAATGTTCAGTAGGACACTATAAGATTTCAGTTGTTCAAAAAACAATTTTTTTAGCCAGGCCCACTTAGGGGCTCGACTAATTGCATCAGGCTATTAGATATGTGGGATTGTGCATATTTTGAGAGATCCAAACAACTGTGACTCATTGAATGTTAGATATACATATATGCCTTTTTCAAATAAAGTGGTATGTACATGGGACTATGCATGCAATGAGTGAGATAGATTTGATTAGCAAATATAATCATGATAGGCACAATCAAGCATTGAGTTACTAAAGTCTTATTCTTGAGATGTACAATTATGGGAGGATCAATTTCACAACACATTAAGATAAATTCAACCTACAAAATCCAATTTCAATCTCTCTTAAAAGCTAATAATTTTCAAATAAGTAATTATTATCCATGAGACGTGGCTGGGATTAATGGATGGATTAGTTTTTTTCAATTTTGAGTGCAAAGAAGCTCTTCATAATAGTCAATGGTAGTTTGTCTTCAAGATTTGAATGCAGATTTATGAATAATCTTGCTTGATATGCATGAAACTCCTTTTCATATATAGTGGAAGTTAGTGTTGAAGGAGAGTGTTTTGGTGTTAGTGTAAAGAGGAGTAGCTCTAAATAGAGGATGTGCCATCAATACCATAGGGAAAGTGAATGGAATGGAGATGGTTGTTGGAAAATTGGAGATGCAGCCACCACAAGCCCATGTATTTGAGAAATCATTGAGTAGTATTTAAACAATGAATACTTCTAAAGGAGAGATGATGCTTCAAGTTATGTTCAACACTACATTCAGTAGATCCAATATTTTGATGCTAAATAGTGATGAATGCTACTTTTTATGAGTGGCATCTTGAGTAACAAGAAGTTTTTTAATTTTTCCAATTTGATCAATGCCTTACAAAATTGTGCAGCTTCTAGCCCATTTTTCCCCAATTGGTAGTGCTCACTTTAAAAGCAAGGCATGTTTGATACATGGGGACATGAAATGACATTTTCTCTCAAGCCTACAAGAAAAAAATTAGAAAAATGCCCAAATGGAAAGTGCCCATCCATCTATGTTCATGGTTAGAGCCTTTTTCTTTTGTAGTTGTCAATGCACTTGGAGATTGCTAAATACATTTTTATTGTGAGGAAGGAGAGTGCACAAATGAAGATTGGTTTGGAATTTTAGTCCCATATTGTTTGGATAGGTGTTCTTTTAAATTTTTAAATATACCAATAATTCATTACTTAGTGTCTAAAAGGCTAATGCCTTTTGAGGCACAAGGCAAGCTCATTATGGGACCCATGACCATCCAGAGGAGTATACAATTTTTTGACTAACACACATGCCAAAGAGATGATGTAAGTGATGGTGTCTAACCTAAGAATGAACTAGAGGAAGACACGTGGAAACATAATGACACATGGCAGTCCAAAATCTAAGGCACAAAATGGAGATACGTGGCAGATCGGATGGTGGTTAGCATGTGGCCAAATAAAATATGTAAGCAAGATAACCATGTGACATGGTGACCAATTGATGTGATAGTGACATAGCAAGATGAGGTGGCATGATGATAGGACAGTGATAAGGCATGTTGTCTAGGTGTTAACATGGTGTAAAATGATACATGTCACATGGTTGCTATGTCATGATGACATGGCAAAATGCTGACTAGGATAGCGACATAGAGATCGATGACATGGAAATGACATGGCATGATGACATGGATTGATGATGTGGTGGAGTAGGTAATCAATAAGGTGGTGACACATGGCACATAAGTGGCAGGTGTCAAGTGATTGTGCAAGAATTAACCAATCCAATGATGACACGTGTTAGAAGGTTGGTCAACCAAGTTTGACCCAGATGAAAAATGGACAAATTTTTTTAAAAGTGTAAACTTTAATTTTTTATTATATTTTCTTCCAAAAAACCACATATAGTTCAATTTTAAATAAAATTTGATTTAATTCAATAGTTCAGACTTAAGAAAAGGTTAAATATTTCCAAATGAAGTGTAGTTTGAAGCCATAAGTAGAAGTTGGTTTTCAAAACAAGATTCTTGGAGTTTTCGATAAGCCCATATAGTAGTATTATATATTGTCAGAATCATGAAGAGTAGACCTTTCATTTCAGAGAGTAAACTTTTAATAGGTGCCTATTTTTTAGTTTAATTCAATTGAGGCAATTTAGATCTAATTTCCAATGAAATGATTAACTAAATGAACATAAGAGATAGTATTAATGTAGTGACAAGTGTTGTCACATCCTAGTTAGTTGAATAAAAGCATTTTCAATATTTCATGATGCTTTTCAGATATTTTAGTATTAGAAGGGTTTTCATCATTGAGGAAGAGATCTTTTAGTTTTGTTACAAAACAATGATGAAAACTAGATCAGATCTCATGGGTAGAAAGATGAGAGAGGTTTTTACTACAGCAATGAATGCAGATTCAAGTGGACACATATCACTTCCATATCAAATCCAAGATTCTATTTTTCTTCTATATCTTTCTCTTTCTCATCCATTAGAGGGGTTGGTAATTTTTAGTGTAATACTGCATTATTGGTTCCAAAGCTGTGACTGCACCATATTCTTCAACAATCTCTCTTGTAATGAATAAAAAGAAATAAGCATACAGATAGTTCTAATCTATTAGGTAATTTTACATTTCATTTTCATGCATCTTATTGTATTTGTTTCAAAAATAAAAATAAAAATGCAGCAATAAGTTAGTCTTCATTTTGATATCTTGTCTCCCATTCATGTTGTTTGTGATCTTTTCTATTTTGTAAACAAAGGTTATAAAACTTAGTTGCAATCTGTGGGTTTTATATGTTCATTTATTTTTCTTATGACTCAAGGAGTTGTGTAAATACTTGATTCATCATCATAGGATTTTAAATCTCACGAAGAGATAGGTTGAGTATGAGATTTAGAAAGATGCAGATGTCTAATTCACAAGATGGATAGATAGATTAGCAAGTCCTAATGTATGGGATATGTCAATGACTTTTAGAGATGTTTGTTAGGGTTTCATGTGATTTCCCAATAGATAAGGCATTGATAAACTACAAGATCAAAATGTTATTTTGTTCACATCATGTTTTTTTGAAATCAACATCATTAATCAAATACTTTTCCCGTTAATGGTGAAGAGCTAAAAAGGATACCCTCACTTAGCTTATCAATCTCTTAGGTCATGTTATTAGCTATTCCATATCTAAGATCTTTGCATGAGTGTTAGAAGATTTAGGGTTTTTATCTACTTTATCAAGATTGAAGAATATGTTCAGCATTGGTACCATATAAATGAATCTAAGGTACACCCATCTAAGTTTTGCAGAGCTTGAAGTAGAAGAAGGGTCTAGCCTTATAGTTGGCCTAGTGTCGGAAAGGATATGTTAATCATGGGAAGTAGCTACCCCTAGATGTATCTTGTTCTCATTGGGTTAATTTGAAACCCTGTTGTTCCAAAACACCAACATAGTAGTCAGGGTTTCTTGTAAATTTTTTAATGCCTATGTAAATCCTTATACAACGTTTTCTTGTGTGGTTTTATTTTTTCCCCAACTGTGTCGGGTGTTTCTCTACAAAGTTGTCATAAGTTTCAAGTATGTGGTTTGCTTCTGCCACAAATTTTACATTCTTGCATGGATACAAGTTATCCATCATCCCCAAATAGATTCACTGATGGCCTAAATTTTAACATACAAAAAAATTGGGATATTCTTTGAAAATAAGGAACAATTGTGTTTGTCATGCTTAGGGTTTTTGAAAATTTTGTTAACCCTCATAAAACCCCTAAAATATCTTGTCTATTATTTCATTGGAATTCATTCAAAATTCACTTGCAAATATTGAATAGGGATAAATGATTAAAACCTTGTTTATGCAATTATATCCCTAAGAGTTTCCTTACAATAATGGGTTACACTTCGTTGATTAAAATGACACAAAACTATGAATTTTCAATAAAACTTTCACTTTTAGATGCAAATCACCATTTAACAGTTAGGAATTTGAAGATGAAGTAAATTAGAGTCTTTTATGATTTTTTTATGTAGATTATAAATATATTTTTCATTATTATTTTGATTGATTTGAAAGAATTATTTCATCTCCCATGAAAATTGGTATGTTATTAAAAACTTGATTTTTAAAAAGTGGCATTTTTTTTGACACACATAACTTATTTTTTACAATAGATATCAATGTGATTCTTTCAAATTTAGTTTGCTAACATCCATACCAAGACTATGGAGGTGATATGATGTCTTTATCCTTAGTATTTCGTATTTTATCAAATTTTAAAGTTAACCAAACACTAATTTGAACATACATGGATTTTGACACATGTAACTTATTATATATTTACCCAATTTTAAAATTTCCTTTTTTGATTGAAAGAGGACTTGAATATGGATACCGTAGTTAATTTTTAAGTTTCTTCTCTTAGTTACTATTTTTCCATGAATGTTCAATAAATAGGTTTATTGTTTTATAATGAACCTCTATTCAATTAACGTAAAAAAATTTATATGTAAATAATTCAAAATGTATCAAATCGATATTCATTAGAAAGCTCATCCTTAGTAGTTGTGTCATGAAAAATGACATGTCTTTAGTGTTACATTTGAATCTAGAAATTAAACCTAAAAGCCATGAAAACAAATGAAAATATTATAGAATTTGTAAAATCCATCTAGTTTGCTAGTTTTGGTAGAAACTAACTTTCTATCAAAAGTTTTTAGATAGTTTAAATAGAAATTATTTGTATTTAGTTTTGATATTTTCTATGAAAACTATTTAGGCTTTTTTTTTGGGTCCTAAATAATTTCGATCAAAACTAAACAGTTTCTATAGAAACTAAATAGCTTTGGTATTTAGGACCCATTTTTTTTAATTACTTAGTTTCAATCGAAACTATGTTAAAAAGTAGTTTTGATAAAAACTTTAATAGTTTCTAACAAAACTATATTTTTACTTTCTATTAAAAGTTTTTGGGGAAAAAAAAATCCATCTTTCATGATTTTGGAGGAATTCGTTCCTCCAAAAAGTTGTAACCCACTATTGTGGGTTCACCCCTAAGTTTTTGGACATATTAATGCCATATATTTCATGCTCCTCTTATTTCTTATATCACAAAGTTGTGAATTCATTTTAATCACAACATCGTTCTTTTATGATCACTAACCTTTTTGATGGGTGCATGGATGTGAAATGGTCTATCAACACAATTAGCACAGCTTCATAGATGTTAATGTTAAGTGGCAAGTTCATGTTGTGAAGGATTGATGGTTTGGAAATTGCATGATTGCAAGTCAATTATGGTGTAAAGAATTTTAAGTTGCAATGCTACGGATAGAAGGAAATAGTCAACAAGAAGGTTACCACAACATCATTAGGTTAAAAGGCATGTCATATTTTTATGTAGTGAAGGAGTGATATAACAAAGATTGCATCATCATAGATAAATGAAGAATTAAAGAAATTAAAGTCACAATGGTGCAATGGGAAGAAAAAATAGTAAAAGTTGAGTCGTCACTACATCATAGGCAATTAGATAAATTGTGAAGGAAGAGTTGTGAAGATTCAAAAGACAATAGTGGTTAAGTTTTAAGACCAGTGCATCTTCATAGGTGGTTAAGAGAAAACTTGGGTTAAATTAGTAAGACTATGAAAGCTCGTAATTGAACTTTCATAGGGTTACTTGATGAGTTAAGAGGTTAAGTTGTGAAGTGGTGATAAGGAGAAAATAGTCAAGTTAAAGGGTTATTGCATTATCGAATGGTTAAGCCATGAAGAAAGATTATAAGTTGCAAAATTGTGAAACACATCTAATAGTCATAATAAATGCTCATCACTCTTTCATAAGAGTTTGAATAAAAGTGACAGATTAAGTTGCGATGGAGAAATTAAGTGGTCAAGTAGTTAAGTTATAGACTCACAACTTGAGTTTATGATTGACTCAAGGTCAAAGGTGTGAAGCAGCAAAAGCTTAAGATCACACTATCACAAGGTTTAGCTATGGTTGAATTTTTGAAGTTGTGATCATGTGAGATGAGTTTAGAATAGTTAAAGTTAAAGGCTAGCACAAGATCACAAAGTTTACAATCACAGTTAAGATCTTTGTTGTGAAGTTACAAAAAGAAGTGATGGTCAAACAAAAAAGAAATCACATCTTCATAGGTCAAAAGATAAGGTAAAGAAGTGAAGTTCCAAGGTTGTGAGTAATCAAAGTGCTATAGTTAAAGATATGCATTGCATCTTTGCATGGTTTCATTTACTATTAGTATTTTAAGTTGCAAAGTGGCAAAGAACTATTATTGCACTTTCGCAAGATTTCAAAGGAATGTGAAAATTTGAGTTGTGATGTTGTGTGATGAAGAAAATGTTGCGGAAAATGCTCAGCACAACATCGCATGGTCAAAGTACATGTCATGTTTGGTGGTTGCAAAGAACCAACAAGGTAAATATATGAAGCATCTCATTATTACAAGTATAAAATATGTTAGGTTCTAAAGAATGACAAAGATGCAAAGTAGTAGAGGAAAAGGTCATCCCCAAATGATAGAAGTTAGTAAGATAAAGTGGTAAATAGTTGCACAAAGTGGAGACAAAGCATAAAACAAAGTGGATGTACTTTTGGAAGCCCACATGGTTAGTAAAGAAATGAAGTTGTGAAGGAGTGAACAAAGAGAATCACAACATCGCAAGCCAAACTTAGTAGTTAGAAACAAGAGATGCAAGGTTGCAAAATAGTAAAGATAGCCTTATTCACATGGAAGCAGCTAGAGAGGAAATAAAAAAGAAAACCATGGTGAAGTAGTGAAAAAATAGGTCATCTCATCATCGCAGCTTTTTGTTTTAAATTGTAAAAGCAATTTTAATGACCATATCCATGTTAGATAAAAAGAGTATGAGTTGAAGTATGAAATATAAAATACAGAATATTTCACCATCTTTTCAAGAAGATAGGTCTTGGAGTGTGAAAATTTAAACTCCATTAATGCCACACTCCTATTGTAGTGATAGATAAATTCTAGAAGACACAAAGATTTTCCTTACCAACTGCATAATTATTTGAGCTCTTAGAGAAAAATTTGAGTTCTAACATGATTTTAAGTGATTATTCACCATATAGAATTCAAAATTGATTGAATATTTTGAAGAGATGGCTTAGAAAGAAGGAGAGATGATTAAGGCCTTGATTGAAGAATCTACTTCACAAACAAAAAGCCTTAACTCATTATGGATGCACATTCTACCTGGTTCAACTAATTCTCAATCTGAAAATGAACATGCTTTCAGAGATAAATATGTATTTTGTAGAGATGTAGAAGTTCTAAATAGAAATGGATATGAATTTTTTTGGTTCTTCTACAAGAAGAAAATGGAGAATGTTCTAGTTTGCAACCCTTGGGTCATAAATTTGGCCAAATTAATTATGCCAAAACTATTTGTTGATGTATACCTAGTAAATGCATTGATCAAACATTTTTGATTAGATAAACAAGTTTTATAGAGATTCTGAAACCCGAGAGTTAAAACAAAACAGGCTGAAAATGAGCGTTAGAAGCCTAGCCATAAGAGTAACAAGTCTAAAGGCTAATAATAAGCACTAGGCCCAGTCAAATAAACAAAGGCCAAAAAAAAGGCCAAACAAAAAAGACAAGACAAACAAAACAATCAAAAGCCAGAACAAAAAGCCAGCCAAAAAGGAAAAAGATAGGAACTAATCCTCGATCTTTCTTTCCAGCTCCTGCATGGCCTAGGCAGCCTCTTGGGCCATTTGGTTCTCCTTGGTCTCCTACTAGTGAGCCTATGTTCTTCTTGGTCTAGAGTAGAAAAAGTGATACCAATGGTATTATCTTCATTAAATCTAGCTTTACCCCTATCTTTTCCATCCACATCCCCCTGCATGCCTCTTATCTTTAAGCCAATCAGTTCAACATATAATATTGTTATTCATCTAGTTGAGTAGTGAGATCGTCTGGCTCGATAGATTGTGATTGTAATTTTCTAGATTATGGATCCTCCTTTCCACAAGGCTATGCCTATCATCATAATATGTCCCTTTCTCCAGGCTCTTAAGATTCTTGGCTCCTTCCATTTGAACCACCTTCTCCTTAACCTCCTCTAGCTCATGAAAAAGCCACTTGATTGACTTGTCATTGTCTATCATGCTGTTGTGGGCATTGTTCAAGAGGTTCATCCTAGATTCCCTGGTATTATTAGAGATATCCACAATTGTAGGGTTAATGAGTTCTTCAAGATGCGGTTCCTCTTGATTGTCCACTAGGATCTGGGGGTTCATCACTTCTCTAAAAATGCCCATTTTCAAAGTCCTCACATTAAAATTTCTCCAAGCTTTCCTACTATCTTTGGCCAGCGCCACTCCCTCCCCCCCCTTCCCCTCCCCTAGCTCCAAAACTATCCTTTATTTGCTCCTTCAGGTGGGCTTGGGGATGGACAGAGGAGAGAGGGAGTGGAGAAGAGTCTAGGTCCTGTTGCAACCTCTCGTCCTTTGTGTCCACCCTCTTGCATTTCTTCCCACCCTAGGTTTCCTTTTTCTCCTCCTACCTCTCATTTTCCTCATCTTTAGACTCCATAGCCTCCTGTTCATTATAGGTGTCCTGCTTCTCCTTCTCAAGCTTCTTCTCACCATGATCTCTAGGGCTTTTTCTTCTAGGGGTAATGGGGGAGGGTGACTTCTTTACATTAGTCGTAGCTTTTTTACCAAAGAAAGTAAGCCCCCCTTCCTCAGAACTAATGCTCTGTATATCATCTTAGTTAGAGGAGTAGCTAGAGCATTCGATTTCCTCATTCCCAACCTGCAAATGGATGTTACTTATCATCTAAGCCTTGAAGTGCTCATAGATGAGCAATAACAGCCCCTCATGCAAAGCAGGGTTAGCAAAGGGTTTCTTTTTGAAGCTTGACACCGCCTTGCTCATAGAGTTCAATAAATAAAAAAGGAAAGAAACTTTTGTATCATGCTAAAAATGATTCAAAAGAATGAAATGGTGGGTGCAAACATGATCAAACCTAGGGTCAAGAGTAATGTACTCAATGACAGCACACAGAACATACCTCCAAATCTTCATTATAGAATCTGGATCATAAAACATATCACTCTTTTTCAGGGCATTCAACTCCTTAGGGTTATCGGAAAAGTCCTTCACTACACTAGCTGAAAGCTTTTTGTCCCAAAAGAACTTAAAGCCCACCATTGAAATCTTAGTAACAACCAAAATCACCTCCTTCATTATCAAAAAAGCTATCCCATTCACCTTGACTCTACCATCCTTCCACGAATTGACCGTTTTGTCAGTCACATTTTGGTCATAACCATGCAACTTCATGATATACCTTGAAATCCTACCCTAAACTAGCTTCTTCCACAATTTCTTCCTACTTCTCCATTTCTCCATTTTTCCCACTGGTTCTTTTCTGCACCTTTCACCCACCATATCGGCACTTTGCTCTCCCACAATTCTCATAAGCATAGCCCTCTGAAACCTCACCACCTGATAAGGTTCTTTGTATTTCAAAGAGAGACTAAAGAAATAAGCCTTGTTGTTGCTTAGGTTACAAATGCAAAAAAAGACCCATAAAGTGTGCCGAATAAACTATAATAATTCCCACTTCTTGTATTTACCAATATAGCCTTTAAGAGTCGTACCCTTTCCCCATAAGCTTTTCCTATTTACAATTATAGATTGATCTCCAATATACTCCCTTGGATCTTATCTAGCTCAATCAGGCTCTTAACATCCACCGAAAAACTCTTTCCCAGTTGCATGTCATTTTTTGGTCAGATTGGACACCTTTATTTGCAAACTAATCTACCACCAGGTTTGCTTCCCAAAAAATGTGAGTGACA
This sequence comes from Cupressus sempervirens, assembly GCA_028749045.1. Taxonomy (NCBI): domain Eukaryota; kingdom Viridiplantae; phylum Streptophyta; class Pinopsida; order Cupressales; family Cupressaceae; genus Cupressus; species Cupressus sempervirens. Next base: position 606,922,008 of record CM053788.1, read on the forward strand.
TGGACTCTATCAAATTTAGAAAGAGTCTCATGTGTCTCATCAATAAGATTTGCAATCGACCATGAGTAATGAGATTTTCCATTTAAACATTTAATAATGTTATTTGAGTCCCCTTCAAGCCATAGATTAGTAACTCCAACTTCAAAAGCTAGTTTCACCACATGGCAGGCCGCACTTGCTTCCGTAAAGTGATTAGTTTGGAATCCCAGTGGGAGAGACAATGCCACTACTCTATCCTTGAATTCATTCCTAATTATGCCTCTACATCCCGAAGAGCTAGGATTTCCCTTTGAGGCCCTGTCAAAATTGGCTTTATGCAATCCTTTAGGGGGGAGAAGGCACTTGGCTTCCTGTCTTTTTAACATTCTTTCTTTTTCCTTCTCCATTTTCCTACCACCCACATAGATATCTCCCCCCTTCCTTACATATGTAGTTTTCCTTTATATTTTTGTGAATCTTCTTTTCGAGAACAATGGCTGGCTCCTCTCTATCGCAGAAGATTCTATTATTTTTCTCCATCCATATGCTCCAGCAGTAGTGAGGTAAGATCCAAGTTCCTAATCCCTACAAAATGGGGGATTTGAACAAGGATTTCCATTGATAGAAAAAATCTAGAAGATTATTTGGCATGCACTAGCTAATCCCTAAGTCTTGGGTCAGGAAGTTCCAAACCTCATGTTGGTGCTCAAAATTGCCTTCCCGATTTTGAGCACCATTGAGAAATTTCAGGCCTATAAATGCCTTATGAAGCTTATGTACCCCGCTATTGAGTTAATGCATAAATGGTGTTTAATGTTTCTAACACCTTTTATTTAGTGCGTCTATGTGTTCTATAAAGTTAAACTGACATTTTGAACCATTCTGGGAAGTCCCATTTTGAGCTAGTGTCAAAATTTGCAATTATGCCCGTGTCAAATAGTGATCCGAGGCCCAGTTTGCATTTGAATATCTTTTACCCAGGAATGTGTCATCACTAGCCACTTTGGAGATGTTTAGTGTCCATAATAGAGAACTTATGTTTCAATTTTAAAGTCATTTTGAATTTGTTTGACTAGGTTTTGCACCCCGCAAAGTTGGTTATTTACTGTTTTGTGCCTTTAACTAGTTGTTCACAATTCTGCGAAGCCTGTTCGATCAATCATATTTTTGACCCAGTTGACCCAAATGAAAAAATTCTTTTTGCATCGTGTTGCAGGGGTCAGACACTTCATATGCTCAAATTCTGAGGTCATGATGAATCCATTTGATCAATTTGCTAACATGATTAAAAATCCAATATGCATTGTTTTGTTACGGCTAAGGTATCCAGATTGATTCGCATCCCTGTTCGGCACATTATAACTTTGATCCTGTGATTGGTAAGCCTAAGTAAATTGTACCATTGTGTTGTGTCCTAAAAATTCTTGAAGTATGCCGGTTCTTAAGTCATGATGAATCCATCTACATACTTTCACATGTCCGTACATTTGCCAAAAATTACTTTTTGACATATTTCTCAGTCAAAATTTCCAAGTGCCTATTTTCAAAAATTCGCCAAATGTGCCCTGTCATTCGTCATGAGCCCAAAACATGGAATTATATTCTCTTCATGGAAAAGAACTTATATCCTAGTTTTCAGAATCCCAAGTGATCAATAACCCAATTTTATAATGCCGAACCCAAGCCCAGTTTATGTTTTTTAACATTGTTTGCCTGCAGGTTAATTGAAGTATGGATTTTCGGCAATTAAAATCTCCTGACTGAGAGTTCATCATGGGCTGAAAATTTGTAATATGATAGAGTGTGTAGGATTGAACACTCGTGCCAATTTTTGTGGCCTAACTATTTGATTGAGTCAATTTTTAAGCCCAGCTGGCGGGCCTCCAGACACAAATTCACAATGTGTAGAATTGGTTAAAAGAAGTTGGCTGAAAGTATCTACAGGATTGTTGAACTTGCATAATGATCAAACGCCTCCATATTTGATTGAAGCTTTGAGCCATCATAGCCAACAATAGCATAATAGTCAAAGCCACACATTAATATCATTATTTTTAGAAGGGAAACTTTTGATACATGGTACACAACTTGATAAAATTATGATTTATTATATTAAATCATTTTTTACTGGAGACATGTAAATGAAGAAACCCACATAGTAAAGGAGGTTCCCACGTAAAAAGGGAGCAGGCAGAACACTTCATAATCATACTAGATGCTAAAACAAGAGCCTCAGCAAATAAAAGAGAAAAGTCATGAGCAAGAAAGCAAGAGTTCACGTTTTAGCAAGGGATTAGAAGTGGGAAATGTTTTGAATGAATGCAAAATTTGAAGAAACAAGCCATGGCAAAAGGGCAACAGTCGTAGCATATAAAGCCACAGGGAGAATAGAGACTCTAAGCAATGAAAGAAAAAGAAACTCAAGACGCAAGGGAGATCAAAGGCAATGGGCATTTTCAGAATAATCCATGTTTTTAATGAAAACCTTGTGCAAACAAAGAACAAAGGCTCATGTTAGAATGGAAGGAAAGCACACTTAGACAGCCAAAGTTGCCAAACAATGAAAGTTTCCAGTTAAAGCCATAAAGTCCAAACACACACAGCAAAGGCAAAGCCCCAGTCGGCAATTAAGAGGAAATGCACCATGAAGAGAGAAGCATCTTAGAATCACAACTAAACACAAAGAAATGGAGCAAAGCCACTAACTAATAAAATGGCCATGTAATATAACAAAAGAACTAGCGCGTTTAAAAGGAGAAAGCTGTTGTCATAGCAGACACAGCGTTAAAAGGAAGCTCATGTGAGGAATAAAGCCATGCATCCTGCAGAGATAACAAGTGAAAGTCTCCAAATTCCTGATAAGCGAGCGACAAGAAAAAGGCAGGGGAGCCACCTTGGGAGCCCAAGTGTAGAGCACGGGATGATATCAGTGGAAGATCACTGCAAATGGACGAAGCTCAGAAATGAAGAACTCCACGCAATGGTTAATTTTGCAGAATTTCATGCAAGAAGAAACTGTGTTGGAAGGATTAAGAAGACTTTAGTCCCATATGGCTTGTGTATGTGTATATTTTTTTCTCTAAAAAAAATCCACACGCAATGTAAATGTCTTAAAAGACATGCTTTTCATAAAGCTGCGGGCTTATATGGAGGGGCCCATGGGCTCGAAAGTCAAAATTTTGACCCAAGAAATAAGCTCACGTGTCAACGTAAGTTGAGTTTCAAGGTTCTTTGGGGTTACGCTCGCGTATGAGCGAAGGTCAAAAATTAAAGGTTTCCGAACATACGCTAAAGCAAGCATCCCATATGGACATAAACAAATTTTTTCGAACCTTCTGTGCTACGTTCAGTCCGTGAGAATGTAATAGAAGCTTTGAGCGTATGGACGGGAAGCAAAATTTGGAGATTCCCGGGGCTATGGGGATATTGAAAATATTAATAAAACATTAATATGAGTCCCAACGTGAGAACATAAAGCAGAATTTGGAGGCCTCCGGTTCTACGAGAAATGAAAATTTGAAGGAATTAAAGGATTAATTAATTAAATTCATTCTCCAAAGGTCATGGCCAATCAGCATGTGACATGTGGCGATAGCAGATTGGGGGATAAGGATTTTGAAAGTAAAATGATTTTTCAAAGAGGATCAACGCATGAGTGGATTAAAATGAAAAATAAAAATATTTTGAATTGTTATATAGTCCAAACTATATAAGTTTTAAAATTTTTCATTTTAATGTTCTATTCTCAGTCCAGGGGCTTTTTTTTCAAATTTCTTTAATAGGGGCATTTTTTATCAGAAATGGGCACTTCAATATACAATTGGAACCGGGAGAATCCAAATTTTCCAGATTTATGGTCAGATTTTGCACAGGTATTCATTGGTTCAGTGTATAAGAAGATTTTCAATTTTCAGAGACATTCTCAGTGGAATGAGTAGAATTCAGCATGGAGTGTCAAAATTAGTTGGGGGACGTATGTTGATGTTTGCTAAAGCTTAAAATGAATTTTGGAGATGTTTTTCCCTTTCTTGAGTTCATTTTTAGCAAATTTTCATCGTTCCAAATCAGGAATCAAATTAGTAAATTGTTCAAATCAGATATTTCAGATATTTTTATGCTGATAGAGGCCTAATGATTGAAGATTTGATTCATCAGTTGAGGGGAGAGATGAGAGAGTTTTTTTAACCTGTTGAGAAGGTTTTCCAAGTGGACACTTGCCAGTTACAGATCAGATCCAGGAATCAACTCTTCTCCTATATCTTTCTTTTCTTTCTTTTTTGAAAAGGTTCCAGTTTCTGGGAAGAAAAAGTTCATTGCTGTGATACCATTAGGGATTCCAGTTTTTACACTGTGAGACCATTGGTTCCAGTATTATGACATGTTTCCATGATTGTGACACCATTTTTCTTCAGCAGAACTCTCATGTGAACAGCATTGTAGAGATAATATAGATACTTCTGAGATATTAGGTTGTTTCATGTTTTAATTTTATGCATCTGAATGTATAGTTTCAAGGAAATGAATACATATGAGCAACAATTTCACTAGTTTTGTTCTGGTTCTTGTCTCCTGTCTCAGCAATCTGTAAGTCTTATGTGGTTTTGGAACAAAGATTTGAGACCCATTTGTATCCCTTTCAGGTTGTATGTTTGATGTATTTTTCTATTGGACCAAAGGGCCAAGTAAATGCTCGATATGTTTGAACAAGGTTACTGGTTATTTGAGAAGGATGTTTTGTGAGAATGAGACCTAAATGAACACAGATGTCTGAATCACAAGGTGATTAGATAGATCTGATGTCTAGATATATAGAATATGTCCTGATGTCACAGATGTATGTTTTGAATTCATGGATTTTCCCAATGGATCAGGCACTGATCAGTTTTAATATCACTTGTTATATTGCTGCATGTTTGAGGATTTGTTGAAACTCAACGTCAAAAATCAAATGCTTTTCCCCTTTCATGTTGAAGAGCTATCATAGAATGCCCTCACTCAACTTATGAAGTTCATAGATCTACATCTAGCTATCATAGGTCTGTGTTATTTCATGAGTTCTTAGGAGAAATAAGGGTTTTTATTTGCTTCATATTAGATTCAGTGTATGCTTTGACAACTGGTACCATATAAAGAATCTGTAGGTCCACCCGCCTAGGTTTTGCAGAGCCTAAAGAAGAAGAAGGGTCATGCCTTATAGTTGGCCTGGTGTTTGAATGGATGTGTTGATAATGGGAGTTAGCTACCTCTAGATGCATTAGTTTCTCATTGGGATAATTGGAAACGGGTAACGTTTTTAAACACCAACAAAATGGCGACTCTGCTAGGGAATGTATTGAATAAGATGTAAGACAAACCTTGAGAATTTAAAAGAGGAGATTCAATATAGTAGAAGAAGTGCATAAAAAAGTTGCAGCAGTAGGTTATCTGATGTGTTTTCCAGGTCTCTTACTCAAATATCATGCACCCCAGTTGAGCTTTATTCATGGACAACAGTATGTTGTAAAACTGGATGCAAATTGTGTTCTATGACTGTCATAGGTCTATCTTCAATTAGTCTAGTTTGAAAATACTATTGAGAAAGTTTTAGTGTCAAGAATTCATTTATAAAGTGTAAATTCTTTTCAACGTTTTAATGATCTGCAAGTTTCTCCTACATTGAAGGTTTGGTTCAGATTTGTCAAACAACAAATTATGTTTTATTTCTCAACAAGTATGAGTGGTGACTCTCAAATCTCTATACCAATTTTTTCCTAGTTGATTTCGTTGCAAAATTTTGAAGGACTTTCAGTTGTTTGGGCAGATCTAAAATTGTTGATAGTTTCTTGGAAGGGAATTCTAAATTCTTGATAAGTTTTAAAGTGATGTTTGAAATCTGCTATTATAAAGAAATTGAAATGTAAAAAGTAGATCATAGCAGTGATTTTTTTTTTTTCCCTCTTGCAAAGAGGTGGCAGCTCTACAAAGTTTGATCAATGGTGTAAAGGATTTTCAGTCTTGCACCTATGCCAAATTAGCATATCAAAGCTTAGCATCAACACTTGAGGTATTTTGATTTTCATGCCTTCTTTTCATGGAAGTCAAGTGCTTAAAACATTGCCTCTATTAAGTGATTTTCAGCACTAGAAAGAAGAGGTAGAAATTTCATTCTCAGAATGGATTCAGATTGTAGATCTGATAATACTCTATCAAGCTATGAAGAGGTACATGAAAATTTGTTTATGTTGTATGGAAAGCTTCATAGTCAAGTCATTTCTTCTATCCGAAGGAATGTGGGAAATGTAGATGACTTAGATGCAATTCAGATTTACATGCAATTCAACTTGGAAATCTTAGAGCTTCCCGTTTCGGCAAGACCCAGTGAATTATCATGGGTTTTTGTGTTTTTATTAGTCTTCATGCCTAATTCAGTACATTGGACAGTGAAAGAAAGATTTGAAAAGATTAAATACTTTGAGAGAATATTTACAGAACGTGAAGGCTATTTAGAAAAGAATGGTTATTGTATTGTTGAAATTGAAAATATTGATAATCATAGTGAAAGTGATGAGTCCTATGACAATATGTTTGAGAATGAAAAGAGTTATAACAGTAGTCTTGAAATGTCTTCCTGCAATGAAGTTGAATGTAGTGAAGCATCTAATGTCTAGATGTGGTGCAGGGAAGAGGATATATATTGTGAAAGTACTACTAATTGTTCAGATTGTATGACTAATGGTGTCATTGTTATAAGTTCTTCAGATTATCTGAGAAATAATTGCAATCAAGATGAAGAAGTTTGCGAAAGAGATCTGCTGAATACAAATGAGGTCTCAGCCTTGTTGCAACATGAGTTTGAAAGGTATATGTCAATGTGTGATTCAACTTCGCCTTTATCAGTGTGTGCATCTTGTAAGGATGCTGTAAGGTATGATGTATACCCCTATGTTTGTTCTCCTTCATATCAACATTGTTATTCTTTTGAAGACTTTCAGCATAGGCATGAAGATTTGTTTGAAGAAATGAAGACCAGTAGAGATGTATTTACTACTGTCATGAGTGATGTTAAATTAGATCTATGTTATAGAGATGATAACGAGAGGTTGTTGATGTCTTTTGATTCTGATTTAACATTTAATGAAGACATTCCTATGATTAATGTTACTAATGATGATGAGAGATCAGTTGGTTTTTTATCTGATCCAGATGGATTATATGACAGCAATCTGCAGTTACTTGAGATGAGATTTGATGATTCATACAATAAAGTGAATACTTGCGATGGTACACATGAATCTATAGTTAAATCTTCTCTACAGGTTGGTGAGTCTTATGCTAGTGAGTTTGACGCATTCACAAGTATCTCTAGCAATTTCTTTAATCAGAATATTGATGCCAGTAGAGTTCTTACTGATGAGAATTTTAATGAAGATTCTTTTCATATGTCTGATGAACCTTTGTTTGAAGACTATGGTGATATTTTTTCAGTAAGTTTCAGATCTGATTCGGTATGTGATGAAATGATACATGAAGTTGATTCAGATCCGTTATATTTTTTGAAGCCGGAGGCACAAGGTGAGTTGCAAGTTTTTGGTATTTGCAACTTGGTGAATGTTATAGAATATGAAGTCTTTGTGTTTCCGATCAGCGTGCATGAATCATTGTTGGATTTTGATTCTAAAACCAGTTTGTATAATTATGAGCATGCCGATTTGTTCTCTCATAATGAGCATGAAGTAAAGGGTAATTCTGATATATGTATGCATTATAAGAATGAATGTGTGAATTCAATTTTGCCGAGTATTTTGCTTCAAAGTGCTAATCTAATTGGTGGAATTGATGGGAAAGAGAGTTTCAGTTTGCCTTAGAAGGATGTAAATGAGAATCAAGTTTTTGACAGAGGTAAGAAGTTCTGGAACTTTTGGTGGCCCGGGGGCATCCCTTGTACATAGTAGAGTAGTTTCCTTGTTTTCAATAAAGCTGTTCGAGATGAAGTTTTTTCTTTTCAGGTGTGTGGTATGCTTCTCCTAGAAATCTAAAATCTTGCCATGCCCCAAGGGACATTCATCCCCAAATAGAGCCACTGTTGGCGCTCAAAATTGCCTTCCCGATTTTGAGCACCATTGAGAAATTTTAGGCCTATAAATGCCTTATGAAGCTTATGTACCCGGCTATTGAGTTAATGCATAAATGGTGTTTAATGTTTCTAACACCTTTCATTTAGTGCGTCTATGTGTTCTATAAAGTTAAACTGACATTTTGAACCATTCTGCGAAGTCCCATTTTGAGCTAGTGTCAAAATTTGCAATTCTGCCCATGTCAAATAGCGATCAGAAGCCCAGTTTGCATCTGAATATCTTTTACCCAGGAATGCGTCATGACTAGCCACTTTGGGGATGTTTAGTGTCCATAATAGAGAACTTATGTTTCAATTTCAAGTCTTTTCGAATTCATTTGACTAGGTTTTGCACCCCGCAAATTTGGTCATTTACTGTTTTGTGCCTTTAACTAGTTGTTCACAATTCTGCGAAGCCCTGTTCAATCAATCATATTTTTGACCCAGTTGACCCAAATGAAAAAATTCTTTTTGCATCGTGTTCCAGGGGTTAGACACTTCATATGTTCAAATTATGAGGTCATGACGAATCCATTTGATCAATTTGCTAACATGATTAAAACCCCAGTTTGCATTGTTTTGTTACGGCTAAGGTATCCAGATTGATTCGCATCCCTATTCGGCACGTTATAACTTTGATCCTGTGACTGGTAAGCCTAAGTAAATTGTACCATTGTGTTGTGTCCTAAAAATTCTTGAAGTATGCCAGTTCTTAAGTCATGAAAAATCCTTCTACATACTTTCACATGTCCGTACATTTGCCAAAAATTACTTTTTGACATATTTCTCAGTCAAAATTTCCAAGTGCCTCTTCTCGAAAATTCGCCAAATGTGCCTTGTGGTTTTTCATGAGCCCAAAACATGGAATTATATTCTCTTCATGGAAAAGAACTTATATCCTAGTTTTCAGAATCCCAAGTGATCAATAACCCAATTTTATAATGCCAAACCCGAGCCCAGTTTATGTTTTTTAACATTGTTTGCCTACAGGTTAATTGAAGTATGGATGTTCGGAAATTAAAATCTCCTGACTGAGAGTTCATCATGGGCTGAAAATTTTCAATATGATAGAGTGTGTAGGATTGAACACTTGTGCCAATTTTTGTGGCCTGACTATTTGATTGAGTCAGTTTTTAAGCCCAGCTGGCGGGCCTCCAGACACAAATTCACAATGTGTAGAATTGGTTAAAAGAAGTTGGCTGAAAGTATCTACAGGATTGTTGAACTTGCACAATGATCAAACGCCTCCATATTTGATTGAAGCTTTGAGCCATCATAGCCAACAATAGCATAATAGTCAAAGCCACACATTAATATCATTATTTTTAGAAGGGAAACTTTTGATACATGGTACACAACTTGATAAAATTCTGATTTATTATATTAAATCATTTTTTATTAGAGACATGTAAATGAAGAAACCCACATAGTAAAGGAGGTTCCCACGTAAAAAGGGAGCAGGCAGAACACTTCATAATCATACTAGACTCTAAAACAAGAGCCTCAGCAAATAAAAGAGAAAAGTCATGAGCAAGAAAGCAAGAGTTCACGTTTTAGCAAGGGTTTAGAAGTGGGAAATGTTTTGAATGAATGCAAAATTTGAAGAAAAAAACCATGGCAAAAGGGCAACAGTCGTAGCATATAAAGCCACAGGGAGAACATAGACTCTAAGAAATGAAAGATAAAGAAACTCAAGGTGCAAGGGAGATCAAAGGCGATGGGCATTTTCAAAATGATCCACGTTTTTAATGAAAACCTTGTCTAAACAAAGAAAAAAGGCTCACGTTAGAATGGAAGGCAAGCACACTTACAAAGTCAAGGTTGCCAAACAATGAAAGTTTCCAGTTAAAGCCATAAAGTCCAAACACACACACAACAAAGGCAAAGCCCCAGTCGGCAATTAAGAGGAAATGCACCATGAAGAGAGAAGCATCTTAGAATCGCAGCTAAACACAAAGAAATGGAGCAAAGCCACTAACTAAGAAAATAGCCATGTAATATAACAAAAGAACTAGCACCTTTAAAAGGAGAAAGTTGTTGTCATAGCAGACACAGTGTTAAAAGGAAGCTCATGTGAGGAATAAAGCCATGCATCCTGCAAAGATAACAAGTTAAAGTCTCCAAATTTCCGATAAGGCAGCGGCAAGAAAAAGGCAGGGGAGCTGCTTTGGGAGCCCAAGTGTAGAGTGCGGGATGATATCAGTGGAAGATCACTACAAATGGATGAAGCTCAGAAATGAAGAACTCCACGCAATGGTTAATTTTGCAGAATTTCATGCAAGAAGAAACTATGTTGGAAGGATTAAGAGGACTTTAGTCCCATATGGCTTGTGTATGGGTATATTTTTTTCTCTAAAAACAAATCCACACGCAATGTAGGTGTCTTAAAAGACACACTTTTCATAAAGCCGCGGGCTTATATGGAGGGGCCCATGGGCTCGAAAGTCAAAATTTTGACCCAAGAAATAAGCTCACGTGTGAACGTAAGTTGAGTTTCAAGGTTCTTCGGGGTTATGCTCGCGTATGAGCAAAGGTCAAAAATTGAAGGTTTTTGAACATACGCTAAAGCAAGCATCTCGTATGGACGTAAACAAATTTTTCCGAACCTTTGGTGCTACATTTGGGCCGTGAGAACGTAATAGAAGCTTTGAGCATATGGACGGGAAGCAAAATTTGGAGATTCTCAGGGCTATGGGGATATTGAAAATAATAATAAAATATTAATATGAGTCCCAGCGTGAGAACGTAAAGCAGAATTTGGAGGCCTTTAGTTCTACGAGAAATGAAAATTTGAAGGAATTAAAGGATTAATTAATTAAATTAATTCTCCAAAGGTCATGGCCAATCAGCATGTGACATGTGGCGATAATAGATTGAGGGATAAGGATTTTGAAAGTAAAATGATTTTTCAAAGAGGATCAATGCATGAGTGGATTAAAATGAAAAATTAAAATATTTTGAATTGTTATATAGTCCAAACTATATAGTTTTAAAAAAATTTCATTTTAATGTTCTATTCTCAGTCCAAGGGCTTGTTTTTCAAATTGCTCTAATAGGGGCATTTTTTATCGAAAATGGGCACTTCAATATACCGTTGGAACTGGGAGAATCTAAATTTTCCAAATTTATGGTTAGATTTTGCATAGGTATTCATTGGTTCAGTGTATAAGCAAATTTTCAATTTTTAGAGACATTCTCAGTGGAATGAGCAGAATTGAGCATGGAGTGTCAGAATTAGTTGGGGGACGTATGTTGATGTTTGTTAAAGCTTAAAATGAATTTTGGAGATGTTTTTCCCTTTCTTGAGTTCATTTTTAGCAAATGTTTGCCATTCCAAATCAGGAATAAAATCAGTTAATTGTTCAAATCAGATATTTCAGATATTTTTATGCTGGTAGAGGCCTAATGATTGAAGATTTGATTCATCAGTTGAGGGGAGAGATGAGAGAGTTGTTTTAACCTTTTGAGAAGGTTTTCCAAGTGGACACTTGTCAGTTACAGATCAGATCCAGGAATCAACTCTTCTCCTATATCTTTCTTTTCTTTCTTTTTTGAAAAGGTTCTAGTTTCTGGGAAGAAAAAGTTCATTGCTATGATACCATTAGGGATTCTAGTTTTTACATTGTGAGACCATTGGTTCCACTATTTTGACATGTTTCCATGACTGTGACACCATTTTTCTTCAGCGGAACTCTCATGTAAACAGCATTGTAGAGATAATTTAGATAGTTCTAAGATATTAGGTTGTTTCATGTTTTAATTTTATGCATCTGAATGTATAGTTTCAAGGAAATGAATACATATGAGCAACGCTTTCACTAGTTTTGTTTTGGTTCTTGTCTCCTATCTCAGCAATCTGTAAGTCTTATGTGGTTTTGGAACAAAGATTTGAGACCCATTTGCATCCCTTTCAGGTTGTATGTTTGATGTATTTTGCTTTTGGACCAAAGGGCCAAGTAAATGCTCGATATGTTTGAACAAGGTTACTGGTTATTTGAGAAGGATGTTTTGTGAGAATGAGACCTGAATGAACACAGATGTCTAAATCACAAGGTGATTAGATATATCTGATGTCTAGATATATAGAATATGTCCTGATGTCACAGATGTATGTTTTGAATTCATGGATTTGCCCAATGGATTAGGCACTGATCAGTTTTAAGATCACTTGTTATATTGCTGCATGTTTGAGGATTTATTGAAACTCAACATCAAAAATCAAACGCTTTTCCCCTTTCATGTTGAAGAGCTATCATAGAATGCCTTCACTCAACTTATTAGGTTCATAGATCTGCATCTAGCTATCGTAGGTCTGTGTTATTTCATGAGTTCTTAGGAGAAATAAGGGTTTTTATCTACTTCATATTAGATTCAGTGTATGCTTTGACAATTGGTACCATATAAAGAATCTGTAGGTCCACCCGCCTAGGTTTTGCAGAGCCTGAAGAAGAAGAAGGGTCATGCCTTATAGTTGGCCTAGTGTTTGAATGGATGTGTTGATAATGGGAGTTAGCTGCCCCTAGATGCATGAGTTTATCATTGGGATAATTGGAAACGGGTAACATTTTTAAAAACCAACACCTCCCTAGAGAAGGAACGATGAATGAACAAGTGGTTTCCTATTTCTAGCTGGTTCTTACATAAACTACATTTTCCCTACCGAATCTGTCCTCTTTTTATAAGGTTATCCTGAGTAAGAAATTTTTTATCTAAGGCCAACCAATAAAATATATTAATTCTAGTAGTGGGGCCTGGGATCCAAGCTTTTGACAAGGAGGCTTCTCTTTTAAGCTCCAAAGAGCCATATACCTAGAAGCAACAGAGTAGTTTCCACTAGAGTTGTCCCCCTAGATCATTTCATCCCTCTTGTTGCTAAGAGCCATTGAATTTAACATTAACATGATTGGCTTTAGATCATCAAAGAATATAGATCGATCTATGCAACCTTGGTCATTCCTATAGTTGCAGACTTTCAGCCCAAAAAGTTGAATACAATGGTTCGCCCGAACATCATAGACAAGATTGTTCATTAGGGGGCCTTAAATAAGCCAACTATTAGACCAGAACTAGATATCCTCCCCATTCCCCAATTTCCAAGTTACTTTAGCCTTTGCCAAGTCCCTAGCTTTCAGAAAACCATTCCAAATAGTTGATCCTCTAGGAATGTCCTCACTAAAAAGGGTGAACTGAATAGAAGGCCACTTAATGTACTTGTTGACCAATGTGTCTCTCCATTCCCTAGTGCTATTCAAGATGCACCATAATTTCTTTGCCAAAAGAGCCTTATTAAGATGAGTAAGCTTCCTTATGCCAAGACCTCCATAATTCTTAGGTAGACAAACTTTGTCCCAGCCAACTACTGGGTATCTTTTTTTCCCTTCAACACCTTTCCATAAGAAATCCCAATAAATTTTCTCCATCCTCTTTATGAATTTAACTAGAATCACAAAGAGGCTTAAAACATATAGTGGAAAACTTTGAAGGGTGGATTTAACTAGATAACATTTCCTAGCTTGACTGAGAATAGTTCCTTTCCAGCCAACAAGCTTTTTACTGAACCTGTCCATAATACCGTTCCAAAAGGAGTCAGGAGGAATCTGACCCAAAGGAAGCCCAAGGTAGGTAGAGGGAAACTTTCCCACATCCTCTAGGGTATTAATAAAATATAAAGAACTCTTTTCCCAGTAAATTAGTTGGCCCAACCCTCTCAAATAGATATCCAAGACATCCTTCATGGATTTTTCCTCCTTCATAGAAGCCTCCCCCCCATGATAGTATCATCAACGGAATGTTGATGTGAGAAAGGATCACTTTTAGAGGAAGGTTTTATCCCTTTGATTCTGCCTTCTTTCTTCTTTCTCTCAACAAGCCTTCCCATACATTCAGCCAAGATAATGAAGAGTATTGGCCAGAGAGGATCCCCCTACCACAGTCCTCTTGAGAGTTTGAAATTTTTTGAAGGAGCTCCATTAAACAACATAGCAAGAGAGGAAGTAGAGACAAGCTAAGATATCAATTTGCAAACTTTTAAATCAAACCCAAAAGCCCTGAGCACCATATCAAGAAAAGTCCAGTCAACTCAGTCATAGGCTTTAGATAGGTCTAGTTTAAGTAACATCCCTTCTTGTTCACCAGCTTCCAAAGAGTGGATCACTTTGTGCACCATCATGACTGAGTCTAAAATTTGTCTGCTTGGGACAAAACCCATTTGTTGTTGCAATATAATCAAAGGGAGGAGCTTGAGCAACCTAGAGGTAAGAACCTTTGAGATAATCTTGTAAAAGGAATTGCATAAGCTAATAGATCTGAACTTGTCCAAAGAGTTATTCCTGGGCACCTTAGCAATGAGGACTAGAAAAGTGGAGTTAATCTCCTTAAGAATTCTCCTAGCTCCAAAGGATTCCTGAACTGCCTTCACCACATCATCCATCACCACCTCCCAATACATCTAAAAAAAGAAGGTAGGGAACCCATCAGGGCTAGGAGATTTATTTTCAAGCAAGGAAAAGAGAGCTTCATGAACTTCAAAAATAGAAGGAATGGCTCAAGGTATTAAGTTATGATGAGGTTGGATTATCTAAGGAATAAAAACAACCAAGTCTTCCTAGTCCACCTTTGATAGAAGAGGATCCCAAGAGAAGAGAGAAGAGAAGGAGACAACTTCAGCTGATATTTCCTTTTGCTTAGTCATCAGATCCTACCCTTTCATGATGCCAACAATTCTGTTATTAGCTCTTTGCTTGAGGGTGGTTAGATGAAAGAACCTTGAATTCTGATCACCATCTTTAAGCCAATCGACTCTAGATCCTTGCCTCCATAACTTCTCCTCTTTGCTGATGATATTATGTAAGCCTGTAAGAATAGACAACTCAACCTCCCTACTAAGCTCATCATACAAGTCCTGCTGAATAGAGGATTGAACATAAATAAGTTTGTCAGACATGACATCTTTCTCATGAAAGATATGTCCAAAATCAGTCTTATTCCAAACTTTAACCATTCTCTTAACATAGCTTAGTTTCCTGGCAACTCTAAACATAGCAGTGCCTTCCACTTCTAAACTCCATCAAAATTTGACTTTATCCAAAAGATCAGGATGAGAAGTCCACATTTTTTCAAATCTAAAGGGGGGGTTCCTTCTAGGTTCTATAGGAGCAATCGAGAGGAAGATAGGAGAATGATCAGATCCCACTCTAGGCAGGAGAGCTAACCTATAAGAGAAAGACTTCAGCCAATTGGATGCAGTCCTTCCCCAAGCATTTGTTTGACCAAGTAAAGGCACCTCCCATAAGATCCAGATCCATAAAAGCCAAACCATTGATGAAGCTAGAGAGGTTTTGTTTACTTTCCCAGTCAAGGATCAAACCACCCATCTTCTCCCCATCCATAAGAGGAGTGTTAAAATCTCCCATAATGATGTCTTTCTTTAAATTACTACTTTGCACCAGGTTTCCTACTTTAGTCCAGTGATTTTTTCTATCTCTTTTATTGTTAGGAGCATATAAATTCAGCAAAGACAAATTTTCATTGGATTGAATATGATGAACATGACAGAGAAGAATATTACCCTTATTAAACACTACTTCAACTCTGAAATGCTTGGTATTAAACAAGGTTAGCAGACTGCTAGAGGCACCCTCTACATCTAAAGCCTCCCCACTCATCATGCTACTAAACTTAATTTTCCTTAGAGATTCCTTTTTCATCTTAGTTTCTTGGATCATCAAAATATTAGGTCTTTGATCTCTAATCAAATTCCTAATAATTTCTTGTTTGTGGGCTTTTTTTAAGCCCCTTATATTCCATGATATGATCTTCATTTTCCATTCTTGGAACACTTCTAAAGAGTTCTCTGGCACCCATTTTCCAAGCATCTTCTAGTCTCCTCCTCTCTAGTTTTCTTCACTAATTTTCTACCTTTTCTAGCCACCATTCCTAGTTTGCAGCTACTTCTAGTCTTCACCAGAGAGGCCAAAGAGGGTTCTCTAAAAAAATTCTTCATAGGCTTAAGGGAAAGAAAAGCTTCTCTTTCCAAAATAGATTCCAAAGACCTAGATACCATTTGAGCTTTCTTTGGAGTTCTAGGAGGATCCTCCCAATCATCGAGCACCCTCACCAAAACTTCTTTCTCGTTCTCCACAACACTTTCAGCTCCTGCTCTAGAGGAAAAAAAAATATTCTCTAGGCCTTGATAGATAATTATATCCTTATTGACTCTATCCTTTTCTTCGTCTTTGGCATCCAAAACACTTCTCCCTTTAGACTCAAGGATCCCTTTCGGATCTGCTTCCTTCATAATCTACTAAGGAGATCCCTTGCAATCTTTAACCATAGGCTTTACCTATTGCAAATCTACTACCCCTTCCATAATCAAAGAGTCATCTAACTCATGAAAGTCAATTGGGTTTCCTTCTAGGGCATTTTCCTTTGGCTTTTCCTTTAGATCTACAGATACTTCGCCATTTGAAGATTTTTGGGCATGCTCTTTAGAATGGGGAAAATGCTTCTTATCTTTGGTCTGACCTATTGTGGTAGAAGGTGTTGGCTTATGTGTAACATCCTTCTTAACTTCTCTAGCCTTTTGACCAACCATAATAGGATCATCCTTGTGGCCTATGCTAGTGGTCTTCCTCTTCCAAATTTTCTTGTCCCTATTGAGATAAGAGGAAGGGAGAGACTTCTTCTTCTTGTCCATCTTTTCTTTTGAACATTGAAAAGCCTTATGTCTAGTCTTAAAACAATGATAGAAACCAAAAGGCATGCTCTCATAGTCCAACTATTGTATGTGAGTGCCAAGGTTAGACTTGAAGCACACCACTTCCGGCATATCACCCCCTTCCCTTACTCCTATACATATCCTTGCATAGGTAAGTCTACTCTTAGAAGCAGTAATAGGATCAATTGATAATAGTTCTCCAAAGGAACTGGACACACCCATAAAAACATCCTCATTCCAAAATTCCAAGGGCAGCTTAGGGAGTCTAACCCATACTAGAGCTTGCTAAAAAAAAGATTCATTTAAGTCCAATTTTGAAGACCATTTTTGCAACACCAAAGTTGCCTGTCCTATACTCCAGGTCCATTCACACAAAATATTAGCCATGTCCTCATTACAAGTAAAGTCAAAAGTCAAAAACCCCTTAGCCATCACAGTAACACTGACCTAACCTTTAAGATGTCAATTCTTCAAGGTGAAGGATCGCACCACATCAATGTTTGGTCTCTGACCAATAAACTTTCCAACTAGTGTGGATGCCATTGAAGCTATGCTATGATCAACTAATTCATCTAGAATAGTAATTGTGCATGATCCATTTTCCAGGCTTGATACAATCTTAATCAGAGGGAAAGATGACTTACCAGATGGTTTGACACCGAAGAGCGAGGCCCATTTCGCTAGAAGATTCCCTGGCCTGACCACAATGGGTTGTATTTTTGGCTTGATCTGGACTTCACCATTAGCATGTGGGTCCTCATCCCCATTTTTTGCCTCTCCACACTCTACCTGAAAACCCTCCTTCATACCTATTTTTTGAGATCCTCCTCCCTAAGGACTCCCGCCTGAAACCAAGTTGGAATTTTAAACAGATGCTTCCTGTCCACTCCCCTGACCTCTCCCTCTCCCTCTCTCCATATTAGGTGGAATATTTTGCATTGATCAAATGTTACAATTTAGTCACCAAGTCAATCCACAAGAGAGACATAAGCATTTGCCTATCCCTAGACAAAGAAACATTCATAGAGGTATTCAATCGAGGAGGCCCAATATCATTGCCTATGACATCAATGACCTAAATGAGAATTTCAAGAGCCAAAAAAGTTTTTATATGGATTGGGAAATGATAAGGCACATCCCCATGTCCTATAAAGAGAAGGGAGAAATCCCAAAGAAGAAGGAAGTAGAGAAAATCATGCCTCTTGAATTCTTTTAGATGTATTTCTAGAATATTATCTTTAGCCTAAAAAAAGTCCTAGGTGCAGATGGAACCATGAATGCCCTAGGAGGACACTATGTCATGACCCTAAATATTCAATACCCCAAAACCAATGTTGGGTATGATTATGTAACATACATATTTGATAAGTTACATAAGGAGATCATTGCTACACAATAGGGACAACTGGAGAATTTTAAGTTCCCTGAAAGCTCTTTGATCATGCATTTGATCTTGTTCAAGAATGTTGATTCCTTTGATCAGAGCTTCTTCAAATCCACATAAGAATGGGGAGAAATACAACCAGTATAAAGGTTGAGAAGGTTATGGCAACAGGTCTACCCATACTCAAATGTTATTTCCTTCTTTAATGATTTTGTGCATCTTATTTTAAAAATGATAGAATTAGCTAATGAAAGAATATCTAGGAGTGCTAGAAAGGTTGTTAAGCCCAACATGTGCTTTGATGCTAGGAAACAATTGACACATGATTGGGGGATTTTTTTTCTCTTTGAGGAGTATATTGTTATCAGAATATATGGATGCCCTCAACCACCTCTCATCCTACCCAAGTATGTCTAAGAGAGACTAGGGTTAGTAGAGATTTTTGGTAGCAGATCTCATTGAATAGAGAGTATCTAGGTAAATTATCAAGAAGGGAACATTTTTTTGTAGATGCACCAAGGTAGGAGATTTTGAGATAGGAAAGAATGCCATTGAGGAGACTAATGCCTATTTGAGAAACTACAAAATGCCAACTGAACCAACAATAATGTATGACCCATGCAGTGTATTCAAGATTCCATAAAAACCATGATGGGATAAAATTTACCTCCTACAAAAACTATGTGGAAAGAGGATGTTATTTCTTATAGATTGGATGAGAGTATCTATAGGGAAAGAATAATCAAGTTTCAAGATGTTGTTGTTTTTGAGCAGGAGATGAAAAATGTGGATCCATCCTAAAATGGATTATTGGGTTACATTAGGAAAATGTGTCAAAACTTTTGATGAGATATCTATTTGAATAAAAACACCACTAAGAGTTGGGCGGGGGGGGTGGTGGTGAATCAGTGGTTTAAAATACTTTTAAAAACTTGAAACAATTACAAGTTATAAAAATTTAACACATGAGAAAGATAGTTAATGAATAAAAATGTGACACAATATTTTAATGTGGAAAACCCCGTACTGTAAAAAAACCACTTTGAATCTGAAACTTTATTTGCCTCTTGGGAAAATCTTTTAGAGCTACAATTCTATGAAGCACCAATCCCCTATTTTAGAAACACCAATTTTAAGGAACACCAACCCCTTACACATAAAGCACCAACTTCATGAATACAAGAAGCACCAGCTTCAAAAATGAATAAGTGAGATATAAAATTAGAGGATCATCTCTATTATAACACAAATCATTTATCACTAGTTTCAACTTCTTCTTGAAAACACAATGCAAGATATACTTCTATTCTCCTAAAAACATCCAATATCGAATATATTTTCTTTTTCCATTAAAAGATCTAATCAAATACTGATATGAATGAATGAAGAAGAAATATATAACCCTTCTTCTACCTCTAATAAACTTCTTCAATAAAAATCAAATCACAAATATGAAAATAAAAACATAACGCATTACCATCTTCTTTACTGTTAAAAATCTGCCTATAAATTGTTTGGTCTACAAGGAATTCCACACCGATTCTGTAGCTTCTATCAAAACCACCTATTTTATGTTTTAGAGGAATGTATCCTCTACTTATAAACCAAGAAATCTGAAATTTTGGAGGCACGTACATAACCCAAACTTCCAATAGACCAAAACTGTTCAAAACTACCAAAACTATCATAACAATTTGGTACTTGTTTATGATAAATAAACTTTTTCTCTTTACACATGTGTTATGCAAAAACTAACAAAGACCCATTTTAGCTAACTCTAAGACCTTTATAAAAAGGTATGATATTTGAGGTTTATCTAATAAAAAATCTTGTTGACTTTCTAATAGACCAAAACTATTTTTCTATATCCATTTTCAAAAATAATGTGAACATTAAGTGTTAATTGTTTAACACTTAAGTATTTGCCTTGAATATGTTTTGAACAATATTGAATGACATCAAATAAGATAATTACATGATGTTATCCATACCATATACTCATTATGTTAGCCATATCATATGCTCATTATTGACATCACTGACAATAATCAAAGACCAAATAGCAAGGGTTCAACATACTCCCCATTTGGCATTGATGTCAATACCAACTTCTACCTATATATCCATGTGTACCTATATATCCTATATCTATACTTGTATACCATATATCCATGTGTACCTATACTTGTATATCCATCATGTAGACATCTTCTTCATTTTTCTCCCACTTTGACATAAATGACAAAGGAGATATACCAAGGTTTCAGTGTAAAAAAAAAAAGCAAAATATGCTTCCCCTAAAACCTATGACTCATTTATGAACTTATCAAAGAGAAGAGAGGGATAAAAAAAAACCCCCAAATCTTGTTCTTAACCCTTCAAATGTGGCTCTTGAGAGAGGTTTTGTAAATATGTCAACAAGCTGATCTGAAGAAGGAACAAATTCTAATTCAACATTACCATTCAAGACATGTTCCCCTATGAAATGAAAATGAACATCAATGTGCTTGGTGCATGAATGCATAACTAAATTCTTAGAAATATTGATTGCACTTTGATTATCACAATAGATAGGAACTATTTTGACACTGTTTCTTTCATATCTGATAAACTTTGAACCATCAAAAGAACATGTTGACAAAAAGAACATGTGGCTATATATTTAGCCTCTATAGTAGAAAGTGTTGTAGATTCTTTCTCTTTACTATGCCAACACACTAGCCTATTACCCAAGAAAAATGTTGCTCCTGAATTACTTTTTCTTTCATCTAGACAACCTTCCCAATCTAAGTCAGTATAAGAAACAAATCTGAAATCATCATGTTTAGGATACCAAGTCCCATAATCCAAAGTACCCTGAATATATCTGAAAAAAAATTTATAACTGCTATAACATGAGATTCTTTAGGTGAAGGTTGAAATCTTGCAACCAAAAATACAACATGCATGATATCAGGCCTTGAAGCTATGAGATATAGTAAGCTACCAATCATAGATCTATAAGTAGTTTGATCAACATTAGGAGAATCATCATTTTTAGTAAGCTTACATCCTTTTACCATTGGTGTTCCCACAGGCTTACAATCTTCCATATGAAATTTCTTTAACATTTCTTTTGCATACTTAGTTTGGGATAAGAATATACCATTTTCCAGCTAAGAAATTTGTAGCCCAAGAAAATAGGATAGTTCCCCAACAATGGACATTTCAAATTTAGATTGCATAAGCTTTGAAAATCCTTGACTTAAAGCATCGTCATTGGATCCAAATACTATATCATCAACATAAACAAGAAGAATGAGAACATCATCACATGTACCATATATGTACTAATTGTGATCACCACCACCTCTTCTAAAGCCATTTTTGATAAAATACTGATCCAAACTAGAATACTAAACCCTTAGAGCTTGTTTCAAACCATAAAGAGCCTTTTATAACCTGTAGACATGATTAGGATAGTCTTTGTTCTCAAATCCTTCAAGTTGATCCATATAAACCTCTTCATCAAGATAACCATTAAGAAATGCTATTTAACATCCATTTGGTATATTTTAAAGCCCTTGAAAGCTAAATATGCAAGAAAGATTCTTATTGCTTCAATTCTAGCCACCGATGCAAAAGTTTTGTCAAGGTCCACACCTTCTATTTATGCATAACCCTTACAAACCAATCTTGCCTTGTTCCTTGATATCTTTCCATTTTCATTAAGTTTATTTCTAAAGACCCATTTAGCACCTATTGCATTTTTATCTTTAGGTCTAGGCACTAATTCCCAAGTTTTATTTTTTCATTTTGACTTAGTTCATCTTTCATAGCATTAACCCAAAACTCATCCATACTAGCTTCTTTATATGATTTAGGTTCAATTTGAGATAAAAAATAGAGATTAGCACATTCACTAGATGTAGTTCTTGTTCTTGTTTGAATACCTACATTTTTATCCCCTCTAATTGGTTCTTGAGGATGTTACATCTTCAATCTTGTTCCTATAGCCTTTGTACCTATGGGTTTTGGTGTTTATATTTGATCTTTTATCTCTTCTTCAACTTCAATATCTTTTATCTCTTCTTTAGCTTCAACAACTTTATTATCTACTTCTTTCAAGTCTTTATCATTTTCTTCTAGGAAAGTATTATCCATTCTTATTTCCTTTTTATCCTGCACAACTTCATCCACTTCCACATGTATAGTTTTAACAAGTTTATTCAACCTTTTATTAAAACATTTGTAAGCTTTACTTTGAGAAGAATATCCTAAAAATATTCCTGCATCACACCTTGAATCAAAGCTTCCCATTTTATCATTAGAATTCTTAATGAAGCATCTACTTCCAATAATTCTAAAATGCTTAATAGATGTAGGATGTCCATAGTTTTTACCCTTAGTTGTGCCTTGTTTAAAATATATATTGTTGTTTGAACTGCTTCATTCCAATACCTATTTGGTACTTTAGATTCATATAACATAGTCTTTTCCATTTCTTTCACTATTTGGTTCTTTCTCTCAACAACTTCATTTTGTTGAGGTGTTCTGGATGCTACATATTGTCTTTTGATGCCATGTTTTTCACAATAATCAACAAATTCATCTGAAGTAAACTCACCACCTTTATCTGATCATAAGCATTTAATCTTCATGTCTAACTCATTTTCAACCATTTTCATAAAAATATTAAACTTGTTGAATGCCTCTAATTTATGCTTTAAGAAAATTACCGATATACCTAAATGAAGAGCTTGTTGTAACCTGATTTTTATCATTATAAATCTAATTAAAATCTGCATTTTTACCTGCATTTGATGTGGTAGCATTCTGATTTTTATCCTTACTTTTAGATTTAAATATCTTGAATAAAGATTTATCTTTGTTGTCACTAGAACATTGTCCAAGTTCAAAACCAGTTCCTATTAGATCATCAGTTCTTCTTTGTTTCCTTAACATATCATACAAAGTAGTGTTCTCATATTTTTCTAATTTTTTTCTATATGATACTACTTCATTCATTAACCTTGTACATTCCCAATCTTTAGAACTTAACTCTTCCTTAGTGACAAAGACTATTCTCTTTTGTTCCTCAACTTGTAGTTTTAGTTCTATAGGTTGTTGATTTAAGTCTTTAGTTTCTTTTTAAAGTTCTATTTTTCTTTTAAGAATTGATTTTCTTGAACACTTAAATTCCTTTTTAATTCCTTGATCTTTTTAAGTGCATAAAGAAATTCGCATTCTAAATCAGCCTTAACAAGTTCAACATCATCATTGATATCTGATTCTTGACAAGTAGTTTATATAGCCATGAATGAAACTTCATTTTAATCGCATTCAAAACTACTAGAGTCACTATCTAATACATCAGCAATCAAACTCTTCTTCTTCCTACAAAACTTTTTTTTGTTATAAATTTTTTGTTTACTTGATTTCTCTTTCTCATCGTGGCTATTATAAGGACATTCAGATGCAAAGTGTCCTATTTTACCACAATTAAAACTTTTGAAAGGAAGTTTACCTTTGTATTTACTTACTCCATTTGATTTCCTTGATAAATGCACTTCAAGAACATCAAGATCTTCTAATTCTGAAGAGATTTTTTTCACTTTCTTTTCCACCTTGAATGTTACTTCTTTTCTTGTGGATTCCTATTTTCCAAACTTTCTCATTTCATATGCTACAAGTGCTCCATGAATATCTTCCATTGTATATTTGTTATTATCTCTAGTTTCTTCTATAGAACATATCTTAGAATCAAATTTATCAGGAAGAGATCTCAAAACTTTCTTTAAAACATCAATATCATCAAGTTTTTCACCAAGTCCTCTTATGCCATTTACAGTTTCATCTATCTTAAGGAGATAGTATTGTACCTTTTCATCATTACCACCTTAAGGTCTTGAAATCTTGTTTTAAAATGTTGTATCTTGGCTTCTTTAACTCTATCATTACCATGATATGTGTTTTTCAATTTGTCCCATACTTCTTTAGGAGAACTACAATGCATTACCCTAACAAAAACATCCTTAGATGAATTGTTAAGTATAGCAAATTTAGCTTTCATATCAGTTTCATACTTTCTCTTTTCATTAGGATTTGTAGGGAAAGTATCAGGAACTTTATAACCATTAAAAACTGAAGCCTGAACATCACGTTAATACATAACAAATATTTTTGCATCATTACATCCCAAAAAGCATAATCTGATCCATCAAATATAGGAACCTTTGAAGAACTATCTTGAGTCATAAAATATAAGTATTCCACTCAACCAAAATCTAAC
Source organism: Cupressus sempervirens (assembly GCA_028749045.1). Taxonomy (NCBI): domain Eukaryota; kingdom Viridiplantae; phylum Streptophyta; class Pinopsida; order Cupressales; family Cupressaceae; genus Cupressus; species Cupressus sempervirens. The sequence continues at coordinate 606,946,450 of CM053788.1, forward strand.
CAAAGTTGTTAAACTTGATATAGGGAACCTTGATCTTGTACCATTTATTGGAATACAAACACCACTTTGGGGGGGGGGGGTTGCGAGGTGAGGGGTGAATTAGTGGTTTAAAATACTTTTAAAAACTTGAAACAATTACAAGTCATAAAATTTAACACATGAGCATGAAGATAGTTGATAAATAACAAAGCAACACAATAGTTTAATGTGGAGAACCCCTTATGGTGAAAAACCACTTTAAATCTGAAACTTTATTGAACTCTTGGGAAAATATTTTAGAGGTACAAGTCTAGGAAGCACGAACACCCTATTTTAGAAGCACCAATTTTAAGGAACACCAATCCCTTACACTTGAAGCACCAACTTCAAAAATGAACAAGTGAGATATAAACTTAGAGGATCATCTCTATTACAACAAAAATCATGAATCACTAGTTTCAAATTGTTGAAAACACAATGCAGGATATACTTCTATTCTCCTCAAAACATCCAATATCCAAATATATTTTCTTTTTCCATTAAAATATCTGATCAAATATTGATATGAATGAATGAAGTAGAAATATATAACCCTTCTTCTACCTCTGATAAAATTCTTCAATAAAAATCAAATCACAAATATGAAAATAAAAACATAAAGCATTACTCTCTTCTTTTCTATTAAAAATCTTCCTACAAACTGTTTGGTCTACAAGGAATCCCAAACCAATTATGCAACTTCTATCAAAACAACCTATTTGATTTTTTCGATGAATGTATCCTCTACTTATCAACCAAGAAATTTGAAATTTTGGAAGTAGTTACATACCCAAAACTTCCATTAGACCAAAACCACTCAAAAATGCCAAAATTATAATAACAATTTGGTACCTGTTTCTGATAAATAGACTAGCTGTGGAAATTATCTCATCACAATTTGACTAGCTGTGGAAATTATCTCCTACTTATCAATTGATGAGCTTAAGGGGCTTTCTAATGAATGGTTCATAAGGCACAACACTTGGTGAAGGTTTTGCAAATGGGGTTGCAAGCTTTGGGTTTAACTAAGGAGGAAACTCCGTAGTTAAGCGCGCTCAGGCTGGAGTAGTACTGGGATGGGTGACCTCCCGGGAAGTCCCGGTGCTTCACCCCTGTGAGCATCACCTAGATCCAATGAGTGCTAAGTGTTCCATTTATTCTCATGAGAGATGGATTCATGTTGAATCACTACTCATGAAATATGGGTCATCGAGTTTGACTCAAAATCACACAGTTAAATCCTGATATTCATATCACAATTTGACTAGCTGTGGAAATTATCTCCTACTTATCAAATAGACTTTACTCTTTCCCCACGTGTTATGCAAAAACTAACAAAGACCCATTTTAGCTAACTTTGAGGCCTTTCCAAAAAGGTATGATAGTTGGAGACTATCAGATATAAAAGCATTTCAAATTTCTAATAGACCAAAACTATTTTCTTTATATCCATTTTCAAAATCAATGTGAACATTAGGTGTTAATTGTATAACACTTAAGTATTTGTCTTGAATATGTTTTGAGCAATATTGAAGGACATCACATAAGATAATTGCATGATGTTAGCCATATTGTATGCTCATTATGTTAGCCATATCATATGCTCATTATTGACATCAATGACAACAATCAAAAACTAAATACCAAGGGTTCAATAATATCAGCCCAAATGCTTGAGGACATAAGGAAGAATGTTGATCCTAATTACACCAATGAAGACATTGTTGTTGAGGTAAGTGACATTAGCATGAATGATAATGATAATATATTGGGGGAGTATCTCGAGCATTAGAGAATATTGATATGTTGCATTCATGACTATGTTTCTCATTAATGTTAATTGGCATGGTTTTTGTAAAGATTGGCAGAGTAGCAAACAGAGATCTTGATGGTATAGACAATGGTTTGATTGTCTAGTCATGCATAGTTATGGATATGTACATCATATTGTGTTGACGACATAGTTAAGTGCATAGAGTTTAAGTCAATGGCATATGAAAGTTGTATCTAATTTATAGAGAGTAGTTCAGAGACAGCATATTGGGAAAGTAGTTCCTAATGTTTGTTCTCTATCTTACATCTAAGGTGTAATGAAGAGATGCATAGGTAGGAAATGATAGAGGATAGTTAGATGATGATGCCAAAGAGTGCACAAGACTTTGTATCACATATGCAAAAAATTTTATAGATTGTGAGCTGACAATGCTATTGTAATTGTAATTTAATTAATTATCTTATTTTAATTAATTAAGAAAGCCTCAAGGATGACTTGAGGAATTATTATGAAGATATGTTATAAAGGAAAGATTTTTTTCTTGATTGTAAAGTGTGTTATCAAGTTTTCAATTATTGTGATTATTGTTCAAGTGCAAATTGCACAAAGTAGATTGCTTACTGAATGTGTGTAAGTAATCCAAGGGATTATTGGATGCGCAGTTTGAGATCTGGTTAGAAGATCTTAAAGAGTAGAAGTTTGGTTGATAGGATAGAGACAAATGAAGGAAGTATATTTCAATTCTATTATTCTACAAGGAGTAATATAGAGATCATTTGGATAGTGGGTTCATTTGTCTTGCCCTTGAATTTGTTTGGGAAATGGGTCTAGCTATCTTCCACAACTCCTAATAGCATTGGTACAACTCTTAGTAGGATTGGAATCTCCTAATAGGGATTCAAAGTCTCCTAACAGAAACTCATATATACTAAATGTTGTTATAGACTCCTAATATGATCTATCCTCTAACAAGGAATATTTATATTAGTACTATTGGAAATATTCAAGATTGTGCTAAGTTACTAAGAAGGGAGGGGTGAATTGATAACTTCTAAACTTTCTACCAATTTTCAATTATTAAACCAAAAAATCAATTAGCGCTTAATTCATCACATTTGATATAACTACATGGATTAGAAACTAAAAACATGAAAGCATCCACAACACTTGAACATAAAGATTTGGTGTCCCAGAGACCTTCCAAATAGAAAGTAAAATTGGGGTGGGGATGATACCCACAAACTTTAGTACTATAGCATAAATTTGGTCTGTTAAGGCTTACATTGATCACTTCCAATGATCTACCATATTAGGAGCAAATAGGATGGTTAGGTCCACCTTGTGAGAGGATTTACAAACATACAAAGAAGTATGCACTTAGTAAAGAGATTTAGAAAAGACTGTTAGGTCTACCTTGTTAGAGGATTTTGACTAGTTCACCTGTTAGAATGAAGCAGTAGATCTCTGATTTGCAATTGAGTTTCTTAATAGAGATTCCTTAGTGCATCGTTCACCTTTTTGTGATAGATTTGGCACTACTACTCCTTGTATTGATATGGCCTTTACAATTCTTTATCTGTTGCATTCACAATACATATGCTTACATTCGCATTCTTGCACTTTGCTAATCTTTCTTTCATTTCCATACATTGGATAAGATACAATACATCACGTATATACCAATCTAGTTTACAAAATTATAAAGTCAGCCATGACACAAGTTAACACAAATATTACAAAGTCAGCCCACATGAAGATAGTCAGGTCCTGAAGACTGACTTGGTAAGGTTGTGATACTCGGCATCTACTATCACTGCTTGACATCATCGTGCTCTTGGTAGACATAGAAGCTTGGTCAATACTGATCACTTTCAAGTAGTCTTGAACTCAATCTACACTAGTGACTCAGTAGATATTGTGCAACTTGGAAAACACTAATCACTTGGTTACCATGAAGTAGCCTGGTTAACACTGGCTTCACATCACTTAAATTGTCAACTTAGTAGATACTACGATGCTTAGTAAACATAGGCTTCACATCACATGAACTAAAAACTTGGTAACCACTAATAATACTTGGTATACACTAAACTACTTGGTTTGAAGTGTTGAACTTGACACAAACTAAATTTTCTTGGTAACCACTGAAATTAGTCCAAAAGACTCACTAGCAACTGTAGAAGTTTGGTGGCCACTGAATTACATCGAAAACATTGTAAACTATTCAATAAGCTCAGTAGCTATACAGAATCTAAATAAGTTTTTGTCACTAATAACAAACTTGACTGATATGTCAACAATCTCCCCTTTTGGCATTAGTGACAAAAACTCTTAATCGCCCAAAACTAAATACCTTGTATTCATCACCATGTGATGCTAGCTTAGTCTTAAATTTTTTGAGATTTTTTTTTTATAAAGTTGATCAGCATATATCTCCCCCATACTATGTCATCTATTATGTACATGTAAATTTTCTCTTATGTACATATTTCCCTTTTGTAACTTTTCTCTTATATCTCATCTCCCCCTTTTTGAGAGTAATGCCAAAGATTTATTGCAACATATTTACATGGAAACACCAAAATGAGATAACAATTTAGAGTGTACCTTGAGAGTAATTTCCAAAGTTCTATCCTATTTTTCTTTTAGTACCTTGCATGTATGAAAGGAAATTTTCACTTTAATTGACAGTTCAATCATGTGGTCAGCAACAAAGAAGTTGTTGTCCTAAATCAGGATCTTTGAATATACAATGTGTTTGTAAATAGAATTCATGACTGGAAGGATCATGTTTTGTATATCAACCAATGTTGAGTGGATCTTTTCTTGATCTATTAATAACTCTTCTTGCATGCCTATCAAAAATCTAATTTTCTTAAAATGTGCAAAGCTTGAACTATGGTCAAGTTTCAACTATTGACCACTTGCCTTAAGATCAATATCAATTTTGGACAATTTTTCCTTAACTTCCTTGGTATACTCAGTGACATCACATAGCTTTGCAAAAAGTGATGACACATTGGAATAGGATGCCTCAAGATTGACCAAAATTGTTGAGAGCAAAACTTGATTAATAGCTATTTTCTAAGCAATGTGCTCCAACACTTTATTATTGAATTTATTTTCTACCTTTTCAACCAATTTTTCTTGTACTTCGATGTCCTCTTTGAACTTTTGGACTGCCTCTCTAAGCTAAAACAAAATAGTTTGAGAAGAATCAACCTCAATTCCAATAGCCTCAGTTAAAATATTCTTGGTATCATCTATAATCTTGTACTCTCTATCTCTCTTCTCTCTCAATCATTGTTGCTTGGTATTTTTTGGAGGAGTTCACCAAATATGTGCATTTGATTTGCAGAAAGATTGTAGATATCCCATTTGGGAATTTCTATTTCCTAATCCAAGTTTATATCTTCTTCTATCTCTTTTCCTTTCAAAAATTGTGTACTCGGTTGAACCTTAGGGTCAACTATCCTTGTACTTATTGCTTTAGTACCCAAAATGGAAACAATAGTGGACATACTTGGGCTTGCAGTAAAAATTGATATAGTACTAACTGGTGGAATACTTATAGAGATGCTAGAAGAATCTAAAATTGATGAAGTTAAAATTGTAGAATCCAAAAATGAAGTAGAAAAAACTAGAGAGTTTACCATGGATGCACTCAAAATTGAAGAAGTCAAAATTAGAGAGGTGATGATTGAAGAACTTAACTCGGTAGATAAAGAGAGAGTCTATAGCTCAGTTCATGAAGTGGAAGTCACTTCTATCAATGATATGCTAAGTTGTGTTGGGGCAAAGAGTGATTGGACATTTGATGTATCTGTAGTAGTCACAACCAAACTTGCTAAAGCTATCTCCTTACATGATGCAGTCAAAGGTTTTCTTAGGGAGTGAGGAAGTGAGGAAATGATTGTAGCTACTATCTTTACTGGGTTACTATCCTCATCATCTTGCTTATCTTCCTCGGTAGCTTCTCCACATTGATCCTCTTCATCTTCTTCATTGTCAAAATGAGTCACTTCTTCAACATTTTCTTCCTCATCTTTCTCCTTATCCTCTTCTTCATCACCATCCTTTACTTCAATTAGCTATTCACTTGGTTTATGAAGATGATAAATGTTCTTCCAAGTGTTTATAGCATTCTTAACTACATGCTCTATATCCTTAATCAAAACTAAACAAGTATTAAAGATTCTTTAACCTCAACATCTAATATGCTCGATAGAAGCTGCCTCAGGGTTTGTGCATATATGTCTTTTACTATTTTCATGGAAAAATCCCATCTTGGCTTTATTTTCTCTAGTAATTCATTAGATACTTGAGAAGTGATCTATTCTAGTGAGTATTTCCATTTACCCATTTTACTCAACACCAGTTCTTCAACTTATTTCTACTTGACCTCTATCCTTGTCTCATATTTCAAAGATTTGAAATTTGTTATTCTAGCTCCTTCTTCTATTTGATTAAACTTTTCCTAAAAGGTGGGTGGAGGTCTGCTAAGTACAATGCCACTTCCTTTCTTCCAAGACCTCCTTGTGAAGACTATAGTGGATACCTTTGCAAGCTTGGTGATGAACACCTTGCCCTTTTTCTTTAAAGGTTCGTCTTCTTCTTTTGATTCTTCTTCATACTCTACCTATTCCTCATCTTCACCTTTACCCTCGGTTAACATGAGAGGTGCAGTGGATTTCAGTTTGGCTATCTTCCTCTTTCCTTTGTTAACTGCTTGAGGCAACTTAATTTCTAGCTCTATTCTTTCCTTTGCCTCATTATAAGTACCAAAATAAGGGGCTTTGGGATCTATAGATTCATTGACAAGGGCTTCAATGATATCCTTGGTCTCATCAATGTTAACCTCATAGCCAAGAGGCTTTGCCCACATAATTCTAGGCTTGACCCACATCTTTTCTCTAGACTATAGAATAAACATGTTAATAGAGAACCAAATTTGTAGGAGTTATTCTTGAAGGTTCTAATGAATTCCATATTCTTATTGAATTGCCTCAATAATAACTCGACAAGGTCATAAGATAAATTATTCTTCACCACTTTATATCTCAAGTCCAGAGCTTCATAGGATATGTTGTTAAGATGGCTTGAACTATATATATTATGAGCTATAACATGAATACCAAACTTTAGTTTGACATCTGTGACACTGCTTACTTTCATGCCTCTGCCATCTCACTTGGCTAGGGTTTTCTTTTCCAATTCTGCTTGACCTAGGGTCTTGGTCATTTTGGTTTTGGCGAGCATGGGAAGGCCAATTATTCAATGAATCATTTTCTTTGTTATCAATATTGGTTTCTCTAAGCACAGTTTTCTGTTATGCATCTGACTAAGGATATACCTGAATCCATTTTATTTGAAACTCTCGAGGCATATGGGGGTTGTGACTTAATCCTTTAACTTCCAAATGTTAATGCTTAAGTTTTAGGGTTCCATCAACACACAACTAACCTAGGGCATCATTCATCTCAAGAGTACTAATTTCTTGAATGGAACATTTAAAATGAGTTCATATGTCATTAACAAGAAGTACCTTGGGAGGGATTTGAGAGTGAGCTTTGCTGGCATCTAGGGTTTTAGAAATTGCAGGCATGAACTTGAAGTCCAATGCCTTCCATTCAACACCTTAAACCAACATGTCAGAACCTTTCTTGATCTTGCTACTATTGGACGCCATTTTCACTTGGTAGCATAAGAGAACTTTGAAAACTTTTTAAGGAAATTTTCTCAAGTGGCTTGATTGCACAAAAATAGCTCTTTGCAATATCACTTTGAAAATTGACAATGATAAATGAATTCAATTCCATGCCTTTGTTAAAAAAATTCCATTAATTCTTAATATGATGGTAGATGAGTTGACATAATGCTTGACAGTCTGTCATCCACTACTTTGTATTAATCACTTGGCAAAGTCTTCATGACTCGATAACTGCAAGTACCTTCATTATTCCTGACCTTTCTTGATAGATTCTATGACCTGACCTTACCCAATAGAGAAGTTAACTTGATAATAGCTGATGTAAATCTTGCTTGGTGATCCCTTTGTATCTTGCATATAGATTTGGATCTTAATTACCTTTCAACTAGAACTAATTTTGATGTCTTCTTTAATAGCCTAGTTCCAGTTCTTCCTTAAGAACTTAATTAGAAGTGGTGGAGTCACTCAATTGTTGAGTGGCTTGACCACCATTACTCAGATTAGTATCCTTAGTAGACTTAGGAATCCATTACTGTCTCATCTATTTTTGAATGTTATAAGCTTTTGCCTTCTTTTCATCTTCAATCTTATCGATATTCATACAATTCTTTGCAAGATGACCAAGTTTTGTATAAATAAAATATCTTATAGTGGTATCTCTTTTCCTCATATGATGTTTAACAGAATTCATACCAATCCATTCAAATTCTCCATAGTAATGACATCTACACTTGGTATTGAAATCCCAACCAAATATTGCTTTCACAATTTTTTGTGCAGGATTCAATGTCTTTGTTTTGTAGTATGATGCATTGTGTCCATATTTCTTACATTTATGCTAGTTGCCTTCAAATTTTGGTTTCTCTTTTCATTCATTAGCCCTGTGATCTTGCTGATTGCAATTGTAGCATTTTACATTGAATTTTTCTTTTCCATTACTCCAAAAAAAAATTGATGTATGACCTATCTTACGATAGTGATTGCAAGTAGGTCTTTGATTTTTTTGAGCACTTTTTTTGGAGGATTCACCTTCTTCTTTGTATCCAATTCCTACTTTTCCTCTTTTCCTATAGAGGTTTTTCTCATTCAGTTGATCCATGCCTTCTTGAGATTTCATCATTCTTTCATTGATTTGCTTCTCAGTGTTTAGGTCATTTCTCAATCTTTTACTAATTTGTTTATCTGATTTCAATTCATTTTTTATTCTTTCATTTTCAAGTTTTAAGCTTATGATTTCCTCATTTGCATTGGAGAATTGATCATAAGGTCTACATGTTGAAGGGATTGGTTCTGGATCTCATTTTTCCTTCTATCCATCTCTTCTTTTATCTTGTTTCTCTGTTCCGAAACTTTACATAACCTTACTAACTAAATTTCTTGTTCTCTTTTCAACTTTCTTACTTCTTCTCACAGGGAACCATTCTTCTCTAGGAGTTCTTTGATTGCATTATTTGCTTCATCTGAACTACTTGAAGGGTGAAAGTCTTCAATTCTTTCTTCAATTTAGAGATGATCATTGATTTGATTTGCAAGTTATTTTCTTCTTTTTAGGGATTGGAAAAGTTGCTCCTTAGCTTTTATGAGTTGGGAAATGGCCATTTCCATATCCAACTTTTCATTGTCAATAGCTTTGTCAAGTTTGAATATCTCCACATACTTGATCTTTTCTCTAGCTATTAAACTTTCTCTTGAGAACCACAATCCCCTAATAAAAATTGTTGGAAATATTCAAGACTATGCTAAGCTACTCAGAGGGGAGTAGTGAATCAGTAACTTCTAAAATTTCTAACAATTTTCAATACTTAAACCAACAAATCAATTAGCACTTAATTCATCACATCTGATCTAATTGCATGCATGAGAAATTAAAAACATGAAAGCATCCACAACACCTAAACACAAATAGTTGGTGACCCAGAAACCTTCCAAATAGAAAGTAAAACTAGGGTGGGGAAGGTACCCACAAACTTTAGTATTGCAACATAAATTTGGCTTGTTAAGGCTTACATTGATCACTTCTAATGATCTACCTTGTTAGGAGCAAATAGCACTACTAGATCCACCTTCTGAGAGGATTTACAAACATACAAAGAAGTAAGCACTCGGTAAAGAGATTTAGAAAAGACTATTAGGTCTACCTTGTTAGAGGATTTTGATTGGTTCACCTATTAGGATGAAGCAGTAGATTTTTGATTTACAACTAAGTTTTTATATAGAGATTCCTTAGTGTATTGATCACCTTTCTATGATAGATTTGTCACTACTACTCCTTGTACTAATATGGCCTTTACAATTCTTTAGCTATTGCATTCACAATACATATGCTTACATTCGCATTCTTGCACTTTGCTGCTATTTCTTTCATTTCCATACATTTGATATGATACAATACATCACATATATATACCAATCCAATTTACAAAATTACAAAGTTAGGCATAACACAAGTTACCACAAATATTACAAAGTTGGCCCACATGAAGATACTTGGGTTTTGAAGACTGACTTGGTGAGGTTCTGATACTCGACATCCATTATCACTGCTTGGTATCATCATGCTCTTAGTAGGCATAGAAGCTCAATCCATACTAATCACTTTCAAGTAGTCTTGAACTCGATCTACACTGGTGACTTGATAGATGTTATGCAACTTGGTAAACACTGAATCACCTGGTTACCATGAAGTAGCTTAGTTAACACTAGCTTCACATCACCTAAACTATGAACTCGGTAGATACTACAATGCTCAATAAACATAGGCTTCGCATCACATGAACTGTGAACTCAGTAACTACTGATAATACTTGGTATACACTAACATGCTTGGTTTGAACTAGTGAACTTCACACTAATTGAATTTGCTCGGTAACCACTAAGATTAGTCCAAAGGACTCAATAGAAACTATAGAAGCTCAGTGGGTACTAAATTACATGGAAAATACTATAAACTATTCAATGAGTTTGTTAGTTGTACAGAAATTGAATAAGTGTGTGTCACTAATAACAAACTTGATCGATATGTCAAAAAGTACATTAGCTTGTGGGTTCCATCACCACTAAGGTTTTCACTCTCATCAAGGGTTTCCCTAGTTAACATATCTGGTATTATTGTCTATAACTATCTCATTGTGGTTTTATTTTGTATTACTCATATGGTTAAGATTGTTTAAAATTATTATTTGTAATATTAGTTTGATAGTCGATTCACCCTCCCCCCCTCTCAATTATATTAGTGGACTATATATTCTAAAAATTGGTTTCAAAGCTTTAGGTCCTTCAAGGAAAATCTTAATGGATTTGGGAGATCAATGATGAATATATTCAGGAAGGATAGTCCAAGATTCTGTTGGCCTAATTTTTAACCCTTTATGTTTTGTTATGCCTTATAATGAAAAACCTTAGTTAGGGTTTTAAAATTTTGTGAAATTTGTCAAAACCTTAGATGAAGTCTTTGGTATTCCATTAACCCTTGTTTTGTGTTGCCCTAACCCTCAAAGTAATGTAAAGTAATATTTTAAATAAAATTGTGCAAGAGGATCTTATCCTAAATTTTATTTTTCTTGTAATTATTTTAAAGTACTTTTCACAAAATAAAACCCTTTAATGTAAGCAATGCCTTAACCATGGTTATTTTCTTAATAATTTGGAAAAATACCTTAATTACACTATTTATTTTGGCTAATCATTGATCTTTCCAAGATCAATAGTGAGTGCATGCCCGTATTCAAAATTTGCATGACTTTTAATAAATGTAGGAAAGTGTCATTATGCCATGTAGCACTTGGTGATGTTAGGTTTTAACTATGTCACAAAGACTAGAACTTGTCAAAATTTGTTAGTACTTTTTAGAACTTTTGCAGAATTATCAGTGCAAAATTTGTCAGTACTTTTTAGAACTTTTGCAGAATTATCAGTGCACGTTGGAATTTCTGGCAATCTCATTGGTCAAGATGGATAGTAGGGTTATTTTTGCTGCCATATCATTGAACCATTGATCTTTGGAAGATCAATGGTGGGTGCATCACCGCTTCATGAAGATGTGCAGATTTTAACCAAAGTGATAAAGTGCCTTGATGACACATGTCTTCAATGATATTAGAAACGAAGTCTATATAGTTCATAAAACATAAGATCTCTACATTTTTTATCTTGAGAAGATCAATGGGTAGCACATGCCTGTAATATGAATTTGCTTAAAGTTTATGTAATGCAAGAAAGCACCTACAAGACATGTAGCATATGATGATGCCATGAACTAGCAGCCATGAAAGGTACTGATACAACATGTATAGTTGGCAACTGTCATACACCTTGGAAATAAACAATGCATTTATTGGTTAGATTTTGCTGACTAGATCAAAAGGGGACAAAATTTATAACACCATTGATCTTGTGAAGGTTAACGAGTAGTGCTTATCTACAATATGAAAGTGAAGGAACTTTAATCAAAGTAGGGAAGCACATACACACCATGTGGCAATGTGGGACCTACCATTAAGGAGATTGTCAAGTCATGCCAGGGTGGAAAAACATGATGATATGGGGAGCAATGATTAGTAATACATTACATGTATTAGCTAGGTTGGAAGATGAGTGTACTAGTAATGCCATAATCCTAAAACCATAATTGTAAAGTTCTAGTGATCTTTTGTGATCATTGATCTTTAGAAGATCAATAATTAGTGCTTCACTACTTCATGAAAATGACTGAACTTTAGTGAAAGTAGGGAAGTGCCTGCTTGACACATGGAAAGTGTTCAAAAATTTCAACATAGATTTTCTATTTTAAAAACATGTCATCCGATGATTTATGAGTGAGAAAGGAAATTTAAACTTCAAAGCGCAACATGAAATTGAATGTTTGAAGAATTAATTTAGTTCAATACCACTTCATGACCTTTTAATGCTATAGTATATTGCCTAATTCACCATTTTTGAGCTAGAAGATTGCAAAATTATCATAGCACAAGTGTTTCTCAAGCTAGGGCAAGAAATTTTTTAGGATTTTCAATGATTTACAGAGTGATTCAAAGAGAAGAATAAGCAATAAAATGGTGGATAAGTTATTTGAAACTTCTAAGAATTGAACAATTATGATCCTATTACGATAAATTGAAAACATACCTCCTCATAAAGACTTTTCTGACAAGGTAGATTACTTGGAAAGAGTTGTTCATGATGATTTTTCTGGAACAAATGCCTCCATTAGTAAATGAATTAAATAAGGGTAGAGAATTAATTCCAAAAAACCCCTAGGTTGTTAGTCAGTGAGGGTTTCTATGATAAGGAAAATTACTTGAAGGATGCAGAGGTCTATGTGGGAGGCTTAGAACATCTCCAAAAATGCTTTGCAAAATGGAATTTAGATACTGCAATAAGTAATGTATGGGAATTTGATATAGGAAAATTGATTGTCCTTGGAGTGTTCTTTGATGTTGACCTACTAGTAGACATGGCCAATAAATTTGATCCAATTACTAGGGTTGTTAAGAACCATGTAGGGGATAACCTTTTTATAGTTTCACCTGAACTAATCAGACAAGTATTCAAGTTGAACCCTAATCATGTTGTTCATAAGAAAATTGATATGGCAGACTTTCAAGCTAGATGCACAACAAACATATCTATGGGGAGGGCCATTGCAATAACATTTTTTTAAGATTGGATCATTTCCTTTGGTCACACTGAATACTCTAGAACCCTTATTGAAAAAGTATTTTAATCCTAGGGCACAGGCCTTATATTTCTCTCTTTCCAAAATCTTTGGAATGGATGAGAAAGATCACATTCAAGGCTTTATTGTTATTTCTATAGCTCACACTTCATAGTATGAAATGAGTTCAATTTTGGATTTTGCTACTTTTTTAGCTAAAGAGATTCATAATGGACTATTTGGAATAGCACAGGCTAAAGTTAATAGGCCCTTTTGATGGTATTCAATGTTAATGTACATTTATCTATATAAACGAGTCACTTTCTTCTCCAAAGTGATGAAATTGGAATTAGAAAGAGATGGAGAAAGACTCTTGGTTCAATTGTGGAGTGTAGACATGACATGGGAGGTCACTAATGCTAGTTTCGTCAGATTTGATATATATTTTTCTTCAAGGTTCAGATTATTGTTGAGAGGGCATAGACCTAGAATAACATAATCCTTATTAGAGTTAATAAGACCTAAAGATCATGCCAAAGGGCTATTGGTACATCATAATCAAGGAGATATCATCCCATATGTTGTTTCTATTATTTTTAGAGTTTATGGCTTCTTGGGAAAACCCTATGTTTTACCTTACCAAGTTCCTTTGAAGGTAGGAATTGTAGAATTATTATGGAAAATTGGATATGTTGATGAGAGGGATTTTCTATGAAAATCGAAAAGTATATTATTTCCAATAGTCACAGTTGTTCATGATTTTGTGTTTGTTAAGAAGGGATGGAGAAACATGGGTAAATTTTTAGATAAATATCAAGTGGCCCAATCCCATGCTCATTTTATTGATCTGGAGGGATTATATTACCTACTCAGAGAAAGAAGTAAGGATAAGGCCCAAACACAAGTTGTATATTTCCCTGAGGATGTAATCAAAAATACGTTCTCACTATAAGAGCAAGAGGTCGAAAAAGAAAAATGGATAGTTTATAGAAAAGTCTTGGACTTTATAAACGCTTTTGAGCCCAAATATGATCCTTTAGTAGATAAGAAATATTGGAGGGGAAAAGTAGATTTGTTGATGAATAACTTTGTTGGGATAAAGAAAACATTAAATGGGAAGAAATGCATCATGTCAAAGGAACATCTAGACAAGGCTATTGAGGTGGAAAGGAGATTAAATAGTTGGATGATTGTGATCCCAGGTGAATACATATTGCAAAAAAAGGTAAGGTATGTAGTGGCTCAAAACATGCAATATGTTCCCCCATACAAGAGGCCAAGATTAAAAAGCCCACTTGATACAAATGCACCCAAGAAATAGAGGTTGGAACAAGGATCATCTTCTCATATAGGAGAGTATTCACTATCCTAGACTCCACTTAGAATAGATGATGAGGCATCTCTCAGAGAATAGCTAAGACAAATTGGAAGGGAAGGAGACATTATTATTATAACTATTGATATTGAAGGAGGAATACCTAAAGAGCCTCCTATGACATCTTTTGACCTTACTTAGAGGTAGGAAGATAGACCCTATGATTACACAGGCCTCTCAAAAAATTATCAATGATGAAAAGTTTGTAAAGTCTAGAGCCTTTGCACATTTTTTGTGAAGTAATATTGGAAATTTTGAGGCTAAGTGAAAATCAATGAAAGTAGAGCAACCAAAAAAGTTGGACTCTAAGATTGAGGAAGAGGTTAAGGAAAACTTCATGGAGGAATTTACACAATTGACCCCTGAAGGCGGAAGACAGTTATTGAATGAATTAGGAGTTTTGATATTACCTGAGTGGGACATAGCTAATGTTATGATTTTTTACTTTTTAAGGAAAGAAAAGGATGTCCAGTATAAAATTGAGGAAAAAAATTTGCAAGCACATAGAGGAATAAAGTATAGTAATGATCACCAAGCATTGGTGATTCAGTCTATTGAAAAAAGAGGCAAAACTAGAATACATGAAATCTCAAATGTTGAGCATACATGCAATATCATTGTGTACTAGTTAGATGAAGTGGATAGTGAGGAGGTGAATAAAATGATGACTAGAGAAATGATGGATTTTGGGGCTTTGGTTGCTAGAAAAGGTAAAAATAAATTCCTAGAACTCAATGCCAAGTTTGAAGAAACTCTAAAGGCATATGAAGAGAGAGGGAATAGGATACATTAGTTGAAGACTCAAGTATCCCAGATGGATAAGCAACTAGGAAAAATAAAAGTGGGAGAGTCTATCAAGCCTAGAGTTGTCTATTCTCACCCCCCAATTGAGCCATTTAAGTCAACTCCAATTGTAGAGTTTCTTGATACTCCACAAAGGCCATAATTCTATATTGCTGAGGAGTTTAAGGAAGAAAAGAATAAGTTGTGGGCCTTACATTTTGAGTTGAATAATCAATTTGAAGATAAACTAAGAAAAACAATCTTATATCTAGTAGATACGATTGATTGGCTAGCATTTTATGAGAAATTGGTGAAAATCCTAGACATGTGGAATGAAATAAGAAGTGGTGAAGATACTTTGATTCCTATCATGAAAAGATGGGGTGGAAGAGATGCAGATGTCACCCTTTTATGTATCTTATTTATTAGTCTATCTTGTGAATAGATATGAAATTTTTTTGTTATAACTAATAATTTGTCTGAGTTTGATGAGAAGAGGGTTGCAGTTCAAAAAAGAATAATGATTTGCCTTTAAAGATATTTAGGTGAGGAATTTGATCTTTTTCCCTAGGAACTTAAAAAGATTGATAAGATAAAAGGAAAGGGAGAGTGGGGGAAAGAATTAGATGATTTATTGTGCCAAAGAATGAACGAAGTCATAAATGAAAAGGGACATTTTCTATGGGTAATGACAAATGAAGAATTTGTTAAAATGCAGCTATTTTATAATTCCATTATAGAAGAATTTGTTGAGATAAATAAAATAGGAGACTTTGTGATTTATAAATAGTGTAAGCTCTTGAGTTTTGATTGGCCTAATGATACAATTTTCAAAAAGTGGATGGAGGAATTTATATATTCTAAGAAAATGAAAATAGAGGAAGGTGATGCGGACCAAGAAGAGAATCAAACAATTGATACATCAAAAAAAGAAGACAAAATAGAACAACCAACCTCAGTGATAAGCACAATAGTTCCAATTGATGATATGGAAACTGAGGAATTGGATATAACTATTGTTTTAACAGTACATAATGATGTAAATAGAGAGCCTCGAGTTGAAGTAAGTCTGCAGAAATCAAAACTAGAAACATCAGAAACAAACTTATTGGCTACATCTTCCAAGGAGTTACAAAATCAAAAAAGCCAATTATGAAATCTATAGAATTTTAAGTGTAATGAAAGATGGTCCTACCAAAGGAATATTTGAATTTAAAGTTTTTCTGTTGCACAAAAATTTGACTTTATGTGATAGTAACAATGTAAATATCTTTTTGTTTTTAGGACAACTGTTAGTATTATCTTACCCTAAAGCTTGTTGCATCTCACACTATATAAGTGAGATGCCAAGGCTAGAGAGGGGGTCCAATTCATTGCATAATTTTAGTTTTACTAAGTTTTGTTTGGTCTAGTCTTGATGAAAACTTTATGATGTATTTTCTCTGCAAGTATCTAAGAATAGATTGATGTTATAGAATCTTGATGTCTTATCTTGAGTCATTTTCAATTCTATTATAGTTTTTATAAAAATTTCAAAGGAAATTAATATAAAGATGATTTTTCCCCATATCTTTTCTTCTTTAATCTTCTCTCCATTTTTATTACCTAGTTATCTTGAAATTACATGAGCAATGCTTGTTTAATTGAATGCAATTAGGCTAAGTTGTATATCATTTTCATTGTTTCTTTTCAGTCAATGAATTAGGTAAATGCTTCAATGAATATGATATGATCTCCATGGTACTAGAGAGGATATGTATAAGAATGAGTTTTAGAGGGAATTGCTGATAATATTGATTTTAATGCAATCAATTAGGTCTAGAATTGAATAGGCTCTGAATCCCAATGGATGAGACATTGATCAACTAGTTTAGTTTGGAGAAACCATGAATAATCATTAAGCTTAAAATTAAAATCAATTTTACTTTAATGTTTGAAGAATGACAAAGCTGGTCAGCACTTGTTTACATTTAATTTTAGAGTCTTAGTTAGCTGCTATTACCCAAAATTACCTATAGATCTAAGAAGAATTTTGACCAATCTACTATAAGGGATATATTGTTATAGAACATCATAGAATGAGTAAAGTATGTATGTAGTATCATGTCATAAATATTTCATCCCTCAGGTGCACCCACCTTAGTTTTGCAGAGCCAAAAGAGTAAAAGATCTCTTTGATTTTGTTGAAGTTGGGTCTAGATCTAAAGCACATATAACTATTTATGGGAATGAGCTAATCCTTAGGTGGTTGTGATCTTTATTATCTTGGTATTAATTATTTTTTTGCTTAATAGTGTAAAAATACCAACAGATTTGATGGGGCCAACTATGAAAGTTGGAAGGAGAAGATGAAGACGCATTTGTTGTGCATGGGTCTAGGATATTGGATCTTGACAAAAAGTTCAAATACAATAGTTAAAGAAGAAAACCTTGAGGTTTTCACTAAAGAAGAGAGATTTATTCATGTGTAACATGAGAACAAGAGAATCCCTACTGACATCACTTCCAGAGAATGAATACAGTTAGGTAAAGTCACTTGTAACATCTCATGAAATTTGGAAAGCTTTAGAATCTACTTTTGAAGGTGATGATCATGCAAAAAGAATGAGATTATAAAATTGGATATGCACATCTCAAGATGCTAAAATGATGGAAGATGAATTTTTAAGAAGCTATATTGGTAGAACATCAAAAATGGTTGTAGGTATTCAGTCTCATGGTGGAACCAAGGAAGATGATGAAGTCATATGGAAGATCTTGAAAATTTTGACACCACCATTCAAGCCAATAGTGTAGATGATTCAGCTAGTGATGTTCTACACTAAGAATTTCACTAAGGAAACATTGCTTGGAAGTTTAGAATCACCAGAAGAAGATAAGATAGTCTAGAGAGCTTGCATGAGTCAAAACAGCCTTTAGTGCATTAAATATTCAACCTAATTTGAAAAGGAATGCAAACATTTGTAGAGATTTTGCTAGTAGTGGTAGACTTGATGAAGACAAGAAGATTGAGAAAGGAACAACCATTCTAGTGAGAAGAGAAAAATATGGTAACAAAATCTTCAAATGATGGACTTGTAAGGAATTTGGTCATTATTCATCTAAGTATCCTAAAAGAGAGAAAAAGTATACAGGAAGGTTTAATCCTAGAAGAGGTAGAGATATAAATCATTTCTATGTAAATAAAAATGAAGAATTTGATGATAAAGGTCGAAGTGAAGGTGATGACGAATTAGGATTTGTGGCTATCAAGGAAGATGATCTTGATATAGAAGTTAGAGAAGAAAGAGCTCTAATTAACCAAGTGGAAAAGAAGTCTGATTGGATAATTGATAGTGGTTATTCACATCACATGATTGGTGATATGTATAATTTTCTTTAGCTCAAGAATCATGATGGAGGTATTGGGACTAAAAATTGCATGGTCAATTTTGAGTACCATTGAGAATTTTAAGCCCTATAAACGCTTTTTAATGCTTATGTACCTGGCTATCCATTTGAGCCCCCTAAGG
This sequence comes from Cupressus sempervirens, assembly GCA_028749045.1. Taxonomy (NCBI): domain Eukaryota; kingdom Viridiplantae; phylum Streptophyta; class Pinopsida; order Cupressales; family Cupressaceae; genus Cupressus; species Cupressus sempervirens. The sequence continues at coordinate 606,965,275 of CM053788.1, forward strand.
TTTTTAATGTTTCTAACACCCTGTATTCAGCTTGTCTAAGTGTTCCATGAAGAAAGATTTAGATTCTGAGCCAATCTGTGAAGTCCCGTTTTGAGTAATTGTCATATTAGCATTTTACCCTAAGTGTCAAACAACGACAGGAGGCTATGTTTGCAATTGAATATCTTGCACCCATAAATGCTTCAAGACTTTCTACTTTGGGAGTGTTTAGTGTCCATACTTGAGAACCTATGTTTCAATTTTCAAGCCATTTTGAGTTCATTTAACTAGGTTTTGAATCCCTCAAAGTTGGTAGTTTACTGTTTTCACACATTTGCAAATTGTACACATTTCTGGGAAGCCCTGTTTGACAAGTTATGCCTTTTGAACAATTGACCCAATTGTTGAAATTCCTTTTGTGTTGCATTTTAGAGGTCAGAGACATGCTATGTTTTAAGTTTGAGCTTATGAAGAATCTGTTTCATCAATTTTCAAATGCGATTCCAAATGAAATTTCTACCTTTTTACTGGTGTCAGGAAATGCAAATTGTTTGGTACCCCAGAGTAGATGGTGACGTGGCAAATGAAGTAGAGGTGGATGAATCATGAATAGACACATGGTAGCTGGTCAAAGTTAGTTGACCAGGGTAAAATAAAATGATTTTAAGTTTTCATTTTAAAAATTGTTTTTAAAAGGTGACTCACATTCTCATTTAGTTTTAAATCAAAAGGGGGCATCTTATAAAGTTTTAACTTTAAAGCATTTTAACTTTTTCAAAATTTAAAATCAGATAAGAGTTGTAAACCTAAAGTTTCTAGCAAAGGAGGATGTTTTTCAAATTGAGATTCTAGGTTTTTTTGGAAGGTGATGTATGCCTTATCATATACCGCCGAAATCATGAGAATCTATTTGATTCTGGAGTCAGTTTCTGCACAGGAAGTAGTTGGTTCATGCTATAGGGGAATTTGTCTTAGGTATCTAAATTGCAACTATATTCAGGTAATCAAAGTCCAAAACTAATTTTTAACATAGTAATCACCTGAATATGGTTAAAAGACAGTGAGAATTCAGTTTGGGTCAAAATTGGTTTAGATTCATTCAGTAAAAACTATGATTTCACTGGCATTTCATGAGGCAAATTAGATATTTTGATGACTCATAGGTTTTCATCATTCAGGAAAGGATATTTGCAAATCAGTTATAGGAATGATGAAACAAAGATCAGATAAAACGGGAGAGAGATTAGAGAGAGTCTTTTGATTGCAAAGGAGGGAACTTCAAGTGGACACTTGTCATCTTCAGAATAGATCTGGGAATTCTTTCTTGTCTATATCTTTCTTTCTCTGATACATTGTAGGGGTTCCAGTTTTGGTGACTGAGAAACCAATAGGTTAGCAATTTTCTCTAGGTAATACCAATAGGGTTCCATTGATTTACAATGAAACCACATTCTTCAGCAAATTTCTCTTATGTGAACAGCATTAGGAAGAACAACACAGATAGTTCAGATCTGTTAGGTATTTTTCATGCTTTCATTTCATGCATATGGTTGTATTTTTTCAAGGAAATTAATACAAGGAACAACAGATTGAGTTTCATCTTGAATCTTGTCTCCCTTAATCAGTGAGTTTCAAATTTTTATGGTCTTTGAACAAAGAGCCTAGATAGTAGTTGCAATCCCTTAAGGCTGTATGTTATTTCATTGTTGCTTGTAACTCAAGTAGTTGTGTAAATACTTTAGGGAAATAACATATTTGTAAGTTTTCTGATGGGGATATCATGTAAGAATGAGGTTTAGATTGAGCACAAATATCTATTTACAAGTTAAATAGATAGATCATATATCTAAATATATGCATAAATATCAGATATCCATATGTATGCATTTGATTCATGGATTTTCCCAATGGATTAGGCACTTATCTGCTATAGGATCATTAAGTCTTACTGCTACATATCTAAGGGTTTTGTTGAATTCAACATCTTTAATCAAATGTTCTTTACATTTTATGTTGAAGGACCTAAATGTTTAACTCTCACTTAGCTTGTGAATATTCTAGATTTTCATTTAGCTACTATAGATCTATGTCATTTCATGAGTTACTAGGAGATATAAGGGTTTCATCTACTTAATAGATTCAGGGATATGTTTTGCACTAGTATGGTATCAATTGAATCTGAGGTATACCCACCTAGGTTTTGCAGAGCCTAAAGTGTAGAAGGAGTGTAGCCTTATAGTTGGCCTATTGTCAGAAATGGCATGTTGAAAATGGGAGTTAGCTACCCCTAGATGTGTTACTTTCTCAATGGGATAATTGAAAACCCTCTAGCATTTTCAAACACCAAAAAAATGGAAACTCTACTGGGGAGTTGGATATAGAAAGAGCTAAAATCTCTGGCATGAAATAGATTGGATACAACAAATATATAGCAAGAGGTGTTTCTTATTTCCTTGCTGAAGTTTTATGCACCCTAGTAAGTTTTTATCCATTTGCAGTAGTATTTTTCAAGGTTGAATACAGATTGTGTTGCTAAGAGTGTTCATCTTCAGTCATGTCAACTGGTTGTTGTTTTCAAAATACTATTGTAATTCAGAGTCAGAATTGGTGAAAGATGTTTGCTCTTCTTTAAGTGTTTTTAAAGTTTTGCAAAGTTTTACAAAGTTGACAATTTAGTTCAGATCTGTAGTGTTATGAATCATGTTTAAAATCTTTCTCACAATTGTGAGTGGCGACTCTATCTAAAGGATTTTCGAACCAGTGTAGATTGGTTGTATAATTTTTTTCAAAGAGTTTTTAGTTGAAATAAGCAGATCTGAAAGTTGGGTGAATTTTCAAGCAAGAAGAGAGATCTATATAAGTTTGTGACTAGTAAATTTCAAAGTGTTGTTTGATTTTCTGTTAAAAGTTTTTGAAATGATAAATGTGAATCACTATTGTGATTTCATTTCTCGCCTCAAGGAGATGGTGACTCTATAAAGTTTTGATTAGTGGTGTGAAGAATTAAAATCAACACTAGGCCAATCAGCAGATCAGTGATTTCATGCAACAACACTAAAAGGTATTCTCATTTTCATGTATTTTCTTTTCATGAAAATTGATTGGGAAAAGTGTGTTCTCCGTCAAGTGAGGTTTCAGCATTAAGAAGAGGAGAATGATTTGATAAGTTATATACACTTCATTAGATCAAGTTTCAGTTGGTTGTTTTTAAGTTTGTGAAGTGTGTTTAAAGTTCATGGGTAGAAGGGTATAGATCTGCTGCAAATTATAAATTAGAAGTTATTATAGGTGAATGAGGTTAAAATTTTTGAATAATGTCAAGATTCAATTCACCTAGGATGCAGCCAATTAGTGAAGTTCCTAGATCCATTTCTACCAAGTGGTATATGCCATTAAATTTTAATGATATTCATGGTTTCCCAAATACTATGCCTTGCAACCTCAAAAAGTATTTGCCTAAGTTTGGTGGGAACCATGAAAGGTCAACTAATCATCATGTTTAGTTATTCAATGATTTGGTTGGTGATTTTGAAATTTCTCATGAAGACGTTCAGATGAAGTTGTTTGTTTAGACTTTAGAAGATGATGCTAGAGACTAGTTTTCATTTTTACGAGCATGTTCAATTTCATCCTGGGATGACTTATTGTCAGACTTCATGATGCAGTTCGGGGAAACAGTAAGCATCTCTGATTATTTTCATACATTTTTGAATATCCAAGTAAGGACTGGTGAGTTAGTTCCTGAATTTAATATTAGATTTGCAAAGGTTTTAAATGAAATTCCTAAAAGTTACATACTGGATTATCAAATGTGTTTAGTGGTTTATCTCGATGCATTTGATAAGAAGATGAGCTATCTGTTGAGAGATAAAGAACCTAAGACTTTGCATCAGGCATTCATGATAGCAATAGAGATTGAGAATAACATAAAATATGGCTTAACTCAGAGTCACTTCTCTAGAAATATTTGCCAGCAAGATGAGGTACAAAGAACAAATCAATGTCATATAGAATGTTTAATTTCAGATCAGCAAATAAGTACCCCTGCTGTTGTAAATAGTTTTTTTGAAGATTTGAAAATAAAAAAATGTGGACATAAAATCTCTTTGTTGCAAAGAAGAAATGATTCCATTCATGCTAAATTGAATGCACATGTTTATGGTATTACAACAGTGAATGATAGAGTTGATTCACTTGATGAGTTATGCATGCAAGATATAAATTCAGTCATTCATTTTCCCATTGATGATTTAAATTGTGTTGAAAACATAATGAATCAGGAAGAGGAAAGGTAAATTTATCTCAGTATGAGGATGAAGAACCTAAAAGTGATGTATCAAGTGATAAAGATGAAATTGCTGATCCGACATATTGTGAAGAAGCATCATGTGAAGAGAATGGTGAGACTTTTTTCTCAAGTCAAGAAGAGGATTGTGATAGTACATATGCATCTTCATGTGAATTAGATGCTTATTGGGAAGAAGAAAGTAATAATGGGAGTGAGTATTCTCTTGCTAGTAAAGGTATGAGTAATGTTCCCAAATCTGAAAGTGAAGTCTCATTTCAGAGTTATACAAGTCAGCTAGATGTTGAAAGTGGTGAAGAAGATTTGTCTACACAATATGAAGACAAAGAGGTTATCCATAAAGACAGATTACCTAATTGTGTAGAAGAGTGTCTTGAGGATGAGTGCAATGATGATCAGTATATGATTGATCCTAAGATTAATGCATTAGCACCTATTGGTAAGATAAATGATGATTTTCTTGCAAGACATTTGAATCACCTACATGAAGACAATGAAAATAACTTTGATTTATATTCTACATGCTTCGTTCACAGAGTGGGTGTTGAGGCTTCATATGATTCTGATTTTTCTTCACATGCTAAAAGTCTCCATGAAGATGAAATGGGTAATGGTTTTAAAATATACAATAATGCTTTATATGATGAAAATCCTGATAATGATCAACCCATTTTTTGTGAAAACATTCAAAGTGGGTCATTGCATGGAGTTATCAATCCTCTTTTTGAAGAACATATCGATGATTCATATTAAGTTAAGGGTGATTTTGATAATGATACTTTATCCTACTACTGTAAGAGACCAGACTGTTCTTCTTCTGAGTTTGATAGTGAAACAAATGATTATGTTGCATCTGATGAGATAGATGACAAGGTGTTTGACGAAGTTATTTTTGAAAATCATTATGCACCTTGCAATGAGTTTTATGATGAACTCTCTGATGTGAAGAACCATTTGAAGATTGTGGATTAGCTTCAGATTTTGACATTGATGACATGTGTGAGTAAAAGTTAGAGTGTTCATTTGAATATCATCCAATTATTCATAAGGATGCACATTTTCAAGGTATGTGTGATCCCTTTCCCCAAGTTGAATACGAAGCCTTCATATTCGAGAATCATAGCATGCATAAATCAGTAAATGAAGACAATTTTTAGTCTTAGTTTGATACATTTGAGAATGTTGATCAGAACTTTCATACTGAGCAAGTGGTTGAAAGTGAATTTAGTTTTTACATGCATTATGAAGGTGAAGTTGTAGATTCAGTTTTACCAAGAGAGTTGATTCATGATGCTAATTAGACTGGTGAGACTGATATGAGTAATATTTCTAGTTTACCTCATGCAAGTTCAAATGAGAATTATGTTTATGATAGAGGTAAACAATTTTTTTGAAGTTCGATGGCCCGGGGTCATCGTTTGTAAATAATAGGAGTAGTTGTTTTTGTTTTCAATAAAGTTGTTCGAGAGAATTTTTGAAGTCAGGTGTGTGGTTTGCTTCTACCAGAGATCTAAAATCTTGCCATGCCTACAAGGGGTATGCATCCCCAGACAGAGCCACTATTGAGACTAAAAATTGCATGGTCAATTTTGAGTACCATTGAGAATTTTAAGCCCTATAAACACTTATTAATGCTTATGTACCTAGCTATCCATTTGAGCCCCCTAAGGTGTTTAATGTTTCTAACACCCTATATTCAGCCTATCTAAGCATTCCATGAAGAAAGATTGAGATTCTGAGCCAATCCATGAAGTCCCGTTTTGAGTAGTTGTCATATCAGCATTTTACCCCAAGTGTCAAATAGCGACAGGAGGCTATGTTTCCAATTGAATATCTCGCACCCAAAAATGATTCAAGAATATCTACTTTGGGAGTGTTTAGTGTCCATACCTGAGAACCTATGTTTCAATTTTAAATCCATTTCAAGTTCATTTGACTAGGTTTTGAATCCCTCAAAATTGGTAGTTTACTGTTTTCACAAATTTGCAAATTGCACACTTTTCTGGGAAGCCCTGTTTGATGAGTTATAACTTTTGACCAGTTGACCCAATTGTCAAAATTCCTTTTGTGTTACATTTTAGAGGTTAGAGACATGCTATGTTTTAAGTTTGAGCTTATGATGAATCTGTTTGATCAATTTTCAAACGCGATTCCAAATGGAATTTCTACCTTTTTACTAGTGTCAGCAAATGCAGATTGTTTGGTACCCCTCTTTTTGATGTCATAACTTGAAACCCATGATAGCTGGGATCAAATGAATTGTACCACTGTGTTTTCCTCTGAAAATACTACAAGTGTATCAATTTTCAAGTTCTGACAAATCCATCTTCACACTTTTCTAGGGTCTTTCCATTTGTAAAAAATGATATTTTATTGATGTCCAATATCCTGCAAATCTAGATAGCCAACTTCAGATGCTTGCCAAATTTGACCTGTGATTCATCATGAGCCCAAATCACAAAATCATATTCTCCTCATGTCAAAGTACCAATGCCCCAGTTTTCAGAATCTCACGTATCCATTTGCCCAATTTTTGGAGCTCAAACCAAATGTACTTTTTAGTTTTCTAACATATTTTTGTGTAGGTAATTTTGAAGAGGCGACTTTCACATCGAATATCTTTTGACCCCAAATTTGTCATGAGACTAGATTCAATATGGTAAGAGCATGCAGAATAGAGAATCAGTGCCTCAAGTTTCAGAGCCTGGTCAGTTGTTCAAGTCAATTTTTAAGAGTAGTCAACAAGCCTCCTAACATGAAATTGAAAATTTGACAAGAAGTGATTAAATGAGTTTTAATTGAGGGTTCAGTGATCAAACTTGATTTTTTAAATCAGCCCAAGATGTTCTGAAGATCAGTTTGAAGGCTCAAGTGTCCAGGATTGAATTTTTTTTTAGCCGGACCCACTTTGGGGTCCAACTATTTTTGTCAGATTGATAAGATGCCAGGGTCAAGAAGGAAATGGAAATGAAGCTTTTGGAATCCAAATTTGAAAAGAAAAATGAATAGGAATGCAAACTTGCCATCCACATCAAGTTAGTGAAAGTCTTAGAACCATTGAACACACATCATACTGGAGGGAGCTTCCATTGAAAAGAAGCAGCAAAGAACAAGCAGGGGCATCTATAGTAAGGAAGATGCCAAGCATAAGGTAAATAAAAAAACTAAGCCGGAAGCCCAAGACAATGGTCGATGCCATGTCCACGCATAGAATAAAGTCATGTTTTTGATAGCAGAGGAAACCAGCCAAATTCCATGAAAAGGAAAAACTGTTCACAAGGAAGCATTCATAAGCCACGCCCAAGCATAGAGATGATAGTGTTAAAAATGTAGACCATCAAAGGGGTAGCTTCCATGAAAAAAGAAGAAGAGAAACTCCATGCATAAAAAGTAGCAGAGAGGTTGAAAGAACACTGTGCACACACGCCAATATGCAAGAGACCACAGGCAAAGAGGAATAAGAGCATGAAATGCTTGCAACGTGAATGAAGAGAAATATGGCATTAACCCACGCCAATGTGCAGAGAACCCATAGCTTCAAGATAGAGAGGCATTGAAATTGGCAGCATGTGTTGACAGAGAATAGGGCACCATTGGTGAAGAGGAACTCAAGTATGGAGGAAGCCGTAGGAGGCTTAGAAAGAACCCATGGCACTAGGGATGCTCCAAAAGTTTTAAGGAACGTAGTCCATGCCTTGTATAAAAGAGCAAGCTCCACCTGCATTGAAGAATGGAGTCAATTTTAAACACAGTGAAAAGGAAACATGTCATGAGGTTTATCACGTATTGCTCACAGGACAGATATTATATGTCCTTAAATACAAGAACAAGTAATATGATTTGTGTCCTAAGAGACACGCCTTTTAAAGGAAGCAAAGAAAGAGGTGGGCCCCCTATGCACTAGATGTTGAAGCCTATTGTATGATGATGCCAACACAATTTTAGACAAAGATGCAAAAATGTTGATGTGGCAGGAAGTGCCCAGATCATGCCACGCGTCTCAATTGAACGGTGCCCGCTTCCCCACAATATTAAGTTGCACCCAGGTTAAATAAAGTGGGAAAGCAGGATTGTGCCATGTGGCAGTGTGGTTCCCAGTGGGTGATGAGTTGGCGAAGGTCAGGAGCAGTTTATGAGGAAGCATAGGATCGTGACACATGTCACAATCTGCCGAACAAAACATTCCCACAAAAAGAAGATGTAGGTTGGTTAAAAAATGTGAGCAAGCAAGATTTCACCACGTGTCACTGGGCCTAGAGTAGATGGTGACCTGGTAGATGAAGCAAAGGTGGACAAATCATGAACAGACACGTGGCAGCTGGTCAAAGTCTGTTGACCATGAAATTGGAGGGATGGGTAAAATAAAATGATTTTAAATTTTCATTTTTAAAATTGTTTTTAAAAGGTTACTCACATTCTCATTTAGTTTTAAATAAAAAGGGGGCATCTTATAAAGTTTTAACTTTAAAGAATTTTCAAATTTTCAAATTTTAAAATCAAATAAGAGTTGCAAACCTAAAGTTTCTAGCAAAGGACGTTTTTCAAATCGAGATTTTGGTTGTTTTCGAAAGGCAAAGTATGCCTTATCATATATTGACAGAATCATGAGAATCTAAATTTTTTGATTCTAGGGTAAGTTTCTGCACAGGAAGTAGCTGGTTCATGCTACACCAAGATTTTTCTTAGGTATCTAAATTGTAGCTGTATTCAGGTAATCAAAGTCTAGAACTAATTTTTAACATAGTAATCACCTAAATATGGTTAAAAGATAGTGAGAATTCAGTTTGGATCGAAATTGGTTCAGATTCATTCAGTAAAAACTATGATTTCACTAGCATTTCATGAGGCAAATCAGATATTTTGATGACTCACAGGTTTTCATCATTCAGGAAAGGATATTTGCAAATTAGTTACAGGAATGATGAAACAAAGATCAAATAAAAGGGGAGAGATATTAGAGAGAGTCTTTTGATTGCAAAGGAGGGAATTTCAAGTGGACACTTGTCGTCTTCAGAATAGATCCAAGAATTATTTCTTGTCTGTATCTTTCTTTCTCTGATACATTGTAGGGGTTCCTGTTTTGGTGACTAAGAAACCAATAAAGTAGTAGTTTTTTCTGGGTAATACTAGTAGGGTTCCATTGATTTACTATGAAATCACATTCTTTAGCAAATTTCTCTTATGTGAACAACATTAGGAAGAATAACATAGATAGTTTAGATCTCTTAGGTATTTTTCATGCTTTCATTTCATGCATATGGTTGTATTGTTTCAAGGAAATTAATACAAGGAATAATAGATTGAGTTTTATCTTGAATCTTGTCTCCCTTAATTAGTGAGTTTCAATGTTTTATGGTCTTTGAACAAAGAGCCTAGATCGTAGTTGTAGTCCCTTAAGTTTGTATGTTATTTCATTGTTGCATGTAACTCAAGTAGTTGTGTAAATACTTTAGGGAAATAACAGGGTTGCAAGTTTGCTGATTGGGATATCATGTAAGAATGAGGTTCAGATTGAGCACAGATGTCTATTTACAAGTTAAATAGATAGATCGTATATCTGAATATATGTATAAGTATCAGATATCCATATGTATGCATTTGATTCATGGATTTGCCCAATGGATTAGGCACTGATCAGCTATAGGATCATTAATTCTTACTACTACATATCTGAGGGTTTTTTTGAATTCAACATCTTTAATCAAACATTCTTTACATTTTATGTTGAAGGACCTAAACGTTTAACCCTCACTCAACTTGTGAATATTCTAGATTTGCATTTAGCTACTACAGTTCTGTGTCATTTCATGAGTTACTAGGAGATATAAGGGTTTCATTTGCTTAACAGATTTAGGGATATGTTTTGCACTGGTTTGGTATCAATTGAATCTAAGGTATACCCGCCTAGGTTTTGTAGATCCTGAAGTGCAGGAGTATAGCCTTATAGTTGGCCTGTTGTCAGAAATGGCATGTTGAAAATGGGAGTTAGCTGCCCCTAGATGTGTCACTTTTTCAGTGGGATAATTGAAAACCCTCCAGCATTTTCAAACACCAACAAGAGGTATTGTTAGAGTTGGTAATACATTAACCTATTATATAACAAGAATTAGATCCATTACTCTTGATGGTAGAACTAACAATGATGTCTATTTTGTTGATGGATTGAAGGATAACTTGTTGAGCGTTGGAAAATTGGTGGACAAAGGTTATTAGTTACAATTTACTAAGAAGACTTGCACTATCAAAGACAGAGATGGCAAGATGATTGGAACTGGCACTAGATCTAGAGGTACTTTATTTTAGTTTAATACTAATTAGATTACATATTTGGTAGCTAAAATGGATAATAGTTGGTTGTGGCATAGAAGATTCTATCACATAAACATTGATAATATTGTGAAGGTTAGTAGCACTTTTGGAGTCATAAACTTGCCTAAGATTGTTAATCCTAATAATGTTGTGTGTAAGGAATATATTTTGGCTAAGCATAAAAAAGTATCATTTCCTAGCAAGAAGTTCACTACCACAAAGAAGTTGGAGATAGTTCACACAAATTTGAGTGGTCCCTCCAGAACAAGAGAATTTTATGGTGAAAAGTATTTTATGGTTTTTGTTGATAATTTTACTGAAATGATGTGGGTAGCATTTCTTAAAGAATTCTGAAGTCATGTTTAAGACTAACAATGACTTGCAGAATGATGTGCCAAATTTTAAGCATAAAGAACAACAAACTTTCGAACCTAGAGAAGAGATAAGAGTTGAGATGTGAACTCCTACACCTAATAGAAATATGACAAGGAATCACCCTCCTAAGCAGATAATTTGAAGTAAAGAAAAAGGAATTATGACAAGGAATAGAGTAAATGAGGAGATATGCTTGATAGCTCAAGTTGAACCTAAGTGCTTAGATAAAGAAATCAAAGATAACCATTAGATCTAAGAAATGGAGGAAGAATTGGATCTAGATAATGTTAAATGATACATGTGAGGTAGTTCCTAGACCAAAAGACAAGAATGTGATAGGAAGAAAATGGGTTTTCAGGAATACGATGAATGAGCAAGGAGAATTTGTGAGAAACAAGGCCAAACTTGTTTGTAAATATTATTCATAGCAAGAATGCATTGATTACAAGGAAACATATGCACTTGTAACAAGAATGGAAGCCGTAAGAATGTTCCTAGCTTATGCAGTGAGCAAAAAATTCAAAGTTTATCAGATGAATGTTAAATCAACCTTTATGAATGGAGAATTAGAAGAAGAGGTTTATACTGAGAATCTTGAAGGATTTCCTTTATCAAAATATAAAGACATGGTATGCATATTAAAGAAAGATCTTTATGATCTAAAGAAATAACCAAGAACCTAGTATGCAAGGTTGGACAGTTACTTGCCAAAGCTTGGATTTTCTAAAGTTACGACAGATAGTAACTTGTCTCTAAAAGAAATTGTAGATGGTTTTTTTATCATTGTAATATTTTTTGATGATATTAATTTTGGAGGCAATGATGAAGCTAGTTATAAATTTTCCAAAGAGATGAAAAATGAATTTGAAATGAGCATGGTAGAAGCAATGAAGTTTTTCCAGGGCTTGCAGATTGTGCAAAATATTGATGGTATATTCATTTCACAAGATAAGTATCTAAAAGATTTTTTGAAAAGGACTGGCTTGGAAAGTTGTAAACCTTTTGGCACACCTATGATAAATGGTCACAAGTTATCCAACAAAGATGAGACACCTATAGTTGAGAAGAAGAAGTATAGATCAATGATTAGAGGTTTGCAATATCTTACTCGCACCAAACTAGTATAGATCAATGATTGGAGGTTTGCAGCAATTAAGAGAATATTCAAATATCTAAAAAGGACATCTGATTGTGGAATTTGGTATTATAGTTCAAGTGATTTCACTTTTTGTGAATATACTAATGTTGATTGGGAAAGCAATATGGATGACAAAAAAAGCACTAATGGTGGAGCAATCTTTCTTGGAGGAAGATTGGTTTCTTGGTTAAGCAAGAAGCAAGATTATGTTTCACAAAGCACTAGTGAGGTAGACTATATTGCAGCAGAAAAATACTATAATCAAGTTATGTGGATGAAGAAATTATTGAAGAATGTCATAATTGAGATCAAAGAACATGTTATCATTTACTGTGATAACACAAGAACAATGAGTATGTCTAAGAAAACTATATTGCATTCTAAGACACAAGATATATCTATTAAGTATCATGTACTGAGAGAGAAAGAAATAGAAAAGAAGATCATATTGGAGTATGTAAGTACTAAGGATCATATTGTAGATATCTTTACAAAGTCATTGCCTAAAGATTCATTTGACTACTTGAGAGGTATGCTTGGGGTTATGCTCCTACGTACTTTTGAATAGTTGATGCAGTGAGTGGATCAGTCTAGTGGCACATAACACTATTATTTAACTAGACTAAAAGATTATGCTTCCTATATGACGATTTTCAGGTATGTAATGAATCATTAAGGACTCTTGGTATTTGCTATTTAACAGTGTCTTTGGACACTCAAGTTGGTTGATGACTTGGAGTAGATGATTGACAATTGGTATGTACAAATTGGTATTGAGTTTGACATCTTTGATATTAATGTCAATTAGGGAGAAATATCCATGAAAAAAATCTCCTAAAACATGAGGGAGAGTATGTATGTAAGAACTCGTAAAGAAATGGGAGAGAGATATGATCAAGCAGCAACAATAAAAGTTTACTTGATATTCTTGGAACTTAGTTTCTCATCTATATTGCCATCAATGCAAAAGGGGTAGATTGTTAGCATGAATGTTGATGATACTACATTGGGGGTGTATCCTAAGCATTGGATAATATTGATATGTTGCATTCATGATTGTGTTTGTCATTGATGTCAACATAGCATGGTTTCTATAAAGACTGGTAGAGTAGAAATAAAAGATCTTGATAGTACATATAATAGTTTGTCTGTCTAGTTGTGTATAGTTATGGACATGTACATAATAGTTTCTTGATGACATGGTTAGGTGTGTAGAGTCTAAGTCAATGGTGTATAGAAGTTGTACCTAATTTACACAGAGTAGTTTAGTAACAAAGTATTGGGAAAGTAGTTACTAATGTTTATTTTCTATCTTACATCTGAGGCAATTGAAGAGATGTGTAACCAACCAAAAATAAAGGATAGTTAGATGATGATTTTAGTGATTGCACAAGCATTATTATTGCACAAGTAAAGTTTTGTATAGGCTGTGAGCCGATAGTGCTATTGTAATTATAATTTAATTAATTATCTTATTTTAATTAATTGATAAAGCCTCAAGGCCAGCTCAAGGAATTATTATGAAGATATGATATAAAGGAAATATATTTTCATTGATTGTAAAGTGTGTGATCAAGTGTTCAAGTGTGAATTATGAAGAGGATTAGAGTGCTTATGGATGCATGTAAGCGATGCAAGGGATTATTGCGTATACAAGTTGAGATCTAGTTAGAAGATCTAAAGGAGAAAAATTCTAGTTTATAGGATAGAGATAGAGGAAGGAAGTATATTTTAGTTCTATTATTTTGCAAGGAACAATACAAAGATAATTTGGATTTTTGGTTCATTGGTCTTTCCCTTGAATTTTTTTGGGCAGTGGGTCCACCTGTCTTCCACAACTCCTAATGAGGTTGGCACAATTCCTAACAAGGTTGGAATCTCATAACAAGGATTAGAAGTCTCCTAACAGGGACTCATATGTACTGATTTTGTTATAACTGTAACAAGGTGTCTATCCTCTAACATGAAATATTTATGCTAGTACATCATCTTGTGGGTACAATCCCCATTGGTATTTTCCCTCTAATCAAGGGTTTCCCTAGTTAACATATCTAGTGTTATTGTGTATGAATATCTTCTTACGATTTTAGTTTACATTACTCATATGGTTAAGATTTTTTAAAGTTATTATTTGTGATATTAGTTGGATAACTAATTTACACCAACCCCCCCCCCCCCCCCCTAGCTATATCGATGGACTATATAGTGTAGAGCCCATTTGTCGTTGCACCAAAAGCCATGACTGTTAGTGAACATGGAACACCACATAATTAACCACCTGTGGGCAGGGGAGTGCGTTGCATCACCCAACAATCTCCCCCTCGACGCGCATACCAGGTGCTTACGCGGGTCAGGAAGGCACCGGGGAGATTTGAACCCATGACCGGGCCTAAACCAGGCTCTGATACCAATTGTAGGGCCCATTTGCCGTTGCACCAAAAGCCATGACTGTTAGTGAACATGGAACACCACATAATTAACCACCTGTGGGCAGGGGAGCGCGTTGCATCACCCAACATATAGCTGGGGAGAATAGAGGAACAAGAAACAAAAGATGGTGGAGATTCCACAAAAGGCTCAATAAAAAGCCTTACAAATTCTGCCATGGGGTAGTCAATACTTTGATGATTTTAGAGGGATGTATCTAATATCTTAGGCCTTTGAGGAGGATAAAATGGAAAAGAAACTATAATTAAAACCTCAAATGATTGATGATAGAATCATTGAAGCCAATGAATTTATGAGAAATAATAATTTCATTAAAAATAAAGAGTTCAAGAGATTCATATTCAATTTGAAATAGATTGAATTATCCTTGCAAATGAATCTAGGGGAATCTGATGAGGTGGTGGCTGAGATGGTTCAGAAACTACAACACTATGATCCTGCCAATGAAACCCTCACTATGGAAGAAGCAAGAGACTCACTATGGAATAAGCAAGAGACTTTGTGAGAAGAAGAGGCATGATTATCTTACCATGATGGGATATCAGTTCATCTTTCCTAGTAGACTAGATGAGGATAGAGAAAAAGTTTATCTCATTTTAGGATGAGAACTAGTGTGGAGAATTGATAGGCTTTGGTTATAATATTAATTCCCAAACTATGGAAATATGGAGCATGGGTCTAGAAATTTAGAAGTCTACACTAACAGAAGTTAGATTCCCCAAGATAAAATATTATATTTTGGAATGTTCAATCCACCTCTAGTAGCCAGATATATGGGATGCAAAAATCTATGGAATTGATAGGAAAGAACAAGATGGATGTGCTTGAAGCATAATTGGAGAGAGTCTATGAAAGGTACATTAAAACAAAGAGGCACTATGAGGAAGAAATGAAGAACACTTATGCCTTAGAGAAGAAGATCCTCAGATGGAAAAATTAGGTAGAAATATTAAGAAATATTATCAAACCTACTAGAAATTATAGACCAAGGCATCCAAATAGAGAGCCAAGGATCAAAGATTGGAGGTAATTCAACTTGGGATATGGAAGTTAACGGAGATGATTTGGAAATAGGAAAGGAGATTGAAATTATAACTATGAAGAACTTGTTGGTTCATAAAATAAATGCATTGAAACTGATCTCCTAGAATGTGCACAACAACTATCTTGTGTTGTAAGGAGAAGAATACAGATGTTCAAAGGTAGTTCCTTATTATCTCCTCACTTTGCCACATGGGCTCCTTATACTCCATTTTTTGATAGTCTAGTACCTTTTTTGGCATAGAATAAAGATCTTTTGAGGGTAACTATTATAAATACTAGAAAGATGATCTTTACTGGCAAGTTGCAACAAATTCAAAATAAGATGAAAGCAATTGCCACATAAACACCAAATTTTGTGCCTACAATTTTGGAGAGTGATGGAAGAGTTAAGAACTAGGTAGAATGGGACCAACATCTTATGATAGCATTTTAAACCATCCTAGATTCCTCACATAATATAATGATGAGGTGAGTGTAGTAGTAGTGTATGATTTGATTGACATGCTCTACAAATAAGAATCAGAAATGTCAAAAATAATTACAGAGGTTAACACAATAATAAATGCCAAGTGGAACAAATGCCTTTAAGAGTTAGATGTAGTTAGAGATACCACTTGGCCTGATATAGATACAAATATTGCTATTTGGGAAGTTATTATAAACATAAAAGCCTTACCATCTAGATATTGTAATCAAGGAAGTCTTTTCAAATCTAAGAAGAATTATTGACCATTTGTGCTATAAGGGATATATCTAACAAGAGAATATTAGCGAGTAAATGTTTGAAGAAAGGATCATCAAATTAGTCACATATTCATCCCTAAGGTCCACTTGCCTAGGCCCTATAGAGCCTAATGTCTAAAGAATCATTGTGATTCTATTTATGTTGGTCTAGATCTAAAGTGAATTCAGTTGGATATAGGAAGCAACTAACCCTTAGACTTATTCTTGTCTTATGTATCCTAGTATTGAGTTTTACATAATCCTAGTAGTTTTCAAACACTAATAGACTCAAGGAATTATTTTGAAGATATGGTATAAAGGAAGTATTTTTTCCTTTTTGCTAACATGTTGTGATCATGGTATGAAGTGTTAAGTGTTAAAAGGAGTAGAATTTTTAGTGAATGCAAGTAAGTGATCCAAGGGATTATTGGATGTGAGTTTTGTGATCTGGTTACAAGATCAAAATGAGTAGTGGTATGTTTGACAGGACAATGGAAGGAAGTACTATTCATTTTTATTCTTCTACAAGGAATAATATAAAGATAATTTTGACAATTGGTTCGTTGGTCTTTCCCTTAATGTTTTTTGGGTAGTGGGTTCAGCTATCTTCTGCAACTCCTAGCAAGGTTGATACAACTCCTAACAGGGTTGGAATCTCCTAATAGGGACTCATATGTAATAAATGTTGTAATAGACTCCTAATAGGGTCCATTGTCTACTAAGGAATATTTATATTTGTACATCATCTAGTGGGCACCATGCCCATCAGGGTTTTCCCTATGATCAAGGGTTTCCTTAGTTAACATCTCTGCTATTAGTGTGCATGAGTATCTTGGTGTTATTTCTATTTATATTTCTCATATGGTTAACTTTGTTTAAGGCTAATGTTTTTCATAATAGTTGTATAACTGATTTATCCCCCACCCTAGTTTGGTGAACAATATATTCTAACAATTTCTATCAGAGCATCAGGTTCTTGAAGATAAAACTTAACAACATTGGGAGATCAGTGGCAAGTCATATCAAAAAGATAGTTCTAAGTCTGATGGATAGAATTTTGACACCTAGAAGATGGAGCTTCTTGATGAGATATTAGAATAGTGTACATATTTGAGCATTGAGTTTCTAGATCCAAAATCCTTTCTTTTGATACAAAGGAAAAATAGAACAAGTAAAGATAGATCTAGATTTGAAGAAGAGATGAAGATCAAGGAGGGTATTGGTCTTCTTATGAAAAGAGAGCTAGAAGGTGTGGAAAATTTTATTTGTTGTACATGTAAAGAGTTTGGTCATTTTTCTTCTAGATGTCCTAAGAGAATTAAAAAAACTAGAAAGAGTTTACTTTTTGATAAAGATGAAGAATTTAAAAAAAGTATGGTAAGATTCTTTAATGATTGTGATGATAATGGTAATGAGGTTGAATTGGTTAAGAAAGATGAAATAGTAGAAGATATAGCTTTGAAAACTATTCTTGATTCAAAGGCTAACCATGAAAATTTGGAAGTTATCATTGAGACTAATAATGATTTGCAGAATAAGAATTAGTTTGAAGAGCAAAGATCTAGGCCTAGAGAACAATATAGAGTTGAGTTGACAACTTCTAGTAGAAGTATATTCAGAAATAATATGAACAAACAAGGTGAAGTTGTGAGAAATAATGCCATACTTGTTGATGCAGGAGCATCCTAGGTGTAAGAGAAAACTTGCATCACCCAAAAATATTTTCTTTTCAAGCTTTTCTATTTTAATAAGGACTAGTAGATAGGGTGGTTATTATTTATGGGAACTTGTTATTTTTAGTAAGTTTTTCATACAAGCTTAGAATTTTGTCATTTTCTATATGAAGGTTCATTTTATAGTTATAAGCCTAGCATAAAAATCCTCATTGCTCCAACTTAAGTATTGGAGAAGTTATTGTAGATTTTAAGTGGAAAAAATTTGTAGAAAAATCTTCAGGCTCACCGTAGACTTAGAGTGCCTAGATGAGGTCTAAAAACTTGATGAAAGGGTGGTAGCACAGTTCCAAGCCTATAGATCAAAAGCTAGCATTTTCAAAAAGTTGTTATAATAGCCAATTAGAGAAATGGTTTGAGTGTTATGGCCTTCCAACATTGGGCTACCTAAAATATCTAAAATAATTGTAAAAGATGTATTTGGTCGAGTATATATGTATTGTTAAGGTCTATCGGACCTAGGTATTAAGTTTCATTGTCTATAACCTGAGGTCTCAGGCAGTACAAAATTTCCTATTTAAGAAAGGCTTGAACATTGTCTATAACAACTCTGGGTAGTAATTTGCAACTTTGTCTTGTAGATTACTGTAATAAATGTGCCCATTTGGGTTAGCATAATGTAATTGTGAATTCTATAATTTTGCATCTGTGGCAATAATAAGAAGTTCATATTTTGTTCTCACATTTGTTGTTGTTTCTTTGTTACTATTATGAGTTTATGGTATTAAGGGGAGAACCCTTCATCGCTTGTATACAAAGGTTACACAAAGTAAGAAGGAATAGACTATAAGGAGACATATGCCCCTATAGCCAAAATGAAAGTAGTAAGAATGTTCTTGGCTTATACAATAAATAAGAAGTTCAAAGTAATGTTCTTGGCTTATATAATAAATAAGAAGTTCAAAGTATATCAAATGGATGTAAATTAGCCTTCCTGTATGGAAAATTTGAGGAAGAGGTATATATTGAGCAACCTTAAGGTTTTTCTCTAACAGAAGACAAAGATATGGTATGTTACTAAAGAAAGCTCTATATGGTCTAAAGAAAGCACCCATAACCTGGTATGCAAGGTTGGAAAACTATTTGGAAATACTTGGATTTGCTAAAGGTATGGTAGATAGCAACTTATATTTGAAATAAATTGAGAATAAATTTTTGATAATTGTAATATTTTTTGATGACATCATATTTGGGGTAATGACAAAGAAAGTGATAAGTTTGCTGAAGAAATGAAGAATGAGTTTGAGAAGAGCATGATAGGAGAAATGAAGTTTTTCCTAGGATTGGAGATTGTGCAGAATAGTGATGGTATTTTCATCTCACAAGCTATACTTGAAGGATTTGTTGAAGAGATTTAGATTGGAAAGTTGTAACCATGTTGGTACACCTATGATAATTGGTCACAAGTTATCTAGCAAGGATGAGACACCTACAGTTGAGCAAAAGTACAGATCCATGATTGCAAGTTTACACACTAAACCGAATATAACAAATGCAATTGGGATTGTAGCTAGATTTCAAGTTGATCCTAAAGAATATCATTATGAAGTAATAAAGAGGATATTCATATATTTGAAAGGAACATTTAGCTATGGAATTTTGTATGATAGATTGAGTGGTTTCACTCTATGTGCATATATTGATGTAGATTGGGAAAGTAGTATGGATGATAGAAAGAGCACCGGTGGTGGATCATTTTTTCATGGAAGAAGATTAGTTTCTTGTATAAGTATGAAACAAGATTGTATTTCATTAAGTATAGCTGAGGTAAAGTATGTTACATTAATAAAAAATTTAATCAAGTGATGTGAATGGAATAGATGATGAAGGATATCATAATTGAGTTTGTAGAACCTATTATCATATACTATGATGACACAAGTACAATGAGTATACCTAAGAATCATGTCTTTCCTTCTAAGACTAAGCATATATCTATTAAGTATCATGTCTTGAGAGTGAAGGTAGAAAAAAGGAGATTAGATTGGAATATGTGATTACTAAAGATCAGATTATAGATATCTTTATGAAGCCCACCTAAAGATACATTTCAGTACTTGAGATGTATACTTGGGGTTATGTCCCTACCTAATTCTGAGTAGATGATGCAAAGAGTGCATAAGTCTAGTGGTATAGATAACTATTATTAGACTAGACTAAATGTTGATGCTTCCTATATGGGGGAGTATCTGTGATGAGTTGAGTCATTAAGGACTCTTGGTATTTGGTCTTGAACAATGTCATTAAACACTTGAGTTGGTTGAAGACTTGGAGTAGTAAACTAACATAATGAGGCCTTTGTCATTGATGTCATTGCAAGAGAATATGCAGAAAAAACATCTCCTCAATATATATGGGGAGCGTGGATGGAAATCTCTACTTTATTAGGGAAATTTAGAAAGATTCATGTAAAGAAGAAAGAAGAATATCTCTATGGGGGAGATAAACAACATGAAGAACTTTGGTATATAGTGAGTTGTTTAATTTGAATAATTCATGTTAATCCTAAAGAAGAACAACAACAAAGAAGTGTTCCAGAGGATTTTAGATTTGATTAATGAAGAGGATTTGAGAAGATGAGAATAGAAGCGACAATAGAGTAATATCTTGGTATTCATGGAACTTAGATATTTTTTATCTATGTTTCCATCAATGCCAAAGGGGGAGATTGTTAGCATGAATGTTGATGATAATACTTTGGGGGAATATTCTAAGCATTGGAGAGTATTGACATGTTGTATTCATGACTATGTTCATCATTGATGTCAACATAGAAGTAAGTCTGTGAAAATTGGTAGAGTAGTAGATAGAGATCTTAGTTGCATGAACACAGTCTTAAGTGCTTGGTAATGCATATTCATAGACACTTTTAGTATAATATCATGATGATGAGGTTTGATGTGCAACATGTAAGTCAAAGATGTACAAAAGTTATGCTTGATTTACTAAGAGCAGTACAAAGACAAAGTGCTTGGAAAGTAGTTTCTGATGTTTGTATGATATCTTTCATCTAATATGTAATAACAAGATGTGAGGTCAGCTAGTGACATAGAAAAATATGATGGTTATGTCAGCAAGTGCACAGGTTTTGAAGTCACATGTGTAAATTTTTGTATATACTATGATCTGACAATGATATTGTAATTGTAATTAATTAATTATCTTATTATAATTAATTGGAAAGCCTCAAGGACAAATCAAGGAATTATTTTGAAGATATGGTATAAATGAAAAAAAAATTCCTTGTTTGTAAAATGTTTTGATTATTGTATGAAGTGTGAAGTGCAAAAATGACCAAAGAGTTTACTAAATGTGAGTAAGTGATCCAAGGGATTATTAGATGTGAGATTTGTGATCTGGTTACAAGATTAGAAGAAGTAGAGGTCTGGTTGATAAGATAGAGGAAGTTCAATTCATTTCTATTATTTTGTAAGGAATAATATAGAGATCATTTAGATAGTGGATTCATTGGTCTTTCCCTTGAAGTTATTTGAGTAGTGGGTCCAACTGTCTTCCACAACTCCTAATAGGATTAGAATCTCCTAACAAGGATTCAAAGTCTCCTAATAAGGACTGATATGTATTGAATGTTGTTATAAACTCCTAACTAGGTCCATCATCTAACAAGGAATATTTATATTAGTACATCATCTTACATATAACATCCCCATTAGGGTTTTACCTCTAATCAAGGGTTTCCCTAGTTAACATATCTAGTGTTATTGTGCATGAGTATCTCATTCTAGTTTTTGATTATATTGCTCATATGGTTAAGTTTTTTTAAGGTTGATATTTGTGATAATAGTTGTACAATTGATTCATCCCCACTCTCCCCCCATGCCCTAGTTATATTGGTGGACTATATATTCCAACTGTAAAATCCAACAAAACAAGTGCAAATTGGATGTGTGTGTGTGTGAGTGGAATAGCTAGAAAGAAAAAAGAGAGGAAGAAGTGGTATAAAGGATTAGAAAAATGGAGACTTGAATTAGAAAACATAGTTTATTTACTTATGATATCATTTCATGGTTACTCTCTAACAATTCTTGCTGAAAATCTCTTAATTGAGTGGACTTAACAAACTTATTTATAAATCCTTTTTAAGTTAACATTCCATTGAATTTTTGTAAGCCCTTTAGAGAATTCTGCTCAATTGATGAGTAATAAGGTCTAGATGATCTTTGGTGTAAACCCCCTGACAACATCACATTAATAATGTGCATGTGACCTTTAACTAGATTTGATCCTAATTGAACTCACTTTAGAAGAGTAAGTGTTTTGAGTTAGCCTTCCCATGTGGTTTTTCCCTTAACAAGTTTTCCATGTTAAAAATGTATGTGTCAAAATGTGTAGATGGTTGTGTAGCATGTAATTTCATGTTTATTTTAAGTTATTATTCTTTTTTACAACTTGATATATAAAATTTATGAAGTTTACATTAACAATCAATTACTTTGATATTTGGTATATAATCTAATAGCTTACTAGAAAAGATTGAAATGAATATTATTGTGAAGTTTATATCTATTTACCAGGCTTGTTAATTGAAAGTTAAAGTTGTTAAGTTCCTAAAAAGTGTGATTAAGGACCCAAGGATAACTTATTCACACCCCTCCCCCATTCTCAACTATCTAACACATTTTAATAATAAAATATATGTGAATAATACCTTTATATAAATTATGAATTATTTAAGAACCTATTAGTATCTTTAAACTTTTTTTAAAATAAGAATTTCTTATGATGTGAAATTGAGTTGTACAGTAGTTTGAATACACCCACATAATATTTTTAACTGGCCTATTTTAAAGGTAATAAGTTGAAGGGTATTGATTATTATCACAAACTTCTTTGGGGTTATGTTTATTTTCTATCAATAAAATTATTTGTCCATTTTGAGTCTCTCGTGATCAGTTCTAATCAAATTTTCAAAAACTTGGTTTGAAAATCCAAAGGACTACATATTCCATGGTTTCAAATAATCATGATAAATAGTTCATTCCTAATTATAGAGAACATAATTTTGATTCCATCTTTATATTTTTAGTTGTCAATAATCTCATTTGATATTTTTTATAATTTAAAACCAAATGCAATATATTTTTATTTTTTCCTTGCATAGTGTCTAGTTTATCACACATGACCTACATTTAAAGTTAGTATTTGGAATCTAAGTGAGTTTCAAGTGAAATCAATTGGTGCATAAAATTTTCTATATATCAACGTGCACACTACTCTATTTTTAATGTCCTAGGACTTGTTTTAGTATTTCCTAATATAACCAAATCCACATGCAGTTTACAAAATTTTTCCATATGCATTTGCAGAAAAAAAAAACATGGCCAATTTTTACCATTAACATCTTGCACATAGGTCTTAGAAAAAAACCTCTTGAACATATATGTTAAATATACCTAAGAAATTATATTCCTAGTGCTCAACTCTCATAGTGAGATTCTTCGGTTTTAGAGCACATGGTTGGTAGCATTTAGATCTATCCTTATATGTCTAGTTGAATAAACTATTAAATCACCAATATAGATCATTAGAATGTCACGCTTGATCTCGCAATATCATGCAAATATGTTTAGTAGTTATATTCACATGTTATCAATGAAAATGTATATGTATTTTATGAGTTTTTCAATACACTTTCATAGACCACATAATTTTTTTTACAATACTTGAAGCTATCAAGATTCAATTTCAATGACATCCCACTTAATATATTCACTTTAGATGCATAAAGGCTCACATTTAGATCTATTATTAAATAAATATTTATGTTTATTTAATGAACACATTAGTTTCCTCAACTACTGTTAAAATAAGTCATGTCTCATTTATTTAAATTATTTATGATCCATTCTATTAAAATAAATAAATAAATAAATAAATTTAAGATATTTATTTGATCAACCCACTTTCCATTTCCTAATTCTTATATTAATGGAATAAACACCTTAATTTACTGTATAAATTTGTAAATCCTCTTCTTTAATATCTAGCCTATTACTATCAATCAAGGTGATAAACCCATAAATTTTAAGTTTATGTCACTTGTTGCATGTCTCTTCATTTGCCTCACATGACATACATCAAGACCTTTCCTACCTAACCCTTAATTCTAGCCATTCATTTTATAATGTAAGAATTTTCCTTAGGGAAAAATCACCCAAGATCAAGAAGCTCAAGCATTAGCACAATATGGACCAATAAAGTATGATTAGAATAACAATATGAAATTGAATTGATATACATACACACTAGGAGTGCCTATATATGAAGGCATCTAGAATGATTGGGAGTCAACAAAGTGATAAGCCTCACTACTAAGCACATGTCCACTAAGAGTGGATTATACTCCATTGAACATAGAAGTTATTGTGATGATGAGAGGATAAGCTTACATAGGTGTGTCATGTAAAAAGATGTTATAGACACCATGTGCTTAATTAGAGTGTGAACAACTATGTTGTCTACATGACAACTCAAATAAATATGCAAACTTGTATGTTGTAGACACCATGTGATAAATTAGGGTTGCTAACTCCTGTGTTGTCAATAAGACAACTCATATGAGTATGCATACTCCTAGGTGTTTGACTATTAAATAATAAAATAATGTATTAACCTAAGAAAACATAAGTAAAGCATAATAATAATTAATTATTTACACTAACACCCCTGCTAAAGAGCAACTTAGGGGAATGCACTTAACCTCACAAAAGCTATAAAGAAAATGCATAATGGGTCCTAGCTACTAGGCCATGTTAGGTACCCATGTACAAATGCAATGCTCAACATGTAATGCTATGCAATAAAATGAAATACAATCTCTCTAAAAATGGAGAAAGAGGAAAAACCTCATGGGAAAAACCCTCCCCCAAAAAGAGATGAAAAAACAAGATGCATGGATGGATGGAATAATTAAGACCCTCCCATTACAACATACATCATGTATATACAATAGAGAAGTATGAGAAATACAAAACCCCATAAGAGGAAAAAGTCCACCCCATAAGAGAGAAGAAGAAGAAGAAGAAGAAGAAAAGAGACAAGGTAGTCCCCCCCCCCCCCCCCACCCTCTAGATGTAGAATGTTGATCAGTGATAGCTACTCCAAAATGAATGTAGAAGCTGATCCATGATTGTTAAATAATGTTCCTCCCTTTAGAAAGAAACAATATTATAGGTACATATGAGATGCTTCCCCAATGTGTAGAAAAAATCCTAAAGATGAATGGTGTCTCTAAAACCTACTCAACTATCCCTTTGTCGATACTGATAGTCGCCCCTTCCAACAATGTTGAAAAGAGCAAGAGTAGATATAGCGAGGATGGATGTAGAACATGTCCCAAAGAACCAACTATCTCCTCAAATGATAAAGAGACCTCCTACAACTATTGTACATAAGGATCCATAATCACATCAACCTTGTAAGATCAATCATGTAGAGAATGGACAAGAGGGTCAAAGTGTGCCCTTATAACAACTGAAGAAGGATCCTCTTCATCAAAGAGAAGATGTATATCATCAATAATGTCTCTCAAATCTGCTATGTAGGACTCTAGAAACAATCCTAAAATATCTTCCATGTAGTCATCCCCTAATTCTAGAACTAGAATACAAGGTGTACCCAACTATACTAAATTACATGGACCTATCATTATAGCAATGTATGCATGTGGAATGTGTTGATGTTGTGACCTTGTTCTACATTTTTCAATAGTATCCCCCATTAGTAAACTTGTTGAATCACTATCACTATTTTCACTATCAGTTTCCACATATATGAAGTATGGAGAGGATTAGAGGATAAGCTAGGTGAACTTTCCTCAAAATGAACACTCCTTTCTATGAATATCTCATGAGTCTCAAGATCCATAAGTCTATATGCCTTAACATTTTTTTGTCATATCCAATGAAAGTACAAGGTCATGATAGTGGCGCCTTGCATTCCCTTGAAGATATGTATGCACATGTTGGACAACCAAAAACTCTGAAGTGTTTTACAACTAATTTTCTTCTACACCATGCCTCAAAAGGAGTCATTCTATCTAAGACATTATGAGCAGACCTATTAAGGATGTGATTGGCACTACTTATAGCTTCAAATTCAAGTGATGGATCAAGAGACTTAGCTTGAATCATGAAACTTTCCATTGACTTAAGAGTTCTAATCCTTATTGTTACAACACTTGGCCTTTGTGTACTAAATGCTACAAGATTTTTAAGATCAATACCCTCAAGTTCACAAAAGTCTTAAGTCTTGAGTTCACATATATACTTTCATTGTCCATACAAAGAACCTTGATGGCTTTACTTGATTGCTTGTCAACATTATTCTTGAATGCTAGAAACTTATCACACACTTCATTCTTGTGATTAAGAAATTAGACCCATGTGTAGCATGAAAAGTCATTAATGAAAGTGAGGACATAGTGACCCTTGCTAACTGCTGTTACTAAAAATTGGCCTACTAGAACCATGTGAACCAACTCAAGAATAACTGATGCTCTCCAAGACATCCCTTTGTCATACTTTTCTTCTAGATGCATATCCATTGAACAAGTTGAATATTTACCCTTATAAAAGTTGATGGTAGGTAGAGTTGTGACCATATTTTTTGAGCTAAGTTGATGAAGATAGCAGAAGGCAAGATGTCCATACTACTCATGCCATAAGATAATTTGTGATTGTGAATGTGTCAAAAACGGATGTGAAGGAGACTTAGGCACAAAGTGGGAGAAAAAATAAAGCCTTGTGTCATGATTAACTTTACCCACTGCAACCAATGAATCATCCTTAAGATTTCACATCATTACTAAATCAGGAAGGAACACAACTTTGTTACCACATCTATAGTGAGTGATTCGGTAAATTGAAAGGAGATTAGTGCTAAGGTTAGGAACATAGATAACATCTTTGAACTCTCCATTTTCCATCTCAACATGTCTTTTCCCTTCAACTTCCACTTGTGTATCATTCCATACAAAGATGTGATGTACCTTAGATGGCTTCAATGAAGAAAAGTGTCCTTTTGAAGAACCCATATGATATGAGGCACCCAAGTGAAGAATCCATTTCACTGAAGAACTTGAGCTTGTTGTAAGTGCTTGCCCTTTTCCCTTTGAAGTGGATGGATTTGAATCCTTGTAAGCATTTGGCACAATGATTTTGTTCTTCCTAAGTAAGTTCTCCAACTCATCTATTCTCTTAGTCTTTCAATGATGCTCATCGTGATTTGGTTTCTTGCAATATGCAAAAAATAGTTTATCCTTCTTATTGTTGTTTCCCTTCTATTGGAAGAAGAATTTCCTTGTTGTGAGGAGGAAGATTGTTGTGTCTCTGATTATGATTTTGGCTTCCACTACATTTTCTTGATGTTTGTAAAACCTTTTCCACCTTGATTTTTTTGGTTCTCATTATTAGCGACAATTTTTGTAGACTTGAATAACTTGAGAATTCCCATATCTATCAACTTGGATTGTTCCAACATCAACATTTTTGCAAATGCATCAAATGAAGGCTTAATGAAGGCACTTCCCATGGTCAAACTATGAGTGTTGTAACTCAAAAAAAAAGATGCATACTCTGAAGGTAGCCTCTTCAAGATGTGATGAATCAATCTATCATCCTTCATGGGATTACCAGAATCTTTAAGGAGTGCTTTCAATTCATTTGCTTTGTTGACATACTCCTGAATTGTGTCAAAATTCTTAGGATCCAATAGTAGTAGATCATGCTCAATTTGGAATCCCTTTTCCTCATCCACCTTACCATACAAACCTTCAAGTTTTTCCCAAGAACCCTTGGTATCCTTAAAGCTAGAAATGTGAAAGAAGAGATCTCTATGAACACAACTCCTAATAATTCCTAAATCCTAGTTGTCTTTAACTTGCCAATCAACTTGTTTAGCAACATTAGTGGGTTTTACAATTATACCATCAACATATAGATTTAAACCTTTTTCCATTAGTCTACTCCATACAATATCTTTCCATGTAGTATAATTGTGTGAAGTTAGAAGTGGATTTCTAGGTGAACCCATGATACAAAAAAATAAAAGAGAATAAGAGAGAAAGAGAGACACAAGAACACAAGACACACCCCCACATTCACTCAATCAAAGAACCCTCCAAAAAGTGATACTTTTGGAACTTTATATTTAGTGCATTTACAATAGGCCACTTGTCAAAATAGACAAAATTTGGCTTCTAATTTTTTAATTTATAACCTCCTCTTGGAATTCAAAACTAGTGCTTACCAATGTAGCTTAGATGTACAACAATTTTGGAGCTTAATCAAAGAAATACAATGCAAAAAAAGGATATGTTTCTAATAGTGGTATTTCTATCCACACAAGCCTATAATCTGATTGTAGATATAGAAAGTGGACAAAAATATATACACTTTAAAAAAAAATGGAACCTAAAAGTGTGTACAAATGAGCCCAAACTAAGCCTTTGAAGTTGCAACAATTGGGATTTGCAATTTGCAAAAAAAATCAAGAACAGAGATCTCAAACATCCTACATCAATATGTAGATCATGAAATTCTACCCTAAAACAAAAAAATTGCTTAGAAAAATGAGTCTGTATGAGGGAGATATCATTAAAATCACCTCTACAATTATTTTTCTTGAATTTTTGTTGTCGCACCTCCAAAAATCAATTGACTCTAGATTTCACCTTAGATGTCTGATTTTGATGAAAGAAAAGTTGATTTGTGGGTTTTTTGACCTTTTGAATATGATGCCAATATCTAATTTGTACTAGCAAGCTCCAATCTTGTCCTGCAAAAAAAATCTCTCCTATGGCCTTAACGACAAATTTTTCACAGAATTTCAGAAATAAAGTCCAAATCCAAAAAGAAAAAATGTAGAGATGCAAAAATATTCAAATCTAAAAAATTAATTGCATAGATCTAAAGAGATCATACCAATTTTAGAAATCAAGCCTTTAGGTTCTGGTTTGTAAAAAGAATTTTCCTTAGATTTGACTATGGGCTAGGGTAGGCAAATTTATAGTCAAAATTCATCGATTTGACACTCCAGATGCAATGGTGAGGTTCAATTTGACTCTAGAAGCTCGGAATGACTATGATACTCTAGATTTGAATCAAGGTCCCCTGATAGGTGAAGAAAAAATGGTCTCTAATGGCTATGTGAAGAGAAACTTCCTTAGTTCTGATACCATGTAAGAATTTGCCTTAGGGAAAAATCACCCAAGATCAAGAGTCTCAAGCACTAGCACAATATGGACCAATAAATTATGATCAAAATAACAATATGAAATTGAATTGATATACATAACACTAGGAGTACCTATATATAAAGGCATCTAGAATGACTAGGAGTTAGTAAAGTGATAAGCCTCAAAACTAAGCACATGTCCACTAAGAGTGGATTATCCTCCATTGAGCACAGAAGTTAATGTGATGATGACAGAATAAGCTTACATAGGTGTGTCACATAAAAAGATGTTGCAGACACCATGTGCTTAATTAGAGTGCAAACAATTGTGTTGTCTACATGACAACTTAGATAAATATGCAAACTCTTGTGTTGTAGACACCATGTGCTAAATTAGAGTTGCTAACTGCTTTGTTATCGACAAGACAACACATATGAGTATGCATACTCCTAGGTGTTTGACTAATAAATAATAAAATAATGCATTAACCTAAGTAAACTTAAGTAAAGTGTAATAATAATTAATTATTTACACTAATAATAATGTATCTTAATCTCCCTTACTCCCTAAAATACCCCACATAACCTTGAACCTTATTCACTCCCCTACTGTATATTAATCATAATTGTATATTTCTACACTAATTTTATAAAATGTATTTTATGTTGGTAATTGTGAGATTGACATCTCATGATATCTTTGAATCTTACCTTACGAAATCTTAAAGAACTTATGTGTTGGAAGTCTAAAAGGGAAAGTGTGATATTGAGAGATTGTGAGGGATGGGGGAAGGGGACAGGGGGTGAGGGTGGGTGGGTGGGTGAATCAATATCTATAAAATGTATTCTTCAATCATGAGACATATTTAATATCACAACATAAAACCCTCATTAAATATTCATCTCATGTCAATGAAATCCTTCACATCAATATAATATCAAATCTACAATATAAATGTAAACTCATAAACACATAGATTTGGTAACACAAAAACCCTCCAAGGTGAAGGTAAAACTATGGTGGAGATGACATCTACAAAATCTTCACCACTTCAACCATAAATTTTTTCATGTTAAGGCTATGGTGATTTGATCACTTCTGATGATCTACCTTTTGAGGGGCTATCTTGTTACAAGCCAAAAGAATTCCTATGTTCTACCTTGGTTAAACAATTTTTACATCACAATAAAGTGAGTACTTTGTTAGGAGATTTATATATAAGATGATTAAAGATACTATGTTAAGAAATTTAAACCTCAAAATACCTATTAAAATGTCTAGTACATGATCCTTTAGTTAGCACTTTAATTCTTGATAATGGGTCTCCTCTATACAATATCATATTATGTGATTGTGATAGATATCCTTTATCTCTACTCAAAACTCTTCAGTACACTACTAAGTCTCTATACTTTAATTCACCTCCAAAAGTTTAACTTTTCCTATTCATGTGCATGTATCTCATCACATCGAATCAAGTCATATACCCTCCTTATATAGATGATTGGGTGAAACTTCTAGACTCAATCCATTTTTTGCTTGGTCTTACCACTTTTTTCATTCATTAATTAGCTTTCCTATGGAATAATCATCTCCCTTTGAACTTTTAATCACCTCCTTTATTGCCTCCCTAATCTTCAAAATGCTATTAGCTCATCAAAAAAAGTTAGCATAGAATTTAGTGCCATTCCAAACAAAAATTTTAAACTATGTTACTCACCACTTACATCACACTAGCACTTAACATAAATTATTTATTCATGTTGTCTCTTGGCCTTAAGTATGCTCAACATGAACTAAATAACTCGGCCTCTATAACACTCAACCTCTACTAATATCTCTAACTAACTTAGCATCTACTATTATTTATGATAAGATTAAAAATAATTAGAGTACTTGGTGACCATTAGCTTTCTTGATAGCAAATACTTGATGTAGAAAGGTAGATGGAAACTAGAGCCAAAGGCACACCTAGCTACCACAGCCACCTACAAGAGTAAACATAGTGGAAACACAATATGGAGAACAAAAAAAGGAGATAGAAGAGAAAAAAACTTATTGATTTATCAAATCATCCACATTCATGCCGATCTATGAGGCATTTTAGGTAATGTCCAATAATACAATTCAAACTTTGTTCTTTAATGATGATCTTTGCATTCTAAATCTTCCAAACAAACTATCCTTCCATCTCTAACTCCTACCAACTCATTCTCCTCCTTAAAACTTGATCCTAGAGCTCCTTAAATACTTGTGTGGCCATAGGTCAGTTTATCATGGAAATTAAATCCTATATTAAATGCATTTACACCTAAAAGTAGGCTAACAACAATTATTAAATACAAATAGCAAATTAAATATGCACAAATTCATCCCAAACTAGAACTAGACATAGAAAACTTAGTCAATGAAGGACCAAGGAAAATACTATCACTTAGTAATGCTATATACTAGAACTTGACATCAACAGGAACTTGACACTAACAGCGAGTCAATGCCAACCAGGAACTCGACACCAACTATGAAATCGACACTAACAAGAACTTGACACCAACATGAAGTCAACAATTCTTAGAACTACAACTTGGTCAACACTATGAACTCGTCAAACATTATGAACTCAGTAGCAATAGAGAAACATGAAAGCATGCAACATAGAAATGCAACCTAGGATGCTCCTGTATCATACAAAAAGGGTTGAAAGAAATGATTCTCCTAAAATATACAAGTGTTACAACCTAAGCTAAATCCAACTCAAATTGAGAAATCCATATAGCATCTTCAACTAGTTTGTTCTTCCACTTCACCAAATACTCAAAGTAACATTTTCCTCTTGTGCTTTTAATAACTCTCTAACCAATTACCTATTCAGCCTCTTCAATTTGCTTCTTAGGATAATATTTAGATATAAAAGTCTCACCATCTGACTCATGATAGTTATATAAAATAGCAACATTGAATATAGGAGATATATCCATGTCATTAGGTAACTCAACTTCATAAGCATTACCATTGTCAAATGTCCTCAACATCTTACAAGGTCAAAACTTCTTCATCTTCAACTTACTATATATTCCACTAGGAAATATTCCTTTATTCAAATGAACCATCACCTCATCACCAACCTCAAAAAATTGATGTCCTCTACACTTATCAACATTATCCTTGCACTTCTAATTACTTTTTTTCAACCTCAAATTCTCTTCCTTATGCAAATAATCCATAAAATCAATGAATTCTTCCCCTGCATCACTTCTCTTTTCTTCACCAACAACATCTTTCAACTCTGATATTCCTCTAGGCGACATTCTAGGAATAATTTCAAAAGGTGTTTTCCATGTACTCCTATTCACACAAATACTATGTGAAAATTTAGCTTGTGCCTACACCAGCTCCCAATTATATGGTTTGTCTCCAACTAAACATTTTAGCAAATTACCCAAGCTTCTATTCGTAACCTCTATCTTTCCATTTTTCTGTGGATGGAATGTGGAACCAAACTTCAACTCAATACCCATCCTCTTCCACAAAGTTCTCCAAAAGTAACCAACATACTTACTATCTCTATTAGGAATAATACTTCTTGGTAATCCATGCAATGTAACAATCTCTTTGAAGAAAACTTCAGCAATGTGCTCAACATCTAATGTCTTCTTACATGGTATAAAATATGCCATTTTAGAAAATCTATCCACAATAACAAACATGGAATCATACCCTTTTACTATCTTAGGTAATCCAAGAACAAAATCCATACTAATGTCACTCCAAGGTTTCTTAGGAATAGAAATAGGTGTATACAAAATAGTAATCTGACTTACTCCTTTTTCAACCTTAAAAACTCCACAACTCTTTACAAACTTCCAAACTTCCTTATACATCTATGACCAACAATGCTTATCCTTAAAAAAACTCAATGTCTTATCAATTCCAAAATGTCCAACCAATCCATTGTTATGCTTTTCCTTAATCAAATTAACTCTCATAGAACTTCTGGGTATACACAACTAAATTCCTTTGAACAACACACCTTGAATGAAATACACATCATACTTTCTAATGTGATCTAATATATTTGGTTCTCTGAACTCTCTCCACTCCTAAGAAAAATTAGGGTCAGTCTCATACAAAACTTTATTTCATCAAAAC
Organism: Cupressus sempervirens; assembly: GCA_028749045.1. Classification (NCBI taxonomy): domain Eukaryota; kingdom Viridiplantae; phylum Streptophyta; class Pinopsida; order Cupressales; family Cupressaceae; genus Cupressus; species Cupressus sempervirens. The sequence goes on from CM053788.1 coordinate 606,998,676, forward strand.
CAAGAACTTCAACCTTCATCTCAGTCAACAAAGAATGTATTCTACTCAATGCATCAACAACTCAGTTAGTGACTCTACTCTTATGCTTAATCACAAATGCGAAACCTTACAAGTACTCAACCCACTTCATATTTCTCTAATTAAATTTATGTTGACTCCCCAAATACTGTAAAGCTTTATGATTAGTATACAACACAAACTCCTTAGGAATCAAATAATGTCTCCACTTTTTCAAGGCTTTAACAATTGCATAAAACTCTTGATCATACATAAAATAATTCCTTTTAGCATCATTTAATTTCTCACTAAAGAAATGAAAATATTTACCTTCTTAACTCAATACAACTCCTATTGCACTACCATTTACATTGCATTCAACTAAAAAAATCTTATTGAAATTAGGCAAAGCCAATACATGTAACTCAATAACCTTGTGTTTTACAATCTCAAAACTCTTATTAGCTCCATGTGTCTACTTGAACTCCTTTTTATCTCCCCTCATTGTCTCAGTCATAACATTAGAAATATAACTAAATTCTTTATAAACTTCCTATAAAAAATTAGCAAAACTATGAAATGATCTTACCTTATGCACATTCTTAGGTTTAGGCCATTCTAAAAAAAAATTAACCTTCTTAGTATCCATTCTCAAACCATCAGCTGAAATCACAAATCCTAAATATATAATTTCCTTTTGCATAGAAGAATACTCTTTCAAGTTAATCATCAACTTCTTCTCTTTCAATCTCTGCAATACTTGCCTAACATGCTCAAGATGTTCTTTCTTAGTCTTACTAAATATTAGAATATCATCCAAATAAACAATCGCAAACTTACCCAAAAATCTCTTGAAAACATCATTCATCAACCTCATGAAATTACTAGGTGCATTAGTCAAACCAAAAGGCATTATCAACCATTCATGAAAACCATATTTTGTTTTGAAACAAGTCTTCCACTCATCACCTTTTGTTATTCCAATTTGATGATAACCTATCTTCAAATAAATCTTCGTAAAATACTTTTCTCCACTCAAACAATCCATTATGTCATCCATCCTCAACATAGTCAACCTATATTTCATTGTGATCTTGTTGATAGCTTTGGAATCTATACACATGCTCCATTCTCCATTCTTCTTAGGTTCTAATACAAAAAAATACAACACACAGACTTAAACTTTCTTTGATCAAACCTTTTTGCAACAACTCATGCACGTGTTTTTTAAGTTATTCATTCTTTGTAGGTGTTAGTCTATGAGGTAATTTATTCAAAAAACTAGCTACATGAATCAAATCCATACAATGACCTATACTTCTTACTATTGGTAAACCATCAAGAATATCTTCTGCAATAATTTCCTTGTACTCATTCAATGAGTTTTCAATTTCTACTGGTACTTGGCTTCTACCAGTTTCTATTATCACTTGGTAATTAATAGCTTCTGTTGCTTGGTCACCACTATTTTTTGTCACTCGATTGCTACTAGTACAACTCATCCTCCTAGGAATTATAAAAAAATACACTTGATTCTTCTTCACTTCTTTTTCAAATTGCTTTCCATTAGCCATGCAAATTCTCATAGTAGTATAATTAAACTCATCTGGACTTTCAAACAAGGCGGCAATATTTTCTTTCTCCCATTCACCCAAAGAGTACAGTGATTCAATCTTCCATCATGTATAGCATATCTATCATATTTCGAAGGTCTACCAAACAAAATATAACAACAATCCATAGACATAATATCACATAAAACTTCATCAAAATAATGTCTAATCTTGAACTTCACAATACATTGTTCACTTACCAATATCTTATGCTTGTCTTTGATCCACAAAATATGATAGGGTTTACAATGCTTTAGCCTCTATAACTTCAAATTTTTAACCATCTCTTCTAACTCCAAATTTATAGAAATTCCATTGTCAATGATCACCTTGTAGCCTTTTCTAGCCATCTTACATTTGGTCTTGAAAAGAATTTTCCTTAGGATAGGTTCATCATCACTTCCCTTATTACATAAGGTTCTTCTCATCATCAGATTTTCTCCAACTTTAGGTCTACTAGGTGAATCCTCAATGTTTCCTTGAAACGTAACATTTCTATTACCTTTCCCATTTTTAGAGGATCTACATTCAAAGGATCTATGCCCTTGTTTTCCATGTATGAAATAATTACCATGAAAACCACCTCTAGAATAAGAATTAATTCTTCCTTAGTAAGAACTAGTACCTCTTCGATAAGAATCACCATCTTTCAACTCAGTCTTTCCTTTGTCATCACCCTTCCATCCCTATTTTCCCTTATCTTGCAGAAACATTTTAGATCTGACACCTTCTCCATTAGATCTACATCTACCTCTCTAGAATATTCCACCTCTACCTCTTTGTCTTTGTTCATACTTCTTTGTCAAGATCTCCTTAGCTTTCAAGGCATATTGATATGCTTCCTCCACACTTTTCAATTTTACAAAACTTATTTCATCTTGAATTCCATATCTCAATCCATTTATTTACCTTGCAATTTTCTCCACATCATCATCCATATGTCGAGATCTGATGTCCAATCTATAGAATTCCTCAATATATTCCTTCATAGTCATGTCCCTCTATCTCAAATTTTGCATCTTTCTCAACAAGCTAACTTGGTAATCAATAGGAAGGAACTTGTTCTTCACCTTGTTCACCAATTTCAGCCAATTCCTGATCTTCTTCTTTTCCTCTACCTTGTCTATCAGTTTACAAATTCTCCCACCATAGTGAGGCATGACCCTTCAACCTAGTAACTATAATTTTCACCTTCTTATTATCTAGAGTGTTTTCATACTCAAAGAACTTTTCCATATCAAATATCTAATTGAACAAAACATTGGTGTCCAATTTTCCATCATAAGGAACAACTTCTACAATAAGCTTTGAAAGTTCCCTAGAGAATATTCCCAACAATCTTGCATCATTTTGATATTCTTCAGGTTCTGGATTAGGGTTTGGTGCTACTACTTCATCATCACTCACATTATCTAGATGTGCTCCTCTCCTCTAGGTTGTCTCCACAACATCTAATATGGCTGCAATTTGTCTCAATGTATCCAATATGACATTATCAATATTTTCTCTACCTCAAACAATCTTTACAATTTGATTCTAGCAAGATCATAACCCTTTAAGAGTTATAGATCAAATCCTTAGATCTACTAAAGTACAACCAAATTAACTTAGGATTCTACATGATCTACTCTCCACTATGATGAACCTCAAACTCTGATACCACCTGAGGTAGGGAGGAATATGGAAACTAGTGCCAAAGGCACACCCATATACCATAGCCACCTACAAGAGTAAACATGATTAAAGCACAACATGATGAACAAAAAAAAAATGAGATAGAAGAGAAAAACACTTATTGATTCATCAAATCATGAACATACGTGCATAGCTATGAGGCCTTTCGGGTTATGACCAATAGTACAATTTATACTTTGTTCTTCAATGATGGTCTTCACATTCTAACTCTTCAAGAAAAACTATTTTTCCATTTCTAACTCCTACTTACTCTTTCTCCTCCATATAACTCGATCCTAGATCTCCTTATATACTTGTGTGGGCAAAGGTTAGCTTATCACAGAAATTAAATCCTACATTATATGCATGCACAACCACATTTATTAAATACAAATACCAAATTAAATATGTGCAAATTTGGCACAAACTAGTACTAGACATAGAAAAATTAGTCAATGAAGGACCAAGGAAAATACTATCACTCAACAATGCTCGACATATACTAGAACTTGACATCAACAAGGAATCAAAACCAATAGGAACTTGACACCAACTAGGAACACAACACCAACAAGAACTCAGTACCAATAGAAACTTAGAAATGCTTGGCACTATAGCTCAATCAACACTATGAACTTGATAGACACTATGAACTAAGCAACAACAAAGAAACATGAAACAATGCAAGATAACAATGTAACCAAGGATGCTTTGGCATCAATACTAAACAACACATTACGTGGAATATGTTCAAGTCTTTATTCCTTTTCTCAACCTTTATAGGATGACTTAGTTGGAGTGATGGATAAATAATATGTTAGCATAAATATTGATGATATTCCTTTAGGGGATTATCCTAAGCATTGAAGACATTGTTAACATGATTGACATGTTGCATTTAAGGTATGTGCACCAAGTTGTGGTACCAAAAAGGTGACACCCCTTTTTTTCCAATTTTCAATAGCATGTACATGCTATAGCACATACACACTAATGTGCGTATGTACTATAGTACGTACACACTTTCAAAAAAGAAAAATATTATAAATGGGTTGCATACCCATAGCCCATTCATTTCCACTTCTTTTTCTTACCTCTCCTTGCAATAGCACATACATGAATTGTAAGAAATCAAATGTTTCACCACTCGCCTTGCCAACATGCCTCCTCACAGATGAAGTTTGAGATCATGAGCATGCCATATGTTATCTAAACTTCTTATTTCATTTTTTGATATGTTTTTTATATTGTTTTGTAGGGTTTTTACAATTTTTGTTTAGATTTGTTTATTTATTTAGAATCTAATTGATTTCTTATTAGGAAATATCAATAATGAATTAGAAAATCCCTAAGAAGCTCAAAACCCTC